>JAGIQG010000016.1:44366767-47008377 GCA_024679065.1 Sphyrna mokarran
AAAATTCAGTGCAACTATATCTTTTGCTATCTAAGATTCACCTTCTAATTAGCTTAGATTTGGTTTCATTTCATATTAGCATGCCGGTCCAAAACATGACAGATCACCTCAGCCAATTGTGATGCATTACTTGACATAATGATTTTCTTAATGACTTAATGGTGTAGTCCATTGGCCTTATCTTTCTTTTACATCCAGTTATCCCTTGCTCCAAGCATATATTGCTTCCTGGTCCCTCCATGCCTTCATGTTGGGTTAATGTCCAAACAGTTGCTGAGGGAGTGCCCTTCCTTGATGGAAGCTGCAAACTGGATGGAGGTGGTCACAGCAGATGCGGCGTGCTCTATATGACCATTCGATCAACAACTCAACAGTCCTAGCCCTCTGTGGCTCAGGTGAAGAGATGTAAAATTGCGCTACTGCAATCCTGATGGGAGGTTTGATCCTTCTTTAATCAGGGTCCCGGAAGAGTGGTTGAAGGTTGGGAGAGATGGGAATTGCCTGCAGAAGAGCTTCTTCACTCTGTCCTCAAAGTGGGGAGACATAGTACAGTTATTCTCACACCTGAAGGAATGAAGTACTGGGTGTGTGAGACAGGGTGGGTGAGAGATCGGACGGGTGTGCAAGACGTCCAGAGAAGGACAGCAGGAGGTTCACTTATCCTGGGTCTGCTGAGCTTGGTCGTATGCAATGTCAGGGTGAGGATCTGTGGCTGGATGGAATGATTTATTATTTGTTGCTATATAAAGCCGTGAGCTTTTTACTCTACTGCCTACTTTCAATGTGCCAACTTGATGCCTATCACTTCTTAATCTTTCTCAGTCTCCACTACGTCCAGGTGCTTTCCAAGCATTGCAGCTGAAATTGAGGAATTCTGCTGACTTCCATGCCTGTTGCCTGAGATAACATTGGCAGTTCCTCTAAGGGGCCTGCACCTTGTGGTCCCCGGCTTGATTTTGGGCAGTACAGATTGCAGTGCTGTCCTCTCCATGCGTGGGGCTACGGGAGTATTACTCACAGAAAGGAGGACTCAGATAGGCTGGACACCCCCAGGTCTTCTGGGTGGAAGGCCTCGAGCTGTGAACTGGATAATGCTCGTCCTTTCAGGTGCCCGATGGGCCCAGGTTTTCTCATGGGGATAGACGCGCAGCTGGAGTGAGGTCCAAAAGCCTCAACATCCTCTGGCGTAGACACTCATCGATTCCTACCAAACTGCAACAGTTGAAGCCCAGTATCATGGAGGTTATGCCCTCAGACTTGGAGGTCATGAGGTGAACAATGGTGCGAACATCTCCTGTTGTGGGGTGCACATCCTGCACCAGGGTCTCCACTGCAGATGCCACCCACGCAATGTTGGCCTCGCTGCACTGGAGTGACAGTTCCCTCTCCTTCAATAGAAGGCAATGAGGTTCATTCAGTCAGCCTTACAGCTTGAGGAGGGTAACTGTCATCACTTCCTAATGCTCACAGCTCTGCCCTTGCAGTTCCAGCAACTCTGGGATGACTGGGTCCAGGGGCATATCGTTAACAATGGCCTCAGCATTGTCCTCAGCACTGGCGTCCTTTGAGTGCTGGTTCTCTGGGATGTCCCACCTCCACCTGCTGTAGATCTTCAGTTGTGAGGTGCTCACCATTGAGTGACTCAGAAGCCTCAATGCATAGTGAACCCATCAAGGTGTGGTTATCTGCACTGGCATTGGGTGCAGGTGACAACCTGTTCCATAGTGGGGCTTGTGAAACCTCCCTCCGAACTGGTCATGCCCGTTAGGTCCAAGAGACATGAGGATAGTTCAGTCTTGTTTTTTTGCAAGAGAAGGGCGATGGCATTAGTGCATCACAGGGAATAAAGGAAAAGTTATCGATTACTTGAGACTTGAGGAATTTCAGTATATCTTGAGGATTCTCACGTTTGTCTGCTGCCCCCCACTCCACCATCAGCACAGGTGCACACCTCCTTCCTGGCCAGTTTGAATGCTCTTTCTGCAAATGGCATAAGGACTCTGAGCTCTGACATTGCTCTAACTGGACATGCTTGCTCATGTTGTTGTGGTTGAGTTTGTCCTTCATTGACACACAGGAGAGTCTTCACATTTAAGGTGGTGATAAAGTGTGGCAACCATAGATCTTGAATGGGAAGAGCAGGGCAATGAGATTGAGGAAGGGAGAGGAGGGCCCACTTACAGGTGTTGAAAATGCCCGAAATAGCTGGGTGAGAGACGAAGAGGGAAAAAGGAGGGATGTGCAAGGAAAAAGACTATCGGAGACTCATTTATCCTGGCTGAGTGAAGAAGATCATTTGTACTCGTGTGGCATTGCTGTCACGTCCTCTTTTGCAATGAGGTGATGCTCACCAGAGCTGCCATTGCATTCCAGTGAGGGTGATGATCTTTGTAGGACTTCTCTTGGAACAGGGATGGAGTGCATCCCAGCTCTGTAGTGCTCCCTCCAGCAGTCTGCAGAGTGCTCCCTGCGGGATCATGGTGCAACAAATGCTGGGGAATGGCTTATATGGAGCTCCCCAGTGAACAGCTGCAGAACTACTGCAATGGATGGCAGCCAGGAAAGCCTCACCACGATCCTCACAGAGAGCAACTGAGCCGGAGCAGGTGAATCAGGGGGAAGCTTCCTTTGATGCAGCGTGATTCTCACGGTCATAAAAATTTTTGTCAATGAGCCTCAAGATTTGGTCTGAAATTAAGATGGAGTCATTGGCAGGATTCACTCCGTCTTTTTTTGCCGGAACTGACACTGCCAAAATCTGATAAGATCACCCCCCTCACCCCCAAGTCTGTTTATAACCTACAGTAATGGGGAATAAAATCATTGTACTGAGTTTCATTAATCATTAAAAATAAACAGTTAAAAGATTAACTGAAGAGTTATCCTGACGAATGTCTGATGAATGGATCTCAGCTGCAATGAACCTGATTACACAGAATCCCCTGAGTAAAACTTTTCAGACTCAACACACGTCACTAAGGGTAAAACAACGTAAGTCAGTTCTGCTGATATGTTTTAATGTTCTATATTTCACGTCAGTAGTGACACTGTTTTAGCTCTGCAGTTTCCTGTGTCCATCAATAAGCTTCTCACTTGAAAAGATAATAAACATTTTGGTTCCAAATGAACTTAATCCTTTTCTATATTATAAAAGTTATCTAAATTGATTAGTCAAATATACTGTGTTGCATTATCTATGTGAGGATTAATATTCATTATAGTGACTTTGTACTTTTCCATATATATTCTATTACATTTATTGTTTAGAATTAGTAAACATGCACGCATGCATCCCAAACATACTCCGTCAGGAAAAAGATACAAAATTCTGAGGTCACATGCCAACTGATTCAAGAACAGTTTCTTCCCTGCTGCCATCAGACTTTTGAATGGACTTACCTTGCATTAAGTTGATCTTTCTCTACTCCTAGCTATGACTGCGACACTACATTCTGCGCTCTGCTTTTTCCTTCTCTATGAATGGTATGCTTTGTCTGTATATTGCTCAGGAAACAATACTTTTCACTGTATACCAACACATGTGACAATAACAAATCAGATCAAATCAAATGGAATCAAATCAGATACTAGTTTCTTCCTCTTATTGATGAATACAGATTAGAAAAAGATTAGACAAAGAATAATATTAAAATTACATTAAAAAGGATTCAAATGACTTACCTATCTTCCCATTGTTTTCCAGCATGATCTGGACTGAAACTGTTCTCCGGCTTTGGGAGAGAGCATTCTGGCATATGCGCAAATCCCAGAACAAGGCCAATGACACGCATCTCCCAGCCTGACCTGCCAGAAAAGTTGCAGGTCGCAATGGCAAAATCGCCCTCCTTCTCAACGGGGGTTAGTCATTTTGACTCCAATTGATCAAGAGAACTGGAAAATATATTGGAATAATAAGATTAAAATGACTTTTGTTCTATGTTCTATTTAAAATGGATCTGCAGAGACTATTTCCTTGGGTGGATGTGGCTGTTATTTGGGGGCATAAATATAAGGTTCATGGTGGGAGATATAGGAGGGATGTCTGAGATAAATTCTTCATTCAGAGAGTGGCCGGGGTGTGGAATGCACTGTCTGCTGTGGTAGTGGAGTTGGACACTTTAGGAACTTTCAAACGATTATTGGATCGGCATATGGACATACCAGAATGATAGGGAGTGGGATAGCTTGACCTTGGGTATGGACATAGCTTGGCACAACATTGAGGGCCGAAGGGCCTATACTGTGCTGTACTGTACCATGTTCTATGTTCTATCAATGAATGAACTGCATTGGTTTTTTGATATCCAAAGCACTAATCCTGATTCCAGTACATTAAATCCAGTCCTTGATCCTCTCATTTGTTGGTCCATTCATTCTGTCACTCAGTCTATCATTCCACAGCTCCCCTCTGTCTCATGTATGTTTAAAATGTGATTTAACTTTGTGTAGTTATCCTTACTAAGATACTTGCCAAAACATATTGTTCTCTTTTATAGAGGTTTATTACAATTACAAATCCTGGTCCCAGTTTACTGTTCCCTGTTAATGTGGCAGAATTAAGTCAGACCATTTAAATGTATCATTGCTCCATGTGTGTGAAAGTTCACTTGTTACAGCTGCTGTCTCTGTTCCTTTTCACAAATGTTTGTCAGAAAGTGCCTATTGGATACAGCTTTTGATAAACTTTGGAAGATTTCAAATTGGCAAAATTAGGAGGCAAGATACGTTGAAATGTTTGACAGGACCCCAGAAGGGGAATGTCACCAGACACAGCTCTGTTGGGGTGCAGGTAAATAGTTCTGGGGAACAGTCCACTTTTCCCATTTCAGGCACTCATACCGTGGCCAGCTGCAGAGCCGTGCTGGAATTTTACCAGCAGGTCTACCCCAAAATAGGAGTAGGAAAGACTCACAGAACAGCATTCTCTATTGGCCTCAGGTGGGATCTTATGAGCCTCAGGCAGGCGAGGCAGTAAAATTCTGACACACATCTTTAACCCAATATTATGACAGAGGATGGCCATAGACATTAAGAGGATAGAGAAAGAATGGGTGAATAATCTGATATGTGGCAGGTAGAAATGAACGTGGAGAAATTCGAAATGGTGCATTCTTATAGGAAGAATGAGGAGAGGCAATATAATATAAAGATGAAATTCTCAAGGGGTTGCAGGAGAAGCAAGACTTGGAGGCATACGTGCACAAATTATTGAATATGGCAAGACAGATGAAGAATGTGATTATAAACAGGGGTATCGAGCATAAAAGCAAGAAGTTTATCATGATCCCTTATAAAACATATGTTTTGCCACAACTAGAATATTCTGTTCAATTCTGGACATCTCAATTTAGGAAGGATGTGAAGGCATTAGAGATGGTGCAGGAAAGATTTATGAGAATGTTTCCATGGATGAGAAACTTCCGTTACATGGATACATTAGCGAAGCCTGGCTGGTTCCTTAATGGTTCCCCTTAACGAAGAGTTGCGAACCAAAGGACACTGATACATGGCGGATGGCAAAAAATTGACAACATGAGGAAAAACTTATTTATGTAGCAAATAGTTAGGAAGTGAGATGCACTACCAGAGAGTTTGATGGGCATAGAAGCCTACAGTGCAGAAAGACGCCCTTTGGCCCATCAAGTCTGCACCGAACACAATCCCACCCAGGCCCCATCCCCATATCCCTACATACTATATCCACTAATCCCTCTAACCTACGCATCCCTGGACACTAAGGGGCAATTTCTTAGCATGGCCAATCAACTAACCCCCACATATTTGGACTTGGGAGGAAATTGGAGTACCTGGAGGAAATCCACATAGACACGAGAATAATGTGCAAACTCCAGACAGTGACCTGAGCTGGGAATCAAACCCAGGACCTTGGAGCTGTGAAGCAATAGTGCTCACCACTGTACTACCGTGCCATCCACTTTTTTAAAAATGTATCCTACCCTATGTGAAATAATTTGTAATACTTATAACGCTATTCATCTATTTCATAGAATCATAGAACCCTACAGTGCAGAAGAGCACTGGCATGGAGATGTTCATCCCAGTGCTCAGGGCTTGGAGTAACAGGACAACATTGAATCATCCTATCTTCTGCAACTTGTTGGATAGGCTAAAGTTCCTGTGCATTTTTAAGTCAGCACAGATCCATCGATACAACCCAACAAAAGAAAGGAAATTCTACCCGTGTTGTAATCAACGAAAACCAGCAAGACTATATAAATTAATCATTCATTTCATTGGTAATTTTGAGAGCACATTATGCACAAAATACCTACAATACTTGTCAGCATAAAAGCATTTACTGCACTTCAAAGTGTTAGACTGTAATCAGTGATAATCTTGGATCTATTGTAATGGATCAATGGGAACAAGTTGTAACATCGAGCTGACCCAGTAAATCAGGTACAAAAGATGCGTTGATCAACTGACCAGCTGGCTCCAAATAAATAAGAATCTTTTGGGAGTTGTTAAATTGCTTGGAATGGTCCAGGTTGAGGCCCCAAGTTTGGAGTAATGGAGTTTCTTTATTAAACCTTTTCTTTGATTTATAAGTTGGAGTAAGTTTTGTTATATCTTTATTGCCCAGAAGAGTTCTTTCTGGATTAACGCAAAATCATTCTTCATGATATGCTGAGCTCTCTTGAAGAAGCAAACCATTACTTCAAAGATATTTCTATCAGAACAAACTGTTCCTTTCATTAATACATAATAAACCAGTGTCTCGATTTAAATATGAAGCAAATGGAACAGGCACGCAGAGTGCTCAGTTTGCTTGTGTTGAAATAATCTCAATCACACGGAATAATACAGAAATTATCTCTGTGCTGTTGGACTGGGGAGAGGTAAATTTAACTGGGGCCATTCCTGATTGGTGTGCAATGACCATAACTGGCAAGTGTGTGTTTGCTGCTGTTAAGGGAGAATAGTCAAGGAACTGAGGCATTTGAGAGTGCCTGGGTCACATTGCACTGTATTCGATTAAACCTTCAACTCCAAGAGAGCAGAACACAAAATTTATAATGATTGTGCTTGTTTATGAATTAGAAAATATATGGGGGCAGTAATTTTGATTTGATTTTGTTATTGATGCATGTATTGGTATACAGAGAAAAGTATTGTTTCTTGTGCACTATACATGCAAAAAAAACCATTCACAGAGAAGGAAAGGAGAAAGTGCAGAATGTAGTGTTACAGTCACAGCCAAGGTGTAGAGAATGACTTAAAATGAGTTAGGTCCATTCAAAAGTCTGATGGTTACAGGGCTTGAGTTGTGTCCTCATTTTTGTATGTTTTTAAATTGTTTGTCTCCAGGGTCCTAAGGATTGCCAAATCTGTAAGAGAATCGAAAGATGGTTAGCAAGTTCAAAAAAAGTTAGAATGAAGTTTTAGAAGCGTAGAACGAGAATAAAAGATGGAATTAAGAAGGTATGCTGGGCACAGCTTGCGAGAAGTTGCCTTGCTCCAGCATCATCTTGGGAAAAAAAAATTAACCAGCTACCAGTACAAAATGGGGGCGTGGAACAAGTCCTGAGCAGAAAAGATAGAGACAAGAACCAATCTATATCTACATTTTGATTAGTGTGAGTTATTGATGGTGAATATTTCTTTAACTCAAAGATATCTACAGGATGGAAATGTACTAACTGTAAATGTCTTTGCCAAAAACAAAACCAAAAGGATGCTCTTCAGACAGTTATTCTAGTATAAACAGGTCTTGATTCTATGACTTCTTGGAGTCTAGACACTCTGGCCAGGCACTCAGAAATCCCTTGCGAACACTGCAGTCTCTGCTGTGACACTGTTAACAAGAAACTAAACTAACAGTTTTGCTTCAGAGAAAATAAAATAAACATTATCAGAAACTTGTTTGAAGTTTTAACCACAATGGTCTGAGGCCAAGTGGGCTTTGTCTCAAAGATTTGTATATTTAGCAAGAAGCTTTTCTGGCAGCCAGGTTTTGCCCTTTGTGAACTCCACCTTTCTTCCACATTACAGCGCAATGTGCTGGACACATCTACACAGATTTTATAGTCAGTAGCACAGAATCCTTGCGCTGCGTCTCAGCTGGATGCATAGTAATCAAAGTTTCTTTGGCAAAAGAAACAAAGATTAACTTGTCAAATTATATTTCCAGAGAAACAGCGTGCAATACATTTTCCAGGTAAGAAGTATTTGGACATCATCTTTCAGAAAATAAATATTTTGGAATTCATGGTCTAATATTATAAGCTATTTTCAGCATTCTTTTGCATTTTATTGCTGCAGTATTACTCGGAGTTACACAATTAGCAACATATCATCAAACTATTTTGTCCTATTATTGATTTGATTTGATTTGATTTAATATTCTCACATATATTGGGATACAGCTAAAAGTATTTTTTTGTGTGTGCTAGACAGACAAAGTATAGTGTTCATAAAGTAGATGATGGAGAAGGAAAGAAGAAGATGCAGAATATAACGTTACAATCACAGGTAGGGTGTAGAGAATGTTCAACTTAGCATAAGGTAGGTTCATTCAAAAGTCTGATGGCAGCAGGGAAGGAGCCATTCTTGAATAGATTGGTACGTGATCTTAGACTTTTGTATCTTTTTCCTGATGAAAGAGAATATGATTATGCTGGCAGCGGCAAGTGTAGATGGAGTCAATGGGTGGAAGTCTGGTTATCGTGTTGGACTGGGCTACATTCATAACCCTTCGTAATTTTTTTGTGATCTTAGTCAGAGCAGGAGCCATACCAAGCTGCGATGCATCTGGAAAGGATGCTTTTTTGGTACATCTGTAAAAATTGCTAACTTAAAACTTTTAAGAGAAAAGTGAGGAAAGATTTTTGGATTAAAGTGCATGGCAATGACAGTACTATTCAGTATATTTTTTAGCATTGAACATTTCTCAGAATGATGTGACTGGTGTGAATACCTCAGAGATGGCAGTGTACTTGAGACATGAAGTGCTGTGTCATGACTCTCCAACTGAAAAGAAGGAACAAACTATAATTTGATTATTATGTTTCATGAGTGGGAACATCTTACTACACTTCAGAGCTACTGGAAGATAGTCACTGTTATAATGTAGGAAAACACAGCAGCCAATTCACGTTTGCATGAAAAAACTGCACCACAGGCACGAGAAAAAAATATGGATAATGGCTCGGATTTTGTGTAATTAGTTATATTGAAGCTAATAACATTCACCATTATTGTGGAGTAATATTGATAGCACTCCTGGTATATAGACAAAATGCCAGAATCCAAAAGCTGCTGTCAGAAATAGCTCACTCCTCCACAAGGAGTGCTGTAATATGTCTTGCCAACAAGCTTGACATTGGAATCAGTGCAATAGTGTGAATTTGCCATACTTGTCGACTGATTCCCTAGTAAAGACTCCACAAACCATTAGGGCTGGTGCATTCTGGTAATACTGAAGTTGTAACAATGTGGTAAGTAGTAACCACTGCCAAACAACATTACCAGCTCCAAAAATTTAACTTTACAAATATGGAGCTTCATTCCTTCAAAAGTGAATAAGTGCTGGAAATTTATTTTATAAAAACTAAAATTTAAATTAATTTCACATTTCCTGGTTTAAACTCTACCTCTGTGAGGAATCTTTACTCTGATAGGATTGAAAGTGTCACTGTTTCTTGCCTTGCTCGTACATATCACATGTGCTTTAAGGAGGATATTGTGTTGGGTTAGTGAAACTCACCGCTCAAATACCCATGAAAACTTGGTGAACCATTATAGATGAAGTGAATAGCAAGCACCATTCCTTCACTCAGTACTCTGTTGACAGTACTCAGATAAACATCTCACGTGAAGAACAACAATGTGGTTGTAATTTAGCACGGTGCCCAAGTGTCCACCTAGATTATGTGCTTTGGAGTAGCGCTTAAATCCTCAATGTTCTCTGGCAGAGCTGAGCGTGCCAAGTTGGAGTGAAATCTCACACCTTAAATGAAACTGTATTAACTCTCAGGATTTACATGGAGAATCCTAAGTTGACCCCCCCTAAGGAATTTGTGGAATATGAGTTCCCGTGGTAACCCAGGTGGAATTCATCTCCCAAGCCCTTGATAAGGTAGACTACTGAGCGGGTCCAGTGTTCTGTCATCCTGGATGGGACTCATATATATGTACCACAGGATTATGGTTTAGAACAAAGATCAATACAGCATGGGGGCAGGCCCTTTGGCCCATCAATAGGCCAATATGTTTTCTATCCCTGTGTACCTGCCGTTCATTTGTTCATCAAGACACAACTTGAACATTGCTAACATATCTGCTTCCACCACCTCCACTGACAGTGCGTTCCCGGCACCCACAATCCTCTATATGAAACACTTTCTTTGCACATCTCCCCTAAACTTAGCACCCCTCACCTTGATCCTGTGCCCTCTTGTAGTCAACCCTTACACTCTGGGAAAAAGACTCTGACTATTCACCCTGTCTATGCCTCTCAGCCTCTATCTTTTGAATAAAACATTGTTCCTTTCCAGCTGGCTTCCTGAGTTATTACAGAAACCCTGAGATTTGAGTAAAGTCTGAATCATTTCGCATTACCATTATTCAATTGCTTTCTCAGGAGAAATGGGTCATTGAGATCCTATTTCCAATGGTGGCAATTCCTCCTGAATGCTCTAGTAAATTAACAGTGACAGAGTAAGTGCCAAAATAAGTCAAATGACTCTTTACTCAAGATCTTAATATTTAGATGGTATTTCTTCTATCCACCTTACTCTGTAGAATAAAATGTAATTCTGTGATGTCCTGATACACTGTAACATTTGCATTGAGACTGATGACAAGGGATCAGCGAACACCGTTCAGTGAACATCTTTGCATGAGATGTTTAACTGAGCTCTTGAATGGCCTGTCAGGTGATGTAAAACTGATGACGACAGTAGAGTGGGATGTTTTACAGCACATTCACATTCGTGAACATACTGCAGTTCTTGCAATGGAGCAGAAACACTGAAGGCTTGAAACCTGATGGAGACCCAGATTAGGAATAGTGCTTTTAGATTGGAAAATTGGAGTTTGCCTATCCATTTTTTATGAAAGAAGGAAGGAAGAAACCAACTAATTCAGAGTTTGTCATAGAGTTATAGTTATAGGTTGGGATTTCACCGCCTCGCTCTCCCCAGTTCTGGGGCAGGTGAGGCTCACAGAACGGAAATCTCCATTGGCCTCAGGCTGGATTGAGTTGTAAAATCCAGCCCATAGAGTTATATGGTGCAGAAAAGGCCATACGGCCCATTGAGTTTGCACTGAACATATAAATCACTTTACGTGTGCTAATCCCATTTTACTGCACTTGAATGCTATGATATTTCAAAATGCACATCCAAATTCTTTATAACTGTTGCAAGGGTCCTAGCCCGATCACCCTTCGGATTGTGTGTTCCAGATTCCCACCAATCTTTGACTGAAAAAGCATTTTCTCAAATCCTCTCTGAATCTCCTGCCCCTCACCCTAAAACTATACCATCTCATGATTGACTCCTCAGTCAAGGAGAACAGCTGTTTCCCATTCTTATCCCCACCCCTCATTATCTTTAGCACCTCAATATGTCCTCCTTTAGCCTTCACTGCTCTAAAGAAAACAAAGTTGTCAACTTAACTTCAATTTCGGGAAAGCAGAGTTGCTGAGCACTTAAAAGACAGTATCAGCTGATCAATCAAGTCCCTACGGATGTGTGAAAGGTAAGCTGGTTGAATTTGTTTTAAATCATTTGGAAATAGCAGCCAATGTAGATTGTCAGGTGGACGAGACATTTGAGGTGATCAGGAGCAGTCAAGGGACAAAAGGGATCAGAACAGCTGAGGAGCTGCAATAATGCTCTCAGTCTTAGAAATGATGAAATGTCAATGATCTCTTCACAATTGATTTTGCAACTGAGGCTAGCAGAAGAGGAAAATGCTTTGAAGAGGCAGGAAGAAGAAATCTTTATTTTTCAAGATGATCTTGGAGTAAGAAGGTGGTTTCTTTGAAAGTAATACAAAATTGTGTTTAGCATGATCATAGTAGAATCCCTACAGTGCAGAAAAAAGCCAATTAGCCTATTGAGTCTGCTGTCACCAGGAGTATTCCACCTTATCACTGCAACCCCATGTATGTAGCCTGCTGGCTCTCCCTGACCTACACATCTTAGAACATAGAACATTACAGCGCAGTACAGGCCCTTCGGCCCTCGATGTTGCACCGGCCAGTGGACCCTCTAACCTATACTATTCCAATATCATCCATATGCCTATCCACCAAACATTTGAATGCCCCCAAAGTAGGCGAGTCCACAACTGCTGTAGGCAGGGCATTCCACGCTCTCACCACCCTCTGTGTGAAGAACCTGCCTCTGACATCCGTCCTATAACTACCACCTCTTAATTTAAAGTTATGTCCCCTCGTGTTGGTCATCACCATCCGAGGAAAAAGGCTCTCACTATCCACCCTATCCAATCCCTTGATCATCTTATACGCCTCAATTAGGTCACCGCGTAACCTTCTTCTCTCTAATGAAAATAACCTCAGGTCCCTCAGCCTTTCCTCATAAGACCTTCCCACCATACCAGCAACATCCTGGTAAACCTCCTCTGCACCCTTTCCAATGCTTCCACGTCTTTCTTATAATGCAGCGACCAGAACTGTACGCAATACTCTGGCCGCACCAGAGTTTTGTACAGTTGTAACATAACCTCATGGCTCCTAAATTCAATCCCTCTACCAATAAAAGCTAACACACCGTACGCCTTCTTAACAACTTTATCAACCTGGGAACTTTATCATCTTGGGACACTGAGGAGCAACTTAACCTAACCTGCACATCTTTGGACTGTAAGAAGAAACCAAAGCACCCAGAGGAAACCAACACAGACATGGGGAAAAATGTAGAAACTCCACACAGACAATGACCCAAGGCTGGAATTGAACCTAGGTCCTTAGTGCTATGAGGCTGCAGTGCTAACCACTGTGCCACCATGCAGCCCATTGTGATGATGCCTATTATGTACCATGTAGTCTCTAGTTTATTCAGATTATTCCAAATGGTAGACGGCATTTTCAAGACCTCAGTGCTAAACATATATTGCAAAGAAGCACAAATGGCCTCATAATTATTGATTCAGAGTTGTTGTCCTCCTTAGCAAAATTAGATGCTTTGAGGCTCAGTGCTTCATAATAAACTATGCTACAGAAAACAAGAGTAGAATTCACCATGAATACTTTGTCTCTAATGTTTTTGACACTATAGATAGAATAATGGGAAATTGATGCTGTGCCAGATCAGGAAGTGCAGCCAAAAATGTAATTGAAGAGATTGATTTTGAGGATGTTTTTGGAGGAATAAAAGTGTTGAGGTCAAGGGGTTTAGGGAGGAAATTACCGAGATTCAGAGACAAAGGATTAAAGATCCTGTGACTAGTGTAGGACAATGGAATGGAGATTTGCATAAGAGGACTGAAACAAAAGAATAGAAAGGTCTCAAGTGAACATAGGACAAAAGAAAGTTACAGAAATAGGTGGCAAAAACAGCAATCAAAGACAAGTATGTCAATGCAGCAAAATATCAGTTAACGTCGTTCTAAATACATTTTGTTGATAGTCAAGATCAAACAATTCTATTTCTAATCCTGACCCTTTTGGAAAAAAAAAATCCACAGGCATGTTCATGTTTACTGAAGCCATAAGGGTTTGATTTGGGCGACATGGTGGTACAGTGGTTAGCACTGCTGCCTCACAGTGCCAGGGACCTGGGTTTTATTCCTGGCTTGGGTCACTGTCTGCATGGAGTTGTGATGTACAGATGCCGGCGTTGGATTGGGGTGGTACGAACTCAGTAAGAATTTAGCAACACCAATTTATAATCCAACCAATTTATTTGATAGTAAAAAAGCGAGCTTTCGACTCTTGTGTCTTCAGGCAAATGCAGTGTTCTGGTCTTCTCCCTATGTTTGTGTGGGTTTCCTCCAGGTGCTCTGGTTTCCTCCCACAGGCCAAAGATGTGTGGATTTGGTGGATTGGCCATGTTAAATTGCCCTATGATGACAGGGGGCAGCTAGGATGGGATTATGGGGATAGGGCCTGGGTTGGGATTGTGGTTGATGCTGACTTGATGGGCCTTCTGCAGTGTAAGATTCTATGATTACTATCAGTGATTTCTTCACCTATACAATTGATTATGATTTGTAATTCTGTTTCAATCTGTCTCCAGGTGGAATGTTCAAAGCCAATTTGACAATAAGCTGAAACAAAACCAACAGATTCAATTCCTGATTACACACTGTATTCATCAGAATAGATCTTTTCCTGTCACAAGGGAAGAGTATGGTAAGAAGATGTAAATTCAATAGATTAAAAAATATCAGGTTGGAGAAAATGCATAAATTATTCAGATGAATTTTGTGTGGTTCAAACCATCTGTCAGTAATTGTCACTGCAGTTAGTTGATGTAATATTTTGCAGTGCCATCTGTTGGTAATTAGGATAGACTACAGAAAAAAACTGGCACAAACAGGACCGTCATAGGTTAGAATGTTATAGTAGTTGCTTAATTTGAATCATCTGGCAATTTAAATTGAAATAATGTAGAAAATAAAACTTCAAACTCTATTGCATTCAAATGAGGGGCAGCACTGTGACACAGTGGTTAGCACTGCTGTGTCACAGCGCCAGCGACTCAGCTTTGATTCCTGGCTTGGATCACTGTCTGTGCGAAGTCTGCATGGGTTTCCTCTGAGTGTTCTGGTTTCCTCTCACAGTCCGAAAGATGTAACGGTTAGTGCATTGACCACATTGAAATTCTCCTGAACAGGCACTGGAGTATGGTGACTTGAGGATTTTCACAGCGGCTTCATTGCAGTTTTAATGTAAGCCTACTTGTGATACTAATAAATAAACTTTAAAAATAACAAACTATTTTAGAATTCTTAATTCACACTATTTCGACTTCCCAACCTAAATATGTCTTGACCAGAAGAAACTGATGCTTAGATCAAATTCCACATGCTCCAGCAAGTCTCCTTAGTTAAATTCCATGAACTAACCAACTTTGTCTTACATGAAAAGGGAAATGAATTCGCCAAAGGCTATAGAAATGATTTCTGTTTTGTAGAACAACTCAATAACCATCAAACAAATCTAAAGCTAGAGAAGGGAAACATATGGTATTCTAACTGAAAGTGTCATCAGCTGTTGATAAAATTTCTGGAAGCCCTTATGATTCCCCTTAAAGATTGATAACTCTTAAAAACAAATCTGAATTTTCCAGTGACTGGTGGAAATAATTGCATGACAATGTTTTCATGTTTTAAGACTTTTCCTGAATAAACAAACAAAAATCAACATTAAACACATACTACTTAGTAGGCAATAATACACTATGCTAAGAAAAGGCACTTGCTACATTACTAATTAACACAACTGAAAACCCAACACTGTGTTTAAATGTTACTCCACACTTTCAGTGAGTATGTAGCCTTATAGTTAAATTTCCAAAGTTCTCCCAGCTGTCCAACAGTTTATCTTCTCCGTCATGCCAGTGCGAGTTTCCAGCATTCTTTCAAAAGTTCCTTCATTCAGTCTACTGAGTATAATCAAACTGAGTTCCAATATCAAAGTATCCTCTAGTGAATCTCTTCTCACCAGCATTCTGCTTGATGGTTAACACAAACGCAGCTTTTTCTTTGCTGGGCAAAGCAGCAATTGTGTTTGGTCTTCCTCTCCAAGTCTCTCTATCTGACTCAGAGGGAAACCTGAATTTTCATGAGTCATGATGTGATGATGCTGTGCTTTTAAGAAATATATTTAAATCATGTTTCTGGTGAAGGCTGTGTTTATAAGATTACCCTGTTTAAATTGTTCCAAAATGCCTACAACTGGCATTCCACATGCTGAGCACACAGAAAGATAATTGCTCCTAATTATTGGACAGTTTGTTTTAATCTTAATGCATTTTTGTTATTCTTGGGATTGCCCCCCTGGGTTTCAGAGTAGGGTTTAATTAATTTGATTGACAAGAAGAAAATCATGTGAATGGGTGGAGCTAAGCTTAGACAGAAGAAAAGCAGGCAGTTACTTTCTGAGTTTGATCAAAGTAGTAGCTCATTCTTTTCAGAAATTGAAGTCTGAGTTCTCCTAAAAAGCGGTACCTCTCTCCGGACATCTGAAAAAAGCAAGAGGTGTTTTCTCCCTCTCTCTTTCATGTTGTTTTCTGGAGGCTGTTGTCTGAGAGTCAGAAGACAAGTCTCTGTATAGATGGGTTAAAAGGCTAAATGACTGGTAACTCAAGCCTGTATGTCTTGCTAGCTGTTTCTGAGGAAGTTTATGTCTATGGAGATATTACTTAAATTAAAGCTAATAGAGAGACTTAGCAGTTAAAAATTATACTCTGTCATGTTTAAGTATTTCAATTGCTAAAAGTAATGCTAATTCTTTTTCATATATTTTAATTGTGCTGTCAAATAAAGTTGGTTTTAATCAAAATTTCCTCATGGATCAATAGAATCATACCGGGAGTGAAACATCTTATGCTCACACTAATGCCAAAATCAAAAGTAACTGGGTCTCAGCTAATTTCATAATATACTTCTGAGTACACAATCTGGCCCCTAACAATAGACACACCACATTCCTCCAAAAATGGCAGTTGAACCTAAATCCATTTCCTGAGATTCCATTTTCATTAGTAGTGTTAAATGCTGTTTTTAAATTCATTCATGGAATGTAGGCAACTCTGGCTGGGGCAGCATTTATTGTCTATCCTTAATTGCCCTTGAACAGAATTGCTGGCTAGGCCACTTCAGAGGGCAGTTTAAGAATATTCTTAAAATTTGTTTTGGATCTGGAAACACATGTGGACCAAACCTGGTAAGAACAGCAGATTTCCTTCCCTAAAGGACGTTGGCGAACCAAATGATTTTTACAACAGTTGGCAATGGTTATACGATCATCATTAAACTTTAAATTCCATATTTTTTATTGAATACAAATTTCACCATCTGCCACGGTGGAACTCAGACTCAGGTCCCCAGAGATTTACCCTGGTTCTTTGGAATATCACTCCAGTGACAATACCACTGTGCCATTCCCTCACAAACGAGGTAATACCAGAACTCAGTGGAACCATTTGAACTCAGTGTAAAATTCAAACCTGTAACATTTATACTGTAGCAAAAGCCTTAACCTACAGTGTAGAAGTTATGATTATTTTTAATAGAAAAAAACGCTCTTGAAGGATGTGAAAATACCATGCTGTAAAGTTAGTTAATCCCCAGATGCCTTAGTTGCAGTGACGGTCTTATAAAGAACAAAATCCTGAGTAAGCTGTGTGGTCTCCTGTAATCAAAAGTCCAGGAAATTGGTCCTCAGGTGAACTCAAAGTTACAATAGGCTTGTAGGAGTTCTTGCACTTTCAAACAATAAAGCTGTTTATTATCTTGGCTGCTTAGATGACTGGCAGCTGGTTCAATGGCTTTTTGAAGGAATTCTGTCTGTGCAGAGCAGATTATGACAGTGTTAAAGCCAAACTATGTCATCATGCAATACTTCTCAAGCATAAAGTGTTTTTCTAAATAAGGTGGGTGGTCCATTATATATCCTGTGCTGCAGCATTCATATCTTGGAAATTTGTGACAGCTAGTCCATTGATTGACACATTCAATTTGAAATTATCTTTTTGAACCATTTTCAGGAAAAGGCATTGAGTCAACATCCATCTTTTTGTTCCTCTGGAGATCAGGGTGTATTTCACTTCACAATAGAAGTTATGTGATTCTTGAGTAGCCTTTTCAAAATATAAAATATATTTTATAAAGTTTTAAAATATAAAAATTAATAATCAGATTATACTGGAACACGACAGAATGAATAAAAAATGTACTTCATCAGATGGGAATAAGAGTAAACAGCAAATGACTGTTATTATTTATGCTAGCATTATTGGGAAACAAAAAATCTACTTGTAATTGAAAAGTCCAAGTACATCTCCTTGCTGTTTTGGTGATTCAGTCCCTTTATCTATATCCTAGAGAAATAACAAAAGAATGGAAGGCTGATTTTTTTTTAATATGTAGAATGGATGTATTACTTTGACTGAACAATGTATTACGCAAGACTTGCCAGCCCTTCCCATCAGCGGGCTCTTCTGGTCCTGCCAACCCATCTGTCATGGGTTCTTTGAATATGGTGGCTGATGAGCAATGGTCATTGACTTCGGCTGAACTGGAAATCCCACCAGCAGCCAATGGCAAGCTGCCTGCGCCATTGGAAAATAGGCTGTGGGAGAATTGGAAAATCTGAGCCATTGCCAAGTAGAAAAACCACTTTGATCATTGTTAATTGTGAGGTTAGTGTGAAGTTTCAGCACCTAAGGACAAAATCAATTGGATACTCTGTTAGGAAGTACGCATTCAATTCACCGCATGTGAGGACCCCACATGAGCACTGAAAGCCAACTATAAAGCTGTAAATTACTTTCAGAACCAATACTTTCATTCTCTGTTGAAATTGCTGTTAGATTATGAGATTTGCCTTCATTGTTACTGTTACTAGGTAAATCCTGATGTCCAAATTGTGGACTGATTTTATTGATAGTGTATTTATGATGCTATGCAAGAGGATGCTGCTTTTAGTGAGAGTGAGCAGACTTAAATGAATGGATTCAGACATTAATAAATCAGGCCTCTTGGTGTCTAGTCTTGTAGAATTGTTGGGCAAGTGATCACTCGCTATGCCAAATGTCTCAATAAAAAAATCTGCATTAAATAATTATTTTTAGGTGATTATGTTGTCAGTTGTGAGAATATTGTACGCACAGAATATTTTGAAATGGCTTGAACTGTGGTCAAATTTTAATCACATGCATTCAATCATTGCTCTGATTTTTTTGTGATTTATTTTCTTTAATCTTTCTATAGGGCTTTACAGAATTACTTCATCAAAATCATTTCAATTTAACTGCTGGGCAATTGATTATTTTAGCGATCATCAATTTTGGGTGAGATTTTACAGCTTCACTTGCCTCAAAACCATAAACTTTCACCTGAGATCAACGGAACTTTCACGTTCCATCCCTTACACCACCCCAATTCCTGTGGTGGGTGGGGCAGTAAAATTCCAGCCTTTGATTGTCTAGCATTATCAATTATGATGGTTTGAAGACTCGCAGACTCTCCTCACACCTCAAGGTTACTATATTATTTATTTAAAAATGTTTCGTTGGTGAGTTTTTCTTTCAGGGTGATGATGGAATGTATTAACAAATCCTGGGTGTAAACTAGTTACGGAAAAATCCCTTCATAAATATTACTTAGTGTCTATAAATGACCTCATGACCCAAAAGAACATTCCTGCTCTGAGTAAATCGTGGTTTCTAAAAATGAATTGTGTTGATGATGAGACATTGTCTGTAAATTGCTAGGCAACCGACATGTACTTAATGGTGGGGAGAAAGCCAAAGAACTGCAGCTGCTGGATACCAGGAACAAAAGAAGAGAGCACTTGAAGCACTCAGCAGGTCAGCCATATCTGTGGAGAGCACTGACACATTAATGGTCCCAGTGTAGACCTTTCATTGGAACTGGTGGATATCACTAGATAAACAACACTGAAAAAGCACTGAACAAAGGGAAGAGAAAGTAACAAAAACTCACGAGAAATAAATAGAATAACTGAAAAATGCCCAAGTGCAACAAGATTTATTGGATCATATTAATTGAGGCAAAAGAAGCTATAATGAGAAAAATTACATTCATTTATAAGACTGAGAATGTGAATAGCTGCAATGCAGAGAATAAGACAAGAGGAATAGCCAGAAACTAAAAATGCAAATTAAGCTCCAGCAACACTAATTAAACAAAAAGAGAAATCAATGCTTAAGGTATTTTTAATTTTTTTTATTCCAATTCAATCAAATCAAGTCCAATTCAGAGTCTCAAGTTGAGACATTCCTGATCCAAGCTGACAATACACATCTCTCTAATCTCAGTGCTCAGTGTTCCTTTGTTAGCCACTTTAAGACTTGAATAGCAGGTTAGGTGTAAGGATTCGCATTCTAATCAGCGATCTGTAAACTGTCTGTGCTGATATGTGTGCTTTTGGAGACCAGAACACCTCATTCGCCTGACGAAGGCACAAACGCCGAAAGCTAGCAGATTTACTATCAAATAAATCGGTTGGATTTAAAATTGGTGTTGCCAGACCTCTTACTGAGTTTACCCCAGTCCAACACCGGCATCTCTACACCAAGCTGAAAAGACAGGGCTCTCACCTCCTGTCCCGTGCTTGACCCACACGATTGGAATAGGCATAACTTCTCCTCCAAGGCTTGATCTCATTTCCATCTTAGCCAAAAGGCCGAGATGCCGTTTTTAAAAATTGCTTTAAATGAAACTGAAATGTAACCTAATGACTTCAGCCAAGTGCAGCATGTCGATACTACACTTGATCTCAGCCAAAAGGCCGAAAAGTGATCAATGCTTAAGGTATAGATTACTTATTAACATATGCTGTGAAAGTGGGTCCACATTCCAAACACCAAACTGCCCCTCCTTTCAATCACCACCTCTCATCAAAGAGGAAATGGGAGTTATAGGAAAGGTCTGTAACTGCTTCCTGACATATTCACTTCACAGATGCTGATTAACTTGCTGAGTGTTCCAACAGTTTCAGCTTCAATGTAGCAAATGGTGCAGAGGTGGCATCCTTCTCAGGCCGTAGTGGGGATCTTGCTAATTTGAGCAGTGTGTCCAATGCTGGCAGTTGCTGACCTGATTGTTCTGGATCAACATTGCAACATTTAATAAGTTCTAAATTATATTTTATTGTGTGTGCTGATATATTAGTATTGTACAATATACATTTTTGCATTCACATATAACCTAAAGCATATTTTGGATATTTTCTTTTGCACCTTGATTCATTTAATGATCTGCTGAAAGGCTCAGATACAACAGATGGGATGGGAGGAGATGTATAAGGATGGGCGAATGGCCTGTTTCAGTTCAACATATTCTAAGTTTAAGTTTATTTATTAATGTTGCAAGTAAGCTAACATTAACATTAGCAATGAAGTTACTGTGAAAATCCCCTAGTCGCCACATTCCGATACCTGTTTGACTACACTGAGGGAGAATTTAACATGGCCAATGCACTTAACCGGCATGTCTTTCGGATTAGGGCAGGCAAAGGAAACCCATGCAGATACGGGGAGAATGTGCAGACTCTGCACAAATGGTGACCCTCGTTGGGAATTGAACTGGGTTCCCTGGTACCGTGAGGTACCAGTGCTATCCACTGTGCCACCTTGTAATTAGCCTCAGTCCCTCCATGCAAGGACTGGACATGAAGTTTATATGACATTTTCATATGACATACAAACAACATATGATTGTTTCATCATCCAACCTATTATATATAATGGTGAAAAATTATACATTCTCCACTTCATCCAAATCCGTATGATCTCTTGAGGGAGGTGAAAACAAGAGCCAGGACTTTAAGTGTGGTGGGGCTTCCTGTCCCACCACTTGAAGTTAGAGGGGAACATATCACCCCTGATTCTGCTTGTCCCGCAGCCATTTCACTCAAATTAGCATCAACTAGCCACAGGAGAAAGTCCTGATTGAAGGGCTGCCAGTCTACCAGACTGGCCAGCAGCTCTCTAGTGCCAGAAGTTGCAGTGGACAATACTGGGATTAACCATAGGATCCCTACTGTGCAGAATGAGCCCATTTGGCCCATCAAATCAGCACTACCTCTTTGAAAGAACATCTTACCCAGGCCCATCCTCCTTGCTCCATCCCTACAACCCCGCACATGTATAATCACCAATCCATCTAACCTACAGAACTTTGGATACTAAGTGAGTCATAGAGTCATAGAGGTTTACAGCATTGATAGACAGGGTCTACAGGCATTTAGAGGAAACCCTCAAAGACACACAGTGAGACCATGCAAACTCTACACATCTGGCCCAACTTGTCCATGCCACTCTTTTCTTTTAAACCCCTAAGTTAGTCCCACTTGTTGGGCATTTGGCCCATATCCTCCTATACCCATCTTACCCATGTAACTGCCTAAATGCTTTCTAAAAGACAAAGTTGTACCTGCTTCTACTACTATCTGTGGCAGCTTGTTCCAGACACTCACTACCCTCTGTGTGAAAAAAATGCCCCTCTGGATTTCTTCCCCTCATCTTAAAACCTATGCCCTCTAGTTTTATACTCCTCTATCTTTGGGAAAAGATCTATGCCCCTCTCTATAAAATCACCCCTATGCCTCCTACGCTCCAGAGTCTATCCAGCCTCTCCTTATAACTCAAATCATCAAGTCCCAGTAGCATCCTAATAAATCTTTTCTGTATTCTTTCCAATTTAATAATATCCTTTCGATTACTGGGTGACCAGAACTGTACACAGCATTCCAAGTCTGCCTTACCAATGTCTTGTACAATTTCAACAAGACCTCTCAGCTCCTGTATTTAATGTTCTGACCAATGAAATTAAGCATACCAAATGCCTTTTTCACCACTCTGTCCACTTGTGACTCCATTTTCAATGAGCTATGAGCATGTATCCCTCGATTTCTTTGTTCTATAACTCTCCGCAACACCCTACCATTAACTGAGTAAGTCCTGCCTTTGTTCAGTCTACCAAAATGCACTACCTTGCATTTATCTAAATTAAACTCCATCTGCCATTCGTCAGCCCACTGGCCTAATTGATCAAGATGCCATTGCAATCCTAAATAATTTTCTTCACTGTCCACTATACCACCAATCTTGATGTCATTTGTAAACTTACTCATCATGCCACCTATATTCTCATCCAAATCATTAACATAAAGGACAAATAATAGTAGACCCATCATTGATCCTTGAGGCACATTGCTGGCGACAGGCCTGCAGTTTGAAAAACAACTTTCAATAACACTCTTCGGCTTTGGTCACCAAGCCAATTTTGTATCCATTTAGCTACATCACCCTGGATCCCATGATATTTAACCTTGTGCAACAACTTTCCATTGGGTACGTTGTTATAGGCCTTTCTAAAGTCTATGTAGACAACATCAACTGCCCTCATCTACCTTCTTGGTTATCCCTTCGAAAAACTCAAATTTGTCAGATATGATTTTCTGCTCAAAAAGCCATACTGACTGTACCTAATCAGTCCTTGCATCTCTAAACGCCTGTAGATCCTGTCTCTCAAAACAACTTCTAACAACTAACCCACTACAGATGTGAGGGTTCATCAGCCTATAGTTCCCAGGCTTTTCCCTGCAGCCCTTTTTAAACAAAGGCACAACATTTGCCACCGTCCAATCTTCAGGCACTTCACCCGTGACTATCGATGATTCCAATATCTTCCACAATTTCCTCCTTGGCCTCCCACAATTCCTGGAATTTACTTCATCAGATCCTAGGGATTTATCTATCTCAATGTGCTTTAAGACTTCCAGCATCTCCTCTGTTATATGTATGTTCCTCAAAATATCACTATTTATTTCCCCAAGTTCCTTAACATCCATGCTTTTCTCAACAGTGAATATTGATGAAAAATATTCATTTAAGATCTCACCCATCTTGTATTGATCCTGACATAGATGATCTTGTTGATCCTTAAGAGACCATCCTGTCTCCCTAGTTACTCTTTTGGCCTTTATGTATTTGAAGAAGCTCTTTGCATTCTCTTTTGCCTTATCTGCAAAATAATCTCGAGTCTCCTTTTTATATCCCCGCTAATCTACCTAACCTGCATATCTTTAGATAATGGGAGGAAAATGGGGAATCCAAAGGAAACCCACACAGACACAGGGCATGCAAACGCCACACAGTCACCTAAGTCTAGAATTGAAACAAGATTCTTGGCACCATAAGGCAACGGTGCTAATTACTATGCCAGCATGCTACCCCTAAATTGCAAACAGGTCCTGGAGCCTACATCAACCCAATCTGTCAACATGCTAAGATCTGTTTGAAGCTGTTTAGCATTGTCTAGATTCTTAATACCTGCACAGATCTTAGAATAATCTGTACCGGAAGATTATGCTCTCAATTTCTGTATCACCAATGGCAATGGTAAAGAATAACCTTCCTAGCGGTGATCCTTAGTCTCCAAATAGCTAAAAATCCATCTGTAACTTCTTTTAGCCTATGTTCTTTTTGCCACTTCTCAATCCACCCCAATCTATTGATACCAGAAGATTTGATCCTGTAGTGAAGCTAATAGTGAAGTATCTTTTCAGAAGTATTTTGGAAGTCTAGTAGATAATCCTTACTGAAATTTCCTCATCCATCGTCATTATTTGGCATATGGAGCACACCAGAATGATAGGGAGTGGGATAGCTTCATTTTGGGTTTGGGCAAAATTGTCACAACAATTTGGACTAAAACCAGAAAAGTTGGAAATATATTAGAATTATGTGTAAGTTAGATGGATTAGACATGGTAAATGTATGGGGTTTCTGGGATAGAGTGGGAAAAAGGTCTTGGATAAGATGCTTCATCAGAGAGTCAGTGCAGACTTGATGGGCCAAATAGTCTCTTCTGCATTGTAGGAATTCTAAGAATCTATGATAAACAGCAGGTTTTTTTAGCATCTGCCATGAGAAAGCAGAAGTTATCATTTCACTGGATATCTATCATTAGAATGCATCAGTTATTAACAATGTAATTATCATTTCGTGTCAACCCTACAGTCAGGTTCTCCTCAACTGAGATGCCTTACACGTGAACTTACACATAAAGGTTAATCATTGGTGCAATTCAGAAGATTGTCTCACATCCTTTAAAAAGTATGAAATATTGGATGAATACTTGGCCTTCATAACATTCAAGGCTATGGGCCAAGTTCTGACAAATGGGATTAGGTTGGTAGGTCAGGTGTTTATCATGTGTTGGTGCAGACTTGACAGGTTGAGGGCCTCTTCCACATTGTGTGATTCTGTGTCTGTGATTTGCGTGATAATATCTCTGGAATCACGTCACCTATACATTCATAAACCTGACATCTTTCACATTAAAATGAACTCATGAATTTGCAACAGATGCACTGATGTGTAAATGTCATCAACTATCTTTTGTAGGAGACATTAAACCACAAGAGACACTATCTGTCCTCTCAAGTGTTCTTCACTATGGTGAAGGGAAGGGAAGGAGTTATCTCTGATTACCTGTTCAATATTAATCAGACACTCAACACCATAAATCAGAGTGCCTGTTATTTGTTGAATTGTTATTTGAGAGACCTTATAGTGTGCAAATTGGCTACCACATATAATAACAGTGATGACATTTTAAAAGTACTTGATTGGCTATGCAGTGTTTTAGAATGTCCTGTTGCCATGAAGAGGGGAATGGTGGCATAGTGGGTAGCACTGCCGCCTCACACCCCCGGGGTTGTTCCTGGCTTGGGTCATTGTCTGTGCCGAGTCTGCACTTTCTCCCAGTGTCTGTGTGGGTTTCCTCCCACAGTCCGAAAAATGTGCTGGTCAGCTACATTGGTCATGTTAACTTCTCCCTCAGTGTACCCAAACAAGCCCTGATGTGTGGCAACTAGGGGATTTTCACAATAACTTCACTGCAGTGTTAATGTAAGCCTACTTGTGACACTAAGAAATAAACATTGAAAGTTGTTACAGAAATGCAAATCTTTTTAAAATGGGAAAAATTATGGAAAATAGTGTTTATACTGGTCCACTGTTACTTACCATGTGATTCAAAATCTGATGTGTACCCAGACAGTGGATGGTAGCAGAGTGCAATCAAAGCCCAATGTAGAGAAATTATAAGAGAGCATCTTATTGTATCCCAAGTCTACCAAACCCTTTGCGATTTTATTCAGTGCATTGTTTGATTGTCTTCATTATTTTTTGGACAGTGTTCCTTTTCCCCTTTGGCTGAGACATTTATTTAAAAAAAACACTTTTGCTGCTCTTCTTTCCAGCAGATGATTAAAATATATTCACACTTATCCAAACGTTATTCAGAGTCATAATTAACAGCTGAATCAGGCTGTTTGCAACCTTTGAGTCATGTGGTTTGTGCCTACATCTTCCGGTTATCACTGACTGTCTATTTCCAACTCTGTAACATCATCCAAGTCCACTCCTGCCTCAGCTCACATACAACCACAATGGCAGCAACTTATATTCATAGACTGCATTTAGCAGAATGAAAATCCCAAAGCGCTTCACAGGAGCACTGTAAAACCAAGTATCACACCAGGTCAGTCAGTAGTAATTAGGTCAGTTGAGAGGTAAGTTTTGAGGAGTGGGTTAAAGGAGGAATGCAAGGTAGAACAGTGGAGAGGTGTATAGATGTATTCTAGAGTTTGGGACCTAAGTGGAGGTGGGGCCTGATATTTTACATCTTTGGGTGGTATTTTCCGCCAATGGGGTGAAGAGAAGGGGCCAGGTATGTTTCACCAATGGAATGATGAAGTTAGGCATGGTAATTTTTATCAATAAGGTGAAAGGACAGGATTTGGTATTTTCCAGAATGGGATGAGAGAGCGAGACAGATTATTATATGCCAGTGGGTGGGTGGATTTCAGTACTTTCCACCAATGGAGTGAGATGGCTCGGCTGGGTACATGTATATTCCACCAGTGGAGTGAGGGTGCAAGTCCAGGTGTTTTCTACCAATGGAGTTGAGGGGATGGAGTTCGGTATTTTCCACTAATAGGGCGAGGGGGCAGAACCGGATATTTTCTACAAAATTTTGAGAGAGGGTGGAGCCAGGTCAATTCTTAAATGCATGTTATAGTCAGCATAAAATAAGTGAATTAATAGAACAAATTGAGGTTCATGGGAATGATCTTATAGCTATTACAGAAACATGGTTACAAGGAAATCAATGCTGGGAGCTAGATATTAGGGGTATGTAACTTTTTGTAAACAGAGTAAGAAGTCTCACACACCAGCTTAAAATCCAACAGGTTTATTTGGTAGCAAAAGCCACTAGCTTTTGGAGCGCTGCTCCTTTGTCAGGTAAGTGAAAGTTCAGGGCATATAAAAACACAAACTCAATTTACAAAATAATGGTTGGAATGCTAGTTTTTATAGGTAATCAAGTCTTAAAGGTACAGACCATCTGAGTGGAGAGAGCATTAAGAGATATGTACTGTCTCCAGCTGGGTTAATGAGATTTTGGAAGCCCAGGTAAGTCATGGAGTTACAGATAGTGTGAGATGAACTCAAGATCCCAGTTGAGGCTGTCCTGATGTATTCGGAATGTGCCTGATTGTCAACACTGGATGCCATCATCTCACATGAGAACATCATCCACCAGGTACATATACATACTCTTGCAATTCAGCCAACATTGTCTATCTGATACGCTGCAGGAAAGGATGTCCCGAGGCACAGTGCATTGCGAAGACCATGCAGACACTATGACAACGGATGAATGAACACTGCTTGACAATCACCAGGCAAGAGTGTTCTCTTCCTGTTGGGGAACACTTCAGCGATCATGGCAATTCGGCCTCTGATCTTTGGGTAAACGTTCTCCAAGGTGGCCTTCACGACAACGCAGAGTTGTTGAGCAAAGATTGATAGCCAAGTTCTGCACACATGAGGACAGCCTCAACCAGGATCTTGTGTTCATTTCACACTATCTATAACTCCAGTGACTTGCCTAGGCTTGCAAAATCTCATGAACTTTCCTAGCTGGATACAATATACATGTCTTTAACTTGTGCTTAATCTCTCTCCACTCAGATTGTCTTTACCTTTAAGACTTGATTACCTGTAAAGACTCGCATTCCCACCATTATTTTGTAAATTGAGTTTGTGTCTTTATATGTCCTGTTTGTGAATAGAACTCCCACTTACTTGATGAAGGAGCAATGCTTCGAAAGGTAGTAGCTTTTGTTACCAAATAAACCTGTTGATCTTTAACAAGTGTTGTGAAACTTCTTACTGTGTTTGCCCCAGTCCAACATTGGCGTTTCCACATCATGACTTTCGTAAGAACAGGCAGTTGGGGTAGTTAGCATAAAATGGAATAAGTACAACAGCAAAAAATGATCTTAGATCAGAAGATGTAGAATTCATACGGGCGGAGGTAAGAAATAATGGCGGGAAAGAAATATTGGCCTCCAAAGAGTAGCTGGACTATAGAACGGGGAATAAATCCAGAGATATTGAGGCCATGTAGAGAAACATTACATTAACAATGGTGATCTTAATCTTTGTGTGGATTGGAAAAATGAAATTGGCAAAGGTAGCCATGAGGAAGAACTCATTTGAGGGTATTTGGGATATCTTCCTAGAATAATACGTTGTGAATCCAGCCAACGATTAGACTGCCTTGGATCTGGTTGTGTAATAAGGCAGTTTTAATAAACAATCTGAGTTTAAAATTACCAGGAAACCATAACATGGTAGAATTGAACATTTAGTTTGTGAGTGCAACTCTGGGGAAATAATAATGGGGAACCAGGCATTGGCAGGTGAGTTAAATAAAAAATTTACATCAGTTTTCATGTTGGGAAAAAGATATGTAAGTCTGAGGACATGTACTAACCAACTCAAGAACAGCTTCTTCCCTGCTGCCATCAGACTTTTGAAAGGGCCTACCTCGCATTAAGTTGATCTTTCTCTACACCTAGATATTGCATTCTGCATTCTCTCCTTTCCTTCTCTATGAACAGTATGCTTTGTCTGCATAGTCCTCAAGAAACAATATTTTTCCCTTGTACAAATGCATGTGACAATAATAAATCAAATCAAGTGAGTGGGCAAAACCTAAACAGATGGAATATAATAAAGGAAAATGTGAAGTTATGCACTTTGGTAGGAAGAATCAAGGAGCTGAATGTTGTTTAAATGGAGAAAAAGTGAAGAAAGCATAGGGATTTTGTGTGCCCTTGCGCATAAATTTAAAAAAAGCAAACATGCAAGTTCAATAGGAAGTATAGAAGCAAATGAAATGTTGATCTTTGTTTCAGAGGGAATGGAGTACAAAATAGGGAAGTCTTGATAAAGCTGTCCAAGGTACTAGTTAGACTGGAATACTGCTTTCAGTTCTGGTCCCCATATGTAAGAAATATATACTGGCATTGGAGGCAATCCAGAGAAGGTCCACTAGGTTTGTCCTAGATATGGAGGAATTTTCTTATAAAGAGAGATTAAGTAGGTTGGGCACTTGGGGGTTTAGAAGAATGAGAACCGACCTTGTTGAGACATATTGGATTCTTAAGGGGCTTGACAGAATGGATGCTGAGAGCTAATTGCCCTTGTGGGAGAGTCCAGGACCAGAAAGCATGATCTCAGAATAAGAGGTGGCCCATTTAAGACAGAAATAAGGAAAATTTTCTTCTGAGTAGTGAATCTGTAGAATTCTTTACATAGAGGCTGCGTCATTCAGGCTGAGATCGATTATTAATTAGTAAGAGAATCAAGGGTTATGGAAATAAGGCGGGAAAACAGCACTGAGTATTATTACATTAGTCATGATCTCAATGAGTGGTGGAGCAGACTCAATGGGCCAAATGGCCTTCATCTGCTCCTAGCTCTTGGTGAAGGGGCAGAGCTGGAAATTTCCAACCAAGGGAGTGAGCAGAAATGGATATTTTCCACCAATGGAGTGAGGGGAAGGCCATGTGTTTTTTTGCCATCAATAGGATGAGGGGCAAAGTCATTAATTCCCCAACGGGAACGAAGTTGGGGGGTGAGGGAGGAACGAGGCCAACTATTTTGATCAATGAGTGGAGGAGACGGGTATTCTAACCAATAGGGCGAAGGGGCAGAGATGAGTATGAACAAAGGGTAAGGAGGCGGAGCTGATTGTCTCGCCATGTGTTGACGGACGGGGCTACGTATGACCAATGGAATGAAGGGGCGGGGCTAGATGAGACCAATAGGCTGATGGAGAGGATGGGTAATCTAACCAATGGGATGAAGGGGCAAGCCTAAGTATGACCAATGGAATGAAGGGGCAGGCTAGATGTGACCAATAGGCTGAGGGTGAGGATGGGTAACCTAACCAATGGGATGAAGGGGCAGGCCTAAGCATGACCAATGGGGTGAAGGGGCTGGGCGGGCGGTTGGTTGGCCAATGAACTGTGGGGGTTTCTTGGTGCCGGTTGAAGATGGTTGTGGATGTGTGTGTGGAGCTGCTGAGCTCTGTGCACCGGCACTGGGCCCGCCGCTACCTGGCGCTGCTGCTTGCCCTCATCAGCCTGGGAGGCTCGCTGCTCAAAGCCAGACTGCCCCTGGCCGACTCCTACTTCTCCAACCGGCGCAATGTCCTCAATGTGTGAGTATGGAAGGGCGCTAGGCCCCGGGGCCTGGGCCCAGAGTATTGCCTCCCGCCCAGTAAAACAGCAGGAGCGGAGGTTGTAGCCGCACCCAGGCTGTCGGTGCAGTTCGCAATGGCAAATTGCTGCCCAAATAGGGAAATGATTCAAATTGACACCAGTAAGGGGGGGTTCTGTATGATGACCATTCATCATGCTGGTTGAAGTTTAAAGTAACTAATTTGCGCAAACTCATTTCAGGTATATTGAGTTATTATGGAGCAAGTGCACCAAGTATACAAATTGCTCTTGAAATTTTTTTTTTGCTGTATCATCTTTGTAAATAGTACTTAAATTTCAAATAAGCAGAAAAGGAAAACAGCATGATCTTTGAGACACTCTGTTTCAAATGTTATGTTTCAGACAGGGGTGAGAGAACCAAGAGCCTAGAACTGAATGTGGTTCCCTCACTATAATGTTTTTTGGAAAGAAATGGATGTGTTTTTTTTCAATCTCTTAAGTGTTTGGGCAGTTTTGCATGGTCAGCAGCAAACCGTTGAGGGTTTAAAAAGAATCAATAATTTTTGCATTGCCAAGTGTCATACTACATTAATTGCTCAGCACATACACTCTCAAGAAAAGCTGTAGATAAAGAGATGCATTACAAGTTATAAACAAAGTAACATTTTGGAAATAGTTTATTAGAATAGCATTGTGGTTAGCACTGCTGCTTCACAGTGCCAGAGACTTAGGTTTGATTTCTAGCTTGGGTCACTATCTGTAGAGTGCATGTTTTCTCTGACTATTCTGGTTTCCTCCCACAGGCTGAAAGACTTGCTGGTTAGGTGTGTTGACTATTTTAAATTCTCCCTCTGTGTCTGAACAAGTACTAGAGTATAGTGTGTAGGGGATTTTCACAGTAACTTTGTTGCAGTGTTAATGTAAGCCTACTTGTGACATTAGTGAACTTCAAACATTCTGCCCACGTCTGCATGGGGTTTCTCTGCGTGCTCTGATTTCTTCCCAGAAGTCCAAAAGATGTGTTGGTTAGGTGCATTGACACTTAAAATGTAGCCATCACCAGGTTTTTAAAGATGTGTAGGTTCTATCTTTCTGTAGCTGCTATTTCTTGTGGTCTTTTCTGCAAATTGATCAATTTCTTTTGGGATGATAGATTTATCTGTAGACAGTGTAGATTGAATGCTCAAATAGTTTTTCCATCCAGAATTGTTTAAAGCCAGAAGCCATTGCTATACAATGGGGAATGGATAGGAAGACTGATCTGTTTGCCCTTATTTGTAATGAACTGTATTCTCAGCAGCTGCCTTCATGATTTTCCATCTCATAGCCAGCAAGTTTTTGATGGGGGTAGTAGGAGGGTGGAGAGTTTCTGGTTACTCCACAAACAGTAGCAATTGCACACTCCATTGAGGGGTGTCATCTTGGTATGCCCATTCAAAGAGGAACCCTGTCCATGGCCACTCAATGGAGAACCTGCCTGACTTGAAGTAATTTGGAAAAAGATCCAGTCATCTTGGCAGTCTTGATAGTAGCTATTTTTAAATAAAACTGTTCCAGAAAATTATATACTAACAGGTGTCCATGTTTTAAAGTTACGAATAGGTCATACCTTCACTATGTATGACACTTAGCTGAAGGTTTTATTAGGGTCCTCATTGTCTGTGGAAAGATTATCTTGTTGTATGATGTGCTGCATTTTTATTCTTCATGGGTGTGAGCATTGCTGGCAAGAAAAATATTTGTTGCCCATCTCTAATGGCCATGGCAGTGAGCTGCCTTAAGCTACTACAGTTCATCTGGTGTAGGTAAACCTACTTTAGGAAAGAAGTTCCATGTTTTTTTTTTATCCAGCAACAAGGGAACAATTATTATGCAATCCAAGTCAGCTTATTGTGTGGTTTAGGGAGGAGTTTGTGGATAGTAGCTCCGTGCATCTGAGGTCCTTGTCCTCCTCCAGTGGTAGAGGTTGTGGGTTTGGAAGGTGCTGTTGAAGGAAGCATAGAGAGTTGTTGCAGTGCATCTTGTAGGTGGTATACCCTACATCTAGTGTGATCAGTAGTGCCTGCAATTAATCTTTAAGGTGATTGGTGGGGTATCAGCCAAGCAGATGGTTTTAACCTGGATGATATCATGTTTGTGTTGTTGGAGCTATACGCGTCCAGACTTGTGCCTTGTAGATCGTGGTCAGGGAATCCATAATTTTCAGTCACTGACTAGCTTTTGTAACCACAACATTTATATGACTGGTCCAGTTCAGTTTCAGGGCAGTGTTAATCTCCAGTAAGTTGATGGTGGAGAATTCAGTTACTTTGTCAAAGGGAAATAGTTGGATTCTGTTTTGTTGGTGATGGTTATGGTGTAGCACTTCTGTAGTTCAAATGATAATTGCCATCTATCATCCCAAGCCTGGATGTTGTCCAGATCTTTTGCATATGGACATCCTCATTATCTGAGGATTCATGAATGTGCAATGTACAGGACCAGTCATCAGTGAACATCTGCACTTTTAACCTTTTGTTGAAGGGAAGGTCGTTGAAGGATAGTTGCACAAGGACACCACCCTGAGGAATATGTGCAGTAATATCCTGGTATTGAGATGTTTGGTATCCAATAATCTCAATCATTTTGCATTGTGCTGGCTGAAGAATCGTATTTGTGATGCTGAGAACCACAGAAGCTGGTATCGATCACTTGGCACTTCGCGCTGAAGATCCAAATGTTTCAGCTTATTTGAGCATCCTCAATGCTATCCTGGACTCCTGTCATTGAGGATGCAGATGTTTCTGAAACTTCCTCCTTTTAGCTATTTAATTGGCACTACCATTTGTAGCTGGATAAAGCATAAATGCAGAGCTTATACCTGATCTTTTGGTTGTGGGATCTATCACCTGCTGCTTTATCATGACTGTAGCCCAGTGATGTGTTTTCATAGGTTGACACTCATTATAGTTATGCTTAGTGCTCTCCAGGCATGCTCTCCTGTACCCATTCAACCAATGTTGATCCCCTGGCTTGTGTCCAGGTGAGTCACCTGATGAAGGGCAGTGCTCCAAAAGCTCATGCTATCAAATAAACCTGTTGGACTGCAACCTGATGTTGTGAGACCTCTGACTGTGACTCCCCCAGCCCAACGCCAGTATCTCCACATCATGATCCCCTGGCTTGATAGTAATGATAAAGTGAGGAATATGCCAAGCCATAACGTTACAGATTGTGGTTGAAAACATTGCTTAGCCTGCATTGCCTCATGGATTCAAGTTGCTAGATCTGGTCTGAATTGATTCCATTTAGAACAATGGTGACATCAAACAACGCAACATACAACATCCTCAGTGTGGAGTTGGTACTTGTCTGCATGAGGACTATGGACTGGTCGCTTGCCAAATGTATCTGCATAAGCCCTATTGCTACAGATTTCATCCCATTTCCTAATCATTTTTCAGGCAGAATGGAATTGTTCACAATTTCAGACTGCTAATTGACTGAGCTGAATCTGTCACCCCACACCCTTGTCGTAACAAACATCACCTTATAACTGCACAACATTGCCTATTTCTGACCTTGTCAGAATCCCATCTGCTGTTGACACCCAAGTCAATGTTTTTAATCACCTCCAAACTACTTTAACTCAATGTTGCCACTATTAGTTTTATATCTCCCACATGAAAGTCAATTCATTCAAAATTCTGCAGATGTTATCTTGACCAACTATTAATCAGTTAGGTTATCCATAGTCTTGTTGACCTGTGTTGGCTTTTGTTTTCCCAACACCTTGATTTCAAAATTCTCATCCTTGTGTTTTGATTGTTATAGACATTGCCTGTCTCGCTCTCTCTTGCCCTGTGACTCCACCATCCCTCAATGTCTCTGCCTCCCTCAGCAATAAACCATAAGGAACAGAAACAAGTCTATGCCCCTATTACTGCTGTCTGGTGCCTTTATGTCACCGCTGATGGCTATTCCTTTAGCTGTCTATACTGGCATTCTCTTCCTCAACCATATTCCTCTCCTTTTAGGGTGTTTATTAAAACCAAACTTCCTCACCGTTTTATTTGCACCAGTGTCAGCTTTTGTTTCACATCTTAACTGAACAGAATTGAGTTGCACTTCAGCACAGAGACATTAGTTACACTGAGATGGACGGCAGGCACTTGCTGTTGTTCATATTGAAGCTTTAATATTTTATTTTGCAATAGCATTGAGAAATTGTTGTATGGACCTAAATGATGGATGGCACAGTGCTTAACACTGCTGCCTCACAGCGCCAGGGTCCCAGGTTCGATTCCAGCATTGGGCCACTGTCTGTGTGGAGTTTGCGCATTCTCTCCATATCTGCATGGGTTTCCTCTGGTGCTCTGGTTTCCCCTCTCAGTCCAAAGTCGTGCAGGTTAGGTTGATTGCCCATGATAAATTGCCCCTTTAGTATCAGGGAGCTTAGCAGAGTAAATGTGTAGAATTACAGGAATAGGGCCTGGGTGAGATTGCCATCATACAGACTTGATGGGTCGAATGGCTCATTCTGTATGAGGGATTCTGTGAAACTAGTTCGGTTAGCACTTGTTGGAAGGTTAAGAAAACATACACAAAAATAGAAAAGCTCAGCAGGTTTGATTCGAGTTTAGATGACCCTTCTGGCCCCATCAGCCTATTCTTGATCACTTGCCGTTAACTTTTGCATTTTCATATTCCATCATGGGATATGGGAGTCGCTGGTTGGCCAGCATTTATTGCCCTTTCTGGTTGCCTGAGGACAGTTGAGTCAATTACATTGCTCAGGGGTGACTCTGGAGTCATATTTATGCCAGACCAGGTAAAGCTGGCAGATTTTTTTCCCTAAAGGACACTAGTGAACCTACTAGTTTTTCGGACAGTGATTTCATGATTCTTAATTTCAGTTTTTTATTGATTTCACCATCTGGTGGGATTTGAACCTAGGTCCCCAGGACATTAGCTGGGTTTCTGGATTAATAACCTAGTGATAATATTACTAGACCTTCACCTTCTGCCTTCAATTCACTAACCTTCCCTTTTAATCTTTTAGAGAGAACTGTTAAAACCATAGCTTATTAACAAAACAACCAGAGGGGAACATCTGTTATTCCAGAGATCCTAAAATAATCTGCCTTGGGAGAAATACTCTGATTAAAAACTGAAAAATTTCAATAATAGTTTTCAGTTATAATTAATGGAACTATATATTAAGTGGTGTACAATAAGGATTCATAAGCAATTAGTTACTCCCTGCTGCACTAACCCCTTAAATTGAAAACGTGAGTAATTACTCAGGAATTATTTTGACGTTAACATTATCTTACATTTTTTTTTTCTAGGTACTTTGTCAAATTTTCATGGGGTTGGACTTTAGGCCTGCTGCTTCCTTTTGTTTTAATCTCAAACTACTTTGTTCAAAGGGATGTTCTGTTTGCACTACGTCGCATAACTTCATGCGTGGTAGGAACTGCCATTTGGTTCTTTAGCACAAGGTTATTTCATGTAATTGAAAATTTGACAGGCCAGTGCTACGAATCTCAAAATATGACTGTTCTCCATGAATTTGAAAACCTATATGCATGCAAGAAGCATGGACATTTGTGGCTTGGCTTCGACATCTCTGGACACTCCTTCTTACTCTCATATTGTGTGCTGATAATAACAGAAGAAGTAGCAGTCATGAATGAACTTCAGAAGACAGAGCAGAAGCCAGGAAATGCTGCTGTTACACTCATTAAGTCACTGTATATTGCATTAAATGCCTTGCTTCTGCTGTGGATTTGGATGTTTTTTTGTACTGCAGTGTATTTTCATGAGATGCCTCATAAAATAATTGGGACTGCTTTGGGAATTTTTGCCTGGTGTGTAACATACAGATTTTGGTTTAAGAAGCCTTTTTCTCCTGGACTGCCGCCTGAAATTGGTAGGAAAAAGGAGAGTGAAGACTAGACTTAATATTGACTGCATACATCATGTCCACATAAGGCTGTGCTTTGACAATACATTTATCCATTTGGTCAGTATTCTCCAAGTATCAATCTGAATCATTTGGTGAGATTTACGGCACAGGCAAGAACAATTATTGAATACCAGTGAAGAAGTCTGATTTAATATAATCAGTATACTAATAATAAACTTAACTTAGAAGGTACTTTGCTTTTCTTTTCTTCAGTTTGTTGCTTTGCTGTTTTGGGATGCCTTGCTGAAGTGGATTTTAAAGTTCAGTTGCGGAAGATTACTTTTTTAGTTTCTACGTCTAAGCTAAATCAGTTTGAATATTTATTGCTGGGAGCATCAGTATTTTAAAGGAAGAAAAAATAATATTGCAGCTTACACTATTTTTGCACATGTAGCCATGCAGCAGCCCAAATGCAATTATAGGATAACAATTGATGCCATTCCGATCTCTATTTTGGAAGATGCTGACCATTATTATGCTTCCTGTGTTATGTTATTGCCCATAAAGTTTCAAATATCAGCAATTTTTTATACTTTCACTTCAACAATTTTGTTATTTAGTACCAAATAGCAACCATTCAGGGTGGTTGCTATTTTTTCCATTTGTCTCCATTTATATTTTTCTCAAATCTCTGTTAGTAGTTCATTATTATCTCTGCATGTACAATGTGTGAAACTTTATTCATCCTTTTTCAACTTTTCGCTCTGTTCTATGATAGTTTGAAGAAAATCAATTCTATGCAAGTAATGGCTACACTCAATTCCATTAAGTTTGTACATAAATGCTTTTTGGACATTAAAAATTACACATAGGGAAGAAATATCTAGTGATGGAAATGATATGACAATGGACAAACTAGCTTTTTAGTTGCAGATGTTCAGAACATACAATAAGTCCAGATATTCAAGTATTAAGATTTCTATTGATATAGACTACACTTACATTGCCTTGGCGCATAGGTCTGTTAAATTTAACTTTCAACAAAAGTGTAACGCTCTCATTTAGCTAACAGCTAATTTATTAGTCTTAATTTAGAACTTTGTCAAGCAAGTTGGTCCAAAATGCTAATAATTCAGTGAAGCTTTTGCCAGGCTGTTAAAATGTCATTATATTTTCAGTATTGAAAGCAGCTTATTTATAAACCTACAATAAATTATGAAATAATGTAATCCAATTTGAGTAATATTTGTTCGCAGCTATTATGTTTACTTCCCAAGAGTAGACTGGAGTTACTTACTTTCTCCAGCTCGGGTGTCACTCAAGCTGTTAACTTTGTGACTTGCCTAAAATACTTGGTGCCAATACTGCCTCAAATATTTTACCTTCAAAGCATGGTTGTTGTCATACCCCTAAGTGCACTGCTGACAAATTGTTTGTGTATCAATATTTATATTATTAGATGGGTTTGAGAGGTTGGAAGTGTTGAAATTTAAAATATTGTATGGTTAGAACCAAAACGTGTGGTGTGCCGCAGCTTAAGATTTCTTTTGTGATAGAGAGAGAGAATTGCTGGTACAGGACTGTATATGTCTCGTTCTGTGTGTGGATTGTATGTTTGAGTCAGTTGCATGTTACACTCAGCACTGTGGACTAGGAAAAGCTCGAGCTCTGGTGTTGTAATAACAAAATAAAGTAATTCTATAACATTTAAACCAATGTTACAGATCTGTTTCTGTTGACCAATTTTTGTCAGTTTTATTCACATAGGAAGAATGTGTATTAAAATTGCAGTTATCTGATTCACATTTTGTACCATATTTTAAATGTAATGAAAGGTTTTTAAAAGTTGGTGCTTTTCACCAATTTGTATGTGGAATTAAGGAAGATTACTACTGAATATGTAATGTTTTGGAATGTTTCATCTGTAAATAATGAAACATATCTATTTAAGAAAATTTTAATTGGATTGTGCATACCAGATGCACGTGATAGTTTGGGAATTTATCATTGTATATTTTAAAAACTTGTGACCGTTTACTGCAAGTGGAATTGACTTTGAAATGTAACATAATACTGTCCTGTTTTTCTCCCAGAATCGAAAGAATCTTTGATCTAATTGATTTGTAGTTTGCAACACTATGAAGGAAAAGAGCATGAAATTGTAACACAATTTTGATTATGCATGTTCATGATTTAGCAACCAATTATTTTTCTATTAAAATGTTAAATTTTTAATTAGAGTTCTGACTCTTCAATTGCATGAATAGTTGATTATTTGCCCTTTAATTTCCTCCAGCTGTACCACCTGCCAGGAACTCCGGTTCTTCCTGCATTGTTAAATTTTGCTGTTACCACCCCAAACCTTGTCTTCTGTGCTTCTTTTAAGACCCCCCCCCTCCCTAAAATCTATCTCATTGACCAAGCTTTTGGTCACCATTCAAACATCTCCTTTGATTTGATGTCAGTGTCATCTTAAGCTTCTGTAAAGCATCGTGGGAGGTTTTGCTACATTAAGTGTGTGTGTGTGTGTGTGAGAAACTGACACTTGTAACAATGTTGAAGATTGTTTGTGATAAAACAGATGGCGGCATAATGGTATTGTCACTAGACTAGTTAGCGAGATACACGTAGTGTAGTGCTCTGGGAACATGGGTTCGAATCCCAAATGATGGAATTGAATTGCCTCCGTGTGATTCCAGACCCATAGTAATGTGATTGACTCTTTGTCTCCAAAATGACCTAGCAAGCCACTTCGTTCAAGGCAAATTAGGGATGGACAATAAATGCTTTCTTAAACAGCAACACTCACGTCCTCTAAAACATTTGAGGCTACTATCGAGAAGGGTATGCTAGTATCAACTTTGTAGCTATGAGAAATGGAAGACTTAATTGAATTTACCTAATGTCCAATCCGTGTGATGGGTGCTTTATGTATTTTTGTTTCTTCACATCCATCATATGCACATATAAACCAGAGAGATGTGACCTTCCTACCTTCACTTATAATTGCTATTGTTAATATACTAGTCTGAGTTGACCACAGGCTTTATTCTCCTCAACTGATGTGGGAATTGTGGAAGTTGGTACTTGCCACAAGTTCTTCTTCCTTCGTCTTATTCTTTAGCTTTTCGAGTCTTCCTACTGTAACTGTTCTGGAGCTAATATGTTATTGATGCGTCATATTCAGAGTCTGGTATAATAGATACTAATTTTCTAATTTCATTGATACATAATTCAGTAATTGCACATTTCACAATTTCAGCTTCATCAGTCTGATCAGTCAATCATGCGTGATCTAAAAATTGATGTCAGACATTTAACTTCAAACCAATTGTATGTGAAAAGTGACAGTTAACTGTCTTCAATGCTCAGTGAAAGGCAAATTTTCACTATATGTCTTGACTAGTGGCTATTACTTAAAGCAGTGTAGATGATTCTCAGGTTAAGCTGATCATAAATATTCAAACACAACTCAACATTGAGTATTTAAAAAATTGATATCCTAGATTCAAATATCCCTAAATGTTGCACAGGCATGCATCAAAATTTACATTCTCACACAAGTTACGTGGGGAGGAAGAAGAAAAAAAGTGGAGCTGATAGATGGAGGCTATGCAATCAATTGTGTCTATTATCTCCAATCATTTCAAAGCATTCTTGCTTAAATAAGTTGTCAAGGCGGTGAGTGCATTTGGTATGAGACTATGACAAAACCATCATCTGACTGAATTTCTGCTATTCTGGCAGCAGCCATGATATATTTATCCTCCAGTCAGCAGTACCCATTTTGTGTCATTTGAATTTCTCACAGGAGCCAGTGGCTGGGAGACAAAGGTGACCCCATCTACGTATGGATGATCATTGCCAAGTTGACTGATAATTTGAGGAGCTGATTATTTTTTTACTATGGTTCCACTGCATTGACTATATTGGGCAGAATTACACAATACATTTCAGATTGAGTGCCAAAGGTTGTGTTCTCAAGCTCATCATTCACCAGAGACCCGAAGACCAACGGAAGGATAAGGAGGGGATTATAAGGCTTTGCTTTCCACAAGGACAACTTCTCCAAACCAACATGAACTCATTATCACATCCATCCAAATTAGTCAATGCCTTTAACTATTCAACAATAAAAACCATCAATCAACATAACATCCAGTTGTACCAGCACAAATGAACTTGTGTGTATTTCCTAAGTACCTGTTTTGTGATTTCCAGTGGTGGTGGAAGGCTGCTGACTGTCACCCCGGGAGTGGTTGGGATTGCTGATTGGCCTCACAAGATACTCTAGGCTTTTAGGTTCCAGCTTTATAACAGCATAATTTAGGCAGGTGGCAGTGGTTTGGCTGACTGGGAACAACAAGGACATTGGTTAGAGTTTCTGTGGTAGGAGTCCAAGTGCTTTCATCATACAAGAAGATAGCTGGCTCAGGTTCCATGAAGTCACTGCTTACTCTGAGAGGGTGGCACCTCCATGTTCCTCATACTCTTTCTGGACTGCTGAACAATTAAATCTGTAGGAATGATGCTATCATTGTCAGTCTGTCTGGCTGCAAGAATAGATCTCATGACTGCAATGAGATGTTGAATGATTGATGTTTGTGCTGTAGTAGAAACTCAGATAGCAGTCATCAGGCCAAAGTCAGGACTGCTAGTGCCAGCCCTTCAATGGTAGAAAGGATGGACTGTAGGCTATCTTCTGCTGTATTGGAGCCAAATTCTTAAGGACTAGAGGCACTGACAGGCCTGTCAAGGCACCAAGCATCTTGGTATGCACCATTATCAATGTATGCCTTAATGTGATGCTATTGAAATCTTCATTGGAGTCCCTAAAGTGATTGTACACTCAAGATGTTGACACATGAGCCTCCCGTTCCCTTTGACCTGACATTCCAGTCCTGGATGGTATTGAGCCACTTGAGTGTTGTTACAGCTGTGGTCATTCAGGCAAGTGGAGAATAAATAGTGCATTTATGGCTGTTGGAGGCCAATCTCCAACAATGTATTTGGACTCAAGTCACTGGAGTAGTGTTCTTGGTCCAAGTATCTTCAGCTTCATTTATAACCTTCTCGCCATTGTAAGATCAGGCATAGGAATGTTTGCTGATGATTGCATAAAGATCAGTACGATGCGCGACTCCTCATTCAACTAAAACATTCAGAGTTAATATGCAGCAAGATCTGGATGACATGACTAAATGTGGAACAGGGATGGGAGAAGTCAATGTTTGATGATAGGGAAGGAGAGCATGAATAACTAAGCTTTTAGGAGATGAAGATTGATAAAAATGGGAAAGAAATATGTCAGGAGTAGCGATAAGTGGCAAGCAATATTAGCGCCACACAAGTACCAGACTGTGACCACCTTCAACAGGAGAAAACCAAACCTACCTACTTCCAGTGGAACCGGTGCAGACAGGTAATGCACTAATTCTTATATATGTCTCCAATTTAAGTTTAATTTCAAACTTTTTAATAAAAAAAATAATTTTCACTATACTAATACATGCAGCTGTAATAAATCAAACATTGTTTCCTTGCATGTTTTTCCCTCTACTATTTTCAGAACTTCATCCCAATCTCATTCTCATAGTTTAATGCCTGTAATGAACAGAGAATTATAGAATCAAAGGTTGCTGCACAGAAGGAGGTCATTTGACTCTGATTCTGTGCTGGCATTCCACAAGAGCATTGTAGCTAATTCCACACTCCAATTCTCTCCCTTCAATTGTTTTTCTCTTCAGGTACTGATCCAACTTTCTTTAGAAATTCACAATTAGATTTGTCTCTATCAATCTTTCATGTTGTACCTTCTGGATCCTAATCACTTGCTGTCTAATAAAACTATTCCTCATGTTACCTTTAGCACTTTTGCCAATCACATAAACCAATGTCCTTTGATTTTTTACCCATCTACAATAGGAATAGATTTTTCTATCAACGCTGTCTAGGCACATCATGATTTTGAATAACACTATTAAATTGCTCTTCAACCTTCTCTTTAAGTAGACTAACATCAACTTCTCTAATTTATTTGCTTAATTGAAGTTCCTGAACCTCACAACTTTTCCTGTAAGGATTTAGAAAAACTTTTCAAACTTCCTAAGTGTGGTGTGTAGAATTGGATCCAATATTCTAGTTAAAGGCACATTGGTGTTTCACAAAGATTCATCATGACTTCCTTGCTTTAGCACCTCTAGCTATATAGCCCACAATTCCAATACTTTTTAACCACACACTCAACCTGCTTGCTCTGCAACTTTCAATACTATTGTGCACATTTACCCTCAGGTTTCTCTATTTGTGCACCCTTTTAGTATTGTACTGTTTATATTGTTTCTTCTCTTTCTTCCCATTAAAAATAGCTAGCATAATTATGGATGCCATGCTCCCCAGACATACTTTTTTGTTCTTTTCATTGAGGAAAAAAACACTAAAGTCTAAGATTACTTACCAACCTACTCTAGAACAATTTCTTCCCTGCTACCATCAGATTTTGAATGGACCTATTATACATTAAGCTCTTTATCCAACATGTAACTTCAACACTATATTCTGCACCCTCTCCTTCTGCCCTATATGTACGCTATGAATGCTATATTTTTGTCTGCATAGTTTGCAAGAAATAATACTTTTCATTGTATCCCAACATGTGACAATAATAAATCAAAATGTATCACTTCCCCATGTTAAATTTCATCTGCTATTGTCCACTCATTCCATCAATCTATTTAACCTCTGTCTAACACTATCTTCCAATTTCACTGTACCTGAAAGTTTTGTATTATTTGCAAATTCTGCAACTATGCCCACATCATAAAAGTTTAATTCCTTAATATACATTGAAGAAAGCATTGGTCCCAGGGCCAACTGTGGGGAATACCACTGCATATCTTCTTCCAACAAGCAATCATGACATTGCATGTTTCCTGTCAGTCACAAAGTCTATCATCCATGATGCCACTTTCCCTTTCATTTGGTGGACTTCAGCTCTGCTGACGAGTCTATCATGTGATATTCCATCATTCTCCCTTTCAAAGACTGCGGAATATTAACTGCATTACTTCTCTGTTACTCCATCAAAAATCTCAACAAGTTAATTAAATATTAAGCCACGTTGGCTTTCCTTAATTAATCCATATTTGGCCAAGCATTGTTTAAATTCAATGACTATCTCGATGAATTCTATCTTGTAACTCCTAAGGACAGAATCTCTCAAACCTTTTGAGTGGCAAAACACCTGGTGACCTCCCAATGGCATCGGGGAATCCTAACCATTCTCAAAATGTTGTTGCCCCTTTACTGTGAAATAGGTTCGAACACAGAATCAAATGTAAACAAATATTTGCATGCATTAGGATTTATGAAGTAAAAATCACGTTCACTAGCTACATGCCCCCCCTCACATTACCTCTGTCCAAACTGCTTTCCTATAGCCCCTTAACATTAATCTCTCTTCATTAACCGCCAAATGCTGTTCTCCCCTCTCTGTCATAGCTCAGGCCTCACCCCCTTCACGCTGACTGAGCCCCACTGGCACTGCAATGGTGCCAGAATGGCACTGACAAGTGGGTACTGCCCAGTCATGTCCCTAACCACCTGTGTCTGAGCACCCCCAGCATAGCCATCACACCTTGTCTCGGCGAATGGAGATCAGTAGCGATTCTCAAGCGTTACGCTGGAGGGTCCAGGAGCTGGGAGAATCTGACGTTGAATGGACTCAGCATATTTAAATATGCTAATTGGCCTCATGCCCTTTCTATGCATCATCATGTTTGCACTAGTAGAAAGTGATCAAGACAATTGCAAACCATTTGACACTGGGTGCGAAATTCAATTTTCGGCCCACGTGCTTTTTTCTGGGATCAGCATGATCTGCACCAGGCTGGAAGATCACCCCCCAATTACTTTTCTTTTCATTTCATTTTTTAAATTTATTTTGATATTGCTTGCCCTTTTCACAATGGTATTTCTCTCTTTCACCACCTCCTGATATATTTCTTTTCCATTTTTATCAGTTTTCATCCTTTAAAAGTTTAGTTATTCATGCTCTCCTTCCTATCCTCAAACATTATCTTCTCTCATCCTTGTTCCATATTTAGTTAAATTGCATTCACCAACCTCTGGTCCATTTCTCCTCTCAGGAAGTGTATTAATGATGTTTTTACTCCTTAGAGGGGTTTTTCTTTAATCTTGTTCCAGAGATTACTCCAATGTTGCAAAACATGTGAATCCTGTTTACCTACAGCAGCTCTACAACCAGGTGTTGACCTTCCTAACTGTTTCTTCTTAGTTGTGCTTGGCAAAGGAAGCAATTTGGAGGTTTGGCTTTTCAATCTGTTACTTTAATCCTTAAGCTCCACCAAAGATTTCAACTGTGTGTCAATCCGAATCATTGATTATAACCCGATCCAGCTTGCCCTCCTTTCAGCATAATACAAAGGAAGTAACATGTCATGTGGGTCTTAGTCACAACTACAAAAAAAACGTTATTTTTTCCCCCTGATTATAGAATATTCTGTAAGAGTCTACCTGTCTTTCTCCCTCCAGTTCAGCTGCTTATTTAACGGTACCACAATGTCATTAAAGATCATCCTCTTCTGTGTCACTGTTGTGCTTACAGTTGTCTAATATAATGCACCTTTTGCACAATTCCTGTAGCTCAAGGATTCACTACAATCCGCTTAATCCTGTCGCTCCCTGCTCTCCCTGCAGGTAGTCAACAATTCTTTCTATACTATGATATCTTGACTGTCTAGTGTGTTGTTTCTTAGATGACCGTATTTTGGAGAGAACAATTCAAAAACCTTTAATCTCTGTTGCTATGGGCTATGTTCAAATTGTGGCCACAAGTCTCATTTTACCCCTGCATGCGCTGACCTTCATTACCAATGTTTCAATTTTAAAATTCTCATTCTCTTGTTTACAAATCAGCCATGGCTTCACTCATCTCTCTCTCTGTAACCTCCCCTAATCTCACAGTATGCCCAGATTTCTGTCTTCCTCCAATTCTGGCCTTTGAGTGTCAATTCTTTGCCTTATGATTGGTCACTGTGTCTTCAGGTTCCTAGGCCCTAAGCTGTGAAATTTCCTATCCAATTTCTCCCATCTCTTCTCCTTTAAGAGGCTCCTAACAACTTAAGTCTTTGACCAAGCTTTTGATCGCCCACCCCATTATTAATTTCTGTGCTTTGGGGTCTAATTTTGTTTGATAATGTTCCTTGGTGCATTTTATTAGTAAAAGTGCAACATGAATGTAAATTAAGCACACAAGCCATCAATTCCAGAGACTCAATTTTCTGAAAATTCAAGAAAGCACTGGACACTGAAAACCTATTATGGCTGATATATTACAACTATACACATGTCATTAGTGTTCCCTACATTGCTGTTCTTCTATGTCCAATTTACAAGCTTAAAGTTAACTTGAATTTCCCCAACAAGTATTGGCAGAATCAGTAGGAGATTGGTAATGATGGTGGTTGAGAGGTATGGTAAGAGTCTCTCCAAATAATCACTTCAAAGTTGGCCAACATTGCTTTGGATACCCACCAGCGCTTTTCTTCCAGGGACTCCACCACCCCTATATCTCAAGCCTGAGGTTTTCAGCTTGGTCTTTGGATTATACTGACTGGAAAGCCACAGACCCAGACTTGTTCCCCTTGCTGTCAAGTAAACCAAATAACAAGCTCAACCCTATCCCATCCAACCTCTGCCTGATGGCCCAAACCTAGCTCTGCCAATGAAAGCATTATGCCCTTGCAGGGATGAAACTTGACTTACTCCTCAGGTCTGCATTTATAAAATAAAATTAATTTACAATATATTCTTGAGATTCCCAATCTAGGAAGATGATTTTAAAAAAATCCAGTTCCAACAATCATATGTAATGGTACTCAAGCTAATTCTGCAATGAAATTCAAACCCAAACTTTGTTCTTAAACAAAATTAAATGCTGAGTGCATTTATTCACCCTCTTGGGGATAACATGAAGGATCATTTAGTGGCGAGGGATGAGGATAGTATTGAAAAGATGTGGAGAGCACTGATGGATGAAAGGAAGCTCTTCATAGTATCAGCAAGTTTGGCAACAAGGAAATGGATATCATGTAGAAGGTTAGCCTGGTGGAAGAGATGAGGGAGCAGTTGCAAAATGATGAGAATTCAGGGCAGGAGTGAGGGATCAAGCAGAAAGGAGTGGAGTTTAAAACGGTCAAGTGGTCCTACATCTATTAATGGAAAAGAAATCCGCTTTGAATGGAATTTATTTTGTTCATACATATCTATTTTGTTAAAACAGTGCTTGTAGTCTCATTAGCTTTGCAATTGTATTACATTTTCAAAGATTTATAATAACAGTGTTGAGGTACATTTTTGGTTATTTAAGAATTGTAACAGCTAACTAGCTAATACAATGATAAATACGTATGGCTGGAAGAAATGTAAGGGATTGCATAATGAAATTTCTTTAAAAGTTTTTAAAATTATTATATTTAACCCTGAAGAGTGTATCTGGTATCACAGTGAAAAATTTGTAGATTTTATTTTCCCAACCCAGTTTTGAAGTCAACTAACATAAAATAACTAATTTGTCTTTTTTATATTGATTTATGTGATTTATTTTTCTAAACATAAATATATATTATTCTGTGTAGCTCATTAACAAATTAGCTTTATACATTTGTCACCTAGAATGCATTCTATGGTGTTTGCATGAGCAAAATTGGTTGAGGCTTAGAATGCACATTGTAGATTTTTGTAGCAACATGTAAATGGTAGTTTCTAAACAATCATATCATTTGACGTGCATACAATTACATTCGTTTGGCAGTTATCCTGTAAGCAAGCATTAAGGTGAATATATTTTCTAAACTAAATCTGGAGACTCATAGGCCCAAAGTTTACTGGTATGCCCAACCCGATTCCGGAGGAGGGCAAGGCTTGGAGAACAGCATTCTCTGGTGTGCTCAGGTTGCATTGTATGAACCTTGGGCGGATGTGCCAGTAAAATTCTGCCCATAATGTGGAAGCTCAATATCTACATATACATACACACACAGCAACGTTTAACCTCAATATGATACTCTTATCGTAGGATTGAGCGAGACTGAGGTAGCTGCAGGGTTACAAAGGCAGACATAAAACTCTTCCATTCTGTGCATTATTGCACCCTCAATAGTGTGTCCAGATTCCGGTTCACACTGCCAATACTGGGGCATCACACCTTCTGCTCAAACACAACCGTCCTTTGCTCAGCAGTCACTTATCCTTCCTGCTCTGTCCTCTCACTGGTCCAGACTGAAATAATCAGCTAAAACAATTCAACAAAATAACAATTCATCCTTTCCTTGCCCATTGGCAGCAAAGGAGCAGGTATTTGTCAACTGGCAGTGGACCCTGGAGATTGGTCTGTCTCTAAGTGCAGGTGCAGATTTAAGATGCAATTAAGATATAAAACACTTATTCAAGTAAAATGACAGCTAGGGTATTTGGGCTGGGTTTTGTGAGTGAGAGCTGTTCTTTAAACATTGAATCTCATCAGAAACTGTCCCTGCAAAATGAGCAAATATGGGTTTATTTTAACATTAAGGATTCACAGTAACAATATACAAGTTTTTAATCATTAATTTTATGTAACGTTTTGCTCCTCACCCCTTTACCAAATTAGTCTGTACGAGAAGATACATTTGTCATTATTTTGTGTGGAAAGGAAGTAAGAATTGGGTAAAACATCGATTTAAGGCCTTACTGATAATTAAATGTTTTATCTTAAGTGAATAATATAAGGCATCAGTGTTGGTGGAAGACAAATAAAAAGGACACTACTTGTATCAGTATTCGTTGACTAACTGCAAGACACTAAAAGTTCTATAGGAAGCTAATAAATGTTGTTGCCTAGAAGTTACCAAAATAAGGTGACCATTCATTTATTTAGCGTGTCATCACAAAAAAGTAAAACATATCAGTATTGCCGTACATTGTATATTATTATAAATCATTTACAATTCAGAAATGAAGTATGTTTGCAAGGTGAATATCATCAGTAGTACAGTACATTCAGTGAAATTTTCAGCAATTAGTCAAACTGGATATCGATCACCAAATCATTTGTCGTTTGAGATTTAGGTGAAGCTCTGATTCCGTGGTCAGGTAATTAGACGTAAACACAATCCTGGATTATTTGTGGATAGTTCTTCTCAAATTGGATATTTGGCAGGTATTTTGATAGCTGTTTCACATCCACTGACCTGCACTGGGGAGTTGAAAATGGACACGGGATTCTCAAAACAATCATAAGTAAGTGCCAGTTTGTTGTATTGCAGTTTCTTTTGGATAATTACACCAAGAAAGTCCAGCAATAAATGACCGTAGGCCAGATTTCCTATGTATAAATTCCGCGATTAACACAGATGCAATTTCCGTAAGTTAAACTAACAAATTCCAGCCTGATAATCCCACAAAATTATGTCCATTGTAAATCAGGAGGTTTTTTTTGATGTTTCCTTTTTTTTTCTCACATTTACACTGACTATCAACTGCAGAGTTTATGAAAATGATTCTTGTGTCACACACTAATGGTAGGTTGAATGAAATATGTAATTCTGTTACTCTGGATTATTTTATGCTAAGACCTATCTTAAAAACTGATTTGTACCAGATCACTTTAATGACGTTAAGGATGATTTTTGACAAATGTGGTTGACAAGCAGAGAATTTATCAAACCCATTAGCAGTGGTTCTACAAAACACAAGCATGCTTAAAATGTAGATTTAATTACTGTAAAATTACTATATGATTCTTTGATCTGTATGCCCTTCATTTTGAGTTTGCAGCAAGATTTGAAATACATTTCTGAAATTTCAAGTGTTAATTTCAAAAAAATTCACACTTCCAATTTCAAAATCACACTTTCTTGAGGCATAAGTCTTTACTCTTCAATCCATCCTTTGTTTAAGATTTTGTTTTTAAAAGAGACCCACTTCTTTGAGGGCAAAGCTTTGAAACTGGTCTGCTATCTCACCATCCAAAGATTTTTACAAAAACAAAATTTTGTGTGTTTATGGTAAATCTGCTGACTATGTAATTGATTTGAGTATCATCATATTCTGTCCACAATGACATTTTTTGATCATTGCTGCTTTGTGTCAGAGAAATTGGAACTAGTAATCTGTCTATTCATATCATTATCAGTAAATTGAAACATTGGTGGCTTATTACATTTTGATTTTGTGGATAGTTTAGTGGATAAATGAAATTTACTGTCAGGTAGGTATTTACGAAATGTGATATCCATATTGATGGTGTAAATTTTAAGGCTGCTGTGTGGTCAGGAAGGCTAGAATTCCTGATGTAAACATTGAAGACAAGATCCTTCCTCCTGCATTGTATAGTAATATTGAAGTCAAATTTTGAAGATACTGTGGCTTATTATGCAAAGCAACTTTTTTGAAATCTTCTTCAAATTTAGAACACATTGACAGTGCGTAAACTGTTCAATTTTGTAAAACCCAAACAGAATTTTGCATTGTAGAAGGTAAGGATTGTTCTTCCACATAGATTTCTTTATATTGATTTCTGATGAGGAACGGAACCACAACATAATGTTTTCAAGTGATAATTTGAAATCTGAAGAATTGGTCAGTGTTGGGTTTGCAGTGATTCTAATCAGGACTTAACCATCCAATTACTTAACCATCCAATTACTATCTTGGCAGAGTAATTCAAACAATCATTAATCCTTCTTAATACCTAATGACAATTCACTAGTAATGATTTGTTAGTCTCTGTGTTGTGGTCTAAGTGAGAACAAATACAGCTGCTGCAAATGTAATTATTGATGCTAACTTGTTTCCACAACTATACAGTTGCAGAAGGAACATCTAAAGTTTTACAATACTGATGTGGTTTAACTAAATTATAATTTTATTCCATGAGCTGCCATCTTCTTGTCTCATTGAGAAATTTCAGAAATCTGCCATTTTCTTTTTGTTAGAATGCTAATCTGTAGCATGAAACTATTTCACAGGATGATAATACTTCTAATTGAACCAACAAATCTTGGACATAAGTGGAACAGTTTCAATATAAAAAAATGAACAAAGCTGGAAAAATTCTCTAGTTATGGTCCCATTGCTGTTTTATGAAGTTTCCGATTCAACACATGCTCTATCTAAATCCGGGCAGGTATGTTGCTTAAGTAAAGATTTTTAAGATGTAGATTATCATTAGCCAGCTTTATGTTGGTTGCTTGGGGCTTGTTTCAACTTCATTGACATGCTGTCATGTAGTTTTGCATATTGTTCATTGTGTTTGTATGTACTTAAAACACTATAATGAAGATGGAACCAGGAGATGCTTCTTCATGTTTTATGTGTTATTAAATGTATTTTTGTATTAAAAATACAGATATTGCATTAATTAGTCTTTGACATTCAGAGAACTTTTAAGTGCAGTCATCATATCATGTATTTTAAATCGAGTTGGCAGGAATGGCCAATACAATTCTATTTGTTTTAACTTAAAAGGAAATTGCTAAAAAGAGACATTTGACTTAAGCTTCCACAATGGCTCATTAAGTAAATGCATTGTGTAATCTGGGATGCAGACCAGAAACCTGCCAGGTTTAAACCATGCTCACAACTAATTTTATTTTGGGCAATGAGCAGATACCATGTTGGACTGTTTAACTGGGGTTTCTATTCATAATAGGTTTTTTTTGTGTGGGAATCAGATGAATGCAAACTCAAAATTGGATGTGGAGGACCAATGCTGAACGCCCTGGCAGCACTTTCTATTTAACTTGCAGATCAAGAATAACCATTGAGTGAGGAGATGGAGGGAGAGTGACGCATGTGAAACCGTACCTCAACATGAGTAGCTGCCTTCAGAAGAAGAGGAGTGAAGCAGTTTAAAAAAAAGGGCAAGTCTGGAAGAAACAAAACATATATGTGGAAAGTGGCCTGAATAAACAGTACATTGTGGCACTAAGAAGTGAACAATGAAAAATAAACCAATGCAAATAATTCTCAACATGGTTAACTCATGGATTTAACTGGAATATAAGGTATAATGCTCTACAGAGAAAAGAAACCTGTGAAGTTCACCATAATGATTATTGCTTATCTCTTAAATTGTTGAATAAAAATTGGGCGAGATCCAGAAGTTGACCGTATAGTTTCCTTTTAAACTAGCGAATTATCTAAAAAAATGCTAAATGGAGTCTATTGACATGTTTGCAAAATAAAACTGCATTTATAAGTCAAGTAAGTGCACTTTAATTATTTACTCAATTGTGAATGTTAACTTCCTCCTTTTCAAGTATGAAATGCATTCACAATTCATTCAACAGTTTAATAAAATGCATTGGCCTAAAGTATGACTTAAAATGATCCAACAACAGTCCTTGAAGCAGAACCATAATTTAAATCAGTAAAGCAAAAAAGAAAATGGTTGTATGATATTCCCAGATTGGTTTTGTATAAATCAGATCATAAAATGACTGGAGCAGAGTGACGGTATGGAAGTTAGTGATATGTCTAATGGAAATGAGCTTTAGTCCAACTCACCAGAACCCATTTGTTTCTAAGTTCTATAACAGGGCAGGGTTTTGCTGGATTACTAGCTTTTTAAATGTATCATACAATGCAGTTTCTTAATATCAGTTGATTCACTTTAACTTGACTATTTGGTGGCATTTATGCTGCTTAATAAAGTTCTGGTCTGAAGTTTGCATGGGAAATCTAAACCTATTCATTAAAAAAGAAACAGCAGTGAAGTGTATGTGCTGTATAATATACCTTTCTATGGCATGGAATGTTAACAGTACTACAAGAGTTCACCTACTGAAATTAGTCACATTTTTTTTAAACATTCCATAATATCACACATTACACAGACCACAGAATTACATTTATTTCCTTTACATATATTTTTTCTTCAGATACCAGTAAGCAAAATATCCCATTCCACCTAGCGTTCCCATTAAAAATGAGGCGCCAAAGAAAGAAGGTGGTTTTCTTTTCACAAGGCGGAATGCATTAGGCAAAACAGCAGATAGCAGTGTGGTATGTATGTCTCCTAAAACCTTCCGAAATGCCGTACGTTTCTGCACTCTTTCAAAATATGCTTTTAAATTGGGTCGATCTGCATTTCCCCAGTACTTTTTAGCGAGCCCCAGAAATTTGAGGCGATGTAATGTTGCTCCAAGGGAGATATCAGCTAAGGTAAAAACTGACCCACACAGCCACGTTTCACACTTCTGACCTAGAAAACAAAGGGATGCAAATTCCTTGCATGAGATCTTGCACTGAAAATTTCAAAATGCTTCTCATTTTATGAAAACAATATAGAAGCTATTAAGTTAGATTTTGAGGTCAGCAACATTTGCTGTTGACCTTGAGAAAACAGCCGACAAAAGTGACGTAATCTCTGTGGCATGGATTCCCCCTTTCCCAATATCAGTTTGAATTAAGCATCAGGTTGGGGGTGGCCAGCAGCAGAGATGCCATCAAGCAAGCTATGCAACTTGCACTGAAACATTCTCATGGACAGCAAACCAGGAAGTAAAAATCTCTGAATCCCGTTGCTTTTAATTTTAAATTTTGCAGATAATGAAATGATTGATTGGGATGGAGGTATGCAATTAAAGTAGAAGCAAAATTATGGAAATAAAGTTGTAATATCAGTAATTGGCTAAATATTTAATTCATTTTGTTCTGTAAGATTAAAGATGCTTACTTCAAATGAAATACCATGGAATTGCTGGAACTTGTAAAACTATAGTTAAAAAAGTTAAAAACTGCAGATGGTGGAAGGGAAAAATTAAGTTGCACAATTGTGAAAGCTAAGTTATCACAAACAATTCTATCAAGTAATAGAAAATGCTTATTAGCAAACAAGACCTTCAGTGAAGGTCCTGCTTGCAGGATAAGAGACTAATCTAGCCTTGAGTCAGTTTTATACATACTGCATTCTAGGGCCAGGACACAGGATGAAAACAAAGACAAGTTACCAAGACAAATACCAAAAAATAAGATATGTTGACACATTACACTATGGAAAGAGATGGTTTTCTATTGGATAAGAAAAGGCAAAAAGCTACGCTGTGGTTGGTGTCTATGTATGCAAATAAAGGATTAAAAAGTTGCTTGTTTCTTATTTGCTTTAATTAACTATAACTGCTAGGTATCTATATGAATTGATAGAATACCATAGTGAAATTCATTGTGTCTGTTCTTGCTACCAGGTAATAAAAGCTTTAAAAAAGATTTGAGTATTCACTTGCATTATTACGATTAATCCTCAACAAAATCATCATAAACTATTAATTTTTAAAAATGTAGATTTTTTTTTATCACAGTGGAGAAAGTTGACATTCAACAAATACAAGATTATTCTTTTAGGGTCAGTGAAATGTTCAGCAGTAATTCTGAACTTTGTATGCCATTAAAGGACCTATTTCTGTGCTGTATTGTTCTTCATTGAGATTTAAATTTTTCAAGGACTTCTGCAGTAAAATTAGTAATGTAACAGTGGACATTCTTGTCAGTTGAATGATTTCTGATAATGCATTCTGGATGGACCTCAAGAGTACGTCCTCTGAAGAAGCATAGGATCTCTCATAAGAGCAACTGAAATTCTGTGTTTAACATGTGCATGAGTGAACTTCAGATATTGCTATCAGTTTTGAAGCGGTAATGATGGTTGACGTCTTTACCATTACTACTGCAATATTGAAAAGGCACAAAATGCATTTTTACTGATGAGCCAAAATAATAATGATAATAATACTTTCTCAGCAATCTACACACATCTTTAAAAAATGACACACTTCAGTAAACGATGCAGTTGATTAAATTAAAATGAATGACAGGTGGGTGTGAAAATAACAATCTCAAAGCACTAATATGACTTCTAGAACTAAGGATTGAGAAGGAGATGATCAATCGTAGACTTTCCTAACATATTCTCACCTTGACAAATAGTCATTTATTTGTCAAGATGTGGATATGTTATGTTCTATTTCAGTGCAAAAAACTCATATAAGTTATAATAAGCAGCATTACAGTAAGGTTGCTGCATCACAGTATAGTTGTTAAATCAAAACACCATTTATATTTTATTTCTCAAACTTACATGATAATTGAAGTGCTAGGAAGAGGTAATTTTTCTGTTCCTTTGCCCAATTTATCAAGTGTAAAGATATGCATCTGACTTGGATCAGATGTCATGCAGAGGTGACCTATATCTTTTGAGAACTTTTCTCCATTTCCAAAACATTGGCATAGCAGCATTAGTTTCAATTGTAATTGTTTTCACTAATCGTTGTGCATTATCCTCTTTTGTAATTGGCAATCCAAGTGCAACCTTCAACAAAATACACCATATCATCCTTCTCCAGTGCCAATTTTCCATTGCTCGACTGGTAAGTCTGCTGTTGATTGGTTCAACTTTATAACTCTGATCATGTCTGCAGCATCTTTAGCAATGGCCTCTCTCAACTAGTTCTGCATCTTCAATTCAAGGGACATATTACATCTATCCCCGCACCATCTTTGTCATGTTTTTGTTGCATTTTGATATCATGAACTAGGGATATGGCGTCAATTTCCATATGATAACTACCTCAATTCGATCTTCCTCATCCATCTGCTGCCTAATATCTCTCAAATTGCTTGTCCAAATTTTAATTTTCAATGGCTAAACTTTTGGAAGTGCAAAGCCATTTGCCGAATCCCCTGATCTCATTCGCAATGGGATTCTCTGGTCTCGCTGCTGTGAATGCAGTTTTGGCTGAGTGACAAATTCTCTATTCTTGCTAGCAGCAGGGCGTGGGGCAAATGAGATCAGAGAATGCTGCACTTTATTTCTTGTCTTACCACAGTCTCTTGCCACAAAGAACTTTTGTTACCATGACCACTGTGTCAGATTGAACCAGAAGCTTGATCAATGCTCATCAAAATTGACTCTCAGTCTCAAAATGTCTAAAAGTTTAAAAAATGTTAGCCCTTTGTTGTATTATCTCCACCTTTGTAAGCTCCTCCAGTCCTGCCATCAATTTCTCCCAACAATCCCCAGGCACTGGCCCTTTGGATTGGATTCTTTGTGTATTCTCTTCACTACGTAACTCTATCATTGATTCCCACACTTTCAATCACCCAGTCCCCAAGATCGTGAATTCTATTCCCAAATCATTGCCTCACAGTCTCCCTCATCTCCTTTGAACTCATAATATCCATTTCTTTCACCAAATTTTTGTTCACTCCTCCCAAAATGTCCATCTTTAGACTTTAGATCAGCAACAATCTTTCCATATGTCTGTAAAGTGGCCTGGGATGTTTTTCTCACATTAAAAGTGTAATGTAGAGTGTAATGTTGCTGCTGCTTTCTGAATATGAATGCTGAATTGGCACCTAGTCTGAGGGAAATCTTGTAATTTAACGTCACGTACCCATAACTGAATAATACTGATTTGTTTCACTTACATCTCTTAACTGTCAGAGTAAGATGTGAAAAATACCCAATCTGAGTTAGTTACACAAACATGTACTACTGTATTATAGCAAACATTTTAAGGACTCCATACCTGCCAGTTCGTGCTTTCGCTGTTCAAGCTCTGCTTCCACCTGATCTAAAACTTTCCCTAACTCACTAAGAATTTTCTTCAAGTTGTTAACATCATCATGATCCAGTATCTTCGCCTAGGAAGAATTAGAGAAAAAGATGTTAGTGTGATTCAGTCTTATTTACTCATTATGGAACTGTTCATCACTCTCATTGTGGCCAGCGATGGGTGCATGGAGAATGGAATTAGCTTGCTAGCTAAGAGGGCTGTTGAATTGGGACAAGCATCACCCTGCCCGTACATATAAGCGAGGGACCCTACTTGTTGGCTTCAATGTAACAGTTTTAACATTAGAGATTGCCAATGGTAAATCAGTAATTTTCTATTAATTGGAAGGAGGTTGGTTAGCTCAATTGGCTGGATATCTGTTTGGTGATGCAAATGGATGACAATAGTGTGTGTTCAATTCCCATACCGGCTGAGGTTATTCATGAAGGCTCGCCTTCTCAACCTTATCCCTCACCTAAGATATGGTGATCCTCAGGTTAAATATCCACTAGTCTGATCTTCTCCTCAATGGGGAGAGCAGCCTATAGTTATCTGGAACTATGGTGACTTTATTATTTGGAATATATCAATTGAGAGGGTGCAGAGGAGATTTACAAGGATGTTGCCTGGATTGGGGGGCATGCCTTATGAAGATAGGTTGAGAGAGCTAAGTCTCTTCTCCCTGGAGAGATGAAGGTTGAGAGGCGATCTGATAGAGGTTTATAAGATGTTGAGAGGAATAGATAGAGTGGATTCTCGGAGACTATTTCCCAGGGCTGAAATGGTCGCTATGAGAGGACATAGGTTTAAGGTGCTGGGAGGCAAGTACAGAGGAGATGTTAGAGATAAGTTTTTCACTCAGAAAGTGGTGAGTGAATGGAATTGGTTGCTGTCAGTGATGGTAGAGGCGAACTTGCTGGGGTCTTTTAAGAGACTTCTGGATGAGTACATGGAATTTAATGGGATCGGGAGTTACAGATAGTTCAATGGCCTGGTAGGTATAGGTATGATCAGCACAACTTGTGGGCCGAAGGCCCTGTTTATGCTGTAGTGTTCTATGTAAAACATCTGAGTACTTTTATTTGCAAATTTTAAGGTAAAAAATTTCAAAATATAATTTGGCACTGCTCACACTAATACAGCAACTTTGGGTGGAGCACAATTAGTATGACTTTTCATTTTACTTTAATGAAATCACCAGGTAAACTGGATTATTGTAAAATAACCTTGAATATCTATGTGGATGAAACAGACTTGCCTTTTACAAGATTTATGATGACAGCTCAAATACAAAGTAGTTTATGTTCAAGTTCACAGTAAAATAAATTGAATTTTCTGTCTGAGGGAAACATTTTCCAACAGCCTAGACAATGTGATACTTGGATTGAAGAGTGAACATTTATTAAGCATGCCCTGCAGCACAAAGCAATTTCTTAAATATATGAAATAAACAGTGGAAAATTCTTGGGCAATGACTTGGCAAAGTAAGATCAGACCATAGTAATTTGTAATCTGCGCAGACTTTCTTTCAAAGTATTTCAAACAAAATATGTAACTTTTGCTCTTTGAATATTCACACTGTAGACAATGTTAGAATGGTTGTATTTACTGCTATCCCTTAGCTGTCCTGAAAAAGAGTTTTGGGAGGTCTTCACCTAGTTCTAGGTGAAGAACTATTGCAGTCCTTGTGATGATTACACTCCTGCAAAGCTAAATGACAAATTCCAGGATATTGGCTCAGCAGCAATTAGGAATGCTGATATATGTATATGTCAAGAAGATGCAACTGAGAGGAGACCTTGAAGGCAATGTTTAATTATGGCAATTCTGCCTTTATCCTTCCTAATCACAGAGATTCTGCTGTGGAGAGATGCTGTCATGGCAACTTTAATGAGTTATTGCAAGTAATTCTGTACTTGGCATACAAGTACAGTATGCCAGTGATGCAGGGAGTTATTGAATCCAGTGTCTGAGACGCTAATCTAACAATTGTGTCCTGGAAAATGTCTTGAGTGTTTTTGAGGCTTCTCTCGTCCAGGTAATTGAACAGCATTTCCTTGCACTCCTATCCAACCGCTGTAGATGATGGGAAGGATTGAAGGAGCTGAAGCTAAGCCAATTGGTGCAGAGTATCTAATGTCTGCCCTGCTCTTGTAGCTGTGTCCAATAATGTTTATAGATGATGGTGACCCCCAAGATGTTGGTGGTGGGAGGTTTAGTGATGGCATTACCATTCCTGCAATGTTAAAGGTGTTATGTAAAATACAAGCTGTTGCTGCTGTTTTTGTTGGATTGTGAATGTTGACGGCTAGGCTTTCTAGTCTTTGTAATGGTGGCAATTGTGTATTGTGAGTGTTATCTGCCACATTCAGACCAAGATAAGATATTGCCTAGGTCCTTCTGTAAGTTGATATGGCCTGCTTCACTCTGAGGAATGTTAATAAATGTAAAAACTTTGAAATCAGAAGTATTGAGTATAAAAGGACAGTTAGCTGGGCTTGTATAAAACTCTGGTTGAATAACAACTAGAGTGTTGCTGAAAAGACAGACATATTGCCAAAGCTTTTTGACTTGCGTACATGAGCACAAACACAAGAATACCAAATTGCACATGATCACACAATTTATAATACAGCAAAAAAAAAGGGTGCTGATTGATTGGTAAGTCGACTCTGGCTGAGGTATTGTCTTGGAGAAAGTAACAAGGAATTTGTTATCTTTGCAGATGTGCACATAAAATTCTTGAAATCAATTTCACCTCGGATTTCCAGCTATGCAGTCACCTTCTCTGTGTTGCCAAAGTGCTAATACAGGGTCCTGCGTGAGACTTGGAAGGTTGTAGTGCCCTGGTAAAATTTATGCTAACTCACTCATTTAATGACTCAAGTGGATTTTCAGGCAGGTTGCCATTGCAGTGATGAATTCACCTCCAGGAAAGGCACAAGAAGGCAAGAACACCTCAGAGAGGAATCCTTAATCATTTTCAGAAATAGAATTTTGTTAGCACATAGCTTAGAGGTTAAATAGGACCATATGCCAATTTGGGTCTAACAACAAATTTCATGCAAATATACTTCAATTTGCAGTGAAACTTGACAAGTCTCATTTCAAATTGAATGGAAACTGAAATCGTATTACCATTAGTTTTTTTTGTTTGGAGAGATATGGCTCTGTGAGTTGAGGTTGTTCTTGGTCAAGTTTCAGAAGTTCTGCAGCAGTGTTTACTAAATGTCCTGTAGGAAGGAAAAATAAAGAAATATGATTTCATATCTATTATTTCTTGTACAATACAGTAAATAATAAACGGTACATAGAATCATCAGAAGTCATTCCCTCTTTTGGTACAATTTTTGGACTTGTAAAAGATTTCAAATTGTATTTTGTCATAAAGATTCTGCTAAAGTTTGTAATCCTAACTGCACCATGGAAATTGTACCATCTGATCTTAAGTCTTTGAATTGGTGTCATTTTTTTCATCATTTTAAGTGCGCACTTTTAAATAAGTGTTTCTAGCAATTATTCTGAAAGCAAAAGCTATTCTGAAAGCAAAATTGGTGACAGTAAAAATCACTCAAATTGACTTTATTTGACTACGTAATGTTCCAATAAAATATGTATTAGTCTGTGTGAATTGTTCTGCTTTGGCTTATTGGGGCAATGGTATGGTGTTAATGTCACTGGACTAGTAATCCAGAGGCACAGGTTAATACTTTGGGAACATGGGTTCAAATACCACCACAGCAGTTGATGGAATTTAAATTCAATTCATAAATCTAGAATTGAAAACTAGTCTCAATAATGTTGACCATGAGACCATTGCCAATTGTCATAAAAACCCATGTGATTCACTAATGCCTTTTAAGAATCTGCTGTCCTTACCTGATCTGACTCCAGACTCACAGCAATGTGGCTGATTCTTAAATGCCCTATGAAATGTCCAAGCAAGTCTGAATCTTAAAACAAAAAATAAACTGGAGGATTACCCTGCATTAACCTTGGAAACAACATGAGCAAACCCAGATGTGTCAATGCTGCAAAATCTTCCTTGCTAACATTTCAGTCCTAACTGGCTATCCCTTTTATTTTGAAATTATGTCCTTTGGTTGAAATAACTTACCACATCTACCCTGTTTCTCCCTTGAAGTATAAGATCACTTCTCATTCTTTGAAACACTAAAGAATACAGGTCCGATTTGCCCAACCTCTCTTCAAAGGATAGTTCTGCCATCTTAAGAACAAGCCCGGTGATCCTTTCTTTGCACTTCCTCTAAGGCAATAAATATGTTTTTGCAGGTAAGGGGTCAAAACTGCACACAGCATGCCTGGTATGACTCACCGAAAGTTCTATACAACTGAAGCAAGACCTTGTTACTCCTGTACACAAATCCTCTTAGATAAAGGCTAACACGACATTGGCTGCATTAATTGCTTCCTGCATCTGCATGTTAACTTTCAGTGTATTATTGTTGAGCACACCCAGGTCACTTTCTACATCTGTACTTTTTAATCTCTCATCATTTATGAAATGTTCTGCACATTTGTTCCTCTTATCAACATGGATAACCTTACATTATTCCACATTATATTCCAGTTACAATGTCCATTCACTGTCCAAAACCGGCTGAAGGTGCTTTGCATCTTTCTCACAACAAATATTCCCATGTAACTTGGTACTGACAAGAATTGGCCTAGCCAATCCTATCTTGGTATTTCAGAGGAGGCCTTTCTCCTAATCTCTACTTGACAAATCTGAATGTTGCTAATTAGTTCTGCCTTCTGCGTGCTGAACTGCAGACAACTTGTGCTGCAGAAATGGCTCTTTCTGTAGGTGTGAGGTCATGACTAAATCAAGATTTATACAGTTTTATTTTAAGCAATGATATGGAAACAAGAATTCACTTCCCTATTTAAAGGAATCACGAAAAGTGTTGGGTACTTAATATGCTTCACACATAGCAAGTTAAACTTATTATTTACAGTGTCTAGCAGGAAGAGACCATATATTATACTTTACAGGCAGCAATTGTGCCAACTTGGATTAATCTGGATTAATCAGGTGGCACTTGGCACAGTGATTAGCACTGCTGCCTCACAGCATCAAGGACCCGGTTTTGAATCCTGGCTTGGGTCACTGTGTGGAGTTTGCACATTCTTCCCATGTCTGCATGGGTTTCCTCTGGGTGCTCTGATTTCCTCTCACAGTCCAAAGATGTGTGGGTTAGGTGGATTGGGCTTTTTAAATTGCCCTTTAGTGTCATGGGGGGCTAGCTAGGATAAATGCATGGAGTTATGGTGATAGGGACTGGGTGCGATTATGGTCAGTGCAGACTCAATGGGCTGAATGATCTCCCTCTAAATTGTAGGGATTCTATCTATTAAAGATATGTACTTTTGAGATTTTCCACACTTTCTTCTCCTTTGCTTTTCTAATCACAGTTCAGATATGGTTAACAAGGCAAAGGTTTGTAACAGAAGAGATTTTTCTACTTTTATCAGTGGAGGTAAGTTGGCAATTTCAAAATCAGCCTTTCAATCTATGATTACTGAGTTGCCTTTAGACAACCAATTTTCCAAGGCTCCATTGGTGGTGCAAAGTCTCAGTGGTCAGAAGTATGAACTTTTAATTCGGGCAAGCAGACTAGATGTTTAATTCTTCCCAGAGGCCATTTACAGGAAAGAAAAATACTTTTGGAGTTAATACTGATGACAAATCACCATGGTACCTCAAAAAACAATGCATTTTGTAAACAATTTTATAGCGTGGTATCTTGCTGCTTTTTGTCAGCCCTTGTCAGCTGAATAAGCTGGCTTCTGCTGGGCTGTATTGAGCTGCTTGCTAACCTTTCTAATGTTTGAGCACAGGTAACAAATAAGGGTAGAGTGTTCAATTATGGAAGAGGTAGCACCACAAGCAAGTACAAAAATGTCTTGCTGTGGTCTGCTCATGTTCTGGTAGTTGCTAGATGGTGACCAGGAATAGGAACCCTGCCTGATTCTTCCCTTCATTTGCCCAAGGTGTTGAGGTCAATTGTACTCATTCTTTTGACTCTCTTGAGAGTAACTAACTTGGTATGGATGAGGAATTGAACCCTATGAGTTGGCGGTTGTGTGTGGCCTCATTTCAACTGAACCATTGCCAGTTACCAATGAAGACACAAGGGCAAGTGTTAATTTTCAAACTGACACACAACATAGAGTCAAAAGCATAAAGATTCCATTAGCTACGTGCAAAGATTGAATGCCAAGCACTGCCAATGCATGATTTATTAAAGTGCTCTGCATTTATAATCAATCCTGTCATATAGGATGATAAGAATTGTAAACAGAAGCATTTTCAACAGCTCATGTTTTTGTGTGCTACACAAAATGGGGAAGTACACAAAATGGAGAATTAAATAATGCTTTTCACTTGCGGATTTTTTTCTCGGGTCATTTTTGTTCATCTTCTTTCCTTTAATCTTCTTCATTTGAGCCTCTCACAAATCACTTCATTGGGAGCAAACTTCACTGCTCCTATTTGGCAACTTATCTCAGTGATTGTGTAATGAAAAATAGCAAGCTTCAGCCACATAACTTTATTTATCCGACAATAACAACAACAACAACTTGCAATTATATTGCATTCTTCTTAGATAACTTATCTAAAGCTTAATCAAAGAGTTTGGTAGACTACAGCTTTGGGAAATTAATTTCAGAGCTGTCGCATAGATTCTTGGGGATAAACTTCTGTTCTAAGTTCTAGAACTTACTGCCTGAAACTTGTAGTGGCAGAAACCCTCAGGACATTTAAAAAGTATTTGGATATTACCGCAGGAAATAGTTAATGCCAAAACATTGAATGTATTCAAGAGGCAGCTGGATATAGCACTTGGGGTGAATGGGATCAAAGGTTATGGGGAAAAAATCAAGATTAGACTATTGAGTTGGATGATCAGCCATGATCGTAATGAATGGCAGAGCGGGCTCGAAGGGCCAGATGGCTTCTTCCTACTCCTATCTTCTATATTTCTATGCACTTAATTTCTGGTAGGTGCCAGTAAATGGTATTAAGCCAGATATCTCCTTGTCAGCTGAATGGCTTCTTTCACTGCTATAAATATTTCTAATTCAGTGATAAGGGTCAATGTTTATATATGAATCTGTTGGCATAATTAGTCTAATTGTGTAATAAGGATTTTAACCTGGTGTTGTGAGATTTCTTACCCCACTCCAACACCAGCATCTCCACATCATTTATGGTCTGGGGACAGAAGGCTTGGGATAGAGAAGGCTCAAAGTTTCCATGTGGGACCTAAATGTTTACTTCTCCAATGAGACTAAGGGTGTAAACTCAATGAAAATGATAAAGTAATGAAATTGAGTGAGGACTCCCCACCCTTTAATAGTTAGTTTTACAAACTTAAAAGTTGCAAGGAGCATACGAAGGGCTAAAACTAGAGGCTGAGAAATTGTAATAAATGGAATAAATTGTAATCAAATCACAGGGCAGGGATGATAGGATCTTATAAGGAAACATTTATGTTTCTTGTTGCTTTGTTAAAAAAAAGTCTACTCCACTAATTAAATTTTGTGATGGAATTTTAAATGTTGGCAATTCCATAGTTCAAACCTTGGCAGCATTCTGTTTCAAGGAAGAAATGCTTTGTTTTGTCTTTGTCAAAATGCTTTGTCTTCAATTTGTAAATAGCATGCAGAAGTTTGACAACAACTCCTCACAATTATTAAGAATTGGTGTCCATTTGTGCACATCAATTTTCTTTAGATACAAGTGCCATCATTCTAATTTGTGAGTATACTTATATTTAGGTTTTGTTGGAAGTTAATATTAGGACATCTTGATTTACTCTTTCTGATCACCAGCTCATTTGACGTAAATATTATTCGTACGTAACTAATAACATAAGCTGACAAATCAAAGTATCTTGAAATCCACCTTCAATATCCTTTCAAGCAGGTATAATTTGACAATTCTGGAATGAGGGATTAAAGTCCTGCCCCCCCACCCCCGCCTCCCCCAACCCAGCACCACCCCAGGGGCAAAGTGTCAAAGCCCAGGGGACATTGGGCAGTGCCAAGGGGACACTAATGGAGGTGGGGCTTTAAGAGGGGTGTGGCCTGTGGGAGGAACGATTGGTGACAGGTCCCGCTAACACTCTGCATTTGGGCTGAATGACAGGGGGCAGGGGACCAGTGATCGGGGCTGGCCATTGGGGTGTGGTGGTGGATTGGGGTTGCGAGGGAAGTGGTCAGGGAGGGGTAGATCAGGAGATTGGGCTGCAGGGATCAGGGGAGCAAGGCTGGCCTTAGCATGTTTGGGGGAATCAGTGATTGGGCCATGGGCGGGGAGTAGAAGGCCAGTGATGCTGGGGACCACAGGGCTGGCGAGCATTTGGGAGGCTAGCAATGCAGGGCCACTGTGCATGCACCGATCTCATGCTGACAGATCAATGCATGTACAGTGGCCCACTCAGTGCTATGCTGCTGTCATGTCAAGCAGGAATAGGCCTCGCCAACTGCTTTTGAATGGGATTTATATTAGTGAACTCAGTAGTGCACAAAATGTGGGAGATTCATTTTGAAACTCCAGCTGAAAAAAAAATGTGATTTACTCCAGTTTTTACAAAAATTCAACACTTAGAATTTTTTTGGGAGAACCGGTCCTTGGTATTTCATTATTTCTTTGAAGCTTCACAAGTCTGGTTTTTGTTGAGAGGCTTCCTTTGGCAACACTAAACTTAACAAACATGTCAGATCCTACATGTGAAACTGTTAATTAAAGTATCAGATTCTTTTTATGTGATTTTGTTTGCTTTAAAAGCTGGTAATAAAATTTCAGTGTAATTCATTGGCACTCTGGGACATTATGCTGACTTGATAACGTGCAATGCAAGAATGCAAGTTTTTATGATGGTTTTTTTTTCAGCAGGTTAGCATACCCAGAATTTGAAATGCTAAATCCCGTTCTCAAGTGTATTATTCTTTGTACTTACTGCGGATTTCAGCTGTGGCATACTTTGGGATCATGGATTCCGTGGTCAGTTCTGGATGTAGAATGCAGCCATGAGTGTAAGCATCCATGGGGAGTGAGTCCAACAAGTCTTTAAAATGCTGCATTTTGGAATGAGTAAGGCTATCAGCTTCTGGAATTAATCTTGGGAAGTTTTCTGGTGAAGAAATAATAATTTATCAGACTTTGCCAAAGAAGATCTGGCTTCTTTAATTCATCCAAGATTATATAATAATTAAATAATGCAATTTTATAATTATAACATGACCACTTAAAAACTTAATTAGTGTAAAGCAATGTAATAGCAATTTGACAATGCACTCAGACAGAACAACAATCTTCTGGCTATATTCAGCCTACTCTAAGAAAACTAATCCCCGTAAATTACAGCTGTAAAGATTTCATGTAATAAACACCTACTCAGGAAAGTAATGAAATTCAATGTCTCACTATTTCCCAATTAAATTATAACTAAGTGGAGCCGGAGTGTGGCGACTAGGAGATATTCATAGTAACTTAATTAAAGTGTTAATGTAAGTCTAGTAGTGACTAATAAATAAACTTTACTTTAAGAAAGCCAATTTCAATGGGATAAAAATGGATCAGCAAGCAAAACTGTAACTAAACAATGGACTGGCTTTAAAGAAGAGGGAGTATAGTCAAAGTATATTCCCATGAAGAGGGAAGGTACAGCAAACAAATCCAGAGATCTTTAGATAATGAAAGAGATAGAGATTAAAATAAGTGGAAAAATGTTGGTTGTGACAGATATTAGGTGGATAATACGATTGAGAATTAGGTAGAATATGGAAGGTTCAGAGATTTGATTTGTTGTATTACTGTCACATATATTAGTATATAGTAAAAGTTGTTTTTTTGGCATGCTATATAGACAAAGCATACCACTTATAGAGAAGGAGAGAGTGCAGAATGTAGTGTGAGAGTCATAGTGAGGGTATGGAGAAAGATCAACTTAATATGAGGTTGGTCCAGTCAACTGATGGCAACAGGGAAGAAGCTGTTCTTGATTCGGTTGGTATGTGATCTCAGACTTCTATATCATTCTCCTGGTGGAAGACAGTGGAAAAGAGCTTGTCTGGGATGCGTAGGGTCCTTGATTATGTTGGCTGCTTTTTTGAGAAAGCCAGAAATGTAAATAGAATCAATGGATGGGAGGCTGGTTTGCATGATGGAGTGGGATTTGTTCATAACCCTTTGTAGTTTTTTGTGGTCTTGGGCAGTGCAGGAGCCATGCCAAGCTGTGATACAACCAGAAAGGATGCTTTCTATAGTGTATCTGCAAACGTTGCTGAGAATCTTAGCAGATATGCCACATTTATTTTAAAAGTTTAGTGAGCGAAGTAAAGAGGAAGTATGAGAAGAGACAGGCAGCTAACATAAAAGGGATCCAACAGCCTTACTTAGGCATAGAAATAATAAGAGGGTGGTAGGGGGAGTGTGGTCTATTGGGGACCCAGAAAGGGATTTGCACATGTCGGCAAGGAGCATAGCTGAGATATTAAATAAATACTTTGCATTTGCCTTTACCAATAGAGAAGATGCTTCCCAGATCTTGGTGAACGAGGAGGTGATTCAGATACTTGAAAAGTAGGAGATATTGATAGGCTGTTTATATTTAGAGTTGAGAAGCACCAGGAATAGATTACAGGCATGCAACAATACTGAGGGAAGTGAGAGTGGAAATTGGAGAGACACTGGCCATTATTTTCCTTCTTGAGACTGTAGGTTGATGCCAGAGGACTGGAGATGTTACTGCCTGATTAAAGAAGGGTTTAAAGAAAAGCCCAGTAACTACAGATCAGTCAGCTTACCCTCAGTGTTGGGAAACCTTCTAGAATTGATAATTTGAAACAAGATTAAGTCAGGAGAGTTAGGAAAATACAGGCTAATTAAGGAAAAGCAGCATAAATTTGAATGAAGAACAAAGAAAATTACAGCACAGGAATAGGCCATCTAGCCCTCCAAGCTTGCACCTACCATACTGCCTGACTTAACTAAAACCCATGATCCTTTCGGGGACCATATCCCTCTATTCCCATTCTATTCATGTACATGTCAAGACGCCCCTTAAATGTCACTACCATATCCACTTTCAATACTTCCCCCGGCAATGAATTCTGGGCACCCACTACTTACTTTCTGTGTAAAAAATCTACCTCATACATCTCCTTTAAACCTTGCTCCTCACACCTTAAACCAGTGTCCCCTAGTAATTCCACCTGGGAAAAAGCTTCTGAATATCCACTCTGTCTATGCCTTTCATAATCTTATAGATTTCTATCAGATCACCCCTCAACCTCTATCGTTCCAGTGAGAACAATTCAAGTTTCTCCAACCTCTCCTCAGAGCTAACGTCCTCCATACCAGGCAACATCCTAATAAATCTTTTCTCTACCCTCTTCATAATCTCCACATCCTTCTGGTAATGTGACAACAGAATTGAACACTATATTCCACTATATTTGTTGAGGGAAAATTATGTTTAACTAACTTACTTCAGTTTTTCATGAGGTAACAGGGAAGGTTGAGGAGATTAATCTTGCTGCTGTGGCGGATGTAAACTTCCAAAAGAATTTGATAAAATGCCGCACAAGAGACTTTTGAGCAGAGTTAGAACTCATAGAATAAGAGGACAGTGGCAAAATGATAGGAAATTAGCTGTATATAAATAATATGATCTTGGGTTACAAGGTACGTGATTTCAAAACTTGCAGAATTAGGAACCACAAGGAGGATAGTTTTAAAATTACATAGGTTTATTGGAAAAGGCAGGCAACTGGCAGATAAAACATAATACATAAAAGTGTGAAAGATTTTTGATAGGAAGAATGCAAAAGACAATACAAAAAAGAAAGTACAATTCTAAAGGAGATGCAAGAACAAAGCAGTCTGGGTGTATATGTGCATAAATTATTGATGGCAGCAGGAAAAGTGAGAGAGTGGTTAATAAAACAAATGGCACCCTTGGCTTTATCAATCAGGGCTTAGAGTTCAAAGGCAAGAATGTTATGTTAAAATACTAAAACACTAGCTTGGCCTCAACTGGAGTATTATTTCCAGTTCTGGGCATGAGACTTTAATAGAAGTTGTGAAGGCATTCATGGGTGCAATTATGAAATTCCAGGGCTGAGGAACTTGAATTCTATGAAAATATTGGAGAAATTGGGACTGTTCTCCTTGAAGAAAAGAAGGTTGAGAGGAGATATGATAACGTATTAAAAATTACGAGCACAGAATAGATAGGAAGAAATTGTTCCCATTCATGGGAGCAGCAAAAGCCAGAGTGTAATTGGCAAAAGAAACAATGGCAGCATAAGGAAGATTTCTTTCATGCAGTGAGTGGTTCTTATCTGGAATGTATTACCTGACAACATGGTGGACACAGGGTCAATTGAGACTTTCAGAAGGCAATTAGCCCATGATCCAAAAAGGAATAATTGTTGCATGACTACAGATAAAAGACAGCAGAGTGGCACGATACAAATCGCTCCTTTAGTGAGCCAGTACAGAAACAACAAACCTTCTGAGCTGTAACCATTCTATGATTCCATGATTCTATATGTTGACTTGTTTATTGTGACTGATGGATAGGTATGCTGAATATTATTAATTGGAAGTAAATTTTCTTTGGTCTATACTTACCCTATGTCTAAATAAAACATTTTCTTACCTTTTCTAAGGTAATTTTCTCAGGTAATCCATTGATCAATAAAATACAATTAAGAAATATATATTATATTTGTAATTGTACATTAGATTTAAGAGAAGGCAGAGAATAAAAAGCAAAGTACTGCAGGTACAGTAATCTAAAGTAAAGACAGAAAACATTGGAAATATTCAATAATATCTATGGAAGAAGAATCAGAGTTACCGTTTCAGGTCTATGTTCTTTCCTCTAACTTCTTACCCACTTCTGGTTTTAATTGAGTCATATATGGGACAGTAACAAATCATGCTAATTATTTAAATATTCTATTGTGGTTACATGCTTTCATTTTGGTAGTCATCTTATTTTTAAACCCAGGCAACTGCGTTTTCTGGGAAGGAGACAAAAGGGACAAGAGGGAGGTAAGTATCTTTACAGTGTTTCAGCAGGAGTCAGAATGTCTCCGTCAGTGTCAGTAACCTATCCAGTAAACGTTTCTCCTCACTGAACTGTCTGTTCCATTCATCCCAACCACCAACTTTTCCCCCCAATCACCACTGGACTGCCACCAAATCCACCAGCTTTCTAATCTCCACCAAACCCACCCCCTACTATCATCTGATGATAACTTTCATTTCTGGACCACTATCTAATCCCTCTATGGACCAACGCCAACCTCGCTCGAACATCCATCAAACCTGCGACCCCAGAGTACTATTCAACCACTCATCCCCCATCCCCTCCATGACCAGCATTCAATCACTCCAATATCCTGTCTGTTCCATCATTCAATCCCACTCGGTGAATATCAACTGGCCACACACCCTAACTCCTTACCATCCAATGACACTTCTTCAGATTCTATTCACAACACCATTTCCTTCAACCCCTTACTAAGATATGTCTGCATCCACCCCAAATATCCACCAATTTCTCTCCTCTGGCCACTATTAGATCCTAAGCACCACCATTAGACATTGGCTATCGCTGCCCCTCAATCCAGATTTCCCCATGGAATTTGGGCTGTAGACAATGTTCCCCATCCTTCCCCCATCCCAGGTGATCTGGATACTCCTGTGACTATCTCTCTCACTCTATACACTACTACCCTTTGTCTTTGACACTATGAAGCAGGATTCCTGCCCAAAGAGTCTCTAGTCTGTCCATAAGCTGTGTGTAGATAGGAATCCTTCTTGAATTCTCTCTGCTTATTATGTAAGGCATTCAAGATACCCAATATTCCTGGATTCATGGCCTCACAATAGCACCATTCAATGTTAAGGCCATTGAGTTATTCTTGAACATAATTGCTCTTTTGGTAGCTTAAGCAAGTCATATTAAGTGTGGGTTCTCTGGATGATATGATCACCAATAACTTTATGTAATCAAGTTTAATCAGAACACTCTGTTTTGAGAATAAGACGTATCTAAAAGAACAAATTATTTGGGCAAAAAGCTTACTAAACTTTTATCAGGTTTATCAGGCTGATTCCTGGGATGGCAGGTTTGATATATGAGGAGAGATTAAGTCAGTTAACATTATGTTCATTGGAGTTTAGAAGAGTGAGAGGGGATCTCATCAAAACTTATAAAATTCTAACAGGATTAGATAGAGTAGATTCAGAAAGAATGTTCCCGATAGCGGGGGAGTCCAGATCCAGGGGTTATTGTTTGAGGAAAAGGGGTAAACTTTTCGAACTAAGGGGAGGAGAAACTTCTTCACTTACAGAATAATGAATGTGTGGAATTCACTATCACAGAAAGTAGTTGAGGTCAAAACGTTATGTGAATAAGAAACTAGATGGGGAAAAAGGGATCAAGGGATATGGGGGAAGAAAGGCAGCATCAGGATATTGAATTTGATGGTCTGCCATGATCATAATGCATGGCAGAGCAGGCTTAAAGGGTCTAATGGTCTACACTTGCTTCTAGTGTCTATGTTAAATAGTTTACAATAAAATGCAGTGAACAGTAGGATTTAGTAATTTTAAATTATGAAGTAGAATTGGTACAGGTGGAGCTAAGAAATAACCAAGGCACTGAAAAAATAGATTGGCATACTTTCTAGGTTCCCTGATACTAATTGTGTTATTAGACAGAGTGTTAATCATGAAACTAGTGTAACTTGTGACAAAACCAATGCAATAATTGTGGTGGCTTCTAATCTTCATGTAGATTGGACAAATCAATTTGGCAAAAATAGTTTGGAGGACATGTTCATGAAATGCAATTGAAATCATTTCCAAAATTAATTCATCATAGAATCAGCCAGGAAGGAAATTATTTTATCATCTCATAGTAAGGAATTCTCTATGACCGAAGATCATTCAGGTTCCAAAATGATGACTATTCATCTAAACCTGGAGTATTAAAATATTAATCAAGAGAAATTACACAGATATGAGGGACATGTTGGCTGAGGTATATTTGGAAATTAGATTGAAAGATATAATATAAGCGATAGCATCACTTAAATATTTCATAATTTTCAAAAACATACTTTCTATTGGAAATAAAAACTGTAGGAAAAATGTCAAAGAGATCTGACAATAAGACCTGTCAAATGAAACAGTCAAACTATTAAGGCATTTAAAACCTCTACTCTTTAACTCTTTGAGTAAATGCTTGGAGTGTAAACAAATGGTTGATTCTTTTTTCACTCTGTCTGATGACATAAGCATGATGGCTTCCATTGCTGGATGAGTGCTGCATGTCTCATTTCACAACCATCTATTATGCCTACCATTTTGCCATTGAAATGACAGATACAGTGATGACAGACTTTTTGATATGGGAGAATAAATTCCAATGCTTAATGTATGAGGGATTGTGCCCTTGGATGAAATGCTTGTTGTGTGTTGAATACAGTTTATGTTTCATATTAAAATTCTACAGGCAATGTTTATTTCTGCGAAGGTTAAAGTTTAAGCACAGAAAATGGAATAAATACAACTAAAGCAATTTGGAGTCCATTGTGCTTCATATGTTGGAGCTTTGTGGTCTTATGATGGTGCAGCTAGGAAAGTAAGAGCCAGAATAGCAAATGAGCTTAATTAGTTGGAGAACTGGAAAGGTGCTATCCAAACATCTTGTAAAGCAGTGTGGTCTAGGGAGATGTTAGCTTTGCGAGTTAGAAGTAAATTAGTTTAAAAGCATTCCTTAAACTCTGTCAGGCTATGTCATTATGGAAATGGACAGAGCTTAAGAAGGTTTGGACTGATTAGAAATAGTCAGCATGGTTTTATCAAGGGCAGGTCATGCCTTACGAGCCTAGTTGAGTTCTTCGAAAATGTGACTGAACACATTGACGAAGGAAGGGCGGTGGACGTAGTGTACATGGACTTTAGTAAGGCGTTTGATAAGGTCCCACATGCAAGGCTTCTGGAGAAGGTGAGAGGGCATGGGATCCAAGGGGCTTTGGCCTCGTGGATCCAGAACTGGCTTGCCGGCAGAAGGCAGAGAGTGGTTGTGGATGGGTCTTGTTCTGCATGGAGGTCGGTAACCAGTGGAGTGCCCCAGGGATCTGTTCTGGGACCCCTGCTGTTTGTCATTTTCATAAATGACCTGGATGAGGAAGTGGAGGGATGGGTTAGCAAGTTCGCTGACGATACAAAGATCGGTGGTGTTGTGGATGGTCTGGAGGGATGCCAAAAGTTGCAGTGGGACATAGACAGGATGCAAGACTGGGCGGAGAAGTGGCAGATGGACTTCAACGCAGATAAATGTGTAGTGGTCCATTTTGGCAGGAATAATGGGATGAAGGAGTACAATATAAGGGGTAGGAGTCTTAGCTGTGTTGTAGAGCAGAAGGATCTCAGGGTCCGGGTCCATAGGACTCTTAAATTGGCCTCGCACGTGGAGGAAGTGGTCAAGAAGGCGTACGGTGTACTGGCCTTCATTAATCGAGGAATAGAGTTTAGGAGTCAGGAGGTAATGATGCAGCTCTATAAGACTCTTGTCAGACCCCAGTTGGAGTATTGTGCGCAGTTCTGGTCGCCTCATTATAGGAAGGATGTAGAGGCTATTGAGAGGGTTCAGAGGAGATTTACAAGGATGCTGCCTGGATTGGGAGGCAGGCCTTATGAAGATAGGTTGAGGGAGCTGGGACTCTTCTCACTGGAGAGACGTAGGTTGAGAGGCGACCTGATAGAGGTTTATAAAATGTTGAGAGGAATAGATAGGGTGGACTCTCAGAGACTATTTCCCCGAGCTGAAATGGTCAATACGAGAGGACACAGATTTAAGGTGCAGGGAAGCAAATACAAAGGAGATGTCAGGGGTAGGTTTTTCACTCAGAGGGTGGTGAGTGAATGGAACCGACTGCCGTCGGAGGTTGTTGAGGCAAACTCACTGGGGTCTTTTAAGAGACTTCTGGATGAGTATATGGAAAAGAATAGGATAGGGGGTTATAGACAGGTCTGTGGATTGGTAGATGTGATCGGCGCAACTCGTGGGCCGAAGGGCCTGTTTGTGCTGTATTGTTCTATGTTCTATGTTCTATGATATCCGTTTCAATTTATCTCTGTATTTGCTTGAAGGAGAGTATTGGTTGCAGTTTGGATCTCTTGGTTTGCAGCTCACAGAGAAATCCCAGGATCTGTTAGTATGCTCCAGGAAATTATGGCTCTGAGATGCCGTAGGAAGCTGAAAAGGTGGTGGAAGGTCATTATTTCTGTGCTGGAGAGGTTAGATCTAAAAAAAAAAGCCTGGTAGGCTGAAGTTAAGAGAAACCCACGGGTAGTGCCAGTTTAGTATGGTTAGAAATCTGCAAAAGAGCCGAAACTATGCCAGTATTTAGAAGCAGGAGTTCAGCTCTGTGAATCTTATGGAACACAATCTCAGGAGAAGAGATTGGAAGTGAGCAGTTATTGATGTAGTCCAAACTGGAGTGGCCTTTGAGAGAATTCAGAGGCTAGATCTTCAAAAGTGAAGAGTTGAAACCCCTCATAAGAGAATCAGAGACTCAACAAGAAATTAGGAATGGCAGTGGTTATTGATGTCTGGGTAGATTGCTAAGAAATCTATGGAATCTGTGTTCATTACATCAGCCATTTCATGTGCAGTATATTGTGCATAATCACAATTTTCCTGTTAATTCTTATTTACCTTGTGTTAATTCTGAATGTTAGAGCATGGGGTAGCTATTGTACATTGTTTTACTTTTCTGATTTTGTGCAGTAAGGTTTTCTTCGTTTGATTAAAACTGTCAAATTTTGTGGCTTTATTTTTCTTGTGGATAACCAGGATTTAGGACTGTTTCTACTTTAAAGAAATAGTTACTGGTCCCTAACTGGATCATAACACTTGTTATAAAGCTTTACACAGTTGAAGGAATGTAAATGTTATAAATGGGTTTTATGAAATATCTGTATTTTCAATATAAGTATTCAATCTGATATTTTGAATATCAGTGTCAATATAAGGATGTCTACAATAGACACTTGGAACATTTTATCAGAACTTTATATAATCGCTGCATGGATCCTGGTATGTGCTGATGATGACTACTAGGTGAGTTGGCATGATAGGTGTAAGGGAAAAGTTGCAGAGGACATGGGTTGGCATGAGTTCGCATAGGGCTATAAACAGTCATAGGGTGTGTGGTAGAAGATAGGGATGATAAAGGAAGGGAATGGGTGGAGATTTATCAGTTAGCATGGTGGGTATGAGGGTCCAGGGGGATTAGTATGGGGGGATATTTTAGCATGAGGGCAATGAGAGGTGGATGGGGCATAAAGTGGCAGGGGCTGATATGTGTGAGTGTGAGTGTGAGTGTGTGTGTGTGTGTGTGTGTGTGTTGGTGGGAGGGGTTGAGGGCTGAAGGATTGTTTTATGTTTTATTATTTTTAAAAAATTATTGGACACAGTATCAGTGTCACTAGGCAAGCCTTCTGCCCAGTCTGCACCTGGCAGCTTGCTCACTTCTTCAGAGTCGCCTGCCCCAACTTCTAATCCAGTACACTAACGCAGACTGAAATTCCAAAATCCAGGCAACCATTTCTAAAGGTCACGTTCATGGAGTCAGGAATCCCCCCCTTTTCTGCTCCTTGACACAGGAGGGAAAATTTGGGCTTTAATCTCTGGGTTCACACGGAAAGCAGGAAAAAAATGCCGGAAATAATGGAGAACTGAGACACTGAGAGTACAGAATTTAAATAAGTTTTTTGAGAAAAAGAACTGAAGGAATCGATGGGACTAAAAGCCAACAAATCCCTGACGTTGATGATCTTCATCTTTGGATTCTAAAAATGATGGCTTCAGAAATAGTGAATGCACTGGCTGCAAACTTCCAAACTTCCCCTGATTTTGGACTACTGCCAGTGGATTGAAGGATAGAAAATGTTATTCAAAAAGTAGGGTGCGAGGCAGGGCTGGTTGGAGAAATGCTGGAATCCGCTGTTGATGAATTGGTAATTCTGATATGATTAAGCAGAGCCAACGTGGTTTCATAAAAGGGAATCAAGTCAGCCATGACTCAGTTTGTTGCACTCTCATCTATTCGGTCACAGCATTCTGAGTTCAAGTCCCACTCTAAGGTTGTAATTAGAAAAATCTAAGCTGATAAGCAAAGTAGTACTGAGGGAGCACTTACTGATGGCAGTGTCACCTTTTGAATGAGATTTTAAATTGAGATCCCATTTGCCTGATTAGGTGAATATACAGGATCCATGGTATGGTATTAAGAAGAGTAAGAGAGTTAGCCTGGCCAATATTTATACCATATTTATACTGCATCAAAAATAGATAATCTCACCATTATCTATTTTTGGGAGTTGGCTGTGCACAAATTGACGCTGCATTTCCTACATTACAATCGTGACTACACTTCATAGGTACTTCATCAGCTGTTAAGCATTTTAAGATGATTTATGGTCTTGAAAAGCATTATAGAAATGCAAATCTTTCTTTCTTTACTCTCTTTTTGACAAATCTCAAAAGAAGTACGTAATCAGCAACATAGAATCATAGAATCCCTACAGTGCAGAAAGAAGTCATTCGGCCCATCGAGCCTGCACCAACAACAATTCCACCTAGATCTTATCCCCTTGATCCCACATATTAGCCTGCTAATCCCCTTGACACTAAGGGACAATTTAGCATGGCCAATCAACCTCACTCACACATCTTTGGACGGTGAGAGGAAACTGGTGCACCTGGAGGAAATCCACACAGACATGGGGAGAATGTGCAAACTCCATATAGACAGTGACTCAAGGCTGGAACTAAACCCAGGTCCCTGGTGCTGTGAGGCAGCAGTGTTAACCACTGTGCCACTGTGCCGCCCCACATAAAGGAGAACCTGTAGATGTAGCACATTTGAATTTTCAAAAGACATTTAATAAAAAGCCATATTAAAGATTATTGCACAAGATAAGGGTTCATAGGATGAGGACAATATAATAGAGGATTGGTTAAAGAGAAGAAAACAGAGTAGGGATGAATGGCATTTGCAGGTTGGCGGACTGTTGTGGTGTTTCACAAGGATAAAGACTGGGACCTCAGCTATTTGTCACTTATGTTAATAACTTTATGTTAAGAGACCAATTGTGGATTCAAAATGCAGGTTTGCTGATGATACAAAACTAGGTGGGATAATGTGTTATGCAAGAGTGTCTGCAAAGAGGTATGAATAGTTTAAGCAAGAAAGTGGCAAATGGAGTATAATGAGGGGAAATATAATGTTATTCACTTAAATAGAAAGACAATCAAAACAGGTATTTTTAAATAGTGAGAAACTTACAAATGTTGTTTGAAGGAATTTGGGTGGCCTTGACACAAAATTCAGGGTTAACATTCAGACAAATGGTATGTTAGCTTTTATTGTATGAGGGAAGTCTTGCTTCAATTGTACAGGGTTTTGCTGAGATGACAGAGAACTGTGTACAGTTTTGGTCTGCATGCCTATTTGCTTTGGGATGAAATGAGGGTTTATTAGATTGATTTCTGGGATGAGAGGGTTCTCCTATGAGGACAGATTGAATAAAAGGGGCCTGTGCAATCTGGAGTTTCGAAGAATGAGAGATGATCTCCTTACAGTTCTGAGAGAGCTTGACAGAATAAATGCTGAGAGTCTATTTCCTCACGCCAGAGAGTCTAGAAATAGAGAACATAATCAGGAGGGATTGGCCAGACAGGATTGGGATAAGGAGAAATGTCTTCATTCAGAGGGCTTTGAATTTCTCTACTCCAGAGAGCTGATCTGACATTGACAGATTTTTGCACTTTAACTGAATCAAGTGATATGAGAAACTGGCAGGAAATTGGAGCTGAGGTTGAAGATCAATCATGATCTTACTCGATGGTGCAGCAGGCTTGAACTGCCATAAACCCTACTCCTGCTCCTTATGTTCAAGACAATTACATGGTAGGATAGTGTCAAATCATTTCTTTCTCACAGGACTGTGCCTTCCCTTTCATATACTAATATTCTAGTAATATGTATTTAGTCACAGCATAAAATAAATCCATACTTAGCTATAAACAAACTATAAAACTCAAGAAAATAACAGAACATGCATATTATTGAATTTGCACATCCACAATTAACAAAAAAAAACTATAACTGCAGCAGAGGTTAATTTCTGTGGGTCTAATAACTTTGAACTGTTTGAATCTTTCTCATAACACTTGTGGTATTATCACAACTTGTCACACACCCACTGGTTTCTATTATTCATAAAATAAAACATTGGATACATTCTAAATGTAACCATCGTTCAAGCTACAATATTGATAGAAATTAAATGATTCAGCTCATTCTTATATGATCTTGTCAGAAAACTTCACTTTGAAAATAATGTACAATCTGAAATGAATTGAATAGGTTTGGTTGCCGAATAACTACTGACATCATTCATAATAACAGTAAATCACAAAACAAAACTAATAGAGTAACAGGAAATTATCAGAAAATGCAACAGGAAAATTCTGGACCAAAATATAAAATGAGAAATGAAGTTTTAAAACAAGTTGCACAAATGGGAATAATAATAACCTATAAAATGGAACTAAATACAAGCATTATATATGCTGGCAGCACGGCGGTACAATAGTTGGCATTGCTGCCTCACAGCACCAGGTACCCAAGTTCAATTCTGGTCTTGAGTCACTGTCTATGTGGAGTTTGCACGATCTCTCCATGCTGGTGTGGGCTTCCTCCCACATCCAAAGATGTGCAGATAAGGTTGATCGGCCATGATAAATTATCCTAGTGTTGTGGGGGTTAGCAGGGTAAATGAAAGGGGTATGAGAATAGGGCCTGGGTGGGATTGTGGTTAGTGTCTTCCTTTTGCACTGTAGGGTTTCTATGATTCTATATGATCTATGTACAATTACAAGACTAGAAATCAATAATCTGACCAATATCAAACATTAGCGGCACAATAGCAAAAATAAAGAAAGTGCTTCAGGTCCAATCTCACCTTCTGGCAACTTCAAATTCATGTTTAAAATCTTGAACAGGAGTTCACTCAAAAGTCATTAAAGGATGTTGCCATCTTGTGAAAAGTAATTCTTTCTTTGGAACAGAGAAGGCTGTATCTGCATCATAAATTAGTATTGAGGGAAGATCTATTTAAAGTGTATAAAATTAATAGATGTCCAGATAGAGTGATGAGTAACACGCTGTTCTCCTTGATTGAGGAGGCCTTAACCAGGAGCATAGATTTAGTGGAAGAGTTAGAAGGTATAGAAAGGAATCAAAGAGAAATTATTTCTTCCAGAGGGGGGGGGATGGAGATCTGGAACTCTCTATCCAAAAAAAAATCACTGCTCATCATAATAATGCACAAGTGCTTTTTGCACTTCAGTGCCCATTTTAGCAGAAATGTATTAATTCATTATTTTGAAATGAGTTGATACCTTCATTGAAATAGAGGAATGCAGTATGAATGCGATCGTGAGCCATCATCCAAACAGTAATTTTTATGTTTATATTCTCTGTGTTATGTTAATCTCTGTTCTTGTTATTTTGTTAGGTATCCTATAGTGACATTCTTGCCAAATGGACCCATTTCATTCTCTTCAGTCTTCATTGATTCCCAATTTTCTGCATCATACATTAGTATTGTTATCACAAGGAACTCATTACTTTTTGTTAGACTAAGAGATAGCAACTGATTAATACTATTATCCTTTCAGTTTCTGAAAAGTTTTGTCGATCTTTTGTCATGTACAATTGCATTCATAACTTTGAACTATTTTCAATATGGAATTTTCTTGAATTCCACTTTCTTTTTAAAATGGGCATTATAAGGCTGCTAAGATGACTGCCAACATTCAGGTGAATTTTGAATGTTCTGAATAGACTTAGAGCTGTCTCATGTCGCCAGAGAGTTCTCAACTGAAGGACCATGAATGGAGTGCCTCCCTTGAATAAGTATACCACTATAAAACCATTTGAAAATTCATATCTCTTATCTGTTATCTCACCCTAAATTCAAAAGTTATGCACTCCTAGATCATTGGCCCCAAGCTTAAACCTTAACAAAAGAGAACTGCAAAAAACAATGAAGGAAAATTACGTGGATAGGGTCACCTCCAAGTCCCATTGTGCGGCAATGACTTTGAATTTCAAATCATTCTGGATGGGCAATAGAAGAATTGGTTACTTGGTCATGTGACTGAAATTGTCCTCAGATGACAAACCATATTACCTCAAGATCCATGGAAAAACCAATCATTCTGAAAACCACTCGGTAATAATCAGCAGCAACATAGGCAGCGACACCTTAAAACTGACAACTGTAACATCATAAGATATTCCTTTTTTTTTGTTTTTCAAATCCACTAGTACCAAAATCTGACTGCCTGATAAGAAGATCACAAGTAAATAACTTTGTGACCTACTGAAAATTCATCTCTTTAAGGAAATGTTGCCTGATTATACAACTCTGGCTCTTGAATTTAACTAGTTTACCGTTCCAGAGGGAAAATGCCTTCTTTGCCCATCTGGAAGTGCAAGCTTTTTTTTAAAATGAGACAAACGTAAACAAAAGAGTGCTTCACGTTGTTAGTGTACACTTGACCTGGACCATTTGATGGGCAACACGACAGCTCAGTGACTATCGCTGTGCTGTGCAGATACATGGATTTGGGCCTGTGTCTGTGGGAGTTTGTGCATTCTCCCCGTGCTTGCGTGGGTTTTCTCCGGGTGCTCCGGTTTCCTCCCACATCCCAAAGATGTGCTCTTAGGCTAATTGGCAAAACAAATTCTCCCTAAATTGTCTCAAATTTGGTTTTTAATCCATAGATCTATAAACATAGACAGGGATCACGGGTAGAAGTGGGAACATCGGGGTGGCGGCAGGGGCTTGTTGGGCCGAAGGGCCTGTTTCCCGTGCTGTTTTTTTGTTCTTTGTTCTTTATTCTTTGAATAATAACTTGTAAAGTTACTATTTGTTTAACTGTATTTTTCTTGGGTGTGTAGAAATGTGCACATTTGTGAATACCATTTGTGTCACATAGCATCAGACATTTAGAGTGAACATGTAAATAAACAATCCCATTTATTTAGACCCATAAACACTGGTTATTCAAATTGGCCATAGACTCAGGGGTTAACACATCTTCCTTTAATACATTAAATAAATTCATACATCTTCCTTTTCAAAAACACACTGATTAGAACAGTAAAGGAAGAGAATTGCATGTCAGTTCTCTCGTACCCATGTCCATAACACTTTCAATGCAATTTAGTAGTTAGACCATTGGCACATACACATCAAAGCCCATTCAACTTGGGAATTTTGTTGAATTTGTTGATTTTTACAAAATAAATCTGCATGTGCTTCTTTTATTGCATTTATAAGAACAACACAATTGAGGATATGTTATTTATGAAGTTCAGAAACCAGGCCTTAGTCTGAGTGTTGAAATAGTTCTCTGTTAAACTGATAGTGTTACAAATGTGAGGCTTTATAAGATGGTTGTGTTTTGGATCATATAATCCACGAATAGTTCTGCCCAATAATAAGTCTGTGTGTTGTCTAGGTTGAGCCTTATTTAAAGACAATGTCAGATTTACAACCTGACCACAAGACTGTTACGATCTCAGCTGATGCTGAGCAGTCAGGTCATCATAACTTTTACTTTTTTGTTCAGAGACATGGATAAAGAGAGTCACAGAACTGCCAATTAATTTTTAATAACACATAAATCAAGAAAAACTTAACTATAATATGCTACTCCTTCACCCAGCTTTAACTTTTACAGATACATACAGACTTTTAAGTATAATGCACATTACAAGATACAGTTAAATTCAGTAAATAGGCAATTCACATAAACCACTGGTGAAAAGTGGTCAACACAGTAAGAAGTCTGACAACACCAGTTTTAAATCCAAACGATTTATTTGATAGTGAACTCATAAGCTTTCTGCTCTATGGCCTTCGTCAGGCAAATTTTACTATCAAATAAATTGATTGGATTTAAAACTGGTGTTGTCAGACTTCTTACTATGTTTACTCCACTCCAACGCCGGCATCTCTACATCACGAAATGTGGTCATACAGACCGCACTCTGAAATCAAGTGACATATGCCACCCATAACAAATTCAGTGGATTTCCCATTAAATCACCCAGATTATTGTTACGCTGTGAGCCAACTGGTCTCAAAGGAAGTCTGACTTTCACGAAGGGTTCCCTAACTCTGGTCTCAACAAAGACACTTTGGAATTTTCTCCCATACAATGCTTTATCTCAGACCTTCACCAAGAATCCACATTTAGGAGGTCAATCTCCTTTCAGTATTCCTCTGCCTTGGTTTTCTACATGCAGTCACATTTCCATACAATCCCTCAGACACTGAGCCATGTGAACAGAGCACCATTGTTTCACAGCTGAATTAAGAAGTCACCAAACTTTTGATTTCTCTCTGATGTCTGTGAGCCAGTGGAATTCGCTATCTCTAAAAGCAACTGAAGCCAAAGAATTGGGGTGGGGGGGGTGCGACCTTACCATTTTGCCCCACTGGTGGATGGGTGGAGTGAGCCAGTACGATCCTGAGAGAACAGAAAATTCAAGCTCATGCCTGATTTCTCACGTCTTGTGATCTTTTTGGCACCACATATCCGCCTCACCAGTGAAGGTCCTCACTGATGAGGATCACGTATAGTCCCCATCAACACAAATCTGTATGATGGCCTCGCCGATCAGACCAGAGGCCATTGAGGCCACCTTGGAAGGTTAGAGAGGTTTTTGCCCTTTTAGCAATCAGTTCATGTGGAGAGTGGGGAAAGGGTTGGCCGCAGAGCCCTCCGTTAGTGGGTGTGGGAGGGGCAGGGGAATTGTGATCGGGCCATGCAAGTCAGCTATAGCTGGGTGGGGTGTAGATGCCTGACAGATCTCTCTGTTCTGTGCTGTTGCCAAGAGATCTGACCACGCGTAATGGTGCTCTGTCAGCTTTTGGCAAATTTAAGACCCGACCCCCTTCCCCTGCTGGTCGGAAACAGATCCTGATTTATCTTTTTTTCAAAGTGAGGGAAGACTCACTTTCTAATTCACAATAAAGCAGTGATTCTCTTCCATTTTCATGCTCATTTATCACTTAGAATTTTTTTGGTAAGTTCACCACACCCTGTATGTTTTTAAGAAGTTAAATATAGTTTTTAGGGGAATGGTGACCAAAGGATATGAGTGGCAGGCAGGATCAGACTATTGAGTTGCTATGATCGCTGTGATCATAATTAAGGGCACCGTAGGCTTGAAGGACTGAATGGCATATTTCTGTTCCTTTTTTTCTATGTTTCTATTCCAATGCATGTTTCAATTTCAATTTCAGCTCTACTCACCTGTGTGAAAGTTTCCATGTGGTCTTATTGAGTAAGACTGTGGTTTTAGTACTCATTTGAACTATATTGGATTGTTTTGTTCTGTGAAGTTATGTCCTTTTATTGAAACCACCCCAGATATTTCACAAGAATTGTACGTAGCACATTTTCAACTCATCTCTTTGAACTGAAATCAGTCACAGATCCCAATGGTGAGAGGCAATTAATCTAGTTTACTGCACAATCTACTATTTAAAACAGGACATTAGTTTGGGCAGCATTCCAGTTAATGTGAAGGCTTTGGAATTTAAAAAATGAACAAGACATTATTTTTTTCTTGATAAATTAACAATAGGAGGCAGATGATGAAAAGGAAAAATGTCCTGGAAAGTACTGTTTGCTCAAAAATACTGCCCATTCTACAGAGGACTGTAACTGGCTAAACAAAACTTTGTCAGAGGATTAATAAAAACATCAATTCTCTTGACAGCATGAACAAGGTCTCCTTGTTCTCGTCTTCTGATCCCTTCATGTATCTTGGAATGATTGCATACAAAAATGTAAGGGTTGCATCCTCAAACTGAAGTGGGAGACATTCTGGAACAATGGATTTCCATTGCTCCAGAGTGATTCTCATTTCAGCTGTCTGGGAAATCTGGGGAGCCTGTCAGAATATTGTCATTTTCACGAAACATAGAATAAAAACTGCCATTAAACCTTTCTTCTGTAAATGTATGTATAATTAGGAAATTGTTTATTCTCCTAATAGTCTAAATGTGTCACTTGGTACTCAAGTAGCTATTATAAATAGACATTAAAAAGTAAATATTATTCATGAACGAGGTACATGGTGATAAGAAAATCTTTTAATTTTTGAACTTCTATTAACTTCTATTAATATTGCAAATCAATATGTGAAGACCAGAAACTGGATTTTTCTTTTTTATCAGTTAATGAGTCACCACACACACACAAGCACATGCATATATATGTATAAATTTTTGTTTTATTCATTTTGGGACATAGGTGTCACTGACTGGCCAGCATTTACTGCCCATCCTTAATTATCCTTAGAGGGCATTTGAGAGTTAACCACATTGCTGAAGCTCTGGAGTCACCTGTAGGTCAGACCAGGTAAGGACAGCAGATTTCCTTCCCTAAAGGACATCAGTGAACCAGATGGGTTTTCCCAACAATTGACAATGGTCAACAATAGATTCTTAATTCCAGATAATTTTTATTGAATTCAATTCCAGCATCTGCCATGGCAGGATTCGAACCTGGGTCCCCAGAACATTAGATTGAGTTTCTGGATTGATAGTCTAGCAATGATACCATCACCTATTATATACTTAGGTGGCGTATTCTGTGTGTGTGTGTGTGTGTGTGTGTGTGTATATAAATTTATTTTATATATAATTCGTGATCATGAGACCTCTATTGAATGGCTGGTTATGCAGCCCTCCTATTCTAGAACTAAGACAGGATGACCATTTTTCTGAGTTATTTTCCAATCAAACTGGACAAATTGAAGAAAAAAATAATTTTTCATAGCTGTTAGCATGATTATACCATCAAACATTCTTCAAATTTTAATATAATGTGACTGATGGAAACTTGATTTGAAATTATTTGACACAAAAAAATAGATTTTGAAGCCAATTAAATATTGGTGCTGCTTTAGTTCAGATTTCATCCCAGTTCCCATCTACACACTAACTTGAGTTCCCTTATCCCATCAGTAGACTTGTTGTTCAGGTTTATTTAGAGTTTGGCACTGGGATGAGAGCTGGATTTAGTTGTATAAATTCATAGCAGCTGCTAGGAGACACTTGTCTCCAAATTAAAACAATTGCAATCATCAAACTGGCAGTCATGAACACTTTGATGAAGTGCAGTTTCATATTTTTCAAATATTTATTTATACTGAGACAAGGGTTTGGATTCAGTCAGAATATGGACTGATACAGTGGAATGCGTGGCTGGGAGGGTTCTACATGAAATGTTTTGCCCAGACTTGGCTTATCACCTAGTGGGCACATGCCCACAGTTCTCATGTGCCTACAGCACACAACTGCCCACAGATTGCATTCAGCAGAAGGCGATGTTACATTTTGCCGATTGTAACTATTGGCAGATGCATGATTCTGTTGCAGTCAACTACAGTTGGTTATGTAATTTTGATGACTTGCCTTCTTGTAACTACGGTTAAGGCCCACTTCTTTGTGGGTATAAGCTGCTCCTGACTTGCTCAGATCTGCGAACTCTGTTTTTTCCTCTACCTGATGTAGAATGGCATAACTGGAAGTGTAAATGGAGGCTAGCAGTGAGGAGGTTGGTTATCCAATCACTCTCTCCAAAAGTCAACACATAAATATGAGTGTACCTGGAAATGAGGCAGCCAGTGCAGAAGGTGAAAAAATGCACACTGCACAGAGAACTCTACTGAGTTTGTTATGTAATGTTATCAGGCAGAATAAAGAGACCCACTAGCCATGTTATATTGCTTTTCAGAGTGTCTGGTATTTACATTACTCACCTTCATCTACACAATTGTTTTAAACAATTGCTTTTCTACCAGATACTATTTAAAATTGAAATGTTGCATCAAGATAAATAACAGACATCTCAAGCGAGATTCCCCAGCCTCCCAGCCGTATATTTCCCACTGGTGGAAGGTGACACATTGTTTGCTAGTGGCAAGATTTTTTGGTTCCTCCACCGTCAATGGGTGTACGCTGCTGGTGGGTCCGGAGAATCCTGCTGGTGTGAACTACCAGAGATTTCCGGCTAGATATTTAATTACTAGAAATGCAAGATTGTAGAACATTACAGTGCAGTAGAGGCCCTTTGGCCCTTGATGTTGTGCTGATCTGTGAAACCATTCTAAAGCCTATCCAACCTACATTATTCCAATATCATCCATCTGTTTATCCAATGACCATTTAAATGCCCTTAATGTTGGCGAATCCACTGCTGTCGCAAGCAGGGCATTCCATGCCTTTACTACTCTCCGAGTAAAGAAAGCTGGTGATGTTCTCTCTGCTGCCTTCCAAATGGCAGCAATCATGGGTCTGGAAGGTGTACATTTACTGTATATTATATTTGGTGTATATTTAATACGCGTATGCTAAGGATAATATTTAATGCAGTTTTATCGATTTAGCTGCCTTTGTTTACAATTCAACTTTTGATTTCCAGTAAGGGAATCAACAGTTACTTCAGTTTAAAATGAAGGCTATAGCGTATATTTGGATGTGCCAGGGAGCAGGATAGATGCAATCTGACTGAATGGTGAGATCTGTGATGATGCGGATATTGGACCAACTAGTAACGAGAAGTGCATGATCGGGCAGTGGTTATCAGCATAGAGGCCCACTGATAAGTGGGTCACGGGGTCAGGTCCAGGATCAGGGCTGTGCATCTGAGCTGAATGGGGAATAGAGGCACAGAGTTAGAAATGATCTCTTTTATCAGAAGTAAAACCCTCATTGACCTCTATCAGGTTATTGTTTCATCTTCCTATGCCTTATCTTAGCAATATTCTAACTTACGTTATCTATTAATACGAGACAATATCTCAGGAGATGATAACAAGTCCATCTAAATAATTTAACTATAAGTTATTTTTCCTTTGCAATGTACTGGGTGTTTGATTTTGAAATTATCCTCTTTATTATGTTGGGATGAATGGATCTTAAATGCTACAGACATTCAATCACCAGTTTGGAACAGAATGGTTAAAAAAGAAATTGAAATCAGAGTGATTAATTTTGATCAAAGAATTGTGTTCTTCTCTGAACAAATTATTTATTTGTTCTGTGTTACCATCCAATGTATCAGATGGCATTTAGTGCTTATGTTAGAGTCATCTTCCCTAACTATTGATTTCTATTTTTCAGGACTCAAGGATGGCAGTGAAAGAAATCCTTCAGTAATGATTTTCAGGAAGTCAAGTCTGCCAATGGCCCTGATTCATGTTCCAAAAATGGTGAAGAATTGAACTGTGCAAGTGCTGCGGTTTCAAAGATGGTTCAGTTCTTTCTACTCTGTATCTCTGTATTCCCTAAAGTAAGATGTCAGTGAGATCAGCTATTTGAGGGGAGGGAGAAGGACAAGGATTGCACACCACAAACCACACCACAAAGGTCATAATGGGAACAGTTTGTATAACAGGAACAGCTCCTAAAAATCATTGCGTTTAGAATCTGAAACTTTAACAGTTTCTGAATTTGATGTAATTGTATTGGTGATTCAACAAAATACCAAATTCCATTTTGACCGTAAAAAGCCTGTTATATCCAGCTGAAGGTATGCCCTATTTATATCTTTAAAGAGGTTCTGCTCATATGGAAGCTTTTATTTTTAACAAATGAACATTCATAAGGTGACTCTGATGGCTGCCAAGGGTCAAGTGAATAAGATCATAAAACAGAGTAATTAATTTAGTTGACCGACCAATTTAGTTTAGTTATTACTTAAACAAAAGAGGGCCCATGCAAATTAAATGCAAATTTTAATTAATTAATAAACAGAGGGTAATGTCAGTCACAGCAGTCCTATGTTCCACCTGTGACACGTGGGTAAGCCAGGACAGTCCAACTGGATAGAAGTAGTCCCAAAGTGAAAGTAGTAAACTGAGGGGAGACTAACCACGACAATTCAGGCAGGAGTTAGGGAATGTAGACAGAGGGCTGCTGTTTGAGGGTAAATCTACATCCGATATATGGGACTCTTTTAAAAGTCAATTGTTAACAATTCAGGACAATATGTCCCTGTAAAAATGAAGGATAAAAGTGGCAAGATTCGGGAACCCTAGACAACAAGAGATACTGTGAGCTTAGTGAAAAGGAAGGACGTATATATAAATTTCAGGAAATTGAAAACGGAAAAAGCTCTTAAGGAATACAAAGATAGCAGAAAAGAGCTTAAACAGTGATTTTGGGGGGCATAAAATGAAATATTTTTGGCAGGCAGGATTAAGGAGAATCTCAATGCTTTTTATACATATATAAGGAGGAAGAAGATAGCTAAGAAAAGGGTAGGTCCATTCAAGGACAGTGGAGGAATGTGTGGAGCCAGATAAGGTAGATGAAATCCTTGATGAGTACTTTGCATCAGTATTTACAAAGGAGAAAGGTGTGGTGGATGGTGAGTGTAGAAAGGAGGTTGTTAACATTCTAGGACGTGATGAGATAAAAAGGAAGGAGGTATTGGAGGTTTTGAAAAATATTAAATGGACATGATGACATAGTGGCATAGTAGTTAGCACTGCTGCCTCACAGCGCCAGGGTTGTGGGTTTGTTTCCCAGCTTGGTTCACTAACTGTGTGGAGTTTGCACATTCTCTCCGTGTCTGCATGAGTTTCCTCTGGGTGCTCTGGTTTCCTCCCACAGTCCAAAGATGTGTGGGTTAGGTGCATTGGCCATGCTAAATAGGCCAATGTCAGAGGGACTAGCTAGGGTAAATGCATGGGGTTATAGGGTTAGGGCCTGTGTGGGATACTGACTGGTGCAGGTTTGATGGGCCAAATGGCCTTCTTTTGCACTGGAGGATTCAATGACAAGTCCACAGGCCCTTTAAGGTCTGTCCCAGAATACTGAGAGAGGTGAGGGAAGAGATTGCTGAGGCCTTGGCCAAAATCTTTGTATTGTTTTTAGCTATGGGCAAGGTACCAGAAGATTGGACAGTAGCTAACATTGTTCCTTTGTTTAAGAAGGGCAGAAGAGACCATCTGGGGAAATTACAGGCCTGTGAGCCTTACATCAGTGGTGGGAAAATTATTGGAGAAGATTCTTAGGGACAGGATGTATGCACATCAGGAAGAGAATAGGCTTATTAGCAATAGGCAGTATGGTTTTGTGAGGGGGAGGTCATGTTCACAAACTTGTTTAGGTTCTTGAGGAAGTGACAAGAAAAATTGAGCAAGGCAGGGGAGGGGATGTTGTATACGTGGACTTTAGTAAAACCTTCAATAAGGTTTCTCATGACAGGCTGATACAGAAGGTGAAGTCATATGGGATCTGAGGTGAGCTGGTAAGAAAGATACAAAACTGGCCTGGGCATAGAAAGCAGAAAGAAGTAATGGAAGGGTACTTTTCTAACTGGAAATCTGTGACAAGCAGTATCCCACAAGGATCAGTGCTAGGGCTTCTGTTGTTTGTAATATATATAAATGATTTGGAGGAAAATGTAGATAGCCTGATTAGTAATTTGAAGATGACACAAAGATTGGGGGAACAGCGGATAGTGAGGAGGATTGTTAGAGACCTGATTGAAAGATGGCAGATGGAATTTAACCCAGACAAATGTGAGGTGATGTGATTTGGAATGTCTCTTTTTTTTTGATTTTATTCCAATTCAATCCAATCAAGTCCAATTCAAATTGAGACATTCCCAATCCAAGTTGACAAGACAGGGCTCTCACCTCCTGTCCTGGGCTTGATCTCATTTGCATCCGAGCCAAAAGGCCAAGATGCCACTTTAAAAACTGTAAAAGAATAGTATGCAGAGCTGTTAGAAATGTTAGCTTACCAAGAGATCTAGATGTGCAGATCCCTTGGTATATTAGAGCTGTTAGAAATTTTAGCTTACCAAGGGATGTAGATGTGCAGATCCACAGTTTCCTGAAGGTGGCAACTCAGGTGGACAAGATAGTCAAGAAGACGAATATCATGCTGACCTTCATTGATTGGGACATTGAGTGTAGGAACTGGAAATTCATGGCAGCTGTATAAGGCTTTGGTTAGGCCACATTTGGAGTGCTGTGTACAATCTGGTCGCCACACGACTAGAAGGTTGTTCATGCATTGGAAAGGGTGCAGAGGAGATTTACCAGAATGTTGTCTGGTTGGAGGATATGGACTATACAGAAAGATTGAACAAACTTGGATTTTTTTCATTGGAGCGTCAGAGGATGAGGGGGACCTGATAGAGGTTTACACGATTATGACAGGCATGGATAGGTTGGAGCGTCAAAGTCTTTTTCCCAAGATTGAAGGGTCAATTACTCGGGGGCATAGGTTGAAAGTGAGAGGGGAAAAGTTTAAAAGAGCTGCAAGGAGGAAGTTTTTCACACAGAAGGTGCTAAATGCCTGGAGCATTCTGCTGGAGGAGGTGGCGGAAGTAGATTCGATAACAACATTTAAAAGGCAGCTGGATAGATAATCTGTAGGCAGATATACAGGAATATGTACACATAGAGATAAGAAAATATAGAGAGGTATCTGTGCTGGTACAGATTTGATGGGCTAAAGAGCCTATTCCTTTGCTGTTCTTTGTTCTTTGTACAGGAGCAGAAGTAGAAATTCAGACCATTGCATCTGCTTGTCATTCAAGGGATCTTAACTGTTCTAATTTAATCCTCAAATTCATTTTCCTGCCTTATCCCCATAACCCATGATTCCTTTACTGAGTGAAAATCTGTCCACCTCAGTTTTGAACATAATTAACGACCAAGCCCTTACGACCTCTGCAGTAAAGAATTCCAGATTCATTACCCTCTGAAAATAAATTCCTCCTGATCTCTGTTTTAAACAGAGGACTATTTACTCTGAGATTATGCCTTCTGGTCCTAGATTCTCCCACAAGGAGAAACAATCTCTCAGCATCTATCCTGACAAGATATCCTTGAGAATCTTATATGTCCCAACCAAATCACCTCTCATTCTTTGAAACTCCATTATGTATAGGCTCAACCCTCTACTCGTAAGAAAATCCTTCTGTACCCGGGATCAACCTAGTTTATCTGCTATGGACTATCTCCATTGTCAGTATACCTTTCCTCAGATAAGAGAACCGAAACTGTTCACAGTATTCCAATTATGGTCCTACTAGCACTTATATAGATTTAGCAAGACTTGCCGACTTTTATACTCCATTCCCTTTGAAATACAGATCAAGATTCCATTTCCTTTTCCAATTACCTGCTAAACTTGCATGCTTGCTTTTTGAGATTTATGCACCAGGACTAACAAATCCCTCTTTGTTGCAGTTCTCTGTAGCTTTTTTCCATTTAAATAACATTCCCACTCCTTTATTCTTCCTAACAAAGTGCATAAGTTCACATTTTTTACATTATATTCGATCTGCTAAGTTTTTGTCCACTCACTTACCTATGTTCCTCTGTAGACTCTTGGTGGGATTTTACAGCCTCGCTCATCTTCCGCATCCCCCCCCCCCCCCCCCCCCCCCCCCTCCAATTCCTTTGGCGGCAGGATGATAAAATTCCAGCCTTTGTGTCATCCTCACCGCTTGCTTCCCCCCTTATCTACAAACTTGACAATAGTACATTCACTTCCTTCGTCCAAGTCTCTAATAGATATTATAAATAATTGTGGCCCCAACACTGATCACTGTGGCATCCCACTTGTTACAGGTTGCTATCCTGAAAATGTCCCTCTCATCCCAACTCTGTCTTCTATCAGTTAGCCAATCCTCTATCTATGCTAATGTATGACCACACTTCTCCAAAACACTTGGGCTCTTAAGTTATTGAATAACCTTTTGTGTAGTATGTCATTGAATGCTTGTTGGAAATCCAAAATGTTATATCTACTAGTTCCCCTTTATCTATCCTATCTTTACTCCTCAAATAAATATAATAAATTTGTCAGGCATGATTTCCCCTTCATGAAGCTTTGGTGACTGTTTGATTATATGATGCGTTTCTAAATGCTCCGCTATTACATCCTTTACAATAGATATTAACATTTTTCCAATGGCAGAAGTTAAGCCAGCAGTCTACAGCTACTTGTTTTTTGTCTCCACTCTTTTTGGATATGATACATTTTATAGAATTCACACATGCTATTGTTTGGGGATTCACCTAACACATAAGTTGGGACTTGAGTGGGAGCCCTGACAAAAAGAGTTGGATAGAAATCTATTCATCCTGTGCAAGTGTTAAGATTCATCCAGTATCTCCATTTTATAGCAATGGCTTTCAGCTATGCCATTTTGGATGGACAATTCCTATATTGGCCATGTTCACAAAACCAGCTGGAAATAATGAGCTTTTTGTCTGAAGAACCAAAAAGAACTGGGCATTCTGCAGAAAACACTAAAGGAGAAAATAGCTGCAGAAAATGACTGTGTCATCTTTGCCCTTAAGGACCTGGATGCATTACATCATAAAAGAGCCTCCCAGTTTGACTCCAAAAACTCCAAGGCCAACTGTAAAGAAATTTGACCTCCAAAACAAAAACCACAGAAACCATAAGCTTTGTGACTGGCTGAACATTCATCTATTCAGGAATAATACTGCTATCTGACTTAAGCTATTTGACCTCATAGTCTAATTGTGACTACAATTTAAGAGTAGAAAAAGACTTCTTACTTTATCAGGCTCAGAACAATGGCTCTCTTTCAACAAGCTGAACACTGTGAATTGTGTACAATTCTTTTGGTTGAATTTGTTCATTTGTGTGTTTCCTCCAGGCATTCCAGTTTCCTCCCACGATCCGAAAAATGTGCTAGGTGGATTGGCCATGCTAAATTCTCCCTCCGTGTATGTGAACAGGTGCTGGAGTGTGGTGATTAGGGGATTTTCACAGTGACTTCATTGTGATGTTAATGTAAGCCTACTTATGACGTATAAATAAACTTTAACTTTTGTAGAAGTGCACTAGACAGATGACTCAGGGACAGGGTTTGGATGTGACCTGGAATGCGGTGGCTGTGGCAGTTTGTGCCCACAGTCTTGCACTAAGATTGTCATCTAATGCCGAAAGAAAATTAATGACCTAATTCAAGCTGTAAGGTTGAATGCCCACCTGTCATATCCTGGCATCAGTTCCTATTGTCACACCTGGAACATCCATATCTATCCACTCCCTGACCCCCCGCAGTCTTCCAGCATCCGGCATCTTCCTCAAATCCCTCTGGCACTCCGCTTCATATCGCCTTCCTGTCAGGACACATATGCCAATTGCTATACCAGCTTGGCCATCAGGCTGTCAATCACCCCCTTTCATTCCTGCAGGAGAAGATAGCCCATAATAAAAGGGAGAGCGAGAAGACTGGCGGGGAATTTCCTCAGTTGTGTCAGAGAGGAGAGCGCGATAGAGATCTTGGGTGAGCCACACGAGAGAGCTCTATGTGCTTGCAAGGTCACCCGCAGAAATAAGGATCCACAGAACCTTCTTCAATATGACCTGTCTCACGTGAGTTCCGAGCTGCCCAGACATTTGCCTTCCTTTGTGCTGAACCACGTTTATTGTGCTGCCTAGGAGTCAGTGCACCCCCCCTCCCCCTCCCCCTCCATGACCCCTACACCGACACAAGCATCACCTGCACCCATCCACCAATGGAGAGACAGTGGGAGGAATTAGCAGATAAGCTTCAGGATCATCAGATAGAGACTGGAATGTTCAAAGCATCGAGCTGGCGGAGGTCCGCTGGATCTCAGGATACAGCCAGATGCTGAAAAATGTTCTCTGAATGCTACCCAAGATGCAGAAGCAGAGCTATGAACTGCAGGAGAGGGTGTCAACAACGCTCCAGCAAATGCAAGGCTGCTTGGAGGTGTCCCGCTTTGAGAGAATATCCCAGTCATGAGGGCTTCCAGGGCTTGGTCCAGATGCAGAGCTCCATTGCTGAGGATTCTCACACCAGTGGGCTGGATACAGCTGGGCCTCCAGAACTGGCAGCACCAGGTGACAAGAGACTTCTGGAGCTCACTGCAGCTGTCCTCCCATCCCATGGAGTGTCCCAGGTGCCCATGAGGACCCTGAGGGAGGAGGATACACTGGAACCCATCCCGAGGTTTTCCACCCAGGATACTCTGGCAGTCTCCAGCCTTTCTGAATTCCGCCCCCACCCCCAGCCCACTTTTCCTGAAGAGAGTGGCATGGCTACATCATTTCACCTGACTGGGGAACCAACTTTCATTCAGACATGAGCCCGGAGGTCTCTGTGCAGTCAGAAAACAGGTAGGAGCCAAGGCTTGGTCCAAATGAAGAGGTCCATTGCTGAGGGCTCTCACACCAGAAGCCTCTATGTCACTTTGTGTTCTGGAGACCCAACTGCATCCACCATATGGTGTGAGAGCCCTCAGAATGGAGCTCTGTATCTGGACCAGTGCCAGAGCAACATCAGAGCTTGTCTCACAGTGAGTAGTCATCTCCCTCCCTCCTAGACAAGTCACTTGCTGGCAGCCTGCCCAGGATCATCACCTTGGCCTAATATAATTGAGAGCCTCGGAATGGGAAGGGGGAAGTACCGTCCTTGGAGATGTGGACAAGAGTTCTGGAAAGGTGGACAGGCTTCCTGAAGTGGAGGTGGGGATGGTGGGTGGAATGCAGGCTTTTTTCGGGTGGCGGGTCAGAGATGTGTCCTAATAGGAGCATCTGGCAGAAATGAGGGCCTCCTTTGGCATGCTAGATCCTTGCCACCACCTGCTCTCCCTCCATCTCTCGGGCACTCCCTCTGCTCCCAGCTGGTCTGCCTCTTCCTGAGAGGCATACCCTGGTCCTCCTGCACCAAAGTGTCACCCTGCTGCTGGGCATGGTTGTGGAAGGCACAAAAGATCACCACAATGCAGGAGACTTTCTGGGGCTTGTGTTGAAGAGCACTGCCATATTGGCCCAGGTAGCAGAACTGAGCATGTCAATGACAGATCGAGTGTGGCAGCATGGGCCTCACTGTAATGGATCTCTGTATTGGTCTCAGGCCTTCCCACCAGCATCATCCGTTATGACCTGAGTGGGCAGCTCTTGTCCCCCACGAGCCATCCCAGCAGCTTGGGGTGGTCCTCAAAGACCCTGAGGATATCCGAGTGTCGCCGCATGAAATTGTCGTGCTATTTTATACTCAATGCACATGTGCAGTCAGTGCATGAACTGTGAGATGTAGCCTGAGGGGGTTAGCCCCGTCCCCCACCCTCAGAACATCTGTTCTGCCTTCTCTCTCTGAGTCACATCCACCCAGCCTCTGCGCTGGCATGTTTCAATTGTGGGAGTCCCTCCCACACAGATACGGACTCCTGGCACCCCAGCCACTGGCAGCAGCATGTCGCAGATTGGATTGAGGTCTGTGACAAGCATGTAGACAATCAAGGTGGCTGCGAGAAAGTCCTCATTGAGGAATGCTTGCAGTATATTTTCTGGGTGCACCTATCCTAACTTCTGGTGCAAACTATCTTCCAGGGATATCATTCCATTCGGAATGAACAAAGAACCTTACTAATTTCTATGTGGTTAGATATTACAATGCTTATTGTAAGAAGCACTTCAGAGTTTATGCAATGTGAAGAACGGTGCTGACAATTTCCCTTGATTGAGGCAACAGCTGCCAGACCTTGTGCTTGTAACTGTTAGTTGGGGCCTGGGATGGAATGACAAAAATAAACTATAGAGCCTTTCAAACAGACAGACAGTAGTGTAACCAGTGCAGCATTAGCTGGCTTGGCATCAAGGGTCTCTCTACTGCCAGTGAAAATACTTGCCATGTGAGTAAAAACTCCATGGTGGGTGCCAAGCTCTCCTCAAGACCCTGTACCTTTAAAGATCTCCCACTCCAATGGCAGCAGCTGACTTGCCCTTTTGTATCCCGAAGGTTAGTGCCAGGTGGAACTCATCTCCTTACTCATCCTCGCAATCCATGACAGCTCGACCACAATTAAAGGGACGAGGTCATGATTTGTGTCATGTGACTTCCATCGAGCGGGGAATGGGAATATTCCGGGAGGGGCGATGATCGCATGCCAAACTCACTCATGAGATTTAAATCAAGTCAATCTTATGCTAATCAGCCCCATGCTCTTTTTAGTTGAGATCTGTTTGTGCCAACAGAAAGGGACCCAAAAGATCGCAAACCATTTGGCACCAGATGCAAAACCCATAAAGAGTGTGGCTATAGGTACCTGCATTGGCCTCAGTTATGCCTATCTTTTTGTGGGTTATGTAGTACACTCCTTTTTCCAGTCCTATTCAGGGACCGCTCCTGCAACCCTTTTCCATTACATCAATGATTGTATTGGTGCCACTTTGTGTTTTTATCTGGGTTTGGAATATTTTTCAATTTTGCTTCTAATTTCCATCTTTCTCTCACCTTCACATGGTCAATTTCTGATATTCCTCTTCCTTATTTGACTCCTCTGTCTCTATTTCTGGTGGTAGACTGGCCATCAATACTCATTACAAACCCACCAATACCACAGCTATCTCAACTACAGCTGCTCACACCCTGTTTCCTGCAAGGACCCTGGAACATGGAACATTCTCCCAGTTTCTCTGCCTCCATTGCATCAGTTCACCTTTGAAAATGTCACCTTTGAAAATGGTTTTTCTGATATGTCTGCTTTTTTTCCTTAACCAAGATTCCCCTCACCTACGGCTGACAGAGCACTTAACTGATTCAACCCATTTCCTGCATGTCTGTCCTTCTCCTCATCCTCACTTTTTATCCCACTATCTTCCATATTCAAAGGATCATCCTCAGTCATTTCCACCTACTTCAAGCACGATATTACTGTGAAACACATCTTCCCCTCACCCATCTCTGGGCATTTTGCAGGAACCACTCCTTTTGTGACACCCCAGTCTAGTCCTCCATCATGTCCAATCACCTGCACTTGGAATTGCAGAATGTGCAACACTTGCTCCTTTACTTCTTCCCATTTTAAAGCTCCAAATACTCCTTTCAGGTTAAACAGCATTTCACTTGAACTTCCTTCAATTTGGTTTGCTATATTCACTGCTTCCAATGCAGTCTTCTCTCCATAAAGGAGACTAAACATAGACATGGTGACAGTTTTGCGGAACACTTCCGCTCAATCCACAAGCAGACCCCACCTTTCTTGTTGCTAGCTATTTTAACGCAGCACCATACTCGCATGCTCACATGTCCATCTTTGGCCTGCTGCAATGCTCCACCGAAGCCTGCTACAAGCTGGAGGAGCAGCATCTCAGCGCTGGGGACTAACGTTGAGTTCAGCAATTCAAATGGTCATTAGATAGGCATATGGATAGCATTGGAATAGTTTAGGATAGAGGGTCATAAAATTGGTTCCATTGGTCGGTGCAACATCGAGGGCCGAAGGGCCTATATTGCGCTGTAATGTTCTATGTTCTATTTTATTGTGACAATTTTCTTCATCTTAAACCCACTTTCTCTATTGAAAAAGTATTCCGGATATATTACTTCAATGCAAAAACACTCCCCCCCCCTCACACCAGGCCATCTGGCTTTAAAGTTGCTACTTTGTATACTCCCTCTTTTCATTTGTGACAAATAATCTAAGGGACTCGAAACATTGGGCAGGATTTTATGGACCTGCTTGCCCTAAAACCATAAAATCAATAGATCTTTTCATGTTTTGCTTCTCGCCCGCTTCAATTCCTGTGGTGGGCGGGTTGGTAAAATTCCAGCGGTTAATTCCGTTTCTCTCACGATAAATGTTAGCACTGAGTTTTTCCAGTGTCTCCGTTCTTGTTTCAGATTCCAGCATTCAGCAGTATTTTGATTATGATTGTTTTTAGGATTGACTTAGTGGTCCAAGAGAAGTAAATCACACAACAACCCTAAAGAAACCATTTCCAACGACATTATTATTAGGATATGACAGATATAACACGCACCCATATCCATGTTCAGGAATTTCTTTCCAAAACACTTCCATTGTTCCACCTTCCACTTTCCCTTTTAGATCCTCATTAATCCCAATGTCTTTAATCAAGCTTTTGGTCACCTCCTTTGCCATGCCATTTATATTTTCTTAATTCTTTGTGAAGTGACTTAGAACAGTTTTCTGAATGAAAGGCACTGTCTAACTATAAATTGTTATATTTGTTTAAAATACTGTGGTTAAATGTTTCTATCTTAGGTAAGTACAAGTTGTCATTGCATAAATAGTCAAACCCTGTATGGAAATTTTCATCACATACTTTTCAGCAACAAACTTTGGGCAGGATTTCCAGGCTCGCCAACAGCATGTGATCCAACTGCTCGCCATTGGCTGCTGGAATGATCTTCCGGTCCTACCCTTGTCCATGATGTTTGGCTTGGCTTGCCCGGTCCTACCACTGGGGAACCTGCCGTGGGATGGGGGTGTCACATTTGGCGGGACTGGAGGATGCCATCGCAGGAAGGGCCAGAAAATCCCACCTTTACTTAAAGAAATAATGTTATGTACATTTCTGCTTACCCATTTTCCCTGCACAGAGGCACTGAAATTCTTGTGGAATTGTCATAGGACATGGACTAAAAAGGGAATTAGTGCTTGTTTCAATTCCATTAATTCACAGATTCCAGTTGGTTTTCCATCATATACGATAAAACAATTTTTTTCTTAATTCATTGAACAACTAGTCAAGCATGACTGGAATAAATAATTAGTTTGAGAGATATCAGAAATAAAACTATAAAGAAAAAAAAATGAACTCATGCTTTGCTCTCAATGAGATAAACATGATGTGGACATGCGGGCCTTGGACAGGGATGGGAACAGTAAGAAGTCTCACAATACCAGGTTAAAGTTCAATAGGTTTATTTGGAATCATGAGCTTTCAGAGCACTGCTCCTTCAGATGCACCCCACTCACCTGAGGAAGGAGCAGTGCTCCAAAAACTCATGATTCCAATAAACCTATTGGACTTTAACCTGGTGCTATGAGATTTCTTACAATGAGATAAACAAAAGTCAAAATAAAAGGTGATTCCCCATATGCATTTTATATTAACAATGTTCAGAAGGCGTATTTTATATTTTGCTCTGTAAACACTTGATAAAAATAAAACTTTACCTCCCACAAACGTCTTCTCTAGGTAGTCAATAATTTGGTTGTAATCACTGATGATATTGTCCCCATGGATCAACACTGGCACTTCTTCACCTAGGTTCAGCCGCATGAACCATGGTTCTTTGTGTTCAGTTAATGGTAAACTAACGTCTCGTTCATCACACAGCACACCTTTTTCTGCAATTAGTAGACGAACCTGAAACAAAGAGACACGTTTTGTCAGAAAGTAACTGGTGACAACATTTTCAGATGTAACATGATTAATGGTAACAAGCTGTAAGGGTCAGATGAGCCAGTAAACCCTGGAACCAATTATAAAATGATGTGATGGTCAGTTGACCAGCTGATTCAATATAAACAAGAACCTGTTGGAATTATTCAATAGGCCCAAGCCAAGGCCTCAAATTTTTGGAATTACAAAATTTCTTTATTAAACACTTTGATTTACAAGCTGGAGTAAGTTTTGTTATATATTTCTTTTTTGCATTTGAAGAGTTCCTATTGAAAAAGCACTTTTCACATGACTTGTCAGTGATACCTAACTGTAAATCAATACTGAATTAATTATTTTGGGTTGAAGGAAGTATTATGGTTTGCATTATCTGCTTTCAAAGGACTGCAAGGACTAAAGATTTTTGCAACTTTATTTCAATTATGATCCCCACGAGAGAACAATAAATCAAAAATAACCACATTTATCAAATAGCCCCCCAAATGAAGAAATTACCAATGGACCTTCAGTTGCTGTAACTTTTACTTCATATTCCATCCAAGCTTCCCAGAGCCTGTTATAACCCAATCAGTACACTTCTGCACAACCTCCTCAGTTAAGTTTATGACAGTCTTCATGGAACAGGTTCCCCAAAGATTCCTTTAGCTGGCTCCTTGAATAAACCTCGTTAAACAGTCTGGTCAGCTCTTCAAATCAGAAGCTTGACAGTGGAATTATCCAAGCCACAGTCTCTGTTCTAAACCTGTCTTCATCTTTCTGCTCCTTTTAACATCATGCAGTTCATCATGCAGTTCCTTGTAAATGTGCTTTCTTTGTTATCCCCTGCTGCACTTTCTTTGGGTGGATTCCTCAGCCTTGCTGCAACAGAGACGGCTAACCAACGGTTACCGGCAGGATATTCTGATTCTGCTGACGTCAGTGACAATTTATATTCCTCACCCATGCCGCTGCTGGACAACCTGTTGCCGGGGTTGAATTCAGTTACACCAGAAGATTCACCCCACCCCCCCGACACCTCCTCCCTGGATGGGAAGAGCTGGACAATTCTGCCCTTGTCAATGGTTGAACATCTTGTTGGTATTGTTTCCATGTCACGGGAACTGTATCAAGTTACATACACCTGTATTTCTAATTATCCAAGAATCTGGCCAAATATAGTCCCATCGCGCTACTCTCGATTATCAGTAAAGTATTGGAAGATGTCATTGACAGTGCTCATTGACTATTCATCACTAACCTGCTCTTAATTTGGGTTCTGCAAGACAACAAGGTTGCTGATCTCATTAAAGCCCAGGTTCAAACATGAACAAACAAACTGAAAGCAAGAGGTGAGATAACAGCTTCTAGAATTGTCATCCAGATAAAATTTGCATCAAGAAGCCCCAGCAAAACTGACGTCAATGGAAGGAAGGGGTGAATCTGAAGAGGTGATGGGTGGACGTGAGGAGCTGTGGGCGAAGGGGGGGTGGGAGGCGTAAGGTGAGAGTAGGCAGGGAGGGGGAACTCTTCAATGCTTGGGCTCATAGAAAGCAAGAAAGAAATTGTTGTGGTTGTTGAATGTCAGTCATCTCAGGCCAACACATCATTGCAAGGCTAGACACAACCATCTTCAGCTGCTTCATCAATCACTTTCCCTTCATCATAAGATCAGAAGTGGGAGTGCTCGCTGATGTTTGTGCAATGTTCAGCACCATTTGTAACTCATCAGATACTGAAGCAGTTCACATCCATATGTAGTAAGAACTGAGCATTTTCTAGGTTTAGGTTGATAAATGGCAAGTAACGTTTGCACCACACAAGTGCCAGGTAATGGGCATCTGCAACAAGAGAGAATCTAGTCATCTCCCTTTGACATTCAAAGCATGACCATCATTGAATCCCCCCACTATTTGCTTAGTGGGAATGCAGCTCCAACAACACTTAAGAAATTTGACACCATCCAGGATAAAGCAGTCTACTTGATTGGCACCCCATCCACCATCTTCAACATTTACACCCATCACCATTGATGCACAGTAGAACTCCAAGATGCACTATATCAACTCACCAAAGTTCCTTCAACACTACATTCCAAATCCATGACTTCTGCCGCGTAGATGGATGAGGGCAGCACATGCATGGGAATATTAGCACCGTAATTTCCTTTTCAAGCCACATAATACCTGACTTGGAATTATATTGCAGTTCCTTCACTATCACTGGTTTAAAATCAGGGAATTCCCTTCCTAACAGTACTGTGGGTGTACCTACATTGCATGGATCGCAGTGGTCCAAGAACGCAGCACATCACCATCTTCTCAAGGGCAATTAGGGTTGGGCAACAAATGCTGGCCTAGTCAGCAATGTCTGCAGCTCATGAAAGAATAAAAAAAGTTACAATTGATCTCTTTACAATTGATGCAAACTCTGAAAAATCTCTTCCAAATATTCTTAAAAACAATTACACATTTCCTAGTCTTTTGAAAGAAATGACACATTTTCTTTATTGCACTGCTTCTGAATCCAAAGTCATCATTTCCTCAACATTTTTACTTATTGGGCAGAATTTTTCAGCCCCAAAACTGGAAAATCTTACTCAAGGTCAAAGGACCTTTGCATGGTCTGCCTCTTGCCTGCTACGATTCTCATGGCGGGCGGGATGGAAAAACTACCCCTTCCACCCCCAGTGTTGGCTGGGAGCATGTTTACTTCTGAATCACAGGCTTTTTCGTTCAAGTCTTACTCCAGGGCCTGAGCAAAAAATCAAGGCCAACATTCTAATTCATTACTGAAGGAATGCTAGACTGTTGGAAGTACTGAAGATGAGATATTAAATCGATATTCTTTGAAGTGGACAAAAGACACTCCTTCAAAGAAGAGCAGGGAAGTTATCTCTATTGTCCTGGCCAATATTGCTCTCTCAATCAATAACACGCAAACATTATGTGGGCGAAATCACAGTGCTGTTTGTGAGAGTTTACTCTGCATAAATTGGCTTCCCTGTTCATTCTATTTCAACATGACTATACTTCAGAAGTGCTTTTGTTTGCTGGTGTTTAAGAAGATGTGCTGTTCATGAAAGATTTGGTTTGACCCACAGACCTACAGCCTCTCTGTGGATACAGCTTCTGCTCTTAAGTACTCATTACCATGTCAGTGATTAGAATAAATGATCACCGACGTCAGAAATAGATTCCTAATCATGTTACACAGTGAAATAAATAATACAATTTCTTTAGGTTGCAGCTTAGGGAAAAGAAAATCATATTTTAAGTTGTCTTCCTCATTTTTAACATCTTTTAATGTGAGACAATTATCCTTTAAGGTGATAAGAAGCAATATCTAAATCAAAATAATTAAACTAAAAGGTTCTGGTTGGATTATCTTCAAATTATCTCTTTATCCTGTTAGTGTGTGCGCCACAGGAAGGTCTTTAACTAGCGTAATTCATGTCAGAGTTATTTCTGAGGCATTCCAAATCTGTAAAAGTAAAACCTAAATAAAAATATACTGTTTCACAGTGCTCTGTAAATAAAGAGATTTGTGACCATGCCTCATCACCTAACTAATGTAGAGGTTATTTTCCTATGTCCTACTAATTTTTTTTAAGATTCATGAAATTGTATTGTTTATTCCAGCTTCTTATAACTCTATATTCCATAAGGTTACTTATATTGTTGGCAGTGCTCTTCCATGATTCCTTTAAAGACTTGTTTTGGATACTTCACAGATTGAGGAGACTACCTAGGACATGCACAATGCATGCTTTGGCCAAATGCAGTCTAATCTTGTAAAGGGGACTGAATAGGGATTTAGATCTACACTTGCTTCAAGCAGAGCCTAGGACAATTACAGAACATCATAACCAATATACTTCCTGTGCATGTGATTGTCAGATTACAGACAAATTCTACATTCAAAACAACTTCAAAGATTAAAGTTTATTTATTAGCGTCACAAGTAGGCTTACATTAACACTTCAATGAAGTTACTGTGAAAATCTTCTAATCACCACTCTCTGGTTCCTGTTTGGGAGACAATGAAGGAGAATTTAGCATGGCCAATGCATTTAACCAGCACGAGTTTTGGAAGAAACCAGAGCACCGAGAGCAAAGCCATGCAGACACTGGGAGAACATGCAGACTCTGCATAAACAGTGACCTAAAGTAGTAATTGAACCCAGATCCCAGGCATTATGATGCAACAGTGCTAATCATTGTGCCACAGTGCTGCCCCAGCATTTGTGTTTTTCACCCAAATTTTTCTCTATATCATCTTAACAATATATCTGAGTTCAAACCTCAGAAAAGCATCTTTGTCTACACCAGTATGATTTTTTAATTTCCCACATGCCACCTAACTGCTAACTTGAGTGGAACTGCCAATTTAAAGCTAGACTACAAAAAGCTTTGGTCTCAAACTAACCTAATTTAAGACCCTAAGACAGAAGTTGCCTCTCAACAGTCCAGGATGAATTTAATCCAAAGACGCCAAGATGAAAAGACATTAATAAACATGAAGTAACTGTAGAGCTGACCATTAGCACAGGGAGATTTAGAAAAGACTGGAGAGCAAGTTATAATTAGTGTAGAAGCAATTTAACAAGAAATTAAAAATATATAATATTTGATTTGACTTACTATTGTCACATGTATTAGTATACAATGAAAAGTCTAGTCTCTTGCCTGCTATACAGGTGAATTGTACCGTTCATAGAGAATAAAGGAGAGTGCAGAATGTAGTGTTACAGTCATAGCTAGGATGTAGGAAAAGATCAACTTAATGTGAGATAAGTCCATTTGTTACAGCATTTAAAAGAATTAGAATGAAGTTTTAAAAGCATAGAATGAGAGTAAAAGTTAGAATTAAAACTATGCTGGGCACATCTTGCAAGAAGTCACCTTGCTTCAATGCCATCTTGAGGAAAAAAAAGTTTAAGAAAATTTTCTTGGTATGGTATTCTCTCATTGAAGAATAGTAAGTCATCAATGGCTAGTAAGATGCATGTGCTTTTTGAAGTCCTTGTGTAGTAATGCACTACTATGGAAAGTGTAGCCATCCTTCCAGGCAAATTCTCAGATTTGAAGACATTCTACAGATACATGTAAGAAGATATTGTTGACTGTGGACCTCCATTGTATTGGTCCACGATTATGGCTGGCAAAGTGCCACAGTAGTTTGCCATTGCCACTGATGTATTGCTGACCAGGAAATTCTCACCATCTGTCATCAAACATTCTGGAAGGATATACAGGTTGATAATCACATTCTGAACCTCGATAGCCCTTATGTCCTGAAATGGGAATTGTATCCTGTGCTTCTGATTTAAAGATCAAGACATTACCACAAGACCTCCTTGAGCGTGTCCTGCAGATTTTCTGAACCTCAGTTGTGCTGGCGCAGAATGGGTGCTCAAGAGTTTCAAAATAGGTACAAGATTAAACTCGAGTCTAAATCTAGTCTTCCAGGCTTTCTTTCATGCCCTGGATTGGTTGGATACATTTGATGCCATTCTCAATTTCAAGCTATCAACCAAAACTACTTAGGTGAGTAGATAGCATAATTTGTTGTTTCTTTTTCCCGATGGGACTGTCCTTTCTGTTTTTAAAACTGATTAACTGAGCACATCGGATGTTTGATGTGCAGTGGAGCTCTTAAGGAAATCAGCCCTTATTGGTGGAACTTACAATTTTAGTCGAGCATGCAGAATATAGAATATTGGATTTGTCACCTGTAATCCACTCATTTCGATACTCCTTTCCATAAGTATCAATAGATTTTTATACTCCTGTCATAGTTGAAACTTCTGAGTATATGTTTCTTTGTTACTATATTATTCACAGGACTATTTTAGTATTCCAGTTTTATTTACAACTTTCTGTATTTATTACACTTTTATTTAAAGCTTTTGGAATAAATTTTTGGAGAGATTATTCACTTATTATGGTATGTTTCTTTTTGAGCCTCCCCTCAAAATTGTTCCCCGTAGAATTGTTGGACAGCAGAATGAATGTGAAATGCTTACAGGTCATTAATAATACTCAACAAGTAGTTTCAGAAAGCATATGAAAAGGAGAGTTGTTTTGTAATAGCTTCCATGAAAATTCAGGAAAGTCATAAAGCATTTATGTTGGTCATTCCCCCAATATAGTACAAGAATGTATACCTGGCTATTTCTTCTGGTTCCCCCACACAAAAAAATCCTGGGCCTAATCTATGATCTGCTTAATCACTTATTGCACAGCACAAATGACAGACTATGCTACACTCTCTTCCCATTTGAACTTGTGAAGTGAAAACAGGATTTTTACCCTCATTGTAGGGCTTATAATTTAGATATTTAAACAGCCCTACATCTGAAACAGACATGTTGCTTGCTTATTTACAGATGGGCTTTTAATGTCTGAGGAACAACCTTATAATCCTTAAGAATGGGCAATTAAGGTCTTCCTCTGAGTCAACAGCAAGTGAATGAGGAGCAAAAAGAGTTTCAACTGCTAGTCAGCTGTCTTTCATGCAAGCAAAACTGGCCAGTGGACGAAAATTGCCTCCATCCTCTCCTCTCCTACTGTGCAAGGAATAATGTCATGTCAGATACTGGTTGGTTTTGTGAGTCAACCTTACACCTGCATTAAAAAGTTGGCCTTTAAATCTACCCAAGTCACGTTAAAGCTTCCAAGTGTAGTAGTGAGATCACACCTAAACTGAACTAACCATCTATAGAAAATAGAGGTAGGGTGGTTCAGACCACAATCAAAGTAAGACTATTGAGAGAAGGGAGGTGGGTGGTTTTCAGTGCTTCAGAGTAATCTATAAGCTACGCCATTATTGGTTCAGTGATAACACTCTTCCTTGTGAATCAGAAGGTCATACGGTCAAGCTTCTGAAAGAGACTTCAACAAACAAACACATGAGTAAAGGGAGTGAACATGGTTGGGATATGCCATTTATTAGTACGACGTCAAACCGGAATCTTGTTTATTCTTTCAATTGGACTTAAAAGATCCCCCATCATTATCTGAAGAAGAGCAGGGGATTTTTCTCAGTATGCTGGTCAATATTTAACTCTTAAACATCACCACAAAATGAAATATATGGCCAATTTTATTGAGATATTGCTATGTGTGAATTCACTGTTGTTTTTGCCAACATTACAATAGTGACTATGAGGGGAATTTAATTCCAGTGGTAGGAATGTGACTTGCAGTTGGAAAGCTAATGAGAATCCTGCATCACCTCCACTGTGGAAGATTGACAGTACTAAATGCCAAAAAGGCACTTAGCAACCCAGTGATGGGCCTTCCCCAGAATTCGCACATCCTGGAGATCACTATTGACCAGAAACTGAAATGAATGAAAACAGAATGTAACTATTTTTACTAATGTTCAATGGCATTACCATTGTTGAATCTCCCACTATCAACATCCTGGAAGTTATAAGAAACCGAACTGGGTCAGCCATATAAAAGCTGTTAACTTCAAAAGCAGGTGAGAGGCTGAAAATTCTGCAGTGAGTAACTCACCTCCTGATTCCCCAAATCATATTAATCAAATATAAGGCTGAAGTTGAAAAATCACTTCTGCAAAAAATAAAAGCAATTGTAGATAAACAGGAAAGATATTAGGGACATATTTAAGAACATGATGACCAGATATCAGGCTGACAGTGTGAGCAATAAAACCCTTTTAACAATTAAATCATAGTAACTAATAAGGGCTCATCTAAGAGGAAGAGTTAATCAAAGAGATTGAACCCATTGCTTCTGAAGAATGATGTAATCAGGTTAAAAAAGGCATAACTATTTCAGTTTTCTTTCAGAAATTTATAAATATTGTGGAAAGGTACTGAGAGAACCTCCACAATATTTCTCCAGTTGTTGCAGGGTTAGAAATCGTAAAGCGGACAACTTTTGTACCCAAATGCCCGGCAACTGATTCTCTCAGGGCTTCATGTAAAACATTACTTTGAACACAGATAGGTATTCTTAAATTGATATTAGCTGTGGATTTGTTTAATGCTTTATAGGAGAAGTAAGACTTTTTTTTTGGTTTTACAGTCATTAACATTGCAGTGATTTACCTGCTTTAAAGCGTGTCGCCTGTTAAATAGTTCTGTAATAAACTTCTAAATAAATTGGCAAACTATAACATCTCTTGTAGTCTTCTGCATGCAGTATACAGACCCACCTCTCTTGTATTTTCTGAAAGTGGGAAGATAAAAGTTTTGAAAGTAGACTCCCGGATCCTTATAATTTTGGACTAGTTATAACTTGGCCAACAAATTATTTCACAAGCTATCTTGGAAAAGGTCACCTTAATAGTCATCTTCCTTGGGGGAGATGTGGTTCACTTTTTCATTCCCAAAGTAAGTATCAGTGTGAAGTTGTTGCCTTGAACTCAGGTGAAGGTGATTGTTGAGAGAGTGCTCCTGATCTAGGCTAGTCTGTATTGAAGCTAGAGTTATAATCTAATTCACCCCCATCTTCCTGAGACATAAGCCCCCCGCTCTGCTCCATGCACTCCACCCATGCACTATCCATGAACAACTCCCCACATGCCCTCGTCAGCTTGTCTCCCCTGTCCAGCTTTGGAGTTACCTGTGATACACAAACTCGAATTGTGACCCTCTTAAAAGTAGGCAAAAGCAGCATTTACATGCCTACAGGCCATTCATGAAGTGAAGCTCACCAGGTGCACACCATGAACAGTGGTGAAACAGGCTGTTGTAATTATCTGCTGGCGGGGCACTTAATTTGGCACTTAATTTGATTCCAGTGAGTTGGGCTTTTAATCAGCCTTTATGAGATGCAAATGAATGTGAATGTGGTTCTGGACACAGATCAATGGGAAAGTCATGCCACCTTTAATCTGCCATCAAAGTTGAGAGAGGAGAATTCCAGACTGATTTTCTGAAGGTGGAAAACTGACTTTTCCCTTTACTCCAAATTTCCTGCCTCAGCCTCTGTGATGTCTGCAGCGAATGAGAGCAGAAAATTGCGCCCTGTTTTTTAAAAATATATATTCGCTATAGTATTTTACCTGTCATGGTACGGCATTTATTAATGAAATGATTGTAAATTTAATGCAGCTAAATTCAGGTCTATTACATTTTTGAAATTATTTATGAATCAACAGTGCTTTTCCCTAAAGTATTATTTGCCATTATATGCATGCAAGAGAAGGGAGTGAGAAAAAGGTTAAGTAGTGGCTGGGGTTGATATCAAAAGGCATAAGTTTTATGGTCTTTTGTCATTTTTCTATTCCTGCAGTGGAGTGCAGAATTTCTGGTTGTGGTACTATAGTGCCAGTCTCATAGCAAAAGGGCCTCAGGAGGAGGCTTCTTCCATACAGGCACATCTGGAAACAATTCTTCTATCTCTACCTAAGTTAGAAGCAATATGTTCAGCATCTGTGACTCACAAAAGAAATGGCCAGAAAACTCTGTTGTTTCTTCAAATCAGACATGTGGCTTCAGAGTAGTACTGAGATGACTTCGCGAGTGCTGATGAAGGTCACCAGGTCCCTGAAATTCTTTACTCTCAGATCCTTCCAGGCTGGAACATTCAACATAGCTAACATCTCTGCTGCTGTAGAGAATTGATGGAGGCTCTGTATGCCAGGAGAGAGGGCATCATTGTTTCTACCTGACCAGCAGGAGTGCACATATGCCTTTGCCAGGATAGCATTCTAATGGTGTAGAACACCACTGACAGCATGCACATGACTTTTCAGGCACCAGATCTTAATGGTGAGATGTACCAAACCCACAAGGATTACCACTCATGCAATATGGTATGTAACCACACCAAGCATATCATGTTATGACTACATGCTGTTCTGACAGCAGTCACGATGCATTCATTCTGCATCAGTCCACCACATTGTACCAGAGGGTGGTTGCTAGGCAACAATGCCTGCCTCATGATTCTCTTCTGTAACTCAACTGCACATGATCAGTGTTCATATGAGAGCCATGCTGCTGCAAGGAATGTCATTGAGCAGATAATTGGATACTGAAGTAATGATTCCACAGCCTCAGCAGTTTGTGAAATGCCCTCCAGTAATCACCACATTGGATGTCCCAGCCTGTGACAGTCTGCTGCATTCTTTACAATTTAGCAATCATGAGGACACAGCCCTTTTTGCTATGAGAGATTATGGTGAGCACTTCAAGAAGAGGAGCAATCATAGGAGGAAAAGGAAGAAGGGAGGAGGCAACTAACACATCTCACATCTTACCTCTTATGGACCAACGCACTCTTTCTCACAATTCTAAAATAAAACAAAACAACTACTAGCTAACAATGTCTTCCAACATTCCATATAATACTCAACCAATCCATGTTATCTATTGTGCGAATGCCATTGTCAATCCTCAGGTGCTCCTATGTAGTCCTAACCCACTGTGTTCAGCATGGCTGATGGAAAGCTGCAGACATTCAGTGCGGCAGACTTCAGATGGCCTTACAAAATGACCTTGTGCAACTCTGGCCATGGAAGGCCTGGCTTCAGACTGCATTATCTCAGCAAGGACAATAGCAGTCTTGGCTGAAAGGCAGTAGCAAGACTAATGGTGGGAACGCAAATGCTATCCTCCTGAGTGAAGACAGCACATTCATGCTCCACTGTTACTGCCACTGGTATTGCAGTTATTTTAGTAACCTTCTGGAGGACGGGTTGTTGGACTGCTGTGACACTGTAAGGACTGTGGCACTGTTAGGACTCGCCAACTTTGAGGGTGTTCAAATGGTCAGTGGATAGGCATATGGATAACATTGGAATAGGTTAGGTTGGAGAGTCATTAGATTGATTCCACTGGTTGGCGCAACATCGAGGGCTGAAGGGTCTGTACTGCACTGTAATGTTCTATGTTCTATGTAACTTTTTGCAAACTAATATCCACGGCCATGTTTGAAGCAGACAACCTGCATGGCACCAAGCTGGGTCTGTATATCAATAGTCTGAACTTCCACTGAAACTCTCAAACATAAGGCAGCATCTGGTTATAAAGCAGTGGAAGTTATGATATCAGTCATCAGAGACTGGGTCAGTCTGAGCAGTAGGTAAAGAGAACATGAACCATAGGACATTACAGCACAGTACAGACCCTTCAGTCCTCGATGTTGCGCCAACCAGCACCTGCATGGCATTGTCCACTATGCGTACACTGCATATTTGGGATGCAAATTCTTTGCAAAATTTTATAATAAATTGGAGCAAGACCCTTCCACGTTCCTTGATAGTGAAATCAAGCTTTCTTGCAGGTCTGCTAGTGCACCGGTATTTCATTATGTGGGATCTTGTCCTTTGGGAGCTGGTACCTGCACTATCATTTTCCATTCATGCCTAGTAAACTCATCACAAGCCCTATCCCCATAATTCCATGTATTTATTCTAGCTAGTCCGTCTGATACCAAGGGACAATTTAGTATGTCCAATTCACCTAACCCACACATCTTTGGACTATGGGAGGAAACCAGAGCACCCAGAGGAAACCCATGTACTCATGGGGAGAATGTGCAAACTTCACACAGACTGTGACTCCCTCCCCACCCCACCCCCCCCACCCCCCCAAGCTGGGAATCGAACTCAGATCTCTGGCGCTGTAAGGCAGCAATGCTTGCCACTGTGCCACTTGTGCTACGCGTAAGTTGAATAGTGAGGTGGGACTGTAGGACTTGCAGCAGTGCTAAGTATGTGAGGATATAGTGAGGCTATGAATTTGATTTATGAATGGTGGTTGATAGGTATTATTGCTAGACAAGTGAAGGGGCTTTTGAGCATTAAACAATAATGATGTACATGGCAGGGTATGGAATGTGAAGATGCATTTACCAACTCTAATTATCAGTTGATTTCTCCGGTCTAGACTGCTGACACTGACAGCAGGACAATGGGGATGAGAAAAATATCAGCCATGATTGAATGGTGGTGCAGGCTCAATGGGCCATGTGGCCTAATTCTACTCCTATGTCTTATGCTTTTATGGTCTTTATTGTAGAATAGCAATTCCTTACATCATATCTGCATCTTCACCAATATATCCTTCATCCTTGCAGTTACTTGATCCTTTTGCAAGACCTGAATTTTTAATAATTGAAACCAGTATTCACTCTCTGGCTGAACAAATTGTTCCTCATCTCTGTTTTAAAGGATCGTCTCTTTAGCCTGAGGTTGTGTCCTCTGGTTCCAGTTTTTCCTACCAGTGGAAACATCCCCTCCACGTCCACTCTATTCAGACCTCGCAGTATCCTTTAAGTTTCAATAAGATCCCACTTCATTCTTCTAAATTCCAATGACTACAGACGCAGAGTCCTCAACGGTTTCGCATACAACAAGCCCTTCATTCCAGGGATTCAATAAAGATGTAATATTATCAGGAACCTAATATCCATAGTCTGACATGATAGTAGTTTTAAGCATTTTTTTTAAACACAGAAGATACGGGGTTAGAAATTGCATCCGGACTTTCTAACAGCTTAGAAACTGCAGCATTTAACAGACGGGAATTATTAAAGAACTAAGAGTAGGATTTTTCTTTTTACAAGTTTTGTCAAATTCAAATATATCAGAAGAGGTTTTTTTTTTAATGTATACGCCAGATAACACTGTGGCCAAAAATACTTTACAGTAAATTTCAAATCAGAAATCTGATTAAGGAGTTCAGCTGACTTCATAAACCGAAAGACGTTCAATAGCTAAATATGAGATTGGATTAAGTCGTTATCATGTTCAGAAGAACGATGGCCAATTTATACTGTCATTTTAATTAAGAAAGGGGGGTTTACCTACTTGCAACCTCATGCTCTTTGAGATACTACATGACTTGAGACAAAGAGAGTTACCAACGTTGTAGCTGGAACCATGACTAGGTTGGCGAAACTGAACGAGAAAATGCAGCCTGCCGTTTCTACCCCATTGTTAACAATTTGTTCATACCGCGTTCAAAAGAAAACGAAAGTCCCTCTTTAACCTAATTACACGACTACTGATCAAAAACTATTCTTGATTCAAATATTTTAAACCGTATCTCTCTAGCCGTTATGGAGGGTGTTTTTTTTTGCTCCTTATACTTATTACAGCGTCAAGGATACCAAAGCCGGTACATTATGATATCACGTCGAAATACTATAGGGGACGTGTTTAAATGTGTTGAGCGAACCAATACAAGGCAAGAGGAAGTAGAAACCTCTCGGCCAGCTCATAAACAGCAGATGTGAAGACGGCAGGGGTTTGATATTTCTGCACTTTATGTCGAATAATAGAAGGACATTTCAGCATCAACTTGGTCCATGGGATCTAATATCAAGTAAACCGAAACCGAATGAGATGCTTACACTTCCTGCTTTGTACTGCCTTTTTATTGCGAGCAGATATACGGGGGTCTTCCTATCATTTGTGACAATTTTAACACACTTTAACCCCGTAGGTTGGTTTAGACTTGCACAGTCATCCAACCTCCCCCCCGACCCCACACACAAATCATTTCAGTAATTAGTAAACATATGTCTGCATTGTGAAACACCATGGCAGTGCACACAGTGTGTGTGATAACATGCTCTCCACGTTATTCCATGTTTTTCTTTGGGACATTGTGGGCGTTGCTGCGGCATTTCCTTCCACAATGAAATGACATTCCTCAGGTAAAATTCATCCTTTGAATTCGTAGTCGAAAATTAAAAGAGAGAAAAAAAATTTCACACCATTCCCTAATCAATCAACAAATAGGAGACAATGAGAGTAACAACCGAAATCTGGAGATTGTTAAGGGAAAAGCACATTGCTGAAACATTCAAAACTACTTAGTAAAATTCTAGCCTTTAATTTTTGTTAAAGTTTATATTGCAATAACAAAACCTCGTCTTTTACAGGTGCTGCGAGTCCTTGCAGTTCCCCTATTGTTGTGTAATTGTGGTCACCTAGGGCGAATTGCAGTGTTTACCTTCTGAGAGCTGAACGACTGAGTCCAGTGGTACAAGACGATGCTGTCGCCGTCTTTTTCGTTTTTATCAGATAAAAATCCCGCCTGCTCTGCGGCTGGGGTGCTCCCCTGGTCGCCTTCGGTGATTTTTCCATCGCTTTCTGTTGTTGAGATCGGCCACCAGCTGCAGTTGGAAGCAGGAGAGTGCTGAGACGCCATGACAGAGGAGAAGAGGGCGAGAATCGAGGGGGGAAAGCATCAACCTCAGCATCAGCACCAAAACCAGAAACAGGAAGAGACCCAGCAACCTCCAGCCTGTCACATCATTTTAATATGTATTAGACATGGGATGTGCGTATCTTTTATATATATTTAAATATATAATATATGGAGTTGCAAGGTATCCTCAGAATGCACATTTGAGGGTGATGAATACTTGTAACCGTATATATACACCTACTGTCATGGGCTGGTCGTATTATATATAGATCGGGACGTCCAATTGTCGTGAGGATTTAATTGGACTGCATGCACATTTGTGGTTATATCTTGCAGATGAGAAGTTGTACCATGTGAAAACTGTTCTGAAATACATGCAGGTTGCTGGAGTTCAACCTAGAGCAGCACCCTGTCAGATGTCATCTATGGTATAATAGACCTCTATAACAATGGATTGAACTAATATGTATAGTTTTATTATTGCTATATATATCCTGGGACAATACATTATTTTGTTATTTAAGGTAGTGTATTCATTGAGTGGAAAAGAACAATTGATCCAAGATGACTCTGATGATGGGCTATTTCAGCTTTTTGACCTTGATCAACCTGGCACATGGACATCCATTTGGGGATCTGATGGGTGTATTCAAAATTGTGGGGTGTCTCGGCAGTATAGATAGGGAGAAACTGAACCCACTGCTGAAATGATCAAGAACAAGAGGACACAGATTTAGAGTAATCAGGAAAAGAAACAATAGTAATTTGAGGAAAAACATAGAACATAGAATATTACAGCACAGAACAGGCCCTTCGGCCTTCGATGTTGTGCCGACCAATTATGAAAAAAGCAATGACCCTCCAAACTAAACCATTCCCTTCTCTTCCATAAACTTAACAACTAACCTCTTAAATGCCACCAAACTTTGTGCATCTACAACTGCCGCAGGCAGGGCATTCCACTCCCTAACCACCCTCTGGGTAAAGAACCTACCTCTGATATCCGTCCTATAACTATCACCCCTTAATTTAAAGCTGTGTCCCCTCGTGCTAGCTTTCTCCATCCTAGGAAAAAGGCTATCACTGTCCACCCTATATAAACCTCTAATCATCTTATATGTTTCGATTAGGTCCCCTCTTAGCCGCCTCCTTTCTAACGAAAACAACCTCAAATCCCTCAGCCTCTCTTCATAAGACCTGCCCTCCATACCAGGCAACATCCTGGTAAACCTCCTCTGTACCCTCTCCAATGCCTCCACATCTTTCTTATAATGTGGGGACCAGAACTGCACACAATACTCCAAGTGCGGCCGCACTAGAGTTTTGTACAGTTGCAACATGACGTTGCGGCTCCGAAATTCAATCCCCCTACCAATAAAAGCTAAGACTCCATATGCCTTCTTAACAACCTTATCGACTTGACTGCCTACTTTCAGGGATCTATGCACACATACACCAAGATCCCTCTGTTCATCAACACTATTAAGAATCCTACCATTAGCCCTATACTCTACACATTTATTATTCCTGCCAAAGTGCATTACCTCACACTTTTCCACATTAAACTCCATTTGCCACCTCTCGGCCCAGCTCTGCAACTTGTCCAAGTCTCTCTGCAAACTATAACACCCCTCTTCACTATCTACCACTCCACCGACTTTAGTGTCATCTGCAAATTTACTAATCCATCCTTCAATACCCTCATCCAGATCATTTATAAAAATTACAAACAGCAGGGGCCCCAAAACAGACCCCTGAGGTACACCACTTGTAACCGAACTCCACGATGAATATCTCCCATCAACAACCACCCTCTGTCTTCTATCTGCTAGCCAATTCCTAATCCAATTAGCTAAATCACCCTCTATCCCATACATCTGCATTTTCTGCAGAAGCCTTCCATGGGCCACCTTATCGAACGCCTTACTAAAGTCCATATATACCACATCAACTGCCTTACCCCCATCCACCTCTTTGGTCACTTTTTCAAAAAACTCAATGAGGTTAGTAAGGCACGACCTACCCTTCACAAAACCATGCTGACTATCCCCAATCAATTCATTTCTCTCTAAATAACTATAAATCCTATCCCTAATAATTCTCTCCAATACTTTGCCCACAACAGAAGTAAGACTCACTGGCCTATAATTCCCTGGAAAGCCTCTCTTCCCCTTCTTGAACAATGGGACCACATTCGCTATCCTCCAGTCTTCCGGAACTATACCCGTAACCAACGACGACCTGAAGATCAGAGCCAGAGGCTCTGCAATCGCCTCTCTTGCCTCCCAGAGAATCCTAGGGTAAATCCCGTCCGGCCCAGGGGACTTATCTAACTTCAAACCCTCAAGAATATCTAGCACATCCTCCTAATCTACTTCAATACTTTCCAGTTTGCAACCCTGTATCCCAGTGTTCTCCACAACTACATTTACATCTCCCTGCGTGAATACCGAAGAGAAATATTTGTTCAGTGCCTCTCCAATCTCTTCAGGCTCCACGCACAACTTCCCACTGCTGTCTATGACTGGCCCTAATCTTGCCCTAACCAATCTTCTATTCTTAACATATCTAAAGAAGGCTTTAGGATTCTCCTTAATCCTATCAACCAAAGTCTTCTCGTGTCCCCTCTTAGCTCTCCTCAACTCGCTCTTTAGCTCCCTCCTGGCTAATCTATAGCTATCCATTGCACTAACCGAGCCTTCAAGCCTCATCCTGGCATAAGCCTCTTTTTTCCTTTTAACCAGCGAATTAACTTTTTTCATACACCAAGGTTCCCTTTCTCGACCATTTCCTCCTTGCCTGACAGGGACATACTTATCAAGGACTCGCAGCAGCTGCTCCTTGAATAAGCTCCACATTTCAGATGTTCCCAGTCCCTGTAGTTTCTAGTCCAACCTATGCACCCTAATTCTCTCCTTATGGCCTCATAATTACCCTTCCCCCAGCTACAACTACTGCCCCCAGCTTCATGCCTATCCCTATCCATCACTAAGGTGAACGTAACCAAATTGTGGTCACTATCACCAAAATGTTCACCAACTTCCAAGCCTAACACCTGGTCTGGCTCATTGCCCAGCACCAAATCCAATGTAGCCTCACCTCTAGTTGGCCTATCTACATACTGAGTCAAAAAACCTTCCTGCACACTTTGTACAAAAACTGACCCCTCTAACGAGCTAGAGCTATAGCTATTCCAATCAATATTAGTAAAGTTAAAGTCCCCCATAACAATTACCCTATTACTTTCACTCCTGTCCAGGATCGACTTTGCAATCCTTTCCTCTACCTCTCTAGAACTTTTAGGAGGTCTATAAAAGACTCCCAACAGGGTGACCTCTCCTCTCCTGTTTCTAATCTCAGCCCATACTACCTCAACAGACAAGTCCTCATCAAACTTCTTTTCTGTCACTGTGATACAGTCTTTGACCAATAATGCCACTCCTCCCCCCCTTCTACCTCCTTCTCTACTCCGACTAAAGCATTTGAACCCCGGAACCTGCAACATCCATTCTTGTCCCTGCTCTACCCAAGTCTCTGAAATGGCCACAACATCGAAGTTCCAGGTACTGGTCCAAGCTGCAAGTTCCTCCACCTTATTGCGAATACTCCTTGCATTAAAGTATATGCATTTCAAACCATGCCCTACTCCACCCGTACGCTGCTGTGTTTTACAGTTCTCCTCTATGACCCCCCTATTCTCATCCCTCTTAGCACCCCAACTACTCAGGATCCCACCCCCCCTCTGAATCAGTTTAAAGCCCCCTGCATAGCCTTTGCAAATTTTCCCCCCAAGATATTAGTTCCCCTCTGGTTCAGGTGTAGACCATCTCTCTTGTAGAGGTCCCACTTATCCCAGAATGAGTCCCAATTGTTCAGGAACCTGAACCCCTCCCTCCTGCACCATCCCCGCAGCCATGAGTTCAAACATTCCCTCTCTCTGTTCTTCTCTAAACTATCCCGTGGCACAGGCAAGAGTCCAGAGATAACCACTCTGTCTGTTTTGGCCCTAAGCTTCCACCCCAACTCCATAAATTTCTGTTTAATATCCCCTTCCCTTGTCCTACCTATATCATGTGTCCCTACATGAACTATGACTTGGGGCTGACTCCCCTCTCCCTTAAGAATCTTAAAAACCCGCTCTGCGACACCCTGGACCCCAGCCCCTGGGAGGCAACACACCAGCCCTGAGTCCCTTTTATTACTATTTACTCTCCTATCTGTCCCCCTAACTATGGAGTCTCCAATTACCAGGCCCAATCTCTTATTCCCCCTACCCACCTGAGCATTCTCAGCTGGCTCACCCCCAGAGACCTGCTCCCTTTGGCCATCTCCAGTTGATTCTTCCTCAACTGTAGCCTCCAGGACAGAAAATTTGTTTTGGAAGGGAACAGCCCCAGGGGATTGTCTACCCGATTGCTTCTTACCCCTCTTCCTAATAGTTACCCAAGACTCACTTTTAGGAGTGACTATCTCTTTGTTATTCCTGCCAATATCCTCCCCAACCTCTCGAATTATCCTGAGTTCCTCTAATTCCAGCTCCAGCTCCTTAACACGATCCTCAAGGAGCTGCAAATGTGCACACTTCCTGCAGGTGTAATCCGCAGGAACACTACTGGTGTCCCTCACCTCGTACATACCGCAGGAGGTGCAACGTACTGCCTGCACTGCCATCCCTGATACTTTAATTTCCAGGAGAGAGAAAAAAAAACTTCCCACACACTTTTATTATTAGGTTAGAGGTTAAACATTTTCATGCAGTGGGTAGTTGGGGACTGAAGTGCTCTTCCTTAGAGTGGAGAGGTTCAATTGAAGATTCAAAAAAGAAATGGATGGTTACTTGTAAAAGGAAGAATGTGCAGAATTATGGAAAGAAGGCACGAGTTGAGTTCCTTATCCAGACAGTCGGTGCGGACATGATGTCCTCCTTCTCCATTCTGACGATTCTGCATGCTTCAAATTTTAGAAATTGTGACCAGATCTGAAAATATTTTGAAGCTAAGAGAAGGTCTATGAGCTGGAAGGTTTAGCAAGTAAATCTACTGTCTGACTTGTATTTAGCAACACATCCAGGGAGGTCCCTGATTTGATTCTTCATCTTTGCTACCAAAGGTGATAACTGATGGGCCAGTGATAAGAACATTACAACTGATGTCCAGATCTGTAGGTCATGGATGGAAAAAGGAAACCACCCCTGATATGTATGCAGGGACTCCAGTTGTAGGCAAGATTGGACTCAGTGTATAAAGAAACTGTAAGCAACATTTATCAAGTCTTCACATGTGTGTCTATAACTAAATTCAGTACATTACTGATGAGTTTGTAGATTTAATATTATTACTCCTCGATCTCTAATAACTTTATCCTTCTGAGTCAGCTTTGGTAAGGTTAGCTGTCCTGCCTCTCTTTGGAATGTTACCTTTGAGATATCGGTGTGGCAATTCTCAATTTGCAAATGCTGGGTAAAACCTTCAACCTTGGTTTTATAAAATGGGTGATATTGGACCAGCTGCCATCCCGTTCCATTTTCTTTAGCATTGATTTTAAAAGAGGAAAAAAAGGATTAAGCAGGCATTTAGCAGCAGCTGACAGATCCTTGCATGTCTCGTGTTATTTTTGGATTATGATTAATTCTAATTTCAATTCTGAGAGAAACAGATCTCTCATGTAACCAATGATACGCTTTGAACTTCTATCAATTAAATGCCAAACTTACATTTCAATATCTCCACGGAGACTTACCCCTTTACACTTTTTAACCTCCTGAATCCTCCTCCAGATTTATTCAAGTTTGTTGTAATCTCTGAATTACAATACTTCTTCTTCTTTCATCAGGTTTGGGTATGAGAAACAAAACTAACATTTAATTTTCCAAAGTAAAAGCCTCTTCTCTACTCACTTCAATGTCTGATCAATCAAGATAATGAACATAAGAGCTAGGAGTAAGAGTAGGCCACTTGAGCCTGCCCCACCATTTAATAATTTCATAGAACATAGAAGCTCCACTTACCTGCCCACTCACTGTAACCCTTAATTCCTTTACTATTCAAAAATTTATCTATCCTTGCCTTAAAAACATTCATTGAGATAGCCTCAAGTGCTTCACTGGGTAGGGAATTCCATAGATTCACAACACTTTTGGGTGAAGAAGTTGAAGGTGACTCATTGGTATCAATCTTCTTAGACAGGCATATATCAAGACTACAAGACATTAAGACATAGGAGCAGAATATGGCCACTTGGCCCATCAGATCTATCTGCCATTCAATCATGGTTGATATTTTTCTCATCTCCATTTTCCTGACTATTCCCCATAACTGCTAATTCCCTTATTAATTAAGAACCCACCTATCTCTGTCTTAAAGATACCCAATAACTTGGGTATCTTTAAGACAGTCTTCTGCGGCAAAGAGTTCCACAAATTCACCACTTTCTGGCTGAAGAAATTCTCTCCACCTCTGTTTTAAAGGATTGTCCCTTTAGCCTGAGGTTGTGCCCTTTGGTTTTAATTTTTCATACCAGTGGAAACATCCTTTCCACGTCCACTCTATCCAGGCCTCGCAGTGCCCTGTAAGTTTCAATAAGATCCCTCCTCATCCTTCTAAACACCAATGAATTTAGATCCAGAATCCTCAACCATTCCTCATACGACAAGCACTTTATTCTAGGAATCATTCTTGTGAACCTTCTCTGGACTCTTTCCAAGACCAACACATCCTTCCTTAGAAATGGGGCCCAAATCTGCTCACAATACTCCAAATGCGGTCTGACCAGAGGCTTATACAGCCTCAGAAATACATCCCTGCTGTTGTATTCTAGTGCTCTCGTCAAGAATGTTAACATTGCATTTGCCTTCCTAACTCCCAACTGAATTGACATGTTAACCTTAAGACAATTTTGAACAAGGACTCCCAAGTTCCTTTGCGTTTCTGATTTGCTAAGCATTTTCCCATTTAGAAAATAGCCTATGCCTTCATTCCTCCTTCCAAAGTGCATAACCTCACACTTTTCCACACTGTATTCCATCTGCCACTTCTTTGCCCACTCATCTAACCTGTCCAAGTCTTTCTGCAATCCCCCTGCTTCCTCAATATCAAGAATATATAATAAGTATATTTTAATTACCTGATTGCAAATAGCCTAGCTAATTCATTGGTAAACTAATATTATTGTCTCTGATCTTAAGCAATGACAACAGAGTACTAAATAGGCTGAATATCCTTTAATGCTATCTCAAGTTATTTTTGGTTTGAAGAATATAATCTCCGCTTACTCTTGATGAACGCTGGCCATCAATTAGAACCAGGTGTTATTAAAAGAAAAATTCTGAAACTCCAGTGTGAAATATCTTTGGTTTGTAATATTGCAAAGGTTTTGGGTCCAAACTCACTCCAAGATGTGAAACCTACTTAATAACAGTGACTACACTTCAGAAGTACACAGTTGGCATTAGAAACTTTGGGAATGTCCTAAGGTTGTGAAAGATAATGTACAAGTATGATTTTTTTTTCTTTAATTACTTCTGGTTTTCTGTACAATTGTAGGGTATACCATTTTAGATCCTTCCTTATAACTGTGATATTCTGTCATTATTAGTAAATTTATAATCATTATGATTGGCTTCTTGGATGGAATACTAGAACATTACCAATGCCCATGGAATTATGGCCTAGTATGTACAATGAACTTCATCAGAGAACATTGAAAATAAAAGATACAAGAAGCTGATGAAGTATGTAACATGTTATCCAGTATAAATTTACAAAAAATTAATTTATGGCATGGTGGTACAGTGTTTAGCACTGTTGCCTTACAGCTCCAAGGACCTGGATTCAATTCCAGCTTTGGGTGACTGTGTGAAGTTTGGACATTCTCCCCATGTCTGTGGGGGTTTCCACTAGGCACTTCATTTTTCTACTACAGTCCAAAAATGTGCAAGTTAGGTGGATTGGCTGTGATAAATTGCCCTGAGTCCCAAAATGTGTAGACTGGGGGATTAGTTATGATTAATGTGTGGAAGTTTTACAGGAATAGGGTCAGAGGAAGAGCCTAGATAATTTACTATGCTGACACAATGAGCTAACCTTCTGAATTGTAGGAATTCCTTAAACCTGTAGTTTTACCACCTGTACATGTGCAGCAATGTACAAAAATTGTATTGCAGATTATTAAAAAAAGTTCTACAGGCGGAATTCTCTGACTAAGCTGGCCTAAAAGCCAGAAATTGCTACCTGACTGTCAATAGGGTTTCACATTGTCCACAACCTGTCCACTAAAATTCCAGTGGCAGATGGGATGGGAGAATTCCAGCCTATATTTCTAATATAAATTGCACTTTAGTTAATCATTTGCATCCTTAACGATCAATTGTACTTTCAGGTATTTATAGGAGTTGTTAAATTTGTTAGATGCTATTAACCTCATCGTTATAATAGCTGCATTAACCAGCTGCTTCCACAAAAAATATCCCAAGAAAAAATAAGAGGGCATCTCTTATAATCTAAGTGGACTCTAATGCCAACATTAACATGATTCTAAAAGCAAAATACTGTGACAGCTTGAAACCTGAAATAAAATCAGAACATTTTGCAAATACTCAGCAGCTTTGACAACATCTGAGGAGAGAGAAGCACTTAACATTTTACGTTAAATACTCAATGATTGTTTCTCTGTCCACAGATGCTGTCAGACATGCTGAGTATTTCCAGCACTTTCCGTTTCTACTAAAATAATTGTGTTGAGAATATTTTAATTTATAAGCATATAAGAAAACATGTGATAAGAAAAGCAATTTAAAAGCACATAACCAATAAGAAGTACTAAGAGATGGGGAGGGGCTAATTAAGATCCAAAAGTAGCCTTATGCAAACTGAGTTATTTGCATTTGTTTTTTTAAACCAGGAATGTGCTCACTGCCAAAGTTTTGTTGATTGAGGAAGTGGTTGAGATACTGGATGGACTAAAATGGATAAAGAAAAGGCATTAGAATGACTGATTGCACTTAAGATAGATCACCTAGACATATCTAAAAACACTGAGTGAAGAAATGGTGGAAATTCTGGAGTCACCGGCCATATTTTCCCAATCCTCCTTATTTATGGCAGTAATACTAGAGAGTTAGAAAACAGCAAACATTGCACCCTTGTTGAAAAAGGGCATAAGGATAAACCACAGACTAGTCCATTTAACGTTAGTATTGTGGGAAAGCATTTACAAATGATAATCATAAACAAAATTAACAGTAACTTGGACAAATATTGGTTAATTAAGGAAAGCCAGCATGTATTTATTACTGGAAAATTGTGCTGAATTAATTTGCTTGAGGTTTTTGATGAGATAACAGAGAGGGTTAATGAGGACAGTGGGTTGATGTGATGGAAAGGGCTTCCAAAAGATGTTTGATAAAATTCCGCATAATAGACTTGTCAGGAAAGTTGAAATCAAAGGGACAGTGGCAGAATGGATCATATATTAACTTGATCAATATAAAATGAATAGTCACATGAAAGATTTGCAAAGAGTGTTAGAGGGATTCAAAATACCCTGGGATTAAAACACTAATACAGAGTATTAAAACAGAGTGGATTAATTTAGGATAAGAATCACTGACTGCCTTATACATATATTTTACAGAGGTACTGTCTGCATAGAAACCATATGACCACAGTTAGATAATTCAAACATGTATTTCTGACAGTGTGCTATTGTATAATGGCACAGAGTCCTAAGGCATCATGGGAAGTAGTCAAGTAAAGTGAACCATATCCTTTATAACAATACATTCACAGAAGCATAATTCTTATCGACATGGGCTCTAGACTGTCGTCACGAATAAGAATATTCATCAGCCAAGGATGAAGATAGTAATCCCAGACACCTTAATGAATGGACAAAGCATTAAACTAGGTAAGAGGGTGTGGAGTAATCAACAGGTGGCCATGGGAAAAGCATTCTGAAATAATTTGTAATGCTGTTCCCATGCTGTCAGAGATTAAATGTAATTGGCCACAGTATATGACATTTACTAATAATGATTGACCATTATTAATGAGGATTGGTTCATGTCCAGCTGAAGGTGAGGAGTAAAATGACTTTTGAAAATTGTATAATTGTTTTGCCAATGCAATGTAACTTCAGGGAAGTTTTGGAATGCTTAATATTTGTCTCCCAGCCTACATTGGTCAATGAAGAACACATTTCATCAGGATATTGTTGTTGTAAGTATTAGCTAAAATTTGGCTCAATACTTAGCCTCTGGAAAATAAAACCCTACAAAGGAAGAGAATGACTAAATATTTCATTAATTCCAAAATTAATTGGACATCAATTACAGAATATCATTCTACATTAACATCAATACTAGCAATAAAATTCAAAAAGAAGTCCAGTAAATACTGCAAATCTGAAATCAGAAACTGCTGAAAATGTACAAGCTGTCCATAATAGCATAGAGGAAAAATCTGTTTTCATTTCAGGTGTAGATTCTTCCTCAGAAACTAACAAAATCTTTACGTTCTACACATTCTGTTCAACAGATGATGCTTAAATATGTAGACTTGTAGAACACAACCATATGATCTCAGTGTGCATCTTAATGATGTCAGCAAAAGGACACTGCAAACAGATCTATGGCCTGATTAAATAGAAACCAGGGAACATTACACCCTTGTTGAAGAAGGGCGTGAGGATAAACCGTAGACTAGCCCATTTAACCTTGGTGGTGGGAAAGCATTTACAAATGATAATCATAAACAAAATTAACAGTAAGTTCGACAAATATTGATTAATTAAGGAAAGCCAGCATGCATTTATTAATGGAAAATTGTGCTGAACTAATTTCCTTGAGTTTTTTGATGAGCTAACGGAGAGGGATAGTAAGGACGATAGGGTTGATGCAATGTAAAGGACTTCCAAAAGCTGCTTGATAAAATGCTGCATAATAGCCTTGTCACAAAAGTTGAAATCAAAGGGACGGTGGCAGCATGGATCATATATTAACTTGATCAATATCTGTAGCAGATCTAAAGGCAATTCATCAGTTGCGAGAGTGAGTCACAAGATCAATTGGTTTGAGCCAACTGAGGGATTCATGACTGTCTGGGATAGGGATGGAAAGCAGGAAGTCAGGACAGAAGCAAATGGTGGAAAACATCAGCCGACAGTTAATGTCGAGCTGGAAGGAGAGGACTCTGCTTCTCCAGGCTCTATAATAAAGTAAACACTCACATTTTGGGTGGCAGTCTTCAATAGTACCTTTAACACTGCAGAGCATCTGGAAAAACTGATTGGAGAAAAGACAGTGCAAGATCAGTTTCACAAAATGAATTTGCTCTGGGCCCATTTCAGACATGCACCTTGGATATGCCATCCTAGAAAAGGCAATGGTGTTGTGGTATTGTTACTGAACTAGTAATCCAGAGATTACTAGTAATGTTCTGGGGACCTGGGTTCAAATCCCACCACGACAGATGTTGAAATTTGAATTCAATTTGATTGAAGCTATTGCTGATTGTTCTGAAAACCCATCTACTTCATTAATGTCCATTAGGGAAGGAGATCTGCCATTCTTATCTGCTCTAGCCTACATATGACTCCAGATCCGCTGCAATGTAGTTGACTTTTAAACTCCTGAAATGGCCTAACAAGCCATTTAGTTCAATGACAATTAGGGATAGGTAATAAATGCTGGTCCAGCCAGTGACACATACCTCCCATGAATGGATAAAAGAAAATGTCTACTGACCATCTTGATGTGAAAAAGCTAAAGCATTTCTGGAGCAAATGAGCATTTGCATGGCATGCTCCATAGTGTATTCCCAGGTGCCCATTTTAAACCTATAGAACTGGTGCAGTATAATCCAATGTTCAGATCACTGATATTTGTGAATACACAGAAACTGCAGGTTTTCTGGTATCACATTCAAATTAACATTCTTCATGTCTGCTAGATTTTAGCTTTGCATAAGTGGATGGGTTTCCAATGAGTCAAAATTGTACCCTATGTGTTGGCATAGCTTGAATATCAAGATGTTCACACAATGGCATGAAATATGTGATGATTATGTCCAATGGCACAAAGAAGTTTGCCAAAATATGTACAACTGCATTTACTGTAGATCTAAATTATATTGCACACTAATATCTAGACCTTATTCCTCAATGATTCAGGAATAAGGAACAGTAGAGATGTCATTGTCTTTATTTGGGCATTGATTTTTGGAGCTTGATTGAAAATTAATTTTTGACACAGCTGTAGAAGTTATAAACAGAAAAGTAGAAGACTGTGTGGACAATTGATGTTTTGGAAATATTTCTAGCATTTCTAAGCTGTTCAGTCTGTGATTTTGGCAAACAATGTATTTTATTTGTTAAGCAACGTATTTAGAAACTGTATTAGAAATTGAAGCCCTCCAGTAACTGATTGTAGCACATAGGCTTTCTATCAAATAATATGACCAAGTATTCGTGAATTATCTCGTTTTTGCCCTGAATTATTTTATATTGCTTTTTCTGTGAAATATTAATTGATAATGCACATTGAGCCACTTTTGAAATAATTCAATGTTATAATTGGTAAGAACAGCATTGCAAACCTTCTGATATAATCATTCAGAATACTTAACTTGTCATGTTGGTGTGGGTTGATATAGTGGTGTCACAAGCATGTGTTATTATTATACAAACAACAGAATAATTTATTTAATTAGGGTATATATGTGCTTCTTGAAAGACCTGTTCCAACATGTGATGTGTCAATGGACAGGAAGGTCTCCCCCTTGTCTCCTCCATGCCCCCCATCTGCATTATTTAAGGGGACCATGTGTTACTTATAGGTTAGAGACTGATTTATTATTTCAGGTTGCTGGTTAACTTTTCAGTGCTTTGGTGTCTTTATAGCATTCTGGAAAATTCACTTTGCCTAAACAAAGCAAATTGTGTGATGTACTGTTGTTAGCAGCCTTAGAGATGGTTTGGCTGCAGTCATGAATAGCCTAATAGGGCTGCTTTGTGACTGTAGGGCAATGGAGAGCAGCACAGGAGACATCAAAATGTAGTAACAAGCACTATTAAGGGAAATAAGAGGAGAGCACTGCACAGGAGAATATGTACACAGGGGTTTTCAAGGAGTAGTTCTATATTAGCTTTATTTAAGAACAAGACCTCAAGTGCCTTTGTTTCATCAAGAGCAGTATCTTTGAACTATATGACTGCAGCCACAACCTCAGCCTCACACCAGTGTATGAACATTACTATCTGTGGCTGTTCAGGCCACTATAGTTTTCAACTTTTATGCCACAGACTTGAGGCTGCAGCAGATGACATGAGCAACATATCAGAGTTCACAGTACACTGTTATAACAGGGAATCACGATTACCACGACAATCTGCTTCCCTATGGGCTTACAGCCAGTTACTAAATATATCATCTAAGTCTTCAGCCAGTATCCTGACTTATTCATCCTGTGCCAGTTCTTCACACTTAATCCAACCGAGCCAACAAGTTACGGGCTAGCTATTGGGTTACAAAGGCTATTGATGGTTCATGACTTTACCAGAAATCTGGACAAAGCTGCACAGCAGGCTTACAATGAGACCCGTGCTGCCACCAAAACATGGTCAGGCAAGTAACTGGCATGCTCAAGCATTGCCTCTTCATCCTGAACTATTTCAGGTGAACTTCGCAATACATTTCTGAGTGGGTATCCAGATTTTGTCATGTGTCAGATTCTCATTACTTTTGGTGAGGATTTTTTTTCCTGATATCACCCTGAAAATCTTGGGTCAAATATTAAGAATATGCCCCCTTGCTCCAGATTGGTTTTATCTGCCTTGTTAACTCATTTGGTCATCTTACACATCTCAATTAGTCACTTAATCCCTCACCCTTCTAGGAAATACAAGCTTACTCCATGCAACCTGTTCTCATAATTTCATCTGTTTAGACCAGGTATTATTCTAATCAATTTGTGCTACATCGTCTGTATTGGATCCCAGTGATATGATGTCCAGAACTGATAATCATACTCTAAATACCATATATACTTGAGTAATGGTCAACCTCATGTACAACTCATCTTCTGACCTTTGGTCAAGAAATCCAAACTCTTTGTAATTGCCACCCGTTCACCACTGAAGTCAAACTTGCCCTGATGCAAGCCTACTGTTTAATAGAATAATGGAATAGCATACTAGTAAAGGGCAACGTTCAACTCCTGTGTTTATGCACCTCATCACCTCACTTGGGCATGCTGTGTTCCTCCCAACCCTGTCTTCTAACATGACAATATGGTATTATGAAGAAATGGCACATGTACAGTTCAATTCAAACTTAAAAGCCATTGTGTTTGCAGAGCAGAGAAGTAATTGTGCAGCAGCTAGAGAATTTGAAATATCAAAGAACATTAGTGACTGGAGGAAGCTCACTATACAGCTTAGGCACATTTCCCCAAAACATTGTTGAGGCTAGATCAGTTCAAAATTCTAACAGTGAAATCGATACGTTCTTATTAGGCAAGATGTTACGAAGTGGTAAGAAGGGGTAAACTGGCTTCCTTCCATTCAGAATAAATGTGCAAACAGCAGAAAGCTTAGCATGTGGTCACAGTTGGAAAAAGAAGTTGCAAAATTCCTCAATGAAAATCACCAGAATGGACTCTCAGTTTAACATAAGAACATAAGAATTCAGAGCAGCAGTAGGCCATTCCCCCTCACCCCCACCCCTGCAAGCCTGCTCTGCTATTCAGTAAGATCATGACTGATTTTTTCAGTGCCATTTACCGGCCGGCTCACCATAACCCTTAACTCCTTTACTATTCAAAAATCTATCTCATGGATCTATCGGAATCTTTGTACTGTATCAAGCAAGAAAATTGGGCATTGTAGATTTCAAAACCAGCCCTGCATGGTATACCAGATTTATGATGCGAAACTTTTTTTATTGCATCAGAAAACCAAAATTTCACAGCATTTTCCAGCAGACCTAGATGATGCATTTTAGCTGTTTATAATCAATCATCAACAAAAGAATGATACAGATTGGTCTACAGTGGGAAAATGGATGAGACACGCATGCATTTTGGTGTGTCAGCCAGCAAAGTTGGAGAGAAAACAGGGAAAGAAAGTGAGCAAAATTGTATATATTAGTACAAATAGTTTTTATTTTTAATGAACTTGGTAACTTCAACGAATTTGGTGTACACAAATTAATCACATTAAACTTTTCTATATTTATAAATAAAAATTTGATACTAAAAATAATTTTTGGCTCCTTTTGCATGACTTTTTGGGAAGGGGTGGCAGGAATTGACCTGACAACTTTGCGATAATATGATAATGGAAGATGGCATATTTCAATGCCTTGAAAATATTACTTATGTAAAAGTTGTCTCCTTTTAGACTAAAATTCTGGTTTTAGAAAGTCAACTTTTACTCGAGTATAAAGGATATTCATAGAATCATAGAATGGCTACAGCACATCATGTCTATGCTGATTCTTTGCAAGGGTAACTCAGCTAGTCCCACTCCTGCATTCCTAATTTCTTTTTCACAGTAAGTACTGTGACCATAAGGGGAACTCAGTGGCTGGAAATTCTGCAGTGATTAACCCATGCTGACTTCTCAAAATCTATCTACTATCTTCAAGGTACAGGTGAGAAGCATGATGGAATTCTCTCCACTTGTCAGAAAGACTGGAAGAATGCAGCTCCAATAACACTGCTCAAAGCTTAATACAATCCAGGAAAAGGCAGCCGCTTGGTCAGTAGTCCATCCACCACCTTAAACATTCACTCCTTCCATGACTGACGTACAATGGCTGTAATATGTATGTACCTTCTACAAGATATTATTATTTCTTAAATGTTCCAAAATCCTGTCAGTCATGCTTGATCAATCACAGAAACTTCACTATGAAACAAATTGGATCTTGGGGATGTGATTAAGTTAAAGTGTGGAGACGCCGGCATTGGACTGGGGTAAACACAGTAAGAAGTGTCACTACACCAGGCTAAATAACAGGTTTATTTGGCAGAACAAGCTTTTGGAGTCTCAGGCTCCTTCTTCAGGTGAGTGAGGAATTGTGTTCACAAACCCAGCATATAGAGACATAATCTCAATTTACAAGGTGATGGTTGGAATGCGAGCCTTTACAGATAATCAAGTCTTAAAGGTACAGACAATGTGATTGAAGAGAGGGTCAAGCACAGGTTAAAGGGATGTGTGTTGTCTCCACCCAGGACAGTTGTTGAGATTTTTACAAGCCCAGGCAAGTTGTGAAGGTTACAGATAGTGTGACATGAACCCAAGATCCCAGTTGAAGCCTCCCTCATGTGTGTGGTAGTTGGCTGTCAGTTTCTGCTCAGCAATTTTGCGTTGTCGTGTGTCGTGAAGGCCGCCTTGGAGAACGCTTACCTGAAAATCAGAGGCTGAATGCCTGTGACTGCTTTCAGAGGCATTAAGCCTCTAATCTTCGGGTAAGCGTTCTCCAAGATGGCCTTCATGACACACAACAATGTAGAATTGCTGAGCAGAAACTGATAACTGATAGCCAACATATGGATTTTAGTAAGGCATTTGACAAAGTCCCTCATGGGAGGTTAGTTGAGAAGGTCAAGGCAAATGGGATACAAGGACAGTTAGCTAGATGGATAAGCAACTGGCTTGGTAATAGGAGACAGAGAGTAATAGCGGAAGGGTGTTTCTCTAGCTGGAGGTTGGTCACTAGTGGTGTGCCGCAGGGCTCGGTACTGGGACCTCTTCTATTTGTAATATATATAAATGACTTGGAAGAGGGAGTAAGTGGAGTGATCAGCAAGTTTGCAGACGATACAAAGATGGCTGGACTTGCGGATAGTGAGGAGCATTGTCAGGCGATGCAGCAGGACATAGATAGGCTGGTAGCTTGGGCAAACAGATGGCAGATGGAATTCAATCCTGATAAATGTGAGGTGATGCATTTCAGGAGAAAAAATGTAGGGGGGAGGTATTAAGAGTATAGAAATGCAGAGGGACTTGGGGATGCAGGTGAACAAGTCTCTGAAGGTGGCAGAGCAAGTGGAGAAGGTTGTGAAGAAAGCATATAGTATGCTAGTCTTTATAGGAAGGGGTATAGAGTACAAGAGCTGGCCTTCTTGAACAACGGGATCACATTCGCTATCCTCCAGTCCTCCGGAACCACACCCGTAACCAACGACGACCTGAAGATCAGAGCCAGAGGCTCTGCAATCTCCTCTCTTGCCTCCCAGAGAATCCTAGGGTAAATCCCGTCCGGCCCAGGGGACTTATCCAACTTCAAACCCTCGAGAATATCTAGCACATCCTCCCTATCTACTTCGATACCTTCCAGTTTGCTACCCTGTACCTCAGTGTTCTCCATAACTTAATGTACTTGTTTTTATCCTACAGGTGCTTTAGTCCACCTTGTTGTCTAACGAGGGGCATACACGCGATGGGTCATGAGAGGACTTCTCTTGGACCTTTTTCGAGAGTATCCTACTGCTTCACATCGTTAGTGTATGCTTGACCTGGACCATCTGATGGGCAACACAACAGCGCAGTGACTATAGCTGCGCTGTGCAGATACATGGATTTGGGCCTGTGTCTGTGGAAGTTTGCGCATTCTCCCCGTGCTTGCGTGGGTTTTCTCTGGGAGCTCCGGTTTCCTCCCACATCCCAAAGATGTGCTCTTAGGCTAATTGGCAAACCAAATTCTCCCTAAATTGTCTCAAATTTGGTTTTTAATCCATAGATCTATAAACATGGACAGGGATCGTGTGTAGAAGTGGGAACATCGAGGTGGCGGCGTGGGCTCATTGGGCCGAAGGGCCTGTTTCCCGTGCTGTTTTGTTCTTTGTTCTTTGTTCTATAAGGATGGCCTCAACCGGTGCCTTGGGTTTATGTCAACTACCTGTGTGCCTGGGCTTGCAAAATCTCACTAACTATCCTGGCTGGAGACAATACACACCTCTTTAACCTATGCTTGACCCTCTCTCCACTCACATGGTCTGTATCTTAAAGACTTGATTACCTGTAAAGACTCGCATTCCAATCATTATCCTGTAAATTGAGTTTGTGTCTGTATATGCCCTGGTTATGAACACAATTCCTCAAATAAATTAAAGGAAGACGTGAAGCATCAGACAGCTTAATACAAACGCAAGAATTAGCAGTAGGAGTGGGCTATTTGGCCCTGTGAGCCTGCTCTTTCAACAAGATTATAGCTGATATGATTGTGGTCTCAAAGCCACTTGTTAGTCAAGAATCTATCTACCTCTACTTTCGAAATATTCATTGTGCCTGCTTCCATCTCTCTCTGTGAAACAGAGTTCCAAAGATACACAACTTTCTGAGACAAAGAAAATCTTTATATCTCCCTCTTAAACGTGAGACACTTTAGTTTTTAAACTATCCATTTGTTCTTGTAAGGAGGTCACGAGGCCCATCGTGGTGTATTGACAGAAGAATTATTCAGGGAGGCAAGGCTGTCTCTGTCTTGTACAGAATGCTGGGTGCTCTTTAACAGAGGTCTTTATGCAGGAGATACTGAGAACTGAGTTTCATGTGGACAGGAACTTTGCAAGCTGACTCTGCTGTTAAGCTGTTGTTAAACTGTTACTGAGCTCCCAGTAGGGGAGGGGATTAGATGTTATGGATACCTCGCATACCAAAATATTGGCTTTAAAAAACGGTTGTTCTAATTTGGCTATTTTCCATTCTTCAACAGAAAAAGGCAGAAAAACATTGACCTGAAATTTTTAATCTTGACTGTAAAACTGGCAGTAACTTCTGACATCCACAGAGGTATTTTTCGTATCCGTTCATGGGATGTGGGCATTGCTGGCTGGCCATTTATTGCCTATCCCTTTAAGAGTCAACCACATTGCTGTGGGCCTGGAGTCACAGGTAGGTCAGACAGAATGGCAAATTTTCTTCCCTAAAAGACATTAATAAACCAGATGGTTTTTACACCAACCAACAATGGTGTAATTAGAATTTTAATTCCAAATTTGTATTGAATTCAAATTTCACCATCTGCCATTGAGGGATTTGATTCTGGGTCCCCAGAGCATTATCCTGCGTCTCTTGTTCACTAGTTCAGCACTGTGCCACTGCCTCACCCTTGCTGTTAGTGATATCCTCCTGCTTCAAGGATACACAGTTGTAGTCTTTGCAGATGTAATCAGTGCAGAATCACTGCTTACCTTTACATATATAAAGAACATTGAACAGAGAACATTACTATGCAGTGCAGGCCCTTCAGCCCTCGATGTTGTGCTGACCAGTGGAACCAATCTAATGAACCTCTAACCTAAACTATTCCAATATGATCCATATGCCTATCCAATGACAATTTGAATACCTTTAAAGTTGGCGAGTCCAATACTGCTGCATGCAGGGCATTCCAAGCCCTTACTATCCTCTGAGTAAAGACTGCCTAGATTTCGTTGAACCCAACCAACCTCGTCAGAAGACAAACATGAGACATGGCGGACAGAATATCCTTCACCATTCAGTTCTTCCCCAGAGCAGAGAAGCTGCAACATCTTCTCTGGAGCCTCCAACATATCATTGATGAAGATGAACCATCCCCACACCCCCACTTCTTGCCTTCAAACAAACTCACAACCTACCAGCTTTCAGGAGAACAGTGACCACAATGCCACACAATCCTGCCACAGCAACTTCCGCAAGATGTGCCAGATCATCGACATGGATGCCATCATCTTACGTAAGAACACCATACACCAGGTACACAGTCAATGTTTTCCAGCTGATACCCTGCAGGAAAGGATGTTCCGAGACATGGTACATTGAGGAGACCATGCAGATGCTATAACAATGGATGAATGAACGCCTCTCAACAATTACAAGGCAAGAGTGTTCTCTTTCTGTTGGGGAACATTTCAGCGGTCATGGGCACTCGGCTTCTGATGTTCAGATAAGCATTCTCCAAGGCGGATTTCATGACATACAACAACGCAGAGTAGCTGAGCAGAGACTGAGAGCCAATTTCTGCACACAGGAGGACAGCCTCAAACAGGATCTTGGGTTCATATCACACTAGCTGTAATCCCCACTACTTATCTGGGCTTGCAAAATCTCACTAACTGTCCTGGCTACAGACAATACACATCTCTTTAACCTGTGCTTAACCCTCTCTCCACTCTCGTTGTCTGTACCTTTAAGACTTGATTACCTGTAAAGACTCACATTCCAATCATTATTTTGTAAATTGAGTTTGTGTCTTTATATGTCCGTTTGTGAACAGAACTCCCACTCACCTAATAAAGGGGCAGTGCTCCAAAAGCTTGTGGCTTGTGCTACCAAATAAACCTGTTGGACTTTAACTTGGTATTGTGAAACTTCCTACTGTGTTTACCCCAGTCTAATGCCAGCATCTTCACATCATAGACTTGGTTGTACAGAGTACAAATTAAAAACCTGCAAATTGGAAGTATTGTGAACTGTGAGGCTTCAAGAAAACAGATAGATTGGTGAAATGGATGGACTAATGGTAGATTAAATTCATTGCAGAGAAGTATGAACTGGTGCATTTGGTAGAAAGAATGAAGAGAGACAATAGAAAATAAAGGATACAATTTTAAAGGGGACAGAGAAACCTAGACACATACATACATAAATTGTTGAAGGGATCATGCCATGTTAAAATTTCATATGGCATCCTGGACTTTATAAATAGAAGTGGAAAGTACAAAGAAAAGAAGTGAATCAAATTTATAAAACCCCAGTTTCGCCTTAGCTGGAATACTGTATCTAATTCTGGGACTACACTTTTGGAAACTTATAATGTCTTTATGGTAATGCAGAGGAGATTTATGAGAATGGTTTCTAGGATGAATTCAGTTATGAGGATGGGTTGGAGAAGATAGGGTTGTTCTCTTACAAGAAGAGAATGTTCAGAAAATATTCAATAGAATTGTCCAAAATCATGAAATGTCTTGACAGGGTGGGCAGAGTGAAACTGTAACTAATGCTGGAATGATTGAAAACCAGAGGACACCAAGTCAAGATGGTTGGTAAAAGCATCAATGGTGACATGAGGAAAAATATTTTTATGCGGTGAATGGTTAGGGTATGGAATGTACTGCTTAATGGTGTGGATGAGGCAATTGAGGATTTTACAAAAGGATTTGATAAGCAACTGAAGAATAAAGAAAAGTTGCTACAAGGAAAGGGCTTGACTGGGGTTAGCTGAGTAGCTCTTGCAGTCAGCCATCATGGACAGGATGGATAAAATGACATGTTTCTTTTCTGTAACCATTCAAAGTGTTTCAATTCATAAATGCATTTTGACATTGGTCAAATAGGTACTAAAGATGAAAATTTACCCCAACAGGTGGACTTTTAATTCCAATTCTCTTCCTATACATAGTGATACACTAAGACAGACTTTTGTCTGTTCCATAGCCAATTAATCCTGGGACAGGGTGCTAGTCTTTTGTCAGACACTTATAGTCTAAGAGGTGCCACTCTACATTAAGTGTGACTGATCAGGAGTCACTCTCACTCTTACATCTAGCCATTGTTGTGTTTAGAAGAATTGCAGGTTGACACTCAACCTGTTCGGCCACATTATGAACTTCCTTGGCTATCAAGTCCTGGGTTGGGACCTAAACCTGGAGCTTCAGACTCAGAGGCAAAGACACTAGCTATCGTGCCACAAGAGCAATAGGTTCAGTATTTCTTGTTTATTTTGCTGTTCAAAGTCTCTAAAGTTACCTTTTTGAGTCATTGCACTATGTTTCCAATCTAATAAAGACACTGCATTTACCCTGCATCACCTTAGCTTTCAATGGCTCATTTGTGTCAGCCCTTTTAAATCAACTTTACAGAAGACAGTTTAATAGTATAAATGTACTGTAATGTTTCAAATCTTCATTGAGAACTCATTCATCTGCTAATACTGTCAAGACTTGGCCCTCTCACATGAATTTCCTATCACTCAGGGATAATTTAAGGAGTTTTTGAATCTTGTGTTATGATGAATATAGCACATACGTTAAAACATGGATGGTACTAGTTTTTTCCTGGTGCAGCAGACCCCAGAGCATTAGGGACAGATAACTGGAACAGAGATGAAAAGTCAAGAAGTCTCCAGAGACCATTAAAAATGACAATTGGGATCTGGGTGTGGAAGTTTTGTGCCTTTTCCTGACAGATTCAATTTTTGCCGGAAGTGAAAAGGGGTGAGTTCAAACAGACTCCATCTAAGCTGTTGCAAGGACCTTAGACCACCAAGTGGGGTAAATTAATGGAATAGACACAAATATTCTTGAAGGACGAGTGATGTTTGTACGACTGTCATAATCTGAAGTTTTTTGAATGCTCCACTCTTTTAAAAAAAGGCTGCAGCTGTCAATGAGCATTAAGAAAAGTCTCTTCTGGACTGCTTTGATTGACAGGTCACCTGGTGCAGGTTACAAAAATCATTAACATCTGATTGTGCTTTGTCAATAGAGACGTTTGTTGACATTTTCCCAAGGATTATTATTTTATTATGTGAAATGCTTGGATGAGTTTTAGCAGTGGGTGCTCTTAGTTCACAGATTGACAGTTTAAATAGGCTTTTAAAAGATTAGCTGGTGGGATTTCACAGTCTCACATAAGCAAGATTGGAAATTTCTGCCTGAGGTTAATGGATATTTCCATTGTCTACCCCTTGTCTGCTCTGATTCTGTGGCGGAAGGAGCGGTAGAATTCTGTGGCTGTCTTTGATGCAATAGAAGTTTGCTTACTTCTGTAAGATATTAATCACTTTAGAATGCTTTCAAGTTTTTAATTGATGATATAAATGAGAGTTTTTTCTCCATCAAATGTGCATGAGTAAGGGTTGTATTAGATAATTAAAGTTGTTTTTCTTATCCGCATGGATCCGGAGATCTGTCCATCATGGATATTGGGTCAGTGGCTAGGAGGTGGCATGGGGGGTGAAACAGCCATGCAGGATGGATGGGGGGAGGTGGCATTGAGTTGGTATGAAGGATGTGAGGTACCATGGGAGTGGTTGGGGTGCAGTCTTGAGGACCTAACAGCTTCCGAAACAGCATTGAATGAAGTCCAAGTGAAGTGAGGCACGGCTTCTAATCAGACTTCTTCAACAATTGCCCACCTCTATGGTCACTTATGCTCCGCTTCTGGGGTTGGTGAACCCAATTCCATCCCGCATCCCTATCACCTCACCCTACCTGCATCCCCCTGAATAAATACCATGCATGATTTTACTTTTTACTACGGTGAATCAAGAAATTTCTCAACTCAAATCACCCACCTTATTACTGGCAAACTAGCCAATAATGCCAGATTTTTGTTCCTTTCATGCATTCTGTGCATTTCTGACAAACTGAGGCCTAATGAAGGAAACTCCTGTTTGAAACATGTATAAATGGTATAGCAGCACTGTTCTAACATCTCAGACATATTTTGTTTATTTAAAAACAAGTTAATGCTGCTTGACAACAACAGTTATTTTGTAAGTGGAATCTAGCGTGGTTGAATGCTGATCAAGGCAGCCAATTGGATGTGAATGACCATAGAAAAGACTCCTTTATCAGTCTGGAGAGCACTTATGGGCTGCTTCTTTTTAATTTATTGTTCTTCCAACACTTAACTGTTCTAAAACTTTGTGAAATTCCTTTCTTATTTTGTTAACAGCACAGTTACTAACATCAGGGGAATTCTACTATGAAAAGTGCTGGGAAAAGAATCACCAAAATGAACTTGGACTGGGTGGACAAGTGATGATGTTCATTGGCATTTGTTCAGCTGCATTTGCAAATAAAGGTAGCCAGAATTCCGTATAATTAGTTCATGAGAAGACTCCAATTCTCAAGCTAAGTTGTGACAGCAAGTTCAATGACAAATGTGAGCAAGCCTGACTAACTATTATGCTGGAATGCTCTTTAGAAGCACCCTAATTAAGTCATGTTATGTTTTACTGCGCAAAAAAAGAGATGCCAGGATGAACATCAGCCAGAAAATCCTGATTGGCCACGCCAATCAGAACATTGTCAAAATTACCTGACAACAGCTGTGGGTAAGTGCCTACGCAGATTCTGGGGGAGCAGGCGCTAACTGCAAATTTGTAACATCTGTCATAGGACATTTTTGGCAACATGTATCAGAATTAGTCAGCTGCAGCTTCAAACTTGCAGAATGCCTCCTTTCGTTTTAGATTTGGGGACCATTTTTTTAATTCTGTTTGCCATGCTTTGTATATACTCATGAGTTCTAATGCCTTTTGAGTTTTTTAAAGAAATTCACAATTTTAATGACTCTCTCCACCACCCCACACACCCTCACCACCATTACCCCAACCATTTGGACAACTCCATTCATTTTCCCTGGTTGGTTTACATTGATGCCTGTAAATAATTACCTGAGCTATGACGGAAGGGGAGGGTGGGGTGGGGAACCGGAGGCAGGGGGTGGGGGGGGTATGGTGATCTACAAGTAAGGAAAATAAGTTGATTCAAGAGGTTTAAGTGCCGTTAGAATATTAGCATTCAGGTGGGATCAACACTTTTTACACATAAAAGTAAATCGGTCACAATCTTCAGACCTGTTTTCAGATATGTTACACTCTTTGTGCTTTGAGATTTAGATTTCTATTTACTCTTTACTACAGTACAAACAGTTGCACAAAGTTATTGCAGCTTTTACCACAAGGAAATTATTGCCAAACCATTTTAAACAATGTATTTGACATTTTTAAATTGTTTGTTTTTTCAGATTACTGTTGCTAATTTATGACATTAATTTCTAGCTGCATATTCTTTGGCTGAGAAAGGAGAAAATATTCTGATAAAACTCAATATTCAAACTCCTTTAAACATAGATAAGAGAGGGGAGAAAAGGTGAGAAAAGTTGAATTGTTTTATTATGAGGAAAAATGGCAAAGAACATTAAAAGGGCATCAAAATCTCAAAGGTTAGCTCATAAAGTTTTCTGTTATTCAAACAGGTAGACTGATATTGTATTGGTGCCTTGAAAAATACTTTTGCATCATAGAAATTACACTACCTAACTTGTACATGTCATTGTGTGTCATATTTGTCATAATTATATACAAAATCTCCCTTTGCAAGATGATAATTTTATCCATTTCACTATAAGTTATTTTACCTTAATTTTGCTAGTAGACTGATTTGATTGTGACAGACCATAGAGTTCTCTCAGGTGAGACATGTTATTACATTCTCTTTACTGGTAGGTACTGTCTAATATAATTTCATTTAATTGCAAGTGAATCTTCATTTTGAATTTCATGTATTGATTGATTAAGCAAATTAATATTTTCATTAATGTCCAATAATATCATAAAATATATTAAATATTTGCCAGCTAAAATCACCAATAGTAATTTCTATTCTTTGATTATATGCAGAATGGCATAAAAATGCTTAAGAACTGTAAGAACTTAAAAATGGCAGCTCATATTACTTGTGTTAGTTACCAATTTGTAATTTTGGAAAATAAGACACCTACAAATTTTCATTGTCTATATTTACCATGAACAGTAAGTGTTCTGTGGGAGTATGTCTGTCTATATTAGCTGAATGAGCTCTATCAATACTCTCTGGACGCTTGAGGGTCATCTAATGTGGAATGAGCCTGTACAGATCACCTGTCTGAAATGGGCTCTGCGAGATTCAATTTTTCACTCCATGCCATCTTAAGCTTGTATTTTTTAATTCATTCATCAAACATAAGTGTCTCTGGCTGACCAGCAGTTACTGCTCTTCCCTTGAGAAGGTGGTGGTGAGCTGTCTTCTTGAATCGCTGCAGTCCACGTGCTGTAAGTTGACTCACAATACTGGTTAGGGAGAGAATTCCAGGATTTGGCTCAGTGACCACAAAGAATGATGATATATTTCCAAATCAGGATGATGGGTGAAATTGCAGGTGATGCTGTTCCCATGTATATACTACACTTGTCCTTCTAGATGAAAGTGGTCCTGAGTTTGGAAAGTGCTGTGGAAGGATCTTTTGATGTTGTGACAGAACCTTTCTTTTAAATCTAACACTTCGTGACACAATATAGGGGGAGCACAACATTTCTGTAACTATGTTCATAAACGTACATTTATAAAATATTTAACTGTCATTTGCAATGGTGCCATGAGAATATCATTGTTTTGCTGCTGGCTTTTAGAAATTTACATGTAATTTTCTCCTGTTGCGAGAGGGGGCTCCCTGCACGGGGAACTGTTTCCAGATTTGCTCTTACGTTGGATCTTTCCACTTGGAAATAAAACTTTGTAATCAGTGCCAACACTTCGTCGGCGAGTGGGAAACTATTACGGATGTGAACTCATTATCAACCAAAATATTACGGATGTGAACTCATTATCAATCTTGCTGTCTACGTATATAACTATATGGGAACCTGTCCTTCACTACACAATAGGTCCACATGCAAGGAAAATGTTAATACTCCCGGAAACTTCAGTTCTACCACATATAAATAACCTTTAGTCACTGATGTATCCAGAAAGACCAATTAAGGATCAAACAAAAAAATGATAATTGTAGCAAGATGCACGTTTTAAATGTAGTACATATTCTTAAAAAATGAAAAACGTACACAACAAGATGCTGAAAGATGGATGCAGTGTAAGTGGAATAGTTTATAAGTTAATGACATTGAGATTTGACTGTGGCGTGAGTCAATCACAGTGGCTAAAGCTTTACTGTATCACACTTACATTTTGTCGGCTTGCAGTAGCGGGAATTGCAGGGTGCTCCCGCCCACGGCGTAGGACAAGCTCGCACCCTTGAATCTTTTAAATAGTTATCTGAAGAACAGATTTAGCAAAGGAAACCACTCCTTCGAAACTGCAAAGGCTATCCCATTCCACGTTCCAGTTAAAGAGAAAAGGGAATTCAGTGATACATTACAGATTTACAGAACAACTTTGGAGAGAGAGACCTGTCTCTGGAGACCTTCCTGGTGGAGTGGGGGCATTTAATTGTTGCTTCAGTTTCTGGGAGGCTTGAGTGAAAGGGAAAACTGCAATGTGGTGACCTGATAATACTGGGGTGAGATACAAGAAAACAAACACTAAACTGAATGATGAAAACTGATGAGTGAAGGAGGGGAATTCAGATTGAAAGAAAAATGATTAACGCCTCGAAGTGTGAAATGCAGCGAGATGTCACTACGTATTTTTGAAGTAAAAGAAAGGACTTTGGTTCATTGCATTGTGTGCTCACTGTATTCAAATATTAGTCCAGCTATACCACCCCGATCTTCCACCCCCTCCTCAAAAGATGCGGGTAAAAGGCGTTTGCGGAGATTGTTGATTGGGTTTTATTTTTGGAGGCGAGTGGGATCTGATAGCCTTGTTAGGTATGTTATAACATTCCGGCTGTGGAGAGAGAGAGAGAGAGGAGAGAGGGAGGAGGGAGAGAATCGCTGAATGCTCCCCACACTGAGGACTGGCTGTTGGTCGGGAGAGGCAGCGCTCAAGTCGGGTTACCTGCTATAAGGAGGGATCACCCTGTGTCACCCCCCAACCCTCCCCAGCTATCACTCTCCTTCTGGTCATCTGATCGCCTCCCGTACCCCCTCCTCTTCCCCCCTCTCTCTCTCCCCTTTCCCCCACCCCTGATTATTATCTGCCCCTCTGGGGGTGTGGTACACTTACCCGCTCCATCACCCCCCACCCACTAACTAACACGCACTCCCCCCCACCACCCCCCACCCCCCCGATTCATGCATGAGCGGAGGAAGGTTTGACTTCGACGATGGCGGGGCGTACTGCGGGGGCTGGGAGGGTGGCAAAGCTCACGGCCACGGCATCTGCACCGGCCCCAAGGGCCAGGGCGAGTACTCGGGCTCCTGGAACTACGGCTTCGAGGTGGTGGGCGTCTACACCTGGCCCAGCGGCAACGCCTACCAGGGCTACTGGTCGCAGGGCAAGCGGCACGGCCTGGGCTCGGAGACCAAGGGGCGCTGGCTGTACCGCGGCGAGTGGACTCACGGCTTCAAGGGCAGGTACGGGGTCCGCCAGAGTCAGGCCAGCGGCGCCAGGTACGAGGGCACCTGGAGTAACGGCCTCCAGGACGGCTACGGCATCGAGAAATACGCTGATGAAGGTGAGATTCTCTCCTCCCGCCTCGCCATTAATAATCATCATAATCGCAATCATTATTGACAATTAGACTCAATTATTAACAATAAATAATCATAACAATCACAATTATTCTTAATAATCAAAAGAAGCACAATGATCAATAATAAATAAAAATCCATCATTAATAATAAATATTATTGATAATGAACAGAAATCATAATTCTTAATAACAAACAATAATTAGTGATAATTAACAAGGACCACAATTATTAATAATGAATAAGATCATCATTATTGATAATAATGAATAGATAATTATTGATAATTATTATTGATAACTGATAAGAATCTTACTTGTTGATAATAAATAGCAAGAATCATAATTATGAATAATGAATAAGAATCATACTTATTATTATTAGTAATCACGATAAACGTAATTATTATTGATAATAAGTACCACAATTGTTAATAATACATAAGAATCAATTATAATTGATTAATAATCACAATAATCAATAATGAATATAATCATAATTATTAATACATTATAATTATTGGTAATGAATAATAATCATAATAGCATCAATAATAATAATAACGGCATAATTATTATTTATTATTGCTTGTAAGTTGATTCTTACAATTATCATAACAATTATGATTCATTCATTATCTATAATTATTATTAATAAATAACAATTGATAAAAATATGCCGTTATTATTTATTATTCATACTTATTGATAATTAATAGGATCATAATTATGAATAACAATAATACATAATCATCACCGACAACAAATTTCCCCGGCTCAACAACCGTCACATTTTATATTAAAAGGGCCAGTTCCACCCCACCCCCGATGATCAACATTGACATTTGTAATATTCCCCCGCTTCCCAAAAAAAGCAGGATGTCTTTGCGATCGGGTTTGTTTTTATTTATGTAAACAATGTGTGTGTGTTTTTTTATTATTGAGCTGTTTTGATTTGAATTTGTTTCCCGGGCCTCTTGTCAACGGTATTTGTGATTTTTTCTCCCGTTGTCATGGTAACCGTATCAACACGAACCGCCAGCTCAGACACTGAATGTAAACTGTTTAAACTAAACGGACTGTTCCTCTTTCATTCTCTTTTTTTAAAAAAAAACACGTTGGGTGGGTTGTTGTGAGAGGAAAGTATTTGTTATTTTTGCTCAGTTCACGTGGACATCTTTGTTGGAGCTGGCAGGAGGAATCAGTTTTTGAAAACATGTGGTGGTGTTATCTTAAAAAAAAGGCTTATCTACTTGAGTTGACGAAATAGGAGTCGGTTTAAGGGCTGGGGAAATAATTCCTCTCACTGCTGTGTGCACATGCTGGGCTATGGAAGGCCTTGTTGTTCATCTCATTGCTTAGAGAGAGAGTTTTTTAAAATCCAAATTTAAGTTTGTTTGTTGGGGGAGATGGTGATTCGCTAAGTCAGAGACTTGAGGTCAAAATAGTTCCACAAGATCAAGCCAGGTGTCAGTGATGGAAGTTCAGAACCAAGTCAACCCTCTCTAGCAGATTCAGTCATCCAGTGTTTCACACCCAGCCAGGCCCAAGATACTCCATCCATGTCACAGCTGATAAACTTTGACCATCCAGATTGCTCCACCAGAAGAACCCAGAGGGGTAGGTATTTCAATCAGAGGAGCTGAAATTCTTCAAATTCCCCATGCAAGCCGACACACTAATATTAAGGTAGTGGTAAGAAAGGGGGAAAAACTCTGATAAACTACAATTAGAACTGGTTAACTCCAATGGCATCCCTACGTGCACCACGGTCTTCTTGGCTTTATAAGTTTATACTTAAGATACGGACATGAACAAGTGGGAACTGTCCTTCACAATATGTGCACAACATCTGGGAAAACTAGAGATCCTATTTGGTGAGTGTGTTTTCCCAGTAATTTAATTTGCACATTCTTTGCCATAACGATGAGGAATATCAACTAAGAAAAGGCATCAATTTTGAAGAGACGGTTTTTGGTTTCCTGTTTTCTCCTAGCAACATATAGTTACAACATGAGAATAAGCCATTCTGACCAATCAGTTTGCCAATGTTTAGCTTCACAGTGACAGCAAACAGTTCTATTCCTGTTATCCATCTTTTTCTGATCTCCCTTAAGCCATTTTTTCTTCGTACAACAATCCAATCTAATCTTGAACATTCACAATTTCTGTCTCAACCATCAATCCCATCCATGAATTCTACATCTTAAAAGCTCTGAATGTATAAAGGTTTCTTGCATCCTTCATTTTACATCTTTTACATTTAATCTCATATGCATGGCCCCTTTTGACTCCTCAACTAGTGAAAACTACTGTCCAATTTACCCTATCTCAAGGTTCATTATCTGAAACACTTTAATGATATGATACAAAAGCATTTTTAGGGGGAACTAAATGAAGACATGAATATAATGGGAATGGAAAGATACAGACTCCGTAAGTGCATACTTTTAGTTTAGGCAGACAGTTTGGTTGGTGCAAGCTTGGAGGGCCGAAGACCTGTTCCTGTGCTGTACTTTTCTTTGTTCTCTGTTCTTTGCTATTACATCATATCTGTGTTATTCTAATGACACAAGTTTTCATATCATTTGTATTTAATTTTTTTCATAACCAGGCATTATCCTAACAAATCTGTATTATACTCCTAAAGCCGTAACATTTTTTCTTTAGTGTGGAACACAGGACTACACATAGAACTTTAATTCTTATTAAGAATTTACATAGGTTTATCATTGGTTCATAAGATATAGGAGCAGAATTAGGCCATTTGGCCCATCAGGCCCACTCTACCATTCAAGCATGGCTGATATGCTGCTGATCCCCATTTTCCTGCCTTCTCCCCAGAACGCTTCAACCCATTGACAATTAAAAATTTGTCTAACTCCTCCTTAAATTTACTAATTGTCCCATCATCCACTGCACTTTGGGGTAGCAAATTCCATAGATTCACAATCCTTTAGGAGAAGTAGTTATTCCTTAACTTTGTTTTAAATTTGCTACCCCTTATCTTAAGACTATGATTACTTGCCCTAATTTATCCATATTTTTTATCATCTTGTATACGTCAATTTGATCTTCCCTTATTCTTCTAAATTCCAAAGAGGATAGGCCTAAACTGTTCAATCTCTCTTTGTACGACAAACCTTTGGAATGTCATCTCTGGAATCAATTTAGTGAACTTCTTCTGAACACCCTCCAATGCCAACACATCTTTCCTCAAATAGGGGGACCAAAACAGCGCACAATACTCCAGGTGTGGCCCTACCAATGTCTGGATTAGTTGCAACAGTATTTCCTTATTTTATATTCTAATCCTTTAGCTATAAATGCCAGCATTCCATTTCCTTTCTTTATTATCTGTTATACCTATAAGCTAGTATTCTGTGACTCATGAATGAGGACATCCACATCCCTCTGCACCCCAAAGCCTCTCCCATGTAAATAATAAGTTGTCTTCTCATTTTTCCAACCAGAATGCATGACCTCGCACTTACCACGCATATGGACAGCACAGTGGCACAGTGATTAGCACTGCTGCCTCACAATGCCAGGATCCAGGTTCAATTCCCAGCTTGGATCACTGTCTGTGTGGAGTTTGCACATTTTCCTTGTGTGCATGGGTTTCCTCCAGGTGTTCCAGTTTCCTCCCACAGTCCAAAGACGAGCAATTTAAGCGAATTGGCCATGTCAGATTCTCCCTCAGTGTACCCGAACAGGAGCCGGAGTGTGACAATAGGGGATTTTCACAGTAACTTCATTGCAGTGTTAATGTGGGACTACTTGTGACTTTAACTTACCAACGTAAAACTCCATCTGCCACATTTTGGCCCACTCTCCTAACCTATCTTTATCCATTTGAAGGTTCTTATTTCTTCATTGCAACTTACTGTCCCACCTATTTTTGTGTCATTACCTCTTGGCTTTAATATTCTTGACCTTATGATGGAATCCAAAAATTTATTTGCCTTTTTTAAACAACCTTATTACTCTTAGACACTTGTGTTCTATGAAACTGCACTCCAGAGTTGCTCTGCTTGTCTAAAATACCAAACCTACTTGCATTTACCAAAATGCATTGCATCACACTTACTGACATTGAATCCATCTATTACTTTTCAGCCATTCCTCCTCATATCAATATTCCTTTGCGGTTTCCTTTCTCATCGAAAAAGACTTAGTCAAACCTCCTATTTTGGTATCATCTCAAATTTTAACTCTGTTGGCCTGTATCCAAATCATTGGTGTTGACAGTGAACAGAAATGGCATGAAGTGAATCTTGAAAGATTTGACAATTTACTTCCAACTGTTCTGAAAAGAACCCATAATGACTAGTTTAATTTCTGCTTTCCTACAGTTTTCAATCTAGCTTGCTATCCCTCTATTGATTCCATTTTCCCCGTTTAACCTGTTCCAGTAATTTTTCATATGGTACATTGTCAAAGGCCTTTATGAAGTCTATATACTCTATACACAATCACTCATTAATGCAAGTGGCCCGCAATTATCAAGCTTTGGTCTTCTTTTCAAAAATGAGCACCAAATCAGCCAGTTGAATCCTGAATCCCCAAGGATCTCTTTTCCTCACTTGTTGTAGGTATTGAATGACTGTTTCCTATTTGAAAAAAGTATACCTAGAAATATAGAAAATAAGAGTACAAGTATGTTTTTTGACCTTTTGAGTCTGCTCCACTTTTCATTATGATCATGGCTGAATCTCCAACTTGTAATCTGTTCTCACTGTCCCCCCAATATCCTTTGATCCCTTTAGACCAAAGAGTGATGCGTAACTCTTTACAAATAAACTTTTGAAAATATATTATGAAAACATTATGAAAAGCTTATTCAACAATATGATTTCAGAATTCAGTAGCTCTTGTAAATTGCAACCAGCTGAATCTTACATTTTCTTGGCCCAATCAATATAATTATTACCCTAATAGGAATTTTTTTGCAGCCACAGTGGGCTATCTGTCTGCCAAGTTTGAGGTTTGCTGCTTATGTGAGAACAATAGGTATTTCCTTTAACATCTCAATCTCCTTTTAACCTGACCTCCAGGGCTGCACTTCTGTAAGCTGTAATATATTTGAATTTAGATTTCAAACTGCAAATTAAATTTTTCAGATAATCTGTATTTTATTTTAAAGCAGAATTTTCATACAAAACTGTATATTGCTTATTATTTCTAATTGGGCTGCTGTTACAGTTGATTATCCTATATAGAACATGATTGTTCAAATTACCCTTGATATTTTGGAAGTTAAGTATGCAGCCTGTAGGTTAGTGTACAGCTAGCGATTAATGAACAACCAGTAATCTGTCATCAGTTCTCAGAATGATTCTAGTCTGGAAAGTGAGGTATTATTGGACTTAAATTGAAATAAATTCTCATAATTATTGCAATTTAATTTTTTTTGATCAAATTATTAGGAGTCAACATTGTCAAAACATTATCAAAACTAATACTTCAAATAAAGATGTATCAGACGAACTCATGTCTGCAATTCAGTTTTACATTTTATAGCTAGCAGCAAGGAAATTACAAATACAGAGATTTATAAAATCCATTATACAGCCTATCAAAATATCTAGTAAAGATCTTGGTTAAGTCAGTTGACGAAAAAGAACATTCTTCCATTAGAAGTATTACAGAGAATCATTATGCATGAATAGACATTTAAATTTGTTTCTGGAAATACATTTTTAAAATTGTTCCAATCAGAAATATCTCTCATATTATTAGTTACAAGAACATAATAAAATTAGTCCCTTCATGTGCCAGATTATTGCAGCAGTTAATTCAGAGTGTCTAAATTAATAAAATATTCCAATTTAGATAGCAATTTAACATTTTGTGTACTGAGTGCACTAAACGGTGATGTTGCCAGAGGTGTTGGCTGGTTTCCATAGTAACAAAACAACTCACACTGCATAAACTCTGAGCTGCAAGATAAAACTGCAGTAGTCATATATAAATGAATTTCTTTGAGAAATGTTATTCACATGTATTTTAAAAAGACTAAAAACAGATCAATTTATAAATCCAGAGCCCGAGGACAAGATATGGTACCTAGGTTAAAAACCCACCATAGCAGATGGTAAAATTTGAATTCAATGACAATCTGGAATTTAAAAATCTAGTGATAACCATAAATCAATTGTCATAAAAACTCATCTGGCTCAGGAATGAATATCCAAGCAGAAAGTCTGCTATCTATACCTGGTCTGGCTACATGTGCCTCTAGATCCATCGCAATGTGGTTGGCTCTCAAATGCCCTCAAACGGACAGTTATGCCCAGCCTGTGATGCCCATGTCCCATAGCATGAATAAAAAAACATGTTGAATCAGTATACAATTATGGATAAACATGATTTTGGATGATCTAAGCCAGTTAATTCATACAGGATTATAGCTTCATTTTCATTTTCCTAACTTGTTAAATATCTACATTTTGAAAATTCACAACTTCAACTGAAAACTACAAAAAAAAGTATCAACTAAATTAGGGCCTTTAAGTGACTATAGTATTCTTCCCAGATGTTATTTAGTTTTACACTTTATAGTTGGCATCAGGGAAGTAACAAATGTCATTTTACCATCCATTAATTAGTTGGAAATAATCATTCCTAATGTATTATTGCATTCATTTTCAAACCTGACACTGAATAGCTTAGTATGAGAACTGCTGGTTATACAAAGTCAAAACAGTGGCTGGGATTTTACCAGCTCCCTCCTCCCAACCCTCCCATCACTCCTGCCTCCCCCAGGGAAGCTGAGACCAAAGGGTCGCCCAGTGGGCAGTGCCAAGGTGCAGGATCAGTGGAGGGTGGGTTTATGGTGGTCAGGCCATATGGGGGTCGGGGCACATGGGATGGAGCCTGAAGTTGCTTGGCCTGAAGAGGTGGTCTGATGAGATCCACTGCCAGTCTGCAACATGATTGGATCTGGGGGAGTGGGAGCCTGCTGCCGCTGTGCAATGCAATTAGATTGGGGTGGAGGGGGGTTTGCTGCCACTCTGTAACACAATCAGATTGGGGGAGAGGGGTACTGAATGCAGCAGGGGCTACATCTTGGGTGGTGTGGGGCTCGCGATCGCTGAGAGCTGCCCGCAATTGTGGTGGTGGGGAGGGGGCGGGGGGTGAGGGTTTGTGAGGCTGCCTGCAATAGCAATGGCTTGGCAGATCTGCACATGTGCAATAACGCTGTCTACAGGCTGACTGGTGAATGAAGACCAGCCCACTACCTGCAACAGCTAGAAACTGTTAAGCCCATATTTTCCACTCAGTGCATAAGCATGAAAATTTGCTCAAAGAATGGATCAGAAATTCTCTCATTTTTACGCTAGCTGGACAGTTAAAATCAATATTGTAAAATTTCGCCCAATGTGCCAGAAAATAAAGAAACTTAAATTTAAAAATATCAGTGTAATAATCAAATTATAGGTATGCAGGTTCCATGTTTTGGAATCCCAGAAACCATCTTACACTTAGCTTTATTTGCTAGAAAACTCCTTTGTGTGTTGAATACTTTCAGGTATTAATCTTAGTACTGTGGTAACACTTTGATCTCTGAATTGGAAGATTATGGGTTCAAATTCCACACCAAAGATTTGAATGCATAACCCAGTTTGGCACTCTAGTGCATTACTGAGGAAGTACTGCACTGTTGGAAATGCTGTTTTTCAGCTAAAGCACTGCCTGCTCTCTACAGTGGATATAAAATATTCCATTTCATATATATGATATATTTGATGGAAGAAAACAATTTTCTTGTTGTCTGGCCAAATTTCATCCCTCAACAAATTTCCCTAAAAGATTATCTGGTCATTATGTTACTGCTGTTCATGGATACTAGCTTGTGAGCAAATTGACTGCTGTGTTTTTTCACTACTTCAAAACGTACTTCTTTAGTTGTAAAGCATTTTGGGATATCCTGAGAGCTGTGTAAGTGCAACTACTTCTTCACTTTCTGTCAGTGATTCTTTCTCGGCATGTTACATTTTAAATTATTTCTAATACTTTACATTTCTGGTTTAAATTAGTAGATTGAAACACTAAAAGTGGAGATGTTATTAAGGTGTAACCAGAAATAGTACATTCCAGTGTTCTAAAAGTTTAGTGTTAACTTAATGATCAAAATAAATCTGCAGCAACATACTTTCTACAAATATTTTGAGGTGTGTGCAGTTTCGTATCGTATATGCAAGGATAGCTCAAGAATAAATGGACGATATGTTATTGGCCATTAGTTACTTACCCACCTGATATTCAGTTTCATTGACTGCAGTATAAACCCATTTTGCACCACTGTAAAGACATATTTCTATCTTAATGAGTTTACAATTTAACGTATGTTATTTTGTGAAAACCAGGCCTTTCCTTAGAGCTAAGAGGTCTTTCATGTCCTAGTGGTTGATCATAACATGATATTGGTAAAGCTACAAATAGATCTTCTCAGCCTTTAACCTAAAGGTTTTGTAAGATATGGGTAGGCTTGAGACACATGTCTGCTCTGTGCTTAATGGGCAATAAATGCTGGCCAGCCAGTGATGCCCATATTGTACAAATTAATATTAAAAAAAATGAAAATATATGAAAATCTCTCATTCAATTAAAATCTTAAATATGCTGAGGTTTGTCAAATGATCTCTTCCATAAATTAAGCATTTGTTCTGATGACAAAGGGATACATTAGCCAATGATCAGTGTCTGTCTCCGTCCTCATTCTTAAGTTTTAGAATCATCATTGTGTTTTGAAATTTTACAACTTATTTTCCTTTTGGAATTGGCATAGTTTTTCCAGCTTTAGTGAAGGTAAATAGGCTTTTTAGCTAAGCTTGTCATTTAAGACAAATATCCAACCTAAAAGCCACAATTTCTTTACAACATTTAGGCCTTATATCAGATTTGTCTAAGTCTGTAACAAATTGATGATTGGGTAGATTGTAAAGTTCATATTGGACACTTTTTGGAATGGTCACAAATAACTCTTCTTAATAATTATGAGTTACAGGACCCTATTTTAACTGGCAGACTTTATTTTAACTGGCACATCCCTAATCAGAATCAAACTGGGCAGTTAAAATGGAACGGGAGAATCACCCATTCATTTTCTGTCCTGATCTGATTGCCTGCAATTTAAACTTTCACTCGATAGGCCTCCACCTCATGATTATAAGCCTCCAATGATAGCATTGACAGTATCTTTGCTCATTCTTGGAAGGATTACTTTTTCAGAAAGTCAAAGTGAGTATGATGAAAACAGAGGATTTATTTCTTATCATAGGTCAAGGTGATCACACTACTTCAGATGAGTTGGAGAATTTTCAGTTTTCTGTATGTCTAATTTATTCAGATGCATTTCAAATTATTGTACCTTTTGTAGGCTTTATTTATTTTAAAATTATGATGTTATATTTACATTTATTCTGTTGAATATGATATCAAACTTATCACAGAATCATAGAGTACCTACAAAGCAGAAGGACACTATTTGGTCCATCAAGTCTGCACATCCTCTGAAGACCCAATCCTAACTCTGATAACCTGCAGCCTCGCACATCCATCATAACTAATACACCTAATGTACACATTAAGAGCAATTTAGTGTGGTCAATCATCTACCCTGCATGTCTTTGGACTGTGGAAGGAAACTAGAGCACCCGGAGGAAACCCACACTATTATTGCTATTAACATTAACCACTATTAACATTTATCTGTTTTTCAATGCTTCCTCTATTCTATTCATCCATTTAATTCTACAGTAACTTCATATGTAAGTACTACTTTAAACAAGTCAGCATTTTTTTAACTAAGTTATTGTACCATTTAAATTGTAATAAAAATTAATCTTGAGAATTATAATGACCTAGATTCCAAAGATTGCTGTTAGTAATAATAGTTAAAGTTGACAATTTCATTGTCATTGCTACCATAAAATGTAGAAATCCATAAGATGCTGTCAGTAATTCTATGCTTCTCCATAGGATGCACAATTGAAGTTCCCACATTGTCTACGATTAATAAAGAAACTGAGTTACTGACAATCTGTCTTTTATGATATTATTCTCATTGTAAAAACTTTGAAAAAGCTAACATTTTATTGTGAGGTGAATCTGGCACTTTAATGGTATACTTAGTTCATAAGTCATGCTGAACAGCCTTGCTGACTGAAAAACAAATTTGATTTTTGTGAAATATTAAATTACGATAAAATCAGATATTTAAAATAATGTTTTAAATGTTTATGATTTTTCATTGTAATCTCGAGTATGTCGCAATCATTTTTATTCAGCTCTGTAACATTTGCTTAAGAGTGAAGAATAGTCAGTGCATGCACTTCTGAGGTTTTCTGTCTATGAGAAGTGATTGACTGCTTCAGTATGATTGACTGCTTAATGACATCCCTATTGCCAGATGCCTGGGGATCCTCCTTGGTGCCTGATTCAAACTTACTTTGAAAAGAGAGAACCCATGTCCCTGAGAACATCAAATCTCTGTGGGCAGTTTCTTTTGAGGTCAGTGATGAGTGCTGCGAAATCCAGGCTACAGAGTTTACAACACAGAAAATGGCCATTGAACGCAAAATCACAGAATTGTTACAGTGCAGAAGAAGGCCATTTGGGCCATCATGTCTGCACTGGCTCTCCAAATGAATATCGTAACTCAGTGCCATTTCCCTGCCTTTTCATTATTTCTATTCAATAAATCATGTAACTCCCTCTTAAATGTCTGGATTGAACCCACCTCTACCATACTTCCAGATAACACATTCAAAACTCGAATCAATTGTTGCATGAAAAAGTTTTTTCTCACATCACATTTGCTTCTTTTGCAAATCACTTTAGCCTTTGCCCTCTTGTTTGTGATCCTTTTACGAGCAAGAACAGTTCCTCCCTATCTGCACTGTTAAGCCCACTCATGATTTTGAACAACTATCAAATTTTCTCTCCAAGGAAAACAGACCCAACCTTTCCAATCTATCCTCACAACTGAAGTTTCTCAGTTTGAAATCGTATTTGTAAACCTCCTGCACTCTCTCCAATGTGTTCGCATCCTTCCCATTTGATGGAATTACACACAATTACATTTGGAACTAGCACGCAATATTCTAACCGAGATCTAACAAGTATCTTGTATAAGTTCGCATAACCTCCTTGCTCTTGTACTCTATGCATCTGTTAATAAACCCAAGATACCATATACTTTATTAACTGTTATCTCTACCTTTCCTATCATCTTCAATAATATGCACGTATCAGCACCCATTTACGAATGTTACCCTTTATTTCATGTCTCGAGACACATCTCGTCATGCTTCCACAAAATTCTGTCAAAATATTAATCTTACCCAAACATATAGGTGTCTATTTCCTGCTGTCTCATATACTTATCTAGCTTTTCCTTACATATATCCATATAGTTTGCCTCAACTGTGTGGATATGGTACTGAGGTCTAACCATAAAGTTTTTCTCCTGAATTCCCTATTTAGTTTATAAATGAGTGTTTTGTATTTATGATCCCTAGTTTTGGGCTCATACTTAGAAACATGTGGGAGATTGGTTTTGGTGGGGCAAGAATGGCATGTGATGGAGAATCCACTGAGAGTCCTCAAATGGCTTTTACACTGGTGGGATTTCCTGTTCTGCCCCACGACCCACAAAAATGACCCAATGGTGCTCCTGCCATGGAAGTTGTTGTACATTTAAATATCATTAGCATGCTCCCCCACTGCATTATCCCACTGAAAGGCTTGCCTCTCTCTCCCCCCCGCCCCCACTTCCTTCCACCAATATGAAGTCACAAGAGTGGGGTTTACAACTGCTTTCGACAAACAAGGACTTAGCGATAAGTGCAGCCTGCAGGAGGAGAGGGGTATGCATGGGCCTTGTCAGTGCCAGAGACCAGTGCTGGGGATTGGCTTCTGTTGGGGAAATTTGAGGTTGAAGATGGGTATCTGTGAGGAAAGGGGTTCTGTTTACAGGGCAGAGGGTGTGATCCTTTGTTTAATTTTATTTTCAAATCAGGGTGCCCTTTGAGATGGATGCTTTGATGTGTCAGGGTGGAGGTTGTTGGTGGGATGGGCTCATCCAGTATGATGTTGTGTGTCCTATCCTTTTCCCTTTGTTTCAAAGTTGTTGAAAATTTGGCAAGGTTGCTGTGAACTACTTTCTGCTTTTCCTGCCTGAGACAACACTTTGAAAACAATTGATAAAATTTTGCCCATTATCTCTACATCAACCATATCAAATTACTTTCATTTCAAATACATCTATTAAGTCAACATTCTCTTTTCTATAAAAAAGAATGCTGAGGCCATTCAATTTTTCATTATGCCTCTAATCTTTCAGTCCTGGTTTCAATTTGCAAATCTTTGTAATGTACTTTCTGCAATGCATCCATATCCTACATGGAGATCAAACTGTGACAGTACTTTTGAAGCATGTTATATTAAGGATTTTAAATTCAATAGAATGTCTTTTCTTTAAAAGGCACTTCTCACTTTTGGGTTAAAGATAAATCTTGCATTTACATAGTAAGAAGTCTCACAACACCAGGTTAAAGTCCAACAGGTTTATTTGGTATCACAAGTGCTGCTCTTTGTGCCCTTCATCACTTACCTGATGAAGAAGCAGCAACCACCTCAGTCCAACCCTGGCACCTCCACAGCTTGCATTTATATAGCTCTCTCAGGGTGTGTAACTCCATAGATAATGAATGATTCACTTCTGAAGTGTTAAGTAAGCAAGAATTCACAACCAGCAATGAGGGTCATGACCAGACATCATTCTTAGCTATGAGTTATCTATTTAGATGATTTTCACTAGTCTGGGGATAATTTTTGGGGCTACCTATTAATGAGTATTTATTTTCTTATTGCATCCCCAGGTACATACCAGGGCCAGTTTACAGGAGGGATGCGCCATGGATATGGAGTGCGCCAAAGTGTTCCGTATGGGATGGCCACCATGATCCGCTCACCCCTACGCACCTCACTTACCTCCCTCCGCAGTGAGCACAGTAACGGGACCGTGCTGCAACTGGAGCCACCAGCTGACTCGCTGGCCTTGGCCACCCCATCTGTCGCTGCTGCCTCAGCTTCTGCCTCCACCATCGGGCCAAGTCGTGGTGGTTTTGCCCTGAGTCTCCACAGTGCTGGTGATGCTGAGCAGAAGCCTAAGAAGAAGGGTCTATTCCGGCGAGGATCACTGCTGGGTAAGCTGAGAAAGAGCGAGTCCAAGAGTTCACTATCTAGCCAAAGGAGCAAGCTCAGCTTCCTCAAGAGTGATGCCGGCCTCAGCTCAGCTGCCAGTGACGCCAACTCCACTGTCAGTCTGGGTGAAGGCGGTGATGACTTCCCACCTGTTGAATCTGATATCGATGCCACCACCACTGAAAGTTACATGGGCGAATGGAAGAATGACAAGCGCTCAGGATATGGGGTCAGTGAGAGGTCAAGTGGCCTCAAGTATGAGGGCGAGTGGCATGACAACCTGAGGCACGGCTATGGCTGCACCACCTTCCCAGATGGCCATAAGGAAGAGGGCAAATACAAAAACAATGTGCTGGTAAAGGGCAAGAAGAAGCACCTGATACCGCTGAGGACCAACAAGCTGAGGGAGAAGGTGGAAAGGAGTATGGAAGGGGCACAAAGGGCAGCAGCTATTGCTCGGCAGAAGTCAGAGATCGCTTTGTCCAGGTAAGCAAGTCTGAAACATTTGCAGTTTAGAAATCAATTTTGGAACAATAGAGGAAAATAGGTGATATTGAATTAACTGGCCATCATAAGGAACTTCTGATAGTACAGTCAAAATTCGTGCAGACAATCTGATAGCACCCATTTTGCACCACTGCCCAAGATCAATTTCTACCTTTGGTTCCAATTTTGGGGAAGGGAAATTGGACTACCGATCACTGACATAAGAATCAAACAGTAATGCTGAAGAATACCATTGAAATAAGTAACTCAGTAAATAAATGGATTTCCTCTGGGGCCTCCAGTTTCCTCCCACAGTTCAAAGATGTGTGGGTTAGCTTGACTGGCCATGCTAAATTGACCCTACTGTCGGGCATTAGCGAATAAATATGTGGGATTACAGGATTTGGACCTGGGTGGATTGCGGTCCGTGCAGACTTGATGAGGTAAATGGCCTACTTCTGCACTGTTGGAATTCTATGATTCTATTCTCTGACTTCCCAACTGAGCTGTGGTGTTGCCAGCGTTTGAGAATGATAAGTGATCAGAAGCTCAGTGAGAATATCATGGGTAAGAAATGTGAGTGCTTGGTCCATAGGAGCCCAAATGTTCTCTGTGGGGCCAGGAAGTGCAGGTAGATCTATTAAACAGAATTCCTCCTGAACATTTCTTTAAATATGGAAGCAAGTACCAGTTCAGTCAGCATTTAAAATGCCGTTGGGATTCTAATGAACTAACAGGACAGTTGGCTTCTGTTATTGATTATGCAGCCACCTATAGCAAAATGTTCAGTTAAAGTGGTGACATACAGGAATCGAGTGGGAACAGGACAATATGTTTTTGGAGACAGGTTGAGTAAAGCTATTTCTGATATTTCCTATTTGACTTCCTCTACCTTGTCTCACCTTCCTGTTAAATTCTGCACTTCTTTAGTCACTGATACTGGTCTGAATTTCATTCAGTTGCTATTCTATTCTTTCCATTACTATAAACAGGTTGTTCCTCCCTGGGCATTATCTTATACATCTTTCTCACTGCTCTGTCTTGCTTCTCTGTAATATGACTGATATTCCTGTCATCTACCCATTCCTTTTCTGGTGCAGCTATTTATTTTGGTTTATCTCTCCAGGACTGAATTGGATCTCTGTCAACTTCCTTCTCAAGTGGGATTTTATATCACTGTCAGATGCCTGGCCATCTCTTTTGCTGCTTCTCTTGCACAGCTATTTGCCCTTCTTGCCCTATGTTCACTAAATATGTATTTATCATCTTTCTGTTTCTCTCCTCTGTATTCTGTGCTTCTATTCATTTGTCTGCTTCTGTTAAAATTTCTTAATTGTGCCTGTTTTCGTTATTCTATTTCTTTCTTTGACATATCTAATTGCTTTTGTTCTCTTACTGAATTGCTTTGTCCGTCCCTTTTGCTACATGCATTTCCCTTTTAAATACCGCTTTTCAATCTCAGATGTCTGTTTGTCTCTTCCATATCTTGAGGCTCTGATTTCTCTCTTAAATATTATGATCTGTTGCTTGTTTGTTTCATCCTTGTATCTTCCATCTATCCTTTCCTTTCAGCTCTTCAATGCCCACCATGTCATTATTCACAGCTTATTGATTTCCTGCCGCTAAATATTTCTTGTTTATTTAACACTGACTGATCTTTCTTCTTCTTCCTATTTTATTTGGCACCATAATAACATTGCATTACATCACATCAAGTTATTCAGTCAATATAGTTGCCAAAACCAACTTGACTCTTAGTAATTAGTACGTTGGAACCAACATGTACATCTGAAGTACTAACATAATGTCCAACAGAAAGTTTGGATGAGGTTTTACATTTTCTTATATTTTCTTCTCACTGTTCCTAAGCAGAAGCACAAGATGGATGCTAAACCTTTGCCAAAAGTGAAGGATGGAAAATTACAGTAATTGTTAACTTAGCTAATCTCACTTTCTAATGACAAAATACAGAGTACCTTTGATAGAACAGGTTGCTTGTTCTACTCCCAAACAGAGGATTGTGCTTAATGGGGATAAACCTCAAAAATATACTGTAGGAATGAATACAAAATAAATTCAAAGTGAAAATTTAGAAAAAGTAAACTGAGTCTAACATTTTACCTACCATCACTGGTTGACCTGATACTTTCTGTATACTTTTAAGGAGCAATTTTATAAAGTTGCCAGGACTTCCAGTATAACACTTGAGCATTTTTAAGTAAACCTAATATTTCACAAAATTAGTTGGTACTTAATGCAAAGTTAAGAATTTAAGAGACTACTTTCTTGTGTTTGTCTCACTTCAGTGCAATGAAAGAATTTTGTTATATTAAGCTGCTGGTCCATTGAAAAGTTTATGAATGTGCTTATGGAAGTAAATTTTCAATGGAAACTTGAAACCAAACCTAGCTAATGCATTCCCTGTGTATTTTGAGGTAATTTCCTGATTGCACACATCAATCCCCTCCCCAGTCCTCCCTATCTCTTTGATGAATGTGTTTACTTGTTCTTGGCTTTACCTTTGTCACAATCTGTGCGGGAAAATCATAACCAAAATGACCAACTTTGTCAAACAATTCCCAAAATAAAGTAATTGTCAACAAGGGGGCAAATTTGACCTCCTTGGGACTAAGACTCATTTGGGGTGGCATTGGGAGGGGAGGGGAAAGTAGGGATAGAGAGCCGGATAATGGAATGTTATCCACTATGGAGGCCAGCAGGAAAACACGTTAAATCCTCTGTCCCAATCTCATTGAATATGCACTCAGGTCTTTTGCGCCGTATTCTGTGACAGGGCAGACCTGATTCCTTCAAATAAAATATAAATTTAATTTTAAATTGTTGATTCAACAGAGATATTCATACACAAACACAAGTATCCCACCCACATCCCCACAGACATATGGCACCATGTGCATCCAAAATTCTCTAAGTCAGCCTATGGTATGTAGGATCTCTTATGCTCCCACTCAATCAATGTGACCCCAGAGTTACATTCATCAGCAGCTGCAATCCATCCCTAGTCCCCATAGAAGGTCAGCACCCAAATGGTACATTTCTTCAAAACCTCTAGCTGGGTCCATGACATTCTTGATGGCACAAATTCCCTAGCGATTCCTTTAGCTATTTCTTTTAATAAAACCTCATTTATCAGTCTAGTTGGCTGTGGTAAAATTGAAGCATAGCAGTGGAATTATCCAATTCACAATCCCTGCTCTAACCATGATTTTTGTTCTATTCTTTTTAACTGTATTACACACACAACTCCATGTGTGTCCTCTCTGTTCTACTTTACAGTTTATTTGCCTCTGGCTTCATGACATCTGTAACTTAACTTTGTATTGCTTGCTTCAGGTCAAGGCTCACCTCTGAACCAGTACTTCTTACTAGTCAAGAAAATTATAATTGATTGCTCTACAATTGATGCAAACTTTTAAAATCCTTTTCAAACTTTCTTAAAAACAATTCCAGATTCCCTAGACATTTTAAAGAAATTATAATGTTTCTTACAGTTTTAGTTAAAGAGTCATAATACCTTTGTTTCGGATTATTTCTAGCTACAAAAATCAATTGGTTTATTGCAATTTTTTGTCTTAAGGTCTGGGCAAGCACTGTCTCATAGTCATCTGTTCTGACTTCAGAGTCCCTAGCCATTGAGGATGGCTGGGGTTTCGGGATTGTGGGTGACCAGGATGTCAACTTTCTCCCCTCCAGAAAGTGAAGGCACATTTCACTGCTGTCCAAATGAGTGGAAGATATCCTAGCAAATGTGCGTGGGATGAAATAATTTACAATCATTGTATTGGTTGTAGACCTAGCCTGTCTGATTTCATTATGTATATTCATTGTGTATAGCGTGGGGCCTTGCTTTTAAACTTGTGCACATTGATATTGATACATAAACTGGTACATTAAAACAACGTTATGTCATTTTTGCATGTAAACCAAAATGTTCTTTTTTCAACAAAAAGCAATAGCAAACTTATTGCAGCAATAATGAGCTGATCGAAAATTGACAATGCTAAATTTTAACTTTCTGAATGGGCCTTTAAGTCAAAAGTAATATAACTGCGCTGGCAATTTTGCATAAACATTTTTAAAAATCACATATGGTCGTAAATGTGTGTTACCTTCAGCAATGTAAGTCCATAGGGGGATTTCTTCCATCACATCTGCCATGGGAATCAGGTGGGGGGAGAGGTATTAGGGCAGACTATGCAAAGGTCCATTGACCTTGGGCAGGATTTTCTGGTTTTGAGGTGCGTGCGGTCGGAAAATCCTGCTCACATTTTTATTTTCGGTATGAAGAAGTACAGTGGTAGAGTTTACTAGAATAGTTAGAAAGCAGATGCAATGAGATCGAAGATAGGGGGTGGAATTTTCCCATCTCGTCGGCCATGGGAATCAGAGCAGGCAGAGAGAGCAGACCATGCAAAGACCTGTTGACCAGGCAGGTTTTCCGTTTTGGGGCAAGCGTGGTGTTATAATAAGTCAGGCACCAATTATTATCTTCCACTTCAGTCCCTATATATCCTATCACCATTTTCTTTAACCAGTGGATAAGCATATTTTTGGCGCAGACTTCAGCATGATCACTGTAATATCTCTCCAAGAGGAGAGTGGGGAAGGTCTGCGGTTTCTTTGCAATCAGTGTTTAGCTTATGTGATATTTCTCTGTTATCTATGCTGAGAATCTTGGAACCAATCAGAAACAAACATAAAAATATTCCACATATCACTCTCGGATCTAGTGCAGTTCTATCAGAAAAGCTACAAGGCAATAGACGAGTACAGTTTATTTGGCAATTAAAAAAGTTTGTTCTTAATTCTTCTTGCAATGAGTAATAGAGTTATGTGAGATCTATCTTGTTTTACAACATCCATCCTGGCTTGTTTGTAAGAACCACTTAGATGCTTCCAATGACCAAAATAAGGCAAGAGCTTTTATCCACAGACACTCAGAGATGATATTGGCAAGATCATGAAATGAAGTGTTTGTAGGAATTGTTCATTAATTTAGAAGAAAAACTTAACTGTTTAGATAGATGGCTACGCTGAATTAGTCATACGTTTCCTTGGTTACTATTCACAACAGATCAAGCTTGAATGATTTAAAATGCAAAATCAGAACTATATTGTTTTCTTGAAAATTATGAGCTGGGGAAGATCGTATAGTTAGTCCATCTGCTATAGCTTGTTTTGTGTGTTGCCACCAATTCCATAAGAGGAATTTTAATTCCATCCAGCCAGTTAGTGCCAGATGGAATGAGACTTAAAATCCAAGTGGTGGATTTATCACTCTTTCCACCCCAGTACCATTTAACAGAACTTCCTTGAATAAACATAAATGAAGATTCAATGATGCCATTGAGACCCAGATGCAATTTTAAGTGCCAGTGAGCAGATGCACTGCTCAATAAAACTTGGCATGTACCAAGTGGATGTCTTGTCAGGTATGTTTAAACCTTAACTTTTCATGAATTCAAGAAGATAGAGTGCTTTTCCAGGCCCTGTGAACAGTATTTGGGGAACTTCTTAACCACAATACACTCCTCTCAATTTGCCTGACTGCCAGCCTGCTGGCCTTTGGGAGGCCCCAACTTTGACAAGCCAATCTAACCAACTGTCTCTGAATGTCCATTTTGGACAGGCAGCTGGTTGCTGGAATGGTGTCAAAGAACAGCCATTAAAATTATGTCCCACTGGTTTCCTGCCTGGGAGTTAAAATTCTCCTTCACATACTAGAAGCTGATTTGAAGACTGAAAGTGCCCTCTGTTTAATTTCACCCGTCAGAATTCAAATTATTTATTTGTACCATGGAGCACATTTTAAAATGGGCTTCTCCGTTTTTAGCCAGAGTTGCAGTTTTATTGTTGTGACATTTATACGTGAAGTGTAAAATCTGTATTGCACATTTTCTCTGACACAAAGCTCCTGATCATTCCCCTCCTGCTATGTCACCCGAAAATCAAACAACTCTTTGAAATGCCACATTTCATCTCTAAATGCAACAATTGAGCTGCAAAGAATTGATTACAATATGTAATAATTTTAAAAACTGCCATTTCAAGATTACTTCAATCTTGAACTCAATTTTGCATTTGAGAAAATAATTAAAATTTATTGAGGTCCATGCAACTTGAAAGAGTAAGTGGATCTGAGCTGATAACTTTTAGAAATTCAAATTTCTGGTGCCTTATATAGTGACATTGGTACTACATTGGCCAATAATGACATCAGTGTGTCTATGCTATTTTAATGAACAAAAATAATGATCAGATTGTTGTCTGTGGATTACGGCATTGCTAAGTAGTACCACTGTTAGTTTAAGAAGTGCACAAACAAAATATGCATTTTAAATGTTGCAACTACACTAGAACCCTGAGAATTAATTTCTGATAAAACTTTGGCTTTAGTATTATTTAAAAAGATCTAGCAGTTCACATTTTTTAAAAGGAATAGTTTCTCAAACTTTTGTAGGTCAGCAGCAACACAACTCTACCACAATGCTAAGAGAATTGACAACGTATGTTGAGTTTATTATATACATATATGAAAATGATTTGGAAATAAACATAGCTGGTCTGATTAGCAAGTTTACGGATGATAGTAAGATTTCTGGAGTTGCGGACAGTGATGAAGATTGTCAGAGAATACAATCTCTGACAATCAGGATATAGATAGGGTGGAAATTGGGCGGAGGAATGACAGATGGAATTTAATCCAGACAAATGCGAAGTGACGCATTTTGTTAGATCCAGTTCAGATGGGAGCTATAAAAAAATGGCAGATTCATCAGGAGCAGAGACATACAGAGAGATGTGGGAGCACAGATCCTTAAAAGTGACAGCACATGTGGAAAAGGTGATGAAGTAAACATATTGCATGCTTGCCTTCCTGGGCTAATGCATTGAGTAAATTATATTATAGCTATATAAAATCCTGGTTAGGCTATATTTGGAATGTGTCCAATTCTGGTCACCACCCTACCAGAAAGATGGAGAGGCTTTGGAGGGAGTACAGAAAAGATTTACTAGGATGTTGCCCAGTATGGAGGGGATTAGCTATGAGGAGAGATTGAATAAACTGGAATTGCTGTCCCTGCAAAGACAATGAAGGCTGACCTAATAGAAGTTTATAAAATGATGAGAGGCATAGATAAGTTGAACAGTTAGAAGCTTTCTTCCAGGGCAGAAATGACAATTACAAGGCGGCACAAGTTCAAGATAAGGGGGGAGAGGTTGATGCGTAGAGGAAATTTTTTACACAAAGAGTGATGGGGGCCTGGAACACACTACCAAGTGAGGTGGTTGAGACAGACACAATTTAAGACTTATCTGGATAGACACGTGAACAGGAGGGGAATAGAGGCACACAGGCAGTTGATCTTGTTAGGACAACATGTCGGCGCAGGCTTGGTGGGCTTAAGGAACTATTTCTGTGCTGTACTGTTCTTTGTTTCACTAGTTGATTCTGGTGCAGGGGCGGAGTTGCACAGATGGAGTTCCCTACAGGTTTCTGCTTGCCCCAACCCTGCAGCAATTTTGTGCTTTAGTGGTTAGGATCTTGGATGGGAAGCCCACTTTTGCCCCACTTAATGCCCTGAGGGGAAACTTGATGGTTGTTTTCCAGCCAGTCTCAGTTTTTAGGTTAGTGGACAGATGACAGCTCAGAGGGAAACGAGCCGTCAGATCTCAGCAAGAAGGACAGGGTTCCTCCATCAGAAGCCCCCTTCTAACTGTGATATCCTCCCTTAATGCCTCCCTCCCTTCCTACCTCAGCTTACCACAGAACTCCAATAATCTTTGGCGAGTCTTGCCACTTACCTTGTCCCCTGTTTTTTTTCAGCATGCTCCCTGCAGTGCTGCTTCTGGCCACTGCAGTGCTGTGCATGGGTGCTGAAGGTCAAGTGTGGGACTTCCTCTTGAGTGAGGGATGGAAGCCTTGCCTTATTCCAATCAAGCTCCTGTCATGCTGAAAATTTCGGACTTCGTATTTTTGGAGTAGGGTGATGATGGAAGATTTAAAGGAGAATGGACAGAACCTTTTACAATATGGGCTAACATGGATGCCAGGAAGGAAAGTTGGGTTATCAGTAGTTTGTTGGAAATCAGATCAAAGGAAATTAAGGTGGGTCTTGTGGTCAAGATGAGTTCATATAGTAAGGGCTCAGGACTAAAGCAGAATTGCGTGGAGTGAGGGAGATTATGGGTAGCTTTATGGATGAAGTACTGGAACAATTTGTGATGACTCCTTCGTGCATTAATAATTGCCAAACAAATTAAGGCACACCAGTAGCTGTTTGTTTAGATAAACTGCTCAACAAAACATTGTGCTCTTGCCTATCTCAGTGGCAGTTTTTGTCTCTTGGCTATATTAATGCTGAATTGTTCCACCGTTGCTGCAAAAATCTGATTGTCTGACAAACAAATTGGCAGGAGGTCTGCTGAAGTTCTGATTCTTCAACATCCTGTGTCATTGGCCTATGTCAAACAACAGTTCCATCTTAGGCAACATTCCGATAAAAGGCAACTTCCTTTTTCCCTCTTCATTGTCACCGATTGGTATAGTGGCTGCTACCTCTGAGACTGGAATTTAGCTCCCAGTGGAGATGTGAATCAGAACACAAAATGCTGAACTTAGTTTTTTTTGGCTGGGAAAACAATTTTCCTTTGCCTTCCTGACCCCACACCATTTTTGTGTGGCCTTTGTAGATTGGAAAGACCTTGGGTGAAAAATGTACACACACCTCTTCTGAGATTGGGAACCCCATTGTGAGGATCACAGGAGGATTGTATTTTCTCCTGCACACAAACTTAATCTGCTAATGTGGTTTTGAAAGCTCTTAAAAATATATACATCTGGTGAAACCTGATGAGGAGTTGCAATATTCTGAAAGATAATTTCTAAACTGTTTTGATATCCTAGCTGGAGGTCGGTCACTAGTGGTGTGCCGCAGGGCTTGGTACTGGGACCTCTTCTATTTGCAATATATATAAATAACTTGGAAGAGGGAGTGAGTGGAGTGATCAGCAAGTTTGCAGATGATACAAAGATGGCTGGACTTGCAGATAGTGAGGAGCATTGTCAGGTGATACAGCAAGACATAGATAGGCTGGTAGCTTGGGCAGATAGATGGCAGATGGAATTTAATCCTGACGAATGCGAGGTGATGCATTTTGGGAGAAAGAATGTAGGGGGGAGATATATGATAAAGGGTAGACCTATTAAAAGTATAGAAACGCAGAGGGATCTGGGGGTGCAGGTGCACAAGTCTCTGAAGGTGGCAGAGCAGGTAGAGAAGGTCATGAAGAAAGCATATATAGTATGCTAGCTTTATAGGAAGTGGTATAGAGTACAAGAGCTGGCCTTTAATGTTGCAGTTGTATAAAAGGTTGGTTAGACCTCATTTAGAATACTGCGTCCAGTTCTGGTCGCCTTACTACCGGAAGGACATGGAGACTCTGGAGAGTGTGCAGAGGAGGTCTACCAGGATGCTGCCTGGTATGGAAGGTCTGAGTTATGAGGAGAGGTTAGGCAAATTGGGGCTGTTTTCCTGAGAAAGACGTAGACTTAGAGGAAATCTAATAGAGGTGTACAAGATTATGAGGGGTATAGATAGAGTAAACAGGGTTAAGCTTTTTCTTAGGATGTTCTCGAATAGCACGAGGGCTCACAGGCTTAGAGTGAGGGGGGTAAGGTATAATTTGGATGCTAGAGGGAGGGAGTTTTTTCACACAGAGGGTGGTGGGGGTATGGAGTGCGCTGCCAAGTAAAGTGGTGGAGGCAGGCACGCTGGAGTTATTTAAGAAATACTTAGATGGGCACATGAACAGAATGGGAATGGAGGGGTATAGAAAACTGATTTAAAATAGGGATCATGAGCCTTGGGAGTTCCCTGGGAAGTGTGTAAATTGTCGATATTGATGTATTTGTTTTATCCTACAGGTACTTCGGTCTGCCTTGTCTAACAAGGGGCATACACGCGATGGGTCGTGAGAGGGCTGCTCTTTGATTTTTTGGGAGTATCCTAGTGTTTCATGTCGTTAGTGTACACTTGATCTGGACCATTTGATGGACAACACAACAGCTCAGTGACTATTGCTGTGCCGTGCAGATACATGGATTTGGGCCTGTGTCTGTGGGAGTTTGCGCATTCTCGCCGTGCTTGCGTGGGTTTTCTCCGAGTGCTCCGGTTTCCTCCCGCGTTCCAAATATGTGCTCTTAGGCTGATTGGCAGAACAAAATCTCCCTAAATTGTCTCAAATTTGGTTCTAATGCATAGATCTATAAGCATGGACAGGGATGACAGGGATCATGGGTAGAAGTGGGAACATTAAGGTGGTGGCCTGGGTTCGTTGGGCCGAAGGGTCTGTTCCCATGTGGTTTTGTTCTTTGTTCTTTGTATTAGATGCTGCATCATAACACAGCTAACATTTTTAATGCAGCGATTAAGCTATAGGGATCTGTCCTGCAAAGGTTAGTTGATCTTGCATTGATCACCATTATTTAGGTATTTGCCATTGAAGAAAGTGTCATAATGCAGTTAAATAAAATTTTAAAAAATGTTTTTGTTAGCCTATGCTGTCATGTTTTATGCTGTGATTTAAATTGACTGACAGCTCTGGCTCTTTAAAAAAAATCCTGCTTTTGGAAGTTGAAAAATATTTCTGCATCTGTTCCTCCCAATTGATCGACAGGTAACCTGCTCTAAAGTGGAAATAACACATGATTGTGTTCAGTCAATTTCAGGCAATCTAGTTGGAAATTTTAGTTATGGCAAATGTAGTCATTATGAATTCTTGGTAGGGTTTGAAAATGTAGAGGGAGGGATGTGATCCCTCTGCGCAGCAGGCTAGGAGATTATCACATTGGCCGATCTGCAGGGTTTGTACTTGTCTTCCCATTCCGATAGTGTTCCCCAGCGTTGGATTTCCAGCAGCAACAGCTCCATGGTCGAAATCAGTGGGAAGGCGCAAAGACCGTTTTAATTGGTCATTTTAATACAGTTTAAATATAATTAGTGGACCCGGAGACTTCAGTCATCTCCCTCCTCTCCACCCGAGTGGTTCAGGCCAACAGGGATTACATGAGCTCCTCACAAGCGGGGAACTAACAGCCTGACCCTGCTGAAAGGTAGGTGGGGGGTGCAATCGGGGCCCTCGAGTGTCAGGCAGTTGGAGGGTACCTCCTGGGCATGGGCACCCTGACAAGGCCAGCCTTGGCCCTGTACCCAAGGGGCAAAGTGCCAAAGCCAAGGAGCATCTTGGCCATTGGGCATGGGACAGTGCCAAGGGGGTGGGGCCTATGAAGGGCAGGACTTATGGGGATGAGACCTGATGAAGATAGGACCTGGTGGGACAACGTGTGGAAATGGGAATTCCCTTTGCCACTTTGCAGACAGGATCAGTGGGGAAGAAGGGCGGTTAGCAATAGGGACGGGCTGGGGAGCGGAGGAGGGGGGAGTGGGGGGAGATTAGCCTGCTTAGGGGATTGGGACTGTGGAGGGAATGTTAAGACACGAGGATGGGGAATTGGGGCAGGGTGCTGGAGATCGAGGTGGTCCGGGAGGGGGTGTTTCCGAGGCTGGCCTGGGAATGGTCAGGGGGCCAGCGAGGTGAGGGGGTGGGGGTTGGTGGGACAGGATGGTGGTGGCGGGCGTGGAGGGCTGGTGATGCAGGGATTGCAGGGCTGGTCAACGATTGTGCTGTTCAGCAATTGGGAGACCAGCAGTGCGGGGCTACTTCGCATGCACTGATTTCAGCACTATGCTGCCGGCCTCTCCAGCGGGAACAGGTCCTGCCCACTGAATTTTAATGATATACATGCTAGTGGTCTCTGCATGCAGAATGTGGAAAATTCTTCTCTAACTCCCACTCAAAAAACCAGCATGACTTTCTCCAGTTTTCATGCAAATTTGACACTTAGAATTTTTCTGGGAGAATTCCTGCCGTGTTATTCGCTTCAGTTCAGTAAGTGGTTTATTGATGAAAAATGGTTGACACTTTAAGAATCTATAATAACATGCCTTTAATGGGATTTCTCATTTGTTTACAAGCCTAATAGGTACTTAAAGAATTGCATTTTTTTTACAGAAATAAGTTGTTTTTCTTTCCAGCATCCAATGATTGTGTGCTAATTTAAGTTCAGGGTTTTATTAATTTGTTGGAAGTTTAATTTATTTCCAAAGATTTTTAAGTAATTTCAATTGCTATTTCATGGCTCCTGTGTATTTTACATTGTGGAAATTGGGTGAGTGACTATGGAGGGTACATGAATGGCTTGGAAATGTCAGACGCTATCTGAATGTGCATGTGGCCATGTGAGGTGGGTTGAGGTGGATGGGATATGGTATGGTAAAGGTGATCTGAAGAGGTATAGGGGATTGTAGGGTTGGTTGGGGTTGAGATATAGAGGACCTTTGAACAATGTTAGGAGCTGGGCTGCTTTGTTGGAGAACTGAGGCAGGCCTTATAATTGGTCTACCCCTGCATTCCTCATGCACTTCATCATGCCACATGAACTCAGCACCTGTGTGAAATGTCAGATGTGCAGGGAAAAGTCATACATAGGTCATACATTTCAGAAGATGCATGAGTCAAGTTTTTCCAAGCCTGCATGAAAATTCATTCCCATGTCCAGCAATTATTTTGTGAACAAATTGAAGTATACTTTGCAAATGCCATCTCAACTCCCTCTGACTATATATTGAGAAAGCGCAAATAATGGGTGTAATTTTCTCGGAAAAGTTCTAAGTGTCGAATAGGTGAGAAAATTGCCCATTTTTTCAATGAGCTGAAATTCATGAATTTATGGTACTGTGTGCAATTCAGAAGCCGTAATCTGTTTCCTACCAGTAGGGGGAGTGGGTGGAGACTATTTACGACTGCTAGAACTGTCAGCCAGTGTCCCCCACCACCCCCGGACCTTTCCTCCGATCACCGCCCCTGTCCCTCCCTCTGATGGGTAGCTCCTTCAATTGCTGGTCTCCTGATCACCAACTCCAACTCCTAACCAGCCCAGTAACCCAGGCCCCACTACCCTTGCCTCTTCTTGTACTGAACCCCGCCACAACATCTCCAGCAGATCCTACCCCCATTAGGCCCTGCCCCCTTGGCACTACCTGTTGCCAGGGCTGGCAGTGCCAGGCTGGCACTGTCCCACCTTTGCCCCCGACTACCAGGGAGATTTCAATGAGTTCCAATTCCACGAGTAGACCATCACATCTGGAGGGTCCCCATTGATGGGGATAATCTAGGATCCTCACAGTTGGGATCGGCAAGATTGGAAATCTTGGTGAGACCAGATTATTATTTCTGAGCTCATTGATAACATTACAATTAGATTATACACATTTAAATCTGTCTGGGTCCGAGGCTGATTACGTCGGCAATAATGGGGGGGGGGGGTTGAGAAGTTGTTTGTGATCCCAATTTTTTACCTCTTGCTCATATTTCTTGCCCAATTACACTACTCGACCACCCAACATTTTCTTGATTTTTATATATGCTGTGGGATGGATAGGAAACTCATTAGAAAAAAAATTAGTACTTAGAAAATGTATTATCTTTTACTACTGTTATTAAAGTTTCTTGCATATAGTTTGTAGATTAAATGCGATGCAAACATAATATGAGCTGCTGTTTCCCTCTTCACATAATCACTTTGAGTTAGCTTTATTTTATATTATATGCTGGTAACTCATGATTGTCAGTCAGATGTCACTAGAATGCCCGGTGAAGTTGATATGTAATATGGTCCTCAGAATAACTGATAATTGTGATGCTGAATGTCTATCAAATAAAAAAAAGGTACGTTTACTAAATATTTAAATGTGTTTGTTCTGTAATGTAAAAATATAATGAACTTTTATGGATTTATTTCCTCTTAAAACAAAACTTTCAATAGTCCACCAAATACAAACTGGCAAAACAGATAATTGTTCAGTAATACTGAACATGACTAGTTGTAATGAGTCGTGAGTAGCTTCAAACATGAGTAAATTTCCTTTGGCCTTATGTCCAGGAAGTTTCTTGTATCGGAATTGTGTAGAACTGGCAGGAAGTATACTTTTCATGTGATGGATTGCTGTTTATTGCTGTTTAATGCTTCAGTTTTGTTTTAGTGCTGCTCTTCAGCTTGTGGAGGGGACTAACATTCCTTCACTTTCACTATACTGTTGTGTCGGTAATATAGCTTACTTTTTGATTGATAAATTAGGAACAAGAAAGTCAGGCATAAACCAGCTTGCTTTGTTACTGCAAAAAATATTCATAAATGTACATAGTTAGACATGATGGGAGAAATTTTCTACTCTGTGCCTGGAGAACTGGCTCCATGCATGTCTGTAAGAGAAAAAAAAGAGAAAAAAAAACATTAGATTGGATAAAAACAAGCTTGTATAGAAAGCAATTGCTTGCGGTTTTGCCTCTTAAAAGGACAACATTGTGAGATTAGATATTGTAGCTTTGGCCAGAAGAGTACGAGTTTGGAGAGACAGGACTCGATTTAGGGAAATGCAGACTATTCATGTACTACTAAAGCTGTCCATGTTTATAATGCAGTGCACTCTGCAAATGTTTTATTAAAAGGTCATGAGGGATAAGACCAAATAAAGACAAGAAGCAGACGAAGCGCAGCGTTTACTCCCTGTAACAAATCAGAATCAGCCTGATGAATTTTAAGATTCCAAGAGAGTTTAATGGGCCCTGCAAGGCATTGTGTGCACAGCGTAAGCATAGATCTCTCTTATTTTATGCTTCTGATAATAGAATGGGAAAAGCAGAGATTATTTCAGCTATCTAATTTATTTATTCCTTGAAACAATGTTATCATTGCCAACATATCTGTTCTCCAATGAATTTTAAACTGTGGGTTTGATTAGATGCCAAGTCCATTTAGCAGACTTTTAAACATGTTTTCCTAATTTGACTGATTTTGAATTGAACTCTGGAAAAAGAAAACAAATCATTTTAAAAATAAAAGTTTAGCTAGGGCAAAGTTTAACCAACATAAGTAACATATACTATAGTACTTCCATCAGCTTTTTCAAACCACTGTTCTGTCTACCTATTTAATTCTGATTGCCATTGAGTATCCAGTGCTCATGTAGTCCATACAGCTAGAAATGAGAGTCTCTTAGGGCCAGTCAAACAGGGTGAAAATGACGCACATGTTTCCCAGAGTCAGCAGTGAGTCCTTACTAAATAAGGCAATGTACAAGCTAGTTTATCATTACTGAAAGAGAATGCAACAGCTGATAGCCGACGTCTGCTCCTATTCCCGATTAGTACTTAGATCCACACAGAGGCATCTCCTCTTTGTAGTTGTACTGGTCAGATTGGTGAACATTTCAAACTGTAAAGCATTCAAAAGCTAGAGCCAAAATCAAACAATTAATTTTATTGATCCTGTCTGAGCTTCTGCCCATTATTAAACTAAAAGTTCCACATCAAATAAACAGAGAAGCGTTGTTTTTCTAAAATTAAAATATATTGTCTTTTATCCTCGTATGTTTGTACAGTGTTTGCATTGTAAAGAAATATAGACTCATTTTTTGTTTCACTGCTGCCTTGTTTTTTTTATGCACAAAAATGACATTAACTGGACAATCATGGATACTTCTAGTGGTAAAGTCAGACTGTCTTACCCCTGGAAGTTCACCCATTCCAATTTTTGAGTGGATTTTGACTTATGCAGCCTGAGCCTCCATTGTAAGCATCAAGAACCTTGTTAATATCAGGATTGATTGATGTGGGTAGTCCCTATTTACATCACTACCAGTATTTCACAAGGTAGGATTTTGCCATTTCCAGAAGTATTTCAAAAGATCCTTGGTGCAGCAGGCATAGATTTAGTGTTAATTTTTTCAGCAGTCACAGCCGTGAGTTTTGCCCAGTTCTTGTGGGGATAGGGGGGAGGTGGGGGATAGTTGCCCGTGTGTGTGTGCGTGTGTGTGCGTGTGTGTGCGTGTGTGTGTGTGTGCGTGTGTGAGAGTGGGGTCAGAGGTTTCACCCTATCTGTGGGGAGGGCAGGGGTACCTAAGTGTGTGTGGGAAGTGATTTCCTTTATCTGTTGGGTCAAAGGGAGATGTTTTTTAGCGCAGATTGGGGCGCCCTTTAAAAATGAAGCCTTGGTCTCTGGAGCTGGCGTTGCTGGCTCTCTAAGGGCCTGTTCCACCATCATGATGGTATGCACCATAACTTCAGATTTTTGTCTATAGACTACTGGAACATATGGAGAGAAGCCTTGGCTCCACAGCTAAAGAGTTGCATGCTGCTTTTTTTGCCTCAGCCAGCAGTCAATGCAGAGTGGAAAATTTCACCCATCACGTACATTTCTAAATGTTTTAGAAGTAACAAAGCCTGCTGGTTTTTATCTGACTTCTTGTTTCCAATTTGTCGATCAAAGAGGATGCTAAATCACCCATAGGACAGTGTACTGAAAGTGAAGGAATGTTAATTCCCTCCAAAAGTTGAGAAGCAGATGGCACATGGATAGTTTAAGTATCTGATACAACTCAGTGCTAAAAATCTTGCCGCATGGAGTTGCAAGTGACGTGCAATTTATGGAACTGCTGGTCATGTCCGCTTTGAAACAGCAGATGTATAAAATGTTGGTGGAATCTGCACCAAATAGGCTGTATCAATCAGCCAACAGATTGTCACTTGTGATTGACCCAAACACAGTACCTTACAATGCCAAACCTGGAGCTAATACAGCCCAGGAAAGCTGTCAGCGAATTATGTAGCCAGATAGCACACAACCCTTCTTTAGAGAGTCATTTAAAAAAAAGGTTAGCAACAACAACTCAAACTGTTGACATTCACATCGTAGATGACATACGTTTGAACAATGTACTGAAAGTATATTTGTCGCTGTTTATTATATATCAGGAGGTCAGCATTAAGACATAATTGGTAACGTTTCAAGAACTATAATAGACAACCTAAACATTTGGCTTCCCTACGTTTACCAGTAGATCTTACATAACTATATAATTGTATCAAGGAACTGTACCTTCCTACTGATTTGTCTCTTATGATTTTTAAATTGAACTTGATGCTGTGCTACCAATGCAGCATTTATGTGGGCTTTTTCCTTTTTCACATCCTCCCACAATTCTATATTTTATCTTGTCTTTACTACTCTTTCTGCACCTGATTCAATATTGTATTCACTAATTTTAATTTATAATTCTTTCACATTTCTTGTACTGTTCATTTTATAACTCTTCAATATGATTAGAAATAGATGCACAGGGTCCGGTGGCCATTGTAGAGGCCTACATGAAACCACATCATATCTTCCATCCTTGGCGTTTATTAATTTGGGGGTTTTGTGCTGTGTTCCAAGGCAAAACAAGCCTTAATACCCAGTTGCCATATTTAAAAGGTGCCTGAAACAGCACTAACCCATTATTGAAAAAAAAATTTGGACATTCTGAAGAAAGAAGATGGACTATAACAGGGAAGCTGGAAGATCCACTGGATAGTTGCCTCTCCACCCACTGCTGTGGTGTTCTTGGGTCCAATATCACTAGCGGTCTCCACCCTGAAAGGTAAGTTCAACTCTTATACATCACATTGGTCAAGATATGTTCTAGACTGGCGTGTTTTAGTGCTGGCATCACAGAGAATTTTTGTGTGAGCAAGATTCCACTAGAGCCTTCATCTGCATCCCATTAGCGGGATGCAAATCAATTTCACTTCGGCCTCCAACGGTACTGTGATCTGTCATGCAGATAACATTGGAAGATCCTGCTGTGACTTCACACTGCTGTGAAACCATATTTTGCATCTCCTGCCGAATTCTCCTCCCCCCTCCACACTCACCTCCCACCAAACCTACCATTGATCCCACCAGCAGAGAGAATTCTGCCCACAGTTGCTTGACACATTCATTCAAGTCACAGATATCCAGTTTTCTTTACTGTGACATAATTAGCTCACGCATTCAGCAACTTTCCACTCGAAGAATTTAAAAATCCAAAAAGACAAGGCACAGTATAACAAATGGCAGATATCTTTAGATACCTTGTCACTACGAAGGCTGACCTGTAGTGCTGAGTTTTCATTTGAGGATTGAAAATTAATCTGACATGTGGGATAGGTGCGATAGCTCTAGGTCTCCAACCTGCAAGGTGCATCATAAATATGTCCACCATTATTTCAAAATGGAGAATTAATTAAAGGTCAGGGTAGTGGTCAAGCTCCTAATGCTAGAGAACCAATTTGAAGCCCTCCTGCAGGTACAGCCACATTGGCTGAAGTTGGAACTGCTGATGGGAAGAGGCGGACAGCAAAAGAGGAGGCCCGCAAAATTTTTAGTTTGTGTTCAAGTGGCCACAGCTGCCTGGATATGATCTCCCAATGGACACAATTGGCCAGAGTTATGCTTTGACCGACTTAATGGAGAGGGTCCCTTTCTTGAACCACCACAACACCAACCTCTCGCCATTCCATATTTACCACTCTGAGCTCCCATCATATTGACCACATTGTCATCTCATATTTCTAGTTGATGTGGGAATGAGCACTAATAAACATCTTAATATAATTGATTTGCACGTAGTTGACTGCCTGTTGTTTGCTAATGAATACAAACAACTGCCTGTTGTTTGCTACTGGCAAAATGGCCATCTGTACCAAATTGTGTGGCTATCCATCTCTGATCTAGACCCCGACATTGACTTAAAATTTGACCCCTATAGTCAATTGCTAATTTTATTTCCACCCTAATTCTGAGACTGCAAATATATATATCTATATTTTATATATATATATATATATAAAATACACGTATATATATATATATATATGTGTGTGTATATATAAAGTTTGTGCTAGGTCACATGGAAACAGCAGATATGCAAAGATTGTGTAATGGAGACTGCAAAATAGTAAAGCAGATTAACTGTGTATTACCAATACATTTCTGATTCCACATGTATGGCATTACTGAGTACCAGATTAGCAAATCAGCAATAATTGGAAGTAGGTGTAAGAGATATAGAAGGATCATCAATGTTCTGTTCATCTTTAGAACTGCTGCTGCTGGTCAGCAAAGCCTGGATTGAAATTTGACTTTGGCAGCACTGGATATTGGGTGATAATGAATCTATGATTCATTTTACGCTGAGCCCTATTTTCTTTTCTTGCGGATCAGGTGAGGTATGAGACGAACTTCCAATTTACTGTTGGTCATTGTATTATCATTGAAGTTGTTTTTGCAACTCTTCCAGACTTCAATTGTTCTTAGATTATGTGAAGAAAATGAATTATTGTTCTTTACCAAACTGACAAATTGTCTGTATTTGAGAATATATTCAATGTGATATTTTCTCATTGTAAGGCACACTGTGCTAATATTATTGATAATACTTGCAGTATTATCTCTAAACAAATTTCATTACTTCATGCAAATACAAAATTCCATCGTTTGTTAATTCAAAATTGTTTTTTGCTTGAGAAAGATATTCTAAGTCACAATTAAACAATACAAAGAAAAGCACATCTTCATTTTTGCATGATTTTAATTCAAAGTGGAAAGTAATTTGAACTAAATCATTATGATAAAGGGGGAAAAATGGTAGCTCTAGTACAATCATCTGTTATTTCTGTTGGATGACTATTCCAAGAAAAAAATTGACTTTGTCCCTGTGAGCATATGGAGTCCCATAGTGACACCATGTATATATTGGTTAGATGCAAAAATATGTTTGTTTCCCATGGATAAAAACATACTGAAAGTTTTAGTTGCACCACAGATTTATTAATTCAGAATTTTCTCTCTAATTGATGAACTGTCTAGCTGAGACTAGTTTAAACACTGCACATTCGAAGTGTAATGTCTGGTTCATGCTAAAGTAGCTAATCTCAAGTGCCACCTTAGTGGCACTATCACCCAATACCCAGTGTTAAGGTTAGGAAAATCGACTGAAGTTTCGAATTTCTATTCAATATCGAAAATTCATAATTTCAGGTATCAGTTCAGGCCAGAGTTTGGTTTGGATGTGATGACTTCCTATGGTAAAATGTTCACATTTCGTGTCAAGGCTCATACATGAATTAATCTGTGTGGTGTTTGCACATTCTCCTCATGTCTGCATCGGTTTCCTCCGGTGCTCTGGTTTTTTTTCCGCAGTCCAAAGATGTGCGGGTTAGGTTGATTGGCCATGCTAAAAATTTGCCCCTTCGCGTCCTGAAATACATAGGTTAGAGAGATTACCTGGTAAATATGTAGGCATATGGGGTAGGGTCTGTGTGGGATTGTGGTCAGTGCAGACTTGAAGGGCCAAGTGGCTTCTTTCTGCACTGTAGGGTTGCTATGATTTTAGGATTGTACACTACCTCTGGGCACCATTTTTCAGAAAAAGAGAATAGGATCTAAATTCTTAGTGATCCAGACCAGGGTCGGGATTTTCAGGCCGCACTCGCCCCAAAATTGAAAAATCTCACTGAGGTCAATGGACCTCACCTGCTATTACTCCCTGCAAGGTGGGACAGAAAGATTCTGTACTGGGATGGAGTTCTTCCATCTTCCATCTTGCAGGAATGTGGGATGTTTCCTGCTGCAAAAAGGAAAGGAATCTTCCTCATATCTTCTAATCCCATTATGCAGCTGGGTGATGTTTTGTGCTCTATTCCATGGTCGGTCAGGCCTGATGATAGTCCGTTTTCACCATGTTGAAAAGGCAGTCAACACGGGGGCGGCACGGTGGCGCAGTGGTTAACACTGCTTCTTCACAGCTCCAGGGACCTAGGTTCAATTCCCGGCTTGGATCACTGTCTATGTGGAGTTTGCACGTTCTCCTCGTCTCCCTGTAGGTTTCCTCCGGTGCTCCAGTTTCCTCCCACAGTCCAAAGATGTGTGAGTTAGGTTGATTGACCATGCTAAAAATTACCCTGAGAGTCCTGAGATGCATAGGTTAGAGGGATTTGTAGGTAAATTTGTAGGTAACCTCATAGGAATATGGGTGTAGGATGTGGATCGGATAGTGGTCAGTGCAGATTCAATGGGCCAAATGGCCTCTTTCTGCACTATAGGATTTCTTTGATTTCTATGATCATTGACTCATTATTCAAGAAGAAAGACAGACCTCTGAAATGCACTCTAAAGATGGAAGATAGACTCCCGAGGAAGAAAATGGATTTCCAGAAACACTCTGAGGCTGGAAGGCAGATTACAATAAAATTGAATGTGAAAGCTGTATCTGTAAATACTCCTCCTATCCACTGCTGTAGTCTTCCCAGGTCTGGGTTGCTGACGGCCTCCATTCTATGGAATCCCAGGCATTGTTCAAGTGAGTCCTGACATCTGCACACTACGCTGTTCCAGACATGGCACCGGCACATTTTCCCATTGGCATTTTACAGAATCAGGCATGGGTTGGAAGATTCTGGTTGGGCCTTCATCTGCATTTCCTTGGCGGATGTAAATCAGTTTCAGACCAGCCTCCACTGGATTTCCTGATCTGCCGTTGGGACACTAGCGAAAGATACTTCCAAGATACCATGAGAAATTCACGCAGGGTATAACTTATTTTTGTTCTCTTGTTAAATTCTCCTCACTCACCCACTGTTGAACCCACCAGCAGGATCATGGGAGAACTTTGCCCCAGATGTGATTCTGAACAATCCTAATTTCTTCAGTCAAGCCCCAAATGCAACATTTTTATTTTTGCTGTAAGCATATCCATAATGGATTAATTCTAGATGTATTTGTTCATTTGTTAATAAGACAGCTAAGACTAGTTTTTGTACAATGTATTTACCTCCGCAGTATGACAATGGATTTTGGCAGTGCCATCATTTGAGGAAGTGCAGACATTTTATGTTTCTTTGACTTCTGTCAGCAAGTTGAGAGTGGTGACAATATTTTCTTATTAAGATTTGGTAGCATTTCTGTTACCCAAAGATACATCCAGAAAAGGCAGCAAAGCTATAATACAACAGATACTGGAGGTTTAGGATTTGCTAATTGTTCCAATGGGAGATATCATTTACTTGCTGATCTATGTGAACACATTTATTTCTGAACACGTGTAAAGTTACAATATTTGAAAAATTTGCAGAGTGATCATATATAATTCTTTGTGGAATTAAAACATAGCTGTTCCACACTATGCATCAGAAAAAAATAAATTAAGTTTCACTCTAACATGTCACAGAGGTCAGAGCTGTATGGTGATCCATAGGTGGATATGTGGTCAGTATATAATCGTAAGAAAACCAGCATTACAACTTTATTAATAGAAATCCACAGATGTACATTGGATTTGAATGGCTAGGATTTAACTGCTCTTCAGCCTCTTCTGCTGGATCTGTGGTCTTCCATATTTTGATTGGCATAATTAAATGAAATGCCAGTGAAATGCCATCAATTAAATGATGACAGAAGTCATCATTTTATGTATTTTGCGTCATTAGTGCCTGCCTTACTAATGTTGCTGTAATGACTTCAGTTGTTTGCTTGTCATCTAATGTTGCTGAGGCATCAAACAGAGGGTTTAGAAATTTAATGGTTGTCAGAGCCTATTGTAGTCAGTGCCATGCAGGTTTTGCAGTGGTGGCTTAGTGGCACAGTGGTTAGCATTGCTCCTCACAGCACCAGGAACCCGGGTTCAATTCCCGGCTTGGGTCACTGTCTGTGTGGAGTTTGCACGTTCTCCCTGCGTCTGCTTGGGTTTCCTCCAGGTGCTCTGGTTTCCTCCCATAGTCTGAAAGACGTGCTGATTAGGTGCATTGACCCAAATAGGCGCCAAAGTGTGGAAACTAAGGGAATTTCACAGTAACCTCATTGCAGTGTTAATATAAACCTTATTTGTGACCAATAAAATAAACTTTTTTCACTTATTTGTTTTTATATGTAGAAGACTGCACATTATAAAAGGCATTGAACATGGGAAGGAGTGGGGTGGATTGGGTTTTTCGGTGTATTGTACAGTTTTACTTGGAGCTGATGTACTTAGTCAGTGCATTTATCCCCTCTGACACAATATGCTTGGCCAGTCTGTACCTTCTGGGAGCTAATGATGCTGCACTTGTTGAATTGGGCCAGAAGGGAAGTCTCATCTGTGATGTGTCGAAGATGTCATTCACGAATGAGTTCATAAAGCTCATGGCTTGGGAGGAGATGCTGGTGTCCAGGTGAATCTGTTCATCATTTTGTAGATAGAGCAACTCTCCTTTCAGGACCTCCCCCTCTTCTTGCCACTCTTCATTGGTGGTTTCTTCTGGGTTTTTTTGCTGCCCTTCTTGGACATTTGTCTTTTCTTTTCTTCAGACGTGGTGCATGCAAACTGCAGACACATTGGGTGAATTGTAAAAACTGTCATTTTTAATTGCTTAGAGCTAATAATGATGGAGAGCATAAAATGCACAGATTCATCGGGCTCCTATTCCTGGAAAATCATATAGTGAGACATTTTTTTCTTTTGGAACATTGAGGCACCTATGGCATTCAACGCTTTCAATAAAGGCCTTCAGTTAGAGTATCACAACAGTGCCAGCTGCATTGTACCAGTATTACTACAACAGGGTTTTGTGCAGAGAAATCCTCATTTGCTTGGGCAAATCTAATACCTTAAATGATTTGGCTAGGGCTTTACAAACCATGGCTTTAATTTACAGCAGTGTCCCTTGTCCACATTCACCAAGTTAAGAATCAGACTTATATTAACTGTAATGCATTGATTCAACAATACCAGCAACAATTTGTACTCTCAAAGTGGGTTGAGCAATAGGTAATGGTAATGAACTGACAGGAGTTGGCTTTCGAGTATTGTCTGCTATGTTTTTTGTTGAATATACTGATTAAGGCAGTCATTACAAGAAGCTCAGTGTTGTCTGGAGACAATATTTATTACCAATTTATTATCTATATTCCGTAGGAATTTTTATTACCTATTCTTGAAAGATCCTGAAAGCCCGTTTGGAAGGAGTTAGGACATTGGGCAGTTAGGTTGAGAGTTTCTGTGTCTTAATGTGCAGATGGACAAGATAAAACGTAATGCTTTATTTCATACATTTGGAGACGAATGTTGTGTGTTGGAGTATAACCCTTGTTGACTAAGCTGTTCATTGCACAGACTGGTGTTGTCATGCTTATCTTCTTCCTTCAGTTGCTGCTACCTTTTTCTCCTCTTTCAACTTGGGCTATGGAGAGTATTTTGTGCCCCCATTTGCCTTGTGTATAAATGGTCTTAGGGGTACCAAATTTTTCAGGGATAGAAATGCAATTTGCGATGGCAGGACTTCTCAGATTGTCCCTGCCTCCACCAATGAAGGAAAAGGATTCCTGCCATGCAATGTTGGGAACCCCATTTGAATACATTATAATATAATTAGTGGGCATTCCTACAGCAATCTCCCCAACACTGGAAAATCTGCTCGTTGCAGCATGATATCACATTGGCATTTTTCACAACAGCTTTTTAAAGACACAAAACTGGCAAACTCAATTCCATGGGCAGATGGTTCCCACACCTTATCCAGTATTATTTTTGAAGCAGATAAAAGGAATTGCAGATCCAATGGAAGTGTAAATCAGCATTGGGCTATAGTGGATCAGCTGCCTGTTTATAAACACCTCTTGGTTTTACTTTCCATTGCTCTATTCAGTCTTCTCATTTTTCCACATTCTAGTCTCTTTTATACATTTGTGTGCCCCAGCAACTGAACTGAGATCAGGTTTTTGAAAGGTAGAGAAGAGAAGCTGTAATCTAGCACTGTGGCAGTTCATTGTTGTATTACGGGATTGCTTTGCTCTTATAGGCAGATGAGCTTTACTTAATGTGTAAATTGAAGCTCTAAAACTGTTCAAAATATATTGAGGGTGTTAATAAACATTTAACAAGAACCACTTTCTTATAGATTTATTTATACTACACTTCTTGCTTACTGCTGGGACTCTCACACCTTTGGGTTTTAAGAACACTTGACAAACTTTTGACTTGAAGGATCATTTTTTGTCTTTGCACTCTTCTTAGCAGGGAGCTTCAGTGAACAAGAGCAGGTTGGAATTTTCATGGTGTACTCTGACTTTGAAGGCCTCTACTAGAAGTACAACATTGAAAAGTTTTATCCACATTGCCATTTTCTATTGAAGTATACCCATGACAAAGAGAAGCATTAAAACAGCCTTCATCTCCATTTACACCATAAAAGCCATTTCTGTTTTATATAATGTTGGATGAAGCTTTTCATATCTAGTTTTATGATTCCATTAAAGATGATGTTAAGTCAACAGATTACGTTACAATTTTCTCTTCTTATCTTTCTATTTTGCTAATAACACTTATGTATGTTAGAAGAGATTAAAATTTAATTGGACGGTTACACTGTCTATATGAGTATTGTAGCAATACTATTTTAAGAACATTGTACGAGGGAGGCACAGTGGCACAGTGGATAGCTGGATTCAATTTCAGCCTTAGGTCACTGTGTGGAATTTGCATGTTCTCCCGTGACTGCCTGTGTAGGTTTCCTCTGGGTGCTCTGGTTTCCTCCCACATTCCAGAGATGTGCATATTAGGTGAATTGGCCATGCTAAATTGTCCCTTAGTGTCCAAGGGTATGTAGGTTAGGAGAATTAGTGATTTAATCCGTGGGGTTAAAGAGATAGAATTGGGACTGGGTAAGATGCCTATCTGGTGGCGAAGGTATACATTGGAGATCCCTCTACACAGAGATCCTCCCCCAGTATCTTGGGGACCTAGCAGTTCTATACAACCATACATACTGGTTCATGGGCTCCCAAGACACATGCCCTTTTTGAAATCTTGTGGAGCCTGTGGATCATGTCTATATTACATGCTGTAAAGTGCACTCCCTTTTCAGTTGCTTAAAAGACATTTTATTGATGTTTGTTTGCATTTTAGTCCCATGCTCCTGATCTAAGGGCACTGGTGCGGAGGGGGGCGGGAAAAGCGAAGGACCTCCTCATGAACCTGCTCCTGAGTCTTACCAAACTTGCCATCAACAGGTCCAGACTCAGGGTGACTGGGAAGTCGTCTGACCTGACAGTCTATCCCTCTACCTCAGCTGCATTTGTTGCCAGGTATCCCTGGAAAGGAAACATGCGGTATCCAAAGGCCTTCCGTGCATGCTGCGTACCGCAGGGTTTGGGGTGTATTGACGACTCTTTTAATCATTGTAGTTTGATGTTTTTAAGTTTCTTTCTACTTTGGTTTTTGTTTCAGGTGTTCCATTCTTTTTAGGAGCTGCCCCCTTTAATTTGTCAGTTGATTTGGTTTAGTTCATTTGGTTAGTTAAAAAGATTGACTGGATAAGATACTCTGCTGGAGAGTTGGTCCAGATTTGGATTTACTGTGCATAACGTTTAGAAATTTTGTATAAACCTTTAAAATTGACATATAGAAAAGAGCAGTCATTTGAAATGTAGAGACATGTAAAGGCATTGCCAAGAGCGTTCTGTACATGCTTTGATTCAGCTTCATAACTAAAACTGTATCCTTAGGCTTGGTTTTACATTTCCCCGTTGAAGGCAGGGTGGGGTTCATTATTTCCATTGCACTGCCTGCCCACTGCATAGCCATCCATCCTAGTCCCCACCACAATCTACTTGCAGGGGTGGTGGCATCATTGAATCAATTGAAAGTCTTAATCCCACTTGAAGGCCTCATCCAGCCACTGACAGAACTTCATTTGTAGACCTACGCCAAGTGGCTGATGTGGCAGATTTCCCTACATGGACTGGTGGTTACAGGGGAGAATGCTCTGTAATGGGGTTATTAGATGACACCCTTCCAAGTTTGTATCCTCACTGAGTTGCTCTTGCCCGTTGGACTCTCAAGTCATAGCCTTTCTTCAAGCTATTGTCATAGATTCCATGATTCTCACTGTGTTCTGTAATTTTAATTATTCTTTGGTTCCATTATACTTGCTCGATCTGCATTAAGATTAGGGTTAGATCTGAAATGTGTTGCATTTGAAGATGCTTTAACCCCAAACTGGAATGGTGGTGAATTCATGTGGTGCATTTAGACTATTAGAATTTTTATGTTGAATCCCTGGACACAATGCCCCTTAACATTAGAAAGCCTAGGTGCATACTACAAATTGAAAGCTATTATTAGCAAAATCTCAAAATCATTCAAGATAGCAGCTGATTTACTTGGTGGCCTCACAATCAGTATTTGTCATCTCCATATTTTTGGGTGAGGAATGCTGCATATGTTGGGTTTCATCTACAAAGATATGAAAATGTATAACTCTACTGAAGTGAGACAATAGGATAAATGTAATGAACTATGTAAAACTGTGTAAAACTATGCTTGAAGCAAGTACAGATGAGAGAATCAAAAACGGAGTGCTGCATGCAGCTCTGTTCCTCAATAGTCCCTCTTTGTGAATGTAACTCATTGGAGAAATTGTTGGATTCACCATCATGACATTATGGCTAGAATTTTACTGCCTGCCATTGGGAATTGGAATGGGCAAGGGGCAGATAATGGGAAGATCTGTTAACCTCAGATGGAATTCTGCAGTTTCAGGGCAAGCAAGGCTGTAAAACCGTGCACTGTAAGTCAGAGATGTAATATGGCAAAGCAAACAGTCATTGTAGGGTTTGATAGGGAATCCTGACTAATGCAATCTTACCAAATAGTTAAAGATTTTAGCACAGTTCTCATTGTTGTGAGAGAAATGGCCCTGACATGTAAAAGGGTTGGGGCAGTAAACCCAGAAATCTTGGGAATGCAGTTTGTTCAGCTGGGCCTAATTGTCAATATTTTATCCAGTTTCCTGAGCAGTATCAGATCAGGGGAAAATTTTCCTGCTGTCATTTTGGCCACGCTTAGTGGAATGAATTTACGGCACTCTGTGCATCACAGAGTTCGTCATTTGATTTACGCCAGTAGTGGCAGGGTGGGGGGAAAGTGGGGGCAAGCCTATTCCTGCCTGAGAAACCAGCATTGGACTTCATGTGGGGCTAGTGTGCATGCGCTCATCTCCCAGTATAATGGGAGATTGGTTGACAAGTGTTCCCCCATCCCCATCACCACCCTTCCGATCTCTCCCTGAATGCCGGCCTCCTGATGGCAGATTTAGCTCTGATTGCCAGTCCCACACTCCCAATGATTGGATGCGCCCTCCTGATAGAGGCTCCCACCCCCAATTGTTGCCCCCGCTCTCCGATGGCTGGTCTCTGAGCCCTGGCCCCACCACCAGCCTCCACTCCCTATGCAGAGTTCTCCCTTTCCTTCTACCTCCTCCCAACCCTGGTCTGGCTCCATCCCCATTTGGTCCTGCCCCCTCACGCCCCAGCCCATTGGCACTGCTTGATGCCCAGTGGCATTGAGAGTGTGCCAGACTGGCAGTGCCAGCATGTCCAGTGGGCAGTGCCAGTCTGCCAGGCTGGCAGTGCCAGATTGGCACTAAGGAGTGCTCCCCTTTCCTCCCCAGGATAGAATAGTGCAGAATATTAAACAATCATTGGCACACATTCCTACTTCTGACCTTATGATGGACGGAAGGTCATTGATGAAGCAGCAGAAGATGGTTGAGCTTAGGACACTACCCTGAGGGCCTCCTGCAGAGATGTTATGGAGCTGAGATGACTGATCCCCCCACACCAGTCCCCCCCCCCCCCCCCACACACACACACACACACACACACACACACACACAGTTATCTTCCTATGTGCCAGGTATGATTCCAGTAAGTGGAGAGTTTGCCCATTGACAGTCATTGATTACAGTTTTGCTAGGGCACCTTGATGCCATACTCAATCAAATGTGGCCTTAATGTCAAAGGCTGTTTCTTTCACTTCACCTTTGGAATTCAGCTCTTTTTTGTCCATATTTCAATCAAGGCTGTAATAAGGATGAAGACAAGAATGTTTTTCCTCTTGTTGGTTCCACTGTCACCTGCCACAGATCCGGTTATATCCTTCAGTCACATTGGCCCTGAGACTTACTCAGGAGTAGGAAGAGATTGGTGGGGAGGGTTTTTTACATGTCCTGCAAAAATTAATCATAAGACATCTCGTTTTCAATTGATTTCCTGACATTGATAGGCTGACTGCCTGTCATGGGGTGCGGCCTAGAAATTACAAAAGAAATGGGATTGAATATCATGATAGCTGAGTTTGGACATTGCGGACAAGAGAAGCTTGGGGAATGGGAGTGGCTTGAGTTGGGGTTGACTGATGCCTCACCTGTGTACAGTGTCATATGTGGGAGTTCATGGAGGCAAGACGTCTCCTGAAAGTCCACATATGCGTCAAGTGTTTGGAGCTGCAGCATCTGAGGGCTCGGGTCAAGCAACTAGAGCGGCGATTGGAGGTGCATTTTCAGTCAGGGAGAACGATGGAATAATGGAAGGGAGGCACAGTAAGGTGGTGGACCCAGAGCCTAAGGTTGGGGAACCTGACCCTTACAGGTGGATTACTGTAAGGAAGGGGAAAAAGGAGAGGGGAGACAGTCCAAAGACTTCCCCAGTGGCAGTGCCCCAAAATATCGAGGGCAGAGGAGTAGAAAAGATAAGGCAGGAAGACCAGAGTACCTCAGAGGGGAGAAAGGGGGCTAGAAGGGAGATAGTGGTGGGGGATGGGAGAGTTAAAGGAATAGATAGGCTCTTCTATGGTCAAAGGCAGTACTCTAGGATGGTAGTTTGCCTCCCTGGAGCAGGGGTGCAAGATGAGTCAGACAAGGTAGAGGGCATTTTGAAGGGTGAGGGGACTCAGGCAGATGTGATTATTCACATAGGAGAGAAGGATGTAGGAAGGAAGAGCAGGGAGAATATACAAAGGCAGTTCAGGGAATTGGGAGTAGGCTGAAGAGCAGGGCCTCCAGGCTGGCGATCTCAGGGCTGCTACCAGGGCCAAGTAACAGTGGGGCCAGGAGAAATGAGATCCTACAGTTGAATGCGTGGCTGAAGGATTGGTGTAAGGCAGAGGGTTTCATATTTGTGGATAACTGGGAAGTATTTGTGAAAGAAGGGCACCTGTATAGAAGGGATGGGGACCACTTAAATGGGAAGGACATGAATATCTTAGCTGAGAGGTTAGCTGGAGTGTTTCAGCAGGGTTTAAACTAATATGGAGGGGGGAGGGGCTGAGACTGATAGCTCGATAAGGAGCGAGATGGGAGGTAGAATAAACTTGGATGAGAAGAAATACATCAGGGAGAAGGAGGTTCTGAATGGGCTTGGAGGTCTGGAGTGTGTCTGTTTCAATGTGAGGAGCCTAACAGGAAAAATGGATGAACTTAGGGCCTTAATGTTTGCAAGGAACTTGGATGTGCTTACAGTGATGGAGACGTGGTTAAAGGAAGGGAGCAGTGGCAGCTGAATATTCCTGGGTATAAGTGTTTCAGGCGTGACAGAGGAGGGTCCAGAAGAGGTGGGGGAGTGGCGTTGTTAGTTAAGGAGAGCATCACGGCGGTGCAGAGGGAGGACAATACAGAGGAGTTAGGAGTGGAGTCGCTGTGGGTGGAGTTGAGGAATAGAAAGGGGGTGATTACTATGCTAGGGGTATATTATAGGCCAACCAACAACCCGCGGGTAGTTGAAGAAGGCATATGTAAAGACATTTGGATAGGTGCAGAAAGAACAGAGTCGTTATAGTGGGAGATTTTAATCTCCCTAGGGTGGATTGGAAAGTACCTAGAGCTGGGGGTTTGGATGGGGAGGAATTTGTAAAATGTGTACTGGAAGGATCGTTGGAGCAGTATGTGGCTAGCCCGACTAGAGAAGGGGCTATATTGGATTTAGTTCTAAGTAATGAGCCAGGGCAGGTGGTTGATGTTGTAGTAGGGGAACATGTGGCTAACAGTGACCACAATTCTGTCTACTTTAGGATACAGATAGAAAAGGATGCTTGTTGCCCTAGGGGCAGGGTGCTGAATTGGGGGAAGGCTAACTACAGTCGGATTAGGCAGGAACTTATGGAAACTGATTGGGAGCGGTTGTTCGAGGGTAAGTCCACGCTAGGCATGTGGGAATCTTTCAAGGGAATACTGAAAATGTTGCAAGAAAGATATGTGCCGGCTCAGAGGAAAGATGGCAAAGGTAGGATTAGAGAGCCATGGATTACTAGGGATATTGAGGACTTGGTTAGAAAGAAAAGAGAGGTGTATGTTAGGTCAAAGCAGCTGGGAACGGAGACAGCATTGGAGGAATATAGAGAGAGTAGGAGGGAGCTCAAACGGGGAGTTAGGAGGGCAAAAAGGAGGCATAAAATGGTTTTAGTGGATAGGATTAAGGAAAATCCAAAGGCTTTTTACTCCGATTTTAGGAATAAAAGGGTGGTTAGAGGAAAAATCAGACCACTTAGGGACAGAGGAGGGGAACTGTGCTTAGAGTCCGAGGGAATGGGAGAGATCCTGAATGAATACTTTGCGTCAGTATTCATGAAGGAGAGGGGCTTGTTGACTGGTCCTGTCTTTGAGGGAACTGTGGACCAGTTGAAGGAAATATCCATATCGAGGGAGGAAGTGTCAGAGCTTCTAGGTAGCATTAAAACTGATAAATCTCCGGGGCCTGATGGCATTTATCCCAGGCTGCTTAGGGAGGTGCGAGGTGAAATTGCTGGGCCTCTGACGCAAATCTTTGTCTCTTCTTTGAACACAGATCAGGTCCCAGAGGACTGAAGAATAGCTAATGTTGTACTGTTGTTTAAAAAGGGTAGTAGGGATAACCCTGGAAATTGTAGGCCAGTGAGTTTGACGTCAGTGGTAGGGAAGATGTTGGAGGGGATTCTTAGAGATAGGATGTGTAGGCACTTAGAGTGTTGCGATCTGATTAGGGATACACAGCATGGCTTTGTTAAAGGGACGTCGTGCCTTACAAATCTGTTAGAACGTTTTGAGGAGGTGACAAAAATGGTTGACGAAGGGCGAGCAGTTGATGTCATCGATATGGATTTCAGGAAAGCATTTGACAAAGTCCCTCATGGGAGGTTAGTTGAAAAGGTCAAGGCTAATGGGATACGAGGACAGGTAGCTAGATGGATAAGTAACTGGCTTGGTAATAGGAGACAGAGAGTAATAGTGGAAGGGTGTTTTTCTAGCTGGAGGCCGGTCATTACTGGTGTGCCACAGGGCTCGGTACTGGGACCTCTTCTATTTGTAATATATATAAATGACTTGGAAGAGGGAGTAAGTGGAGTGATCAGCAAGTTTGCAAATGATACAAAGATGGCTGGACTTGCGGATAGTGAGGAGCATTGTCAGGCGATGCAGCAGGACATAGATAGGCTGGTAGCTTGGGCAGATAGATGGCAGTTGGAATTCAATCCTGATAAATGCGAGGTGATGCATTTTGGGAAAAAGAATGTAGTGGGGAGGTATATGATAAAGATATGTAGACCTATTAAGAGTATAGAAACGCAGAGGGATCTGGGGGTGCAGGTGCACAAGTCTCTGAAGGTGGCAGAGCAGCAGAGAAGGTTGTGAAGAAAGCATGTGGTATGCTAGCCTTTATGGGAAGGGGTCTAGAGTACAAGAGCTGGCCTTTAATATTGCAGTTGTATAAAACGTTAGTTAGACCTCACTTGGAATACTGCGTCCAGTTCTAGTCGTCCTACTACCGGAAGGACGTGGAGACTCTGGAGAGAGTGCAGAGGAGGTTTACCAGGATGCTACCTGGTATGGAAGATCTGAGTTACGAGGAGAGTTTAGGCAAATTGGGGCTGTTTTCCTTAGAAAGATGTAGACTTAGAGGAGATCTAATAGAGTTGTACGAGATTATGAGAGGTATAGGTAGAGTAAACAGGGTTAAGCTTTTTTTCTAGGATGGACTCAAATAGCACGAGGGGTCACTGGCTTAGAGTGAGGGTTGTAAGGTTTAATTTGGATGCTAGAGGGAGTTTTTTCACACAGAAGGTGATGGTATGAATCGCACTGCCAAGTAAAGTGGTGGAGGCAGGCACTCTGGAGTTATTTAAGTGATACTTACATGGGCACATGAACAGAATGGGAATGGAGGGATGTAGAAAACTGATTTAAAATAGGGATCATGAGCCTTGTGAGTTCCCTGGGAAGTGTGTAAATAGATGATGATATTGATGTATTTGTTTTTATCCTACAGGTGCTTTGGTCCGCCTTGTTGTCTAACAAGGGTCATATACACGATGGGTTGTGAGAGGGCTGCTCTTGGATTTTTTTTTCAAGAGTATCCTAGTGCTTCACGCTATTAGTGTACGCATGACCTGCACCATTTGACGGGCAACACGACAGCTCAGTGACTATCGCTATGCTGTGCAGATACATGGATTTGGACCTGTGTCTGTGGGAGTTTGCACATTCTCCCTGTGCTTGTGTGGGTTTTCTCCGGGTGCTCTGGTTTCCTCCCACATCCCAAAGATGTGCTCTTAGGCTGATTGGCAGAACAAAATCTCCCTAAAGTGTCTCAAATTTGGTTTCAATTCATAGATTTATAAACATAGACAGGGATCATGGGTAGAAGTGGGAACATGGGGGTGGTGGCGCGGGCTTGTCGGGCCAAAGGGCCTGTTTCCCGTGCTGTTTTTGTTCTTTGTTCTTTGACTGTGGGGATCTGATTGGTTGTTGGGTCTGGGGAATCATTTCACAATCCCGGTTCACAAACAGTGTAACAAGGGGATTTAATTCATGGATCTGATCCTTATTGCCATCTTTTACCAGTTGTTGTTTTTGAGGCCTGAAAATGCTAGCCCTTAAATTGAAAATAACATTTTAGTTTGAATGGAGGCACACAGCCTACTTCAAAAGATTTTAATGATTGATTCGCCCACCACATGGAAGCAAATTGGTTGCCTTCCCCTTCTATTCATCTCTGAAAGAACGGACAAGGGTGGAGTAGAGAAATGTTGGGCACAGATTTGTAATGTTAATTTCCCATCTGTCCTCCAACTCATCTATCCTTCTAGAAAGATAAATATTTGTTCTTCAGACAATACTTAAACCAAAATATTAAATGGCAGCACAGTGGGTGAAGTGCATCTGTCATCTGCCTGTTGCTGCAGTGTCACCCATTTTGAGAGTTGGGCCAAATTTAGTTGAGCCACTCATTCTCCTTGTCTTCCTTAATCCCTTTAGTAATACATTGTGGAATTGCATCATGTATTCATTACCTCTCACATAAGTTTTGAAGCCTTAACTAATTGTCTGTAGCTTTCACATGGCTCAATTTCAAAACACAGTCTAAAATAAAGAAAACAAGAAAAATGAGTAAGCAAATGCCTCTGATACAACTAGAAAGTTATTGAGAAATTTCTATGGGTACTGATTTACATCCTGCATAATTAATAAGTTCTGATCTATTGAGTTTCCCCATGACCTTCCAGACTGTTATGAAAACTGGAACTGCTGTTTTCAAGAACACTGTTGCTTGTATAATTGCTCTGTCAATGTCTGGAAAAGTACTTGACTGTTCTGTCAGCAGTTGAAAATAATAAGCTGGCAAAATTCTTGTTGCAATTTTAAATTCTAAATTCTGCACGCCCTCTCAGTGTTCCAGCCATTACCACAGGAGCTAAATTAATTAGTGTAATCTGAGCAGTGCTTTGATTTCGTGATATTAAAGTTCATATCATAGAAAATGCTGTAGAGACTCTTCAGCAGCATGTAGACATAAATAGAAACAGGTCAGAACCCAGTGATAATACTAGTACGCAGTTTCCTGAATAACATTTTCCAATATTTTTGTAGTCTGAAAATTAAAGTTAATTGTCCAACCTATTGAATGACCTATTTAATTTTAGAGTAAGTAAGGAATGCTCATATACAAGTCTCAAAAATAATTTATAAGATAATTTTATCTTTAAATATTTAGGTAAAAATTAGCCTTGCATGTAATATACAAATTAATATATTTCAAGATAGCATTGCATAAGGGATCAAATGCAATCTTCAGGTGAAGCAGGATTGGGGGATATGAAATAATTGAAACAAAGCATGCAAATATAATGCAATTCCTCCAATTTAAAACCAACATTCAATCCTTAGTTTTGTATTTAAATTATAAATTCTTATGTCCACATTTATACTTGAAGCTATTAATGTAAACATATCACATTAATTATTCACTGATGGGATTGTAGTCATGAACATGGCTGAGGTCATTTGGTGCTGTGGTGCAAATATGAATGCGTAAGCTTTGATTTATGTACATGAAAATGCACATCATTTCTGCTTTTTGATTTGGTTTGATTGGATTTGATTTGTTATTGTCGCATGTATTAGTATACAGTGAAAAGTATTGTTTCTTGCACACTATAGAGACAAAGCTTACTATTCATAGATAAGAAAAGGAGTGCAAAATATAGTGTTACAATCATAGCTAGAGTGTAGAGAAAGATCAAGTTAATGAAAGGTAGGGCTATTCAAAAGTCTGATAGTAGCAGGAAAAACTGTTCTTAAGTCAGTTAGTACATGACCTCAAGTTTTGTATCTCTTTTCTGGCAGAAGAAGATGGGAGAGAGAATGTCAAGGGTGTGTGAGGTCCTTAATTATGCTGGTCGCTTTTCCGAGGCAGCAGAAAGTGTAGACCGTGTCAATGAGTGGGAGGCTGGTTTAAATGATGGACTAGGCTTTGTTCACAACCTTTTGTAGTTTCTTGCTGTCTTGAATGGCACAGGAGCCATACCAAGCTGTGATACAACAAGAAAGAATGCTTTCTGTGGTGCATCTATAAAGTTTGGTGAGAGTCGTGGTGGACATACCAAATTTCATTGGGCTCCTGAGAAAGTAGAGGTGTTGGTGGGCTTTCTTAACTATAGTGTTAGCATGGGGACCAGGATAGGTTGTGTGTGATCACCTAAAAGCTTGAAGCTCTCAACCATTTCTACTTTGTCCCCATTGATGTAAACAGGGGCAGGTCCTCCACTATGCTTCCTGAAGTTGATGACTATCCCCGTTGTTTTGTTGACATTGAAGAAGAGATTATTTTCTTCACACCAGTTCACCACATTCTCAATTTCTTTCCTGTACTCTGTCTCGTTATTATTTGAAAGCCAACCCAGTACGGGTGATCAGCAAATTTGAAAATCGAGTTGGAGAGGCATCTGGCCACACAGTTATAGGTGTATAAGGAGTATAGTAAGGAGCTGAGGATGCAGCCTTACTGGGCACCGATGTAGAGGATGATTTTGGAGGAGATGTTGTTGCCTATCCTTACTGATTACGGTTTGTCAATTAGGAAGTTTAAGATTCAATTGCAGATGATGGAGTCAAGCCCCAGGCCATGTTTGGAGATGAGTTTTGTAATAAGAATGATAGTATTGAAAGTTGATCTGTAGTTATTACCACTATTACCAGGTTTGACTGCCAATTCCTCAGCTTCCTGCCATTCATCTGGCCTGCCAGTGGGAATAGCATCAGGTAGATTTTACATGTCCTACCTACAGGCAGGGACATGGCATATTGAACGCTGAGAATCCAAGGGAGCACACTAACCCCTGAGAAAAGAGGGACATCCTCACTCCACACCACATAAGCATGAAGAACCCAACCCAACCCCTCATAGTCCCCCTTCCCATCAGCCCACTCATTCCCTTGGTCTCCCTCAGGCCACATACTTTTGTTGTGTTAACAGTGCAGTGCTCTCTGATACAGACATCCTGAACTAGAGAGTACTCAAGGAGGTAGGTCCAGTGGCCATTTGCCCATCAGCTGCTACCATACTGCAAAGCAAAAGGTTCCTGGGTGGGCTTGTGTTTTGGGCAAAAAGTTGACCTCGCCATGCTCCACCGGGATGGAGGTATTGTGGCTGGACAGCCTCTGCTAGCCCTGCCAGACCTCAATTCACCATGCCAGACGTGATCTTCGGGCAACCATGTGATCAATGTCTGCATTCCTACCTCTCAGCTGTGAAAATTCTGAAGTGCTCACTTTAATCTCCAAACTCCCTGGTCTGGTTCCCTGGCAAGATTTTAAATCATTTCAACACTCTATTCTGCAGCATATATCTCCACGTAGGTGTGATCAGACCCCTTTTGAAGTCCTTTGACAGAGAGAGTACGCCGCAAAATTCCATTGATCTTGACCACAATGTTGGCAGAATCTAAGCCTGACTGTGAGCCTGTGGTTTCACTTCCTCTTTGAAGTTGCAATGTGGTTGACTTTCAACTACCCTCTGAAATGGCCTAGCAAGCCACTTAATTCAAGAGCAACTAGAGATGGGCAACAAATGCTGGCCCTGCTAGCAGTGCCATCATCCCATGAATGAATAAAAAAACAGTTGTATGCGATGCCAAGTCAAGATGTCAATGTCAGGGTCCCAGGGGGCAGTGCACTGTTGGCACTGTCAAGGCAAGTGGCCTGAAGGGAAATTGAGTAGGAAGTCTGCGGGGGGAGGTGGTCTTAGAGGGGAATCTGAGAGTGAAGGGGGATGACTTGGGCTCTGAGGGGCAAGGGGGGAATGAGTGGGAGTCGGGTCACCCTTATGCCTGCCTGGTGAGGGGAGTTGGGGCTACCTGTTTGTCAATTAGGGGAGAGGATGTCTGTCTTTGCTGAGAGGTTTGTGATGCTACCCTGGTCAGCAGAGAGACCACCATTTATTTTTTGGGTCAAGGGAAGGCTGTCTCTGAGCACGGTGATCAGGTCACCCTTTCAAAATGATGACCCAGTCTCTGAACAGCAAGAATGGCCAGTGAGTCGCTTAAAATGAGTGCGTAAGCATTTTTCAGGTGAGCAAATCCCACCTGATTGCTGCTAATGGCAGCAGGAAACACTTTTGCTTTCCCGCTGATCTGGCACTTAGTTCTAAGTGGGAAAATCAGGCCCAATATTACAGTTGCCATCTGCTGCTAGGTGACCTGTAACCAACCTGCTCTATGTGGTAGCTCTGTCTGGTAGATCAAAGCTATGGGGGTCATATTAATCCACAAAACAGGCTGGTTTTAGGTTGGGTGGGAGATTGCAACTTTAAAAATCTGAAACAGGAACCAACATGCTTCGAACCTGCTTATATCTGATTTTAAGAGGGGCAGTGATAATTTGTGTCAGTCATTTTAGTCATATAAGAAGGTCCCATGAGTTTATCCTAAAACATTTTTTATTTTTAACTCATGTGGGAAATTTGGCTGGTAAAAGGAGGCAAGAAAGGTAGAAGCAATGCTTGTGGACTAAAAAGAATAGGAATGTTTCTCTGGGCCCAAACTACCATCTAAACCCAACTCGAAATACACTTTCTCCCCTATCTGTCATAATTAGACGTGCATCTATCCACCCCTACCCCCACCACAGTGGTCTGTCTATAATCCCCTATGATTTCTCCCCATGATCACTCCCTTACTCTTCCCTCGACCGCATATTTGCTCTTTCCTCCAACTGCCCTCTTACTTCTCCTGTACCTCACTGCTGGTACCCCAATGCTTTCCCAAATGTGAGCATCATTTTTCCCGTGTTTCCCAATAAACCACTTCCACCATGTTTCCCTCAATCATATAGCAGCCTCGACCACATTCCCTGCCTGCTTCTTTACTAATGCTGTGCTACAAACCTCTGCCTATAGGCTCCACCTGACAGACAGCGAACCTATCAGTCAGCCTGGCTGTCAAAAGAAAAACTGAAGATAATGTTTTTAAATATTCAGGAAACTTGTATTTTCGGTGTCCTCTTTCATTGCTCCTCCCCACAGCTCAATAAATATTGAGATCCATGTCCTCAATATTTCTATTGTCACCTATTTTAAGATTAGTACAGAGATCATTTGCAGTATTAAACCAGACATATATTAAGCAAGTAACTGATAGCCAACTCTTCCATCTCTTTGCTGACTGAGTACCAGCTGCAATCTAGCATAACTGTTGTTAACACAAATGTATTTTTCGAAGTAGATGAGGTGATTAATTGACATTTGGGCATGTTAGTTATGGCCACAAAAACTGCCTTCCCTTTGTGCAAGAATGTTGTGGAACTAAGAGTCCAAAGAGTTGAGCACTAATCTAAGCTAACATTTCAATATAAGGGGACAGTTGAAATTGTTGCCTTTTGGATGAAACATTAAACAGATGCATTACTTACCATATCTGATGGACATTAAGGATCCCATGGCCCAATTTGAAGATGAATAGGGAAGTTCTGAAATATCTCTGTCAGTACTTACTGTTATAGGGTGTTTGTTACAGTTTGGTAGGTCTGAAGAAGCCCTTGTAGTCATATGTAGGTTAACTGTAAATCTCTGTAGAGCTATTTACAAAAGTACAATAAAGGGTAAAGTGAGAAGCTGTCTCTTTGCTTGCTGGTACACACTGCTCTGTCCAATATCAAGCTGACCTTAGATTTTTATCCTGTGCTCTTTTATGTCACTATGTACATGGTATTCTATCAGCTTCTCTATTCCTCCACTCATTAACCCTATATGCGCCAGACCCTTATATTACACATCTTTCAGCTAACATCACTGAAACAGATTCACTCCGTTGCTATTTGAAACTTTGCTGTGTTTTCTCACATGATTTGTATCTAACAGAAATTGTTCAAGGACATTCCCTTTTACATCTTTTAGAAGGAGAAGCAGTGCAGGAAGGAGTGAAGGAGAATGAGACAGCTTTTGAGGAGGCTGTGCATTCCCTTTTTCCACTCTATATAGGAGTTACAGATTTTGTAGAACTTATATAGATCTTAGTGGGTGGTTTTGTGGCACAGCTGGAGCAATGACTATCTGCTTGATTAGGCATATCTGGCCATGGTTCAGATCTTTGTGGCCCAGGATTGTTTCAGTTAGCTACTGGGGACAAGTGCAACATCACCTAAGTACCACTGAGGTATAATATATCTGGTAATTTTAGATCTTTTTGGAGAGTTGAGAAATTTAACCAGGTTAACATGAATGACCTCCAGACATCAACATGGTGGGACTACCAGTGTTTTTAATGTTGGATTTCCAAGAGCACAAGATGGTACTCACATACTGTTAATATCCTAAATGTCCAATTTGTGTTTTATTGTTACACAGCTTATTTTGTGAGCTATAGGCAAAAAATTCTTCAATAATTTCACCTTTATTTACTGCCTTGTATGATTAGTATAATATAACATATCTTTATACTTTTTTATATCTTTTCTTTCTTACTGACAAATAGCTATACTCATTGAATGATATAATACAACCAATGTCCTCAGCTTCTCAATCACTATTCCTGAGTATGTCCTATCTCATAAAAAAAACAGGTCTACCAGAGGGTGGCAGCACATAAGATGTGGTTGGGAAGGAGGGGCTACCTTTGAGAGATCACAACATCGGCTTCTTACATTATGATGTTTATGACATTGAGTTAAACGTGGGCAAGGAAACCTCCTATTGACTACCTACAAGCCTCCCTCAGTTGATGAATCAGTACTCCTCCACCACGTGAAAAAACATTTGGAAAGGAGCACTGATGGTAATAAGAGTACTTCAGTATCCATCAAAAATACTGGTTTGATACCATCACTACTAACAGAGCTGGCTGAATTCTGATAGACATACATGTCATGCCACCATAAAAAAGTCAGGAACAATTATCATACATTTAAGTATCATTAGCGTACTTCCCCACTGTATTATCCCCTATGTAAGGAATTTCCCCCTGCAGGTGTAACGTCACATCGGCAGAGTTTACAAAAGGCTTGAATCCGTAAGGATCTACAACAGGTAAGTACGGCTGCTGGGAGGAAGAGAGGGTCATGTTTGGACATTAACCTTGTAATGTCAGAGTGGCGTCCACTTGGGTGTTTTGGGGTGAGGATGTGTTCGCAAAGGGGGAGGGAGGGTTCCCTGTCTGCTAATGGGGAGGTGAGTGGGTTCAATTTCCATGGGGGAAAGGAATCTTATTTTATTATTTTTACTTTTAGATTGGGGAAAATTGATCTGTCAGGGCTGAGGTTGCTGATGGATGGGCTCATTCAGAGTCCCCCCTACCCACTCACCCACCCAGTCACCTAATATTATGGATACCGTCCCTTCCATTTTTTTCAAAGTGCTTGAAAATTTGATGGGAATAGCTGGCAGGCTGCCTCCTGCTTTTGCTGCCTGAGACAGCATTGGGAAAAAAAATAATAAAATTCCACCCCAGGCCACCAAGGCGTGTTGTCAGGAAGAAGTTGAATCTGACTCTGATTGGCACTCCATAGAAGTTCAGGGCCAAAGAGATAAAAAAAATGTTTCTTAGTGGGTGTGGTCACCTTGCGTTTTGTATTGTGAAGCAATTCAGAACACCTTACAAAGATATGCCAATTATTTTTCAAGATCTACATTGCTCTTTTCACATTGTTTTTTAAAGATACTGGGCTTTGGTTACTGGCCAGTTTTTTTAAAACTCTCCTGGCTCCTTGTGTGCTTTTCCAGCCTATTCCCACGCTCTCTAGCTCCAAAATACATAGAGGCTTTGAAACTCAAGTGTAGCCTGCATCCGAACCTTTGCAGTCATCAAGCAGATGTTTGTCATCATTCTGCTGAAGAACGTTAATGACATGGCCAAGAATCGGCACTACAGCAAAGGGAAGTCTGCTGAACTGCCAGGGTTGCTACTTTACTCACCCTCCTCCCTCAAACTTTCTTCATTTATCTGTTTAAGGTGCTGACTACTGCTTGTGAAGGTTGTATACGTGCTGGCATTTCCAGTATTTCACACATGTGTTTGTCCAAGTGTGAACAAAAACAATGATTGTCCATCAGTCATTTCCAGAGGACATCACAGCTGAACTCACCAACCACCAACACGTGGACTTTCCATCAAAAGTCATTGGTAATCAAGAGGAGGAAGTAGAGCTGAGTTTTCACTTTCCTGGTCTCTGGTGCTGTGGATATTTTTAACAGAGTAAGGTTTTACAACACCAATTTTAATCCAACCAATTTATTTGATGGATTAAAATTGGTGTTGTAAAACCTTACTGAGTTTACCCCAGTCCAACGCCGGCATCTCTACATCATATTTTTAACAGCCCAGCCGCTAAAGATTGCTTATTTAAAATTCACTAGTGCAAACTATTTTATCTGTTTTGAATTAATTACACCTCAAGCAGTATTATCCCATATTTGTGTTTATATCAAACACAAAACTAACGATATTAAGTCAGTCCAAAAATTAATCAGCGATTTATAGAAAAAATGACAATAAGTGCAGTTAAAGTATATTGGGGAAAAAAGGGAGAAATTTTAACATTCCTTGTGTTAGGTGGTGTTGATAAAATTGAGCAGGTCAGTCAGTCATCCCTCTATTCTCATCCCATGGGAATTTTAACACTACTATTTATAATGGTGAATAATTGGTTGCTTACATGTATGTAAATTGGGCCTTTTAATTGTAATCTGAGCAGGAGGATTACTTTGCTTACTGAAAGTTGCCTTGAGGATTGAAGGAACTTGAAAGCTAAGTGTTAAATTTTTCTTTGTGAGGCCAGAAATAGCGCAAGTGTTTCTTCAAACCTAAAAGGAATGAATCAGAGTCCAATAGCATATTTCCTTCCCACCTGCAACAGCCTGAAAATGTCTCTCCCTGTTACTTATCCTCCAACAGGTGAGTGGCATCTAGGCTGCCCACAGTCCATGGATGTGTGGATTAGGTGATTGACCATGCTCAGTTGCCCCTTAGTGTCAGGTGGGCTAGCTAGGGTGAATGCATGAGGTTAGGGGGATAGGACCTGGGTGGGATTGTGGTTTGTGCTGACTTGATGCATCAAATGACCCCCTTCTGCACTATAGGATTCTATTATTCTATGATAACATGACAGCTCTCACTGTTTCAGAAGAGCATCTGACCAATTAGATGTGAATGAGCTAAGAAGTTAAACTAATTGGGCCTCGGGTTGTTAAGGATTATGATCCAAAGCTTTCTAATGTGAAGTGTGGTGAAATGGTTGAATAGAGCGGATTTTCTCAAAATTGAAGCATTATTCATTGTATAAAATTCAAGTTACAAAGCCACATTCACCGTTAAGAGATTGAACAAAAAGCTGTGAAAATTATCAAAAAAAAAACTAACTTAACTTTAAAGTATATTCGATGTGAAACGTCTGTAATTAAAAAAAAAACTGTGACCCATGATGGGTGAGATTTTCTGGCTGCATGTGACCCAAGACTGGAAATTCCTGCCCAAGGTCAATGGACCTAAGTCAATTAAAATAAGTCAACCAAATTTTCTGTCCTGCCTGCCACTATTCCCACAGTGGACCGAATGGAAAAATTCCCCCCAAAATATTGTAATATTCACACTGGGCTTTATTGATACAAGCTATTGATTGACATAAACACCGAGAAGGTATCCATATGCTAAAAATGCACTTGACATCTGTTTAGTGTGATTGCTGCATTGTTCATCATTCAGAACCATTACTTGAATATTATACATATGTTAATAGATAGCAATATAATTTGAAACAATCTGTTTTTGTTGTTGCTATTTTTATCAGTTTTGTTCACAAAAAATAATTCTGAATTTTTAAAATTGTTAAACATATTCTTCACGTCAACTGAGATACTTAGAAACCATACAAGGTTTCTACAGTGTAGAAGGAGACCATTCAGCCTGCACCAGCTGCAATCTCACATAGGCCCTAACCCCATAACCCCATATATTTATACCACTAATCTCTCTAATCAACACATCCTGGGACACTGAGGGGCAATTTAGTATGGCCGCTGCACCTAACCTGCATATTTTTGGACTGTGGGAAGAAACCGGAGTACCTGGGGGAAACCCAAACAGACATGGGGAGAACGTGCAAACTCTGCACAGAGAGTGACCCAATTTGAGAATTGAACCCCGGTCTCTGGAGCTGTGAATTTGATTCCTGGTTTGGGTTACTGTATCAATGCGTGTGTTGTAGTAAGGTTTGATTTATGAGCTACCTGTAGTTAAAATGGAATTTTTCCTGTGAGTCAAAGCCAGTATGAGAATTTTTATTTGTTAATCAATGAAAACAGAATGCTTGAAAATAATTACTGAATGCAGAACTTTGGGAGGAGAGAGAATGACTTGCAGAAGCATGTGAATGAGTTGTACAAGTCTTTCTTTAGCTTTGTGTGAATTTCGATATGACTGGAAAATGTGCAATACAATATTGTCATGCAAATACTTAACATATTCATATCCAGCTCCTGTTTAAAATAGTATAGATATAATGTCACAGCTTAAATTATCAAAGGTGCCATAAAGCTGCACCCTTGCACTAACTACAGAGAGGAGAGATTTTTTTCTGCATTCCTTTCTATTTAAAACTAATTTAAATTTCATAGCCCCAAATTTTTAGCAGCAGATCACCCTTGAATAGAGTTCAGGTCAATTGTTTTGCTATTGTAGCTGGTTAGAAGAAGATATCAGTTTTCTGGGTGTCCGTTGAAAGGCCTAGTTTCTCATACACTGCAAAGGTATCAACAATGACCTAAAGTTCAGTTTTGAATTCAAAGTGTATATTCAATATGCTGTAACCCAAATGGTATCAAAAGTCAAAACTTGTGACAAAGCTGAATCATTGTCAGTAAACAGTAATTATCTTGAAGAATTTGTGTCTTGTCATTTCATATGTTGATTCATTTTCCCATACCATCAAGTTCGTTAATTGCTAATGACCAGGTACTCCCGTTTCCCCCAGCCTTTCAAAACAAAATAACCGTCAGCTGGACAAAAGTCACCCAAGATCTGCTCTCGGCAGTAAAACCATTTATGCAGCTCGCAGATTGCAAATGCCCTGCCTGAGTCTCTGGACTCATGATGTGGAGATGCTGGCGTTGGACTGGGGCAAACACAGTAAGAAGTCTGACAACACCAGGTTTAAGTCCAACTGATTTATTTGATAGTAAACTCACAAGTTTTTGAGGTTTCCCTCTTCATCAGATGAATGAAAAGTACTGGCCTCAGACAGAGCATATAACAGCACAGACAGTTTACAGATTACTGATTAGAATGCGAATCTTTACACCTATTCAAGCGGCCAACAATGTGAGTGGAAGAAGCGTTGAGCACAGGTTAAAGAAATGTGTATTATCTCCAGACAGTACAGTAAATGAGGTTTAACAAACATAGGCAAGTCATGGGGGTTACAGATAGTGTGACATGTCACGTCATGAACTGGACTTAAACCTGGTGTTGTCAGACTTCTTACTGTCTCTAGACTCAGCCAGATGCCAGGGCTACATTAAGTGCAAAGGTTTGATGTCCCATCTTACGCCTATATAATGTGCATAACTGCATGGTTATCTATACTGAAGAATATTTGCAAAACTTCAGGTCACTTCCCCTAATCTATTCCACATCCAGTTGCAATTAATTTCCTTCCTCTATATTACTTCTAAATATGCCTTTTGCAAATGTAATTCCTTGGCTTTCCGCCAGATTGTTAATCAACAGAAGAGGACCAGCACTGAGTTCCAGTCCTCTTCCCTTGTAGCCAAGCCCTATTGGAAAGCTATCCTATTTAAAATCATTCCTTGTTGATGGTCTCAGAACATTGTTGGAACATAAATGGAACATTTCTTGTAACCATAACAATAAGCATAAACATTATCAAAATTAATTTAGCAAGATGCTATGGTGATTAAAAGATGTTGCTTATAATTGAATTCTGAAATCATGTTCTGATGGTATTATCTTTATAATTGACACAACCTTCCTGAACCCCTTTGAGGGAGGAATGTACGTACAAAGTGGCTTTGCACTTAAAATGCTTATTATTAACTGTTGATAAACCATTGTTGGTTTCTGCTGACAAAATGTCATTTCAACAATCTAACATTGTTTTCCATTCTATAGTTGTTTAATTAGATGTTAGCTTTGGCATCATTTAACATATTGCCTCTGAAGATTTTGGGTTCAAATCATACATCAGAGACCACAAATCTCATTATCTAACCTAACACCAATACATCCCTGAGGGAGTGCTCTTGAAGACACCATTGTTCAGATGAGATATTAAACAGAGGCCCCATATGCTCTACCAGGTTTACATAAAAGTCCTTTACGATTAACCACATAGCAGCATGTTCTCCCAAGTGTACTGGCCAATATTTATCTTTCAATCCAAATCTGAATTCCATATTCGTGCTGTTTATTGATTAGTGTGCCCAACTGAGTTATCAATTTCTAATCATTGAAGAATTATATGGAATGGCCATTATATTCTTGTACTATTTCTAGAGGTGAAACATGTGTGTTTTATCGTCTAGAAAATAAAACGGGAAGTGTAAGGGTGATCATTGGTGGAATCATAAATATCAGATGCAAATCATGCTACTTGGTTCATTAATTCCCAGTCAAAAAATGGCAATGAGGCAAGCTATGGCTTTGCTGAGTTGCCAATATAATTAATTACATTGAATATGGAGCACTGTTGCTGTTTCAGTTATATTAATCACTTTATTGATTATGTTTAAATACTTAATTACATTAACAACTAACACTTGTTGGAGGATAACAGACACACACATGTTTGTATGCATATATTAAAATAGTTTGTAACAATGTCAACAGTTCAAAACAACTACCTTGGGAACGATTAGTTTTTATATTTGTGTCAATTTCTGGTGGCTGCATTTAAAAGAAGTGCTTTGTTCCCCAAGAACTCAGTGTACAGGTCTTTTGAAAAATTGATCTAGAGCTCAGCTTTTGGACTATCTGCTTCCAGTCTGTTACTCTTAGTTCTCCAAGTAGAGATCATCATGGAGAACATGCATTCATTATGAGCATTGCTATATGGTATGAAAAATATCCAAGAAATGATTTTCTTTTGCGACAAATTTGAGCCCGTGCAATCTTCTGTGGGAATAGTGGTGCATACTCAAACCCAGAAAGCAAATTTGTGCCAGCAAATTTTGATCTTCCTGGGTCCTTGTGGGTGGAGTTGTGTGAAATAAGTAGTGGGATCACAGAAAGCTGATTTAATACTTTAGCATATCATTAATGAGCACACCTGCCGGGAATTTCTCATTCACCAGATATTCAGCAGACGCCAGAGTACATTTTACAACAGCTCCACAGAAGCATGAACTTGGCACCTTCCCCTTTGAGGGGGAGTTTGGAGGTGAGCGGTCAGGCAGCCAGCATCCCCTGGGATGTTCACTGCTCAGGGTGCATTGGACAGTATTCAGGGCATTCAGATAAGTGACACTCGAAGAGGAGTCCACAGAGTTCACTTGTAGACCTGACCTTCCCTTTAGAGTGTCCCTTGCTTTAGGGGGGTTGTGAAGGCTGGTGTGCAGGCAATGCTTCTTGTTTCCTCCTCTGTGTTCCTGTCCATTATCACAGCTGAAGAAGTGCCCTTCCTTAGTGTGGCTGGCCATAAGGTGGGAAGGCGTGAAAACAGGAGGCTCAGCACTGCGGATGACTGTGAGTTACCTGAGTGAGTCTCGTGAGAAGGTGGGCTGTCAGGGCACAGTAGGAAAATCAGGAATAGGCTACGTCTCCTCTCATGCGGCCTAAGGAGCCTCACACTTGAAGGAGGATGACTCCAGTGTGATCAGAATACACACTCAAGCAGCAATGTGAGGACAAATGAAGGCCCAAACAACGTTCAGGGGTGTTTACATAAATAATTCAAGAATACCTGTTCCAAACATTTCATGTTTAATTTTTTAAATAGCACTGCTGGGAGTGGGGCTATTGGAATGATGAGCAGTGATGGAGCATGGACGGAAGGGTGGTGTCTCATGCTATTGAACTCGTGTTTAAATGGGAATGATTAAGATAGGTTGCTAACAAGATCTGTATGGTCCAAGATGACAGCTCGTGTGTCAGATCAGTGTTAAAGGGTGGTTGGCACCTCAATCAGCTTACCCTCCATGCTTCCGTTGCCTGTATAGCGTATTCACACTGAGCCTTACAGTCAGCTCACACTGCGCAGGCCACCTCAGTATTCCAGACAGTAGTTTTCTTTAGTTTCCAACTTCTGTAGCACCAACCAAGCAATCAAATTTTGTAGCCCATATGCCCAATGTGGATCATCCAACTGCACGCACTTTTATTAGATTTAGATCTTTATCTCCTTCATGTAATCAATGAAATCCCATTATTATCAAAAATCCACTTGAATTTCTACTTGGGAGATCTCAGAATGAGATCTTCTCCCCCGCCACTCTAAAATGCTGTAAAACGTGTTCAACATGGTCATTGCATCTTCTGCTGCTGTTGCCCTGATGTGAGATGTGGATTGATGCAAGGAGAACTCTAGGTAAGTTGAGCAAGTAATGTAAGTGGCAAAAAAACACAGTTGACACAGTTTCAAGGTTGAAGAAATGAGGCTCTACATTGTCTTATTAGTAGTAGAAAATCAGAGGGTTTTACACATGTCTGGAGAAAGCTGTGGTTGGCACATCCAATCATTAATTTGTCATTTTTGAGCTAACATGCAAATGAAGTAACCATGGAGGTAACAGGCAAGATAGTTTTAACTCCAAAGAGGATTAAGTGTAAGATTATTGTTTCTTTGCACGAACCAAATAAACTTAATCAATAAACTGTGTAATAAATTGAAAGTGTATTTTCCTAAAGAGAAAGGAGATGTGTATGGAGCTGATTGAAGACTTTGTGAAACTTCACATTTGTTTGGCCTACTAATCTTCTTGCTGATGGTTATAGTAGACTTTGCAACCAAAGTGCACTGGACCTCATTAATGGACTGTGATCTTGGTCCACGCAGTTGGAGAGAGTAAAATGGACCTGTGTGTTGGATTGTGGCAAGGATGGTGAGGCTATCCATGTAAAAAGAATGGATTGTTGCTACTTAGTAACCCATTGTACAGATGAGATTCTCCCTGCAAATGGACTCAAAAAGTGTGCAATCATATTCTGGACATTTTAAGGTGCCTCTAGCATTGCCTTTCACTCATCTGTAGATAGCTGCACTGTCTATGATATACCTGTAGTTGGACGAATACTTGTTATTGCACTGGCTCCTGGTTGCCAGCATCCTAACTAACCTTCTTGGGGACCCATTGCTTGTTGTTGCACCTCCTGACCCTGTGCCTAATTGCACCAGTTCCTGCTCCTTCTCATCTGGATGAGAGGCACTAAAAAAAGGTAAGTTACCTGGAGCCTATATCATCTAAGCCTTAGTGGATCTGTGATTGAATTACAGTACTCAATCTACTGAGCATTTTCCATTCAGGTTTCCACCATCCCAGAGGCATCAAGCCAGTTCTGAGTGTTATGTCTGGCTTTCATCTAAACTTGGCATCCCCACCCTACTCCTTTTACATAAAGGATATCCTGAGCAGAGGTCATTGTTCTTTCTGTTCAAATATGACTTTGCGTAGAAACATTGCTCTTCGCCAGGGCCGTGATAGCCATATGCGAGAATTCTCCTTTAGACACTGTTCAGTTTGCCTCCATTATCCTGAAGACTTTATAGAGAAACCATTGCATTGGCATCATAGAAAGATTTATCACTTGAGCTCTTGTCAATTTGGACCATTCAACCAGGAGAATGGAAGTTTAGAATCAGGACTTTGCTACCATCCACTAGCTGTGCTCATTGGAGTCATTCACCTTCCTCCCTTGATCACTGCCTTTAACTGCAGCTAATGACAAATTGTATAGAATCAATTACAGCAGCTCCAGATGTTGTTGGGATCTCAATGTTATGAGATCTATGAGTCCAACTGCCATGTGGAGTTCACCAAAAGAGGAGAACACGACTGAGCATGATTTTCATTAGTCCTCTGATTATTAGGATGTCCTTTCAGTCAGTCAATTGTGCTTATCTTGGAGTCCACCTTACCAACATCTGAAAAGACCCTCCACCCACTTTGAGGAATCGCAGTTTCAGAGCAATGGCATTGCATAACTGAGAATCCCAAAATAGTGTGCATGGCATTTAAGACTCAGTCCACCATCTTTGACTCTCCTCTATCACCACCAACTTCTCTCCACCATCTTAAACCCACCAATACAATCATTCTTCTCCCCTTCATTCACCCTTGAAACTCTCTCTAATTATTTTTATACTTATAATCATCACTCAACATATGCCTAACTTGTTGTCAGAGTCACTGTCCCCATACTCAGCCTTTTCCTCACTCCTCCTGTTATCCAAACCAACTGTTTAATTTGTTTTCATGAATTCTCCATGAAGCTTTCAGCTACCAGAATATCACCCTAGAACCTGCCACCCATTTGCATCCCACTTAACCCACTTTTACTTGTTTTATCTGCTGCTCAGTATCCTCAGTTCAATCCCAGGAACCCCACCATCAACAGTGCAGACCTTGCTTTCTCAGACCATCTGTCTCCCACCATCCCTGCCCAGAAAGCCCCTCTCTCACTCAACCAGATCCAACAACCAAGGCTCTTCCCCCCATCCCATATTACTGCTAACCCACATTTTTAGACTGCCTATCTCCCTGTTCAAGACCATCTGTTTTCCTTCCCTGGACAGATCCCTCTCTGTTCCAGACAATTTGAACTCCTTCCCTGGCCAGTCTCTCTTCCTTTCACACTTCATCTTCTTCCTGTATCCAGCCTCCGTTCAACCCTTCCACCATACCACTTTTCCACCCTTAGACTGCCTCCCATATGTAATCTCCGCTCACCCTTCCCACCTAAGCCTGCCTTCTGTATAGCTAGAGAGGTCCCTGAATTTTTTTTGATTAATGTAACAGAAACTGAGTTGGATGTACAGGTTCATATATTTATGTGATACTAGAAGTGCGAGAAGCTAGGTTGTAGCAAAAAGAAACAGTTTTACCTGTGTTCAGTTGCTGGAGAGGGCTATTTAAAAATAGAAGCCTCCAAGCTTCTCTCTCTATTTCCCTTCAAAGTCTCTCTGGAACTTCAAGCACAACTTAAAGCAAGTATGCCTGAGTTTGCTAACTGTATTTGAAGTGGGGTATAAGTCTATGTTAAGACTTTTGCTTAATTGGAACTGAAATAGTGATAAGTTAGAAATTAAGAGTTTTTTCATGTTTAAAGATTGTTCAATAGTTAAGAGTTAAACTGCTTCATTTTGTTAGCATTATGCTTAAATTGTGTAATGAATAAAGCTTGATTTGATTAAAAGTTCCTTTATTTGTTGATGGATTTACTTTTGAGACAAAGCATCCTTTCTTTGCATGGGAAAAGTTTTGGTGTCTAATCTGACTTCATAATATAACTTGGGGTGGGGTCCAGCACCCTAACACTAGTACTTCATAAGTGTACTAATAAAGTCCTCCACATATAAATTAATGAAATCTGGACGTCACCTCATGCTGCATTTTGAACTCCAGTCTACCGTACAGAAATCCAGTGCTCTCTTTGTCTCTGCAACTAGAGCTACTAAATGCAAAACTATGTTAATATCACATGCTATTAAAAAAACTTAGGAAAATAAAAGTAAAACAAAAGAAGGGAATTCTGTTTGTGTAAATATCTGTATCAAGAGGAATAAAGAATAATTTAAAGTATAAGTGGCCTTTAAGTGTGATTATTTTTAAAAACTTTGATGATGTAAAACTTTGGAAGTGCGCTGTATAGATGAAAGTCATGAAATATTGGGCTAGTTCATTAAATCTGTCTACTTCACCAAAGTGACTTCCTAACTTAGAACCAAACAATATTATTACTACAAAACCAAAATAGATATTACAGCAGTTTCTCAACATTTTGTGCCTAGAATTGACATGATATTTGTTTGGACCACATGATAACTTCCTGATTTCTAGCCTCAAATCATCATTGAGAAAGAAAAGCAACAGTGAGTTACATAAACTCCATTCCAGAATAGAAGAGAGTCAATAAAAACAAAATTGAATGGAATAATGGAGATTATAACACTGGGGCATTCTGATGCAAACGTTTTATAAAACGGTGTCAACTTCTTGGTACCCTTTCAGTGATGTTGAGAATTACATTGATTTAGTCAAAAATTGAACTTCATGATGTTTTTATATTCTGTGCTTTAAAGGTTTAACTGTCAGTTTCTAACCACCTTTACTGTTTCCTTTCAGATCTTCACATGCAAAAACCAAGGCTGAAGCAGCAGATCAAGCTTCACAGGCTGCAAGCAATGAATCCGCTATTGCAAGGGCGATTGCCAGAGAGCTGTCTCCAACCTTTTATCAGCCAGGTGTTTATATGATTTTAAAATTCTGTAAGATATTCTGTACATAAAAAAACAGAAATAGATTGTTCCATAGGAAATCAGGAAACAGTTAAATAAATTCAATAACAGCTTAAAACGCTGAAGCTCAATGGATGGAACTGCTCAGTCTCATTGCATGGGTATGCAATAAGTCTTGTGCATATAATTCATGCAATGTTTTATATATCTGATTTGTTTAACAAGCTGCTCTCTTAGCAAAATGATGATTAGATTACTAGAGAAAATCCAGGCTTTTCCAAGTCCTGTACAGAGTTCAAGAACATATTTATTACTGACATTTAAATTTGAACAGAAATTACCTGCTGGTTTTCCAATTGCCTTCATAAAGCCACAGATGCCAATACGTACTCAGGATTGGTAAGGCTGAGAAGGATTTTCTGATAGGAAACCTAGATGTAAGGATTTCCAGACATCTGGCAGCAGAAATTAACTGAAGAAAGTTTTTAAAATTGTTTTGATTTATTTCTCACATGACAGACAATCTAATTGACAGGTTGCTGCCTCTCAGGATGGAAAGCTTCTGGAAAACAGAAGACTACACAGATTGTGGGGAGCAGGGGGAGTGGTTGGTAAGGGAGGGTATCCAGTTATGTGCAGGTAAAATGTTCAACATGGAGGGAAAAAAACTCCTGTGCCTCCTGGCCTGTAAGCAGTGCATTAATTGCACAAAACTCACGGATCCAACCTGTTGGTGGAATTTTGGCAAAAAATTACGAAGGTTAGAAGTTTTTGACTGTTCACATTTCACAAGGTGCTCTGAGAAATCTCTATTCACTGCAGCATGCCCAGAGAATCCTGCAGGCACAAACGGCTGGAAAATTCCAACCTAAGCATCATAAAGATGAGAAAACTGCAGGAATCCGCACAGATCTGTACAGAGTGGATCAGACCGCAATGGAGATCTTTCAACCTTGTCTTATCCGATTTTCAGCGAGGTGAGGTGGTAAGATCAGGCGAGAGGCAAAAAAGTCAAGTTCGCGCCTGTTTTTTTGTCCTCCCCCGATTGTACCAGCACTATTTTGCTGGCAAAATCGGCTTTGTGCTCAGAAAGGGCACAGAATCAAGTTAAATATTAATGACATGTTTTTTGCTCGTTTGGCACTTCAAATCTTTTTGTAAAATTCAGCCCTTACTCTTTTTTTAAGAGAGTGGTGAATTCCATGCCAGTTCTGGGAAGGTTGAGGCCTTGAAAGGGCTCTCAACATACTGGTGAATCTGATTGTAAAGCACTAGGGCGCCATTTTGAAAGGGCACTCCAATCTCACGAAGCACTGTAAGATCCCCTCCATGGATATCGGTGCACATACCCCACGTCCCCCAGTAACGGCTTGTTTCTCCGCTCTCCTCCCCAGCGTGAGTCAACAATATTGAGGCATTGGATCCTTCCTAATGTTTTCCCTTTATAGCCCCCACCCCTTGGCAGTGCCACCTGGCACACTGGCAGTGCCACCTGGCGCTCTGACAGTGTCCATCAAGCACTCCTAGTGTGCCAAATCAGCATTGCCAGTATGCCAGGTGGACACTGCCAAATGGGCATTGTCCAGCTATGTCCCAGACCTCCCAAGGGCTTCAATGGCATGGTCATCACACCAGTGCTAGTGATTTTCACTGGGTTCTTGCCACCCCAAAGCTTGGAAGATCCCAGGAATTCGGAGAATCTGTCATCGAATGGACTAAGCATATTTAAATGCTACTTTAAATAGGCTGATCAGCTCTGTGCCCTTTCTGAGTGAGATCTAGTTTACACCAATAGCAAGGGGTCGGAATGATTACAATCCATTTGGTGCTGGGCGTGGAGTCCATTTTTGGGCCACACGCAATTTTCCAAGATTAGCGTAATCTGCTCTAGGTGTGGTGAGGCCAGAAACCACGCCCTTTTGTTTTTATGTACCACGATTCCCAAAGCCCAGCAAACTTGACCTTTACCCACTTACAAATTAAAATGCTATTAAAATGAGGATAGGCATCCTCTTTAAAAGATTTCAATAGCTGACCCACCTACCATCTGAGAAATGGGTTGTCCACTTCCCCAGCCATAAGTCGTTGGAACCGGAAATAGATGGACTTGAAATTTTAAATATTTTTGTGCATTCCTACGTGTGCCCAATTCCCACCAGTCTATGAGGATTAAAATTGCCATTGTAACGTTCAATTGAAGAAAGCTTTTCAAGCTATTGGCCTCATCATTCTATATTGCCAAACCTACTGTTACAGTATACTTCTTTGAGGAAAAGCATGTAAAGGTGTTGGTTGTAGAAATCCAATATGAATCCACATTCCTGCTCAGCCACAAGGTAGATACTAATTTACCTAGGCACCTAATCATAATTTGACACTGCAGTGAGTCAGATCCATTCAAATTGAATGAAAATGAGTCAGTAGATTTGGATTAATTTAATTCCTGTTGCTTCCTTATCCTATATTCCTGTAATCAAGGACAATATAACTGTAGAGTTCTCATTTGTAAAACTTTGCAGGGCTTCTGAATTATCTTGCAAGGAGTAAAATTCTCTCTAAATCTATATGGCATTCAGTATGAGAAGCATGTTAGTATGAAGCAAATGTGGAGCTTTGTATTGTTATTTAAATGTTTTTTAATGAATTTAAATTAATGTAAAAAACTGATGAATAATGTTTTTCATCCTTCATTAAATCAAGGCAGCATTTCCAGTGTTCATTCAATATTTTTGTGGATTATTCCCATTAGAGTAATCAATATTTTTTTTGTACATTGACAAAGAGCAAATAGAGGTTTAATAGTAATATTTTACTGGAATCAAAGGGTGTGAATTGTTCAAGTTCTGCTCTTCTGCTGAAAGTGTAAGTAGGGCTGGACATGAAGTGATTGAGATTGGCATGAGAGTGACCTCAACTCAAAACCTGGACACAATCTATACTGTAAAAGGGACCAATGCATCCATCATTTTCTGTGGTATGCGAATGTCCGCCATGCATCCAAGTATACTGCAATAATAAGTTTGGTATTGTGGATGAAAATCAAAACAGTACCTTGCTGTTTATCAAGGTGTGAGTCCTTGTAGTCATCAACATAATTCTTTTGAACTCTCAAAATGCTCTTTTGCTGTTTTCCTAATGACAGTTGACCATTTGGCAAAGAATTGTCACAGGAATATATGCATCACGCCTTTGCTGCCATATTGGTAAAATTAATAAACTTGCTTCATGTCTTTGTACCTTCAGTTGGCTTTGGTAAAGATGAAACTAACACTATATCTGGTGATTCTACCTCTGGATAATGTTATGATGGAAAAGAAGACTAGTTGCACAAAACGTTTACTACTTCTGAGAGGAGAGGAATAAATGGGAGGGACTAAAGGAGAGAAGGAAGAGAAAAAAGTGGAAAAGAAGAAAGAGCAATAATGGCAAGACAGAAGCGGAGAGGAAGATATGGGAAGAAATGGAGAGAGAATGATGATGGAGATGGATTGGGTCAAACAGAAGAATGGGAAAAGGGCGAAAAGAAAGACAAGAAGGGGTATTATTATCTTAGTTCTAGTGGAGCAACTCAACTCTTTAATCTTCTGTTTGATTCACTTTGTAAACTGTGCTGTGCTTGGGTTTTATTCTGCAGTGCTAAACACTTTCAGGATTTTGTGGGCCACTTCAGTTTAATCCTCAGTTTGATGTTCAATATTGGGAGCGTTTTATTCTGGGTTTTTGTCCAGTTATACAAGGCTATCCTTTGCAATGTCATATTCTGGTGATGTAAGCATGGCCTCCTTTCATCTCAGTTTATGTGCATTGACCCAAACAGATACTGGACTGTGGCAACTCGGGGAATTTCACAGTAATTTCATTGCAGTGTTCATGTAAGCCTTACTTGGCACTAATAAATAAACTTTAAAAAAAATTAGGATGTTTTACTATCTTAAAGACACCATATAAAAACAAGTGGTTTATTTTTTCATTTCTGTTCCAAGTTCAATCTATTCGGTTAATTCTTCCAATGCTGTGTTTTTTTTAGATTGTATTTATTTTAGATTAAACTTCTGGACTTCCTTTTTCATGTTTTAAACAGCCCTGGTGCATAACCTTGTGTCTCCTAACATTATGTTCCCAGCACTATCAGCAAGTGCAGTGCATTTGGAACATTGCCATTATGTACCATTTTTAATAAGCGTAATGAGAGGTTAATATTTATAATGAACTAAATGACAAGCATAAATTAAATATGAATTCTTCAATCTATTTTAATAGATTGTAAGATTGGGAGATGCAATCATTAAAGTAGACAGTAAATGGCAGATGGTTGCCAGCTTATTCCAGTTTCAGCAGGTTGACAGCTGGTGTAATGGTAGCAGTTTGTTAAAATCCAGACTGGATAGTTGTGACATTGACCACACGTTTTTTTTTATGACTAGCATGTATGTGAATCCTGGGCATGCAGCCATCCTGAAATCGAACTGTGCTCTCAATTTGAAAAGTGTCAGCATTAACCTTCGTTTGGTTTCACAGGGAACTTTGACTGTAAAATTGGATCTTGATAAATTTGTTTTGTGTTCAGCCAATAAAAACAACCACAGTCCAAGGTATTGCTCCTTCTGAGAGCCCAGCCAAGACCAAAGACGAGTACAGCCGAAGAAACCTTGTAAATGATCCACTGGCTCCAGTTAGAGTTGAAGAGAGACTTATTTTAGTTGCATTGCACCACTCTGATATACTGGCTGGTAGTTTATGATGGAGGTTGCTGAAGCATTCTTATTGGCATGATGCACCAATCCGTGTACGCTAATAACCCAGTTGCTGCAATGGATGGGCTCTGTCCTTCTCTGCTCGTACAGAAATTGATTCCACTCTGCCATTCATCCACTGGTGGGATGACCCAAATTAAACTATACAGCTTTGATCTATGCTCATCATTTGCCTCTGCTGACATTGATAAGACAGGGGTCAATTATTATGTGAAACTTTCAATTGAGAAAATATTTGATAGACCTTTTAAAATCATGAGGGGTCTGGACAGCATAGAGGGAGAGAAATTGTTCCCATTCATGAAAGTATGAAAAATGATAGGGCACAGGTTTAAAGTAATTAGTAAAAGATACAATAGTAAGTGATTTGAAGTAATCATTTTGTGCAGTGGGTTGTTGGAGTCTGGAATGTTCTGCCTGAAAATGTGTTTATTGTAGGTTCAGTTGAAGCGTTTAAAGAGGAAATAGACTGTTATCTGAAAAGGAAGCATGTGCGGAGTTTTAGGGAGAAGGCCGGAGAATTAGGTGAATTGCTCATTCGATGACCTAGTGAAGACATGAAGTGCCAAATGGTCTCCTTCTGTGCCATAACATTTGTGATACTGTGAATTTAAACCAGTTTTCTATTAATTTGTTTGCATGTTATTGAAACATATAAGATTATTGGGGACTTGACATATCTTGGATACTGGGACTCAAGTTTCAAATTGTTCCTCTAGTTTCAAGTTAGGGACACAGTTTAAACTTAGGAGTCTTCCATTTAAGATTGAGATAAGCATAATTGCTTATCTCAATCTTCCATTTAAGATTGAGATAAATATCTCAGAGGGTCCTTAGTTTGTAGAATTCTCTTCTCCAGAGACTGGGTCATTGAATACATTCAAGGCTGAGTTAGATAGATAGATAGGCAGGAAAGAATAGTTGAAGCCACAGTCAACTCTGTATAATCTTATTGCAGTGCTTCCCAAATGTTTTCCCACTGGGATCCCAATTTGAGTCTTCAAAAGTGCTATAACTCTCAGTGAAAATTGTATGAGGGTGATAGGAAAGAAAGACAAGCTTGCAACCCTAGAATCATCTCATAACCCCAGTTTAGGAAGCCTTATCTTATTGAATGGCAGAACAAGCTCAAGGCATCAAATGGTCTACTGCTATTCCTAATTTTGTGTTCTTGTCCACAATGCCAGTGCTCACTGTCAAGTTTTTAAATGGGCAAAGATCTTAGTTTTATTCAGTTACTGAAATGATTATAAGATGGAACAGAAAAATACTTGGAATGGGCTCTAAATCAAAAAATTAAGTATTCAAATATAAAATACTGCAGATGTTGAAAACTGAAATAAAAAGGGGCAACTCTGGATTTATTCCACATATAGCCTCTGTGGAGATAGAATTAGTATTTTGGTCTGATTACATTTTTGTCCAAACTGGTAAAAGTTGGACATCTAGTATGTTCTATGTAAGTACGGAGGCTGGAAATAGAGGAGGCCGGGGAGGAGGAACAAGAGGACAGTGTGTGTTGTAAGGTAGAAGGCCAGAGAAATTAAATTGACAAAAGGGATGAGAGCACAAGGCAAGGATGATGGTAATGCAGCAAATAAAGAGGAAAAAAAATTAAATGGGTCCAGAGAAAGTATAAGTGAGAAAAGCAGAAACATTATCACTGCAGTCCGAAAATTTGTTCAAACCTAAAATTGTTGAACACTGTGTTGGGTTTAGAAGGCTGTAAGAAAATAATTGAAAGATGACATGCAGTTCCTCATGCTTCCACTCAGCTTCATTGGAATAGTCTTAAGAACCTTCCTCCCTCTTCCCCTTCCCCTGAACTTACACCTTTACAGGGACAATTCTCCCAGCTTCCTGTGCAAAAGCAGCATAGCGGGCTATGAAATTCAAGTGGAGGTTTAACGGGCTCGCTGTTGAATGCCACGGCCTCTGTGAATCTCTGATAGCTGGATTTTCACCACTGTTAGCTCCACGCCAGAAATCAGAATGGAGCTGTTTAATTTAAATCCTAATTTGAATCTATTTTGCAATGGACCCATTGGAGTCTCTGCCCCTGCCAGGAGTATTTCAGTCCAGGAGGGGCTTACAATAGCTTTCCACCAGCATGGAGCAGGAGGCCCAAACCTTTGGAGTGAAGCTGGGGGCCATCGAGATCCCCCAGCAGGTCTGGACATTGCAGGTTGACAGTGCCAGCCTAGCCACCAGGCACAGTCTAAGGGGCAAAATGCCAAAGCTCATCAAGCATCAGTCAATGCCTTGGGGACAGGGTCTAGTGAGGGCAAGGCTTATAGGGAGCAGGGCCATTATGGGGGGGAGATCAGTGATGTGGGTTTCCCACTGCTACTTTGTACTGACAGAGGGAGGGAGGCAGCAATCGAGGCTGGCCATTTGGTGGGGGGGGGGGGTGGTGGTGGGTCAGCCTGTTTTGGGGGTGAGGGCTGTGGGAGGATGTCTTACTGCAAGTTGCGGGGATTGTGGGGGAGCAGTGCGTGGATGAAATTGGACTGGTTGGAGTTCGGGTGAAGGGAAAGGGTCAAGGAGGCTTGCCCAAACCGGTTTGGAGAGATGGTGGGGTATGGCAGCATGGGATCATGGTGCTGGCCAACAATCAGGAGGTAGTCAGTGCAGTGCTACTGTGCATGTACCAATCTGAGTGCTGAGAGATCAGCACATGCACGGTGGCTCGCTCAGCACTATAGTGCCAGCCTCTCCAACGGGAATAGGGCCCATCCATTGATTTTTCACGAGATTCACTCTAGTACACTCTGCAGTGCACAGAGTGTGGAAGCTTCATTTTGAAACTCCCACTAAAAGAAACAGTGGAATTTGCTCCAGTTTTTATGTGAATTCAACATAATTCATATTTTATGTGAATATAGATTTTAGTACCCAGGAGAAAATTTCAAAGTTTGCAGATGACACAAAACTTTGAAGTGCTGTTGTGGTAATATGACATCTTTAAGAGATGCTCCTTCATGGGCCATATGACCATGCCAAAGCATGAGCACATGAACCTGGGCCAATTGCGAGTGAGGGTGAATAATCCCAGAGCTGGAGGACTTCAGTTGGAGTCAGGGTATTGTGAGGAGTAGATCTGTATTAGTAGTGCTGTTGAACTTTTTGTGTATTTAGTTCTTCTTACCAATAAGCCCTTCAGTTAATTGTTTGCCACATTGAGTCATCTTGAGTTATTGCACTGCTGATGAAGAAAAAACGAATCAGTCATTGAGAAGCCCGCAAGTGCAGAGTTGGAGGGGGAGGAGAGTAATCACTTGAATTCAAAGTACAAAAGGGTAAAAACTTTGTCTTAAGATGCCATTATTTGGGAAGCTAGAATCATTTGACCCTGAGTTCAGTATATTGAGAGATATATTGAGAGACTGCTGTATTTTTTTGTGGCATACTAAATTGCAACTGCGGAGAAAGTCGAGATAAATACTGTTTAGTCTCTGACCACACACTTAAGACTTGGTATAGAGTTTGACGTCACCTGAAGCTCTGGACACAAACTTGAACCAGTTAGTCAATTTGATTAAGGATCAGTACAGCCCCTGAACTTCCATAATCATGCAAAGATACAAATTTCATTCAGCAATTAGAGAGCTAGGAGAGCTAGTGGCCAGAGTTTGACAGTTGACTGAACACTGAGTTTGGTCTTCATTGCAAAACATGTTGAGGGACAGTTCATTAGGTGGGAGCAATGACCCCAACATCTAAAAGATGCTGTTGGCAGATACCAAAATTTCATTGGAGAAAGCAGTGAAGATAGCCCAAGTGACTGAGTGAGCCAAGCAAGAAGTGTGAGTCGCAAGACATACAGAATGAACCAGTTGTGGTGGGAAATGATTGCTGCTAGGAACAACCTAAGTGACAGTGCAGCAGAGCCTGAAGAGTCATTCAGCACCAGGGTCTGACACATGTTTTGCATGTGAGGGAGATTACCCTCCAGAGATGTGCCGATGCAGACATTTTGTCTACTTCAGATATAAAAAGAAGGGTCATCTGCAAGTTAAATGCAGAGCGAATCAGACTGCACAGAATACTCCAAGATCTTGTGTTGGCACAGAACTATGGTAGCAAAACTGACTGGGTACCAAGAAGATTTGTGGAGAAGACAAAGTCAGTCTGGTACATGGTGGAGGCACAGAGCTGTCAAGTGAAGAAGCATATCGATCACTTAAAGTAAAAGAGTGGACAGATTTCTAGACTCTGGTAGAACACCATAACTCTGTCAGGGGTTCTTCAGCAGTCGACAACGTAGGATTCACTATGAGGATCTAAACTGCAACTGAGGAGAAAGACGAGGTGACACTGCTCAGTCTGTGACCACTTTAAGTGGCTCACACTTAAAACCTAGCATGGAGTTTGATGTCACCTGAAGGTCTGGACACAAACTTGAACCAGTTAGTCAATTTGATTAAGAATCAGTACAAAACCTGCCTTCCATAATCATGCAAAGATATAAATTTCATTTAGCAATTAGAGAGCTAGTGGCCAGACTTCAACAGTTGACTGAACAGGTGATGATTAAGTGTGCCCCACTTCAAGTTTTTATGTACCAACCATTGAACAAGACACTTCCATGCCCATGGTGGGGCCAAGACAACCTTGGCTTCAGTGGTCAAGGTAAGGAGCCAACCAGTGCTTAGCTCCAGAGATGGCTGAAGTGTTTGCTCCATTAGTGGGTCCTTTGTTGTCGGCTGCTGAAGAACCCTTATCAGAGTTGTGGTACTCTACCAGAGTTTAGAAATCGGTGAAGTGGCTGATGTTATAAATTGTTTCCTCCTGGTTTCTCTTCTGTAATATTCTTGTTTCTCTGCCTATATGTTAATTGTTGTGTTCTTTTGTTTTACCATAAATAATCCAAGAAGTTAGAGGGAAAGGATTGTGGTTACATGGTTCATTTAATCCTTTGTGATCCTTTGTGGGCCACGTGACCAGGCTGAAGCCAATGGAACGTAAGCATGTGAATCTTGGCCAATCAGGAATGAGGGCAAGCAGTCAAGGATTAGAGGGCTTCATTTGGAGTTAGGGTATTTATTGGAGTAGACGTGTATTAGTGTTAATTGTTTGCCATATTGAGTCATCTCAAATATGAGGTATGAGTGATGGATTCAAAGAGAGCATTGAAAGACTCTTGGAATGAGTGTACAACTGGCAGATGAAATTTATTGCAGAGAAGTATGAAGTAATTCATTTCAGTAAGAAGTATGAGGAGAGGCATAAAGAGTAGAATTCTAAGGGATATGCAGGGGCAGACGAACCTGGAGGAATATGTGTGCAAATGGTAAACCTGTATTAAACACTGGTTCAGCCTCAACTGGAGTATTGTGTCCCACTTCTGGGTACCACATTCTAGAAAGGATATAAATGTGATAGTGAGGGTGCAGAAAATATTTAGTACACTTTCTAAATTATTGATTAATTTGTATGTTTCCTTCAAACAAAATATAGGCACATAAAATTCCATTAAATGTTAAAAAAATTAAAGTACTGCCGTTATTTTTCTTAAATGATTGCCCTTTTATAAAATATACCAGAACAAATCTATAAATCTGTTGTATAGTTATAGAACAAAAAGCCCCTTCAAGATTAACATAGTACATAATTCTGAAGGGAAATTAAGATTAGGCCATAAATGTGGGCTTTGCCAATGACACTCACATCTCAGGAATGAATAAAAGGAAGTTTACGATGTATGTTTAACAAGGACTGAACAACTACATTCTTTCCTATTAACTCCTTTCCTCAGTTTTCTCATGCTGTAAATTTTATTTTGAAGGAATCAACTAAACATGATAATATCAGTGTGAACACAGAGTCTTTAAATCACGATAGTTGCTGAAAAGTTCATGACCTTTGTATTATTCCAAAGTATACTCATGTCGACTTTTACTCACATTAGTGACCAAAGAAATTAATGTCCCTAAAGGCCACTTGCATTATATAAAGAAGCTAGCAGATTATAGGATAGTGCTGACTTTCACACAGATTTACCATAGAAAGTACCTCTGTTTAATGTGGAGTTCCCAGTGTTGTCAAGACTACAGTAAGTGGGTTTATTTGGTAGCATGAGCTTTCAGAGCACTGCTCCTTCATCAGGTGAGTGCAGGATTTGTTTCACAAACAGGACATATATAGACACAAACTCAGTGGTAGGTAATTAAGTCTTTGCAGGTGCAGACAATGTGAGTGCAGTTAAAGAGGTATGAATTGTCTCCAGTCAGGACAGTTAGTGAGATTTTGCAAGATTTTGCATTCAGTTAGATCATGGCTGATTACCTACCTCAATATTGTTTTCCTATGCTATCCCGATAACCCTTGGTGTCATTAGTGTTCAGTAATTTATCAATTTCTGTCTTGAACTTGTTCCATGATTGAGTTTTCACATCAATCTGGGATAGAGAATTCCAAAGATTCACTACCCTTTGAGTGAGGAATTTCCTCTTGATCTCAGTCCATAATGGGTGGCTCTTTACCCTGAGACTGTGCCCATTGATTCTCAACTCACCAGCCAGGGAAAACATGCAATCTACAACTACTGAGTCACACCTTGTAATAATATTGTAAATTTTAATGAGATCACATCTCATTCTTCAAAACTCTAGAGAATATAGGCTTAGTTTCTGCTATCTCTCATCATAAAACAATCCTGTCATCCTAGAGATTAGTTTGATGAACCTCTCTGTATGGCAAGTATATTTTTCCTTAGCTAAGGAGATTAGTACTCCTGGTGGGACCCCACCAAGGCTTTATACAATTTTCAGCAAGACATCCTTATTCTTGTACACAAATCCCTTTGCAATGAAAGCCAACATACCATTTGCCTCTCTAATTGTTTGCTCCACCTACATGCTAAGTAGGTGAGTTTTTTTTTTGACTCAGCAACAAAAAAACCTAGGTTGCTTTGAAAATTAACATTTACCAATACCTCACCATTTAAGAAATACTCTGTCTTTCTGTTTTCCTATTAATGTGGATAATTTCCCACTTATTCACATTATTTTCCATCTGCCATGTTCTTGCCCATTCATTTAACTTCTTTATTTGTTCTAACCAAAAGAGACACAATGGGCAGAATTCTCCCATGTGTGACTAAGTCCTATTGTAAATTCACATCAATGTGAAATCAATTTTTTGGACTCCCACTGAATTCTTCATTCCTCCCTCCACATCCGTTAGCTATCTTGCCAGTGGGGGCATGGGAGAAATCAACCCAAACAGATAGACTTACTTACTTCTATTTAAGGGTAAAAAGGGTAGTTTTTTTTTATTATGCTTAACCCAGTGAAAGTAAAAATAATTTTTCAGAAAGCTCTGACTTTCATAGACACACAAATACAGATATGCACGTGTACCAGAGAGTGGAGGGAATAGATTAGGTAATGTAAAATTCAGGAAAATTAATGTATATGGCTGCTGAAGCTTGGATGACTTGGTTGGATTCAGGCTGAACTCGGTGGTTCTGCTGCCTCTCCACTTGGTGTGTTTTTGGCTTCAAGAGGTTTTAAAGCTATAGCCAAATTACCTATCTATTCTCCTGGGGTTGAGTTCTTTATTTAAATCTCTATCTGTGGCACCTGGGTAATCAAAATCAGCAGACGGAGTTCAATTCTTGAAAATTGGATGAAGAATGGGGAGAAAGAGAGAGAACCGACTCAGAGTCTTTCTCCCTCAGTGTCTCAGTTGCTTGTCTAGTTCTGCAGAGAAAACAAGTGTTTAAATACATTGTTGGCTTGTGACCATTTCCTGCTATATGACATTGCCCTGCAATTGCCCAGTAACCCAAAATGATTTGGCTGCTGCCGTCTAATTACCTCGATTAGATCAAAACTGGGAATTCCTCTCTCAGTCCGGGTTTCATCAGCCAAATGTTTAATGATTTATCTCCGACCAGTTGAGTACCAAGATGATTGAACGATTTACTCTTTCAAGGCTTGGTGCAGCTGTTCAGACAGGTTGGCTTCATTTCAGTAGTTTTGGAATGCAGAAGCAACAGTGATGCAAATTTGCATCTATCTTTGACTGCAATCCCAAGTCACTGAAATGTGACTTCAGCCGGTTAAAAAAAATTAGGTTTTCAGTCAGTAAATCTAAAAATTGTTTTTGACGTAAAGCATGGTCTCATATCATAGCCCAAATATTGTCAAGGAAGATATGTAAATTTGACAAATTTCCGAACATTGAAGTGATAAGTAGAGACAAACTAGTGCAGAAGACAGAAACCTGAAATAAAAACAGAAAATCTTGGAAATAGTCAGGAGGGCTGGTAGCACATTTGGAAAGAGAAACAAAGTTAAAGGGCAAGATTTTCCCATGGAACCCTAATTTTAATAGCAAATTGGGGTCTCGTGGCTGCACTTACTGGAAACCAGTCGGGGAATATATTTTCCTGAAGGCTGCCTGGTATGTACAAATAGTAATATCTTGGAAGCATTGTTCACATTCCAAGAGTGAAGAATGGAGGTCATTATCCAAATGTTCAGTAGCAGCAAAGAACTTTGTATATTCAAATAGAGATAAGCTGCCATCAAATTGCGAATCATGGCACATTGTAATAGTTCTCCAGTATATGCTGGTAGTGGATAAGTTACCAGAGATGCAGCTAGCTGCCATAGACTGAGGATTTACTGTAATGTTTAGAACTATTTGACAATTCAGTATAATACAATTTCCTTTTGGTGCAAAGATCATTGATTATTTTTTATTAATGTCTCTGTTTAGCTTCCTTGGTGCAAGGGAAGTGAACAGGTTTGCTTGCATTGTTACTCTGGTGAAATAATATAGAGAAGTCTGCATATCCTAAATTGTACTGAAACAGCTAATTATTCTTTCTTCAGGCCCTGAATATCAGAAGAGACGATTACTTCAGGAATTGATAGAGAATGGGGATCATGTGGAAAATACAGAGCAGGAACCCCCATCAATCGAAGAGCCTCCACCTACCCCTCCAGAGAGTCCTGGACTCCATGAGAAAGCTGCAACCCCACTTGAGCCATCTCCTGCTGGTACTCCTTCACCAAGTCCTTTGGAAACACCGCCAGAGGTCAGGAAAGTTAGAGGATCAAATTCCAAGGTGGAGGACTCCAGCCACTTGAGTCCTGGGAACTGGAACGGAGAGCAAAATAAAAGTAATCGGTCTATTAGCCGTCCTGGAACACCTTCTGGTTTACTGACCTTGCAAGTTGAGAACACATCGGCTGCCAACAACCAAAATCCTCCCAGGCCGTCCAGTCATCAGAGCAACAGAAGAACACCAACAAAATTCGAGGAGCAACTACCAAACAACTATGATTTGGACATAAAGCCTCTAGAAAGAATTGAAAGTAAGCCTATTACAAATCAAAAGATCAAGTCAAGAGAACCTATCCCACCCCACCAACTGCATGATGCCAAATTCCACGAAAGCTATCACAGTTATGCTGTACGGACACAAGTAGGACCTCCTCCTTTAGATTTAGTGGATGATGAAGTTCCTGTCAAGTTATTGCCAGTCAAGAAAGAAGAAATTCCGGCAAAACCTTCAACACCAGAGCCAAAACCAGAAGTCAAAGTGAAAAAGCCAGAACCAGAACCAAAGCCTGCGCAAGTGCAACAAACTGCACCGCATCCCAAACAGGAAAAACAGTTGCAACCCCAACCAGAATCCAGACTTCAGTCCAAGCCTGAGCCCAAGCCTGGTCTTAAACCAGTGTCGAAACCAGTGTCAAAACCAGTACCTAAGTTAGTAACACAACCTGAAGTAACAGGGAAGGAGGTTGCAGAGGTGGCACCGTTTGATCAGGTGAGTTCATTAGGGTACAGGGATTATGCATGGATTTATAAATTGATTTTACAAATAGTTGCCTTCTATGACACAAAGTAGATTTTAGCACATCCAGGTAATGGCCTCCTGGTATATTTGGAAATTGCCATTAAAATCCTGGCATGTTAAAGGGGCAAGGCCACATTGTTAATTGTGTATCAGTTGTACACAGGTGACAGGCATTAACTTGAGCACTGATAAATAGATGCTCACTGAAACTGTGATGGTTGGGTTTGGAAATGTATGTGTATCTCTACATAAGTGTTTAAAGTTTACTCTAGTGCTATCCTTTACCAACTGGCTTTCAGGAATAGAACACACATGTCATGTCATTAGTAGTTTGATTTATTTAAGCATGGGTATAAATAATAGTTTAGAACTTATATTGGGTTAAGACACGAGCTTGTACCTCTATATTTTCCTACATGCATGCAAGTGTGAGAAAGTTCTCTATGCCTGATTTAGTGAAGTATTCAAGGCACAGAAAGTGCTTGTGCCAATTACTTACAACAAAACAAGAAGGTAAACTTAATATGTATAATAGTCTTCTGTTAGTGAAACTAACTTGCTGGATTCTTTTGAGATTACTGGATGCTGTGATGGGGACTTCGGATTGTTTCTGCAGAAATGAGCAGAATCATCTCCCTAAGCATCCAGGTTCCTTAAATTCATAGAGGAAGAGAGCTTAGAGAGGTTCTAAGTGACATAAAAATGTTGTGAATATATTCAAAAGGTGGCTAGATATAGCATTTGCCATGAATGGGATCAAAAGTTATAGGGAGAAAGCAGAATTAGGCTGCTGAGTTGGACGATTAGCCATGATCGTAATGAAATGCAGTGCAGGCTCTAAGTGCCAAATGGCCTCCTTCTGCTCCTATCTTCTATGTTTCTATGTGAAAGAGATCTGCACTATGTCCCAAACAGCTCTACTTGACAGCCTATCACCAAGGCTGTTTCATCAGAATAATAAAATGGAATATTAGCATTAGGAGGAGAAGAAGGAATCAGGAAGGCCTGAAACTTGAATGGGTTGGCATCTGGAGTGATACCCAATGCCATTTCACTTCCGTTGGAAGTAAGTTCTGAGCTGGAAAGCCCAAGTTTGACCTTCCTGTCCAACCTCCACTGTTAGATGGCCAAAATTATAATAATACATCATACCTTGTGCAGTGATATTCATGCTCCAAGTTAACCTTTGCTCTGCTGAGCACCTTTTCATTACAATGGCATGCAGGTACATAATACAACATCCCCTTTTTTACTCAGGAGAAAACTTTTCTCCCTTCTAACTATTTGCAATGCAATCTTTACTTATTATCCCTTCTCCCTCATTTCAAGTTTCTGACTTTGTAACCTTGGACAGTGTTTTCCATAGTGTCTGCCATATTTTACCATTTTGTTTCCCAAATGGAACTTTCATATCCACATGTTTCTAAATTTTAGCTAAGTATTTGTTTGCTATTTCATTTTTAGATCATTTGGCAAGCTTATGAATCTTTTGATTCAGCGAAATGATTTTCAGTATGTCTGAGTTATCTAGTGTTTTTCTTCAATAAATATCTTGCATTCTACTGTCAAATTTATATTTTCCGATCACATTTCTGTCTTTTTGTTCTCTGTCTGCAGCTGGACTTTGCCTTTGTCCTTCATCTTGATGGCACGGTGATTAGCATTGCTGCCTCACAACGGCAGGGAGGCTGGTTCAGTTCTGGCTTTGGGCCACTGTCTGTGTGGAGTTTGCATGTTCTCCCTGTGTCTGTGTGGATTTCCTCCAGATGCTCCAGTTTCCTCCCATAGTCTATAGGTGTGCAGGTTAAGTTGATTGGCCATGCTAAGTTCTCTCTGTTGTCCCAAGATGTGTAGGTGAGGGTATACATGTGGGGTTACAGATATAAGGCCTGGGTATGATGATTTGTTGGAGAGTTGGTGCAGACTGTATTGACAAATGGCCTCCTGCACTGTAAGGATTTGATGTGGTTTCACTGTTGGCCAGGTCTGTGTCTGGGGAAGCCTTAATCTGTTTCAGTTCTGTAACTGTGCTACTCATGGCTTCATTATCCATTCGCAGCATTGAAAGTTCTCTTGCTTTTCCTTTCAACTACTCTTCTTTTCCATTCAGTTGCTTCTTCAGCTCTTCAGTCTGTTTTTATAGCTGTTGGCTTTCTTTTGGAGCATGAAACAATGCTGAGTCTATTCTGCTAACTGGTTCTTCAGTTGTTTTGTCATGTAAAATTCATTTTGCCTCGCTTTGTGATTTTCCAATGGAACAAACTTTGAGTTGAAGGATGAAATAAAAGCAAAATATTGATGATGTTGTAGATCTGAAATAAAAAGAGAATTCTGGATGAACTCAGCAGGGCTGGCAGCATCTGTAGAGAGATAATCAGGGTTAATGGTTAGGATTTTAAGGCCTCACTTGTGCTGAAACCGTAAAATTCCTCCTGAGGTCAATGGAGGTCCTCCCCTCACCTATTCTGATTCCTTTGGTGGGTGGAACGGTAAAATTCCAGCAATATTTTGATTCCACAACACTCTTCCACAGAACTGCTCTGTTAACTTTATTTATCTCCCCACAATTGCTGCCAGCCCTACTGAGTTTATCTAGCATTTTCATTTTATTTGACTTGAGGGATTCTTGTAGCATGGGAAGGTCTGTCAACATGTTTTCCTTTTCTTTGCGAAGCTCTTGCGTCATCTTACATTTTTCAGTAATTCAACAAAGTCTCCTTTAATTTATTCTGCTGTGCTTCATTCTGCTGTTCAAAACATTCTTTATTTCTTCATGTTGCTCAATGGTGACATTCCTTTTGCATTTGGTCTTGAAGGATAATCAGCTGTGCTTTCAGCTATTTATTTTCTTGTTGGACCTTTTGCCAATTCACTCCAGACTTCAGTGCATTGTCTCATTGCCTCAGCTTCAAACCTTTCAGTTCAGCAGTGATCCAAATATTTACCTGTGGAAAACTTTAATTTACATTTAGTGTGTTTTGTTTTTCTCAGTTACTTCACATAGTTTTCTTCCATTCATAGCCATCTGTGTACTCCACACTGCCATCTGCTGTTGCAATTTAGATCTGTGACAGCATTTTCAAGAAACTTTTTTTTGCTCAGGTTGTCTGCAGCTGTCCGTTTTCTTTGTTAAGAGTTCCCTGCACTTTTCAGATGCTGTGAGCTCCCCAGCAATTATGGCTGCTTTTGTTTATAACTTTCAAAACTACAGCAATTTCTTTGCAGGGCTGCAACGACTGGTTTCAGGATGATTCTTTTGTGTTTTTTCAAGTGTGCAGGAACTTTAGATGCTTCAAGAGTTTTAGCAAGTGTATGCTTTTTCAAAGTTACAAGCTGTTACTAACTGCAGCACTTTTCTATAAGGAAGCCAGGAGTTCAACATGTCCCCCAAGCTCAATAGGCCCTTCTCTTTATTTTGCAAGGTTTTTTCTCTGAAACCTTTGACTCTGCCAACCAATTTTTATATAACTATTTTTAACTTCAGTGCCACATGGCCACCACTTTTTTTTATTCATTCATGTAATGTGCGTGTTGAACTTGATATTCCTTAGCCATTTCAGAGAGCATTTGAGAGTCAACCACATTACTGTGGATCTGGTGTCACATATAGGCCAGACCAGGTAAGGATGGCAGATTTTCTTTCCTAAAGGACAAAGGTGAATCAGATGGGTTGTTTGTGATCACCTTTAGACTTTTGGTTCCAGATATTTAATTGGCAACACAGTGGCACAATGGTTAGTTCTGCTGCCTAACAGCTCCAGGGAGCTTGGTTCAGTTCTGGCCCTGAGTGGCTATATGGAATTTGCACATTCTCCCCATCATGCCTTTGTGGGTTTCCTCTGGGTGCTCCAGTTTCCTCCCATTGTCTAAAGATGTGCAGGTTAGGCGGATTGGTCATGATAAATTGCTCTTTAGTGCCCCAAGATGTGTAGGTTAGATGGAATAGCCGTGGTAAATGTGGGGTTACGGGGATGGGGCAAGGGCCTGGGTAAAATACTCTCTCAGAAAGTCAATAAAAACTAGATTGGCCAAATATTCTCTTCTGCACTGTAGTGATTCTAGGATTCTATGAATTTAAATGTCACCATCTGCCATGGTGGGATTCGAGCCTGGCTTCCCACAGCATTATCTTGGGCCATATGTCCAGTAACAATACCACTACGCCACTGCCTTACCACTGCTGTAATCTGCTGAGCTCTGGGACAGCCATCTCTTTTGCAATGTAAGTACAGTTTTGTTTTCATAACTTTACTCCCATCTTGTAAACTGACCAGGTTCTTTGACTCTTGTGTTAATCAGGATCTTATAATTTTTGTTTTTGTTCAGCTGTCTTCATGATTTAATTAGGTTTATCTTTTTCTTTTACTCTCAATACTTGGGGGTCTTGCATTGGATGTCCACTCTCTCTGGTGGATTCTTCAACGTCTAGGTCTGTAATGAAGCTTCTTCAATTGATTCTTCAATTTTTCTTTTTAGGCACACATTTCTCTGATCTGGCTTCAGCTGATTTTAATTTTTCATGCCGTGCGATACTGTTCTGAATTCATCATTCCAAATGCCACCTTTCATATCACTGCTGATGTTCGGCATGTTGTGTCCTACTACTGATGTGATATCTTTTAGCAGCTTCAGTGCTGCCAATCATGTTATAATAGGGTGTTACCGCTGTGCACCATGTTGCATTTTGGATTTATCCATGGTGTCTATAATTACTATAGTTAATTATAATGAAAGAATTGACTTAACTTTTATGACTGAAAGACTTAACCATGCCAAGATGCAATTCTTAACTTCTAACTTATCTCTATTTGTTCCAATTTAAGCAATAATCCTCATAGGCTTAAAAACCTCTTCAAAATCAGAGTGGATGAAAAGTGGACAATGAAAATGATCATTGACCTCCAGCAGAATTTTCTAGTTTCGCTCCAGCAACGCTGTAAAACCCACCCAATATTTTATAACTATTTTATAAATATTTATATGTTTTGTAATTTTGTATTTGTGGAATGTCAAATTTCTCCACTATGATAAATTTTCAAATACTTCCTTAAAATTTACATTGATATTTTAGCTTCTATTTGAGTCAAATCACGATTATTTATTTATATATAAAGTGAAGTGTTGTTAGCAAACAACACATGCTTACTTTCTTTTTACTTGTTATTAGACCTTCAGCCTTTGAACACCCTTGGAAAGAAATACAAAGGGATACATGCCATCTGACACTTAAACAGCAGCCTCTAGAATATGAGAGAAAAATACCTCTTACTTCTTTCAGGTTCAAGCAGAAACTAAACTCCTTCCCTGTAAGCTTAGCTCCACCCATTCACATGACTCTATCACTTGTCAACCAACCTAATTAAACTCTGTTCTGAAATCCGAAGAGAAAAACTCTAAAATACACACAAGTACATTATCTTGGATTAAAACAAACACCCCATTATCTCAGAGCAACTATTCTGCATCCTCAGCATGTGGGCTGTCTTCATAGAATCCCTGCAGTGCAGGAGGAGGCCATGTGGCCCATTAAGACTGCACCAACCACCATCCCACACAGGCTCTATTCCCATAAGCCCACATTTACCCTGCTAATCTTGATCGTAGGGCCAATTTAACATGGCCAGTCAACGTAACCTGCACATCTTTGGACTGTGGAAGGAAACCAGAGCACCTGGAGGAAACTCATGCAAATACGGGAATGTGCAAACTCCACACAGACGGTGTCCCAAAGCTGGAATTGAACCCTGGTCCCTGGTGCTGTGAGGGAGTGGTGCTAATCTGCACCATATAAATGGAGCTGACTTCTAAACATACCCTTCACAAGAATCATGATATAAATACATTTCTTAAAGGCACAGCATCATTACAACATTATACCGTGGGGAGTGCTATTCCAGTCCTACATTAACCTTTGCTCTGCCATGCACCTTTACTACTACAGCATGCCACACAACTTCATTATAACATTAAATAACCACCTTGCCTTCTTGGAACTGCTGACATGCCTTTGTTAAACTGTAAACAGACAATCTACAATCAGGTTTGAGATTTTTAAAAATATTCGCATCTCACCTGACCCAAACCCATCCATTTTTGGGTGGGTTTAATTCTCATCCCATGTTAAGAAGATCTCTGGGAATGCCACAGCAGTGTTGTTAGCAAGCAGGGTAAGCAATCAATCATATTTGAAGTATTTTCAAAGAAAGCAAGTCAAGAAATTAAAAGCACTAATTAACATTCACTTTATATATAAATAAATAATCGTGATTTGACTTAAATAGAAGCTAAAATATCAATGTAAATTTTAAGGAAGTATTTGAAAATTTATCATAGTGGAGAAATTTGACATTCCACAAATACAAAATTACAAAACATATAAATATTTATAAAATAGTTATAAAATATTGGGTGGGTTTTACAGCGTTGCTGGAGCGAAACTAGAAAATTCTGCTGGAGGTCAATGATCATTTTCATTGTCCACTCCTCATCCACTCTGATTCTGTGGCAGGTGGAACGGTAAAATTCCAGCTATTAGTTAATGAAAATATTTGATCAATTAACTAATTATTTAACAACAATTATGGAATTAGTCTAGTCTGTTTAAAAATCCAATTATGCCTCACTCAACTGGGTGTAACTTTATCAAGTATTTTACAGTGAGAACTAACAGTGTAGAAGTGAAGTGAAAGTTCTCATCAGTGAACTGATTGCTCAAGGTTGCATCTGAGGATGATTCAATGGCACACTTTCTCTGGAGAAACATTGAATCATTGAGAGAAACTGCCGGATTTCCATTTTATTTAGTGCATTTGCAAATCCCCAAATTTGTTCACTAGCTAAATCTAATAGGTGTGCTATCATCATGATCGCAAGCTCTGATGGCAATATCGCTGAAAGTAGGCAGTCAAGTCGAGAAGGTTGTTAAGAAGGCATATGGAGTCTTAGCTTTTATTGGTAGGGGGATTGAATTTCGGAGCCGCAACGTCATGTTGCAACTGTACAAAACTCTAGTGCGGCCGCACTTGGAGTATTGTGTGCAGTTCTGGTCCCCACATTATAAGAAAGATGTGGAGGCATTGGAGAGGGTACAGAGGAGGTTTACCAGGATGTTGCCTGGTATGGAGGGCAGGTCTTATGAAGAGAGGCTGAGGGATTTGAGGTTGTTTTCATTAGAAAGGAGGAGGCTAAGAGGGGACCTGATCGAAACATATAAGATGATTAGAGGTTTAGATAGGGTGGACAGTGATAGCCTTTTTCCTAGGATGGAGAAAGCTAGCACGAGGGGACACAGCTTTAAATTAAGGGGTGATAGTTATAGGACGGATATCAGAGGTAGGTTCTTTACCCAAAGGGTGGTTCGGGAGTGGAATGCCCTGCCTGCAGCAGTTGTAGATGCGCCAAGTTTGGTGGCGTTTAAGAGGTTAGTTGATAAGTATATGGAAGAGAAGGGAATGGTTTAGTTTGGAGGGGCATTGCTTTTTATATTGGTCGGTGCAACATCGAAGGCCGAAGGGCCTGTTCTGTGCTGTAATGTTCTATGTTCTATATAAGAAGAAAAGAATCCTGGTTAGAATCTATATCTCGAGACTGTCGGTTGTAACAAGGATAAATCTCACTCAAAAATTTGGGGTAAAATTTTTTTTAAAAAGTTCTCTGAAATTCCAAATCTATACCCAATTACAGGACTTCTGCTTGTTCAGCGTTCGATGTAGACTTGCTCACCATTTATCTAATCCAGATAATGTAGAATAAAGCTATCAGAACAAAGATCGAGGAGATCTCATGATTGAGGTTCACGCAGTAGCACTACTGAAGTTTAAGCAGCTCAAAGCACTGATGAATGTTTGGGCATTGTTTCAAATTCTGATGATGGTACCCATTTAAGCTTTGATCATCAAATTATCTGGAGCTCACTCAAAGAACCCTAATTCCTGATGACAAATCTGTCCACCAACATCACCTTGGTATTGTGTGGATTTGTTCAGATAAGATTACAAAACCTGTACAGAGACTTGACTTGATTCTAAGCTGCAATTGCCAGGCAGGTTATCCTGCAGCTATCCCATATATAAAAAAAGGTACCATTTCTTCAAGAAAAATAGAAAGCAGTTAGTCATCAGGTAAACATGAGTTTGAACCCTTTCTGGGTGGACTGAAATGCTAAAATCTCAAGATTTGTGGCATGTTGAGCAACATAAAGTATGTAATTGTCTTGCCACTATCCTTTTGATTGCAGCCTGCATACACTCCATGTCCTGTTCAGTAGTGCTTCATTTCAATCTGTATGAATGCCAGCCATTATGGGAAATAATAGAGTATTAAAGCAACATTATACTATCAAAGTTGACAATGGAATTATTTTTACACGTATTTACAACAAGTATTTTAATAAGTCTGTGATATCAATGTTGAAAATTGTTTGAACTGTGGCAGTATCTTAACTGATACCATATGTGGTTTCAAATCTTTTAAGAATAGCATTGCAATGAATCCCTCTTATTTCCTTTAAACTAAATATGCATGGTCTTTTCAAAAACATTTAATAAATCATTTTATTTTGTATAAATTAAGCCTGTGATGTGATATGTCTCATGCTTCAGCAAATGTCATTGAAAGCATGACGAGACTGATTCTGTGGGAGGATGTGTAAAGGTCCAAATTACTGAATTGGCTTTTCTTATTACCAGTTTCATGCTGCAACTCTAAAATGCAATTTATCCCTAAAAAGTTATTGGAAAAATCAAACGCTTATGGAATGTAAAAATGATTTTAAAAAATCTTATTTGCACCTACTCTAAATGAATAGAAGCTGCATGTTGACAGATGATTTTTGTTTATTTCAGGGACCTAATACTATTATGATTGCCATGGTCATTCTGCTGAACATCGGCCTAGCCATCTTGTTTGTCCATTTACTCACCTGACTTGTTTCTGAGGTAAGAAGCACATTTTCATTCAGTTAACCGAGCAGTAAAAACAACTTAGCAACTTTAACATAAAAAGAGACATTCCGTGGCATCTCCCTGCAGCATTTTCATTAGGAGAGGGTAGATTTAAAGGAAAAAGAAACAATAACCTCCAAGACAAAAAATCGTCAACAATATCGGTGAAAATGGGACCAGCAGGGAAAGGTGGGTGATCAGCTGTTCAGTGCAGATAGGATCAGTGGAACAAGAGGTGGGTCTCATGGACAAGAGGAGCTCAGAGAGGGCATAAGAGGAGATGAGAAAGAAACTCGAGAATATTTGAGTTCAGGACTAGGAAGGGAAGAGCTTCAGAAGATGTTTGGCTTGGTAAGCCAGTGGAAGTGAGAAATGTGGCAGAGGTAGCTGATAAGATGGTCTTAATCTCAGCGACATGAAGTTCATGAACTTCTCACAAATAGTATTAGATCTGAGGGTGTAGGGGAGGGGGTGAGGTGTTTAAGCACCATAACATTTCTGATCCGTTAAAGATTTTCTTTTGACCCAGTAGTAAAAATAGTAGCTTAAGGCTGAACTTTCCGGCTGTTCACACCAGTAGAATCTTCTGGACTGCTAACGTGCAATCCCGCCATGGGTTTCTCTGCAGCATGGGGTGGACCTGCCTTCTGCCTGAGAAACACGTCGTGGGGAGGCCAGAGAATCCCACCCAATGGTTTTCTTGTAATGCTCTTAGAATGTTACACTTCGAGCAAGAGTGTCATCATCAAATTCTTTGTTGTTACTGCAGGAGCTCTTGCACTATTTCCTGCTGAAAATAAGGAAGAAGACCTTTGGAAAGTTGTACATCCTGCAAGACTTGACACTCAGAGACACTGCAGAGTTTGACTTCAGTGGCCCCTTTTGAAGAATTCCCTGATCTGTTTTCTGTCACCATTCTGTGCCCTACAATTTTGGAAATGAGCAACATTGGAAGATGTACACCTGATCTGAATTTATTTGTAGAAACTAACAGCTGCCTTACCTTTTGCCTGTGTTTATATTATACAGTACTAGCTGCCAAGGATTGTGCTTGAAAGCTTGAATTATTGTACAAAAGGGAGGGGAGAGGGAGAAAAAAAAATTCTTATGGTTCTATTTCATAAACAAAGAAAAAGTTGAATTAGTTCAGGGCGATCTTGCTCACATATTTTTGTAGCTTGATGACACTTTTGGTTAAATTGAGTACAATGAAACATGGGTATTATTGTATACTTAACTCTTAACTCAAAGATTTAGGGCTATATTTTCCTCTGTTCTTTATTGCTGGTGAAAGATTGTAAAGTGCTATTCCCCATTTTATGCACATCTTTTCCCACTAAAATACCTAACAGAGGAGAATTCTTCCTTAGAGGTTGTCTTTTGAAAAAAAACATGGATGCTTTGCACTGCATTCATAGGGTTTTTTATATGTCATGAAGGTCTATATTGGTCTACTGTGAATTTTTAACACATTTTCTCTCTCTCTGCATTATAGTGCTAATCAGATGAGTAAGAGAATTATGATTCATGTTCGTTGCATGTCTGTCAGTGAGCTATTTTTACCACATTTGAAGATTAATTATGCCAACCCACCATACTTATATAGTCAGTATTCATTTTTTGAGCAATGCTGTAATAAGCTAAGTAAAAAGGGAATGCACAAATTTGCTCTTAATATCACAGTGCTTTCAAAATTAAATTGATTAATAATTCAAGGAGGCCTAAACTTCTTTGTAACAAATTTAATTATACTTTACATTTTGAAGGCTATATTAGTGTAAAAAAATGTAAACTTGCAGTTTGTAACCATATATTTTTGACAAAAACCTTTGGCATTTTGAGCAGTTATATATACATCTTCAAGCTGCAGACCTTGTTCTGCATTCAGATTTTCTTTAAATGCCTTACAGTATTTCTATCAATACATTCACAGTACTTTAGTCAGTTTAAAGCAGCAATGTCACATAATACTTGTTATTTAGATTGCTTTCAGAGTATAACCTTTCCATCTTTGTGCTGAAGTACAAAATGTTTTGAGCTGTTTTCTTTTTTTGCTCTGCATGTGTGCACTTTGTAGGACAATAGCATAGATGGTTTTAAATTTTGTTTTATATATAACAAGGTATGTATGCTTTTGTGTGGCTATACATTCAGGACTGTTTTTACCTTGTAAGATTTATATACAAAAAGATAAAATTACCTCAGAGATGCATGCTTCTCCAAAAGTTTGATTGAAATGTTCATTTGGTATTTCCAGGTCTTATTACAATGTGAACAATTTCACAAGCCACACTGAACACTTATCTTCCAGATATTTATTCAGTTCTATAAATAAGCATTACTAAATACTACCTTGTCTGGCACTATCACATGAAGGATTTTGTGGAATGTGGTCAAGTAAAATGTATTTATAACTTGCAGCATGTAGTATTTAAGGAAGTTTCCTTCAGAATTTGAATATCCAAAATATTATATAGTATTATTCTGAGTATGTTTTTACACTGCCTCATGATGAGATAAAGAACTGAAGTGAAATGAATGGAAATTAATGTAAATGATCTGAAAGACAGCTGTCACATCGAGCAGTTTTGAAATTGTATACCAAGGGAGGAAAGCTTAATTCAGTCATGTTTATTATCCAAACCATGAGGATTAGTGCCTTAAATGACAAATGTATGTTATCATTGACAAAACACTTCAGATAGCAAATTTTCATTTTCTTAATGCTGATGTTTGAATTTCAAAGCTCTATATTAGAATAAATGCACCATCATTTTATGACCTAGGATTGTAAGATGCAGGAAATCACATGGTTAAACCTGACATAACAACTTCCTGGAAAATTCACTATCTGGTAAAGGTTATAAACTACAGTAAACTCAGCAGACTTCAAAGCTCAGCAATGCGTGGTACTTCCTTGAATATTTCTTTTGTCAGTTTGCAGTTGTAGGGCTGACCAACACCTAAAGTTAAAATCAATTGTCTTATTGTTTAACTTGGTGACTTTCATTGTGTTGGGATTGACATTAATTAGCGAGAATTGATGTTAATGATGAGTTAGAGGGCAGGATTTTTCCCGGTCTTGCTCACCCTAAAATCAGAAAATCCCGCATCCAAAGTCAACAGATCTTTTCATGGTCCACCCCTTGCCTGCTTCAATTCTCGTGGCGGGAGGAATGGGAAAATTTTCCCCAATGTCCTCAAATTGGGTTTGGATAGATTTATGGCCCACGGGCACTGTTACATTGTGCCATTTTTAAAGAATCTTCCCATTAGCATAAAGGCACTTGCAATTTCAGAGAGTGGACTTCTTTATTATGTAAATCAGGATTCTATGATATAGTTAGGATGCAATGTTAAAGTGACTTGGTTAGAGCATTCCTTGCACACTGGCAACTTAAGCTGTAAGCTCCAGAAGCAGCACCAAAACTTTTTCCAAGTTAGGTTTGTGTGAAAAAAAAGTATGCTCCTCATAGTTTCGGAAGAATACTGCAGACCGTTGCTTCCTTGGATTCACTTCCCTCACTTTGCCTCTGTCTCCCCAAGGCAACCAGAACCACCAAACCACTGTGCAACCCCAAAATTAGCACACTTCAGTGGGACACTGATTTAGCGTCTTCAGCTTCCATGTATCAAATAGCTGTGGATGGAATTTTGCCGAGTTATACCTCCACTGACCTTTAAATATGGTGGATGGGATCTGCATCTGGAAGTCCTGCCTACACTTTCTGGCAAATCTAATTTGCACCGGTAGGGGAAAGGGGATGGGACATGACTCACACATGAGGGAAACCCAAAATCAGCTAGACCATTTGAATTTAATTCTGAGTTCAAACAGACCCAGTTTTCACTGCAGCTTACTTATCCCATAGTGTGGGAGTTGGAAATCTTGAGAGGTCGTAAGTATTCTTGAAGGGTATAGGTATGTCAAACTTCAAAACTGTCTAGTTATTTAAATGGTCAGCCTTCAAAAAAAAAATGCCCTCATCGTCTGAGAGATGAATACAAAATCTTCTGGTAGTTTTAATAGCTGTTTATTGACATAACCATAAGTGTTTTCATTATTAATTATTAACTGCTTTTCACAATCTATCACCATCACAATGGGGAATATTTGTAAGTTCACGGTTTAATTGACGGATGAAAGGGGTTATTAAAATTAGCTATCTTTGATGTGGAATTTTGAATTCCACAAATTCAATTAATGAATTGAATTCATCATAACCTATTTTATGTACTTAAGTATTTAAGGAGATTTTGTGGATGGGATGATGTTTTATATAATTAAGTCCATAGTAGACACTTGGTATTTTATTTTATCTCAGCATGGTATCTTAGATCTGCCAATGATAGATTGGCATGGAAGTTATCAGGGCAAAGGATGTTTAGAGATAGGTGGGGGGGGGGTGTAGTTTGGCCTGAGTATGCATTAAATTGCTATGGGTGTGGCTAGAGGGTATTATGCATTGGGTTAGGGGCTCTAGGGGTCATCAGCAGGGGTGAGAGTCATGGGTTGGTATGGGGGCCAAAGAACTTGGAAGGAGGGGATGAATTGGCATAAGTTGACATGGATGGTATTGGGGACTGGATAGATGGAGAGGTGAAAGTAAGGGCTAGAGGACCTAATATTTAGGACAACAACTGGGACAAAGTCCCAGTGAACTCAGGCAGGTCTTTTTAACAGACACCTCAACATTTGCAACTCCTGTGGCCACCACCAGCCTGCATCTGGAACAGTGGGCCTGACTGCATCCACGCTTGCACTGACATTCCTTCCACATCCCCCATACAGAAATCCAGATCATTTGGGGTACTTTTTCCCAAGCTGCGTGTGCCAAACCAGAGAATTTCTCAACTCGAACTACCCATTTCTGGAGCGTAAATCTGGCCTCAAGTCTCACACCAGTGGGAATGGATGGAAAGGGAGCAGGGTGTGGGAGGCAGCGTCACTGTGCTCCACCAGCCAGCTGGCTGTAAAGTTTAAAAACTGCTCCTTTGTTTCCTTTATTTCCTTTTCAAATAAGTATTTTTCAAATAATGCAAAGTTATACTTAAACTTGTAATGCAAGATTATACTTAAATTTTAGATGCATTGTAATGCCATCAGTTTTGGAAAGGAATCTGCTATCACTGATTTTCTACATACATTGAAGTTAAAAATTATCCTAATTAATAAAGGTCATGTGAAGAAAATCTTTGCTGAACCATCCTGTAAATGTTGCTATGATTGATATAACTAGTGCACGTAGGTCTTTTTTTGCAACTGACAACATCGTTTCTAAATATGGAATCTAATTTTAGAGTGCTTTTCTTTTAAAATATATGTTTTGCTGAAGGAAATAGAGGAATTTCTATTCAGCTAATTATATCCTTTGAATTAACCAATATGAAGAAGTAAGAGCAGACACAGGATGATATAGAAAGAGTTTAAATCATAATCTTCTACTTGAAAATGTCAAAGCAGTTTTGCTGAAATATTTCAAAGAAAATATTTGTCAAGTCTTTTGTGGGATCCGCAATCAATTGCAATAATGCTTTGGGGAGTTGTGATTGAACAGGTAAACTATTTTAATAGGCTGCCAGCCTTTCTTTAACTTTGACCTGGTAGATGAAGCAAAAAAAGATGATGGTCATATTTTCTGTGTCTGTTTCTGACAGAGTCTACCATTGAGTTTGACCTGTCCTTGCGTGATAGGTTTTCAATTTTTTGTGTGGCAGACAGTTGCATATGTGAGCTGATAATCTTGCAACAAAGGCATCTGGGATCTAAGTGAACAGGGCAAGCAACCATATACCTCCTGCACAAATTAGCCTGGAGGGTTCTGAAATAAACTGTGCAAGATTTACAAGAGGAAGTGTGCATGAGAGTGGGCGAATTCAATGTTATATCAAGTATGGAAAGAGAAATGAAGACCTGGAAAGAAAGATTGGATTAAAAGCAAGGGATAAAAGAAGTAAAAATACAAAGTAGCACTTCTAAAAACCTAAAAACAATTAAAACTTGATGGAATAAGATTTCACTTTTGTTATAGTTAATTCAAACTACCAGAGAGGTTGATCACCAGCAAACACAGGAAGTTCACACCATTCAGTACGTGTTAGTAGTGAGCCTGATAGTGAGAGGCTATTTTTGCAAAGCCATTGGTAGAATGGTGTGTCTTGGATATCGAACTTTTGATCTTCATATTTAAAAACTAAATCTTCTCTTTGCCTGGAGTTGTTGTACAATTTATGAATGAATAATAGTAAAGACAATTAGCCTTACTGCTATGTTTTTACTGTGAATTGTGGCCAGTTGAATATTTTTAATTAGATTTCATTATGATCTCAATTTAAAATCAAAATTCCAGTTCTTCTCTAAGTTTGAAACATTTCTTTGACCATAAGAACAAAGAAAGCAAACACAACACCATTTCAGTGAACCAGCTGTGCTTGGACACCCAGGATTAATATAAATTAAACATGAATTAACTATAAATAGATGATAAACTATAAATTAGATGTTAAATGGCTTTTACAACCAAGACAGATCTTATCATTGGCGCAGCCAGTTATTCAGTCAATAGGGGATCAAAGTCATTAATAAAATCCTTCAAAACTTTGATCATTGTTCTGAAGAATCAACTGATCCCTGGCCAACAGCAGTACACAGCCAACCAGTTCCACAGGCTTAATCTTCACCATAACTGCCACAAGTCTGCAAAACTTCCTAAATTCTGCTTATGATACTAGAGCAACAATGTTACCTTCAAGAAACAGAAACAACTACAACTACTATCTCTGCTTATTCTCAGCCTCTAAATCTACTGTCTGTCTTCTTTAGCTTGTCTGTGCTACACCATTAGACCCATCAACTTCGGTTACTGAAATTGCTTGGTTCCCCTTGTATCCCTTTCTGTAGCCTTAACCAGTCTTGTCTGCCCCGAAGTTTTAGTTTCCTTTGAAATTGGAGGGTCAGTTTCCTTTCTCTGTGTCAATTTTCTATTCCATTTTTTGCTTTCCCTTTTCACTAAGACAGTCTTTGGAAAATTGAAATTTTGAAACCACAAATTCTACCACAACAATTAAGCCGAGACAATTTGATCAGTGTTATTTTAGTACCGTGGTAACCCATATTAACTGATTTGAAAATCTAGATAAAAATCTTATTTTAAAATGAGATTTGTTTTGTGTTTAAAACCAAATATATGTATCTATATCCAAGATAATAATTCTATAAGTATATTCCAGTGATTTTTATTTGTCCTATTGTCTTACAAGTGGCTAATTCTTTGCAATAAAGTATTGGCTTCTATCAACATAATCAGATTAGCACACAGAACATGGAACTAAAGATTATTTTGTTGTAATGAGAAACTTTGGACTCTGAATGTAAAGTACAACACAAATGTTGATCTTGCTGCAGTGGTCTACTGCATCAGTAGTTGTCACTTTAAAAAATAATGAGAAGCAGTGCATGCAGAAAGAGTATCTTAAATCTTTGGTAGTTCATTGCCACTGCTGGCCAAATGGTTCCATTATCATTTCTTAATGCTTATGAACATACAATTAATATTAATGATCCTGAAAAGAATGTCCATGTATGTTTATTTTATGCAGTCTGCAAAATCAACCATCCATTTACTTGCTGTTGACTAGTCTTCTAAACTAGTCTTCCTCAGAAAAAAATGCGACACTGTTTTAAATGTAACCTTGTTGATTTAAAACAGAATGCAGTCATCATTTATAACATATATTGCTGCTGTCGGTGGTGATGGAAGCGAACTTGCTGGGGTCTTTTAAGAGACTTCTGGATGAGTACATGGGATTTAATGGGATTGAGGGTTATAGATAGACCTGGTGGGTAGGGATATGATCGGCGCAACTTATGGACCGAAGGGCCTGTTTGTGCTGTAGTGTTCTATGTTCTATAATGGTATGACTGTGTGAAATTAAACCTCGTTCTCTCTTTTTAGTTACTGTTACAGTATATGAAACATAAAATCACTTTTGTTCCACATTCCACTTACGTTTAACCTTATCATGAACTTTATTCATGTTTCAACACTAGTTTTTCCTGTTACAAGACAAGATTTTGTCACTTGTACAAGATTTATAAAATACAGAAACCATAAAACACAGCAATTGACTTGAAACTAACAGTATTATAAGTATTTGTTTTTCTGAGTACACGGGCGTGGTGGCACAATGCTGCCTCACAACACCAGGAACCTGGGCTTGATTCTGGCCTTGGGTGAATATGTGGAGTTTGCACGTTCTCCCTATGTCTGCGTGAGTTTTCTGCTGGTGCTCCGGTTTCCTCCCACAATCCAAAGATATGCAGGTTAGATGAGCTGGCTGTACTAAATTTCCCCTTAATGCCCATAGATAGGTGGATTAGCCATGGTAAATGTACAGAATTATATGGACAGGATGGACAATTAGTGCAGACTTGATGGGCTGAATGGCCTCTTTCTGCACTGTAAGGATTTTGTGGATACTTAAGAAATCCTAGGAATCCAATTTCAGTTTATACTTTGCTTCAGCCAACAGCACTGTGATGTTGTATTTTACCTGGCAAAAACTGCAGTGGCATAAATCTCCAATCCATGAAGCATAATTTTTATATGAACTGAATATTAACAATATTTAGCCTCTGTTTCTTTAAACTATGGTTGATTTGCATGTATCCTTTGACAGACAACTAGGGCTACCAGGGTTTTCAGTTTCATTATCTCTACGGATGATTGAAATAAATAGTTGTAGGAGTAAACTGTTTTACTCCTACAACTAAATAAAAAATAATATATAACTAAATAAAACATTAATTTCTTGTAATTAATTTTATTGATATGAAATTTTCTTCAAAATAGAGCAGCAATTACATCTTTAACAAATTAACCACCAACAGGAATTACATTATATCTAAACCTGAGAAGTGACCTTATTTCTATATGGGTAGTTAGAATTCCAAAGATTGAACTTGGTGGTGAAACAGTTAAAAAATCCTAGATTTTTGGCTTAATAGAAACTTGGAGCAACATCAAGTTTACACTATTATTGAGCAGGAGGGAGAGATGTTATTGGTTCGGGCTTGGATCAAATTTGATTGCGAACTGTGTGTTCATCCTGACTATACTGAGGATTTTAGAAAGAAATGAAGCAGCATATGTAAATGTGACCAGATTGCCGTTATATCATATAGAGCTTAATAAGATGTGACAAAACAAATTCAATTGCCGTATGATTCTTGTTACACATGATAGGATATAGCTGGATCTTATAGTTCAGCATTTGCGAGAATGCTGATACTGTCGCATTATACAAGCAGCCTGTGATTAGTCACTGAGAAGGCTGTATGGAAATCAAAAGGATAGATGATGCCAAAATTGGGACTTCACTTCTTTGTTTCCCCGATTAAAAGATGAGGTTACTGAATAGCACAGGTAATTTATATCTCTAATAACCTCACACCCCAAACATTAATTATTTTGTTGATAATATGTATGTGTGCACACTGAAACACAAATTGAAGTCTAATAATTGTATGAACCTCAATCCAACCATGTTGTATCAGTAAACCTCCAGATGAAAAATAAGCCACTATTATGTCTCTACAGACTACTGAGATGGTATGAACACTGTAAACATTGTACAAAGCTAAATCCATAACCTTGTTGGTTTACTTTATGGTGATTATTAATCTTTTCTCTTTTCATACTCGTACAAACATTATATCTTCACTGTTGCTTTTAAATAAACATATTTTTCATTCTTTGGTTTCTTTGTTCAATTTGATCATTTGGAGTCTGCTGCATTTATTGGTCTCAGGCAGAATGACAACAAATAAATGTAAATGGTTTCAGCATCTCCAAGAGAAGTGAAGAGAAATTGGTCAGGGTTCTCACTGTTATTTTCTACCCAGTGATACTCTTCCAGAAGTGCACGTGCGCAGTAGGTGAGGATTGATCTAGCTTTGGCAACGCCCTTCCACAATCAAATAGTTTGTCAGTATTCACTGAATGGCTAGTTATGTGAGATAGCTGGCATTCTTATAGCCAAATCTAAGTCCATGCTTTTTTGAATCTGCACTGTACCCGCTATAAGAACAATATAAATGCATTGGAACCATTTCCCCCTCCCAAAAAAAACAATAACTTTCATTTACAACACCCTTTTAACATAGTGAAACATCTCAAGTGTTTTACAGGAACATTGTTAAGTAAAATTTCACACCAAATCATACTAAGACAGGTGATCGTAAGCTTTCTCAGAGAAATAGTTTTTAAGGAGTACCTTAAAGGAAGTGAGAGAGATATGAGAGAGTTCTGGACCTTGGGGACTAGGCAAGTGAAAATTGGAGAAAATTGCAGTACTCCAAATGGAGACCAGACCAAAGATTTGTACTATTAAAACATCACTTCCATACCTTCATTCCAACCCCCGGTGAAATAAAGACTGACATTTATGACTTGATTTCACTGCAGCAGTTATGTCCAAGTTAAGTAAGACCGTGTTGAGCAACAACAGCCTGATTGTGAATGTGAAAATGTGCATTGTGCCTACATCCTCAGTTGACCAGTCTATAGTGGTCAAACCTGTACTCCACATTCTAGGCAGAAGAAAAGATTGAAGAGTTTCCACCTTTGTTGCCTCAGACATAGCCTTGGCATTCCTTGGCAGGACAAGATTATCAACTCAGATAGCCTGGAGCATGTTAGTGCCATCAAGCATATACTCAGTACTAAACCAATGATGTCTGTGTTAGTTCGTCCACGTTCACTGAATGGATGGATACCCAAAAACTCCCTGCAAAGTAAGCTGGCCATTAGATCACAATCTCTTGTGGTTGCCAAGGGCACCCAAAGCAAGGTAAAAATATGGCAAACATTGACCTGCAGCTGGGAAACAAGTTGCTGATGGCCGTGACCTCCAGAGGTTGACTGAAAGGACTTTGGAAAAGATGAGCAGAAATGGAAAGCCCAGCAGGTCTTGAAGAATGCTCAGATAAAACAAAGGCCACAGAATTGTGCACCTTCTTAACCCTGTGTCTTCACCTGAAGCAAATGTGGCAGTGACTGTCATGGCAGAATGGGGCTCCTGGGAAACACCAGACAATGTGTAACACAGAGTTGAACATCATAGTGCAAACCATCATCCCACAGACAGACAGCCAAAGCAGTGATTTATTTTCTGCCACTTTGGAAATATCTATGAAAACAAAAACAGAAATCCTATCTTCCTCTTCAACAACTCACGTCCATGATTTTTTTTGTAAAAGAAAAAGGGTTAATAAAGGCTTAGCCTGCAATTTTGATTGGAGAGTATGAATGTTAATCCTCCATTTGGTGACAGCAGGTGAGCTTGAGCTGTCTGCACTGTGAGTGTGGTTGACAGTCTGCTGACCTTCTGGACATTGGATCTACTGGAGGTGATTGAAAGACAGCACCCACCTCTCAAAGGAGCAATACTGTTAAGCTGCAGGCAATTGGAACTCGCTTTACAATAGTCAAAGTGGCAGACAGAGGTGCTGCTGCAAGGGCCCTGGGTCGTGTAATACTGCATTGGAGATTCTAGTGCATGCAACAAGTGGAGGAGAGAGAAATGCTCATCCCACGGGATTCAGAGTCTTCCAACAAATGTTTTAGTTGTAATGGTCATAGAGGAAGAAATATCAGGAAGAAACACCATGAATATGGAAGTAGTTCACAGGTTGTTAAAGTAAATGATTTATTCTGTTGCCCTCAGCCAAGTTCTACATAGAATCATAGAACTCCTGCAGTGCAGGAAGAGACCATTCAATCCATCTAACTGCACTGACTACAATCCCCGTAACTCCACTTATTTACCCTGCTAATCTTGACACTGAGGAGCAATTGCCCATGGCCAACTAACCTAACCTGCACATCTTCGGAGTGTGGGAGGAAACCAGAAAACCTGAAGAAATACACGCATGCATGGGCAGAAGACAGACAATCCCTCAAGGCTGGAACAGAACCCATGTTTCTGATGCTGTGAGGCAGCAGTGCTAACTACTATGCCATCATGCCATCCATATATCGCCTATCACCAAAGATACATAATCTTTCATTATATATCCATGACCCACAGGACACTTAACTTGCACTAATACACAACTTTTTTTCCTTGCCCGAAGAGCTGGCACACAATCCATGCCAGCAGATAAAAGGAGGGAGGTCAGAGCTGCATGTCTTGTTTCTATTGAAAGATGCTACAAATCATTAGCACAGTAGTTGGCACTGCTGCCTCGTAGCATCAGTGACCCATGTTTGATTTCTGGCTTGGATCACTATCTGTGCAAAGTCTGCACAAACTCCTCGTATCTGCATGGGTTTCCCCTTGGTCCTCCAGTTTCCTCCCGCAGTCCAAAAGATGTGCTGAATAGGTGCGTTGGCCATGCTAAATTCTCCCTCAGTATACCCTAACAGGTGCCAGAGTACGGCGACTAGGGAATTTTCATAGTAACCTAATTGCAGTGTTAATGTAAGCATATCTGTGACACTAATAAATAAACTTAATCAGAGGTCACATCAGGACTATGATGATTGGCAGAGCCAGAGGACAAATCCTTCAGGACTTTCTGTATGCCCTCTTCTCAATGCAGTCTCAATGCTACACATTTGGAAACGTATAGCTGCTTCACTCATCAGTCTTCTCTTACCCAGTGTCCTCAGTGCTGACCTTTGGCCCTCTCTCCCATGTCAGTTCACAAGCTGAACAGGAGTTTAAGAGCCCAATGTAAGATGGGAGCACACACAAAGAATGAAATATTATGTATAGGCACCAGCTCAAAGATTCAGAGGGAAATGAAGATGGGTCCATTCTTTGAAATAGATCAAAGCAATTATGACTAAAGAAACAGTTTGCTAGGGGAAGCTCACATTACAGCCCAGTGCAGTTGCCACAGAAGAAGCTTTGGAGGGATTGACTTTTAAATAACCAATGTTGTTCCTTTGTAATAACCAATGTTGTTCCTTTGTTTAAGAAGGATAACAAAAATAATCCAGGTAATTACAGGCCGCTCAGTGGTAAGGAAATTATTGAAGAGGATTCTTCGAGACAGGATTTGCTCCCACTTGAAGATAAGTGGATGTATTAGCGATAGGCAACATGATTTTGTGAAGGGGAGGTCATGTCTCACTAACTTGATCGAATTTTTGAGGAAATGATGAAGATGATTGATGAGAGTAGGATAGTGGATATTGTCTACATGGATTTCAGTAAGGCCTTTGAGCAGGTCCCTCATGGCAGATTGGTGCAGAAGGTGAAGTCACATAGGATCAGACATCAGTTGGCAAGGTGGATACAGAAATGGCTCGGTTATAAAAGACAGACGGTATCAGTGAAACCATGTGTTTCTGATTGGAGGGCTGTGACAAGAGGCATTCCTCAGGGATCAATGCTAAGACTTTTACTGTTCACAATATATATAAGTGATTTGGAAGAAAATGTAATTGGTTTAATTAGTAAGCTTGTGGATGGCACAAAAATTGGTGGATTTGCGGATAGTGATGAGAGCCATCAGAGGATACAGCAGGATATAGGTCGATTGGAGGCTTAGGCAGAAAGATGGCAAATGGAGTTTAATCTGGACAAATGTGAAGTAATGCATTTTGGAAGGTCTAATTAAGATAGGAAATATATGGTAAATGACATAATACACAATAGTATTGATAAGCAGAGGGATCTGGGTGTACAGATACACAGGTCACTGAAAGTTGCAATGCAGGTGGAGAAGGTAATCACGAAGGCTTAGGGCATGCTTGCTTTCATCAGCCAGAGCATTGAGTTTAAAAATTGGCAAGTCATGTTATAAAACCTCAGTTAAGTTGTACTTGGAATATAGTGTTCAATTCTGGTCACCACACTAGGAGAAGGATGTGGAGGTTTTGGAGTGGGTACCAGAAAGATTTATCAGGATGTTGCCTGGCATGGAGGCATTAGCTGTGTGGAGAGGTTGGAGAAACTTGGTTTGTTCTCACTGGACGTTAAGGGACGACATGGTAGAAATCGGCAAGATATTGAGGGGCATGGACAGAGTGGATAGTCAGAAGCCTTTTCCAGGTGGAAGAGTCAATTACTAGGGGACATAGATTTAAGATGCAAGGGGCAAGGTTTAAAGGAGATGTACAAGGTAAGTTTTTTATACAGAGAATGGTGCGTGACTGGAACTCGCCGCTGGGGGGAAGTAGTGGAAACGGACACAATAATCAGTTTTCAGAGTTGTCTGGACAAATGCATGGAAAGAATGGGAATAGAGGGATATGGCCCCTGGAGGAGTGGGGGGGGGGTGGTTTAGTTCAGACGGGTGGCATGGTTGATGCAGGCTCAGAAGGCTGAAGAGCCTGCTTCTGTGCTGTAATTTTCTTTGTTCTTTAAAAGCCCACTGGGTCTAAAAGCCTCAGCAGGTCTTCTGAGCACATTGGGCTATTTACCAGTGAACCTGTGCATATTGGGGAAATGCATGGAAGAGTCTCTGGGCAGAATTTTACTGCTCTGTCGTGGCGCGGTGGGGCTGGAAAATGCCTTGTCCGTGCCTAGAATTCTCCAGTCCTACTGCAGTGAACAGAGATTTGGCTGAGCCCCAAATTCTCTGTCTCACTGGCAATGATAGTGAGATGTGACCAGCCTGTGAATTCCTCCCACTATCTTCGGCAAGACTGTAAAACCCCACCAGCGGTGATGGCCATAATGTTCCATCCTATAATTCTATTTCATATATTGTAGCAGGGCCTCCCCCCCACCACCTTTCCTTCCCCAGTTTGCATTTTAAGCAGATGTATAGCCTGATTCAGTAGAACTGATTTCAGCAAATGCCTTTGCACCAACTACGCTGATATTTGCCTCCACTTTTGGATCAGAGAAAAATACGGGCCAGTGACTTGTTGGAGCCACCCTGCCAGTGGCTGCAGTATCAGCCCAGGCAGCTGCTCTTACAGAGCGAACCGCAAGAGGTCAGAGTCCCCACACCTGCTGCCATTTGTCCAGCAAACTGTCCATCGGGAAGCTAATATTTGGCAAGGGAGACGGTTCTGAAATAGACGGTAATATTAGTAAATGCTGGTATTAAATAGCAGCCTGTCTCAGCTTGAAAGCTATCAGCTTATCTAATTACATAGAAAACAAACCCTCACTCGGGGACTGCCTTTAGATCAGGTTGTTTGACTTGCTGCTTCTTTTCTTTAAAACTTTCCACCGGGACTATTTATTTTTTTGAATGGCAAATCTTTAAAAGGTTAAGTTACAAAGCGTTTATTTTTAACCACACACCTGTTTCCCATTTCCACAACTACATTAGTGTTCCACACATTCCAGCACACATGACAGACTTGGGAACATTTATACATTGCTTTCAGACACAATTAGTTGCTTGGAGATCCAATCCTAAATTCAAAGCAACACAGCCATCAGAATTTTCAGCTAAAAGCTGGATTACAAGACCAATAGTCAGGTTCAGTAAATAATGACTTACTTTAAAATAAAAAAAAACACAGTTTTGTCTCACTCTACAAACGCTACTAATAGTGTTTAAAAACAGAATCTTATCCTCAGGGCCCCATTACAAATCAAACTGTAACAGCAGAATAATCACATCTTTTGTGCTGTTATTAGTTTGATTAATACATTTTTCTAAATATTGGATGCAGGGTGGTGATTTGCACAGAGCCCTGACCTCATAGTTTGTAAATTAAAAAGCAGATTGATAGTGAAACATTTCTGGATTAGTTAATGTGCTGCTTTTCATGTTGATTCAGCTCCTTCAATCTGTTGGTGTCAATAATTTGAGCTATTAAGCCTGTCTCTCAGCAGGATAGCTGATGGGAAGACAGATGCTTTCAGGTTAATTTAGTTAAGATCATACAATAAAATGCTCCACACCCATGCTTCCATTCATTACAAGTATCAAGGCTGCAAGATTAAATGTCTTAGTTGAAAGTAAAATAAAAATGTCTACTCAAATTTCTTTAATCTACATTAATTTGGGAAGGCATGGTAGCACAGTGATTAGCACTGCTGCCTCACAGCACCAGGAATCCCGGGTTGGATTTCCGGCTTGGGTCATTGCCTATGTGGAGTTTGCACATTCTCCCTGTATTTGCGTGCGTTTCCTTTGGGCGCTCCAATTTCCTCCTTGGTTGGGTGCATTGACCCGAACAGGCGCTGGAGTGTGGTGAATAGGGGGAATTTCACAGTAATTTAATTGCAGTGTTAATGTGAGCCTTACTTGTGACACTAATAAATAAATTTTAACTTTAACCTTTGGGATTAGCCCCCGTCTCCTTCCTCTCAAACAAACTTAAGCTCCACATGAATTAGGATCTCAAGTATAAAAATCACCACTTCAATATGTGATGGCAAACAGAAATGGTTGTCTTGCATTTGGATAATGTTAAAGTTTGTGGAAGTTTGGGTCTATTTTAGTTCTGGCTCGGTCTCCATGAAGATACATCTTGGGACTCCTAATCAGAAAGCCTGATTGAATATCACTCCTGGCACTTGGATTTAAACCCAGCTGTCTTTTATGAGCAGTTCTGTGGCTAGACAACATAGTCTACAGTAACAGAGTGCTTTGCCATCTAAAGCAAAACTGACAAGTAGCTTTCTCTTACTTAAACATGTCTCCTACTGATAGATGAGTATAAACAGCAACAAGGGCAGAAACTCAGTCAATGAATTTAACAGGTTTACAGTAACTATGGGTGCACAGTGGCACAGTGGTTAGCACTATTGCCTCACAGCACTAGGGACCCAGATTTGATTCCCGGCTTGGGTCACTGTCTATGCGGAGTCCGCACATTCTCCCCATGTCTGCATGGGTTTCCTCTAGATGCTCTGGGTTACTCCCGCATCTGAAAAATGTGCTGGTTAGGTGTGTTGGCCATGCTAAAGTTCTCCCTCAGTGTGTCTGAACAGATGCTAGAGTGTGGCAACTAGGGGATTTTGACAGTAACTTCATTGCAGTGTTAATGTAAATGTATTTGTGACACTAATAAATAAACTAAACAATATTCAACTATCTTCACATTTATTTTTCAATAATTAAGCATTTTCTTCCTTGTAAGCTGAAATGATTTTATATTTCAAAGACAGATAAATGTGTATTTAAGTAAATTAATTATACATCTTAAGTTATCTGGGGAAAGAATTGGAGAAACTGCTAAGAGACAAATTTTTTCTGATGTTAAAAAGTGTAGATAAATACATTCAACAACTCGATATTTCTGGTATTGGTATGTGTGTAAAGGTAAAGTGGCCAGAATCCCAGTTAAACATCGGCTGCTCTCCCTTTGAAGAGGAGAATTGACTGGTGGTGATTTAATGTGTCCTTTTGGGCTGCCACATAACTCTTGGTCACTTTCTCCACCATCTGGTCATAAGACAGTACTACAGACTTCAATGAATCAATGCCATCCGTTCACACACAAAAACAGTATGGGGAGCTCAGGGAAAATCCACCAAGGCGAGGAATGTAGACGTCCTCCCAGTAACCGGCTAAATGTACAAGCAGTGAAGCAAAGGCGTGTGAATAACATTATAACTTTTCTCTTGGGTTGTCCAGCAGAGAACTTGCTCTCCCATCTGCTGGTTGGATACATTGGTGAGGTGAGGCCTTGAAGCGAAGGACAATTCCAATGAAGCCTCGCCTCCTTCGATGGCTTGGCTGAAAGATGATTCATTTGAGATCTGCCTTCAATTCAGTGGCAGATTAAGGCACAATTCTCCCATCCCAACGATTTTTGGCATATCAGTGTGGGGATTGCTCGTGTCGACCATTTCACGGGATTTGCTCATGTGTTCCCGACACATATGCGTCTCCCACAGCCAGAGAGCAGGCACAGTGGGGGCCACGTTGGGAACTGGTGGGAAGACAAGGTGAGTAAATTAAGTCTATTTTTAATCAATTTTAAACGTAATTATCTGGCCCGGGACTGAATACCTGCTGTGCCCCTACCCACCAGGAGTGGGTTCAGATCAACTTTCCATTTGCAGGGAACAATCAGAGCCCCCCAGGGGGCTGGGTGGCTGGGGGATTTGGTACCTTCTCAGTATGGGCACCCTGGTAGCACCACTCTGTGCCTCTTACCACTGCCCAAGGGGCAAAGTGCCCATGCCCAGGGGGCATCCGGGAACTCCCCATGGGGCATTGGGCAATGCCAGGGAGCTGAGGCTGGGGCTGGGACCAAGGGGACGAGACCTATTGTGGACAGGGCCTAGGGAATGATTTGTGAGAGTGGGGATCCCTCTTCCTCTCTACACATAGGATCAGTTGGAGTTGGAGTTGGAGGGAGGCCAGTGGTCAGGGCGGGCTCAGCTGGGGTTGGCGGGGGTGGAGTGACCTGCTTCCTGGGGGGATCTACCTCCTGGGGTGAGGGGGGGGTGGTTTGTTTGGGCGGGTTGGTGTGGGGTCTGCTGGAGGAGTTGGTGGGGGGGATCATCATTGCTGGGTGAGGTGGTGGCTGGAGATTGCAGTGCTATAGGACAGGAAGGGGGGTTGGGGCTGGCCCAAGAATGGTCATGGGGGCTGCAATCAGGCCGTGGAGAGGGGTGTAGGGGTAGCAGAGCGAAAATGCCAGTGTTCTGTCTCTTTGATATCCTCGATGTTTCTTCCAAGTGATATCCAACACTGACATACGTGGTCATCAGCAGGTTTCCATGTCCATGAGACTCTGCAAGATCCAAAGTTAATTGATTATTCCCATTGCGATTCCTCCCTGACTATATACTTCTACCGGTGGTCAACCTGCCCTTTCAGTGGGACAGGACATACCCAAGGATAGTGTTGGAGGAGTCAGCAAAATTGTCAGAAAGATCTCATCCTATGAGCATGACTATGGGTCACGCTGATAGTTTGACTAGAATGTTGGACAGCTCTGCCAATGTTTGCACATGACTCCAAATGATAACATTTCAGGGTCACTGGCCAGCCTGTGCCCTCATCAATTCCAATGCTAAGTGGTCCATCTGTTTTGTTCTGATTCTACTTTTCAACAGAGGTTTGGTACAGCTGAGTAATGTGTTGGGACATTTCAGAGGATTGCAAGAAATCAATCACACTGCTGTGAGCTTGGAGTTCACGTAGCCAGACTGGGTAAGAATGGCAGATATCCATCCTTGAAGGTCAATCATGAACCAGAACTGTTTTCATGAAATCCAGAAATTTCCTGATTATTGATACTGCCACTAGCATGACTCTGCCGTATCTTCCTTCAGATGTTGGTTCAAGTCCTGATATCGCTTTCAAGCTGTTATTGAAGAATTAGTGATGCCAGGCACTGGTAATGAGTGTACAAAAAAGATAACAAAGATGAAAGATGATTCATTGGTGTTCTTAATGGAAGATGAGGAAAGATTTATCTCGATCATTATAACATTTACATGATGCGTCTGGGACACAGAGGTATTGCTAGAAATTGCTGCAAAGAGAGAGTGTAATGGGAATAGATGTCAAGAAGCATTTCGTATAGAGAATGATTAACACCTGAGTGGAATTGCAGAAGCAAAAACTGTGCACATATTCAACAGATCACGTTAGGTTGGGGATGTTCTCAGATAGTAAAAAAGGAGATTATTTAAAGGCTCTACATAGAGTAGATAGGGAGGAACTGCTTTATTGGGAGATTTGTCAAGAACCAGAAGGTGCTCATTTAAAGTGATTGGCAAAGGAAGCAGTGATGAGATGAGAAACTATTTTATGATCTGGAATGTGTTACGTATGGATGGGGAGCAGGGATATTCAGTTGTGTCTTTCAAAGGCAATTGGATGAGGAAAGAAAACAAAAAGTTGGGTTATGGGGAAAGGATGAGTGAATGGGACTTGTCTCTTGCAAAGAGCCAACATTAGAATAATGGGCTGAATGGCCTCATTGGGTGGAATTTCATACTTCCCTCAGGGAGTGTTTGGAGGTGGGGTGACATTTGATTTGGCTATTATGTATGAAGGCAGGTGTGGGGCTGCCCCACCGTTGCCCTGCCTCGATTAGGTCCGATGTGGCTCCCAACCCCATGCCACTTGAGGCCCTTAACTGGAAAATAAATGCCCACTTCACAGCCGCCTCATCCTGACACTGTTGGTATTCTACAGGTGGCAGGTGGGACAGTTGGCACGCAGGGATTTCGAGAAACAAATCTGGCCATGTGTACTGATAGGCTCCCAGAAGGCGTCACTCATTGTCAGGCACTTAGTACCTGATTGAGGGATCTGGCACTGGGAAGAGAGGATGGCAGTGAGCCTCCTGCCAACCTCTCCGCCTGCTCTACACCTCCTGCTCAGAGACCTCCTGACTCTCCAACCTGCCCTCAGTCTCCTGTAGCTTGGGTCAACTACTGATCCTAAACCTCCGCTGACAGCCGCTCTCTGTGGCACTATCTGCAATGGGGAGCTCTTTTTTTCATTCATTCATGGGATGTGAGCATTGCTGAATGGTCCAGCATTTATTGCCTATCCCTAATTGTCCTCCTGGGCTATTTCAGAGGGCATTTACAAGTCAACCACATTGCTGTGGATCACAGTAGGCCAGAGCAGTAAGGATACAGATTCGCTTGTCTAAAGGGTATCAATGAACCAGGTGGGTTTCTAATCAACAATGATCTCATGGTCAATGTTGGACTTTTAACTTCAGATTTTTATTGAATTCAAATTTTAACATCTGCTGTAGTGGAATTTCAAGCTAATCCCCCTGAGCATTACCCTGGTCTCTGGGTTACTAGTCCAGTGATAATATTACAATGCCAGTGACATTGCCTCCCTGTCTTTGATTGGCAGCTCTCGGGGGAAGGGGTTCATTAAATTTATGCATTGGGGGAGGCTATAGGTAAGGATTTGAAAGGCCCCACACAAAATGTAAGTTTAGTCTTCAATCTATACGGAATGATTGACTTCTGTCCATACTTCAATAATATTTTTGTTACTAAATCTCACAATAAGAGGTTGGGTGAACTGAGTGAAAGACGATATTGAAACAGACCCTATTCTGTTCAATATTTGTAGCCTCAGCTTTTGTAAGGATTTTTAAAGGACCTTACTGCAGGGACGAGCTCTATAAAATCCTCCAGTCACTGAGAGAGTCAGCCAGCATTCCCTCCTCCTGCTTGTTCAGTTCCTGTTTCTCATTTTCCAAAATTGGAAGCTGAACTTAGATTTGGGAAAAAGGACAGAATTAGGTGTGACTGTGGTGTCTATTCTTACACAGCAGTTTGAAGGTGAGCTTAGACTCCTGTCAGCTCCAGAGGGAGAGGCAGCATTAGTGACCCCCCTCTGAGAGGCAGCATCTGATTTCCCCAGTTATGTGATGACTGGATATGAACTACTTTGTATTCTGCTGTGCCTAATATGGACTCATGGTGGTGCTGTAGCACAGATTTTCCATACATCGCCATCAAACAATGTGACAATTGCATAAATTAGATGAAAACTAACAGCTAGAATGAATCCATGGTACCAAATGGTTATGAATTGGATGCACTTTGAACATCAGTCCAATATTAGCTTTGAAGTTAAAGACAATGGTTACAGGACTCCCTGAACACTGATTAGCACAAAGAATGCCTCACCCACACTGATGTAAAGATGCCCACACTGAACAGATACAGTCCAGGCTCAGTGTTGAGTCTCGGTTGAGTTTGTTGATGAATAGTGACAATGGAGAGGTAGATGCGAGGGGCACTAATTGATCTCAATGCCTCCGGCTTGTGGGAAGAAATCAGCCAAGGTTCATATCCCATCTCTCTATAGTGCCTTGTGCAAAAAATATTACGCATGGCCGATTAGTGAAGGCAAGTTCAGGTTGGCCTGGTACGCTTTACCCTGTTGACTGACCTGTCCACCTTCATCATATAGAGTCACACATGGAGACTGCTGACTTGGATGAGGCATCACAGGCCATCACTCATAGAATCCACACTCCCACCAGAATAAAGGAACAGAGGTTTTCAAGGAAAGGAGGAAGAACAGATCGGGTCAGGTTTACAGAAAGGTTTTATTAAAAACTGAACGTTTCCCCCAAGCTGCCAAACTTCACAAATGGGAATTAAACAAAGGCCCAAAATTCAATGCAGGGTTGGCAAATGGAGGATTACGTAACAGGACAAATGGGGGAGGCCATTCAGCCCATCTCAGCTCATCATACAGAAAAACTCCACAATTCCCCACTCACGTCATCCAGCAGTTTCCACTGTGGCCTTCCTGAGTTATTCCTCAATAACCTGTTCCATGTGTTAATAGAACCATAGAATAGAATCATAGAGCCTCACAGTTTAGAAAGAGGCCCTTTGGCCCATCGAGTCTGCACCAAACACAATCCCACCCAGGACCCACTCCCATATCCCTACATATTGTACCCACTAACTCCTCTAATCTATGCATCCCTGAAAAATAAGAGGCAATTTTTTAGCATGGCCAGTCAACCTAACATGCACACCTTTGGACTGTCGGCAGACTCAGTAAGAGGTCTGACAACACCAATTTTAAATCCAACTGATTTATTTGATAGTAAACTTGCAAGCTTTCGGCCTTTGTAGCCTTCCTCAGGCGAATGAAGTGTTCTGGTCTGCAATAGCACACATATCAGCACAGATAGTTTACAGATTGCTGATTAGAATGCGAATCTTTATGCCTAACCTGCTATTCAAGTCTTAAATGGCTAACAATGTGAGTGGAAGGAGCACTGAGCACAGGTTAAAGAGATGTGTATTGTCTCCAGATAGCACAGCAAGTGAGGTTTTTTGCTAACCCAGGCAAGTCATGGGGGGAACAGATAGTGTGACATGAAGCCAAGATCCCTGTTAAGACCGTCCTCATGTGTGCGGAACTTGGCTATCAGCCTCTGCTCAGCGGCTCTGCGCTGTCATGTGTCGTGAAGGCCCCCTTGAAGAACGTTTACCCGAAGGTCGGAGGCCGAATGCCCGTGACCACTGAAGTGTTCACCAACAGGAAGGGAACTGTTTTGCCTGGTGATTGTTGAGCGATGTTCATTCATCCACTGTTGTAGTGTCTGCATGGTCTCCCCAATGTACCATACTTCGGGACATCCTTTCTTGCAACATATTAGATAGACAACGTTGGCCGGGTTGCAAGAGTATGTACTGTGTACCTGGTGAGTGGTATTCTCACGTTTGATGATGTCATCCATGTCGATGATCCGTTAGCAAAAAACCTCACTTACTGTGCTGTTTGGAGACAATACACATCTCTCTAACCTGTGCTCAGTGCTCCTTCCACTCACATTATTAGCCACTTTTAAGACTTGAATAACAGGTTAGCTGTAAGGATTCACATTCTAATCAGCAATCTGTAAACTATCTGTGCTGATATGTGTGCTATTGCAGACCAGAACACCTCATTTGCCTGAGGAAGGCTACAAAGGCTGAAAGCTTGCAAGTTTACTATCAAATAAATCGGTTGGATTTAAAATTGGTGTTGTCAGACCTCTTACTGAGTTTACCCCAGTCCAACACCGGCATCTCTACATCCTGTCGGCAGAAACCAGTGTACCCGGAGGAAACTCATGCAGACATGAGGAGAATGTGCAATCTCCACACAGACAGTGACCCAACTCAGGGATTGAATCCAGATCCTGGAGCTGTGAGGCAGCAATGCTAACCTTCTCTATGCGAAGAATTTGCAATTGCCATCATTAAATTCCCATTTTCTCGCTTACTTTTCCACGTTGTTTCTTACCTTAAACACCTTAGTGTCTTATTTTATTCAGAAAAACTAAGATGCCAAACTCTGCTCATCTGAGCAGAGTTTATGGTTCTATGGTTCTATATCTTTATGGTTCTATATCTTTCCGATTTAATTTGTGTTTGCCAATAGATTTATCTGTGCACTAGTTCAATTTGGTTCAGTGTCTAATACTCTCACATATCAGTCTGAAGATTTTGGGTTGAGATCCTACTTCAGAACAATTATTATAATTTAAATTGATACATCAAGGTGGAACTGAGAGATTGCTAGATTATTTGTGTTAAAGAAAAACTTACATTTATATAGCAACTTTCATGACTCAAGGCATCTCAAGTGCTCTTCAACAATTGAAGAATTAATGCTGAAATCATAGAAATCATAAAAACCCAACAGTGCAGGTGGCCAGTTGCCCCATTAAGTAAACACCGACAACAATCCAACGCAGGCCTTATTCCCAAAACCCCAGATATTTATCATGCTAATCCCTTCAACATACACATCCCAGGACACTAAGGGGCAATTTAGTATGGCCAATCAATGTGCACATCTTTGGACTGTAGAAGGAAACCGGAGCACCTGGAAGAAACTCACTCACATATGGGGAGAATGTGCAAACGGCACACAGACAGTGACCCAAGTCAGGGATTGAATCCAGACCCTGGAGCTATGAGGCAACAATGCTAACCACTGTGCCTCTGTGCCGCCCAAATGTTGGAAAAAATAGCAAACAATGAATGTATAGGAAGATCCCATTGGGGATATTAGTTGCTTGCTTGTGTTCCCATTGAATCTGCAGTGGAGACATTACTGATGTTATTTTCCTAGTGCTTTTATGTGTTGCTGATCCAGATTTGAGGTCTCGCTGAAGTGCAGGAATGTGACAACAACTCTGTACAATAGGGCTTTTGTTGACATGTGGAGGTTTTGTTGTCAAACGTTCAGTGCCTTTGTCTAATAGAAAGTTGGACTGACACAGCTAATCCAGTCTTGGATCTCCTCATCAATGGTGGCCTTTTGAGATATTTGGCTGCCAAGATATGAGAAGTATACAACTCACGTTCCAGAAGCACCATTGAGATAAATAGCTGAAATTGTACGAGTGATAACCATTAAGAGAGAATTCCCCTGTACATCTTTAAAGTAGTGCTGAGGGATCTTTCTCATATGAGACAGTGATGCATTCATTTTAATGTTTCATTGAAAGATGGCATCAGTGACACTGCAGCATTCCCTCAAAACTGCACTGAAATGCAGTCTGGATTATATTCTCAATTCTTTAGAGTTTATCTTAAACACGTCTTTTTGACTCAGGTGAGAATAATGCTATTGAACCTCTGAAAAAAATAGAAAGAACTGGAAAAATCAGCAGTCTGGCAGATCTATATAGGAAAATGGGTGACACAGTGGCACAGCTGATTCACAGAGCCAGGGACCTGGGCTCGATTTCCAGCTCGGGTCATTGTCTGTATGGAGTTTGCACATTCTCCCCATTTCTGTGTGGGTTTCCTCCGGGTGCTCTGGTTTCCTCCCACAATCTAAAGATATGAGGTGACGTGGATTGGCCATGCTAAATTGCCCCTTAGTGTCAGGGAGACTAGCTAAGGTAAATACATTGAGTTATGGGAATAGGGTCTGGGTGCGATTGTGGTTGATGCAGACTCAATCGGCCGAACAGCCTCCTTCTGTACTTTAGGGTCCTATAAATCACTGATTCTATGAAATAAACTTAATGATTTGAGTACAAACTTCTTCAGAAACTCTGTTTCTCTCTCCATAGATGATGCCAGGCTTGCTGAGTGTTTCTGTTTTTATGTCAGATTTCCAGCATCTGTGCCATCTTGCTTTACTGTGATCGAGCTCGATGTTACCATGTTTCTGAATTGGTGGTTTGGAAAGATTTGGTAGTTGGAGGCTTCATGGAAGAAGCCATTCCCACTTATGCTTCTTTCTGGTCTTGTCTGATAGTCATCCTGCAGTAAGCGTAACACGTCGATATAGCCTGCCTTATGACACAGATGTGGCAAAAGTAGCTACATATGGGGAGATGTATAAATGTGGATCACTGGATAGCAGGAGGTACAGGTAAAGTACACAAGATGTTGTGTCCTCATAAGCTCCTCTTCCATATTTAAATCATAGAATCCTTACAGTACAGAGAGAGGCCATTTGATCCTTCGAGTCTGCACCGACTGCAATCCCACCCAGGAACTACCCCCATAACCTTACATATTTACCCACTAACCTCTCTAATTTATGCATCTCGGGACACTAAGGGCAATTTTCTTTTAGCATGGTCAATCAACCTAACCTATATATCTTTGGACTGTGGGAGGCAACCCAAGCACCCGGAGGAAACACATGCAGGTGCAAGTTCCTGTTCCCAGCACTTTGTACAATGCCTTGAAAATTCCATCAACTACCAAGAATGCGGAGGCAAAGAATTATCAGGAAGAAAGAAGAACAAACACAGGACCATTAATAAAACTCAGGAAGGGAAGTACATCCAAGTTCAAAACATTAACATCATGCCTCGGGATTGATACCTCGCTTGGAGAAGTCTATTTTGCAGGGCTCCCATGTATCCATTTAAATGGGGAAAGCAGAAAACTGCAATGGCATGGCTTTCTGAGGAGCCTGCTGTTTCATATGATGAGAACACAGTACTGATCTCTAGTCTGTATCCTCAGAAAGCATGCAAAATGGAAAATGTAGGCAGCTATACATTCAAATTGAAAAGAGCAACCCATTTCACCTCAATCCCAGGATTCAGGAACACAATCTTCATCCCAACAGTTGTATTCTGATAACATTTAGAAATGCAAAGAGTCAGATAATAAAACACTAAGTTATGAGCAAAGTTGGGAGTCTTCTTTTATTCTGTGCATTTTATTCAGAACACGTGAAGATGTTGGATAGCTTTAGTTGTAATGTATTTCTTTAATCCAATTTGAACAACAACTGCAATTTCTTTCATAGATTTGATTCTTTCAATGTTATTCATATAGCAATCTAAATGGAGAGACGTAAAGATGATCCCAAGGTTTGGATGGTGACCCAATGCGTGCAGAGACAAGAAATGCACCACGCATGATTGAAGGTTTGGCAAATCAAGTCTGCTTTGCAAATCCTGACCTATAGCTGTTTGTGAAGCTCAGCATCTTCTTCATATGTTTGTCTGTTAAGGTTTTTAAAGAGCAAATTTGATTTCCCCACACACCTACCTGTCTGGTTCCCTTACCTGAAGAGATGGGAACGGTGACACGGTGGTTAGCACTATTGCCTCACAGCTTCAGGGACTTGGGTTTGATTCCTGGCTTGGGTCACTATCTGTGCGGAGTCAGCACGTTCTCCCTGCGTCTGCTTGTGTGTCCTCCCAGTGCCCTGCTTTTCTCCCACAGTCCGAAAGATGTGCTGGTTAGGTGGATTGACCATGCTAAAATTCTCCCTCAGTCTACCCAACAGGCACTGGAATGTGGTGACTAGGGGATTTTCATGGTAGCTTCTTTACAGTTTAATGTAAGCCTACTTGTGACAATAATGAATAAACTTTAACTTTACTCTGGAACAAAGGGGCTATTTGTAACCTGCCACATAAAGTACTGTACAATAAATTGTTTAATTTAGTGAAAGTTGCCACAAACTCTCTGGCATAATGTGGCAAAAACAATACGGGGCAGTTGTTATTTTCCCTGGTACTATGAGGGTTATTCACATTCCTGATTTAGGCTGCAGCTCATCTTGTAAGAGAAAATAAAACAGGCTTCAAGAGTAAAATAAAAGACTGGATACTCTCTGATCAGGAGTAAAAGATCAGGATACTCTGGCAATAGGGCATCATTGTGGGCCAGGCTTTTCACAAATGCTGACCAATTCATTTGGCTAGTCCTGTTTATCATCCTCCTCTAAAAATTAGAACATTGGTAGCAGAGTAGCATAGTAGTTAGCATTGCTTCCTCGCAGTAACAGGGACCTGGCTTCAATATCAGCCTCGGGGAAGAATCTGTTTGCACATTCTCCCTGTGTCTGCATGGGTTTCCTCCAGGTGCTCCAGTTTCAGTGGTGCTACAGTCCAAAAATGTGCAGGTTAGGTGGATTGGCCATTTTAAATTGTCCCTTAGTGTTAGGGAGATTAGCAAGGTAAATACGTGGGGTTACAGAGATAGGGTGCCTATCGATAGGCTGAATGACCTCTTTCTGTGCTGTAGGGATTCTATGATTCAACGTAACATATATATGAGAGCATATTCCATATTGTAATCTTTTCTATTTTATCAACAAGTGAATCGTGCAAAAGAAGTTCCCTAAACTATAATAAAAATTCAGCTTAATGTTTCTGAAGCATAGCCATGATTGTGTTCAAAACAAAGGTCAGGGAGAAAGACGTTACAGCTAAAATAAATTTTGGAAAGATTTAGCCTTTGCTGTTCTTCAAGAAACCACTTTGAACTGTATTACCAGATCCTGACAGACGTACCTGCATTACTCACTTGCTTCGAATACTTGATGCCCCCATAAATTCAGAATCATGACATTTCAACACCATTATTCTATAATGATTTTATTCTTTATACATATAGTAATATTGATACGGTTTCACTCGGCATTCAGTTATCAGAACTTGACTCGACCACGTAAATTAAAATTGAATAATAGAAATCATAGAATCCCTGCAGTGCAGAAAGAGGCCATTCAGCCCTTCCAGTCTGCACTAACTCAGCATCTTACCCTTGCCCATACACACCACCCCACCCAACCCCACCCTCTCACCTGATCCTTATAACCCCTAATGTATCTTACCTCCACAACTTGGAATACATGAAGGGACAATTCAGCATGGCCAATCCATATAACCTGCACATCTTTGGACTGTGGGAGGAAACTGGAACACCTGGAGGAAACCCATACAGACATGGGAAGAATGTGCAAATTCCACACAGACAGCAACCCAAGACTGGAATTGAAGTTGAGTTGAAATTAAATAGATATTACAGAGTTCTGATTGGAATCATTATGCGATCCTTATTACTGTCCACATGATGGCGTGCATGGAGACAGTATAAGTTTTAGTGTTTTTGCATTTACCTGGTTATTCATCAATAATATGAAATTTCCACATAATGCACACTTCATGCAACACATTTTGACCATTATCTCAGTCACTATTAACCACTGTTATGATAGTTTCAACAAATTTATTCAAGATTTATATTCTTATCTTGAAAACATTGGTTCCTACATCATGATGTTACACTCGCAGTTCTTTTCTTGATGCTTCAACTACATTGTTAAGTGAGGGATAGTTATCAGAAAATTAATGTTTAAAACCACATAATAGTTTCTGTCCAATTGTAAAGTCAAGTTTGTCATAAGAACTGCAATCATTTTGTGTGTGTACTATTGGTAGTTTCAAAAATTAATAGTTTTATATGACTATCCTTATGTAGTTTGAATTAATATGCTATTAAGCATTTGGCACTAAATTGATAACAGCCTTTGTAATAAAGACTAAACTTGCATTATTGGAAACCAGCCAGATTAGTTAAGTACACCGCCTTAATTGTAAGACAATCAGTAAACAAGTAATTCATTAATAGTGATCTTAGAAAGATTGGAAATATAATCTGGAAGACAAAATTTTTTAATTTTTAAAATTATAGACACAGCATTAGCATTTTGATTGTTAATGTAGATCCTTAAAAGGCTGTATGAATTATAAAATGGACAGGGGAAAAAATAATAATGTAATTTGTTAATCTCGAAGAAGGAATGAATAGGCCGCTGTTCAATTTTAAATGACAGACAGCTAAATTAACCAATTATTGGTCAACACGCAGGCTAACTTAAAATAAGAGATATAGTTTGTCTTAAAGCTGAGATAATATGCTTAATTAGCTAAAAACCAATGGACCAAGTCTTATTTCAATATTGACAAGTTCCAGACCAATTGGTTATTTTCTAATAATTAACTGATATGGGCTTTCACTATATTTAAGGTTAAAAAAGGTGATTCAAGGAACTATTTTTGATGGAGAAAAAGATATTTACGGAGTTGATTTCATGTGTTATCTACAATTTCAGAACCAGCACATCAGGTCCTGGTCTGAGAAAGTCTATTCATTTGTTAAAGTTAAGCTTTCTCCTCACACTGTTACTTGACACTTTGCCTTTTATTTTCCTGACTTGTTAACTGTTTAATGGTTAATAAACTTAATTAATTCATTATTCAAAGTGTTCTTTTCTGTCATGTGGGTAAGTCTCTAGAATCTGGTCTAGAGAATTACGATTGGGGGTTGTTGCAAACAAGTAAACCCTGTAAATTTTAGTTCAGATAAATCAAAGTTATTACAGTGCTGAACCAATGCCCGATTTGGATCTTGATCTTGAAATATGATGAAGTTGGAAGGCATTTGAGTGATGCTGAATGAAAGTTCATTGGACAAGAGGAATGGCTAATTAGGAGTTTTTGAACTAGAATAAGAAAAAGTGATTAGACTGATTATGAAGAGAAAAATTATATACTGTAGGACCCAGTGAGTGTTGGGAAAAGTCAATAACTAATTATTAGGTAAACAAAGAAGAATGTGGCATAATGATTTGATGAAATGGGAAAAAACATGACTATATTTATGCTGTGGAGTTGCTAGCATTGTACTGAGATAAACACAAGAAGAAGTCTTACAACATCAGGTTAAAATCCAACAGGTTTATTTTGTAGCAAACATAACTAGCTTTTGGAGCGCTTGCTGCTCCTTTGTCAGGAGAATGACCTGTTGAAGGAGCAGCAAATGCTAGTGAAAGCTAATGGTGTTTGCTACCAAATAAACCTTTTGGACTTTAACGTGGTGTTGCAAGACTTATTACATTTGTGCAGCCCACTACATATGGAGGAAGCCAGCTTTTAACCTTTAGAACACATTCATTCTCTCTACTAAAAGACTGAAGAAATGAAGATGCAAGTTGCTACAAAGTGCTCCCTGCTCATGAATGTGCCCAACTCCAGTCATTTATTACAGAAAATATCTAGTAGGCCTCAAGATCACAAGTACCAAACCAATGAAAATTAATCAGAGGAGCCAATGCAAATTGCATTTCATAACTCAGTGCCATCTGAATATAATGGTACAGCAAAGATTAATGTCCCTCTTCAGGGCAAATTAAATAAAACAGGTCCTCATTTGCTCTGTAAGGCTCTTCTAATGTGTATCGTGCTCCTATTTACTTACGTGTGCCTTTCCACATTTTTATATTAAATGCAAGTGTTTTCAAAAACGACGAATGGAAATATGGATGAGTAATGGCTTTTACCTTTATGCTCCACAAATGTTGGGGTGCCATCTTTAAACAGTGCCCTGATCTGCATTGAAAATATGGATATGAGGAGATTCACTCCCCAGTGCTCTCACCACAAACACCAGAGCAACCCCCACTATAGCACAGGGTCAACTTCCTGCCCACTCCCACAACAACCGCCCACCCCCCACCTCACACACACACACACACACACACACACACACACACAATTCAAAACAGTGGTTCCAATTCAAATATTGACCCATTGGAGCACTGTGCAACGCAAGTGAAGACTTATATTCCATTCAGCGAATTTGATCCCTGAAGTAATTCTATGGTATCATGAAAAAAGCTAAAGGTCCAAATTTTCTTTCTTGGTCTGTGGCCCTAGTCTAATGTCCTAGCAATGACAGACTAGGGTAGTCAGCATCATAGTTCTCCCTTGCACAAAGCTTCGAGTCTCATCCTACCCTGTGAGCACAACAAGCAGACCTGTCTTTGCCTGATGACACCAAAGAAGTCCCATAGATCAGCATTGATAATCTTCCGGTTTCATCTCCTTCTAACACTGCTGCCTCGCAGGATCTCTGGGAGTTACCTGATCATAAAATAAAAGTCATGATAAATCCAGAGAAAGCATGACGAATCCTTTATTTGAAAATCACGTGAATTGTCTGACAAAGCTGGAGAGGAAAGCATTCATAACACATTCCACCTACTTGTTATAGCTCCAAGCAGTTTCTGACTCTTTATGCTTTATGCTTTAAAAGTCTGCAGCAGTAAGCTACCTTTATGACTGCCAAGACCCCAAATGCCACCCTTTCCCATCCCCATGATTTACTCTGATGTTACTCAGGAGTTATGCTCCTTGCCAATCTGTTCCCTGAGAGGAGAGAACATGGAGTATCCTGCCTCACAGGGGCACAATCTGCAATCTTTAATGCCTGTGTGTCTTTGTGTACTGTTCAGTCTGTTTTATCGTAGCCTTTTTATGTTTCCAGAAATGGCATTTCCAAAAGGAAAAACAAGGTTGCCATATACAGCATTTGCTGGCAAGTATGAAGTGAGTAAAGAAGAGTATTTATTAAAGGAACTGGATAGTTGTTTAAAAATGAAGCAAGGACACAACATTGACAACCTGTTGCCTGTTATACTTCTCATCCAGTTTTCCAATGAAGTTGATGGAGGAGAAAATTGGACAAGTTGTTTGAAGGGCACATTAATCCATTCTTGCTCATTTTGCTGCCCCTCTAGAGTTGAATCTCACCACTGAAGACCATTAAGAAGTATGGGAAGTAAGTGGGTGAGTGGAATTAACATAAGTGGCTCAGGTGGAAAAATGCTGCCATGTGTTCTCAATGCTGGACCTTCCTACAATTCAATGAAATGGCATCCTCTTCTGTAAAGTCCAAGCAGTATTCAAAGGAATGAAGTCTTGAGTGTGGATCATAATCCTGATATGGTGCTCCCATAAGGTTTCTGGTCAGCTGTGCATCTTTCCAGCCTTGCCCTGGGTTTCGAGATATTTCTCCTGTAGGTTTTCATGTATACAATGATAACTATAATCATTGAAGTTTATAATGGAATTTCAGTTGGTGTGATTTGCAGTTTCCTGCAGGTGTGAAGCAGTAACAATGGGAAGCTATATTGTTTGACCTTGATTGAAGCTTGCAGGATAGCTGATGGATTAAAATTATCATTCCATAGGCACTGAGGACATTGTTTTTATATGTATAATTAAAGGAATATAAGTACCAGTTCTGGATGATTTTATTTCATATTTGGCTTATGTTTGTGATCTGGGTTTGCTCTCAGCGATGTTTCCAGTCCATTCCTTCTCTCACTCAGACACTTTATTTTCATTATAGTGTTAATGTAAGTCCACTTGTAACTAATAAATAAACTTTAGCTTTATTAAAGAAAACATATCCACATTGCTCTAAAATAATCAATCTGAATGCACATGATCCAATTCAGTATTTCTCAAGAAATGTAAAACAATTTGAAAGTGGCAAAAAGGGCAGCAAAATAAATCCTACAGGTTATTGACCTATTCTGCAGATGTATCTAAATAACTGTTCCTGCTAAATACGAAGATGCCATTGATTTGGGAAAGCCACCAATTAATCCATTTTTACAATCATAAATTACTATTTATCTTTGTTGTTTTAGTGGTGTTCACCAAACATCCACATCAGCTAGTGTTATCAGCAGCCAAAAACAAGACAGAAGAATAAATATATTTTAATGCTTATTTTCCTGGTGATGAGAAACTCCTTTTAAACAATATATCTTGTTGACCATGTCCTAAAACAAATAGCTGGTGAAACCTGGTCACACAGTATGTTCACAGTATCTGGTTAATCCAGCTATCATAGATATGCTCTTCTGTTGGGCACACATTATAAAGATGGTTGTTAGTAGCGACAATCTGCTATTACCCAAGCAGCACTGACTATGTGCAGATTATTAACCAACAGCTTTTTTCACACAGAGCTCGGAAAACTGGTAGTGACAATTAGTGTGGGGAAGTGTTAGCATAGTGGTATTGTCGTTGGACTAGTAATCCAGAGACCCAGGATACTGCTCTGGGGACCTGGGTTACCATGGCAGATGGTAAAACTTGAATTCAACAAAATTCTGGAATTAACAGTCTAATGATGACCACAAAACCATTGTCAATTGTTGGAAAAACCCATCTGGTTCACTCATGCACTTTAGGGAAGGAAATCTGTTGGCCTTACTTCCTCTGGTCTACATGTTGACCTGATGTAAAGATGCCAGCATTGGACTGGGGTAAACACAGTAAGAAGTCTGGCAACACTAGGTTTAAGTCCCACCGATTTATTTGATAGTAAACTTCTAACTTGTAGATAATAAGCTTGTGAGTATATTATCAAATAAATTGGTTGGACTTAAACCTAGTGTTGCCAGACTTCTTACTACATGCTGACACCAGAGCCACATCAATATAGTTGACTTTTACCTGCCCTCGGGGATGGGCAATAAATGCTGACCCACAGCGACATCCAAATCTCATGAATAAATAACAAAAAATTATAATTCAGCCCGGCCTCAACAAGTATTCTTGCAATTCATTGTCACCAGATTGTGACTGGGTACCAAACTTATTGAGAGCCAGGAACAAGTCAAGAAAAGTAGCATCCTGCTATCATTTGTGAATGATGTGCTCAATTCTGTTTTGCTTCTCCAATACAGGAGAATGAGCTGAAGCATGAAAAAGTATTTGCACCAGGCTAACTCAAACCAAGACAGGTGAGAAACCAGTTAGCTGGAGGAAATCATTTTCTGTTAGAAAGAGCTGAAATAAAGAGCGACTAGACTTTTAAAAGACTCGGAGTGCAAAGAAAATTGATGCCTTAAGTAGTTTTCAAAGCTGAAATATTACTCTGTTGTAAATTAGGCCTCATGCTAAACTAGGGTGGCACGGTAGCACAGTGGTTAGCACTGCTGCTTCACAGCTCCAGGGTCCTGGGTTCAATTCCCAACTCAGGTCACTATCTGTGTAGAGTTTGCACGTTGTCCTTGTGTCAGAATCGGATTTTTCCAGGTATTCTGGTTTCCTTCCATGGTCCAAAGGTTTAGGTTGATTGGCCATGCTAAGAAATTGCCCCTTAGTGTCTAGGGATGCATGGATTAGAGGGATTAATGGGTGTAATATATAGGGTTATGGGGGTAAGTCCTGGGTGGGATTGTGGTCAGTGCAGACTTGATGGGCTGAAGAGCCTCTTTCTGCACTGTAGGGTTCTATGGTCTTTGTAAGTTAAGCTATTGACAATTAATTTTCTGTTCTGTTTCAATGGAACTTGAAGGTTGAGTCTGAGGTGTTGGAATGAATACTTCAGGAATGCCTCAGCTCATGGGCAAAAACTTTTATTGGCATTTTTAGTAAATAACGCAGACTTTCTTTAAAACAAAGGGACCCAAAACATCGAAGAAAGATAAAAGGAAGGTAGGAAGAAAGAGGAGAATGATCAAACCTGCATTTATACAGCATCTTCCATAACCTCTTCTGTTTAAAGTGTTCCAACCAATGAAGTTCTATTCAAATTAAGTCAGTGTTGTAATGTAGGAAAACGTGGCAGCCAATTATCCTGTCACTGGGTTGAAGCTATAAAAGAGAAATAGGTACATGTGTATAACTACAGTCACTTGCGTTTTGCTGCTGCAGGGCGTCTGACTACATGTACCATTAGTTAGATTTGTTCTTGCACAGTGAAGTTTTTAAATTTTTGGCATGGCAAGTTACTGAGAGTGTGAGCTGATAATATTTTTTATAGTGCACGCAGGAGTCACCAAACCAGACAAAAGTTTCCACTGTGAATAAATAGAGTTTTCTGAGTCCTCCGCTGAACTTTATCAGGGGGCAGTCTTCAATGATGTGAGTCACTTATTGGAGTCTGAGTTTCCTGCAAACCCCCACTTGTGTTAATTGGCTGCATAAAAGACTTGGCCAGTGCCAAAACAGTAGAGGAATGTCTAATGTTGGTGTGACAAGTTGAAGCTGGATGGGTGGGCTGTAGGTTCTGTGATGAGGAATTGGTTTTTAATGGTAGCATGTTGGGTCCATTCCTGCTGCCATTGGTTTTATCATCTGCTATTATTTGTTGGCAAGATGGTCTTAGCCATGCAAACTCACATGATGGAAGGCAAGCAGCAAGTGGTTTAGTCATGTCCTTATGCAACGGCAGGCTTGGGCTGATGTATACCTTCAATGGGAGCTTTTTTGTTGCAATCTCCCTCCTTAGATGAGGAGGGAGGATGTTGCTCAATACTGGGAGCCAGGAGAGTTGAATTGATTGGAGGGTACCTGAGATGATATCCATTGTTGTGTTGAGCTGGGGAACTACTGGACTGACGTGCGATGGGTTTTATCACACTGATGTACCGTATGCTGCAGTCTAGTGGATGATGGCAAGAGTTGAAACCCTTAATGTTTGAGCATCTGCACCCCATGAAGTTTGTTGTTTTGCACACTGATCTTTGGTGCTGTTTCGTTCAGATGGTTTTTGTATGTCAGTGTTTGGTCAAGGGTAACACCAGGACAAAGAGAGTATTGTTTACAGTTCAGTCTCTTGCTATTCAAGGAGATATTAAGTTACCTCTTGGTGCTGGCATTCTGGATGTAGAATATACTCGAACAGACTGTTTTGTTGTGGGTGGGCTGAAGGCACCATACCTTACAGCATTGGCTAGCTTTACAACATTGTTTAGTGCTGTCTTTAATTTAGAAAATTTCCAGGCTGACAACATGATGATGAAAGAAGCTGTCAGCTGGGACCTAAGTGGACAGGGAAACAAACTGTGTATCTTGTTAACCGATCAAATTGAAAAATTGTGAACAAAATGGAGAAAGGTCTTAAGAAGATGCTGTAGAGAATTCAATATCAAATCAGGAGGAAAAGGAAAAAGGAGGGAAAAAAATTAAACAGAGAGGAAAAAAAGAGACAAGGAAAAGTAATTTTAAAAAATAACTGACAACAATTAATACCTGAAGGAGTGAAATAATGTACCTATAATAATAATTGTCAAAGCTAGTGAGATTGATTGGCAGTAATTAATGCTTATCACATTGTTAAAGTACACTATTTTCCGTAGCAAGTTTTATTTATGTCTGTCACACAAATAACGCCATAACATGTGTCTCAGTGATGAGGTAATTTTTTTGATATTTGAGTTTAATCACATCATTCGATGTGATGCAATGATGTGATGTTCCTCGCACCATTGCCCAAATTTTCTATTGCTTCCATAGATGTCCATGATGCCTCCATTAGTAGTCTTTATCTGACAGCTGGGATAAGAGGGTAAGTGAATCTGCTTTGGTGACTCAACTTGACAGTTAATGGAAATTACGTTTTCCCAATTTTTCTTTGAGGTAACTAGACTTTTGTTTCTGGAGCTTTCAATTAATAATTCACTCACACACTATCATGCAAATGGTTGATTCTGTGGTTGGAGTTATCGGTGTCAGGGGTTATACAGCATTGAGTTAATTACAAGATGCTAATAAAGCCTCTGTAATCTTCACTTCTTTGTTTCGTTTTGACTGGCTTGCCTTTTCCCTTTGTCTCTTTGCTTGTGCTATTTATAAGTTTGTAACTGATACGGGTCTAATGTTTAATCTAAAACAAAACACCTTCACTCTCTTACCTCACTTGAGACTCCTGACAATCAGAATCTGTGTTGACACAAAGGCCTTCTTAGCCTTCTTTTGATGCTTCAGAAGCATACTGACATCATGTATCTGTGCCTGGTAGAGCAACTTGATACGTTGCAAGTGTCCAAAGCTGAAAGTGGACAATGTCAACAAAATGTCTAAGCTGTGGTAAACCTTTAACTGACTGGCACAAGATCTAAATGTACGCACCTTGCAGAATGATGGGATGATTTAAATGATTGCGGTTAAACAAGAAATTATAGCTTCCCTTCAGGCAGTCACTGTGGAACTGTTGGCTATGATGCTTTAGATTAACGTTTTAAAGTTTATTTTACTGTCACAAGTAGGCTTACATTAATACTGCAATGGTGTTGCTGTGAAAATCCCCAGGTTGCCAATATCCGATGCCTGTTCAGGTACACTGAGGGAGAATTTAGTATGGCATCTTTGGACTGTGAGAGGAAACTGGAGCACCTGGTAGAAATCCACACAGACACAGAGGGAAAATGCAAACTCTACACAGAGACCTGAAGCCAGATTTGAACCCGGATCCCCGGCGCTGTGTGGCAGCACCACTGTGCCACTGTGCTGCCTTTGATTGATACAACTGAATGGCTTGTTCGGCTATTTCAGAAGGCAGTTGAGAGTCAACCGCAGTCAAATGTAAACCAGACTAGGTAAGAACAGCAGGTTTCCTTCCCTAGCTGACTAGTTCATTAGTGAACCAGATGGGTTTTCCAACAATCGGCAATGATTTCATGATAATTATTAAATTCTTATTTCCAAATTCTGTTTTTTATTGAATTCAAATTCCACCATCTGCTGTGATGGGATTCAAAACCAGCTCTCCTGAACATTAGCTGAGTTTCTGGATTAATTGTCTAGTGATAATACCACTAGGCCTTGCCTCCCCTAAAAAAGTGATGTTAGGATGATATCTTAGAGCAGCCAGGTCTCATCCACTCAGGTCCTCTAACTGCTAATGCCCAGGACACTCTCTGTCTCTACCAACTCCTCACGCAAGTGTGCCATGCTATCCTGACTGTGCACTACTGTCTAAGCCAACAAACTAAAGATACCCCCCGATGTGATTGTATCAGCACTGGTGCTTGGTTGTGAGAGAGGGTTTGATACAAGTGCATCTGTCCATGGCTCATCCTCAGGTGTCATTCAGTGCCCTCGGGATTCCAGCAGCCTCTGAATGATGGTGTATCTGAAGCAGAAAGACAACAGGTCAGTAGTATCGGTCATCACATAGTCAATCTGCTTGCAAGATAGGCTGGTGAGGCTATGGACAACTGCATCATAGTAAAATTGTGATTGCAGGATCACTAGAGATTCTTGTTTAGAACCTCTCATTTAAGATGAGATGATCCAATATTATTTACATTCTCCACCCATTTTGCATCTGCTCACTGGATTCTTACCTTCCTTGGAGACCCTTATCTGTCAGCGACCTTTGCTCCACACTAGCATTCCAACTCAAGGGCTTTGAACTTGGTGAACATGAGCAAGTTGGTCACCCCGCTACCAATTTGTGTGTACTATGGCTTCTCTTCTTCTGAATGGACAAAAGTACATTCATTGGCTCATCCTTGGGGCAGCACGGTGGCACAATGGTTAGCACTGCTGCCTGACAACACCAGGGAACCCGGGTTTGATTCCCGGCTTGGATGGCTGTCTATGTAGAGTTCGCACATTCTCCCCGTGTCTGTGGAGGTTTCCTCCAGGTGCTCCAGTTTCCTTCCACAGTCCAAAAATGTGTAGGTTAGGTTGATTGGCCTTGCTAAATACTCCTTAGTATTAGGGGATCAGTAGGTAAATATGCGGGGTTATGGGAATAGGGCCTGGGGGGGGAGATGGTTGTCGGATTGTTGATGGGCCAAATGGCATCCTTCTGTGCTAAAGGCATTCTAAAAGGCATTTAAATTCTGTATCTCCAGCTGCCTTGCACACTGCTCCCAGGTAATCAGATTGAGTTGCCTGTCAGGTTTGTTCACCTCACCCTTATATGCACCCAAGGCTATCAGTCAGATCTCCTGCCTTGGCTGGCACAGGTATATGTGCCATTTGGAGCTCTGAATCTCACATCATTGAGGCCCATGAAGAAAGGCCATCCTTTAAGACATCCCCACATAGTACCATGCTAACTCGGTACTCACCATTATTGAGTACAGAGGATCATTAAATCTTTTGCATCACCGTATCCAGGATCAATGTCATGCCACACCTGACTAGGCCCCAGGCCTTTTTCGTCTGGTGTGGTGTCCTCCTCTTGGCATCCTGTGGCATCAGAATGTCCCACTTGGCACACAATGCCTTCATTAAAGTTTGCAATTCCTCGTTTGAGAAATGGGGGCATTCCCTCCTGCCCAGCATTTGCAGTGGACACTGAGGCCAACAGCTGCCAAAATATTAGGGTCTCCCAGAGCAGATCACTGTGGATCCTCAGCAGCCTCCAGGAAGTTGCCTCTGCTACATTTAAATCCCCTACTGGGTTCCAATTGGACCTTGTGCCCACCCAGCTCCCAGCCTTTCCAGCAGCTCTGTACCAATGCCCAGGCACGATTTGTACTAGACTGCCCTTAATTAGCCAGCCAGTGTGAAATTGCGTGCTGAAAGATTGCTGTTGCTGCTGCAGAAATTGTGCTAAAGGAAGGTGATGTAATTTGAGACTGAAAAAGCACCGACCTGTATATACACTGCTACTAACAACAGGGACTTAAATTGCCAATCAAATTAATGCAATCGCCCAGTCTATAATTACATGGCTTGCAATGAGCAAGAGGTTTGCTAGCATAGGTTGTAAGGCAATGATGACTCTTCCTGTCAATTTTAATCTCACATTTTGTGGAATCCATCAACCTCAAATTCATATTCTATAAAAAACTTCTGTCCTTATTATAAGATGCTGTTTGAAGCATTGAGCCTAATCTACATTTGCAGCGCACTTCAAGGAAAGAGATGTTAGTCAAATATCAGCAAATGGTGTTCAGAATGAAGATTCCTTCATGTGTTCTGAAAATCCTTCAAGGGATTAGCTGTCATTGATGTTGCAGTTAAACCCATTCCTTGAAGAATTCCTTGAAGAATCAATCTGTTATTGCTTTTCCTTTAAATAATCACAGTGAAATGTTTCACAATGAAGACATAATACTTACTCTTCTAACACGTTTCCACTGTTCACTAAAAAAAATCTCCATGTACACTAATTATTATCCAATGTATTTAAGTTTATTTGTTAGTGTCACAAATAGGCTTACATTAACACTGCAATAAGTTTGCCTGTTTGGAGGAAATTGATGCAGACACGGGGAGAACATGCAGACTCTGCACAATCACTCAAGCCATTTAGAACTTGCCATAGTCTATCAGAGATGTATGGTATCTTAACAAATGTGTTGTTACATTATAATATCATATTCTCATTTATGTCTGCTTAGAATTTTTTTCAAATTTTTTAATTGGAATTTAATGCACCAGTTATAGTAAACCAAATCCTCAATGTCTCTCTGTGAAAATATTTCCTTGTTCCATTTATGAAGTAATGTGTATCACACTTTGTTGTTCTTTCTTAGCCATTCAGACAACCTTATCAATGAATTGGAACTAAAATTTCACATCTTGGCATTCAATGACCCTCACCACTTTTACAGATACAACTGAGAAAGTATCCTTCCTGGATGTATCATGGCTTGGTATGGCTCCTTCTCTGACCAAGACTGCAAGAAACTACAAAGGGTTGTGAATATAGCCCAATCCATCATGCAAATCAACCTTCCATCCATTGACTCTGTCTGCACTTCTTGCTACCTCGGAAAAGCAGCCAGCATAATTAAGAGCAACATGCACCTTCTTCTGTTGGGAAAAAGATAAAAAGTTTGAAGTCACATACCAACCAACTCATGAAGTTTTTTCTCTGCTGACATCAGACTTTTGAATGGACCTACTTATATTAAATTGCTCTTTCTCAACATTGTTACACTACTTTCTGCCCCCATTCCTTCCCTTTTATGAATGCAAAAAACAATACTTTCCACTGTACACCAGTACATGTGACAATACTAAATCAAATCAAATCTTAGCCATTCAGGCAACATTACCAGTAAACTAGAACTAAAATTTCACACTTCAGAATTCAATATTATTTAGAATTATTATTTTATATTGGAAAGAGTTAAGTCTGATGATATCTACAGCTATCATGGTATGTGCTTTAGGAGCTATGTCAAAGTGAAGTCATTCAACGGAAGAAGTTGAGAGTTGACTAAGGAACACTTCTGAAAGTAACTGGAGTTCTGTCCTAACGATCTACAGCCTTGTAAATAATAATGTAAATAAACATATTTTGAATGAAAAAGCTTTGCCTCCAATAGATTTCTTTTGAGAGTGAAACCTGAGACAAGCCCACAAAAATGGATGGTGGCAGCAGTGATTACACCCACAGAGGACAGCAGGATCAGCCTGAAGACTAACCCAGCAGTAAAGAGTAGCAGATGCAGGACTTCAAGGCCAACCCAGCAACAACTCCAGAGCAGAAAAACAAAAAAGCAGGCCAGTGACTAGTAAAGAAAACAGCATGAGAACATAGAACTTCAACCTAGAGTGAGAATTAGCTACTACCTTATCTCTGCCAAGCTCACTTCAAAATGTCACCTAATGAAAGAGCAGTGTTCTAAAAACTCATGACTCCAAGTAAATCTGTTGGAATTTCACCCAGTGTTGTGAGATTTCTTACTGTTCTCATCCCAGTTTGATGCCAGCATCTTCACATCATGGCTACCAGTTTCAAAAGGGGAGAGATTGTGTGGATTGGAGATCAGCAGCAAGAAGGTACTATAATGGGAAACAATAAAACTTCCTGAATTCAATTGACAGAAAACCATTAACAGGATGGATTGCATACTCTGATATTCAGAAGAAAATCACATCTATGGAGCCATAATTGAGGAAAACCAGCTGTGGTTGCCTTCAGGAACTGACTTAGGAACTAACACATTCCCAACTATCTCAGAGGGATCTCCATTCATTCAGGAAGACTGGTGAAACCATCAAGCAAAATATCACTTTAAAAGCAGAAATTTAGAAGATTGTGTGTGGATGAAGACTTGGGAGGGGCGGGGATGCAGAGCAAAGAGTTAATGCTAATGATAGCAATTGAACATTCCCCTTGACATTCGATGGCATTTCCATCATTGAATCCCCCATTACCAACATCTGGGGATTACCACTGACCAGGAAGCAAACTGCGCTAACCATATAAATACTGTGGCTACAGGAGCAGGCTAAGAATTCTGTGGTGTGTAACTCACCTCCTGACTCACTAAAGCCTGTCCATGATCCTAGGCACAAGTCAGGAGTGAGATGGAATACTCTCCACTTGCCCAAATGAATGCAGCCTCAAAACATTCAAGAGGCTCGACACCATCCAGGATAAAGCAGCCCGCTTGATTGGCACCCCATCCGCAAGCATTCACTCTCTCCACTATTGATAAGCAGGCGAAACTGTACATACAATCTAAAAGGTGCATTCAGGAACTCACCAAGGCTCCCTAGGCAGCACCTTCCAAATAATTTGACCACTGCCATTTAGAAGGACAAGGACAGTTGACACCTGAGCCCATCACCATCTGGAATTTCCCTCCAAGTCAGTAATCATCCAAGACTTGCAAATATTTTAATGTTCTTTCACTGTCACTGGGTCAAAATCTTGGAACTCCCTCCTTAACAGCACTGTTAGGTACCTATATCACAAGATATACCTTGCTCAACAGCTGTTGCAGCTGTTCAACAAGGCAGCTCTGCACCACTTCTCATGGGCAATTAAGGATGGGCAATAAATGCTGGCCCAGCCAGCAATGTACACATCCCACAATTAATTTGTAAGAAAGTACATGCATTAGGGGTTACGTCACGGTCTTATGATGGTGACATACTGAGACAAGATGAGTAAGAAGCACCTCAGGGAGTAACTGTGGCTCTGTCCTGATGTTCTGTAACCTTGTAAATAGTTAGTGATGAAAATAAAAGTATTTTGAATGAAAGATCTTTGCCCCTGGTAACATCTCTTCTAGAGTAGAAAAGCAATGAATCTGAAGATGGATTCATAATAATAGAAATTATGTCTGCCTGAATTCTTTTCTGGGCATATTTTCTAAAGATTTTATGTAAAATAGTGTTAAAATGAACTTGGCTACCTATCCAATGCATGAAAACATTTCCTGCAGAATATATCAAAGAATGAAAGTGTGTTTAGAATCCAAACATCAAGATTGTCCCTTTTCTCTCCAACCATAAAACATTGTTTTTTCAGGGGGTTAAAAGAAAGCCTTTTCAATATTTTAAATCAGGGTTTCGTAAGTAATTTAATCCCTGCTTTGACAAAGCACTCTATTTGTGAAGCATCACAAAAGAAGCCCAATTAAAAACAGATCTTGCATTTGCAATATCGGAGTATCCAGTTCTATTTGATTCTTCCTCCACCTCTTACAGAGAAGTAGGAGACCTACATTTCACGTTTTTATAATAATGCAAGCTCATTATATAATGGCTTTCACAGCAAGCAGACAGCCAACCTCCTCTGGCCTATTGTGCTGAAACAGGGAAGAAAATTACAGCCTTTGAAATGTTTCTCCCATCATAATTCCCATGGTTTTGGCTGCCTGAATGGTGTTGCGATCATTCCAGAGGTGATCCATTAAGATTTCAAATGGGAGAGTGGGTGACAGAAGCAGCATGCACAATGGAGGGTTTGTAGTGATTGCTTGCGGGCACCCCAGCTGGGGTGAGGGCTGCTGAGGCAGACAGTGGTTAGCGAGATGGAGACGCCCTCTGACGAAGTAAAAAACTTTAAAGCTTATGTGGTGTGGCTATGGCCATCAGGCTATGAATGTGGAGGTAGAACTCTCCACAGGATGGACTGTGGTTAAGATCCTGGCCCATTGCACGCAATGGCTCTGGGAGAGGAAAGTGAAATTAATGGTTTCCCTAGCCTATTTTTGCGAGGCCACCTCTCTCTGTCTGCTGGACTCCAGCTTCATTATTGGACCAAACTGTAACTTAAAGGTTTAACAGAGGGGCTATGGTAATGTGTGACTTAGCTGGCAATGTACTACTGACATCCATCAAGTATGTGTTAGATTCTCTCTCAAGAGAAAGATGGGGGTGGCTGAGTGGTTAGCACTGCTGCCTCACAGTGCCAGGGACCTGTGTTCAATTCCCAGATTGGGTCACTGTCTATGCGGAGTCTGTATGTTCTCCCTATATCTGCGTGGGTTTCCTTTGGGCGCTCCGGTTTTCTCCCACAGTCCAGAAGATGTGCTGGTTAGGTACATTGACCATGCTAAATTCTCCCTCAGTATATCTGAACAGTCGCCGGAGTGTGGCAACTGGGGGATTTTCATGGTAACTTCATTGCAACATTAATGTAAACCTACTTGTGGCTAATAAATAAACTTTAAAACTTTAAGGGATCTTGCTTGGGAGCGGCGTAACTTGTTTGGGTGTAGTGTTAATAAACAAGTGTCAATCAGATACCAGATAGCCTGCAACACCTGTAAGACTAGAACAATATTGAACAATTAAATTTTAACTAGTGCTTGTAATGATCTGGAGAATTGATTGAATTGTTTCTACCTTATCTAGATTGCCTAGCCAGTTTTTTGGCAGTGTGGGGAGATAAAGGATACATTAATCTATGATTGTATAGTCATGGGTGTTTGGGATGAAAAGCTCCCTGATTTTTTTTTGCAGACCAGAGATGTTCTTACTTTGGATCAAACTGTCCATTATGTGAGACAGGCTGAATTTGGAGCATTTAATCGGGCTATAATTCAGAGTGCCTTAGATTTCACATGACTCCATAGATTTGGTAGACTGATGGGCAGTCACCCCACACACAAGAAAGCAAACCAGGTGGAAAGACAAGAATTTCCATGCTGGTAGACATTTTGAGATGCTCTGTAACTTGGAAACTCAGGATAGATACTAAGACTGCCCATTAAATGCTTCCATTGTGGCACAACTGGATATTTCAAGCCTCGCTGCAGATGTAACACATTTAATTGAAGTGTTTATGAAACACATACCATTCAAGAAATGGAATGCCAAGAAAAAGATTAAATTACAGAGTTCTGAAGGGAAGTTGCTAGTGTTTTTTCCAGACTATTGTTTAATTATAATGCAAGTTCAAGGCTTTGATATCACCTTTAAATTTGACTCCAGAGCTGTTGTTAACGTATTAGCAAATGGCCTTGACTGAATTTGGCCAACGATCCTTCATCCATAAGGCGTCAAATCACAAGGGCCTTTGTGACATAGACCTTCTTCCTAATCAAAGGCAGGTTATTTCTCCTCTTTGCGACAAAGCATGACAGAGTTTTCATTCTCTAATCTCTTCACAATCAATGAACATCCTCATTGAGTGGCAATGTTGGCATGCTTCTAGGAATCCCAGAAAATGATATGGTCCAAATGCAGGTCAGTAGGACTAGATAAAAAATGGTTCGGCACAGAAAAGAAGGGCCAAAAGGCCTGTTTTTGAACTGTAATTTTGTATGTTTCTAAAAACGAGATGGTATTCATAATTTGACTGCTACACTCTCTTTCATGCAACAATCGCCAACTTTTTGTTTAGAAACAGTGGCAATTCAGCCTCCAGAAGCTGAGAAGGTTTATACATTCAGCTGCAAGTTGTTTTCTTTCATTCATATCCTATCCACTGAGCCCAAGATAGACAAGGAAATTATCAACGTCTTAGTTCCTTACAAAGGCCAGAAGTGGTGGATAAAGAAGATACTGCAGCAAATGTTGACCATCCTCATGAAGACCTGCTGAATTAAGTTGGCTCAACCTAGAAAGAGTCACTACTTGCATTACTGAATTATCCATTGGAGGCTTAAGTAGTAGAAAATGATTCATCTTTCCATTGTTGGGCACACTGTGTAAAGTCTTTTTTTAGATGAGTCATTTGTGTTGGCTGAGCAATGTTCAGTTCTTGGTTCCACTGAACCAACCAATGTATTGCCTAGCCTATCTCTTGTTGTCCATGAGAAGCCTTTCACAGAGAATGCCTTGCCTGAGTCCATGTTAGAGCCCACTGAAGATAATACTGCTCAAGAGCTGGTATCTTCCAAGGATGACGGTCATTGATGCCATACTCCAGTTCCAGCTGAAAGTCTTCTCTCCAAAGCTAGAGGTCAGCACAGAAGCTGTGACAGAATCTTTAACAATTCTGAAACTAAACAATTTGCCCCAGCAATCTTGTCCTGTGTTAATTATCTATAGGAAGTTCTTCTCATTAAAAAGTTTCATATCTTCTGCAATTCTTCCTACAATGGAACAACCTCACACACAGAGAACTATGACTCTCATCCGCTGACTACAGAAAATAGACAGCCTTCCCAAAATATCATTGGAAAATCATTTCTTTTTTTTCTAGCAGTCTAACGGGAAGTAGTTCACTTTTTCCTTTGTCCTTTAAGTTAATTGCAATCTTGGATCTCTAGTCTTCAATCCAGCTGTGGATGATACTGCTGTGTCAGTTTTTCCTGGAGTCAAAGATCATTTATCTTCAGAAGTTCTTTCCTTGTGTCCTTCGAGGTAGAACCAAGGGGCTCCTTAGAGTGCCCAGGTACAGCATGCAGTTAGGAAGGCAAATACAATGTTGACCTTCATTGCAACAGGACTTGATTACGAGAACGAGGATGTTTCACTTGCAGCTTTACAGGATCTTAGTGAGACCACATCTAGAGTATTGTTTGCAGTTTTGGCCTCCTTCTCAAAAAAGGATATAATTGCCAAAGAGGGAGTGCAACACAGGTTCACCAGACTGATTACTGGAATGGCAGATGAGGGGAGATTGAATCAACTAAGCTTGTATTCACTGGGATTTAAAAGGATGAGAGACGATCTAACTGAAACATATAAAATTCTGACGGGACTGTACAGCCTGGATGCAGAAATGTTGTTTTCTCTGGCTGGGGTCAACAACAAGGGGTCACTGTCTCTGCTTACGGGGTAGCCCATTAAGGACTGAGATGAGGAAAAAACCTCTTCACTCGAAGGGTGGTGGAACCTATGGAATTTTCTCCCAGAGGAAGTATTGGAGGCCAAACCACTGAATATATTTAAAAACAAAATAGACTTTTAGACTCTAAAGGTGTCAAGGGATAAGAGCGCTGGAGAATGATATTGAGATGGACAATCAGCCATGATTATGTTGAATAGGATGGATCAACAGACAGAATAGCCTACTCCTGCTCTTATTTTCCATGTTTCTGTTCTAGTTCCGTACAGTCCAAAGCGTGCTTTTCTTCAGTCTCCTCGCTTGGATCAGTATTTTGTTAAAAACTCTTCATTTGTGAAAAGTTTTCATTCTCTTAAGCTACAACTCTGCAACCTACATTCTGCTTCCTGGCAATGCTTACAGCAATGCTGATAAAGTGTTATCTCATTCTGTAGATGGTGATGTCCTACCAGATGAAGTAGAAAGTTATCTTGTGACCAAAATGTCTTTCCCAAATGGCTGAGAATATTTGGGGTGCTTGAATCCCCCAAGACTGTGCTTTGTGGAAGAGAAAGGTGGGATTTAGAGTTAGGTAGAATCAGTAGCTATAGGGAGTTGCAGAAATGCAAAGTAAATATTTAAAGTTATAAGCTGCGATTCTTCCATCCTGCTGCACCGATTTCTTTAGCACAGAGGGATGGGTGAGTCATGATCGATCCGTCTATGGAGGTCCTGTGAGCTTTTGCACCTTGCTTGCTTATCATAGACCCGGATTTTCAGCAGTCTGTATGGTGCCTGAAATTGACTGAGAAGCAGGGCTAAAATAGTATTAAAATAGTAGCAGGCCAGGACTGAATTCTCTAGGCCCACCAACATCTCCTACCCTCCCAGAGTGTTTCACTCCAGCGTGGATTACATTAGCTCCCTAGTAACGGGGGACTAGCAGCCAAACCCTGCTGGAGTGAATGGAGGGCAATCGGATTCCCCTCAGGGGTTAGGTGGTGAGGGATACTCCCTGGGCATAGGTATCCTAATAGAATCCCCTGGTACTGCTCAAGGGCAAAGTGTTAATTCTAGGGGCACCTTGACACTGCCCATCAACCATGGGGCAGTACCAAGGGATGGGGCCTATTGTTGGGCTAATGGATGGGGCCTGTGGGGGGATGGGGCCTTGAGAGAATCAGTGGAGTGGGGGTTCGTGCTGCCATTCTGTGATTGATGGGGGCTAGAGGGAGGCCGGCGATCAGGGCATGCAAGGGGGTGTTGGTCAGCTAAGGGGATCTGCAGGGGAGGGGATCTGCTGGGGAGGTGTCTGCCTCCGGAGGGAGCATTGTCACTGCCGGGAGGGCTGGGGAAAGGGTTCAGGACTGGCCTGCGAATGAACGGGGTCTGTGATTGAGCCGTGCGGGGACTGGGGGGGAGGAGGGCAGCACTGCGCGGGTCCCGGGCTGGCCAGTGATCAAGTTGGCCATCAAACGAGAGGTTAACACTTCGGGGCACTGCCCATGTGCAGATGCCTGCTGGTTTCAGCCTCTCCATAGATTCCGGCCCAGAAATCTAATGCTATTCACTATGGTGGCCTATGCATTGCACAGAGTAAGGGAGATTCTAGTGTGAACTCCCAATAAAAAAAAGTGTTAATTACTCCAGTTTTTCTGCAAATTCAACCCTTAGCATCTTTGTCCCGGGAATTCTAGCCATAGGGCGGGATTCTCCGGCCATTCAAACCAGTGGATTCTCTGGTCCTGCTGATAACACAACCTCAGGCTTGGGTTTCCTGGTGACATGGGATGGCTTCAATGAGAAATAGCATTGATGGCATCAGGACCAGAGAATCCTGCTACCAGCAAACGGCGCATTGTCTTCAGTCGGAAACACGGCTGGGAGGCCACAGAACCCCGGCCATAGTTTCATATTGTTGTTGAACATTGGACAGTATATCTCGGGAGAAGATCTTGTATGTAATTAACAGGTTCTCCATTGAGAGAACGAGACACAGCAAAAGAAAGAGAGAGAGAGGTAAGATTCATATCAAGTGTAAAGTGTCGTAAAATTCATATCAAGTGTAAAGTGTCTACTCTGTAACCTCAAACTGGAATCATGCAATGTCAAGCATTAAGTAGATTTCAGTGTCTCTACAGCTTGTCTACTAATCAATCCCACATCTACAGTCTAAGGTAGAAGAACACATTTCAGAACACTGTCAACCATTTCTCATCTCCAATTGTCCTCTTAATGGACCTAATTGGTTATCTGTCATTGGGGGTTTAGCAACGTTCATTTTAACCTTGTCTCTGGCAAGATTATTTAAAGGTGTATCGTTATTGCCCTTCGATCTGACACTCATTTTCCTGCTATTCTGCCACCATGTGGGTGATAAAGTTCCTCCCTCGGATAGCCAGTTATCAGATTGACATGATCAATAATTTGTTTTCTAACTCTGCCTTCACAGTCACCAATTATTTTGCAAACACCAAACTGAAGAAAATTCTTTGAAAATTCAAATAAGCTGAACAAGTTTTTCCTAAATGGAACTTACTTTGTTCAAATTCCATGCAGAATGCTATTTTTAATAATGAATATGAAGAAGTAAATGGTGCCTGGCAGGCTGGAGTCACAATGTTCTCAGTTCTGGAGTAAGACAACTTCTAACGTTTTTACATTGTGTTCCATTTACGAATTATACTTTCCACTGTAAAGTCCTGGGGCAGTACTTTCCTGGTGAAATGAAAGACGGAGATATTAAATGTTATTGAATTAGACTACTTGAGATCTTCTTGAAGAGCAACTTCAGTCTCTCCATTAAGGATCAGCAAGCTTCCACCAGCCATGCTGCAGCCATCACTGCCCTGGAGCACTGAGACAAACAAAGGCACATTGAAGACAAACATTAAGAGAATACACAAGGGTGAATGTTTCAGTTTGATATGAAATTGATATATAATTGGAAATGTTGTTTGCTGAAGTTGTTGCAGCTTTTCCTTTGGGTGAAGGGTATCCTTTATTTCAGGGTTTAGCCAAAGAGGCTATATCAGATAGATGACAAGATGGAAGAATTGTGTAGCAAACTTGATCATGGAACAGCATCTTCTGGGAATCAATTTAGATTTAGAATCCACTAAGTCCATCTAGAGTGAAGAGATCTCTACCTCCTCTTCCTCCTCTTCCTCTTCCTCCTCCTCCAAGGTTACCTCCAAAAGGTTACACAAGAGCAAATTGCTGTAATAACACAGGGGTCTTCTTGCTGAAGGGCAATTCTGCATAAGAATTCTACTGCAGAAGATTCAGATGAGGAATTTGGTGAGACAGGCTACAGCAGAAGGCTGATATGTATAAGCAAGAAGTGCACTATGAATCTGTCAGAAAACCCATGGTCAGTGTCAAGGAGTATGGAGGAATCTAGCAATAACTTGGCAACAGGCTTTATGAAGAGCTCAAACCTTTCCAACAATGAATGGTGCTTCCATTCATTGTGGACTCAGTCACGGAGGAGCGCCTGATGGCTGATGTCTCAGCTGTGATTACACCACAAACAGCTTCCAGCAAAATCAAGTGTTACATTGGATGCTCAGACTGCAATCATGCAATGTCAGTTTGCCTTCATATCCATTCAGGCAAGACACGTCTCTGGATACCAGTGTTTGAAGAGGCTTGCAGGAGTCACAGAAATGTTAAAGTCTGTGCTCCAGCAGACAGCAGACCGGTGGCACAATGGTTAGCACTGCTGCCTCACAGTGCCAGGGACCTGAATTCAATTCCCGGCTTGGGTCACTGTCTATGCGGATTTGCACATTCTTCTTGTGTCTGCATGGGTTTCTTCTGGGTGCTCAGGTTTCCTCCCATGTTCCAAAGATGTGCAAGTTAGGTGAATTGGCCACACTAAATTCTCCTTCAGTGTACCGCACAGGTGCCGACGTGTAGCAACTCGGGGCTTTTCACAATAATTTCATTGCAGTGTTAATGTAAGCCTACCTGTGACACTAATAAATAAACCTTACTTTGCCAGGATTTCTGAAGTACTGTCATCCTGGGCAGAGTAGAAGTGCTTTTGTTGGATGATGTCAGCTAGTCAGCCAAGATTGCTACTGTTCGGACATTCTCAGCTCAAAACTGTTTAATGCCGTCCTTCAAGGTCAGTTGCCTTCTGACCTTGAAGAACAACCAGCAGCCATACTGCAGCTACTGGGGTAGCAGAGTGTAGGAGCACTAAAAGAGACAAAAGTACCTGGAATGCAGGTACTACCATAATGCACAAGGGTGATTACTTTAATTTGCATGCATTCATAAATGAATCTTTGGAATGTTTATTTTGCTTTCCCTTTTGCATGGTCAGTGATTGGGAGGAGGTAAGAAGTTGGAACTGTTATTGATTGGGGGTTTGGATTTGAGGTTACATGTTACGCAATTGAATTAGCTTTCCCAAGCAGAAAGGGGTCACCTAAATCGCCACTTCACTTCCACTTTTTCCGATTACACCTCTTCCTCTTTTTCTTCCTCCTCCTCCTCCACCTCATGCTCCTCACCTGTTGCTAGCTGGGTGATGGCAGGAGCTGTCCCTCATCATGATGAAGTGTGCAGCATGCAGCATCCCTCTTCTACAAAGATCCTCCAGAATGGTCCAGGCAATGGGATCATTGCATCAGCAAATCACTGGTCTCCAACAAATTTCTTGTGGCAGTATGGGTCTAATTCTCTCCATTCTGCACTCGTGCTTGGATTGCAACCCTAATAATGAAACATGTTATTGATGGATAGCCTTTGATACCTAGTTAGTCAGCTATTAGTTTAGCTATTGGTGGCTGAAAAACGGCTGGACTGCTGTAGATGATGGCAAGATATCACCTGATACTGATACATCAGCTGGATAATGAGGGAGTGGAAACTCTTTAGCTTCCCGTACATTGCAGAATTGACATGCAGTGTCTATTAAACAATGTACATGCAATCAGTGGCACCCTTGGCTGTGGGCAGTTTGCAAATATTGCAAATCTTCATGCTTACTTTGGCGCAAGCAAGACAAAATGAAATATATCTCTCTTTGAATAGAGAGTCTTAATGACCATCTTTATGCAGCAGAGGACAACAAACTATAAGACGTTGCTCCTATTTTGTGAGACTGAGTACCAGTCTGGAAGAAGTTGACACATGAAACTTATATCCCGGATAGCATTCACAGTCACCAACAATGTTGCAGTTGGAGCAGCAGCAAATGGCAGATGTCAATGAACACATTCTTCGTGAAGTGCACATGTCTAATGACTTACCTGAGTTTCAGGTAAGTGAATTGAATCCTCAACACCTTCTTGCTCAGAGACATCTTCCCCTCTTCCCCCTCCTACCTCTTATAGAAACATATCCTACTATGCATGGCCTCTGCTCATTCTCCAAGTCATGCTGTACTCCAAGGGCAAAACCGACTAGGAACTCATATCTGAGGGCAATTGGTTTGAGCGGAAGCCTTGGATTTAGTGAAAACTCCCTCAGCACCTACAGACTTTTCTAGGTTAAAATATTTATAGAAAGAACTAAAAATCCCCATGTGGTTTTGCAGCAAAATCCAGAAGAAATCAAGCAATAATTAATCTGTAAGTAGTTGCCGATTTCTTAAAAAAAACACATTGGTGGGATAGCCTTCCTCCTGCTTGATATACGTTCAGACTATGTGAGCTTGACAGAGGACATCAACTGGAACATTGCCTTCCAAAAACGTAGTATCAAATCACCATTGTAAGTGTACTGACATTACCACCTGCCTGCTCTGCAAACTTATGGAGAAGATTAACTGTATGACATCTACCGTGCTTTGTATCTAAAGTGTGTGTGTGTGTGTATGTGTGTGCGCACGCGGACCATGGAATCATTCCAAACGTTGAGGACACCTGTAACAAGCAGGCAAGAAATTGAGCCTAATTTCACACTCAATGTATATCTACTGTATATTATGTATTTGCAGTGTACAAAACAGGATGTGGAATATTTCATTTCAAACTATATGAAGCATACTGAGCTTTAAAGAGGGTACAACACAAATTCATCTAATGCTGGCTTAAAGAGAAACATGACAATTATAACTTTGTCAGTTTCGTTAACGACAATTTCAGACAATGTGACAGATGCACTTAAAATTATGAAAGAATGGTATACAGAAGTAGACTGGGGATTAAGGATGAGAAAATATTAAATTGAAGAGATGAGGAATACAGGACAGGGAAAATAGCTTTACACAAAGAGTTGTGGAGGTATACAATTCTGGTGAGATAGAATCTATATCAACATTCAATTTGATTCGATGAAGAAAAATAGAGTGACGGCATATGGGGACAAGATGAGCAAATGTGATTACAACCTTTTGTAGGCGTGAAGGGTAAATGCCTTTTATGGATTGGTTGGACTAAATGAGGCTGTTTCTGTGTTATACTTTATATATTTTTTGGTAATTTGGGAATTATTTTAGTAATGTTCATGCATGTGACATTATAAAACATGATTGCTACTTTGGCATGTTCATTATTTTGATCAAGACAGCGGCAGAGAATTGTCAGTTAATTGCTGATGCAGTTCAGAGCCATTCTGCTCATTATAGTTCACTAACTTAATTCAAAAGGTTGCAATTTCCACTAATTTATATTGCAAATCAAAGCTGCACTTCCAAAATGAAGCATTGAACTGAGCCATAAGTATAATTTCTGCTCTAAGTCGGAATATATTAGCACAAGCACAATCGTCAAACTATTCCTTTTAACAAATCTTGCTCAGTTTAGGCATCATGACCTATCTTAGAATTCATTTGTTGACAAACTCAGAAGATTTTGGGTTACCGGAGCCAGATGTCTTGAAGTTACTTGTTAATCCTTGCAATGACACAACCCTAAATAATAAAGTGATTGAAATATTAGATGCGTCTTTAGGACAGTAATATCGGGGGTGATTTTCCCAAAAATGTTGAACTGATGAGAAAACTGGTCTAGGTTATGACTGTTTGTTTTTCAGAGCAACTTCAGATCTGAATCTCACCATTCTGTGCAATGCAGAGATCACAATTGTGAATCTCATTAAAAACCCAGGGCGGTAGGGGAGGGCTGAGCCTACTCGCACCAGAGTCTAACAGCTCTGGAGCTCTGCGGATGCACCGTGATCCTGACTTGTCAATCTCCCTATTTGCTGGCCAGCTCGATTGCTGGTCAACCCAGGACCCCCACAGTGCTGCTCCTTTAGTCCCCACCCCCAACGGTCCGGGCCAACTTCAACACCTCCCCCCCTGTCCCAGAGTGCCCCCCCCCACCCCAACCACTCTAACAGTGGCAATCCCCCGACCCTACTGACCCATCCAAGCAGACCAACCTCCCTCCAAATGGAGGCAGACCCCACAATGGGAAATTGATCGCCCCACCTCGCAGTCCACCACAATCACTGGCCTCCCTCCAGCCCAGTCCGAGTCTGATCCCCATGCAAAGTGGCAGCGGGTTCCCTCCCCATAAAATCATCCATTAGATCCTGCCCATAATAGGGTCCCCCGCCTTGGCACTATTCCATGGTAGGTGGGCAGTGCCATGGTGCCCCCACAGCATGGGACACTTTCCTCTTTGGACAGTACTGGGGTACATGCTGGCACTGCCAGGGTACCTATTCCCAGGCAACATCACCCCCTACCACCTGACCCTCTGGGGGAGAGCCCTGATTGACACCCCCTTCACTCCGGCGAGATCTTCCATTAGTTCCTGAACATGGGGAGCTACTCTAAATCCTGCAAGTTCTATGCCAGGCCTGATAATGACATTGAAACTATATTTAAATATATTTAAAACAGACTAAAATTGCTTACCTCTCCCCCTGCTGGTTTCCAGCGCAGTCCTGACTGCACTTGATCTTTGGCTCTAGGAGATGCGCATGCACCGGGAACTCACTCACGAATCCCATGATTCTCCTGACTCAACCCACCAGAAAATATGTGGGTCGTGATAGGAGAATTGCCTCCATAATTATTTTGCAGATAAATTAAACCAAAAAAACACAATCAAATGAAAACTGCAAAATAGTTTTGTCAACCCTGCTTCTTTCTCTGTAGTTGCTTTTTGACATGTTGAACATTTCTGGCATTTTTTGCTTTCATAGAAATCATAGAATCCTACAGTGCAGAAGGAGGTCATTCAGCCCGTCGAGTCTGAACAGACCACAATCCCACCCAGGCTCTATCCCCATAACCCTATTTACCCTAGCTAGTCCCTTGACACTAAGGAACAATTTAACACAGCCAATCCACTTAACGCGCATATCTTTGGGCAGTGGAAAGAAACCCATACCATTGGAAGAAACCCATGCAGACGTGGGGAACATGCAGACTGCACAACAGTGACCCAAGCCAGGAATCAAACCCGGGACCCTGGTGCTGTGAGGCAGCTGTGCTAGCCGCTGTGCCACCGTGCCACCCCCATTAAAATGTTTATAGGATCAAGAGAAACCAGAGTGTTTAATTTCAGATTTCCAACATCTACATTATTTTGCTTTGGAATTAACCTACTGATTGAATGCATAAACAATCCATAATTCTCAAACATAATAGCAAGACTATTTATCCATCCTCCACATTTCCATTCTGCAACCCTAAACTGCGACTTCCATAGATGAAGCCTGTCTTTTATTATATTGAAAACCTACTCAGTGAAGTGGTAAATTTCAGATAGTTAGCAGCACACTAAAGGAGGAAAGCCTGCAGATATGTCCTTACACTTATTGAATGCAATGAAGCAAAAATGCAAGTGAATGAGTAAGATCATCCAATGCATGATCATAGTTAAATGGAAGGTTGAAATATTGAAAGCAGCGTTTTCAGTCTGATGACTGAACCAGGCCTCAGAGCATTTACCAAATGAATCTATCATTTAATTGAAAAACTCGATGCTGATTGAAGTATGGGATGTTAATGCTGGAAAATTGAATAACTTTTCTCACTTTGCACCCAGTATGCAGTGAGACATGGCATTTAAAAATTGAAGCCCTACAACATTTATTAATCCTATTCTCAAAACTCTACTACGTTGGCATACTGGTTAGCTCTGCTGCCTCACAGCACCAGGGCCCCAGGTTCGAATCCTAACTTAAGATACTGTCTGTGCAGAGTTTGCATGTTCTCCTCATGTTTGCATGGGCTTCCTGTGGGTATTCCAGTTTCCTTCCACAGTCTGAAAGATGCACTGATTAGGCACATCGGCCATGCTAAATGCACGGGAGTGTGGCAATTAGGGGATTTTCACGATAACTTCATTGCGGTGTTAATATAAGCCTACTTGTGAAACTAATTAATAAATAAAATGAGTTAGAGTGGCATTGTATCCATCCAAATTCCTACACTGGCCATCCTTGTGACTCCCTCACAGCACTAGTTTTGTGTCCAATTACTTTTAAGCATGTGTTTTTATACTTTTAAAATGCATCTACAAGAAATTGGACCGAGATTAAACTGGACCAAAGTTAAACTGGACCAAGGCTAAATTGGATCAAGGCAAAACTGGACCAAAGATTTCTAAATGCTTAGAACACTTTACAGGTAATATAGAAATTAAACATTTTCTCTCAACCTTACCAGATCTAACCATCCATTCTGCAGCTCATAAGTGCATCCTTCATTATTTATGCTACAGGGGGAGCTCTCTGGCCTCCACGCCCTGTGTTTCTTGGTGGTGGGATTCTCTGGTCTCACTACTGTCAATGCGATTTCCTATTGATATCACCCCAAACTGCTGCAAAAACCATGGGAAGGGGTGCACTGCTTATGGGACCAGAGAATCCCACCAGCATGAATGGCCGAAGAATTCCCCTCACATTAACGCCACAACTTTACCATCAGTGTTAAACAGCTTAACCTTCCCATTAACAGCCACATCTTATACTGTAAACATTTACCCAAGACTCTGGTGAGAAGCAGAATGAAGCTTCCTTCCTTTGGGAAGTCATTGTTGTAGTGTAAAAGCGAACCTTGAATACCTATTTATATACTAAGCATACTACCTATATCAACAAAATATTTTTATTAATGAAACTATTGTTTTAGTTCTAGTGGCAAAGGAGCTTGACATATGATGCTGTGAGTATCTATGGGTGTAGATATGACACTTCTTTTGCATTGATGTTAAATGGACATTACCCCAGAATACTTTGGAATGAGAAAGAAATAATTTATACATCTTTATTTAACCTTTCATGACCTCTGGACATCCCAAAGTGCTTTAAACTCAATGAAATACTTTTCTCTTTGATTAATTGCTATAAGAAATCTGGCAGTCGATTAATGCACAGCAAAGTCCCATGGCAATAAAATCATAATCCTTTTTTTGGTGATAACATGTAAAGTATATATTGAAGAGATCACCAGGGAGAACTCCCCAGTCCTCCTAAATAATCTCATATCCAACTGAGTCGCCAGGCATTCATCCAAAAGTCTTATCCACTTCCTCAATATTGCAGGAGAGTGAGAGCCTAATTAAAAACTCAAGTGTCTGGATGGGAGCTTGAAAGTGCTAACTCAGAGGTGAGATTGTTATCACGCAGCCAAGATGTAAGATTCAGGAGCTGTCTATTACTAGCCTACTCAGTAGGACAATTTCAAAGTGTAATTCTGAAATGAGGCTGACACCAAAGTGCAATCTTTCATTCCTCAGAGATGCAATGCAAAATATATATATATTTTCTGGGTCTTTCCTTTTATATTATTCTTTGTTCTTTCAGATAACTTCTATGAGAAATCTGGATCAGGAAAGACAATGGGCGAGATTTTACCACTTTGCTCCAGCGAGACCGGAAATTCCTGCCCAAGGTCAACGACCATTTCCATTGTCGTTCCCTCGCCTACTCCGATTCTGTGGTGGGCGAGGCGACAGAGTTTCGGCACGTGGGTAGGACCCTCCTGCCATGCTCACGCCAAAACAGGAGAATCCCGCCCAAAGTCAATGGGCTTTTGCATTGTCCACACCGCCACCCGTTACGATCCCCGTGGCAGGCAGGACAGGAGAATTCCTGCCCCCTCCGCCCCTCTGTTCAGCTTTATAGTAGATTTTTCAGTGAGGTGGAAGATCTGACTGCCTGAGTAAAAGTCCATTGGCACCTCATCAACTAGAAAATTGACTAGCCCACAATGCTAATTCACTGGGAGTGGCAGTAATAGGGTGGGATTTCCACCCTTTATAGACAGGAAATTCTTCCGCAGAGAGCTTTTGGCCTATCCAATTAGCCAACAGCTCTGTAGTCCCATGAACAGCAGAAGTGGCCACTGCTGGGACTACAGACAGTCTCTGAGAAGAAGAGAAGATTGTTTTAGATTATTTCAGGGATTTTGGATGGTTGTGGCTGTAACACTCCAGTGACAGGGATGGGGGAGAGGTGGGTTAGAGAGGCCAAGATGAGGAACAAAGTGATTGGGGGGTACCAGCTTGGGGGGAGTGCACACAATGGGCACAAATGATCTTCCAATGAGAATACTCCTCCATACACACACTCTCTGCCCATGTTTGGCACATGCAATGAAAGCTGCTGAGCTGGTCATCTTCTTCCAAACATAAATTAATGACCTTGGTGTACAGGGCAAAACGTCAGAACTTATAGATGATACAAAACTTGGAAATATTATGAGCCATCAGGACAATAATGTAGAACTTCAAGAAGATACAGAAAGGTTGATGGAATGGGTAAATGTATGTGGCAGGTGAAATTTATTGCAGAGAAATGTGAAGTGATTTATTTTTTGATAGGATGAATGCAGAGACACAAAGTAAAATATAGGGTATAATGTTAAAGAGCACCTGAATGTGTAAGTGCATAAATCATTGAATGTGGCAAGATAGTTTGAGAGAGCAGATAGAAAAATTGTGGCTGAAGTGAAATAAGGCCCTTAAATGACAGTTAATTCATAGAATCATTGATGCATACAGTGCAGAAGTGGGCCTTTGGTCCATTGAATTTACACTGGTACATGAGAAACACCTGACCTTTCACCTAATCCCATTTTCAAGCACTTGGCCCACAGCTCTGAATGTTATGGCATGCCAAGTGTTCATCCAGGTACTTTTTAAAGAACGTGACACCTCTACCACACTCCCAGACAGCACACTCCAAAGTGCCATCACCTTCTTGGTAAAAAAGTTTCTCCTTACCCCTAAATATCCTGCCCCTTGAACTTGCACCTTGAACTTGTCTCTCTTTGTGACTGATCCTTTATCCAAAGGGAACAGCTGCTCCTTATCCATTCTGTCCATGCCCCTCATAAATTTGTACACCTCCATCAGGTCACCCCTACTCCAACCCAAGCCTACACAACCTCACTTCATAGCTTAAATGTTCTATCCTGGGCAGCATCCTGGTCAATTTCTTCTGCACCCTCTCCAATGCAACCACATCCTTCCTATAATGTGGCAACCAGAACTGGACACCACTCTAGCTGAAGCGTAGCAGAACTCTATATAACTCCAAAAAATCTTCCCTGCTTTTGTAATCTATGCCTATTGATAAAGGCAAGTGTCCCAACTGCCTTTTTCACAACCCCACTAACATGCCCTTTCGTCTTCAGAGATTTATGGACAAACATGCCAAAGTCCCTTTGTTGCACAGGACTTCCTAGTGTTCATTTAAGGGGCTCAATAAGCTTAGGTGTGGGTGAGCTGCCTGTCCTTGATATGGGAGCAGGTTGAGAAACAGTAAGAAGACAGCAAGTTGACAACCCACCTTATTTTACTTGCTCACCATGTTCCCTCCCCACCCCTCAGCTGCCCTGTCCACCTCCAAATATGTTTGAAGTTGACTATAAAATTCATTTATTTATTAGTATCACAAATAGACTTGCATTACTGCTTCAATGACATTACTGTAAAAATTCTCTAGTTTCCACACTCTGGCGCCTGTTCAGGAGAATTTAGCATAGCTAATGCACCTAACCAGCACTTCTTTTGGACTGTGGGAAGAAACTGGGGAACCCAGAGGAAACTCACGCAGACATGAGGAGAGCACGCAGACTTCAACCAATCTGGGGATCAAACCCAGGGACCTAGCTGTATGAGGCAGCAGTGCTAACCCTTGTGCTACCATGCTGTTGTGTATCATCCCTATATCATTACACGAGCAACCACTTTTTTGACATTTGTCCCATGTTTCTAATAATGGTATTCACTTCTGATGATTAACGAGGACAAATTTAGTTTGCATCCTCCAAAGTTCCATTGCCAATATAAATCAGAAACAAATGCAAACATTCGGGATAAATTCTTTGCCTATTTCCCAAAATTTATTCCCAGTTGTCAGATAATTATTGATTTTAAAATAAGTGTTAACTTCATTGTATGATGAGGTATCTACTGATTCTTTGATAGAGGTGATAACTTTAACCTGCATATCAGCTAGAATCTGCATGGCTGACTGCTCACAGAAATGAGATCCTCCAAGTTGTTTTTGATTGTTTCATATTGTGACAGATGGTCGATCCTACTTTACTGAAAACTGAAGATCTTAGAGGCTAAGATGTTGTACTACCAATGTTTGTAGAGGAAGATGAAACAGAAAATTATCACAGTGACCTTTATTGCAATGTAATAATTGTAAAAGTAATTCTTTTTCAAATAAAATGATTGATGATTTTTCTTTTTAAGACAATATTGAACTAAAAATTAAAATTACTTTTCTGGGCAAAGCAACAGTTTTGAAAATAAGATGTAAGAAGGAATTCTTCTGTGCCACTGCAGATAAACGACTAAATTTCTATTCCAATACATCTTCTGGGTGTTATTTAAATTAACAATTGTGCAAGTTAGAACACAGAGAAAGAAGAGAACTTGTATCAACTTTACAACAGCTATAATGTAGATTTATCATAGTTTCAGGAAATTTGGATCAAGCAAGTAGACATTAGCTATTCTTCAGAATTTGGAAGATTTTGATTTGATTTATTATTGTCACATGTCTTGGTATACAATGAAAAGTATTGTTTTTTGTGTGCTATACAGATAAAGCATACCATCCATAGAGAACATAGAACATTACAGCACAGAACAGGCCCTTCGGCCTTCGATGTTGCGCCGACCAATATAAAAAGCAATGACCCTCCAAACTAAACCATTCCCTTCTCTTCCATATACTTATCAACTAACCTCTTAAACGCCACCAAACTTGGCGCATCTACAACTGCTGCAGGCAGGGCATTCCACTCCCGAACCACCCTTGGGGTAAAGAACCTACCTCTGATATCCGTCCTATAACTATCACCCCTTAATTTAAAGCTGTGTCCCTCGTGCTAGCTTTCTCCATCCGAGGAAAAAGGCTATCACTGTCCACCCTATCTAAACCTCTAATCATCTTATATGTTTCGATTAGGTCCCCTCTTAGCCGCCTCCTTTTTAACGAAAACAACCTCAAATCCCTCAGCCTCTCTTCATAAGACCTGCCCTCCATACAGGCAACATCCTGGTAAACCTCCTCTGTACCCTCTCCAATGCCTCCACATCTTTCTTATAATGTGGGGACCAGAACTGCACACAATACTCCAAGTGCGGCCGCACTAGAGTTTTGTACAGTTGCAACATGATGTTGCGGCTCCGAAATTCAATCCCCCTACCAATAAAAGCTAAGACTCCATATGCCTTCTTAACAACCTTCTCGACTTGACTGCCTACTTTCAGGGATCTATGCACATACACACCAAGATCCCTCTGTTCATCTAGACTACTAAGAATCCTACCAATTGCCCTATACTCTACACATTTATTATTTCTGCCATAGTGCATTACCTCACACTTTTCAACATTAAACTCCATTTGCCACCTCTCGGCCCAGCTCTGCAACTTGTCCAAGTCCCTCTGCAAACTATAACACCCCTCTTCACTATATACCACTCCACCGACTTTAGTGTCATCTGCAAATTTACTAATCCATCCTTCAATACCCTCATCCAGATCATTTATAAAAAATACAAACAGCAGGGGCCCCAAAACAGACCCCTGAGGTACACCACTTGTCACCGAACTCCACGATGAATATCTCCCATCAACTACCACCCTCTGTCTTCTATCAGCTAGCCAATTCCTAATCCAATTAGCTAAATCACCCTCTATCCCATACATCTGCATTTTCTGCAGAAGTCTTCCATGGGCACCTTATCAAACGCCTTACTAAAGTCCATATATACCACATCAACCGCCTTACCCCCATCCACCTCTTTAGTCACTTTTTCAAAAAACTCAATGAGGTTAGTAAGGCACGACCTACCTTCACAAAACCATGCTGACTATCCCCAATCAATTCATTTCTCTCTAAATAACTATAAATCCTATCCCTAATAATTCTCTCCAATACTTGGATACTCTCCAATACTACAATACCTGCCCACAACAGAAGTAAGACTCACTGGCCTATAATTCCCTGGAAGGTCTCTCTTCCCCTTCTTGAACAATGGGACCACATTCGCTATCCTCCAGTCCTCCGGAACCACACCCGTAACCAACGACGACCTGAAGATCAGAGCCAGAGGCTCTGCAATCTCCTCTCTTGCCTCCCAGAGAATCCTAGGGTAAATCCCGTCCGGCCCAGGGGACTTATCCAACTTCAAACCCTGAGAATATCTAGCACATCCTCCCTATCAATTCAATACTTTCCAGTTTGCAACCCTGTACCTCAGTGTTCTCCAAACTACATTTACATCACCCTGCGTGAATACCGAAGAGAAATATTTATTCAGTGCCTCTCCAATCTCTTCAGGCTCCACGCACAACTTCCCACTGCTGTCTATGACTGGCCCTAATCTTGTCCTAACCAATCTTCTATTCTTAACATATCTAAAGAAAGCTTTAGGATTCTCCTTAATCCTATTAGCCAAAGTCTTCTCGTGTCCCCTCTTAGCTTTCCTAAGAGAAGGAAAGAACAAAGAATAGAATAAAGAAAAGTACAGCACAGGATCAAGCCCTTCAGCCCTCGAAGCCTGCGACAACCAAACTGCACGATTGAACTAAAACCCCTTTCCTGGGACTATATCCCTCTACTCTCATCTTATTCATGTATTTATCAGAACAACCCTTAAAAGTTACTATCGTATTTACTTCCACTATCTCCCCTGGCAGCGATTTACTAGCACCCACCATCCGCTGTGTTAAAACCTTGCCTCACACTTCTCCTTTAAACCTTGGCCCTTGCACCATAAACCTATGCCCCGTAGTAATTGACTCTTCCACCCTAGGAAAAAGCTTCTGACTATCCACTCTGTCCATGCCATTCATAATCATATAGAATTTTATCAGGTTGCCCTCATTCTCTGTTGTTCCAGTGAGAACAAACAAAGTTTCTCCAACCTCTCCTCTTGCTAATGCCCCCCATATTAGGCAACATCCTGGTAAATCTTTTCTGTACCCTGTCCAAAATCTCCACATCCTTTTGGTAGTGTAGTGACCAGAATTGAACGCCATATTTCAAGTGTGGCCTAACTCAAGTACATAAAGCTGCAACATGACTTGCCAATTTTTAAATACATGCCCCAGCCGATGAAGGCAAGCGTGCCATTTGCCTTCCTGACTACCTTCTCCACCTGCATTTTGGAGCCGCAACGTCATGTTGCAACTGTACAAAACTCTAGTGCGGCCGCACTTGGAGTATTGTATGCAGTTCTGGTCCCCACATTATAAGAAAGATGTGGAGGCATTGGAGAAGGTACAGAGGAGGTTTACCAGGATGTTGCCTGGTATGGAGGGCAGGTCTTATGAAGAGAGGCTGAGGGATTTGAGGTTGTTTTCATTAGAAAGGAGGCGGCTAAGAGGGGACCTAATCGAAACATATAAGATGATTAGAGGTTTAGATAGGGTGGACAGTGATAGCCTTTTTCCTAGGATGGAGAAAGCTAGCACGAGGGGACACAGCTTTAAATTAAGGGGTGATAGTTATAGGACGGATATCAGAGGTAGGTTCTTTACCCAAAGGGTGGTTCGGGAGTGGAATGCCCTGCCTGCAGCAGTTGTAGATGCGCCAAGTTTGGTGGCGTTTAAGAGGTTAGTTGATAAGTATATGGAAGAGAAGGGAATGGTTTAGTTTGGAGGGGCATTGCTTTTTATATTGGTCGGCGCAACATCGAAGGCCGAAGGGCCTGTTCTGTGCTGTAATGTTCTATAATGTTCTATGCATTGCCACTTTCAGTGACCTGTATATCTGCACACCCAGATCACTTTGCCTATCAATACTCTTAAGAGTTCTGCCATTTACTGTATATTTCCTATTTAGACCTTCCAAAATACATTAACCCACATTTGTCTGGATTAAACTCCATCTTCCATCTCCCAGCCCAAGTCTCCAACTGATCCATATCCTGCTGTATCCTCTGATGGTCCTCATCGCTATCCGCAATGCCACCAACCTTTGTGTCATCATCAAACTTACTCATCAAACTATTTTATTTTCCTTCAAATCATATACATATATGTATATATATTGTAAACAACAAAGCTCCTAGTACTCATCCCTGAGGAGTGCCATTTGTCACAACCCTCCGTTCAGAAATGCACCCTTCCATTGCTACCCTCTATCTTCTATAAATTGTGCTGGTTCAGTATCCATCTTGTCAGCTCACCTCTGATCCCATATGACTTCATCTTCTATACGAGTCTGCCATGAGGGACCTTGTTAAAGGCCTTACTAAAGTGCATGTAAACAATATCCACTACTTTACCTTGATCAATCATCTTTGGAAAGAGAGCGTGTGGAATGTAGTATTACAGTCATAGCTGTGGTGTAGAGAAAGATCATCTTAATACAAGATAGGTCCATTCAAAAATCTGACGGCAGCAGGAAAGAAACTGTTCTTGAATCGGTTGGTACGTGACCTCAGACTTTTGTATTTTTTTTTCAATGGAGAAAGGTGGGGTGGGGGAAGGTGGGTTGTGGGCAGAGCTTGATTATACTGGCTGCTTTTCTGAGGCAGCGGGAATCAGTGGATAGAAGGCTGATTTGTGTTGTGGACTGGGTTTTGCTCACAGCCCTTTACAGTTTCTTGTAGAATTGGACAGAGCAGGAGCCAAACCTACTGATGAAATTGGTGATTAAATATCCATCTTGAGGGCAGGATTAGGTGGAGGGTGGGAGGGTGTGGCATTATTGGAATTCCTGCTGTGGTTTTGTCAGGAATTGTGCCAAACCGCCAAGCAGGTGACCAGGAAACCTGGGAATAATTTTCAGGTGAAGTAAAATTGAGGATTTTATGAAAGAGCAAAATACGAAGGTAAAGATTTGCAATTTCCAAAAATGAAAACACCGAACAACATGCTCTTCAGATAACTTTAGGAACTTAAAAGGACAATCATGTCCCAAAAGCCTATCCTTTATTACAGATCAATTCTTGTACCCACAAAATCTCTTAACAGTTTCTTTATCTTTAAATCTATCTAATTTGCTTTCTTCTGTCAGCTTCAATATCTGTTTATTGGTCTATTTCTATTCTTATTCTAAATGCTGTTCTTGGGTATCTTAATACTTTATCACTGTGAACAATTTATCTGAATTGATTTCATCAGTTCCTTATGTGATGTTGAAACCAATAGACGTATCCAACACAACTACTCTTTTTCTGATCCATCCAATGTGTCTGTTGAGGTTGGGTGTTCTCTTGCCACTGTTCCTGGTTCCATCATTGTTACTATTCTGTTAATGTGACGGAAAGCCCATGAACGAGACACAAAAATGTAATAGATATACAATATGAACAGCTTAGGAAATAGTAAAGCCTGTGTATATTTGGCTATTTATGTAAAATTAACTTCCAAAATACTTGGGGAGAACTGTGAGCTATAAACGTAGTACTAGAGGTTGCCCTCCCACATAACTTGGGTAATCAGGAAATATAACTTTCATAACTTTTATTTGTATTTATTTATTTATATATGTATATATTTCTGTTTCCCCATGGGCCAGGGCTTAGTGTAAACTGGAGCTACAATGCTGAATGAGATAAGCTGCACCAGCCTCGAAGTAGCCACCAGTTAGGCCTAATGGGATATCCAGGTGGTCAACAAAAATTTGGTTGTGAAGCTTTAGCATTCTGCTGCAAATGTACCTGGAAGCAACCAGTAGCTTGATCACAGTGCGACTGGAAGTCAGGATTGATTTTAATCTTCGCTGTCAATTACTGTGCCAATCACATTATCAAACATTAGACATGGGGTCCAATTTTACCATTTTGATTCTAAGTGCTGAATCTGCATGCAATTCACATTTGTTCTGGAGGCCTGTTCTCAGACGCCCCGATACACACTTTACCTGAAAAAAATAGTAAGTTTGAATTGCACTGTGGACGGGGCTTATCGCGAGCGAAACACTGTAGCTTTGATTGGAGTTTTGAACTGCACATGAGCAGTGAAAAAAAAATGAAAATTGTGCCTCTGTAACATCACTTCTAGGCTGCAAAAAGCAGATAATGCAGCCTGGGAGCAAAAAGCTGAAGTGATGGCCCCCACAGACATCGTCCCATCCCCACAACATAACTGTTCCCCTTATCCACCCACCCCTCCCTCTACCTAAACTGATCTCAACCCTCTGCCCCTCTTCCTCCACCAATTGTCCACAGAGTGGCAGCAATCCCCTCTGCCCTTGCCTTCCTGCATGCCTCCCCATCAGAGATCCTGCTGCCTCCATCCTCTATCCCACCAGAGGATGATTGGGCCTTCTTCCTCCTCTCCCCACCAGAGATTCATTTGGCCCGCCTCCCTCCTCTTTTACTTCTATCAGAGAGTGATTCAGCCTCCCCCTCTCCCCTACTAGAGAACGGTCAGGCATCCTTCCCCCCTCTCCTCACTAGAGAATAATCTGGCCTGCTTTTATCCCCTTCCCTCACCACCACCACGATCACCAACACCACCACCACCACCACCACCACTGATCTGAGTCAGAGAGCAGCTGGAAGATCTGAAATTACCTCATTGGAAAGTGGAGCGCCCAAAAAAACCCTTGCTAAGCATGTTTTGTACCAAATCTGGACGGGCCAATGCATTGGTAAAGGAAGAAGTACTGATGGGCGAGCAGCCCATTAATTCAATTTAAATGAATGCAAATGCATTTAAATCGTTGTTGCACCCATTTGGGCGTGGTTCAGATTGCGGCCGTTTTCAGGCCTTAGTAAATTGGGCATCTACGTGGATGCGGGAGCAGCTCATTCTAATTATCTCACGCCTGATTTTACAAATGAGCACAATGCAATGGTAAAATCAGGCCCATGATATACAAATCAGTATGTTACCTTTATCTCCATTTCCATTGAAGAGCAACAGAAAGACAAGGCTGCCTAGTCTTATCGCATTGCTGCAGTTGAGATAACTCATGAAGTCAACAATAACAATTATGTGACCATCCATCCAACAAATTCCTATTCCTCTGTCACCACTTCCTCAACCACATACTAAATCCTCAAGCTCACCAGCTGCAACCAGATTTGTGAAGCTGGCTGGGTGAATGGAAGCTGTTATCATGTTCTGGGCTGAAGACAATGCTTGTCTTAACATACAATGGCAGAAAATAAACAGAAATTTTGTTGCACCATTTAGAACTTGTCTTGTAATTTAGTGTGCATGTTTGAAATGTCTAAACTGCAACAGATGTGGAGGTAAAAATGATAAAAGCTTGCAGGAAGTCTTATCTTCAGCTTCACCTTTCCTCTTACATTCTTGAATGCAACAATATCCAGGGTGACCTTCTCCAAGGATGGGATTTGGACACCACTGCTTTTTGCCGTAGACCGAATTCAGATCCAAGACCAGTGGCAATATTGGGGTGAATGCCATTAGCACTTCCTAACCCTGAAGGAGATAATGCCAGTCCACTTTGGGCTCAGTTCATACCTTAGCACCCACTTCACACTGCAAAAATTCAGCACTGTGCACAGCCCCCAGTGGTTCACAGTTCATTCACAGTATGAATGAACTGTGCATTATTTAGTGCTCATCGCCATGGCTACGGAAAAGCAACAGCTTCGGGAAAAATTTAAATGAAATTCCCAATTTGCAGAGATGTGCTGATATGACTTTTGGAGACAAACATGACAAACATAGGTTTAAAAAGAAAAGTGTCCTCTGCCCATGTTTTGTCGCCTCTCACCTCAGAATGAAGTGCTGATTCACCAAAAAAAGCCAAAATAATTAACTAGAAATGTGAAAGCATTAATAGTAGTGGTTTACACTACAGTATTTGTTCAATTTTTTTTGTATCTCACTTTTAATTATTCTTCATGAAAACCTACTCAGTGTGTTCCTAATCACTTGCAGCAGATGCTGCTTGTTAGCTGTCTTCAAAATGAGGGGAATTAGAATGCACAATACAATGAACAAAAAACAAAATTTGCCATAACACTCTACAACAGGAACATGGCTCATCGCATTCACAACTGTCACTAAGCAACTGAACTGATGAAAAGAAAGCAGTGCTTAATATTGAGAAATGTAAAGTAATGCCTCAATTCTAAAAAAAAATTATACTTGCATGATAAAAGGATATATTGTTAAATGAGATACGTCAGGAAAAAAGAGGTACGTGCACCAGATAGCCAGATGCGGAGAGTGCATTGTGCAATCTCCATCGTATATTGTGTGACTCAATTGCCAAGATAAAAGATTAGTGTGCACAAGTAAACCTCTGTAACACAGAACTGAGTCATATCAGCTCCACAGGTCTGGAAACTACGAGTGCATCACCAACAATGTACTGCCCTTTAATTTTAAAGCCCAAAGAATCATAGGTAGCAGGCACGTGATTTCCTGGTTTCTTCATTCAATCAGTAATGTAATTTTTAAAGAAAGAATTTGCATTTATATAATGCCTTTTACAACATCCTAAAGCGCTGATGAACATTTTGAGGAGAAGTCATTGAAGTAATGTAGAAAACATGGCAGCCTGTTTGAGTTCTTGTCATTAAAGAGTCAAGCAGTACAAAGAGACCCTTCAGCCCCTCAAATACACACCAACAAAAAAACTGTACTAAACCTGCACTAATCCCACTTTCCAGCACTTGGCACAGAGCCTTAAATGCTTTGATATTTCAAGACCATCAACATGCTTTTTAAAAGTTTTGAAGTTTCCTGCCTCTACTTCCGTCCCAGGGAGTGCATTCCAAACATGCACCACTCTCTGGGTGAAAACACGTTTCCTCAAATCCTCTCTAAACCTCCTGCCCCTCACCTCAAAGTTATGCCCTCTTGTTATTGACCATTCAGCTAAGGGAACAGCTGCTTCCTACCTGTTCTATCCGTACCCCCAGTATATTGTATACCTCAATCAGGTTCCCCCCTTAGCCTTTTCTGCTCTAAAGAAAACAACCTGAATCTATCCAACCTCTCTTCATGGCTTCAGTGTTCCCTCCCAGGCCACATCCTGGTGAAACTTCAGTGCACTCTCTCCAGTACAGTTACATCTCTTCTCATGTGAGGCAGCCATATACTCCAGCTATGGCCTCACCAAAGTTTTTTGCAGCTCCAGCATTACCTCACTGCTCTTATAAGCAGTGCCTTGACTTATAAAGATAAATGTCCTTTATGCCTTTTTAACTACCCCATTAACTTGTCTTGTCACCTTTGGGGTTCTGTGGACAAGCAACCCAAGACCCCTTTGTTACTCTGAGCTTCCTAATGCCCTGCCATTTATTGAGTGCACCCTTGCCTTGTTACTCTTTTCAAAGAGCACCACCTCACACTTTTCAGAATTAAATTCCTGCTGTCACTATTCTGTTCATCTAATCAACCAATCTATATCTTCCTGCAACCTAAGGTCTTCTCATTATTAACTACCTTGCAAATCTTCATGTCACCCACAAACTTACTTATCATCCCTCCCATATGTCATTTATACATATCACTGACACTAAAGGACCTAACACTCATCCCTGTGGTACATCACTGGACACTGTCTCCTAGCGATACAAACAGCCTTCTACTGCCACACTTTTCTTCCTTTCACTAAGCCAGTTTTGGATCCATCTTGGAAGTTACCCTGGAGCCCATGTGCTTTAACTTTTTTATCAGTCTCCCAAGTCAGACCTTGTTAAAGGTTTTGCTGAAATCCATTTTAACTACATTAACTGCATGACTCTCATCTACATACCCAATTACCTTCTTGGAAAATTCAGTCAAATTCATTAGGTAAGACCTCCCTCTGACAAAGCCATGCTGATTATCCATGATCAAACCTTGTCTCTATAGCTATTAGAGCTATGGAAACATTGGAAAATGTTCAATGAAAGGCACTGATAATGGTCCAAGCTCTTTAATCAGTGAAATCATAGAATTCCTGCAGTGCAGAGGGAGGCCATTCAGCCAATCGAGCCTGCACTGACACAATCTCACCCAGACCCTAAACCCTATATATTTATCCTGCAAGTCCTCTAAGGGTCAATTTACCCCAACCAATCGATCTAAACTGCACATTTTTGGCATGTGGGAGGAACCTGGAAGAAACCTGCACAGACACGGAGAGAGCATGCAAACTCCACAGACTCCCCAGACTGGAATTGAACTCAGGTCCCTAGTGCTATGAAGCAACAGTGCTAACCACTCCACCACCATGCTGCCCCATGTCAATCCTGGTGAGGACCTAATAATTCTTACTCTGTTTTCACTAAAAACATTCTAAAGGGAGGATAAGATTTTACTTCCTTAGATCACAAAAGAGATTGAGAGGATCGATCAGGCAATGTTCTGTTTGAAACCAAAGAACAGACTAAGGAATTTAATGAAATAAGGCAGACTGGAGGAATGACATTTTCTCAGCTTTGCTTTATTTCCCTATATATATAAAACACACATTGGAAGGAACAAAATACATTGATAATTAATGTTACTGAACTCATTAAGCTCATCAGAAATTGATGAACAATTTGATAGGTTTACATGCTTTTAGTAAATATTCCCTCTTGAGTTGTGTGTAACTGTAATAACATCAGATACTATTCATGTAGAATGCAAGTTAATTTAGAATACCTACACAATCAACTAACACAAATCTGGACTGTAATTTCCTATGTTACAGCAAAACATAGTTTGATAGTCATTCCCCGAAAGGTGACATTCTCATTTCTGATAATGTGAGAAGCCATGAGCAGAAAGTCAGATAATATTATTAGGCAAGTCAACCTATTGCATCCAGGATAACTTTTAAAGTCCATCTCTAAGAGAACTGCCAAATGAATTCCTTCAAGCAGGACATGTTACCTACCGTGTTGTGAATTAATTTAAGATTAAAAAAGACTCCAAAGCGAATTAATTTAAATAGCATTGCAATTTGAATTGTATTATGAAAGCATTTTCACTTCTAAACTAGTCCAGGCGTAGAGAAATCATTGGGAGGTTAATACCAATTCATAAAATGCTACGAAATTGATAGATACTTTGTTCAAAAAGGGACACAGTAGTTTTAATTTGCAGAGATCAATTCCAATTATGTTTTTTTTAATGCTATTGTATATCAAAATACAGCTCATTTAATTCTTGGTTAGGTTTTTACAAGAGCTATTTGCTAACTTTTCCCATGATCCTGCTCACCAATTAAAATGGGATGTTTGAGTCATTGGGACAGTAAAGGTTATATAATAAAGTTTTGTCTAGAAATTGGATCGTGCTGCACATGTCTAATGAGGCTAACAAGGCTTCCAGCCAGAGCATGTCAAATTATTCCATCAGCCTCATTAGTATAGTGCTGGTGAGCTGAGGCCATCAGTTATGGCTCACCAATCGCTGCTGCAACACCAGAATTAGCTAGCTAGGTTTCTGATAGGGGACCTAAGGTGAGTCCAAGGTGAGTGGTGATTGGCAATGGCCTGACGATTTAAACTGGAACCCAGAAGGACATTATCCAAGCTCCACATTCATATATTCGATTTTTTAAAAATACGCACCTTATGGCGAAGGCCTCAAGCAGATTTTTAAGGACTGTTGTTTGCAGGCCGTATGTCAAACAGGTAAATAAATTACAAATTGCTTTTATTCATTTGTAGGACATGGGAGTTGCTGACTGGCCAGCATCAATTGCCTATCCCTAGTTGCCCTTGAGAAGTTGATAGTGAGCTTCCTTCTTGAATTGCTGTGGCCCATGTGCTGTGGATTGATCCACAATGCCATTGGGAAGGGAATTCCAGGACATTGACTCAGTGACTGCGAAGAAGTGGTGACATTTTTTTCCATGTCAGGAAGATGAGTGAGTGGTTTGGAGGAGAACTTGCAGGTTCCCATGTATCAGCTCTCTCATATATCTAGATGAAAGTGGTCGTGGGTTTGCAAGATGCTGCCTATGGACCTTTGATGAATTGCTACAGTGCTTCTTGTAGATAGTACACACACAGGAAATGTGTTCTAAAGCAGACTTTTGGTACTTCAGCCATTTTAAGAAGTGACCATCAGGGAATTCTTTCCAGCAGCTGAATCACGGCATCAGATCTTTTCCCCAGTATTGTTCAGTTGCAGAACATTGGCCGAATGTGAACTTTCTTTAACCCATTTTCCATCCAAGAGATGACCAAGTGGTTTGCCAGGATAGCAGACTGCATAATGTGTCGCTTTGTGTATTGTCATATGTAAATTTAGACAACACAAAAGCGTTTCACTCCCTCATCCACAGCCTGCCAATATTCAAGAGGTTTTCATATTAAGCAAGTCAGCATTTGAGGCATCTTGTCAGACAAGAAGGTGGCATGGGTATTCATTTCCTATCAGACCAATGTTAAGCAACATATGCACATACAAAACACACATATAGAAGCCATGATGTCACATAGAATATCATTGAGCAGATCACTGGGATGCTTAAACAACATCTCCACCTTGACAGTTGTGGCAGAAATCTGCAATATTTGTTAGAGCATATGTTATGTGTCATCCTGGTTTAATACATCCTGGACTACCACTTGAGGACACTGCTCTTTGTCATCAGAGTACAATGGCCAGTTGACAAGAGGGAATATGAGCAGGAGAAAGAGGTAATATTGCAGTCTCTTTCTGACCAGACTGTCCATGACATGCTCATCTGATTGCACTACACAAGGAATGCAGCACTTCAGAAAGAATGGGAAGCATATTTTTTAAAATTACAGCAAGAAATTTTTTGCAAACTCTGCACTATTTTGTCTACCTGACATGGATTCTTCTTCAAAGTGCACTGGCTAGAGGTGGGATCATTCATGTCCAAGAACTGCGGGTAGCAAATTGCTAACAAATATGTGACCACTTAGGGGCAGATCGGCTTGCTGAGGGATAGCAGCATGCCATCACGTTAAGGGGAGTGTCATGTGATCCAGTCTCAGTTTTACTTTAGCCTGAAGCAGAGCACACACACACACAGCCCTGAAGTCCTCAAGCTTTCTATCACACGTGTGTCTTGAAATAAGAAGTGAATCCACAAAATGATAGGACCTTTATGTCATTACAACACACATGGCATGGTGGCTCCTTCCAACAGAGATTGTGCTCAGGCTGGCAGCAAGAATAAGTACAGGTATGACATGATGAACAGTTTTAGATCATACCGTATGATATGAGACAACCCTTGACATTCTGGTCAGGTCGGAGTGGAGTTGTAATGTCAGAGGGTGTGGTACCACAGCTTTTTGGCTGTACAAAAATGCTTTGAGGTTACAGTGCCCAGGATAGTACTCAGATAAAGAGTTGGTAAACAAACAGATTAATTGTGCTGAGACTGCAGCACATCGCTTGTCATTTCAGTGAGTGGACCATGCATTGAGATGACTAGTATTGGGTTAGCGCATTCAGGAAGGCAAGTGACCAGGGTGTGGGCTGGATCAACAGGAAGAGTCAAACAAAAAAAAACAAATCAAATCATAAGAAAGTAAAGTCAATTTTATTTATTTGTCACAAGTTACATTAAGACTATTAAGTTTAGCTATTAAGTTATTGTGAAATTCTCCTAGTTGCCACAATCTGCTGCCTGTTCAAGTCAATGCACCTCACCAGTATGTCTTTTAGAAATTGGATCAAGAAAGGTTCCGAATAGATTTTGGAAAAGTGCACAAAAGGAGCTATAGCAACATTCATTCCAGATATTATAGAAGAAGGAAGATTAAAGAGATATTGTCAAAATATCCACGAAATTCCCCAGTTTTAGTCGGGATGCAGATGACTGACTACCCAAATTCAGAATTTTCAAACAGCATATAGAGCTGTAGTTCCTTGGTTCAGACGTATCTGAACAGAAAAGCAAATCAAAATAATTTGCTGGGCAATTGGGAATGAAGGTCTACACAGGTTGAACACATCAGAATTAATAGCAGAACAGCTAAAGGATCCTCAAAAGATATGGGGATTACAATTGAAGATCGACTCAGTATCAGGCCACACATCTGTGTTTGACTTGGGTTCAAAAATCCATCGACTATTTTGTCAGCAGATACAAAGTAAAGGGTATGCACTGTGATTCTCCAAGCACAGAGCTAACAGAGAGAATTGGTGAGTTGCTGTTTACATCCACTCACATGGAGGAATTCCAGAAAGATATGCAAGACAAGCTAGAAACATATAGCATTAAAGATCTGCTGAAGGATGAACATACACCTGAATTAATCCTCACGGGTCAACAAAGTTTACAGGTCCTAAGTGCAATTCGAGTTATTGATGCACTCACTAGAACAACTAAACCAAGCAGAAAATGTGGAAGGTATGCATGCCCCAAGGAAATGCCACGATTCCAGAATTCTTCAAGGCATGTGACAGAAAGAACCATTGGTAACGACAGTGCACTAGAGAAAAGGCTGATGCAATTACAAAGAGCTGCACACTGATCTAAAATGACTCTACATAATGGGTACCTTCAAGCAATAAGAGTAGCTGCCAGGTATTCTGTCAGAAACATACCGATGAGGTGATTGGTAAACCAAAAGTTAATGAAGGAATGCACAAGATGATAAGAAGTGAACACATGTTCCACACTGTCAATCTCATGGAAAAAACATAAATGCTGTCACACGGCCTTGTTTGCCAAGGTTCAAATTATCTGTTCTAAGAAAGTTGGAAACCAGTCGTTGTTAGCCAAGATTAACACAGGAGCAAGCATTCTTTCCCTGTAAATTCTACATGAGGTATATCCATAAACATGGAAGGCCACATCTAAACCTGCTACTGCAAAATGCAGCATACAACAGTTCAGTAATTCCATGCACAGGCATTTTGGTTGGTCCTAGAGGGCAAATACAATCAATCCCCTTGGGTGCCATAGATGTTTCACATTGTGGAGAGTAAAGGCCCAGTGATTGCAAATCTACTGCAAGCTGTGACTTCTCACTAGTGACAATCTCTGGATTTGTCAGACATCATAAAGCACATCAAACTCAAAAACTACTTCTACCACGTTGATTTGTGACCTAATATTACTATATCCAGAATGCTATGACAAAAGAGCTGCAACTTTATACTTGCAGGAAAATCAAGTCCAAAAATTGATCTGGTACACTTTGTGCATGAGTGTATGTCAAATCGGCCACAAACAACTACTAATTCTATATAAATTTCTACCCATCTTGGCCCAAAATTGGATCTGACCTCTTTCATGTTCATGGCACTGACTGCGCCATCATCACCGACCAGTTTACCAAGTACCCCATTATTTGGCAATTGCACAAAACGTCAACCCCAATATTGCATGCACTTGAAGTGCTATTTTCAGTTAATTTGGTGTGCTATGAGAGTTTTTTAAATTCATTCATGGGAATCAGATGTTGTTAACTCCGTCAGCATTTATTATCCATCCCTAATTGTCCTGAAAAGATGGTGGTGAACTGCCTTCTTCAACCACTGCATTCTCTGAAATGTAGATGCATCCAAAGTGCTGTTACAGAGAGAATTCTCAGATTTTGACCCAGCGACAGTGACAGAGCAATAATAAATTTCCGAGTCAGGACAGTGAGAGACTTGGAGGAGAACTTCTAAGTTGTGGTGTTCCCAAGCACCTGCTGCCCCCTTGTCCTTCTATGTGGTAGCGGTTTGAAAAGTGCTGCTTAAGAAACCATGGTGAATTCCTGCAGTGCACCTTGTAGATAGTACACATAGCTGCTGTGTCTGTCTATGGTGGAGAGATTGAATGTTTGTGGAAAGGGTGCCTTCAAGCAGGCTGCTTTTGCCTGGATGGTGGCAAGTTTCTTGTATATTGGAACTGCACTCATTCAGGCAAATGGAGAATACACAATCACACTCCTCACTGGTGCCTTGTAGATAGACTGACTTTGTGAAATCAGGAAGTAAGTTACTCATCACAGGATTGCTAGTATTTGACCTGCTTGTGTAGCCATAGTATTTATATGGCTAATTCAGTTCAGTCTCTGGTCAATGACAACACTTAGGATGTCAATAGTGGGTAATTCAGCGATAATAATACCATTGAATGTAAAGGGGTGATGATTAGATTCTCCCTTGTCGGAAATAGTCACTTCCTGGCACTTGTGTGGTGCAAATGTTACTTGTCATTTGTCAACCCAAAGTTGGATATTGTTCAGGCCTTGTTGTATTAGATTTGGTCTGTTTCAGTATCTGAGAAGTCACAAATGATGCTGAATATTGTACAGTCATCAGTGAATATCCATACTTTTGTCCTTATAATGGAAGGAAGGACATTAATGCAGCAATTAAAGATGTTGGGCATAGGACACTACTCTGAGGAACTCCTGCAGTGATATCTTACAGCTGAGATGACTGACCTCCGATCACTACAACTATCTTCCTTTGTGCCAGGTATGACTCCAAAGAGTGGAGGGTTTTCCCCCTGATTTCCATTGACTCCACTTTAAGTGCATGATGTCATAACCAATCAAATAACAGTCACTCTTATCTCATCTCTGGAGTTCACCTATTTTTTTCCATGCTTGAACCAAAGCTGTAATGAGGTCAGGAGCTGAGTGACCCTGACAAAACTCAAATTGAGAATCAGTTAGCAGGTTATTGCCGAGTAACTACTGTTTGATTACACTGTTGAACAGCTATTCTGTCAATTTACTGATGATCAAGAGTAGAACAATGCAGTGGTAGTTGGCCTGGTTGGATTTGTCCTGCATCTTTTGTATAGGACATACCTAGAATCTTTTACATTGTCTGATAGATGCCAGTGTTGTAGCCGTACCAGAACAGCTTAGCTAGGGGTATGGCAATGTCTGCAGCACAAATCTTCAATACTAATGCTGGAATATTGTCAGGGCTCAAAGCCTTTGTAGTATCCAATACTTTCAATCATTTCCATATATCACATGAATCAAAGTGGCTGAAGATGGACATCTGTGATGCTGGGGATCTCCAGAGGAAGCTAAGATGGATCATCCACTTGGCATTTCTGGCTGCAGGTTGTTGCAAATGTGTCAGCTTTATCTTTTTCACTGATTTTCTAGGCTCCTCCATCATTGAGGATGAGGCTATTTGTGGTGACTCCTCCTCCAGTGTGTTTTTCAATTGTCCATCACAATTCATGGCTGGATTTTGCAGGACTATAGAGCTTAGAAGTGATCTAGTTTGGTTGCTGAATTGTTTAGTTCTGATAGTTCTTTCATTACAGATAATGGTCCACAGTTTATTGGTAAACCATTTCAGAATAAATGTCAGAAATGGAATATTGATCACACTACATCTTCTCCTCATTATACCAGATATAATGACATATCTGAACAAATTATTTGCATGATGAAATTCCTAATTATTAAATGTAGTCAGACCAAACATTACATTTGGTACTTTGGTATTTTCAAATGCAACTACTTCATTTCTGTCAAATCCCATGTTTGGAAGTTCAGCACAAACCAATTTATCTACTTATAACCATTTCACTCTCTCAAGAATCATATAATAACTTGTAAAACTGCAAGAGAAGATGATGAATATATATGAGAAATATGTGAGTGCTAAATTGCTAACTTTAGAGTTGATACAGCAACTTTGCATCCAGGATTCCACAATCCATTGAGGTGACAAGGATTTGTTCAGAATGAAGGTAGTATGAAATCATTACACACAAAAGTCTAATGGTGAGGTGTAACTGAGGACAAATCAGATCCATTCCAAGTCCTCAACCACCATGCATTCCAATTGCATTGAGGACTAGATTCCAAATTCAAGAAAGAGAATAAGGTGGATTCCCATCTACAGTTGTCAACAGGACACTCAGCTATGTGCAGTCCATCTCCCATGCCACAACCCTCATCCCTTCCCTTTCACCCAGAACAAGGACAGAGTCCTTCTTATCCTTACATTTCACCCCACAAGCCTCCGCATGCAAAATATAATCCTTCGCCATTTTTGCCAACTCTAGTGTGATGTCACTACCAAACACATTTTCCCTTCATTCCTTCTAACAGCATTCCGAAGAGACCGTTCCCTCTGGGATAACCTAATCCATTCCTCCACTATACCCAACACCTCTCCTGTCACTCTTGGCACCTATCCATGCAATCACAGAAGGTGTAACACTTGCTCCTTTACCACCTCTTTATTTACCATCCAAGGTCCAAAACATTAATTCCTGGTTAAACAGCATTTCACTTGCACCTGTTTCAATTTGATATATTGCATTCATGCCTCCAACGTGATCTCCTCTAAATCAGAGAGACAAAGCATAGATTGGGTGATCACTTTGCTGAGCACCTTCAGTCTGTGCGCAATCAAGACCCCGACCTTCCGGCTGCTTGCCATTTTAAAACATGATCCTACTCCCATGCCCACATGTCTACCCTTGGCCTGCTGCAACATTTCAGTGAAGCTCAATGGAAACTGGAGATACAGCATCTCATCTTTTGCCTAGGCACATTACAGACTTTAAGTTTCAACAAATTCAACAAGGAGTTCTACAACTTCTGATGATTTGCTCTACCTCACCTTGGCCCCCTTTGTTTTCTTTCTATTTTATTTAATTTTTTACTACCTTTTATTTCTCTATTATTTTTCTCCATTTTTCTTTCCCTCCACTCTTTTCCCCTACTTCATCGTCCTTCCCTTGCCTTTTCTCCCCCCACTTCCCCTTTTCTACATTCTATGTCTATCCCATTTCCATCCCCTCCTCCCCAACATCTCCAACTGTCACAGCTTACAGCTTCCCTGTCAATCAGCCATTCACATCCTTCATTCTTTCTGTGGGCAGCTATTAAGCAGCCTTTTCCTCTGATTTCTATGGTTATGACTCTTCTTTTATGTCCTCTGCCTGAGTATAAATATCATCCACTTTCTATGGCTTTTAGCTTTGACAAAGTATCATCTGGACTCGAAACATCAGCTCCTTTCTCTCCTTACAGATGTTGCCAGACATGCTGAGATTTTTCAGCATTTTCTCTTTTGGAGTAAGAATTCCTACTCTATAATAGTGCAACATATTTTGTGACATACAAAATCGCTGGGCAATTCAACATGGAGGCTTGTGATTAATCTTCCTTGAGTGTTTTAGATAAATTATATCACAAAAGAATGGATGGCACAGTACTGACACTGGCTCTAATATTAAACATATTAAAAATACCAGGAGTATTCTGCAACAAAACCATTTTTTTAAACTGTAAAGGCCAGAAACTAAAGAACTATATTGACAACCAGCATATCCCCTAAGGCCATAGCCTCAGAATTAGTGGTAGTATTTTTTGAGAGCACTTTGACCTCAGACTTCCCATGATCCTTTTGGAAGTTTGGATTCTGCCATCTCTAACTCTCAACGCTATGGAATTTCTGTTCTTATGACCTCTGCACACGCAATCACATGCAAACACTAAAAACAGGTAATGAAGATATTTGAATATAAGAGGAGTAGGCCATTTGGCCCCTCGAGCCTGCTCCATTATTCAATAAGATTGTGGCTGATCTTTTTGTGAACTCAGCTCCATTTGCTGCCTGTTCACCATAACCCTTATTTCCTTTCCTGTTCAAAAATTTATCTATCCTTGCCTTAAAAACATTCAATGAGGTAGCCTCAATTGCTTCACTGGGCAGGGAATTCCACAGATTCATAACCCTTTGTGTGAAGAAGTTCTTCCTCAACTCAGTCCTAAGTTTGTTTCCCCGTATTTCAACGCCATGACCCTAGTTCTAGTTTCACCTGCCAATGGAAACAACCTCCCTAATTCTATCTTATCTATTCCCTTCATAATCTTATATGTTTCTATAAAATCAACCCTCATTCTTCCGAATTCAAATGAGTATAGCTCCAGTCTACTCAGTCTCTTCTCATTAAACCAACTCTCTCTGGAATCAGCCAAGCTAATCTCCTCTGCACTCTCTCCAATGCCAGTATATCCTTTCTCAAGTAAAGAGACCCAAACACTACACAGTGGTCCAGATGTGGCCTCACCAGCACCTCAACTGCAACTTAACCTTGCTGTTTTTAAATTCCATCCCTCTAGCAATGAAAAACAAAATTCTATCTACCTTCTTAAATATCTGCTGCACCTGCAAACCAACTTTTTGTGATTCATGCACAAAGACATCCAGGTCCCTCTGTGCAGCAGCAGTATGTTGCAATTTTTTACCATTTAAATAATAGGCAATTTTGCTGTTATTTCTACCTAAATGGATGACCTCACGTTTACCAACATTGTACTCCATTCGCTAAACTCTTGCCCACTCACTTAGATTGTCTAAATTTCTTTGCGGACTTTCAGCATCCCCTGCACACTTTGCTCTGCCATTCATCTTAGTGTCATCTGTGAATTTTGACACACTGCACTTGGTCCCTAACTCCAAATCATCTATATAAATCGTAAATAATTGAGGTCCCAACATTGATTCCTGAGGCACACGACTAGTCACTGATTGCCAAACAGAAAAACATCCATTGCCCCCACTCTTTGCTTTCTGCTAGTTAACCAATCCTTTATCCATGCTAATAAATTACCCTTTAGCACTATGCATCTTTATCTTATACAGCAGTCTTTGGTGCAGCACCTTGTAGGGTAGACCATTTAGGAAGAAGGTAAGGAGGCATTTCTTTACCCACAGAGTGGTAAGTCTATGGAATTCATTGCCATAGGAAGGAGTTGATGCCAAAACATTGAATGCATTCAAGAGGCGGCTGGATATTGCACTTGAGGTATTTGGGATCAAAGGTTATGGGGAAAAAGCAGGATTAGGCAATTGAGTTGGATGATCAACCATGATTGTAATGAATGGCAGAGCAAGTTTGAACAGCCAAATGGCTTCCTCCTGTTTCTATATTTGTCAAATGCCTCCTGGAAATCCAGGTACACTACATCCAGAGGTTTCCCATTGTCTACTGTGCATGTAATATTCTCAAAGAATTCTATCAAATTAGTCAAACATGACCAGACCTTCACGAACATCCCATGCTGCATCTTCCTAATGAGACAATTTATATCCAGATGTCTTATTATTTCTTCCTTGATGTTAGATTCAAATATTTCCCCTACTACAGAAGTTAAGCTAACTGGCCTATAGTTACCTGCCTTTTGTCTACCCTCCTTCTTAAAATTGCTGTTTTCCAATTTGCAGGCACCATCCCAGAGTCTAGTGAATTTTGGTAAATTACCACTAGTGGATTTGATATTTCCCCTGCCATCTCTTTTAGTACCCTGGGATGCATTCCATCAGGGCAAGGAGACTTTAGTACCATTAGCTTACCCAATACTAGTTCTTTCATGATAATGATAGTTTCTAGGTCCTCACCTGCCATAGCCTTCTTGTCATCAATTTTTGGCATGTTATTTGTGTCTTCCACTGTGAAGACCAACACAAAATATCTGTTCAATGCCTCAGCCATTTCTTCATACTACATCCTCCTTCTCAACCTCTAAAGGATCAATGTTTATTTTAGCCACTCTTTTTCGTTTTATTTATTTGTTGAAGCTTTTGCAATCTAATTTTATATTCTGAGCTAGTTTACTCTCATAATCCATCTTACTTTTCATTATAGTTTTTTGTGTCTTTCTGTTGACCTTTAAAGATTTCCCAATCCTTTAGATTCTCATTAATCTTTGTCACTTTGTATGCATTTTCTTTCAATTTGATATGCTCCTTTATTTCCTTAGATATCCATGGCTGATTATCTCTTTTTCTACAGCCTTTCCTTATCACTGGTATTTGTGCACCATATTCTTCAGCAGCAACTGTTTAGCATACACTTTTCTTCTGCATTGCACGCATTTTGTGAATGCTATTTGGGAGCAAGGCAGGGTAATTATTGTGTTCACAGTATCTGAAAACAACAATCTTGAAATCGCATTGTGGGATTATACTGTTCATCTGAAATGTCTTTATTAATATAATAACATTGATATGGTGTAGCAGCAGAGGTATTTTTCAATTTACCGCAAATAAGATCTACGCCTAAAGATAAAATAGGAATTGAACTTTTCATCATTTAAGGGATCAATAAATGTGGTCTCTTCCATCACAATACTAAATATTAACTTTTTTTTGTGTACCTTTTAGTACTTATTTCCCAATCAAAAATCCAATTCAAAATAGATACAAGCTGACAAGAAAGTCCATACCTCCCATCTTGTGCTCAATCAAACAAGATCCAAGCTGACAGGATGAGGCCTTATATCCCCTCCTGGGCTTGATTTGGGCTTCATTTTAGCCAAAAGGCCTAAATGGCTTTTTTTAAAATTTGCTTCAATTATAGCCTCAGTATAATCTTATTGAACAAGACCAAATGCAGAAACAAAAACTACACATGATCTTAGGCAAAAGGCTGAGAAACGACTAATGTTTCAGATATTTATTCTTCTGGTGGCCATAGTTTCACTCTTTGTTTTATTTTTCAGTTGTAGGGTTTTCATTTCATCTGACCACATTTTGGGCTTGCTTAGTCCTGATTCTATTGGAAGGTACATAGTATTTACTAAATAGTAAGATATTAGAGAGTATAGATGGACAAAGGGACCTGTGTATTCTTGTCCGCTAGGCACTGAATGCTCATATAGCTTAACAAGAGCCCTCCACTGGCGCTGAATGAAAGTTGATGAATATTAGCTTTTATCGCAGGAGGATTTACACATAAGAGTAGTGAGGTCTTGCTTCAATTGTGTAGGTTGTTTAAACCACATTGGAGTACTGTGCACTGTTTTGGTCAGCCTTACCTCAGAAAGGATATTATTTCCATTGAGGGAGTGCAAGGAAGGTTGTTGGGTGGTGGGGCTGTCTTATGAGGAGATTGGTCAAACTATATTGTCTCGGCTTTCAAAGAATGAAGGATTATTTCATTGAAACCTACAAAATACTTAAAAGAATAAACAGGGTAGGTAAAGATAAAATGTTTCTCTTGGTTGGGGAATCTAGAACCAGGGAGCACAATTTCAAAATGAGGGGGATGTCAGTTAGAACTGAAATGAGGAGAAATCTTTTACTCAGAGGATTGTGAATCTTTGGAATTCTCTATCCCAGAGAGCTGTGGAAGCTCAATCACTGAGTATGTTTGAGGTAGAAATTGATAGGTTTCTGATTAACAGTGATGTAAGCGGTTATGGGGATGCTGGGTGTAAAAGGCATTGACGTGTCCAATCAGACATGATCATACTGAATGGCAGAGCAGGCTTGATTGGCTGAATGGCTTACTCCAGTTCCTATGTTTTATATTATCCTGGTCAGTTCAGGTGTTTCAAAGATCAGGAACTGCTGATATTTTGTTGCATGGGCTAAACATATCACAATATAACAAAAACAGGAAATGCTGGAAAATCTCAGAATGTCTGACAACAAGTGTAGAGAGGGGATAGAGCCAAGGTTTTGAGTCTGGATGACACTTTGTCAGAGCTCTCCACAGGTGCTGTCAGACCAGCTGAGATTTTCCAGCATTTTTTCTTTTTGTTTCAGATTCCAGCATCTGCAGTATTTTGCTTTTATCACAATATAACAAATTGCTTAATGAATATTTATCATCTGCTTCCCCCTGGACAGAGTGAGATGAGTTATTGATTTCAGCTCACGGTGAAAGTGGCTCCTTTCTGGTTAATGTGGGAAATTTGCACAACTTGATTTAATTTACTGCTGGAATAAAATGAACCACCTATGGCTTGCCACCATGCAAAATACAGCTTCTTTACTGTTTAGTATGATACACACAGTAAAATCTTTTGTCAATATACACTTCCAGATATTATTTCTATTGTAAATGCCACTGCCCACATTTACATTGAAGCTAGAATGTAAAATGTAATTATAAGCTTAAATCAAACTATTCTCATTATAAATCTGGAATTTCTAATGGAAATGTAAATAGCTAAAATTCCTCATTATATCTTCCTGTCCAACATAATGTAACCAAAATTATTTTTTTGTACAGAACTTCAAAAAATAACAGTTCAAGCTTTAAAAGCTTGGGAACTATAATATATTATAGTTAAGTCAGACAGATGGACAGGCAAACCTTATGTTATCTATAATACTAAATCTAAAAGAGCCAGCAAGGAAAAAGAAATAGTCTATGTTTTAATACTGATTCCAGGTTTCACAAAGTTACTGGGTGTCCAAAGCAAAATGACAAACTATCTTTACAATACAATTGATTGGATCAGAATTAGAGCAGTGCTTTGTTGCACTGTGAAATATAACTTATATTTCCGGTTGATGATCTGAGTCACAGAAGACCATGGAGACTGAATGAATTGTGACGTGAATACAAGATTGCCTCTGTTTAGTTTTCTGGATAATTTGAAAAAATAAAACACACTTAATAATTCAAAGTGAGGCCTGATTATGTGTGTGACTTTCTCTAAGTTTATGTCACCATGATGTTGCAAGACAAACCCACAATGCACATAAAGCGAAATAACCATACATCACAACAAAAATGAGTATTTTCTGTAATGGACATTTTCTAGGTGACAATATAAAATGGATGTAACGAACAGTGTCAAGAAGATAGCTTGTGAAATAAAAATCTGACAGTTCAAGGTAACAAGAGCTAAATATTGAAGATCAGTTTTAGTTTGACTAGCACATCAGTGAATTTGGAGTCGAAGAAGTCTGCTAACACAATAGAAATTATGAAGAAAGAATGTACTTGGGGAAACGCAATGACTTACTGATCTATTATTTTATTAAATATATTCCCACTGAACCATACTGTTGTGACTGTGATCACACCACAGTAGACTTAACATGAATGTTTTTCTTGCAGATATAGCTGTCAGCAGCTGTAAGGTAATTTTTTGACAAGGAAACCTGTGATCTGACAATGCTAGAATGTAGACAATCCTGTAAGTGCTGGGACTGTAACATATGGCAGTTGGATGCAATTAGGAAGTTCTTAAATACATTGCATCATTGGCCAGTTCTAATGCTGCAGAAACTCCAGAAAAATGTTTTAACTTAGAATTATGCATTCCAATATTACCATGCAAATATGTAACATGCGTGTACTGAATTTCTTTTGTCCGTTTTTGTAAACGAGACAATAATCCATTTAAAATAAAATATAAGATTCAACACCTCAAGGACAGACAATGGGCCTGATTTTACCATTTTCATTCAAAATGCTGGATTTGGGCACTGTTCAGATCCGATTTGGAAATCTGCTTTCAGGAGACCCCATACACCCTCAGCCTGAAAAAAAATCACAGGTCTGAATCGTGTTGTGGGCAGGGCTTAATATGCCCGAAACGATCGGATCTCTGACCTGCGTTTACTCAGTTAGGAAAAAAATTGAAAAAGCACTCCCATGTCAGATCGCTCCTGGGCCGCAGAAAGCAGAGAAAGTGGCCTGGGAATGAAAAGCTGGAGTGATGGTCGATCGCGAACCCCTGCCCTGTACCCTCAAACTGATCCCCCACAGAGTGGAGGGGACCTTTCTGCCCGCCCTGTCCCTCCCATCAGAGAATCATCTGCTCACCTCACCAGTGAGCGATTGGACTTCCTCCACCCCACCTCCCACCAGAGATGCATCTTACCCGTCTCCATCCTTCCTCCCCTCCTTCCCCACCAACAAATGATCTGGCCCACCTCCCTCCTCCCCTCCAACCAGACGACGATTGCTCCCCCACCCCACCAGAGACAATGATTGGCCCTCCCCCTCCCCACCAGACATACATCTGACCTGCCTCCTCCTTACGTCTCCAACCAGACAACGATCTGCTCCCCCCGCCGACCCCTGTGAATGATCTGGCTTCACCCACTTGCCCCCCGCTCCCCCCACAACTAGAGAATGATCTGACACCACCCCCCCCACTTCCCCATCTTCCCCCACCGCCCCCGCCCGCCCCCACACTCTCACCACTGATGTGAGTCAGAGAGCCATTGGGAGCTTTGAACTTGCTTCTTCAGCAGCTGGAGCGCCCGATTCAGACTTTCATTCAGCATGTTTATTTCGGCGCAATTCCAGATCAGCGAACGCGGTGGTAAAGCGGGAAATGCTGATAAAGTTGGGTGCGCAGTTCATTAATTCAATTGAAATGCATACTTATGTGTTTCCCCAAGTACATTCTTTCCTCATAATTTCTATTGTGTTAGTAGACAGCACCCTACAGCAAATTCGGTGATGTATTTGTCAAACTAAAACGTACATATGCATTTAAATCGCCGTTGTGCCTGTTTCAGGTGCGAATCCGATCGCAGCCATTCATGGGTCTTGATAAAGTCACCATCTGCGTTAATGTTTTCACACTCAACTTTACCAAGTTTTCTTGCCCGTTTGGTAAAATAGGGCCTAATAGCACCTTGCATAAACACATTAAGCAAAATCACATTAAAATTGTCAATTTAGTTCCAATGATTGATATAGTGACTCTGAAAAGCTATGGGCTCTAACCCTGGCAGTTACAATTCTTGCCCTTCAGATTCCATCCAGAAGAGATGTTTATGGAGTCACTGAGTTTCATGAGGTTGATGGACGCTGGTACAACAATGATAGCATTGAGAACTGCTACCTTCAAGATCCAATACTTGAACCAGAATCACCAACACGCTCCACAACCCGCACCAGGATGACACAGTGGCATAGTGGTTAGCGCTGCTGCTTTGCAGCTTCAGGGACCTGGGTTCAATTCTGGCCTCAGGTGACTGTGTGGAGTTTGCGTGTTCTCCCTGTGTCTATGGGTGCTCCGGTTTCCTCCCACAATCGCATGATGTGTGGGTTAGGTTGATTGCCCATGGTAAATTGTCCCATAGTATCAGGGGGACTAGTAGGGTAATTAAGTGGGAGAAAGGGGAATAAGGTGGGATTGTTGCCAGTGCATACTTGATAGATCAAGTGGCCTCCTTCTGCACTGTAGGCTTTCTATGATTTCATAGAGGGTGAGGGAACTCATCCAAATTCTATTTCAATGAAAAAAAAGTTGTTCTTTAGGTGTCCAGATTGCCCAATGTTTCCACTTACATCCTTCTGCGAGGCACTTTAGCTTTCTCAGCACCTGGGTCTCCCATGTTACATCAGACTTCTTTTGAAGCAGCGAACAAGATCTTCTAAACAAAGGAAGCAGTCAGATCCTGGTTTATCCATTATGTTGCCATTGGTGCTGGCAGGGATCTGGCAGAATTGTTATTGGAACTTAAGGTCCAGGTTTCCAATATTATCTTTGCCTTTGCCATTCTGAGATAATAGGGCATAATTTTCTCCAGGTGAAAACATCCACGAAACCTTTCATGCCCTACTCCATCCCCACCTCTGTAATAGAAAGGCACAGCACACTCTGTCTGCCCAAGAGTTGCACATGGTACTTCATTGAATTGGAATGGGGGGGATGGTAGAAGCCATGCATACCTTGTGGCTTTCCAATTACTGAACTAGGGTGTGGGAGGTAGCATTACAAAGCTAACTGTGACTTTACTGGGGCATATGGGGATGAGAATAAAAGAAAGCTGCATTCAGTGACTAGGAAAGCTCTTTGCAATCTTGCCTACACTAGATCTTCAACAATTACAGAATTCTGGATCAGTATTAAAAAGCAGAGTGTAGCATTAACATTTTTTTGTCCCTTTTTTCCATTCCCTAGGATTAACACTGTGTGTGTGAGTGTAAATTGATTATTTTCTCTACATGCTTAAACTGCCTTTTTTACTCATTAGCAATCTCGGAATAGTTTGTTTAATTGTGCTAATATTCTGGCAACTTCTTTCGTGATTGTAGTCATGGTAACCATTTAGAACTAGCTAACAGACAGCAAGAATAATGACACAATCCATCATGTAGTAATCTGGGTTATTTACCTCTATTCAGTGTTTAGGTTCGAAGAACATTAATTAGTCAAGTTTATAGCAGAGCTTCTGCCACAAATTTTGATTTATTTTTACATCAGAAATGTCTGATATCCAGGAAATCTTCCAAAAACCACTTTAACAGAAGTTTAGTTCTCATTTCTGGTACACAGTATAATTTGGTAATATAGCAGTAATACAAAGACCCAGGATGATTCTCATTGTTAATGACAGGCTTAATTTCTATCATATTTCTTCCAAAGTAGATTTTGTCAAGAAAGGTTTGTTCTTCCAATACCCTTCCTGTTGGGTTCAATAATTTCTGTACCCTTAACGAACCTGCTTTCTAAAGGTAACTGGAGAGACATCCAAAAAGGGTAACACCCACTGCTACAACCAACATGGGCAGTGTGGTAGAACAATGATTAGTTGTTACCTCGCTGCGTCAGAGACACAGGTTCGATTGCCCACTTGGGTCACTGTCCATGTGGAGTTTGCACATTCTCCCCATATTTACGTCGGTTTCTTGCTACAGTCCGAAAGATGTGCAGGTTAGGTGCATTGGCCATGCTAAATTCTCCCCCAGTGTTGCCAGACAGTGTGATGATTAGGGGATTTTCACAGTAACTTCATTGCAGCATTAAAGTAAACATACTTGTGACACTAATAAATAAACTGTATGACATAGAAGTATTTCATGATTGGAGGATTTATTCAAAGAAGAACAAAGAACAAAGATTTTAATTTTCTGAGGTAGTAAAATTGTTTGTGTTGCTTGGCCACCACACATGCACTGTTCCCGCCAATCTAACTTATCATCTAATTTAGCATTTAGATACTTGTTCCAGTGTGTTAATATTCAATGGATTTTCAATAACTATTTCAATACCCACATCATGAATCTTCACAGAAACAATGTCATTGACCGGCTTTTTCCTAAAGCCTATAAGTTTTTTTTCATTTTGTGTATCTATACAAACTGTAATCGATCAGCATGTGGGACAAAGATACCTAAAAGACAAATGCCAGGCTATGACCATCCCTGTTGGTGAGGTACTCGAGGTTATCAGTACTGCCTAAACTCCAATAATACAAGATCCACAAAGCCAGCATCTTTCTATTAAAGATGTAGCTTTATTTAATAAACAACTACCAGGAGGCCATCAAAGGGTCAGGACAGCTCTGAGATTGAGCTGCCAGACCTTTCTAATGAAATCTGACTTCTAAGATTCAAAAACAGATCAATTATAGGTTTTCTTATCAATAATTCTCACCTTTCATTAGCCTAAGATCAATCATCTTCAATATACACAAATTAACAATAACATTGTCATGTATCTTAGCCAACTGCATCCTACTCTCTGGCATTATGGCATTTTATTAGTTCATAGAATTCAGAAGGTAACTCCTGTCTTGGCTGACCCTGCTTTCCATGTTGCCGAGTGATGTCAGGTGCCAGCCCAAAATTCAAATGAAGGTTCTCATGGGTCCTTTTAAAGGTCACCGCCAAATCGGATTAACACATGACTCCATGTCTGGGCATGCATCATCTTGTCTGGGTAATCTATTCATGAAATATAATTTAAGTCCTAGATCTTCTCTCCGTCTGAAACTTTACTGATAAATCTTGCATAACCCCAAGGTCTAAATATTCTCTTGGAATATGACTTACCCTAACACCCTTTAACCTTGATGCTTTGCAGCAAATTGCTGTCGGCTAAAATGAACGATATTTCTTAAATAATACATGAATACATTCAAAATATCAGCACGTGTCTTAAAATCATCACATGTTTAAATCTTTTACTGTATTCACATATGTGTAAACTATTCTTTTGTTAGTTTATAAGCTTGTTTTAAAAGTCAAATAATGCTGTACTTATTGGTAATTCTGTCAGTGCCTTAATGTCTAATGATTTAAAAATCTTACTAACCTATTAGAGTTCCTACTTACAATCCCCAACAAGAAGGAGTTTGACCACCTCCTCCTGATATCAAACAGCATTGCCATCATTGAATCCCCCACAATCAACATTAACCAAAAATTTAATTTGGCCATCCATATAAATATTGTGGCTAATAGAAAAGGGAGAGGTTGGGAATTCCATATGATTAAATCACCTGCTGAATTTTCAAAACTTGTCCATCTTCTACAAGAATATCAGGAAAGTGATGGAGTACTCTCCGATTGCCTAGATGTGAGCAGCTCCAACAACACTCAAGAAATGTGACACCATGTAGGACAAAGCAGCTTGCTTGGCTGGCACACCATCTGTGCCTAAAGCATACAATACATCCACTACAATAGCAGTAAGTGTATCATCCACAAGGGCACTCCAGCAACTTGCCAAAGTTTATTTGACAGAACATTCCAAACTTAAGGCATTGCAGACTCACAGCCTGAGCAGTTTGTGCCTTAAGTAACTGTCTGTGTGGAGTTTGCATATTCTCTTTGTGCATGCGTGGGTTTCCTCTGAGACCTCAGGTTTCCTCCCAGAGTCCAAAGGTATGTGGGTTAAGTGGACTGGTCATGAGTAAATATGTACAGTTACAGGCCGAGGGCTGAGGAGAAGGCCTGAGGTAAACATTCTGTCAGAAAGTCAGTACAGACTCGATGGGCTGAATGGCTTCTTCTGCACTGTAGGGTTTCTATGATTCTATGAATTCGCAATGTCTGCTGCTCAAAGAAACAAAAACAGATACGTTGGAACACTAACACCTGAAACTTCCCTCTGCCCATGCAACATCTTGATTTGAAAATATGTAATTGTTTTAATTAGATTCCAAGTCAATTAGAAAAATATGAAACAAAATACAAGTACTTTTTTGATGATAAGTTTATTTACAGAATGCAAAATTCCATTTTTCTGCTCCCAATTAATTATTATTAATTATGTTAATAAGATAATGTGGTATTATATTACAGGCATAATGAGTATTAACAGGTAAGAAGTAGGTGTGTGAAAGTTGGCAAATGGAGAAGCAAATTAGTATTTGTAAACTATGGCTAACCTAGATTAAGGCTTCTGTAATGTAAAATGCCTTTGTCCTACCGTATATAAGTAGATTAAAAAAATGAAAATACAATTGGCCCCAAGGGTTTGGATACTGGTTTGACCTGTACCAATGTTCCAAGACTTTCTTTTTATAAGTTCTTGGGGTACTTAATTAAACAATTTTTTTCTTGGTGTTTGCCACTTCAATTCACCATCTTAGTGAAGCCAAATGCAAAGTAGAAGAACTGCACCTCAACATCACACTAGGCATTTTACAGGCTACAAGACTTAATGTTGAGTTCAGCAATTTCAGACTATGACCACTGTTATCCATTTTGATTTTTTTTCAACCATCCAACCCCCTCAAGGCTACTTTGTAACTTGTTTTTATGTTTTTCTTTCAGAGACCGATCAGTCTTGTGCTATTTAGACATTTGTTTTCTGACCTTTATGCCACTATTAACACTTGCTTTAATCTTTAACAGCAGCATCACCACTCCCTTTGCTTTGTGTCAATAACATCCTTGTCAAATCTTTACTTAGCTCCCACCGCTCCCTGTTTTGGTCCATCTCGTCTACTCTCTCTCCTCAACAATATAAAGTCCAACATATTTCTGCATCTCCTCAGTCCTGAAGATGTCATATGGAGTCAAAATATTGGATAGGGATTCTATGACCCACCTCACTGGCGAGACCTTCTGGTCCCACTGAAGTTGATGTCTGCCATGTGTCCCCCGGTGACGGGATGGGTGAGCCATGCAAACTACCATTGACTTCAGCAGGACTGGAAGATTCTGCCAGTGACCAATGACGAGCTGCCTTATTCATGGAAAAGTCTGCCATGGCGGGGTGCTGGAAAGCTCTGGCTCTTACCTCACTTTCTCCCTCTACAGATGCTGACAGACCTGTCGAGTTTTTCTATCATTTCCTGTTTTTATCATGTCCTTTCGCCTGTGTATCTCATCAATGTAACTAACCACTAAAAAATTGTTACTACACTTTCAGTGGGTCAAAATCCACGATACTTGACTGAATAGCAAAATAGTGTACCTGCGCTACATGGACTGTAGTGATTCATGAAGGTGACTCCTGGAGACAATTTTGCATGAGTAAAAAAATTGCTGGCCTTGCTAACCATGTATGAATCCCTTGACTAAACTAATATAAGGATACTACAGATACCTTTCAATGAAGCATGATATTCTGCGTGTACTGTTGTTTTGAAATGCATCCCTTTGGGACTTTGTTGATGTTATCCATACAAGATCATTACCAAGAAAAGTATAGCTACTAGAATCAGAACTGATAGCCACTGATCTCTGATAATAGCACTGTAGTTAGACTGCTACCTCACAACTCCAGGGGCCTGGGTTCAATTCCCAGGTTAGGTCACTGTCTGTGCGGAGTTTGCACATTCTGCCTGGGTTTCTTCCGGGTGCTCTGAGTTACTTCTACAGTCCAAAAACATGCTGGTTAGGTGCATTGGCCATGGTAAATTCTCCCTCAGTATACCTGAACAAGTGCCAGAGTGTGACAACTAGGGGATTTTCATTGCAGTGTTAATGTAAATCTACTTGTGACTCATAAATAAACTTTGCTTTAATATTAAAAGCACATTACAACAGATGCTGAAATCTGAAACCAAAAAAGAAGATACTGGAAAATCTCAGCAAGTTTGGCAGCATCTCTAAACAGAGAAAAGAGCTGATGTTTCGAGTCCAGACGACCCTTTATCAAAGCTTCTTTGCTTTGACAACGAATTGTCTGGAATCAAAACGTCAGCTCTTTTCTCTCTGTACGGATGTTGCCAGACCTATTGAGATTTTCCAGTATTTTGTCTTTTGGTTTAATTTTGATCTATACCATACAAAATATTCTGTTGCAAATATTTTGATTGAAATGTTTGTAGTTTATGTGACAAAGAATTAGAAATTCTTAATCATCAATTCATCAACTTTAAGACTATCATCGATTTGACTGCAATAAAGGTTCTCAAAGTGAGCTAAACACTATGGGTTAGCTGAAAGGTCAGCTATTATTAAAGCTGAGTTGTGTTACCCTGATTTATTGGGAACTGTGCTGGATGATCCTTTCAAACTGTAAGTGCCTGCAATACTAGAATCAGCAGGCTGTTTAGAAAACCAGAAATAAAAATGAGTGATCCACCAAAGGAATTTTAATGTTCAAGCTCATTTTTATTAAAACCAGACACATGTTCTAAACAATTTAAATGCACTTAAGCTGATTTTTGTCATCAACCGGATTTTAGATAGAGTTTGGGCTGTGGTGGGACACAATTTTAAGAAAAATATACATCAATATTTTGCCAATAATCTGTTTATTCCATTTTCATGATTCTACAATTGATTCTGTGATTCTATTCCATGATTATCTGGGCATATCTCAACTTAGACCATCAGTGATGGAGAGACAAACCAGTGTGAACCTCATTTATATGTTTAAATAATAGGTCAAGTAAAACTGTTAGGACCCTCATACAATTTTAGTGTTAATCAGCATTGCAGTACTTTTTTTTATTCATCCGTGGGACATGGGCATCGCTGGCTGGTCAACATTTATTTCCCATCCCTATTTGCCCGAGCATAGTTGAGAGTCAACCACATTGCTATGGCTCTGGAGTCACATGCAGGCCAGGCAGGTGAGGATAGCAGATTTTCTTCCCTAAAGGACAGTAATGAACCAAATGGGCTTTTCTGACAATCAGCAATGGTCATCAGTAGATTTTTAATTCCAAATATTTTTAATTGATATTAAAATTAAATATCAATGTAATTTTAAATTGAGTGATCCACCAAAGGAATTTTAAAGTTTATTAAATGTTCATTTTTATTAAAACCAGAGACACGTTCTAAACAATTTAAATGCACTTAAGTTGATTTTTGTCAATATCACCCGAATTTTAGATAGAGCTTGGGCTGTGGTGGGACACAATTTTAAGAAAAATATATATCAATATCTTGCCAGAAATCTGTTTATTCCATTTTCATAATTCTATGATTGATTCTGTGATTCTATTCCATGATTTTCTGGACACACCTCAATTTAGACCATCAGTCTGTCATGGCAGGATTCAAACCTGGGTCCCCAGGACATTCGCTGAATTTCTGGATTAATCCATTCATTCATATTCTGACCTTTCTCTCCATTGCATGATCATTGAACCACCACTATTCCTTTTCACAGGCATTACCTGCTTTGTTCAAAAATAGATGGACTATGTCAGAACAAACAACTTATTAATTCCGTAACACATCTCGGGACTATACCCCCATTGCCAATGCATATGCTTGATGCATCCAAAACAAAATAGTGGAGACTGGAGGTTGAAGGATTTGAGTGTTTAAATCCTGGATTCCCATCTGAAATAACAATCTTTTGACCCACAGCTATCTTCCACAGTAAATCTTCCAATGTTGCTTCAGGGCACATAAAACTTTAAGAAGGAAGCCAGGTAGGCAAGGGCAACCACAGAGATTTTCTCATACTTTAGGCTATAAAGTATGTTTTGTTGTGAAGTTAGATGATAAATTTGTTGTAGGAGCTGAATAAAGATGCAATGAACATTGAAAGTACCCTACACCAGCAAAGATGTTGGATAGCTGGGGCAGGGATATGAAACAATAGCTCACTTTAAGAGTACAAGAAGCACTGGTATCCCTTTAAGGTGGCATTAAACTCAACACTTTATATCTTGACACTACCTGTACTGTAAGAATGCCTGAAGCTGTAGGGAGAAAAGAAGACTCCTCCCTTTTTGTGGATGGCATGGTGGCACAGTGGTTAGCATTGCTGCCTCACAGCGCCAGGGACCCTAGTTCAATTCCGGTCTCGGGCGACTGTGTGGCGTTTACATATTCTCCCCATATCTGTGTGGGATTTCCATCTATTGCTCTGGTTCCCTCCCACAGTTTGAAAGACGTGCTGGTTTGGTGCATTGCCCATGCTAAATTTTCCCTCAGTGTACCGAAACAGAATGGCAACTAGGAGATTTTCATAGGAACTTCATTGTAGTGTTAAGTCTAGTTGTGACACTAATGTGCAAGTTAAGTGGATTGGCCATGCTAAATTTCTTTTTAGTATCAAGGAGATGAACAGGGTAGCTAGAATCCCTCACAGTAATGCTCAAGGAGGTGAGGAAAAAGGGCTGTCATCTTTAGATAGGAAGGTCATTCTCCTCAGGAGGCAGCTATTTGGGCTCCTTGAGGAGGAGGGTTACTATCCCAGATGCTCAACATTTTGAAGAAGTCATCACATCTTTAACGACTCTTTGCAGTGGTATTGTGTCACTGTTAAATGATCAGAAGATGATGGTGCCTCAAGTTACAAATGTCATTACGCACAGGAAAACCAGATGTCATCTGGCATAGCAAATGAGTTTAATACTTTCTGTATAAGAGACTCAAGTCAAAATGAGATCGGATTATGACAAAGGACAAAATGCCAAATGATAATGAATGCAATCAATCTGAAAGAATGGTGATGGGCAGAGAAACACTTGGAATAAATACATTTTAATGTGTGAAAGGAGCAATAACTAATGCTGAACAGTGCCTTTCTGGTGACAGGGTTGATGAAATATTAGTGCCCAATGTGAATTAATTGATTGAAATACATTGCCTTGGATGGACAGGATGCCAGAATGCATTCAATTTTTTCAACACTCTCATTTATTCTCAAAATCATATTAAAAAGCACAAACCAATCTGGACACGTGGAATCATTCTTAATGTCAGCACCAGCCTGTTTATTGGCAAGAGTAATTTTATTTATCTAATAAAAATTATAGAAATTAATCAAAGTACTGCATTTCGGCTTGAAAAATCAAGATAGAATTGATGGCAAATCTACTCGGCTATACCAACTTAACGAGAATTTTGATGGAGTTCTTGATGAAACAGAAAAAAAGAGTTTTCCTATTAAATTGGAAAGTTGGTAATATCATGAAAAGCTAGCATGAGAAGGAAAAGTCTGCACATCAATAAAGAAAATAACAGAAAAATAATTTGAAATGGAGTTACTCTGCTGCAATGTATCTGAAATACTTTCTTACTTTGATAGCCAAGTTTATGATATATGTCTGTCCCCCCGTGAAATTGCTAGCGAGTGCAATATCATTTCCAATAGTTGTTAAGAATTTTCTTTTGTTTGGGTAAATCTAAACAAAATGGCTACAGCTGCGAAAATGTAATAATTCTTTGCAAGAGAAATAATTACTTGGAAAAAATAAAGGAACTTGCAAAATAATCCATGCAAAGTGAGAAAAAAAGGACTTACAAATAAATTAGGAAGGAGAGCTCACTTCTTTTCATAGCTGCAGAGACCAGAGATAAAATACTACTGAAATAGAACCATTCCAAGTGGATTTGGGCCCTCTTCCCTGATGGATATTTAAGTTCTTTTCCTCTTCTTTAAGATCATTTTATAAGTTCTCTATTTTTTTTCAGCAACTTTAAAGTCTTTAAAGTTTGAGTCATGAACTGGTTTGTTTTAATACTTTCAGGTTTCCCAACCAATCATAGAGTGTGGGTATGATGGCAACCAGCATTATTTTGAAGGTAAGATCGCGAGTTAATGGGATCGTGACAAGGGTCAGAACCGTTGAATTTTACATTGAAGCCTGAGGCTTCAGCAACTTCAGGAATAGAAATGATACCTGGGAGTCCTGTCACACACCCACCAATCCAACCCCTGATTCTCTGGGCTTTTCTGGATGTCCTGTTGCAAAAATGAAGAGAAATATGGTTTCCTGAAGGTAGAAGGAAGAAGATGCCTCTTAAACCAAACAGATATGGATAGAAGCATGGTCACTGCAGAATAAAAGGTAAACAGATGGGATATACTAACGCAGTGGCATAGTGGTTAGCACCGCTGCCTTACAGCGCCAGAGACTTGCATTCAATTCCTGGCTTGAGTCACTAGCTATGCAGTGTCTGGTTATTCATCCTGTGTCTGTGTGGGTTTCCTCTGGGTGCTCCGGTTTCCTCCCACAGTCTAAAGATGGCCAGGTTAGGTGGATTGGCAACGCTAAATTGCCCCTTAGTGTCAGGGGGAATAGCTAGGGTAAATGCATAGTGTTACGGGAATAGGGACTCCATGAGATTGTGGTTGATGGAGACTCAATAGGCCGAATATCCTCCTTCTGCACTATAGCACTCTATGATTTTGTGATTATATGATGTAACTTGTAATCTGCTTAGAAATAGTAGTAATAGACAAGTGTTATGCAAGAACCAGAGCATGACTACAATCAGTCCACCTTCCAAATACTGTGCCTGGAGTCCACAGATCAGAAGGACCATGTGATGGTTCATGGACAAGACTATTAGATCATGGGAGCAGCAATGGAGACATTGAACCCTATTTTATGATTTTGATTCCAAGTGCTGGCAGGCTTGAAACTGGGAGTGATCTCACTTTTAGACCCATTCTCAGATGGACTCATATGGACTTTGCCTGAAAAAAATATCAGCAATTCCAAGTCACATTGCACAAGTCTGTGTGCTAGGCTTAACGCATCCAAATCCCTCATGCTCTGATCAGAGCCTTCAACTGCACATGCACAGAAAAAAAAACGATAGACTGCTGTTCCACTGCCACATCCCTCCCGGGTCGGATAATGTCTTCCCCTGGCCTCCACAGATATTGCCCCACCCTCCACAACATTACTAATCCCCTTAATCCCCAAGCCCCTCCACCACCCAGATCAATCACAGGCCCTTCCCCTCCTTCCCTCCCACTGATCTCAGGAAGAGTAGCAGCAGACCGCCCTCCCATGATTTCAAGCAGAGCGGCAGTGGACCTACCTTCCCAACACCACAACCCACTGATCTCAAGCAAAGAGCCGTCGGACACTCGGCACTTACATCTTCAATAACTGGAGCACCCGAATAGGACTTATATGGAGCATGTCTGTTTTGCCCCGATTCTGGCTGGTGGTAAGGGGGAAGTGCCCGTCAAGTTTGGCATGCAGCCCATTAAGTCAATCTAAATGCATGCAAATGTGATTGCAGCCATTTTCAGGTCTTGGTAAAGGGGAAACTGCTGCAGAGGCAGGGACAGATTGCAGTATTCACCTCACACCCAACTTTACTAAGTTTTTGTGCCCAAAAATGAGTTCAACGCACTGGTAAAATCAGGCCCATGTGAATAATATATTGGCATTATTGAGGAACCCAAAGTTAAGGAAAATTCAATAGCAGCTTATACTTATGACAGTTACAACAGTGCGAAATCATTTGATTTCATTTGATCTGATTCATTATTGTCACATATTGCGATACAGTGAAAAATATTGTTTCTTATATACAAACAATATATCACACATTGTTTGTGTGCTATACAGACAAAACATACGTTTATAGATTACATAATGGAGAAGAAAAGGAGGGTGTACAACATAGTACATTAATAGCAAATGTGTAGAGAAAGATCAACTTAATATAAAATGGATCAATTCAAAAGTCTGACATTAGCAGGGAAGAAATTGGTCTTGAGTCGGTTGGTATGTGAATTCAGGTCTTTTTCCTCATAGAAAAAGATAGAAGAGAGTATGGTGGGATCTACCCACAATTTAGTCAGCTAACCACATGTATATTGAATTGCCTAGAGAAGCCATATTTTAAAAAATACACAAGAAAAGACACTGATCAAAAATGGCTGCTGCAAGTCATCTGATACCTGACACTCTAAGTTGACTATTTATCTGAATTTATGCACGAGTTGTACTTTAGACCTGATGCTTGGGCGTAGCAGATGTCAAGGTTCATGTCAAGCAGGGATTGCCTTGAAGGGAAGGTGTTAAAAATGCGAAGTGTTAGGCTTTGTGGAGACAAAGGGGACTGCTAACCAGGCAGATACTTGTCAGACATTCAAAACTCTTTGAGAAAGGCAAAATAACTCATCTCCTGTTGATTTCTATCATGGAATGCATCAAAGGTTTCTGAGATAAAAAGAACAAAAAAAATGTATTATTTGGTCTACAGCAAGGCTGCAAGAGATGCTAATCTACTTCCTTTCTGGAAATAGACAGTTTTAACAAGTGATTCTGCCAAGCTGCAGGAGGAGGAAGAGGGGAAAGACACATAATAGTCACCTGAAAACAGTGCCAGCAGAGAACAGTAGAGATTTCTCTCTCTCTGAAACTAAAAGAATATCTTCAACAAAGCGCAGACCTGAATGAAGTTAGCTCCCAGATTCAACAGGAAACTAACAATCTTAAAAGGCCGCAACATTGGACGATCTCTGCCTCAAAGAAAAGGAAAGAACTTAATCAAATATTCTTTTAAACTTTTTAACCAGCCTCCCATGCACTGACTCTGTCTACACTTCCTGCTGTCTTGGCAAAGCAGCCAGCATAATGAAAGACCCCACGCACTCTGGACATTCAATCTTCCACCTTCTTCCTTAGGGAAAAAGTTACAAACGTCTGAGGTCACATACCAACTGACTCAAGAACAGCTTCTTCCCTGTTGCTGTCAGACTTTTTAATGGACTCACCTTGCATTAAGCTGATCTTCCTCTACACCCTAGCCATGACTGAAACACTATATTCTACACTCTCTCACTTCCTTTTCTATGAATGGTACGTTTTATCTGTACAGCATGCAAGAATCAATACTTTTCACTGTATGTTAATACATATGACAATAATAAATCAAATCAAATATTTGGACTCTGATTTTCTTACTTCGGATATGTGTGTCATTATGTCTATTTTTTGTCTTGAGCTTCGTAACTGGTAAACTAATAAACATACTCAAGAAAACCTGGTTCGATTGTCTCCATATTATAAAACAAATATATTTAGATTAGAAAAAGCAATTATGGGGAAAATAAATTTTAAGACCTTTGATTGTGACCAACTAACGAGGCTTAATAAATAGAAGTCAGTTCATGTCTCGCTCGTGTGTACAACTCAAGAAAAGGAGGAGGCATGCTGGAGAGAGGTAATGATAACTGTACCTGGTAAGCAGACTGTGCCCCTACCCTGCTTGTTCACTGTCTCAAGAGCCCACAGTGAAGTCAGAATTGGGAATTATGGAAACACCACTTCCTTCGTTATTGAGCAACAATGGGGCCTTCATGCTAAAAAACAGAAACATCAAAACAGTTCCTCTTTTCCTGTTATTTGTCCAGTGGCAGATGATGTTTTCCTGAGGCATGGAGTGGAGGAATCCACCATGGGCATTTGAAACCATTCTCAAAGTCTTTGATACTATTTTAGCCCAAAGCAAAACGAAGCAATTAAACATGCACGTTTTAACCAAAGGTTTTAGTAACCTGGGGTATTGATGGCAGATAAAATCTTGCCTAAGTTTTCAGATCTCATATGTTCATTGTCTCCTCACAGCGCAAGGAACCCAGGTTCAATTCTGGCCTGGGTGACTTAGTGTGGAGTTTGCAAATTGTGTAGGCTTCCTCCAGGTGCTCTCATTATTTCTGTACTCCAAAAATATGCTGGTTAGATGGATTGGCCATGCTAAATTGCTCCTTAGTGTCAGGGCTACTAGCAGTGTAAATATGTGGAGCGAAGGAAAGAGGCCAAGGTGGGACTGATGTTGGTGCAGGCTTGATGGGCTGAATGGTCCCCTTCTGCACTGCAGGAATTCTATAATGACCATTCCACCATATCACCTTTGTATTTTCTATCCCTGATGACTCCATACTCTAAAGCATTCCAATCCATTGAAATATTAAAAACACTGCTTGACGATGCCTGTAATATGCTTGATAGACATTCCCCCGGTCAGTGTATGGGCCTTGTACCTGCAATTTCCTTTCCTGTAAGGCTGTTGTGGACTACCATCACTCAGGATAAAGGAAAGATACCCTTGGGCTCCGGTAAACGATCCTATAGTTTGATTTCATCTTCATAAAAGAACATAATTGTCTTTAAAAGGAAGTACTGAGACTAGTAACTTTGAAGCAAGCACATCAGTCTTTTTCTAAACCATAAGAGACTTGTGTAGTATTTTTTAATAGAGTTCTCTAGCGTATACTTTGATCACTTTAAATGACTACTGGAGGCACAGGATCAGGTTTTCCAGATAGGACAGCTTTGTCACACGGGCCTGGATTCATACAAAATGTGCTCTATAACTAGAGTGGTTAAATTCTGAAATCCCTTTTCATTTGGCAGATGGAGATGAATGGAGACATTCTACGAGCTGGCCTTTCTCAAGTAAAAATGTTTAATAAGTGGGATCAAGGGCTTACAATAATAATCCTTATTATTTTCAGTGCATGGTTTCCAGAAAGCATGAGATCTGTCAGTGGCAGCAATGGAAATAAAAACTGGAACGGTTTAAGAGCTGCCAATTTACATTATTGTGCAAGGTTAGATACTCAAATAAATTCAACCTAAACAGGCATCAGACCATGAAACGAAACCCAGATCAAAGCCAGTAAGATGTTGAATCAAAGTCAATGCAAATTGAAAGATGTGAAAGTAAGTTTATACATTGCCAGTTTCAAAAGAGATGAAGTGAGAAACTAACTTTAAAAGACCACATTCTCCCTTTCACACAGGTTTAGTGATTAATAATTGAAACTACTGGAATGTTTCTCCATATATAAGGCCAAGGGTTCCTTTCATAGTGAGACCCATCAATTATCTTAATGCCATTAACATGCAGTGTGATAAACATTTAGTACTACATGGTTTGATCCAATTATGTTACAAACTGTAAAAGTGAACTTCATCAGGCTGTGCTAAGCAAACAGCAGAAAGGTAAAGAAATTTTGGCAGGCGACAAAATAAAAGCGCCAGAGACTTGGGTTTGTTCAAAAGATGCATTGGTTATGGTCCTCAGTGTACCCAAACAGGCGGCAGAGTGTGGCGACTGAGGGATTTTCACATTAACTTCATTACAACGTTAATGTTAGCCTACTTGTGATACTAATAAGTAAGCTTATAAAACTTATAAACTTATTCCTGGTATCCTCTCTAGCATTTATTCTGTAATCAATATCACAGAAACAGATTATCTGGTTATTATCACAATGCTTTTTGTGGGAATTTTCTGTGCGTAAAATACTGTGGGAGACTGTGCAAGAAAACTGGGTGTGAAGCACCCCAGGGAATCCCATGCAGACACGGGAGAACGTGCAGACTCTGCACAGACAGTGACCCAAGCTAGGAATCAAACCCCGGTCCCTGGCGCTTTGAGACAACTGTGCTAACCTCTGTGCCACCATGTTGACTTAAATATTCTGACCTTTGCATCCCTTGCAAAAGGGCAAATAGGACCTCAATGCACAAGCCAGCATGACCTTCAGAGTGTAGAAGTATATGGGAGCATCCAGAGGAAACATGAGCAGACACGGGGAGAACATGGAAACTCCACACAGAGAGTGACCCATATTGGCAATTGAACCTGGTGTTGTGAGGCAGCAAAGCTAACTACTGTGCCACCACATTAATATAAAGACAATATGGGGCCATTGCTCAAATATCCATTGAGCTACACAGGAACAGTGTTGGATATTGAGGAAAGAGAGGGCACAGTTGCAGTAGCATAGATTCATAGAATCCTATAGTACAGAAGAAGCCATTTGGCCCATCTCTGTTAGAGTATTGAACCACAGCCCTCTCTCCCACCATAGCTCCATAATCACACACATTTTTCATGGTAATGGGGTATTAAGGGGCAATTTAGTATGGCCATTCCACCTAACCTGCACATCTTTGGACTACACAAAATGACAAGTTATCCAAGGGAAGTGGTTATGGACTGCACAGTGATCTTCAGCAAAATGGTCACCTCATCTGTGTTTGATTGTCTTAATACAAATATGTTATACTAAATTAAAAGAGGAATTGATGAGTCTCTGTTTCACTGAGAAGGTGTATTTGGGGCCCAGGACAAGGTAGGAGTGAAAACACAGATGTTGCATCTCCTTGTGTTTGCAAAGCAGAAACCATTCACAGTGGAGCAGGTGTTAAATAGGATTACTAGGAGAGGCAGCACAGAATGAGATCATTTGACTCAAAATATGATAGGAATGGTTCTTTTGAAAAGCTAAAGGGAGAATAGAAGATATGTTTGGTGGTAGTATCTTGCTGGAGGTGAGGGTAGATAATCTGTGAAATGTAGGAGTTGCTGGGGTAACTGGTTATGGACTGAAGGAAAGACATTGGGGAAAAGTGAATGAATGGGGATTAATATTGTTGAGAATCCTGCCAACCATTGACTCCAGTTATGCTTTCCGCTGTCTTGAGAAAGCAGCCAGCATAACAAAAGGACCTCACGCACCTCGGACATACTCTCCTCCATCTTCTTCCATCAGGAAAATGATACAAAAATCTGTACCAATCAACTCAATAACAACTTCTTCCCTGCTGCCATCAGATTTTTGAGTGCTCTGATCATATATTAGACCAATCTTTCTTTTCACCCTATCTGTAATTGCAATACTATATTCTGCACCACCCCTTTCCTTTTCCGCTATCACTGTATCCCAGTACATGTGATAATAATAAATCATGTCAAATCAAATCAAACCACAGTGGAAAGATTCCTCAATTGATCAAGACTGGTCTGCATTTCAACCTCACCTACCAGCCTTTGTTTCATTTCCTGACATACCTATCCAATAAAAATCACATCAACCCCAGCTTTGAAGAGTTCAATTTCCATAATAGTCACAGCTTTTTGAACGAGGGAGCTCCACATTTCCATTAGGCTTTGTGAAAATTGCTTCTAGTTTTATTTCTGAATGGCTCAGCCATAATTTCAAGAATTCTGGAAAACAACAAGATGCTGCTAATATTAATACAGGAACAATTTATCTTGATATAACAGCAAGGTACAATAAAACAGGTACCTGAAATAATAGTCACATATTTTGTACTATTTGGTGCAGATGTAAATATTAACTCCTTTCTCTCTCTCAAAATTGTAAGCTTGTAGAATGTGAGATGTCCATTTTATCTACAATTCCAGGGCATGCACACAAAATGTTTACTTTTACTAGACGTAGAACTTTATTGTTGCATAAATCTTTGCAAATGTCCATGTCTCTGAACATTGGCAGTAAAATAAATTCCGCTGATTCTGAGGTGAACCTTACAATGTTGAAATATTGATTTTGTTCAGTAAAACTGGGGAAACACTAATTGTCAGCAAGAAACACTTGCTGGCGTGAATGCTTCTGGCATCCTCTCACATCACATCAGCTGAGGACGTGATTCCAGGGATTAAAAGATGGTGGATCACAGCCCATGCACTTCAAGTAGACAAGAAACCATTCTAAGGCACACTGTCACAGTAAGTAGTAACATGCTTTTATTCATTCAGTGGCTAGAGACACATTTCAATGATGTGCCTGTTACTGAATTCAGGAATCTATTTATTCTGACAGTTATAGTTAAGACATCTTCTCATTTATTACAAACAACAGGAAGGCAATCAATAATCTAGAAATATGACATTTTAGATTTCTCACTACCATTGCTCCTCTGGCATTTACAAAGAAAATTTTAGTAAGTCTAAGTCATAATAATATGTATTAACGAACATTAGCTGTTTATTAAAAGCACATAATTGTATACATATCTAAAGGCTATAGTTCAAGTTATGAGCTAACTCCATGCTTGCTTCTACACAGGTGTCTGTTCTGTCCACAATTGACCAGGTACCAAGTCGTATATCTCTTGACATCACACCATAGGTAGTACTTCTCCCAGTCCCACATTTACCTTTGTTATGCCAGATGCCCATATACAATAAATTTCCTTTAAGACTCAATTCCAATTTCTTACTTCAGAATACAGACTGCTGAAATTTCTTTTCAGTGTGTCACAAGACAAATTTAACTCAATTTGACATTATACAATACCAGTTGAGTTGACCAGACGACAGCTGTGGTGCAATCAAAAATTCCTTTCTCCTTTCCACTTAGCCATTTTATTACAGCGATTTAATGGTGTCCAGAAACAATGTTGGAATAAAAACAAACTCATTACATTCTAAGGTGACTTATTGGACACTATGGCTAACTCATTGAAAGTAAACAGCAACAAAGCTTCAAGGATAGCATTTGATCATCCGAGACTACGTACACAGCATTGGAGAAGGTCAATTGGTCCCTCCCACCTGTTCCTGAGAGAGTTAGCAAATTAATTCCAATACCGTTCTCTTTCCGATAGCCCTTTAAATGTTCCCATAAAGGATGTAGCCAATTCTCTATTGAGTGATACTATTGAATCTGCTTTCATCATTCTTTCAGGCAGAGTGTATTCCAGATCGCAACCACTTGCCCTTTAAAAACATTTCATGTTGCCTCTATTTCTTTTGTCAATCATCTTAAATCTGTATCATTTTGGCCATTGGCCCTTCTGCCTTTGGAAATATGTTTTCCATATTTATTCTATCAAAACCATTCATGATTTTGAAGACCTCAATCGAATCTCCTTTCAGCCTTCTCTGCTACATTATTAGTCTAGTTACTAAACTATCAGTAGTCATGCACAATGAAAAAGGATTGGTGTTTGAGTGTTCAAACAAAGGAAGTAACAGATATGAAAAATACTTACCCTTTGCTTATTAATAGATATATTTCCAAACCCATTAGACCATGGGGGAAAATGCCTGTGGTCATTATCCATAACAGCAGTTCCACAAGGAATTCCTCCCTTCTAATTTTCTGAGTCGTTAAAAATCCTGGGTGTTTAAGCACTTTGGTGCACTTGTGCAATAATGCTAAAAAAAAGTTCTTTACAATTCAATCATCATTTGTAAATGATTTAAGAAGATTGGTTTTAACTTGAAAATGTTGTCACGGTTATCAAAAAAATTAACAATTAACATTTTAGTATTGTAGGACTCACCAAACATCAAGTGCAAGCATTTACAAACTTATACACTCAGACCATTGCATTCAAGCTAAAACTAATGGATGTATTTGCAAGATAATTAAACAAGTAAATGTGGAAGTGGGCAACACAGTGGCATGCTGTCTCATAGTGTCAGGGACATAGGTTCGATTCTGTCCTCAGGTGACTGACTGTGCGGAGTTTCCACATTCTCCTCATAACTGTGTGCATTGCCCCTGATGCTCAAGTTTCCTCCTACAGATGTGGATTGCCCATGCTAAATTGCCCCTTCGTTTTGGTTGCCCAAGATGTGTAGCTTAGAGGTATTAGTGAGGAAATGTGTGGAGCTTATGGAGAAAGGATGGGTGAGTGGGCCTGGGTAAGATGCTTTGTCAGAGAATTGGTGCAGACTTGGTGGGCCGATTGGCCTCCTTCTGCACTGTAGAGATTCAATGAAGTGATTAATTTTCCTCTTATAAACATTTGATGCACTTTAAAGGCAGGGATCTATTAAAGCCTTTGAGTCTTTCACATGGCCCAGTTGTTAATCTGATGTAGTCAATTACCCTGCTTTAAACGTTCCCATACCATATTGTACCACAGAATGAGAGCTCCAAATGTAGCTGCAAACGCTATGCTTTAAGCCTCTGGAAAAACTAATTAATTATTAACCATTGTTAACAACAAGTCTGATGGTGATTACACTACTCTCAATCTTCCTGCAGCCTCCATGATTAAAGCAGTTCTAAATATTCAATAAATTTGCCAGAGTAAATTTAAATTATGGAAATGACAGTAAATACATATTTAATGTAATTTAATAAAATTTATTGAAGAAGGAATTACATTTGCTTTAACAACTGAAACAAAATGGCTTAACATTCGTTCATGGTATTGCATGTTTCAATAGTAAACTGTCCTCAAAATTGTGCATAAATGTTTAGCGCATCAACTGTTACTTAATTGTGCACACAGTCTTACAGAGAAGGACTGATATGATTTATCAGGAAAGCACCCTCACGTTCCTCATTTTATATCTATAACCTGAATATCTGTTTAATTTTGCTTCATTCAAATGATTAGTGAATTTATATTGCACCTTTTATATAATAAAATGCTCTAAGCTGTTTTAAATAAGGAAGAAACATTACACAGAGAAAAGAAATTATAACAATTGGACAAAGACAGAATAATTATTTAGTATGTGCACAGTCAAGGAAGCAAGCAGCAGTCTTCTCAGCACCAAGATGGAGCTCTTTAAACTTACCTTCAAGCTTAGCCAGCAGGCACTCCTCAAGAAAGTGAGTCACTGTTTCGGCTGCATCAGACTGTGATCTGGGCAACTCAGCTGGTGTTGGGTGACTGCACAGAGGAATGAGCTAGCAGGGCCTGCAGTCACCATAGGAAATAAAAGCCGGATGGGCAGACAGTGGATTCTATGATAAAAAAGTGGTTGCTGGTGGATATTTTCTCCTGCTAATCCTCCTACTGTAAGCCCTCAGCTGCTTAGCCTTGACATGGTCATATGAGGTGGTATGAGGGGAGGCATATTACTGCTGGGTTGAGGAGGTTATTGGACAAGGGAAGGCATTGGTTAGAGCAGACATTCTCCAGGCTGGCAACGGATCAATATTCTTGTCCTGCCACCCGGAAGTATCAGGAGAAGCTAATGATTCTCCTCACAAACAAAATTCAACATGTCTGCACTTGAAGAATTCCAGTATCACTGAATCAAAAACTGCCAGTGACATGAAAGTCATAGGCTGGAATCCTCCAGCCATTCATGTCCCACAAACGCTGCCATCAAGAATGGAAAGTTTAGTACTCAGCCAAATCTCTGTTTCTTGGAACGGGACTGGAGAATCCTAGTTGTGGGCGAAGTTGGAGAACCCAGTCATCTAAATAAATAAAGAAATGAATTGTTGCAGTCACTTCTTTTTAGAATAGATTTATCAACATTTCAAACTGTTAAATAGAGATATGAAAGGCATGTGTTCAACTAATATCAATAACTTCTCTAAAGAACAGAACAATCCTATGAACCTATTTGTTATGCAACTTATTTCTAGCTTCTATTAAAATTCCAATTAAGACACTCGAGTGGCTGGAAACCATTAAATAGTTGTGGAAATTAAGATACGCTAAAAATATTAGAGAAGATTTGCAATATATCCTCACTTCAAAACTGAAAGTATTCTATGCTGAAAGCCTTGGCACTTATGACAAAAAGGCAGATGGCCTGCTGGAACATTGCATGAAAACAAAATATGATGATTGATATTGAAATGCTGAAATCTAATATGTCTTATTTTCCACAATTTGTGAAATATTTATCCAAAGTTCATCAACTGAGGCCTGACAAAGTGTGTTACCTTCACCTTAATAACTTGCCATGGACCATTGGTTGTTTTTAATCTCGTGGACAAGGGACCAGGCTCTATGACCTTATCTGCAACTGTGATTCTTTGGTCTCACTGCAGTGAATGGAGATTTGGCTGAACCCCAGGTTCTCCATTCTTGCTGGCAGTGGCAGTATGGCCAATGACGATAATGAACAGGGTGAATAGTGTCGGCTATCACCTTCCTATTTTGCCTGGGGGTTCTCCACAGTGCAAGCTGTGTACTGTTAAGGCTTGAAAGATGCCTCTATATTCTTGAGGCTAGGTGTGCCAATGGGCTAACCTTTGTTCCCAGGCTGAACAATTTGATCTAGCTCTGGATATTAAACTGACATGCTGGACCTCCTCAAAGAATCGTCAGTTAGTTGCTCTGACAACAAGCATTTATCTTGATGATTGATCAGACATAATCCTGAGAGACAGATAATTAGATTTTGAAGCAATTTCCTAATTCTTCAGGATCTTCAATGTTGTGCAGTTAAGTAGCCTTGCATGAGGGTGCTAAATGCCCTCTCACTGCTGTACCTGACAGAGTTTGCAGAGAAGTGGATTAAAATTTCCTGATAGTAATCCCCTCCGGCTTCACACTATTGACAGAATGAGAGTTGTAAGCTTCGTTGTATTCACCCTCCCCTAATGGGAAGGTCTTTGTGCATCTTGAGGCAGGATAGTTCCTCATCACTGATAGCCCCACCATGCCCTTGCAGCCCTAGCATCTCACAAAGCAGGACTCCAGGATCTTATAATAACCCCCCAGTACTGCCCCTCTGTTGTGGGTGTGTCCCACCCAGTTTGCAGCCTTAATAAGGAAGGGCACTCACTTAGCTACTGTTTGAACACTAACCCAGCATGGGGGAACCAGAAAACAACGCTTTCTTGGTAGCCAGCACATCCTCTTGGAGCAAGGGGTGACCCTATATGAATGGAGGGTAAAGCCTCTGAGCAACCCATCCATAATCTCAGAGTCCATGCGCATTCCTCTTGCCAATCACAACTGTGACTTTCATCCACAACCCTGAGCTGCACTTCTTTGCATCCCAGCATTCTTCCTCATCCTCCTTGAGTGTTGGACTGCTTGAAAAGTAATGGCCGCCTGAATGCTTACCTCCCTTTCTCCCCTCAGAGGAGACGGCACCAGGTCCAAAGATATGCTGGTTAGGTTGATTGGCCATGCAACATGGACGCCAGGACCTCAGAGTTGCACCCAGTACTGCTCCTCTATGATGGCTACCTCCCACCCAGTTTGCAACTCCCACAAGGAAGGGCACCCACTCACCTATTGTTTGAAAACTAGTCCTAGTGTCAGGGTATTAACAAGATGTTACAGGAATAGGGCCTGGGTGGGATTGTGGTCAGTATAGATACAATGGGCTGAATGGCTTCCTTCTGTACTGTAGAGAGATTCTACAATTCTATGATCCGCACTTATGTAGACCTCTTGTAATGGTGCCAGCTGAATATTTAATGTGGCCTCATTAGCTGGTGCTAATGCTAGCCAATGATATGTTGATACATTCAAAATAGGTTCTCACTCTTCTTCGACAAGGTTAGTTTAAAATTGGAAAACACAATCTTGCTGGTAAGAATAATGTTTTTTCAAACTCTCCATATTCTGAACTTGCGCCATCATTGTTACAGTCAGGGGGAGTAGGGTCAAGATCTTGCCCAATGTCTTTTTAAACGAGAATTTAAACCATACTTACTTCATATTCTTGAAATCCATACTCCCTAACTAAACCTAATTTTAAGCTGTAAAAATAGCCAGAAAGAATTGCTCTGGTTATAATGTATAGCAGCTTTGTTATTGCATTCACAAAGGCTAGCTTTGCCTGTTATTTCTACCAAAAATCATAAACACATTCTCTCTCCCTTATGAGCAATCCATCAAATCAGATGGCTGAGATCTGACAGCGGCAGTTACTTTAAGTTCTCTAACTAAGGTTTTTGAGATTTGCTTGCCAGAACTGGATTTGATTTGTTTGATCTTAGCCAAACACCCAGATGGTACATCACGCAGCAAAAAGCTGTTTACACTTATAGAGATAATGCACGGAATACCCAACTGGTTCCAAAGCCATTCGTGTTTGTAGTGTAACTTGGATAGCCCCATGCTGTCAGTTTGAGGAGGATTATGTGTTGATAAGTGACATGCTAGAACAGAATTAACTGTGGGAAACAACAAAACATCTAGAATTGTACAAAGTTAAGTTTTTTTTAAGTTTATTCATTACTGTCACAAGTAAGCTTACATTAACACTGCAACGAGGTTATTGTGAAAATCCCCTAGTCATCTCACTCCAGTCCTTGCTTGTGTACACTGAGGGAGAATTTAGCACAGCCAACACACCTAACCAGCATGCCTTTTGAGCTGTAAGAAGAAACCGGAACATCCAGAGGAAATCTACACAGACATGGACAGAGCGTGCACACTCTGCACAGACTGTGACCCAAGCCAGGAATGAAATCACTGTACCACCATGCCACCTGGTGCTTTGTTATTTATACAAATAGTACTGGATTTGGATGATGGCATGAACTAGTTGTCTTTTGATTTCTAAATCTTTCAGTTTTTAAGCAACGCACCAAACTTGTGTGTGTTAGCATTATACAAGAATCTGAGCTGAAACATTGCTGTCATTTTGTATGTTAACGAGCCACACTCTCAAAGGGAATGGATGCATGTCACAGTGTCTGTTTCATATAATTCAAGCATAGTATGTTTCACATTTATATTTGTTTAAACTCTGAATGACAATTGGTTTTGGTTACAATCATTTGGAGATATGACCATTCTTGAGATTTACATTTAGCAATTTAACATTCAGATGCTGGTATTGTTTGCATTTCATCTCATAGTAGTAGATCTCTTTTGTAATCCAATCAGTATTTTAGGCTATTGATGATAAATTTCTCAACAATTTCATAATCTCCAGGAGTATCAAGGCTGGAACCCAACCCGAATAGATTCAATTTATTTTATTCTTTGGCTCTATCCAGTTCTTTCTTCTAATTCTTCCTTCATATGAATTTGTTGAGAGTGTATTTTTATCTTGCTTCCTAAAGACGAGAGATTTCAGCTTCATGCTGACAGAAACAGTACTTGGCTGTGTAGTCATTCAACTCAGGTTTAAGCAATGGTGTGATACAATCACACTAGTCAGGTTTCACGCTCGCTGCAGTATAACTTTAACAAACAAGCTTTTCAAAAATTTCTATTGCATGTCCCATGGTGTTGCACATGTTTTACAAAAATCTCTATTTCTGTCTGTTTCTTTCCTTTCCCACTCTCCACATCTTTTATGCTTTCATGGTCCGATCTTCTTTTCTCTGTATATTACTCTCATCCACTATGTATGAATTATTTTCCAAGTGTGTTTTGCTCTCCATAAATAATTCTTCTTTTGTTTATCTCATGACATTTCTGCCTACCTTCCAATTCCTCTATATGGCTCACTTACAATTCCTTTGGTCAATATCTCCCGTGTTTCAATCTGGAGCTGAGAGCAAGTTTTAGGACAGAGCAACAGGAGGGAGTCAGAAGGCTGGGATTCTGACCACTCAGAGAGTGTGTTGTTGGATGAAAATGGATTTGGCAGCTGAGTGGAAAGAAATTGTGCTCTGGGCAAGCTGTAGCATGATTGTGTCTGAGTGCAGGACCAGGGACTTGTGAATAGTTGTAAATTTTACCACATCCTGGGGTGATTTTTTTAATATGAAGAGTTTTTATACATGCAGAAGATTGCTGAGACTCTCAGTGAATGGACTATTTGTGCGCTATCCTCTTGAATGTATTTAAGAAACAGCTAGAAGTAGCACTTGGGGCGAATGGGATCAAAGATTATGGGAAGAAAGCAGGATTGGACTGTTGAGTTGGATGATCAGCCATGATCATAATGAAAGGCAGAATAGGCACAAAGGGCCAATTGGCCTCCATCTGCTCCTGTCTTTTATGTTTCTAGCCTGCAATACTTCAAGGGGAAGCCTATGTCTCTTAAAAAAGTGTACTCGGGCTACAGCAGCTTGTGGAACAGTTTCAGAAAGTCTTTGGCAGAAGGAAGAAAATGTTAATGGAGCAACTGGTCAGAGGAGAGCTCTTGGGTTTTCTGATGCTGTGCTGAATGGATTCAAAGAGAGGCAAGAAGTCATGTTTCTGCAAGAGCCAGGAGGAGCCTTAAGGCAAACCCTGAGAAGGGAATGGAATCAAATGACCAGGGAGATGAATTCCCACTTGGGCCCCATGACCTGCTTGCAGAGTCGGGCAAGGTTCAATGGCTTCATTTGATTAATCAGGGCAGTGAATGCATCTCCTATCAGCCACAGCACCAAGCTCTCATGTTGTTCAATGTATCACACCTTCATCACTCATCCAGCACCAATCAAGACACATGCCTAACAGTTCACGTATGCAATCAACCTCATATCTACTCTTGCAGCTCCCATAAAACTCCAGCTATTGAGCTATGGCAGAGCACATCACCAAAGTACATTGCAACATGCTCACTGATACTTGTTCCTCTCTCTTACAAAACAAGGTAATCACAAACAGCAGCTGAAAACTGTGTTCTTCCAAGTCACACACCATTCTAGTTTGGACATATATCGCTGCCCATTCATCTCGACTACGTCCCTACAAAATATCATTGTGGGATTACCTTAACGCCAAATGTGATAGTTGCATAAGTTGGCCCAAATAAAGAGGGATGACAATAAATGACTGTTTTGTCAGAAATGTCCACACCCAAGACTGCATAAAACAAAATTTTATTTCCGTTTAGCGCTTCACAAAGGAGTTAATTGATTCAAACATGAAGGTTTATAACCCTTTTACAGTGGAACATTTTAAAATATGACATGCTTCTTTTTGACAATAAGGTAGGTTGTTTAATTTACAACAACAAATAACTGGATCTTAATATACTCTATTGGGATATTGTTGTGGGTGTAGGCATTTGAAGAGATGGTTATTTAGCCAGACGCTGGAATACAGCAAAGACAATAAATTGCCTATAATTATCTGATCTGATGTGAGTTGTAAAGTTGCCACAATGTTTTAGTAGTTACAAGTCATTGAAAGCTATTGTCTTCTGTCAAGCAACATGGCTAATGACATGACACATTTAACTCAGAAAACTTGTGATTATGTGGGAGTCTCATTTCACTAGGTAGAATGTTCATATTTTGCTGCAAGTGTAAGTCAAAGATGTTGACAATATATCTAATTAGCTTGCAATGAATGCTTGTTTCAATATATATGACCCTGTGTAATCTTTACCCAGTAAAGTCCCTGTGCAGTGTGTTATTGATTTGAGGAGCATCTTGTGAAAGAAATCCTCCTGGTCTCAGACTGGGCCATTCATTGACACTTCAAATAAGCATGTCTGTGTGTATTTTAACACATAGTGCGCAATTCCTCTGAAGCCCTGTTGGCATTGGGAAAGTCAGAATGATTCCATTGGCGCTGGCAGTGCTTACCAGATCGTATTAACTAATTTAAATGAGCTATTTCCTCTCCAATGGGGAACCACACTGCGCTGATCAGTCCAGTCACGTGATCCGCTGGAATCAGAATTAGCTGTTCAGCAGACAGTCAAGACCACTTCCAATTTTTCCTTCTGTCACAAGAACTGAAGGAACAGTAACACATTGTCACATTGCTGCAGGAAACATTTTGGCTGGAATTTTACCGGCACGCCCTCCCTGATTTCAGGGGTGGGCAAGATTTGGAGAACGGCAATCTCTGTTGGCCTCAGGCGGAATCGTACGAAGCTTTGCGGACATGCTGATAAAATTGTGCTCTTCATGTTACATTCTTTCATCAGATCAATATTTTTGATTAGGAACTATAGATTAACCTCTGACAAAGTGCTGCAGCACAAACCCCAAAATAAACATTTCATCTTGCAACTGAGCAATTTCCCAAAAATGTATTTCTTTATAAAACTGAATAGATATCAAATGCAATATTCCCCCCCCACCATGTAAAAAATGTGGTATACTAAATCAATTCTGTAGTTTTCCCAGGACAACTGCACCCCAATAAGTCTGTCCTTCACACAATGCCATGATAATAGAATGAGGTTTAACACTGAAATTGGACCGAATGCTGAAACATCAGGGTGGCAAAGGACACTAGGATTTTCAGTTTTTAGATAATAAACTAGAGAACTAATGTTAACACATATAATGCCTCAAAAGTCTCCCACACCAGTTAATCAGTGGAAGGCAAACATGACTTAATCAGGAAAGGAGAGTTATCCCAATACTAGTTCCTGTGTTCCTCCTAGTGAATGGCTGCCCACCATCTCAGTTTGCAGATGTTGAACATGATGAGAGAACCATCATAAGCAATCTTGCTCTCTTGCAAAGCACCTTATCATATCCTCATGATGCCTCAAAATGTCAATGAATGACCTTGAAAAATATTGACAGGACCTAAGAAAGTGAATGTTGATCAAGAGAAAGCAAAATCATGCAGAAAGGGTTTGCTCCAGTGTTTGTGTGGAAGGGGATTTGTCCCGGGTCTTATTTATGTGTGGGAGGTGCTTGGCCCGATGCTTGTATATGTGTGTGTGTGTGTGTGCGTGTGTTGATGGGGGTGGGGGCACTTTGGGGGAGGTGGGTTGTTGCAACACAGCTCGCATCACCTACCTAATCCCTTGCACACAATTTAAAAGAACTGGCAACCATCTGTAGCATGAGAAATCAAGGCTGACTACTAAAGCAAGGAAATAACTCATGGCTGAAAAGGAGGTTAGACACCAAGTTATACCAAGTACATACAAAACATGACTTCTCGGGCCAAAAACTGTAGTTTTTTGTCATGATTTCTTATATGCCTATGCATGAAACGTCTCACTATGCCCTTTTCAATCCAATACTGACATCTCCACATCATATGCATTTCTATAATATCTTGCAAATATTCTTTGCATTCTTCCCAGCACAGATCAAAATTAAATCTAAAATATTGTAAACTTTCAACATAATAATTTTGCAAAAGATTGAAGGAACCTGTCATAATGGAGAAATTTGGCATGCTACAAATAGAAAATTAGTTTTTCAAGGCCATTTAAGCAGTTTAACAATAATTATGAAGTTATTAAGCTGTTAATAAGAACAAGTAAAAACTGAATTTGATTGTCTGAATAGAGAAGGTGAGCTAAGCCTCATACCTCAGGCAGGCCTTACCGATTCCAACCTTTTGATTCTTGATTATTTGATTATTGGCCTTCATTGGCTGTAAAACATTTTAAGACATCTAATGGTTTTGAAAGCACATTATAAACACAAGTTTCTTTTCCCTTTCTGCGTATTTTCCAATGGACATTCACTGATGTAACATGGATGTTACATGATCTATCATATGCATTTGACAAACTGGGAATGGTTTTTAGAGTTACAGAAGGTAACTGGAAACCGAACCCTGCACAAAATCCAGCAATGGGTTCCTGCACAATTGAGCACTAAACTTAAATCCTATATATAGAGTTACAGAAATATAGAATCCCTACCGTGCAGAAGAAAGCCATTATGCACATCAACCCTGCACCAACAACAATTCCCACTCAAGCCCTATTCCCTGATCCCACATATTTATCCTTCTAATCCCTCTGACATTAAGAGGCAATTTAGCATGGCCAATCCATTTAACCCGCACATCGTTGGACTGTAGGAAGGAATTAGAATACCTAGAGGAAGCCCACGCAAGCACGGAGAGCACATGCAAACTTTATACAGTCACTGAACCAAACACATGTCCATAATGCTATGAGACAGGAGTGCTAACCATTGTGCCACCATGCTGCCCTGTATGGGAATTTCAATTTAATATTTCCATTTAAGTGAAACTCATCACTATTCCAACCCATGGCATTATATTATTTCCAAAGCCCTCTGCAAATACATTGAAAGGAACGCTTTAAATCAGCCAGCTAAAACTGTTACACGAGGGAACACCTGTTTATCTCAAAAATGTGGCTGAAACCAATCTCCAAGAAAATAATCCCTCACTTAAAACAAAAGCTGCAAACACCCCAGTGAGTTCCTCAGAGGTAAAGAACATTAAAAATCATTAGCTTAATGGTTATTTATAGAACTGTTTTGGGGACAAATATTAAATTAACATCCATGTAATGATGGCCTAGATTTGCGCCTGGAGACATGTTCCATACTGGGGTTTGGGGGGGGCGGGGATGGTGCAGTGGGGTGTGTGGATGTAGCAGTGAGTGGGGAAGGGATTTTTCTCTTGAGGTTTCTCAAATCTCCTGCTGATTTTAACTGCAGAGCTCCTCATATTGTTTTGCTGTCAGTTTCTAATCAACAGGCATACAAGCAGTATGATTGACAGGCTAAAGGCCTGTCAGACAATTAAACTTACAACACAGGACCATAGTTTAGGACAGCAGATACATCAATTAGGGATTCCCAATCTGTAATGACTCTTGTTCACCAATTTAGGGAAAAACAACAACACATTTATTTACAAATAAAAACCATACAGAGGCTTGTTGCCTCGTGGCTGCAAGCAGCTGCCAAGAAGGTTCTGGAACAGGTACCCAAGCAGGTCATCAATTACTTCCCCAGGTCATGTGGGCTCTACAGGTTAATCCATAAAGGGATAATCATCACATAATCACAAGGAGATAGATGAGATTTTCTGATTGCATGGCACGGTGCACAGTGGTTAGCACTGCTGCCTCACAATCAGTTTGATTCCCAGCTTGGGCCACCGTCTGTGCAGAGTTTGCACGTTCTCTCTGTGATAAGTCTTCAGAAGCAGAAGTCTCTTCACCAAAATCCCTTTATTTATAACTCTAACAGCAGTACACAGAGTGCTAGCAGTTAGCAGTCTACTTCCGGGGGAGTCAGAGGAACTGAACTCCTGGCTTAGTAAAGGGCAAAGACTCCTTGATTGGCCTATCAATTGGATCCTTAATCAGGGAGTTCATGCTTCAATAGGCCAACCTCAATGGCCTAATCGAAGTCATTACACTCCCTGTATCTGCGTGGGTCTCCTCCAGTTGCCCTAGTTTCCTCCCACAGTTCGAAAGACGTGCTGGTTAGGTGCTTTGGCCGTGCTAAATCCCCCCTCAGTGTACCCGAACAGGCACCAGAGCATGGCAACTAAGGAATTTTCAAGTAATTTCATTGCAGTGTTAATGTAAGCCTACTTGTGACATAAATAAACTTATAAATTCTTATAAAGGAAGCAGATGACAGTCGGTGATAGAGACAAGGTGAGTGAGGGGGGCTTTGGTGGCAGATGGTACTCTTAAAAGAGTAAACTTGATGAACTAAGGGAGTGAGGTCTGATGATGGGAGGAGTGTCTGATGATAGTTAGGGGGTGTGGACAGATTAGACAAGGAAGTTACTTAACTGGGTAGATTATTGTGCCTCGAGGAAAACATCCTTCTTCTCCTGACCCACAAGCAGTGCTGTAAAGAAGCTCGGCAAGCCTGTCTTCAATTCCATATGGCTAAAATTTAGTTAGCAGTCTCATACAGGAACTTAACATTTGACTGCTCAAAATCAATTGTTTATGACATCTATTGATCCTGCTCTGCGTGCACCTGAATGCATCTTGTCAAATACCTCTCTTAAATTGACTATTCATATTAATCTTTCAAAATAAACATGCTGACTTTGTCTATTAAGCTGATATATTTTCATGTGCCCAGCTACTCGACCATTTGAGATGGAGTTTAGCAATTTTACCACCACTGATATCAAACATAACAGCCTTTAAGTGCTTAATTTGTCCTTTTTTTTTGCAACATAACATTTGTCTACTTCCAATGGTTTCTTCTTATTTCTAAATCTAGCAAGCTTTAAAAAATGATAATGAAGAGTTCTTATTTTAAAGTATATTGTTTGCCTCTCCATCTTTGCATTCACAAACTTGAATTACTTGAAAACTCAAAGTTCAGCACATCTATCACCATTATTTGTGTCAAACTCAACCATGAATCACTGATTCAATCTCAAGTTACTGATTTTAACTTTTAATGATGTTGTTCCATTTTATCGAATTAATCTTCTCCAAATACAATCCTGGATATGTTCCCTGCAATTCAAACTCTAGGTTGGGTCTTGTTCCTCATTCGCCCTGCTGTTGCTAGTCATAGCTAACATTTTAGTGAATATGCCTGCACGACATTCTTTTCAGGAAGCACTTTGTTCTGCTCCCCCGCTCCTGCTGTTGAGAAGATTTCTTAAAACACAACTATCTAATTTTGTAATACAAATAGAAAATGCAGGAAGGAAGTCAGCTGGTAGGACAACATCTATTTAGAATTCGTGGCCTGAGTTTTTCATTGTTCAGGATCACATTTAGTGGACCCTGAAGCGAAAATCAAACGTTGATCTGTATTTGGCCTTGAAATATAATTTCAAACTGGTTGGCCAATTACTAGCCATCTATGTTGGAATTTTACTGACACGCACAGGGAGGGCGAGGCTCGCAGGATGGCATTCTCTGTTGGCCTTGAGCAGGATCTGACAAGCCTGAGGCAGGGGAGCCAATAAAATTCTGACACTAAAGAGAAATGTACACTGTGAAAGGCTGAGTGCTGCCAAGGAGGGTGGGAAGAGAACAGCACCAAGAGTAGAGTGCACGCTGGAGTTTCTTATGACAAAGCCTCAAGGGAGAGACTCTGCAAAACTGTCTTAAGGAGTTACTGAGCTTGGAAAAATAAGTATTGATGTTAAAACTAAGGTTGTACAATCATAGGTGAATCTCAGTCATCAAATACACTTGTGAAATTTTATTTCAACCCTGACAATTCATCCGGCCTGGATTCAGATTGTCGTTACTAGATAAAAAGCGCCTAGCCAATCGGCCCACCTGCCTACCATAACAAAACACCTAAAATTGCATTTCATTGGTCTCTCAACAGGCTAAATTGGCTGCTTGATTGTCAACGGTGCACTTTCGACTCTCACATGAGGCCACTGACTGAACAATTACATGACTGTTCAATAACATTGGGACACATATCTGACACCTTCAACCATAATGTCACATCGTTCCTGTTCAGGTGCATGCCTGCCTGAACAACATAAAATTCTGGCCCATGTTAAAGTTTGCAATCGATGATTACTTTGATTATGTATTTCCTGCTGCATACTCGCTTGCCCATGTAGAGGACTAAAAGACATTATTAAGCCAAAATTCTTCAGTCCTTCTGGCACATTGTAAAGCAATGGGATTAAAGTGGAAATGTTAGAAAATAGGCCAGAGCTTGAATATACCAGGTCAAGTCCTTATATTGAGAGCGTATTGACAAAGAGAAGGCTTCTGGTAAACTGTTGCAAGACTACAGTGACACAATGGTTAACACTGATACCTCACAGCATCAGGGACTCAGGTTCCATACTGGTCTTGGGTCACTGTCTGTGTGGAGTTTGCACATTCTCCCCATGTGTGTGTGGGTTTTCTCCAGCTGCTCTGGTTTCCTCCTACAGTCCCAAGATGCGCAGATTAGACAGATTGGCCATGCCAAATTTTCTCTTCGTGTCAATATATGTGTAATGAATGTGGATTAGCCATAGTTACAGCATGGAGTTACAGCAATAGTAGGGTGAGCCTGGATAAGATGCTCCTTTGGAGAGTTGGTGCAGATTTGATGGGCTGAATGCCCTGTAGAGATTTTATGGCTGTAGGTCAGAGACAGGCAATTCCTATATTGATAATCCCCATGACCAATCACTGAAGGCACCAAGTTGAACAAAAGCACTTGAAATCCCATTAACGATTGCAAACTGAAAGGGATTTGCATACTTTCAGATTTGCTAATTTAATCCTATTTAAGAGGATCATCAGCTACTTTCAGGTTAACTGCTGATTGATTTCTTCTGGCTCTCACTGTTTGTAGAAATGTTTGGTGCTTTCTTGAGTTGCTGGAAATCATTGAGATTTACATAGAGTTACATACACTGAAGATCTTTGTCCTGACCTCAAGAATTCTGCACAGATGACTTATTCACAGACATGGATTGCAAGATTTTACATTTCCCTTGGCCAAAGAATGACAGGGAAAATGAGCAGTGGTGACATCATACAGGATAAGCGGAGGAGAAGACAAACCTTCAGAAGAAAACCTTATCCAACCAGCTTGTGCAAGGAACAATTCCCCTATCCATACCTCAATAAGGATCAGTGTGCTACATGTTTCCATATTTCCATTCCACGAAGTACAGCTCATTGAAATGTCCAATAATTGTTGGGGAGTATTTTAGGTCTTCAGCGGCCATTAAATAGTCAGGGAGTGAGTTGGCCAATTGGAGGCAGACCGAAACATTTGGAAACTGATGTCTTTTCTACTCTCCACATTTTCTTGTTTCACCAGCGATGATGCCCGCCAGTATTCTGGATCGAAAATACCACCCAATGCATCGCAGGTAATAAAACAACTGCATGACTGGCTTCTCTGCATATCAAATTGTACTTACATTGTAAGATAAGTGACTGGACTGAGTTGATTGATTGTCCATTTTTGCAACAAGCTGGTTGCAAAATAAATTAAATTTTTAGTCCAGACGAAATTTAACATTGCAATATCTTGAAATTTGTTAAATTTTATCAATGGGATATCTGACTCGATAAAAGTACATGGATGTATAATTTATCTAAACCAAATGAAATGAAATCACATTTAAAAAAACCTAACCATATTTAAGTTTCGAAAGAAACTGAGAAGTGATCACTTCAAACCATAAAATGTTATATGCTAGTCATTACAATTTAAGGTCTTATCTCTCATATGCTAAGAATACATTAATTTATTTAGCTATTTGCCAGGACATTTAGATTTATTTAAGCTGCCTTGTCAAAACTGCCATTTCAACATAATTGGAACATATTGCCACATAGTAGTTAAAAGAAATTGAGCTAAGTTTGTTCCCTAAATAATGATTCTTTTGAAAAACTTGCCCAGCTATGCCCATCCCTAGTTGTCTTTGAGAAAGCAGCAGTGAGCTATCTTCAACTGCTGCAGTACATATAGTGGGCATTCATAGTGCTGTCATAGATCCACGATTTTGACCCAGTGATGATGAAGGAACTCTTGAAAGGAAACTTGAATTTTTTTTAATATTCTTTCATAGGATGTGCGTGTTGCTGGCTAGGCCTGCACCTATTGACCATCCCTAATTGCTCTTGCACTGAGTGGCTTTCTAGGCCATTTCAGAAGGCATTGAAGAATCAACCACATTGCTATGTGCCCAGAGTCACATGTAGGCCAGACTAGGTAAGAACAGCAGATTTCCTTCCCTGAATGACACTAGTGAACCAGATGGGTTTTTTTTCTGACAATGGTTTCATTGTCACCATTAGACTTCTAATTCCAGATTTTTATTCAATTCAATTTTCACCATCTACTATGGTGGCTTTTAAAGCTGGATTTCCAGGGAATTACCTTGGGGTTTTGGATTACTAATCCAGTGACAATACTAACTACTATGCCACTGTATCCCCTATGTATCTTACTGTGTAGAAATACAAAGTATCAAAAAGTTTGCAACTAAGAGTCAATTTAGCATGGCCAATTAGCCTAACCCGCACATATTTGGAATGTGGCAGGAAATCGGAGCACTGGGGAAACCCACACAGACATGGGGAGAATGTGAAAATTTTTCACAGACAGTGATCCAAGGCCCAAATTGAACTGAGTCCTTGCTACTGTGAGGCAGCAGTCCTTACCGCTGTGCCATCGTGCCATACTCTATCAATAATTTTCTCTTTCATATGTTGCCTTTTAAAAATTACAATGGGTTTTGAATTTTCGTGATGGACATTTTGAGTAGAAATTCATGGTCGAACGTTATCAGGCCAGTCATCTGTTATCCATAGCATTTGATGTTTAGTTCCCTTAATAACCTGTTCTGCACCACTACCTTGAATGAATTTATACCCTCAAGTATTATGATGATCCTTTGGTTAAAAAATAAATTCATCAAGTCTTTCTTTGATTCAGCTTATCAAAAATGTTCGCTGTTTGAAGAATTTGATAAGATTTTCTCTTAACTGATCGAATGTAAAGAGCTCTGGTCTTTCCTCATATCTAAAACTTCACCAGTCTTCCAGCTTGCAACGTATGTAAGCTTGAGCTCATCCAACTGCTGTCTGCATCCTAATCCATAATATCCTTTTCATCCATTACATTGTGCTTACTGAACCACATTAACTTCCAGTTTGTCAATGCAAATTTTAAAATTCCAGTCCTAGTCTTCAAATTCATAGATGGCCTCATCCCTCCTATATATGTAACTCCCTTCTGCATTATATTCTCTGAGATTGGTTCACTTCTTCCATTCTAAGTTCCCGTGCATCCCCACACATCCCACTGGTGGCTGTGTCTTTAGCTGCTTAGACCCTAAACTATTCTTTTTGCCTTTCTATCTTACTCTTCTCCTTTAATACATCTGTCTAATTTATTTTAGATTATTGGCCATCCTAAATTGACCCTACTGACAGGGGAATAGCAGGATAAAAGGGTGCGAATAGGACCTGGGTGGGATCGGCCGAATGGTCTCCTTCCGTATCATAGGGATTCTATGATTTTAATTGATTAACATACCAATGTCTTAACATAACTTTTTATGGATTGGAGTTAAACTTCATTTGTTAAATGCTCTGTGATCGTTCATGAAGTTAAAGACCCTATAGAAATGTTTTATAGCAAAGAATCATTATTACAGTGTTATTACAGCACAGAGGCAGGTCATTTGGCCCATCAATTCCGTATCAATAAATTTATTCTGCACCGCTCAATGGCTATTGCATACCCTTAAATGAGGTTTCTAACATTCAATCCAGAACATAAAAATTCTTTGGAAGGAATTTTTCACCCTGCCCCCCTCCTGACACCACACCCCCCTCCTCCTTCCCCTCTTCCCCTTTCCCTGCCATAGTGTAATCCCTGCTGCTGTTAATGTGGTTTACTGCTGTTGGCACCTTCTGCTGTCAGGGAACCTGCAGTAGAGTGCCAGTTGGGGGGACCGAAGATCCCACTAATGAGAACAGCTGGAAAATTTTGGCTAAATTGTACAGGCTTAGCATTGACATTTGCACTTTGTGCCATAGTTTATAAAATAAAAGATACCATGCTGTAGGAAAGATAGTCTGGCAACACCAATTTTAAATCCAACCGATTTATTTGATAGTAAATCTGCAAGCTTCCGGCCTTTGTGACCTTCGTCAGGCGAAGGCCACAAAGGCCGGAAGCTTGCAGATTTACTATCAAATAAATTGGTTGGATTTAAAATTGGTGTTGCCAGACTTTACTGAGTTTACCCCAGGCCAACGCTGGCATCTCTACATTAGGAAAGATAAAACAGGAGGTAAGAGAAGAGTGGGAGTTGTACTTTTGATGAGTGAAAACGTCACGGCCGTACTGAGAGGGGATATGTCTGAGGATTTGGCCACTGAGCCTATATGGGTAGAACTGAGAAATAAGAAGGGGAGATCACTTTGATAAGGTTGTACTATAGATCCCCAAATAATCAGCAGGAAATTAATGGGCAAATATGTAAGGAGATTACGGATAGCACCAAGAAAAATAGGGTGGTAGTAGTAGGGGATTTTAACTTTCTTAACATTGATTGGGACAGCCATAGTATTAGACGGTTGGATGGACAGAAATTTGTTGAGTATATTCAGAGGAATTTCTCATTCAAAATGTGGATGGCCCGACTAGAGAGGGGGCAAAACTTAACCTCCTCTTATAAAATAAGGAAGGGCAGGTGATAGAAGTGATAGTGAGGGATCACTTTGGGACCAGTGGCCAAAATTCTATTAGTTTTAAGATAGCTATGGAGAATGATAGGTTTGGCTCAAAAGTTAAAATCCTAAACTGGCGCAAGGCCAATTTTGATGATATCTGGCAGGAGCTTTCAATGGTTAATTGGGGGAGTCTGTGGGAATGCAAAGGGACATGAGATAAATGGGAGCCTTTTAAAAGTGTGTTAATCAAGGTTCAGGACAAGCACATTTCTTTTAAAGTAAAGGGGTATGCTGGTAGAAGTAGGGAACGTTGGATGACTTGGGATACTGAGTCCCCAGTCAAGAAGAATAAGGAGGCATATGACATGTATAGGCAGCTAGGATCATGTGAATCACTTGAAGTGTATAGGAAGTGTAGGACTAGAATTAAGAGAGAAATCAAGAGGGCAAAAAGGACACATGGGATTGTTTTGGCAGATAAGGCAAAGGAGAATCTAAAGCACTTCTGCAAAACATAAAGAACAAAAGAATAATTAGAGAAAGAGTAAGGCCTCTTAAGGATCAACAAGGTAATCTATGTGCAGACCCACAAGAAATGGGTGAGACCTTAAATGAATATTTCTCATCAGTATTTACTGATGTCTTGAGGAGTGTACATAATACAGAGAAGGAGATGCTGCAAGTCTTAAAGCGCATCAAGGTAGATAAATCCTTGGGACCTGATGAAGTGTATCCCAAGACATTGTGGGAGACTAGGGAGGAAATTGCTGGTCTGACCGCATTTGGAGTCCTGCATCCAGTTCTGGTCGCCTTACTACTGGAAGGACATGGTGACCCTGGAGAGAGTGCAGAGGATGTTTACCAGGATACTACCTGGTATGGAAGGACTGAACTGTGAAGAGAGATTGGGCAAATTGGGGCTGTTCTGCCTAGAAAGACAGAGAATGAGGGGAGATCTAATAGTGGTGTATAGAATTATGAAGGGTATAGATAGAGTGAACAGTGATAAGCTTTTTCCTAGGTTGGATACAAAAATTACAAGGAGCCACGGGCTTAGCGTGAGGGGGACGAGGTATAATTCGGATGTTAGAGGGAGGTTTTTCACACAGAGGATTGTGGGGACCTGGAATGCGCTGCCAAGTAGAGTGGTGGAGGCAGGCACACTAGAGTAGTTTAAGGTTTACTTAGATAGGCACGAGGTACTAGAGATGGAGGAATACAGGAGACTGTTCTAAATAAAGATCAAGAGCCTTGGGACATCCTTGGGAATCAATTGATTCCTATGAACCTTCTAACATATTTTATGGCTCACCTGTCTTACTTCTGAGCTTCTGGGGATTCCATAAATGTCTGTATAAGTTGTGCATGTTTATGATGTCTTTTATTTTAATCTATAGGTGATTCGGTCTGCCTTGTTGTCCAACAAGGAGCATACATGCTGTGGGTCGAACAAGGGCTGCTCTTGGATGTTGCTTTGAGAGTTGCCTAGTGCTTCACGTAGTTAGTGTACACTTAAACTGGACCAGCTGATGGGCAACATGACAGCTCAGTGACTATCACTTTTTGCTGTGCAGATACATGGATTTAGGCCAGTATCTGTGGGAGTTTGTACATTCTCCCTGCGCTTGCAAATTGTCCCTAAATTAGTCTTCCCTCAATCTTCCCCAACAGGCGTTGACAAAGGTCATAGGTAGAAGAGGACACTCACAATATTAAAATGGCGGCACGGGCTCATTGGGCGGAAGGGCCTGTTTCCCATGCTGTGTTGTTCTTTTTTTTATCAATGTTTCAAATATCAGAGATATTTGAAACATTGATAGTCAGAAGCGAGATGCCTGAAAATTGGAGGGAAATGTTTTGCATTTCTTTAAAAAAGGCTGCAGGCAGGGAAAAGCCTTGCAACTACAGACCGCTGAGCCTCAGATCTGTGGTGGGTAAGTTGTTGGAAAGTATTTTGAAAGACAGGATCTATAGGCATTTAGAAACGCCAAAACTAATTAGGGATATTCAACATGACTTTGCCAGTGGAAAATCATGTCTCACACATTTGACTGAGATTTTTGAAGGGATAACCAAGAAGGTAGATGACGACAGTGCAGCTGATACTGTCCACATGGACTTTAGCAAGGCCTTTAACAAGGTACCACATGGTAGGTTTTTGCACAAAATTAAATCTCATGGGATTCAGGATGAGGTAGCTAAATGGATACAAAATTGGCTTGATGACAGAATAAGAATTCTCACAATATCAGGTTAAAGTCCAACATATTTATTTGATAGCAAACGCCATTAGCTTCTGGAGATCTGCCCCTCTGTCAGGTGAGTGAGGAGTTCTGATCACAAACAGGGCAAATAAAGAAACACACTCAATTTACAGAATACTGATTAGAATGTGAGTCTTTACAGCTAATCAATTTTAAAGATGCAGACAATGTGAGTGGAGATAGCATTAACATATGTTAAAGAGATGTATGCTGTCTCCTGACAGGACAATAAGTGATATTTTGCAAGCTCAGGCAGGTTATTGGGGTTACAGATAGTGTGACATGAATCAAGATCATGGTTGAGGCCATCCTCATGTATGCGGAACATGGCTAACAGTCTCTGCTCAACAACTCTGCTCTGTTGTATGTCATGAAGGCCAACTTGGACAATGCTTTCCCAAAGGTCAGAAGTCAAGTACCCGTGACCACTGAAGTGTTCACGAACAGGAAGAGAACAGTCTTGCTTGGTGAATGTTGAACGATGTTCATTCATCCATTGTCATAGCGTCTGCATGTTCTCCCCAATGTACCATGCCTCAGGACATCCTTTCCTACAGCGTTTTCAGGTAGATCTTCAGGTAATGTTCTCCAAGGTGGCCTTTATGACATACAATAGCACAGAATTCCTGAGTAAAGACTGATAGCCAAGTTCCACTCACATGAGGACAGTCTGAACTGGGATCTTGGGCTCGTGTCACACTATTTGTAAAAACCCCCCTCCCCACCTCCCATGGCTTGTAAAATTTTATTTACTGTCCTATCTAGAGACACTATATATCTTTTTAATGCATGCTTAATGCCATCTCCACTCACGTTGTCTGCGTCTTTAAGACTTGATTAACTGTAAAGACTGCATTCTAATCAGTATTCTGTAAATGGAGTATGTGTCTTTAAATGCCCTGTTTGTGAGTAGAATTTCCACTCACCTGATGAAGGGGCAGAGCCCTGGAAATTAGTAGCATTTGCTACCAAGTAAACCTGTTAGATTTTAAGCTGATGTTGTGAGACTTTTTACTGTATTTATTCCAGTCTAATGCCGGCATCTCCATATCTTGATGATAGAAGCTAGATGTTGTACAGGATTGTTTTTCAAATTGGAGGCTTGTGACCAGCAGTGTGCCTCAGGGATCAGTGCTGAGTTCTCTATTATTTGTCATTTATATTAATGATTTAAATGAAAATATAAGAATCAGGGTCAGTAAGTTTGCAGATGACACCAAGATTGGTGGCATAGTGGACAGTGAAGAAGGCTATCTTGGATTGCAACAGGGGCTGACAAATGGCAGATGGAGTTTAATTTAGACAAATGCGAGGTGGTGCATTTTGGTAGATTGAATCAGCGCAGTTCTTACTCAGTTAAAGGTAAGGCATTGGGCAGAGTTATAGAACAAAGAGATCGAGGGGTGCAGGTTGATAATTCCCTGAAAGTGGAGTCACAGGTGGACAGAGTGGTGAAGAAGGCATTCAGCATGCTTGGTTTCATTGGTCAGGACATTGAATATAGGAGCTGAAGTTGTACAAGACATTGGTAAAGCTACACCTGGAATATAGTGTGCAGTTATAGTCATCCTGTTACAGAAAGGATATTACTAAACTAGAAAAAGTGCAGAAGAGATTTACTAAATGCTACCAGGACTTGATGGTTTGAGTTTTAAGAAGAGGTTGGATAGACTGGGATTGTTTTCTCTGGAGTGTGGGAGGCTGAGAGCTGATCTTATAGAGGTCTATAAAATAATAAGGGGCATAGATCAGCTAGATAGTCAATATTTTTTTTCAAAGGTAGGGGAGTCTAGAGGCCATAGGTTTAAGGTGAGAGGGGAGAGATACAAAAGAGTCCAGAGGGGCAATTTTTTCACACAGTGGGTGGTAAGTCTTTAGAACAAATTGCCAAGCTGATAGTAGAGGTGGGTACAATTTTGTCTTTTAAAAAGCATCTAGATAGTTATATAGGTAAGATGGGTATAGGCGGATATGGGCCAAATGTGGACAATTTGTACTAGCTTAGGAGTTTTAAAGAAAAGGGTGGCATGGACAAGTTGGGCTAAAGGTCTTGTTTCCATGCTGCAAACCTCTCTGACTCTATGATTCTATGTGCTTTTTCATACTTTTGAAGCATCTGAAACAAAATCTTTGATTTTCTACTCCTATTAATATTTGTTATTTATCATATATTTCCTCTTTGTATTCTTCTCCTCAAAAAATATACCAGATTTCTCTCTATTAGATTCAACCTAACATCTATCTGTTCAATCTATTAATCTATCTCAATTTCCTGGAAGAAGTCAAAGTTAAATGGATTTGCCTTGTTCAACGTGCAGGGTTACTGGGCTACGGGGTTAGGGTGAGATTTTGGGCATAGGTAGCGTGCTCTTTCAGGGACTTGGTATGGACTCAACGGGTCAAATGGCTTCTTCTGCAATGTAGGTATCCTGTGATTCCATGGTAATACACTTTGTAGTTCTCTGCAGTTTAATCACACTTCCTATTTTGTGTTATAGGTTCATTCAGGAGGGAATTTTCCCTTCCCGCCTACCATGGGAATTGTAACAGGCAGGGGAAGTGGTGGATCATGCAAAAGTCCGTTGACTTCAGGCAGAACTTTTTGGTTTTGGGGCGCGCATGGCCGGAAAATCATGCCCATTGAGTTTTATCTAAAAAGGGAGGACACTGGCAGGAAAGGACAGAAACAAAAGAAAATGAGAAAATAGAAGAACAGAATGAATCATGCCCTTCTGCTAAATAGACACTTTCCAACAATTAAAAATAATGCAATCCTACCTCAGGAAATATCTCTTGCAATGCCCCTTTCCTACAAGCAGATGGCAAAACAGCAGGGACAATAATTTTGGTAAATAACAATAAACAAAACCTCATGATAATGAAGAATACTTTCTTGTGCAAGCTTGCAAACAATTTCAATTGCAAAACCAGATACTTCATAAATTCATAAAATGTAGGAGCAGAAGTAGGCCATTCGGCCCATTGAATCTGCTCTACCATTTGAACATGACTGATATACTCCTCATTCCCACCATTTTCCTGCTTTCTCCACATAATCCTTCAATCCATTACCAATTAAAAATCTGTCTAACTCTTCCTTAAATTTATTTATTGTCCCATCATCCATCGCACTTTGGGATAGCAAATTCCACAGATTCACAACCCTTTGGGAGAAGCTGTTTCTCCTCAGCTCTGTTTTAAATTTGCCACCCCTTATCCTAAGACTATGACCTCTTGTCCTAGAATGCCCCACATGAGGAAGCATCTGCTCCGGGTCTACTTTATCCACACCTTTTATCATCATATGTACCTCAATTTGATCTCCCCTCATTCTTCTAAATCCCAGACAGTATAGGTCTAAACTGTTCAATCTCTCTTCAGTAAGAAGTCTCACAACACCAGTTTAAAATGCAACAGGTTTATTTGGAATGATGAGCGTTCGGAGTGCTACTCCTTCATCAGGTGAGGTTAAACCTATTGGACTTTAACCTGGTGTTGTCAGACTTCTTACTGTGCCCACCCAGCCTAACACCAGCATCTCTACATTAACCTCTCTTCATATGACAACCCCTTATCTCTGGAATCAATCTAGTGAACATTTTGAATACTGGTTAGGTTGCATTAGAAGGTGTAACAGGACAATATTAACTACTCAGTATTCACTTACTTTGTGGAATCATGAAGCATTTAACAATTTGAATAATTTTGCCAATCGAATTGCGTGTGCTTTGTACCAAGATCAAAGTGGAAGACTGGAAATTAATATGACAGAGATGACTGGATGTGATTTGCAGATTAACACTTGTGAAATAATGGTGCTGCCAAATTTCAAATATTTCACATTTGTAAAACTGATTGAAGCAGCTCTCATGCTACCATTACAGATAAAGTACGTTGTTATCTCCTAACAAATGAGCTTTTCTTTGATGTGGTGGTGAAACTAGAAAGTAAAGCATTATTGCGTAGTTTGTACAGTGACATTTTTCACTGTAGGAAGGGAGCAGGAGCCAAGAAAGCAGCTGGAGATCCATATAAGCAAATTCCTGTTCAAAGCATCCAAATTTACCCTCATATCCAGTGCTCTTGCAGGTTCTGTGAAAAATAAAACTTTATTTTAATATTGATATCCTCATAAATGAAATTGAACCTGACTTAACCATTATTATCCAAATTTTCTTATGGGTGAGAAAGGGAAAGAAAATGCAACTGATTGATGTAACATGAACAATGAAGCCACGCCCATTCTGGCCTTTGTGGATATGAAATGTTAATGCTCAAACAGCTGGGTTTTGGAATTTTGAATTTATTTTTGCTGCAACTTTGTTTCTAGGCATTTTCCGAATCCTTTTAGTGGATGAAAATAAAAGGTAAGGCAGGTCAATTTTCATCAGAAGTAGATTGAGTATAACTGCCCTATTAGTACAGATGTGTGTTAAACCTAGGCATACCTACCTGGGAATGTTGGAGGGCAGCTCTGCATGAAGGATCTGCTAGGGCAATAGCGATGGAAGTGTGCCATCTGCTACAATCTGATCTACACACAACCCCCACACAGGAACAAGATGTGTGCCAATGGCAGTCAGTCACCATGTTTCATGCCTCATTCCAAATTGCTACAGTAAGTATCAATAAACCAAATATGCTCAAATGTATCAGGAGTTGTTTGCCAGGCCAAACCTCTTGATCACGACTTCCATTGCAAACTGGCAACAGAATGCGAAGGCACTGAAATTTTCAGATGTCAGATTTATTCAACGTTTCCAAAAATGTAGGGCATTACTGATGGTGCCTGTGTAGTATTCCTTGTTTTATCTCTACTACCATTGCCTCTGTGTATCGTGGTCTAATTCTTAGATTTATAACAAGTCGGTTTAGCTAAATATCCACTTCCAAGGTAGCAGTCAGAATTACTTCATTTTGATACAATTTGCTGTGGCTGCACTATTTAAAGAAGAGAACATGACTACTCTCTTCAGCCCTAACTCATAGAATCCATACAGTGAGAAGATGCCATTCCGCCCATCTGTACACCAATTTTCTGACAGAGCATCTTACCCAGGCTCTCTCCCCTGTCTTATTCCCATAACCCATAAATATTATTCCCATAACATAAATTAAGGGGTGATAGTTATAGGATGGATATCAGAGGTAGGTTCTTTACCCAAAGGGTGGTTCGGGACTGGAATGCCCTGCCTGCAGCAGTTGTAGATGCGCCAAGTTTGGTGGCGTTTAAGAGGTTAGTTGATAAGTATATGGAAGAGAAGGGAATGGTTTAGTTTGGAGGGGCATTGCTTTTTATATTGGTCGGCGCAACATCAAAGGCCGAAGGGCCTGTTCTGTGCTGTAATGTTCTATAACCCCTACACAATTCCCTGGCCAATCCATCTGACCTACACATCTTTGTTCTGTGGAAGGAAACCAGATCAATTGGCGGAAACCCATGCAGAAACAGGGAAAACATGCAGAATCCACACAGTCAACTGAGGCCAGGATTGAACCCGGATCCCTGGAGCTGTGAAGCAGCAGTGCCAACCACTGTGCCATCCTGCTGCCCTTGTAGCACCCTTGTAGCTGTAAAGGCTACCAGGTGAGTGAAGATATAAAATAGCATTCGCAGTCATCCAAGTACCTATGGAGCATATACATTAGACAATTGAGTATCACTTTACTCTCAAATGATTCAAATGCAGCCTTGTTGATTTCCATTATATGAAAGCAAATCCTGAAAGCAAAATAGTATCATTGAGATTTTGTAAGTTTGCAAAATACATAGAATGACACCAGGACCATGACAAAGTTACGTTTTACTCATCTTTCTTGCAGTCCGTTGAATAATATGAATTCAATACCAATATACTATACAATTTATCAAAGACTGCCAGTCATTCAGCCATGGATAGCACTCTCGTCTCTGAGTTGCGAGGCTCCAGGTTCAGATTCCGCTCCAAGGCTTGAGCACAGAAATCTACGCAGATGTTCCGATGCAGAACTGAAGGAGTGCTGTAATGTTGGAAGTGATGTCTGTTGGATGAGATGTTACAGTGAGTGCCTACATGTATTAGTAAGGAAGTTTTCATGGCACTATTTTGAAGGAGAGTTGTCTCCAGTGTCCTGACTAATATTTAACCCCTCAATCAATATCACAAAAATTGAGATTCTCTGGTCAGTATCACATTGTTGTTTGCGAGAGTTTGCTCTGGGATGCCCATAATGCGCAGAGTGCACCTGTCAAAGGATTTACTCTACCTATTCCTTCCCCTTTTTCACCTCAGATTGTGAAAAAGCTGTTGCCTGTCTGCCTGTGCCAACCTCATTATGGCATGGCAGAGTAACATTTGTTTCAATTGGCTGATTAACAAGGTCAATTGCCCATTAAATAAATGTTTCAAAATCGTGGACAGGCTGCTGATTTTGGCACCTGCCCACCTACTGTAATATGGAGGCCAGACAGAAGTAAGTCAGAAAATGGTAGATTAGCTACCCATCACATTTTGTGTGTTCCCCTGATGAAAACACCCAGCGGGGGACTGTGAGTTCCAGCCCCTGGTGGATATACTTAACTGACAATCTAACAAAAAGATATGTGAGAAATCTCTGAGTAATGGTGTGGCCTTAGTAACAGAAAGATGAAAAGTAAAATTTCTCTGCCTGAAATGGCTGAAAGTTTCAGAGCTGAGAGAAGATGTTCTAATTATTTCAGCCATAGCTGATGTTTCAAACATTTTTTTATGAATATAAAAGGGGTTTCAGACATAACAATTTCCTCGTTTTAATAACAGTGATGATTTCTTATCCTCAGTGTTTTCCCAATTACACTGTGGTAGACTGCGGAAGAAGCTTGTGTGCGTATATATGTGCAGCATGCATGTATATGTGTCTGTGTGTGACAGTTAAACTGCAAGGTTAAAACATCATAAAGGAATTAAAATACAAATATTTTGAAGTGGGGATGAGCAGGAATAAGTTGAGTTACAAGTGAACAGCATGGCTGGAAATTTGCATTTGAAAAACAATGGAGGTGATTTAACTATTGTTCTTCAAAAGGAAAGTGTACAATTTGCAAAGGTTGCAAATAAATATAGAAATTTATTTTACCTAAAATTATTAGCCATAAAAATAGCACAAACAACTGTAGGTTTTGGAAAAGGGAATTTTCAAAGGGGTGTAAAACAAAAGTATATGGAATAAGCTGCCAGAGAAAGTGGTTGAGGCAGGTTCAACAGCAACATTTAAAAAGCATTTGGATAATTACATGGATGGGAAGGGATTAGAGGGATATGAGCCAAATGCAGGCAATTTGTACTAGTTGGGAGGGCACCAAGGTTGACATAGACTGGTTGGACTGAAGAGCCTGTTTCCGTGCTCTATTACTGTATAACTATGACTACAATTAAAGATGAAAGGGAAAAGGCACATTTAAAGTGAGATTGAAGGATGCGTAGGTAGATTTGGCCATGCGATCCTGAACAACATATCTGCTGAAGCAAATCAATGAAAAAAGCAGCATGCACTCACAGTATTGATTGAGAGAGGGAGAAGCCTTTGAAATACTCCCTCTGTAGTGACAGGGGATATGTGTGTTAAACATACTAAAATTATTTGGAGAAAATCTACAAGGACTGTTCCCTAAAAGGGGTATTTAGCTTTGAGTTTAATTAAGCAGGCATCTTTTGAAAAGTGTTATTGTTAACTGAGTAAATGCAATCACGTGTTTAAGTTTTTTTCTTTTTTAAATAAATGTTTAAATTAATATTTAAAATACCTAAGAGTGTTTTGAAGGTTTTGTTCCTAACTTCTGTGAAAATAACTTCAGAAAATAAAATATGTATTGCAAATCATTGTGATAGCCTGAGCAAGTTTCTCTTTGGGATTTGAGCAGCTTATTACTTGCCATATTGTAACTTTAGTCACTTGATTAACTTGCATCTTGGGTGGAATTTTCCCAGCCTAGGGGCCAGAATTCTTCAATCTTGCCCACAGCTGGTATTCTCCGTGATGCTTTAGTGAATGGAGTTCTGGCTGAGTGCAAAATTCTCCATTCATACCAGTAGCAGTTACAGAGCAAAGAAGATCAGAGAATCCTGGCTGGGATTAGGGACTGGGTAAACAGCAGAGATTCCAACTATCTGCAAGCCTTCCCACTTCCTTTAGTGTTTTCAGGTGCAGGCTTGGAGTAAAGTCAGAAGACATGGATGAGATAGTACTATTTAGATAGATAAAGTGGCATTCAAGAGCCATTTTAAATTTGCAATTTCTCTTTCCAAATGGTACACTGGTCAAGTACTGTGCCATCAACTTGGCATGTTAGGAGAAGCAACTATACAGAAGGAGGCTACTGTGGCCTGAAACTGACATTGAATCACCAAGTGGCAAGCATTACGTCAGCAATCGTCAAAAGCAGGAGCAAGTTTTTAAGGCAAAAATTGGGAAAAGCAAATTGGTGCCATTTCATTGAGGACACTTGAGTGCTTATCCAAAGCTCTTGATCTTTCTGCTTATGAGCTTATACTCAGACATGGAGTCCACATATTCTAAAGGAGGATGGTCCAGATGAGAGCAGTTGCAGTTCCTTTCATTTCATTGAGGACACTTGAGTGCTTATCCAAGGCTCTTGATCTTTCTGCTTATGAGCTTATACTCAGACATGGAGTCCACATATTCTAAAGGAGGATGGTCCAGATGAGAGCAGTTGCAGTTCCTTTCAGCTCAGCAGTCACAGCAGCAGTGGAGCACTTGCAAGAGGAGCAACAGATAGCAGCCGCCATTTTCTCGTTTCGGTTCGGCTTTTTGGCTAAGATCAAGTGTAGTATCGACATGTTGCACTTGGTTGAAATCATTAGGTTACATTTCAGCTTCATTTGAAGCAATTTTTTAAAGCAGCATCTTGGCCTTTTGGCTAAGATGCAAATAAGATCAAGTCTCGGAGGAGGAGCTACAACTCCTCCAATCAGCTTGGATCATGTAGATCAAGCCCAACTCAGAAGGTGAGAGCTCTGTCTTATCAGCTTCAATCAGGAATGCTCCAACTTGTTGGGCGTCTGAATTGGATTTAATTTGACTAGATTGGATTGGAATAAAGTTTAAAAAATGATTTAAAGGTTGTTTCTCGGCCTTTTGGCTAAGGTCAAGTGTAGTATTGACATGCTGCACTTGGTTGAAGTCATTAGGTTAAACTTCAGCTGCATTTGAAGCAATCTTTTAAAGCGGCATTTTGGCTTTTTGGCTAACATGCAAATAAGATCAAGCCTTGGAGGAGGAGCTACACTTACGCCAATCAGCTTGGATCGTATAGATCAAGCCCAAGACAGGAGGTGAGAGTCCTGTCTTGTCAGCTTGGACAGGGAATGTCTCAACTTGTTGGGACTCTGAATTGGACTTGATTTAATTGAATTGGAATAAAAACAAAAAAGATCTCTGCAGCATACAATGCAACCGTAGGCGGATCAGCCAAGGTAAATGTGTGCACTTAAGGGGATAGATTGTGGGGGAGGTGCCTGAGTGGGATGCTCTTTCAGAGGATTAGTGCAGATCTGATGGGCTAAATGGCTTCTTTCTACATCTTTTTCTCTCTCCTTGATTCTACGGTTTTATTTGATTGACCATACCCATGCTGTTACATTGGGAAACCCAGGTGATTCTATGAATTGAAGGGAATTCCACCTCTTCAATGACAGCTGGTCTGAGACCACAGCAAGAGGATTCAGCAGGTGTGTACGAGGTTTTCAGAGAGCTGCCTTATGCCTTTATCTTTCAGTGGTTTTGGTGCTTCTGCACTGCTTCAGTGGATGCATTAGGTTGAGAAAGGATATCCGTCGAAAATCTGACTGCTGATAACAGAGCACAATCCCACTATAGAGACACACAAGAAAAAAATCAGAACCTTTTCAGAGCCAAGACCATGATAGAGCGAGTAATCGACTTCAAATCGATTTAATTAATCTAGCTGATCTCTTCAACATGGACTGGCAATTTGTTGCCCAGACATTAACCATATGATGCATCATGCAAAACTCAGCACTTCAAAAAAGAGCAATGCGCACCTCCAGGTACTTGTTATATGGACCTCTGTGGTAGATGGGGTAGCTGCATTCACCACTTTTGTCAACAAAGTCATCCAACCATTACATTTTCAGCATCACATTGCTATCCAAGTGTCTAAACATGTGCAAGTTAGGTGGATTGGTCATGCTAAATGGTCCCTTAGTGTCAAAAGATGTCTAGGTTAGAATAATTGGCCATGATAAATGTGTGGGATTACTGGAATAGGGAAGGGGAGAGGGCTTGTGTGAGATACTCTGTCAGAGAGTCAGTGGAGGTTTGAGGGGCCGAATGACCTCATTCTGCACTGTAGACATTCAATCCAACCTCGTGCCATTTTTCTGTTTTCAGCTCCCTATGGTCAGTATAGAATGAAACAGAAACAAGATCATGGGACTTAACAGGTGACTGAAGCACATTCCTTTGAAATGAATTTTTGTATATGAAACTATCATAGGAATGAATATGTCAGTGATCCCCTTTGTGTCACAAAAGCTGTTTATGTGCCCTCTTCCTCTTACTGCTATATCTGTGACTGCAGCAGAGCTGGAGGTAGCCTGTGCGTTTCCAGGTTCTGACACCCTAGATGCCAATGGCAGGTGTCCTCTGAACTGTAGAGCCTGTGCAGGCCCCATCTGCACATAGACAGGGACAGTCTCAGTCAGGACGCAGTGAGGTGAGTGGAAATGCTATCTGTGAAAATAAAGAGTTAAGGTGGAGAATGAGGGATTTTCTCTTGTGTGGATCCAAATTGTATGTATCAGAAGGTATTTCTGCCGGGGACTGCAGCACGGTAGCACAATGGTTCGCACTGCTGTTTCACAGCTCCAGGGACCTGGGTTTGATTCCCGGCTTGGGTTACTGTCTGTGTGGAGTTTGCACATTCTCCTCGTGTCTGTGTGGGTTTCCTTTGAGTTTTCCGGTTTTCTCCCACAGTCCAAAGATGTGCAGGACTATAGATCCATAGGTTAGAGAGGATTAGTGAGTAAAATATGTACAGATTGGGGGTAGGGCCTGAGTGGGATTGTGGTCGGTGCAGGCTTGATGGATCAAATGGCCTCTTTCCGTACTGTAAGGTTTCTATGATCTTGATGATTCTATGACTGTGAAGGAGTGAGAGAGTGATGGCTGCCAATTGAGAGCTGTATGGCAATCATCTTGCTGGCATCAGGAGGTCATTGGATCTTTTCCTGCACTGGATTCATGTCCTCCATACTCCACTCTGGTGCTGTGTGGCCCTTGGAAAGCACGGAGCCTGCCAACCACAATAAGCTGATTCACTTTGTAACTCAACAGTCAATGACATCCCATCATACCTAATCCCTCTAATTGGATGACCATCCCAAAGACAAGATCTTAACTGGTTGACTCCTGTATGAAGCAGCTAAAGTTATGCTACACGAAAGGAAATCAGCCTTCCTGGAATTGATTACTAAAGACTAAACACAAAAAATTCGGCCTCTTCTTTTTACAGACTTAATTTAAATTAGGTAAAACATTGGATTAAGTTATGGATCTTTTTCCTCTTCAGAAACTTGCTATTTGTATTTTTGTGCACCACGATGCACCTCTGACTTGCCCCATCAGATTTTGGTTTCCCTGATATAACTGCAGAAAATATATTTAGAATTTTGAGCCAATTGCATTTTAATCGTAATTTTGGCATGAACTTCTGTTTTCACCATATGGCATTGCACACGCATTTTCAAACTGGCCCAATTTGTTTTCAACTCAATCAGGTCTTGCTGTTCAGGAGGGAATACATGTTACATGGTATTATTCAAAGAAGAACAGTGAGTTCCCCTGGTATGTGCCAACACTACTTTCTCAACCACTGATGGCATCAAATCAGATTAACTGGCCAACTCATTTGTTATCTGGAGGGCCTTGCTACGAACAATTTGCTGCTGCATTTACCCACTTGATAAGATTGAACCTCTGCCTTAATTCATCACTTGTAAAGAGCTTTGAGACAAATGAAAAAAAGAATTATTTCTATTTACATCATTAAAATTTGGATTACTTTATACATTCAAGTCAAATCTTACATGACACTGTACACAATCTATTCAATGAAATTTGTGGAAATTGACTTTTGTGAATTTATGAGAGGGCTATTAGAAAGAGGGGTAGATCATGTTGAAAGTAATTGACAAGTAACTTATTTAGATTTTACATATTGATATTGTGAATGGCAACGAAAACCAAATTTCATATTAAAAAGAATGAAAAATATATTTAAAATGACAAAATAAAACAGTGCTGAATAGATAGGGTGCACAAAGCAATACCTGTAGCCCTAATAATAAACACATAATGTTGCAATTTAAACAACAAATAACAAAGAAAATTACAGCACAAGAACAGGTCCTTTGACCCTCCAAGCCTATATTGACTATGATGCCCAATTGAACTAAAACCCCCTATCCTTCTGGGACTGCATCCTTCTATTCCCATCTTATTCATGTACTTGTCAAGACACTCCTTTGTATCTTCTTCCACTACCTCGCCTGGCAGCGAGTTCCAAGCATCCATTTTTTACACCCTCTGTATAAAAAACTTGCCTCGTACATCTCCTGTAAACCTTGTCCCTCACGCCTCATAAAAGCTTAATTGCTCATTTATTTATATAATAGTAGAAATCATGAATTACTGCTCTCCATGTTCTTCAATGTGGAACTAAATTTCATTGAGAGAACCATCTACACAATGTTAATTACAAATCCTCATTTATAAATTTAAAAAATCCTATTTCTAACTTGCATGAACAACAACTTTTTCACTCTTAATAGAACAAAGGGCGGCAATGGCCCAGATGTTTTATTGCTAAGCTATTAATCCAGAAACTCAGATATTCTGGGGACCCACCTTCAAATCCTGCCACGGCAGCAGGTGGATTTTGAATTCAATAAAAAAAATCTGGAATTAAGAATCTACTGGTGATCATGAACCATTGTCAATTGTCCAAAAAATGCATCAGTTTCACTACTGCCTTAGGGAAGGAAATCTGACATCCTTACCTGGTCTGGCCGACCTGTAAAAGCTACAGCAATGTAGTTGACTCTCAACTGCCCTCGGGCAACTAGGGATGTGCAATAAATGCTGGCCAGCCAGTGACACCCATGCCCGACAAATGAATTATAAAAACATTGGGCGGGATGCTTTGGACATGCTTGCCCAAAAGCCAGGAGATCTTCTCTGAGGTCAACCGTTACGATTCCTGTGGTGGGAGGGATGGGAAAGTTCTGCCAATTGCGTAAGAAAAAAATGATTCATTTTTGATAAGAAACTTGTGCAATTTACAGAGGGAATTTTCAAGGAGGTTTAGTTCGTAAAGTTACATTCAAATAATGATTGCAGAATTGTTCATCAGCGCTGATCCTCCCACATTGAAATAATGATTCAGAATTGTTTTGTCACTCTGGCTCAAGATTTGTCATGTGAAAGCTGATGGAGTGACACTTCAAATATCTAATTCCTGTGACTCATATTAATGGTGAGAAACACAGGTCAAGACATTCTCTGGAGTACTCTAATAAGGTTCCTGTGACAGTTTTTATCAATAAGATGTTGACAAAGGATTGCTACTTTTCAAAAGTAAAAATATTTCTCTGGTTCAATTTTGCTAGTGCTCTTTAGATTCAACCCATGTTGACTGTCACTATTATTCACATCAAGCAGACTCTTAAACGGTCCCCAGTATAATCGTTGATATTCAATATTCATTTATGAACTATTAAACCATTTCAATTTAGTCCATTTATGTGATGTCGTAGATATAGATGGATTTAAATTCACAAGTTATACAAAACTGAACAACTTGGTCACTAGGGTTACCATTGCCCAACATGAAAGACACTTAAGCCAAACAAAGCTTCTTCTCATGATGATAATCTTTATAATTTACCTGCTAAAACCAACCACCTTTGAAAGTGATGCCACAGTACAATTTTATTTAATAGTAAAAGGAAAAATAGCAAACTATTAATCAACATACCAAAAATAGATAAATTCTAAGAAATTGACTGCTCCAATCCTGTACACAAACTTGGTCTGCTCATTTATGCCCAATTAATCCTCACTAGATGTATCCTGACTAAGAGGCAAATATGATAAATGTTTCCACAGGGGAGGCTGATGTATGGGTAGCATTGAATTCTGACACAAACGTTTGTGAATGGAGATCTTTTTAATCATTGCTTTCTAAGGATTCAAATTGAGGTGTAAATTTTCTGCTGCTGCCCACTGTGGGGATCATAACGGGGGGGCAAAAAAATTTAGCAGACTATTTATAAGGTCTGCTGACTTCAAGTGGGAATTTCTGATCTTGGGACGCGCAGCCGGAAAATCTTGCCGGAATTTTACCGCCGCCCGCCCCGATTCTGGGGGTGGATGAGGTTCGCAGAATGGAATTCTCCATTGGACTCAGGCACTATTTTATGAATGGCGCCTGAGTGAGGTCATAAAATTCCACCTTTTGTCTCTGTACACATTTATGGGGGTTTCATCAGCCCAGTTTGCCATCGGCGGGAATCCCAACTTCCCACATGAATTGGGCATCAGGTCTCAAATGGGATTCCCAATGTGTGTCAAATTCATTGCAATTCACCTAGCCCATCCTGCCAGCCCCAGTCAAGTTCTTGTCCATTTGCATTTCACAGACAGGCTGGAAGCAGTTCCTTGCAATGTATTCTGCCTACTCCATCAAAGTTTTTGTGGGCAAGCATTGGAGATGCTCCTAAAAGACCAGGCCCTGGCACCCTGAGAGGGAGGAGGGAGCTAAGTGGTCTAGTTTAAGACTTTCTGCATTCTATGTGGAGAGTTGTATATCTCAAGTGGGGAAAGCAGGAGTCATGCTGGAGGGAAGATGGGATCCTCAGAGCTTAACCGCACCCCCCCTCCACCCCACCCCCCCCACCCCCCCACCCCATCCGGATGGGGTGCTCTGGCCAGCCAGTTTCATGATATGTTTAAACAGTGGCAATTCACTCCTAGATAGGCACCTGGCTGGTAAAAGTGTTGAAGGATACAGTGTTTTGCCATTTGAAAGTTATGTGCCAGGTCACACCATGGCTATCTAGCTCCTTGGAGTCTTATTAATTGCCTGGAAGAAGATGGTGTGACGTTAATTCAGGAGGTTCCAACAGACATTCATCCTCTCCTGTGAGACCAACTATGCCCAGTGACATTCATGCTGGCCTGATTCACCTACCAATTGTCCCTCATCATTGATCAATCTGCTATCCCTCGTAGGCGGTAAACCTAATCAAGGCTCAGGTAGAGAGACAGTCACAGGCAGGGCCATGGGGTTGACAGCCATGAGGCCATTGAGTGCATCCAGTATCAGTGGAACATGATACCTATCATAACTGATGAAGTGAAGGTTGATGAGGTCTGGACTCCATTTAGCAAGATGGTGGGCCCTAAGGCTGGTGTAGAAGTAGCTGTTCTAAGGCAATGCTGGATGGTGGAAATGATGAGGGTTGGTCAGCCTTCAAATGCTGCACTATAATGGGATTAGGCAGAATGGGAATGTCAAGGCTTGGATTACATTGCTGACTCTCTCTCTCCATTCCACTCTGTCCCACTTTGGGCAGGAACATAATCAGGGTCCAGAGGGAGGATCTGGTGAATCCTGATTATCCTCACACCCATCATAAATCTCAATTTTCAGCTGACTCCTCATTCACCAGAGCATTGGGATGCCAGCACTCAGCGAATTAAGTCCATAAGTTTGTTGATGTATAAAATTTACCAAGAGTCAAATGAAAAAGAGGATTATCTCTGTTCGTTATAAATCATCTATGGATAAAAGATTATTTCTGTAGTCTTAATGACTTTTGCCAAGCCTCTGAAATTCCCTCCCTAAAACCCTTTTTTCTCCACCTTCCTCTCCTCCTTTACGAGCTTTCTCAAATATTTTTCTGACCAGGTTTTGGCTTACTCTTCATATCTCTTAATGCTTGCTACCTGCTTTTGTCACATTACATGATAGGTCATTCTTCTGTCAAATGTGCTCCATTGATGCAAGTTGTTTTTGGCAGAATCCTGTTTAGACAATCTAACCACATCATGGGGCAACTAACTTTTTAAAACAGAAATTGTGGCCTGAGGAGCCTAGCAGTGAGGTTATGGCCATGTCCTATATTGAGACAACTGAACGTTTTGGCACAATATAAACATTAATGTCCAAATTTTTGACTTTGAGGAAGGAGTCACAATTTGGGCCATTTTCTGATCTTCCAGTCCCACCCCTGAAGTGAAAGTGGAGGTGGGTGGATGCCAGAGCTGTCAGAGACATTAGTCCAGCTCTGTAAATGAGTGTGAAGCATATGGACCTCATTCCCAACCTCTCATCCTCAATCCATCCCCAGCCAATCCCCATTCCCCTCGCTATGCCCCATGGCTCCTTCATACCCCTCAAATCTTCCATGCCTTCTCTGTATAAGCAACATCCCGTACATGGCTGTCATGACTACTTTCATACTCATTCACCTAATATTGTCTAGGCTCAGAATTTATTAGCCATACAATAACACTGTGAAGTCTTTGAAATGCTCATGAAACTGTCAGAGACAAACATCCATTCAAAAACATTTTCAAAATACTTTCATCCAATTATCAGTTATAAACAGTCAAAAAAACCACATAGTCCCTTTCTTGGCTATATAAATAAGCCCAGCCAAGCTAGAACTGTTATGGGACTTGGAACTCAGCCAACCATTCATAATGAGATTCCATTGTGTAACTAAGTAAATAAATCCTCCAAAGCTCAGAACAATAGAGTCTTTGAAGTTGCATGAATAGATGGTCATATGTCATTTTTTAAAGCCTTACAAAAAGCTTGGACTTTAAATTCATGTAAAAAAAATCAAAGGATAAAATAGATGTAGGTGACAAATGAAAATTTTAATCTCAATACTGTTGAATGCAGATTAGTAACTTATCTATGCTAGATAATGTATTCTGATGACCCGAACACTTTCACAATGCTGCTTAATTTATTTTCCACTTATCTTCGAAGAACAAAGGCCAATCTTTAATCATTACATTAAAAACATACTGCATATATTCATGTAATAGTCAAATTTTTGAAATCAATATACTCCTCAGCGCTGTGAAACCAGCAGTGGGGGTGCACCTTTGGCAGGACTGAAATATGAGTCATGACCAGTCAGGAAGTTCCAGCCAGTGTTTCCTATTTTGTGGACAAGAATAGCAAAACACCATCAGTATAAGACAGTCACCAAGAAATCCAACAAAAATCCAGTAAGAAGAAACTTCTTTAGCCAAAGAAAAGTAAGATTATGGTATCTACTACTATAGGGAGTGAATGGTGGAAATCAATAGTACAGATGCATTTAATGAGAAACTAGATGGAGAAGGGACTAAATGGTTTGGGTAGTAGACGTTGGTTGAGAAAGATAGGTTAACTTCAAATGGAGAATAAAACTGACATGTACTGGTTGGGTTGAATGATCTACTTTTGTGCTGTACATCCTAGGCAATCCTCTGCATTGGGTACCACCTGGAATCGACAGAGAATGCAGAATTCATAGAATGCGCCACTTGTTAAAAAATTCACTGGGCAGAATTTGAGACTAAGTGGAGTGTTTCCCAACAGCTGGGAGGACAACAACACTACATCATTCAACGCTGACTGCAATAATTATGCACACAGGTGCTTCATGCCATATGCATTGGTAGGGCAGGCTTTGATGGTGCATAGTCCACCATCTTGTCTGGTGCCATATTGAAAAGGTGCCTAACACTACTGAACCACTATTGAATAAAGAAGGTAGACCACCTGAAAATGAAGATAGACCTCGGGAAGTTCTTTGAGACTGCAATATGAACCTTTTAAGAATGGAGGTGGATCTCCTGGAATATTCTGACATTTGAAGATGGATCTCCTCCTGAACACCTAATCTGAAAGGTCCACTTACAGAGGCACCCCTGACCCATTGCTATGGTGTTTGTTCCAGGCTGCAGAATTGCAGGAATCCTCTGCTTTGACCTCTGGAATCAGCACAGGCATTGTTCAGTGCATCCTGCCATTTATACGCCATGTTATTTCAAAGGTATTTCATGGTAGTGTATTTTCTTGCCAGTTTCATTAAAAATCTGATGTAGCAGATCAGGTCTTCATCTGCATCCCTTTAATTGGATGCAAATGGGATTGACGTTAGCTTCTGGGGGGGTTGGTGAGTGAATATTTGACCCACCATGGCAGACCTTAACAAAAGATCCTGTTCTAAATTCACACTGGCGTGAAACGGTATTCTGGGCCTCCCACCACATTTTCCCCATATACCTGCCACTGACCACGCCAGCAGAGACTTGGGCGTATTCCATTGATTTGCAAAATAAAAGTAATTTGAAACATAATAATTCATATTCTGAGAATGTTGCGCATAAAATTTGACTAAACACATTGCTATGGTCCTTAGGTTGCCTTTGAAAGGTGGCATTCATGAACAACCCTTATAATCTTTTTTATTATTCCTTTTCTCTTCCCCCATCTCTACGTTGTTCTCTTGCATTCGTAATTGCCAGTATATTAAAATTTTTAATCATTTACATTTAGATTACAGCAGCATACAAATACATCCAGGAGATTTGGGCAGTGCAAGTTATTGAAGAATGTTCATCAAAATACACAGTAGAGAAAAAAAAAAGTCATTTTTGTCTGGTATGTCAAAATGTTCAGTTCGACATTCTGCTTAAGTTTGTAATCAGCGAAGAAAAAAAATACAAAAATTTAAATCTCTAAATTCTGACCTATATTTTTCAACATGTATTTTTATTGGGTTAAAGTTTGAGCATTTATATTAAACCCTCACAAAGCCATTCTAAAATCTCTTTTTTAAATGAATGTTTCATGAGTTGAACTCATTAAGGTATTATTGTGGCCTTCACTTCAAGCATTGCGAAGATTCAAGAAGCAACACAAAAGCTTCCTGCACTTTGCGTGTAACTATTTTACAAAAGCTTCTGCTATGTTCCCTTGAGTGCAAATGCCGGCCAGATTAAATAACTCTTATCACTTAATCAAAAGGTCAAACTCAGCTAAACTTTTTTTGATATAACTGAATCATGAATAAAAGACGGCACATATATCTTTTATTATATATAATAAAGGTTGTCATAATTTACTCATATAAATGCATAATTCAATTAGATTTCATTTAAATGCAGAAAACTGATAAAAACCATCAGAATGGCGATATCAGTCAGATTCTAGTATAGAGCGTTTGAAGCAGAATTGAACAGGACTATTGGGACAGACTTTGCTCCTAACAGTGAATGAACAAAGCCAGCCATTCACTGCACTTACCTGCAAATTTTCCAAAGCATTTTATGCTGGACTTCACTGCAATTAGAAAGCCATTTTTCCAAGATAATCTTTGCAAGATATCTGGGACTTGTATGCAAAGGGCAAGAAACTGTCTCCTTAAAAATGTTTTTTGAAAAATCATTAAGGCATACAATCTGAACCAAAACATGGCAGAGTAGACAATTCAATATCAAGTACAGAAAGCAAATAAAGAGAGGGAGAAAATTAAAAATAGGAATAAGAGAAAGACCCCAAAAACAGAAAGAGAAGTAAAAGTAATTTATATATATTATAAATCTTGACTGATAATTAGAATCTGAAAGAAATAAACTGTACACTTGTAAAAAATATACTTTCAGTGCCAGGTTAACAAATTGTTATGAATTCAATACTTTATAAGATAGCTATGTTTTAAATTGTGTCTTTTAATTTAATGTAAAGTGAAATGCCTTAGAATGGGAAATGATGAATAGTCTGAACTCTGACTGGAAATAGGCCCATGGTTTTCATAGGGAACAGAGGCCAAGGGAAAAATGCACAGAGAATCAAGTATCAGTTTTCACATCTACATTTCAGTTAGTTTGGAATAAGCTAGATCCCTAAAACACGCAAATTTACAACTGATGATTCTGTGTAGATATTCATTTCGTTATGAAAATAAGTAAAACAAACCAATTTCAACTTGGACAAGACAGGCAGCATGAGAAGTGTTGCAGCAAAATTCTCCTGGAGGTGTCTGTCTATAATCAGTGCAACAAATGTCTCATCTGATTTTTTAAGCTGTTAATCTGTAACGCAGCTGTTGTAGCTAAAGGCAGACTCTCAGGATGATAGAGAAACTTGAATTGGATTGTATGTGCGCCCTTGAAACATGCGTTAGGTGGGCAAGAACATAAAATAAGTCAAATGGCTAGTTCACCACCTTCCCATAGACCGCCCCCCACCCCCCACCCCCCGCATCCCCATCCCCACCCTGCCATTATGCAGGCAGACACCAACATCAGCATCAGTTGATTTGGCTTGTTAGTAAGTCTATTATCTGAATAATGTATTGCCCATTTCAAAATAAAATTATGTCTTTTAATTTAACCTAAAATGGAATGCCCTAGAATGATGAACAGATTGAACTCTGACCAGAGATGGGTCTGTGCAATTTGGCTTTCAAAGGGAACAGAAGCACAGAGCGAAATGCATAGAGATTCAAGTACCAGTGTTCACATCTACATTTCACTTAGTTTGGAATGAGTTACATTCCCAAACAGACAAATTTACAGCTGATGATTATGTGTAAATATTCATTTCTTTATGAAAATAAGAGATGAGGAAGGCTGAGAAAAAGGGGTGTGTTACATTAAGATGACACCCTGTGCTGACAGGGGGGAGATTTCCCCACCACAAGCCTCCATCTCTTCCCATTCCTTTCATGAAATTCAATCTCCAAATCCCAGCTCCCTCCTGCCAACCTCCCCTCCCGCCGCCGTACTTCCCCTCTCACCACCAATTCCCCTGTCATCCTTCCTCCCACCTCACCTTTTCCTTGTCCCCCATCCAGGTCCCTGTCCCCATCCCATTCCATCACCTTCTCTCTGGACTCTTGGATCACTTTCCACAAGCCACGATCTTCTTTGTCCTCATTCCTGCAGTCCCAACAGTGCCCACTACTGAGCTCTGGCGCTGCTGGTGTTGTTGGAGCTGCCAGTCAATGAGATTGGCCTTCAGCTCCTCAAGATGGGATATTTACCTACTGATGGTTGGAAGCCCCACACTTCACCAATTTAACATACCCACTCAGTATGTATTATCTCCTGCAGATGTAGGAAAATGCAGTGAGCCATTTAAAAGTCGATGAGACTGGAACATCCCACTGGTGAGAAGAGCTGTAAAATTCCACCCCATGAGTTTATAAACCCGGTCAGTTCTGCAGAGAATTGAAGGAGATTCTGGAATTAAAAGAGTGATCATGTATATTTCACTATTTAATCTTTTAAATTCCACCCTATTTAGATCTATGCACCTCACATATTCCAAGAAATATTTTGAGGTGATGGGAATATTTAAATATCTATTAGACAACACTGTAGAATGCATTAGAGGTTATCCTGCACACCAAAATTATCTCCGATTGCAATGGAATCTTGATCAATTGGGCCAGTAGGCAGATGGAGTTAAATTTAGATAAATGCGAGATGATACATTTTGGTAAATTGAACCGGGGCAGGACTTAACTCAGTTAATGGTAGGGCATTGGAGAGAATTACACAACAAAGAGATCTAGGGATACATGTTCATAGTTCCTTGAAAGTGGAGTCACAGTTGGAGAGAGTTGTGAAGAAAGTATCATTTGGCATACTTGGGTTCATTGGTCAGAGCATTGAATGCAGGAGTTGGGATGTCTTGTTGAAGTTATACAAGACATTGGTAAAGTCACATTTAGAATACTGCAGACAATTCTGGTCACCCTATAATAGAAAGGATATTATTAAACTAGAAAGAGTGCAGAAAAGATTTACCAAAATACTACCAAGACTTGATGGTTTGAATCATAAGGAAAGGTTAGATAGACTGAGGTTTTATTTCTGGAGCTCAAAAGGCTGAGGGGTGATCTTATAGAGGTCTATAAAATAACGAGGGGCACAGATCAGCTAGATAATCAATATTTTTATCCCAAATGATAGAGGAGTCTAAAACCAGAAGACAGAGATTTAAGGTGAGGGGAGAGAGATTCAAAAATGTCCAGAGGGGCATATTTTTCACATAAAGAGAGGTGAGTGTTTGGAACAAGCTGCCAGAGGTAGTAATAGAGGCAGGTGCAATTTTGTCTTCTAAAAAGCACTAAAACAATTACTTGGATAAGATGGGTTTAGAAGGATATGGATCAAACGCGAGCAATTGGAATTAGCTTAGGGGTTTAAAAAAAGGGCAGCATGGACAAGTTGGGCCAAAGGGCCTGTTTCCATTCTGTAAATCTCTATGAATGTATGACCTAACTCTTGTCAGTAACATTAATTGTGATTGTGTGGACTTCAATTCAAAACCTGCAACTTTGAAAGCTTCACTGGAACAGTTCCCAAAACTAAATAAATACTGCTCTTTTTTTTAAAGGAAATGAACAACAGAGCCTCAGATCATTGCTGCTGCTCTTTTATACATGTGGTACGTTTATGCTATGGGAGCATTTACAAGAACACAAGCAGCAGAATATGGGTAAAGAGGGACAGAGACAAAAGAGGCTTAAAGGCTGAAGTACAGCTTGTCAGATAATTTATAGCATGTATAATTTATCCACTGTAATGCAGAAGGAGACCATTTGGCCATCAGGCCTGTACTGACAACAATCTCACCCAGGCCCTATCCCTGTAGCCCCCTACTAACGTCCCTGACAATTTAGCATGGCCAATCCACTTAACTTGCATATCTTTGGACTGCAGGAGGAAACCAGAGTACCTGAAGAAAACCCATGCTGAGATGGGGAGTGCAAACTCCACACGGGCAGTCGCCTGAGGCTGGAATTGAATCTGGGTTCCTGACACTGGGAGGCAGCAGTGCTAATCACTGTCACACTGATCATTTTGGTATTTTGTGATGGAAAGCTTAGCTCACAATTGAATAGGACACTGAGATTGCAGACTGGGCAGCTTGAGTCAGTGACTGGGGGGAGGAATGGAATGATATTGTTATAACATACTTAACTGCAGGATATTGCAATCATTCAAGGCTGGATCTCAAATTAGGACCTTGATAATATAGAGAGGTGCAGTGGGTGTTGGTAGGGAGATCGAGCTGGTTGAGCTCAACATAAATGTGGAGCCAGCATGAAAAGGGTGTACATTGCTGGAGAAATTCTGGCACTGATCGAATCGATAAAACTGGGACCAAGTGAGGGAAATCTCATGGATGGCAATGAATTAGAGAAAAGGTGTATTGGTGAAACCATGTCAAAAGCAACAGGTAGGTAAAGGCCAGATACGCACCTCAGTCACAGTGACAGAAGAATATCATTGCAACTCGGTTAGAAATTGTTTCAGTGCAGTGGCAATGACACAATCCAGATCAAAGAGACTCAAGAATGAACTTACAGGAAGGATGGGCACTGGAGACAATACAGTAATTTGTAATGACCATGGCGTTGAGAGGTGTTTTCTTTAGGACAGTGCTTCGCATTGTGGAAGGATAGTATTTGAGGATAGTGAATTTTATGAGCCAGTTCAGCTAGCATAGGAGGCAAAAAAAGGAAGTTGAGTGGTTAACAGTTTAATGGGAGTGGGGTGACAAGAGCTGAAAATTCAAGAAGTTGTTCTAAAGTATCCTAGAGTATTGTGGTCTATTCTGGCCACCACACCTCAAGAAGGATGTGAAGATTTTGGAGAAATTATAGTTGAGATTTATTGGAATGGTTCCAGGGATGATGGATTACTGCTGTAAACGTTATGGATTGTTCTTCTTGGAGAGAAAAAAAAGTTTTGCAGAGATTTGATAGAGTATTTCAAATTATGAAATGGGTTAGATAGAGAAAGTAAAGACAAACTGCTTCCAGCAGCTCAAAGGTCAAGAAAAAGAGGAGATAAATTTGATTGACAAAAGAACAGAGACAACATAAGGAGAAATGTCTTGCACGTAATGAATGCTCTACATGACTGGGTGATGGAAACAGGTTCAAGTGAAGTTTTCAAAAGAGAATGGGATAAGTGTTTAGAAGGAGAAAAGGTTTACAGGATATGGGGAAAGTGCAAGGCTGACCAGATTGTCCTTTGAAAGAGCCAAACCCTGACTCGATGGCATCCTTCTGTGCTGTACTAATCTATCCAATTCTCAGATTCCATGATATATGACTCTCTGTGTGGAAAGATCATTATTGAAGCCAAAATACAAAGATTAAATTCTACAAATGACAGATGGATTGCTGTTCACCATCCTCCGAGTTAGAGGATATGAAACCAAAGATTTAACTGTCCAAATGATTTCTGGAAAGACTTTTGAACAGAGCATGGAAATGAATGTGATGCAGTGCATTCTAATGAGCTGATTTTTCAATCATTGTCATTTAATATATGTGTAGAGTTCAACGTATAATTCAATTGTCATAAAATTATTATTGTGTGCAAAGAAATTCAAATTCCAGAACAAACAGAACTATCAAACTTGTTTAAATTCAATAGTTTAAAATTGTTGCTTAAGGTGAGTGGCAGGCATGGAAATAGGAGAAACAGCAGGGCACAAGATTTCTCTTTCCTGGCCCTGGGACAGACATCTGAGGATGAAAAACTTACATTACTATGAACAAACAATAGAGGCGTCAGTTAACTTTTGCAAAGCATCAACACAAATTCAACGGACCAAAAGACATCTATCTGTGTTCAAATTTTCTATGGCTAGCATTTTTCAGTCCACCTGTGGTGATAGAATTTGGAGAGGTAGCCAAAAGTCCACTCACTTTCAACAGGAATTTTAGGTTCCACTGGAAAATCCCACCCAATGATTCAAAGTAAAGCAACTTTATGCTGTTCCATGTATTTAAATACCGAGCCTCTCAGTGATAGTATTACAGCATCCATAGGCGGGAAGTTCCGGGATCCCTCATGCCACTTCTTCTGGAAGTGGAGGCGGCTCACCATTGGCCGCCAATAGACTTTTCCAGTTCCATCAGTGTTTACAGCGTTTTATGTGACTTGCCTGTCCTGCTGCTGCAGTGATCATCCTTGACGAGACTGAAAATTCCACCCAATGATTTTGAAAGGCTCCCTGGACCCTGATGTTTCATTTTCCTGATATGTAAATTGCAGCGATTTTCCTTCAGTATAATTTCCCTTTAAGAAGGATAGCCTGTCTTCAACAACATTAACTGTCGCAGCAGCTGAATAAAGAGGCAGCGAGTAGTTTTTTGGACAGAATGGCAACATAGGATAACATCAGTCCAGTGGTATATAACCTTCAGACCAAATCTATGTATTGACCACTTTGATTTGAATCATAAGAGTGAATCTTAACAGTCCAGTTTGCAGTCTAAGATATCTTGTCAAACAGCTGAGTCACAGTGGACAAGGCTAGCTAACCAGTAGTCGTATAGACAATAGCTGTTGTAAGCACCTGCATGTGCCCTTCCCTGCTGCAATGCAGCATGGGTTGTGAGAGAAGTGGCTGACAGCACATCATACTTTGGATGTGGCAGCATGAGGAAGCCCTATGCAACCAAATGTCTAGTTCCTTTTATCTATCTCCAAGGCGAGAAGCTCATTTCTCTTGATTATTCACCACTACTGCTACTCCATGGTAAGAGAAATGGGAGAGCAATATTACTAACTATTGTTGCTAAATCTGTAATTTAAGATGTCAGCACCGATTTAAGGCACCTCTCCTTTAAGAGATATAGGCTGTCTTCAAATCATGGGAGTCCTGCAGATTTCCTGTTCCCTTTTATGGCTGAGATTTAAAGGACACATTTTTTCCGGAGTTTTCATCCCATTCAAGAGAATTCAAGCCATCCACATCCAACAATCTACTCTGTTCACATTGTGACAGCTGTAATAAATTCACCACAACAGCTATAACAATGCACAAAACTCTAAAATAGCACACAATATTCTAATGAAAGATCAATTCATCTTATCGCCCAATGTTAACAGATCCTTTGAAAAGTTTCAGGATCTGGATCAGGATCCAGATCCACATTTTTTTCCAAAATGAACCAGTTCTTCCTTGTGCCATTTCTTATCTGCCTACCAAGTTTCATTGAAATCCACCCATTAGCCTTTGAGATATACAGATATTAATGTCTCTGATGGCAAAGGTATATTATCATTGTTCAGTGGTTCCGTCATAATTGTTTTTATCGTAATTCTCACAAAACTGTTAAAAGCTAGAAAATTGTTTCAATTGTTCTTAGCCAGAATGTGGGGAATTAAGGTTAGGGTTAGTTTGTTTTTAGCACTTACAATAATACAAATCCGCTGAAGCCTTGAATAATTGCATCAAAAAATTCCATTAACTAACATATCCCAAGCAATTTGCATAGGCCTTTGTCTATTGGAAGGAAAAAGGGATGTCCCAAAGCACTTTACAGCTAAGCTGTTTTGAAGTGTAGTTACTGTTTTAATGTAAGAAGGTAATTTAGCTGTGCTGTCAAAATTAATAACAATGCATAGGAAATCTTCAAAGACAAGGGTGTGTGACATTAGTGACTGAATATACAAAACAGGTTCATGCATTTGTTAAGATAGGCAAATTTAAATTGTACAAATGTAGTAAGTATTAATGACTAATATCACAAATGATAATATTTTAGCTTATTTATGATGAACTAGTCAACAACTCAGTTGGAAAAATAACGGGGAGGTGATATATTAAAGTTTATTTATTCCTGTCACAAGTAGGCATTCATTAGCGCAGCGATGAAGTTACTGTGAAAATCCCCTAATTGGCATACCCCGGGCACCTGTCTGATTACACTGAAAGAGAATTTAGCATGGCCAATGCACCTAACCAGCTCGTCGGGAAAATTGTGAGTCCTGTTGAATTTCAAAATAGGACTTGTTTTGAATTGATTCAATACATTTCCTGACAACATCTCCTTTTTGCCATTCAAATGGAATTTGCGGGCTAGCTATTTGATGGACTGAAAAGCGATGGGTAAATAGATGTCAGAGAAGACTGACATGGTTGTGGGGATGATAGGGGGTGGAACCAGACGTCATAGGGAATGAATGGACAATTGCAGTGACATGACAGGACATCACAGGGTCAGCAGGGAATTGGACAAAATGGTGACATGAACATTATAGGTGGATTGGACATTGCAGAGGAGATATTTGACACCAGGGAGAAACAGACATTATGAGGGGATGAAGAGGGTATCGTTGGGGTTAAATGGTATTTTGTAGCAGTTTGAACAGGACGTTGTAGGATGTGAAAGATGCATTGTGGCAGCAAATGACGCATTTTGAGGTTTTTGAATAGGAAAATGCGTGGGGGTAAATGGAACATTGTGGAAGGTGGAAGGAAAATCGCTGGGAATGAATGAGGCATCATGGGGTAAATTCAACATTGTAGGAGTGATGTATGACATCATGGGAGAGTTGGAGAAGTCAAACACTCTTCCAGGGTATGTATATGTGTGGGAGCATGGGGGTGGGGCAGGAAAGTGGGAGGTGCGAGAGTAGAATGGTATTAGCTGATTGTTGGAATACTTATTTGTGTGTTTAAATGGAGACTATTGCTCCTGCAGGTCACAATGTGATAAATGCTCTTGTCTTTTCAGTTCTTTGTGCCTCCTCTCATCTGTCATCTTCCTAGATTTGTGAATCCCCATTTGTAGACGTTCAAAATATCATGAGCTAAATTGGAGTCATGCAACCTGCCTAAAAGTATTAGTGAGCAACCCACATTTTGGGAGTAGGTTGGTCACCTGTCCCCTCTCAACACTGCAAAAACCAGAGATGGATAGGTTAGATTCAGATTCTCAATTTATCTTTCATTTCTTTGAGTCCCTATCTTCCTCCCCCCACCCATCCACCTTGAGAGCTAATAATTATCTCCATGCAGGAAATCTAATCGTAATTGTTAACGGCACAAATGATTTTCAATAAAATGATCAGAATGAACAAATTTGTTTTGCATTATTTTTTAGTTGTTTGGTTGGTTAATCTGTATGCAGAGGACCTAGATGGAATTTTTCAGATTTAAGCGGATATTGAAAATTGTCACATTTACCAATTGAATTAACTTTGGATGATTCATAATTAATCACAAAAATGTCTAGATGTTTTAGTAGCTATTGTAATGAACCTTGCATAATACTTCACTTAAGTATTTCATTGCTGCTCATATGTGCAGCAATATTAAGAGAGCATCGAAGTGTGAATAGATGCTTAGAAGGTGCAGGCATGATTTTAGTCGTGACAATGGCATCTTCGACAAATGACATTAAGAGGTAAAGGAGGTGGTTTTTGCTGTTGCATATTTAAAAACATTTGCATGAAGACAGTGAATCTCTAGTTTTTTAATTGTATACATTCATAACTGAGATTTAAATGTGCTCTTTACTTAACTTATTGAAAAGAAGAACAAAGTGCATTGAATGATTTGCTTCTTCAAGGCATTTATGTTCGTTCCATCTTCATTTCCTGTCTTGGGAAAGCAGCCAGCATAATCAAGCAGCTTGGACATACTCTTCCACCATCTTCCGTCGGGATAAAGATGCAAAAGTCTGGAAACACGTACCAATTGACATAAGAGCAACTTCTTCCCTCTGTCATCAAGCTTTTGAATAGTTCTATTACACATTAAAGCTGATCTTTCTCTTCACCCTATCGGTAACTGCAACACTGTATTCTGCACCCTGTCCTTTCCTTCCTCCTCATGTACTGTATGAATGGTGTATTTGTATAGTACATAAGAAACAATACTCTTCAAAGTATTCAAATACATGTGACAATAATAAATCAATTCAATTCAATTACTGGGCTAGATGGATGAGGAAAATGGGCGGAGAGAGACATTGCACATTCTTGCATCAGAGGCAGCAAATAGATACATGTCGTGATCATAGTCGTGACAGAATAATGTCAAGCTTTTAACATCGTCACCCTGGCAACATGAGCCATTAAGATGCCAAGACGTAAACAGATGTCCAGTAATAGTGAGCAAAAATACCACTTTGACAAACTTAGATGCCCATATCTTGAGTGCAGCCAATGAGTCATCCACTCCAAAATATTTCAATTTGGTAGCTGAACCCAAAATGTTCAGTGATTGGAAGTTACTGGAGGCACCCAACTGTTTCAGCAACAGCTATTCCTCCCCCTCTCTCTGCCCCCACGCTGAATGACCTTGGCACGGATATATAGCGCTTAAATGGAGCCCCTACCTTAAAATGTGTATCTGAGGCTGAGCCTGGGGAATGGATGGGAGCCAGTGGAGGTGGAAATCCTGTTCCATCGTAGTCCTGGCAGCTGCACAGTCAGAGAGGAAGAAATTCAATTCATCAGCATCCAAATACTCCCATCATTTGCAAGATAGCTATAAATATGCTTATTAATGATCCCCTTTTTAGCAGAAACAAATCAAAGCACATTAGGAAATATATCAAATTTTTCAGCTTTTACTTCTCAGTGTCACAATCATCTCTATAAAAATTATGTTTTTGTCTTACAATAAACTTTTCTTATAATCAATTTGACAGTCAGCAACTTTGAATTTATATGATAAATTTATATGAAATAGTGAAAAGAAAAACAGTTGTTCCCATTACATATAATCTGTAGACAATCTCGACATAATGGTGGTGCATTGGTTAGCACTGCTGCTTCACAGTGTCACAGACCTGGATTCGATTCCCGGCTTGGGTCACTATCCATGTGGATTCTGCAAGTTCTCCCTGTGTTTATGTGGGTTTCCTCCAGGTACTCTGGTTTCCTCTCACAGTATGAAAGATGAGCTGTTTAGGTAATTAGCCATGCTAAAATCTTGCTCAGTGTACCCATGCAGATGCTGGGGGATTTTCACAGTGACTCCATTGCAGTGTTAATGAAAGCCTATTTGTGATACTCATAAATAAACTAAAACCAATAGCAGTTGTGAGAAAAAATTTGTATTTCTGTGTGAATCGATTTTAGTCCCTGTAATGGCTATATCAAAAATCAACCCCAGAATAACAAATGCACATTAATTCTGAGAGATCAATGTGTTTGGTTTATTCAAAATCATCCACTTTTATAATTTTGCTCCAGACACTCATTTCCATCGATTCTTTTATACAGATTCTTCTTGCATATAAATTACGTATTATTGAAAAAAATTAATATTATGTAGGTGGATTAAACAATGCTACACAATGATACCGGCCAGCAAAGGAATAGAATATACTTACAAGAATGTTTATCAGCAATGATAGACTTAGTCTTATTATTTCAGAAATCTTAAGGCAGCATCCATCATAGAAATAATACTCAATGGTTTCAGGCAGGATTACAGGTTATCAGCAATGTTTTCTTTTGTGTTTTGACACATTTATTCTGAGCCTGAAGCTGTAAATGCCAAGTAATTATTCTAGATCACTAATGAAAACTGTTTTTTGACACCCCTACCGGCAATTACAAGGCAATGGAGTCTGCATTAATGGGGATACTTTTCAATGTCAATGCCTGGCCAGCAAACTGGATTGTTATCACATAACTGTTACTGAATCCACCTGGTTTTCATTTTTCTTGATTTCTGCAATAGGCAGGCAATCTGCTACAAGTTAAAGATGAAAATAATCCCCATGATATCCAGTATTCATAATCTATTGAACGCTGCACTATGACTATCCTATTTGAAGCATATCTTCAAGCTAAACATTGGTTTGGAACATTTATTACTTGCATCAAATAATTCTCGCGGCTAGATTTTGCTATCAATTGGCCTGTTACTCCACTGTGATACATGAATCTAATAAAAGCAATAGGTTTTTATTTTATGCTTCTAGGGGATGTTGGCATCACTGGCAAAGCTGGCATTTTTTGTTTTAACCTATCTTGAATTGTCATTGACCTGATTAACTTGCAAAGGCCATTTCAGAGGGCAGTTAAGTGTCAGCCACATTACTGTGGATCTGGAGTTACAGAAACATCTGGAGGTCAGACCAGGTAAGGATGGCGGATTTTCTTTCCTAATGGATAATGGAGAACCAGACAGATTTTTAAGACAATTAATAGTTGTCTCATGGTCGCTATTGTTGAGACTAGCTTTCAATTCCAGGTTAGTTGTTGAATTTAAATTCCACCAGCTTGGTGGTGGCATTAGAACACAAGTCCCCAGAACATTAGCTTCTGGATTATTAGTCTAGTGACATTATTTGTTTGCTGGGGGGTGATGGGAAACCTTACCAAAAAATGGTAGAGTGTTGGCTCAAGTAAGAAAAATGGCTTGTTTCTCTGATCTTCTCTCTAGATTTTACAACATTCGATAAAGGAGCGAGGTTGATTTTAGCACTTAAATCAATTCAAATTTCACAAAACAGCTATGCGTGTTTCATACCATCAGGTAGTGGATAGCCTCAACACACTGGCAAAGCCCAACTGCACACAAATTGTGGAGCCATGTTTAAAGGGCGCCCCATCAGAAGAAGCATTGACCTCTCCTCCAGCCCATAACAGAGGTCTCAGGGGCTTACCCCCCACTTTGCCTGCCCACCTCAACCCCCACCCTCATCTGAATGGAGCTGACATTCATCTCCCTGATTGGAGCCAGTACCCACCTACCACTCCCCCCTCTCCACATTTGGATTGGAGCCGGCGTTTCTCTACACCCTCCACCCACTCCTACCCACCCTCCATTCCCTCACCGATCGTAGCCACAGCAGTCAGTTCCAGCACCCATTCCCCCTCCCTCTTCCCCCACCACAACATCGGATCGCTTCCCCCCAAAAGCTCATCCACAAAGTCAATGCTGGCTCCCACCACGCTCACCCCAGCCATCTCCGGCTCCCATATCTGCTCCCCTTCCTCCACCACAAATAACTGAAACTGCTCCCCTTACCATAGGTTTCCACTGGGCTCCGCCACTAGCAATGACCTATGACACAGGTTGGTACTGCCATGGTGTCCAATTGGTAATGCCAATATGTGCCTAGCCACATCCTCTCACCTGAGAACTAACCACATCTTTATGTCCTGAGGAAGCTGTACGATAGGTTCAAGATTGGGACTACCTGTTGTAGACCGTGCTGATGTGATATTGACCGTGCAATTTGAATATATGCAGAAGGTCAATGTATGGTGAGGGGGGTAGTTAATGACATGAAAATACATAAAAATGCATTTAAATTAAGTTCACGCCCATTATGAATGTGAATCTGATTATGATACTGGTGAGGGGTGGCAAAAATCAGAAATTGTGGTTTTGTGCCACTGCCACCATTCTTGTAGACATCAAACTTGGACTCAGGATCATCCCTTCTCTATTTCAGTGTCTTCCTCCGTAATATCCTGACTATGTTAGGGATTGTGAGTTTTACACAAAAAGATTTGCACACATAGATCCAAAAGGCTTATTCTAGGAACTCTTGTCTGTACTAAACTAAACTGAAAGTGTCTGAAACTAAACAAGAGTCTATGATATGCCCCAATGACATCATCATCAAATCTTGTGACAGGCTGTTAAAGCAATCATGCAACCACTTAAATATATATCATTCCTCTCCAAAAGTACAAGAGTTTAAGATTATGATAAAAATTAAGATAACAAGAAATACAGGAATACTGTCAGAAGCACAGCTCTCCATCATAGGAATGATGAATATCTCAAAGAAATGGAACTACAGAAGACCACATGTTAAGTCTCTCCATATATTGAAATGCTCAAAGTTAAATCTGTCAGGGTGAAATGCAGAGAGCAGAGGAGAATGTATCACAGTTCCAAGTTGAAACCAACCATATACATGCCCCATGGTTGAATAGGAGCAGCCAGAAGAAAATTCACTCAACATTACCATGCATAAACCAGAGGACAAGAATGAATGAAATACAGGAATAATATTGTCAAAATAGTAGCTGTAAGTAACATGCTGAAATATACTATAAACCTACATGGATAGGCTTGTTACTGTAAACTATGTGCCTTGCTGCCTTAGATAATCATATATAATAGATATAACCATGGACTGAAATATAATTATGCTAATTCTGAATTCTGAAGCATCTAAACTATCGAATCATCTTATTTATTCAAGTATTTCACTCATCCTCTAATGAGTAACCTTGCAGTGGTATTAATATTATTATTATTATTATCGTGGATCTATTAATGAAGTGATACCTGAATGTATCTCGCCTGACTGAATATCTGTGGCTATGACAAAAGGACAGGAAGCTAAGTCACTCACTGATATGCAGTGTTCTGACTGCAACCGATTGATTTATGTACAGTAACTGTTAATATTTGTTACAATTTGGAAGAACTAATGAAAGACATTTCAGTTTGATAACCTCATAAACCTTATGAGAGGAAAGTAAATCTCCAAAGATATTTTCTCATACAAATGGGGAAAAAATGTTGAACTTGCCTCCCATACTCTTCGACTAACATAGTTTACAGACTTATTGAAACAATGTTGCTACATTGTAGATCTTATGGAGAATTTCCTCAAGCTTTTCTTTTGCATTCAGAGCCACAATGTGAAACCGCAGATAGGAATGTCGAACCTCCATAAGGTTTTATGCAATCTGTACCAGGCCTAGCCATAGTTGCATATCCCGATAGCTCCAAACTTCCCGTATGCCTGATCAACCAAATCCTTGAATTTCACGTAAAGTGGCCTCCACTACAGAGTGCAATAAAATCAATAGATTTGAGCAGAGAATCAATAGGCTGGAGTAGCCAATCTAAACTTCAAAAGTAAAACACTGTTGATGCTGAAAATTGGAATTAAAAAAGAGAAAATGATGGAAATAATCAGCAGCTCTGGCAGCTTCTGTGGAGAGAAGCAAAGTTAATCTTTCAGGTCAACGGGCTTCCATCAGAACTGCAATTCTGCTGCATGTCATTTCCTGCGATGGAATTATAGACCATGATATTCCCTGTCTGTATATTGTCTCAGTGATGCATGCAGGACTATCATCACACTCCGGGAAACCTTACTTTCTCCAAGCAGAGAGATTTCCAAGATCAGGAAATGTTGAATCCCAAGGTGCATCATACATTTTTTGAGAGTAGAAATCCAAGACTGATGCTAAACTGACAACAAGTTGGGCACAAGGGATGCATTCTTCACTTGAATGTACATATGAATTAGGGTCAGGAGAAGGCCACTCAGCCCCTCAAGCCTGCTTCATCATTCAAATAGATCATGGCTGACCTGATTGTAACCTCAACTCCACATTCCTGTCTACTCCTGATAACCTTTCATCCCATCATTAATCAAAATTATATCTCACTCTGACTAAAAATATCCAAAGACTCTGCTCCCACTATCTTTTGAAGAAGAGAGTTCCGAAGACTCTCAACCCTCTGAGAGAAAAGAAATCTCCTAATTCCCATCCTAAATAAGCAACCCCTTATATTTAAACAGAGGCCAATCATTCTAGCTTCTCTGACATGAGGAAACATCTTCTCCACATTCACCCTGTCAAGACCCCTTAGGATCTTAAAGATTTTGATCAAGTCACATCTTACTCTTCTAAACTCCAGTGGATACAAACCATATCTGTCCAACCTTTCCTTATAAGGCAACCTGCCCATTCCTGGTATTATTTTAGTATATCTTCTGAAAACTGCTTTGAATGCATTTAGATCTTTCCTTGAATAAGGAGACCAGTTCTGTACAAAATACCTCAGATGTGATCTCAGCAATGCACTGTACAAGTGACTTCCTTACTTGGGTAATCAATTCCTCTCACAATATGCAATAACATTTGATTAAATTTCCTAATTGTTTGTTGTATATTAGCATTTTGATTCATACATCCAGATCTTTCTGCATCTCAGAGCTCTGCAACCTCTCACTATTTAGACAAGCTTCTGATTATTCTTCCTACCAAAGTGGAGGGTTTTACACATGCCCACATTATACTCGATTTACCAGAAATTTGCCCACACACTTAACCTATCTATGTCCCTTTGTAACCTCATTGCATCCTCTTCACAATTTACTTTCCTTGCCTTTGTTTCTATCATCAGCAAATTTAGCATTCTTAACTTGAATGTCTTCATCTAAGATATTTATTTAATTGTAAGAAGTTGAGGGGCCCAAGCACAGCACCCATTACATTTTGCCAACCAGAAAAATATCCTTTATGCCAACTCTGTTTCCCATTAGCTACTGAATCTTCAATCCATGCCGATATATTACCTCTTATACCATGGGCTTTCATTTTCCCAACAACCTGATGTAGTACCTTCTCAAATGCCTCCTAGAGACCTCAGTACAGTGCATTTATTGGTTCCTCTGTATTCACAGCATTTGTGACTCCTTCAAAGAAGTTGCACGTTTGTATGTTAAATATGAGTGCCCCAATACCTGACTGAAATGTACAACAAGAGATCATAGTTTTAGGATGAAGTACCCCAATTTCCAACTTAAATAAAGGCCCCCCTTCACCTACTCCCAATTGATATCAAGCCTCTTCCCTCTCCCCACCTCCCCCCACCGCTCCCACCCCTATACTATCCCTCTCCCAAGAACCAGCAGGACACATGTTCCCCCACATATCAGGGCAACTACCCACAATGCAAACATTGGATCACCGTCCCCACATTCCCCCACAGGTATTGGGGCACTCCCCCGCCTTCACCACATGTAAGGGGAACCCTTCAATGGCACTTCCTACAGGGGTCATCCCTCATGATGCCAATCCAGTTATGACACCCTGGCATAGCCAATCTGACATACCATGGGGCAATGCCAGGATGTCAGGGGACAGTGCCAGGGCAGTGCCCAGCTATGTCACCAACCGGGGATTAAGTATTTATCTCCGTGCCCCTAGTGTGACCATTATGACTAGTTTTCCTTTTAGAAAATGAATAGTTATTCACAGTAGTGTGACATCACACTAACTGGTTGGGAAAATATGTTGGTGGTGGATGTTACAGCATCAAGTAAATAGTTGTTAATATATTTAACTTTATGGAAACTAGTTTCACACCCTTTTTGGGCATAAGCTTGATCACATCACCAGAAAGGAAGTGGGAAAGATCTCAAACTGAGACCTCAACAGTGCAAATCCTTTAGCCACTCCTAATGTTTACCAGCCACTACGCCATGATCAATGAGGTGGCTAAATTGCAGCCAATGCCCCAGAGGCTTGATATGTTTTGCCTTAATAAATGGCTTAACTGATCTGAGCTTGGAAATGTGATGAGCATCTGAACTGAGAAAGATAGTGAGGAGTTGGTCATTTATACCTGAACATAGATTCTTAAACAATGAGATGTTTCAATTTCACCTTCACTTTCAAGGGTGGTGAATAGAGGCCAAGCACTTTGCGGCAGAGGGAAAAGCATCATTACTCCAAGCCTTATTATTCACAGCCAGTTATTGATTACAGGGCAGAATTAAGAAAGAATGAGAACCAGTCTCCTCCAGCATTCTCTTAGCAATACAATCTGGAGAGATCTTTTGGAGGGGATTGGGAATACCAGTAAAAACACTAATGGTGATATGTTTTCAAAGTATGAAAACTGAACAAATATAAATGAGAAGAAACTGGCAGCAAGTAATTCACTTTTGTGTGTGAGAGTTTGAAATATTTCTGACTTATATCTGAGATAATGATAGTCCATTATAGAAGCAAGAAATCCAACACTGCATACTATAGCTGGGAAAAACATGCAGAAGTCTAAGATCACATATCAACTGACTCAAGAAAAACTTCTTCTCTGCTTTCATCAGACCTACCTGATATTAAGCTGATCTTTCTCCATACCCTAGCAATACTGTAATGCCACATTCTGCATCTTCTCCTTTCCTTCTCCCCTTGTATTCTGTGAACAGTGTGCCCTGTCTGTAGAGTGCACAGGAAACATTACTGTTCACTGTACACCAATACATGTAAAAATAATAAATCAAATCAAATCAAATAGTCATGGAATCATGGAGTCATAGAATCATTGAATTCCTACAGTGCAGAAGGAGGCCATTCAGCCCATTGAGCTATTTCAACAACAACCCAACCCAAGCCCGCAGCCTCAGGTATTCACCGTCACTCTAAGGAGCAATTTGGCATGGCCAATCAACCTAACCCGTACATTGTTGGAGTGCAGGAAGAAACCGGACATGCCAAAGGAAAACTGATAGGAGGTTCAAGTCCATCTCATTCACATGCAAGTGTTTAAAAGCAACCTTCATTGTCCAATTGCATATCATTTTCAACAGATGCCTTTGAAATGCAAACTAAATAATAAGGGAAGAGACTTTCCTCTGCTCGCCATAATTTTTGGACAGAAATTCTAACTGTCTAAAAATAAAAGCAAAACCTCCTGAAAGTTTACAGTTCAGGAAATTCAAGGTAAATAAGCAACCACTTGTTTCGTTGCCTGACTGGAGGGGACATTATTTTTCACCAGGACGGTGAAACCGAGGTAAGGTGTACAACAGGCTGATGATACACTGATGATACACATCTTTCACACACAACTGGGGGAGGCCAATTTCACTGACATCAATTTTTGACACCAATTGAGTCAACAAAAGGAAAACAAATGTCTGTTCAGCTAATCATCTGAAATTGTTGCCACTTTCTGTGATGCCACTAAAAGCAAATTACTATGGATGCTGGAACATGAACAAAAATGATAAATGCTGGAATACCTCAGAAGGTATGACAGCACCTGTGGAGGGGGAACAGAGATAATGTTTTAAGTCCAAATAACTCTCCATTGAAGCTACAGGATACTGTTCCCAGCTAATCACTGAGCTCCTCAAAATGTGTGCAGATAAGATAAATCTGCCTTCATTTGGAATCAAACATGCGATAACTTGCTCCTGATTAGACTTCTTAGATTGGAGGTTGGGGTCAATTGTAGCACCTCTGCTGAATTTGGTTACTAGAAACATAGAAACGTAGAAACTGGAAGCAGGAGTAGGCCATTCAGCCCCTCAAGTCTGCTCTTTCATTCATCTTGATCCTGGCTGATCATCGAATTTAATATCCTGATCCCCTGCTCCTTCCCGTATCCCTTGATCGCTTTAGCTCCAAAAGATATATCTAATTTTTGTCTTCAACTACTTTCAGTGGTAGTGTATTCCATACACTCACCACCCTCTGGGAAAAGAAATTTCTCCTTACCTCAGTTCTAAAATGTCCTAAAAATTCCCCTAATCCTCAAAAACTATGACCCCTAGTTCTAGACTCTCCCACCATTGGGAGCATTCTTTCTGAATCTACCTTGTCTAACCCTGTTAGAATTTTATAAGTTTCTGTGAGATCCTGCCTCACTCTTCTAAATTCCAGTGAATATAATCCTAACTGATTTAATCTCTCCTTTTTTTTATTCATTATGGGATGAGCATCATTGGCTAGCTTCCATTATTGCCCATCCCTAGTTCCTCTTGGAGGGCAGTTGAAAGTAAACTATATTGCTGTGGCTCTGGAGTCAGACCAGATAGGGAGGCGGATTTCCTTCCCTGTAGGATATTAGTGAACCAGGTGGGTTTTTCCGACAATCGGCAATGGTTTCATGGTCATCAGTAGATTCTTTATTGGATTCAAATTCCACCACTTGCCATGGTGGGATTTGGCCCAGGTTCCCAGAACATTAGCTGAGTTTATGAATTATTAGTCTAGTGATAATACCACTAAGCCATCGCTTCCCCCTGGCAAACCTGTCATCCCAGGAATCAGCCTGGTAAATCTTTACTGTACTCCCTTTATAGTAAGGACATCTTTCCTTAGATAAGGACATCAAAACTGCACACAATACTCCAGATGTGGCTTCACCAACAATTGCAGCAAAACATCCCTTTCCTTATACTCAAATCTCTCACTATGAAGGCCAACATACCATTTGCCTTCTTTACTCTCTGCTGTACCTACATGCTTATTTTCAGCGATTGACACATGAGGACTCCAAGTATCCATCTCTCTCAATTTATACCCCTTCAGGTAATAATCTGTCTTCCTATTATTGATTCCAAATGTTGCGAAGTTTTAGGGAACAGAAGAGAAGAAGGCAGGGGAGAAGTGGCAATAAACTGGACTATTGATCCAGAGAGCCAAATCATGCAAAGACTGGGGGTATGGGCTCAAATCGCCTTTATTGCAGCTGGTAGAGTTTAAATTCAATTAGAAAATCTAAAGTATAGAAACATTAAAAAGAGAAGCATCAGTAGGCTGTTTGCTCCTTTGAGCCTGCTGTGCCATTCATTATGGCCATGAGTGATCATCTAACTTAATACATATGATGGTACAGTGATTAGCATTGCTGCTTCACAGTATCAGGGACCCAGGTTCGATTCTGGCCTTGGGTAACTGTGTGTGGAATTTGTACATTCTCCTCGTATGTCAGTCCCAGGTAAATTAGCCACGTTAAATTGCCTTTTAGTGTCCATGTTCATGTAAGTTAGCCATGGTAAATGTTTAGGTTTATGAGGGAGTTGTGGGCCTGGGTAAGATGCTCTTTCGGAGAGTTACTGTAGACTGGATGGATTAAATGGCCTTCTTCTTTACTGTAGGGATTCTATCAGAACATTTGCCTTCTTTACCATTTGCTGTACTTTCATGCTTATCTTCAGCAACTAATATATGAGGATACCCAGATCTTGTTGCACATTCTCTTCTCTCAGTTACTGCTGTTCAGTCATTCAGATAATAATTTGCCTTTCTGTTTTTGCTACCAAAGTGAATAACCTCACATTTATTCACATTATGCTGCATTTGCCATGCATTCGCCCACTCACTCATCTTGTCCAAATCACACTGAAGCATTTCTGTATCCTCCTCACAGCTCAACATCCACCCCACCCCCTCAGCTTTGTGTCAGTAAAATTACTGCCAGTAAAAGTGACCATGACACTCAATGTAGATTGTTACTAAAGACCTATTTAGTTTACTATTGTCATTCAGGGAAGGAAATGTGCTATCTTTATCCAGTCTGGCCTACTTCTGAGTTCAGACCCTCAGCAAGAATGTTGACTCTTAGCTGCCCTTTGAAATTTCCGAGCAAGCCACTCAGTTCAAGGACAATTAGGAAAGGGCAAAATATGTTTGCCCTGTCTGTGACAGCCACATCTTATGAAAGAATAATGAGAAAAAAGACTGTTCTGATCAATAAGGCTCAATCTTCCACCGAGCAATGGCTTTCTTAACCGATGATGTGGAGATTTCTTAACTGAGGCAGTGGAAGTCTTGGCAAAGCAGTGCTAACAAAACATAAGAAGTTATTAATTCTCTATGAATAATTATAGCTGCACAGTAGTCCATACAATACCATTATAAAGCCAAATTTCTGACCTTAATTCACTGCTATCAAAAGATCTACACTGCCAGGGAGGTTTAATGGAAATAAGGGCCAATGTATAATGATATGACCATTGAGCATATCATTACATTATCTCAAAGTATCATTACACACAATCAAAAACGCATGCATCAAGCCATGTCACTCAGGTGCCAAGCGCTACATCACTTTCTGATAAATATTCACTAGACTTCAATAAAAGAAAGTTGTGTATTAATTTGAAGTTTCTACTTTTTCAGTGATTATATAATATTATAGTTCCTAGACATCACGCTCAGAGTTGTAAGGGTCGGCAGGGAGATTCTATTCATCAGAGACTGAAGACAGAATGCAGTTCGAGAAAACGAAGAGGTGAGGTTGGAAGAAGGAGACAGAGTTCATGGGCAGCATCTTCCCTTTTCTTGACAATGTGTTAACTCAGGCAGGAAATGCAGTGTGTAGCCCATCTGTGTCTTACCGACCCCTTCAATGTATTTTCTTGTTAGAAGTCATGAAAATCATAGAGGTGGGTCCCACAATGTCACACTTGTGGCAGAACCTGTCACAGCAACCTTTATCCCTGAGAGATTGGGGCGCCATTTTTAAAGGGCAACCCAATTGGAAAAAATAAAACTGTAAATAAATACCACCACAGACATGGAACCCACTCTCCCCTCACAGACACAGCATCTCGATTGCCATTGACCCCCCACACATATTGGAATCCCCTCTCCACAGACACTTGACCCGTCCCTTAGTGTCCTCAAACTCCAAAGGAAACCTCTTGGCATTGGAGTGCTGCAAGGGATTAGTGCCAGATATTGTCCAGGTATTACCATACCCCCACCCCAAGAGATGTACTTACCTGTGCCTCCAATGGGTTCTCTTCACTAGGCCCTATTTGTTCAGACCTTTGTAAACCCCACTAATGTAATATTACAACAGTAGTGGGAAATTACTTACTTTGGGGGGATAATACAGCGAGGAGGCCTGCTAATGACACTTAAATGTTTGTCAATGGAGTTCCTGCCCTTCCATGGCGAGAATCTCATTATGTCAGGAGGAAGGGACTATCTCAGTGAGAAATTCTACTGGCATAAAAACCATTTTGGGACTCCTGTTGGATTTTCCCCTCCCTCCCATTTTCCCCCACTATTTCAAGTTCATGTAACTCTTGTTTGGAAGGCGATGCCTCACTCATGGATACAGTGCCACCAGAGGTTTAATGACATCATTTAGGCTGGAAAAGTGATTGGACTGGCACATTCAAGCACAAACTCCCCAAGTCTGACTTCCCCTGAACAACAACTTCAGAACAACAAATCTTGCACATATCCCATATCCCCATCTGACCAACCACTAGTGCCACTCACTGTTATCTTATTAGAAAGTTGCAAATCAGGTGATGCAGTGGTTAGCATTGTTGTCTCAAAGTGCTCTGAATGTCCAGGTTCGATTCCAGTGTCGATGTAAATTTCACATATTCTCCTTGTATTTGTGTGAGTTTCCTCTGATTCTTTGGTTTACTTCCCACAGTCCAAAGATGTGCAATTCAGATGGATTGGCCATGCTAAATTGCCCTCTAGTGTCCAAAGATATGTAGGTTAGGTGGGTTAGCTATGATCCGATGTGCAGGGTTATGGAGACAGAGTGGGTAGATAGGGGAGGTTGATGGGCTTGGAGAAGTTGCTGTTTCAGAGAGTCAGTGCAGACTCAATGGGCCGAATGGCCTCCTCCTGCATTGTAGGGATTCTATGTGATTCTATCCTCAAAGTGATCCTTGATAAATGTTGTCTGTCCATCCACTTAAAATGTTCCATATTCACATCTATCAGCCTCTTCTTTCTCTCCTTTCAGATGATTGTACAATCATATAAATTAGAATTAGGAAAGTTGGAGAGAACACCAGGGAGAAACAGAGAACCAGAGATAACCATCCAGTCATCAGTACATGTGGGAGGACTGGGGATAAGCTGGGTCTTGGTATGTCTGGCTATTGAAGATGGAGAGAGGAAGATTCTCCCAGCCACACAATGTAAGCATTAAATATGAAATGGCCAGGTGGAGCACAGCACTCACTCAGTGTAGGTTTGATGGTACAAGTTACTGAATTGTGATGATTCACACAATGGTGACCCTGAACACTTTCACCTTGTCAATTTGAATTCAGGCCTTCTAACTCTCACAAGTAATGCAGACATTTCTCAGGAAGTGGTGACTGAGGAGGAGTTAACCTTCCACGAAGAGGCCTCTCATTCTTGAGGATGCACAATCACATGACTCATGCACCCTCCATCAGTACAGGTCTTTGTGAGTCAGGTACCCCAAGCTGTGCGTTATCAGTCATACTATTAACCAGAATTGTTTGCTAACCAGAGTTACTGCTGTTGCAAATTACAATTCATCAATTTACCAACTAGAAGCAATTACAAAATGATCCGGATCCCATCTTCACTATTGTATTATTTTATACTTTATATTTTTAAGATTCAGTTGAAGAGTGGAAGTAAAAGCAATATTGTTCTTTATTTTCTGTTTAATTGTTGTCTTGGTTATTGCTGCAAGTATTGCGCTGTATTCCATTGGTGAACAAAACTCTTCGTTAACCAGCATTTTTGAATAACCGGCAGCATATACTCTTCACACAGGCCAAATAATGAAGATTGATTGTTACATGATAAAACACAGATCATAATAGGTGAGCAGAACAATGATGTGGAACAGGGACAGCAGTGGAGAGTGCTGCTGAAGGGTGCTGGGCACAGATGCTCAGGGTCTTCAACGAAATACTACTCTGGAGTAGAAACACAAAAATGAGTGATATTCTGGCATCCTTTCTGGAGGCATATCTGCATAAAATTGGAGAGATATTTGAGGAATCCAACTCCAGCAAAAGATCTCAGGCTTTTCTATTGATGTCTACACCAGTGAAAAGAGTTCCCACCTGCATGGAGCATCAGATGCAGCAGATAAATGCATGTAGTCTGGCGTTCCCCACTGACCTGAAACCTCAACCTGCCACTATTAAATGATATTGGGGAAAGCTTCTCTTTGGCAGATCACAGCACAGCAAAGTGTTCTCCACCTGTTGGGAAGATAGGGAGTGCAGTGGGCCATGAGACAGAAGAGAGAGAATTAGGATCACTGCACAAAGTGCTTCCAGTTCTCACCCCTTGCACCATCTTGCTCAGTCAGAACTCGGAATGCTGACGTCTGCCTGACGGCCAAGTCATCCCTTGTACAGCTACAGATGGGCAGCTTTTGGCCAGACTCAAAAATGGCAGCTTGCTTCAGTGAAGAGCATCTGAACATTCAGAGCAGGGATCTGAGCAACCTATCACTACCTCTGCTGAAATTGTAAGGGTTGCACCATATAACTGGTAGAAAAGGAAAGGGAAATTGTTTGCAGTTGCAAACATGTTTAAAATTGTGTCACTTTGTTGAAATTCTGTTTAATGCTTATGAATCATGAACTTTATTTCAAAGCTCTATTGTACTACCTCCCCCTGCCCCACACCATCCCTCCCCCTACCCAGTTTTGCCTGCTTTCTGCTCAGTGACCCTCTGTCTTATGAAAGTCTCATCCTGATTGCTTTTTGTTGCAGATGTGTTTCAGAATTCAGTACAGTTGGCATTTGCTGCACTAGTACCCGCAAGGCTGTATTCACCCACGCCTGAGAAGAAAGGATTAGGATTAGGTTTCCAGGGAAGTAGGGGTAGCTTCCTTACAACATTCCAATCCCCTGCAGGCTTTCCAAAGAAAGGACAGTGTATTAACTTCAAAGATTGTCTCCAACTTTTAAACACAATAATTAATTGCTGCTATAAACAATTAATTACAGAGGGCTTTAAATAACTTTTCCATACCCAGCTGTAATGTTCAACTGCTAGGACAAGTCTCAACATGTCCCAGGGAATTCCCCACTCTATCCCTGACTGGAATAGTGGGTCACATGGCTCCACCCCTAGGCAATATCTCTTAAAGACTCTAGCTACCTCGGGCTGGAAACTGAATCAGCTGCCTTCTCCATAGGGGCATGTGACCAGTGCAATGAAGGTCCTATTAAAGGCCACTTTGTACCAGCACTGGTATTGTTAGTGTAGTCACACCCACTATGAATGTACGTTATCAGCTCAATTGAGGCATCCTCTCAGCAATCAGCAGCTTGGCTCCAATGTCCCAATGACAGGTTGACATTTATTGAAAGACTGCAGCCATATTTGTGAAAAGACTTCCAGAAGTGTTTCCCCTCTAACTTGATGACTCTATCAGCTTCAGGTCTCTTGACTTCAATGCATATTGAGACATTCTCAGCCTGAGCCCACCTGTCCCATGGATTTACAGTAAGACGTTTCACAATACCAGGTTAAAGTCCAACAGGATTATTTGGCAGCACTAGCTTTCAGGGCCTCAAGCTCTTTTTTCAGGTGAGTGAGGAGTTGGGTTCACAAACAGGGCATATAAAGACCCAAACTCAATTTACAAGATAATGGTTAGAATACTAGTCTTTACAGGTAATCAAGTCTTAAAGGTACAGACAATGTGAGTGGAGAGAGGGTTAAGCACAGGTTAAAGAGACGTGTATTGTCTCCAGCCAGGACAGTTAGTGAGATTTTGCAAGCCCAGGCAAGTTGTGGAGGTTACAGATAGTGTGACATGAACCCAAGATCCTGGCTGAGGCCCGGAATCAGGTTCACAATACCTACTAGAAAATTCAGTCTGAAGTGTCCCCAGTGTTGCTATAAAAGATGGCTGTAAGCACAACAGTAACACTTGTCAGTCACCACACTCCTTAACAAAATTGTTTTTTAGGACCTGTACAAAAGCACAATGTTCTTCTATCATTATTCTTTTCAGGTGAGTGCCCATTGAACTCCGCATGCCAAGTGAGAACTCCATAGGTCTGTAATTTCTGGGAGAATGGAGTACATGTTTCAGGTGGCAAGTTACAGGGGATTCAGGAAGAGGATGCAACAATTGAAAATGGTGAGTGGCTGGCCCCTTATCCTCCTCTTTATCATCATCATCCTCATTGTTAAATGGTACATGTGAGGGAAAAAAACAGCTTCCCTGGGTCCCTTCCTCATCATTTTCCTGTAAGTGTGTCATCATAGTGGTGAATCTGCAGAAATGATGGCAGAAGCTATCATTGGTGAGCATTATCCCCTCGGGGTTAAAGAGCCAGAATTTATGCGTATGATGCTGCAGATGGCTGCCTGGGCAACGGCATACGATCTCGGTTACTAACCTGGCAAGCAGCCGCAGTCCTTGCCATCTGTCAACACAAAAGCTCTGTCAGTACCCAGCCTGCTCCTTAAACTTGATAAGGGGTTTCAAGACGCATAAACTCCCACCAGTGGGCTGCTGTTGGTGGATATTGTGCACCAGTTTGTCCTGGAAGAAAAACGAATGAATGAGGCTAGAATGTGCAGTTGAGTGGCAAGTGTCAAATGGCGTTGGAGAAGTGAAATAAGAAATATAGTTAATGTGATGTTTTTAAAGTTGTTCTACACAGGCATTTTGATCTCCAAGAAATGAAAGTGACCGGCTATTCAGGATACTATTGCATTTCCGGATACTTTTGATAGCAAGCTCTCAGTGGAGCTGATCAAGGAACTAGCCATACAGAAACGAAATTGAACTTGAAAAGATTAGCAGTAACAACTGAAGTTACTTTGCTCAGCACAAACCCCTACAGGACAATCTTTCCATAGAAAACCTATAGTGCAGAAAGAAGTCAACTGGCCCATCGAGGCTAGACCCACTCTCCAGGAGAGTGTCCCATCCAAGTCCATCCCCATAATGCTATACAATTAGCATGCCCAATCCACATAACCTGCACATCTTCGTGCTGCAGGAGGATATCAGAGCAACTGGGGGAGAATACATGGGGAGAATATGCAAAGTCCACACCATCACTGGAGGCTGGAATTGAACTCGGGTTTTTGGTGCGGTGAGATAGCTGTGTTAACCATTGTGCCACTGTGCACCTTTCCTTCAGCAATCATAAGTCAATCTCTGACACTATTGTGGACCAGCAATTATTCATAGAACCTATCAGTTTTTCTTATGGAATCCCTACAATGCAGAAGGTGACCACTTTGGCCCATCGAATCTGCACCAACTCTCCAATGAGAATATCTTACCCAGACCCTATCCCCACACACACACATATTTCTCTCTTACCTGCACATTTTGGGGCACTAAGGGGCAAATTAGCATGGCTGATCCACCTAACCTGCGCATCCTACTGTGGGAGGAAACTGGAGCATCCGGAGTAAACCCATACAGACAATGAGGAGAACATGCAAGCTCTACACAGACAGTCACTCAAGGCTGGGATCAAACCTGAGTCCCTGACACTATGGTTAACACTGCTGCTTCATAGCTCCAGGGACCTGGGTTCGATTCCCAGCCCGGGTCACTGTCTGTGTGGAGTTTATACATGCCCCTGTGCCTGCGTGAGTTTTCTCCAGGTACTCAGGTTTCCTCCCACAGTCCAAAGATGTGCATTTAGATTGATTGGCCATGCTAAAAAAATTGCCCCTTAGAGTCCTGAGATGAGTAGGTTAGAGGGATTAGTGGGTAAAATGTGTAGTGATATGGGGATAGGGCCTGAGTGGGATTGTATTCGGTGTAGACTCGATGGGTTAAAGGGCCTCTTTCTGCACTGTAGGGTTCTATGAATCAGTGCTAACCATGTTGCCCCATTTGTGGATCTCTTCAACTTCCTTTGCCTTTCTTAAATCCTTTTGTACTTAGGCTCCTAATGTTCAAGTATAGAATCCCTTATTCCGGGTTCCTTGGAATGCCTTATCTTTACATTATTTTGTTGCTGTCCAGAATTATAACTCTGCACCTCAGTTTCCCAAGAGAAGAAAAACATTATTTTAGATAACCTTTAGTTCTTCTAGTTTAGAGTGATAGCATATTACATAATTGAATGCATTTTGCAGCATGATTGTTAATTTTCTCAGCCACTAATTTAATGTTTGAATTTTGCAAAACAATAGTTAAAATTCCTGAGCAGTATTTGACATTTATGATATCCTTTAAACAGGTAATTAAAGTTCCATGAGGATTCACTGAATCATAGAATTGGAGAGGAGATTTCAGCAATAATTTTCCATTCTATCATTCAGCTGAAAATTGTGTCAAGAACAATTAGTTCATTGGAATTTATTGTATTTAAGACACAATGGATGGATTATTGTGCTGATATAAGGACACTAACCACAGAGGAAAATTGTTTTGTTTTTATCCAATCATGGTGTATGGATATAGTCAGCCTGTATATCTTATTCAGCCCCAATTAACCTTGAGAAAGTGGTGGTTGGTCACCTTCTTGAACTACTGTAGTGTGGGTACACTCACAGGGCTTTTAGGGATGATGTTCCAGGATTTTGATCTTACAACAATGAAAGAAATGTGACACAGTTACAAGTCACAAGTAGCTTGAAGCTTTTCCCATTCATCTGCTGCCCCTATTCTTCTGTTAGAGACCATGGGTTTGGAAGATGCTGTCAAAGGAGCCTTAGCAAGTTGTTGCAGCATATTTTGTAGATGGTATATTTTGCCCCAACCGTGTAAAGGAGGGAGTGACTGATCCGTGTGGGGGTTGATGAGATGCTAGTCAAGCAAGCTGTTTTTATCTGGATGTGTTGAGCTTCTTGACTGTTGTTGGAGCATTTTCCACAAACTTCACTGGAACAATCATAAATATTGTGGCTAAAGGGCAGTTTAAAGACTGGAAGTTCTGCAGTGAATAACTAATCCCCTGGACAGCACTGCTACCTTCCTTCCTGCTTTTCTTGCATGCTTTTGTGTCTGAAAAACACTTAATGGAAAAATCTGAATATTAATTCTAATGGTTGAAACAGATACTGCTGTATCATTGGTCCTCTGAAATATTCTTCATATCAAGATAATTATAAACCAAAAAAAGCTAAGTTTCAATTTTTTTATCAAATTTACTGTCAAAGAGATGTTAGAATCTTCAGGATTTTAAGAAGAGTTTTACAATTGAAAATTGGAAAATTTGTGTTGTCATTTGATTTGATTTATTATTATTACATTTATTGGGATACAGTGAAAAGTATTGTTTCTTACATGCGATACAAAGCACATCGTACATTGCGAAGGAGAGAGGTTGAAGAATGTAGTGTTACAGTTATCGCTGGTTGTGAAGAAAGATCAACTTAATATAAAGATAGATCCATTCAAAAGCCTGATGGCAGCAGAGAAGAAGCTGTTCTTGAGTCCGTTGACATGTCCTCAGACATTTGTATTTTTTTTCAGACAGAAGAAGGTGGAAGAGAGAAGGGGTGCGTGGGATCCTTGATTTTGCTGGCTACTTTTCCGAGGCAGTGGGAAGTTTAGACAGAGTCAATGGGTGGGAATCTGGTTTGCTTGATGGACTGGCTTCATTCGCGACCCTTTGCAGTTTCTTGCAACCTTGGGCAGAAGAGGAGCCACATCAAGCTGTGATACAGCCAGAAAGAATGCTTTCTATGGAGCATCTGTAAAACTCTTGGTGAGAGTTGTAGCAGACATGTCTGATCCCTGGCCCAAAATTATAACCTAAATCACACATATTATGCAAAATTCATAATAAAATCATATTATAGCACATTCTTTTTAGGGTGGTTACCTTAATGAAAACACACCATAGCAGTTAACTGATTTTGGATTGGGGGCGATTCTCTCATCCTGCTGTGCTAATTTTTTTTAGCACACTGGCTGTGAGATTTAGGTGGCTGCCAAATTAGCGCAATCTGTGCTGAGCATCTGGCCTTTTGGGAGGGGAGTGGAATTGTGGGGGAGGGCAGGAGATCGAGGCTGCGATGAAGGAGAGAATCAAGACTCAGCCTGGGCATGCTGGGGGATGGCCAACGATCAGATCATGGTGGGGGTGGGGGGTGGGGGGGGGGGGGGTGGGGGGGGGGGGGGGGGGAGGTAGAGGGCCAGTGTTACAGGGCTAATGATTGAGCTGACCAGCAATTGGGAAGTGGGCAGACAAAGCCACTCCACACGCACCGATCTCAGCACTGACAGTGGCCCGCTCAGCACTCTGCTGCCTGTCTCTCTGACGGTAATAGATCAATCTCCTCTAACTTCCAACAGGATTTACGGTGAGACACTCAGCAGTGCACAGATTCTTCTCTGAACATCTACTCAAAAAAACAGCATGATTTACTCCAGTTTTCACAAAAGTTTGACAGTCAGAATATTTTTGGACAATTACCCCTGGCTTGTTTCATCAAACAGGTTCAGGAATTTGATCAACTACCTTTTCAGAGCAATTAAATAATCCCATAATTGTTCGACAGAATCACATCAGAAAATGATAGTCAACCTTATTTCTAAACAATTGGCAAATGTACAACATAGAAATGAAACAAAGCACCAATTTCCAAAGAATTGACTTTGCATTGCCTAGCTGTCACCTTTAATTTAATAGATATCTTTTTAAAATAAAAGCCTGAGATAGACTGCAAGGCTTTTAAATAGGATTGATTAGAAACAAAATTGCAGATTACAGAGCCTTGACACTTTCATGTAAGGGTATCAAAAGTAACAGAATAGTGTTTCATGAAATAACTGACTGATAGTTTCAGAATTTATTGCACGGTCTACCGGAACATAATTTTTACATAATGAAATTGGAATGCATTTTAAAATCATTACTCATTGATTGGAGAGGGTTTTTCTCTTTTTAATCAGATACTTAAAAACAACTGGAATCTTTTTCTCTGTACTTTTTGCAGAGTCTCAGGCTAATGTCAAGGTGACGTTAGTAGAGGAATGATCAGTATAGGTGGTGATTTTAAAAGAACACACACAACCAAATTATTTGGGCTCCTTAACAGTTTTTTCACATTATTTTCTAATATTTTTTACATTTATTTGACAAAGACATTAACTCAGAGTTAAAAACATAAAATATTGAAGTATAAAAAGCAGTGCTTGGCCTCTGCTTTACTCATCAAAACAGCGGAAAGTCATTGCCTATTGTTTGTCTCTCCTACTTTGTTCAGCATCAAATTCATCATTTTATTTCCAAAAAACAAACTCTAGAAACCATGGTTCCTCTAAAGATATCCGAATTTCATTGCAGGTACCACCTGCGATACATGGTTTCTTCAAAACACTGAAGCTGATGGTTCTTATTTCTTAACAGCAAGAAAAATATCATGCTGTCAGATTATCCCAGTGGTAACGTTTGGAAATATACACTTATTTTCCAGCAGTTTCCTTTTTTTTCATTAATTTTGATCACCATTAAGTGGATCCTGATGGCAAAATTGCAATCCTGTAACCACATAAGCAAACACAGTATGCATATCAAATGTGAATGCAAAGGAATTTAATTTTAAAGTGCCCTAGGAACTGAATAAATTGTAGACTGTTTGATCCAAGTATGCAGATCTTCAAAGTACACACTCAATTTTAAGTTTTCCATACCTTCTGCATGTTTCACAGGCAGCTGGGTGCATCCATTATATTGCAGTATAGGTCTCACACTGTTTCTCATGGTCAGTTACCAAGCTGTACAATGAGGTCCTATGAGAGATAATACACCAGTGTGCAAAGTGATCGGATTGTATTATTCAAGGAGTAGAAGTTAGCCAATCAATCTCATCTTTTCTGTTTCTCTCACTCAAATTGATATGAGACCATTCTCATTTATCGTGGAGCAACAATTATATTTCAGCATGAAAACATGATAGGTGGAAATTCCCCCCCCAAAAAAAATTTCCAAGTGCCGAATTTACGTAAAGACTGCAGTAACTGCCCATCTGACCTGGCAGCATGGGAATTATCGGAGAAGGCATTGGTCCTGTGTCCTGACATCATCATGCACTTGTGCAATATATTTCAGTTAGTGGGTTGGAAGCGTATTGGCACGCCACCAATCAAGCAGGCAGTTTCATCCATTAAGAGGCCAATTCAATGCAACTTTATCTGACCTGTCTATATTTATGGTTGGCAGATGGGCTGATTAGCCAGGCGACCTTCCGTTTTAGCAAAATCCTGAATCGGGATGAATGAGCAGGTCTGAAATAAAATTAGCAAATGTGTCTGGGAATTAAGGTCTGGCATGATTGTGCTGCCCAGACACTCATGGGCACATAGTTTTCTTAACATCAATTTTATGTTTCAAGGGTCATCAGCTCCCTGAGACATCTCTGCAGTAGCTATCGCCCTGAAACAGCGCTTTGGAAGCTCCCTTTTCTTGGCACTGCCCTCCTCCTGACCTCCCTGGCATCACTCAGTCTTTCTCAGAGTGCATTTTACATGGAATACCATTAATTAACCAACCAGCATGAAATTGAACCCCAAATCCAGAACACATTTTGCAACTGCTTTTGAGCCCACAAAGCATGTGGATGATTAATTCAGGCCAATGTTCTTGCAAGGTTAAAATTACCCTTTGTTTTAAAGGCATACTTTTCAAATGAAATTCAAACATTTCAATATAGAATGAGTTGGCATCTGTACAACTGCACCAGATAGAATTTGTAATATGCACAAAGATACCAGAAGCTGAATTCATTATAGGAAAGCATTATTATAATGAGGAGTCTTTTATCACTAAGTAAGAGGTCATGAAATGAGAAGCGCAGCATTTGACTTTTTTATTAAACTTTCCCACCTCAACAGCCAAGACTTGTGGCAAATGTTCCTCCATTTAGTTAAGTATCTAAGGCTATGTGTTCCCTTAGGAATGCTACTGATCTGCAGGAGACAAAAAAAAAGCATTTTCTGCCAAATTACCTTTCATGTGGCTGCCAAATATAATTCTAATACTTTGGGATTTATTTGTGCTATTGGTTTTATGAGTTGATTTTTTGGGAACATATAATTCTAACATTGCTATTGCTCCAATAAAGATGTACTAATGGAAACTCTGACCTCTTGGCTCTCCAACAGCTGATCTTGCTCCCCATCCCCTCATAACTACAATCTCGGGAATAGTTGATCTCCTTCTCCTCACCAACCTTCCCCCAACACCCTCCCCAACCCCCTCCCCCCCAGTCTCAATCTGCATGCTCCATGAACTTACCCCAATTACTTTCCCACCTCAACAGCCAAGACTTGTGGCAAGTGTTCCTCCATTTAGTTAAGTATCTGAGGTTGTGTGGTTCCTTTAGGAATATTGCTGTTCTACAGAAGACAAAAAAAAAGCATTCTCTGCCAAATTACCTTTTATGTGGCTGCCAAACATAATTCTAATACTTTGGGGGCAATTTTACCACAGTGTTCCCAGGCGCAATGTGGTTGGTAAGATTGGGTGTAAAGCGCTTAGCACGACTGGCTCTGGTTTTCATGATCAGTGGCATTTTACGAGCTCCGGATTTATGGTGTGGTCTTGTGAGGAATAGGCATGCTCCCCATGAACAAGGAGCAATCGATTCACCCTTACCGGTGGAACCAGAAGTCATTTGGACCCCTGCCAGGGAGGCCAAAGGCAAGGGGAGAGATGCTGCTTGGGTAATGCCAGACTGGCAGTTCCATCTGGGTACCTGGGCAATGAATCTTTGAAGGATTTCAAGTTTGAGGACTCTTGGCATGAGCAACATCTCATTGTTAGATTAATAAATTGACTAAAGTAATGAGATGCCTATAGTGTTTGAATTATTGTTTCAAGATGAAATCATTTGCAACATATTCTGGCCAACCACTTCTGCAGTGTTCTTTAATTCTAGCACATCCTTCATCTACATTCTGCATTTGCTGTATTTTATTGAGTTTTTGTGTTGTTTGTCTTGGGAATTTTATAGTCAATAAGCTATATAACCCTACATGCTCAACAAGACTTATGTCCTCCTCTGTTAGTCTCTGCTCAGTGACTCTGCGTTGTTGTGCGTCATGAAGGCTACCTTCGACTTTCGAGTAGGCATTCTCCAAGGCGGCCTTCACAACACATGACAGCGCAGAGTCACTGAGCAGAGACTGGTAGCCAAGTTCTGCACACGTGAGGACGGCCTCAACAGAGATCTTGGGTTCATGTCGCACTATCTGTCACCCCCATGACTTGCCTGGGTTTGCTAAACCTCACTTACTGTACTATCTGGAGACAATACGCATCTCTTTAACCTGGGCTTAATGCTCCTTCCATCACATTGTTGGCCTCTTTAAAACTTGAATAGCAGGTTAGGTATAAAGACTCACAATATTGTAATCAGTAATGTGTAAACTGGCTGTGCTATTATATGCTCTGTCTGAGGCCAGAACTCTCCATTCGCCTGACGAAGGGGCAAACCTGAAAGCTTGCAAGCTTACTAGCAAATAAATCGGTTGGACTTAAACCTGGTGTTGTCAGACTTCTCACTGTGTTTACTTCACATTATTGGCAGTGCATTCTTCACACCAATGCAGCCTTTTTCTTGAGCATTGAATAAGGTGATTCTTGGTTTTTCCTCTATTTGGTATTTCTATGTGCTAAGGACTGCACTGTATCAGCTGCCTTTCTCTGCAAAATTATTTCTTCACTGTGAATAAAAATGTTGTTTTGCTTTCTGTCTTCTTGTTATCTCCGCAGCATTTGATAGAGCTAAATCTTTCTTCAACTGCAAAAAATCTTCTAAGACTCCCGCAACAATGAAATCCCAAATTTGCTTTTCAGGGCTTCATGTTTACAATTTTCAGCAAATAATAAAGAAACCTATGCTCTTTCTCGCAGTTGTTGGGTGGACCTATTGAATTTTGCATTCTCTATAATGGTCTTTTATTTCAAAGACTAAAGTTAGTATTAAAGGATTGATAAATACTTCATACATACTATGTATTTTTTATGACTTTTCTGATCTCTATGCACTACTGCCTATGCCATAGAACAAAGTATGACCTGATCTTTGTTAGTCTCCTTTACTAGTCCTGATGCTGTTTTAGGAACATAGGAATTAGGAATGACAGTAGGCCCTTCAAGCCCACTCCAGCATTCTATAGGATCATGGCTGCTCTCCATCTCATCCTAACTCCACTTTCCTGCCTTTTTCTCATAGCTCTTTAGCCTCGTTTTGATCCAATATTTATCTATCTCTTTCTTAAATCCAATGATTGATTCTGCATCCACTGCACTCTGGAATAGTGAGTTCCATAGATTCACAACCCTCTGTGAGAAGTAGCTTCTCCTTTTCTCTGTCTTGAATCTCTCCCCCTTTTACCCTACAACTATGACCTCTTGTCCTATACTGTTCTGGAAGAAGGTCACATTTGAGTAACATTTACTTTATCAATCCTGTTGAGTACAATACATACTTCAATCAAATCCCCCCTCATTCTTCTGTAGTCCAACTAGTACAAGCTCAAATTACTCAACTGCCCTTCATCTGACAGAATTTTCCACTTTCAAAAATGGAATCAATCTGGTGAACCTCTTCTGAACCGTCTCCAGCGCACCACACCCTTTCTCAAAGAAGGTGACAGAAACTAAACACAATACGCCAAGTGTGGTCTCATCAATGCCTTATACAATAAACCTGGTAAACCTGCGATATCAGATCTGCCACTTTCAATTTAATCTGGGCATTTCATATGTTAGACACACTGTGATAATGGTAGGCTTCTCTGTAGTTTGGTTGAAGATCTTTCCATACTGAGCTGATCCCACAATTGTTTCTCTTGCTGCTTCTTCCAGTTGCTGGACTTTTCATTCATTGTCCACCATCACTTCTATATTCATCATTGTGGTCTTAGATGTGGCAGTCATGAATCTGGATTTAAAGCTGAAAGTTAGACCATTTGCAACTTTCCTATTTTAATTGATCATTAAGTTAACTATATGCAATACATTCAGCACAAGGCTCTATTTTGAACTATCCCTGTGCTCTGCTGTTGTAGAATCTTCTATCACTGATGATGCAAACTATTTAACACTAACCTTTATACTCTAGTTGTCATAATTGTGATTTCACAGAATAGGCATTATCTGGCAGTTCAAGTCTAAAGCTCAGAATAATTCTCCTGCTATACTCCAACTTGTTCTAACATGTCGTCCAATTAGGTGAAATGTTTTCTCTCTATATAAATAAGTATTTTCTGTGCGATTTAAGATTTGTGCTGTGACATTTATATTGCAGTGCTTAGTGGATTCGTGTGAAATTCATCTTTTAATTATTTTAACTCGTTTATTTTGAAACTATATAATTTAGTGGACATGGAGTATAGGGCAGAATTTCACACTGGTGGAAAGTTAAACCGGTGGGATTTTACAATCCCACTAAAGTTAATGGATCCTACATTACCACTGAAATTTCCGCCCATAATGTAACTATGCCAATTTTTAAGCCGTGTGTAACTTTCATCATGTTGACGACAAGACATTGCAACTATCGCATTGTATTTCAGATTATAGTATTTAATAAGCAAATCCCTGTCGCGCAAGTTCTTGGTCCTTATAGAAAATTACATGTCACATTCTGAATTTAAGTTTATCATTTAAGTGTGTCACACGTGAGACTGTGTGTTTTACATCAGTGTGATCCACGGACACAACTCAGAAGATATCATAAACAATGAAAGTGAAGGTCAAATTCTTGACAAATGAGGCACTTGGGTTGATTTTTATTTTGGGTACATATCGTGCGAGCAGAATGATTGGCATTTCAGGGTGGGAACTTGTCATGCTTAATGTTTATTTATTAGTGTCAAATGTTAGCTGTGAATCTCAGGTTAGAGGGATTAGCGGGTAAGAATGTAGGAATGGAGGGTAGGGCCTGGGTGGGATTGTTGTCAGTGCAGGTTCAATGGGCCAGATGGCCTCCTTCTGCACTGTGGGGTTTCTATGATTCTATGAATGTTTCTGGCAGATGCATTTTTCAGCTGTTTATCAGCCCACTCCAAATATGTGACAGAGTGCAGGTTGGTGGGAGCAGTTGGTAATATTAGGCTGCAAACTTGCCCAGCTACTATCTTGACACAGTTAAAATCATGGATGGAAGTAGGCCCACTGTCTTCATGTAATGAGTTGTGTTTGGACAAAGATCTGGGAAATTGGATTAGCCTGGCTAGCTTCTTTTCAGCTGGCATAGAATGATGGATTGAATGATCTCCTTCTGTGCCATCAATTTTTAAGACATGTGTAACTTTCATCATATTAACATCAAGACGCTTTGCTGGTCATGGGTATTCAATCAGAATTACAAAAGCTAATCCTATTTAATCAATTTATTTCCTCCCTCGATCCAAAGAGCTTTGACTTTAAATATAATCTCTCAATGAGGTGTTTTATGCAATTTCTTTCTGAAAAATCAACATGTATCATATCTGGTACATTATGATAATTTCCTAATTCTGTTTTATCCTCAGAGAATTCCAAGAACATTGTAAGCCATGAACTGCCTTTCACAAATACATTCAGGTTTTGAATTATCACCACTATTCCTGTTCAATGTGTATGAATTGCTTCAATAATGAAAAATAATATTTTCTCTACCACAAAAATTGCCATGACATGCTTCTGATATCTCCTGTCTTTAAACAGAAGACCACACTTCTGGAAATATTTGGTATTTATGGTATGATGAGCAGCTAATAATTCTAACCCACGCGCAACTTTTCCAATTTTTACCTAAATGTCCTTGAGCGTTCGTAGGTGGATTCCATTTAGTACAGAGTTACCTTATGAATTAAAGTTTTAATTTACTTATTAGTCACAAGTAAGGCTGACATGAACACAGCAATGAAATTCCCCTAGTTGCCACATTCCAGCGCCTTTTCGGGTCAATGCACCTAACCAGCACATCTTTCAGACTGTGAGAGTAAACTGGAGCACCTGGAGGAAACTCATGCAGGCACAGAGTGAACATGCAAACTCCACACAAGCAGTGACTCAAACAGATAATTGAACCCAGGTCACAAGTGCTATGAGGCACCAGTGCTAACCATTGTGCCACCATGCTACCCAAAACAGACACTGCCGCCATGCTGTCATAGAACTTGACAGCTTCCTGTCAGGGAATTGAACCCCAGTCACCCACGTGACAGGCAGAAACCCTAACCTCCGCACTAACAAGGAATGAAGAAGTCTTACAACACCAGGTTAAAGTCCAACAGGTTTATTTGGTAGAAAAAGCCAGTAGCTTTCAGAGGGTTACTCCTTTGTCAGGTAAGTGGGAGTTCTGTTCACAAACAGGGCATATAAAGACATAAACACAGTTTACAAAATAATGGTTGGAATGTGAGTCTTTACAGGTAATCAAGTCTTAAAGGTGTAGACACCTAAAAGCTAGTAGCTTTTGCTACCAAGTAAACCGTTGGACTTCAACCTGGTGTTGTGAGACTTTTAACTGTGTTTACCCCCATCCAACGCTGGCATTTCCATATCATGACTAACAAGGCAGTTGCAGTGGAATGTTCAATAGTACAGTTTTTAATGGTCATTTGATTTGCAATCTCTATTTTTCCTGTGAAATCCATATGTATCTTCTATTTCTTTAAGTGTTGGCAAGGATTCAATTCAGATCAGGAGGTATCTGGATATGCACCTCAAGTGCCATAACTTGCAGGCTACGGATCAAATGTTGAAAAGTGAGGTTAAGCAGGGAGTCTTATTTTTCAGAGTAGTTCTTTCTGTACCTTCTATTGATTCTGAACAATAGAAAATGACTCTAAAGAATTCAATTAAATTTTCTGCCATATTCCATTCCTCCTGTTATATTGCTCTATATCAATAGGTCTCTGAAATTCTTCTCTAATGCACTGCTTTCTAAATATATCCAAATATCGCATTGCTTGTTCCCAGTCCCTCTAATGAAGTTATTCTTTCAAATATAGATGATCAAAATTGGCATTTCTACTTGTATTCTTTCTAGACAATAAAGCACAAAATCATTATTTGATCATCAACTTAATTAGTCGCATCAAGCCATCTTTGAAATTATCTACAATAGGGTTAAATATGTAGCTTAGGCGACTGAAAAGAAAGCATCCATAAATAACTAAGTGACAGAGAGAACTGAGTACCACTCACAAACCATTAGCACTGGAAGACACTTCTCCTTTGCAGTTGATTAGTCATCCCTTTCACTGATATTAGGAGTGACCATTAAATTAAAAGTTGCTGTCTTTTTCCCAAAAGCTAAATATTCTATGAAGTCAAATCATGGAATAGATGCAAAAATCAATTGATGTTATTTGGTCAGGTTGCATTTAGCAAAATTATAAGGAAAAATAAGACATGCATTTACACAATGTCGTTCATGACCCTGTCAGGTAGACTGATCCAACAGCAATTCCACTTAAATTTAGCAACACAAATCAAAGGCATTTCATTGTAACTATAATTACAAATAATTCTGAGAATAAATTCCAGTGTTTTGCAGATGGTACAATGCTGATATAGATGGCCAATGCCAAAGTTACACAGGTTAAGTAACAGAATGTGAATGTGATCGAGAATCAAGAAACCCAACTGGACGAACCATATAAACACGTGGCTAGGAATATTGCAGTGAATAACTCACCTTCTGACTCCCCAAAGATGATCCACTATCTACAACGCTCAAGTCAGGAGTGTAATGGATGGGTGCAGCTCCAACAACACTCATCCAGGACAAAACAGCCCACTTGATTGGCACCACATCTACAAACATCCACTCTCTTCACCACCGACGCTCAGTGGCAACAGTGTGTACTATCTACAAGATGCACTGCAGCAATTCACCTGAGACCTTAGACAGTACCTTCCAAATCTATGACCAATTCCATCTAGAAAGACAAGAGCATCAGGTAAATGGGAATATCACCACCTGAAAGTTTCTCTTTAAGCCATTCACCTTCCTGACTTGAAATATGTCGCCACTCCTCCACAGTCACTGGGTCAAAACCCTGGAATTCGCTCCCCAGTAGCATCGACTGCAGCTGTTCAAGAAAGCAACTCACCACCACCTTCTCAAGGGCAGCAAGGAATGGGCAATAGATGCTGGCCAGCCAGTAACACCCATGTCCCTCAATGAATAAAAATAAAATAGACAGGTAAGGGCCAGATAAAATTCATTGTGGAGAAATGCAAACTGTTTTAATAGGTGCAAAATACCCATGATGGGACCATTACTTAAACTGAAAGAAAATAATATGAATACAGAATGAAAGGTACCTGTGAGACCTGATTGAGAATAATTTGACATTTTCACAACAGGACTCAGTAGCAGTGAATAAAACAAATCAGACCTTGGAGAACATTTAAAGGCCTTTATCAAGCCAAAATAGTACTGTAACCTTGCAATTTTACAGACCATTTGTTCAAAAGAACTTAAAATATTGAGCACAGTTCCTCTCACCACATATATCTCAGGAATTATGAAACCAATGGAAGGAAACATAAGAGACCAACCAGAATGATTGAAGAGATTGTTAGAGCATTTTTGTAAATGGAGAATGTTTTCACTGGTAGAGTGAAAGTTGAGATGATACTGTTATTGTTTTTAGAATTGTAAATAGCCCTAATAATGCAGACATTGAAGAGGAATTTTAACTTGTCTCGAATAATAGAACTAGCCTTCTTAAAGGAGGGGAACATTCAAAGCAAATTTTCCAGCCCCGCCGTGCCTGGCACAGATCACATCGATCCCAGAAGATAGCCTTAAAAATCAGTTCCCCGCCTGGTGCCAAATGGTTTGCAATTGTCCCAGTCCCTTTCCACTGGCGCAACCCGAAACCTATCCTTTCTGAGGCTGATTAGCATGAGATTGACTTGATTTCAATAGCATTTGCGAGTTCAGCACATGATTGTCCTCCTTCCTGGCCTGTTTTCACCTCGCTATTGGGACATCATACGGGTGCAAATCAATACTGGCCTCTTAAAGTATTGTTCAGGTGTCACAGTTGTGAGGGCGGATGAAGAGGTGATTACCCCTCAGCACCAGTTTCCAGAGTGCGAGAGAACTGATTAGCTATTGCCGTGGTGCGGGGTGAACTTTAACCTGATGTTGTGAAACTTTTTACTGGACTGGTAGCATTCATGACAGCAAAGTAGATCTGTCATTATCCCCTCTTCCGATAGTGTCTTTTGTGCAGTAGCCACTAAAACAACAAGTTAACAACATCCTCTGAATCCATTTGCTGATGATTAGTATTGCTTCAGAATTTATACAACATTGACCTTCTGAATTGTGTAGCTGAGCTGGTTCTGTGTCTCCTCCTGGAATGATGATGTTGGCTTCTGAGACATTGAGGTGATATTGCTTGTTCCTCCTTGTGACTGTCCTGGGTAAATCCAGCTTCTCTGCTAAACTAGCTGCTTTAAAATCTCATTTCTTTAATCTTGATTAAATGTGTAAATTAGTTGTTCTTATATTCTTACATTTGACAGCCACCAGCTTGTAGAGCAGCACAAGACCATAAGGCCATAAGACATAAGAGCAGAATTAAATCACTCGACCTATCATGTCTGTTCCACCATTCAATCATGGCTGAGGTTTTTCTCATCTCCATCCTCCTGTCGTTTCCTCATAACCTTGATCCTCTTATTAATCAAGAACTTATCTATTTCTGTCTTAAAGATGCTCAATGACTTGGCCTCCACAACCTTCTGCGGCAAAGAGTTCCACAGATTCAACACTCTCTGGCTGAAGAAATGTGTCTGTTTTAAAGGATCATCCCTTTAGCCTGAGGTTGTGCCTTTTGCTTCTAGATTTTCCTACTAGTAGAAACATCCTCTCCATGTCCACTCTATCCAGGCCTTGTAGTAACTTGTAAATTTCAATAAGATCCCCTCTCATCCTTCTAAACTCTAATGAGTACAAACCTAGAGTCCTCGGCCATTCCTCATACGACAAGCTCTTCATTCCAGGGATCATTCTTGTGAATATCCTCTGAAACCTTTCCAAGGTCAGCACATCCTTCCTTAGATGTGGGGCCCAAAACTGCTCACAATACTTCAAATAGGGTCTGACCAGAGCCTTATACAGCCTTAGAAGTATATCCATGCACTTGTAGTCTAGTCCTCTCAACATGAATGCTAACATTGCATTTGCCTTCCTAACTGCTGACTGAACATGCATGTTAACCTTAAGACAATGACTCCCAAGTCCTTTTGTGTTTCTGATTTCCTAAGCATTTTCTCATTTAGAAAATAGTCTATACTCCCACTCCTCCTTCCAAAGTGCATAACCTCACACTTTTTCACATTGTATTCCATCTGCCACTTCTTTGTCCACTCTCCTAGCCTATCCAAATCCTTCCTCAGCCTGCCTGCTTCCTCAATACTACCTGTCCCTTTATTTATCTTTTTATCATTTGCAAACTTAGCAACAATGCCTTCAGATCTTTCTTCAGAATGCATATTCTAAAAAGCTGTGGTCCCAGCATTGACCCCTGAGGCACACCACTAGTCACTGGCTGACATCCTGAAAAAATACCTCTTTATTCCCACTCTCTGCCTTCTGCAAGTCAGCCAATCCTCTATCCATGCCAGAATTTTACCCTTAACACCATAGGCACTTAACTTATTTAACAGTCTCCTATAAGGTACAATCTTGTCTACTGTGATTAATCTGGTAGCATGGTGGCACAGTGGTTAGCATTGCTGCCTCACAGAGCCAGGGACCTGGATTCAATTCCGGCCTCGGGTCACTGTCTACGTGGAGTTTGCACATTCTCTTCATGTCTGCATGGGATTCCTCTGGGTGCATTGATTTCTTCCCATAGTGCATAGCTGTGTGGATTATGTTGATTGGCCATGCTAAATTGACCCTAACATTTGGGGTATTAGCAAGATAAATACGTGAAGTTACGTGGGTGGGATTGTGGCCGTGCACACTCGATGCACTGTACTGTAAGGATTCTACAATTTTCCTTTGTTATTGATATACCTTTGGAGTTTTTCCTTTGTCTCTCATCTATGTTCTTTAATTATGAATTACTTAAAGAAGAGAGAAAATTGAAAGCCTGAGAAACCAAAAATCCAAAGTTAAAAACACCATCATAAGTACCCTTGATTATCAAGAAAGATCCTTTCCATTTAATGGTGGATTCTGAATGACAAACACATTAAAACAGTTCACTTTATTTGGTATCAGTCATCGTGGGTGGCACAGTAGCATTGTGGTTATCACTATTGCCTCACTACGCCAGGGACCTGGGTTCAATTCCCTTAACTATTTGTGTGGAGTTTGCTTGTTCTCCCCCTATCTGCATGGGTTTCTTCCCTGTGCTCTGGTTTCCTCCTATATTCTGTTTAGGTGTTGGTTAGGTGCATTGACCTGGACTGTGGCGACTAGGGGAACTTCACAGTAGCTTAAATGCAGTGCTGATGTAAGCCTTACTTGTGACCAATAAAATTAAATTTAACTTTTAAATAGCTGCATTAGTGACCTCTGGTGATTTCAGGTGTCAAAAATTGCAAAACTTGATTTTAAAACTTATTCTTAATGTATCTAAATTCAATATTAAGGTAATAATTTTTGAAGTGTCTTCTAAACCTTGGGAGGTAAAGTTTATTATGGTTAAAGTTTATTTATTAGTGTCACAAGCAAGCTTCCATTAACACTGCAAGGAAGTTACTGTGAATATCCCCTAGTCGCCACAGTCTGGCACCTGTTCGGGTACACTGATAGTGAATTTAGCATGACAGCATGGTGGCATAGTGGTTAGCACTGCTGTCTCACAGCGCCAGGGACACAGTGTCAGTTCCCAGCTTGGGTCATGGTCTGTGCAGAGTTTGAACATTCTCCCTGCATCTGCGTGGATTTCCTCCGGGTGCTCCAGTTTCCTCCCACTTCCAAAGATGTGCGGGTTAGGTGGATTGGCCATTCTAAATTGCCCCTTGATGTCAGGGAGACTAGCTACGGTTAATGCATTGGGTTAGGAGGATAGGCTCTGGTGGTATTGTGGTCGGTGCAGACTTGATGGGCCAAATGGCCTCCTTCTGCACTGCAGGGATTCTATGAAAAATGATCTTCTATGAAAACCCAGCCATGTGGGATGCTGATTAATTCTTTCAACACCTCACAGAGAACTGGTATTCTACTATCAATGACAGAGTCATGAGCTCATTTACCCTGTTGAGCTAACTTGTAGACTGGATGCTACACTTTTCTCACAACGTTGTTAAAATTTCTGTTTGTATAGTCATCCAGTGTTCCATTGGGCTATCAAGTAGGCACAGCACCTCCATAAGGCGTGGCCACTGTCTGCCACTGGTAGAATACTAGCAACAGTGGGACGAGTAAGAAGTCACTTAAGGGCTTCAGTTGGTCTCTAGGTAGGCAAGCTGTCTTCAGCCTTTCCCATCTCAGATTTAATCAGGGAATTGGGAAACTGATGAAGTCTCCTCCCTCTAACTTGCCATCCAATTAGAAGGCCACATTGCCTCCCAGCCTACTCCAGGGCAGCATTAAATTCCATCCCTTGCATATAGAACTATAACAGTTTCTACTCATCAAGTATTTTTATCTCAGTAAAATGCCCAAAGTCTCTCCAAGTGTGGGTTATCAAAAAGAAGCTAACATGAAGCCACATGAGGAGATATTAGGACAGAAAAGAGGTAGATTTTAAAGAGTATTTTAATGGAGGAGAGAGGGATCAGAGAGGCAGAATGATTTAGGATACAGAGCTTGGAACCTGGCAACTGAAGACACAGCCACCAATACTGGAATAATTAGAATCAGTGATATGCAAAAAGTCAGAATTGGAGGACTACAGGTATCTTAGTGATTTTCAGAGATGGTGGACATAACAAAGATAGGGAAGGATAAGGCCATGGGTGAATTTGAAACAAGGAATTTTAAAATCTAGGCAATTCCAGACCAGGAATCAACAGAGGTCAGAAGCACTGGAATGGTGGGCCAAGGGGAGACTCAGTAGAATTTGGGCAGTAGAGCTTTGAATGACTTCAGGTTTACAGGAGGTGCAGGGTGAGAGGCTGACCAGTCATGCATTGGAATAGTCAAGTTGAGAGGTTACAAAGATATGGAAGGTGACTTCAGCAATATGAGCTGAGGTGCTGGATGCAGACAATGTTGTGAAGGTGAAAGTTGGTAGTCTTGGAGCAAATTTCTGCTCATCCAATGTCGGACAATGAGAGTGACAAATCAGTTTGAGAAGCTGAAGGATGTGGTAGTGACTACAATGATGATTAATTTTATGAATTATAATGCATTGTGTTTCCTCTCATGGTTTAGTATTTATTGTGACAAAGTGGTTATCAATAAAGTTAAATAATTAAGAACACTCACGCTGACATAGATTAATGCATGGATGCTTTTTAGCAGTAATAAGAAAGCTGAAATCGTGTTCCTTGTTTATTACCAGCAATCAAAGTCATAGTAAGAGTCAGTCAATAACACCAGCCAGTTCTGACCATTCTTTGACAGAGCTTTGTTTCACTCTGAATGTCTATAAACAACACAAATTCCCCACGTGAGTAAACCATCTATTTCTTAACATAGATCTCATGGATTTTTTTCTTATTCTATTCATAGCTATTCTAGACTGTAGTAAAATTGAAAAATCATAATGATAGAAGAAAAATTATGGTTTTTTTCCTAATTATTTCAATTTATTTGATGTATCATTAGCACTCAGAGCAAAACATCCCCATAATATCAACAAATAAACTTTGCTATTGTCAATGCTGGCAGATCTTATGATTTTGCTGATGCTGCACCCTAGCTTGGGTTTCCTGGCAGTGAGCGGGGCGATTAGCAAACAGTCCCGTTGGAAACAATGGGACCATAAGATGCGTGCTGCCTTCCGCCAACACTAACACGCAATGGAGTGAAAGAAAAGTCCCGCTCGTAGAATACAAACATTTATAATAGTTACAGTCATCAGCAAATAACATCTTATTCTTCAAATAATGTTGTTATAAACTAATCTTCTTAATCATTTAGTGTAAAGATGTAAAGGTATTTAAGTAATGGAATTTTTTATTACACTACATAAATAAACAGACAAAGTATGCTTGACATTTTGAATAAAGGATGAGAGTCCTGGTGCGGTGGTACAGATGTAAATATTAGGCCACACATTGCCCATCTTCAGTTACCAAATGGCTACCAAGTAACCAAAATGTCAGGCAAGGAGTGCATGTTCAATCGTGTGCTGACTGCATCACTGGCCATTAGATAAAGGACAAATACGAGGTATGCTTCACTATACTCAAGGCTGAAACAGGAGTTAAACATCATGTACTTCTGCATGTGCAAGAGGACAAACAGATCTCCCTGCTGTTCAAGACTGTCTTACCCTAAGGGTGCTAGATGGTGTCAGAACCTAATGAGATGATGTTTTGTACAAGATATATGTGCAAACTGTGGCAACAGCTACACAATTGATAATATATTGGGAGAGCAGGATGATCATTATTTCATTTAGCATTATAGAGTAAATAGACTTCTGTTTATTTAAGTAGCCCTAGGATTTTGGATGAGGGTGATTGACAGAGTCATGTGATGATATGGTTTTTGTGCAGTCCTGGATGAGTAGCAGAGAGAAAAAAAGCCTTTACAAAATGGAGTTGGAGTTTGGCTGTGCTGGTTGAAGTTAAAGGAGTTTTGCAGGCTTCCAAAACCTCAATATCTCTTTGAAATCACCAAGGCTGCTACACTTTTTATTGCAAGTATGTCTGTGATTGCTAACTCTACTTAAGGTGGTCCAGGACTCTAACAAAGCCATATGTTTACCCAATACATGGGAAGCCTCAAACCTCACCATTCTGGCGCAACATTTCTACTCTGCATGCCTGCATGCTCTTTAATTAGAGGTTGCCAAATTTCTGAGACACAGGGCAACATATTGAACTCCGGGCAGAGTGCTAGCTGAGGTGGGAAAACTCAGCTGCATGGCTAAGTTTTCTCTCCATGTTCATTGGCACTCTGGGCACAGAAAGTCTGGAAGTGTGGTTTTTGCTGTCATGCTGGTGGCGGGGCCTGATAAAGATAGCAACATTATCTCCATTGAAAAGAAAAGCGCCCTGATCCATGCTGAAAAGAAAACTCTCCCCCCTCCACTTCCCAACAACCCTTCTTCCCACACATAAGAGGAAACCCACCAATGAAGTTGTCCAGGCGATCCACCCTGGCAGTGACCCCAGCAGTCCATCAACTGTGTTCCTTTCCTATCCCATTGGCTAAACCTATCCCAGTGGGTAGCCCCTTAGCTGCTTCATGCATTTAAGTATCTGTTATAAACCTTACTGACATTTTGTTGGGGAAGCATATGGCAGGGAAGCCCTTTAAGTATACTTAAATTTATCAAAATGTATGTAAATGAGGGCAGGAACCTAATATGTCACCGGCAAGAGGGCAGGGAAAATCAGAGAACAAGATCTCACTGCTGAAACTCATTTAAATTTTCTCACAAGATCTTCCATCAGTTTCACCATTTTTATCATGGCAAACATAGTCTCTTCAAATAAATGGTTAATTGGACCCTCAAAATATTAATGAGAAATCAGATGCAGACATTCTGGTTTAGCAAAACAAGTGTCCTCTTACTCATTGCAATGCTACTGTCCCAAATTTTTATATTTGGATTAGCAATAGATTTCGCTTTCTCTCCTTTTTATGAACATGTTCGATCTATTACCTTTTGAGGTGTATATATTTTCCTTTCCAATACCACACACTGTGTATATTCACATATTATACATGCTTCATCCTAATGCATCTCTCCTGTACAAAGATGTGCTATTTTTTCCATGGAAACTGTTTACCACACTTTTCCATTTTAATGCTAACTACTGCACATGCTGCTCAATGCTGCGGAACAGTCATCTTTACCACTTATAGCACGAACAAAACATATCTCCCCCTGAGTTGCTGCTCCACTCGCAAGATTATATTGATCATTAAATGGGATGCTTCTTCCAACTGAATGTCAATCATCTCATCTTTGCTGTACATGTAGATTCAATGAGGCATATGCTGCATTGTGTGCAGATTTTACATGTGACAATATTCCTCTGGTGTTGGCACGCATGACATATCTAGCATGTCTGATTTGAGTGACTTCACTATCAGATTTCTCTTTCTAAATCATTTTTTTAAATCCAGAGTCCTACACAGTGGTTTGGTGCTTGTAAAATACTAAACCACTCAGATCAGGGGGAAAAAAATCTAGCTTTGAGGTGAATTAGTTAATCTCAGTTGAGCCTGGGAGGAGAATAAATTCAGCCCAGGCTTTTGCTCCTGTTTGCTTTCTAAAACATTTCCTGGCAGATATGTTCCCTTGGGCTTTGGATGGGGACAGACACAGAATTGGTCATGGTGTTTTCCCCCAGGATACCAGTCTGCTAGCCTTAACCAAACAGACTGTCAGACAACTGATTACTCAAGTGAGTCACAGGGATTGACAACTGTGGATCCACCCTTCACATGAGTCAATACCTTGAACAGGATTGGAGAGAGAAAAGAAGAGTTCCCTTTCAAGAGATGATGGATTATTCAACATAAATCACTTAGTTTCTAATGGACATTTTAATCAGCAATTGTAATTTTTGAATGATTCAACAAGACATCTCATGATCTCATTTTAGCTGTCTTTGATGCAAAAGGCAACAGTTGATTAAAGGTAAATTTTACTCATTGACATTTAAAACAGGCAAATTGTTCCATAATCTATGTATTGTATAATAGCTATAGTCTCACAGTCATTTTTAATCAATGTTTCCCTTGGTATTCAGAATATTTAAAATGCCAGTAAAATGATTCAACAGAATTAATTTAAAAGCATTACATTTAGGAAATAGGTATCTTCTGAAGGTTTTTTTGACTGGTTGCAAATGCGTGTTAATTCAAGTCAACAATTATTTACTAACAGCACTGTTCATCTTGTGAATCGTTACTGAAATTACAGGGCACGGTAAATGTTCTGTGTACATTTAAAGACCCAATCATTTTGCTTTTGAGTGAGTAACAATGGTTTATTCTGCTCACAATGGAAATGGGCACTGTACTTCATATCCTGAAGAAGAAAACTGTTGTATTAATTTCAGCAAATAAGGCCGTTTAGAGCTGTTAACGTAGAGTTAATGACAGGAGACGACTACAAGAATCAATGCCAACTTCTGTGGTGTATATATGAATTCCAAAGAGAACATCCTGTCCTACAAAGAAAAATGTGGGCAAGAATTTTACATATGATATGCATGCACCATTGTGCTGCACTGGAAGTGTTCACAATTTCCTGTTCCACCCGAGACCAATGAAAGAAAACTATACTGGCTAGTTGCTTAATGGCCAATCTGGGGAAGACTAACCACACACACAGGAGACATACAGCTTACCAATTTCTGCTCCATCCCTCCTCATCACATGCCCTTTTTTATTTCTTCATACAGGCCAAGTTGGGACACAGCAGGCATGAATGATCACAGGCTGGAGGAGGGACGACCACCATCATTGCCCTCATTCTAGTCTAGGAGACTGCAGGCGAGCTGGCTGGGGAGAAGAGGGGAGCAACCTCTCCCAGCAATCAGGTACAGCTCATTAAAGTTCATAGAAACCCTACAGTGCAGAAGGAGGCTATCTGGTCTATCAAGTCTGCACGAACAACAAACCCACCCTAGGCTCTATCCCCACAATGCCACACATTTAGAAATCATAGAAACCCTATAGTTAAGAAAGAGGCATTCGGCCCATCGAGCCTGCACAGACCACAATCCCACCCATGCCCTAACTCCATATCCCTACATATTTTACCCAGTAATCCCTCAAATCTACACTAATGGGCAATTTAAGCATGGCCAATTAATCTAACCTATACATCTTTGGACTATGGGAGGAAACCGGTGCACCTGGAGGAAACCCACGCAAACACGAGGAGAATGTGCAAACTCCACACTGACTGTGACCCAAGCTGGGAATTGAATGCAGGTCCCTGGAGCTGTGAAGCAGCAGTGCTAACCACTGCGCTACCATGCCGCCCCATCACTTCATCAAATCCTGACAATCACAAGGCGTCATAGGGAACCTTAGATAGCTTATGTTCATCAATTGAAACTTTGTTCTCTAGTTTCTTGGTACCAGCAGATCAAGGTCCTCAAGACCCTCAGCCCACATCTAAAGAGAAAGTTTTGGAAGAGCTATCACAGCCAGCACTCACCCACGCCCTCCACCAGCACAGACATGCACTTTGGTGCGATACAGCTCTAGATTAGACTCAGACTCTGGAGAACATCAGGTAGACACATTCTTGTTGCAGTTGGATGATCAATGACACTTGAAAGCCCACTGGAGACCTGCCAGCCACTCTGTCCAAGTCAAATGATGAGCCTCGGGAAGCAGGTGCGAATTGAAAGTTGGAGATGCAATGACAGGTTGCAAAACATCAGGCAGAAATTTTGCAGTCACTCAGCAGTCACTAGAATGAATGACAGGAGTGTTAAAAGAGACAGCATCTTCCAAATCCACAACCACTACCATCTAGAAAGACAAGGGCAACAGATAATTATGGGTTAAATGTGTCAGCAGGTTTCTGACTTTGTTGATTCTCCTGTCTTACTTGCCATGATACCGGCTGTGAACAAAGTGGAAAAATTCGCCCAACAAGTCTTTGGAGAAGATCACCACTTCTCAGGCTGTTACCCAGAATACCCAGAATATGCAGGAGATCAGATGTTGTACCTCCATGAGGAAACATAAGAGTTTTCATGTGATGACACAATCTACACAAGCGAACAAGAGCAGAGTTTTGAAGTAAGGAAAAACAGCTGGAACAGCTGCTGCCATTTCTTCAGAAGTGTCCCATTCATCAATGATCCCTAAGAGATATCAGAGCAGAGAAAAGATGGAGAGAGTTAGAATCAAATCATAGGAAAATGAATAGGGTACCTCAGTGAGGAACCATCATTTCTCCAACCGAGTGTCTGTTTCTTTTTTTTCCAAAGGACGATATGATTGAAAATGCCGGAATCTGCCACAGTAGAATATATCTACTGACTGCATGAGAAGCTTTGTCGAGCACTTTTCAGAATAATGTATACTCAGCAGCTTCAGAGATATATGCTGCTTTGGAAGATTTTTAATAATACATCATAATCAACAAAGCGTTCTGCTTCTGGTTCCAGAGATTTATGATCCTGAAATGTTGGAGTTGCAGAAAGGAAAGCACTCTTGAACTCCAAATTCAATTCATAACTGCTTGATTAAAAAAGACGTACTGAGCCAAGAGGTTGAATAACTGAAGAACTATCACTTGGTAAAGCCTCAAGCTTGGGAGGATTTTCAATAGATTCTAGTTGATAAATGTTTCAGAGAAATATTAACAATGATAGTACTGCCAGCGTGCAAGATATTGGGCCATAAATGTTACTAAAAAATAACAAATGAGCTTTGCAATGCAATCCCAATTATGACGTTTTGACTCCATACAAGAAGAATGTCCTTTTTAATTTGATTCAAAATGATCTCAGGGGAAAGGACCGTCTGTCAGCTTGGAGATATAGAACTGCTAAATTGATAGAAATATTGGCAGGAATTCTCCCAGTATCCTGGAGGTTTGATGGGAAATGATCTGGGAGTTGGATGGGAAGGCAGGGGAGGGTAGGCTTTGATGATAGTATGGGGGAGGAGGGACCCTAAAATAGAAAATAATGCCAGCTATCTAGCATGTTTCTGATCTCAAAGGCTTTTACCAGAGGTAGCATCAGCACGGTAACAGCAACCCAGGCAGTAGTGCTGCGAAGGTAGTTGAATAAATTGTTAATAGAGATTTTCATCTAAACATTACAATTTTCCCAGAGGCAACTGGGACCCCTGCTATATCCACAACTCAGTCACACAGAACAACAAAATCGCTGCAGTGCAGTAAGAGGCCATTTGACTCATCAAGTCTTAATTCTCCAAAGGAGCATTTTACTCAGGTGCACCTCACCCCTAACCTATTCCCATAATCCCACACATTTACCATGGCGAATCCACCCAGCCTATGTATTTTTGGACACAAAGGGGCAAATTAGCATGGCACAGTTTGGCTGTAGGAGGGACCAGAGCACTTGTAGAAAACCCATGCCAACATAGGGGGGAACCTGCAAACTCCAGATAGACCCAAGGCTGGAATCTAATCCATACTCCTAGCACTGAGAATCACCAGTGCTAACCACTGTGACACTGTGAGGTGAGTCCACAGTGGGAGATGCCAGTAGCTTGATTTTTACATGTAATCTGACCTTTAGTTTCCAAAAACAGAAAGGCCATGGTGACCAGTATTCCTGACTGCTTAAAATGGATAAACAAGGAACTTTCAGCCATTTGGTAACATGACTAAATGTTAGTGATCTACACATCATACAAACCTGGCTTCAAAGCAAGTAAAATACGATCATCTTCATTCTGATAAATTGCTCAATTCTTACCTTGCCTTTCCATGTATAACAAATCTGATTGCTGAGAATGATTGCTCAGAGAAGTGGAGCTTTGTTAGAAATGAGCAATATACCTGTCATGCATGAAGCAAATTACTGGATCAATTATTTTTAGGTGATGATAGCTATGCCTAATTCAGCCCATAGACAGGGGAGATCTGGTGGGAAAGTTATTGTGCAACTACTTCACACAGTCACGCCACAAAACTGTGTTAGATTCTTCAATCCAACCTGCTTAATTCAAATGCTTGCTGAAATCTCTAAGTCCATTAGTGTGTGAAAGAAGTTACTTATAGAACAACTCTATGGCTCACTTTGATAACAACTACTAAACTGAGTAGATCATTAGGTATTGCTTGCCAATAGGCTTTATGGACATCTTTGGGCATAAGTCAGTGATGATAAGAAAGGTACAGTTACTGAAACTCCTACAAATTAGCTTTGAAGGCCGAGGGTGGATTTCTTTTTGGGAGGACAAAACTGATCATGTAGAAAAGAGTAAGTTAAGGAAAAATGAGGTCTGAATGATTGATCAAGGACAGAAGGTACAAGCAAAAACTCAAGAAGTTCATCTCAGGTGATGGAATGATATTAGGAGCAGGATTTCAACTCAAGTTTTAGAGAAAGAACTGAAGGTTTTATTATGTATTGACTGAGCATTACCGCAAAGAGAAAAGTAATGAATTGCCACGCTTGTGAGTTTGAGTCAAACATGATGCAGGTTTATTCAGGAGATCAAGTTTGTTTCCAGGTCAAGATGGGACAATGTCAAATGCCAGTGAATCATTTTTCTTACATCATCACAGGTCACATGAGGTTATACAAGCAGAGATGCAAACACTTTAAATACTTAACAAATTTAATGGGGTATTTTGCCATAAAATGAGTCTTTACAAATCAAAAGAACTATGTCAAAGATTCACCCAGGTCCACTCCAGAAAAAGGTATCAAGTAAGCGGTGTGAGTGCAATAGACAGTGAGGCAAAATTCCTAAGGCTAGATCCATGCTAATACTCTCAGGTACCTTAAGAATTCATTAAAATATAGGACATTGAGAAAAAAAATCAGAAAAGAAAAAAGTGCTGTTCATGTATGCCTGCCATCCTGACCGACCTAGACTGGCACTTGCTATTTGTCATGGCCAAATGTTTTTACTGTGTAAGTAATGTTTGTGTTCCATCTTAAACTCTGATTAAGCTCAACAGCCCAGTATGTTGGTTGCAGTTGATGTTGATTGATTGGATGGTGTCAACATCAACTATCTTTTGAAGATACATTTTATTATCCCTTGTATTTCTGTTATACTGGAAGCCATTTTAAACATAATTTGTATTTCTGGTTGTGAGTACAACGTAACCAAGTTGTGATGTAGACCAGCACTTAAAGCTCACTGGGTGGGAGGAACATGGAGTGAGGAGCACCTCAAGGGGAGGGAAGAAGAATTCTGAATGAAGACATGATTATATTGAACCTTTCAAAAATAAATAACTGATCAAGGACACACGCATGCACACATACACACACACGTACACGCACACACACACACACATGTGCACAGACTTGCACACGCACCCGCGCACACACATACACATGTATGCACATAAGCACACACACACACACACACAAGCTTGCACACACACAGACACATGCATACACAAACACATTAACGCACACACGCATATGCATACACACATGCACACACACACTTGCATGCACACATGCACATGCACACTTGCACAGATGCACACACATATACTCCCACATGCACACAAGCACACACACACACAGGCATACAAATGCACACACAAACACACACACATACGCGTACATGCATGCATACACACACACATGCACATGCACAAAGAGTGGCTCACTACCAGACACTCTGGGTGGAAATCTCCTGACCCACATGCAGCGGATTTTATGGAGGGCAGGAGTGGATAATTTAGCAGGAGCCAAAAAACTGGAAACCTGCCAGCTTAAAATCATATTGCAATTCCCACAATGGCAATTTAATAGCGAGTTGGTCTTTCCATCGGTGGGTGGTGTAAATGGTACTTACATTCATTTACATCCTCATTCATAAGAGTCTTTGAGGTGCGTGCAACAAACCTATCTGTCAGAGTGCTATGCTGTTCCTACTGTGAAGCAAACTGTTTCTGTCTCTATCATACTGGACTGGTCTGCAAGGACAGTAATGTGCTGCTGGATATGTGCTCTTGTGTGACTGTGCTGCGATTAGAGATGGAGAGCACAGGGGCTTTCTCTTCACAACCACACCAAAGGTCTGGAATTTGATTGGAGTGGGTTGTGAGTGAGAACAGGAGATTGGGGAGGGGAGAGGAGAGAAACAGGGTGGTTGGGAGTCACTGGCCTGACAAAGACGAAGTGAGGGGTAAGGGCAGACAGAAGGGGGAATGTGGAATGAAGCTGTGGCTAATGAACGGGTGCAGAGGGGCAGGGATGTGGACGGAAAAGATGAATAATGGAAGGCTAAGGGGAGAGAAGCTGTGGCCTGAGTAGGCTGCATGAAGCACAGACAAACAAGGGGGTCAGGTCTAATGGACAGCATATGCATTATTTGAAGGGAATGACAGCAGATTATGGGAAGGGGGCTTGTTCATGTGGCATGTCAGGGATGTTTCGCACTATCACTAAACAGGTCAGAGCTGCAGTTCTTTGCAAAGTTCACTATTGCTCATAGTCTTCTGGAAACAGAAATTATGTCAAGGTTCTTATTTAAGTTCAGGGGTTGGCAGAGTCAGAGAGTGCAGTCATTCCTGCTGTGAAATGGAAAGGAGTTACAGATGACAGGCAGTCCAGGGGTTATGGTGCATCACACAATCTGAAGTCAGAGAAAGGAGACAGTGTAGAAGAGCAGTTCCCACGCAGCAGGAGCAACCATTGGGAGCATGGTGTACTCCTGCTGTAGAGAAGGAAAAGGACTACGTGTTGCACAAGGAAAATGCATAGCATGGTATGCAGGCCTGTCTTACTATTGAAGTACCTGAGTGTGGAGGGGCCTGTACTGGGCTGCAGAGAGTATGGTAATGGTTACTGGGAGCATCTGCAGGCTGTAAATAGGGAATACAAAATACACGGTGAATTTGTGAATTTGTGGGTGGTAGTAGGGTGGTAAGAAACCATGTAAGTGATGGGTGACTACGGCTCTACATGAAGCATGGGTACCTTGTAGGTGATGGACTTGGGAGGAGAGTGGGAATATCCATCACTATGATGACAGGAATGGGGGAGGTTGGAGAATAACAGGTGGCATCTTTACCTGAGCAGCATGAGGCTCTAGTAAATCAGATGGAGTAAGGGAAGGGTTGAATTGAATTAAAACTATATCGTCGATCCTTCACCACCACTAGGTCAAAATCTTGGAACCCCCTTCTTCACAACACTGTGGGTGTTCTTACACCACATGAACCGCAATGGTTCAAGATAGCAGTTCATCACCACCTTCTCATGGGTAATTAAACATGTAAAATAAATACTGGCCTAGCTAGTGATGTCCATGACTAATGAGTAAATAAATATAAGTTCACTGGCAACTATTAGGAAACACTGGGAAGTTCTTTGTTCTGATTTGAAGTATCATTGTAATTCAGCAATTTCTATATGTTAATAGGGAATCCAGAACCCCCAAGCAGTTTGTACAGATGGAGCCGAATGTTTTCTAGTTAAACCGTAAAGCTGATTGGAGTCAGCTTCCCAGTGTATTGGCCTTTCACTGATTGTAACACCCCACCCAATCCCAAATCCTGCCTGGTTAAATTTCTCTCCATGTTTTGTAGAATTGTAAGACACTAGGACAAAACAACAATTCTTCTTGTAATTGCTTTGTTTTGCCTTGAAAGCATCATTAAATTCATGACTATAAGGTGATCAGTGCTCATTATGCAAAGCAAAATTGAAAACAACAATGCATATTGGAGCACAAATTACTGAAAATTACAGATGTCACCCTTCCAGCTAAAAAATTCTACTGAGATCCCAAGTTCTGAAAAAAATACATGGCAAATTAATGAACATTAAACCTTTAAGGTGTATCTTTCTGCTCAGCTGTAACATTTAATAAAGCAACACCTTGTTGGTATACTTGACAGTATCATAATTACTATTCTGAAATCAGTAATTATTCAATTTATTTAAATGAAACACTGTAATATGTTTAAAAAAGAATTATTGCCAGACTTTTAAAAAAAGTTATTTGTTGTGCATCTAAATGATGGTGTATGTATACCTAAAATGATAATTATGGCAGTATGGTAATTTTAACATTTGGCAAGCTTCTGTTGCTTAGTTTTTCCACAAAATTCAGTAGAGGATTTATGTTCTCCTATTCATTCTCAATGAGGGTGCATTAGGAAATCAGAGACAGAGGCCAGTCCATTCCATTTGCAGAATTTGCAATTATCCTGGGATATAAAATGTGAACTATTTGAAGGCCTCGACGACAGCATGAGAGCCAAATTATTGAGTGAAAATCCATCCAACATGGATCTGTATGACATGTACCTGATCAAGCTCCCTTGATTTATTTTGGTAGAATGTCATAGCCTTTGGAGAGAAACATATCAGTTTCCTTGCTCGACACAACACTTTGCCATTATTTGGTAAGATTTCCCCACAGTATGAAAATGCTTAACAACACCTTAAAGATAGGAAAAAGTTAGAGTCAGAAAAATAGTGAAGCAACTTTTCTTTCCATGTATGCTTTTTTCAAGTGTTTCTCAGATTAGTAAGAAGAGCTCTCAGCTAGCAATCATACTGCGAGCTCCAGTGATCTGTAGGCAGATCTCCAGTGGCAGGGATGTTTGGTCTAAACAAATGACCTCAACCCTTTAATTCAGATGATTTGGATTATATAGTAGTGATAGTGATGGGGAAGGGGGTGGGAGAAGTAATATCAGCAGAAGCGCAGATTACTCTTTTTGACCAGAAAATGGTGTCCAAAGGATAGTGTGCCATTGTTATAAAACGGTCTTCAAAAATTTAAAAAGCAGTGGGGGGTACTGTTAAACCTCACCAGGGTCATAGAATTGTCACTATCAGATTGACTGCTTGCTATATAAATCAGCTGATTTTTCTTTCCAGTGAAATCAGTGAAAAAGAACATAGGCAGGGTATAGAAGGGGAAGTTAGCTTGATACTACCAGTCCTCTGGCCCTACTGCATTTGAAAGCTAGTTCCAGTAACAGTTGAATTTAGTATAGAAAATCATCCCATAGAGCTTCATTCAGAAAAAAACAATGTCAAACCTGAGAAAGTGTAGTCAATCAGATTTGAGCTTTTAAGGAGAAGTGAAAAGTAACTCTCAGGGAAAGAATTCTGGAACATGGGACCAAGCAGTTGAAGGCACTAAGCGCTAACTGTGACGAGATGAAAGAGATGATGCTCGACAGGCCAGACGAGTGGAGAATTTAAGGGCTAGAGGAAGTTATGGAGATAGGGAGGGATTTTGGGAGGGATTTTGATTCAAAGGTGATTCCATGACTGGGCTGGCACAATATCACAGTGGTTAGCACTGCTGCCTCACAGAACTAGAGACATGGGTTCAATTCCCAGGTTGGGTCACTGTCTATGTGGAGTCTGCATGTTTTCCTCGTGTCTACATGGGTTTCCTCTGGGTGTTCTAGTCTCCTTCCCTAATCTGAAAGATGCGCTCATTAGATGCATTGATCCGAACAGGCAGAGTGTGGCAATGAGGGGAATTTCACAGTAACTGCATTGCAGATTAATGTGAGGCTTACTTGTGACTAATAAATTAACTTTAAAAATGAGTCAAAAGAAACAAGTCTATTAATCATAAACTAATGAATCCATAAATTATATCAGTGAAAATGCTGGCAGATTGCTTAATACAGGATATTGATGGGAATTTTCTGCCCCTCTCTGTGTGTCTCATGGCTGCAGGAGGCGATGTGCTACTTTCTGGTGATGTGATCTTGTGGTCCTGTCATTGTCAATGGGGTTTCTGGTTGAATGCAGCCTTCGCTGTGGGTGGATGCACTGCCAGTGGGACTTAAAATCCCACTGGCATAAATAGCAGCAAGAATTCAGTGTATGGCTCTGATCTTCTGCCTCCCTTGTGCTTTTAATCACAGCATGTTATTTTAGGAAGGCACTGGGGAGAGTACTGACCACATGAGCAGCACCACTACTGACATTTGGGTGTATCTAATATATCCATTTATTCTCTGAGCCACAGTTAGTGCATTTCCCAGCAGAGCAATAGGACCAAACTAAAAATAAAGGGATTTAAGCATCCCCCAAAACATTTACAATATTTCTTCAAATGAATAACCATGTGGTATCAGAGCTGATAAACTATAGCTATAATTATTTTCTAAATCTCCTAAACCCTTGTTATCCTTTTTAAGATTCTATTCAACAATCACAGATTTTTAAAAATGTATTTATTTGCATGCATTTGATTTATATCACAAAAATAAAAAAAAAGGCCAGAATCTTATCATTATTCACCTGATGGGATATTCCCATCCCCCTGCAGTGAACCAAGATTTGGCTAGCTGTCAAATTCTTTGAACTCGCTGCAGCCAGAGCATTGCATGAACGGCCAGTATGATCATGCTTGTTGTAGGGCAATATCAGGGATTGTGTCTTTTATATTTTAATTTATATGTCCGTTCATATTTTATTTAGTTTCAGTGTAATACATGCAGGGCTACATAGAGCAAGCCCAGAGTGCCAGGATTCACCAGAGGGAAGGAAAGGATTAACACAGACGTTAGAGGCTTTCTGATTAACTCATGCTATCAACTTCTGATGTGCAGGAGATCATTCCAAATTATCACGATAATGGGAGAACTAGTATTAAGACAGCCAGGCTCCACATAGTTTAGGGAGGGCATAGTCTTCTGTAAAACATGACAATCTAGCAGAGGGGAGGAACAATTAACATATCATTGTAAATCGGTTGGGCAAATGCAATGCTTTGACATTATAATCAGGTAAATGGAACTGTCCAGACAACTGATTACCAAAGTTGTAGTGAACAATGCAATCTGCATAATGAGATTAGAAGAACCATTTTATACCCAATTTGAAGAATTATTATGCTAATACAAACCTTTGTGACTCATGAAAGTATAATAATCTGTACAGGTCCACCAGGGTCAGAGAGGATTCACAGGTAACCTAAAATTTCAGGCCAGAGTCCATCTCTTCCTCATGCATGTGAAATAAAAGCTTTCCTTGAAGTTCAACATGGTCCCCAAGGCTCTACTCATTTTATTTCCTTCTTACAATGCCCCAAGATTTTGGTAATAGAGAAAGGAATATTGTCATACTATGTTTTAATAAATATTCATAACTTTCTGAGAGAGGGGTGTGAAATTGCATGGACATGATTCCCTTGGGATCCAATCTGCCCCAACCTCGGAGGAATTTTACTGTGAGATGGGAAGGCCACAGACTCAACAGACAAGATTAATGATGGATGAGTCCATCGTTGTTCCCTCTGATGTTATGAGCATCTCAAGGCTATGGTGGGAAAGTTGACAACCACAATGGAAACCTTGGCCCAGCAGGTCTTGCCAGATTCATGATCAGACCTGCACATTGCATCCTTAATTCCAGGCACAATGCTGAATTGCCTTTTCCAGCCACTGCAGCACTGTGCCTGGAAGGATTCAACAGCTGTCAGCTACTCAGATGGACCAACAATGTGACAAAATGGGACTTCCATCTAAGTGAAGACAAATGTCCTGCCTGCTGCCAATCAGTTTCCAATAGAGCATAAACTGACATTAAACCTGTTGGAATAAGTGGGGCTCTTTTCCCTGACAATTCTCCAGTTAGTATGGCTTAAGCCCTCAGCATTCTAAAAAATCAGCCCACAACATAAGCTGTCCTATCAGTGAAATATTGAAGAAGTACTGTCTTGTTGGAGGATCTTTCAAGTAAGATTATCCATTGCCCTATCTGGCAATTTTGGTCAAGAGAGAAACTGGTAATTTAATGCATTCCTAGAGGACAAATCAGGGAGGATGAAGCATGATGTGATTGAATGGGAAGTTGTGGGATGAACATAACACCACACTCCTCAGGGTGGCACAGTGGCATAGTGGTTAGCATTGCTGTCTTACAGTGCCAGGCATTTTGGCTTAATTCTAGCCTTGGGTGACTGTCTGTGTGGGTTTCCTCCGGTGCTCTGGTTTCCTCCCATAGTCCAAAGATATTTGGCTTCAGCAGTTTAGGTTCAGCCCTGTGATAACAGGGGAGGGAGGGGAATTCGGCCACAAAGGTCAGCAGTAGGGGGAGCCATGCACAATTGTACCCCCTGATGCAATCTGTGGGCTTTTGGCAAGTTCCAGCCCCACCTTTTCCTTCTGCTACCAAGAAACAAGCTTGGCTTCATTTCTTTTGACAGAATTAGGTAAGTTTTGATCTTTAACTCATGCAAAGAAATGATGGAAATTCCTCCATTTTCATGCTTATTTCGTACTTAAAATTGTTTTGGTAAGATCGTCCCCTTAGAATTTGGTCCTGTGAGTTAGTGGAAGGGTGGAAAGCAGCAGAGGCAGCTGATCTCCACAGTTTACATCTTAGAGACAAAGACGTCTATGAATGCCTCGTAATTGTTGTTGGTGCTCAGGCTGAAAGGATTGGAGAAGAGGTGTCTAACAATACTGTTTGCAACATAGAAAATAAGACATGGCTATATTTGCAGGTGATCCTGGAATAGTGATCCATTCCTGCACTGAGAGGAGGACTCATAAGAATATAACATAAGAACATAAGAAGTAGGAGCAGGAGTAGGCCATCCAGCCCCTCGAGCCTGCCCCGCCATTCAATAAGATTATGGCTGATCTGTAGTGGTTCAGTAACACTTTCCTACTTTTTCCCTGTAACCTTAATTCCCTTGTCAATCAAAAACCTATCCACTCTTGACTTAAATATATTCAGCAAGGAAGCCTCCACCACTTCAACAGGCAGAGAATTCCAAAGATTCACCACACTTTGCATGAAGAAATTCCTCCTCAACTCTGATCTGAACCGCCCCCCTCCTTATCTTGAGGCTGTGCCCTCTAGTCCTGTTATCTTTGTTAAGCGGGAAGAGTCTCTCAACCTCTACCCTGTCCATCCCCTTCATTATTTTATGCATCTCTATAACCTCTCAAGCTTCTAAACTCTAACGAGTAGAAACCTAGCCTATTTAGTCTCTCCTCATAATCCAACACCCTCATCTCCGGTATCAGCCTAGTAAACCTTCTTTGCACCCCCTCCAAGGCCAATATATTCTTCCTCGAATGCAGCGACCAAAACTGCACACAGTACTCAGCTGCTGCCTCACCAGTAATACAGCTGCAAAAGTACCTCCCTACTTTTATATTCTATCCCCCTTTCGCTATAAAGGCCAACATTGCATTCACCTTCTTGATCACCTGCTGCACCTGCAGACTGTGTTTTTGCGATTCATGCACAAGGACCCCCAGGTCCTTCTGCCCCGTCGCATGTTGCAGCTTTTCGCCATTTAAATAGTAGTCCTTCCTACCGTTATTCCTACCGAAGTGGATAACCTCACACTTGCTAACAATATACGCCACCTGCCAGGTCAGGGTTAAGAGAAGAAAATGTATGATAACCTGAGATAGAGATGAAGATCACTGAAGTTGAGCACTTATTCGCTGCAGAGGTTGAGGGAGGCAACAGTGAGAAAATTGATTTTGTCCTAAGAGGTCAGAAGACAATAAGGATTTTAAAGAAAGGTGAGGGAGAGGAACAAGTCTAGATGCTCAAAGTGAAGATCTTAATCAGAGGCCCTTTCCCCAATCAATATTGGGGAATTTATAACAGTAACTGAAGTATTCAATTCACTATAAAGTGTCTTGAGATGTCTGGTGATTTGATTTGAATTATTATTTGATTTATTATTGTCACAGATGTTAGTATACAGAGAAAAGAACTATTTCTTGCATGCTATACAGACAAAACATATATAGAGAAGGAAAGAAGGATGCAGTATATGGTGTTACAGTCATTCGGTGTAGAGAAAGATCAACTTAATATAAGGTGAGTCCAATCAAAAGGTATTATATAAATGCAAGTATTTCTTTTAATTTCAATGCAGAACTTGGAATCCATTTTTGGAATTTTCTGTTTATTACAAATACAATCAATAAAATAATGATAAAGTGATGTCAGATTAGATTTTAAACACGTTTAGGTTATAGAAAATAAAATTAAGATTTATATTTGAAGTCCGTTAGAAAGAAAATAATTTCTAATCAGTGGAGCAGTACTATATCAGGAAAATCATTTGTCTTTGTTTAGACCTGACAGTAAATTCTCTATCATATTGAATGCTCGGATAATGATCTACAGACTAATATTCAATCACCATTATGAAAATGATGGCATCAATGAGATTGAGTGAAAGAAGCCACTTATGTCTCAGTAGAAATGATGATTGTGGTATAAGGAGCAAAATAGGAACTTTGCACTTCAGCATGACAATGTACCAAGGACAGCTTCAGATGTTGCAAATTGCTGCACTAAGATGAAGAAAATAGAATTATAATACATAGTACTTCAGCCCAATGAGAGACAATTACATATTCTGATGAAATCTGTAATGCAGTGTATTCTTGTCTGTGATCCAATTACGTCTTCTTATTCTACTTGCTGTTATTGAATGCTTCCACACCTTTATCTCACATCCTTTTTATCTGAAGTCTTTTGGATCTCTAGGATTCATAATTGGATAAGAAAGGAAAGAAAGACTTTTAGCGTGTACAAATAGAGCAAATCAGCACAGGGCTTAATGGAATATAGAAAGTGTAGGAGGGAACTCAAGAAAGAAATTAGGAGAATAAAAACAAGGCATGGAAAAGTCCTGGCGGGTAGGATTAAGGAGAATCCCAAGATATTCTTTAAGTATATTCAGGGGAAGAGGATAAGCAGGGTCCAATGGTGCCTAACGGGGCAATCACTACAAGGAACTGGAAGCCATTGGTTAGGTGTTAAACAAATACTTCAGATCTCCATTCATTTAGGAGAAGGGGAATGTAGATATAGAATTCAGGGAGATGGATCATTAGGTTTTTGATCAACTTGTCGTAGGAAGTGAGGAGATTTTGGAGGTTTTGAGCCACCGAAAAGTGAACAAATCCTCAGATTCAGCTAAGCTGCATTGCCAGCCACTGTAAGAGGCAAGGGAGGAAATTATAAGGTTCTGACCCAAATTTTTAATTCCTCTTTGAATTACACAGTCGAGGTACCAAAGCGTTGGAGGAGGAGAAGGGTGACAGAGATAAACCGTGGAATTACAAAATAGTGAATGTCATATCAGTAGTATGGGAAACAATTCGGGAAAATTCTGATGCAGAGAATTAATCTCCACTTGGAGAGGCAAGGTTGGAAAAGTGCGAGGTAATACCTTTGTGTTATATTTGTAGCATTTATTACAGGATAAAAGAATGGAAAGTGATAGCATGTACATTTTGAGTGTGACAAGGCAGTTTTATTGGATAGCTGATTATTCCACAATGACTGGATCCAGACTGAATAAAACCCATGAAGTAGCTGGTGACATCATGGACTGGCCACATCATCAAAGCTTTAAAGGGACCATGTAGTGCACAATAACTCAAATATATAACATTGCTCTCCCTTTAATTCTAAGGTCCTATGGCAATCAATAACTTTGATATCCTACAATAATAATCAGAAATCATATATATACATTGATAGGAAAGTTATCATTACACAATAATTACTTTATAGTAAATAGGAAAGATGATCTGAAGGGGTATCTGATCCATACTGTGAACCTATTCCTGCTGAAGAGGCTGAAATCAACGCACTGAGCGAACGATTGAACATGCATTAATCTCTGGAAGATCACTAAACGAGTTCGCCAAGCATTGAGATTGCTGGTCTCAACCCCCCACGGATATTGCTGGCCTGATTACTGGCCTCTCACCTCTTCCCTGCCACAAGAGCATTGCTTGCCCCTAAGCTCCTTCCGTCTAACAAGGACCTGCATTTTGATCAGGTGATGGTCACAAACAATTTGAACATTCAGTGAGTGGAACCCCTTCCTGCAAGTGAATAGTTTCCCTTCACCTCGCAGGGACTGCAGGGTGATGTGTGTCCCATCCACTGCCCCTGAAATATGGTATAGAGATGCCGGCATTGGACTGGGGTAAACTCAGTAAAGTTTGACAACATCAATTTTAAATCCAACCGATTTATTTGATAGTAAATTCACAAGCTTTTGGCCTTTGTGGCCTTCGTCAGGCAAATGAGCCTCGACGAAGGCAACAAAGGCCGAAAGCTCGTGGATTTACTATCAAATAAATGGTTGGATTTAAAATTGGTGTTGTCAAACTTTCCTGAAATATGGGATATCCCAGCAATTAGCGGTGAAGCCTGCAGCTTGGGCCTCCAGCTGCGCCTGGCCAACACCAAAATGGATGCATTGGCCTACCTGGTTGTACAAGGCATCTGTGACCTGGTGAACACAACTGTGGACAGAGGCCTGCGAGATTCCACAAGTGTCCCCACTGGATACTTGGAATGACCCAGTGATGAAGCAGTTGAGTGCCACTGTCATCTTTACTTCTACTGAGACGGATGGCCTCCCCTAGCCTGAAGTGCCAGGTGTGCTAGGACCTCAAACAAGTGCAGGACCATTTTCTTAGACAGTTAGAGCTGGTGGCAACACATAGCCTCTGATAGGCCCTCCATGGACCTCCGGGTCCTGTATTGCCTCAGCCTCTGCACTCTCCTTCTCCTGGTCCCCTTTTCGGAAGATGCTCTCCCACCTCACGGGTGACACCGGCAGACTCCTGCCCTCCTTCCTCAGGGTCTGCCACTGGCTGCTCCTGGAGTGGCCTCGCTCCTGCCTCTGCCTCCTCAGCTGCCTCCTCCTCCTCCTCATCACCACCATAATGGCAGCTGTAGATCAATAAGTCCAAGATCCAGTCTGCTTGGTGTGAGTCAGAGCAAGAGAGGTTTATAGATATTGCTTGTAACTATCCTAGCACCACCTCACTCCTTCCTACAACCCCAGCACTCACCACAGCCCAATCCAGAACAATGAAACATCCCAATGGCTGCAGACAGCACTCAGTAAAGGACTCTACCCCAACCCACAGTGACAACATGGAACACCCCTGGGCCTGGAGACAGCACTCCCAGCTCTCCAGGAACCTCCCACACCAAGGAGAATTTTTCCAGCCCTTGCTCCCAACCTCCCCTGCAGTCCAGGAGCTGCTGCCCCGTAATGGTGGCACAATGGTTAGTATTGCTGCCTCGTGGCTCCAGAGTTCAATTCCCATCTTGGGACACTATCTGTGTGACATTTGCACGTGCTCCCCGTGTCTCTGTGGGTTTCCTGTGGATGCTCCAGTTTCTTCCCACAGTCCAAAGGTTTGCAGGTTATGTTGGTTTGTCATGATAAATTGCCTCATAATGTCTCAGCATGTGTATATTAGAGGGATTAGCAGTAATAAATATATGGCGTTACAGGGAGAGGGCCTGAGTGGGATTGTTGCCGGTGCAGGCTTGCTGGACCAAGTGGCTGCTTCTGCACTATTGGGTTGTATAGTTTCTATGTTCCTATGATAACACATCTTTTTACACCTAATCAGTGCTGCCACACCAGTTCCTGACCTTTATAGAGCTGTTGTAAACCCCACAAGTGTGATGCCACACCAGAGAGCTGAGAGATGTTAGCATGGAGGGAGGAGGAGAATTTATTTGTGGACCTGCTAATGATATATAAACATATAAATCGCTGCCATGCTGATTTTCAGTGTGAATTTATTGATGCTGAGAAACTTACACTGGGAGATGTGCAGAGGCCTGGACTCCCAGCGTGAATCACACAAATCAACTGTTGCTAATATCTCCTGCCCCACTGCGCTATTCAATCAGCGCAGCAGGATGGGAGAATCACTTCTGCATTGTTTTGAATGATCATCCTATCATGGAACTTGTGATTATTGATTGCATTCTACAATTCAGATATCTCCTGTATCCTGAATAAATCAAAAATGGTTCTGAGCTTTATCTTCATGAGGAGTAAAGATTTTCCGTTATCGCATGTGTCACATGCAATATGCTGCCAAGGAACTGTTTTGATGGCAATTTAATGAACCTTGGTCCTTGGAGGCTTTCAATGCATGTTTTAGGAACTGGACAAATCTCTTAACTAAGCCATTCATCAAAGAGTGGCAAGCTGCTAATTTTATGAGTTGAATATCATTCTTGTTAGATAGTCTTTGACCTTTTGAATAGTGATCCATTGTCACATACAATTTGTTATGGTTTCCCCAAACCTGGCAAAAATTTCATCAAGCTTTTTGATGGCATGTTGTTGATTTCATTGTGACCACTTTTGGACACTTAGAGTGTGCATCTATAATAACCATGATCATGTGCTCTTTGTATCTGTCTGCTAATCTATATGTAAATGTTGCCAAAGACATTTTGGGCCACTCCCATAGATGTAAAGGGAACTATGGCAGTGCATTTCTTACTTATGCACAATACTGGCAAAGTTGTTTTTTTTCCCCTCGATTTGAACATGAAGTCCAGGCCACCAAAAGTAACTTCTCACCAGTTTTTTCATTCTGACTCTACCTACGTCTCCTTCATGTAATTGTTCTGAAACTCTTTGTTGCAAATTTAGAGGAATTATCACTCTCATCCTTCACAACAGACATTCATTCGCCCTGTACTGTCAACTTTAGTTTCCTAGAAACATATGCTTTTATCAGAATGCATTCCCCTTTACCATCATTTCCAGTACCTCCTCATGACAGGATCATCTCTGGTACGTCATTGGATCTGAGCAGCAGAAACTGGGCCAAAATGAAAGGGAGGGGGGCAATTGGAGTCTTGGGGGTCGGGCAGTGGGGGGTGATATCTGCTGGGCATGGCCAGTGCCAGCCTGTGCCCCTGGTACCACCTAATGGGCAAAGTGCTCATGCCGAGAGCATTGCTCTGGGCAATGGGCAGTGCTAAGGGGGCAGAACCTACCTATTGTTGGTTGGGCCTAGCCGTGATTGGTGGGTGTGGGAGGTCCTGCTGCCACTCTACAGACAGGGTCGGTGTTGATGGAGCTTAGGACAGGGCTTAGGGTGGGCTTGGGGAGTGGGGGTGATTTGCTGGTGGATGCCTGCCTCCAGGGAGTGTTGGTCTTACCCTGGAGGGTGGTCTGCAGTGGGGGGGTCTGCTCGGCTAAGAGGGGTGAGGGTATTGCTACTGCTGGGGGGGTGGAGGGAAGGTGGGCTGTGCATCGGGGCATTCCAGGTCAGGGGGTTGGGGTCAGGACTAGCTTAGGAATTGTTGTGAGAGGCAGAGCCACGATCAGGCTGTTGGGGGGAGGCGGGGGGGCTAGAGGGGCAGCACTGCACCATCCCGGGCTGGTTAGCAATTGAGCTGGCCAATAAACAGGGAGATTGACAGATCAGGATCACTGAACGTGGGCAGAGTTCTATAAGTGTCAGACTCCGGCACGAATAGGCCTCTGCCGCACCCCCCCACCCACCCCCCACTCCTCCCCCACTCCCCCGCTGGTCATTAATGATATTCACGAATGGAACCTCTGTAGTGCACAGTGCGAAGATTCAGGTGAGAAGTTGAACTGAGAAAACAGTCGTGATTTAGAACAGTTTTCCTGCCAGTTCAGCACTTTTGGAAAAATCGTAGCATTGATTTCATACAACTGTGCTGACAGCATTAATGACTATTCCTGAAGTCCACTTGCAGTCTGCAATGGAATACCTTTGTATGGCCTGAAGGTGATTGTTAAAGTTTGATGGTCCAGCAACAATGTGAAGCGATGTCCATAAAGGTATTGATGAAACTTTCTTAGTTTAAAAATAATGCTCAGTGCTTCTTTTCCTAACTGTGTAGTTTGATTCAACACTCATTAGAGAAAGCAATACAAAAGCTACTGATCTTTCTTCTGCAGAAGTTAGTTTCTAGACACCATTGCAGCAAGTCTGTATGATAATGCATCAAAGGCAAGTTGTAATGACATCTTTGGGTTCTGACTTTTTCAGCACTTCTTTATCTCCATGGTAAAGTTTTTCTGGTATCCATTGCCATTCTTGTTAGGTTTATAACAAGTTGTGTATTGATTTAAATAGGGTTGCTAAGTTTGATACAAACTTTGCATAATTGTTTATTAACCCGAGGGATGATCTCAGTTGTGTTACGTTCGTAGATGTGGAGCTTCCATGGTAGCTTCAATCTTCTTAGGTGCTTTGTGTAGACCTTTGGTCTCAATTTCATGGTCCAGATAGTGGATAGATGCCTAGGAGAAATCATTTTTATCTTTCTTGGCATGAAGATTGCACATCTGAAGAAATTGTAAGGTTGTTTTAAGATAACTTAAATGTTCTTGTTCATTTGAGCCTGTAATTGAGATGACATCAAAATAATGTAAACCACTCATGATCTGATACATTGATCATTGAAATAAAGTAGTGCTGATGTAATTCAAAAAGGCAATTATTTATAGCGGAAAGAGCTTTATGAATATGATGGTAAGTAGGTGTTGAGATTGAGCTGCAATAGGCATTTGCAGGTAAACCTGTGACAAGTTGATTTTGCTGAACTTCTGTTCTCCAGCTGGGCCAGCAAACAAACTCCCAATCAATGGTAAGGGGTATTGATCCACACAGAGAACTGGATTGATTGTTGTCTTGAAATCTCTGCAAATATGTACAATGTCATTTTGTTTCATTACAGGCATTATTAAGGTTACTCAGTCACTGATAGTGATGGGTTCTAAGACCCCAGTGTCTACAATTCCCTCAATTCTGATTCTGTCTTTGGGTGTATAACATAATATACTGCTCTGACATTGAAACTTTTAGTTGGACTGTTTGGTTTCATCTTGACTAATATTTATACTAGCTTCTTTAATCACAGCGTATCTCTGGATACACTACTGTATTTCCCAAAGATGTTTTGTAAGTTCTAGAATCCATTAATCTGTTCACCGTATTCCAATTCAACATTATCTTCTCTGGCCAAGAACCACCAAAGAGAACTAAAAAGTTTACTTAAACAGCATGAAGTGGAAATTCTGTGGTCTTCCCACTTAACTCGACTATGATGGTGATTATCCTCTTTGAGGCACTATTTCTTCTGTGCAGGTCTGCAGGATAATATTTGCTGATTCAAGAATTAGTGAAATGGCAGCTCCCTTGTCAACCTTGTCAATGGGGAGGGAATGACGTAGGGCTTTGTCACAGGACTGTGATCCAGAGACCTAAAGTAATGTTCTGGGAACCCGGGATTGAATCCCACAATAGTGAAATTTAAATTTAGGGCAATAATGGTATGGTGGTAGCATCACTGAACTTGTAATCAGAAATGCTTTCTAATATTCTAAAGCACAGGTTCAAATCCCATAGCTGCTGGTGAAATCTTCAATTTTTGGATGACACAGTGATATAGTGGTTAGCCCTGCTACCTCACAACATCAGGCACCTAGGTTCAATTCTAGCCTTAGGTCACTTTCTAAGTGGAGTTTACACTTTCTCCCCGTGTCTATGTGGATTTCCAAGAGGTGCTCCGGATCCTACAAACAGGTCTGTCTCGGATAGTGTCATTCAAAGAGTCACAACACTCACAATGTTCAGCAAGGCATTTCAGAGTGGTGTTGTATTGCACAGTGTTTTCTCCATCTAACTAATTGTTTTTATGAAAACAAAAATGCTCCACTGTGACATCTTGGGGCATAATGATCCTCAAAAACTTTGATTAGTACTTGATGAGTTTTACTACAGGTTGCCTTGGATTGAACCAAGGTCCCTAGAAGATTAAATGTTTTACTGCCAATAGTGCTTTGGAAATCTAAAGATGTGCAGGTTAGATTGATTGGTCATACAGAAGTGTCCCTTAGTGTCAATGGGACTAGCAGGATGAATATGTGAGGTTACGGGGATAGGATGGGGTTGTTGCCATTGCAGGCTCAAAGGGCTGAATGGCTTCCTTTTGCAGTGTTGGGATTCTTTGGCTTCTATGAACCTCCATTTATATTAATTTCCTCATTCTATTTTGGAATTACACAAAATTGGTGATTTGCCTTGAATCAATAATATAGTTGGCTTTATTTCTTCATCAGACTTCTGTGTTGGGTGTTCATTTATCTTGTTCATTATTATAAATTCTTTTGGTGGAATTTGTTTTGCTTTTCTTCTTCGGTATATCCAGGTCGTTTTTAAAGATATTTATTTCTGCAGGAAGTGTTTCCTTCCAGTACCCCGTCACGTGACTAATCTTGCCACTATTTTTGCTTTGGCTGTTCTTGCTCCAGTGCATAGCCTATGAATGGCCCATTTTTACACACTGATGACACGCCTTTTGTTGGGTAGACTTCCTCTTTGTGGCACCCGTATTATGGATTCTCACGCCTGTTCCTGGCTGAGAAGCCTCTTTTGCAGCAAGTTCCTTTGAAACAGCCATCTCCAAAGGTGTTTTTAACCCTAACTTCCATTCCATTAACAATCTTCGCTGTATGGCTTTATTTCTAAGGTCACAAATGGGTCAGTCTCGGACAGTGTCATCCAAAGAGTCACAATGCTGACAATGCTCAGCAGAGTGGTGATGTATTACACAGTGTTTTCTCCATCTAACTAATTGTTTTTATGAAAACAAAAATGCTCCACTGTGATGTCTTGGGGCAAAATGATTCTCTAAAATTTTGATTAGTTCTTGATGAGTTTTACAGCCAGGTTTCTTGGATTGAACGAAGGTCCTTAGTGCATTGAATGTTTTACTGCCAGTAGTGCTTTGAAAAACAGGGACTAGAATATCCTTGGGCATTTTATTGACTTGAATATAATAGTGAAATCATTTTGTACAAAGCTTCCAATTCTCAGGTTCTTCCTCGTATGGCCAATGGCCAAAATATCCTGCCGCTTTTCATTAGCACCATAAACTGTGCAACAGCATCCTTGATGGAAAATTGTTTAGATTCTATGGCAGTATGAGCCAACTTTATTTTTCTCCAAAGACTTAGTGCAGTACAAATATTTGCTTTCCCATTCTACCTCCACGCTTATTCTAATGGTACACATGGCAAGCTCTGTAGCCTGATCTCCTTGGGTTACTGATTTAATTATCTGGAGTCCTTCCTTTTTGCCCACAATCTTACTGATACAATGTCAAGTGACATTGCTTTATCTGTCGTATTTGTCTGGTGTCAAGACTTCCTGTAATCTTTCAATGGTGTTATTTTGATTTTTCTTGTAATTTGTTTAGTTGGAGAATTAAAATCTACTCCTCCTCACCAGTTTTCTTCTGATTCTGCTATATTTGTAGCGTCTATTGTAGGATGAAAGAAAAGAATAGATGTAGCATGTGGGTTTTGCGTGTAACAACAGAACAGGTTTATTGGGTAGCTATTTACCCCACAGTGGCAGAATCAAGATTGAATAGAGGCCACAAAGTAGCCAATGATATCACGGACTGATCACATTACCATGCAACACACACTGACTCAAATACTTTGGAAAAAGTGACAAGACAAGGAAGGACCCAATGAATAGTAGCACACCAGGAATCTCAGAGGAATAGATGGGTGCTTGTCCGCAGATCTCTGAAAATGACAGGATAGGTTAATAGGACAGTTAAGCAGACATATAGGTCACTTGCCTTTATCATCCATGGCATAGATTATAAGAGCATGGAGTTTATGTTGGAACCGTACAAAGTGTTGGTTAAACCACAACTGGAGTACTGTGTGCCGTTCTGCTCGCTGCACTGTAGGAAAGATGTAATTGCATGAGAGAGGATGCAAAGGAGATTCACCAGGATGTTGCCTGGCATGGAGCGTTTGAGCTTTAAAGAGAGGCTGGATAGGTTATTTTCTTCAGCACAGAGGAGGATGAGGGGTGGGATGATTGAGATGTATAAGACTATGAGGGATATGGACAGAGTGGAGAGGAAGGGCCAATAATGAGACAGCGCAATTTTAAGATGAGAGCAGGAGATTTAGAGATGACTTGAGGAAAGATGGAGGTGGACACTGGAATACCTTGCCAGGGAGAGTAGTAGAGGCAAAACCTCACAATCTTTAAAAGATAAACGGATGAACTTCTGAAAGCTCAAAACATTCAAGGCTATGATCCAAGTGCTGGAAGATGGGATTAGTGTAGTTGTATCATTGCAGACTCAATGGGCCAAAGGGCCTCTTCTATGTTTTATATCTTTCTTCATTTTCCCTTTACCTAATATTTATTGCCTTCATAGTGCCAGGAAGTACTTAAAAAATAATGGTGTGTAAACAATTACATCATTAGTAATCTGTAAATTGGTCAACAACTTGGAATAGAAAAGGAATATCCCATAAATTGTGAATAACTGGATGTGCACTCCAATTAATTTCACTAAAACAACTTTCATTTAACCTCCTCATGGGATTCATGAAGTTGTTGCATTTACGCATTAATTGCTAATAAATCATGTTGCAGAAAGTTAAGTCTAACAGTTAATATCTTAAGTAATCTTTTAACGACATGATAATTGCTAATGACAGTCAACCAGTCTAGTCCATGAATTGAAAATTGAAAAATGTGAAATTCCTTCACTAGTGAATTGCTGTTGAAGGTTTAATAACATCAGGTTTTAAAAATAACTTTCTTTGCATTCATCATTATTTATTTTCTTGTTTCTCTGAAATCCTATTTCTTACTTGATTTAACACTGAATTCATCCATGCTAATCAACCTCCTTTCTCTGTTCATTCTCTGTTTATTTCTCAATCCTTAAATCTCATTCAAGAGAAGATGCATTGTTTGTCCTGTCATTTACCAAAATCGCAGATTCCCTTTTCTCGGCACTGCGGCATAGTGGTTAGCATTGCTGCTTCAGAAGGATCCCTGGGTTAGAGTCCCAGCTTGGGTCATTGCCTGTGTGGAGTTTGCATGTTCTCCCTATGTTTGTGCGGGTTTCTTCCAGGTGCTCTGCTTTCCTCCCACAGTCTAAAAGATGAGCTGATTAAATGCATTGACCATGCTAAATTCTCCCTTAGTATACCTGAACAGGCACCAGAGTGTGGTGACAAGGGGATTTTCATAGTAATTTCATTGTTAATTAAGTCTACTTGTGACACTATTAAATAAACTTTTTAACTTTTTTTCCTCATCATGCCAGAATCAGCTTCACTTCAAACAACTTACAGGGCAAAACAATTGTGAATTAGGGGATGCAGGAACAGGACTGTACAAATTATCCATGAAGTCATGAAGATTATACTTGAGAAGAAGTGAGATTGACTTATTAGGGTTTTAAAATGTCATCATTAAACTGTTTGGAATCTGACATGATGTAATTCATAAGACAATTGAAAAATTAATAGAATACGTGCTAACGATATGTTCTGTTGAATGTTCATTCCCAATTCCATAATCTTAATATACTGACTCTGAAAATATCCATGTTAAACCTAATTCTTACATATGTAGGATTTATTAATATCTGCAAGATCATATGATTTAATGCAAACAGCTAAATAATTAAGCAAATAATGCACAAATGTAGCACTTTTCTTGTTTAGACTTCTATTTTATTTAATGGACAGTTTCAATTAAAAAGCATCTATCCCCTAATCTCCTCATGAGTTTCTTGCGCATGGATGCATTTGCACATTAATTGCCATAAATCAGATCTAGTAATTAATAGCTTAAGTACATCTTTGATGATTGTGATAATTGTGACAATCAACCATCCTGGTCAGTAAAATTAACCATTTATAGTTCAGTGTCAATAATTCATTTATTGACACTGGAGGAAGGAAGGAAGTGAGGGAGATAAGGATAAGGGGAGGAAGGTAGGGATGAGGGAAGAGAAGAGATAAAGGAAGGAAAGGAAATACGTACAAAATATCTCAAAGTGCATCAGATGCAATGGGGAGGATGTTTAACTTTACGAAGCAGATGGGTTTAGGAGTAGACAGGTAATCAAACGCGCTGAAATTGATAGTACGTTTGGAAGCCAGTACGCCCACAAACTTCCACAATTAAATATAATGGGGGCGATTCTCCTATTTAAATTTTTAAGTGCTTATTTAAATGTAGTTTATATTGAATTAGCTGGCTCAGCACTGAAATCTCCCAGCCTGCTAAAGTATGCCCCTCATCCTGTCCCACCCCCACCAATAATGTTTCACTCCAGCAAGGTTTACAAATAGATCTGCACTTTTTAGAACTGGCGGCCTGACCCTGCTGGAGTGACTCTCCCTGAGAGAGGAGAGTCAGAGAAAGGGCCAAGTGCTCCATGGGCATTGCCATCTTGGCGGTGCCAGCTTGGTCCACTGGCACTGTCCAAGTGGCAAAGTGGCAACGCCCAAGGTGTGTCTTGTCACAGCCCGCCAGGCACTGGGAATGCCAAGGGGAGCACCTTAATTGGAAGGGCTTCTGGGGGGCAATTAATGGGGGTAAAGTGTCCCACTGCCACTCTGCATTGGGAGGCCAGCAATCAGGACTGGGCATCAGAGTGGAAGGTGGTTGGGATTGTCAGGGCTGTCATTGGGGTGAGCTCCAGAGATTGCTTGAGGGGGAGAGGTCAAGGTGGGCCAGGGAAAGGAGGGGGGCAAGACTGGGACAGAGACATTCGGGGGGGGCCAGGGATTGGACCTTAGGAAAGTCGGAGGGGCAGCAATATGGGGTCATTGGCCTGGCCAGTGAATGAGCTGGCCAATGATTGCGAGGCCAGCAGTTTTGGGTTATCGTGCATGTACCAACCCTGGCACTGACAGATCAGTGCATGCACAGTGGAGCACTCAGAGCTATGCTGCTGGCTTCTCCAATGGGAATAGTCCCCGCCCACAGATTTATTTATTGCAGGATCCTCGCTAATGATGGTCTGAATGTGGAAATTCATTTTGAAACTCATGCTGAGAGAAAAAAAAGTGGATTTATTTCAGTTTTTACATGATTTCAACACTTAGAATTTTTTTTTTTGGGAGAATCCCACCCAATATGTTTGAGTGCATGCATGAAATCCTTTCAGAAAAGTCAGATTGCCAGTTGAAAGATGCCAATACTTATTTAACAGCTACTTTAACAGAGGTTTTCAACCTTAACTGTGGTTGCTCTTAGGAGAAGAGGCATTTACACTTTCTGTAGTTAATTAAAGGAAAACGAGGGCGATTGAGAAAATGACAGAAAGGAATTGATGTAAGAGTACTGAAACCTCAATCCTACTTCCTAGCTCAGTAAAAGGACTTTGCTCACAGTACTTGTACTGAGAGTGCACTTCCATGACTTTCGAAATTTGTGTGCCCGACCTCCACTTTCCATTTCTCATATACTAAATCAGCATGTTTATCATGACAGTGCATTAGAAGTTGGAATGTTCCTTTCAAGCACGATGGAGGTTAATTAATCAAAAACACATCGTCTATCTGCTTTGAAACATTGTTCACTTCCTCTTCTCATGGTATTTTTTGCGGAATCTGCCTCCACACACTTCTCAATTCAAATTATTTCTTTTTATTGAAATAGATGCCCACAGATTTCATGCATTCATTATAAGCCAGACATAACAACTTTACCTATCAACAGTCTCAACCTGTGACAAACACACTGTGCTGTTCGCTTAATTCATTGACTTCTTGCCTCCACAGAGTACACCCTGTGTTAATCACAGAATACCTTCAATTCTGATGTCAGATCTCCTTGCAAAGCCTGCTGGATCTTTTTTTGGTCAAATCATGCCTGGCTTTGTTTGGTCAGGTAGCACTCGCACGCCAATTTTTATTGTTTCTGCATCTCTACAGCCTTTGTGCATTTAAGGTACAAATGCAAACTTCCAAGGTCTAAAGTGAACATTGAGCATATGTGATCATTTTCACTGTCTGATGATATCAGGGTAAATTGGTGTGAAAAATTATGTGCAAGAGTAGGCTTGGGGAGACAGAGTGATAAGGTTAGGGAAATAGATACATCAGGATGTAGCTGAATGTACCATTCTGCTCACATTTCCTGCACTAAGTAGCTCATTAATCCATTTCTGGCACTGCTTCCAAGTGCGTGGCATTACATCCTACTGCTTAACCTCTTCAGTGAATATCCAGCCACATCTTCACTCTCTGAGGCAAGTTTATTTCTCTCATCGGGAGTAAAGATAGCCCACAATAGGTCTGGAAAGGCAACTGTAAACCAAGTCACATCCTTGCCATGTTGGGATATTTAAACAGGTAATTCCTCTATTCCCCAGCTGCACAAACTTTCAACTGTCACGTATGCATTTGCCTTTTCAATAGTTCCACTGAAGTAAATTGCTCACCCTAATTACTGAGGAAATTTTAAGGTCAGATAAAATGCAGTGGCTGTGCATCTGGCTGCAGTTACTTTTAGGTTGTCCACATTCCATCAGGTACCCCCGGTCCTGACAATGATAAAATTCTATTGAATATGTGAGGTGGGAAAACTGGTTGCAATTTTTATGGTGATGACATGGTATATAGGGAAAGCAATCACATTTTTTTTGATTCCAATGACGCATCTCAAAGTTTCTTTGTGCCATTCTGAGAATTTGTTGCACTGAATAAAACTTAAATCAATGATACTGCCGATCTTTATAAAAAAGCTTTGAAATTATGACTAAGCAATTGCAAAAGCATTTTGAACATATTATAATGTATTAATTTGGACAGCGTGTTGATTTTCAAGTTATTTGTGCACTCAAAGTTCCCTAATAGATATGCATTATGCTTTAGCTAGCTAAACAATTATAATGCCAGTCCAATCAACTCCCCAATTATCTATGCACTCTGTATACTTTACTTCAATGCTTGCCTGCACATGGCCTTCATTAAAGAACTTTGTCGACATCTACTCTTAATGGAGAATCTCAAATAACCGCATACTAATTACATGGCAATTCTGAAGGGACACTTGAACAAATAAGCATCATTGGAAGTACAAGAATAGTTAATAGGACTGCACTTTAATTACATTCTAATTACTGTCATTGTTCTTTTTTGTGAGAACATCAGCATTGAATCTGAATTTGATGTGGTCTGAACAAATTGTTCGTTGTTAATTTTTATCAAAAATCTAATTTGCAATAAAAATGCAACTTGGAGGTCAATCAACAGAGGCTAATGCTTGAGGACTAAGGCACTTGACTGCAATGAATGACCGTAGCCATAAGACCATAATGAAGAGGAATAGAAGTAGGCCTATTGAGTCTACTCCTGCAATTAATGAGATTATGACTGATCTGATGTGATAATCCTCAACTCTTTTTCCCCTCCTTATCCCTATAACACCCTTACTATTAAAAATCTCAGTCTCAGTCTTGAACATACTTGATAACCCAGCTGTTATAGCCCTCTGTGTTAAAGAATTCCATAGATTCACTATCCTCTGAAAGAAAATAATCCTTCTCATCTCTGTCTAAATGGATGAAGCTTTACTCTGAAATCATGTCCTCTGGTCCTAGACCCTCCCACAAACGAAAAAAAATAACCTTTCTGCATCTACCCTGTTAAGCCCCCGAGAATGAGATTAGGTCTCAGTAAGGTAATTTCTAATTCTCTAAACACCAATGAGTATAGGCCCAATCTATTCAACCTATCCTCATAAGAAAATTCCTCCATAACCAGGGTCAATCTAGTGAACATCTCTGAACTATCTCCAATGCCAGTATATCTTTACTTCGATAAAAGATTAAAACTGTTCACAGTATTCCGTGTGTGTTCTAACTAGTACTTTGTTTTAAAAAGACTTGCCCATTTTTATACTCCAGTCCCTTTGAAATAAAGGTCAATATTCTATTTGCCTTCTCTATTACCTGCTGTACTTCTCTTTTGTGATTTATACACAGGGTCCCCCAAATTCCTCTGTGCTACAGATTTCTGCAGTCTTTCTACATTTAAATAACATTCAGCCCCGTTGTTCTTCCTAACAAAGCGCATAACTTCACATTTTCCAACATTATATTGTATCTGCCAAGATTTATTCTATTCATTTCACCTGTCCTTTTAGAATCTTGGTACTATTCTCCTCATTTACTTTCTCATCTATTTTTGTATCATTGTACATTAACTTCCCTTGTCCAAATCATTGATATATATTGTAAATAGTGCAAATATTTGTGGCACCAGCACTGACCCCTGCAGCACTCCATTAATTACAGGTTACCATCCTGAAAATGCCTCCCTTATCCCAAATCTATCTTCTATTGTTTAGCCAACCCTCAATCCATTCTAATATACAATCCTAAACACTTAGACTCTTATCTTATTAAGATTTGCATGGTACTTTATCAGATGCTTTTTGGAAATCCAAATATATTACAACTAATGGTCCTCCTTTATCTTGTTTGTTATCACCTCAAAGAATTGTAATAAATTTGTCAGGCATGATTTCCCTTTCCTGAAGCCATGCTGATACTACTTGATAATGTTTTTTTTCTAAATGCTCTGTTATTCCATCCTTTATAATAGACTCAACATTCTCCTAATGACAGATATCAAGCTAACTGACATAGAGTTGCCTGTTTTTTGTCTCCCTCCCATTTTGAGTAATGGTGTTACATTGGTTGTTTTCCAATCCTTTGGGATTTTTCCAGAGTTTAAAGATTCTTGGCAAATTATTACCAGTGCATTCACTATACCTATAATTACTTCCTTTAATATCTTAAGACGCAACCTATCAGGTCCAGGGGATTTATTGGCCGTTAGTTCCATCATGATAGTTATTGTATTCATTTCCTCCCTCTCCTACCCACCCTTTGCTGCTTGATCACTAGTTATTTTTGGAATGCTATTAATGTATTCTACTGTGAACATTGATGCAAAGTAGGTATTTAACTCCTTTGTCATTTCCTAATTTCTGATTATTATTTCCCCAGTCTTATTCTCCAAGGAGCCAATGTTCACTTTGGTCTCTCTCTTCCTTTTTATATATTTAAAGAAGCTCTCAACATCAAAGCTTCAACACTATTATTCCCATGAAATTCATCTCCAATCTCCACGGCATGGGCCTTAGAACCTCCCTCTGTGACTGGATCCTGAACTTCCTAACTTACGGGCCACAACCAATAAGGATAGGCAACAATGCCTCCTTCATGATCATCCTCAACACCGATGCCTCACAAGGCTGTGTTCTCAGCCTTCTATTCTACTCCTTATACGCCTATGACTGTATAGTCATATTCCCATCCAGTTAAATTTTCAAGTTTGCTGATGACACCACCGTAGTGGGTAGGATCTCAAATAACGATGAGATAGAGTACAGCAATAAGATAGAGAATCTGATGAACTGGTGCAGCAACAATAATCTCTCCCTCAATGTCAACAAAATGAAGAAGATTGTCATCAACTTCAGGAAGCATAAAGGGGGTCATGCCCCTGTCTATATCAATGGGAATGAAGTAGAAAGGGTCAAGAGCTTCAAGTTTTTAGGTGTCCAGATCAACAACAACCTGTCCTAGTATTCCAAGTCGACACTATAGTTAAGAAAGCCCAACAATGCTTCTATTCTCTCAGAAAATGAAGGAAATTTGGCATGTCAGCTGCGACTCTCACCAACGTTTACAGATGCACCATTGAAAGCATTATTTCTGGTAAGGCTCCTGCTCTGCCCAAGGCCGCAAGGAACTACAAAAGGTCATGAATGTAGCCCAATCCATCATAAAAACAACCTTCCATCCATTGACTCTGTCAATACTTGTTGCTGCCTTGGCAAAGCAGCCAACATAATTAAGGATTCTATGCATTCTGGACATTCTCTCTTCCACCTTCTTCCTTCAGGAAAAAGCTACAGAGGTCTGAGATCACGTACCAACTCAAAAATAATTTCTTCCCTGTTCCTTCAGACTTTTGAACAAACTTATCTCGCATTAAATTGATCTTTGTCTCCATCCTAGCTGTGACTGTAACACTACATTCTAGATTCTTGCATTTCCTTCTCTATGTTTTGTATGTCTTGTTTGTATAGTGCGCAAGAAACAATACTTTTCATTGTATGCTAATACTTGTGACAATAATAAATCAAATCAAATCAAGGCAAATCAGAATTACTGTATATGTTTATATTATTTGCTAGTTTCTCCTGTATTTTTGGTCAACTTTTGTTAGTTTTTAAAACTTTCCGAATTCTCTGGCTTACTAGAAATCTTCACCACATTATGGGCCTGATTTTACCAGTTTGATTCTAAGTGCTGAATTTGGGCACAATTCAGATCTGACTTGTAAACACTTCCACGTATACTCAGCCTGAAACAAAAGTCACGATTCTGAATCATGCTATGGGCAGGGCTTATCACCCCCGGAATGCTGCTGCTCCAATGGGAATCTTCAACTGCACATGCAAAGTCAAAAGAAGCTTGAAAAATGCTCCCTTGCCATATGGTCCCAGGCTACAAAATGCAGCTCGGGAGCGATGGCCCCAGAGACATCAACCCACTCCCACAATAAACTGCCCCCTTATCCAACCAGACTGGTCACAATTCCTGTCCCACTTCCCCTACCAATCCCCCACAGAGCAATAGCAAACCCCCTCTCTCTCCCCACCAATCATTCGCAGAGTGGCAGTGCATCCCCCTGCCCCTGTCCCCTCCCCCCCCTCTTCCCTGCTCCAGCTCCCCTTCCCACCCATGCACCAAGGATCCATCCGGCCTCCCTCCTCCTCCCTCCCCTACACAGAACGATCTGACCCGCCTCGCTCTTCCTCCCCCCCAATCAGAGAAATATCTGATCTGCCTCCCTCCATCCCTCCCCACCATCAATTTGAGTTAGAGAGCCGCTGATCTTACCTCTCCAGTAGCTGGTGCACCCAAAACAGACTTTTGCTGAGCATGTCTGTTTCAAGTCGAATCTGGACGGGTGAATGCAAGGGTAAAGTAAGCAAATGCATTTAAATTGACTGTCTCCTGATTGCATCCATTTGCAGGCCTTGGTAAAGGGGGAATCAGTGCCGACACGCGCTATTTGCCTCACACCCGACTTTACCAAGTTTTTGCACCTAAAAATGGGTGCAATGTGCCTTTTTTCTTCAAGTTTAACACTAAATTAAACTTTCTTTGCTAATCACAGTTTTAACACTTTAATTCTGACCATTTGATGATTATTGATTTGAATTTAGTGGAAATTGGAATCTATGTGGAATCTTAGAATGCTGAAGGAGGCCATTCAGCCATCGAGTCTATATCAATAACAATCTCATCCAGATCCTATCCCCATAATCCCATGCATTTACTCTAGTTAGTTCCCCCTGACATTAAAGGGCAATTTGGCATGGCCAATCTACTTAACCCATACACCTTTGAACTGTCAGAGCACCTGGAGAAACCCACACAGACACAGGGAGAATACACAAACTCCACACAGACAGTAACCCATGCCAGGAATTGAATCCAGGTCCCTGGGACTGTGCCACCATACCAAATCTTTTCAGTTGTGCTGCACTTTTCCAATTAATATCTAGTGGATCTACAACTGTGCAAATAAAAATGTCCCACTGTAAGTTTCCAGCAATGGCCGGAGAGCCATAGAATCAATTGGCCTCTTCTGGACTATAGGAAGCCTGTGATTCTACGTTAACAGTCTTCATTGCATTTGGTTTAGTTTAGATATCCATTCAGTTTGATACATTAATACAATAAGATAAAATTTCCGTGAGGATTTCTGCATTTATAAAAGAATAAAGATTTGTTAGCATGGTGCAGCACTTAATAAGATGTTTAATAAGTTTTAAATATTGATTCTTTCTTGTTAACAGGTGGGAGGATTGAAGTGTAATCTTTGGTTGTATTTTGGATGTGAAACTGTCCCAAAAATACAAGTGGTAAAAAGATACAATAGATTGGCTGGATGATACCTTTGAATCTTCTTGATTTAGAATTTTCTGAATTAAATCTTCAAGCTGTTTGTTATGAAGTGCTCCAGGCAGCGTGAAACCTTGATGACCTAACTCAATAGTTAGAAATGATGCCATCTGTTTTGTATTAAACAATTGAAGAGTTTCAATAAGGTAAAATCTTGGAGTAAATATTGATTGGGGATCAATATTGGGATAGATAAATGGGTCTGTCAAGACCTACATCTATATTTTAGCAGGTATTCAACTTTCCACATTGGAAAAGGTGACAAGTCATTGCATCCTGATGCAGATAAAACTGTCAAACTTGCATTGTTAGTTTTCTTACAGGAGATGGTATCAGACACTTGATCTAAAGTAAAGATAAATATACTGGATAGATTTAGCATTTCTGTGGCTCAGTGCATAGCTTCCTTTCCTCTGAGCTGAATGCTATTCCAAATGCTTGCACACAAAAGTCTAATCTGACACTTCAGTGCAGTAATGAAAGAGTATGCACAGTAGGTAGGTACTGCCTTTCAGATGAACTGTTAAACCAAGGCACTATATGTCCTCTTATGCATATACAGAATAGCCCATAGTTCTATTTTGAACATCAGCAGGTGAGCTCCCATTGTCCAGAATATTAACATTTATCTTTATAATCACTATTTGGTCACAATTACATTTTTGTTTTTGTGAGATTCTACTGTGTGAAAATTGGCCATTGTATTTCCTAAGTGCTTCATTGACTGGAATGTGCTTTGGGATATCCTGAGTCCCGTGCAAGATGTGGCACTATATAAATTCAAGTGTTTCTTTCTGTAATGAAGCATTAAAAATTTCTTCAAAGCATATAATTGCAAGAATGATTGTGGTACGAACAACCTTACGTTTTTGTGTTAGTGAAACCTTTCACTTCAAAGGATGGGAAATTTTAAAAATGGGCTCAAATATTGAAATTCCAATGCTGTTCAAGATAGAATCATAGAATCCGCTAGTGTACAAGGAGGTCATTCAACCCATTGAGTCTGTTCCCACCTCAGTCCCACGCAGGCCTATCCCCATAACTCCATGCATTTTTCCTAACTGGTCCCCTGACACTAAGTGGCAATTTAGCATGCCAATTCACCTAACCTGCACATCTTTGGACTGTCCCCACTAAGTTTTTCAGGTGCATGGTCACCCAGCAGTCAAGGAGAAAAAGAGTTAGAACCATTATTCTTATTTCCCACTTTTTGCCAGCATTCCATTTTTAAGTATAGAGGACCAGTTTGTCCCCATTTTCACTGTTTATTTCCTTTGTAAGGTACTGTATTAGTCTTACTCTTGTTCTTTGCATGGAGATTTAAGCATCCACAAGCTGTAAAAAATAGACTGTTCAACAATAGAACTTAAAGAGGACACTGACTAGTATCATTGCAATTTCTTTCAGTTCCTTTCATCCAGCTTATGGGCAGAAAAAGAATTAAAAGGATTTCACTGTAAATTGGCTGGAGGTAATTTATGTAATATTGTATACTTGTAAAATCTCTATTTTCATGTTTGCTGATGATGCCACTGTAGTGGGTCAGATCTCAATTAGCCTGGCTGCTTCTCAGAGGCAGTGGGAAATAGTCAATGGATGGGAGGCTGGTTTGCATGATGGATTGAACTTCATTCATAACACTTCATAGTTTTTGCGGTCTGACATTGCAGGTGCCATCCCAAACTGTCAGATGAGATGGAGTATAAGAAAGAGATAGATATTCTGGCAAAATGGTGCAATATCAATAATAATCTCTCTCTCAATGTCAACAAAATGAAGGAGATAGTCATTGCATAATGGAGAATATGCCCCTGTATACATCAACATGGATGAAATGGAAATGGTTGAGAGCTTCAAGTTTCTAGATATCCAGATCACTAATAATCTATCCTGCTCCTTCCGTGCCACTGCTATAGTTAAGAAAGCTCACCAACACCTCTACTTTGTCAGGAGGCTAAGGAAATTAGGCTTTTCCAACCTTTACAAATATGCCATAGAAAGCATTCTTTCACAGTTTGGGATGGCACCTGCAATGTCAGACCGCAAAAACTATGAAGTGTTATGAATTAAGTTCAATCCATCATGCAAACCAGCCTCCCATCCATTGACTATTTCCCACTGCCTCTGAGAAGCGGCCAGGCTAATCAAGGACCCTACGCTCACTGGACATACTCTCTTCCATCTTCTTCTGTCAGGGAAAAGATACAAAAGTCTGAGGACACATATCAACTGACTCAAGAACAGCTTCTTCCCTACTGCCATCAGACTTTAGAATAGACCTACCTCGTATTAGGTTGATCTTTCTCTACACCCTAGCTATGACGATCACATTGTGCACTCTCTCCTTTCCTTCTCTATGTACGATATGCTTTGTTTGTATAGCGTGCAAAAAACAATACACTGTATATTAATACATGTGACAATAATAAATCAAATCAACTCAAATTTATTCTAATCCTACACATCTCAAAATATTGAAAGGCAATTTAGCATGGCCAGCCTACCCAACCTGTATATCTTTGGACTGTGGGAAGAAACAGAGCACCTAGAGGAAACCCACATAGACACAGAGAGAACGTGCAAATTCCACACAGTTACTCAAAGCCAGAATTGAACCTGAGTCCCTGGCACTGTGAGGCAGTGACATTGCAATTTTCATTGCTTTTTCTAGTAAGCTTGTGCACAGCTGTTGGATTTTCCACTCGGCCCAGAGTGAGTTTTTTTTTGTAGCAAATATTTATTCAAATATTTGGGGCCAACTAGCAACAGCATGAATGGTTTTTCTTTTGATTTGATTTGATTTATTATTGTCACATATCTTTGTCACATATATTTTTCTATATAGTACGGAAGAAACAATACTTTTCTGAAAAGTATTGTTTCTTCCGTGCTATTAGACAAAGCATATCGTACATAGGGAAGGAAAGGAGAATGCAGTGTTACAGTCGTAGCTTGGGTGTAAAGAAAGATCAACTTAATGCAAGTTAGGTCCATTCAAAAGTCTGATGGTAGCAGGGAAGAAGCAGTTTTTGAGTAGTTGGTACGTGATCTCAGACTTTTTTTTATCTTTTTCCGGACAGAAGATGGTGGAAGAGAGAATGTCTAGGGTGCTTGAGGTCCTTGATTATATTGGCCGCTTTTCTGAGGTAACAGGAAGTGTATACAGTGTTAATGGATAGGAGACTGGTTTGCGTAATGGGCTGAGCTTCATTCACGATCCTTTGTAGTTTCTTATGATCTTGGACAGAGCAAAAGCCATTCCAAGTTCTAACCTTATGGCCCATGGGTAATTACTATCAAATAAATCGGTTGGATTTAAAATCGGTGTTGCCAGACCTCTTACTGAGTTTACCTAATTTCAACCTCCCAGCCATCTGAGTTGCCTGTTCTAATCAACAAGGTGGTGCTGCCCCCAGCATAGCTGTTGTTTACCCTTGTCATTGACACCAGACACAAAGCTGCCAGCTGTATGACGGGCTTAGCACCACTACCTGGGCAATAGGATTAATGCGGCTGAAGCATGGGGTGGAGCCATAATGCTTACCTTGGGTATTGTCAGGTCTCTGGTCCCACTATTAAAACCCAGTCCAATGATTCTCATATGTTGCTAATGTGATAATGCCAGTTGATATCAAATTGTGGGCAGCTTTATGCGATACATCTGAATCTAGTTATTTGAATCTAGTTACATAACGGAACAATGTAGAATTTATTTACATGGATCTACAAGAGTAGCAGCTTGTTGGCTGCTAGTTCTAGAATGTCTCTGCCTAAGAGAATTCTTCGCCCTGGGATGATTCCTCACTCTGTTACCAAATGGTCACCTTACCCAGGTGACCCTTACTCTGTGGTATTGCCTTTAAAGGAACAATCACCATTGTGTGCCAATAGCTACACTAATAAGAAATTTAAGATAATTAAATAGTTCACTTAGCTTGTTGGAAGTGAAATACACAGGGATCAATTCTGAACAAACAAAAGGAATATCTTCAAGTCTTTTTTGAATTATCCAGGGGCTTGAGGTGCCTTTAATTCCCTGTTTCTTTCCCCCTGGCTATGCTATGGCCAATTAGTATCAACTTGCTAACACCTTTTTCTCCAGTAATATAAATCACTGTAATTATTTGCAATTCTTGTGTTTGTCCTGATGAGTGCAAGATGAAAAGCTTTAACAACATGTCCCTCTCCAGCAATATTTCCAAATCGCTACAATACAGCCTCATTAATATTTAAAACTGAGTAGGCAAACTAGATTAATTCTATCATTGCTTCTCTACTAATCTCCATGCACAATGCTTGTTCAGAGCTAGTCACCTGGGAACTATTTTCACATAATCATGGCCATGACAAGACCATAATAGTTAGGAGATTATAAAAATATAATCCAAGGTTGGATTTGTCCAGTTATCTGAACAGCAATTTAGCACTGGGGTGCAATAATTATTCTCCACTTATCTCCAACTCAGAAGATCTTCCACATGCAAGGAGAAGCACCAGATGATATTAAAACTGAGTGTGTTTGGTAAAAGGAAATATTGTCAAATTGACAAGTTCCTTTTGCCACATCCTGTCAGTACATGTTGAAATTGTTATTGCTGTTAGCCGTCTGGATGGAGCTGTCAAATGTAACATGACAAAATTGATGCCAAGAATGTTGCTGAGTCACAAACACATTGTTGATGTTTTTAGGCTTTATTCGCAAGATTTAGAAAATAATTTTCAACTTTGCCCTAGCAAACCATCTGCACATTGTAGAAACATTATTATTATATCACTGGTTTTGAATTTTTAAATTTTCTGTAAGTTTAATTAATGCTGAAAGAATTTGTTTGTTAAATTCTGCAACACATATTTCAAAATATTTGTGGATTGTTCCAAGAACAAAGAACAAAAAAAATTACAACACAGGAACAGCCCTTCAACACTGCATTGACCATGCTGCTTGACTGAACTAAAACCCCCTATCCTTCTGGGGACCATATCCCTCCATTCCCATCCCATTCATGTATTTGTCAAGATGACCCTTAAAACTCATTAGCATATTTTATCTTTGAGGCTGGTTTTCACTTCCCAAAAGAGAAAAAAAACTATTGGAGGATTTGTTGTTCCTGTTTAGCTTGGGCTTAATCTATTTTTTGTCCATTTAATAGTACAGCACCATGTTTTAACGACCACAATTGAAATGTGCAGATAAGTCTGCCATGAGGAGAAAAGAGAGAAGATTCGAGAAGTCCAGTGAAAATGGAAATACATTCATAAGATTGAAATTTCTCCCATTCTGCACACCAGGACATACATTTCTTAATCCTTATAATGCAAAACTACCTTACTCCCTTCATCTTACAATCATGGGAGATTCTGCTCAATTCAGTACAGAAATTGAAACGGTGCTTGATCAGCAACTTATTAAGAAAACTAACATTGCATGAAACTCTCTTGTGATCTTGCTTCACAGGAGTTAAGTGATCTCACAATTAGGTGGTCCAACATGTAAGGTTACAAATAAATTCCATTAGAACTTAAAAGGACCACTTCCATGATCACTAATATTTCAGCATTCATAAAAACTAATGGACTAAAGAGTCATGTCGTGGAAACTCATGCCCCAACCCACCCACCTCTTCCCCCACCGCCCATGGCAAGTTTGCTGGCAGGGGAACACTTAATAGTGGAATGGAGGTGGGGATCCTATCTCCACTCCAATTGAGTTTGAGGCAGGAAGGCCCAGGGATGGTCTTCCTGATAACTGAAATCCTTAATTAAGAAATTAATGCCCATTAAAAGTTCTCACCCCGCTATCATTGGCATTAAACAAACGGCAGCAGGTGGCTGGTGGGAGGGGGGGCCTTGCCTTTTTGAGAGCAAGGAAAGCAATGCATAATCTATTTGCTTGTAGATTCCTGGGAAGGGGATCCCTTGTTCAAAGTTGCTCAATGACTGACTGAGGTACCTGGCACAAGGAAAGGGGTGAATGTTGGGAGCCAACTTCTGCCTTTATTGACCCCCCATGACCTCCAATCACCACTCCTTTCCTTCTCTACTGGATCTCTCCAAGACCTGGAGCTTTGAGTGGATGTAGTACTGGCAGAAATCATGACAGTGGAGCTGCTGATTACGGAAGAGCCGCTGGCCTGTGATTCACTGTCAGCTCTCGGCAGCTGAGACCGCAGCCCTTGCATTCCTTGATCCCAAGAGAAATCTTGTTGCTGGCTTGTTAAGTACCTGAGTGGCAGAGGATGCAATGGGCCTTCACAAAAGAGGGCTCTCACTAGCAGCCTGGACCCCTGCCACCTCCATGAGATTCTGCCCAGCATTATTGTACAAGAAAACCTTTTGATCCATAGAGTTCATGCTGCCTGTTTGTAGAGATATCAATTCCCACTCTATAGTGCGGTAGGCTTAATTCCCTGAAGTGTCCATCCAATTTCATTTAGAAGTCACCACTCATCTTCACTTCTATTACCTTAATTCCAGATCATTATTGTTTAATGAATTAAAAAAATCTTCTTCATTGCATCTCTTGCCCAGAGCCAGAAATCTGTGCCTTTGAGTCCTTGCACCATCAGCTGACTGGAATGGTTTATATTTCTCTACTCTATCTAAGCATGTTTTACTGTTACACAACTCTATCAAACATTCCCAATATCTTTCATGCCAAAGAAAACAACCCCAGCTCCCAGTTAAAATCTCTCATCCCTTGAAACATTCTGGTAAATCATTTTTGTACCCTCTCAAGGACCCTCACATTCCTCTTAAAATGCTCTGCTCAGAACTGGATTCAAAGCTGAAGATACAATGGCCTTGTGGTATTATTGCTAGACTATTAATTCAGAAACTCAGCTAATGTTCTGGAGACCCAGGTTCAAACCCTGCCATGTCAGATGGTGGAATTTGAATTCAATAAAAAATTGCTGGAATTATGAATCAACTGATGACCATTGGAAAACTCTACCTGCTTCATTAATGTCTGTTAGGAAACAAAAACTGCCATCCTTACTTGGTCTGGCCTACATGTAACTCCAGAGCCACAGCAATGTGGTTGACTTTCAACTACCACCTGAGATAGTCTTAGCAAGTCACTCAGTTTAAGGGCAACCAGGAATGGGCAATAAATACTAGTCAGCCCATATCCATAACTGAATAAAAATGAAACTACTCTGGCCTAAGCAGAACTTTATAAAAACACAGCATAACTTCCTTTCTTTTGTACTTCATACCTCTATTTATGATGTCCAAAGATCCCATATGCCTTGCCATATGCCTTTTCTCCAGGGCTACTGTACCAGTACAGATACAACACTGCCAACAGTGCTGTTTCCATAAAAAGCTGTATAAATCCAACATGGCCAAATACTGCTGTATACTATAGAGATTAGCATTGGATTAGGTACCTAATTGGATTAAGTACCACCCACATTCTGATGTAAAGGAGCACATGACACAAGTCTAAACAGCAGTCCAATTTAAAAAATAACCATCAGTTAAAAGACCCAGAAAAAGCTGAGGATTGATGGTTTCATGACCCCAAAATACTTACATACCACAGGAAAGACTCAGAAAGGGCAATACAGGGAATTGCTGCTGAAAATTTTAAAATACAGAAATCACCATTACTACAAGAGCCCATCAAAACTGACAAACGGGAAACATCATTGTGAAGAAGTGAATGGCAATGCCATTCTGGATTTCCTAATAGAATTAAAAACTATATATCCCTTAAATTTAAATGATCATGAATCAAAAATCTTACCCAACCAATTTGGACTCATGCAGAATTGGGAGTTCTTGAGAAGAAATTTCTTAAATTACCAGAGTACATCAGGTCTAAATAGAATATCAGAAGTCCCAATTAATATAGTTTTTATATACTCATTTCATGGCCTTGATGATGTTATCTCAATGCAGTGCATTGATGAATCCTTCACCAGTTTTGATTAGATATTAAAAAGTCTTTGACAAATACTTTACATTTCAAATTGTGTAACACATAGAGCTTAAAAGGAGGGATAGAAAATCCCAACGAAAACTACAAAAGAGGAAATGTCAATTCTCAAGCCAACCACACTATGGCACCAGAGAGACAGAGAACATTCCAGAAATGTTAAAGATAAGTCTTTCTGAATTCCAGCACATTAACCTACTGTAAAACAGGTACCAATGCCAAGCTACCTGACTACGAGAGACGGCAAAGTAATATAATGTTCCAAATTTCAATGAAAAAGCAGAAGCAAGATCAGAAAATATAGATTTAAACTAAAAATCAAAGAACAAGAAGGATAAACACCAGGTATTTCAAACATACTGACACCTATTGAGCCAATGACTAATGAAATGGCTGAAATGGAGATCAAGAATCTAGGATAGCAAGAGTAGATAGAAGGTCTCACTAGAAGAGGATGAAGAGTCTCAAGAAAAACTGGCAGAAGTGCAATTACAGAATGTAAGCTTGAAAAATAGTGCGGAGGAATTATACTCTGCTAAGGAAAAATGATCAGTATAAAGAACCAACTATTGAATATGGATTATAAGTTTATTGAGAAAAGAAGAACTGATGAGAACACTGGAATGTTGCTCACAGGAAGTAGAACACTTGAAAGAGGACTTGAAACGCAGGGGGATAATCTTACCTTCATGCCAGTCAATGAGCAGGGTGAGCTGGTAAGATCAGGAGACAGAGAAGCAGAAAATTGACGCTCAATTTCTCGCCTTTCATAACCTTACCAGGCCCAGATATTCAATGAGATCAGTCTTGCAGCCACTAAGGTGCTATTCTATAGGTTTTATTTCAAATAAAATTTAGATATTATTAATGAGCCCGGAAAGCAATTGCCTGGTCTCTTTTGCCTTAGTGGCCATGTCGGTGAAGGCACTCATATATGGCCCCATCAATGGAGACCTATTGTGATGGCCTCACCAGTGGACCAGAGCGCCCCTGGGAGGTTGGGGACAGGGAAGGACACTGCCAGCCCGACACTGCTCCAAGGCATCCTGGAACTGCCAGCCTGATACCTTGGCAGTGCCCAACAGGCATCATTTATGCCAAGAGTGTGGGGCCTAAGGGGAGGAGGGGCCTGGATGAGAGCAGGACATAATTTTGGGTGAAGGGGAGATGTGCACAATGCAACTGAGATCAGGAGAAACCTGTGCACTCTACCCCTAGTGATTGACTGAGGGATGGCGATTGACTAGGCAGACAGGTGAAAGGGGGCTCAATTGCCAGGGAGGCCAACGACCGTGGGCTGAGGAGGTGTATGACATAGAGTGGGGTGGAGGTGACTGTCAGATCTGCACATTCACGATTGCGCCCTCTATTGTTAGCTGCTGGCTTTTCAGCAAACTTAGGCCCCACCGTACTTCTATTGGCAGGATTTAGCATTAAGTTTTTGAATTGACTAGTATAGATTGGACTTGTGTCGTCACTGAAAAAATGGATCTGAAACTTTCCTGTTTTTACATTCATTCAGGATTAGAATTTTTTGGCAAGATCATCCGCCTAAATGATAACTTTGTAACCTCAAATTCAACAAAGGTAGATCTTCAATTAAAACATCATAAGTCTCTAGTAAACATTGTTAAAAAGGAAAATGTCTGGAACAGAAGAAAATATTGCCGATATGTCAGGATAGTTGTTCAGGAACCAAAGTACCAAGCAAAACTAAATAACTTCTTGAACTTCAATCCAAACTGAATAAATGGAGGATTGGATCACAGTAAATCCAGACTTTGAAAGCAGGTAGTGAAAATTCTATGAAACAGATTCAACATGTAGGCCGCAATGCTCTGGCCTCGTGCATCCTGTTGCTGCTGCCAACAAGAACACAGAATTTGGTACTCAGCCAAAATGTAAATTCTCACATACATCACCCGAACCACATATAGAAAGAAAAACAAGTTGAACCTGACAAGTGAGCAGAGAGTTTCTTCTGCTCACAGGAAAGGGATAAATGGATGACTATTTATAATATCAGATAGAGAGTTGATAAGGAGCAGTTCAATTCCAAAGAATGGGAAAAGATCATTAAAAGTCAAATGTCAGAGTGACTATATTCAAAAGAATTTTTTAGTCGGTAACATTTACCCAGTACAATAGTAAGGTTTACCCAGTACAACCCTCCTCCAATCATTCTACATATAAATGTAGAATAATTATAAAGCCCCCCAGCAGCCTGAACCTATAAATACAGAAACTTGGGGGGAGCAGGGGGTTACTAAGGAGTAACAAAATTATTGTAAATATATTGGGTAAATAAGAATGCATTGGAAATAAATTGGATGAAGACTTGGGGGGGTGCGGGAGGTGCAGTATAAGGGTCTGAAAATGGTTTTGGGTACATACCCCTCACACTAGAGGACAGTCTTGTACTGGACAGAGATGTGTGAAGAAGCAAGCATGGAGATAGCTCCTAGCTGAGTTCTTATACTGTATATTTGTATACTGTATTAGTTACTAGTAATTAATAAACACTTGTTAAATGATACAATTTGCAAAATATTTTCATGAGACCTACTGAACAATGCATAACATCTTACAACACAATGTGTCAGTCTATTCTTAATCATCAACAAAGTTACGGAAGATGCCTTTGACGGTGCTGTCAAGTGGCACTTAAATAGCAATAATTTGCCCATTGATGCTCACATGCATTATACACCCTTTTTTAATTTCATCATATTCTCTATGTCCTTTGTCATTTACTGGCTTTGGTTCTCCTTGTACCCTTTGTGGAATGTACTTATCGTGTACTTAACGCATCTCCTCCTAACAAATCACCCATTGTTCCTGGTTAAATCACCTCTCATCCCATTGAATGTAACCATCTTCCAATTTAATAGTTCTACTTAGGTTGCTCCTTGCTCTTCTTCATTATTAATCCAAACTTCATGATACATTGATCATTGTTACTTGAGTGTTCTACCACTGAAATTGGTTCACTTGGCCCATCTTATTCTCTAATGCCAAATTCATCAATGTCTATTTTCTAATTGGACCAAGAACATACAGAGCAAGGAAGTTCTCCTGAAAATATTTCAGAAATTCCTATCCATTCCTTACTTTAATATTATCCCAGTCAACATTTGTGTAATTAAGTCGCTAGTATTTCCAATTTAGTCATTTGCACTTTCTGAGATTTCCCTGCAGACTAGGTCCTCTGTTTCTCTCTCATTATTTCAAGGCCTATTAAATATCCCCCATAGTGTGATCATACCCTTATTGTTCTTCTCAAATCTAACTAAATGCATTCTGTGTTCTCAAGGACATCTCTATTTCCAAACCTAAATGGCCAATTGGTGAGGTTGGCCAGGATATTCCAGACCTTGCCTGCCTCTCTGTAGAGTCAAGAGTCATTGTTATATACTGCATGGCAAAAGGGCCTTCAGCCCAACTTGTCCATGCCAACCAACCAAGTTACCTAAACTGAACTAGTCCCATTTACCTGTGCTTGGCCCATATTCCTCTAAAACTTTCCCATCCATTTACAAATCCAAATAAAATTGAGAACAGCTTAGGAAGACGGCTTGGTGATGGTGGAAAGGCAAGCCAGGAAATGTTACTGTCCCCATCCCCATTTTCAAAGCCTCTGATGTGAGACCATAAAATTCTATTCCAAGGCAGGTGATTAATTTTGATGTTGTAATCTTAAAAATATACAAAATGATCAGTGAAGCAGATACATGGGGAATTATTATATGGGCCAGAATTCTTCAGTTGTTCACGCTGGTGAAATTCTCCAGTTCTGCTGGCAGCACACCCTCACCTGTGGATTTGCTGATGTGTAGGGGGATATCAATTGGACCAGCAAAGCGCTAGCACACTATGCGCCATCTCCTGCTGGCAGGAACTTAGTCCATAGTTCTTAAACTGAAAGCAATGTAAGATATACAGAATGGAAATGTTAACAATATCCACAAGACAAATCAAACCTATTTTGATCATGCTAATACAAATATGTTAGACCAAGTAAATCTAACGTGCAGTAGCATATGTGTTTTGTGTTAAAGTCAAGATTGCATAATGGACGCATCTATTTGATAGGTCTTTATTGATTACGAGAAGAAAGAGTATCGATTAGTATTAGTGGTTAAGGAAAGAGTATCAATCAGTTTTAAGGATTAAGGAAAAGCTTCTAGTTTGATCATTCACAACTTTTGAACTAGACAAATTATGTGTTAGAATACATCACAAAGGCTTACATTCAGAATAGAATGAAAAAACTGATTCTGGAATTGAAAACTCTAACTTGTAAAGTGAGAATCACATCGATCTGTTTGTTTTTATTATGGAAGGAAGGCTTACGTTTTAAAATTCTGGAGGTGTATAATATTGAACTGACTTTCAGCAACATTTATAATGCCATTAAGTATAGACAGAAATAACCATGTAGAATAAACATGACAATTTTTCATGCAGCTATGATCGTATGTAAGCCATCTGCAGTAATCAACCATTAATATTGAATAACTCTGGTTATATGATTAAATTAATACACCAGAGATTTAATCAATGCTGTTTGCTAAGAATGAGAACTTTTCCTGAAATAAATTTAGTTCAGATAGTCTATTATATGTAATCTGAGGAAGGAGGAGCTAATATGTTGAATGAATGTTTGGATTTTGGCACTTTGTTATATTCTGATCTGCAAACACATTAACTTTGGTTTTAATTGATTTTTTAAATCAAGTCTTAAAACTATATGGACGAAATGTTCAAACTGTAAATAAAGACTACTTTTCTTAAATTAGAAAGAAACAAACAGTGAAACAACTTGTCATAATTTCTAAATGATCTATTATAGTTAACTATAATGTTCATAAATAAAATCAGTTCACTAGGTAAGAGTCTGTTGTTTTCATTTGTATCATTAGTCTCGATTTAACATCTGTGAGAAAATGATAACCATTAATTTATGACCCCAGAGATGTATCAGACATTGAATGTGTGCTTTACAAAACTGCTTTCTGAAGAAATGCCTGCCTCTGAACCTGGTCTGGATAGGCAAGATATTTAAAAATTACGATAGTAGCATATCTTCGAGGAAGAAAGGACTTTGGAACAGGATTAGGTCATTCAGCCATTTGGACTCTCTGCCAATCAATAAGATGATGACTGAAACTGGTTATGGTCACAACTCCAATTTGGTGTCTGCGTCTGTAGTCCTTGATGCCCTTGTCTAATAAAAGTCTGTGTAGTCTGCTTTGAATAAATTCAGTGAGTCAGCTTCCACTTAAGGCCTTTATCGCACTGCTGCCAGAAGTTAATTGGTAGTGGAAGAGGTCCACACCAAGTGGCCAGCCTGGCAGTTTCCTTCCCTCAGCTGGTGGTGAGCAAGGAAAGTGGGGGTGGGTGGTATCCCTTCTTAACCAACCCACTGGGCACCCATTGGGAGCTCTGCCAAGTTGTAGCATTCCCCTGCTGGATTTTCCTCCCCCAGTGCCCCTCAAACAACCCCCACCTCATCAAAGACCAAGCACTTAGAAATTTTTGATCCATCACAACTTATCTCCTTGTCACCCAAATACATTATCAACAGTCGTCACTGTTTCCACAGGTGGAACTGGTACATCACGAGGTGTCAGTCTTTACATAGTAAAGTTTCACAACACCAATTTTAAATCCAACCAATTTATTTGATAGTAAATTCGCGAGCTTTCGACACTATGGCCTTCGTTCGTCAGTCTTTACATAGCCAGCAGTTCATTGAGGCAGGTCTTTCTGTCCTTGAGGGGCACAGATCCCACCTCCGGCCCATTAACATGCAAGTCAATGTTAAAGATCTGCAAGGCAGCTATTCTTCACCTGAATGTGCTCCTCCACAACTTTTTAGTGAGAGGTGGGAGGCAGAGATGATGGCATCTTAATTCATAATCTTTATTTTTTGATTTGATTTGATTTTTTCTTGTCACATATATCAGTTTACAGTGAAAAGTATTGTTTCTTGCGCACTATGCAGACAAAGCATACTGTACATTGAAAAGAAAGGGAATGGGTGCAGAATGTAGTGTTACAGTCAGAGGGGAGCACTTTGTAGTTCTGTGCCACATTAGGAAAATGCACGTTCAATTCAAGTCTACATTCAAAGAGACATACACTGATGTTCAATCCATTTACCTCAGAAAATTTTGCTTTGCCCAGTTGCTCAAGAGAAATGAATCACAGCAATTTTTCTTAGATCACTGGATTAATAATTCCAGCAAGTGAACAAAGTGTCAGTTTACAAGAGCCGGTACTCTTGCTAAACCAGTGATAGAATGTAATTCACTAAAATGACAACATAATAATAGACCATTCTGAATTGCTTTCTCATTGGATTATCATTCTGAAAGTGTAGTCAGTGTCAAGTCAACAAATACATTCTTTGTCAGGCTGTTTAAAATTACACAACTGCAGGTCCTGACACTGGCCTATCCGGTTGAGTGATACATTGAGAAATGGTCCATGTGATTGAATTAATCTCCTTGGTTGATGTTTGATGGCTCTGTTTGTTTAAGTGGATGTTTCTCAGTTAAAAATAAGGGTTGTTTTGTACATATCTAAGTCAGAATGGCAGCAACCCTCTGTCAGGATGTTGGCACATCTTCACACCTTTGTCACTCTCTCATCTAATGCCTTGATGTCAGGAGGTCAGCGGGCCCAGGTTGACCCTTCAATAGTTGGCATCCAGCAATCTGCAAGCAGAACTCCTTAAGCTGGAGCAAGCTGGGCGTAATATCTCGATGCTTTCAATATGAGAAGTGACAGCACCAGGGGAGTATCTCATAATAGCAGTAGGCTTTGGAAGCATTCTTATGATAAAGGCATAACATATTGGCAGTTGGTTGAAAAAAGAAGGCTGTGTCTGATATTAAATTCACTTTTTTCACGTATGGAACTTTGATCTGCATTATGATCTTTATAGCATCTTCAGAAACTACCTTATCATAATGTCATTAATATAAAAATTGGCTGAATGATTGCAAATATTCTTTTAAGCAAGAATAAGATGGGGTAAGATTGAAAACATTCCTAACAATCAAAATAGCACAATGTTACACAGATTATCTGACAAATGCAGACAAGGCATTACTTTTTGGAACCTCTTGTGATTTCAAGATAAAAGTAGTATTGGCGTCCTAGTGATACCCTAGGATCAAATTTAGGCCACGACTTATCTCTGGGTACAGCAATGCTGACTCAAAACTTAATCACAATACCAGAGAATGAAACAGTGCAGAAGAGGCCCTTCGGCCCATCATGTCTACACCAACATACAGTTTATTTATTATTAGTGTCTCAAGTAGACTTATATTAAATTGCAATGAAGTTACTTTGAAAATCCCCTAGTCGCCACGTTCTAGCATCTGTTCGGGTAAACTGAGGGAGAATTTAGCATGGTCAATGCGCCTACCCAACACGTCTTTCGGACTGTTGGTGGAAATTTGAACACCCAGAGAAAATCCAGGTAGATAACAAACAAACTCTGCATAAGCAGCGACCCAAGCTGGGAATTGAACCTGAGTCCCTGGTGCTGTAAGGTAGCAGTGCCTATGGATGTGCAATCTGTTCATCATTATATTGCCTCTCTAAGAGCATCAAGGGTGTGAAACCCATCAGTATGTTCCAGCAGATGTGATAGTAATTAGAATTCGGCTTAAGGAGTATTTTTAGTAAACCTCTTTATTCACCCAAACAATAAGAAGTGTTGTTGCTTTGTTGCTTCTGCAGGGAGACACTCTGAAAATGAAGCACGTGAAAATAAGTATATCGGTAAAATTCTAAAGTAGAATGAATTGGCTAGTATGTCTGAGATAATTAAATTGTCACTCAAACACTATAGATCAGTTCTAAAATTAAAATTCCTTTAAAAAAGAGAGCTCAAAGAGATGGGAGTTGACTTACATGGCCCTGTGGAGGATATTTAAAATTAACATCACATCATCATCCCTACATAATAAGGCCAAAAGCATAGAAAACCCAACAAATTAAATATTTCTGCACCTCATCTGTATTACAGAAACTGTTGGATACCTTCAATCACTTCCAGCAGGAAATCCTCAGAAAATATTTTGCCCCAAATCCCTGACCCCCCTGCCCCCTTCTCCTCCCCATCCATTCAAGCTGGAGCAATGGATAATACAGAGAAAAAAATACATTCAGCAGATTAGGATGTTAGGCACATATGTTCTTACCAATGTTAAGGGCAAAGAGAAGGTGAATTTCTTAATCTGAACCCCTCTGCTGCAAGGAATTGGGCTGTTGTGTATAAAACACCATATCTTGAACTTTCTGTGAAGGAGAAAGTGATAAAGAAAATGCAAGTCAAATGTGGAAGGCAAAATTCGGTTGCAATTTTTGACTTGCACAATTGTTAATATTTATTAAATACACACATACATCAATTTGTTTGAAACCTTACTGCAACATAAATACATCGTTATCTGCACTTAGAGTCAGCACAAGGTGCTTCTTCACTAACAATATTTTCCCAACAGGTCATGATCGGAAATGTCACCACAAAGTACTTGTCACTTTTTGGAAACAAAAGCTGCAGAAGATCTGAGTGCTATGGCCACAGCAAGGCACAATGATAGTACAACAAGGCTGGTCAAAATAAAACTCAGTCAGGAATCATCAAGGGTCAAACTTCTATTCAACAAGAAGGCCAAGATTCTCTCACCCCATTGCGCTAATTTTTTAGCACAGTGGGTCAGGAGATTTTCCTGCCTACCCATTTGCATGGTTCGCACAAGTGTTCAAGCCTCACTTGCATCATCCAGAGCTAGATTTCCTACTGGTGTCTGTTTTGCATCGGAAATCAGCAGAGAGCCGCAAAGACCACTAACATCGTTGTTCTGCTATAATTTAAGTACGATTAGTGGGCCCAGGACTAAAGTCTCCGGGCCTGCTAGCATCTCCCACTCTGTCAGACTGTTCACTGCAGCAGAGTTTAGAGTAGCTCCCCACTTTCGGGGAGCTACCGGCCCGGCCCAGCTGAAAGGGGGGCAATTGGGGGCCCTCAGAGGTTCGGGCAATGGAGATGGGGAAAGTACTTGAGAATTGGTACTTTGGCAGTTCCAGACTGTGGCTCCTGGCACTGCCAGAGGGCAAATTGCCAGTGCCCAGGAGTCACCTTAGCACTGACCATCAAGCATGTGGCAGTGCCAAGTGGGTAGGCTACATGGGGTGGTGCTTATGGTGGCAGGGCTTTCTGGGGGGAAGGCATGGGGGCAGTCAGTAGGGGTGGGGTTCCCACTGCCACTCTGAATCGGAATCTGTGTGGAAAGTAAGGAGGCCAACAACTGGGGCAGGCTGGAGGGGGAGAACACTTTCTCCTTGTTTTTGTGGCAGTTCATTGCCTTACTCTGCAGTATAAATATCGCCAACTTTGTATGCCTTATACCTTTGACAAAGGGTCATCTAGACTCGAAATGTCAGCTCTTTTCTCTCCATGCAGATGCTGCCTGGCCTGCTGAGAATTTCCAGCATTTTCTCTTTTGGTTTCAGATTTCAGCATCTGCAGTAATTTGCTTTTATAGATTTATTGTGGTTGTGCAAATAACATAGAAGCATAGAAGAAAGGAGCAGAAGGAGGCCATCTGGCTCTCTGAGCCTGCCCTGCCATTCATTACGATCATGACTGATCAACTCAATAGCCTAATTTGTTTTTTTTTCCTGTAATCTTTAATCTCATTCACCCCAAGTGCAATATCCAATGCCTCTTGAATACATTCAATGTTTTGGCACCAACTACTTCCTGTGATAATGAATTTCATAGGCTCACCACTCTTTGAGTGACTCTGATAAACATGGTCTATCCTGAATTCTCAGACTGTGGCTCCTGGTTCTGGACTCCCCCACCATTGGGAATATCCTCCCTGCATCTACCCTGTCTCATCCTGTTAGAATTTTATAAGTCCCTATGAGATCCCCCCTCATTCATCTGAACTTCAGCGAAAACAATCCTAACCTAGTCAATTTTTCCTCATATATCAGTCCCGCCATTCCTGGAATCAGCCTGGTAAACCTTTACTGCACCCCCTCAAGAACAAGAACATCCTTCCTTAGAAAAGGAAACTAAAACTACAAGAATACTCAGGCATGGCCTCACTAAGGCCCTACATAATTGTAACAACACACTCCTGCTCCTGTACTCGAAACCTCTCGCATTGAGGGCCAATATGCCATTTGGCTTCTTTACTGCTTGCTGCACCTGCATGCTTACTTTTAGTAGCTGGTTACAAGGACACCTAGTTCCTGCTATACACTCCCCTCCCCTGATTTACAGTCATAACCTCCCAACATCTGATATAAAAACAAACACACACACACACACACACACACACACACACACACACACACACACACACACACACACACACACACACACACACAAAACACAGTAACACAAACACACAATCGCACCCACAAAAACATACATATAAACACACACATACATGCACACACAAATGTATGCATAGAGAAAAACATGCATAGACATACACACAGACACACACAATGAAACACACACACACAAATGCACAGATGTGCACACACATATGTCTAAACACACGCACTCACACACACATATACATTGACACACAAAACACACACTCAAAAGAAACACATGCATAAACACACAAGCACACACACACATTCACACACAAAAGACATTCACAACAAAACACATATACTCACATACTCACGATGTGGAGATGTCAGCGTTGGACTGGGGTAGGCGCAGTAAGAAGTCTCACAATACCAGGTTAAAGTCCAATGGGTTATTTGGTAGTACAAGCTTTCGGAGATTACCTGATGATGGAGAGCACTCCGGAAGCTTGTACTACCAAATAAACCTGTTGGAGTGGTGTTGTGAGACTTCCTGCTGTGCACACACTCACATACACAAAAACTCACACATGCTCACACATATGCACATTCACACATGCACACACAAACACACACACACACGATTTTTTTCAGGTGATTATAGACTTTAATTGATCCTTATTCAAGTGTGCACAGGTCATAACTACATCTCACATTCAGAGACAAGTAGTGTTGAATAATTTGCAAAGATATCCAGCTTGGGCTAACATTATTGGCAATGTCTCCAGTTTTACTGACACTTCCTACTGGGTTACCAGTTCGGAACTATCTTTCATTTCTCTATCAGTTGATATCAGTTATAATGGTCACTTCCCTCTGGGAAGTAAGTATTGGAAACGAAAAAAAAAACAAATTGAAAGAGCTAAATGGATTTTTAAAAAGACAGAATGGGCTTATTCTATTCTCCTGGTCTAGAACCGTCAAGTTTAATGAATGGAAAATAGCAGGCAGCTTATCTATAATTTCCTGCCACTGTCCACCAGGAATACAGGAGTGTGGAATCAATCCCACAAATTTAACTTTTGTTATATTTATCTTTTGAAGCAAAGAAGATATGATGATATTGGTTTAATTAGCAGACAGACAGGCACCTGGGAATCATTATGTGCTGTTGCAGCTGTTGTGGTTAAAAGTTAGTCACATCATATAATTAAATTGTGCTGTGAATAAGACATATTGTAGGAATGTCTCCTGGTATGTATTATTATTTTGGCCATATATTCTAATTAATAAAGCCTGTAAAATAAATATGATTGTTATCAAGAGTTTTGGCATTATGTCAAATCTGATGTCACAGTAGAAAAAGGCAAAACCAATACTTTACTCGACTATTGAACAATCTGATTAAATGGCAATTTGTAACAGATACCTTATCGTCCAAAGTCCTAAGAATGTTATAAGTACCTGATCAATCTCACTTTATCACACCATTTAATATTGTGCAATGAAAACCTTCTGGAAAGTCATTTCTATTGTGACTAACATGCAGTTATTTTATAATTTTTATTTAACCACCTAATTTAGTTTGTTTGCATTATCAAGTACCTGAGAAAATTCATGACGACCTGATAAATTAATTTTGCAAAACATTTTTATTTCTCTCCTTGCATAGCCAATGCAATGTGCTAATAAATCAAAGCTTCCCCCCTACCTCTTTTAGACAATGTCTAGCAGTTTTCCCTACTGTCTGCCAATCAAACCCAACAATAACAAGCCAATTAAGGAAGCATTTAAATGGCAGTGCTAACACAAAATGTGCCAACGCACTTCACAGGACTGTAATCAACAAAATTTGACCCATCATATGGCTAGAATTTTATGGCTGTTCACACTGGCGGGATTTTCTCATCTCGCTGTGGTGAATAGAGATTTGGCTGGGTGCCAAATTTTCTGACCTTGCTGCAGGAATGTGGCATGGCTCACTGGTAAGATCACAACCCAAGAATAGAATGGCACAGGGGGAGGTCATTCAGCATATTGAGTTGGTGTTGGCTTTCAAGTTAATTCTACACATCACTCTTTCTGCTTATTTCTTGTAACTGTTTTTCCTTGTCTACTCTGTTCAGTCCCTTCATGATTTTGAGCATGTCTCTCAATTTTCCTCTTCGTTTTCTTCTCTCTAACCATTGTTTCTTAATCCAAGGGAGTAGAAAAATTGGTCTACTGGTTTCACAGGACAATTATTGCTGCTTCTACTGACTCATACACCAAATACTAAGGGAATACAGTGTGCTGGTAATGCCACTGGAGTAGTAACCAAAGGTACAGGTTTATAACTAATGTCCTGTTTGCTTATGTGGAGAATCTATCAATAGATTCTATGTCTCAGATGTAATGAACCATGGGCTTTTCCCAGCCAGGAGGTTTCCCTCAAGTGATGGTGTTCCAATTGCACCTATCATGTCATAAAAGGCTCAATGACGCAAACATCTTTATTGTCTGGAAATCCTTCCACTCAATCAAAGTTCAAATGCTTTGTAACCACAACAAGTTCTTCCTACAACTTTTCAAAAATTAATTTTATGGGACGTGAGTGTTGTTCTTTGGGCTAGCATTTATTGTCTGTCCCTAACTGCCTTCCATTTCAGAAGACATTTGAGAGTCAACCACATTGCTGTGGATCTGGAGTCACATGTAAGCCGGCAAGGTAACAATGGCAGAGTTCCTTGCCTAAAGGACATTAGTTTCTACAATTGACAATTGTTTCATTGTCATTAATAGACTTTCAATTCCAGATTTTTATTAATTTCAAATTTCACATCTACTATGGCAGGATTTGAATTCTGGTCCTCAAATCTTATTCTGAGTGTCTGGATTACTAATCAAGTGAAAATATCACTATGCCACTGTCTCCCCGCTTGTGTGCAAGATTCCCAGACTTCTTGATGCTGAAGAGCTTTCAATTCTCTCAGATATTTCAATCAGCAAAGCAGATCCGAACTGACTTTCAGGAGACAAGAACTAAGTTGGATAATGAACTGTTCCTTCACTGTTGCTGGGTCAAAATCCTGGAACTCCATTCCTAATAGCCTGGTGGACCACAGCAGTTTAAGCAGTTCACTGCCAGCTTCTTAAGGCCAATTAAGGAAGCATAATAAATGCTTATATGGCCAGTAATGTCCACATGCCATGAATGAATAAAAATAAATTGAATTCATTCACAATCTGGCACCCTCATTTGAACATCAATGACTATAAATGAGGAGCCCATATCACAAAATAGTCAATAATCACAAGAGGCACACAATGCCAAGAGTGATACGACATCAGACTTCAAACCCTATACATGCTGATAGGATTGTTTCTTGTAGTATACATGCAGTTAAGGCATGTCACGCATGAGGAGCTCATAACTGTGGAATAATAGCTCTTTGAATTGTTCAAGTCAAGCTTGGATGAACAATGAAAGATACAAGGAGCATCTTGGTGTTTGATCTTTTGACCTCTGATTGTTATGTGATACAGCAGAGAAGGAAGAACTTCCAAATAATTGCAAATCAGGCCACAGCTTTGATCCTGATATTGACATATTGTTGTTTCTGATTTTGCGCTATCTTGACCTGCATGAGAGATTACAGTTTGTCAATGAGTTTGTGGCAATGGAATAGCTGAAAGTGTGTGCAAACTGAGAGGTGAGGTTGAGGCACAGAAATGAGTGGTAGAACTGAGTTGTGACTGATTAATTGTGGGTTAATGATGGGGTGTGGTGATTTGAAAGGCGTGAAGTGAATCTTGCAGTTGGTAGGATTTGGTTTTTAATGATGTATTTACTGACCTTTACCACTCTTGTAAAGTATAAGAGCTTACTCTTGTAAGCTCATTTAACTTTGTGATACTGAATCCATGTCGCTGCGGGACTTAAAGTCACACATTGACCATCTGGAGGCTACCCTGGCCCTCTACGAATATAAAACCTCTTTCCTCCCGTGCACCTTCTCGATCAAAGCCTCCAACACAGCATCTGAGAACCTCAGAACACACTGTTTTCTGTAACATTATTTATCAACCTATTTCCATGAAAGAGTAATCTGTAGCAGGACTTCCACTGCCTGTGTACAGGCACACCTCCCCTTTAAGAGGCACAGACGGATTGTAAATAATGTTGGATAGCTTTGTGCTATGCTCTCACGATCCAGATCCCTAGCTGAGGTGTGCAGCCATTCAATAGCACGGTTAGCATTGGCTGCTTGCCACAATCAGGGCAATGAGCAGGCAGCATGAAATTGGTCGGTTTCCTGCATCACATTAAACAGCCTGGGGTAATACTCAATCCTGTAATCATTTGTAGTGCTGTACAAATTAATGATCTGTCTCTTTAATAAATGAACTGAAACCACTTCTGCTTAGATATTGCTCCATTTGCACAGCACACTCTCCAGATTCTATTTTTCAAAGCAAATGAATATACTTCTCAGGGCAGACTTATTTCAGTGGGTTTAATTGTCAGGAGTGGAATGGTTACGTCGCAAATGATTCCATAAATATACATATTTCAATTGTTAAAGGGCTAATTTTTTAACAAGTCATTTTTAGCAGATCATTAGATTTCAAATTATATTTTAATATATTCCTGTGAAAATCAATTACCATAACCTGTATCCTTTATGGCAACTTTAAGATTCATGAGCTTATTATCATTTTTGACCTATCATGATTAGTAATAACAATTACAAATGTTGTTTTACGTGCACCTGATCATTGACAGTCATGGACCATGTTTTTGGGGATATTCCTTGTTAAAGTTAAAATGAGATAAATTGTTATACTTTGCTAAATATAGTGCACTAACAAACTGCCTCATTTGAGAAGCTGAAGTATTCCTTTGTTTCCCTGCGTTCACACATTTTTGCAGAGGTGGTGTCAAAGGTCTCAGTTACAGTGTAACACAGCGAAATGTGTTCAGCAGCAATTCAGTCAAACTGCCATGGTTACACAATCTCATCAAAATTGGAGAAAGAAGAATTCAGTCCCTACAAAGTCGAGCAAATGCATTAAGTATCTCACCGGCCCCTGACTGCCAATTAAACTAGTGATGAAAGGAAGCAATGACGTGACAGTCAGCTGTTCTCGATCATTACAGCTGAGAGGCAATGTTTTGCTATCCCTTTGCTTCTAAACCATGCCACATCAATTGAAGTGTTGCACACAGTTAATGATAGAAGCCTATCTTTTCCAATTAGGTTAAACAAATGCCAGACTCTGCAGCAGTGTTAGTTCGATACTTTGACCTTGGATTTCAGGCAAAGGAAATGCAAGTCGGGCCCATTTCCAGCTTCCAAAACCCAGATGCACAGTAATGTGGTTGACTCTTGAAATGCCCTCTGACATGATCTAACAAGCCATTCAGCTGGAGGATGATTATGGCATTAAATGCTGGCCCAGCAAGTGATGCTTAGATTCCATGAATGAAAAAAAGTTCAAGGAGCATCAAGGTGATTTAGACAAATTGAATGAGTGGGCAAACCCTTGACAGATACAGTACAACATGTCTAAACGTGAAGTTATGCACTTTGGTATATTAGAAGTGAGGCTATACAACATCAACAAAACGAAGGAGATTGTCATCGACTTCAAGAAGCATAAAGGAGAACATGCCCCTGTCTACATCAAAGGAGACGAAGTAGAAAAGGTGGAGAGCTTCAAGTTTTTTGATGACCAGATCACCAGCAATCTGTTTTGGTCCACCCATGCTGACAGTATAATTAAAAAAGCCTACCAACACCTCTACTTTTTCAGAAGACAAAGGAAATTTGGAATGTCAACTACGACTCTCGCCAATTTTTACAGGTGCACCATAGAAAGCATTATTCCTGGTTGTATCACAGTTTGATATGACTCTACTCTGCCCCAAGATCACAAAGAACTACAAAATGTCGTGAATGTAGTCCAATCCACGCAAACCAGCTTCCCATCCATTGACTTTGTCTACACTTCCCACTGCTTTGACAGAGCAGCCAGTATAATTAAGGACACCATGTACCCTGGACATTCTCTCTTCCACATTCTTCCTTCAGGAATAGGACACAAAAATCTGGGATCACATAACCACCAACTCAAGAACAGCTTCTTCCCTGCTGCTGTCAGACTTTTGAATGTTCTTACCTTGCATTAAATTGATCTTTCTCGACCTCCTATCTATGAGTGTAACACTATATTCTGCACTCTCTTCTTTCCTTCTCTATGAATGGTATGCTTTGTCTGTATAGTGCGCAAGAAACAATACTTTTCACTGTATGTTAAGACATGTGACAATAATAAATCAAATCAAATCAACAAAGGGATCTGGCTGTACTGGTAAACCATTCAATGAAAGTAGAAAGGCTGATGCAGCAAGCAATCAGGAAGATAAATGTTATGACAGCCTTCATTACAACAGTATTTGAGTTCCACAGTAGGGATACTTAACTATAATTACACAGGACCATGATAAGATCACAATTTGAATATTTTGTGCAGTTTTGTGTCTCTACATAACAACTGCAATAAAAGGAGTGAGCAGAGATTCAGTAAGCTGATATTGGGATTGACTGAATCGTCCTATGAGCAGAGATTGGTTTGACTGGGCCTGTATTCCCTGGAGTTTAGAAGGATAAGAAGAGATCTGATTGAGACATATAAAATTCTAATAGGCCTGGACAGACTAGCTGCAGGAAAGATGTTTTTCCTGGCTGATGAATCTAGAACCAGGCAACAGAGTCTCAGGATTCAGATGCCTTTTAGAACCGGGACAAGGAAATATTTCTTCACTCAAAAAACAGTGAACCTATGGAATTTCCTACTGCTGAAGGCTGTGGAAGTCAAGTTACTGAATGTATTAAAGAAAGAGAAAAATTCTTTGTATACTTTAATTGCAACAAGAGATATAAGTGTAAGTGGGAATATGGCATTGGGATAGAGGATCAAGCATGATCATATTGAATGGTGGAACAGACTTAAAGGCTAAAATATCTACTCCTACTCTTAGTTTCTATGTCCACAGGTATGCTGGTCAGAAGGCCCACTTTGGTTCTCATGATAGCACAGTAATACAGTGGTTAGTACTGCTGCCTCTTAGCACCAGGAACCCAGGTTTAATTCCGGCCTCGAGTGACTGTGTGTGGTGTTTGCGCAGTCTTCTTGAGCCTGTGTGGGTTTCCTCCAGGTGCTCCAATTTCCTCCCACAGACCAAGGATGTGCATGTTAGGTGGTCTGGTCATGCTAAATTGCCCTATATATATATTGTCTCAATATATACATATATAGGTTAGGAGAATTAGTGATGTAAAATACATGTAGTTACAAGGATAGGGTTATGGGGATATGATCTCAGTAAGAGTTGGTGCAGACTCAATGGGCCCAAATTACTCCTTCTGCATTGTACAAATTTTATGATTCTATGACTGCAGCCCAGTTCTCAACATCATTTCCCCTTAAACCTCATTCATCACCCTCACCCATACCCATATTCCCTTCATAGCCCTCATCAAACCTTGCCAGCCCAAGCCCCCTCCATGCCCCTTATAATGCTCATGCTTGCTTATAGTCCCCTAACTCTGACCCTAATCTACATGTATCCTCCACAGCCATTTATCGATCCACTGTGGAAAGGCCTCAGGATGTCTTTGAAATACACATCAAATAATAAAGTTCTAAAACTCTAATAGGATTGTTTTCAAGTACACTTCATACTGATGAAAACTCTTATTTATAAAAGCTATTTTTTTTTAAATCTGCTAAAATGGTCAATTTGTTATAAAATCAAGCAAATACTTATTCACTTACTACATCAAAGATAGATAATCCTTTAACATTCCAGCAGTAGTAAAGAAGATTTGCACTCCAATAATATCACTGACCATAGCCAAAGTTGTTCCCTTGCAGCAACAATGCTGGCATCTACCCGACAAAATGGAAAATTGCCCAGGTTTCTCCTGTCCACAGAAAATAAGACAACTGACCAATAATTACCCCATCAATAATTACCTGCGAAGTGATGGAAAGTGTTGCCAACAGTACTGTGAAGCAGCACTCACACAGAAATAACCTGCTCACTGATGCTCAGTTTGAGTTCTGTAAAGGCCACTCAGTTGCTGACTGTTGTATCTAGTATGTTCAGTAGGTCTGACAAACAGACTCTGAGTCTTGTATAAACTGTTTATTGTGAACACATAACTATGTACATATATACAGGGCATAGCCCTGCAAACTCCGAGCTTGCTTCTACACATTTCTCTGTCCAGGTCATGCTGGCCTTAGTCTCTTTACCTCATGCTGTGGGCAGTGTTATTTCCCATTTTCACATTAATCCTAGTTATGCCAGGATACCCTTATATGATACTAACCTCATGACAGTATAGGCCCAAACATGGAAAAAAGAGCTGAACTCAAGCCATGAGGTGAGAGTGACTGTCCTTGGCATCAAGACAGCATATGATGGAGTATGCTGTCAAGGAGGCTAAGTAAAACTGGAGGCTCCAATACACGTCAGAGGCTGGGAATCCTGTAATGAGTATTTCACCGCCACATTCCCAATTTTTGCCATCCATCATCTACAAGGCACAAGTCAGGAGTGTGATGGAATACTTTCTACTTGCCTGGATAAGTACAGCACCAACTACATTCAAACAAAGCAACTCACTTGATTAACACCCATCCATCACTCTCAACATGCAGTCCTTCCAACATTGATGCATAGTTTATCGTTTATAAGATGCTCTGCAGAAATTCACCAAAGTTCCTTTGACAGCACTTTCCAAACCTGCAATCCCTATCACCAAAAGGACAAGGGCAGCAGATGCATGGGAAAACCACCACCTGCAAGTTCCCCTCCAAGCTCCAAACCATACTGACTTGGAATTCTATTACTGATGTTTCACCATCACTGGTTCGAAAATCTGGAATTCGCACCGTAACCCTATGTGTATATCACATAGACTGTAGCAGTTCAAGGATGTGACTCATCACCTTCCCAAGTGCAATTAGAGGCGGATAACAAACAATGGCCTTATCAGCTATAATGTGGAGATGCCACCATTGGGCTTGGGTAAGCACAGTAAGAAGTCTCATAACGCCAGGTTAAAGTCCAACTGGTTTATTTGGTAGTAAATGTCACTAGCTTTTGGAGCACTGTTTCATCATCAGGTGACTGGGGAGAACTCTCTACTTGCCTGGATAAGTAGTGTGAGACTTGTCAGCCATACCCAGATCCTGTGCAGGAATGCATTTAAAAAAACCTGTTAATGGAACTGAAAGAAGTCTTGCAACCCTAGGTTAAAATCCAACAGGTTTATTTGGTAGCACGAGCTTTCGGAGTGCTTCCACTTCATCAGGTGATGAAGGGACAGTGCTACTTCATGGAACTGAAGACACTATTCTGCTGTGATAATGGTTCTGGAAACATTAAAATTCAAAATATGCTCAATTGTAATAATAACCCCTTCAAAATATAAAGAATGGAATCAATTGAAACTGGAAAAGATATGGATTTTTTTTTCCTTATGTTGCATCAGACATTCTGTCAATCAAAGCAGTTCAGGAGGAGATGGTTGCCTTTTCTTTCTCTAAGTGAAAGCTACTGAGAGCATTTTCCAATTTGAAAAGATGTTCAATATTCAAATCACTTCAGATCAGTACCCTAGAGATCCCAGCGCTCCCTTCATTTTGAATGCATACGAGTGCCAAAATCTCAACACTTAACCATGTTGGACAGTGTAATATTCAACTTATCTTTTCAAGACAGAGCCTGATGATGAATTACTGCAGTTAAAACAGATCTACATTACAAAACATCATCTAACAGTGACTTTCAAAGTTGTCAAAACATTTAACAATACCTTTCAGAATGTTTCTGACTCATCAGCAGACTTCTCCCAGTAGACATGAACTCTCTAAAGAGATTTTTTTTAGGCCTTCCAAACCCACAATAGTGCACAAAAATAGCACTATTTGAAATTTGGTACAGGGCTCACAATGGTGGCCCAACCACAGAAGGTGTGTGTGTGTGTGCGTGTGCGTGTGCGTGTGCGTGTGCGTGTGCGTGTGCGTGTGTGTGTGTGTGAAGTCACAACCCAAGTAATTCCAGACCTGTGAAAAGGACACACAAAAATAACATGGGATGAGGAAGACACTACTAAATTGAACTGAGTGCAACCCCATTCCATCATCAGATGAAAGTTGATCCTTTTATATTGCATATCTTTCATTGATGTGATGTCATTTTTATTCCATGTCCACCCTCAGTTGCATTTTTAATTAGCTTGGAGCAGAGTTACTGTGAGCTGTAAACAAGGGCCAAAATTAAATGGGGAAGAAGTAAAGACCACATATTTTGTGGTTATGAGAAGTAAATGAAACAGTTGGGTAGCAGTGGAGAAATTAGGCCTTCTTTTCTTCATTTCTTGTCTGTCACACTCACAATGGACAAAATGTTCGACTTTGCAGGGTTATGCCTTATGGCAGGTTGACTCATGTCTGACAGCATGTTGTCTCAAGCTTTCCTGGCAGCTATTTTAAACAGTAGTTCACCCTGTTTGCATTTTTGTGGACACTAGGTTATCATCCACAGCTCAATGAAGTCCAAGGTCCAAATTCCGACAAGATTCAGACTCAAAGCATGTGAATTATTTTATTTTTAAAGATGAACATTTTTCAGAGAAATGGGCAGAAAGAGCAAATCATTCATACAGGGTAAGGAATGTAAAAAAGGGGAAATAGTTGGAGAGAATGTCAGAAATACACCCGTTTACACAGGGATGTTGTCCATTTACTCTCGTTAAAATTGATCACTTTCAGTGTTGCTACAGCCCAACAAATAGCCTTGCCTTTTGAACTACAATGCATGTGGTCCTTGTATATGAGATCTTAATCACCTCTTTGTGAACGTAGGCAGTTATTGGGGAATCTAGTCCAAATGATATCTGGCAACTCGCATAAAATAGAATAATCAACAATTTCCATGTAAGGCATCATCTATATCAAAATAAGAGTCAGATTTGAAGCATTAATGACGTTTCTTTCTCCACAGATGCTGCCAGAACTACCGAATATTTCCTCATTTTCTGTCTTTATTTCCTATTTCTACGATCCTTTGCTTTTATCATCTGTATCCAATACAGTTGTTTCACAAAATTCCAACTCCCATTGTAAATCTAATTCTAAACATAATAGATCTTCTTCTTTCCAAAGAAAACCACTGCCTTTTGTGTTCAGCTAAAGGAGTTGCTGCTTTGTTGAATGTCCCAACCCTGGGACTTACCTGAGTACACCTGGCAACATTCAAGTGAGGCGCAATTGTTCTATAGCAAGCTGCCAATGGATGTTCAATTGTTACAAACATAGAACAAAGAACAACACAGCACAGGAAACAGGCCCTTCAGCCCTACAAGCCCATGCTGTACATTTTAATATTCAGTGAGTGCCTCATTCCAATCCTTCTTCTACCTGCAACTTTTATCCATGCCTCTTAGACTTCACAATAAAAAGGTACAAATTTCGAGAATTATACGTGCGCTAGATTAAGGGAAGTCTAATTCAGGGACAATTTGTTAACAGTAATCAACCTAAAAACAAGTTTTGTTATCTATAGCTTGAAAAATTAAGCACGATGGCAGAGTGGTTAGCACTACTGCCTCATAGCATCAGGTACACGGGTTCAATTCCTGGTTTGGGTCACTGTCTGTGTGGAACTTGTACATTCTCCACATGTCTGTGTGGGTTTCCTCCGGGTGCTCTGGTTTCCTCCCACCTTCTGAAAGACGTGCTGGTTAGGTGCATTGAACTGAACAGGCACTGGATTGTGGCAACTAGACATTTTCACGGTAACTTCATTGTAGTGTTAGTGTAAGCCTTACTTGTGACTAATAAATATAACTTTAAGCTTTATATGATAAAACTGTTTTCATTCTTCTGGTGATATTGCTCTTTACATGCCATGAACTAACGAATGCACTTTCACGCTTTGCTTTTGAATTTATTCCTTCTCAGTGATGGAAGGAGGACATCAGAAGTTCTGGGAGTCATTTATTGGGACTTTGTTATAGTTAAAAATGGTAACAAGTTCAGGAATGTGCATCATATGTGTTGGGGTGCTGATGCAACATAGAAAGCATCCGGAGGTCCTTGGAACTTTTAGCAGAGCTATCTGCTGTGCAGCCTATCAGACATGAGAAAGAAATGGGAAATGCTGGAAATGCTCAGCAGGTTTGGCAGCATCTGGGGAGAGAGAAACAGAGTGAACATTTCCAGTTCAATGTGCTGTTTTTTGGAATACAGCCTGGGCTTCTCATCTTTGGGAATGGACCCTGACACAGACATATAGTCTCCTTGTCCTGCCCTTCTAGTGGTCCAGTGGAACTATACAGGAAAATCATCAGACCAACTATCTGAGCACAAAATGTGGCTCCCTTTTCCAACATAGAAGTCCCTCTGGATACAAAATCTCAATATCGTCCAGTAAAAACCCATGTGATGAGGAGCCATTCTATCACCTTAAAGGTCTACTACTTCTGCCACCAATACACAGCAGCAGCAGTGTGTACTCATCTACAAGATGCACTGCAGGAACTAACGAAGGCTCCTTCACTGCACCACTCAAACCCATAACTTCTAGTATCTAGAAAGAGAGCGGCAGCAAGTGTCTGGGGTCATCACCACTTGCAAGTTCCCTTCAAGCCATTCACCATTCTGACTGGGAACTATAATGCCACTTCTTTGGCATTTGTTGTTGTTTGGTCAAAATCCTAGAATTTCCTCTCTAACAGCTCTACGTGTGCACCTTCAGCAGTGGACTGTAGTAGTTCAAGAAGATGGCTCAAAACACCATCTTTTTGAGAGCAATTAGGAATGGGCACCAAATGCTGGCCTAGCCAGCAATGTCTAGAATCTGTGAAAGAATTTAAAAAGATCAGCAGTTAAGACAGGACCTTTGCAGATAATGCTACTTTAGCAAACATCTGATTCCTTTGCCAAGAAAATCTCTCTACAGTTTTAAAAATCCTGTGACAGACCTTCATGAAGACATGTCAGAAACTTAGCTGCAAGTTACCATGTTTTCTGAAACATAACTGCAAAGTTTTCTGAATGATCTCATCAGTAGACTTTTTTTCACAATTCCACTTCTCCCATTCCCATTTATGACATGTCAGTGGTTGTTTCAAGTATAATCTTAACTCCAGAAAGATTGGTTCCAGAAGATACCTTGAAAAGAATATTTTACAACGACATAGTTATCAAAGTCCAACGAGTGAAACTTCTTAAATTGGTGAAGCGCTGTCTATTTTTGAACTGAGGGTAGCTATTGAAATCAAGGACCCTATCACAAGTTGAAGTGGCTCGGTCTCTCAGAAAATGGCAAAATCGAATCCTCGTTCAAAGAGAACACCAACAGATGACAGAGCACGTTGCAAAAGAACCAAAAATTATAAATTCTTTTCATGGGTTTTAGTAACTGCTAATTATGTTACATAAGTGTTCTTTGAAGAGTAATTTTCCATTTTGCAAACATGAATTGCAATCTCTAGGTTAAAAGCACCAACCTGACCTTTTGTTAATCCTAAAATTTTAGTGCTGCTTTGCAATCATCTTCTGCATAAATTGGAAGGAGTGGTTTTATTCATCAATTTATCTCCTTGCAACAAAATTATTTGCGCTACTGAGCCACCAAACACTATTAAAGAACAAGGTGGAATGTTATGCAATCATTAATTAAATGCCACATTTTACTTGGCCAGAAATTTCCCACCAAGAGTCTGGTTACATCAATAAAGAAAAGAGGAAAGTATTCAGCAACTCAAGATTAGATATTGAAAAGATGTAAATAAATATTATTTAAGCATTTCAGTACAAGTTCTGAGAAATCACACCTCAAAACAAAAAGGAAACAAGGACAACCAATTCTACGATAAAGTAAGAAATTGCCTGCCCCAATCTTCAGGTCACACTTGTCATCTTGCCCCTGTCCTAGAGAATCCAGAAAATGAAAGGATAGTTTAGCTCTGCATGCCATTGGTGCATCCTCATGTGACCACATATATAAATGCTTATTTGCCTCCCAATTTGTGTCAAGTCCAGTTATCTCAGCCAGTGAGATTGTATGCTGGTATCAGTGCCTCTACCTCCTTGATAGATAAAGAGAACTGAATAAGGGATCCCATCCTCAGCAATTAAATAAGTTTCCAATATTCGGGAGAATTGAAATTTATAAGCCAAACAAATGGGTAGGTTTGGCCTGGATAGAAATGGACTGGGCAGGGTCTCAATATTAAAAAGATCTGCATTCCAATCCAAATGCACCTCCAACGCACACGCACTTCTGGCTTTAACGGAGCTGAAAATGAGGCGAGCAACCAACCCAACCCAAGGATTGGGCCAAAAACAAAAAATGTAGGAGAAACTCAGCAGAGTCTGGCAGCATCCGTAGACAGAGAATAGAGCCAATGTTTCAAGTGTGGATGATCGATCAGCTCTGACGAAGGGTCACGCAGCTTGAAACGTTTGCCGGACTTTTAGTAACTTGCCCGCCCAAGGCTCGTAAGATCCTGCACAAGGCCAACAAAAAATGACATTCTGTGAGCCTCACCAGCCCTGATTCTGAGATGGGCAAGGTTGTAAAATTCTGGCCATTGGCTGTATTCTTTGTCAGACCAGCTGACTTTCTCCAGCATTTTCTGTTTTTTGTTTGTTTTCTAATTCCAGCATATTCAATATTTTACCTTCATCCCAGGCTGCAGTTTTAAATGTGACAGTGGTCTCATTTGTAAACAGTGTTTGACTGTCTCACTACTGCTGGCAGAGGCAGATTTGCAATGAAACACTCCACGTCTAGGCAAAGGGCCCCGACCATTTGGGAGTTCAGAAGGGGGGGCTGCTGGTGGGGTGCTCTCTGTGCCAGCCAGTGCACTGGGCATCCAGTCAGAGCCTGATTAGTCTGCATTTGCTATAGCAAGCAATGTAGAGCAAAATCAGACTGTAATTAATGAGTCTGAAAGAGTGGGACAATGCTGGTCAGAATTGTATAAATGGTTAACTTGAGGCACACACACCTGAGGAATGAAGAGAGGTAACTAGGCAAGGAAAGAGAGAGGGAGACAGAGGCTGCTGAAGTTTTACCATTTTTGTGAAAGGAGAACATCCCTGCTATTGACGCAGGGATGAAGGCAACAGCGAGGCGCAAGGCTCCAAGAACCATCAGGAGGTGAGGTTGGCAACTGAGGGGAGCAGCAGTGAGGAGAGAAAACAACTTAGCCCATGGTCTGAGAGCCTCCTAGTGACTTTTGTCATCCTTTATTATGGAACAGATCTTTCTTTTCACTACTGCTCTGTAGATCATGAGCTTAGTGCTGCAATTGAGTCCCTTATCTTTAAATATTCCCATCCTTGGTTGAGCAAAGGCTGTGTTGAATCTTATCGTCGATGTCTGCCCTAGTTGACCGTAGACTCCCAATGTATAGAAAGTACTCCATGTTATCCAAGGCATAGTTATGGAGTTTGCTAACTGGGAGTGGCAGTATTGTGTGGCATGGCAGGTTGGTAGACAAGTTTGTCCTATGGATGTTTACTATAAGGCCCATGTGCCTGCATGCCTCTGTGAAGACGCTGTGAAGATGTTTTCGTTAGAAAGAAGGCGGCTAAGAGGAGACCTTATTGAAACATATATAGAGGTTTAGTTAGGGTGGACAGTGATAGCCTTTTTCCTAGGATGGAGAAAGCTAGCACGAGGGGACATAGCTTTAAATTAAGAGGTGGTAGTTATAGGATGGATGTCAGAGGTAGGTTCTTTACCCAGAGGGTAGTAAGGGTATGGAATGCCCTGCCTGCTGCAGTTGTAAATGCGCCGAGTTTGGTGGCGTTTAAGAGGTTAGTAGATACGTTTATGGACGAAAAGGGAATGGTTTAGGTTAGAGGGTCATTGTTTTTTCCTAATTGGTCGGCACAACATCGAAGGCCAAAGGGCCTGTTCTGCGCTGTAATGTTCTATGTTATATGACAATGACTTGGAGCTCATCCTTCGAGTGTGTGAAGATATTTTCAGTGACAGAGGATGGGGGCAGGCTCTCTCTGGGCCTGAGATTAAATAGATTCCTGTTGTTCCGTAATTTAGCTCCACTCCAGGGGGGAGCTTGCTGAAACCGAGATGGAGCTTTGCAGCAAGGAAGATCAAGAGATGTGTTGGATTGATGATGTAGTCTTGCCTGACTTCAGTTCAAAAGCGAATTGGTCTGTGATGGATCCGTTGGTCAGGATCACAACATCATAGATCAGGTGGAAAATGGTGACAAGGGTTTGGGGGCAACAAATCTCTCACGGTCAATGGTGTCAAAAGCCTATGTGGGTCAAAGAAGGCCATGTATCTGGGTTGGTGTTGTTCCCTGTATTTCTCTTATAGTTGCTGCACAGTGAAAACCATGCCCATTGTGTCCATAAGTGGGTGGGATCTGCAATGTAACTCTGAGAGGAGCTCTTTAGCCCCAATCTACACTCACACCCCATGGATTAGAGGTTCGCTACATTGGGATCCCCTCTTCCACCAACCCTGATTGCCCATTTCAGTACTAATAACTGGGTCCCTACTTAACTGAAAGTCTCTCTGCCAATCAAGGTGGGCATGTGGTAGGGAAACAAACTCTAAAATCACTAACTTCCCAGGGTGTGGGAGAACTCCAAATGATGCATTTTCCATGGCTTTCACACTGACCTTGTCAATGCAGATTCTGTCCTTGATGGCAACTCACATTCAAACATAAAGCTGATACTTGTGACAGCTACTTGAGGTCACTGAGTGCTTCTGGAGTCACAAATGTTTAGAGATACTCAAGGAGAAAACTTGAAGCAGAAAGTTCAGAAACTAGTCTATTCCCATTGTTAGATATGAATAGATCCTGTTGTGCCCTTGAAAACGCGAGAACATTTCCCAACGCAATAAACAGCAATGATCCAATACCAATCAGCTGAAGTAAATAGGATTTTCTGGTGAGTTGTTTGTACAAACATTCTGTGCGTCAATCTGTTGATCTGTGTGCTGACATACAATGGAGGCTACACACTTCAAAACTAATTACTTGACTGTGAAGAAAATGGGGACTCTAGAGGACACAAAAGGTGTTTGTAAATGCAAATTTTTCCCTGATCAAAAAGTATCTTGACTAATTCCTTCTCTCATGGGAGGTTAGTCGAGAAGGTCAAGGCAAATGGGATACAAGGACAGGTAGCCAGATGGATAAGCAACTGGCTTGGTAATAGGAGACAGAGAGTAATAGTGGAAGGGTGTTTCTCTAGTTGGAAGTCGGTCACTAGTGGTGTGCCGCAGGGCTCAGTACTGGGACCTCTTCTATTTGTAATATATATAAATGACTTGGAAGAGGGAGTAAGTGGAGTGATCAGCAAGTTTGCAGACGATACAAAGATGGCTGGACTTGCGGATAGTGGGGAGCATTGTCAGGCGATGCAGCAGGACATAGATAGGCTGGTAGCTTGGGCAGACAGATGGCAGATGGAATTCAATCCTGATAAATGTGAGGTGATGCATTTAGGGAGAAAAAATGTAGGGGGGAGGTATATGATAAAGGGTAGACCTATTAAGAGTATAGAAACACAGAGGGACCTGGGGGTGCAGGTGAACAAGCCTCTGAAGGTGGCAGAGCAAGTGGAGAAGGTTATGAAGAAAGCATATAGTATGCTAGCCTTTATAGGAAGGGGTATAGAGTACAAGAGCTGGCCTTTAATGTTGCAGTTGTACAAAATGCTGGTTAGACCTCATTTGGAATACTGTGTCCAGTTCTGGTCGCCTTACTACCGGAAGGACGTGGAAACTCTGGAAAGAGTGCAGAGGAGGTTTACCAGGATGCTGCCTGGTATGGAAGGTCTGAGTTACGAGGAGAGATTAGGCAAATTGAGACTGTTTTCCTTAGAAAGACATAGACTTAGAGGAGATCTAATAGAGGTGTACAAGATTATGAGGGGTATTGATAGAGTAAACAGGGTTAAGCTTTTTCCTAGGATGGACTCGAATAGTACGAGGGGTCACGGACTTAGGGTGAGGGGGGTAAGGTATAATTTGGATGCTAGAGGGAGTTTTTTCACACAGAGGGTGGTGGGGGTATGGAATGCGCTGCCAAGTAAAGTGGTGGAGGCAGGTACTCTGGAGTTATTTAAGAAATACTTAGATGGGCACATGAACAGAATGGGAATGGAGGGGTACAGAAAACTGATTTAAAATAGGGATCATGAGCCTTGGGAGTCCCTGGGAAGTGTGTAATTAGATGATGATATTGATGTACTTGTTTTTATCCTACAGGTGCTTTGGTCCACCTTGTTGTCTAACGAGGGGCATACACGCGATGGATCGTGAGAGGACTGCTCATGGACCTTTTTCGAGAGTATCCTACTGCTTCACATCGTAAGTGTATGCTTGACCTGGACCATCTGATGGGCAACACGACAGCGCAGTGACTATAGCTGTGCTGTGCAGATACACGGATTTGGGCCTGTGTCTGTGGGAGTTTGCGCATTCTCCCTGTGTTTGCGTGGGTTTTCTCAGGGAGCTCCGGTTTCCTCCCACATCCCAAAGATGTGCTCTTAGGCTAATTGGCAAAATAAATTCTCCCTAAATTGTCTCAAATTTGGTTTTTAATCCATAGATCTATAAACATGGACAGGGATGGCATGTAGAAGTGGGAACATCAAGGTGGCGGTGCGGGCTCGTTGGGCCGAAGGGCCTGTTTCCCATGCTGTTTTTGTTCTTTGTTCTTTGTTCTGCCGCTTGTTACTATTAAAACAAAATTGTATGGGTATCATAGCAGTTAGCACCATTGTTACACTATGTGTCATGATAATTTAACTGAACAATTTATGATCAGAAAAAAAAATGAAGAATGAATGAAGTATTTCAGGAAGATGCCAAAAGCCCCAGAGTTCTTAAACTGGGAACTAAATCTTTTGCCCATTGGGCACTGACACTTGGCACGCATGAAAGTGGACGCAAAACACACTTTCAGTCGTGTTTGGCCACTGAGTGTGATTTCAAGCTGGTTGGCCAATTAAGAGCAGGCTTCCAAAAACATGTGCCGGGAAGGGCTCAGCATTGCCAGGGAGGGCAGGAAGAGGCAGATGCCAAAAAAAGGGCTGGTGCTTCTAATGTGTTCCTGCAGCGGAGCTGTTCCAGGGATCCACAGACCTGGGAAAAATAAATGTGAATGGGTAATCTCGGAAGAAGTGTGTCTAAGCAGCACATTCAGACACAAACTTCTGTCCCCAAAAACCATATAAATTTTATTTCAGTCCTGGCAATTCATCCTGCCCTAGTTGAAGCTAAAATATAAAGGTGGGCTTTACCAATCAGCCTGCCTACCAATCATAAAAGCCTACAAGTCATGTAAAATTGCATTAAATTGGTCACTTAATGGGCTAAATTACCTGCTTGATTGTCAGCAAGCATATTTCTGATTCTGACAGGTGCTCGCAGACTGAGATATTGCGTAAATGCATAATGACGTCAGGCCATGCGTCTGATGCCTTTCACCTGGGATTTCACACGCTTTTGGGTCAAGTGTGTGCCCATCTTAGCAACGTCAAATTCTGGCCCAGGAATAGTAATTTACATTTTTTAAAAAATTGTTAGTGTGTAACTTGATTTTAACGCTGCAGAGCTGTAAAAGACCGTGGCTGCCCATATAGAAAATGCTAAATCTAATGCCCATTGCCTTTGAAATTGAAAAGAATGATTATTCATTTTCCACTGCCAGCTGTTTAAAAAAATACATGGGCCAGTAATTACTGGCATTCATGCTGTCCCATGTCCACAATGATTCTCCAGGGTATCACCATTCCTGTCAGAATTGCAGTGGGTAACTGTGGAAACTTCCACTGAATTCCAGCCCTTGGTGTACATGCCCGGCTGTCATTTTTAAATATAATTCATCCTGCTAGCTGATTTCTCGGGTTGCAGATCATACATAATACATGGGGATATGTCAGGATGATTTCTAAGGAATTGTTATTTCTAGAAAGGATTTTTCAGACACTTGTCTGTTTAAGTGTCAACCTACTCAATTTGTCCAGATGTTAGCTTGGCACCTGGCTTAGGTAGAAAGAAGACAGACAGGCTGCCAGATGTCTTAAGCTCTACTCTAAGGAGTTAGTGATATTGTTTTGAGCTCCTTTTGTCCAGGAAATCAACAAAAAAATGCAGTCATGATTTAGCAGAGAGGGTATGGGAGATTCTTTGTCCATTGGCAGAGAGAGCTTAGTCAGGGGCAACCTGATATAAACTCGATACTTGACAGCTTTTCCTCAATGAGGAGTCATTTTGACACCATCAGGGAACAAGCAGACCAAGAGATTTTTTTGCTGATCTACAGAGAACTGTTAGAGCAGGGACTTTGTTTTAAGGTTCAGATTTAAAATGATCATTAGTCCAACAAAGCCTCTCCATTGTTTTCCATATCCTGATAGTATATGTAATTATGGTAATTTTATTGCTCATTATTTTAATTTTATTGCTCATTCGTGTTCATTTATTCATTACTGTTCAAAAAATATTCTAACATCTCTTAGTTTAAATCATGATCTGATATGATTTATTTATTTATACATAACGTTAAGAGGATTTCTCCCAACCTGCCACCAAAGATACAGCAGCTAGATGCAAAAAAAAACACAAGAGACTTCCTAGCTAAAATAAACAGCTATCTTCTGCCATGAAAATCTGGGGTGTGATCTTATCGGCCGTTCATGGCACTCTCCTGCTGCAGCGAGGTTGGAGAACTTGGAAACCAGCCAAATCTCCGTTAACAGCAATAGGATGCGGAAATGCTACCGTTGTGAGTGACCCTAACATTCTGGGCGTGGTTCTTATGAAGTGGCGGTGCTCAGACATGTTAAAAGGGGAAGTTCCTTGACTGTAGATCCTATGAAAGGAGTCTGGCCTCCTTCTAATTGGATCACAATTCACATCTTCCATGCTCTGTGAAGCAGCTTGTGGCTGAGGAGAAGGCAGCGGATGTAGTTGGCATTGCTTCTCCTCTTTTTCCCCTTCAGTCCAAGGCAGAACTATATTAACTGATGACAGCCGACGTCAGGAACTCAACAGTGTTCATCGGCAGCACCTTGCAAACTCACAACTCTTACCATCTAGCTGGACCTGGAAATGTCAACACCTGGAGGTTCCCCTCCAAATCACACCCCATCCTGACTTGTAAATACACCACCTTTCCTTCACTGTCGCTGTGTACCAATCTTGGAACTACCTCCCTAACAGGATGTGGGTGTATCTATACCATATGGACTTCAGCAGTTCAAGAAGACAGCTCACCACCACCTTCTGAAAGAGTATTCGGAATGCTGGTCTATATTCCTTTGCATGATTTTTTTTAAAGTTCAGATCAAGTTGGTTTGTTAGGTTACCATAGTCCCAGATGAAGATAGACTACTATCCTCTTTGAGGAGGGGAGAACTGACCGGTGGTGATTTAATCTGAGGATTAAATCTGAAACTTTTTTTAAATTCATTCATGGGACTTGGATGTCACTGGTTGGCCAGCCTTTATTGCCCATCCCTAGTTACCCATGAGAAGGTGGTAACTTCCTGAATAGTTGAGAGATTTACTAGACCATTCAGAGGACAATTGAGAGTCAACCCCATTGTTGTAGTTCTGGAGTCAGATGTAGTCCACATCAGGTAAGGATGGCAAATTTCCTTCCTTAAAGGAACACGAGTGAACCAAATGGGTTTTTCCGACAATTGACAGTGGTTTCATGGTCATCAGTAGATTCTTAATTTCAGATTTTTTTTTAAACAGAGTTCAAATTCCACTTTGCTGTAGTGGGATTCAAACCCAGGTCCTAGAACATGAGTTGAGTTTCTGGATTAATAGACCAATCGTAATATCACTAGACCATTGCCTCTCCGTAAATTGCTTCATTTTAATTGTTTACCTGACAACTTCACAGGGGTTCCCTGCTCACCTGCAAATTTGTCTGGGTTAAAGTTTTTTTTTAAGCAACACAGCACGGGAAACAGGCCCTTCGGCCCAACGAGCCCGCGCCGCCGTCATACTATATAGTAGCAAATACATTATCCTATTTTAATATTCCTATATAATAATGTATATATTATTTCTAATATGGAAAATTTTCACCATAGGGACAATTTGTTTCCCAATCAGTCTAAGAGCGAATTTTTGGGTTGTGGGAGGAAACCGGAGTGCCCGGAGAAAACCCACGCAACCACGGGGAGAACGCGCAAACTCCCGCAGACACCGGCCCAATTCCAAGTGTCTGCACAGCCACATCGATAGTCTCTGAGCTGTCATGGTGCCCTTCAGATGGTCCACATAAAGCACTCATTTACGACATGAGGTACCAGGCAACCCATGAATCAACATCCAAGAGCTGTACCCGCACCACCTGCCGAATGCATGCTCAAAGTATGGACCGAATTACCTGTGGAAAAAAGCCGTAGTTAAACAGTCCTAATATATCCCTCTATCTGCATACCGCTCATGTGGCTGTCCAAGAGACCCTTAAACAGCCCCAGCGTGCCTGCTCCCACCACCTTACTCGGCAGTGCATTCCACACCCCCACTACCCTTTGTGTGAAAAACTGCCCTCTAATATTCGTCCTATACATAGCCCCCCTCACCCTATGGCCATGACCCCTCGTCCTATCCATTTCTGAAGGTGGAAAAAGTTTACCTCCATTTACTCTATCTATACCCCTTATAATCTTATACACCTCTATGAGATCCCCTCTAAGCCGACGTCTTTCAAGGGAAAACAACCCCAGTCTATCTAATCGTTCCTCATAAGACAGTCCTTCCATACCAGGCAGCATCCTGGTAAACCTCCTCTGCACTCTCTCCAAGGACTCCACATCCTTCCGATAGTACGGAGACCAGAACTGGGCGCAGTATTCCAAGTGAGGCCTAACCAAAGTTGTATACAACTGCAACATCAAACTCCTACTCTTGTATTCTATACCCTTTTCTATGAAAGCTAACATACTATACGCCTTCTTTATCACCTTCTCCACCTGTGAGGACACCTTCAGAGACTTGTGAACCTGCACCCCCAAGTCTCTCTGCGTCTCTATGCTCCGTATAGTTTTACCTTTTATCCTATAATTCTCTTCTACATTTTTCCGGCCAAAATGCATCACCTCGCATTTTTCCAGATTAAATTCCATTTGCCATCTATCTGCCCAGTCTACCAACCTGTCTATGTCCTGTTGTATTGAATGGGAAAGTTGAATGGGAAAATGTTTTGTTCCCAACCCAAGGCTAATTTTTGGGTCTTTATCCCCTTGTTTGCACTTAAACCTACTTTACCTTAGCAGTTAAAATTATTTTTGTGTATTTACTAAAGAGGCAGCTGCAGTATAGTCACTTAATGCCACTGCCATTTCCTTATTCCCCCTAATGATTACTCCCACCTCTGCCTGTAAGGGAGCCACATCTACTTTTGCTAAACCTTTCTCTTTACATACCTATGGAAACACTTACAATTTATTTGTATGTGCTTTACTAATTTACTGGTACTCTATTTCCATTTTCCCATCCTTTCGTGAATTCTAAATTCTTCTCCATTCTCAGATTTACTGTTTTTCTGAAACATAATAAACCATTTTCTTTAATCTTACATGGTCATGAACTTCACTTGTTGATCACAGTTGATCCATTTTTCCCATGGGATTTTTATTCTTTAAGGGAATGTATATCATTGAAAATTATGAATTAATCTTTTAAATATTTCCTACTCCTTATCTAACTGACATATCTTTAACCTAGTTTCCCAATCTAGCAATTCACTTCTCATATTGATTTAGATGCTTTAATCAGATTTAAGACACTAGTTTGGAATTAATTAAATTAGGCTCAAGATCAACGTAAAATTGTGATCACTATTCCCTAGAGAGTCATTTACCGCAAAGTTATTAATTAACTTTTTCTCATTGCACGCCATTAATCAAAAATAAACTGTTTCCTAATTAGCTCCTCATCACACTGATAAGAAAATCATCTTATACAAAATTCCATGAATGCATTCTGCACACAATTATTGCAAACTTGATTTGCCTTGTCTATATTAAAGTTAATGCCCCCTGTGATTTCTCTTCTATCTTTGTTACACGAAATTGTACTTTCTTGATTTAGGACAAAGAAAGAACAAAGAAATGTACAGCACAGGAACAGGCCTTTGTCCCTCCAAGCCTGAGCCATTCATGATGCCTTAACTAAACTAACCAAAAAATTTCTGCTCCTACTCAATCCATATCTGTCCATTTCCTCCCTATTTATGTGCCCACCCAGATTTATACCCTATCTGACACTATAAATATTGTCATGGAGATGTAGCATAAAGGGTTAACATCAGAAGAATATGATTTTGCTAATCTTACAATGAGATACATTACATTGCACGGTTGAGTATCAGAGATCTGGAAAGAGGGTAAGTTCCTGACTTGTACAAAGCTCCCAATAGTAGCTATCAATAAAGAACAAATTGTCTTAATAAACTAGTTTTGATCTACTTACTTTGGAAGACTAGACAAGCCTCAAAGAACCCCAGCTAGATCCCAAACACATGACAAGAGAAAGTGGGAGCTATAAATTGCTCACACTTGATATCCTTACCTCTGAGCCAGAAGCTCTGGATTCAGGTCCCACTTTAGGGTCCAATACCCATAAAAAGGTGTGTTTATAATGTGATCAAACAAATTGATTATTAACCTGTAAATCCTTCTGAAATGCTTATGGTACACAATAAGATTGGAAGATTTTCCAGGCTCTCTGGTGTTTTCCACCTCTGTTTAGTTCTTAGCTTCATAGAAATTGATCCAACATCCTGATTTTTCTGAAGCACCTTTATCCTAAATTTATTACCAGGAGCTACCATTCACTGCACTCCGCCCACCATTCATTTCCATTTTGCCTATCTCCTGGAAGATTCAGCTTCCGATTTTTATCACTCTGCAATCATGGGCTCTGGTTTACCATTTTAATTCTAAGTGCTGGGTGGACTTGAAACTGGGTGTGTTTCAGATCCAACTTTTAGGCCTGTTCTCAGGTACCCCCATATGCACCCTGGCTGAAAAAATATCAGCAATCCTGAATCACATTGCAAAAGCACATGGGTGAGTTTAATGCACCCGAAACCCTGCAGCTCCAACCAGCGTGTCCAACTGCACATGCACAGAAAAAAGATGATAGAATGCTACTCCCCTACTACATTGCTCACAGGCCAGATAATGCTTCCTCCTGACTCCACAGACATTGCCCTACCGCCACAACATTACTTAAACCCCACCCTCCCACCACTCAAACTCATCATTTCCTCTCCATCACTGACCTCAAGCAGAGTGGCAGTTGACCCCCTCTCTCTTCTCACTGATCTTAGGCAAAGTGACAGTGGACCCCCTTTCCCCTCACTGATCTTATGCAGAGTGACAGTGGAATCCTTCCCACACTGATCTCAAGCAGAGAGCTGTTGGGCATTCCACGCTTATTTCCTCACTAACTGGAGCGCCCAAATTGGACTTTTGTGGAGCATGTCTGCTTTGGATTCTGGATAGGCAAACACGGTGATAAAAAGAGAAGTGCTGGGAAGGTTGGGTGTGCAGCCTATTAAATCAATTTAAATGTGTGCAAATATATTTAAATATATGTAAATACATTTAAATGGCTGTCACGCCCATTTTGGGCGCTCCATCCCGAAATTGACCATTTTCAGTCCTTGGTAAAGAGGCAACTGGTGTGGAGGTAGGTGCAGATCATGTTACTCACCTCATGCCCAACTTTACCAAGTTTTCCCACCCACTTGAAGGTAAAATCAGGCCTCATGTCTCTGTATTGTCCATTAGAGCATTAATTTAATCTGTGATATTAATTCATCTGCAATATTTTTAGCTTTGTCATTTTATTTTCTATTTTTCTTTGATTTTTCTTTGAAGCTGAAGGAAAAATACTTGTCGAAAAGAAACGCATAACTACTTGTCCATTTGAAATTCTTCTTCATTACTGTTACTCCAGTTGATATGAAACCATTTAATTTGTGAAATCGACGCCAAAAATGTTTCACTGGAGCTGAGAAGAATCAAGTTTCGCCAGAAGATTTTCATACAGCTGTAGATTGTTGTATTCATTACTTCGATAATATCCACGAATTTTTAATCTTAGGAAGAGCAAATTATTAAAATGACAACTACTGGATCTGGATCTGAATCCCAGCTGGATCTGCAACAAGGATGAGGGAAGGATTCGCTGCATCAGCATAAGAGGCAAACATGTGTCTTCGAGTAAGAATAGGTCCTACATGCACACTATCTATAACTCAGTCACATTTTTCATTTTCAGCTGAGTACATGTCAATGTTTTTTTCTATTCCAAATACTTAGATATAGCTTTGATACAGTCAAAGGTAGTCACAAACCAAAAAGAATTGAAGCAACAATGGGTTCTCACCAACAAGTTGTTCACCTGATCTTTGTCATGGCTTTTACATTTTTTTTCATACCTTTATATAGAAATATATATATGTTGTTATGGCTCAGATTAGAAACTTCAAAGTATTTCATGAAGCCCACCTGAATCATAAGTTTTGCATCTTGAATTGGCATGAGATGCTTCACTGCAAGTGTGATTCAAAAGACCCAGTAGAGAGATTTTATCAAACAAGTTTATTTAAGAATATAGTTAATATGTATAGTAAGAAAATTATCAAGAACTTTTATAAATTACAAACAAGACACGAAACAACCACTATAATGTATAACTTTTAATGAATATCTCTAATATGTTCCAATTAAAACCAAAACCAATGGACAACGAAAAACCCTTTTCACAGGCTTAACACAGTACAGACTAATGCTCACTTGAAACTGGGATCGATTACTTTCGTTATGAGACTGCAGTCAAATACTCCAGTGGCTTAGAGCAGTTTGAAAACAGACACCTAAAGACTCTGGTCCAGCCACCAAAATTATAGACTTCCACCCTTCATGAAAGCAAGATCTTGTTTTCAGCTAACCAACAAAATTTCCAAAAAGATACATGTAAGGAGAGAAAGGGTCTCAATGCTTTTAACAATCCACCTCACAAACTGAAGCTAAAAATGAAATTCCTGTTCCCCGAGCTGCCCACAATTTTTTTTTCAATTTCTCCTCCCACCAATGACATCACCTAAAGCTAAAAGGAACAGAGATCATGATTTAAAAAAAATCTCTTAAAGGAACACTAACATGATAATATAATATAAATGCTTGAAATTTCGCACAATAAAAATTGCAAAGGAGACTAAGGAGAGAATCAATCACACTTGTTTTGGAAAGAAAATCAATGAAATCGAAAAGGACCTAGTCCAGATAAACTGAAAAGATAATAGATGATAAGCAAGAAACTGCACAAAGAATGGGAAACATTCAAAAGGGAAATGTATAGGAACAGATTTTTCCCAGTAATGAAATAAAGATATTGGAGCTAATGCTGAGTTCATTGGATAAAGAAACATTTCAAACTTGTTCATTTATCTATGGTTGCTTTCTCCACATTGTTGACATTGACACAGAAATTTGTTACTGTTTAGTCATTTACCAATTTGATGCATTGATAAATGACTGCTTTCTGCAAATCTTCCTATCCCAATGGATGGTCAGACTGTTCTCTTAGGCACTAGCTTGACCAACTTGCTCTTAAAAGTATAACTTTAGGCTAACTACACCGCACTGAGCTTGAAGGTTGAACATCTGTTGCCCTTCCTAATTCCCATGGGGAAATTAGCGGTGAACCATCTTTTTGAACAATCACAGCCTCCAGGTTAATGCGCCCAAAGGACAATTTGTTGGAGACTTGACCTAGCAACAATGAAAAATGGTGATATAGTTCCAAGTCAGGATGATGCAAGACTTAGACAGGATACTGCAGGTGATGGTGTCCTGATGCATCTTCTGCCTTGTCCCTCTGGATTAATTATATGTTGTAGGTTTTAAAAGCTCTATTGAAAGAGCCTTGGTGAGTTACTGCATGATATCTTAAAGATGTTATACATTCCTCCAACTGTGCATCACTGATGAAAAGAATGAATTTTTAACGTGATGGAAATAGTGTCAATCAAGTGGGCTGTATTGTCCTGGCTGTATCTTGAATATTGATGAAAATGCACTCATCCAGACAAGTGAAAAATATTCCAACAAATTCCTGACTTGTGCTTTGTAGATGTTCAGCAGTGTTTGGGAGTCAGGAAATGATTCCCATGCTCCTGATTTGCTCTTTTAGATGGAATACTTCCATGAATGACCCAATTCAGTTTCTGATCAATGGTAAAACACCAGCGTGTCCTATGGCACATTGATAGTATCCTTAATTCTGGATCAAAAGTGTCAGATTTATACTCAGTCACACTCTGGAACTTAAAGAACACCCCACATCAATAGTGAAGAAGTGGAAGTGGTCGAGAGCTTCATGCTTCTAGATGTCCAGGCCACCAACAACCTGTCCTGATCCCTCCATAATGAGAAAGCCCACCAAAACTTCTACTTTCTCAGGAGGCTAAGGAAATTCAGCAGTCCACTATGATTTTCAACAATTTTTACAAATGCAACATAGAAAGCATTCTTTCTGGATACATCACAGCTTGGTATGGCTCCTGTTCTGATCAAGACCGCAAGAAACCTCAAAGGTTTCACGGATAAAGCCCAGCCTAACTCTCAAACCAGCCCCCCATCCACTGACTCTGTTTACATTTCCTGCTGCCTTGGGAAAACAGCATGCATGATCAAAGACTCTACAGACTCTGGACATACTCAGTTCCATCCTCTTTCATTGAGCAAAAAATACAAATGGCTATGATCATGTACCAACCGACTCAAGAACAGTTTCTCTTTCCCTGCTGCCATCAGACTTTTGAATGGACCTACCATTTAAGTTGATTTTTCTCTACACCTTACCTATGACTTTAACACTACATTCTGTACCTTCTTTCCTCCTTCCCTTTGTACTCTATGCACGGTATGTTAGGTCTGTATAATGTGCAAGAAATAATACTTTTCACTATATCTCAATACATGTGACAATAATAGATCAAATCAAAAACGGCCATGTTCATCATGAGGCCAAACAGTTTGATTATCAATCTGTAAATTCTTCTAATGTATGTATAGAAAGCAGTAAGAGTGGGAGAGTCACCTGATTAGGCAAAACCTGCAGAAGGCAACAGTAAACCACTGTAGTACCTTGTCAAGCTTAACCAAATCATGGGAGTCCACAATCGCCAAAACCTTTATAGGGTATAGTACCTGAAATAAGAGAGAGAAAAGCACTAGGACATAGAAATATCAGTGATGATATTTCTATGAATACATCCTGCAGTGAATTCCTAGGGTTGAGATAATGGGATAAATAACACAACTATTTCCCTCAAACCAATGGAGAGAATTCCCTGGATTTCCTGGAGACGTCAATTTTGTTAGTGCTCCTGGATGCCACATGAGTAAAATGTTGCCTTGATGTCAAGAGTAGTCACTCTCACTTATGCATCCAAATATTGCTGCCATTTATGCTGGTGGGATCTTGCAGTCATGCTAATAGCATACCCCCATGGTGGATTTCATGGCAGGAAGGGTATATTCAATGGGAAACCCTTTTTTTTTTATTTGTTCATGTGATGTGAACATCATTGGCTGAACTAGCATTTATTGCCCATCCCTAATTGTCTTGGAACTGATTAGCCTGTCAGGCCATTTCAGAGTCAACTACAATGCTGTGGTTATGGAGTCACATGTAGGCCAGACCAGGTAAGATGGTAGATTTCCTTCCCTAAAGGATATTAGTGAACCAGATGGGTTTTTCTGACAATGGACAATGACTTCATGGTCATCAGTAGATTCTTAATTCCAGATTTTTTAAAAAATTGATTCTGAATTCCACCATCTGCTGTGGTGGATTTGAACCCTGTGCCCTAGAATGTTAGCTGAGTTTCTGGATTAATAGTCTAGTGATAATACCACTAGGCCATCATCTCCCCTTAACAACAGCAGAACCATAAGATCCCACCATCAATGAACAGCGTGCTGTCTCCTGCTGCAGCAAAATACATTGTAGCGAGGGAGAAAAACCCCACCCATAAGTATACACTACATTTCTGAATGTGTCCATTCATGTGGCACAATCCTAGGGCACTACAAAATGTCAATGTGTAAGTCTATCTCAGTTTTACTCTCATGGTCATAGAATCATACAACATTTATGAGATAGAAAATGTCATTCTTAGCTCTGGCTATACCCTTCCCCCCAGAAGAACCATGATCCTCACCAGTTTCTGGAGGAGAATGCATATTGGTGAGGATATGTACTTAGTGGATTTCTGTACTATCTGCTTGGTCCTCCTTGTCTGTCGAGGGATCATCCATTCCCTTTCTCACCTTGCTTCCTCTTAAGATTTGGGTGACTATGTCCAGAAGTGTGCTATCCACAAAAACTGGATGTCCAATGGTCTCACTAACTGCTACCCAAGCTCTAAAGTCAAAGCTTGAGCTGCTCCAGCTGCATGTGATTGTCCAGGACACAGAAAACATCTTGGATATTCCACTGCCATGTCTCTATTTATTAGGCTACTAACCAAATTAGCAGAAACTAAATTAAGACTATAACTAACCTTTATTAGCTATTCACCAGTCATTCCTTCTTGTGGTAACATCAGCTCCATATTTCTACCATTTTTCCTGACCCTCATTCTCATTTACCTCTGGGCTCTCTGATTTGCCAATTAATTAATCACTTGCTAAGAATGCTGAACAAAAAACAAAATGACAGATGATCCTGAAAGATGTCTGGCCACGGTAAAACCAGAGGCAAAGTGTGTGCCAGGCTTGGTCTCTAGTTTTTTGGTATCTTGTTCCACTCCCTTTCCTTTGCATGCAAACTCCAAGCCCAAGGTGTACTCTTAGAATATACAAATAACACAGTGTCAGCTCACATTTCAGTTGAGCACTATTGCAATCATTGCCACATTCTCTGGTTCATTCTGTCCTACAGGGAAGCCTATTTAATCAGCTGCTGAATAAACTATCAATTTATCCAATAATCCACTCTCATTGAAACCTCCAAAATCCTGAAGCTGTTTGATGGAATAGATGTTGAGAAATTGTTTTCAGTGGTCAGAAATCTAAATTATAGAGCCCTGTCTGAAGATCAGAGTCAAATTATTTCAGAGTGAGATGAGGACAAATGGCCAGTGGCACAGTGATTAGCATTGTTGCCTCACAGCACCAAGCACCCTGCTTCAATTCTGGCCTTGGGTCACTGAGTGGAGTTTGCACATTCTCCTTGTGATTGCATGGTTTCCTCCAGGTGCTCCGGTTTCCTCCCATGGTCCAAAAATGTGCAGGTCAGGTTGATTGGCCAAGCTGAATTGCCCCTTACTGTCAGGGGGATTAGTAGGGTAAATATGTGGGATCGAGATGATAAGGCCTGGATGGGATTGTGATTGGTGTAGAGTTGGAGGGCCGAGTAGTCTCTTTCTGCACAATAAAGATTGTATGATTCTACGAAAGACTTGTGAATTTTCAGATTCTCTACTCCAGAGGGTTGTGAATGCTGCTTCATTGAATATATTTAAAGCTGGGATAGACAGAATTTGGATCTGTCAGGCAATTAAAGGATACGAGGACCGAACAGGAAAATGGAATTGAAGCCAAAGATCAGACATGATTGTATTGAGTGGCAGAGCAGTGTTGGGCCTCGTGGTCTACTTCTGCTCCTACTTCTTGAATTCTTGTGTTCCATTAGCATTGCTTTTTGAACATTTAACCTCACTTTTTTTTCTTCCTTGTCCATGTAGAAGAACAAAGAAATCAACAGAATGAGACATATTAATCAATATGTTAATTAATGCTGCTAATCAGAGTGTAATGTTAGCACTGAGGCAGCAGGATGAGGATTGCACAATCCACTGAACATCACTACATCTTCAAAGAAATCTAATTTTTGCCTCCAGTGAAGGGAATTATTTCTTCTTTAGGGTGCTGACTTACTTCTTATCTTTGTTGCTCACTCACACACACACTTTTAAATGAGTTATATATGGTAAAATGTTCTCTCATGAGTTGCAGCCAGACATTTAGTCTGTCAAGTATGAACTCTATCAGAACCCCCATGAATATTTATGAACAATCTGTTATAAGTCAATGATAACGTTTATTTTTAGGGAAAAAAAAGGATAGTGTGTCATACTGCTTCATTTAAAGAATTGCATTCTCAGGCAAAAATAGGTGAACAAAATGGGTCATTAAGCGAATCTGGTTGTGCATAGTATAATTTTGATAGCATCATAAACTACAGTCAATCCCATATTAAATGAAAAGGGATGGTTCTCTGTGAACAATATAGAATAAAGTATTCCAATACAATATAGTTACCAAATCCACAAGCAATACAAACATGCGTTATAATTGTGTTCAGATCATTAAGGAATATTATCCAAATTCCGCAAGGGTTTATATACATTCTTTTCGATTTGTTGGAAATATTACTTTAACATTACAGTTGCTTCTTGCTTTGTGTGGAGCTGAAATAGTTTCTGACATTACTGAGTGACGCAGGTCTTGTGGTGCAGTGATAATGCCTTTACCACTGGAGCAGAAACTCCAGATTCAAGTCCAATGCCAGGTTTTGTTAGCTGCAGAACATGATTCAATGTGCTGATAGACAGATTGGAAATCCTTACACAATTTCCCCCCGCAATTCCCCAAAGGGCAAAAGCATGGGTTTGAAGGCATGCAAAAAAAAACTGAGTGATATAGAGAACTTTAAAGCTCATCTTTGCAAACAGTTCTCATATGTTGATAGATCATCAGTGGTTCACTTTGCTATAGTTATTGAATACTACATAATCAATCCACAGGTTCTGATGGTGGGATTGAAGTTTGAAGGGAGATGGAATCGATTAGGATTGTATTCGCTGGAGTTCAGAAGAATTACATCCCCGTCCTGGCTCCTCCCCCATATCGACACTACGGTTAAGAAAGCCCAACAATGTCTCTATTTTCATAAAAGACAAAGGAAATTTGGCATGTTGGCTACAATTCTCACCAGCTTTTACAGATGCACCATAGAAAACATTCTTTTTCGCTGTAACACAGGTTGGTATGTCTCCTGCTCTGTCCAAGACCACTAGAAACTAGGAAAGGTTGTGAATGTAGCCCAATCCACCATGCAAATCACCTCCCATCCATTGTCTCTGTCTACACTTGCAGCTGCCTCGGCAAGGCAGTCAGCATAATTAAGGACCCCACACACCCTGGACATAGACCCCTTCACCTTCTTCCGTTGGAGAAAAGGTACAAAAGTCTGAAGTTATGTACCAACCAACTCAAGAATAGCTTCTTCCCTTCTGCCATCAGAATTCTGAATGGACTTACCTTGCAATAAGTTGATCTTTCTCTACATCCTGTCTATGACTGTAAAACTACATTCTGCACTCTCTTATTGTCTTCTCTATGAACTGTACCTTTTGTCTGTATAGCACACAAGAAACAATATTTTTCACTGTATACCAATACAGGTGACAACAATAAATCAAATCAAATCAAATTAATTGAAATCAAAAGATTGAGGGGGAATCTCATAGCAAGCTATGAAATTTAACAGGACTTAACAGGATAAGTGCAAGGAGATTTCTGACAGTGGGGATGTCCAGAACAAGGGATTACAAACTGAGGATATAGGGTAGACCATTTAGGACAGAGATGAAGAGAGATTTCTTCACCCGAAGAGTGATAAACGTATGGAATTTGCTACTGCAGAAAGTAATTGAGGCCAGAAAATTGAATATTTTCAAGAAGCAGTTAGATATAGCATTTGAGGCAAAGGGTGGAAGAAGGCTTGAGTGGAATATTCTGTCAGAGTGCCGGAGCAGACCTGATGGACTAAACTGGTGAACCGATGTGACAACAGTAATTTTTCCCTCAATGTCAACAAAACAAAGGAGATTGTCATCAACTTCAGGAAGCATAGTGGAGAACATGTCCCTTTCTACATCAATGGGGACAAAGTAGAAATGGTCAAGAACTTCAAGTTTTTAGGTGTCTAGATCACCAACAAGTTGATCCCCCCATGCCAACACTATAGTTAAGAAAGCCCATAAATATCTCTATTTTCTCAAAAGATGAAGGAAATTTGGCATATCAGCTACAACTCTCATCGACTTCTACAGATGCAGCATAAGAAGCATTCTTTCTGGTTGCATCACAGCTTGGTATGGCCTGTGCTGTGCCCAATATTGCAAGGAACTATAAAACGTCATGAACGTAGCCCAGTCCACCATGCAAACCAACCTCCCATCCACTGTCTACGCTTCGGGCAAAGCAGCCAGCATAATTAAGGACCTCACACATCCCAGACATTCTCTGTTTCATTTTTTTCTGTCAACAAAAGTCTGAGGTTACATACCAACTGACTCAAAAACAGCTTCTTCCCTGCTGCTCTCATACTTTTGAATTGACCAATCTAGCATTCAGTTGATCTTTCTCTACAGCCCAGCCATGACAATAACCTTACATTCTGCACTGTCTTGTTTCCTTCTCTATGAACAACATGTTTTGTCTGTATAGCATGCAAGAAACAATACTTTTCACTGTATGCTAATAAATATGACAATAATAAATCAAATCAAAATCAAAAATGGACTTTTCTGCACTACAGGTTTTCTGTTAACATGGTATCAAAGTTTTGTATTTTTGTTAATAAATATTTTCCATTAAACTACAAAATTCTACTAATGCTAAATAACTAATAACAAACATTTAGATATGAAATAATGCAAATACTTTATTGAAACATAGAACAGTTAAATATGAGATTTATAAATAAAGTTAGCAAGGCAGAAGAATGCTAACAATTCACACATTTAGATTTTCCACAGTCCAAAACATGAATTCTCCTTTGATCGATCTCATGCTGGAATCCAAATCATGGTTCAAGAAGTTCTGACCATATTCTAAATTAAAGCACACAAATGCTTATAAGCATGCCACACATATTAAAAAGAAACGTAAGAATACAATGCATATTTAGGACGACACAGTGGTTATTACTGCTGACTCACGGATCCATGTTCCTGGGTTCAATTCCTTGGGTGACTGTCTGTGTGGAATTTGCACATTCTCCCTGTGACTGTGGGTTTCCTTCAGGTGCTCCGGTTTCCTCCCAGAGTCCAAAGACAAGCAGATTAGATGGTCTGCCTTTGCTAAATTAGCTGTTGGTGTCAGGGGTAGGAGCAACATAAATTCATGGGGCTGTTGGGAAAAGGCCTGGCTGGAATTGTTGTTGGTGCAGACTCGATGGGCTGAATGACCTTCTTCTGCACTGAAGGGACTTGATGGACTGATATTCTGATCACATTCATCCTGAAACTGGAAAATTCTGCCTGAGATCAACGGGCCTTTCCATGGTCCACCCCTCACCCACTACAATTCCTGTGGCGTGTGGAATGGGAAAATTCATCCCTGTGATTCTATGACTTTGAATAATACTTTTACAAATTTAAAACAAATAAAGCATTTGTTTACTCAAACATATTAAATGACAATCATGAAAATAAATTTAAAAATTACAGTTTGAGTGAGCCAATAACAGTAGTATTAACTACTTTAAAGAAATAGCGAAAAAAGAAATAAAATACAAATCCACACCTTTTATAAGAGTATAGGTCCCATTTTCACTGCAAAACAGTCTTTTGGAACCTGGACCTCAATGGGCATTCCAGGCTTGCTGCGTCAAAAGGGAACATGGTTAAGAATCCTTTCCTGGGGCCTCATGGGATGTTTGCGCTTAGCGTCCAAGGCTGCTGTACTGATCAGGAGTTTCAGCAGCACTGTTCAGGAGGTGTAAAATATGCAAATTTATTTCCAATTTTGATAGACATTTCTACCAGCAATCGGAAATTACAGTCCAGTGTTTCATCTTGTGGGAGAATCTAGAACCAGGAGTCACTGTTATAAAATAAGTGGTTGCCTATTTAAGAGAAGCATTTTTTTTCTCAGAGGAAGTGAGACATTGGAACTCTGTTCCTAAAAAGGTGGTGGAAGCAGAATCTTTGAATAGTTCTAAGGCAAAGATATTAGATTATTGATAAGTTTAAAAGGTTATCAGGGATAGGTGGGAATGTAAAGATGGGGTTACAATCAGATCAGCCATGGTTGTATTGAATGTTGGAGCAGACTCGAGGGGTCTATTCCGGCTCTGAATTCACATGTTTGTATGCAACATTTTCAGACTGAAGAAAATTTTATCATAGTGGCCTCCAGGCTTCACTGTTAAGGAAACTGCTGTTCTTGGTACATATTATCCAGCCTTCAGTATAGAGGGCATAATTTTAACATTTGTGGGCGACACAAAACTTAGAATGCTATAACTTGTGAAGAGAGTTGTAACCAACTTCAGGAGAATGTTAGTTATTGGTTAAATGGACTGACTGACAGATGCTAGGTGAAATTTAATCTAGACAATTAAATTGGATTTGGTTCATTTTAATAAGAAGAGGCAATATGAGCTAAATGATCTACTTTTAAAGCAGTTGAAAGAAAGGAGACATCTGTGGGTTGTTTTTGAAGGTGGCAGAATGAGTTGAGTCCATCACGACATCCTTCCATCTTTGAAATATGATGGACATGCAGGAATTTCACAGAGGCATCAATACAACTTTGCCGATGGACTAAGTAGCCAATCCGTGAGAGGCAGGATCTGCCACAAGTGCCATACACAAAGTTACAAAGTGCCATTGTGGTTTGCTGTTTCCACCATCTATTGCTAAGCCATTGTATGATGTGGAGATGGACTTAACATCAAATAAACCTGTTGGACCTGAACCAGGTATTGTGAGACTTCTTACCAAGCTATTGTACACACTAGTTGTGTGCTGGTGCACATTTTCCTCCGTAGTCAGTTAGTGACTCCCAGGTGCAACGTCTAGAATTTTGAAGTGGAGCATTCGGAATCTGACTGATCATTTGGCTCCACCTACCTTGCCATGCAGAAAATACTTGATGTGCAAACATCTTACATTTTGCCCAAGCCAAGGAAGATGCCAGTAACATGGAAAAATAAGAGAAGGTGAAGAATGCTAAGTGGAAATTTGGTAGAGGTGCTCAAATTGTGAGAGCTTTTGTTGGTATGAATAAGGAGATAGCATTTTTCATGGCAGAAGAGTGTGTCAATGTATCCAAACAAGACACCACACTATGGGATTTTCACAGAAACAGTGCAGTGTTGATATAAGCCTGATTGTGACTAATAAATAAACTTTAACATGAGGACATTGAGTTAAGGTACTTAGCAAAAATTTCAGAGATGACACGAAGAAAAGTTTATTATGCAACAAGTTGTTGTGATCTGGAATGCACTGCCTGAGAATGTGGTGGAAACAGATTTGATAATAGCTTTCAAAAGGGAATTGGATAGATGTTTGTAATGGAAACATTTTCAGGGCTTGGTGAAGTGTGGAATTAATTGGATTGCTCTTTCGGAAAACCAGCACTTGACTGATACACTGTGGGTGCGATCTTACCAGCCATTCATGCCTATGGTCACGCTCCCAGCCAAATCTCCATTCGCTGCAGCGGGATGGGAAAATCTTGCCAGCATGAACAGCCATCAAATTCCAGCCTCTATCTATATTACATCATTTCTGTGATTCTATGTATGTTTACTTCACACAACAATTTTCAAAATGTGACCAAAATTCCAATCACTCTAGCAACAACTATTTCTTAGCGTTATGTCCACCCATTGCAGCAACAAACTTACTTGTTCATGAATTTCTGACAATAAAGTTCTTGAATGAAATGAGATTGAGAGGCACACAGCTGGAAAAGTTCCCCTGGAGTCCAAGAGGGACTCTTATCTCAGGGAAATAGCTGTCCCAGATAGACTAGATTCTGGCAGCTTTTCTGTTCAAGTGACTGAAGCTGTCTCATATATCAGTATTGCAAGGAACTCAACAGCCTGAAGTCAATGGAGTGTAATATTGGGTGATGTGTAAAGGCAATGTGCCATCTTACTCCTTCTAAACCTAGTCTCCTGCTTGGCAGTTTAGGTTAAAATGATCATTTGTTAACTTGTTATCTTATTCCACAAATGTTGGTGGATGTGCTGAATGTTTCCAGCATTTTCTGATTTTATTCCATAATGGAGACAAATAAAAATGCATTGTTCCTCATATATGTGTACATATGTTTCTGAGTGAATATGTGTGTATCTAGGTGTATGTGTGTGTGAGGAATGTTGGCATATATATACATGTGTGTTTGTGTATACATGTGTGTGTAAGTGTACCTGTGTGTGAGTGAATGAGTGCATATGTGTCTGTGTATCTGTGTGTATATATGTGTGTATGTATTTTTACTTGTGTGTATGTGTATTTGTATATGTGTGTTTGTATGCATGTTTATGCATGTGATATTGTTTAAGGAGGTTATTGAAAACTGACAGAAGCAAGGATGACTTAACTTAGCTGCTTTTGCATGGCCGCTAAACTTATTTGGTTACCCTACAGTAGTTTTGGGGCGAGTGGAGGAGGGAACACTGACTCCAGACAGCAGTAAAACCCTCTCATGGAATTTCCTACTCTCAATACCCAACAAAATTTGTTCTTCTGGCCATAATGATAGGACTTCCAGAATGCACTCAAGAAGTTTTAATGAGGAGCTGAAGAAAATCAGTGTTAGTAGAGAAACTGTGTTGGGGAAATTAATGGGATTGATGGCATAAAAATCTTCAGGCCTGATAATCTGCACCGAGTACTTAAGGAAGTGGCCCCAGAAATAGTAGATCCATAGGTGGTCATTTTCCAGAATTCTTTGGTCTCTGGAATGATTCCTACAGATTGAAGGGTGGCTAATGTAAGCCCACTATTCAAAAAGGGAAGTGGAGAGAAAATAGGGAACTATAAACCAGTGTGCCTAACATCGGTCGGAGGGAAGTTGTTAAGAGTTCATTATCAAGAATTTCATACCACAGCATTTGAAAAGCAATGGTACAACGAGACAAAATCAGCATGGATTCATGAAAGAGAAATTATATTTGACAAATCTACTCAAATTCTTTGAGGTTGTAAGTTATAGGGTTGACCCAGGAAGATCGGAGAATGTCATTTATGTACACTTTCAGAAGATTTTCAACAAGGTCTCACATAACAGATTAATATGTAAACTTAGAGCATGTGGAATTAATTGTGGGTAATATCTTGTGATGGATAGAAAGCTGGTTAGCAGACGGGAAGCAAAGAATGGAATAAATGGACCTTTTTCTGATTGGCAGGAAGTCACTTAATGGGATGCTGCAGGGATTTGTGCTTGGATCCCAATTATTCACATTATTTACTAATGATTTGGATGAGGTAACTAAATGTGTTATCTCCAAATGTACAGGTGATACAAAGTTGGGTGGGAGTGTGAGCTCTAAGGAGGATGCAGAGATGCTTCAGTGTGACAGACTGTCTGAGTGGGTGTATGCCTGGCAAATGCAGCATAATGTGGATAAAAGTGAGGTTATTCACTTTGACAACAAAAATAGGAAGACATTATTGTTTAGAACCATACAGTGTAGAAAAAGGCCTTTCGGCCCATCGAGTCTGCACCAACCACAATCCCACCCAGTCCCTACCCCAATATCCCATCCGCTAATCCCTCTAACCTATGCATCCTAGTGCTCTAAAGGGCAATTTTAGCATGGCTAATCAATGTTTTTGGACTGTGGGAGGAAACCAGAGCACACAGACACAAGGAGAATGTGCAAACTCCACACAGACAGTTACCCAAGCCAGGAATTGAACCCAGGTCCCTGGAGCTGTGAAGCAGCAGTGCTAACTACTGTGCTATCATGCCACCCTATGAATGCGTGCAGAAGAAAGACGTGGATAGTCAGCAAGATCTTGGTGTCCTTCTGCATCAGTCACTGAAAGTAAGTGCACAGGCACAGCAGGCAGCAATGATGGCAAATGATATGTTAGCCTTCATAGAGAGAGACCTGAGCATAGGAATAGGGATGTCTTCGCGCAACTGTATTGGGTGTCAATAATGCCACATCTATTTTGGTGTCATTATCTGAGGAAAAATTGCCTTTCTATCAAGGAATTGCAGCAAAGGTTTATCAGGCTGAGTCCTGGGATGGCAGGTCAGTCATTTGAAGAGAGACTAAGTCAATTAGGATTATATACATTGAAGTTCTAAAGAGTGAGAGGGATCTCATGGAAATTTAGAACATTCTAACAGGATTGAACAGGTCATCAGATTCGAAAGAATATTCCAGATGGTGAGGGAATCCAGAACCAGGGGATCATAGTTTGAGAATAAGTGGGACTGAGATGAGGATAAATTTCTTTATTGGGTGGTGTATCTATGGAATTTACTACTACAGAAAGTAGAAATTAGATATTCCCCTTGGGGTTAAAGTGATCAAGGGATATGGAGCGAAGATGGCATTAGAGTATTGAATTTGATAGTCAGACACATTCAAAGGGCCAATTGGCCTGCTGCTTCGTCTATTTGTTGTGTATATTTCTATATAATCTGCGAGACATTCCCGTTGTGAGCACTTAACATGATGTTATTTCAGCCATTTTTTTGTGTACAAGTATTGCTGACTTTTAAATAGCTGCTGTGTTTATTATGTTTCAAACTATAGAATGTAAGGAAATCAAACAAAAGAACACAGAACAAAAAGAAGTACAGCACAGGAACAGGCCCTCCAAGTCTGTGTCGGTCATGATATCCTAACTAATCTAAGATAAAACCATTTGCCCTTACCCAATCCGTATCGTTCTATTTCCTCCCTATTCATGTAGCCGTCTAGATGCCTCTTAAAAGTTGCTAATGTGCCTGCTTTCACTTTATCCTCTGGCAACACGTTCCAGGCATCCACCACAATTTATGTAAAAAGCTTCCCCCACACATCTCCCTTCAACTTTTCCTTCACACTTTAAACCTGTGGCCCCTCGTAGTTGACACTTCCACCCTTGGAAGAAGCCTCTGACTACCCACCCTGTCTATGCCTCTCATCAGGTCTGCCCTCATCCCCGTCTTTCCAGTGAAAACAATTTTAGTTTATTCAGCCCTCCTCATAGTCAACACCCTCGTGATCAGACAACATCCTGATGAACCTTCTTTGCACTCTGTCCTCCTAGTTGTGTGCTGACCAGAACAGCATGCAATGCTCCAGATGTGGCCGAACCAAGGTTTTATATAGCTGATTTTTCAACTCTTATAGTCAATGCCTTGGCTGATGAAAGTAAGCATGACATATGCCATTTTAATCATCTTGGCTACCTGTGTTGCCATTTTTAGGGAACTGAGAACCTGCATGCCCAGGTCCCTCTGTATACTAATGTTTCTAAGGGTTCTGCCATTTACTGTGTAATTCATATCTGAATTTGATCCTCCAAAATGCATCACCTTGCATTTGTCTGGATTAAACTTTGCGCCATTCCTGTGCCCAACTCTCCAATCTATCTATATGCTGTTGTACTCTCTGACAATCCTCGGTACTATCAGTGAGAATCTTTGTGTCATTATGTGTAATGGAACCAAACTGTAAAAGCTAAAGCAGCTTGTCAATAAAATCTATTTGCTAGAATGGTACTGATGCTGAGGAAGAAATATGCTTCAAGGTATCAAACCCTGATAGTAATAGTTATATTATGGATATATTTTTGAGTTTCAATGATTCCTGACAGTTGTATACATAACTTAATGATCTGGCCACATAAAGTGATATCATTAGGTTCATTTATCCTTAAGGGTGCACAATTACACTATTTTTCCATTAGCTAAAATCTGTCATCACAAAGAACTTAATGGACAAGGCCAGGGGTCTCGAAGAAGCCTGTGCTCATTATCTGTAATTTCAATGCTGAGTTGCTATCTAACCCAAGAGGGTGCTGCGATGGCTGTCTGCATAGTGGATGAAGAAACTACACAGGAAGAAGGCCTTAATTAATTAAATTAATACATGGAAATGAACATTGTATAAAATAACTAATAAAAACTATTTGAAGAGGAAAGATTCAAACAATGACATTAAAAAAATAGTCACTTTGGAGCTGCCCTTGTTGTGCTGGCTTAGGTAAAGTTCTGTTTAATTCCTGCATGCTCATGTTTGTGTGGAGTTTGCACGCTCTCCCCGTGTCTGTGTGGGTGGGCTTCTGTTTCCTCCTACAGACCAAATATGTGCAGGTTAGGTTGACTGGCCGTGCTACATTGATCCTTGGGCTGGAATTTAACTGCTCTGCCTACCATGGAAATCAAAACCAGCAAGGGGCGGACAATGGGAAGGTCCATTGACCTTCTGTAGAATGTTAAGGTTTTGAGACAAGTCAGGCGATAAAATCCCATCCTTAGTGTCAGGGGGATAGCAGAGTAAATGTATATAGTTATGGGATAGGGCCTAGGTGGGATTGTTGCTGGTACAGGCTCAATAGGCCAAAAGAGCTCCTTCTGTACTAAAGAGATTTTATGATTTTAACCAAGCTAGGTTTCATTCTCATGAGATAGTTTTGCCCCTTTTTCTCATAAGGTATTCTTGGACTGTGAAAAGCCTTTAATTAGTTCCCGTTATTAGTTGTCTTGGGAACGTGATGGTGGGCCTTCATTTTGACCCTTTACAGAGCTAGTGATGATGGTACTTCCATAATGGTGTTAATTAGGGAATTCCAGCATTCAGAACAAGCTACCATAAAGGAATAGGCACGTTTGTCCAAATCAGAATGGCATATAGCTTGAAGGGGTGTTCTGAAGTGATAGTGTCCCCGCAGTGCTATTCTTGTCTCCTTTCGCAATAGAATTCCAAAGAGAGTAAGATGTTGAGGCATAATAATGGTGCATTAGTGCAGTGCATCCCCCAAATGGAACATGTTTTCACCACAATGCACTGGTGGTGATGGGTGCAGATATGGAAAGGGGTGTAGAAGCTCTACACAAGTGAACTTCTCTCTTTAAGATTATAATCAAGCTACTGATTATGTGTATTGATGAAGCTTCTGCCATCCAGACAGGGAATGAATATTCCATCACATTCCTTACTGAATTTTTTAGCTGTGGCTAAAGCTTTGAGCAGTATTGAAATAGACCAGTCATTGCAGAGTATGCAATATCTTGCTATGTACTTGTAGGCAAATCACTTAAGTAGTAATTTACTGATCAATTGATATACCCAAGATGTAGATGGACTGCCACTGGAAGTCAGAGGAGGATTTAAACATTCACTGATTGAATGTCCTCATTATCTATGTGGCATGAACATTTCCTAATGCCTGTCAATGTAAGATGAATACAGTCCTGCTGCAAACTAACATAAGTTAGCTTCATTATTAAAAGTATCTACAACATTATTTATGATCAAATCACTCAGTAGAAGCCCATCTACATTGTTTTGTTGATTTTAACACTGAGCTTTATGTCGCTTTCATGAAGAAGTTGAAAGCTAAACAAAGAATACTTATCTACACTTTGGATACAAAATTGGATAAGACTCAAAAATGTGCCCAGGCATCAGATTGCGCAATTAATTTGGCACAACACATTGGAGAGCAACTAAAAGATATTCAATGCAGCATAGACTTACTCAAAGCAACACAGAGGAACAAACAAGTCATCTCTCTGCAGGGGTTCAATGGGCCTCCTGACAACCCCTCAAAAGGAAGCACCCGCAGATAGCTGCAGCAGTCAGGATCAGAAGTGTAGGCTTACAAAACCTCACAGTAGGTCAAGATTAGTGAATGTAACTTCAAATCCTACCAACTGCTCAGTGTGCCAAACTCCAATCATTTGCCTGCCAACAATCTCAATCAATGACTCATACCTAGCACTCACAGCTTTATTTCACTTTCTGACACTCGCACTGCCGAAGGCCTCACACCCACATTTCACAACTTGTAAACACTCCCAATTATTCAGCCACACAACAAGCACATTGCACTGCACTCACTGACACACTTTTATCTCTCTTGTTGGACAAGAACTTAACTGGAGGTCGAAGCAGCAAATTGAAAAGTGGGGTTTAGTGAACGGGTGGAGGGGGAGGAGGGTGGTGTGTGGAACAGGCACAGCTGCCTGGCAATACTCCCATGGAGGAGATAATGACCATCATCAATGGAGCAGTCATGACTGAGTTTGTGACCATTAAGACAAAGCATCACAGATAATGGTATATTCCTAAATTCCCACTTCTGCTCATCCCACAATCTCTTCTGAACAGATAAGCATGTAGCTTTCATTTCCAATCCCCATACTCCTCCATTTCTTCATCACAATCCTCGCTTCAAAGTCATAGAATGGCTTGGCACAATTTGGGCAAGACTTGGAGTCCACCCTCTCCAAATGGAGATGCTGGCCAACTCCATGAGAACTCTTACAGACATTATCTTGCAATACAAGCAAAATTCAACCAACACTTGAGTGTTTCAGTGGAAACTCAGACTGCTTGTATACAGTCCAAAGATGTGCTGGTTAGATTGATTGGCCATGCTAAATTGCCCCTTAGTGTCAGGGGTTAGTAGAATAAATAAGTATGGTTACGGGGATATGGCCTGGTTGGGATTGTGATCTGTGCAGACTCAATGGGCTGAATGGCCTCTTTCTGCACTATAAGGATTCTATGGTTCTATGAAGCCCAGCTTTCTGCCCATGAAGGTTCGCACTGCTGTCATCATGGCTGTGTTCAAAGGACTTGCAGGCTGTCATAGCTGTCCAGTAACACAACACTTTGCTGGTATTGCAGAAATGCCATTCTAAGGTTCTAGCTTTGGCTCCATGATATACTAACCAACTATTCCCTCTTAGAATTAAACATTTCCCCTCCCACCACTGTCACTTTGCCAGCGCCCCCTCAGTTGCCCATCGGCCAGCCATCCAAGACTGCTGTCACCCATGCCAAGATAGCACATTCAAAAATCAGGTCTTCTAAGGCCAGGTTGTCCTGCTAGGTCATCTGCTGTCTCACTCACTGAATATGAGTAGCTTTCCACTAGCCATGCTGCAGCCACTGGGTAGAACTGCTGGGAACACAAAGGCACCCTATTCATCACTCACTGCTTTGCTGTGATAGCTCAAATGTACACAATGTAATGCCACAGAATAAAAGTATCATGGTTACTGCTAAGATAACAGACATTGACTTGATGAGCCACATATTATTATACAACAACTGCATACCTCAGGATTGACATATGGTACTCGCAAAGAAAATATGTGCAGTCAGTGGCACCAAAGACGATCGAAAAGCTTGTAAACCTCCATTTGCCTGTTTCCCTCTGGCAAGACAGAATGCAATCTATCCAGCTTTCTTGGAATGCAGCCTCAGTGTCCTCTGATACATGGAGAGTGGTAGTCTAGTAATTATATATCAATGTCTGGAAGCAAATAGTCTGTGCAGACTCCTTGAAATAAGAACAAAGCCCTACCACACTCCTTGTAGACTTCAGTAACTTTAATCAACTCTGGGAATCACTAAACATTTCTATGTCACAGCAAGAGGCAGTAACAATCAACCAGTAATTATCCTGGAAATGGTTATTCCATTTAAATAGTAGTGTTGAGGGGCTTTTCCTGCTGCTGAATGAGTGTTCAATTGCGTAATTTTAAAAGAAGCTGTTAGGTTAAGTTCCAACATTGCAGTACTGCTATAAAATATCAGCATTACATGCTGAATAACATCATAGTATGCTTACTCTGCATATTTCCTCAGGATATACACTGCATTGTTGCTAATGCCCTCACCAAAATGGTGTCCAGTGTAGCTAAACAAAGAAATATGTCCATGCAAAATGGATGCCATTTTGGAGGCCAGAGAGCATCCATGGTGCCACAGAAATGGGCACATGCATTTTAATATTCTGACCTTACGCTTTATACATCTGTACTTCAGCTCCAAGATTCAATTAAAGATGGAAGAGATGCTCACTGAATGTATTATTTTTCTGAAAATGGGTTTCGAGAAAATTGTCAACAGTCACCCATTGTATACAAGATTATGGCAATGATGACCTAGCTTACAGCTGGATTGTAGCTTAATGTGGTCCAAGGCAGTATTTTGATTGAAAGCCATGGGGCAGGGTTCTCCAGCTATGTTCACCTGAAAACCGAAGACTCCATTGTCTGTACCCTGCATGCTAGAACTCCAGTGGTGGGTAGGAAGGGAGAATTCCATCCAAGGGAAATAATTTATACAAATTGCTGAGTTTTATGAGTGTTACGACATATATAAAATTCAACCTGGATTGTGTTGAAAAAAGGTAGAATAGTTTAGTTCTACGTATTGTTACTTATTCAGTGAAGAATCTACAAAGGATAATTTTGTGACAGCTATGATCTCTTTATTCCAAATCTCATAATCATGCCTATAAGCAAAATGCAACTGAAATAGAAGATATCTGTGACAAAAATCAAAAACTGTCACAAAAAAAAGGCTTTCAATCTCCACAGACTGGTCAAGGGGTATATACTGGTGATGCCAACAGCAGCTGTGAGTCTGGCAAACTTGCTGACCTGAGTATCTGGTGTGATTCTAGTATGTGATGCAGGAGTTGGATATCTAGAATGTTAAGGTAGGCAAATCAGAAGTTGCACATGTTGAAGAAAATTGTTCATCATCCTACCAATGAGAAAACTTTGAGGCTTGTTTAACTTATAATGATGCTTATACCTCATCACAGGTAAGAGAGCAGCAAGGGATTTAACGTTTGGACAGAGGAGAGATATGTAATGTTAACTTTTGCATCAGGATAATGGCTGTGATGTAGGGTTTTGGCAAGTCTGAGAAAAATGTGTGTTTTTTTCCTTAATGCGGACTGGGCTTTGTCTGAACTGCTCCAAGACATCAAATATGCCCAACTAGTGATAGCTTGGAATAAGCAACCCAAAGCATCTAGATACAGAAAGGATGACTCTTTAAAATCATGGTACAAATTATATAGGGAGAGGACAGATATCCAGAAGCATTTGTTGACAGATTGTGGTCTGTTTTAATGAAACACAAGGATTGAGGCAGAAAGCAATCTCTGCTGATTGAATGGCAGAGCAGGCTCAAAGGGCTGAATGGCCATAATCCTGCTCCTATTTTCTGTGTTTCTATTGCTCTTGGGGCTAAAGAGATCAAGGGATCTGGACGGAAGATGGGATCAGGACATTGAACTTGATGATCAACCATGATTAAAATGAATAGTAGAGCAGGTGCAAAGGACTGAATAGCCTACTCCTGCTTCTGTATTTCTTTGTTTCTGGTGGTATTAGCTCTTGTAGCACACATGTAACCTACTACTAATACAGCCGCATCAGAGTTTGATGTGGGAGATGCAGGTGTGACAGAAGCTCAAGTGTTTAGGAAGTTGATGATCATAGAAATCACAGTGCAGAAGGAGGTAACCTGGCCCATCGAACCTGAACTAACAACATTCCCACCCTGGCCCTATCTCATGTATTTACCCTGCTAGTCCCCCTGATACTATGGAGCACATTTAGCATGGCCAATCGAGCTAACCTGCACATCTTTAGACTGTGGGAGGAAACTGGAGGATAAAGATGCTTTGGGAAAATAACCAGAATCAGTAGAATAGGAACACAGCAAAATAATGAAAGAAAGGAAAACTGCAGGAGATGAAAGCCCAAGAATGCCAAAGCCAGACTCTAACCAGGGGAGGCAATGGAGGCAATGAAGTTAGGAAGGAGAAAAGAGAGTAAAGAGAATGTAGCTAATCAGCTCAGTAAAGATGACAAGGAGCTGGATGGAAGAGATGGTCACTGAACGTATTTTTTTTTCTGAAAATGGGTTTAGAGAAAGTTGTCAACAGTCACCCATTGTATACAAGATTATGGCAATGATGACCTAGCTTTCAGCTGGATTGTAGCTTAATGCAGCCCGAGGCTGTATTTTGATTGAAAGACCTGGGGCAGGGTTCTCCAGCCATGTTCACCTGAAAACCAAAGACTTCATTGTCTATACCCTACACGCTAGAACTCCAGTGGTGGGCAGGAAGGGAGAATTCCATCCAAGGGAAATAATTTAGATAAATTGCTGAGTTTTATGAGTGTTACAACGTATAAAAAATTCAACCTGGAAAAAAGGCAGAATAGTTTAGTTCTACATATTGTTACTTGTTCAGTGAAGAATCTACAAAGGATAATTTTGCTATAACTGCAAGAAATATGGCTTTATAGATTGGAGTGTCATATAGGTAGGAGTTGGAAAGAAGTGAGGGAGAATCCTGAGGGTGGAGGATCTCAGAATACAAGCCAGGCGCATGTCTTGGAGAAGCCTGGCTGGAGATAAATTAAATTCCACTAAGGATGGAGGTAGAGGCTAGATCTTTCTGAATGATCTGAGTAATGAAAGGGCCTTAAGCCTCTTCATAACTGTGCCTGCTCGGGTATGACAGTCAGACCAACCGTAGATCTAATACTTTATTTAATATTTGATATTGGATGGAACAAAAGGAGAATGTTAGGGTACAGATTAAAAATCCCAAAGTGTGTTATGAAGCCTGACTAGACTCCAACAGTATTTTTTATTGTGTCATTAGTGTGAGGATAAAATATTTCCCTCAAAGTGTGATTCTATTGAAACATTTAGAAGCTTTTATCAAAACAAATTTTATTTAACACAACAGTTTAACAATAACAAATAAATTAGCTTTACTTTTACCAATTGAAATATTTAAACATGACAAGATATAATTCTTTACTTCTAACCTATCTGTATTAGTTCCAATTCAAGCAATGTTCCTCTCACAATTAATCTATTTTCAAAATCAGTTTAAACACTAATTTAAGTGGTTGTACTTGGGCTGCCAGCCATCAAGCCTCCAGAGCACCTTTGGAGAAAGAGACAGAGAGAGATCTATTTCTTCTAGCAGATCCCAAACAACAGCCTCCAGAGAAAGAGAAAGAGAGAGAGAGACCTTGCTTTTTTCCAAGAATCTGGGGGTAGCTGCTTTTCCCTTTAAGACTAACTCCTCCCCTTTAGTACATGACTGTCTGTCAATCAACCTAATCAAAACCCTACTCTAAATCCCTAGGAAAAAAGACATATAGTCAAAAATGCATTAATTTAGATAAAACAAACACGTCCCTAAATAAAATCAGTTAGTAATATGCATTCTCAGAGTAAGCTGTCTGTTTTGTAGTCAAATTAGCAGCATGTAGATCAGAGCTCAATTTTAAACATACTCCTTACAAGGAACATGATGAGAATATATTTCTTCAAGACACAGTATTACCATACCTCCCTCTTAATAAAATGATCCGACGATATGAAAAGGTGGATTCATTTTTCAAAACTTTGAGTTTTCACACTATTAGTACTCTATAAGATATTACATTTTATTACATCTAAGCATGTAATTATAACACTAGTAGAGTCCAGTTCAGTTCTGTTCTTCCAATATTGAACATTCCTTCTTCTTTCATTAAAGTCATGATAAAGCATCTGCAATCATGTTCTCTCTTCCTACTTTTCTCAACACACTGCTGTTGGTTAGTTGTTTCCTCTTCCATTTTAGGGACCTCCTGCAGTTCTTGATCTTGCTTTAATTCCAAGCCTGAACTCAAATTTGTTGTCATGGTTATAAATTAATTCTGGTAATGTCCTCAGAGAGCTGGCTGGATCTGGAGGGGAAAATTTTATATTGAAGTAAACTGGCACAACCCACTTTGAATTTGCTTTTAATGTTGTTTGCTGCATCCAGCCAGTTCTTTTGACTTTCACAGTCCAGAAATGTCAAAACAATGTAGTCTTTTTCCAGAAAGTTGAGCTGCTCATGGACTGTGTCAAAAAGAACCTGCTCCTTTGCACACTTTTTCAACATCACGTGTTCAGAGCCATCTGGAAGGGTCACTTTATCCTGTTTTTAACTGGCCTTAGAACGTCTGTCAGATAGTCCACTTTCTCATGGATAGCATGGTGGCATAGTGGTTAGAACTACTGTTTCATAGCACCGGGGACCTGAGTTTAATTCCAGCCTCGGATGACTGCCTGTGTGGAGTTTGCACATTCTGTCGGCATGGGTTTCCCTTGGGTCCTGTGGTTTCCTCCCACAGTTCAAAGGTATGCAGGTTAGTGGACTGGCCATTGAAAATGTCCCTCAGTTTTAGGGAAATTGGCAGGGCAAATGCATGGTCTTGCAGAGTTAGGATAAGGTTGGGATTGTTGTTGTTGCAGGCTCAATGGGCTGAATGGCCTCCTTCTGCATTATAGGGATTCTATGATTCTTTTGTTGCAAAATAGTACACTCAAAACTTTTCCCATTATCTCCAATGGTATATATTTCTGTTCCAACGCAGTTTATCAATTCCTTTGTTTATTCCGGATCTTCATCATCCTTTTCTGCATATTCTTTGGCAAAGAAAAAAATGGCAAATTGACTTCTTTGATGTCAGGATTTGTTGTAATCATCGTTTAATGTCATTGTGGGAGTGGGGTTTTGCAAAAACTTTCATAACTTACTCGAACATCAGTTATGAACAGTAGTGTTTCTCTAGATATCCATGTCAGTGCAAGATTCATGATTCCAGCAGTTCATTAGAAATGATGGTACCAGTTCATCAAACATACTAACTTCACACTATTATACTTTTCTTTTGTCTGCAGTAGTAAAATAGTTCTGCTCCTCAGTCTTTATCTTGAGATCACGTATGACTAGTGACCCATCTGCATTTTTATTCTCATAGTTGATGAGGTGTCGCTGATAGTCCTGCTCAGTTAATTTCAATATCTCAGGAACAGCATTAATATCAGACAGCTTTTCTTGTATCTGTCTCTGCACCTGATTATTTTCCTTATTCACATCATTCTCCAGTAACTTGTTCTTCTTTTCTGCCTTCACCAGTTTAAATTGCACTTACCTGTCTCTATTCATATTTTCATTATCAGAGATTTGTAATTATCCAACTGCTTCTTGTAGTGTTTGATCAAGATTTTTGGCTGGTGTATCTCAGACTGAACAAATATCAACTTCTTCTTCTGATCCTGTACCAACTAGAGTGGATTACGTCTATACGAACATTGTTCAATTGGAACAGCATTTCCTACTCTATATCATACATAATTACTTTGGCACTTCCCAGTTTGACAACTGATATAGTTCTAAATGAATGTAATAACTCTTCAGGTCATTTTGATTTTCCTCTGTAGGTAACTCAGTAATTTATCCCAATTCCTAATGGCTTCCTCATTATCCAATCTAATCTGAAGAATGTCAAAGTCAGGATCATCTGGATTGGTTTCTTCACTCTGAGTTGTAGTAACTACTACATCTTACTTCTACTTTCCTTCCCTATCAAACTACCATTTTAGCATATCAACATGGCACACTCTTCTTGCTATCTGACATTCACATCTACTAATTCACTGCATTTAATTATCTATCAAGTTGATAAGACTCACTAAACCTCGCTTTTAATGGTTCATCTACCACCAGTGTTAATACCAATACTTCATCCCTAACAACAAAACTACAAATTTCTAATAATTAGCTAAAAGAACAAAGACAAATTTTTGTAAAATGCCATTTTGAGTAATCCAGAGAGATTGACAAGTGCACTAATCTAAGGTATGTAATGCCACGGAATTACACTGACTACACTAATATTGGGAAATGTACAACTAGTATATCTGTAAGTTTATATAAGTCCAATCACTCTATGAGCACCACCATATTGTGACCAAATTGGAATGAAAAATATGAATGCAGATATTATTGTGAGCATAATACATTTGACACTAAGGTAGCAGGAAAGGGTGTAAGTAAAGAAGAAGTAATGCATCAAGCTTAAATAATGACCAGATTAAAATACACCAAAGAAATCTCCCTAATAAAAACAATAAAAACACTTAGCATTCCCAGAACAAATATCAAAATATTCAAATATAGTCTAGTATTGATCCCAACCAATCAGGTTCTGTACCAGATTTTTTTGTTATTTTGAATTTGACCAAGGCAAAATGGCCAAGCTGATGTCAATGAGACGCCACATCTTTTGATAAAATGTGGCAACAAGCAGTTAAAGATTTTTGGACAAGCACTGGACATTCATTAGAATTCAGAAATTGAAAACACACAGTGGCTGCAAGCTAAAACCTTAAAAAAAGGAGAGAAGGGCTTTACTTAAAAATATAATGACAGAAGTCGATACTGCAGCAATGGTTTATAATTAGATTTGGTAACAATGACAAGTGAACTTAGAAAAGCTAAGTGGCAAATCAAAAGTATACAGCAGCAAAGCAATCGTCTGGCACAAAGCAACTAGATGAGGATCTGATAATGATTTTCCATTTAATGAAATTCTCTAATCCCATTTTAGATGCTGTTTTGAAAGGTTGCCTCACAGTGCAAGGGACCGAGGTTCAATTCCAGCCTTGGACCACTGTTTGTGTGGAGTTTGCACTTCCTCCCTATGTCTTGTGTGAGTTTCCTTTGGGTGCTCCAGTTTCCTTACGCAGCCCAAAGGTGTACAGTTTAGGCTGACTGGCCATGTTAAATTGACAGGGGAATAGCAGAGTAAATGTGTGGGGTTACAGGAATAGGGTCTGGGTGAGATTGTGGTCAGTGTGGATTCAATGAGCCAACGGGTCTTCTTCGGTACGTTAGGGATTCTAAAGTGGATCAGATCATTGAAGAAGATAGCCCAGAATAATCAATCGGTGGAGCTCGTCCCCGCTCTCCAGACTTCAAGGTGACATTATCGGTGCCCCACACTTGTCAATTTTGGTGGGCTACACAAAGTGGTGGTCACATGTCCTGGAAGAACAATAATTGACAATAGCTGTGTGTGTTGGCTGCACATACCAGCTTGATTTGTTCAGTGACATAGTGTTGCAATTAGCAAGGCATTCAAATTAACCACAAGCTTGCTATTTAGGGATTTAGATATTCATGACATTCTCAAAAGTTGAGTGATCTATTTTATTTTATTTTTCAAACTAGGGAGCCACACATTTGGGATCCAGAGTCATGGATCCAGATTAGAGGTGTGTTACATTCAAATGCTGACTCTGACAGAATTAATAGAAAGGGTTTTTCAAGACTGGCTGCAGCCTGGAAATTGAAAAGATTTAGCTCACCCTTGCAATCTCTGGGTTCTGCATGTTGAAACTGGACTTCCAAGGGAGATTCTATGGAATCTTTTGCTGCAAAACATCTCATGGAGTCATAGAATGATAGAGGTTGAGGGCATGAAAACAGGTCCTTCAGTCCAACTTGTCCATGCCACCCCTTTTTTTAACCCCAAAGTTAGTCCTATTTGCCCACATTTGGCCATATCCCTATCTATCAGTCTTATCCATGTAATTGTCTAAACGCTTTGTAAAAGACAAACTTGTACCCGCCTCTACTACTGCCTGAGGCAGCTTGTTCCAAACATTCATCATCCTCTATGTGAGAAAATTGCCCCCTGAACCTATTTGTATCTCTCCCCTCTCACCTTAAACCTATGCCCTCTGGTTTTAAACTCCCCTACATTCAGGAAACAATATTGACTATTTAGCTGATCTATGTCCCTCATTATTTTATAGACCTCTATAAGATCACCCCTAAGCCTCTCTCACTCTAGAGAAAAAAGTCCCAGTCTATTCAGCCTCTCCTTATAATTCAAACCATCAAGTCCCAGTATCATACTAATAAAGTTTTTCTGCACTCTTTCTAGTTTAATAATATCCTTTCTATAATAGGGTGGCCAGAATTGCACACAATATTTCAAGTGTAGCTTGACCAATGTCTTATATAACTTCAAAAAGATGTTCCAACTCCTGTATTCAATATTCTGACCAATGAAACTAAACATGCCAATCATGTTGTACTTGTTGAAGGTCAGTGATCTCACCCCAGGATTTTTCTGCCTAAATTCCTCAGGATAGTGTCCCAACCACAACCATTTTCAGCTGCTTCATCAATGACCTTCCCTCCATAAAATAAGAAGAGAAGATTTTATTGATGATTGCACAAATTCTCAGCACTATTATCGACCCCTGATGAAGTCAGTGTCCATACGAAGGAAGATTTACTTAGACACATCTATGTTTGGGCTGATAAGTGATAAGTAATATTCACACCATGCAAGTGCCAGGCAATGTCCATCTCCAACAATATAGAACATAACATTTCCACTTACATCCAATGGCATTACCATCAGTGAGTCCCCTTCTATTAACATTATGAGGCTTACTATTGACCAAAAGCAGAACCGGTCCAGCCACATAAATCTTTGGCTACAAAAAGTAGATCATAGGCTGGGAATTCTGCACAGAGTAACTCATCTGACTCCTCAAAATCCATCCACCATCTACAAGGCTCATTCGTTCTCGACCCAACAGCACACAGATAGGTTAAAGAACTATACTCACACTGCATTTGGTGATTTGTCTTCATCATTTAACCATTTAAACTTACTGAAAAATTGAAGGTAAATTGGAAAACCTTGATATCAATCCCACTCTCCTATTCTGGATCAGTGATTTCCTTCAGAACAAGACTAAACAAATGTTAGTTTCTGAGGTCTATTCAGAGCTCATGTTAATGAGTACTGGATCCGCTTAGGGCCATGTACTGTCATTTAAAAGTTCAGAGTGTGATAGAATACCCTCCGCTTGCCTGGATCAGTACAGCTCTAATAACATTAGAATAGCTCAACATCATCCAGGAAAAACAGTGTGCTTCATTGACACCCTATCCACCACTTTAAACATACATTCCTTCCACCACTGGCATACAGTGGCAGCAGTGCGTCTGAACGGTGCATTGGAGGCATTACATCAAGGGTTCTCTAAATCAGTCACAGAACTGAATAATAACAATAAAATAAATAATATCGCCCTATCAAAGAGGGTTAATTTTCATTGAATAAGTATATGAAATTATTCCAACACATTAACACAATCAGTAAATGAGTCTCACCCTCAGTAGATATCCTCAGACATTAATCAAACTCCTGTTGAAAGTTCTTAGAGAGATGGGCACAAATGAGTTCAAGAACTGTTTGTTATGCATCTGCGAGATCACAGACTTTTGCACAAACACATCCAATAGTAATACAGCGATAAGAGCGATACTTATTGTTTATAATCATGAAATCATTATAGTGCAGAAGAGGTCACTTGGCCCATCATGTTTATGCCAACTCTGACAGAGTATCTTATCCAGGTCCTCTTCCCCATCCTATCCCTATAACTCTACACATTTCCCATGGCTAATCCATCTAACCTATACATCTTGGGACACTAAGGGGCAATTTAGCAAGCCCAATTTGCTAATCTACACATCTTTGGGCTGTGGGAGGAAACCAGAACACCCAAAGGAAACAAACACAGGCACAGGGAGAATGTGTAAACTCCATATGGGCATTTATCTGAGATTGGAATCGAACCCAGGTCCATGGCACTGTGAGACAGTAATGCTAACCATTGTGCCACCGTGCCACTGTTAATAATGGTCTCATATGTTCGTCAAAATTCTTTGAGAGCAGATTTCACCAAGAAAGATTGCTCTTCAAATACCCTTCCTGCCTGGCTCAAAACCCTCCTGAACGTTTAAAGAGTTTGTTTTCTGAAGTCATCAGGGGAGACATTATAAACGAGAACACTGTCTACAACAACTGTAGAGTCTCATGATTGGAGGATATAATTAGTCACGTGTCTTGACCACCACATGTGCACACAGTTCCTACTAATTCTTATCATCTATTTTGACACCTAGACATTTGCTCAAAGTACCTATTTTCAATGAAGTTTCATTAATTATTTCAATGTCCATATTATGAATCTTCACAGAAACAGGTTAACTGTTTTTTTCTCTAGTCTATAATTAGTTATTTTTGACTGTTTTCATTCAGTTTAAGAGAATTAGATCCCATGTGATAACCCCGAAGAGATCCATGAGGAATCACTGATTGACCTCCTTGTGGGGCTTGTTGAGTGTGAATTCCCATGGTAAAGAAAGTGGCCTATCCAGTTGGCACACAGTACCTGAGCCTTTTATGAAGCAGGCCCAAAACTGGGGCCTGTTTTATAAAAGCAATGTCAGAACAGTGTCGTCCACCGATGTATGAGGTTGATAAGAAAGCTGTAACTGATCAATATATGGAACAAGGACATCTAACTGATCTTTAATATGCTCAAAACACTTCATGATTACCAAGGCAAAAGCAACTGGGCTAATATCAGCTTAGCAGCCTTCAATTTCCTAATAGTCAGGACAGCAAGGAACTGTATGCGTGTTAAACAATCTCTAAAAGACCAGAGAGAAGCAAACTGCCAACTGATGAACACACTCCTTAAAACTATTTCAGCTGATCTGATCTGATCTGGGCCGCATGCTTTCTGCAGATTCACTCGCTTGAATTGTTTCTCTTGCTCCCATTCATAGATATTAACAAATGATCCTTCCAGTTCACAAAGTAAAGCCTACCACACAATCACATCTTTCTTGAATTCAACATTTTAAATCTATTAAAAAATACAAATACACAAATAATCGTATAAGTAATTGTACCAAATGTCTTTGTGAATCAGCTCATTTTACTAATGTTCTTAATTTTACATATTTCTGCATATGGAACTTATTTCTTTTGTCTTATATTAGGAAATCTTCTGATTGGTAACACAATACATTAAGATATTAGGTTAAAGTGGAGAATTCATCCTGCTTTGAGTCCACTTGGCAGACTTCGATATTACTCATTAGACAGTTTCTGACATATGTCTTGACGCAACTATTTAGAGTTATAGTCTCGTGGCTGAATATAAAAAGCAGAGAATTTCTGAATATCTTATTATTGATTAACGCAACTGCAAAACGTCACTGGTTAGAGATCAGCTGCCAAAACATAGCCAGCGCTGCTTCAGCCTCATTAAGCCATTCAGAAGTAAAACGACTCATTTAACATGGTTTAATATCCTGCAATTTAAAAATCTGAAATATATTTAAAAAAAGATTATCCTTTGCATTTGTTCAAGCTCTTTAAATAGAAATATCAATAAACTGCACATGGTCATTACTAAGTTACAAGGACAATATGTTAAAATTTTGGGTACAATCCTCAGAATAAATGACCTGACAATGTATTCGATAATAAAAGGAATGGATTTTGTCAAGTAACCCTGCCAATAAAAACAGTTCCAGCTATTGCTTATTGACTTAGCAGGACTGCCCAAATCACAGCAGCTAACAGCTGATAAAAAGAGTGACTGAGGTTTAGCCTCAGCATGACATAGAGAACAGCAGAACCTTGGAGGAAGATAACAAGGACAGTTATGTTGAAACTCTGCCATTGTTGTGATATGATACATGTACACATTGAAGGGAGTGCACCTTCAACTATTGTTAGTCCTTGTTACTTTGGCAGGACGTAATGCATTCATCCCATGTGTTGGAAGCAGTCTGTAAGCAGCAGGACTAGGAGTAAGATGTTTATACAATGGTCCCCTAGCATACTTTATCTTGACATAGTCTTATCTTCAAATATAGAAGCCGGATTATTGTTTTAGCGACCCTGTGTGATTGTGACACATAATGCTTACATCCAAAATTCGAGGTTTATGTTTTATTTCTAAACGGCTTAATAATGAAAAAAAAAACCAAGTCAAGCCTGGAAAGTAAAGAAGGAAATATACAATAGAAGAAGCAAAAATATTAGAAAGTAAGATTAATAAGAGCAGTAAACTTGTAATACACATAGGGGATTTAAACCAAAAGGTATAAGGAAAATCTTTACCTCCTCATATACTTTCAAGTCAGCGACTTGAGTTGAAGATTTGTCATTTGTGTGCAAGATCTGAAACATGCTTATTTTTCTTACCTTTCTGAATTATTTAACATTACCCAGTTCAATGTTGCATTCACAATTATTAAAGCTCAGTGAGTGCAAAACTTTGACTTGTCAGCCATCACAGATGAATCCAACATAGAGATACATCAACAGACTAGGGATTAAATCTTTTCCTATTTGTGCCCTATTCAGGGTGCTATGCAAATTTTAAATAACTTCATTATTTTTGAATCCTATGACTTAGAAATAAATCGCAGTGCTTTGTTAGCATTTTTAATTGTTCTGCTGACATCTTATGTTCCTTTTAATTTGTTCATTTTTATCCCAAGATCCTGCTAGCTTTCTACCCCACTTCATTCTTAGTTTTCCAAGATATATGTGATGTTTCTTGTATTGAAGTGCATTACTTCATACTTATCTATGCTAAACTTAATATGTCATTGAATTGCCCAGTCTGTAAGTTTTTTAATGCTTTCTTGTGGTATGTTGAATTCTTCCTCAGTGTGAATTATACCCATCAGTTTAGTATCATTTGCAAATTTAGTCTTGAGCCAAAAATCATTTATGTAAATTATGAATAACAGTGGCCGTAGCATTGGTTGTTATGGGAACACTGTTTTCTTCAATCTGACTTTAGTCCCTAGTCTCAAATTTCAACATTATTGAAGCTTATTTGCTCCCATTCAGCTATCTGCTCTCTGACTTTGTATGTTCTAATCTCCGTTGTGAGTCAACTGTATTATAGAATCCTATAGAGCAGAAGGAGGCCATTCAGCCCATCGGGTCTGCACTGACACAATCCCACCCAGGCCCTATCTCCATAACCCCATGCGTTTGCCCTGTTGGTCTCTCCGACAGTAAGGGGAAATTTAATATGGCCAATCCATCTAACCTGTGGGAAGAAACTGGAGCACACAGAGGAAACCCATGCAGACACGAGAAGAATGTGTAAACTCCACAAATACAGTGATCCAAATTGGTTTGATGGCAGAAGCTAGAGAGTGGCTGCAGAGTGTTGTTTTTCAAACTGGAGACCTGTGACAAAGGATCAGTATTCATCTCATTGAAGGAGGTTTGATAATTCTACTCTTTACTTCGCCTCTTCAAATAATTCTATCAGGTTGTTTACATAGGACTTTGCTTTTCAGAATCCATGTTGACTATTTTGGATTATATTTTCTGTTTCCAGATTCTCCATCATTTCTTATGATATGGAATCCAATGTCTTCCCTATTACTGATGTTAAACTGTAGTGGTCTATGGTTACCAGGAGTTTGTCTATCTACCTTTTCACTTATTGGAAAATTAACTACTTATTAATAGATTTTCTATGTATAAACCATCCAAATCCCTCAATTTGATTTCAGACTGTAATTATCAATTATTCAATTATCGATACTTGCTATTGAATACATATGGCACATAAATCTTTCAATTAGATCCCAGTCTGTCACTCAGTCCCAGCTATCAGTCATCATAAAAATCTGTAATTCAATGGGTGAGATTCTCTGGCCTCCCAGCCGTGTGTTTCTGGTGGGAGGTGGTACGTTGTTTGCCAGTGGTGGGATTCTGTGGTTCCGTTGCTGTCAATGGGAATTTCCATTGACACCACCCAACACCAGTTGGAAACCCAAGGATTGGGATGCATTGCCGGTGGGACCAGAGAATCCTGCTGGCATGAACAGCCAGAGAATTCCGGCCCATGATCAACCTTGAATAGTGGAGCAGGCATGAAGGGCTGAATGACTCATTCTGCTCCTATCATCTCACATTCTTATGCCTGCTGACTCCAACCTCAGTTCCAGCCTGACATTTGTCTCTCCCAGCATATCCCAACCTTCACTCCTCCCTCTGAGCCAGAACATCGTAACAGATTGAGATGGCATCCCATCCCCTTCCAGCCAGTGAGCTCACCTGAGGGATACTAATGACTACATTCACAAAGGTGGCCAGCAGAATTCCAACAAGATACTCCTTAGCAATCTAAAGTGGAAACTCTAGCTGATTTTGGTGTTGAAATCAATCCTAATGCCCCTTAAGACTGCCTCAACTCGTTCTCTTTAAATCAAATGATCCTTAACACAGTTGGCAGCTTAACCTTAGAGGCAGATAAACCATAACTCTTTGTTGGGCCGTAATCAGACTCCAACACAGCACCAGATTGTATTGGATAGGAGTGAATCCTTTTCAGATCTGCTCAACCTCTCCATATTGAAAATGGTATGCCTAATAAACTAGCGATAGTTTTATTTTTCCTTTAAATTCACAATAGCAAGTACACAATTAACGAATACGTGAGTGATTTTTAACATTATGGGTGTAGTGCAGCTAGTCAGCTAGAGCAATCTAGAATTTACAATAACTGGCAAATGAACAACACCCCATCATATAAAAAAAGATCCACTCAAAACATTAGCAGTGTAATACAAACGATAGTTTTTAGAAGTGTTTTATGTAAATTGTACCAAGATGTTTTTACTTTTTATCTCATGTATGGACCCAGGAGTAACAAATAGTTCCTTCATCCCAATTAATATAATAAGTAAAGCTAAGAAGTTAAATTCCTCCTTCACCACATATGGATATCATCTTGTGGATAAAACCTATCTAATGCCCAGACAGTGAAGCGGAAAACTGTTCCCATTAAATTTATTTATTTATTGTGGCTGATCACTTTAGACTTTACTTTTAATTATACATGTTTGGAGAAGCTACTCATGACTCTCAGATATGCAAAACATCCCTTCAAAGGAAAATATGTTTTAGTTGCAAAGCAAGTAGAAACTACTTAAGATCAGGTGATTGCTTCATCCCAAAATTATCAAATTAAGTTAAAGTACTAATTAATGTGCAAGTAGTTCAGGAATTCATCACCATAATTTGATGAAGATATATTTTCAGACTGTAATTCAGTCATTGATATTTTCTACTCTATACCTATGGCACAGAAACCTTTCGATCAGATTCCAGTCTGTGACTAACTTTGATTTGGTAAAGATATGGTAATCACCTACAGAAAGTAATGGAAATACTCAGTAGGTCAGTCAGTCTCTGTGGAGAATACTGATAAGTTAGTATTTCAGTTGTATCAGTTTGAGGGAGATCTGTATGGGAAGTCTGGCAATTTTAGCTACTGGGAGGTATTGAGTAAGTAGGGCTTGCTTTGAGAGCTGCCTGAGTCCATTAGAGGTACCTCACCAAGTTTACCCACCCACCATAACCATTCCCTGCCCCTACTTTTTGAATCTAGCTCTTCACCCCTTTCCATCTGGGCTGAGTAAACAGACCCCAGAGAGACACTGACCTTAGCGAGATCCCAATCGTAGCCTCGCAGCATGGTGAACTCCTGGTGGCACTGCTGGGACCTTAAATCTGCCAATCTTCTGATAGGCTGGCTGCTATCTAACACAGGACTTTGTACAAAGAGGGACAGAAATCTCATCTTAAAGTAATGATTGCTGTTCCCAGCATTAAATTGTTGAGGGGCCCCATTAGGCTTGTGGACTCCTTCGCTGGACAGGTCAGGAACTAGAGCACCCTATAAAGTCCAATCTTTTAAATTCTGTTTTTTTCTCCACAGAGGCTCCCAGTCCTACAGAGTGATTTCAGCAATTTCGGTTTTAATATGTTATGGATATTTGCCGGGGTCTAGAAGTAAGAAAGTTGGCAAAGTGTTGCAAATTTATTCCTTTCTATACTGAGGAGCTGTGATAGAGTTTATTCTTCTGCTGTCTGCAGACTGCGAGGATAAATTATCACATCGGCAAATGCTCCTATTCAACTTCACCTCAGTACTCCATTACCAGAGAGACTGTGTGCACAAACTGACTTTCTGGCTCTCACATTCTGAGCAATGGTATACTTACTGGTATGATCATTGCCACTGAGTGTGAAAAAATAATCTAATGCTCTGTTCTGATATTTAATTTCTTATTACATTATGAGAACACTTTCTGCCGCTCCCAAGAAATAAACAATTGTCAAATTATTTGTCATTTTGTTCGAGCCATATTAGCTTAAGAAAACTTTAACAATTTTTTGTAACTAGTGGTTTTTTGAAATATGACAATTACAGTTGAAATATGAAGGCAATGGAATTTGTCAAGAACAATAATTCGTACACCAGTTCTCACTTCAACAGTGCACCGTGGACACAAAGTAGTGAAGATTACTTCTGAAGACGAAAATAATAGGCAGATGACAGGACAGATAATAGGTCTGATTGGAAGAAAGAACATTTTGACAGCATCTAAAGGGCTTTTTGAGCTCGAGTGCCAAAGGTTTATTCAGGAGGATCTATTGCCAAATCCTCAAATACTGCCTGTTAACTTCAAATTTACTGTGTACAACTCTAAATCTTCAGACTTTGATGACATGAAAAGTGCATTATCAGGACAAAAGACTGAGTTTAAGATCTGTCATGCAAGCAAGAGCTCTGAAATATATATACACAAGGGCGAGAAAGTGGTGCGATCAGCCTTAATAACTTTTTGAGAAGCAGAAAGTCAGAAGCTTTTCCCGAGGGTGGAAGAGTCGATTACTAGGGGGCATAGTTTAAGGTGCAAGGGGCAAGGTTTTAAGGAGACATATGAGGCAGGTATTTTTACACAGAGGGTGCCTGGAACTTGCTGCCAGGGAAAGTATTGGAAGCAGATACAATAGTGACTTTTAAAGGTCATCTTGACAAATACATGAATAAGATGGGAATAGAGGGATACAGTCTATGGAAGGGTAGGTTTTAGATCAGTCAGGCAGCATGGTCGATGCAGGCTTGAAAGGCCAAAGGGCCATGCTCCTGTGCTGTAATTTTCTTTGTTCTTTGTGTTACATCACTAAGGATGAAATTCAGGTTAAAAAAATATATCTGTTGATGGTTCTGTTCAGCAACCCAATCGCGGGATTTTTCAGCCTTGTGTACTCCGAAACTGGAAAATCCCACCCCAGGTCAACAGACCTTTCCATGGTCAGCTCCTCGCCCGCAACCATTTCCACAGTGAGTGGAACAGAAAACTTCACCCCAATAAATTGAGATTGATAGGGAAAGCCAATCAGTGCTCCTGGGGAATATGCATTGAGAACTCAGTAAGAATTTAGCAACACCAATTTTAAATCCAACCGATTTATTTGATAGTAAATTTGCGAGCTTTCGACACTCTGTGTCTTTGTCAGGCAAATGCAGTGTTCTGGTCTGCAATAGCACACGTATCAACACAGACAGTCACAGATTGCTGATTAGAATGCGAATCCTTACATCTAACCTGCTATTCAAGTGTTAAAGTGGCTAACAATGTGTGTGAAGGGAATCCTGAGCATTGGTTAGAGAATTGTGTATTTTCTCCAGACAGCACAGTAAGTGAGGTTTTTTGCTAACCCAGGCAAGTTACGGGGGTTACAGATAGTGTGTCATGAAGCCAAGATCCCTATTAAGACCATCCTCATGTGTGCGGAACTTGGCTATCAGTCTCTGCTCAGCAACTCTGTGCTGTCGTGTGTCACGAAGGCCCCGACCTGCGGGTAAATGTTCTTCAAGGGGGCCTTTGTGACACACGACAGCGCAGAGTCGCTGAGCAGAGACTGATAGCCAAGTTCTGCACACATGAGGATGGTCTTATTAGGGATCTTGGCTTCATGACACACTATCTGTAACCCCCATGACTTGCCTGGATTAGCAAAAAACCTCACTTACTGTGCTGTCTGGAGAAAATACACAATTCTCCAACCAATGCTCAGGATTCCCTTCACACACATTGTTAGCCACTTTAACACTTGAATAGCAGGTTAGATGTAAGGATTCGCATTCTAATCAGCAATCTGTGACTGTCTGTGTTGATACGTGTGCTATTGCAGACCAGAACACTGCATTTGCCTGACGATGGCACAAGAGTGTCGAAAGCTCGCACATTTACTATCAAATAAATCAGTTGGATTTAAAATTGGTGTTGCTAAATTCTTACTGAGTTCTTACTACCCCAGTCCAACGCCGGCATCTCTACACCATGAATATGCATTGAACAGATGCTATCTCGATTGCAAAACAACTCACAGAGCGCTGAAGCCTCAGGTGCACCTGAGTCACATTTTGTAATCCCTACTTCTGGATGTTCATCAATTGTTTCAATTCAAAGAAAAACTTTTGCTGCTGCACAAAATAACTAATATCCATGATTTTGCTGTTTCTGAAAATGAGTTATTGTTGCCTGGCGATAGACTTTTCCCAATTGATACCTATTTGAATTTCATGCTGGTGACAGTAACTGGGACTGGCTGCAAGAGGATGCGAGCCTGTTCCATGCAGCAAAACCACGCCTGTCTTTTGTCAATGGTAGCCACATAATTAGTTTTTGCCGAGGCTCTGTCCTGCTAAGGATGGCAACCTACCCTATGACTTGTTGGTTCAGTCAGAGGGCCAACAACTCAGCAACTTCAGCAGCACCGCTGCTGTCTGCTGTTGGGAGTGCACCTGCAGACTGAGAGCACCTTCATGTCTGCATGCCATCCAAGTCAAATATGTGGGGTTCTGGAAGCATTAGAACTAGTTAGGCAGAACTGAGCGAAAGGAGGATGGGGGATGGATGGGGGGTTGAGGTGGGGGGAGTGTGTCAATCAGGGCAGGCAATGCTGTTGCCAATGGGGAGGATGATTAGTTCCAGAGTTCCTACTGAGGGCCAAAGAACGGCTGGACTGCAAGAAAAAATGCAAGCGGTAACAGAAAGAAGCCTTACATCGACCATTTGAATGCCTCATTTGGGCTAAGGGTGGGCAAGCTGGCACCTCTTGCACTGCTGGCAAAACAGTACGGCAGCAGCTAGAGGACGGATATGCAACCAACCACCTTTCCCTGCTATTTTGTCAGCCTGAACTCCAAGTGATGGTGAAATTCAGCCCATTACCTCAAAACATCAACAACAGGGAAAATCATTCTGTCAGGTATCAGACAGTTAAAATAATGTTAATAAATAATGTGAGAATCTAGCTTTTGGGATTATCTTTGTATTTATCTTTTCAATAGGTATGAAGAACCATTACATAGCATGTAAAGCTTCTTAAAGATGTGTTAACTTCTTACTTACAATAATAAGGCTCTTAAGTTGGATAATTGAGATGATTGAAGCATGCTAATTTCTCACTGACTCTCTTTTCTCTTCAACTTTCCCTTTTCTCAAGGTGAGTTCCAATCTGGTTGTCCTCTTGTTTGCTGTTACTTGATGGTATAGTTGATTTCTCATTTTTCTGATGAAGGATAATCCTGATTTGAAACGTTGGCTCCTTTCTCTCTCTCCACAGAAGCTGTCAGACCTGATGAGCTTTCCCTGATATTTTCTGATTTTGTTCCAGATTCCAGCGCTCGCAATATTTTGCCTTTGTCTGTTTTTTCTGACTGACTTTCTGCAACAGGATTTGCTGCAGATTATTATCTGAAATGCACCCAACAAAATCTAACTACGATTTTACACTTCCAACCTTAAAAGATGTATTTGAAGTTGACAGCCTTAATTTATCACCAGGACCTTTCATTTCTCAGAGCTGATTTGAATGCATTCCGAAAAACATGCGATTGAAATTTTCTGGTTTCACTGGCTTTAGTCTCCCGTGTGGTTAGTTTGAGCAGCGTAAATTCAATTTGCAGCACAAAACCACTGAAAACACGAGAAGTATTAAATCATTAAAGATGATCCAAGGAATGCTAATGTGTGAAATAAAAAAATTATAGCGGAAGCTGGAAATCTGAAATAAGAAACTGAGAATGCATAGAAATTCTCAACAGGTCTGCCAGTATCCGGAGAGGGTGGGTGCAGAGTTAATAGGCTGATTTTTCTCAGCCATGAAGACAGCGAGGCAGGGAGGCAAAATAAAGATACACATGTCAGAACTGCTCCTTCTCTCCAGGGAAGAGAAAACAGGAGCTGGAAACAAACTCAATACTCAATCCATAAAGGCAGGCAGCCAAGTAAACCAATTCAGAACTCTTGTTTTTTTTAAAATTTATTCATGGCACAAGGGCATTCCTGGCTGGCCAGCATTTATTGCCCATCCCGAGTTCTCCAAGGGCAGTTGAGAGTCAATCACATTGCAGTGGCTCTGGAGTCATATGTAAGCCAGACTGGGTAAGAATGGTAGATTTCCTTCCCTAAAGGATGTTAGTGAACCAGATGGGTTTTTCTGACAATCAGCAACTGTTTAATGGTCATCAGTAGGTTATTAATTCCAGAATTGTTTTTTTAAAATTGAATTCAGATTCTACCATCTGTCATGGTGGGATTTGAGCTCAGGTCCCCAGAACTTTAGCTGAGTTTCTGGAGATAGCCTAGCGATAACACCACTAGGCCATCACCTCTCTCCTGTGGCAGCAATTTTGTAAAGGCAATAGCAGTTAGCCACCATCCGACCAGTACCTCCGGAATTTGTACACCTCCTCCCAGAAGAATGTGCCAGTGGGATACCTGGTAATATGCACATGCTCAAGATTCCAACATGGCCTCAACATTCGGGTCCCCACATTCACTGGAAAATTCAACCCAAAGTCAATGATGTTCAGTGGGACTGGAAAATGATAGAGGCATACCGGGTTTTAATTAAGTACTGAGGTGGGGAAGGTGGAGAGGAGGGGAAAGTACGAAAGTAAAGGTCTGCGATAAAATGGGAGGAAAGATTAAATGACAAGGGGGCTAATTGTGCAAAGCTGAAGGAGATAGTAATGGGACAAGTAAGGAAACAGAAGCTGAGTTCAGAGCAAGTGTAAATGAGAAAAGCAGCATCATAATAACAACAGCTGATGTCTGAAAAATTAACACTGATGTGGTTAAAGACCATTCCACTTCTAACGTACAAATGATCAGTATTAACAAAAAAATTGTTTGTCCACAAGGAAAGAGGGGACAATCTTATTGCCTTGTCACGCTGATTGATCCGCGTGGAGAGTGGTTAAAATGGAGCAAGAGAAGAAAAATCGGGCTCGTGCCCAGTTTCTCGCCTCTCGCGATTTTACCAGCCCTATTCTGCCGGCAAAACCAGCATGGCACTGGAAATATTTGTCAGTTCATTTAAATGTGATTAGTGAGTCCCAGATGCAATTACCTGGGCTCACTTGTTTCAAATACCTCGCCAGCGGATGTCCTCACCGGCCAGGATCACACCCACCAACTGGGACCTGATGTGGTGGTCTCGTCAGTGAGACCAGAAGCCATTGAAGACTCCCCCTCATTCCCAGGGCCAGGCACTCTGCAAGTGCTCACTGGGCAATCTGGCACTACTCACAAGGCAATAGGCTGTGCCAAGAGAGTGGGGCCTAAGGGGAGGGGTGGGATCTAAGAGGAGGGATGGGCGCTGAATCAGCAGGGCTGAAGAGAGTGGGCTCAATGAAGAGGTGGGTCATGATAGGATGACAGGAAGGCAGGGTGGGAGGTCAGTAGGAGAGTACTCTACATTGGCGATCGAGTGGAATGGCAATGGAGGGCATATCCAGAGAGGGCAATCTGGGGTGGTGGGGAGGACTGACAGATCCCCTAATGCACTGTGTACACTGTATATCATGTACAGGGAGATCGGGACGCTTGTGCAATGGCTCCCACAGTTCAGCAGTCAGCTTCCTGGCATGATTAGGCTCCATCTACTTCCCTACTGATAGGAATTTTTCTAAGTGCCATATGATTGCGTCTGGAAGCTCACCCAAAAAATGGGCACACTTCTCTCCCATTTTCACATTCATTCGGCACTTAGGATTTTTGTGGGAAGACTACACCCAGCGTATTCTATGCCTCAATACTGAGATTTCTTTTTCATCACAACTTTGCACCAAACAATTTAAGGAGAAAAGAGAAAGCATTAAGAATAATATCTTAAATAAACTGAGCCATATAACTAATGTGGCTATCAGAACTGGATGAGTTTTATAAATATTACGACTCCCTATTCCATAAGCATTCAATCCCTCCTCACTGATGAACAGTGGCAGCTATGTTTACTATCTACAAGGTGCACTGCAGGAACTCACTGAGGTTCCTAAGGTAGCATCTTCAAAACTCACAATCACTACCACTTGAAAGGAGATGAGCGGCAGATACCTGGGAACACCACTACTTGGAAGTTCATCTCCAAGTCACTCACTAATCTAACTTAGAAATATATCACAGCTCCATCACTGCTGCCAAGTCAAAATCCTGGAATTCCTACTTTAACAGCTTTGTGGATATACCTACACCTCAGGCACAGCAGCAGTTCCACTTTCTTAAGGGCAACTAGGGAAAGGCAATAAACTCTAGCCTAACCAATTATAACCACATCCTATATCATGAATGAAAAATAACAACAAAATCAAATAGATGTGTGCTCTACAACAGATTAATAATAGGTTGTTTGGAATCTACATCACCATATCAGAAGTGGAAATGAAATTCTATAACAATAAGCTGATAGTGGCTGTTGTTAATCTGAATGCTTTAAAAGTTAAACCAGATATAAATTGATTCCATTTGATGCTCCAAATTGATACAAGATGCCTTCAGAGAACCCTCTGAATGCATTTATATATCTAGTGTTCAGCAAAGCCATCACTTTAATTAAATGCACTTAAATGTAAGAGAAGCATTCTGGCAACCTTTGTTTGTTTTGATAAACATCTTTTTATTTAAAGCAAATAATCTATCCAATTAATGTCATCCAAATGCCCAGCTGCAGGATAATTGAATTTAAGGCACTGTTCGTGGTTCTCGCTGTCTAACCTAGGTTGTTTGGGTATTGCAAATTGATCCTACCTCTGGAATCAATCCAAGCCAGGCTCCTGCTGGTAAAGCTGACTGATGGGCTGATAAATTTGTTCGAATTCATACTGCATATCCTTCTCACGGTTGCCATGCAGCTGAATAATGTATTATAATCTGAAATTTTCTCTGTTAGCTTGCTGAATAAAATACTGGTTTATTTATTTTTTTCCTTGAGACTTACTGAACTTTGGTCCTTCTTTTAGAGTCAATTTCTAAGAAAAATTCATATTGTTTCAATATGTTTTGACTCCTGCTACATTGTCTTTCTTTATACTATTAGTTAATAATAATCTGATTTTGATTCTATTTTAGAATCGGATATCTGGTGTGACAAAGGTAAACTGTCCTCCTCATCTTTCTGAATCTGTTTGCAGTCCGTGAAATGATGACCATACCATCCTCCTCCAGCACCTCTCCATAGTCTTATACTGCTGTCACCTCTTATCTATCAGTCATGGCTAGAAAGTCAATAGCCTAGTGCTACTGTCAATAGATTTATTAATCCAGAAAATCTGTTGATGTTCCGGAAACCCAGGTTCGAATCCCACTATGGCAGATGGTGGAATTTCAATTCAATAAAAAGTATTGGGAATTAAGAATCTACTGATGGCCATGAAACCATTGCCAATTATTGGGAAAAAAATCCATCTGGTTCACTAATGTCCATTAGGTAAGGAAATCAGCCATCCTTACCTAGTCTGGTCTACAGGTGATTCCAGAGCCACAGCAACGTGGTTGATTCTCAACTGCCTTTGGACAACTAGGGATGGGCAATAAATGCCAGCCAGCGACATCCACATCCCATGAATGAATTAAAACAAACACAATGTGGTTCCCCATCTCACTGATGCACTATTATCTCTGGTGTCCTCCAGTCCTTTCTCTTTCTCATCTACATGCTACCTCTCAGCAGCATCATTTGAAAACACAACATTTGCCATGTGCATGCTTATGACACCCAGCCATACCTCAGCACCAATTCTTGCTCAATGACAATGCCATCAAATTACCAGACTATTCATTCAACATATTGGATGAGCAGAAATTTCCTCCAACAAATTTTCTTTCCAGTTGGAAAGACCAAAACCTTTGACCCACCCTCCCCCAAATAACACAAAATCATGTATCCTAATAAAAAAATTCCCCCCTTCTCCTGACAATTCTCTGAGGCTGAACCTGACTGTTCACAACCATAATGTCATATTTGATCCCAAAGATGAGCTTCCAACTGCATATCTGTACTAAAACTGCATTCTTTCACCTCTATATTATAGAATCATAGAATCTCTATAGCATTGAAGGAGACCATTCAGCCCATTGAGTCTGCACTAATTCTCTGAAAGAGCATCTTACCCAGGCTCAGCAACCACCACCCCCTCCCCCTTACCCACAACCCTGCACATTCAACATGGCTACCACACCTAACCTGCACATCTTTGGGCACAAAGGGTCAATTTAGCATGGCCAATCCACCTAACCAGCAAACAGAACAAAGAACAGTATAGCACAGGAACTAGCCCTTCAGCTCTCCAAGCCTGCACTGATCATGCTGCCTATCTAAACTAAAACCATATGCACTGACGGAGTCCGTATCCTTCCATTCCCATCCAAACTTGTACTCATCTAAGAATATATCTTTGGACTGTAGGAGGACCCAGAGGAAACCCATGCAGATACCTAACTCTGTCCCTGCCTCAGTTCATCTCCTGCTCCTTCATACCTGTGTTATCTCCAGTGTTGACTGTTCCAACAACCACTCACATTCTATCCTATGTAAATCTAAGATCATCCAGACTCCTGCTGCCTGCTGTCCTACTCCATATGAATTCCCTGAAATTATTGCAGCTATGCTGATCTTGACTGGCTTCTAAATAAGCAGTCTCTCCTTTTTAAAATTCTCATCTTTTTGCTCAGATCACTCCATGCTATCTTCCTTTTCTATCTCTATTCTCCTCCAGCTCACAATACTCTGAAATACCTGTGCTTCTTCACTTCTGGTTTTGTGAGTATCCTTGATTTTAATTGATCCAACATTGATGGCTTGGCCTTTATTTTCTGATGCTCAGTGTGCAGGAATAGCCTTCCTACACTTCCGTGCCTCACTACCTCTTTTTCACTCTATTTTGAGACACTCCTAAACGTTATCTCTTTGATAAAGTTTTTGTCCATTTACCTTAATATCTCTTGATATGACTATATGATTCCAAAGATGTGCAAGTTTTGCGGAGAGGCCAAGCTAAATTGGCCCTTAGCATCCCAAGATGTGTAGGTTAAGGGGATTAGTGGGATAAATACATGGAGTTACAGAGACAGAGCCTGGGTAAGATGTGCTGTTGGAGAGTTGGTGCAGACTAGATAAGCCAAATGGCATCCTCCTACACTGTAATGATTCTACAATTCTATAATGTCATACTTTGTTGGGGCACTCTCCAGTGAAGCACCTTAGCACATTTTATGATATTAAATCCGCAATAAACACAAATTGTTTTTGGTATTCATTAAAAGCTCTACACTGCAGAGTTAAGCCATAAAGAGTGGAATGGCCAATATAATTAACTAAAAATCTAAACCAAAAATTAACAGCTATTATGAAAATTAACACATTTGTGCAATTTATAAAAGTTTGTTTATTTAAAAGTGTTATTTTCTCTACCTACATCAAAGTAGGAATAACCCCACAGAACAAACAATAGAGGATTACTGAGATCCAAGAGTATAACCTATCGAACTAATAAGGACAATCGCACCACTTATTGAAGAATAATTTGAATTTTCTACCATTATGAATTAGCTGCATACATTTCCAAACCTATCAGTAAGTTTGAGGATTTCTTCAAATGCAAATTCAAAGCAGCAGTGCTGCACATAGGAAGATTCACAAGAGGATGGATTGGATGAAAGCTAGAGACAAGCAGTTAAAACAAGATTTATACTTGGTAAAAACCAGTGGCAAAATGAATGTGAGCAGGTGGTTTTTAACATTGGCTGTGATTATAATTCAAAATGACATGAATACAAAATTAGCAAAGAGAATGAGGCATTATAAAATGTATTTGTTCCTATAGAGTAGTCATGTAGAGTAATCCTTTATCCAAAATAGTTAACACGGTGTTGATTAATTCAAACAAGGTTCTGGCAGAGACCGAAGAGCAGATTACTCACTGTGCACATACATGCTAATGTAGAAAGTTAGCAAATGCTATTGAACTGCTTGACAACAGCTGGCACGACTTTTGAAAAGCTACAACTCGAAAACAAGCCTCAGCAGAGCCCCAGATCTACATTTTTAAAGTAACTGCTTAAATGAAATCCCAGTGTTATTGCAAGATGCCTGTTTTTAATGTAATTTGTCACTTCACTGAAAACTTAAGTACTTGACAATTGTTACATACAGTTGATTGTGATAGAAACTTGTTTTATCTTCAGGTACATACCCAATGTCTACTTATACCAATATTTTATTATTCCCACTATAGTTACTCAGGTACATTTTGGCATATTTTATGCATTTTGGGGCCTATTATAAATGCTTTAAGGGAAAGCAGCATGACATCACTGAAAGGCAAGTGTGTCATGTGATCCAGTCTTAGTTTCACTTTTGCCTGTGAGTGGAACACAGCACACATAGCTCTGCTGCTGATGTCTTCAGTTTTCCAATCATATAAATATGTTCTTACATGCCTAGTCTAAATAAATGAACTCACAACCTATTTATCCAATCCCTTATAAGTGATTGGTGCCTTTTCTCCAATTATTCCAGCAAACCAAAAAATAAATTCTTCTGATATAATTGTTACTGGGTCTTGGGGCTCTTTACTTGGGCTCTTTAGGAGTTGCATGTTCCCATTTGGGCAAATTTACAGGGATAGAAGGATGTTGACTCAATCATAAACACATTCATTAACAATGCAGTGTACCCAGTTGAAGATCATGGGGTGAGGAATGATGGTGGTCACATCCAGGGTCTGTAAACAGCCTGGCTTTTTGGGCCTTGGGGAACACTCCTGATCCTCCTGACCTTAAAAGCAGTGCTATTATTGCATTTAAATTATTATAGAATTATAGATCCCCTATAGTGCAGAAGGAGGCCATTCAGTTCATTGAGCCTGCTCCAACCAGAATACCATCCAGTACCTACTCCCACTATTTATCCTGATAATCCCCATACACTAGGGTCAATTTAGCATGGCAAATCAACCTAACCCACACATCTTTGTATTTACCTCAAGAATCTGGCTTTTCTCACCTTATATCCCCAAATGTGCTGAACACTGAAAAACACAACTGTCAGATAAAGAATTATAGTAAAGAATTGGTCATTATAGCCTGCCCTTATCTAGTTGGTTAACACAGCTTGTAGCTCCAGCTCATGAAAACTGTAGGCAGCACAAGGTTAGTCATTGTCTTCTAACAGGGAAGGAAGATAAATGGATGTTAGCAGAACTGAGAACTTTACAAGGTTGATTGTTAACCTTATTAATCTCAAGGCAGATCTTGCAAAAAGGACACTTGTGTTATCCTCATCAGTTGAGAAGTAAGAGGGTCAACATGTGGATAAAAGAAAGACTTTATAAGTGTCAGACTGTTCAGGAGGAATAGCCCTGGGTCTGATGCAATCCAGGATACATGTGTATGGTTGTATGTGGCTGCTTATTCACTAAAATGCCATTATATAAGGTGTAATTGGCTACTGATTTGTGCCACATTGCAGTATCAAAATGCTCCCACACCTCATAGAGAAATTTGTATGGATTTGTAAATCCAACACACAATCCTCTATCAACGCAAAATACTTCTCAGTTAAAATGGAGACATTAAACTTTTAATGATTGACCCCCACGAACCCTCTCTCCCTTTCCACCTCTACTTCCAACAGATTGGTCACCCCTTTTCCAACTCAATTCCATTCAAACTGGAAATGGCCAAGATGAGAAATGTACCTAACTCAAATCCTTCTGTCCTCAAACGATTACCCACTTCTATACTATACTGCAATTGAGTTTGACTTGTTATTATCGGCGCCAAAAGAAATCAGCTAATATTTTCATACTTCTTTTTTCAAGCAACTCTTTGGTTTATGGACCCTACTTCAACAATGGTAATGTGCATTTGTTCTTGCAATACATGCACCATTCTTGTGGTGACACAAATAATCCTAAAGTTCACTTCAATATTCAAATTCAATGCTTTTCCCAGCATTGATGCAAGTCCAGCGAATCTATAGTCAGTTGATGTGCTGCTGCTAAAATAATAGTGTTAAGGACTGAGAAGTCCTGACACATCCTGACAAAATCAATGTGCACTGATTTGGTGATTCTCATGGTGCAATCCATGATTTTACAAACCTGTTTGCCAACTATGAAACCACTGATGCATAACAAAAGGAAAAGCAGGAGCTCTGCCTCATGAGAAAGAAATCTGAGGCGAAGTTGACAAACCAGACAGAATTTCAGATCTGTCCGATTGTTATTCTTGGATGTTCATTTTCTTAGTTAAAAACAGTTCTTAATTGTTGTCTACCTTTTAATTGCCTTTTTTTATTTTTCTTGCCCCCATTCTTTTTCTCTATTTTGTTCCCCCTTCCCTACCTCTTCTCCTCCTTTGCTTCCCCTTCTCCCTTTTTCTCAAGTTTACCTTTCTCCCACCCATTCCCTCACCCTCATTTCTCCAACATCTTCATCTGTCTTAGCTCACCCTCTGATTTCAGCTTCTCTACCGTTTAGCTGTTTACACCTTTATTTCTCCCTGTGAGCTGCCATTAGCAGCCTTCCCACTTGTTTCTTTGACTATCATTTATCTTTCGTTTCCTCACCCTAAATATATATATCTCCCACTCTCTATGCTTTTCAGCTTTGACAAAGTGTTATCTGGACTCGAAATATCAGCTCTTTTCTCTCTTCTTACAGATGCTGCCAAATCTGCTGAGATTTTCCAGCATTTTCTCTTTTGGTTACAGATCCCAGCATCCACAGTAATTTGTTTTTATCCTGAGGATAATCTTCCTTAAAGTTAAGGTGCTTTCAGTAATGTTCCCACTTACTTACCGCTACACAGCTGCCAGTCACAAGACAGCATGGGATTGCTTAATTACGTATACACAGAGAGTCCTGAGAGGTGAGGATGACATTTTGTAACAACCTCAGGAGAACAATGACACAGCACATAATCTTTCTTCAAAATGTGTAAAAATAATAAGCAAGGCTTCTTCTGATTTCCAATTATTTGATAACATGCCATCTTTTCAGATTTGCATTTGACATATTGTAGGTTACTGCAGTTTGAATAATTTGAAGAGAGAATTATTAACTGAAAGATTTTCTATTGAGCTTTTTCTTTGGTCAGCCAAGAGATAAATCATTTTATAACAACATATCATGCATCAATACTGATTTGTAGTGACTGAATTAGACAAATTCTGTTTTTTTATTGGGTGAAATTCTTTGGCCGTTTATGCCAGCAATGTATCCGCAACCCCCGCCCCCCACCCCCTCCACAATCAATCTCATGTCACCCCACGTTTCACTGACAGTGACGGGACCAGATAATTCCATTGCCAGTGAACAGTGCACCATTTCCCACTGTTAGAATTCAGCTAGCTCGGGAGGGACTAGAGACTCCCACTCGTTATGTACTGTTAGATGATTTTATAGTCAAAGTAATTGTTTTCTTTATCCTTTCATGGGATATGGTCAGAGCTGGCATAGCCAACATTTGTTGCCACCGCTAATTCACCTTGGAATGAATGGTTTCTAAGGTCATTTCTGAGGTCAGTGGCTCTGGTGGGGGGGGGGGAGGGGGTGGGGGGGGGGGGGGAGTGTCGCATGGGCAGAGCAACAAGCACTCCAGAAGCTAGTGGCATTTGCTACCAAATAAATCTGTTGAACTTTAACCTGGTGTTGTAAGACGTTTTAGTGGGGTCACACGGAAGCAGATTAAATGGGCTTGACAGATTTCCTTCTCTAAAGGTATTACTGAAGCAAAAGACTGAAGCAAAAACTATCAAGGATAGTTTCATGGTCACCACTGTGTTTATATTCCAGAATTATGAATTGCAATTAAATTCCATCAGCTGCTGTAGTGGGATTTGAACATGTGTCCCTGAGACATGAGGCTGGCTCCCAGATTACTAGCTCAGTGACATTACCACTATGTCACCAGCTCTCCAAATTTCAGAAGGGGAGTGCAATTTTACCCAACAGATTCTGTGCCGAACAAGCATGAGAACAGGAGAGAATCACACCCATTTGTTTGGGCGAACTCTCAGAAGGATCTACACATGGCACTTAGAAAAAAAAGAATCAAAGGATTCACACCAGCAGATGAAACGGGTGAAGACTATTCACCCCAGGAAGCTGGTTGCTGATCCTTAGGAGTGCCATCGCACAGGATTTCCCAGTGTACTGTGTACAAGTGTGTGTGCACTGGGAGACCTGTCACTCCCCCTCCCCACCATCTGGTGCTGCCTGTGAAACCGATTTTTATTTTTGCTTAGAAGGCCAGGCTGCATAGGAAGATGATAGACAACATCTATGAAATGAGGAGGAAAGCAAGAGTGGGGAATTGAATAGTGGGCCAATAGTTCAATTATAGGAAATACTAGGTTTTAAAGCAAGAGGGCTGGTTCCAAAGTATAAATGTAACATAAGGGGAAATCAATAATTTTATTGCATTGAGTAGAGGGAATTGAATGTGGGGCTTGACTTATTAAATCAGATCCTGAAGCAGAAGTTAGGCTTTGCAGGATTTGGCTATAATGGCAGAGTTAAGGTGGAACATCATCATAGGAAAGGAGTCAGGATCTGAGATTACTGAGGTAAGATAAGGCCATAAGACCATAAGTCATAGGAGCAGAATCAGGCCATTTGGCCCATCAGGTCTACTCCACCATTCAATGTAATTACAATTAATTTGAAATCATAATCTTCACTTCCACTTGCCTGCCTTATCCCCCTAACCATTGATTCCTTTACTGATAAAAAATCTATCTATCTCAGCCTTGAGCATATATAATGACCTAACCATTGCAGCCCTCTGTGCTAAAGAATTCCATAGATTCACTACCCTCTGAGGGAAAAAAAATCCTCCTCTTCTCTGTCTTGAATAGGTGACCACTTATTCTGAGATCACACCCTCTGGTCCTAGATTCTCCCACAAGGGGAAACAATCTCTCAGCATCTGTCCTGTCAAACTCACTGAGAATCCAATAATTTCAAGAATGTTGCCTCTCATTCTTTTAAACTCCACTGTGTACAGGCCCAACTTACTCAACCTCTCCTCATAAGAAAAAAGCTCCATACTCAAGATCAACCTAGTGAACCTTCTCTGGACTGATATCTTTCCTTAGATAAAGAGACCAAAACTGTTCACAGTATTTCAGGGAAGGCACACCATGGGTTATCTATAACCTAACAGAATTGAAAGGATGGTTGTATCTGGCAGTCTCAAATAGTAGAAAGTCAGGAAGCATCTGGATTATCCTATTCCATGTGGTCAGAAGCATCAACCATACAGACCTCAGTTAAGGAATTACCACTTTAGCAAAGTATTAAGTGCACTATAGGATTGTCGATTCTGACTGTATTTATTTAATAACTAGTAGCTGTAATTAAAATATTCTTAATTGGATAACACAGGTAATGTAATTAAATTCTCAAAGATTAAAGCAAAATATAAACACACATAGTGGTACAATTAGCTTCTTTTGCTTAACTGAAGTTTCTGAAATGTAACCTATTTAATTTACCAGCAAGAAGCAGATCAAATACTCATACGTTACAGCAGCATAATTATATCTTTCTCCCAAAATTAACAAGCGGCAATCTTAGCTAATATACTGGGATTAACACCTTCCATAACACTTAAACACTAACCCCCACCAATATTTAACCAGTTAAGTGAGAAGAAAGCTGATTTTCTCAAGGCGAATTGACAGAATTGCTTCCTGGGGTGCTTATTTCATGCCTACCTTACCATAAATTGTGTTAATTACTTACCTGCAAAGGAAAGATATGGAAGTGGAGGGTGCACAACCTGGGAAGTGAAGGACAGGAGTTCACCCTGGTCAGAAAGGGCTATTCATTCATTTAATTTTAGGAGTTTAATTTATTGAGACACTGCACCTCATCCACTCCCTTTTGCACTGCCATTTACTCTTCTTTTCCTTTGCTCACCTTGCTGATTATTCCCTCTTGTTGTATAGTATATTTCTTTACTCCCCTACATTACTCCATCCTCCCATTCCCCTTCCTTCACCATGCATTCCTCTCATTTCCTTGACAGTTATTTTCTCCTCTTCCTTACAGGAGTCCAATGGATACACAGTAGACACTTTGAGTGTGTGAGCCAATTTTGAATCCAACATATCATCCTCCCATGGATCTCATGGAGTTTTATTTTTCTAGTCAGACTGCTGGATGGAACATTGTCAAAGCCTTGCTGAAACCCATGTATACTGTCAAACATGCTACCTTCATTGACCTTCCTTGTTACTTTCTCAACATTACTATGAAGTTAGACAGATCTGATCTTCAATTCATACTGAATGATCTGTGCCTTTCAAAAATTAATTACATTAGCTCTCAAACCTTTTGCTAATAATTTTGCTTTTCTTTGTGGGAATATACTTGCTCTGAACACTCGCTATCTCTTTCTTGAACCTCTCTTGATTTATTTTCTAATGGTTATTCCCAGTCAACTTTTGCTAAACAACATTTCTGTTGGCCTTTTCCCAATATAGAACTTTTACTCTTAGTTTAATTTTATTCTTAATACAACTACGCTAAATCTAACTGAATTATGATCGCTTCTGCATAATGCTCTTCCTCTGAAATCTCATCCAACTTACAGCATCATTGCCTTAAATAAGTTCTAAAAATGTTCTTTCTCTTGTTGGGCTTGCTAAATACAGGCTAAAAAAGTGGTCCTGAATGTTTTTTTAAGCCTTTTATACCATTTAGTTTGATTTTGTTCCAGTTAATAACATAGCAGCTGAAAACCTCCACTATTATTGCACTACTGTCTTTGCATTACTCAGAAATATGCTCTGCACACATGACCTTCTATCCCCTCCTGACTGTATGAGGTTCATGATACATTCCCAGCTTTGTGAATACCCATTTGTGTCCTTCATTTCAGCCTATCTGACCTGATTTTATGACCTTTCCAGTACGATTAAACTCCTCATAACTTTATTTACCTCTTTCAGCAATATTACAACCACTTCCATTTTTTATCCTCTATCTCTTCTGAAAATGATGTTGTCAGGATTGTGCAGTTGTCATTTTTGTAGTTCTTTCAAACATGGGCTGGATTTTATTAGCCCTTTGCAGATAGGCTTAGAGACAGCATGGCCCACCAATTATGCCAGTTAAATTCCTTTAGGGCAGCATGGTGGCACTGTGGTTAACACTGTTGCCTCACAATGCCAGGGACACTGGTTCAATTCCCGGCTTGGATCACTGTCTGTGTGGAGTTTGCACATTCTCCCCGTATCTGCATGGGTTTCCTTCAGTTGCTCAGGTTTCCTCTCACAGTTCAAAGATGTGCAGAGTAGGTGGGATTGACCATGCTAAATTGCTCCTTAGAGTTAGGAGGAATGGCTAGGCTAAATGCATGCGGTTATGGGCATAGTGCCGGCTGGCATTGCGGTTGGTGCAAATTTGTGAGTCAAATGGCCTCTTTCTGCACTGTAGGGATTCCATGATTCTATGATTCTAAGTGCTCAATTAAAGCATTGTACTCGTGTCAAGAGAAGACATCAATGCAGATTACTGATGAAGAAGTGGATGGGTCTGATTGATGGCTACTCCACGGCTGATTCCAGTGGCAATGGATCCCTGTGGTTATAGCATAACCCTCCCCAATCAACAGACCTGCCTGCTTGACACTGGCAGCATTTTAAATAGCTTACCTTGTGTCCAAGAGTGCCTGAGCAGTGAGATACCCTCTCCTTTAACCCGTATTCTCAGGGTGGGCCATATCTAACGGTGGTGTTGCTAAGGTTGCAATGGTGCCAGCTATCTGATTGGGCCAGCAGCTCTGGATGTGGGTAATATCATTAATTGGATGGCACTCTCAGAGGTGACTTCTTAATAGACTGGCATTAGTAAAAATGCAGCCCAAGTCCTGCCCACAAATACGAGGTCACACCCGGGTTTCAGCCCAGGCTGTGAGAGCTCTTAGGTTGTGGAAAAGGGCAAGCACAATGGCTATGATAACATAATTCTAGTTGACTATCTGTGCCTCCAGCTCATCTGCGTGATTCACTTGGCTCCTTGCATTCAAATACATGCTATTGAGCACTGCCAAATGTGATCATTGTCTATTCCCTAATCATTGTTTTTTCTGCCTTACTCACTCCCTGATGTTCTATCTTGCATTTGCAGCTTGATTTCTCTACATGTTGAATCTAGACTCAGCTTTTCATCCTTCTACTAACCATTTTAAACTATCCCCAGAAATAGCAAGAAACCTCCCTCCAGCAATAAACCCATCTGGCTGGTATGCATCCCACCTTCCCTCAAACTGATTGCATTGCCTTGGGGGTTTAGAGCTTTCCTCCTACACCATTCTCCAGCTTCATATTCATCTTTCATTTCTATGACACACTAGTGCCTGGCACTGAGATAAGTTTATTGCTGAGCACTTAATTTAATCGATCTATGAATTATACTAGATCAAATAACATGTTCATAAAACAAATGTAGGCTGAATTGATTATAGTCAAAAACTGTAGGTTTTTTAAAATCTAGATTAGGGATAAATCTTAAATTTATTTTTGCCAAGTGTCGATGGTAGTCTTGTAACTAAATACATCCCCCTACGTTGAATGCATAACATTATATGATGCAGCATGTAGTAACCACAGATTACTGCTTTATTCATCTTTACTCCTAACTCCATAAAATCTGCTCACAGGACTTTATCTCTCTTTCTACCTCTCTCCCAATGCACATATTGTCCACAATCCCTAGCTGTTCAGCCTCCCCTCTCAGGAATCTCTGTAGTTGCTCACTGGCATTTTACATATTATTTTGACAGGAGATACGCATCACTGGATGGGCCAAGGTTTTCATTGCTCATCACTACTTGCTCTTGTGAAGATGGTGGTGAGTGGTCACTGGAACCATTGCAGCCCATGTGGTGTGGATACACCTGCAGTGCTGCTGGGGAAGGAGTACCATGTTATTGATGCAGAGACAGTAAAGGAATGACAATATAGTTTCTTTTATTCATTCATGGGATGTGAGCATCACACGCTAGGTCAGAATTCATTGCCCATTCCTAATGACCCTTGAGAAGGTGGTGTTGAGGTGCTTTCTTGAACTATGTTTGTAAATTCAGTCTGTGTTTTGAATGACTCTGTACATTAATGGTGCCTATTCCACCCTTAACACTAGCCAAAAAAAATGCCTCCTTATATTGTGAGAATATTAACAATGCATCTAATGCCAATCACAGTGACACAGTGGTTAGTGCTGCTGCCTCACAGCACCAAAGACCTGATTCAATTCCGGCCTCGGGCACTGTCTGTGTAGAGTTTGTACGTTCTCCTCATGTCTATGTGGATTTCCTCTGGGTACTCTGGCTTGCTCCCACAGTCCAAAGGTGTGCAAGTTTGGTTGATTGGCCATGCTAAATTGTCCCTTAGTGTCAGGGGAACTGGCAGAGTAATACGTGGGGTTACAGGAATAGAGCCTGGGTGGGATTGCTGTTGATGGAGGCTTGATGCGCTGAATAGCTTCCTCCTGCTTTGCAGTGAGTCTATCTTACAGAGCACATCAAGCTACAAGTAATGTAACTACACACACAGTTGTTTTGTGAGCAAATCAAGAAAAGTCAACCATTATGAATGAGAGTAGGGTTGATACCAGGTCGATGCCATTGGTGTTCCCTCTGCTATAAATGTTAACTAGAAAGGCGATGCTTTATTAATGTTTGCTGCATTTCTGGGACTTCAAAGATGGACACCAGTTTGGACTATCTAATTTACAGTGTGTGTTCCTAGAATGGTAATGTTAATGGATATTAAATTTAACAGAAGGTTTGGTAAATAAATAATGCAATTCTGGAGCTTAGTCCATAAAATTTACTGCATAATTTAGTTACTAGGAATATAAAGGAACTTAAGCTTACATATTCCATTCAATGAATATCCAAACTAATAAATTTAGTAGATAAATTCTAAAATGAACAAATGATTAACTGAAGGGGAGATGTTAAACTGCAGAATGTTTCATTAAGGCTCAGTGTTGAGATTTCCATTCATTTGTGCTCTTGGAGATAGCATCAGGATTGTTACTGCCTTACACTATACCCTACAGGCATATAATCTTATCAAATTGTTCATTGTGTATCAACTAAGAGTTTGTCATTGAGGAGATATAATCCAGCGACTAGCAGAGTACTCAACAACTGATAATGATTCATTTAACCCCATTTTCAACCTTTCTTCTCTGTAAGCACAGATGTAACACATTTATTTATAGTTATTTAGTTGAATAGTTATTTAGAAATATCTAAAAGACTGTGATAGCCCTCCTTCAGCCAGCAACATATGGGACAATTGAATTGCCTTGAGATTTGTGGGAACAGTGATAGTAAGAAAATAAACCTGGCAGAGTCTGAAGACAATAGTTTTGTCTTCCTGAAATTTAATTAGAAGAAATTTGTATTTGTCCATTTCAAGCAGCGTGGCAAATCAGATACAATGCAGGAATCAAAGAAATGGTGATGATGTAGAGCTGAATGAGATCAGTATATATGTGGCATTTGTTATATTTTTGGATGATGTCACTGAGAGGCAGCACACAGATGAGAAACAAATAAGCACAAAGAAATATCCTTGAAGGATTCCAGAGATAACGATATGGAATGGGAAGAGAAGCAATTACAGGAGAATTTCTGGTTATAATAGAGTAAATAAAAATGAAAAAGTTCAGCAGGTCTGGCAGCATCTGTGGAGAGAGAAATAATGGATGAAGTTTTCTGGCTGTGTGCACCCCAAGGTCAGAAATTCCCATCAGAGGATAATGCACCTTTAAATGGTCCATCAAATTTTCTGTCCCACCTATTATGATTCCCATGGCAAGTGGAACCAGAAAATCCTGCCCAGTGTTAATTTTTCAAGTCTGTATGACTTGATTGGCTCTGAAGAAGTCTCAAATGGTCTGAAAACATTACGTCTGTTTCTCTCTCCATAGATGCTGCCAAACCGGCTGAGTTTTTCAGCATTTTCTTTTTTATTTTAGTCTTAATGGACTGATGATGTAGAGATGCCAGCATTGGACTGGGGTGTCTCACAATACCCAGGTTAAAATCCAAGAGGTTTATTTAGAATCATGAGCTGCTCCTTCATCAGTTGAACAGATCCACTCACCTCATAAAGGAGAACACTTCGAAAGCTCGTGGTTCCAAATAAATGTGTTGATCTTTAACCTGATGTTGCGAGACTTCTTAATGGACCAAGTTAAGGGAATGGACCATCCAGGTCAAATGATCTTTCAAGTGGGGTAGTGGAGATCTTTAATCGGGTTTAGATAACAATTTGTGACATGTTGTGGCAAATATAGATTTTTAAAATATTCTGAATAGTGTGAATGTTTCCATTCACTTGTATTTTATCTTGTGGACAACCAGTGATCGCTAGCAGCTGCATTCAGCCTTGGCACGGAGAACAAATATTCCTGATTGATGAGAAGTGACACCGTCAATTATAATTCTATAAATCATTTCAAAGTCTTTCAGATTATAAACTAATTTGAGGTTCTCGGAAATGGTGCACAAATATGCCTTTTCCATGTCTGCTCAATCAATACAAGACAATTACTTGTTTTTGCACATTCTGCTGTTGATTGCTTAATGATAGTACAGCTACTGCTGCACCCTGTTGAATAGGACAGGAGACATGATAATCAGGAGTGCTTTTCATTTTAATTGTGATGCAGTGTTGCCAAATTTCATGTTTTTCCAAACAAAATATTGTCTTAACTGATGCAGTTGATGTGGATAAAAGATAACTTACTTACTTCTATCCCAATGAAATCAAGCACCATAACATAATGCAAATTCTATAAATTATGAATGAAATTTAAACTGCTCGCAATACCAATATTGTCATTGGAAGAAGATGCCATGTCAACCAATGCAATTTGTATTATTTTATCATATATTTCCAAACCAAAAAAATGTGAATAATCTATCTTTAATAGACTATTGAGCATGAAAAGAGTTTTGGTTGAAAGAATCGCAATATTATAATTTCTCATTACTTCCTTCTCTTTGATTTGGAAAAGGTAAAAAAAAGCTTTTTAAGGAAATTTACTATATTTGAATTTCATTGTTTCTTTTCTAATTCCACTCACACAATTCGTGTCATCCATTGTATGGAAGGCTAGGAGACATACAAATTACACCAAGCAACAGTAGTGCTGTGATAATAGGCTGCTAAGGTCTTGTTAAATGTCAATGTGCAGATTTCCTTGCAAGATGATAATTACTAAGAGTGGGACGATTAATTATCAATTATAGTCAAATTTCCCAAGAATTTGGTCATATTTTTAATTGTTTGCCATTTAATTTGTATTTTGCATGTTTCATACATTTATATTTTTGTTGTTTTCCTAAATTTGAGTCAAAATGTTGGACAAATCAACCATGGGTAAACTTGCTGCTTCCAACATCAAAAATAGAAACTGACCCCAAACATCCTTTCATATCCACGTCTACTTTTTTGTAATTGGTATTGAAACCATCTATTAGGTGGTTCTGCAATATACCCCAAAGATTCCCTTGCAGTTTAAGACACGTCTCCCAGTAACCCAGCCTTGCCTCCAGTTTATTTGGATCAGGAGTATAACAGAGGTTCACCAGATTAATCCCTCAGATGGAGGAGAATTGAGGAAACTGGGCTAATGTTTTCTGGAATTTCAAAAGTCTTATTGAAATTTACGAACTTCTTATGGTGCATGACAAGGTAATTGTAGATGGGATCCTTCCAACAGCTGTAGAACCAGCGGACACCGTATCAGAATAGGTACAACCAATTTGAGACAGAGATAAGGATGAATTTCCTCACTTTGGAATTTGCTATAACAGGGTGGGGTAGAAATCAACCATTGAGTATGTTAAAGACAGAAATCAATAGATTTATGAATACAAATGACATCAACAATTACGCAGATAGTGTGGGAAAGTAAAATTGAGGTAGATTATCATCTAAGTAAATGGCAGAATAAGCTCAATGGGCCAAATAGCCTATTCTTCTCCAATATACCTATGTTCTCGTGGTTACTTACCCTCATACTTTCTCTGAGCTTACTTTGACAAATAAACTCACCTCTTACTCTACTGATCCCCTTTGCCACGTAAGCTCACTTCTTGGCCCATATTAGTTGGCATTGCAGATGTTTTCTTTTCTCCAGCTACTATTTCAAGATGCCTAACATTGCCTGATTGGAAATAAATAATCCCCAATTTCTTTGTCTTTGCAAACTGTCAGCCTATGTCAAACCTTCCTTTTCTTCTTCAGAGTGCTTCAACGTGTTACCACTGACTAAATCTGTGCCCATTGCCTCCAGAACTCCATATGCTGATTTTGCCCTTGTCATAGAACTCAACTGGTTATGATCAAAGTCACAGACAGCATCCACCATGACTTTGGCCATGGTACACTATCCTCTTGTCATCCACAAACTCTGCAGTCTTTTGGTATGCTAACCAGGACAGGTTCCTTCTAAGCTCATTGAATTTGTCTTCATTTCATTCCATTCTGATTTTCCAATAACACAGCTAAAGTACTTCCAGCTCTGACCTCTCTCCTAACCATCTCTAAACCACAGTACAATTGGAAATAATCTAGAACAATTATTTGACCAGAGACTATTTACTGATATAATTATTGTTAACTGGTCTTTCTTTCCCCTTATCACACTTCTAAAGACATTAATTTGGCAAAATGCTTCTTGAATTATTCTTTAAGAAGATAAATATTTTTTCCAGGTTGTAGGATCACCTGATTGCACCATCTGTTTGGTATATTTTTCTGAAAATTACTGAGTAACAGAAGAAAGGTTGTGTTTATACATCTGGTTAATCAATGACTTACACTTAGCAAATAATCAAATAAATTATCCAGCATACTGAACTATTACAAAACTATGGAGCAAGCTATGTGAAGATAATTACATGGACATTTGGAAGAAGTTACATGGAGAAAAATATTTAGAGGGTACAACTTCAGCAGGAAAGGGTGAAGTTTATAGTGCCAATTAATATGAAAAACACCACCAAAACTTTCACAAGAAACCTAACATTATATCATACCAAAAAGCAAAATTCTCTAAAGAAAAGCTACTATATGTGAGTTCCTGTGGATACTGAGGTAAAATAATAACAATCTTTATTTTATTTGTTGCTGCAAAGGGAAAATATAAAGGTTGGATATCTCTAATTACATTGTCAGTATTTCACAAGGTGTGTTTATGTTGTTAGGATGAAATCCATCACTCAACCTCTTTGCAGCTTTGTTACTGCACCAAATTTCAATAAATTTATTCCATGCAAGTGTAACCTAACTATTATTATAGTTACCAAGTGGGCTGAAGTAGCATAGATACTGATCTTTAAGGTCTATAATAGGATTCAAGTTAATATTGAATGAAAACTGTAATACACCACGACAATTACAATAATTAACATCTTATACTTGGCAATAATTCCAACCCTTAATGTTCTACTAATACTTGTACTTATTGTGAAGGAATCATTGACGTAAAGAAATATTCCTTCCAATAACAAAAATATAAAGGTTATTTCCTTCTTTAGCCAAAAGAGCCAATGTCATTGCGTTATCCTTAATATTTCAAAGCATTATTCAACTAAATTATCTGGCTATTTGAAATCCCATTTTTAAACACTAGGGGCCCTATTTTATCATTTTGATTCTAAGTGCTGGGCGGATTTGAAGCGGGGAGTGTTTCAGATCCAACTTTTAGACCTGTTTTCAAGTGCCCCCATATGCACTTTGTCTGTAAAAATATCAATGATTCCAAATTGTGCTGCACAAGCCAGTGGATGGGACTTAACATGCCTGAAACCCTACAGCTCCAATCGGTGCCTACAACTGCACATGCACAAATAAAAAAATATAGAATAATTATCCACTACCACATTCTTCCCAGGCCAGATAATCCCTCCCCCTTACTCTCATAGACATTTCCCCACTTCCTACAACATTATTGATCTCCTTTTCTTCTGCCACCCAGACCGATTGTGGACCCTTCCCCATTCCTCACACTGCTCTCAGGTAGAGTGGCAGCAGACCTCCCTTCCCCCGCCCCACTGATCTCACGCAGAATGATGGCAGATCCCCCCTCCCCTCCAAAGATCTCAGGCAGAATAGCAGCTGACACTGCTTTCTCCCATTGATCTTAAACAGAGGGATCCATCCTCTCCATCCACCCTACTGATATCAGGCAGTGTGATTCCCCCTCACCAGACAGACTACCTGTCTTTCTTCCACTCGCTTTGAGGCAAATTCTCGGGGGCATGAGTTTCAGGTGCTCAAGGAGAGGCAAGGTTTAAAGGAGATGTACGAGGCATGTTTATTTGCACAAAGAGGACAGTAGGTGCCTGGAACCCACTGCCAGGAGGGGTCATGGAAACAGATACAATAATGACCTTTAAGAGGCGTCTAGATAGCTATGTGTTTTGTATGAGAATAGAAGCATATGGTTCCTGGAAGAGTAGGGGGTTACAAATCAGATGGGCAGCCTGGAAGCTGCACGCTTGAAGGACCGAAGGGCCTATTCCTGTGATATAATATTCTTGGTTCTTTGTTCTATGTTCAATGGAGAATGTGAATCATATGTTTGACATCCCAGATTCCTCTCCCTCCCTTGCACTTGATCTTGTGTCCTGTGTTTCAGGGACAGATCTGAATGCCCTGGGCCTTCTGGACTCCAGGCCCTACTGCAGCTCCCACCCATCCTGACAGATTGGACAAGTCCTGGGAGGATATGGCTGAAGGGACTTCTGAGGATGGCACCATTTTGATGTTAGCTTCTACCTCACAACTCGCCATCCCAGATACTGATACATCGGTGGGTCCAGTTAGTGGTGAGTCTTCTGGGCCACTCTCTGGTGAGCACGATTTATCTGTTGATGTACATCAGGTAAAGGAGGAAAGGTCCAAGGCTTCTGGCATGCGGGGGCCTGCTGGAGGCAAGGACTCAGATGCCCCTGGCTAATGCTGATCCCCTGAGATCACATCTCCCTTCACTGCTGGAGATGCATCAATAGAACCAGGGAATGCAGGAAGTGTTGATGGCCACACTGGACCAACTATGAGGCTGTTGGAAAGAGTCCCAAAGCTCTCAGGCAGAGCAGCCACTGTCTGTCTTGCTTACTTCAGAGGCCAACACTGCAAGGGTGGTGTCTGCAGTGGAAAGTTTGGATCCTCACCATGAGTGGCAGACTCCACGTGATGGCTGAGCCACAACAGGCCACTGCAGAGTCCCAGAGAGCTGTGACCAAATTGCAGTAGACCACAGCTGAAGGACTGAACAGGTTTCTCAAGATTCTCCGGCCCATGACTGGAAGGCTCGAGAACATGAGGAGACCCAGTGGGACAGCACTGAGATATAGTAGGCAGCCTTTGATAACGTGGCCCAGTCGCAGAGGGTCATGACTGAGGGGCTGCAGAGTACGGCCCAGTTCAGAGGGCACTTGCTGCCTCATTAAGAGATAGTCCCCAATTCAAGTGACCATCACAGAGCATTTGACCACCATGGCTAGAATGCAAGCAGTCCTCCAGGTCTGGCAGGGCCAGGTAAAGCTGGAGATTTTGGAGCTCATTGCAGAAGCACTGCCATGCCTTGGAGTGAGCCAGGGGCAGACAGGAACCTCAAAGGAGAGGAAGGGCTCGATGACATGCCGGGGCCTTCCAGCCAGGAGACTGTGGCTGTGGCTACGGCTTCTGACTCCCCCCTTCCTGACACCGGGCATCTCAGGGGCAGCGGGATGAAGCTGTCATGCACACTGCCTGGGTGTCTTGTGTAGACATGCGTAATGTTCATGTTATGGTCACACATGAATTGAACATTCAGAGAATGAACCCCCTTTCTGTTGATGAATCTTTGCGGATGTTATAAGGAGGCCTTGAGGACGAGGTGAGTGCAGTCAATGGCCCCTTCTACATTAGGCGTCCCCACATAGCTGCAAACGCTGCAGCCGGGCTTCCTGATGGGCCTGTCCCAGGTTAAATTTGATGTACTGCCCAACCCAGGCACACAGGGCATCTGTGATCTGCTTGACACAGGTGTGCACAGGTGACTAGGAAGTGCCACAGGCATCTCTACTAGGGGTCTGGAAGGAGTCAGTTGCATAAAAGTTCAGAGCAGCCGTCAATTTGACACTCACTGCCTCTACGTGCCAGGTCCTGCAACAGGTGGCACAGGTGTCACATCGTCTCCTTTCGGAGGCAGAAATGTCAGCAGCACACGGTGTCTGACACCTCTGCAAATGACACTCGTGCATGGAATTTCCAGGGTCTCTGCTCCTTCCTTCTCCTTCCCTCTGCTTGCCATTCCCCCTCCCCCCCGCCTCAACTTGGTGAATGGCAGCCACCTCCTGCCTCTGGTGATCATTTCCCTCTACTCCTGCAAGTGGTAAGGCCTGGGCCTCCTGTGCCCACAATTCTTCCTCCAGTTCCTCCTCCTCAGCTCCAGCAGCAACCAAAAAAAAACAGCTAGACGTATTGGTTGCATTGCAAAAGCCATTTTGTCACTCTGAAGAAGAGAGAGTGGGGAGATGGAGAGGGACACATGTAGAAGTTAAGGAATACTGTTTGCTCCGAGCACACCCACAATCACAGCACCCCACCCCCCCCCCCCCCCACCCTCCTCCACCACCCCTGATTCCCCCACCCACATACACAAATATCCTGTTGGTCCATGGTGCATTCTGTAACATAGTGGTTCCAGCAAGGGGCGTGCTCTTTTACATGAAACAATACTGATTTCAGAACAACATTAATGTAAGTGCTTCCCACAAACCCACCACTCTTACTCAAGAAACTTCCTTTTGGGGCAATAGAGAAAAGGGTATTAGTGTAAATGTCTGTTAGGGCATTGTTGCTAAGATGAACAATATTGACATGATCTAGAAACAGAACAGACACAGAATATATCTGCTGTTGTATCTGCATATACAAATGTTCCAAGGTTAGCCAAGGGGTAGGCAGAGATATTTGCTGAAATTCTACCACCCAGTCATCACAGGAATTAAAGGTGGAGAAGGATGGACAATGGGTTGACCTCAGGCAGGATTTTCCCATCTTGGATCGAGTGTGCCGCAAAATCCCATCAATGGGGTGGGATTCTTCAATCTCCACTGTGCTCACCCTATGTAAGTGGGAATGGAGAATTTGACACCACAGACAAAACTCCATTCGCTTTCCATAGCATGGGAGAATCCCATCATCAAAACAGCGTGGGGTTTTCTGTGAAAAGGTTTGAGTGAGAAGATAATCCTGTCAGGTTATCACTATTCTGTGGATATCCTATGGTTTACATTGGCTGCAGGTGTTTCAAAACTAATGATATTAATCATCATCTGTCTACAAGCTGATCCATAATAACATGTGGGATTAATTTCCAATGTTTATTCTCATATATGTATATCAGGACATGCACATACGTTGGTCATATAATGCAAGTGGTCCTGTGATGTTCTCTGATCATCTTATTTCAAACCATGAAATATTGTCCCGAGTTGTTCCTGTATTAATGACTAAAAGCAGAGGGAAAAATCTGAATATGACAGAAAGTTAACAAGAAATAGAAAAACAGAGAGTTAAATGTTCTACAAGCATCTGAAAAGCATGAGAATAGCTGAAGTGAGCATCAATCCCTTTAGTGGGTAAGATTGAGGAATTAATAATAGAAAACAAGGACATGGCAGAGACTTTGAACAACTATTCTGTCTGTGTCCTCACAGTAAAAGACTCAAAAAGCATCCTGCGAATATTAGAAAATCAAATGGCAAAATAGGAAATGTAAATCAAACCCTATCACTAGAGAAAAAAAATAAAGGCAATACTGATAGGACTTAAAGCTGGCAGGTCCCTGGGGTCTGATGGCTTGCATCTTTGTATCTTAAAGGAAAGCGATCATAGTTGAAGCGTTGGTTTCATCTTGCAAAATTCTTTAGATTCTGGAAAAGTCTCAGTAGATTTGAAAATAACAGATGTTTTACGTCTGTTCAGGAGACGGGGCAGACAGGAAACCATGGTGGAGGGATTCTCCACTTCCACTGGCTGCTGGCGAGAATCGCAATAGCTCAGAGAATAGAGCACTGGGCAAAGCTCAGGCTTGGAAGGGATTGGAGTGGAGATCTGTGGAGGGAATGGAGGGACGAATGGGGAGAGGATTAAGAGTGGGGTTCTGATGCATGTGGCACTGAATGGCAGACGGAGAGGGCCAAATCACCCTCATGCTTTTCTGGTGTGGGGAGAACAGTGACCTATGGATGGAGGGAGAAGGATGCCACTCTTTGGTGAGGGGATGGTTGTACTCTCCTGGTTGGCACGGGTGTCACCATTTTATTTTTTGTGGTAGGAGTACCTGTCTTCAAGCATGGAGATCAGGACGCCCTTCAAAAATGGGATTCTGGTTTCTGAACACCAGGGCTGGCATGCAGGTTGCTGGTGTTGAATGGCACCTGAATAACGCTGCCTGTTTTTCTGTTGACGTGGGTACTTAGTTCTAATCTGGGGAGCCGCAGCACCTGTAGGCAATTAGCCTAATGTCTATCATTGGGTAAGTGCTAGAATCCATCATTAAAGAAGTAGTAGTAGGACATTTAGAAAATCATACTATAAATCATACTATAATATGATTGTGGAGTTTGCACATTCTCCCTGTGTCTGCATGGGTTTTCTCTGGGTGCTCTGGTTTCCTCACACAGTCCAAAGATGTGCAGGTTAGGTTGATTGGCCACACTAAACTAACCCTAGTTTCAAGGCGATTGCTAGGGAATGGAGTATAAAAATCTGAACACCTTGTGTAGCTGTACAGAGCAATGGTGAGACCACGTCTTAAGTATTTTACACAGTTTATATCAACTGGTTAGAATTCTCTGGCTGTTCACACCCGCCATTGCAGGAAGCGAGGACAGAGAATTCGGCACTCAGCCAAATCTCCATTCACTGCAGTGGGACAAGGAACTCCCGCTGGCATGAATGGCCAGAAAATCCCAGTACTTACTTAATGAAGGACAAAGTTACATTGGAAGCAGTTTCCAGAAGGTTGATTCAGCTGGTTCCTAGGATGAGGGGCTTGCCTTAAGAGAAATCTAACACTCATTTGAGTTTTGAAGAATGAGTGATGATCTTATTGGAACATAAACGTCTCTGAGAGGGCTTGGCAGGCTAGATGCTGAGAGGATATTTCCCTTCATGAGGGAATCTAGAACTTGGAGACCCAGTTTCAAAATACAGGGTCTCCCATTTAAGCCAGAGATGAGGAGGAATTTCTTGTCTCGGGGCTTATTAGTGTTTGAATTCTCTTTCCAGTGAGCAATGGAATTTGGGCATTTAATATATTCAAGGCTGAGCTGACAGATTTTTTGTCAAAAAGGGAGTGAAAGATTATGAGGGACAGGCAGGAAAGTAGTGTTAAGGCTACAATAAAGTCAGCCGTAATCTCACTCAATGGCATAACAGGCTTGAGCTGCCATTCCTCTTATGTTCTCATGTAGAGGAGGCTTCACTAAGCAGTGAATGAAATAGACTAAATTGAAATAAGTGCAATAAACTGCTGCTTCACCTGGAAGGATTGTTTAAGGCCTTGAAGAGTAAAGTCAGTCACTAACCTGGTGCTGTTAATATGGCCCATCCTCCCCATCTCCATTGTCTAGAGTAGAATACCTTCCCTTCAACCTTCTCTGATGTTTCTATAGTACATTCTATATATGTACAGCATTTGGGCCAAACGGGACTAAGGGATATGAGGAGAAGGCGGGATTAGGCTATTGAGTTGGATGATCAGCCATGATCACACTGAATGCTGGAGCAGGTTTGAAGGGCTGAATAACCTCCTCCTGCTCCTATTTTCTATATTTCTATTTCTATAGTAGGGGAAATATTGAAAGGTCGGAATGCCCTTTCTGGTGGCTGTCCTTTCTCAGGTGTAGTGCGCCAGTGTTTGCTGCAGGAAGATGAGGTAAATGTGGATAAAGTTAGAAGTTGGGAAGAGTGTGCCAATGATATGAGAGGGCCAAATAAGAGATTCGCTAAACTAAAGGGCGGAGATTTAGAATTTTACATGTGAGTAATATCTATCAGGGAAATTGATAATGAACTTGCAAGATGCCAAGTTTGTGGCCCCTTGTAATTATTAGGAAGGGTTGCCCAGAAGAGAAAAAAAAATAGGGGAATTAAGAATACTGGTGTGAACTAGTCTTGCATACTTTAAAATGGAACACCAGTAAAACGGGGAAATAAGAATACTGGTCTGAATGTTTTTTTCCTTATTGGTAGGTTACATAGATAATATATTTAGAGGATGGGCAAAAAAGAAAAAATATGTAAGCCTCAATCTCCCTTGCCTTGCTTAAGCTTCTTGCAGTGTACAGTACTAGGATAAGAGTAGATATTCCACCGTTCTTTCTCCTCAGATGCCACACATTCTGACCCAGGAACTGCATTCTCCTGATGAGGAATTTTTTAAGCATGGCTGACAAAACAAAACCTGTGAAATGATGCTTCCTTGTCCTGTGTTTTTGTGCCATATTCCGTCTCCTTAATTGGGGTGGTAAGCCAGCTCTTGTTGTCGTAGACATTCTTGAATAGTCTCAGAAAATGATTGATGAGACATGATGTGAAGTTAACTGAGAATCAAAAGAGTGAGCCAAGCACTGTTCCTTCTGATATTTTTGTGCCCCAGCCTCCAGCTGCAATGTTAAGCCAGAATTATCTTTTTGAATGCCGCAAGCTAATTTCCAAACACTGCAGCGATGGTACCCACTTCATACAGAGTGTACACCAATCATTACTCCAAATGATATGAACCAAATACAAAGCCCTACATAAATTTGTCTCCAAACTACTGGAAGGGGAAGAAATACTTTCTCCATTAGCATAAAAGTGTGAGAATTTACCATATAACAATTCAAATATTTGTAATCCCATCTCCAAGAAAATGAATTTTGCTTTTAGCTGTACATCACTATCCCTTGGGTCAGTATAGTAGTTAGCATTGCTGCCTCACAACACTAGGAACCTGGGTTTGATTTCTGGCTTGGGTCACTGTCTGTGCTGAGTCTGCACATTCTCCCCATGTCTGTGTGGGTTTCTTCTGGGTGCTCCGGTTTCCTTTCACAATCCAGAAGATGTGCTGGTTAGATGGATTGGCCATGCGAAAAATTCTCCTTCAGTGTACCCAAACAGACACCAAATTGTGGTGACTAGGGATTTTTACAGTAACTTCACTGCAGGTAATGTAATCCTACTTGTGGCACTAATAAAAAACATAAAAATTTTTGGAAAATCGCCACAAGCACAGCAGGTCACTCAAATACTGGTGATAAGGGGTCTTGAGCATGTGAGCCAGCAGTACTAACCACTGTGCACACAATAAAAAAAGCTTACAATTGGATAAATCCTGGAATGGATGATATTGTTAAACTTCCTTTCCATAGCCTGAATGCAATGTGTACAGGATTAGCAGAGTGGATTGTTTGTTATTATAGATGTGATGCTGAAATTCAATATTTGCAAGAAATGAAGCAAATTATATTCCATATATTCTTCAATCCCCAGTTTACAGCTACGGCATCAGTGCCCATGGGCATCTGTGCTGCTGATAGGAAGGGCAGTGGTGATTGTTTACCAGGATCATCCATTTCATTCAAAAGTTGCATTTAATCCTGGCTGAAGCAGAAGGGGAAAAGCGTATGTATTCGTTATTGCTCAGGGTACCAGCTGATTTACAACATACCTGCTTGCAGGATAATTACAATGCACAAACATAAGTTATGAAATGAATTTATTTATTTTTACTAACCGCAGAACATTTCATTACCTCCCTTTACAAAACTTAAAATATAATATTCAACCCTGTTAGGCTTGTTCAACTAAACCATCGATTGACTGCAAAACTTTGTAGCAGACTACCAAGTTATAGTATTAGGATATTCAGGGCTCCCTGGTGAAAATACAATTAGATTAAACTTAAGGTTATGTTCTGGGGTAATCTCACTGACACTGCAGTTAAAATGCAGTGTTCTGGTCTGACCAGAACACTGCATTTGCCTGAGGAAGACACAGAGTGTTGAAAGCTCGCGTTTTTACTATCAAATAAATCGGTTGGATTATAAATTGGTGTTGCTAAATTCTTACTGAGTTCTTACTGCAGTTAAAAGCAGGTCTCTGAAAGACTCCTGAGGATAGGCTGAGTCTGAGTCAGATGATGATCCTCTGGAAGTGGCCATCACTAACATGCTGGAGATGCAAAGAAAGTTGTTGGAACATGAGGCAGAATTGCAACAGGCAGTCAACAGACTAGAGCGAAGGTTGGAGAATTCCGTCCATGTTCTGTCTCGTGTTGTAGCTCCAAGTTGCAAGCACTTGAGGCCAGCATGAGAAGGATGGCAGCTGCCTTGGTGCAGAAGGTTCTGCTGGCTTTGCGTTGGGACTTGGACTCTATCACTATGGTGCGTAGATGAACTCCATCAGTGGCTGGGCAAGAGGAATAAAGGAGCACCTCGATCTCAGTCCATATGCACTTTCTCATCAAGATGTCAAGCATGGATCCCCAGATAATCAATGAGTGATGGACCATCAGCTGGATATCCCAGGGTCATGCAACCAGTAGACTCCAAGAGTGTCCAGCTGAGCTGTCAGTGTGTGAGATGAAGATGAATGTGTGATGTACTTGTGGGTCTGTGGGTTAAGAGTAATGAAATAATGAACATATCTTGATGACATGGATAAGATAATTCATCCTTTTCCTCCAATGGGTGGTGGACCTTTTGTGTGCTGATCTGTCACTAAGTGTCAATGCCACCAACTCCCAAGCTGGAATGGTGAGGCTGGTGAGCCTGTGGCCTAGGCTGGGGTAGAGGACATCATGGCAGACCTCAATCACATCCAGCAGGTGGTCCAGGGTTGGGGTGAGTGGAGGAGGGGGTTGGTGGAGAGGAGCTGAACTTCTGGAATTCTTGGCTTTTGGGGCAATCACATCACTATGCAGTTATCCTGGCTGCGTGGAGTGATATTTCATGGAACCCTACGGTGCAGAAAGAGGCCATACAGTCATTAAATCTGCACTGACTACAGTCCCACCCAGGCCCTATCCCCATATGTTTACCCTAGCTAATCCCCTGACTCTAAGGGATAATTTACCATGGCCAATTCATCTAACCCGCACATCCTTGGAGTATGGGAAGAAACTGGAACACCTGAAGGAAACCCACGCAGACAAGGGAAGAACATCCAAACTCCACACAGACAGTGACCCAAGCCGGGAATCGAACCTGGCTCCCTGGAGCTGTGAGGCAGCAGTCTAACCACTGTGCCACCGTGCTGCGATATAGGTGCACATGGGAACATCATAAAAATGGTGCTTGGAGTAAGGAAATAGTGAGTTCACTGCGTGACAAGTGAATTGAGCCAACTTCCAGTGATCCAGCGTGTTTCTCATGTGTGCATATTTAATTAGTCTGGAAGTGTATGATACAGAGTGGAAACACAGTATGGCAGCTACTGTGGCACATAATGTGCTTAATGAAAAATTCCATTCTTAATAATCCAAAAAAATGATGTAGGCTGATTAGGGAGATCGAAATGGAACAAACTGTTTGAAATGCTTAAATTGGATAGAAGTTTGGCATGAAATATGAGCAATGGACACTGGAATGAAACACTAACTCTCAGCATGAAAAACACTTGTAGATGTTAATCAAAAATATAAAGAATTTGGTCACTGTTTCCTATGCTGAGTACAATGCTCCCTCGACAACAGTGGAAGTCACAAAAAATGATGTCGTTTCTAATGGCTGCTCATATTGGAGCCAATACACCACAGCTTTTATCTTAGTCAAGCAGTGTAACTATATTCACAATTTATACCTTGGTAGGCTGCTGTAGCTTGATAAATTTATTCAGCAGCTAAAATTGTGATTGCCTAATTTAACACTTTTCTCCCATTGGTAGGCTGTTGGGTCATGATTAATAAAATATATACAATTTAAAATTCATCTAGATTATAACCCTAAAGTCAAAACAGGCATTTCACAAAGCTAATCTTCCATTGGCTTTTGATTCCACCAACGATCTGACATGTTGTAGCAATAACATCATTCTCTTAAATGGGAAAGTTGTTGACTTCCATTCTTAATAATAAATAGGCTTGCAGAATGATTATTGGGTAAATGTGCTTCAACTCTGCAAAGTGAAATATATTTATAGTTATCTCGTTTACTTCAGAACCTATCATCATCTGTTAATTTCTTGTCATGTCTTGATTGTTCCCAGAAGCAATTGTTTGTATAAGTGTTTCTGGTACAGTTCTGAAGTCCAATCTACTCTTTCATACCCAGCATGTGTAGCCTATCCCCAATTGCCCTTGAACAGATTGGCTTGCTAGGCCATTTCAGAGAGAATTTAAGAGACAATCATATTGCTGTGGATCTAGAGTTACGTGTACATCAGGTCAGGCCAAACAAGCATTTCCTTCCCTAAAGGGTATTTGTGAATCAGATGGGTTTTTCACAACAATCAACAATGGTTTCAATGTCATCATTTGGTCTTAAACTCCATATTTTTTATTGATTGCAAATTTCACTATCTGCCGTGGTGGCACTCAAATCCAGGTCCCCAGAAAATTGCCCTGGGTCTCTGGATTATTAGTCCAGTGACAATACCACTACACCATCAACTCCCCTGGAGTGTATGTTTATGTGAATGTGTATTATTGTGTGTGTGTTGATGTGAGTGTCCCATCACATCAACTTCTAGAGGGAGAAAGGGTCAAACAATGCATTATTATGGTCTAGAAGATCCATTGAGAAATGATCAGAGCCTGTCCTCGGAATACTTTCACTATGCCTAAAAAAGCTCTTGGGAACTTTAAGCTGGCCAGTTTGCTCTGCATGTTTTAGACTGTGACTCCATTATGCAGACTGCATTGTCCGTGCAAATGTGGACATTCGTTTTACATGTCTCTTGTGCGGATATTTCAGTAACAGCCTCCCCAGACGATGTATTCAAAAATGTTTGCAATTCGTTTTTGTTGGTCCATAGTTAAAAACCCTGTGTCAGAATTAAATGTTCCTTGTTCAAACAGAATGGCCTAGTAGTAAAATTCTCTATTTTTATCTCTAGGGGAACGATAACATAACAGCTAGACTCATAAGCCAGAGACCTACAAATATATTTTGAATTCCAATGTGTTCAAATGCCAACATGCAGCTGGGGAATTTAAATTCAATTATTTAAATAAGTCTGAAATCAAATACTAGTCTCAGTAATGGTGACTAAACTAGATTGTCACAGAAACCCAAATAGTTCACTAATTTCCTTTCAGGAAAGAAATTGAAAAGCCAAATAATAAAACAAGACAGAAAGCCCAACATCCATGAAGCTATCAGGCACACTTAACCTATCAACCTGCAGAGTCCGCCTTACCACCATCGATCAGAAGTTGGCAGAACTTGGGACAACACAATGGCACAGTGGTTAGCACTGCTACCTCAAGGCATCAGGGACTGGGGTTTGATTCCAGCCACAGGTAAGTCTCTGTATGGAATTTGCACATTCTCCCCATGTCTGTTTGGAGTTATTCCCACACACTGAAGATGCGAGGGCTAGGTTGATTAGTCATGATAAATTGAACCTTAGGGCGGAACTTTACTGGCACATCTGCCCAAGTTTCACACGATCCTGCCCGAGGCCAACGGAGAATGCCATTCTCCAAGCCGAACCTGCCACCCAGAACCGGGACTGGCATGCCGATAAAATTCCAGTCTTAGTGTCGGGGGATTAGGAGGGTAAAACCCAGTGTCAGAATTAAATACTCCTTGTTCAGACAGCATGGCCTGATAGTGAAACTCTCTACTTTTTCCTCTAGGGAAACGATAACATAACAACTAGACGCATAAGCCAGAGGTCTCCCTGGTACATGGTATTCCATAATAAGGTTACAGGGATAGCACCTGGGTGGGATTGTTGGTGCAGGCTCAATGGACAAATTGGCCCCCTTCTGCACTGCAGGGATTCTATGATTCTATGAACTGTTCCACAGACAGATCAAGCAACAGCCTAAATAAGTTATACTAACAGAATCATCCTTTGTAATCAATGTCCCAGACATCTTTTTCACCCTAAACAGCAGATGTTGGAAATTGGAAATTAAAACAGAAAGTGCGAGGAAAATGCTCCGTGTCTGGCAACATCTGAGGAGATCTGCTGCCAAGGAACAGGTAGCATTGGCTGGGTGCACAAATCATGTGAATCATCATGAAGCATAACTTTACCATCCTGCCAGGAAAACAATGAACCAGGGTGAGTTAATCACATACCACCATCCCCAATTTTGCACATTAAAATTACATTTTACACAGATACTTAAAAAAAGTAATGCTAAATTGTCAAATTCCTTAATCAGCTATGCCTGATCAATCCTTCAATAATAGTCTTTTAGAGTCTCCATCAGCTTTAACCATCACCATTCAAGAGAATAGACTACATGCTACCCCATTTTTTTTTTGCTTTTCTAACTATTCTGACTGTTGCGCTATCAGTCCTAATTCTAAAGCATTTTTTGAGAAGTTATTAGCTCCAGGTAAGTCAGTCCTCAATCTCTTGCAGGTTTAATTCAGTACTCTTGATGTTCTTGCACAGCTTTCGAATTAATCTTGTTTCTCTCGTACAATTTTAATTTCTATTCTTTATAACAAGCTTTCAACTCATCTGATTAACCTCACTTAATCTTCAATGCTGGCAGCTTTTATCTCTGTGCAGTACATTGAGTACCCTTTGGCAGGCAAAGCATCCCTGCTGTGGTCTGAATGCTGCTCAGTCTGACTCTATAACCTTCCTTGCTGTTCAGAATACAGTCCCCCTGGGATAGAATAAAAATGAACTCTTATGATTCTTACACTTGGGTAAGGGTTTTAACAATGTAAGTGTGGAGAGCCAGCACTTAAACATTGTTCTCACTGGATCCAAATTGCAGATGTGTTAATTGTAAAAGCATCTTGTAATGGGCATTTGGAAACCACATGAAAGGTATTTAAGGATGCAGGGAGAGACTAATGAGTACTGTTGTTCTTTACAGCAAACTGTTTAAGAGATGTGAACTGATATAGCGATATATTTTTAGAAAATTAGCTGTAAATGAGGAATCATTTCAGGATGTCTTAATAAAGAATGTTTGGAAATCTCTAACATAACCTAAAAATATATTTAGCCTGGATTTAAAAAAAACTTGTCTCAACTTCTCTGTCTAAATTGAACTAAGCAACCCATATTCTATTTTTTGTTAATGCGATTACCAGCAAATAAAAGAATGTAGTTGTGAGTTGGAGAGGACGTCGTGGAGGTCATGGAAGAATGGGGAGGAGATTGTGGGCCATGGATAACCGAGAAGGACGGAGAGAGTACACCAGGAAATGGACATCGCATTGTGAGTGAAGGAATTTTTTTAAGCTTAAGGTTTATTTAATAGTGTCATAAAGGGGCTTACATTAACACTACAAGTTATGATGAAAATCCCCTAATCGCCACACTCCAGCACCTGTTCAGGTACACTGAGGGAGGACTTAGCACGGCCAATGCACCTAACCTGCAGTTCTTTGGACTACGGGAGGAAACCAGAGCAGCTGGAGGAAACTCATGCAGACATGGAGAGAATGTGCAGGCTCGGCATAAACAGTGACCTAAGCCAGGAATCGAACCTGGATCCCTGGTGCTATGAAGGAACGGCACTAATCACTGTATCACGGTACCATGATTCTGATCACAGTTCTGTGTAAATATTGCAGTATGGCAGATGATGGATCACAGGTTAGGTTGTTTAATTGAGGCAAAAAATTCTGTTCATCTTGGCCCTTAAGAAATGCTGGCAAGCTCCTTTACCTGTTCCTTCTCTCTTTAGCTAACAAGTTTACCTAGATTGAGAAAGTAGGTTGCGATAGATTTCAAATTTGTGAATTTTTAAATCACCTCTTACCTTTTTATTGAACATCCTAAGGAGTTGGGGGTGAAAATGCTGCCCAATGTCCCCTAAGAAACAGTGCTGAGGACTAACTGGCACTTAAAACAGTCGAGGACTAATGAGTCAATGAAATAGTCTCTCAGACTCTCCCTGACAACATTCACCCGATAAAAAGAATGCAATGCTTATCTTGTTCCATTTACCGTTCTCAATTCATCACAAGATCCCTTCACATGGAGATTTAAATAATAATTGTCTTCATCTCTGGGTAAATATTTCATAGTTCATTGAGCAGCGGTGCTTTCAGTTTGGTATCTAAGTATTTAGTCAGAAAGCAATAGTTGTATTCTTGCATTGTTAAATATGACCAGCTATTTTATTATCTTAACATGAGGCTTATTTTGGCTTTGTTGTTTTATTTTAAACTGGGTAACCCAGAAAGCTTAGGATGTACTGGAACAAGCAGTCCAATCATTAAATCAGAAGTAATGAAATTGAAATTACTGATATGAACTGAACAATAATAAAAAAAGTCAAGGTAAATGAAGTGAAGCAATATTGTGATGGGTTAAGTTGCACATTATGGCTGCTTACTAACAGTGGTTAAACATGATTAATAGATAATGATGAAGAACAATTTGTGAATAATTTTATATAATATGTTCATGTCAACAAAAGTATATTATAATAGCAAGCTTGCAGTACAGCTTTCAATGTTTCACCATTACAGTTGCATTATTGAAGTGGACCATCAGTTCAATAAGGATTCAATAAACAATTTGTCACCGCAGCCTCATGACAATGATATTAACTAGCAGCGTTACATTATTTTGCTCAAGTTTCTGACTTCCATCCCATTCCAATCAAGACCTTCATCCTGATAGAGCCTGATCGGAATTCTCTGGCCATTCACACTAGTGGGATTCTTTGGCCTTGCTAGTAGCACACTACCAACCCATAGGTTTCCCAATAACATAGGGTAGCTTCAATAGGAAATCTCATTGACATGGTGGGCTCAGAGAATCCTGCCACCAACAAATAGAATGCTGCCTCCTGCTGTCGAGAAACACTCGGCTGGGAGGCCGGAGACTGCTGCCCATTGGATTTGATTATTACAAATTACATTTTGTCAGCCTTTACCAATAAGGTACAACTTTTCCAAGTATTGTTTTATTTGGAGGAGAAGGACATAAGTTAAATTGGGCCCCATTTGAACCTTAAGTTATTATAAAGAATGACAAACTGAAGAGGAATTGACTAATGTCATTTACCCATCTTAGTGCTGAACTTAGTGCTCTGATGTATAAGCCAGTATTCTTGTGGACTGGTTATTACACAAGATCCTAACTTTCTTGGGAGATTTTCAAAGATGACTTTTTTTGACTATTCAATCTGCAGATGTTCAAGTTTCCTACCAATATCACAGAATCGCTACTAAATGAACTATTGTTTACCAACAACTGTGCTATCATAGCACACAGTTGGAGGACATCCAACTGATTGTTGACCATTTTCCCAAGCCTTAAAATGCTTTAGCCTTCACAATAATCTGTCCCTGGCCAAAAGCTTCAAGATTCCACAGTCACAATCACCATTTCACCCCTGAATTCAGTTCAGAAGTCTTGCTATCTTGGGAGCGTCCTTTCTAACAACACTATGTTGGACGATGAAAACACCCATCGCCCAGCAAACCAAGCTTACCATTCAACAAACTAACTGGCGGGCTTTGCAGATAGTGTGGAGTGTGTCTCATAAGATTACCTAGCACTGATTGTCACATCACTTCTCCGTGGCTGAGAGGCATAAACAATCGCTGGCATCACATAAAGCAATTAGATGCATTCCACCTCCACAACTTAAGATCTATCTGCAACATCAAATGACAGGACAAAATACCTAACATCGAAGCTCCTGCAATGTGCCGCATTATCACAGGTTATCAAGAGCGTACTCACCAGAGTTCAGTTTTGCTAGGTTGACTGTATGGAGGATTTCCAGGTTCCAAAGGTAGCGTTCTTGCACCGTAGGATATCCCAAACTTGGTTACAAAGGATATTCTGAAAGCCAATTTCAGAGCCTGCTGCAGGAATTTTATAGTCTCGCCCGCCTGAAGCTTGAAAGATCCCTCCCAAGGCCAATGGGGAGTGCTGTTCTGCGAGCCCCACTGACCCTGATTCTGTGGAGGGCGAGTTGGTAAAATTCCAGCCTGTAAGTAAGGCCCTATTATGTAGGAAGACACAACCTTTGACAATCATAATAGAATCTCAACATTTGAGGAGCACAAAGTCAGGTCCCTACAAGAAAGCAAGCACACACAAAGCTATAGTGCCTTACCCACCATTCCAATAGTGAGTTCATAGATAATATTTTTAACTTGACGTGATTTGATTTATCACATGTATTAGTATACAGCGAAAAGTATTGTTTCTTGCATGCTATAAAGACAAAGCATACCATTCATAGAGAAAGAAACAAGAGAGTGCAGAGAGTGTAATATTACAGACATTGCTAGAGTGTAGAGAAAGATCAACTTAATGTGAGGTAGGTCCATTCAAACATCTGATGGCAGCAGGGAAGAAGCTATTCTTGAGTCAGTTGATACATGACCTTGGACTTGTGTATCTTGTTCCTGATAGAAAAAGGTGGCAGAGAGAATTGCATATCCTCAATTATACTGGCTGCTTTGCTGAGGCAGCAGGAAGTGTAGACAGAGTCGATGGATGGAGGCTGGTTTGTATGATGGACTGGGCTATATTCACATCTTTTGTAGTTTCTATTAATAATTAAATCTATAAATGAAGATGTTTAAATTACACATATGACAACAGTGCAAGTGTCTTCTCCCTGAATACTTATCTATCACAATGAGAGAATTCATCATCATCACTGGATCTGTGAGATATAATTTCTGCAAAGTATTGTTTAAACTGTTAAAGTCATCAACAGGCCATGTCCATATACTTTGTTTAATTGGTTTGTCCTTGAGATCCTACTTATAAGCTGTTGTTGATGAAGTTGGGTAAGAGAATAAGAGACCAACCTGTTGTCGCAAAGCAGGTCAGTTACTGTGATCCTTTATACGGGGTGTGTGTCTTTATTTTAACAGTGCTTTTATTTTAAACTCCTGGAATTTCAGATAGACAACTTGAGGAAAATAAACAGGTGACTGTTGGGAATGGGACTGACTAGATTGTTCCATAGAATGGATGAACAAGTGACTTCCATCTGTACTCTGTGACTCTGAGAAGGCAGATAAGGCCTCATCCAAAAGGCAGAACCTCCAACAGTGCAGGACTCCCTCCATATTGCATTGGACTGTCAGTTTCAATTTTACGCTCAAATCTCTGGTGTGGGATTTAAATCTACAACTTCAGAGACGAGACTGTTACCCACTGAACAATACGCTGCATAACAGGCAAGGTGTTTCATTACTTTAATATGCTGTGAAATTATTGTTGGATAATTGCAAATATTGAGCAACAGACAATGGTTGTTACCAGAAAATAAGGGGCAATTCTCCCAAAAAAATTCTAAGCATTGAATTTGTGTAAAAACTGGAATAAATCCTGTTGGTTCTTTTAGTGAGAGTTTCAAAATGAATCTCCCATACTCTGGGTACCACAGAGTGCACTAGTGTAAGTAAGTCCAAAAATCTGTGGACGGGGCCTACTCCCGCTGGAGAGGCTGGCAGCAGCGCATTGAGTGGGCCATTGCGCATTCGCCGATCTGTCAGTGCTGGTTCAGCACACACACAATGGCCCCTGTCTGCCAACTACCCCATTGCTGGCCAGCTCAATCGTGGTTAGACCCATAATCCCTGCATCACCAGCAGTACAACCGCCCCACAGCCTGAACTCTTCTCCCCAGACGTGCCCACGCCAGCTTTGATCCCCCACCTGATATTCTACCCCTCCCCCTATTGCAGCCCTGATCTCTCAATTCTTCCCTCTTATTCGCTCTCCCACCCCTGTCCCCTCATCTGCAATCCTGACCGTCCCCCATCTCAATGACCAGTCCTGGTCTCTCCCTATGTCACTTAGCTCTGAATTAGGCCCTGCCACCTTGGCACTGGCCCATGCCCATAGGTAGTTCCGAGGTGCCCTCTGGCATTGGCACTTTGCCTTTTGGGCAAAGCTACAGAGCCTGGGCGAGTGTTTTTTCCTGCATAGTATCATTTGTCTTCACTGTTGTTTGAGCTGCACTTATCCCAGCAAGTGGAGAGTGTTCACTAACACCCTATCTTGTGGACAATGAAAAGGCTCCAGGAAAGCAGGTGTTGAGCTACTCAATGCAGAAGACCCAGTCTCTTAATCTGCTCTTATAACCACAATAATTATGTTGCTCATCCAGTGAAGTTTATGGGTCAATGTTAAGCCTCAGGGTGCTGATGGGAGACTGGGATTCAGTGATGATAATTCTGCTGAAGATTTTGGCAGGAGTTTAGACTCTCTTGATGGGGATGCTAACTAATGTGGCATGAATGTTACTTGTTATTTTGTCAGCCCAAGCCTGAATGTTGCCGAGGTCTTTTTACAAGTGGTAATGCTGTTTCATTATCTGAGGAGTCAGAAATTATGCTGAAAACAGTACAATCATCAGCAAACGTTCCCTCTTTTGACCTTATTATGGAGGAAAGGATACTGGTGAGCAGCTGAAGATGATTAGGCCTAAGAGAGTGCTCTGAATAACTCCTACAGCAATTTCCTGTGGTTTGTTATAGAGGATTAGGAACTGACATCCATATGCTTAAGGTGGTGGAAAACAAGAATATAAATTTACATAGACAATGCCATTAGTTGGGTATATAGACATTGTAAATTGCATATCAAATTACATGATTCTTATTCAATGTTTAACATAGTGAAAAGGTGTTGCATTAGAAAATCAATTGTTCAGTTATGAAGATGCTCTTTCACTGATACTTAAAGTGGGCGGTATGGCAGCACACTGATTAGTGCTGCTGCCTCACAGCGCCAATGACCTGGATTCAATTCCAGCCTCAGGTAACAGTCTACACGAAGTTTGCACATTCTTCTCATGCCTCAGTGGGTTTCCTCCAGGTGCTCCAGTTTCCTCCCACAGTCCAAAGATGCTCAGGTTAGGAAAATTGGCAATGCTAAATTGACCCCTGGTATCCAAAGATATACAGATGTTACGTTAAATTGACCTTACTGTCCAAAGATTGTAACTCGCGAATAATTAACCACAGTAAATGTGTGGGGTTATGGGAATAAGGCAGAGAAGTGGGCCTGGATAAGATGCTCTGTCAGAGAGTCAGTTTTGATGAGCTGAGTGACTTGTTTCTGCACTTAGGGATTCTTTGGTTCTAAAATACGAACAAAGATTAAAATACAGGATCTGGAATGGTCATTTTAAAATTTTGAACACACAATAATCAGCAATTTATGTTTGTCTCATCATTTCTCCTTCAGTTATTTTGATAACTTAGATTGAACCAGTCTTTTTATAGAAGTGTTAACTTATTTCCTGCGTGGAGGAAGCATTTTTTTTAATCTGACACATCTGATGTATTTTTGGCAGAAGACACACCTGCCCTGAAAATTTACTTTGAAAAACGGGTACAAATTGTTGGAGGTTTTATCATTGATAGGAAAAAATTCCATCAGTGAAATGTTTACCTTGTATTAGTTCTGAATGGTGATTTTTAATGTGGTGTCATTTTCTTCCTGGTCCATTGGAAATTTAGAAATCATGCTGTGTGAATTTAGTAATGATTGGATTAACACATTGGATTCTAATACTGTACTGTGTGATTCCAACCCGTTAAACTGCCTCCAAAGAGTGGGCTGCTTGCTATCATCAATTCTCAATTCTAAATTATCCAGTGCTGAAGCTGTTGTAAAACTTCTAGCCTACCTAAAAGTTCTTAACTCACTTTATACCTAACTCCTTTTATAACGTTAATTGTATTACTGGAATAAGGCTGGGGTTACTTTGCAGTGAACTGAGAAATGTATCATTTTTGCGTTCTCAGTACACAATATATATATCGGTAAATTAACTCCCCTCAGTGATATTTCAAACATTTAATATCAATGGGTAGGAAATCACAGTGTAGGGGCACATGCTGTTCTAGTAAGTTTTATTGAAATGTACCAGTGTCCAAAACAGAAATGCTTCCTTATTCTATGCAGCAGAATCATAATAGCTGAGAATTTCCATTACTTGTGCTTCAAATCAGTGATCTGAGAATACTGGTTGTTAGGAAATACCATATGCTCAAATTTTAAAATGTTCTTAATTGGTCATAGGGCAACCAGTTCTTAGTACAGCACTGTAGTGATGTAGTGAGAGTGTAATTAGCATTGCTGCCTCACAGTGTGAGACACTCAGGCTGAATTCCTGGCCTTGGGTCACTATCTGTGAGGAGTCTGTATGTTCTCCCCATATGTGCATGGCTGTCTTCCGGGTTTTCCAGTTTCCTCCCACAGTCCAAAAGACGTGCTGGTTGGGTGCATTGACCGTGTTAAATTATCCCTCAGTGTTACCCGAATAGGCGCCGTGGTGTGGCGACTAGGGGATTTTCACAGTAACTTCATTGCAGTGTTAATGTAAGCCTACTTGTGATACTGATACTTAAACTTAAGCAGCATATGTAAATGTGTACACTTTACGCTGCCAATAGTATTGTCAGTCTCACAAGAGATTTGGTCCAGGAATGACTGTGCTCCATTGACTGATCCTTTTATTGCTGTTTGACATGACAGATCATACCTTGAAAAGGAAAACATCCTTAGTGTAGTCTTGGAACAAAGCATTAACAAGTAGTTAGGTATGTTGTACTCAAGATCTGTCTGAAGGTACTTTGCAAGCACCATGACTGCCAAGAATAATGATTCAACAGTCAAAATTTGCAATTTTTATACCACCCTGCCAGCTGGGATTGATGTAATTGTAGGGTTAAAATGGTTCAGTTCCATCCTTTGCCCTTTTACTGGTGAGATTCTGTATACCATAGAGTCCGTGTATCATAGAAAAGCAGGGGTCTGAACTGACATGCCAAAGTTACAGCCTGCTGCTTTAACTAGAACTGATTTTACATTCAGATTTTGGGAGCATTATAAGCATCAGTGAAACCTGGCTCAAGGCAGTAGTTTGACCAGAAAAGGCAGAGGTAAATCATTTTTTTTTAATTTTTGGAAGGGAGCCTTGGCAGGCAGGAAGAGCAGGAATCTTAGTAATAGCCCTGTCATGATTTTGCTTCTCCTTTGGGCAGCATGGCGGCACATGGTTAGCAATGCTGCCTCATATTGCCAGGGACCTGGGTTCAATTCCCAGCTTGGATCACTTTCAGTGTGGAGTCTGCATGTTCCCTCCATGACTGCTTGGGTTTCCTCCGGGTGCTCCAGTTTCCTTCCCCAGTCTGAAAGATGTGTCGGTTAAGTGCATTGGCCATGCTAAATTCTCCCTCAGTGTACCCAAACGGGCACCAGATTAGAGTATTTTCACAGTAACTACATTGCAGTGTTAATGTGAGCCTACTTGTGACACTGATCACTAAACTTAAACTTAAACTTCCTCGGCAGCTTCAGATCCTATCACAACCCAGTTTCCACCCTGACTAATTACCTTATGCCCAGGATCACGGTTCAGCTTCTTCTCCACCTGCCAGCCTTGACATTATTCCCACTAGCTTTGGGCGAGAGACACAACTAGGCACCTTTCCCAGCAGTGAGAATGTGTCACAGAAATGTCACTACATACTCCCTGCCATGTTCCCAGTTCCCTTGCCTCCAAGACTACCCCTTGAGGCTGGGAAAATTTAGCACACTGACACTCGCAGTGTGTTGTTGATCGCTGTGCTGTTCTTTCATTATTGGGAACAACAGAGATATACAACACATGAAAAGCAACATCTCTGGTAACAATTTGTCACAACTCTAGCAGTGACTATTGATGAAATATTTAAAGTAAATGAGATAGTCACCTGGGCACAGAGAGGAATTGATCGACATCTCAAGAGCGCAGTGCACTGTCAGTGCTGCTGCCAATATAACCTCAAAGTAGCACAGCTTTTCACAGCACGGAAAGATGCAGCTACATTCAGGTTCTCCCAGTAAAGAATTTACAACATAATACCCTGAATCACTTGAAAAAAATGCATGAAAATTATCGTGCTGTGTTTTAAGAACAGATGCAATATGAGACTTATATTGCAGATGAAAAAGAATAAGTGCTGATGGCTAAAAAAAAACAATCCTCAGAGGTCTTGAGAAATAAAAAATGATGGGATATACATAAGGCACTCTAATTCAGAGGAGCAGACTTGTGTTGGATATCTGGGCAAACTTGTCTGGTTTGATTTATCCCAAAGTAAGATATATTTAATTTGCATCACCAAATTGAATAAAACTACAGATGTCCAAGAATTTTAAAATATGTTTTTCTTCTAATTGATATCCCATGCCTTTGCATAGAGGGCATTGAGACAAAAGGCATCTTATAAGTGAATTGGAATTAGAGGATATTGTATATTGGAAAATGATGCTTGGGAACTTGGAGGGTTTAAAACGACAGAGCTTTATTTACAGGCGTATGTTCTGTTACATGGCTGCTTCTTTTCTGCCTATTTCTCCTGTTAGGGATTTACAACATCAGTTCCAGTGAATACATTAATCCAGCAGAGCTCAGTAAGCCAATGAGAATTAATACAAATGCATAGCATTTCATCTCCCCTTAAACTGAATGTCTCCAACAGGATCCACATAACAATAATTAGTCCATATTAATAAGTCAGATGGTCTGGAGGTTGTCTCTCTTGAAATGGTTGACAGCGAACCTCTGGCATCTTTTTTATTCCGGTGGTAATCTCTGGCATTTTTGTCTTCACCCAAACATCATCAATGGTGGGTTTAACCAGCATTGGTAAGGTTGTCTCAGTGTCTAATCAATGGATGAGGTGTTGGTCTCCTCAACAGTGTCTGGTGGTATCAGGATTGTAGGAGGGTTCAGGTCAACACTTAAAACAGTTGAATCTGGATTCTCAGCAGGTTACAATTCTGGCGGATCTGTTCGCCCACTCAATAGAGTCCACAAATCTATTCCAGAGAATGTCAACTCTGGTCTGGACAGTATAAGAGATAGGTCCAATCTGTGCAAGGATTGTGGCAGGAACCCATTTTTCTCCTGTGGAATAATTCTTAGCTAAAACTCTTTGTCCTTGATGGAAAACTCTATGCTTTGCTTTGCTTTCCTGCCATTCCATTTTTCTTTGCTGTTGCTGTTGTACGATCTCTTTCATTTTCAAAGGTTTCAATATTTGAATGCCGATCAGAATTGTCTCTTTGTCATTAATAATGCAGGAGAGGTCTTTGTTGTGGAATGTGCAGTGATCCTTTACACTAGAAGAAAATTATTATGGCATTTGATCAGCGAACCTTGTTGCCTGATTGTTCTCAAAGTACATTTCATGGTTTGAATGAAACATTCTGCTGGTCCGTTGGTAACAGGATGATACAGTATGAACCTAATATGTTGAATATCATTTCCTTGGAAGAAACTTCCAAATTTCTGTGAGACCAATTAGATTCACTGTTACTTACCTGTTGTAGAGAGAATCCAAAAACAACTAAGTACTTCTTCTAGTTTCTCGATAGTCTTTCCAATGAAGTAGATTTCATCATAGTAACCTCTGGTAACCGAGTGTGAGCATCAACTGTTGTTAAGAACATATTTCTTTCAAAGGCTCCTGCAAAATCCATATGCATTCTTTGTCAAGCTGCTTCAGGCCATTCCCATGGATGTAGTGGTGCTAAAGGTGGAAGCTTTCTTACCTTCACACAGGAAGATCATGTGCTGGCTTTCTCTTTAATTTTCGCATCCAATCCAGGCCACCAGAAATAACTTCTCACTATTTGTTTCACAAGTACAGTTCTGCAATGGCCCTCATGCAGTTTCTATAACACACTTTCTCAATGGCAGTGGAGTAATCACCCCAAGCCCCCATAGAAAGCAACACCGTAATTGCTGCAGAGCAACATTACTCACGTTCACCTAGCCCATCAGGTCTGGACTGCACATGAAAAGCTTATTTTCTGTTCTGGACCTCTTCCTTGATAAATCTGTTTTCCTGGGTGTCTAGCATGCTTCTTTTGTCTTCCCTATTAACAGTTTTTGTGTTATACATTGGACAATAAAGCAAGGAGGGTTTACAACAACAGGTCTTTATTTACCTGTACTGTGTATCATCTAATGTGGCTCCTTTTTCTCTGCTTGTTTCCCACGCTCAGGGACTTATGATGCCACTTCTAGTGGATATGTGAATTCATTAGTATAGCAGAGCTTAGTAAGCCAATAAGAATTTATACAAATATAGAACAGAGGACCTGGGGCACTTTTAAGCCATACGTTCTGCTTTTATAGTTACATATATGGCTTTGATTTTATATTATTTTTTCGAACTTCTTTTGAGACCCATCAAAGTTAATCACACATAAAAAAAGCAAAATACTGCTTATGCCAGAAATTTACAAAAATGTTGGAAAAAGCAGCATCTCTGGAGAGAGAAAAACACAGTTAATATTTTGAGACTATCATCAGCATTCTACTCCCCACCACGCCACCCCCCTGCTCCCCACTATGAAATCGGAGTGGGTGAGGGGCAGACAAAGGAAATATCCATTGACCTTGGGCAGGCTTTTCTGGTCTCTTGTAGAGAAAGGTTGTCAAATCCCTCCCTATATGACTTTTATTTAGAGCTCTGCAGAAAAGTTAATCATATCATGGTGTTTTTAATTAGAATAAGCCATCACTATTGCATTCTCCACAGATGCCAACTAGCTGAGTATTTCCAGCATCACCTGTTTTCATTTCAGAATTCCAATATTGATAGAAGAAAGAAATATTTAAAGAAATACATCAGCCAGGACAATAGGGAAGCAGGAAAAAATAGATGGACCAGCCCAAGTGAAGTGTAAGTATCATAATGGTGAGGCATCCAAGCTAGCAGATTGGCTTGCTATAATATCATGTTAACCATCTTGGATGGCCCAAGATATCCATTGTTCCTTTGTAACATGAGGCAGGAAATGAAAAGCTAAATTAATTAGGCTCCTCAGGTGTCATCTTCCAAACCCAAACTGGACAAGAGTAGCAAACACATGGGAATGCCATCATCTGGAAGTTTCCCTCCAGGTCACACACCATCCTGACTTGGAAATATGTCACCATTCCTTCATTGTCGTTGGGTCAAAATTCTGGAATTCCCTCCCTAACAACACTGTGAATGTGCCTACATCTCATGACCTGCAGCAGCTCAAGAAGACAGCTCATCACTATCTTCTCAAGGAGAATTAAAGATGAGCAATAAATGCTGGCCTAGTCAGCAACACATACAACTAGAAAATGAATAATAAGTAATAATTGTGTCAAAAGACTTCAAGATTGATGAGAAGGAGCTCCACTTCAACATATGTCGTGTCAATTGCATGATATCATTCCGAGTAAAGAAGAAGATGCTGGGTAAAGGAATATATCTAACACGTGTAATTATGATCATGGACAGACAATCTAATGCCGACAAAATCCAAAGTCTTGTTTCTGCAGGAGACTGAGTTTTATTAATCTATTGTAGAACTGCAGTGGTAATTATGATTTTTGTCTGAACAATAAACTTGAATTTGAGCAATGAACTCCAACTTGAAGGATAAAAAATCATATAATTGTATTTGAATTTTTTTTAATTTATAATTAAATAGTAAAATGTGCACCAATTTGGAAACCAATTGATTTGGTGGAGCTTTGGAATTTCTTTAACAATAAGTGTTTTAATAAAATAACTGATGATTAAAACATGTTTTTTTATTTAAGAAATCTGTTTTCAGATGAGTTCCAAATTGAATTATGTTGATTTCAATAGTTTGCAATCAATGCCTAGTCCGAAGGGACAGTATTATTTCTGGCAGCTGAAATTGAAAAAAAAACAATTTCTCTGGCATTATTCATCAACAGAATTTTTGAATAGTGAATAAAAATGCTGAAAGCATACTGAAGAAAGGCTCGCATCTCTATAGTATCTTTCAAGATCTCAGGATATCTGAAAGTGCCTCATAACCAATGAAGTGCTTTGGTGAATTGTAATCACTGTATTAATGTAGGAACAACAATAATCTGGGTTAGTAACAAAGAATCCCTACAGTGCCAAAGAAGACCATTCAACTCATTGAGGTTACACTAACAATCCAACCAGACCCTGTCCCAGTTACTCTGCATATTTACCCTGCTAATTTCCAACTAAGGTCGGAATCTTACGAGCACACCTATCCCAGTTCCTGGGGCCGGCTCAGCTCGGACAGCAGCATTCTCCGTTGATCTTGGGCAGGATTGTACGAACCTTAAGCGGACGTGCTGGTAAAATTCTGCCCCAAGGGGCAACTTAGCACAGCTAATCAACCTAACCTGCACATCTTTCAAGTGTGGGAGGAAGTTGGAGCATTTGGAGGAAACACACACAGATATGAGGGGAATGTGTAAACTCCACACAGATGGTCACCTGAGGTCGGAATTGAACTTGTGTCCCTGACGCTGAGAGGCAGCAATGCTAACTATTGTGCCACCATGCTGCCCAATGGTGTAAAATAATCCTTCAAACAAAGAATTGAAAATTCTGAAAATACTCAGCAGACCAGAAATTGTCCTTGCAGAGAGAAATGGAGCTAATAGGGTGTATTTTTCCAAATCCCCCAAGGTAGTGGGGAAATGTCAGAATCATTAGAAAACAATTGCATTGGACTAGTTTTCTGGCATGTTCCTACCAGCAGCTACTTTTCTAAAGGGTGGGCTGGTGCAGTGAACAGCAAGTCCTGCAGTTGAGCAGGGAGGCAATTGAAGTAATTCTGGAGACAATTAAGAGGATTTTCTCTGAATAATCCTTCCTTGCCAAGGCAAGAGGAATCTCATTCTGTGCCCCCCAACCCGGCTGGTTGGACAAAGCGGGGGCCTGTCTCAATATAAGTGATAAAATGTGAAGGTTCTGATCAGTTACAGTGTAGAACAGCAGAAATAGCAAGGCTGAGAGATTGCTTTGCAACTCAGTCCTGTCATAGACTGTTATCACTGCTTGACAGTTGAATGCTAAGTGCCTGTAAGGCATTTCAGTTCACCAGGGTTTTACCCACCCTCAGCTGCACTGTCCTTTTGCCGCTCTTTAGACTGCTCTGGGATAGGTTATGCGGCGACACCAATTCCCCTCTGTGAAAGATCTTGTGCAGGAGTTTTTCCACTGCAACATACTCCAATCACACCAACAGCAGCACAAACATGAGAGCAGCAGCTCTTCTCATGTAGGGTTGGCTGTTAAAATGAGATTGCGAGGTGCCCGCAGAGAAAGGAATGAGTTGTGCTGCAAGCATCTGAGACACATGTACAAGATCAGAGTATAAGTCTTGGTAGCCAGCAGCACCACACCATCCACCTTGCCATGTTTTCCTGAGGTCCTGGATCTTCCTGGTCTGCAGGTTTTGGAGGGGATACACTGCTGTTATTCATTTCTTCAGCCTATTTGAGAGAAGAAGCTGGTCTCTGCTTCCTCCCCTCAGGACAATTCACCTCACTGCAGATCTTCAGCTCCTTCAGGAGAGAGGTAAGAGTGGGAAACCCAGGAGCCAGCTTTCCAGTTCCCACCATGCTTGTGGTTACTTCAGCCTGAAAGACTTAGGTGCTGCTTAGCTTCTCTGAATGATATTGTTGTCCCATTAATTGGAAGTTCTTGCTCAGGCTTGTTTCGTCATTCCTCCCTAATTCCTTTGTTATTCAGTGGGCTCTTAAATTGTTTTGTGGCAAAAAGAAAGTGAAAGACCTCCGCTCCAGTGTTCAAGTTGATGATCCAAAGATGGATTCTCATGAAAGGGAAGCAAAGTCAGGAAAATGTTTCTGGCAATGAACGATCAAATACTCTTTATTTAAACTTGCATTAACTTGAGAAGAATACAGTGGAAGTTGGAAAGCAACTGTTTACTAGATATCTGATTGGTTACAAGACCAAAAATCCCAAATGTGACTCACATTAAACTGACATTTTTAATGGAGAAGGATTTGCTCTAATTTTGACTGGGTTATCTAAGGAAAATTGGAAAACTCATTTCTCCCTCAATTTTGGTAAAACAAAGGAGCTAGTCATTGACTTAGGAACCTTAGTGGAGGACATGCCCCTGTCTACCTCAATGGGGATGAAGTGGAAATGGTTGAGAGCTTCAAGTATCCACCTCACCAACAGCTAGTCCTGGTCCCTGCATGCCAACACTATAGTTAAAAAAGCCCACCAACTTTCTCAGGAGGCTAAAAAGAATTGACATGTCTGCTATGACTTTCACCAATTTCTATAGATCCACCATAGAAAACATCCTTTCTGGTTGGACCATGGCTTGGTATGGCTCCTGTTCTAACCAAAACCATAAGGAGCTACAAAAGTCATGAACAAAGCCCAGTCCATCACACAAACCAGACTCCTATCCATTGACTCTGTCTACATTTCCCGCTGCTTCAGGAAAGCAGCCAGCATAATCAAAGACCCCCATGCACCTTAGACATACTCTCTTCTACCTTCTTTCATTGGGAAAAAGATACAGGTCCTGAGATCTTGTCCAACCGACTCAAGAACAGCTTTTTCCCTGCAGCCATCAAACTTCTGAACGGACCTATTTTATATCAAGTTGATCCTCCTGTACATCCTAGTTATGACTGTAATATTACATTCGGCACCCTTTCCATTCCTTCTCCCTTATGTACTCTATGAACTGTATGCTTTGTATTTTCACTGTATACCAATGCATGTGACCATAATAAATCAAATCAAAGCAAGAGAATATTCCTCCCTGTATCCCCCATATATGTGCCATGTAATTAACAGCTTTGATGGCTTCCAGGATGATGCCAAGATGATTAAACATCACAGCCTACAAACTATCGAATGAGGGATTAACTATATTGGTATAGAGATCACGAAAATGCAAAACTGAGAGCAGAATTAAGATTGGAATTTTTCTGTCATCCATAATCAATGAGAAAAAAATCCATTCAGTAAAAACATTACTAAATTGAATCAAAGGAGAAATGTATGAGTGAATTTAATTAAGCAAAGTGTAACTATGTAGAATTACTATTACAATAATTGAGTTCCCCTGACATATAGATAACTTTATCAATCAAACATTTTTTATTTAAATGTCATATTTCAATAAAAAATAATAATCCACTGAAGTAACTTTAATATTTTACCGGTAAAGTTATTCAAATGGAGCTAAATAAATGTAACATTAATCCTGGAAAGCTAACAGTGGAAGCGCAATTCTTGAATAAAAATTCATTCCAATGCTTCATATTGTGTAAATTGAGGAAGTCAGCAGCCACGGATACCATTATTTTCTTGGGCTTATCTGTAGTCTCGCTGATAATCAGATGTGAATCCATTCAATTCTTTTTAAAGGAACACAGACTCAGAAAATGTTGGAAAATCTCAGCAGGTTCGACAGCATCTATGGCGAGAGAATAGTGCTAACATTTTGAATCTGGATGACTATTTCTCGGAGCTGAAGACAAAGATGAAGGTTGAGATTTATACTGTAAGGAGGATTTGGGGTACCCCCCCTGCCACTTCTCCCCACGACCTATTAGGGCCATTATGTTTCAAGTTGTCCTTTGATACATTTTGTTCTGCATTTACACATTCTGATCACTTAGTGGGCCACTATCAGAACCTTCCTTCGCCATAATCTTTGCCATTTACATTCCCTTTCCTCTGTCACATCTTTCTCAATTTCATCTTATTTTTTGTTTTCATTATTTTACATATTTTTTAGGTAGACTGTCCATCAATATCCATTACAAGTCCACCAACTCCCATAGTTACCTTGACTACAGCTCTTCATACCCCACATCCTCCAGGACTCCATCCCATTCTCTCAGTCCCTTCACCTCCGTCGCATCTGTTCCAATGATGTCATTTTCCAAAATGGCGCTGCTGATACATCTTTCTTCTTCTTTGATCATGGTTTCCTACCCACTATGGTTGACAGGGCTCTTGACCATGTCCAACCCATCTCCTGTGCCACTACTCTCATCCCCATCCATCCCTCCCAGAACAAGAATAAGGTCACTCTTGTTCTCAGTTCTGGACCCACCAGTCTCTGTCTTTGAAGAAGCATCTTTCACCATTCCTGCCAACTCGAGCAAGATGCCACCACCAAACACATCTTCCCTCACTCCCACTGTCAACATTTTGGAGAGACCATTCTCTCTGAGATATTCTGGTCCATTTCTCCACCACACCCAATGCGCTACCCAAATCCCAAGACACCTTACCAAGAAATCATAGAAGATGCAACATGTACCTCTTCACTTCCTCCCTGCTCAACATCCAAGGGCCCAAACACTCTTTTCAGGTGAAGCAGCATTTCACATGCACCTTCTTTAATCTGGTCTACTTCTTTCACTCTTCCCAGCTTCAGTTACTTTACATCAGAGACCAAACACAAACTGGGTGACCACTTTGCAGGACACCTTTAATCTGTCTGCAAATGTCCTTTCTGTCACTCACCATTTCAACCATGTTCACACCTCCATTCTTGGCCTGTTGCAATGTCCCAGTGGAGCCCATCGCAAACCAGAGGAACAGCACCTCATCTCCCAGTTGGACACTGGTAGCCTTCTGGATTTAACATTTAGCTCAACAACTTCAGAGAATGAATTATCTTCTCCATCTTCACTCCATTTCCATTCAATTTATTTTATTTCATTTTATTTACTTACTTTTATTATTTTATATATTTTTTATTATTACTTTCATTTCTTCCACTTTTTTTTAAGTCTCACTTTCCATCTTGGTTTACCCTCCATTCACACCTCCATCTCTGTCCCCATTTCACTGGGGCCATCAGTTACACATACTCATCTTATCCATGTATTCACAATCTTCTTCAAGAGAAGAAAGTTAAACATCCGTTTCATGAAAACTATTTTCACTTGTTTCTTCTCACTCTGTATTCACCATTTAACTTAAATAATGGGCCCTGAACCACAAACCGCAACATTGGCCGAGATGTAAAAAAATTCTAACAAACCTGATCCCAACTTATCCTTGTTTTTCTCTCCGCAGATGCTGCGAAACTTGCTGAGTTTATCCAGCATTTTCAGTTTTTATCTCGATACCAGCTTACTGTGGGTTTTTACCAGTGCAGGACAAGGGATGAGCAGCCTTCCTGCTCCCAAGCAATTAAACTAAATTAAATAAACTGAGAAACAAAGCAACAAGGGCAGCCCCTTCCAAGGGAACCACCCTAAACAAAAACAAAACACAAAATGTTAAAATAAAATGTGATAAAAGGAATGGATAATATGTCCCATTCCCTGTGGTGCCTAACAGGCATGAGAGGCCTCGATGGTTCACATGGACAGCGCATGCTCCCTCTTCATGGACACCTCGCTGCAATGAGAGCAGAGGGACAGACAGTCAGATCAGAATACTCTCTCGATCACTTGCTGCCTAGACCTGTATATGGTAAGTTAGACCGGGCCCAGGAGAAGGTTCATGAGGAGGTCCTCCTCCTTCCCTGCCCCCATCCACACTGGGTATCAGTAGTTCAGGAGCATGGGGCTGAATTGCAAACAAAACTGTGACAAAAGGCTTTTTAAATTACTGAAAACAGAGTGCAGCCTGAAATGCCTTTGTTAAACGTGTTCCATAGAGTCCACAAGATCACCAAACGGGCAGGTTTCTTGGGAGTCCATGAACCAGTGCAATGTACAGGTTGTATGTCACTGCTGTGTGCAGCACCGTCCACCTCAGATCCCCGATGTTAGGGGAGAGAATCCCTCCCTTTGAGGAACCTCCATGAGGGACCTCCACCACTGGACAGCAACAAGGCACACCAAGGCATGCATGGGTAAGGGCAAGGAATTGGAAAGTATGCAGCAGCAGCCCACAAAGGAAATTCCTCCTGCAGTGTCAAAGGACACATTTCCGTGGGGTGGCTCAGGCTATGAGGCTCCAACTCCCACCCACCCCCCGGCGGGGAAGGGGGAGTAGATACAGGGCTTGGGGCCAAAATGAAATTCCCTCTGAGCAGAAGAAAAGAACATCTCGCCTGCCTGCACAAATGTCTCACAACATGTGAGCTCACCATCAGGGAATTGAACCCAAGTCTCTTGTGTGACAGGTGGGGATACTAACCGCTGTACTAATGAGAAACTCAAAGCCTTCCTGCTCCCGGAGATTGGCCTGTTAAATATTTTAATGAGCCTCTGATTCAATCTGTTATTTTGCAGATCTAATTAATTGGCTGGCTGTGTTTTCCAGGCTTTTGGAAACACAACAGCTGAAGGAAGGTAAGGACAACTTTGGTGAAATGCTTCCCTCCAGTCCTCGAATCTCTCCCCCATATCAGGTTGCGCTCACCCATCCCGACCATATAACATTCCATCTGACCAAGATTGAACCTTACCCCCACACTCCCACAGAAGGCATAGAGCTGTCGACTGCTCCAGGTTACATCCTATCTGACTCGTAGCCAGGTTGTCAATCAGGCTGACTTCCATGCGAGGGCCTTGTCAGGCCATGCATATCTTGGACATCAAAATACCACAGCTGTCATGTTTGCCCCAAGTCCGGAAAATCCCACTCAAGATCAATGGTCCATGCCCCCACCCCACCCACTACAATTCAAATAGCGGGTGGTGCAGGAAAATTCCACCCTAAATGTATCACCAGTTAAGGGGGGGAGGGAGTGATTCTCCCATCCCGCTGCACTAATTATTTATGCATCCTACCCCAATAGTAGCTCTCAGTGCCAGATTTCTGGTAGCATCACATCTACGTCAGAAATTGGCGTGGATCCACATGAATAATGCAAATCACTATTTAAATAGAATTTAAATAGAATTAGCCTCTCCCCCTGCCAGGAGTGTTAAACTCCAGCAGGGATTACTATACCTCCCACTTTCGGGGAGCTGGCAACCCAATCCCTTGGAATGAATGGGGGAGGGGGTGGCGCAATTGGGCCCCCTCCAAAGGGTCAGGTGTGGGGGGCTGCCCCCTGCGCATTGGCACCTTGGCAAGGCCAGCCTGGCATGGGCACTGCCCAAAAGGCACAATACCAGGGGACACTTTGGCACTGCCCACTAAGCATGAGGCAGTACCAAGGGGGTGGGACCTAATGCGGTCAGAGTCTGAGGGGGCAGGGTCTCTGGGGGCATTCATTCGAGTCGGGGGTGTTCCCGCTGCCACTTTGCAGACATATTAGTGGAGGAGGGAAGGTAGTGATCGGGGCTGGCCTTCTGTGTGAGGTGGGGGCATAGCAGTCTGCTGGGGGGGGAGGGGGATAGTCAGGATTGCAGGGGATGGGGTCAGCTCTATGGGAGGGGGTGGTTCCACACTGCTGGGGGGGTTGGGTGTGGGAAATCAGGAGTGCAGCTTGGGGCGAGGGCTCGAGGCTGGTATCAGGCATGTTTTGGGAGGGCAATGATGGGGCTATAAGAGGAGTGTCACACAGGCAGAGATGCAGGGTTATGGGGCTAGACAGCATCTCGGAGGCTGTCAGTGCAGTGCTACTGTACATGCACCGAACTCGGTGCTAACAGATCCGCACACGAGCAGTGACCTGCTCAGTACTACGCTGCCAGCCTCCCCAACAGGACTCACGTTCATGCTCCCTGCAGTGCCCAGAGTGTGGGAGACTCATTTTGAAACTCCTACTGAAAAAAACAATGAGATTTACTCCAATTTTCATGCAAATCCAACACTTAGAATTTTTTTGAGGATGTTCAGATCATCTGCAACTTATAATTAAGAACATGCAGTATGCTCAGTATATGATTAATTTTGTTGATAACAGAATTCAAGTATGTAAGAAATTCAGAAATATGTTTGGTCAAAGATTCCTCCCCACTTCTCATCAAAGTTCATTCACGAATGAGATAGTCTTACCTAGTCCCACAGTTTTACTTGTTGCTTCGTACGTGGTTCATGTATGCCATTCCAATGTAATCTATTGCAAAGTTATCACCATTAAAATCCATTATGTTACGCTTAACACCTTCCATTTAATTGGCATCCATGGAAACGAGCAATCTATCTTATACTTGGCTTCATCATTTATCGTACAGTCACTTCTCTTTCTAATTGAAAGAAACTGTGAGGCAGTTAGCTCATTAAAGTCAGAAGATAATACAGAAGTGGGACAGGAGGCAGCGTGAGTTTTAAATACCGGTGATTGTTCTGGTTTTAAATCGGCTGAGTTATATTTAATTCATCTGAAACGAAAATTGACGGAAGCCCATTTCATAGAAGTAGCCTAATTATCACAGAATCATAGAATCCCTACAGTGGAGAAGAGGCCATTCAGCCCATCAAATGTGGAAGTTAAAATGCTGAGATTGCAGTTTCATAGTTTGGAAGCTAAGTAGTCCAGAAACTAAAATGTTCAAATTAAAGTTTCATGCCTTCTCTGCACAGTTTTTAAAATATTTTATCAGCTTACCTACCCTCAAAGGAGTCAGTGTCTACTATTCAGCATGATCAGGCTAATCTTCATCTACATTGGCCCCATAACATTCTGCTTTTCAGCCTTCACCAGAGGCTGAGCAAAACCAGATTTTTCCATAATAAATATTAAAGACAAGATATGGGGATATGGTATGCAAATGAAAGATTAGCAGAAGTCAGTTTTTCATCGAATAAGAGAGGGTGAAAAGCCAGGATTTAATTGACGAATATGTATGCAAACGAAGGATTAAAAAAATTGCTTGTTTCTGATTTGCTGTAATTGACTATAATTGCCAAGTTGCTTTTCTGTAACTTCACAAACACTTGCAGGATGGTCCTCCTTGTGCACAAGTCATTACAGGCCTTGCATCCAATTATGCATTGTGTCTACTGCTGTTTGTACTCAAGCTGACTCAGAGTGCCTAAGGTTGCTGGTACCCAGAATGTCAGACACAAGGTTGTTCCCGGATATCTTATCTAAGCCCTCTTCCCCACCCTATTCTTGTAATCCCACACATTTACCATGGCTATTCCCATTTAATTTACAGATCTTGGGCCACCAAGGAGCAATGTTAGCATAGCCAATCCACCTAACCGGTACATCTTTGGACTATGGAAGGAAACTGGAGCATTTGGAGAAACCCACACAGACATGGGGAGAATATACATCTACATTTTAATACATTAATACCAATTAATACAGCTCTTTAAAATTGGTACGCCAGATAGAGTTGGGGAGATATACCCATTCAGTGAAGCCTTCCTGAAAGAAGGGCATAAACGAAATTGTAAGATACATTGTTGTTCAGGAGACAGGGGATTCACTTATTATCGCATGACTCTGTCATTCTTCACACTGATGACAGGTGATTATCCTTTACAATCCTGTGGGGAAAGTTGAAGTAGTCATGTACACAATTCCTTTTTTTCAAGCAAACATCTTTATTTCTTCAAAGCATAGAGTCTATAGAGCATGCTAATGTTAACAAAGACAAAGTGAATGTAGAATCACCACACACATGCAATCATTCCAATGCAAATAGGTTTCTACACTGCATTAACAATGATTTACATTGAAAATATATGGTTTTCTTTATGGCTAATGGCCCCTATGAAGTACCCATTATCCCATCACCATGCCCTTGCCCACTGCTTTCTGGGCTTTCTTGACTTGACTTGACAACCCTGACTCAACTTGCCTTTGTTCCAGGGCAGAGTCCATGAAGTTACTCCAGAATGGTGCAATTCCAGCAATAGCAACTGTTCTGTGCAACATAGAAGCAGCTCGAGGCCATTTTGACCCTTGAGCCTGCCCCGCCACTTAACTAGTTCATTGCTGATCTTCTACCTCTTCTTGCATTATCCTCATATCCCTCAATGTCATTGGTATCTAGGAATCTGTTTTGAAAAATATTCAAAGACTGAGCCTTGATAACCCTCTTCTAAAATTCCTCATCTTTATCTTAAATGACCCACCCCTATTCTGAGACTTGCCCCCTGGTTCTACATCTCCCAATCAGGGAAAACAGGCTCCTAATTGAAATAATCTCTTCACAGTCTTTTATGGTCCATCCCTAATTGCATTTGCCAAGGTAATGCTGAACAATTTTCATGTTCTGTAGATATTTCTTCAGTACTGTGATGGAAGGAGTTCCAGGATTTTGACCATGCGACAGTAAAGAAACCGTGAGAGGTCCAAGTCAGAATGGTTTGTGGCTTAAAGGGAAAGCGGGAGGAAAGGAACAGGGTGGAGCTCTCTGGGGGGGGGGTGAGGAATGGTGAGGATAGGGAGGATGCAGCTTCTACGCCCGAGGTCCCTGGTCTCAACAATGGTTCATCACTGATCAGTTAAGTGCCCAATTGACTCCTAATGCAGAAAAGAGGTGAGACAGGAGTCACAGTAGCTCTTCACCCAAAGTATATTAAGCCATAACTTTTAACTCTGAAACATTAATTTTAAAAGTTTTGAGTGTCATTCATTCCATTTCATAAGAATTCTTTAGTTTTTAAAATAATAATCTTCATATTAAGATTTTAAGGTTTGTTCATTGTATTTCAGCTCCCGTCTTAATCCCATGTGTGTCCCAATCATTATTTCACTCTTTATAAAATGATCAAAAAATCGACGATAATAGGTATTTTTAATTTCCTGATTTGAAATCTGACAACTTTCCAAACTGACTGACCGATCAATATGCTGGATGTTGTCATCAGATGCCAGAGAGCCATAGAAGGAATGAAATTGAGGCTGCCTTAGGAAAAAAAAAATCGATGCCACAAAACTTGCTAAAACATTCTTTTTATTTCTTCACATGATGTGGATGTCACTGGCTTAGCCAACATCTATTGCCCATTCCTAATTTCCCTTGAGCAACTGATGATGAACTACCTTCATGAACTGTTGCAGTCCTTGTGATGTAGGATGACCCACAGTGCTATCGGAGGTGGAGTTCCAAGATTTTGACCCAGCAATGGTGAAGGAACGGTGATATAGCTCCAAGTCAGGATGGTGCGAGGCAGGAGGGGAACTTGCAGTTGATGATGTTCCCACGCCTCTGTTGTCCTTGTCCTTCTAAATGGTCACATAAGAAGCCTCACAACACCATATTAAAAGTCCAATAAGTTTATATGGTATCACAAATATTTAGTATTTCAGAGCATTGCTCCTTTATAAGTGGTAAAAGTCAAGTGTTTGGAAGGTACAGTCAAAGGAGCCTTGATGAGTTGATGCAGCCACTCTGTCTCAGTCAATAGTGAGGGAGTGAATGTTGAAGTTAGTGAATGGGATGCCATAAAACAGGTCACTTTGTCCTGGATGATTATGGACAGTTTTCTTCAAGGTCAGTGTCAAGTATCATTACTTTGCCACTGAGAACAAAATTCATGTCTCTTCTTCCTTCTCCATTTTAGAGAAGTATGTGCTTTTAAAAGAAGTATATGCAGCAAGAATTACTATAAATTGGTTACAACTAACACACTGAACAAGTACTCCCACCATACTTGACGTTAGCTGTCTCAAGTGCTCTGCGTATAATTTTTGAATTACTTGTTATCTTGTATCTGCCATGAATCATCAGGACGTACAATCTTTTTAGACAAGGATTGAAAATAAAATGTTACACTGAGAACCCTCAAGAGTAGAAGTTAATTTGCACTTGGAATATACTGTTCAATTCTGATTGCTGCACTATCAGAGGCTTTGGAGAGGTACAGAAAAAATTTACCAGGATGTTGCCTGGTATGAAGGGCATTGGCTATGAGAAAAGATTGGAGAAACTTGGTTTGTTTTCACTGGAATGAAGGAGATTGAGGGCCGACCTGATAGAAGTCTATAAGATTGTGATGGGCATGAACAGAGTGGATAGTCAGAAGTTTTTTCCCCCAGAGTGGAAGAGTCAATTATGAGGGGGCACATGTTTAAGGTGCAAGGGGCAAGGTTTAAAGGGGATATATGGATTTATATAGAAGGTGGTGGATGTCTGGAACTTGCTGCCGGGAAAGATTGTGGGAACAGATACGATAATGACTTTTAAGGGGCATCTGGACAAATACATGAATAGTATGGGTAGGGGGATATAGTCCCTGGAAGGGTAGAGGGTTTTAGTTCAGACGACAGCATAATCGATGTGGGCAAGGAGGGCCAAGGGGCCTGTTCCTGTGTTGTAAGTTTCTTTGTTCTTCTGTGTTCTTTGTCACTAGAAGTGAAAGTATAATTTGTTAATAACACAAACACGATCCAGGGAAAATTTTTTGTACAAGAAAAACATCAACAATCTTTTTGTATCATGTAGGGTAGTTTTCATCTCTCTAGATACATGTGTTCTATAATTGAAGACAACATTATAAATATTCATATTTATTCTTCATTTGTGATAAGTGATTAAATAATGTAAATTTCACATTTCAACACAGTGCCAGTGTTAATAATAACCAGATGTTGGGAAAGCCCTTAGAATAATTAATTTTATGATCTTAACGATAATCCCACAACATTACAGACCAATAGGAAGAGTACAGAAACATTTCTTATTTCTGTGACACTTTTCACATTCACAGGGCATGTCAAAGTGTTTCACATACAATAAAGTTCTTCTGATTGCTGTAATGCAGGGAAATGGGGTAGTCAATGTTATACCATGCAAGATTTCACGAAAGCAATGAAACAAATGACTAAACAATCTCTATTCTTGATGTTGATCGAGGGATAAACATTGATGGATCTTCACCTTATTTTCTTTGAATACCGCTGCATAAGATCTTCTATGTCCACCTGAGAGGGCAGCCTGGATCTCAGTTTAACGTTCATCTGAAAGCAGGCACCCAGCAAAGGTGCAGCATTCCCTTGGTACTGCATTAAAATACCAATCTAGATTATGTGGTCACATCTCCTGAATGGAGTTGTGGTCAGGACCACTGGGACAAGTATGACAGGATGAATACAATCTACAGCTTCACCATTTGCCCAATGGCTGGACTCTGCAACTGCCCTCTCTAAGACCCAAGCTTCTAAACCTTGCTGACCATAAGCACCCCAAAAGTCGTGTCTGAGCATAACAGCTTTTCATTCCCCATGCAGAAGCCATTCTTGTGGGGATGATTAGGAACCATTAAAATAGGTAAGAAATCACTTAAGAATTGCACCAAAGGTTCACACCCAGGGCATAATTAGACATGTGTATAAGCCTGGAAAATGCTAATTCTCGTGGGAATCTTTGCGTGCAGCACATTAACTGATGATCCTGAAATATCAAATGTCATGGATATCAATGTCGCTCTCTGGACAAATGTGGTTTAGTGGAGGGACTGAGTCAGATATTAAATATGATTGTTAGTAAAGAGGAGCAGGGATTGTGCAGATAAATCTCTCTTCAAAAAGATTCTGCCAAAGAGTTCTGGCATATTGGAGCTCTCTTCTTCCCCAATATCCTCAATGTTAGGTACTTCATCAAGTTAAAGGACATCATTGGTGACCATTGTGGAACAGCATTCAACCAGCTGCTGGAACCATAGAGTAGAATTCCTGCAATGTAGCAAGAGGCTATCCAGCTCAACAAGTCTGCTGCAACTCTCCAAAAGAGCATCCCAACCAGGCCCTTCCCTCTACCTATAACCCTGCACATTTACCATCTACCTAACCAATGATGTGGAGATGCCAACTTTGGACTGGACTGGGGACAGTAAGAAGCACCAAGTTAAAGTCCAACAGGTTTATCTGGAACAGCTCCTTCATCAGGTGAGTGACTCCCTGAGGAAGTAGCAACACTCCCAAAGCTTGCTATTCTGAATAAACCTGTTGGATTTTAACCTGATGTTGTGAGACTTCTTACTGTGCCCACCTAACCTCAACATCTTTAGGGCAATTTAGCACATCAAAATGAACCTAACTTCCACATTCTTGCACTTTGGGAGGTACCCAGAGGGAATCCACGCAGATACAAGGAGAATGTACAAGCTTCACCCAGACAATAGTCACCCGAGGCTGGACCCAAACCTGGGTCCTTGGTTGGAGGAAGCCTCTGGATCCAGGATGTAGAGCCATTGCTTGAGGAATTCAATGGTCAACTTGAAGAGGATTCTTTTTCAGGCATGAATTTGATCGTATTGTACATGGTCTATCAATTGAGAGGAGTCATGAGCCAAGTTTATAGTAGCTTTTGTCTTCAAACAACAAGGCTTTCAAGTTCTGTGTAAAGCTAAAATGTGAGGGGGATTGAAAGAATGCCGCAATATAAAAGAATCCTAGTATCTGTAGGAAAAGTAAGCACAAATTTGCTGGTAAACTGCTGGTGATCATGCACCAGTTGCATAAAACCTAAATGGGAGCCATTAAAATTCATGAAAGTAATCAAGCCGTAGAGGTTTACAGCATGGAAACAGACCCTTCAGCCCAATTTGTCAATGCTGCCTCTTTTTTTAAAACCCTTAAGCTAGTCCTAATTGCCCACATTTAGCCAATATCCCTCAATACCCATCTAACTGTCTCAATGCTTTTTAAAAGACAAAATTGTAACTGCCTCTACTACTACCTCTGGCAGCTTGTTCTAATCACTCACCACATTTTTTATGAAAAAACTGACCTTCTGTACCCTTTTGTATCTCTCCCCTCTCACCTAAACTATACCCTCTAGTTTTAGACTCCCCTATCTTTGGGAAAAGATATTGATCATCTATTTGATCTATGCCACTCATTATTTTATAGACCTCTTTAAGATCACCCCTAGCTTCCTACACTCGAGAAAAAAGTCCCAGTCTATCCAGCCTCTCTTTATAACAGAAACCATCAAATCTCAGTAGCATCTAAGTAAATCTTTTCTGCAGTCTTTTTAGTTTAATAATATCTTTCTATAATAAGGTGACCAGAACTATAGACAGCATGCCAAGCGTGCAGTTACCAATGCCTTGTACAACTTCAACAAGATGTTCCAACTTCTGTATTCAATGTTCTGACCAATGAAACCAAGCATGTTAAATACCTTTTTCACCACTCTGTGACTCCACTTTCAAGGAGCTTTGAAGCTGTAACCCTAGATCTCTTTGTTCTATAACTCTCTCCAATGCCCTGCCATTAACTGAGTGATCAGTTCAATCAACTAAAATGCATTACCTTGCATTCATCTAAATTAAACTCTATCTGCCACTCGTCACCCCGCTGGCCCAATTGATCAAGATCTTATTACAATCCGATTTAACTTGTCCACTATGTCACCAATCTTGGTGTCATCTGCAAATTACTAACCATTCCTATTAATTCTCATCCAGTTCATTAATATAAATAACAAATAACAGTGGACCTCTCACTAATCTCTGAGGCACACCACTGGTCACAGGCTTCCAGTTTGAAAAAAAAACCCTCTACAACCGACTTCTGTCTTCTGTCAAGTCAATTTTGTATCCATTTGACTACCTCACCCAGGATCCTGTGAGATTTAGCCTTATGCAACAGCTTACCATTTGGTACCTTGTCAAAGGCCTTTCTAAAGTCCATGTAGACAACAACAACAACAACAACAAAAACAACTGCACTATTCTCATTGACCTTCTTGGTTACCCCTTTAAAAAAATTCAATCAAATTTGTGAGACATGATTTTCCATTCACAAATCCATGCTGACTGTCCCAATCAGTCCTTGTGTCTCTAAATGCCTGTAGATTCTATCTTTCAAAGAACCTTCTAACAACTTACCCACTACAGATGTGAAGCTCACTGACCTGTAATTCCCAGGCTTTATCCTGCAGCTCTTCTTAAACAAAGGCACAACATTAACCACCCTTCAATCTTCAAGCATCTCACATGTGACTATCAATGATTCAATTATCTCTGCCAAGGGGCCCACAATTTCTTCCCTTACCTCCACAGTATCTTGGGATACACTTCATCAGGTCCTGGGGATTTATCTACCTTTGATGTGCTTAAGACTTACAGCACCTCCTTCTCTGTAATATGTCCAGTCCTCAAGACATCACTATTTATTTCCCCAAGTTCCCTGACATCCATGCTTTTCTCAACAGTGTATACTGATGAGAAATGAACTCTCTGATGGAGCTTTCAAGGCAATGTGCATGTTTGGAGAAATGCCCTTGTTCTTGATTGCCTGTTGTGGCTTGCTGTAGTCATATGACCTCTAAGCCACGTAATCTCTCATGACATAGCTCAATGGCTAAAGGATTGGGACAGAAGCCATATTTTCCACCACATGGAAAAATGGCTGAAATTTTCCAGCCCTTCATGATAGTGGAATCTTCTAGTCTTACCAACATGAGCAGAAATTTCAACGACTCACAGCAGGCTATAAAAATTCTGACCATTTAATATAGTTCAGTGCAGTGATTGAGTCTTGGACACTTCTCTGCTGTTTCAAGTTCTCCATGGGGGGTTCGATATAAGTGTTTGCTTTACATGGAAGTAGTCGCCTATTTATTATAAACATGAAACACAGTCTAAATGCTATTGATATACTCTGTTGCAATCTAGAAATAACCAATGGCAAAAGAAGGTCAGGATTGCAATGCCCTGGATTGCAAACATTCTGGCTGTGGCAATGGGTTGCAAATCTTCTTGCAGAAGGTGCTATATCCCTGTGGCAGCCTGTCTTAAAAAAGGCTAGATGGCTTATGGACTGTTCCTAAGATTGATTATGATGGTCTGGGACTCTAAATCCAGGAGAAGGATTTCTATGAGATTGATGTCTTGTATCTGGTGGTCTCCCTGCAGCTTCTACATCTTTGCCACTCCACTTCGACCTTCTTTCTATCCAGAAGGATCACCATATGGAAAAAGTGAAATGTCAGAAACCCCGTATGAGTTTTGATGATTGAATAAGCGTTTTAAGACAGTATAAGAGCTGCTTTATACACAAAGCAAAATGCCACCTGAACTGTTGCAGCATTTAGGTAAGTCCAAAAATTAGTCACCTCCAGATCGTTACTGCCTGTGGTTTGTGGGTAGGTTGATAAAGTAGTGGTGGCAGTAGTGGTGGTTAAAAATGCTGCTGGGGTTCCTGAAAATGTCAATTGCTGCCATTTGAGAATTTTAATTAGACTCTACCTGCTTTCAGCAGAAACATTAGCTGTCGAAAGTGAGTCAACATGAAAGTGAATTTTAGCAGTAACTGGGCTGAGATCACTTAATTCATTTCATGTCAGACCCTTAGAGACAAAAGGCAAAGGATTTTTCCCCTCAGTACATTATGCTGCATTTGAAACTAGGTCACAAATGAAGATGGTTGATATGTGACAGCTAATTCATTGTCAGTATTCTCCCCTCTATGTAAGATGACAGACATTCAGCAAATCAAACCCATTGGGGATGGGTAGCTTCCTATGGGGCACTTTTGCTGATGGCTGGAGAGACACAGAGGCAGCTTCTGTCCCAAGTACCACATAATTTAGATTTGATTTGATTTATTATTGTCACATGTACGGAGATAGAGTAAAAAGGATCATTTCTTGTGTGCTATATGAACAAAACATACCATTCATAGAGAAGGAAGGAAGAAGGTGCAGAATATAATGTTGCAGTTTCCAATAGAGTGTAGAAAAAGATCAGCTTAATGTGTGGTAGGACCATTCAGAAATCTGAAGGAAGCAGGGAAGTGTATGTGTGTATGGTATGTGTTATTTGGTATGTGTTCTCACTTCTATGTATCTTTTTCCCAATGGAAGAGTGTCTGTTCAGGATAGGTGGGTTATTGATTATGCTGGCTGCTTTTGCAAGGCAGCAGGAAGCGTAGATGGAGTTAATGGAGGGGTTCAGGTTTGCATAATGGACTGAGCTATGTTCACAACCTTTTATAATTTGTTGTGGTCTTGGTCAGAGCAGGAACCATTCCAAGCTGTGATACATCTGAAAAAGATGCTTTCTATGGTGCATCTGTAAAAATTTGTTGTAGTGGACATGCTGAATTTCCTTAACCTCCTGAGAAAATAGAGGCATTTGTGGGCTTTCTTAACTGTAGCGTTAGCGTGGAGGGATCAGGACAGGTTGTTGTTGACCTGGACACCTTGAACTTGAAGCTTGACTATTTCTACTTCGTCCCCGTTGATGTAGACAAACAGTTATCCATCAGATGTAAATGTAGATCAATGTTTTCACTGTTGGCACCCGTTGCCAAGCCTCTGTAGCCACCGATCATCATGGTGATGCATATTAGCCAACAGATTAAGATGTATTTCCCTCTGTTGTCAATGGGGGGAGAATCATTGTGTGACAATTAAAGTGTCACAAGAAATACACGCAGTGCTTACAGGAAGTGTGAATTACTCACAAGCTATTCAGATCTTATGGCTATTTAAGGTCAATGTGACTTGAATTAATATTACAATATTATTATTGTAAGTGAATTTTCTTGAGATAGACCTTGCTTATTTTAATAACGTTCAAATTGTATTTTCATATCCCACATTTTACAATTAATTTGTTTGGTGTAACCCAATAAATATTCAGTCAAATAATTTATTCAATTCTAATCTTTATGGAAATGTTATGTTCTATTATCCAGCATCAAACAGAATGTTTCTACTTGTCCTACAGCCGCAGAGCTTCCTCATTTTAAGAGATCTGGTTAGCATAATAATGGAAAGAGCCTTTGTTCGTTGGGAGAAGTGGGTTCAATACTTCAGCACACAACAAAAGCTCAAGTATAAATTATTAGAAACTAATGATATACCTAATCTAAGCTGATTTTTCTGTCCACGTATCTGGTTTGTATATACTTTTATATAGTCTCTTGTTTTAATAAATTGGAAGTGGTGTAATTTAGTTGTGCACAGTCTAATACTGGAACCCAAATTGTCCTCTTAAACTCAGTTAAATAGAGCTACAACCACCAGGCAAATACGCAGACAGCGAATTAGTAAATAGCATTGACATTTATTGATTATAACTTAATGTTAAACAACAATGCAATCATCAATCAATCAAAAATTTATTAATCAACTGCACGCTAAATAATCAAATTATTTAATGAACTAAAATTTATCAACTAATTAAAAGAGGAAGAATGTAGGAAAAGTATACTTAGCAGTTAAGCTTTTCACTGGATGATGAATCCAAAACAAAGGAAAATACAATTTCCCAGACTGACAAAGAAACCATCACTGCATCTTGAGATTTGGACAGGCAGGGATATTTGAACTAGTCCAAGTATTAACCACACTCAACACTCAACTGCCCCTGACATTTGTTGGAAACAATCTTCACACTGATAAGAGAGCATTCAACTATTCCTGAGATCCAAAGTCGTACTCCCAGACTTGCTGGACATAAAGAAGTTCACATAACCCTGTTTTATTACTCAAAAGATGTTGGACAAGATAGTTCTGGCTGCATTTGCCACAAAACCGGAAAATCCTGCCGGAGGTCAACAGACTTTTCCATGGTCAGCCTCTCACCCGCTACGATTCTCATGATGGGCAGAACGGAAAATCAATTTGTTGAAAATAGCTAATTGGTCAATAATTTGACAATAATGTCATAAAGATTAACTCCATTGGTTCTAGATAATTGTTTAAATTGCCTTCAACGTTGAACAATGCCATTCTTTAAGTTATATCTCTTATCTTGTTGACTTTATAGGACTCCTGTTCATTAAGACAGATGAAATAGTCAAGCGCACTGTGTTCCTGATAGGGAGGAGTCCAGGTTTGCATGACGCCATTTCTTTCCCAGCTACTGCAGCCCTTTAATTCTCACATAAGAAACATTAATGGAGAAATAAAGAAGTAACATAAACTGATGCTTATTTAATTGTTGATCTTTAATTACTTTTCCTTCAATTATTAGAGTAATTGAGGTACTTCTAATGGAAATATTTCTTCCTTGTTGCCATTTTGAATAGATTTACCTCGCACTAAGTTGATTTTTCTCTGCACCCTTGCTATGACTGTAACACTACATTCTGCACTTTCTCCTTTCCTTCTCTGTGAATGGTGTGCTTTGTCTGTACAGCACGCAGGAAACAATACTTTTCACTGTATACGAATACATGTGACAATAGTAAATCAAATCAAATCAAATAATGAAGTCAACTGCTGTTAGTGGGTGGCTACTTCATAATATGGCTTTGGGTTAGTTTGTTGTTAAAGGTTAGCAAAATCAAAGTGATTTCTTTCCTGTTCACATGTTGGTATAAAATGGTCAAGTTAAGCAGGGACACTAAATCATCGTAAAATAACATCTAAAATCTAGGCCAGCTAAAGCTACTGATTTACATTTTAACTGTAGTTTCTATGCTATTAAACCATTGAATTGTATTATCCTGTATCTATAAATTTTGCATAATTTCTCATAGTTATTCTTAATAATTGTATTTAATGTTTTCAAAGTGAATCAAGAACCGACACTGTAATTTCCTAACTATAGCTTTTCTTTGGGCAGACATCCCTTTCTAAGTTTCAGCAAAAACCAGAAGGAAAACATGTTTTACCATTTTACTATAAACAGACAAATTAAATCAATTGTAGATTGCAGTGTAATATTGTCTGCCATACCCAAACTGTAAGTCCATAGAGTGGCACAGTGGTGCCACAATGACTAGCACTGCTGCCTCACAGTACCAGGGACCCTGTTTCAATTCCCAGCTTGGGTCATTGTCTGTCTGAAGTTTGCATGTTCTCCTTGTGTCTGCATGGATTTCCTCCGGGTGCTCTGGTTTCCTCCCACAGTCCAAAGATGTGTAGGTTAGGTTGATTGGCCATGCTAAAATTGCCTTTAGTATCCTGAGATGCATAGGTTAGAAGGATTAGTGGGTAAATATGTAGGGACAAGGGGGTAGGACCTGCGTGGGATTGCTGTCAGTGCGTGCGGAACTTGGTTATCAGTTTCTGTCCAGTGATTCTACATTGTTGCCTGCCTTGAAGGCTGCCTTGGAGAACGCTTATCTAAAGATCAGAGGCTGAATAGCCTTGACTGCTGAAGTGTTCCTCAAATTGAAAGGAACTCTCCCGCCTATAGATGTATATACAGCTCAGTATTGCAGCCAAAACTGCTTGGGATTTTTGTTGGGAATATTTCACAGGAGATAGCCAGACACAATTATTAACATCACATCTAGTTTCGGTCAGTTGACAGAACCTTAAAGAAATTCTCCTCCAAATTCCTAAGAGTATAGATAAAGCCTACTTAATTGTCTCTCATTTGTATAATGTATTCAGTTGTTTGGGCTGTAACAGATTTGTTGCTTCACACAGAACACAGAGCTGCATAAGTTAATGCTCTGAATGTAGCGTGCCATATGAATAGGTCACAAGATTGTTCCTTAAGGATGAACTGAAATGGGGGAGTGTTTTTCTGTTACTGCCAATTAGTGCCAAGACTGCATGTTGAACTGAGAATATTTATTTATAGCTTTTTAAATATTCAGTGTGGTGAGATGGCAACAGACTCAGTAAAGGAGGTTGATGGGATTGTGCAAGGCCAGCCACCTTTTTTTAGCTTTAATCTCACCAATGCACCAATAAATTTCAGAGATAAATTTTGGGAGATAAACATCACATCATGGGAGGGAAAGTGAGGTACGTAATAATAGCCAAACTATATTATTATCCCAGCAATAAAATAAAATTTCAAAAACTATCTTTCCCATTATAACAAGAGGAAATTTGCTAGCAGTCACATGCAAAACTGATTCCAGATGAAATCAGTTCATCAACTGAAACAAGAAAGCAACATCCCTAGTCCAATTAAAATATGCTTGGAAGAGCTAAGTCCTACAAGTAAGAGTGAAGCAGTGTAAATCACTCTGCATGTGACTATTCAATGGTAGAAAAAGATTAGTTATAAAAGGTAATAATTACAGAAAGGGGATCACTGACAATGGTAGCCTGATGTTTTTATTTAATGAGGGTAGATAATCCTACGTTTGATCATGAAAACAGAAAATGTTGGAAATATACACATGATTATCACCACCTTTGTTGAGGCTCTTATCAAATTGCAAACAAAGTCAACTGTTTAGGAAGGTGCAAATTTATGTTCCTCACCAGGGGGTTCAGCTGCTTGAGTTTGATGAAGATAGATGGAGGATTATAAACATCACTATAAACAATTTGGACAAAAAAGCCTGTCTGTTCTATAGACATGATATAACTCAATGCAATGTTGCTCTCCACACCATTCGTTCTTCTTTAAACATGGAACAACCACTGTTTTGTGGGAATGAAGGCCCACCCTGGGTATCTGCACTGCCTATGAAGCCTTGGGGGCCATGACACGATGGGCCCTATTTTACCATTGCAAGCGTGAAAGCATGGTAAAATCGGCTGTGAGGCCATTAACTCGATCTGCGCCCATGTCCACACAGATGGCAACTTTACTGAGACCCGGAAATGGCTCTGATCCGACTTGCGCCTGAAATGGATGCAATTGCGATTTAAATGCATTTAGATGAATTTCAATTGAATTAATGAACTGCCTGTCCAACTTTATCAGCATTTCTCCCTTTGCCACCGCATTCACCAATGTGACATCACCCAAAATGGCCCTGCTGAATAGAAGTCTGAATTGGGTGATCCAGCTGCTGAAGAGCGAGTTCAATGCTGCCAACAGCTCTCTGACTCAGATTAGTTATGGGGAATGGTCCAATCACTCACTTGTGGGAGAAGGCAGATGGGTCTCTGGCAGGGAGGAGTCTGTGGCCACTCTGTGGGCAGTCGATAGAGTGGAAGGGGGAAGAGGGTTGCAATCGGTCTGGGTAATGGTGGGGACAGAGGGGAGGGTAGATGGATAAGGGGGACAGTGATGTTTGTGGGGGCCATTGCTCCTGCTTTTCACTCCCGGGCCTCTTTCTCCACTTTGTGCAGCCCAGGAGCAATCTAACATGGGCGCACTTTTTCAACATGTTTTTCTAACTGCGCATCCGCAGTTCAAAGCTCCAATCATTCTGGGCACGATAAGTCCCGCCAACAGCACGATTCAGACTCACAATTTGTTTTTCAGGCTGACCGCGTATGGGGGTGTCAGAAAGTAGATTTCCAAGACGGATCTGAATTGCACCCAGATTCAGCACTTAGAATGAAAATGGTAAAATCAGGCCCAATGAGTTAATCAATTTTCTGCTCAATTTAGGATTATAAACTACATATTGTGTAAAAGCATATAGGACATAGGCATCTCCACAAATAAAGAGAATCATTAAATATCTGAAAGGAAGAGCTTGACTTTGCCTGTAATAACTTGCCTAGTCATTTCTGTTAGGGGGAACTGAATTCAAGAGAGCAATGTAACTGTGGTAACGAGATCATTGACCAAGATTAAAAAGAACTAATTATGTTTTGCTATGTTCATGTTTCTTATTTTACTATCACTTGCTACAATATGATTTAATGGTAAAATTGTTAAAATGTATATTTTGTAAGATTGTTATGCATTGGGACTGTCTCTTTAATTTAAGGTAAAATGGAGGAATGAAGAATGTCACACGACAAGTTGTAAACTCTGCCCAGCAACAAGCTTGAGTAGCTTGGTTGTTAAAGGGGACTTATGTTGTTTCATTTTAGTCTCCAAATCACATGGAGGTGTTAAATCTGTCAAGTTTTATAAATGGTTGTATTAGAAACTATCTATTTAATTTCAAAATAGAATGGAGTGAGTGGTCGAGGGAAAAACTAATTAGTTTTACCTGGGTACAAGGCCCATATGATTCACATTGCCATGGAGATGGTGCAACCACCTCCCTTTTCCCACACCCCCCAACCGCCCCGCCCCACAATCTCTTGTACCAAGCCTACCCTTCCCATCACCTGTGTCACTCCGGGCCCTCACTGACCTCACTCTCCTCTTGCTCCAGGACCACTCTCTGCCTCTGCTCTCACGCTGGGTCCTGGAACTTACCTTGAAAATGACCCTTCCCACTGTTCACTGCTCATCAATCACAAGTTAGCTTTTCCCAACATTTTCAGCAAATGTAGGGAAATACCAGCTTGTGATTGGATGAGCAGTTTTGCAGCATTTTCCAGATGTAAGTCAGTTGAATATCCAGAAATTTTAGTGAAAGAACCTAGAGGGCTGGGGCGATGGGGAGGGGGATGCAATCCAGCCCATGGATTGTAATTTGGATAAGCCTGAGATATTGCATATGCTGACAAAATACCAAGGAGACTCAAAGCCATTGAATGACCACTTTTCAGAACACCTACGCTCAATCCGCAAATGTGACTTTGGCTTTCTGGTGTTTGTTATTTCAATTGTGCTCACCTTTCTATTCTCAGTCTGCTGCAATATTCCAGTGAAGCCCAACGCAAGCTGGAGGAACGCAACCTCATCTCGCAATTAGGCATTTACAGCCTTCTAGACTCAACATAGAGATCAACAACTTAAAACCATGAACTCAGTCCTCCATTTGATTTTATTTTGCCTGGTTCCCTTCTGCTTCTTGTTCTTTATTGTTCTTCTGCTTTAGCATCTACTCCGAACTTAGTCTTTGTCTCTTTCTTACACCGCATCACCATTTCTTTTGTCTTTTGTTCCATGACATATTTGGTAGTTAACATCCTTCACCATCAAACATATTCCTGGTCTCCCCTTTAGTTCCATCTGACCCTTTTCCCTTTATCAATAGCATAAACCCATTACATTTCTACCTCTCATCTGCTACAAAGAAGAATCCATAGAACCATAAAACCCTTATAGTACGAAAGGAGGCCATTCGGCCCATTGACTCTGTACCGACATAATCCCACCCAAGCCCAATTCCCCTTATCCTACACATTTACACTGCTAATTCCTCTGACACTAGGGTCAATTTGGCATGGCCAACCAACCTAACCCACACATTTTTGGACTATGGGAGGAGCACTGGAGCCCCGAAGGAAACCCATGCAGACCGGGCAGAAAGTGCAAACTCCACATAGACAGTGATTGAGGCTGGAATTGAACCTGAGTCCTTGGCACTATGAGGCAACAGCGCTAACCACAGTGTCACCGTGCCGCCCCAAGTCATATTGGACTCGGAACACTAACTCTGTTTCTGTCTTCAAAGGTGCTGCCAAATACACAGTTTTTCCAGCAGTTCCTGTTGTTACCTATGATATTGATTTGATTTATGCTGGTGAATAGATTGGTCATGCTATCTGAATGCAGCAGAGCATAGTAAAGGAGGCTGCGTTGCATGAAACGACAGGTCAGAGATGGATTGAATGTTGGAGATGTCAATGTTCATTAATTAATCCAAAAGAGGAAGGGTGAAAGAGATGGGAAGGTTGAATTTAATCCAGAATTAGTGTGGAATAGTTGAAGCTAGAGACAGGTGTTGAGCAAAGATAGGGCTGTGAAAACAGACTTTGGCAGGTATAGAATCACCAACAAAAAAGCAACAGCATCGATGGTGAAGAGGATGGAATAGACAAATAAAAATTGCAACAAAGTCATTGATGTTGGTAATAGTGGAACTGATAACACTGGTATCCCAGAAATATTTAGCACTCCTATTACACTTCATCTTCATTGAAACTGTCTGAAATAAAAATAGGCTGTAATAATGAGTTTTAAGGATGAATGATTATTTATTTAGAGTGCATTAGATGATAAAAATTGTAAAATTATGGAATCCCACAGTGAGTTATGAGTAAATTGGTTGTCATCATCTCACTTGTCTGATCATTTGAGGAATCAGAGCTACGGAGAGAACTAATTTTCTGATTGGTGTTCTAATGCTGTTACTCATTTTTTGTTTTCCATGACAGTAAAAATACAGCAGGAAAAAAAATTTCTCTCAGAGGGTAGTGAATCTGTGGAATTCTTTGTACAAAGAGCTATAGAGTCTGGGTCATTATACATGTTCAAGGCTGAGATAGATCTTTAATCAGAAAGGCAATCAAGGGTTATGGGGCTAAGATGGGAAAGTGGAGTTGACGATTATATCAAATCAGTCATGATTTCATTGAATGACAAAGAAGACTTGATGGGCAGTTGGCCTATTTCTATTCCTATATCTTCTGTTCTTTTGGCAGGTCGTGTGTTGAGACAAGCTATTCATCTCCCTCAAGCAGTCACCATTGATCCACAGAATTTTGCTGAGACAATACCACTGGCAACTCCTGCAGGGAGAATTTGGGAAACTTTTTTTTCCAAAGATATACTTTATTCATAAAAAATTTCAAATAAACCATTGCAAAATTATATGTCTTGAATTGCAAAAACAGTGCAGAATTCAAACTTTCATACAGTTCTATACAAAGTGCAGTCATATCATTTCAAAACTTACAAGCTATATACATGCCCCAAAAACTGCCGTGTGCCACCACTGCTCAGACCGGCACACAGCAACCACCTTTTCCCAAAAGATATACTTTATTCACAAAACAAAAACAAAAGAAAACTCAAACAACCCTTCAAAATTACAAACAATGCAGAACTATTTTTTTTTTAAATAGTTCCACACAAATTACAGTTACAACATTTCAAAACTTACAAATGTACACATGCCTCAAAAGTTATTGCGTGCCGCTATTTCTCAGATTGGCATACAGTTATGCAAGCCAAGGGTATTCTACAGTTTCCGGGACCTCAGTCTGCCTCCATTAAAAGACCTTAAATTGTGGTCTTTCCCCATCATGCCTTTGCGGTGGCTGCCCCAAGCTCCAGCGCATCCCTCAGCTCATAGTCCTGGACCTTGGAATGTGCTAATCTGCAACACTCGGTCGAAGACAGTTCCTTCAACTGGAAGATCAGCAAGTATCAGGCGGACCAAAATGCGTCCTTCGCCAAGTTGATGATCCTCCAGCAGCAGTTGATATTCATCTCGACGTCCCCGGAAATAGCCTATAGAGCACAGAATCCTGCGTCACCAAGCTGCTTGGAACGAACTTCAACAGATACCACTGCATCTCACTCCAGACCTTCTTTGCAAAGGCACATTCCATAAGGAAGTGTGCGACTGTCTCATCAGCCCCACAGTCGCTTTGAGGGCAACGTGCGGTGCTGCTGCGACATCGAGCGTGCTTAAAAGACTTGATGGGGAGTGCCTTTCTCACCACCAGCCAAGCCAGATCTTGGTGTTTGTATGTAAATTCTGATGATGATGCATTCTGCCAGATGACTCTGACAGTTTGCTCAGAGAACCATCCGACAGGGCCCATCATCTCCTTCGCTGTCAGGGCCTTGAGGATGTTACGTGCTGATCACTGCTTAATCGCCATGTGGTCAAAAATGTGCTTGCAGAAGAATTTCTCCACGAAGAGCAGGAGCTGCTGTACAGTCCAACCACTCGGAGCGTTCTGTGGCAGTGTGGCATGCCAGAGGAGAAATAGTTGGGAAATAACTCGCGCTGCTGGACCGAGGGTGCCTGTGGCAACTTAAAGTGTCAAGCAGTTTCCAAATCCACATTATTACCTCTGCTGACAACTATGTAAGAAGTAACATGGAAGTGACGATCAAACATCACTGTTTGACAGAGATGTCTGTGGCCATTTCTGTGTTTTAGATGATGCGTTTATGGTGGAAAAGTGATATATAGCATTGCGTTATTACTGGCTTATTTAAATTCAGCTGCCCATTGTTTAGCTGAATGCTTTTGCATCTGCAGAGGTGACATCAAAAGACCAAACACAGCATCGAAATCTGGCAATGCAAGTCCCCACTCAATTTGATGACCCACTTACCAATGCCTCCAGAAAATGAGCATATTGTCAGAGAACGCTTTGGATTTTTTTTTTGTTTATTTATTAGCCACAAGAAAGCTTACTTTAACACCACAATGAAGTTACTGTGAAAATCCCCTGGTCGCCACACTCTGGCACCTGTTCAGGTACACTGAGGGAGAATTTAGCGTGGACAAGGTACCTAACCAGCACGTCTTTTGGACCGTGACAGGAAACCAGAGCATCTGGAGAAAACCCACACAGACACAGGGAGAACATGCAAACTCCACACAAATAGTGCCCTAACTGAGGAATCGAACCCGGTCCCTGGCGCCATGAGGCAGCAAATGCGAACCACTGTGCCATTCTGTGCTGCCCATGCCACAATGCTGCCCATGACTCACAATGTTGTTTTGTACTGCAAGGCCTGCATCCCAATTTGAACTTTCATTTTATTGAACAGTCACAATACTCTCATACAAGAAAGACAATAATACTTTTGAGATATATGGCTAAACAATACTAAATGCAAGCAGTACTGAAAACTTCCTAACTCTGAATTCCTACAGTGCAGAGGAGGACCATTCAGACCATTGAATCTGCACCAATTCTCAAAAGAACATTTTACCCAACCTACACATATATTTACCAAAGTTAATCATCCTAACGTACACATCTTTAGATACTGAATAGCATGGCCAATCCATGGTCAATCTACCTAGAACAAAGAACAATACAGCACAGGAACATGCCCTCTGACCCATCAAGTTTGTGCTGACATATATGCTTCTCTAATCTAATATTTTCTTGCCTCTACACATGGTCCATATCCCTCTATTCCCTGCCTATTCATGCATCTATGATGCCTCTTGAATGTTGTTATAAAATCTGCTTCCACCACCTTCTGCAGCAGCACTATCCGGCATTCACCACCTTCTGTGTGGAAAAACTTGCCACTCCTTACATGTCTTTTAAACTTTACCCCTCTCACTCTCAGCCTACGCCCCTGAGTAATTGACCCTTCGACCCTGGGGAAAAGACTCTGACTATCCGCTCTATTAAAGCCTGTCATAATCTTGTAAATCTCTATCAAGTCCCCCTGCATCTTCCAATGCTCCAAGGAAACAATCCAAGTTTGTTCAACCTTTCTTCATAGTCCATATCTCCCTAACCAGGCAACATCCTGGTAAATTTCATCTGCATCCCTTCCAATGCATCAATATTGTTCCGGTAATGTGGCGAACAGAATTGTATGTAATACTCCAAATGTAACCTAACCAAAGTCTTATACATCTGCAACATGATTTTTCAATTCCTATACTCAACACCCTTACCGACAAAAGCTAGCATGCCATAGGTCTTCTTGACCACCATTCCACTTGAATCGCCATCTTCAGAGAACTCTGGATCTGCACACCTGGATCTCTTTATATGCTAATATTTCTAAGATCTCCTCCATTTATTATGTTCTTTCCTTCTGCAGTCGACCTTCCAAATTGCATAACCTCACAATTGTCCAGGTTAAGTCATATCAGCCATCTTTCACTCAGATTTCCATCTGATTTATATCCTGCTGCATCCTCTGACAATCCTCCTCACTGTCAACTGCTCCCCCAATTTATATATATATCTGCATCTACCTTACCTACACATCTTTGGATTGTTGGGGGAAACCAGAGCACCCTGAGGAAATCTATGCAATCATCCACACCGTCAATTAATGTCAGAATTGAACCCAAGTTCCTGGTGTTGTGACGGAACAGTGTTAACCACTCTGCCATTGTGCCTTCCACTTAAATAATCACTGAAAAAAAATCTTCATATTGAATAATGATTTTACAATGTATCATCTTTTCACTATTTGCAGAGTCAAATTATACTGCTAGGTGTATCTTCTAACTAAACCTTGAACAAGAATCAATTTTAATTAGGAAAGCAATTTATAATGTCTATACACCCCATTATTGAGTCCATATTAATATAAAAAGATGAAAATTTATATCCTTGTTTTTTACCACCCTCAGCATATGGATGTCAGTTCCTAATCCTCTATAATAGCTTCAGAGCATTGCTGTGGGAATTATTCAGAATACGCACCTTGCCCTTGTCATCTTCAGCTGCTTCATCAATAGCCTTTCCTCTGTAATAAGGTCAGAAGAAGAGGTGTTTGCTGAGAATTACACAATTTTCAGCACAATTTTTGATACGGGGAGAATGTGCAAATCCTACACAGACTCTCGCCCAAACCAGAATTGAAGTCAGATCTCTGGCTCTTTGAGGCAACAATGCTAACCACAGTCCCACCGTGCAAAACAGCAAAAACAATCCTTTCAGAGCTGAGTGGAAAAGCTGGTTCATTATTCCATCCTTATTGCAGAGTACTTTTATTATTCCTTCATGGAGTGTGGTTGTCACTAGCAAGGATGTCATTTGTTGCCCTAATTGCCCTTGAACCGAAGAGTTTGCTAGACCATTTCAGAGACCAGATAAGAGCCAACTATATTGCCATGAGTCATAGACTCATAGAGTCATAAAATCCCAGTGCAGAAGGAGGTCATTAGGCCCATCGAGCCTGCACTGACAACAATCCCACTCAGGAACAATCCCTGTAACCCAATATATTTACCCTATTAGACCCCTGACCCTAAGGGCAATTTAGCATGACAAATCAACCTCACCTGAACATCTTTGGATTATGGGAGAAAACCGGAGCACCTGAAAGAAGCAGGGCAGACATGGGAGAATGTGCAAACTCCACATAGACAGTGACTTGAGGCCAGACTTGAACCTGGGTCCTTAGTGTTGTGAGGCATCAGTGTAACGACCCCACATGTCGTCACATGCAAAGTATGACAGAATGAAATGTTTTCTTCATTTCTATGATTTGAAAATTGAGGGTGCACAGTAAATTTATGTTGCATGGCAGTGCAATTATTCTTCTAAGTAATCCTGATTTGCAACTGCATGGTCAATAGTAAAGATTTTTAAAAACACATTATTTTCTCTTGGAAGAGGAAAGAAAGAAACATTGTTGAAGTTATTATTTAGCAAAATTTGTTATAAGTTAAAATTTCATAGAAATTTACAGTCTAGTGATGAGCAGATTGGGTTGATTGGCCATGTTAAATTTCTCCTTAGTGTTCCAAGATATATTGGTTAGGAGGATTAGGGAAGTAAATACATGAATTACAGGAGAACTGGATAAGAATCGGTGCATCAAGTCTGGAGAAATAGCCTCCTTCTGCACTGTATTTTATGAGTGGGGTTTTCCAGCCATGCTTGCACCAATGCTGGAAAATCCCACCCAAGGTCAACGGACCTTTGCACGGTCTATATCTCATGATGGGAAAATTCCATCACATGGTTTTAAGTTAATTTCTCAATTAGTTGGTATTACTGAACCTTTTTATGTCATGGTCAAAGCTTTTCTGTTGCTGACCCCAGAATAAGTACATGATTTGGACTTTTTTTTAACCAACTAAGTGTGTGTATATTGCAACGGATTCTCTTTTAGTGTATTCATGCAGGTCAAGCCCATATTAATATGAGACCTCCAAGGCAATAAGGCAATCATTCCATTGGATGACATTTCATTCTGTTTTGAATTCTACGTGATTAAACGTTATCCGTGTAATTCCTACTTGATAAAATATTTATTCAGTGTCTCAAGGGCATCACTTTTGGAGAAAAGAATAACTTCTTGAAGCAGATTTAGCGCAGTTATTTAATAAAGCTGGGCCAGTCTGAGCCCTCTCTTGAAGACCTATATTGCATGAAAAATATAAGTTACAGTTCCTTTCTTTGAACTTTCAGGAAAAATTTGCATTTTATTCTTCCAAAACAAGAAAAAGATTTTGATTCATTAAACTAAAAAAGCTTATTTTAAGCATGACACGTACAACATACAAATCAGAAGCAGGTGTAGGCCACTCGGCTCCTTGAGTCTGTTCTGCCACTTATTAAGATCATGGCTGATTTGATTGTAACCTCACATTCTTGTCTACAGGGCAAAGTCATTAAACATCAAGAGAGAAATTGCTGGCAAATCTCAACAGGCATGACAACATCTATAAGGAGAGAAAAGAGCTGACATTTCAAGTCCAGGTTAAACTTTGTCAAAGCATTTCAGCCTCCACAGTAATTTGCTTTTGTCCAGTGTTTTTAAATAGTTTTTTTGTCTGTATTTGCCACTTTCTTAGAGTAAAAGTTAATTTGTTACCAGAAGTACTGAATTTTCTGGAAACATACAAACATAATGGTAGATCAATAGTGTGCATCTTTAAGTAGCTGTGATAGCATGCCCCTTTAAGGGTGAGTTATCATGGTCACAAGATCCATTGGGCCAATCATGGCAAGGCGTGCACATCCAGAGTGGGAGTGTGGGCCTTCAGGCAGTTGGAGTCCTGGAGTCGTGGAGTTTGGAAACATTGTTTTCCCTGTGTTGTACATAATTATTTTCCCCCAGTTAAATCATGTTTGTTTATCTGCCTTATTAGCTATCAGTTTCTCAGAGCTATTACATTCGATGATGTGGTAAATTGGAATTTTTTTCTGTAGTTTGCTGCAAGTCAGGACAGGAGTGGGAGTCCTTGAATTGCAACCCTTTTGAAGAACATTACTGCAACAATTTGTTAGTGCCAGAATGGTTTTAACTGGGGAGTTGAAACCACTTGATTCTGAAACAGAACAGTGGGTCCAAAATGTGGAACGTCTCTGATTTTTTTTTATGCCAGTGAAATGGAGCGATGGAGTGGGGAAGAAAAAGCAGAAGGTAATACTTCTCACAGCCCGCAGGACTCAAACTTACAATCTGATTCAAAGTTTGACTTCTCCAGAGACCCCAGATACAAAAGCATTCAAACAACTCTCTGCATTTGTCAAAGAACACTATCACCAAAACCATTGGTGATAATGCAATGATATAAATTTAATTCAACAATGAGAAAGCCAGAGGAGACAATAGCGGCAGCATTCATGGCACAGTTAAGGCAGCCAGCTGAGCAATATGAATTTGGATTGATACTCGATGATATGCTAAGAGATAGGTTAGTTAGTGGTGCTCAAAATAAAAGCTATTCGCAGAAATTACCTTGACAAGAGCATTAGAGACTACTCAGGCTGCAGAAGATACTTAAAAAAAGATGCATTAGAGTTGCAAGGCATGCAGGTAGGAAAAGTCAATTAAATTTGTGGGAAGTCTCAGGCAGTCGCGACACTACGGATAAATGTGCTGGAAGTCATAAACCAAAGAGCAGTAAGCAAGACAGGGCACAGGGATACAGAAAGCCATATTTGCAGACCAAGAATTTTAAAGAATGCTGCTGGTGTAGGGGAGAGCAATCTCAGGAGAGATGTAGACAGGAATTTTCCCATTCTGACCATCATGGGAATTGTAGTAGGCAGGACACAGACCGTGCAAAGTTCTGTTGACCTTGGGCATGATTTTCCAGCATTGGGGGAAGGGCAGTCAAAAAATCCCATCTATAAACTTAAAGATGTCATGTGTTTTACCTGTAACAGAGGGGGCATATTAGGATTAAATACCAAATCAAACAAAGTCTGCCAAGAGCCAATAAGAAAACTACAACGCCAGTGCATGGTTTAGAAAAGGACTGTAAAGAAGAATCTGAAGTTTACAGATTAAACAATACTAAAGTGAGCAAGTCAGCCCCAATTGTAATTATGTTCATGACAAACAGTTGACCACACAAAATGAAAGTTGATACAGGCGCCTCTGCCACCATCATAAGAGAGCAAAGGTGGGGTGACGTACACTGGAGAAGCCTTAAGATACTCAGTATCACAGCAGGACCAGTAACCTACCAATATCAATCAGACCAGTTACCTAGTCTTGTGGTCAAGATCAAAGTGTCATGTCTCATAGGCTGAGATTGGATCCATCAGATCCAATTAAATTGATTAGAGATCTTCAGCATTAATGAAGCTGATTTTCATGAAACATTAAGGAAATGCCAAGAAGTATTTCAGAAAGAACTGGGCAAGAGACAGGATATCAAGGCAGAAATCAACATTAATCCCGAACCAACACTCAAATTCTACAGAGCTCCTCCAGTGCCCTATGCTTTGCAAAAATTAATCTCAGATCAAAAAGGAAGGTTTGTTATTATTTATTGGGTGGAAAAGTTTGCTCAGTACAATTATTGACATCACTTTATGATAATTACTGGTAGGTAGGACACAGACCGTGCAAAGGTCCGTTGACCTCGGACCACATTTATTCAGAGAGGACAAAGCCATTCCCCCATCATTTCAACAAGAGTCTACCATTGGGCTCCACTGATACTGGATACATGACTATATGCTCCAACATAAGCCAGCATCTACATTGCTAATATAGATGCTTAAAACTGCCTTATTTTGCCACAAAGTATTCCACTATCACCAATCCTCAAGAAATTCTACTTGCTTTCTGGACGTGTTACTGGTATTGGCATGATAAATCCTTAGAGCGAGGAATTTCAACACTTCATGAATACCAATGGGGTTTAGCAAGTTAGAACAGCCCACCGTCCCCTGGTCTCAACTGGATTAACTGAAAAGTCTGTCCATAGATCTGCTACGAAAAACATTCTGCTCTGCCTTTACAACTTCAGAAGGGTGTCTGGCTGATGTCAAGGAGCAGTCAGGAAGTCTTGGATTATTATATGGGTCTAGAAACACCATGGAGTGAATTCCAAAGAGAAAAGTAGGAGTCTTGGCATATTATGGCACATTGATATTATGCCACAATATGATGTTCAAGGATAATGATTTAGGAACATTTGTTTGGATCAATTATGGCCAAGAGAGTAAGGAGACAATAAGAAGCAATCTAGATCACATGGCAGAAGGCATGACTGAGAGGCTAGGAAGCACTAAATCATAGCAGCACTAGAAAGGGGAATAAATCAAAGAGAGTGAAGTGGGATAAGATTGAAATTGGGTAAATTATCTTGCAATGCAACAATGACTGAGGCCACACTTAACATGCAATCATCTTTTCTCATCACTAGATATAGGGCATCAGATGGTACAAAAGGCACATTGAGGACTGTGACGGATCAGCAGAGAGGTTGGGGAAAGCAAAGTTGAGGAAAGGATACAGTGAAAGACCAGCAGAGATCCACATCGTAGTGTTGAATGGAGATTGGGGCAAGCTGATGGAGAAGAGCAAAAGATATTGGGAAAAACAAGCAAAGGTCAAGGAAACAAAGTCTGGCACCACCATGATGACTTGTGGTAACCAGATTTTAGAGCACAATGGATGGCTACATTTCCTTTAGCAGCTGTCAGTCAAGTTATTGATTATATGATGCCTACTTGTACTTGAGGAAATTTGAGAGATTCATACAATAGATCAATTCAATATCCGGATGGAATCTGCTTTGTGCTTTTAATCTTATGGAAATCATCTTTAGGACAGTTTGTATCAGAGTTGCTAAAGCATTAGCTTATACAGTCATTATAATTATACCAATATAATTACTTGCACAACATTGATTTATAATTAGCTTCAGAATAAAGGCATGACCCTTTAGAACCAAGATGAGGAGGAATTTCTTTAGCCAAAGAGTGATGAATCTGTGGAATTCATTGCTACAGAAGACTATGGTGGCCAGGTCATTCAGTATATCTAAGACAGAGGTGGTTAAGTTCTTGATTTATAAGAAGACCAAAGGTTATGGGAAAAAGATGGGAAAGTGGGGTTGAGAAACTTACCAGCCATGATTGAATGGAGGAGCAGACTTGACAGGCCGAATGGCATATTTCTGCCCCTATATCTTATTTTCTTATTACTATAATCAGTGCTTTTATAATCCATTTACTATGCTTGTAATTCTAGCTATCACAAACATCAATATTCTGAAATGATCATCATTTGATTGTAATTGTTAATAATTAGCAATTACAAGCAGATCACATTTTTGTATAATTCACCAATATGTACTTAGTTTATTGCATTTTAGCTGTCCCTTTATTTTTGTTGACTTTGATTTCTAAAATATTGATATATTTTCTTTTAAAATGCAGCTCATATTTTCAGTTAGCTATAAATGAGACTTCACTCTGTTTTATGCTTGTACAACATTTAAATTTATAATATTAAATTGTTTTGCCCGATTTTCCTGTGGCTCATTTAAGATCATTGAGTTGCAATAAACCATTCAAAATAACTGGGATAATTCATCTTCATAATTTGATGAAAATATACAAAGGTTCCATGCAATCATATTACATAGCATAATATTTCAATTATTCCATTTTGTATAGTTCATTCTATAGCCAAATAATTACAATGCCACGTTTACTTCCTTCACAACCATTCCATCTTTAGCTCCTATTAGGTACAGCTGCTTTTTACAGGATCGGACATTGCAACAGGGAATTCCATGGCCCAGACTTGGCAATCAGTTGAAGAAATTGCGTTTGCCAATAATCTCACCGATATCTATCCTCAAAGCTATTGTGTGATTTTGAGGGGAAAAGTTTTCTAATCCAGCACTTGATCAAATGCAACATCCTCTACAGGACATCTATAGCATCTATAGGCAGAGCAAGAAACGTCAATGTGCTTCAGTCAAATATTTTCTGAGACTGGCAGAATTTAACCAGGAAGTATGAAGGAGAAAATATGATTTGTATTTAAGTCACGTACAGAAAGTAGAATAAAGGGTGGAAAAGATATGGAATTAATGTAGACAGCAAGAGTTAATCAAATATAAAATTATGTCTTAAATCTTCAACACTATCTTTTGAGGGAATGAAATTCCACACTTTAAAAAATCAAAATTTTTATGCTCAAGAGAATGTTTGCCAGTAATTCTTAATTATTACACTATTAGAAATTCACACTTTCCTTTGGCTAGTATCTTTGTTAGAAAACTAATAACCAAGCAGTGAAGTTCACAACTTCATGGACATAATTCTCCCATCCTGCCCACCACTGGAATTTTAATGAATGAGTTACAGAGAATGTGAAACCCCATTGATGGTCAGATGGGAATTTCCGACTTTTATATCAGTGCGGCTGGAAAATTCCACCCTGCATGTTCTTCAAAGACAAAGCTATCAGCAACGTTTATTAGAGTGCAGCCTACAGAGAAACAAGGTATTTCCAACAGTGAGTTCCAGAATTCTATATTTAATTGCACACTTGCAGACTCCAGAAATTGCCATGGTTCAAGAATGTGCCTTGTCACCACCTTCTCAGCCAATCTTGGATCCAATTTTCCACATTCCTTTTGATCCAATAGGTCTTTGCCTTTCCAGAAGCCTGCCATGTGTGGTCTCATAAAAAACCTGGCTAAGTGCTTACGCAGATTAATGCAAATGTATTGACCTTTATTGTTACTTTCTCAAAACATTCAATCTGGTTAGTCTGACATGACCCAGTCATAACAATTCTACTTCGGTTGACCATGATTAATCTGTGTCTTTCTCAATGACAATTAATACCATCCATCATAAAAAATGATTAATACTTTTCACAAGATTAATTGTCAGCACTCCTGCCTCTATATCACAAAATTTCTTGTTCAAGAGCGATTTCAGGGCTTCAGTATAAAATTCGAAACAGACGATCCAGAGCAGTACTGAGGGAGTGCTGCACTGTCAGAGGTTCTACTTTTCAGATTGCACCTTGAACCGAGGTCCCACCTCTTTGCTTGGGTGGATGTAAAAAATCCTATGGCATTGTTTGTAGAAGTGTAGAGGACTTCTGACCAATATTAATCCTTCAATTTACAAAGCAAAAAATAGATTATCTGGTCATTATCACATGGTGGTTTGTGAGAGCTTGTCATGCATATCTTGCCATTTCTTACACTACAATGGGTGGGATTTTCTGGCTCTTCCCTCCTGCTTATGATTTTCCAGTCCTGCTGAAGGATTATTCATGATGTACAGATGCCGGCGTTGGATTGGGGTGGTAAGAACTCAGTAAGAATTTAGCAACACCAATTTATAATCCAACCGATTTATTTGATAGTAAAAAAGCGAGCTTTCGACTCTTGTGTCTTCTTCAGGCAAATGCAGTGTTCTGGTCTGCAATAGCACACATCAGCACAGACAGTCAGAGATTGCTGATTAGAATTCGAATCCTTACATCTAACCTGCTATTGAAGTGTTAAAGTGGCGAACAATGTGTGTGAAGGGAATCCTGGATTATTCAGCAGTAGGATGATTGAGCCACACTAAATCACTGGGACAAGAAGATTTCACCCTAAGTGAAAATCATTCTGGATGGCATGGTGGGGAAGCGAGTTCCGGTCAGGTGTAATTTTCCTGAACATAAGGCTTGACAGTGAGTGAGAAAAGTGGCATTGAAGCCATCGGTTGTTCCAGATGAGGTAGCTGGCAAGTTGTGGGAATGCTCAAACTATTTCAGAGTTTCAGAACTATTGCAGGAAGAATATTTGGCGGAATGGGTCTGTGGTGATATATTAGATTTGTTTTGACATTATCAAGGCTAGGCTGAGGCTCTTCAATGCAGAATTGAACAGACTAAAAATAGCTTGCACATCTGGTGCAGAGTGGGCAATGCCAGTGCAGTCATCTACAAATTAGTTATCTACGCAATCATCTATGATAGCCAGTTCAGTTTTGGCATGGACACAACTGAGGATGAAGAGTTTTGCATCTAAGTAATATTTAATACTGTCATAAATCCTGGTTGATGTTATCTGTGAAGATGTTCCAACTTGGAAACACTGATTTGTGGTATAAGTTTTTTTTACAGAAATGGTGTAAGGAGCCACATGTGATACCATTGAATACAGTCACACTATAACACTTATTAAAGATTATTATTACAATAAAGAATAGGCATATATACACAAACAGGACTATGGTGATCTAAGAATTTACATGCAAGAATAGTAAACACACGCACAAAGTTTAAGTAGGAATTACCCTTCTGATCCAAAGCACATTTTGAGATCTGAACTCCTTTAGGATTTCCCTCTGCCCAAACAACAACCAATTCAATTGATCTTTAAGTAAAGGCCAGTTTATTGTGACCACCCTGTATATGATGGAATCGTTATTCTGGAGAACCCTCTTCTCGGTTCAACAGAGGTATATGTTATAACTGCCTCCACAAGATTCTTGCACTCTTTCTTCTAGCCTGCTAACCAGCACCAACCAGCTCACAGGCTGCCAGCTGGACCCTGCACCTCAGGCTGATAGATGGATAGAAGATCCTGCTTCCATAAAAAGATTGCCAATTATATCTTTATTTTCCTTATGAAGACTCTCTCTATCTATGTAGTTTGGCTTTTGTTTGTTCTAACATTAACATATATATGCCTTCCCTGAATGGTATTGTCACCTGCACCAAATCAGCAGAATGATGTATTTCTTTTTGGTCTGTCAACAACTGCTAATCTCATTATTGGGATTAGCCATCCTGTGAAAATACCTTTTGAAATGCTTCTAATCTGCTGGCACATCCATGACAATGCTGACACCAGAGGGCGGCTGATCTTTGATGAGGTGATTAGTCACTGTCCAGTAAATTGTAAATAGCTTGGTGGTTATCACACAGTTTTATTTGACACCAGTTTTAAATTTATTTATTATTGTCACAAGTATGCTTATCTTGCTTACACAGTGAAAATCCTCTAGTCGCCACACTGCAGCGTCTGTTCAGGTAAACTAAGGCAGACTTAAGTATGGCCTACGCACCTAAGCAGCACATATTTCAGACTGTGAGAGGAAGCTGAAGCACCCAGAGGAAACCCACGCAAACACAAGGAGAATGTGCAAACTCCGCACAGACAGTGACCCAAACCAGACATCAAACCACATCCCTGTTGCTATAAAGCAGTAGTGCTATCAACTGTGCCACTATGCTGCCCTAGAAATATACTTTAATCACGTTCCTTTTTAGGATGTTTCTAACAGGAACCAAGATGTCTGTGACTGTTGTCCTTTCTTGCTGCTGAGACACTTAATTGATATCATGCTGATTTAAACTAGTCTAATGCAGTATTCTGGGGTGTGGTGGTTCTTTTGGGATTGCTGAGTGCAGCTTGATTTGAGAATGATTGACAGGCAATCAAGTCAATAAGGTTGTTAAGAAGGCATACGGAGTCTTAGCTTTTATTGGTAGGGGGATTGAATTTCAGAGCCGTAACGTCATGTTGCAACTGTACAAAACTCTAGTGCGGCCGCACATGGAGTATTGTGTACAGTTCTGGTCCCCGCATTATAAGAAAGATGTGGAGGCATTGGAGAGGGTACAGAGGAGGTTTACCAGGATGTTGCCTGGTATGGAGGGCAGGTCTTATGAAGAGAGGCTGAGGGATTTGAGGTTGTTTTCGTTAGAAAGAAGGCGGCTAAGAGGAGACCTTATTGAAACATATATGATGATTAGAGGTTTAGATAGGGTGGACAGTGATAGCCTTTTTCCTAGGATGGAGAAAGCTAGCACGAGGGGACATAGCTTTAAATTAAGGGGTGGTAGTTATAGGACGGATGTCAGAGGTAGGTTCTTTACCCAGAGGGTGGTAAGGGTATGGAATGCCCTGCCTGCTGCAGTTGTAGATGCGCCAAGTTTGGTGGCGTTTAAGAGGTTAGTAGATAAGTTTATGGATGAAAAGGGAATGGTTTAGGTTAGAAGGTCATTGCTTTTTCTTAATTGGTCAGCGCAACATCGAGGGCCGAAGGGCCTGTTCTGCGCTGTAATGTTCTATGTTCTATTAGGTCAGGTAAAATAGCTAGGGACTTTTTTCTACAGAAAAGTCCAAGTTTTAGTTTCATTTCCCAAGTTGCTGTTAGAAGCTGGTGAAAAAGATAATGTTTCACTCTCTCTCTCCAGAGACTTGCAAAGTTCCAGGACTGGAAAGTCTCAGAGATTTGATCCAACATTCAAAGATCCAATTCATAGCAGGTGTTTAAAAGCTGCAAATCCAGCATCGCATTCTTTCTATGCCAAGTCTAAAGAGGGCTGTACGTCTGTGGGATGACTTTGAACAACAGAGATAGTTAGCTGTTAAGATTAATACTGTGCTATGTTCAAAACTTTTAATTGGTAAAAGTTATGCTAATTTCTTTTGATTTTATTGTAATTATGTTCTTAAATAAATTTTGATAAATGCTATCTAATTGGTCATTTTGAATCATAGAACCTTACAGTGCAGAAAGAGGCTCTTCGAGTCTGCACCGAACACAATCCCATTCAAGTTCTATCCTCATATCCCTACATATTATACCCACTAGTCCCTCTAACCTACACATCCCTGGACACTAAAGGGCAATTTCTTAGCATGACCAATCAATCTAACTCGTACATCTTTGGACTGTGGGAAGAAACCAGAGCACCTGGAGGAAACCTATGCAGACACGAGGAGAACATGCAAACTCTGCACAGACAGTGACACGAGCCGGGAATCAAACCCAGGACCCTGGAGCTGTGAAGCAGCAGTGCTAACCACTGTGCTATCCAAACCTGGAGTGAAACACCTTCTTCTCATCAATGCCAAATTCAAATCTAAAAATTTAGGCTAACTTCATAAAACACTCTAGAGTTTCTGACCTGGGTCTTAACATATATCATTGAGAACTTTTTTGACCTTAATTTGCCTGGCATCTCCTACCAGCTTTGCTGCCATGAGTCTACATGTCCTATCATTAGGTCAAGGTGATGATTCATGACAGCAAAGGAATGTGGACCATTTTAAATTTGCTACTTACAGTCTTGGTTATAGGAAGTATAATTTTGCATTTAGCTGAATGTCCAGAGATTGATTGCTTGTGGCAACACTATGCAAAAATGCTAGCCTTTTTATTCCAGTGCTATAAATTACATTTCAGACTTCAAATGATGGATTTTATGTATTCCTTTGAAACACATTCACAATATTAGTATGCATAACAACCACATTTATTTTTTGCTCTGGAGTGTTTTTAAACTTTATTACCATTCCACTCTTAAAAGGACAGAACAAATTTTATTTTTTGCTGGGGGGAATGAATAAATGTTTCAAGCATTTTTCCTTAAGAACAGTCAGGCAAAGAGAGAAATAGTTCTGGAAAATTGTTTCTACAGAACTGCAAATGAACCAGATTGTGACTTGCCATAGAAATGTATTTCAATGTATAGTGTAATGTGTACTGTGGTGGAAATTGCCCGTCAAACTTATCAGTATATAAATAACATAATTTTCTCTGCATAAGCAAAACTTACATTTCCTTATAAGTAAATCACAATGTCAGATGATGTCTTGTGAAAGTAATTTATTGTTAATAACTTCCACTGGTTTGTAACTGGTTGTGTAACCACTTAATAAAGCTTTCTGCTTAACAATCCATTTTCTCTTCCAAGTGATGTCAATGACATTGTTTTAGGTCATCTCTTAAATTAAGAGCATAAAACTGAGCTTCCTATAAATTTATGAGCCAGTGTTCTGTTTTCAGTCAAACATACTGACAAATTGCCTTTCAATTAAGTCTTTTTTTCTGTTATCTAATGGTCGCTTACTTCAGGATGTGCAATTGCCCATCCACTATCACTCCACTGCTGAAGGAAAAGATTCCATTTGGTTAAAAGCACAAATCGCAGGTTCAGTAGGAATGTTTCTGTTGATGGTAAATGAACAAGCAGGAGCTGGAATGTTTGGCCTTGCCAATCACACCACACCATTTTCTACTGCACATTCCTCAATGTCATGTTTTCAATGTTACTCTCCAACTTGTGTAAATGAAGCTGATGCCAAACATATTGGAAATGAGTGTCAAGTGTGTCAGCAACATTGGTCCAGAACTGCTGTGGAGTGGCCTTCATTGTCGTACTGCCACCCTGTTCCTTTCCCAATCTCCTGACTCGATCCTGCTGAGAGATGTGCAGTGCAGAGGCTGTGAACTCCTTCTAGTCTAGTGCGAGGCTCCCTTTCTTACCATGCTAGCTGTTATAAACTGACTATGTTTAATAGACCAGAAACTTTAAAAAGCCAGGGACACAGTTAACGTGTTAGGTAAGTGGGTGAGGGGTTAGAGCGGCCGAAGGTGGTTAGGGAATGGCAGGTGGCATCAGGAGGGACAAGAAGGAAGGCCAGAGTAAATTGATCAGATAGTCAGGGTTGGGGGGGGTGTGTGTGTGTGTGGGGGGGGGGGGCAGTTGCTTGGCGGGGAATGGTTTGGGTAGTCAGTAGGGAAAGTTTTGGCAGTCAGAGGGTGGGGGATAATTGGAAGGATTGGAGAGGTTGGGATTGGTTGGGTATATGGGTGGATAGTCGGAAATGGGAGGATAGTCAGGTGCTGTGGGTAGTTGAGTAATCGGGGTTCATTGGGGGGGGCAATGTGGGGGTAAATATATGGTTGGGAGGTACTTGGGGAAGTGGCTGTAGTTGAGGGGTGTTAGTGCTGTATTCAGAGGATAGGGTGGTCAATGAGTGGTTCAGGGAATAGTAAGGAAGTAGGGTAGTCAGGGTTTGCGAGAGTAGACAGGGGCAATGTAACTTAGCCAGAGTTATCAGGTGCCTGGGGTATTGGGGCTGTCATTGAGAAGTATTCAGAGTGTGAGGGGATAGTCAGCGTGGGGGGCGGAGCTCGTGGTGATGTTGGCAAGTGGTTGGCACTGGAGGCATAACCGAGGGTTTGGGGGTAGTCAAGGGAGGGGAGCATCGTTGGGGGATCCAGTGGGAGTTTGGAATTGGCCAGTGCTATAATTTGAAGCGGTTTTTATGCTTCCAACTTTTCCTGTGTCCCTGCTCTGCTAAGACAGTTGAAACCATTCAGAGTGTTTGACTTAAATCAGAATATCAGATGGTCCCCAATGCTGGGCAATTCCAAGCAGCCTTTGCATGGGGATTTCTGGGAGATGTTGGGATGCAGACTAGGATTTCTCTGGGATATGCATCCTGCCTCTGTGGAATGGAAGTGTTGGACCATTGTCATATATGGTGAAAGGAATCCTTACAGTACACAGTTTATTTTAAATGGGTATTTTCTTGTGAGTAGGGGATTTGCTTTCAGATCAACTCTACACAGTCTTTTGTGTTTGAAATCAATGATTAAAATAGACACGCCAGGAAGAATAGCTGGTACAAGGGCTGTACTGACTGCATCTGTGTCTGCCATCAACTTTATTTGTAGATCCTTGGTACATTTACCTGGCAACAGCCAAGTAGAACTATTGGTTCTATAACTTTTGGGTCAGCTTCAGAATTGCAAAATTGTGCCAACTGCTGTATTTTGTTTCTAAGCATTCTTGGGACATAGGCATCACTGGCTGGCCAGCATTTATTGCCCATCTTTAGTCGCACTTGAGAAGGTGTTGGTGAGCTGCATTCTTGAATTACAGCAGTCTATGTGCTGTGTATTGATCCACAAAGCCATTAGGGAAGGAATTCCAGGATTTTGACCCCATGATTGCGAAGAAGTGGCGATATATTTTCAAATCAGGATGGTGAGTGGCTTGATGGGGAACTTGCAGGTTCTGGTGTTCCCATGTATCTGCTACTCTTGTCTTTCCAGATGAGTCATAAGTTTGGAAAGTGCTGTCTAAGGATCTTTCATGAATTGCTGCAGTGCATCTTGTAGATAGTACATACTGCTGCTATAGGTGGAGGGTGATGGAGGAAGTGGAGGTTTGTAGATATGATGCCAATCAAGTAGGCTGCTTTGACCTGTATGGTGTCAACCTTCTTCAGTGTTGCTGAAGCTGCACCCATCTTGTGTCTTGTAGATGGTGGATAGGCACTGGGGAGTCAGGATGTTGATAGGTGGAATTCAGTGACGGTAACATCATTGTATGAAAACTAACAGACAAAAGCCTAAGTATAGAATGAGTGAGTAAAGTCACCACCTCCTTCATTATTATACCCATCAGCTCTCTCATTGGCATCATCTGAGATGTTCTAACCAATATTAGAGCTTTGGAGTTCTCTACCCGAGGAAGAAGTCAGATCTGGGTCATTGAATAAATTCAAGATTGAGTCAGACAGATTTTTGATCTAAAATGAAACCATGGGCTCTGAGATTAGAAAGAAGAGTGGAGTTCTGGCCATAATCCAATCAGCCATGATCTTAACTGAATGGTGGAGCAGGCTCGACAAGTCAAGTAGCCAGGTTCCACTCCCATGTCTTGTGCTCCAACATAATAAATGTTTCCCTTTGCCCCACACTATTATCTTCTCAGTCAGTACATCATGCAGGTAAAAGCTAGGATAGACTGATTGTGCAGTAAATGCACATCAGTAGTCAGTGGGCTCTTCCACAGCACATACTTACTGCCTGAATTACATTCAACAGAAATCTCTAAACTCACGTGCTATATGATGATTCTTAATGCAGTGATAAACTATGAAATGAAATTCATTAGCTTATTAGTCTATCACTCTTGTAGCTCTTAAACCTCAACAATTAGTGAGTTTTACACTATCGGTCTAACCTACAAGTCTGAAATGTCAGGCAGCCAGGAATATGTGACTCACCTCAGTGTATTCAAAAATGATTTAATATTTAATTAAATATTGTCCTACAGGAATATAATTAGCCAGTAATTTGTAATTGAGAAAACTGCTTTCTTTTTTCCCTTCTGTCTTGTAAAACACAAATTAACACTAGTAAACATTGCAGGAAGCATGTGCATCGCAAGTTCAGGATTGAAGTTTCCTATTCCATCCTCTCTGGTCTTCCAGTCACAATTCAATCCTTCACAAACCTGCTCTTTTGACATGTTATAGCTGACGTATACATTGCTCAGAGTTTTGTTGGCTCTCAGTGCCCCAGTGAATTGATTCCCACAACCCTGTTCCATATATTTGAGTCATCAATTTCAAATGCCAGTCTCTTTCCAAAGTTCAGATTCTTCTGGCATTAGATTGCTTTAATATTGAAGTCCAATCTTTCAATCACTACAGTCCTGCCTCCTGGAGCTCTCACCCTAAATTATTTTTCTATCAATTTCTCTCTTCCCTGAAGAACATTGTATTGAGATCGTGACTTTAATTTTCTGCAAGTTAAGGATTCCAAGATAGTGGAGTGGAACTTAATACCAGGGCAGATTCAATGGGCTGAATGGCCTATTGCACTGTAGGGATTCTATGATTCTATGAAGAATGTGCCTCCTGCTGGCAAGTCAAGAAGTGAGCTACACTTAGGTATCAGAAGCAGTGGCGCTTACAATCATATAGAAAATATTAAGTGTGTGCAGTAGTCCCTGCAATCACAAGGTGTGCTATTACTCTCAGCAGCCTGCCCCTCTATCAGCTGCTGACATTAAGGTTGCAGCAAGCTGTAGCAGTGATAAAAGAAAAAGTAAAAAGTATTGAGAGCACAGGTGCTGCACAGGTGCTGGGTAGTATTGTGGTATGCAAGTTGTTTTGATATCACAAAATATTTTGTTCACTTATTATTGTGTGCATTATGTGTTTTGGTTGGGATGTCCTCCTTCAGAGGGCCTATTGCACTGTCATGCTACATGTTTGGCAATCGTTGTTGAATAAAAAAGACTGAGGGTCATCTCACCTGTATAGGCAACAAAATGGCTGTATGTTAGAGTACTGCATGGTAATATATCAACATATCCGCTTCAGTGTGATTTGGACAGGCTGAGTGAGTGGGCAAATGCATGACAGATGCAATATAATGTGCATAAAAGTGAGATTATCCACTTTAGTAGCAAAAATAGGAATGCAGATTATTATTTGAATAGTGTAAATTGAAAGAGATGGATATGCAGCAGGACCTCACTGTCCTAGGCATCATTCAAGGTAAGCACACCTGGAATATTGCGCACAATTTTGATATCCTTATCTGAGAAAGGATGTTCTTGCTATCGAGGGACAACAGAGAAGATTTACCAGGCTGATTCCAGGGATGGCAAGACTTTCATATTCTTCTTTCCTTTGCAATGCCAGGTTGTGCAGGGTACAACAGAAGTTGACAATCCCACACACCTTCTGTGGCATATCATATTGGAAAGCTTCACTGGAATGGTCAGTACATTGAAAGTGCATTTTGTGCAGCCCTTTGGCATGCTCAATGATTGACCTTGTTGAGCAGTGTCCAGTATTGTAACGATCCTCTACAGGGCTGTGGGGATGACACATATCCATCATGAGTCACACTCTGAGGGAATAGTCCAGGTCACTAATCTCATCCTACACTTGGGCAGGGCCCCCAAATAGCTGTGGCAGCTGGAAGTTCCTTCAGATATATCTATCATGAAAGCTCCTTGGGACATTAATATAATACTCATTATTTAATGAGTATAATTACTCAATTATACACCTGCATAATTCTTTTCCAGTGTTAATAGACAACCTAATTGTTAAAGGAGAGAAACCGCTCCACTTTATAAATGCAGCCGGCTGTTCCCAGGGGAAACCTAATGTGTGCAGTTGAATGTACCTTCTATCTGTGAAAACCAAGTAATGGCCCTGATGCCAACTGTTTTATTTGTCTGGCCTTCGATTCCTGTGGGGAACCTGATTAATTTTTGGCACTTCTAATAGGAAATTCATAGGAAACCTGTCTCTGCAAACGGTTTTTGCTATTTTTATACAGACTGACAGGTCTAATATGTGACTTGCATAAGTTCAAAGTTTATTTATCCAAATAAAGGTGGTGTGTTGAATTACATAACTGGTGTTTTCATCTGACACTTTGAAGTGCATCCTGTTTATTTTGGAAGAGGTGACATCAGAACACAATAGAAGGATAATGGGATCAAATTTGCATTCACTTAACACACATGAAGTTTTGATTTTTCATTTGTCATTGTAAAACAGAAAGACAAGTTGGCTGTAATTATATATTTTTTTAATTGATGCTCTATCTTTAAACAAAGAGGTATGTGTATTTCCCAGATAACTATGAAGCCTGTATTTAATTAGCTATTTGCTTGAGACTCAAGACTATGTGCTTCAGAATGCCAAAGGTCTGATTTGAGGTGACCATTTTACAGACATTGCGCCCAAAATTTTGAAAGCATTGTCTGAAAGTTCATAATATACTGGTGCATGACAACACGTTGACATGCCAATCATCTTCGACAATGAAAATGGCCTTGTCTGGTTCTATCTGAACTTCTCCCTCAGCTGGTGGTGCCTGACGGCCTTGTGGCTTATGTTGTGTAAGAATGGCTCTCTTTTATAAATCCAAATGTGGGCCGGAGGTTGCAAAAAAGATCGGGTGCATGAAATCCAACCCAAATCCACAAAATGAACTGTGTGAAGAAGAAACGTTGATTGCTTTTCATTCCTCGAATAGCTACAGTTGATCATTAGGAATGCATGAACCTCCCATGGGCCAGGCCCAGAATTCCTCCTATCTCATGATAGGATCCCTACAACAATCTGATCCTCTGAGAGGTAAAAGTTTCCCCACAGAACTTGATCTTCAACAAGGTAGCAATTTCTTCACAGCCATATTGATGGGCACTAACACTTTAGCCCAGCAGCTCCAGTACGTCCACATCCACTCTCCCTCTGTCACTCTCCCTTGATGCTTCCAACATTATTCTGCTTCTTCCACTGAAATCATCAGCCATAACTCTTGACCCAGAGTCGCTCACACTCTACTCTCCCTTCCTTTGTCATGATGTGGCAGGTGGTACATGCCATGCCAACTAAATCCCAAAAGGAAATTTGGCTAACTATTATAAAGATTTCCAATTTGTATTTTGTTATGAGAAAATACATATTCTGAAGCCAAGGGTCAATAATTCTAGCAAATATTTGGAGATTCGAAACAGCAAATTAAAACATTTATTAACAAAAAAAACTTAAGCACACAAGCTTACATTTATATAATTAAAATTAATCTTGTAAATAGTTTCCCAAATACTTTTTACTTGGTACAACTCACAAGCAAACATCACTTTTCGGCAGCAAACCCTATAGATTTTTGTACTATCACTTCCAGGCTATGGGCCAAGCTCTGACAAATGGGATTTAATGTGGCCAGATCTTTGTTGACCAGTATTGACCCAATGGGCCAAATGGCATCCTTCTGTGTTGTAAATGTTCACAAATCCATGAATAAAAATCCCAGTAAATTTATCATGTGGCACCTACTGTTACTATTGGGAAGATATATTAGAGAGCTTCTCCCTCTCCTTCTGATTCTCACTCCACTGAAAAGGATTCCAAGAGCTTTACAACAAAACTCTTCTCTGAAAACAACAGCCAATATTATGGGAATGCTGGTGATTGGTCACTTTGTTTCTTTTCTTAGATCTCTCACAGCAGAGACGTCAGACTCTTACATGCCCTCCCCCAACCTTCAGTATATTTATTTTCTTTCATCTTTAAAATCATAGTTCACAACATCTCTCTGAATTTAACTGTCTTCAAAACATAAAGATTTTTCATGATTTCTATTACCTCCACTCTTGAGTCAAATAAAACTTAATAACATTGCTTAATTCATTTTTGCCAATTGTAAAACTCCTTTTGATTTTTCTTTGAACTCTAACAACTAAACACAACAAACCTTCCTTATCTCCTCTGTGCAAAATTCTTTCCATGTTGTGTTTACTTATAGCACATCTGACTTTGGTCATCTCCACTCAAATACCAACTTTTCTCACCTTTAATGATTTAAACCTTGCAGCTAACTGCTTTCAGTTTAATTAAATTAACCACAGGGATGCAGCCTGATACATGCACCAATATACTTACCATTGCAGGCACACACATACACACGCACCCATCCCCATCTCATGCTATTTCACAGAAAATCACAAAAATATTCAAATAAATATTTTCCTTTTCATACCTTGACCTTTCTGCCATTCCCATGGAGGGTCTCTCTATCACCCTTCACCGACTATCACTTTCCTGCAATCTCCCTTAGAGATCATTAACCTGCTTAATATATGATTGGACATGCCCTGTTTCAACTCAATGGCCAGAATTCCCTGACTGTTTACGTCAGCGGGATTTTCCAGTCCCGCCATAGCCCACCCCGCCCATGGGTTTCCCGCCGGCATGGGGTAACGCCAATGGGAATTCCCATTGGTAGCGATGGGGCCAGAGGATTCTGCCACTAGGAAACAGCACACCATGTCCCACTGGCAGGAAACACATGGCTAGGAGGCCGGAGAATCTTGTCCAACATTTTTTCTCTAAATATTAAAATGATAGAATCATAGAAATTATAGAGGCCACTCGGCCTTTTTCTGTACTGTTGATCTGTCATGTGCTGTGCTGCTGCCTCACAAAAGTTGAGACCACTATGATGATGGACATAGCCCTCTACACTGGAGCCTAGTTCCCTTCAAATGTTTTCTCTGCCTGGCCTCAAGTCTGTTGATGCCTTGCTATGATGCCGCTTGAAGGCCTGATCATAAACTCCATCCTCTTTCCAGACCAACTATTGAACAGCCCACTCTCAATCCCTTCCCCATGATCATTTTTAACCACTGGATCTTCTATTTACATTTGATAATGTTCCCTCATGTGCTATGTTAGACAAAGACAAAAGCTCCCAACACTGCACAACCTCTCCTGATTCATACCATCTTCAGCAGGAAACAAGAGGTACAAATTTTCATGAGTCACTGGCTTAATCTTGAGGGTATGCTTCCCAATGAATAAGTACTGATAATATGCCAATGAATGGTAAATACTTTCCCTCCATCAGGCAAGGTGTTGGTTGGCTTTATCTCACAAATTCAATCCAACGTTGGGAGACTGAGATTTTCAACTCTTGTCACTACGTTTCCCATTCTTCCAGTCCCCATTAAATATAGCACATTAGCTCAGAATTTTAATGATGCTGCATGGATCTTATGAGTGTGAAGCGGATGTCAAAGCATCCAATCTGGCAAGTGAAGTGAACTGAACCTGCTGTGCCAGAGCAACCTATCCCAATATATTGGTATAGGCATCAAACAAGACAGCAAGGGCTGAAACAGCCATAAGGCAGTTTTCATGAACAAATAGTAATCTATTATCTTTTTGACAAGATGATTTCCATCAATGCAGCCAGCGCAGGACTGGCTATAGATAAGAAATGAATTCCACAGGCAACTGCAGCATAAATAGACCGCAGTGAAGTACGACTAATAAATTAGTCTTTAAAAATACTTGCCAGTGCCTGAATTTGGAAACTAGAGTTACAGGAATACTTCTCTCAGCACAACATTAAAACCATGGGGGGCCATCCCATCCACTTTTTTGAGCTCTGTTCCAATTCCTTCCTGTCAATCAAAGTTGCTTCCATCTTCCCAATCACTTATCACTGCTGTAAATCCCAACAAGACACTCACTGAGAATTCAAACTGGCTTAGCCAGTGTTACCTGGGGACCCTAACAGGCATCAGCAGCTTAATCTGATATGAATCTAATCTAAGGATCTTTCTATGTTCCCAGTTCTAGCTGATCACACCTAGCAATGCTTTCTAACAAAAGTACTTTGTTATGATTCTATAAGGTATTTGGACAGATACATGAACAGGAAAGCCACGTGGATGGCAGCACAGTGGTTAGCACTGCTGACTCACAGTTCCAGGGACCTGGGTTCAATTCCCTGCTTGAATCACTGTCTGTGTGGTATTTGTACATTCTCCTTGTGTCTGTGTGGGTTTCCTGTCACAGTCCAAAGATGTGAGGATTAGATGATTTGCTAAATTGCTCTTGGTGTTAGAAGGATTAGCAGAGTAAATAGCTAGAAGAGGACACGCGTGTGCTTGTTGGGCTGAAGGACCTGTTTTACGTTCTTTGTTCTAAACTTGTGGGGTCATAGAGGTAGGTCCAGGTAGGATTGTGGTTGGCACAGACTTGATGGACTGAATGACCTCCTTCTGTACTGTTGGGTTCTATGATTCTATAGGAAAGGTTTAGAGCAATGCTGACAAGTTGTTAGCTTAGACAAGCGTTTTGGCCAACATGGACTAGTTTGGGCTGAAGGGCTTATCATCATAGAATCCCTACAGTGCAGAAAGAGGCCGTTTGGCCCATCAAGTCTGCACTGACCATAATCCCACCCAAGCCCTACCCCCATGTATTTACCTGTTAATCCCTCTAACCGACGCATCTCAGGCCACTGAGGGGCAATTTTTAGCATGGCCAATCAATTTAACACGCACATCTTTGGAGTCTGGGAGGAAACTGGAGTACTGGGAGGAAATCCACGCAGATACAAGTGCAAACTCCACACAGATAGTGTCCCAAGCCGGGAATCGAACCCAGAGATGTGAAGCAGTACTGCTGACTACTGTACTACCGTGCTGCCCATGCCGTAGATTCTATGATTTTAATTGTAAAACCACAAACTGAGAGAATAGGAAGGTCATCACAAATCTATATTTGTCTTCTTCGCTGTAAAGATGCTGAGCAAAGTTTTGATGTATACAAATGTAAAGTTAATTGCAAAAACTGAAGGGTTTTCCATAAAGAGGAGAGCTAAAATGTTTACAGAACTACTTTTTGTATATTTTTCCTTTTGCAGATTTTAATAGAATAATTCACATTGGTAAAAAGCAGATTTATATTGGAATGTGACAAAAGAGACGATTTTGATCTTTTTTGGCCCATAATCGTATGTTGTCATAAATAGCATTTGCTACCTATCAATCTAAACAGGTATAGAACAGATATGATCATTTACCACTGTGGCCTTACAGTTACAGAGGTGCACAGTTGGAAGAAGGTATTTTTTTGAACAGTGCATGAAATTACTATTATCTTCACACATTCATGGTTGAACCGTGTTATCTTTCATTTACAAACTCAAGAAAGTTATTGCAACTGTCTCAATGTCCAATACCTGAGTGCATGGTACTTCTGACACAGATGATCAAGCTTGCAGCAATTTTTGGACCTGTAGACGCAGTTTTGAACAGATTTCATATTCTAATTCAAATCACATTGCAACTAATAGATCTGACTTGAATTCTTGATCATTACCTGCACTGTGGGATGCCCTAATGCACATAGCAAATATGAGGCTGTCTAGAGCAGTCACGGATACTGATTTATTGCTTCTGTGCAGTGCCAGTAGAAGCAATATGAAATGCAGCTTGGATCAATTTGGTACTGCATGATTTATATTACTCATGTAAAAAGAATACATATCAATTTGTTCATAAAAGGTTGAATTTTAATGTTCCAATCCATTCACAGCAATGAAGGCTGGAATCACATGAGGAACAAAAAGTTTTAGCTATGGTTTCTTCAGTGTTTTTTTTTAACTGAGACACAGAATTAAAATCCCACTTCCCAATCGATTAGAGCAGGTTAAGTATGATCACAGCCTACATCCGACAGTTGAAGATTCACAATGTAAAAGGAACCCACGATGCTGAGAAGGGAACCTACCTATAAGTGTTCAGTGAGAACCTAAGTGATAAAGTCCTAACAACGGCCGGTTTGCTAGGTGGTTAGAATGTGGTACTCATAATGACAAGGTCATGGGTTTGATCTGTGCACTGGCCAGTGACCTTTCATAGCTCTTGGAGCTTAAGGGATGTGTGGGGTGGGGGGAAAGCAGGGTCAGAATATAGAATTTGATGATTAAAATGAATGGTAGAGCGGGCTTGATTGGCCTTCCTCTGCTCTCATTTTCAATCCTTCTATGTATCAACAAGGGTAAGCTCTGCCATCATTCTCTGATGCATACCTGGATGCTGTGGGCCAACATAAAAAGAAACCAACCATAGACAATGAGCAGATGTGGCTGGAAGTGACAGAGCAGGTGAGTAGCAGCTGTATGGCGTCTCACTCCTGGATACAGTTCTGTGTGACATTTGATAAACACATGAGCAGGGGAAAGGTAAGTGGCACAACACATGCATGAGCTAGTCCCTCAGTCAGACCATCCTTATTTTTTATTTTTATTTATTAGTGTCACTAGTAGGTTTACATTCACACTGCGGTGAAGTTGCAGTAAAAATCCCCTAGTCATCTCATTCTGGTGCCTGTTCAGGTACACAGAGGGAGAACTTGGCATGGCCAACGCACATCTTTCGCACTGCGGGAGAAAACTGGAGCACCTAGAGGAAACCCACGCAGACACAGGGAGAACATGCAGAGTCCACACAGATAGAGACCCAAGCTGGGAATCCAACCCGGGTTCCTGGAGTTGTGAGGCAGCAGTGCTAACCACTGTGTAAACTAGTGCTAAAAACTGTTTGTCCCCAACCTTCTCTTGCACTGCTCTCCTCAAACCAACACATCTTGCAGGTTCACCAGTTTCATATTTCTCAAGACATCTCTTTACATTATTACCTGACCAGCCACCACTGGTACCCACCTCATCTTATTGTTATATGAATTTTAAAATTCTTTCATAGGATGTGGGTATCACTGGCAAGTTTAAATTCCACCATGTTGGAATTTAAACACGTTCCTGAAAACATTACTATTATGCCATAGTCTCCCTATGTATCTCAGGCCCATTCCTCACAATGACCCACTTTCCTTTCATCCTCCACTTCTCACAATCAGAACTCTTTGTTCTTTCCTTTTAGGGGAAGAGAGTGCAGAACAGTACAAGAGAAAGACAACAAAAGGTAACCCTCTTGTTTATCACTACGCTGACTGCTGCAGATGAAGATGGATGGCAGAGTTTCAACACACATGGTCATTGGTGATGGAGCGATGACAACTCCAAGCTTCCTAGTGACAGATATAGGTTTGACATAGCCACATGATGAAGCACTTTCAACTGTAGTATCTTCATGTCAGCAGACAATGGAACATGATGATCTACACAAAGAGGACTGAAAATCCTTATCTGCTCATGTTCATGTTTTTAATTATCTACAGATCTTGCAAGTGCTTCTCAGGTGCTGGTGTTAAAGGAGAATGGAGACTTCCCAGATGAGATCACCCACTCTGAAGAAACAGTGTTGCATGATGCATACACACCCTCCACCAGTTCAAATGTATATACCTCATAGGGACCTCCAATATTTTGGGTTCTCATGTGGAGAAGTACATAGAAGAGTAAATTTTCTTTTTCACTTTGATGGCACTGGGACTCATCCTAGATTTAAGTGGTGACACAGAAATGCACACCAATGTGCCTGCAAGTACTCATGTTTTTTTTTTATTGATCCTTAAGCAAGATCCACAACTATAAAAGCTATACAAAACATGAGTTGCTCCAAAAATAATGTACAAATTCACCACAAGTACCTCAGAGGATTTCATCCAGTCATGACCTTGGATGAAGCCAGAAGGAATTCTTCATATTCTTTATAAATTAGATTCCTTTAATTTCATAGCTCTTGGAGCTTAAGGGATGTGTGGGGTGGGGGGGGGGGGGAAGCAGGGTCAGAATATAGAATTTGATGATTAAAATGAATGGTAGAGCGGGCTTGATTGGCCTTCCTCTGCTCTCATTTTCAATCCTTCTATGTATCAACAAGGGTAAGCTCTGCCATCATTCTCTGATGCATACCTGGATGCTGTTGGCCAACATAAAAAGAAACCAACCATAGACAATGAGCAGATGGACTATCAGAAGAATTTTTGAAGAGGTTCTCAGCAATTGCTGGTATCTTTATAGAATCCCTACAGCGCAGAAGGAATTCATTTGGCCCATCGAGTCTGCATCGACAATATCCTACTCAGAACCTTTCCCCAAAAATTTACTCCACTAATCTGTCTAGCCTACACATCCCAGAACATTGTACGCAACTTAGCATGGCCAATCAACTTTTGGACTGTGGGTTGAAACCAGAGCAAACCCACGGAGAGAACATGCAACCTCCACATAGACAGTGAGCCAAGCCAGGAATCAAACCCAGGACCCTAGAGCTTCGGGGCAGCAGTGCTAACCACTATGCCACTGTGTCACCTTTATTATAAAAATGTCACAAATTTGTAGGTGTACCTCAGCTGAATCTACCAGCCAAGCCTGCAATTTGAACATTACATTTTTAAAAGAACTATTTAAAAAGCAAAGAAGCACAAGGGAAAGATTCGCAAGCTGTTTTTCCTAACATTTGATAGTCAATATGCTTACAACTCCTACGTTCAGTGTCATAGGGAATAAAATCCATTGATGCTTACCACTTTAGATCAGTCAGAAAATAACACTTAGATTCACATTTGACAGAAACTTAGCTTAGATCTATTACTAAAACATCAAGAATGGGTTTGGCCTGAACAATATGCTCTCAGGTCAAAAGCGTTCCCTATAGTACCAAGCTTAATATGGAGCATGATGACATTGAGTGGTGATTCCCACATCATCATGCCTGTTTGCTATAATAAATTATGAGGCAGAAGAAAATGTTAGAGACCTGTCCACCCACGTTATTTAAATGTCAATTGAGAAAGTAGTTAAGGTTGTTAACAGCCTGAGTGACAGAAATAATACACTTGGAAAGCAATAGTGCATCTGCAGAGTGAGAATCAGGCCATGTGGGGAATTTGTTTTTTAATGACCAAATTTGTTTGGGCGGGTTTTAAAAGTGCAGCTGAGACCTGACTCTCTCAGTTTTGTCATTAACACTTCAGTGACTGCAAACAGCACTCATATGAATGAGCAAGAGGAACCATTTGGAGATTGGATGAGTGGAAGGACCATCCTCTGACTGAAAGGTCTTTATAGAGTGATTTATTCCCTGGCCATTGCCGGGAGTATAATGTCTCTGAGACAAATGGTTGTATTATTTGGAGCCATAACCTCCAGTGAGGAAAAGAGAAGGATTAAAAGAAGGAAAAGGCTGGGAGAAAGAAGAAAACACAGAGAGACTCAGGATGCTGTCATATCAAAGGAAGAGGACAGAGGAACTCCGAGACTTTCAGTTGAGCTATAGATAATCTTGTGCTGCCCCTAAAGCGTACAGATAGAGATTGAACTTGCTGCAATTGACCAAGACTCAATGCAGGAGTTGATTGAAGTTTTTAAGAGTTATGCCAACATCTCTCTGTGAGAGGCTTGCAAAGGAGGTGGGGAGATCACCCAAGGCCTGTGTCATTGAAAGTCACTGCCATTCTGAATTTCTTCACAACAGGCTCATTCCAGGCAACTGGAAGAGATCTTATTAGCATCGCACAGATTGATGCACAACATTGATGCAATGTTGTAAAGGTTGGGAATTACATCTCCTTCGCATAGGATGTCAGAACCAAATGAACAGAACCCAAAAATATGCAATGATGGCAGATTCCCCCAAGATGCAGGGAACAATTGATTGCATGCAAGTTGGTAATATAGGCTCCTGCTGGACAGCTATGCAGCGTCATTAACAGAAAGGACTTTGACTCTCTCAATGTGCGACTGATGTGTGACTATAACCATTGGATCATGCAAGTGTGTAGTACAGCAGTCACGACTCATACATCCATAGGAGTTCAAAGAATTCCAGGGCTTTTCATGGATCCGATTCCTTGGAGGAATGGCTAATAGATGATATGGGCTACCCATTGAAATGATGGCTAATAATGGCTGTGAGGGTGCCAAGATCTGGTGCAGAAAGGAAGCATAATGAGAGCATGGCAGACTTTAGTGGAGTGGAACATCGGATTCCTAAAGATGAGATTCTGATGCCTGATGAGATCTGAAGGAGCATTACAGTGCCATCCAAAGAGGAAATACCCCAGAGGTAACAGCATGCCAGATGGGGGTTATCCTTCTGAGAACAAGTGTGATGAAGAATTGAGGAACTATGCAATTCTTCTGCTGATTGTCCTGGCCATGGGTGGCAAAGTTTTCCATAGTGCCTCTTGAAACTGCATGATGAGGGAAGTTTGGAGAAATCTTGGCCCTCCCTTTCTCTTATGTCCTGTCACCATCATATCCAAACATTATTCATCACCTCACCCACGAATATGATTCCTCCTGCCTTCCCTCAACCTTTTATTCCTTCCCTCAACCTCCAGACACCAGTACACAGTCAGAGCAATCAATAATAGCATCAGGATAGGGGAATATGAGATGTGTGTTTAGCTACAAGCTTCAATGACACAACGGGCTTCATTGAAAGGCAGCACAATGGCACAGTGGTTAGCACTGCTGTTTCACTGCTCCAGGAATCTGAGTTCAATTCCCAGCTTGGGTCTCTGTCTGTGTGGAGTTTGCAAGTTCTCCCTGTGACTGTGTGTGTTTCCTTCGGGTGCTCCAGTTTCCTCTCACAGTCCAAAGATGTGTGGGTTAGGTTGATTGGCCAAGCTAAATTGTCCCATAGTGTCCTGGGATGTGTAGGCTACAGGGATTAGCTGGGTAAATCTGTGGGATGGGTGGGAATGCAGGGTGGCCTTCTTCTGCACTGTAGGGATTCTATGAATATCATCAACTCACCTATGTGCCCCTCTTTGTGAGTAATGTGGATATTTACCAACATGTTTATGAGTGCTTCAGCGCAGTGTTCACCTCTAGCTTCTAGTTGCATTGGTGACAGGTGGTTGCTTTGCCACTTCTCTTGCCCTGGATGTATTGGTACTTGTCCTCTGTGTGACTATGGCCTTGAGCGACCTCCACTCAGGAGACTGTTGCTGACCCACATGAGTCTTTAGTTTTGGCAGCAATGCTCGAGGTCAATGGCTGATGGATAAAGGGGTGCAGCCCCCATAAAAGGAACTTCCAAATGGAGGCAGCTGCTGTTCACCTGCCACCAGAAGGATTTTCTAGTCAACCCTGCCAACCAATGAACTTAAAAGAGCTGGCTGTCCAACCATGTTCCCAGTGCCCCTGAGCTCAGGACCAGAGCTTAGATGTGCATGTCAGAGTGGGTCCCAATGATCGTGTCTGCAATGCTCTCAGTATGTCCCTCCAGGTCAGTGGCCACTCTGTATATGGAGAAAGCTTGGAACTCTAAAGAGTGGGTGATTGTAATGCACTTGGCTTGCATGGATTCTCCACAGTCTGTGCCAGAGCACACAATCCTTGTGGTATGCCAATCAAATCTTTGTGGACCCTGCATTGGATATCCCACATCTGCTGTCATGCGGATAACTCAAGAGCCTCATCATCTGACTTGGAATAAGTCCCCAGATAACCCACATACTTTTCCAACTTCCTGAAACCTATTAAACCACACTCCCAGCAACTGCATTTGCAAATGTGAAGTGTCTTTACCAATGTGAGACATAATTCATTTGTGACTCCACTATCCCTGTTATGTATCTGCTATGATGCTGCTTGCTGTGAGACGGTGTGTGCTGTATTCTCCAGAGGATTCCTCTGGAGCTTGTGCGGAACAGGCTTCACCTGTAACAGAGAAATATAAGTGAGTGGTTAATCGAGCATCAAAAACCTGACCACATCAGCCCCTCTCACACTTCACATTCGACCATAGCACTGTTTGATATGAGTAGTTAAACTCCATAGGAATGAACAATGACGTGAAGTTTCAGATGATGAAGCTTGTCAAGGTTCCAATATGTCAACTCTATTCACATTATATAATGCCTATCCTCAATGGAACTTCCACTAACCATCTCCCCTTTACAATAAGGTTGAGCCTAATATTATCTCATCAGACATTGGCCTTCCTCCAATTTTGTCTCTGCCTGTACTGGAGGACAGTAAGAAGTTTCACAACACCAGATCAAAGTCCCGCAAGGACTTTGGCAGCACAAGCTTTCAGAGTCTCACTCCTTCATCGGGTAAGTGAGGAGTTGTGTTCACAAACAGGGACACAAACTCAATTTACAAGATGATGGTTGGAGTGCGAGTCTTTATAGATAATCAAATCTTAATGGTACAGACAATGTGAGTGGAGAGAGAGCCAAGCGTAGGTTAGAGAGATGTGTATTGTCTCCAGCCAGAGCAGTTAGTGAGATTTTGCAAGTCCAGGCAAGTTGTGGGGGTTACAGATAGTGTGATACGAATCCAAGTTCTCAGTTGAGACCCTCCTCATGTGTGCAGCACTGGAGGAATCAGCGCCAGCAAGGTGAACTCTTCAAAAAGATTCAGGACTTCAGCATAATATATAACACTGCCAGAACTGGCTCTTTCTTCTTTCTCAGATATCGTGGGATCACTTCTCCTTTCTCAGATATTATGGGGTCATGTCTCTTAAAAAGATTTGACATAGAACATTCATCAATAATTGCAAACAATCATCTGGTATGCCACCAACCCCTTACCAGTTTAGTGCATATCAACCAGGAGCTTATGCTGATGCATCTTAAGGTTATACCACAAATCACTCAAACTGTAACTAAATGGTTGTTTGAAATGCACAAAGGTATAATCTAGGAAGCTATGCCCTTTGGCAATCATATAACCTTGAGGGAGCAGCAAATCTCCATTAACTCCTGTATTTGCTATCACTGGGGCAAAATTGCATGCTGAGGCCATATTCATCTGACCAACCCCATATTATCATTAAACCCTTTTTGGAACTGGCACCACACGGTGAAACAGTGGTTAGCATTGCTGCCTCACAGCCCCAGGGACCCAGGTTCAATTCTGGCCTCTGTGTGGAGTTTGCATGTTCTCCCTGTTTTAATAAGGAAAAAAAAAATCACCAATGTATAACTCTTCAATTCCAAATGATGGGACACTTGCCAAATTTAAAAGTTATAACTCTTATGAAGAGTCATATGGTTTGCAGGAATTATTAAAAACTTAAATGCACTTTCCTTGCAAGACCTGGAATTACACAAATTTTTTCTCTCCAAAATAGATCAGCAAGATTGCTCAACTGATGGATCCCCAGACAGTCCTGTGCCTTTAAACCTTGTTCTGAGTCACAGAACTTTCTCTGAGACACAGAACTGAGTTGCAGCTTCTGAGACCAGGAATGCTGTCCTCCAGACTTCACTGGGTAGCATGAAAGGCTCTAACATACCCTTGCCATCAACTATTGGCAATTAAGGTGTTGTGAATGCTGCTGATTTCTGAGTGTGCAAGCCTCTGTCAATGCATGACGACATTATACAGCCCTTTATATTTGACCTCTCTGCAAAAACACTACAATTAAACTAAATTAAATATAATTGTACCACTGATTTTAACTTTCAGTGACCTCACCAAATTGATGGCAGTAGATCGACGACCCCTTTTCACAGCATGTCCATTTTTCCTTTCTATTTACACCTCTAAACATTAAACGAAGTTGTAAGACATCAAAATGGAGGGTGACACCTTTTCTTTGTGAAATGTTTATTCTATTTTTAATATGAAATTTTGTTAATGAAACTGGCTAACCGTTATGGAAATGTCCCAAAATTGTGCTGACCATCTATTTAAAATGAGTTTTGAGATGCCTTTGTGCTGTTTAATGCATGGTGGCACAGTGATTAGCATTATTGCCTCACAGCACCAGGGGCCCGAGTTTGATTCCAGCCTTGGGTGACTGTGTGGAGTTTGCACATTCTCCCCGTATCTGCGTGGGTTCCCTTTGGGTGCTTTGATTTCCTCGCATGCTCCAATGGTGTGCGGATTACATTGACTGGCCATGTTAAATTGCCCCCAAGATGTGTAGGTTAAGGGATTAGCTGGGTAAATAAATGGTGTTAAAGGTTCTGAGTAAGGTACCCTGTTAGGGATTCAGTGCACACTCAATGGGCCGGTTGACTTCCTTCTGCACTGTAGGGATTGTATGATTCCGTGAATACTGGAATTCTTAGGATTTTATGATTTTATGAACAATAATACTTTAAACTGGCAGTGCCTGCTATATACTGGTAGAGACTTTTCTCCTGCTGTCTGGAAATTACTGCAATTAATGTCATGCATTGTTTTCAATTTAGTTCAAAACGAAAGATGATTTGTGAGATACGAAAGTACTTTTTGTGGCAATTCAATTCAAATCAATTTCCAGTACTCATCTTCAGACTGATTCTCCAATGTTGTGTTTTAAGAAATGCTTACCTATACTAAATTACACCAGCATTAATTATTGTTCTATTCATTTGTGAGTTGCAGTATCGTGGTACAAGTCATCATTTGGCAGAAAATTCAAGGATTTTCATCAAACAAGAATTAAGGACTAGAGCTAATGGAGGTATTTTGCTCCAGATATGATTCAATTAATCCATGAAGAATCTTTAATTAAACAAATTTTGATTAAGAAAACAATCAGAATATAACAAAAAGAAATAGCATATCTTCTTCTGATTTATTATTAATTAGAGAATGTTTCTTGGAATGGTATGTTGTGGAACCAACCAGGCTACTCTGGGTTTGTGTAATGAGGAGGATTAATTGATGATCTCCTGGTTAAATGCTCTAGGGGGTAGTGATCATGGTACGATAGAATTCAAAATTCAGTTTGGGGGTGAGGAAGTGGAGCCCCACCCTAGCATTCTGGAATTAAACAATGGAAATTACATAAGCATGAGGACAGACTTGGCCCACGTAGAGTGGACAGGAAGGCTAAAATATAGGACAGTGGATGAGCAGTGACAGTTGTTTAAGGAGATACTCAATTCCTCATAAATAAAATAAATCCCAGTGAGGAAGAAGGATGGCAAGGGAGGTAAAAATTATCCATCGTAAAACAAGGACAATATAAAGATAAAAACTAAGATGTATTATATTGCAAAGGCCAGTGGTAAACTGGCAAATTGAGAAACATTCAGACATAAAAAAAGGATACTAAAAAAGTAATGAAAAGAGCTAAGGTAAATTACAAAAGCAAACTAGCGCAATATATCAAAAAGGATATCAAAAGCTTCTCTAAGTACTTAAAAGGGAAGACAGTCACTAAGGTGAATGTTAGTCCCTGGAAGATGAAACCAGAGAGTTAATAGTTGGGAACTCTGAATTGGCAGAGATGCTAAATCAATACTTTGCCTCAGTTTTCACGGTGGAGGACATTAGTACCAATCCTATAGGAACGGGCAAGCCAGACGCAAAAGAAAGGGTAGAACTTAGAACAATCAACAGGGAAAAGGTACTCTGCAAACTATTGGGATTGAGGGCAGGCAAGTCTCTCAGCCCTGATTGCCTAGATCCTAGGGTATTAAAATTAGTGGCCATGGGGATAGTGGATCCATTGGTTATAATATTCCAAAATTCTCTGAATATGGGAAAGATGGAATGGATTAGAAAAGTGCTAATGTAATGCTCTTATTCAAAAAGGGAGGGATGACTTGGATACAGGGATAAATCTATAACCAAATTTGCAGATAACATAAAAATCGGTATGACTGTAAATTACAATGAGGAAATAAGAACCCTATAAATGGATATAGATAGGTTGGGAGAGTGGGCCAAAATGTTGCAGATGCAGCTTAACATAGATGAGTGTGAGGTAGTACATTTTGGCCGGAAAAATGAGAAGATAACTTATTATTTAAATGGGGAGAAGACTTCGGGGTGCTCCCATGCAGAGAGATCTAAGTGTCCTTATTCGTGAGTCACAGAAAACTAGCTTGCATATACTGCAGATAATAAAGAAAGCAAATGGAATGTTGGCATTCATAGCTAAAGGAATAGAATATAAAGATAAGGAAGTATTTTTGCAACTATATAAAGCATTGGTGAGACCACACCTGTAGTATTATGCACAATTTTGGGCCCTTTACTTGAGAAAAAATATAGTGGTATTGGAGGTAGTTGAAAGGAGGTTCACTAGATTTATTCCAGAGATGAGGGATTTGTCGTATGAACAGAGATTGAACAGTTTTTCTGGAATTTAGAAAAAACAATACAAATTGAGGTATATAAGATGATAAAAGGTATCGATAAAGTAGACATGGAATGGAGGCTTCCTCTTGTGGGGCATTTCAGGATGAGAAGTTAGTCTTAGGATGAGGGACAGCAAATTTAAACCAGAGCTGAGGAGAAACTACTTCTCCTAAACGGTTGTGAATCTGTGGAATTCATTACCCCAAAATGTGGTAGATGCTCGAACAGTGAGTAAATTTAAGGAGGAGTTTGACAGATTTACATTGGTTGAAGGTTTATGGGGAGAAGGCAGCAAAATGTGGATGAGGAGTACATCAGCCATGATTGAGCAGATTTGATAGGCTGAATGGCCTGTTTCTGTTTCTATATTTTATCAACTTATAAACCTTTACCAATTAAAATACTTAAACACGACATAGTATAATTTTGAAATAGAGATATCGACGTTAGGGTAAGTACAGTAAGAAGTCTCACAACACCAGGTTAAAGTCCAACCCTGGACTTTAAAGTTGTACTTTAACCTGGTGTTGTGAGGCTTCTTACTATAGTATAATTTTAACAGTTATCCAACTCCATAGTTCCAATTTGAGCAACATCCCCACAGCCAAAAATCCTACTTCAGAACCAATTAGCACCAAACACAGGTAAGCTCATATGGATGCTAGATGTCTAGCCTTTTAACCCCTCTAGACAGATACAGAAATACATCTGCCTTCTGATTCCCATACAGCAATTTTTAGCAAAGGATATATCCTCAAATAGCAGATCTTCAGAAAAATAAACATAAGGTCTGGCAGATTCCAGTCTGCAAACTTCAGAGAGAAGGAGGGCTACCTGTCTGCAGTTTTCAAGCAGCAACTGACTTGATTTTTCTGTGTAAGTCTGGCTCCACCCAGTCACAAGATCTTACTTGCCAATCAACCTAATCAAACTCTTCTCTGCAAACCCAACGGGAATACACTGAAATAACAACCCTGCATTAAAACAAACACTGTCGGAATTAAGCTCAATTACGTTGTAACAACTGGAACTGCTGTGTATAGACAAAATGGCGCTAATACATATAACTGCTAAAACAGATCCTGCACAAGAAATATTACCCAAATACATTTCTTAAAGGCACAATATTTTTGCAATTCCTATGCACCAGCTGTTCCTTGTTTGCCTGACAGGAATCTGTGTAAATAAAATTGATCATAATGAAAGATTAAGATCTACCAATTAAACCTCAAAAAACAGGTTGATATTTGTATGAGGGAAATTGCAGCTCACAATGCTTAAAATACAGATCTTGGCATTATATTGCTGTGTGTCTTTTGCAGCAATAAAGATCCGCAGATTAAAAATACACAGAAGCTATACACCAGCATGTTTTTTTCCTACAGTGATATAATGACAGAACTGATAGCTAAACCACATTTGGATAGAAAATTTTACAATTCAAAAATACGTACAATTTTATACCACAGATTCCTGACTGAAGAAAAATGTTGACAAAACATAACTTTTTAACAAGACTCACTTTCCTGGGATCCGTGAGGCCCAGTGACTTCAGTGGAATTTGACAGACATACATTTCCTTAGAATGAAAGAGGGTGGCCTTTCAGAAAAATTAATAACAATCAAAACCAAATTTGGAGCATAAAACTGCAACCTAACTTCAATTAAGAGACAAACCATTGTGTAAGAAGTTAATTATGCAACCCAAAGGCACACCTTAAGCATAGAAAATCAAACTGGAATATAGTCAGATTTATGTTTGATTAACTGTTGGAAGTATCTCTGACTCACTCATTTGGTGATTAAGATAAATATTACTTCAATATTTAAGGATACCCTACTTAAAGTATCTTATTGTAATGACAACTAAAATTTAAGACTGAATTCTCAATTAGAATCATAGAATCAAATAGTGCAGAAGAGGCTCTTCAGCCCATCGATCTGCACTGACACGTGACAACGCCTGGTCTCCCATCTAATCCTAAGTACCAGCACTTGGCCCATAGCCTTGAATCTTATGATATGCAAAATGTTCATCCAGGTACTTTTTAAAGGATGTGAAGCAACCTGACCCATTACCATCCTCCGGTAAAAAAAAATTCCTCACATCCCCCTCTGCCAAACATCCTGCCTCTCAGAGTGAACTTGTCACCTCATGACTGACCCTTCAACCAAGGGGATCAGCTGTTCCCTTTCCATGCCCCTCATAATTTTGTACACTCTGATCAGGTTGCCCCTCAGTCTTCTTTGCTCCAACAAAAACAATCAGGTCTATCAAACTTCTCTTCATAACTTAAATATTCCATCCCAGACAGTATCCTGGTGAATCTCCTCTGTATCTCCTTCAGTGCACTCCAGTCCTATGAATAGAAACAAGATTGATTATACCATCTTTCTTTTTCCTAGAACCTATCTAATGTTGCAATTTACTGCTGACACTAAGACTTTGGTCCTTTAATAAACTTTTATATGTCTTAGAATTTATAACATCCCGCATAGCCTTCTACATTACTAACTCAAGAAACCAATTTATATATCACAATTTATATATCAGGAATACCATATCAAGAGTAGGAGTCTTAGCAGTGTTGAGAAGCAGAAGGATATTGGGGTCCGGGTCCATAGGACTCTTAAATTGGTCTCGCAGGTGGAAGATGTGGTCAAGAAGGCATGTGGTGTACTGGCCTTTATTAATCGAGGGAATAAGTTTAGGAGTTGGGAGGTAATGCTGCAACTTTATAAGACTCTTGTCAGACCCCACATGGAGTATAGTGTGCAGTTCTGGTCGCCTCACTACAGGAAGGATGTGGAAGCTATTGAGAGGGTGCAGAGGAGATTTACAAGGTTGTTGCCTGGATTGGGAGGCATGCCTTATGAAGATAGGTTGAGGGAGCCAGGTCTCTTCTCCCTGGAGAGACAAAGGTTGAGAGGCAACCTGATAGAGGTTTATAAAATGTTGACAGGAATAAATAGAGTGGATTCTCGGAGGCTATTTCCCAGAGCTGAAATGGTTGCTATGAGAGGACACAGGTTTAAGGTGCTGTTGAGCAAGTACAGAGATGTTAGCAGTAAGCTTTTCACTCAGAGGGTCGTGAGTGAATGGAATCAGCTGCCGTTAGTGGTGGTAGAGGCGAACTCGCTGGGGTCTTTTAAGAGACTTCTGGATGAGTACATGGGATTAAATAGGATTGGGAGTTACAGGCAGTTCTACGGCCTGGTAGGTATGGGTATGATCGGTGCAACTTGTGGGCCAAAGGACCTGTTTGTGCTGTAGCATTCTATGTTCTATATTGAGTTCAGTAGGAAAGTGCATTACTGAGCAATTTTTATTCAAAACTTAATATTATTCAGGAAATTATAATCTGGCTTCAATTTATCAAAAAGGTTGTCCGAAGGAAGATAAAATCTCAGGAGGCTCTTTTTCCATGTGGGGGAGATAAAACAATTCTTTAGAATCATAGAATATCTGCAGTGCAGCAGGAGGCCATTGATCCCTCAAATCTGAAAGAGCATCTTACCCAAGTGCACCAATTCACCCCCATCTGAAGTTAGTGATTTCCAGCCCAGGACAATCTTCTGGCAGAGTTTAATCCTTCTGGACAATTACCAGGTAAACCCTTACCTGACAACTTCCCAGAGGATACCCCCAAATACACCACTGGAGAGTCAAGAGGTAATGCCTCACTCTTTACACATCTTGTTCTTTCTACCATTTCTCACTGTTTTCTTCTCTCTTGTTTTAACCAGCTTGGAATTCTAGCTATAACTTTTTATCTGTGATTTTGTTGGATTTCCACTGTCTGTTGCAATTCTCCAGATTCTCAATGCAATTGTTTGGCCATCAGTTCAAACAATTGAAGTGTTTGAATTGTTGTTCAACTGCTTTGCTACAATTTTTTTTAACTCCTCAGGAGATACAACCTTTAAATCATCAGAAGTAATTGTGATCTGGTCCACAAAGGAACAGGAATTGTATGTGGACATAGTTATTAGCACTGTAGCATTGCACACAAGAAAGCTTGGACTGGCGTTTTTAAATTTCTGTTGAGGGGTTAATTTAGTTCCCACTTCCATTTGTTTGCATTATCTGTGTATTCCATCTCAGACCTCAGCCCTCAGCCCTCCAGATTTCTGTTACAACCAATGAGAATACCTGCTGGGCCTTGTCCCTTCTTTTCACTCCTCATTTGATTATAACAGTGTTGTTTTTTGTAACTTATAAGGATGAAGATGTCCATTCGATGCTTGTGCTTAACCATTTACAGAGATATAGTGTCATAAAGATATACGGCATGAAAACAGGCCCATCGGCCCGACTCATCCATAATGACCAGGTTTCCTAAACTGAACTAGAGCAATTTACCTGCAATTGGCCCATATACCTCTGAAACTTTCCTATTCATGTACCTTTCTGAATGTCTCTGAAATATAGAAATAATCAACTATCTCGCCAGCCACTTTTTTTAAGAACCATAGGATCCCTACAGTACAGAAGGAAGTCATCCAGCCCATCGAGCCCGCACCAACAACAATCCCCACACTGTCTGCAACTCCATGCATTTACTCTGTCACTCTCTCTTGTGGCATTAAAATGCACCTGAGGTACTGCATTGCGGTGAAACATAGCTCAAGGCATGATTTTCTAACCTGAGCCAAAAATGCCATGGACAGAGCCATGTTATCACTTTCCTGGTCCCTGAATCCCAAGCAACATCCCTGGCTGAAGGTGGCAAGGTAAAATAGGTTCTTGCCAAAATTGACCCCAAGGAAAGGATTAAGAAAAGCATCCTTACTTTTAACAACAATAAGAAGTCTCACAACACCAAGTTAAAGTCCAACAATTTATTTGGCAGCACAAGCTTTCAAGTGAGTGGGAGTTGTGTACACAAACAGGGCATATACAGACACAAACACAATTTACAAGATAATGGTTGGAATGCGAGTCTTTACAGGTAATCAAGTCTTAAAGGTACAGATAATGTGAATAGAGAAAGGATTAAGCACAAGTTAAAAGGTGTGTATTACCTCCAGCCACAGCAGTTAGTGAAATTTTGCAAGCTCAATTGCAAAAGTCAAAGGGATTACAGATAGTGTGACATGAGCCCAAGATCCTGGTTGAGGCCATCCTCGTGTGTGCAGAACTTTGCTATCAATTTCTGCTCAGCGATTCTGCATTGTCGTGTGTCATGAAGGCCCCTTGGAGAATTCTTACCTAAAGATCAGAGGCTGGATGCCCATGACTGCTTAAGTGTTTCCCGACAGTAAGGGAACACTCCTGCCTGGCGTTCGCTAACAGTGTCTCACTAACTGTCCTGGATGGAGACTATACACATCTCTTTAACTTGTGCTTGGCCCTCTCTCTATTCACATTGTCTGTACCTTTAAGACTTGATTATCTGTAAAGACTCTCATTCCAACCATTATTTCGTAAATTGAGTTTGTGTCTATGTGTGCCCTGTTTGTGAACACATCTCCCACTCGCCTGATGAAGGGGTACTACTCCAAAAGCTTGTGCTGCCAAATAAACCTGTTTGACTTTAACTTGCTGTTGCGAGACTTCTTATTGTGCTTATCCTAGTCCAATGCTGGCATGTCCACATTATATTTTTAACAAACCAGTCTGGCAAACTTGCTTGAATTTAAAAATCGAAAGGAGTTTGTTTTATCAAGCTAAGAATAGACCCAGGAAAAGATATAAAGATATTTAAAAAGGTGAACTCATATCCTGACCTTCAATGATAAAAGGCAAAAATGGAAAGTTCACTGCTTGTGAGTCCTTCACTGGTATCCATGGCTAAGGCAGAGATAGTTCATAATTGAGATTCCGCTGGAGTTGAAGCCAATGTAAAGTGCAAAAAAACTTGTGGAGACAAACTCTTCTTTTAAACGTAATCTCTTTTCTGAAAGTCGATAATTTTTGCACCTGATGCTCCTTTCATCTGAAAATTCTCAACTTCTATAACAGAGATGGCAATTTGAGAGAGAGAGAGGAGAGAGAGAGAGCTGGCATCACTATTCTCTTGGATAATATCTCCCAGACTTCTCATTTTATCTGTTTGGGATTTGCACTAAAGGACACTTCAAAACTGTTAATTTGGTCAAATAACCTCTCTTCCCATAATGATTTCAGAAAATAATTGATTAGCTCATGTCTGAAAAGTCCTTAGCTATTGTTTTATGGCCTGGGTGATTAAATTCTGTAATGTCCCAGCCATTAATTCCTGAGTAATCCATCCTCCTCCACCTTAATGACTTGGGAAGAACACCTACATAGTCATTGCCCTGGCAGACTTTCTGTTTCTACTTGAAAGGAAATTTTATAAAAATGCAAATGATAAGGGCCAGTACAGTTTCAGCATACCATTTAGATAATTCTTGACATCACCATGTGTAAAATTCCATAGGTGCTTGGCTTATTAGTTCTTATTGTATTCACGTCGGAAACTTCAAGAAACCAGGCAACTTCTTAAACCAGATGATCTGTGGCAACGCTCTTAAGCAGTCCATGCTTGCTTTTAAAAAGTCTTTCTAAAGTAGTTCAATATATATTTGATCAGCGAATGAAATTAAATGTTATTATGCATATGTCAGACTCATCATCCTGGCAGTGGTTAGATTCTCCTTTGGTGACAATAGTCATGCTCGACATTTGAGAGATGCCAGTGTTATTTGCCACATATTCAGGTCTTTCTGCACAGCAGGCATAGTTGGCTTCATTATCTGAAGAGTTACGAACAGTGCTGAACACACTGTGAAATCATCAGTGAACATCCTCATTTCCGTCATTAAAATGCAGGGAAGGTCATTGATGAAGCAGCTGAAAAAGTTATACATAAGACACTGGTCTGAGTCATCCATCAATGTCCAGGGGCCGAAAGATTTAATATACAAAAATCACAATCATCTCCCTTTGTGCTAAATTTAACTCAAATCATTAGAGGGCCTTTCGCCTGATTTCCATTGACTTCCTTGATGTCACTGTCAGTCAAATACTGTCTTGACATTGGCAGTTACTCTCACCTCACCTCTGGAATTCAGCTTGTACATTAATGTTTGAACTAAGATTGGGGGCCATAATATCCTGTAAGAACCCCCAGCTGAGTATCGGTAAGCAGTTTATTGATAAATAAACGCTGCTTGGTTGCACTGTCAATAATATCTTCCATCACTTTACTGATGATTGAGAGTAGACTGATGGGGTAATAATTGGCTGGATTGAAATTATCCTGCCTTCTGTGGACATGATATGCCTGGGCAGATTTAGTCCACTGTTATTCAGATACCAATGTCGCATCTTGGTCAACATCTTGACCAGAGAGGTAACTGGTCCTGGAGTACAAGTGTCCAGTAGTACAGGGTATCAAGGGCCACAGCCTTTTCTGTATCCTTTACACTCAGCTAGTTCTTGATGTCACAGGGAATGAATTAAATTTGATGAAGACTGGCTTCTGTGATGGTGAAGTCCTCAGGAGGAGGCTGAGATGAATCATCCACTTACACTGCTGATTGATGATGGTTGAAAACACTTCAGCCTTGTCTTTTACACTGATGTGCTAGGCTGCATCATAAATGAGAATGAGGATATTGATGGTGCATCATCCTCTCGTTGGTCATTTAATTGTCTACCACCATTCATGATGGCAGTTGAACATAAAACATATGAAATAAGAACAGCAGAAAGCTTCAGTGACACTGTAACAAGGTATTGCTTTGTGTGCTCATTGCAATCCATCCACTTTGCAGTTGGAGAGGCCACTGTGAGTCCCTCACGTTTCTAAACAGAGATTTCACATGCTGCCTGGAAGGGTTGGGAGTGTTTGGTGAGGGTGGGGATGGGGACACTTAGGCATTGGGACACTACCAAGTACCAGTAATGACAGGCCTCTCCTTATATTCTCATGGGCTCACTGTTTGGAAGGTGCTGGCCCAGGACACTTCTGGCTCAGATTAACTAAGCAGGCAGCCTTGCTGACAAGGATAGTGTAGAACAGATCCATTGGAAATGGAGAGATTGCTTGCAACCTCCAGTCACTAAGGATCCATAAATATCATAGAAACCTCAGTATCATGGGTGTTTCCATGTTGGAGTCCGTTCATGCAGTCACTCACACTCTTCTTTCTCAGTGACAGGTCCCACCAGGAAGGTAGAAGTACAGAAGCCCAGTCCGGTTCAAACACAATCCCAGAAAGGTGCAATGCCATCACCTGCACTCTCCATAATCCTAGACACATAGACCTCGGTGAGAATGAGTTCTAGTTTAGGAAGGCTCTTACATTCTGATACTCATTGCCCAATCACATATCCATAGGAGAAAGCAGGGTTAGTCAACCTCACTGGCACTTGGAGAGCTGCTAGTGAAAAAGCCTTTTAAAACTGTTCAATCCTCCTATATTTTCTTCACACTGCACAACTCCCTCATGACCTGCCACACACATTCCTATGAGACCCTTTCCACCCTCTCATCCTGTATCAGATGACCCATTATTGCATCTCTTCTAGAATCTCTCAATCTTCTATCACTCCCAACCTCCCACATGCCCCTCTAGATCTCCACACCTACCCAACCTTTTCACTCTTCCCGCTATCTATTCCCCCACCCCCACACAAAATTGACTCTAACTGCCAACCAGTATCTCCCACAGCCTTCTTTAAGTTTAAGTTTATTTATTAATGTCACAACTCGACTTAGATTAATACTGCAATGAAGTTATTGTGAAAATTCCCTAGTCGCCAATCTCTGGCACCTATTTGGGTACACTGAGCGAAAATTTAGCATGGCCAATGGACCTCTTTCGGACTGTGAGAGGAAACCGGAGCTTCGAGAGGAAACCCATGCAGGCACGGGGAGAATGTGCAGATTCCTCACAGACCGTACCCAAGGCCAGAAATTGAACCCAGGTCCCCAGTGCTGTGAGGAAGCACTGTACCACTGTGCCACCCGCAGCTTGAAAGTCCAGTCACTAGGAGAAGTTGCCGCACCAAAAAGATGCTTATGGTTGATGCTCCCTCCATCCAGTACTGTGCGTGCTGTTTCAAGGCTCAGTCACTGGAGGTTTCCATCTTCTCCTCAACCTTGTAAGCTGTCACAGGTTTTCTTAAGGAAAGTGCTGACATTTATACACCATATTGAATGAGGTATAGCCCAGATTGCTATGATTTCTTGTTTGTGACACTGACAATCATGTAGAGGAGGAACAATTCTAGTCAGGCCTTCATTGATTTCCCCATTAGCTGGATGCAAATTGATTTCACATTGGCTTACGGAGGAAAATGCGACTCCAGCACATTTCAAATCATAACCAGGATCAAGACTCTCGCATTCCCCTCAGTGACAACCAAACTCATACACCCCTGCCCCACATCAGCATTCATTCTCACTCACCTGTAGGAGAATTTCCTTGTTGGCCATGTTTGTGGCAATTTGTTCCAGAAAAAAACCTAGCCTTTGAATCAGAAATAAGGGCCGGAATTATCCCATCATGCCCACCACTTGAATTTTAGCAGGTCAGTTGCAGATAATGTGAAATGCCATTGTCAGTCGGGCGGGAATTTCCAGCTTTTAGACTAGCGTGGCCGGAGAATTTTGCCCAAGTACGTGCTTCACTTGCCCCATGTGCCACTCGAAGTTCTCAGCCGAGGGCTCAATTTCTGTCCCACCACCAAAATGGACCCCATCAGTCTCGCAGCAGATACAGAGGAATTCATCAGGCGAATGAGGCTGTGTGAGTTCTTCCACAAACCTCAAGAGGCCAATAGTGGACTCAATGAGACAGCTAATGAACCAGAACAGCCAACAGAGGGATCCGCAGTGCAGCAACCGAAGAGGAATGAATCCAATTGGACTCCTCCGGAAGGCCGCTGCCCCCAACTGGACATGTATGCCCAAGCCATCAGGAGGTGCGTGAACACCAGATTTATCAACCGCACTTACAAGACAGTCCCGAACATCACCCAAGTACGACGCAAGGCCATCCGTGCTCTCAAGACCAACCGCAACATTGTCATCAAACCAGCAGACAAAGGAGGTGCCACCGTCATACTGAACAGAACAGACTACTGTGAAGAAGTGTACCGACAACTAAACAATGTGAAACACTACAGACAGTTACCAGCAGATCCAACCAAAGAACACACTCGTCAACTCAACACTCTGATCAAAACCTTTGATCCGGATCTTCAGAACACCCTCCGGGCTCTCATTCCACGTACTCCCCGCATTGGAGATCTCTACTGCCTCCCAAAGATACACAAGGCAAACATACCCGGCCGTCCCATCGTATCGGGCAATGGGGCCCTGTGTGAGAACCTCTCCGGCTATATCGAGGGCATCCTGAAACCCATTGTACAAAGAACCCCCAGCTTTTGTCTTGACACTACGGACTTCCTACAGAAACTCAGCACACATGGAGCAGTAGAAACAGGGACACTCCTTGTCACAATGGATGTCTCGGCGCTCTACACCAACATTCCCCACGACGATGGTATTGCTGCAACTGCCTCAGTACTCAATGCCAACAACTGCCAGTTTCCAGATGCAATTTTACAACTCACCCGCTTCATCTTGGACCACAATGTCTTCACCTTCAACAATCAGCTTTTCATCCAGACACACGGAACAGCCATGGGGACCAAATTCGCACCTCAGTATGCCAACTTCTTCATGCACAGGTTCGAACAAGACTTCTTCACCACACAAGATCTCCAACCAAGGTTATATACTAGATACATTGATGACATCTTTTTCCTTTGTTCACCATGAGTCCAATCATTGAAACAACTGTATGATGATATCAACAAGTTCCATCCCACCATCAGGCTCACCATGGACTATTCTCCAGAATCAGTTGCATTCTTGGACACACGCATCTCCATCAAGGACGGTCACCTCAGCATCTCACTGTACCGCAAACCAACAGACAACCTCACAATGCTCCACTTCTCCAGCTTCCACCCTAGACACGTTAAAGAAGCCATTCCCTATGGACAAGCCCTCCGTATACACAGAATTGGCTCAGATGAGGAGGATCGTGACAGACACCTCCAGACACTGAAGGATGCACTCGTGAGAACAGGATATGGCGCTCGACTCATCGATCGACAGTTCCAACGTGCCACAACGATAAACCGCACTGATCTCCTCAGAAGCCGAACACGGGACACGGTGGACAGAGTACCCTTTGTTGTCCAGTACTTCCCCGGAGCGGAGAAGCTACGACATCTTCTCCGAAGTCTTCAACATGTCATTGATGACGATGAACATCTCGCTAGGGCCATCCCCACCCCCCCACTTATTGCTTTCAGACAACCGCACAGCCTTAAACAGATCATTGTTCGCAGCAAACTACCTAACCTTCAGGAGAACAGTGACCACAATACCACACAACCCTGCCACAGCAACCTCTGCAAGACATGCCAGATCATAGACATGGACGACATCATCAAATGTGAGGATACCATTCAATAGGTACACGGTACATACTCTTGCAACTCGGCCAACATTGTCTACCTAATACATTGCAAGAAAGGATGTCCCGAAGCATGGTATATTGGGGAGACCATGCAGACACTACGACAGCGGATGAATAAGCATCGCTCAGCAATCACCAGGCAAAACAGTTCCCTTCCTGTGGGCGAACACTTCAGCAGTCATGGGCATTCGGCCTCCGACCTGCAGGTAAATGTTCTTCAAGGGGGCTTTCGTGATACACGACAGCGCAGAGTCGCTGAGCAGAGCCTGATAGCCAAGCTCCGCACACATGAGGATGGTCTTAACAGGGATCTTGGCTTCATGACACACTATCTGTAACCCCCGTAACTTGCCTGGGTTAGCAAAAAACCTGTCTGGAGAAAACACACAATTCTCCAACAATGCTCAGGATTCCCTTCACACACATTGTTCGCCACTTTAACACTTCAATAGCAGGTTAGATGTAAGGATTCGCATTCTAATCAGCAATCTCTGACTGTCTGTGCTGACGTGTGCTATTGCAGACCAGAACACTGCATTTGCCTGAAGAAGACACAGAGTGTTGAAAGCTCGCGTTTTTACTATCAAATAAATCGGTTGGATTATAAATTGGTGTTGCTAAATTCTTACTGAGTTCTTACCACCCCAATCCAACGCCGGCATCTGTATACCATGTGCCACTAGACAGAGGAGAGAACTGGGGAAGTAATGCTCAGAGCAGTGTTCAGCATGAGTTAAGTTTCCTTTATTGGCTTATCTTGAAATTCATTCCACATCTCTAGATTTTCCCAGGAATACTCAGCCCAATTGTTTGATGTCATTGTTGACAATGGTGTAGCAACAAAACATGTAATTACAACAAACATCTCATGAACAGAATGAGCATCACACTCATTCACATAGTCTGGTCTTTTCAATTTGGGATGTAAAAGGAAATAGAATTAATAAAATAAACTGTGAGGATTGGGTAGCTAAACAGAAATATGAGTGCTGTGAACACATCAGTGTATTTTACTTACACATATGCTCACATTTGTAATATCTGTTAAATAATTATTTTTGCTACGGTTTATATTCTTCTTCTCTTTTGTTTTTATTCCAATTCAATCAAATCAAGTCCAATTCAGAGTCTCAACAAGTTAAGACATTCCCAATCCAAGCTGATAAGACAGAGCTCTCATTTCCTGTCTTGGGCGTTGCTCCTCCTCCAAGGCTTGATCTCATTTGCACCCTAGCCAAAATGCCGTGATGCCACTTTTAAAAATTGCTTCAAACGAAGCTGAAACGTAACCTAATGACTTCAACCAAGCACAGCATGTCAATACTACACTTACAAACAATGTGTAAGGAGATGGAGAAAAGGTAGAAGAATAGCCCAATTGGGGCGATCTTAAACCCATACTCAGCATCCACAGGATTAGCAGTGGGGGTGCAAGATTTGGCAACACGTGAAACTCGCTGGCGAGAGCGCAATTTCTAATTTTCGCCACTCCTCACCAGTGACATAATCAGTGAGCCTGATTTTAATAGACCTGAATAAACTTGAACATGATTAACCACACCCATCACATGATTTCCTCTTGCCATATTTTCAAACCTCGCTGACGTAATATTACGTCAGAGGTTTACAATCATGCAAATGTGATTGTCTCCAGGGGATTCCCCCCCACAGGGTGCAAAGGTGAGCATTGATTCCATAGAAGAGGGACACGGCCAGGTAGTGGCCTGGCAGTGCCACTGGCCCTGCCCCCACTTGGCAGTGACAACCTGGCAGTGTCAACCTGTGCCAGGGGCGGCGCCAGAGCTGAACCCTAATCCTGAGCTTCATGGACCGTGGAGGCATGTAAGTGTAGTGGGAGGGAGGGAGCGTTCAAAGAAGCAGAGGAGAAATACTGGTGATTACTGTTGCAGGCAGTGAGAGGGAGAGGCCAGCAATTACTGTTGGGGGCAAGAGATGCCAGTGTTGATGTGGGATGGTGTGGTGTGAGCATTAACAGGGGATGGGAAGAGATGTGGGCATTGATCATGGGGGTGAGAAATGTGGGCATTGATGGAGACAGGGAAAGAGTTGTTTGAGGGAAGCAGAGAGAGCAATGCTGGCTTTGATTAGGGTGTATAGATGCCAGCATTGATGGGTGGCATGGGGAAGAAGATATGGCATCAGAGTGGAGGAGGGAGAAGGAAAGAGCCTGCGTTGATGGGGTGATGGGTCAAGATGATAGGTGTGATAGGTGGGATGGGGTGGGGGAGAGATGTCGTCATTGATGGGGAGAGGTCGTGATGGCAGCGTTGATGGGGGGTGGGGGGGCGGTGGGGGGGCATGGCAGGTAGAGATGCCAGTGTTGATTGGAGTTGGGGAGAGATGCTGACATTGATGTGAGACAGTAGAAATGCCAGCATTGATCGGCAGTCTCTGAGATAGTGGTAAGAGTATTTTGGGGAGGGGACAGGGGAGGCGGGGGGGGGGGGGGGGAGTCATGTTACTTCTTGGTCTGATTGGGCGCCTTTTAAACATAGCGCCCCAATTTCAGTGCAACCAGGCTTTTCTGATGTGTTTAGATTCCTCCCCTCAACTATGATGGCGCGAAATACACCAACCTGTTTATTTTTCACGAAGTGGCATGACGCTTGGAGAGAAAGTCTGCCTGGACAGAAACACACCGGTTTTCAGTCAGGCCCTGACACTTTCCCACTCGTCAGAGGGATTGCAAAGGTCCATTGACCTCAGGTTGGATTTTCTGCACAGTAGGGTGCTATGATTCTGGTCATTTGGAGAGCCAGTGCAGATACAATTGTCCCTTTCTATGTTGTAACACTTTTGTGAAGCTGAGGTACTTGTTCATATATTTTCACTATTATTTCTTATCTCTCCATCATTTGAAATGATTTTGCTTGGTCTTCAGTGGAAACTACTGAACACTTCCCAGCTCTGACTTAAGAAGTACAATAAGGATAACATTGAGCAATAGTAATTTGTCCAAATTATTTATCTCAGTTTTTATTCTACTAATTCTCTGGTTAGTAAAGACTGACTCTTTTAAATTCCTCTGCTGCTCCACCAAGATCCAATTATCTTGTGATACTTTCACATTGGCTCAGCTTTACAATGAAATACTCAGCTTGTCATGGCTGTAACAAAATCTGCTTTAAAGCTTCAGGGATCAAAGTGTATGGTCTCCGCACATCTGTAACAAAAACCACTGACATGAAACTGAAATGTTCATTATTCTTTCAAATGTGACCTAACATCAGGCCTTCTATTAATTTTTTCACTGGCCGTGGGCGTCATTAGCTCAGCTAATATTTATTGCTCATCCCAAACATCCTTGAGAAGGTGGCAGTGAGCCAGCTCCTTTAACCAATGCAGTCCATGTGGTGAGTTATACCCACGATTTTCATAGGGAGGGCATTCCAAGATTTTGACCCAGTGACAGTGAGGGAATTTTGATATCGTTCCAAATCAAGCTACTGTGTGATTTGGAAGGGAACATTCACATGGGAGGGTGATACCATGCTGGAAGGTGCTGTCTGAGGAACCTTGGTGAGTTGTGACAGAGCATCTTATAGATAGAACAAAGAACAAAGAATAATACAGCACAGAAAATGGGCCCTTCGGCCCTCCAAACCTGTGCCACTCATTGGTCCAACTAGATCATTCATTTGTATCCCTCCATTCCCAGTCTGTTGATATGGCTATCCAGATAAATCTTAAACGATCCCCGTGTGTCTGCCTCCACCACCCTGCTTGGCAGTGTATTCCAGGCCCCCACCACCCTCTGTGTAAAATACGTCCCTCTGATATCTGAGTTAAACTTCGCCCCCTTCACTTGAACTTGTGACCCCTGTGATTGTCACCTCCGACCTGGAAAAAAGCTTTCCACTGTTTACCCTATCTATGCCCTTCATAATTTTATACACCTCTAATAGGTCTCCCCTCATTCTCTGTCTTTCCAGGTAAAACAACCGCAGTTTACCCAATCTCTCCTCGTAGCTAAGATTTTTCGTACCAGGCAACATCCTGGTTAAACCTTTTCTGAACTCTCTCCAAAGCCTCCATGTCCTTCTGGTAGTGTGGCAACCAGAACTGCTCGCAGTACTCCAAATGCGGCCTAACCAACGTTCTATACAGCTGTAACATCAGACGCTAATTTTTATACTCTATGCCCTGTCCTATAAAGGCAAGCATGCTATATGCCTTCTTCATCATCTTCTCCACCTGTAATGCCACCTTCAAGGATCTGTGACCCTCTGTGTGTCTATGCTCTTGATGGTTCTGCCATTTATTGAATAGCTTCTCCCACTACCAAAACGCATCACCTCGCATTTATCTGGATTAAATTCCACCTGCCATTTCTCTGCCCAATTTTCCAGCCTGTCTATATCCTGCTGTATTCTCTGAAAATGTTCATCACTATCCGCAAGTTCAATCATCTTTATGTCATCTGAAAACTTATTGATCACACTAGTTACATCTTTTTCCAAATCATTTATATATATCATAAATAGCAGAGGTCCCAGTACAGACCCCTTCAGAACACCACTAGTCACAGACCTCCAGCCAGAAAAAAACCCTTCCACTACTACCCTCTGTCTTCTGTGGCCAAGCCAGTTCTTTACCCATCTAGCTACCTCACCTTTTATCCCATGAGATTCAACCTTTTGCACCAACCAGCCATGAGGGACTTTGTCAAACGCCTTTCAGAAATCCATATAGAAAACATTCACGACCCTTCCTTTGTCAACTGTCTTTGTCACCTCCTCAAAAAACTCCACCAAATTTGTGAGGTATGACCTCCCTCTTACAAAACCATGCTGTCTATCACTAATGAGATTTTTCTGTTCTAAATGTGCATACATCCTATCTCTAAGAATTCTCTCCGACAACTTCCCCACCATGGAGTCAAGCTCACCGGCCTATAATTACCCATGTTATCTTGCTACCCTTCTTAAACAATGGTATCACATTCACTAGACTCCAGTCCTCTGGGACCTCACCTGTGTCCAAGATGTTAGACACTGTTATCACTGTGCCTCAGTGGTGGAGAGAGCAAATGTTGAATGTGGTGGATGGGTGTCAATCAAAAAGCACCTTGTCTTGAATGATGTCGATGCTCTTGGAGCTGAACACATTCATTCATGCAAGTGGAGAGTATACCGACCTGTGCCTTATTGATACTGGACAAGCAGTGGCGAGTCTGGAGGTGCCTATAGCAGTATTTTTCTGAGGTGGGATTCTCCCCCGACCACCCTGCCCACCACTGCCACACACCCCCCCCCCCCCCCCCCACCCCTGTGGTATGCTTTGCAGTGGAAGAGGCAGCCCACTGTTGGCTGGCACACTGTCAATGGGGTTTCCATTGTTTATACCCTCTGTCGCCGGGGGACCTGTGGCAGGGGATTGCTGTTAATTGTGCTAATCGGAACAGCCAGAAAATCCTGGCCCTGGTGTCTTAACATTTTGCAAAAGTTTAAAATTTAATTAAATCCTGTTAGATGGTTAACACACTAATGCCAACCATTAATCATTCAGGATAGATTCTTAGTAAAGGGGAAATGATAGAAACGATATAACGTCAGTTTTGCAGTGAATATTTTATTGAAAAATACAAACTAAAGAATTTGATTTTTTTTCCTTGCAGATAATCCACATGGGACTATGGACAATGTCCTGAGTTGGCACATGCTTAGGGGCTTGGGAGTAGAAGGATGGTGAGAGACAGTGGGGAGGGGGTGGTGGGGGAGAGGGTAGGATGACAAAGGTGGATGGATGTTTGGGGGGGAGTGGGGGGGGTGCGTAGGGGTGACTCGCTATGTTCCTAAACTCCTAACATTATCTCTGCTGCTGAGCTACAATACAAAAGAACATTGGTATTCAGCCTGGACATCACCAGCAAGACGCACCATTCTTATGAACGTCAGTGAATCTCCTAGTGCGCAGTGTTAGCATTTGGATGCCACTGCAATCGAAGGAGAGATCATCTCTAATCTGGAGTTACCCTACCACTAGCTATCATTTGACTTGAAAGGGGTGATATTGCAATAAACCCCCAATGAGTTTGATAGCCATTTTATTGGAATTGTAATTGTTCTGGAGAGAAGCACAAAATATCCTCAGAAATCCATGAGAGAAAATCAGGCACAGGGTTAAATGGATATCAAGAAATGATAATTTCATTTTCTCATCATTGTCAGGCCAATTTCACCTTTTCTGAGTTAGGTTGTGCAGGCCTTTAAGGACTGGCTGGGGGGGGATCCTGTGTATTAATGAGGAAAGGTAGAGGAGTGGGGAGCCTGTCATCATCTCTCTGCCTTTTCAGCATTTCATCAGCTGTGGGGAAGGTGAACCATAGGTTAATTCAGCCACTAAATGGCAAGGCCTTCTCTGCCACTGCTGGCATTTTACCAGCATATGCTACATGGAGACATTGCCTGTAAACCCTGACAGTCTTCTAGAGGGCTTGTGAAGGTGGGAGGGTACTCCAATCTGACATTCACTGACCTATGGAGGAGCTTCACAGTAACAATGGCCAGCCCTACAGTAACCCATTCCCTGCCCTCACCAACAGCACCACCCCTTATCAGATCCCTCCAGATTGACCTTGGGTCCTCCTGCCCCACTTACCTCCTCATTCCAGTGGTACTGCAGAGCTGCTGGTTCTCTGGTTGGCCAGCATCACTTTAAGGCGTCGCCCATCCTTTAAAGGGTTAGAATGCAGACAGCCAAAAACTGAGACTGGAATTTTGAGGTAGTGTTTCTCCCAAATTTTAGATTTGTTGTTGGGAGGCCCTGTCATGCTGATAAAATTCCAGTTGTTTATCTAGATCTGCAAACATTAAAATCATCTTCTAACTTCACGAAGTAAAACAGTCTTATCTTACTTTGTTAATTTTCCTGAAAAGTACCAAGTTTGCATTATAATTTAAATATAATTTAAATTAGGAAGGCAAATGGCATGTTAGCCTTTATTGCAAGGGGATTTGAGTGCAGCAGTAATTGTATAGAGCCTTTGTGAGATTATACCTAAAGTATTGTGCACAGTTTTGGTTTCCTTACCTAAGGAAGAATATATTGACATTAAAGAGTGTGCAACAGAAGTTCACCAAACTAATGCCTGAGTGGGCAGGATTGTCCTATGAGGAAAGATTGAGGAGACTGGGCCTATATTGTCTAGCTTGCAAACAAACACCAAACACCCAGTTTGGCTGTTTGAGAAGGGCAATCCCTGCCAGATCCTTCATTCACATTCAAAGGCACTGCACCATTGCATACTGTCTTCAAAGCATCTGTGGAATGTATCTTTACAAAGCTTGGGGAAGCTGCCCCCAACACTGCAATAGGGAAAGGACACATTCTAATGCCTTTCAGCCTAAACACACTGAGGGGCTAGAAACCTGATAAAACTCCTCATACTATGTGTTTAATCCTAATTGTGTGCTGGGGGGCCAGTTTAACTAAATTGGTTGGATGTCTGGCTTGTGATTCAGAGTGATACCAAGAACATAGATTCAATTCCCATCTCATGAAGTGAATTCCCATTTCATGAAGGTTTGCCTTCTCAACCTTGTTCCTCACCTGAGGTGTGATGATCCTCAAGTTAAATCATCATCAGTCAGCTATTCCCCTCAAAGGAAGGTAAATGGCATCTTTGGTCATCTGGGATTAAGACAACTACTTATGTACTTATATTGAAGCACAACAGAGTGCAACATAACTGATATATATAGTTTGAAAACAATTATACTCTCTGTAATGAAAGTATTGAAAAATTACTGAACTGAAGCACTTCAGATGCATCTTGACTTCTGGAAGAAAATGTGAATTGCATTGCACTTTACTGTTATAACAATTTGAATTTTTTTTGTAATGTGTCTTTCAGATTATATATGAATACAGTGCATTCTTGCAAAAGAAAAATTCTTCAGAGTTTACAAGAGTTAGCTGATTTTATTACAGATTGACAGGGATGTAGGAAGGCTATTTTCTTTGTGGGCTGTGGGGAGGAGGGATGGTAGTCTATAACCATGAGGTACAATCTCGGAATAAGAATCATAGAATCCTGGAATCCCTACATTGCAGAAGGAGGCCAATTCAGCCCATTGAGTTTCATCGACCACAATTCCACCCCAGTCCTATTCCCATGACCCCACATATTTATCCTGCTAATCCCCTGACACTAAGGTCAATTTAGCATGGCCAATGAACCTAACCGCACATGTTTGGACTGTGGGAGGAAACCGGAACACCTGGAGGAAACCCATGCAGACATAGGGAAAATGTGCAAACTTCACATAGACAGTGACCCAAGCCAGGAATTGAACCTTGGTCAGTGGCACTGTGAGGCACAGTACTAACCACTGTGCCACCCTGCCACCCCTGACAAATGGCAAAGTAGGTCATTTTGGACTGAGATGTGGAGAAATTTCTTCAGTTAAAGGATGGTGAATCTTTAGAATTCTCTACCCCACTAGGCTATGAAGACTGAGTCATTGGGAGCGTGTTTTGTGGCAGTGGAGATGGCCCACGATTGGCTAAAAGTGGGATCTTCTGGTCCTGCCACTTCAGCAGGTGTTCTTTTGCATACAATCCCCCCACAAATCCACCCCCCCAACCCCCTCCTCAAACCACACCGTCCATAACCCCCCTCCCCCCACCCCTCTCCCCACCACCACCAAGATGCACCACCAGTGGGAACAGAAGATCCTATCAACAGAAATGGCCGAAACATTCCGGTCATTGAGTACATTCAAAGCAAAGATAAATAGATTTCTAGATACAATGACATCAAGGGATAGAGTATAGTGCTGGGAGATCACATTAAGGATCAGCCATGTCTTTTCAAATGGCAGAGCAAACTAAAATGACAATAACAATTAAAAAGGATTCTCAATTGAAAGTTAATAGATGAGAAAATGAGGAGTGTGATGACAACAGATTTTAAGAAATTGGTGGTGTTGTGACTGAACACATTGATGAAGGAAGAGTGGTGGACGTGGTGTACATGGACTTCAGCAAGGCAAGATAAGGTCCCCCATGCAAGACTTTTTGAGAAGGTGAGAGGACATGGGATCCAAGGGGCTTTGGCCTTGTGGATCCAGAACTGGCTTGCCTGCAGAAGGCAGAGAGTGGTAGTGGATGGGTCTTTTTCTGCATGGAGGTCGGTCACCAGTGGAGTGCCCCAGGGATCTGTTCTGGGACCCTTGCTGTTTGTCATTTTCACAAATGACCTGGATGAGGAAGTGGAGGGATGGGTTAGTAAGTTCGCCTACGATACGAAGGTCAGTGGTGTTGTGGACGGTCTGGAGGGATGTCAGAAGTTGCAGCAGGACATAGATAGGATGCAAGACTTGGCAGAGAAGTGGCAGATGGACTTCAACGCGGATAAATGTGTAGTGGTCCATTTTGGCAGGACCAATGGGATGAAGGAGTACAATATCAAGGGTAGGAGTCTTAACTGTGTTGAAGAGCAGAAGGATCTTGGGGTCCAGGTCCATAAGACTCTTAAATTGGCCTCGTAGGTGGAGGATGTGGTCAAGAAGATGTATGGTGTACTGGCCTTCATTAATCGAGGGATTGAGTTTAGGAGTCGGGAGGTAATGCTGCAACTTTATAAGACCCTTGTCAGACTCCACTTGGAGTACTGTGCGCAGTTCTGGTCGCCTCACTATAGGAAGGATGTGGAAGCTATTGAAAGGGTGCAGAGGAGATTTACAAGGATGTTGCCTGGATTGGGAGGCATGCCGTATGAAGATAGGTTGAGGGAGCTGGGAGTCTTCTCCCTGGAGAGACGAAGGTTGAGAGGCGACCTGATAGAAGTTTATAAAATGTTGAGAGGAATAGATAGGGTGGATTCTCAGAGGCTATTTCCCCGGGGCTGAAATGGTCGCTACGAGACGACACAGATTTAAGGTGCAGGGAAGCAAGTACAGAGGAGATGTTAGGGGTAAGTTTTTCACTCAGAGGGTGGTGAATGAATGGAATTGGCTGCCGTCGGTGGTGGTAGAGGCAAACTCGCTGGGGTCTTTTAAAAGACTTCTGGATGAGTATACGGGATCTAATGGGATTGGCGGTTATATATAGGTCTATGGCTTGGTAGGTATAGATGTGATCGGCACAACTTGTGGGCCTAAGGGCTTGTTTGTGCTGTAGTGTTCTATGTTCTATGTTCTAAATGACAACATTCTATAATGCCAGATTTTTTGATCTCAATCAAAGATAGGAACATTGTATTTATCACTTTAATAGACAAATATTGAAGTACAAGAACATTCATTGAACATTACATACAGCCTTATAACTTTACAATTCAATACATATACAACAACTTATGCGATAATTTGATTTGTACCATATATAAATAAAGGATCACAAACCTGTTCCAGTGGAAATATTTTCTATTGAAATATGCTTTAAATCAGTATACTTACAAAGAAACATACCTAATACTCCCAAAATACATTTAATTTCTGGCTTACATTAAGAGCTTAAATAATTGCTGACATGACTAAGAAGCTTGTTAACTGGCATTTTAGCCTCAACCAAATTCACAAAACTACTTAAAAGCTGTAGAGCTATTTTGCTGTATGTCATGTGATTCATTTGCATCTTAAACGCAGCTGCATACTATGCACAGTGCTGACAAAGGAATGACAATAATGTATGACAAGTTCAATAAATTAACCTATAGTATGTTTACTTAATATTAACATCCACAGAAAGTGCATTGTGAAGTTCTCTCAAAGTTCTATTTCTAATAAATACGCAGAGCTGCAACACTGGCTTGAGGACGTTTCTATATAAACGTTAGCAAATCACACACATCAGCATAACTCTTCTTAAAAACCCACCACGGAAAGTCATTTTGTGAATTACCAGGATTGGATTTAGAAGTCGGGGGTGCCATAGAAAACAACAAATGTTAAACCAACTTTTGCACTTCTGCGTACACTTTTATTTTTAACTTAAATAATGTAACTTTGTTGCCTTGTGTTCAGCAAAAAAAAGGTAACTATTGAAAAATACTATCATCATTTCGAACATAAAGGAATGGCACTTTATTTTCTCCATGATTGTCGTAAAGCTACCATAAATAAGGATCTGAAAAACATAGTAAATGTTCCAGGTGACCTACCCTGAAATTACCCAATTTGAACATTTCTGTTACCACTCAGGGAAGATATAGCGCTATTGTGGTGTTATATTTGTCCCTGTTAGAGCAGCTGATGCTTTCCTTAACAAGTTTTTCAAATGGTAGAGCTTTCAAGGAGATTTCTGGACATTTTCTTGTTCGTAATCCAATGATGAGGTAAATCAACATGCTCGGTTAATAGCAGAATGGCTGAGATAAAATACACATAGATTTGACCACTAACAAATTGTGTTGGGGGCGGGGGAGCTGGAGTAAAAAGTGTTGGAAATGTCCTCTGTTACTGGAGTGTGAATTCAAGTATTAAATCAGTTTACAATTTTGCTACAAATTATCTTTTGTACTCATCCAGTTAATTGCTTTCAAGATGACAGCTTTAATTTCTTGACGTAAAATCAAAGTTTTTATTTATTATAACTTAAAACATATGCGATGCCTGAAATTGAAAAACATAAATGTCCCTGTAAAACCTTCAAATATTTTATTTTTATTTTTGAACTGTCAAGGGATTAATTTTTTGAGAGTATTTTATGGGGCATAAACAATGGGGGAATAATGGACCATTTTAAACTAAATGCTTGACAGATAGATATTTAACTTCCTCTTACAAGTTTTATAAGATGATCATTACTGCTTCAGGCAACGCTAAATGTCTTAGTATCACAACAGGTATTATCAAAATTTAACTTCTTGTTAGAAATCGGGTAGCCATTGATATCTTCTTGCTCTGTTACATCATGGTCAGGACTTTCATGTGACATATCTTTCATTACGCTGTAGTAAACGGGCACATTGTATGTGGAAGGTTTCTCTGCCCGTGCCTGCTTGCATTTGCAAAGTTTTTTGAAGGCAGCACGAAACTTCTGAGACATTAGGTTGTAAATGACTGGGTTGATGGCGCTGTTCAGGTAAATGCTCATCCGGCAGAACAATAGGAACCAGGTGTTCAAATACGGTGTGTTCATGAAAGAGTTGACGACCACCAAGGTTCTGTAGGGCATCCAGAGCAGGGCGAAAAGGATGACCACCACTGCCAACATCTTAGTGACCTGAAGAGCAATGAATAGCAAATGGAAAAGATTATCATATGGATTCTTAAATGGGCAAAGCAATGTCTTTGAGGATTATCTGGTAAATCATCAACCAGAAAGATACAGCTTTCTATTAGAAAATAAAGTTTTTCTTAATGGATAGCATTTTTTCTCCCTGCCACAAAAAAACACAGTTGGGTCTTACATAATGTGATAACCCCATGATCAACATGGGGAACCACTAATTGACCTCTCAGTTGGGCTCATTGAATATGAGCTCCCTGGAGATTGATAATTAGCCAACCAGGTGGAGCTGTATAAAGCAAGACCTGAGTGGGTTCATTATCCTTATAGTCCCAGTTGGGACCTGTTGTGTTCACCACCCGCTTGTGATTATTGTTTATTTTCATTTTGTGAAATAAAGCTGACTCCTGAAGTTATTATACATACACCCTAGACGATGCTTGTTCCTTCTAATCATTTACATTTTTAATGTGCATGCAAAACAAGACAAAAAAAGAAAGAATTTTAATTCATTCAGCAACTTTCTAATTTTCAGGAAGCTTCAAAGTGTTTCACTCACTCTTATTTTGTAGACAAAAGCAGCAATCAATTTGTGCACAGATGACTCCACAGGTGGTAATGAAATGAGTGACCAGTTACTGTTTCTGTTGCAACATAAACAGGAAATTTCAGAAAAATCTCAGCAGGTCTGATGGCATCTGTGGAGAGAGAAGGGAGATAATGTTTCAAGTCTGGATGAAGAATCAGAATCTTCATGCAGACTTTAAACAATAACATTGTTCTCTCTCCAGAGACACTGTCAGACCTGCTGAGATTTCCAGCACTTTCTGCTTTTGTTTCAAATTCCAGCATCTGCGATAATTCACTTGCATCATACTGTTTTTGTTGTGTTAGCTGTTGGAAGAATTTTGGTGGATACACTGGAGAGAACTCCGTGTTGTACAAAAATTGTATTATGATAATGTCTGTGCCCAATTGAATAGAAAAAAGGAGATTGAGTTTAATGACTAACATGAAAGATAGTACCTCCAAAATGCAGTGCTTCTGCAGTGTACACTTGGTAATGTGCAGTGTGGGAATTCAATCTTTTGATTCAGGCAATAACAGTAATAGTCAACGAATCGGCACTGAGGGTAACAGGCAAAACCGTAGCCTAAATATCTATAAGTCATTTGGGAATGTGTGTGTAGCATACTAGGGAAAAGGATAATTAGCTATTAATTACCAAGGATCATGTACAAGTCAGAAACATTTGCCATCCATGCTAGCACAAAGGAAATATGTTTCCTAGCTGTTAATCCTATAGGGAAAAAAAGGAAATATTAATGGCTGGAAATAAAACAGAAAGGCATCAATATTCGACATTGAGTCAGTTATACTTGCTATAAGTTAAATGAAGCAGAAAATTGGTTAGAAAGAGAAAACCAAGTGTTTCCAAATCCCAAAACTATAAAATTAATGACTGGATAAAAACAGATAGGCATACTGAAACATCAATACTAGAAATGACAATACTGGACCATAAGTAGCAAGATAGAAAGCTAACAACTGTGCCACTGTTGATAGCACGGTGGCACAGTGGTGAGCATTGCTGCCTCACAGTGCCAAGGACTCAGGTTTGATTCTTGGCTTAGGTCACTCTCTGTGTGGAGTTCGCATAATCCCCCACATCTGTATGGGCTTCTCCGGGTACTCCGGTTTCAATCCACAATCTAAAGATGTGTGGGTTAGGTTGATTGGCCGCGCTAGGCTGACCCTGTTTCAGGGGGAATTAGGAGGGTAAATGTGTGGGATTTTGAGGATAGGGTGGGACTGTTTTCGGTATAGGCTTAATGGACCGAATGGCATCCTTCTGTACTGTAGCGATTCTATGAATTTGCTTTTATACAGATGGAGAAGGTAGTCAAGAAGGCATACGCATGTTTACATTCATTGGCGAGGGCATTGAGTTTAAGACTTAGCAAATCAAGTTGCAGCTTTGTAGAACCTTAGTTAGGCCACACTTGGGATATAGTGTTCACTTCTGGTCACCACACTACCAGAAGGATGTGGAGGCTTTGTAGAGGGTACAGAAAAAATTTACCAGGATGTTAACTGCTATGGAAGACATTAGCTATGAGGAGAGATTGGAGAAACTTAGTTTGTTCTCACTCGAACAATGGATGTTGACAGGCAACCTAATAGAAGTCTACAAGATTATGACAGGCATAGACAGAGTCGACAGTCAGAAGCTTTTTCCCAGGGTGGAAGAGTCAATTGCTAGACAGCACAAGTTTAAGGTGCGAGGGGCATTGTTTAAAGGAAATGTACGAGGCAGATTTTTTACATAAAAGATGATGGGTGCCTGGAACTCATTACCAGGGGAGATAGTGGAAGTAGATACAATAATGACTTTCAAGGAGTCTCCTGACAAATACACAAATAGGATGGGAATAGAGGAATATGATCCCTGGGAGAGTAGAGGGTTTTAGTTGGGGAAATAGGTTCTCACGTTTAACATTTCATTTAAAAGTTAGCAGGACTGTCAGCACAACACTACCTGTGTATTGCACTGTGTATGTTAGTCTGGAATTTTGATTCATATCTCTGGAGTGGACAAATGTATAAGCCTGAATTTTTTGGATGGTAAGAGTTCGAATGAGCATTGATTGGCAGCAGACTTGCACCCAACTTGGAAGTACGTCCTATCTTGGCGAGCTGTCAGTTAGTATGATTACTGATAATTCTCCAGCCCATCAGAGTGCTGATCCTAATTTCATTGGAATATTTCCACTTTGCCAAAATTAAATACAAGCACTAAATTAAATTAAACCATGTTATCAATATTGTTGTCAGTAATCAGTGCTGCGGTGACCAGAAGAGATAATGCGGTACTCTACCTGGAACTAAGTGCCGATATGAAGTAAATGACAGTAGTCCGGAGAGGGGATACCCTAAGGGATTGTGAGGAGGGTGAGTGGGTAATTGGGGGATAGGCCACAGGGAATGGGAGGGAAGGAAGCCCAGAGACATGAAGGCTATCCAAGTCAGAAGGCAGGTTCCACTGAAGGTGCACGCCACTTACGTCTTGTCACTGCCAACTATTGCCCTGCTAATGATTTAAATGATCTGCAAGAATTATCTAACTGAGATATTTAGATTGGTGTGAACTTTATAACTTAATTCAAAAGGAAAGAAAATCTATTAATATACAATTTTCATATTACAGCTGATTTATAAATGATACATCTGGATACCGAGTGCTTACAAAGCAAAATTTTATAAAGGCTGTTTCAAGCACAATCATTATCAAACTCTTAACAATATCTCTGGGACTATCATATCAAGTTGACCTTACATTAATATTTATCAAGTTATATAAAAGCTTGTTTTGTAATTACATTTTTATTGTATAATTGATGTGAGCATCTGTTCAGAACAATCTGAAAAAAATTCATTGGAATATTTCCTCTTTGCCAAAATTAAACACAAGCACTAAATTGAATTAAACCATACTATTGATATTATTATATAATATTATAGTGCATTACATAAAAGGCTTAATTAAATAGCTAATATTATTCTCCTTTTGTGTATTTATAACAAATGAAGGCAAATCACTGATAGAGGTATCTTTACTATCCCATCCTTTAAAGTATTGAGATTGTTGAGATTATCATTTTTCACTTATGATAAAGTTGGACTCGAGAGATTTTAAGGTATGATTACTTTCTTGGATGCTGATGAATATAAAAATGAAATGAACAATCCCCTCTGTTCGAAGAAAAAGAACCCAATTCTTAAAGTTTTTTTTGTACTCACTCACATTATGCTTCTTCTTTGTGACCCTAAACACTGCATTACCTCAACATCTTTCCTACAGTTTGGAGCCTAGAATTGCCACAAGAATCCAATTGTGCTCTAAGGTTTTACACAGATCCACTGTGACATCTTTATTTTTATATTCTATACTCATTGTCATAAAAACCCAATATTTCAATCATTTTTTTTCACCTGATGCTCATGAGTTGCTGCTTTCAAGGTCTTGTGAGCTGAACCATTTCCTCTGCTGTTCCACTCCATCCAATTTTCTATTTCTCAAAGCATAATTCATTTTCTAAACACAAGAGGATCACCTGACATTTATTGGCGTTCCGTCAACAATAGTTTTTCTTTGCCAATTCTACCAACTTAACAATATCCCATTACATCTCCCTTTGGTCTTCAACTTAATTTACCATGCTTTTTATTTTTCTATCTTCTGTTCATCCAACAATCCCTCTAGCCCTTCTAAAAAATCATTTGAAGTGGGGTAAACTATCAGGGAGGCTTAGCCGGAGGAAATCATATCCATGGTGTAATTTTACTGGATAGTTTTTTTAATGTAATGTAATTTAGAAGCAATTTAGTGAGGGCAGGGATAAAAATATTATGCTATATCATGTGTGGAAAGTAGGACACAATAATTAGAAAGCAAATTGGGGGAAAAATAACAAATATTGCACTACAAAATACTACATTCACAATACGTTTAATGGGTACTATTAGAGGCAAGCAATTTAATTAGATACACATATGTTTGCATCTTAGCACATTCATTTTCTAAATACAGTAGCAAGCAATATATGATTATACTTCATTTGATATTTCCTTAGACTTTTAATCGTAAGGAGTTTCATGTGACATTTCCTTAAGCCTTAACATTAGTCAGCATAAGCTTGTACATATATTTATCAGATATGTATTTTCAAGTACTAATCATTCCCATATTTATTTGAGTGGAACCTTGGTTTCTAGAGAATAATCCTCCGAAGTGACTACGCAAATTACAAATAATGGAGCGATCCCAAATTTTGGTCTTATTTCTGGAAACTGCACCATTATCAATACAGGAATAAACATATGCAATATTTCAAACATAATGAGTTTAATCTTTCTGTGAGATTGTTATATTGTGGCTGTTACAGCATTGACAAAAGATTCCATACTTTGCTAGGTACAAAAAGTATTTTTGAATAATGAAACTTAGGTTCAAGAGGTTTGCAGCTCTGGATTGCCCTGGAGCACTCCAATTCTTACTACATGGCTTCTCGATAATACTGCTTGAGAATCTCACTTTCCATTGGTCTCCCAAATCAGGTGGCTCCTTCTACCATACTGTCTTAAAGAGACAGACACTACATACATAGCAGGTTATCAATTGATGTCACACAGGAGACCATCTCAACCAGAGGTGGTTAGCATGTAGAAGGCGCATTTGATCAAGTGATAAGGTGCAGGCTGGGTGTCCCATTACTTTCTCACTTTCATCTGATTGAGTCTGAGGCTGGGAAGGCCATGAATAGCTAGTTGAGGCCTTTAAGTGACTAATTAATGCCCACTTAAAGGCCTCACCCACCTTTGCTGACAATTTTCTCAATGCTTGATCAAGATACCCAGCACCAGCAAGGTAGGAGCGCACTGATAAATCGTCCTAGTCTTTTTCTCGAAACGCCCTCCCATGGTCTCAGCCTTAGGAACACCAGCCCATCCTCATGACCTTTGGCCTCAGAAAGGTCATTACTAATAGCAGCCACTGTTCCCAGTGTTCCCAGGATACATAATCCTGGTGAAGGCCTAACACTGGCCACATAATGCTGCTGATATTCCACAATGAGAAACACATGGTGCTCTCCATGGTTGGTTGGTTGGTTCTCCAGCCAGCAGGCAAGACCCCCTCACAAACATTAAATTCCTCCCTGTAACACTGATTCAAATCGTACAAAATGCTGGCAGAAATTATATAATGAAATAAGATCTCATACAAATCTTAACTCTACATAAATGATGATAGGTAATTGGAAAGTTAGTTGCAAAAGTGCAGAAATTCTTGCCATTACTACCTCTTGTTATTGTTATGGATTTGATGTTGTGAGATGATGAATAGTCTGTTGTACATAGCTTCTTTAGAACACACTGTCATTCACTGGAATCCATCTCACTTCCTTAGCAGTGTCTGAGGCAGAGCCAGACTGTTCATAACCTTGGTTTCCTATTCAACCACAAGGTGATTTTCTGACCTTTACCCAACCCATCACTTATTCCCACCTCTGTAACATGGGCTGGCACTGTTCATTTCAGTTCATCTGTTTCTTAAACTTTTTCTCTATATTCTTAGTACCCTGAGACTTGAATATCCATTACAGTCCCGGCTGGCATCTCACACCCCATCCTCCATAAACATGAAGTCATTTAAATCTCTGGCAGCCACGATCTTAATTGCACCGTATTCCACTCACCCAACACTCCTGTGCTCACTGATCTGCGTTGGATCCCAGCCAAGGGATACCTAAATCTTAAAATTCTCACCTTGCCACTCAGTACCTCTGTAATGTCTTCATCCCAACAACAAAATTATCTGAGCTCCTTAAACAGCCCCAATTTTAATTGCCTCATACTTAGTCACCATGTCTTCAGTTATTAATGTTCTAAGCCATGGATCAGCAATATTTTTTTAATTTGAAGATCCTTTCTAAAACATTTGCCTGAAATAAAAATTATTGAGAACCACAAATAGAGAATTTGGCATATTTAAAGCAAATAACTCTGGTGGCAGATGTGTTTGCCTATATCATAAATCAAACTCATATATTGAATGTTACACCATCAGAAAAAACTCAAAATTAAAATAGATCTAATTAAGAATTATGACTTCTTTTTGACATTGTGTGCATTTTTTTTAATTGTATTTTTGATCCATGCAGGTTCAGCTTTTATCCATCAATTTGCATATTAATTAATGAAAAAACAGCATATTTCCATTTTGAATTTAAAAATTCAGAAATGTTCAGATTAAACTGAAAAAAGCTGTACAGATCTTGTAGTAAGTGATTTTTGAAATCATAATTTTGCCAGTAAATTCATCTTCAAAATAAAACCAAACTTAAAATGCATAACATCCTTTTGGCAATTGATTCTCCTAATAAGAGATTCTAATGTCACAGAATAGGTGATCATTCCAGCTACATCAGAAACAGTAATGGGCATGACCATAAAACCTGTTCCTCAAAGAAGAGGCATTATCTATAACTATGTTGTAGTCACACCACATGAACTAAGCCCATTGAAGTCTGTTGTCAATATAATCATGTGAAATCAAAAAGTGTAGCCTATTACACCCACATTAAAAGTGTCGCTCTTACTTTATGTTATATCTTTTTTAGGCTTTTTCATGATAATTCAAATCAACTGGAAAAATTTGGGAGCCCCATGTGCCTCTTCCTTGCTGCCATCAGACTTTTGAATGGTCCTATCACACATTAAGCTGATCTTTCTCCTCACCCTATCGGTAACTGTAACACTCTCTTTCTTCCCTATGTAGTCTATGAGCATTATGTTTTGTTTGTAATAGCTAGCAAGAAACAGTACTTTTTACTGTATCCCAATACATAGCAATAAAAATGCATCAATTCAAATGAATAAAGAGCCTTAGATTACTTCAGTGGCCCCTGTCCTAAACTCAAGAGTAACCTCTCTTAACCTCTGCATGGATTTGTGGAAGGCAGATTGCATTGAATTGTTTGAGGAAATCATGAACTTAGTGAGTGGGTGTCTGTGTATATATTATTATATTGAATGATATTATCACAGCCCAGTCCATTGCACAAACCAGACTCCCATCTATTGACCCCATCTACACTTGCTGCTACCTCAGGAAAGTAGCTAGCATAATCAAAAATCCCTTACAACCCCAACATGCTCTCTTCCACTTCTTCCATTGGGAAAAAGATTCAGAAGTCTGAAAACATGTACCACTGACTCAAGAACAGCTTCTTCCTTGATGCCATCAGACTTTTGAATAGTCCTATCACACATTAAGCTGATCTTTCTCCTCACCCTATCGGTAACTGTAACACTCTCTTTCTTCCCTATGTAGTCTATGAGCATTTTGTTTTGTTTGTAATAGCTAGCAAGAAACAGTACTTTTTACTGTATCCCAATACATAGCAATGATAATGCATCAATTCAAATGAATATTGTATATATTAATTCCCATTTGTCAAGATAAAATTTGGTAATTGATTATAAGTTAGGAGACAAAATTGGAAAGAAAGGCAACTTTATTTGATTGTTGAGATGTAACAAAGGAGTGTTCCTCATGGATTTGTACTGGGTTTTCAGCTTTTTACCAAATATTTCAATGCCTCGGATGGAGAGAGTTGTATATCCAAGTTTGTATTTGACAATAAACTAAGAAAACAATAAGTTATGAAAATCGGAGAAGTTTGGAAAATGATATGGACAGACTTGAGTGACTGAGCAAATTTGTCGTCAATGAAATTCAGTGCAATAAACCATTTTGGATATTTGGAATATATTCTTAACTCCAAGAAGCTAAAAGTTGTGGAGGAGCAAAGGGATTTCAATGTTCAAATGCACAAATCTCTAAAAGCTAGTGCATAATTAAAAAATCAAATCTCCAAAAACTAGTGCAGTCTAACAAAACCAAATCTCTAAAAGCTTGTGCATACTTACAAAACTGATGGATTAGAAAAGTGGAAATTTTGTTTTCATTTCAGGGAGGGTGGCACAGTGGCATTGTGGTTAGCACTGCTGCCTCACAGTGCCAGGGTCCCAGGTTCAATTCTGGCCTCTGTGTTTCATTATCTGTGTGGAGTTTGCACATTCTCCCCATGTCTGCATGGGTTTCCACCAGGTGCTCCAGTTTTCTCCCACAGTCCAAAGATGTGCAGAGTAGGTGGATTGGCCATGACAAATTGCCCCTTAGTGTCTGAGGATTAGCAGGATAAATATGTGGAGTTGCAGGAATAGGTCTTGGGTGGGATTGAGGTCAGTGCAGCCTCGTTGGGACAAATGGCCTCTTTCTGCACTGTTCTATCATTCTAGATGTAGGGGGAGAGATACAAAAACCAATGTGGCTTATAGATAAGAAAATAGACCTCACCATTCAAAGGCTGTAATAGATTTAAATGCAAGTTTCAAATCAAAATCCAGTTAATCATAGGTGAGGAAAACTTGAAATACTGAAACAAAAATAATGGAAAAATCTTTTCCTATTCCTTGCTCTTCTTTCTGGGCCACCATTCAATGGGCAGTGACTGACATTTAATATCTTGACCAAATAATCATTGTTCACATTGATAAGGAATGGCTGTGAGCCATTTGCTTGCAGAAGCCATCACACTCTTATCTGATGCTTATATGTGACTTCCAACAATGATCACTGAACTAAGCAGGAGCAGGGACAGAACCAGTTCTATACTCACTCACCAATGGGTGCTAAGGCCAAATGTAAGCTTGTCTTATTGCCTGAAAAAGAATAATTTAAGCACAGATCTCAGGTCAAATGTGAAATTTTCCTGATCTTTATGCCATAGCTACCCACAAATGCTACTGGCAATAAAAGGTACTTGGCATTTCTTAGGGTACATTCGATTTTCAAAAACAGCATTAAATACATAAATAAAACAAAGCCCAAATGAATTACTGTAAGTGAAACTGCATTGACAAATGTCTGGCTTTTATAGCAATTAAACCAAATTGGGTGCATAGTAAATGTGCCAAGTAATGTTGAAGTAATCTGTGTACAGTATAAATCTTTCAGTACGACCCCCCCCCCAAAAGTGTCTCGTTTGTTGATTTTCTCTTGAAAACTTTCTGCTTTCTATTACTTGATTCAGAAATACTGTTACTTGAATATAACAACATAATATGTGTTTTGTTACTACAAAATGCTTTATTTCACAGAAATGGGTGATTGGTAGTGAGTAAGGTGGTGTGGAGTGGCAAGGAGAGCACATCACTTCAACCCAATATTTCCACAAGCTTCATATCACCACCTACTGTAACCTTCAGGAATTCTGTTTCCCAGCATTTTAAATGGCAAAACATAAACTTGCATTGTGTAGAAATAAAAGCTATTTGTTTATTTCAAGAGTTCCGAAGACGAGTGTATCTTTGTGATCTCTATATTGACAAGTATGCAGCAACATTGCAAAAATGAATGGTTGGTCGAAAAAGAATTGTATAAGAGAGGGCAAAAAAAAATCAAATGATGGTTATAAGGTTGAGCTTTCAATTTTAGCAGTAATGTATTTTATTGCAGGAAACAATCCTGCCTTGTTGCATGAAATAATAACAGAAAATGCTGGAAATACTCAGGAGGTCTGTGCAGAGAGGAGCAGAGTTAAGTCCAGGACTAGAACCGTATTTCCAGCATTTTCTGTTATTATTTCATGCAACAAGACAAGATTGTTTCCTGCAATAAAATGCATTTCTGCAAAATTGGAAATGCTGGAAATACTCAGTAAGTCTGTGCAGAGAGGAACAGAGTTAAGTCGAGAACTCGAACTGGAAATACTTAGTAGGTTTACGCAGAGAGGAGCAGAGTTAAGTCGAGGATTAGAACTGGAAATACTCAATAGGTCTATGCAGAGAGGATCATAATTAAGTCGGGGACTAAAACTGGAAATACTCAAGAGGTCTGTGCAGAGAGGAGCAGGGTTGAATCGAGGATTAGAACGGTATTTGCAGCATTTTCAATTTTTATTTCAGATTTCCAGCGTCCGCAGTATTTTGCTTCTGCCTTGATTTCTAGAACTTGCTTACCCATGCTGGAGAAGTTTATTAAGTATCCAGCTACCCGCAACCTCCCTGTTTGATTAGCTGCACCTTCCTAAGATCCCTGGGCGTTAATATGCTTGCAAATGCATGAAGTAGGATGCCTGGCATCCATCATTGAAAGAGTGGGTCCGCTGACAAGCGATGGTAATTCACGTGTACGTTTTTGGCCGGTTACCTGCTTCCTTGAGGATTGCGCTCCCTTGTTGCGGCGACAGGACATCTTGGAAACGCTGGCGCGTCCCTTGTGGATGGAGTTATTGGCTGTATCCTGGGGTGTGCTGGGGATCGGGTTCAGGAAGAGTATCCGAGCAATGAGTCCATAAAGGACCGTAGCCACGAATAAGGGGATCACGTAGAATATAGTGAAGTCCAGAAAATAAATGGGCAAGTAATGGTTCCTGGACACTCTATAGTCACACACCACCTGGATGCCATTGGCGTGTTGGATCTGCTTGATGTCCAGTAAGAAGAACCACATCACGCAGTACACCGAGGTGAAAGCCCAGACAAAGGCGATGATCTTCTTGGCTCTGGACACGGTGCAGATGAACTGGGCTTTGATGGGGTGGCAGATGGCGATGTATCGCTCTATGGTGAAGGCGGTGATGGAGCAGGAGGACGCGTTGATGCCCAGGTACTGCAAGTAGGTGATGAAAAGGCAGCCTACGTACCCGTAGACCCAGGAGGCCACCACGCTCTCTGTGATGTTGGGCAGACCCGCCGCCAACAGGACAATCAGGTCGGCGATGGCCAGGCTCACCAGGTAGCAGTTGGTGGGAGTCCTCATGTGCTTGGTCTTCAGCACCACCAGAACCACCATGACATTCCCGGCTATGCCTACCCCGCAGATCAACAGCACCAAGAGGATGGTGACTACCTGGTACTCAAGAGGGTTCTGAGGCATCATTTTCATAGCTTCCGTTTGGTTCACGGAGTTGTTCAATAACTCGATCACACTGGTGATGTTCTCCATTTCACCACCTTGCACTGAGGTCCCTCTAGCTCTGAGAATTCATTGTGCTACTCAACCCTGTATCAAAAAAAAAACAAACAGCAACAGTCTAATTGAGAATTCTAAACAATTTAAATCAACTTTTCAACAAAATCAACTGAAGGCTGAGCTTTAATTTTAAATCATAATAGATGTTGCTATTTGTTACTTGAAGCTTCCCTTTGCGCTGTCAATTCTCTGCGGACTGTTCCCAAACAAGTGATTCTCAACACAACCTGGAAGGGAATTAAACGGCTGAGTTCCAATGTTGGCCCCCTGAACGAATTCCCGGCCTGAAGAATTATGTGGTGCAGAAATGCTCTTTACCCACGAAACATTCCCAACTAGTTCCACTGAAGAAGAAGACCCTGCCGTTTAAAGTTACTTCGTTACAAGCCCCCGTTCATTTTCTCAGATCTTTTATTTTCAAAAGCTGCAGCACTAATTTCTACACACCTTCCAGCTTTTAATCTAGATTCCTTCGTTCGTCGCAAAGATAAAATAAGTGGACAATTATTATTCATTTACAACTACTTCTCCAGTTTGTAATGTGTGTGAAAATCAGAATTGATACTCGGCTGCAACATTCCTTTTTTTTTGCACGTTACTACCGACATATCAAAGGATTTATTTACAAAGTTGCATCTTAGAACTATTTTAATTGTGCCATTGTTAACGGCAACAAATAATAGTAATGATAGGCAGAATAGTGATTTCCATTGAAAGTGTCACTTACTTCCTGAGGAGCCAATATTCATCTGCTGTCTGACTCAGTTTCGCCTCTGGCCAGGAGTGGTTTGCGATGGCCGGGTTGAACTAAAGTGACAGGAGACTGTCATCTCTCCTTAGCTCCCGTCTGAGTGCCGGCTGGAGAGTGACGAGCTGTCCAAAGAGCAGCTGCAGCGACTGAGCAGCGGAGGCGCCTGCGAGCTCCAGGTCCTAAAGCCCTCCCGACTTCTCCAACCCACACACAACACCACCAACAGCACAGCAGCAAATGCCTTCTTTGTCACTGAGGATTTCGCACATTTTGAGTTTGTTCAGCTGGAAACTGCTAATTTTATTCCTTTTTTAAAAAATATTTTAGCTAAAATAAATAGCAAAAACAGCCAAACAAAAAATTGAGTACTTCAAGTGCTGAGGAAGTTTTTTGGGTTCAGATCTTTTTGGACTGACAGAGAAAGATGTGAGCATGGCAATTTCCCCACCAACCATGCATAATGCTATTAATCTATAAAGATGTGTATTTCCAAGTATTGTGTTGCCATAGAGAAAATGGAAAAAAAGCATTAAAAAAATAAAGTTCACATGGAAATGGAGACCATGAAATATAAGATCATAAGATAGCAAGATAGGAGAGATTAAAGGATTTAGCAGAAATTCCAGGAGTGAAGAGATCGTGGCAGAAGGTCACAAGACACACTTTAAACTAGAAATATTGAAGCAACAGTTATGATTTTTCAGGTGCTGAACCATGATTAAACCAATGAGTTCTTCAACCATCCTGCAAAAAGTTACATGTACTAGGAGGAACTGAACTAAAGATCCTGGAAAAAGTAACACTACTTTAAAGCACAGAGATAAAATAATTTCTGGAGTACTGTACATAATTCAAGATGGGAATTATTCCCTTCAAGTAGAAAGATATGTATTGAATCTAATTCATAGAAGAAGCAAAGAATAATGATAGTCAATCAGAAGAATTCAACACAGAATTCCTGAGGTTGTTTAGAGGATTGAGAAAGCTGAAAACAGTTTATCGGAATGCTAAGCCCAGAAGTGAAATCAGTAGACCTATAAACATCCAGAAAGATTCCAAACCTTTTACTTTCAAAGGTAAAGAAAGAGGCCAACTCAATGATTTCATGGTCACGCAATGAGTGTATCAGTTATAAAGATGACGATCAGAGCCATTAAAGAATTTTCAGTTCCAAGAAACATTACAAAGTTACAAAGATTCATGGGAAAAATGAACCAAGTAGCAACATTTCTGAAGAATCTAACAGAGCTCAAAAATACCACCCTACAACAGGACAAAAATGATGATAGGAAGAGGTACATTAGATATCATTCAAAAAAAATCAAAGTGAGGCTGATGAAATCAGAGATAATAACAGGTTATCTACAATTATCATGGTGGATGCATCTACTACCAGATAGAGCAGTATTTTTTCAGATGTAACAAGCTGGAAAACGCAGACTAATCTGATATGCGTCACGACTGTTAGCGGATGCAGAGCAGAGATACACAGTAATCGATATTGTCATTTGTTGACTTACGTCTTAGGCCTTCACATTATGATAGAAAGAGAGCACAAACTTGTCACCACACTACTGAGTTCGAAAGAGCTTACAACAATGCCATCAAGGGTTCAAACATTGAAATTAAGATTGATGAGCATTTGATACTCATATGGTGTTTGATCAAGGGAAACAGCAAATGCATAATCATGTATTGAATCAGAGAATCCAGAAAGATAATAGTGAATTTGTGGAAGAAGTCAAGGAGTTTACTAAAATGACATCAATCAATTACTGGCAAATACATAAAAATTGAATAAAGTCAGAGATACTCAGACATGGGACGTGGATTGTAAGCAGCGTGGTGATTTTTGTATTAGAAGATGACCAACATAGTCCTAGTTTGAGACTCATGTTACCAAATATGATTAAGCATAGTCCTGCAGATTTCATCACATGACTTGCCCTCACACTCCAGCCATTGGTCAGCCATCGCATCCATCCCTGTGATGTAAAGACTTCTTACACCAATGTAAAAGACTTTTAACTGATTGGATGATGCAAAAACAGCATTTTTTTCCACTTTTGATATATTTGTAAATGCTAAAAGAATAAATGTTCAAAGGAAATAACAAAAAAAAGTCTTCTGTCATGATCCAATTAATTTTCTCCAGCGCTGCACCCTTCAGTGTCCTGAAGATTGATCTTCAATTTCTGGAGACACCAGGTCAATCCAAGAGAATTGGCAAACCTACTTGAGATCATCTTTAAAGCAGCAAGCCCGTCTGACAGTGATGGATGATTTGCCAGTATATGATGGTAGAATAGTAATCCCAAAATTATCGAGACTTGAGATCATGGAACACCGACATCAAGGTCATTTAGGTATTATCAGCTGCAATGCCAGAGCACAGTTTTCAGTTTGAATTTACTGGAAGAAACTTTATCCCAATGTGTCACATGTTCAATTCACAGATAGGAATCAAAAGAATTGTTAATGCCATCATCTTTTCCTACAAGGCCATGGAAATGCCAAGGAATGGGATTAACTGAACACATTTATTCCTCAGCTAAAAGATTGTAAGCAGATCAGAGATTTCTGAAACAGATTAGGACCATAGGATGACAGAAACCCAACATTGAAGAAGGAGGCCATTTGGCGCATTGAATCTGCATCGACTCTCTGAAAGAGCATCTTACCCAGGTCCATCTATTCACCCTATCCCTGTAATCCCACATATACCCCATTGTTAATTGCCCTAACGTATCTACCTTTGGGCACTTTAGAGCAATTTAGTATGGCCAATTCACCTAACATGCAGAGCTTTGGAGGCTAAGGGACAATTTCCCATGGCTAATCTGCCTGACCTTCATATCTTTGGGCACTAAAAGGCAATTTAGCGTGGCCTAATCTGCACATCTTGGGATACAAAAAAACAACTTAGCATGGCCAATCACCTAATCTGCACATCTTTGGAATGTGGGTGGAAACCCAAGCATGCGAAGGAACCCCATGCAGACATGGAGAGAATGTTTAGGTTGGGCTTTTTGAAGGGGGTCGGGCCCAGGCATGTGGTGGCAGGAGAGCAAGATTGGATCAGGCCAGGCTTAAGTTGGTGGAAGAAATTAGATCAGGCCAGATCAGGGGCAGGTGTGGAATGGGGTGCAGTGTTGGTAGCTATAAAGTAGTCTTGGGGAAATCTATGAGGTTGGGCCAGGAGATGTCAGGTTGGACTAGCAGGATGGGAGTGTGGTCATTCGGTGGGGAGGTTTGCTCAGGTTGAAGGAAAGAGTTCCAAGTGGTGGGACGGTAGGACTGTTCCTTTTGAGGTCAGTGGATGCGTGGAGCCTTGTGGGAGTTAGGGATGGGAGTCTCATGGCCTTTTGTGATGGTAGTTGGCAAGAGATACTGGAGGAATGGGGATAGTCTCTACGGATTAAGAGAGGTTTTGGGAGTTCCAAGGAGTATCAGGCACTCAGAAGCAAAAGTGGTTTTTAACCTTTCTAACTTTTTTGGGTAGCCATTGATGTATGACTGTCAGAACTAACTAAAGTTTGCGATTTAAAACACATTGTTGGATGATTCTCTGCAAGGGACAATTGTCCAGCAGTTTGGACCTGGAAATTCTGTGGTACATATGGGAGTGGGTTACGGAGTTCGCCAACACAAATTTAGGATACTCCCAGCAGTGCTCTGGAGCTCTGTAGTTATCGGCCAAAATGTTCCAAATGATTCAAAGCCTGAAGCATTTTCTAGGAACATCAGAGTATGTTGCAGTCAGAACAGAGGCTTAGGGAAGATAAAGTATAATGGAGTTGTCAGGAATTCCACACTGAGTGAGGAGGAATTTTCCTATCCTGCCCGCCTCGGGAATAATGCCAGGTAGGACAGGACCATGCAATGGTCCGTAGACCTCGGGCAGGGTTTTCCAGTCTGGGGTGAGCGCGGCTGGGAAATTCTACCCCAATAGTTTTAGTTCAGTTATGGACAAACCTTAAAGAATCAAAGTGTATATTCAATTAACTCAATATGTCATTATGATATATCTCTCTCTCTCTTTCTCTTTAGTTTCATTCCTACTTGATAAATTATATGTGCCATATCGCCTTAGGACAGAGTAAGGTTTACGTGTTATGGCTTAACTACAGGACAAATGTTGAAGAGAACCGCTGAGACATTTTATGACTTGATTAGAAGATACATGTGAAGTCTCTTGTAGTTTAATTGTGAAAACAAATGCTGCAGAAATAGTGTAGAGACTAGCCTGTTGTGTGAAGTAAAATAGCTTTAGATCTCGATCTACAATTCAATGTCTTAAACTGTATTAGTTTTTTTTTAACATAAAGTGTCATAAAAAAAATAGTTGTTCTTCTTTAAAATATACAACAGATTTTGTGCATTAGTATGACTTTTATTAGTTTCTATAATAGTCTGTAATAGCATTGTAGTGATGTAGTTTTTGTGACTTATATTAATTACGTGTATATAATGTATTAATTCAACATAATACTTTGTAATATGCCACAACTTTAGCACATTAAGGACCTGATTTTACCATTTTCATTCTAAGTGCTGAATCTGGGTGCAATTCTGATCTGACTTGGGAATCTGCACTCAGCCTGAAAAAAAACATCGTGGGTCCCATTCACGCTGTGGGCAATCGGAGCTCTGAACTGTGCATGCGCAGTTAGGAAAAAAACTTGAAAAAGCGCACATATGTGAGATCGTTCCTGAGCCACAGAAAGTGAAGAAAGCAGTCCAAGAGCGAAAAGGGGGAGCAATGGCCCCCATGGACATAACTGTCCGGCTTATCAATTCACCCCCCCCCCCCGCACCCAGACTAATCACGACTCCTTGCCCCCTTTCTCCCCCACCAATCGCCCTCAGAATGGCAGCAGACACCCCTCCTACTCCCCCTGGCTCCCCACCAGAGATCCATCTGCCCCCTGCCCCCACCAGTGAGCAATCGGGCCTCCTACCCCCACCAGTGATACATCTTACCTGCCTCCTTCTCCTGTCTCTCTGAGATTGATCTGGCCTCGCTCCCAACCGTCCCCCAGCATCCTGCAGAGAATGATCTAACCTCACTCACCCCCTCCAAGAAAATGGTCTGGTGTCTGTCCCCGCCCTCCCCCCACCCCTCGAGAAAGATCTGACCTCCCTCCTCTTTCCCCACCAGAGGAGCATCTGATCCCTCCTCCCCCCCCCCCCCCCCCCACACCCCCCAACCAGACAACAATCTGGCCTTACTCCCCTCTCCCCTACCCCAACTAGAAAATGATCTGATCTGCCTCCCTCCTCTCCCCCACCATTGATCTGAGTTAAAGAGCCATTGGGAGCTTTGAACTCGCTCTTCAGCAGCTGGAGCGCATGATTCAGACTTTTATTCAGCAGGTTCATTTCGGCGTGATTCCGGATCGGAGAACACAGCAGTAAAGGGGGAAATGCTGATAAAATTGGGCGGGCAGTTCATTAATTCAATTGAAATAAATGCAAATGCATTTAATTCACCATTGTGCCTCTTTCGGGTGTGAAGCGGATCATGGCCACTCTCAGGTTTCGGTAAAATGGTTATCTGCGCGGATGCGGACGCGGATCGCGTTAGTCGTCTTACACCGACTTTACCACATTTTTGTGCCCGAAAATGGGCATGACGCAATGGTAAAATCGAGCCCTAAGTGTCTTTATGTATCAATTTTATACATGCTTCAGTATTTGGTTTAGGTTTGTGTATTTCGTGTACTTTTATTTGTTTGTTTTAAGTAACATGCTTCAGGCATCAGCAGTCATTAACAAATTACATGTAGGTGTTTTTCCAGAAGTTAGGGCCTTTGGGACATGAGCCTTAAAGAAAATCAAATCATTTGGAAGTGACAACACACATCCTTTCACCACAAATAAATAGATACACAATTTACCTTGTGTTGCCTTGTTAGCTTCGTGGAAAAGCTATAAACCTAATAGAATAATTGGGGAGAGCTATTAAGAGAAAGATAGTCCCACAAGTGATTGATTTGATTTGACTCTAACACCTCATTCTGTACTTTCTCCTTTCATAGAATCCTTATAGTGCAAAAAGAGGCCATTCGGCCCATTGAGCATGTACTGACAATGATTTCACCCAGGCCCTATCTCTGTAAACCCTTATATTGAGCTTGCTAATCCTCCTGACACTAATGAACAATCCACCTAACTCACACATCTTGGGAGTGTGGGAGGAAACTGGAGCACCTGGAGGAAACCCATGCAGACATGGGGAGAGTGTGCAAGCACCACACAGAGAGTGACCCAAACTGGGAATCGAGCCCAGGTCCCTGGCACAATGAGGCAGCAGTGCTAAGCATTATGCCACTGTGCTGCCTCATTTTTTTCACTATATACGGTATGCTTTGTATGTATAAGGTGCAAGAAACAATACTTTTCTCTGCATACTAATACAAGTGACAATAATAAATCAAATCAAATCAAAATATTGACCATGCATTAAGGTAGTTGCTAGTAAGGGTTAATTCACCACAATTACAGTAGTTAGGTATTTAACAGAACAGAAAGTAAGCAGAAAGAAGATAGATAGACTTTGGTTAACCAAGCAAAAGACTTCTCGACAATCATCTGGAAGCCAAGAGCCAGTGTTCCAAAATGAACAAACTGATCCATTGGTTTGTTAAAAATAGTAACTTCATATTTATTACAATTAACTTCATAAGTTCTGTATAACTTGTGACAATATATTTGTGCTCAAAGTGGTCAGTGGCTATTCAGGAATTGCAGGTTCTTTAAAGTTAACTTTCGCAACTCACTCTGACAATTGAAATTGAAGTGAGCATTATAATTGTAATTAAAGTGAAGCCCAGGTCTTACAGAGTATGTTAGACTAAGACCCACTGAGGACTAACTGTAACAGTCTGCAATGACATGAAATGAAGTAACTTACACTTCTGTGATCTGGACCTTGAGGAAAAGAAGCCTGGAGTAGAGTTTTTTTACAACTGTAAATATGTTACAATAAGGTTAGAGTTTTTAGGCAGACTGCAATCTTTGAGAATTTAATGAAACTGCCCTAACCCAGCAGCACAATAACAGTATTTGCAGATGATATTAAATTAGGAGCGGCAATAAATCATTCAGATGGGCACAGAAGGCTATAAATGGGTAGAAATAGTGTAAGAAAGCAGGCAAAAATGTAGCAGATGAGTTCAATTTAGGAAAGTGTGAGGTAATCCACTTTGCGTCCATGAAAGATAAATTGGAATACTTTCATTATGGCAAAAGACTGAAAACTGTGAAGGAGTAAAGAGATTTGTGTGTCCAAGTTCATAAATCACTAAAAACAAGTTCATAGATGAAAAGTGGCTCGTGGAAATTTGCCGCATATCTCAAGAAGATTGGAAACAAAGGCAAGTAGAATCAGCAATGAGAACAGATAATCAGGAAAATTCTAAAAAACAAGGAACAAAAATTATCATTTTATTTTCCTTCAAAATTCCCTTTTCCTTCCTTCTCGACACTCCAAAGCACAATGTTGAAGGTATTCGACTCAAATGTATGACAACGTACCAGCAATAATACTGAATACTTCATGTTCCAGAATTGCTCACTCCTAGCCACATTGCTCCAGTACAGCTACAGCACTGGCATCTACTCAGCAATGATGAAAATTGTTCAATTATGTCCTGTCCACAAAAAGCTGGACAAATCTAACCCACCCATTAGCGCACCATCAGTGCACTCTTGATCATCAACAGAGTGAGAGAAAGGGTTGCCAACGGTGCTACCAAGCGTCACTTATTCAGCAATAACATGCTCGCTGATGCTCAGTTGGGTCCTGCTAGCATCACTTAGTTCCTGACCTTGTAACAGCCTTGGTCCAAACATGATAAAAAGAGCTGAACTCCAGAGTGAGCTGAGAGAGACAGCCCCAACGTCAAGGTTATATTAACCAAATGTAGCATCAAGGAATCCTCGCAAAACTGAAGTCAATGGGAGACATGGGGGAAATATATTTCTGCTGCAGTCATATCAAGTACAAGGGAAGAAGATTGTTAGAGATCAAACATTTCAGTCTCTACTCCCCAGGGTAGTGTTCTAGACTCAAGTATCTTCAGCTGCTTTATCAATGACATTCCTTCCATCATAAAGTCAGAGGTGGGGATGCCCTTAGATGAATGCACTATATTCAGCACCATTTGTAATTCCTCCGATTGTGAAACAGTCCATGTCTATATGCAGCAAGACCTGGACAATATTCACTGTTAGACTGATAACTGGTAAGTAACATTCATGTCACACAAGTGCCAGGCAATGATCATCTCTAACAAGAGAGAATCCAAATATCTCCTCTTTGCATTCAATGATATTATCCTTGCAGAATCCCCCACTATCAACATCCTACATGTTACATTGACCAGAAGCTGAACTGAACTAGCCAATTAAATAATGTAGCTACAAGAATAGGTCAAATGCAGGGAATCTATAAGGAACAAGCGAGGAGTATAATGGAATATTCTCCACTTGACTGGATGAGTGCAGCTCGAAAAACACTCAAAAATCTCAGCATCATTCATGACAAAGCAGCTTAATTGATGATTCATCCAACATCTTAAACGTTCATTCCTTCCACTACCAACACACAGTTGTCACAGTGTGTAACATCTCCAGGATGCACTGCAGCAAGGCTTCTTTGACAGCATCTCTAAACTTGTGGCCTAAGACCACCAGGGCAAGAAGACTAGAGCAGCTAATACTTGGGCACACCATCGCCTGCATCCTGACTTGGTACTATTGTTCATTCACTGTCACTGGTTCAAAATTCTGGAACTTCCTCCCTAGCACCTCATGGATTGCGGTGGTTCAAGAAGGTGACTCACAGTCAACTTTTCAAGGGCAAACAGAAATGGGACATAAATGCTGGCCAATGATGCTCAGATTCCATGAACAAATAAATTCTAAAAAACATAAAGCACTCACCCCAGAATGTATCTTTTTTTAGATTATACTTTGTCTTTGGGTCCATTGTCTACTTTATTTCTTAGTTTATAAGAATTGACATAGTGATAGCCCCATTCCTAAGATAAAAATCACTAACACAATCAATATTCTAAATTTATTATTCTTAGATTTTAATTAAGTCAAGGCATATGATCAGTGATTGAATTAATTTTATGACCTGCAGTTTTCCTGCTCTAGAAAACTAATTTATCCTCTCCCAGGAATAAGTCTTGGTTATGTGCATGGCCCAGGAACTTGGAGCTATAAATCTGTAACTGGAGACTGGGATGCTTCCCAATTTGTTCTTCATTACCCTGGGTCCCCAAACTTTACTGTATACAGTCTGGTGCACTGGGAAAAGCAGGAAAACTGCCATGGTTAACAGATACAGCCTGCTAAACCCCCTGCCTAAAAAAAACACTTTTATTATGATTTTTAGATTCAACATTATTTGTAATATATATTGCAAAATAGAAAGTAGAAACAAATGTTCTAGGGTTAGATGATTTCTACACAAAAGGTGTTGTGCTATGATCTCAGGAAAAGTTTGATTGCAATAGAACACTCCTTCACTTCCCCTTACCTTCACAAATATTTGCAGTTATAAAGAAAAACGCCCTATTCTGAAACCAAATAGCAGATGCCCCTCGATGAATCTACCCTAGATTTCTCATCAAATTCCTCCCTAGAGGATTGACACATGAGTGTTTCTAAATTCCTCTTCCAAAAAGACATGCTTTAAAAGCTTCTTTCACACAAAGATTTCCCTCGGCTGTTTCCATCAAAGATCCACCTCCAGGTTTTCCGACCATCCTTTCCAAAAAGGCTTCCTTTCCACTATCTTAACAAAGACCCTCTTCCAGATTTTCTAACTCTGTTTTCAGGTTCTTTTATCTTTAATTCTTTCACATAAAATCCAGCCACTAATTGCTCCACAATTATTTCACCTATCACTGCACAGTCTGTGGTAATTATTGCAAATTGTAGAAACACTTCAAATATCTTCTTGATTTTCATTAGCCAACTCCTTCTCAGCTCTGCCTGTAGTATTCTGTTCCAGTTCCAGTATTCCTGGAAACTTTAGACTTCCCAGAAACTTTTCTTCATTTCTATAGTCCTCATAGCTAGCTGTTTAATTTATGGCACTTGTTTTTTCTGCTCCATACTCCATTTTTTTTTACTTTTCTTTTGGCAGAATTGAGGGTGATATTCCCACTCCAGCTGCAAAATTCTTTCTCCTTTGGTTTTTAGTTAAAAACTAAACTCAAAAAGATCTTCTCCTTAAAAATGCCAGTTGCTGAACAACAGCTCAATCATCCTCTAAGCTTTTGTTTACTTGCCCTGTTGTAAATGCTCTCAGCACAACAGAAACACAGTAGGAACCAAAACCAACACCCCGTACATGCAAATACCTTTGTTTAGCATGAATCTAACTGGAGTTGTACCATTTCCTACACAAAACACCAAACTAAACCAAATTAAATGTACACCTTATTTCTAATATTTAACAATACAAATATAGATCATTTCAAACCACATTTGCTTTCCTGACAGTTGTTGGATTGACACTGATGAAAAAAGTAATACAATTACAATAAAATTAGACAATTTTCCTCAGTTATGGAATTAGAAAATTAGGTTTAAGTGTAATTAAATAGGATTAGTGGACACAGCAAAATTCAACAAGAGAATTAAAATGAAATTTAGCTTTCATTTGTCAAACAGTTGATGCATATTTGTAATTAAAACTTGCATTATATAGCATTCAATACTGTCACGAATCTGGGTATGATATTATCAAATTTTAAGTGTTTTTAACTGTTTGAAAAGCACAAAATTGCTGGAAAAACCTCTTTTAAAACCTTTATTAAGAAAAGGGATAGATAGGCAGACAATTTGACATCTTTCTGTGTGAGTTTAAAACTTTATCAGAATGCTTATCTCAAGAACAAACCCAAAAGTCATTTTGGAATTCAATGAGTGTTCCCACAAATGTACTGCTACTTACTGGACTTTTTTCAGAACAAAGACAATTAACTGATACGGACTTAATGAAAAACTAAACAAAGAACCAGGAGGGTTCCTGTACTGTAATTTTCTTTGTTCATTAGAGGGATATTGTCCCTTAAAGAGTAGGGTTTTTTTTCCAGTTGGGTAGCATAGTTGATGCAGTCTTAGAGGGCCAAAGAGCCTGTTCCTGTGTTATACTTTTCTGTGTTATTTAGAGGGACATGGTCCACAGAAGTGTAAGGGGTTTCAGTTTAGGCAGGCAACATGATTGGTGCAGGTTTAGAGGGCTGAAGGGCCTATTCCTGTACTGTAATTTTCTTTGTTCTTTGTTTTATGAGATAGACTGTTCATGTGGCTAATACCTAATACAGAAGCATAATTCATCATTTTAGAATACACCATCTTTGGGTTTTGTCCTATTAGAGAAAGAGGCTGCTGAAAGAGATAACTACCTTGGACATCATGAAAAAAGCATCTTGAAGCAGAAACTGCTTTTCAACAATGAGAGACAGAAGAAAATTTCTAGAAACAGCCATTGCAAGTCAACACTTGCAAAACCTTAAAAAAATTAATACAGAAGCCTTCATTCATTTGCAAGACCTGTTCTGCTTGAAAAATCCACCTACAAAGGCAAGCTCTTATTTTTCCACATAGAAGCCATTGCAGCTGCTAAACTGAACCTCTTTCACTTTGGAGAGAAGGAATTCAAGCTACGGACCCACAACGTTACTCAAAGGCACTGATTTGAAGACTCATCTTTAGGTAACTTTTTTTCCTTTACCTGCATTTTAATCTTTGTATCTGTAATTAATAACATGATCACTAGTTTCATAATAAATTAACCTTTATCTTGTTTAAAATTAAGAAACTACTGGGATATTTTTAAATTGAATCTCTCATAAATTAAAAGGGGGGTGTGTACACACATACAAATTCTTAGCTCATGAGAACACTTGGAGGAAATGTCTTTTAGACTGTTGTGACAAAAGCAAGATAAATGGCAAGTGGAGCGTCGAACTGTAGCAAATGTCAGCATTAGCTTTTGTGCGCAATACTGAGTGCTTTTGCGTAAAGGACCAAGCGAGTGGGCATTTAGAAATGTTTTAGTGTTGTTCATTTGAAGTGAATGTCATTATTTTTAAAAAAAAGTATTTGGAGTATCTTTTGCTTTATAATTGCTTTCATTATTGGCAATGCAGTGACCTTGTTATCATTTATTCCTGAAGTTAATGTAAATGAAATCCCTTTATCTGTCAGGCCTCATTCATACTTCCTTACATTCTTTATAAAATTGATAGCTTTGCTAACAATTAGGTTGTTTATTTAATATCAGTTCAATCCTTAATAAGAGACAAGACTTTGAGATGCAATAAAAATTAAATTCTCTTTTATGGTGCCTTGGAAATTGACACAAAATTTCCAAAAAACAAGATCTAAGATTCTTGGAGAATCAATTTATTCTAACAAGTTTTTTTTTAGTTTAGGCCTTTAGGCTAATAAAACAAAAAAAAATCAGTGCTATATCAAGCTATGCAAGTTTACATTGTTGTTTACTTCCTAGGTTCTTTTCCTACTTCATAATTTATATTCTCAAACCTCTCTGGCTGCATAATCTGCATCCCAAAATAAAAGACTGGCTGTAAAATTTAATAATCCTTGAAAATGGGTGCAGGGTTCACAATGTGTGATTAACTCAGATTTGTTACTTGCAATGCAGGCAGCAAATAAATAGCATACTGTCTCCAACAAATGATTGTAGTGTGTAGCGAATGCTGTATGTGCTCCTAAACGCCTGAATGCCTAAACAGGGACACAATCATGAAAGGTTAGGATCTCCTGAGCACTATTTAAAGTCCACCTGTATTTCTTAAAGAAGAAGTGAAATTCTGATTGGAGCCGGACATAATTTCACAATTGATTCTAATCTGAGAAAGACATAAGAAGAGCAGGAACTGGGCTCCCAAGAATTTCCAGTGTTCCCCAGAGATCAGTTGCAAGAAATGGGGTGGAAGAGAGAATCATCTCCGGAGCCAAGAAACCTTCCAGAAAAATTCTCAAAAGCTAGTGGGACCACATAGCCATTGTAATCAATGCATTCATATTAGTGCTGAGGATGAAGTGCAGCAAAATGTTTAATGATCTTACATGAATAGGCAAGGTCAGTAATTATATTTTCAGATACCATGGCTGGAATTCCCCAACCTCACCCGCAGCTGGGATTCTCCAGTCCCACTGCAGTGAATGAAATTTTAGCTGAGCATCAATTTCTCCATTCTCGATGGGAATGGTGGTAGGGTGTATGAGATTGGAAAGTTCTGACCCATACCTACCAACTGCTCAACAAGCTTTATACAATATATAGTGCAGGGCATGGCATAAAAGCCTTTTCAATAATTTCAAATCAATCTTCTCCCATATCTATTATCAAGGCAGCATTTTACCAAATGTGGAATCAAGGATTCTCAGACAGAAGTCAGTAACATTAGAGTAAATTACTTATTTTATGTTAACTGTAATACTGAATTGATAACATAGTATTTACTATGCCATAAAAGATCAGACTTTTATATGTTTTGATTTTCAATTGAGCATGTTAAGTTTGCATTGTCCTTAGTTTTGCTTTATTACATAACTAAATATCAGTGGTGGAAAATCAGAAGCTAATAAGCTCCTTGGTGTAGACCAATCACTGAATTGTTGAGCTAAAATATGATTGTTATCTACTTTATGATAAATTAATGATGTGAATTAGAGGGGGTTTGTTTCTTTGCATTTTATTACTCCTCGTTCGTGGCAAATTTGTAAGAATCCCCAGCAGTCTATCGAAGTGTGAGAAACTTTGGCCCACCATGGGAATTGGAGAGGGCGAGGGGTGGACAATGAGAAGATCTCTTAACCTGAAGCAGGATTTTACGGTTTCAGGATGAGCGAGGATGTGAAATTCTGCAGTGTGTATAGAAAGCCTTGTTTACAGTTGGAAAGCTACAGAATTGACCATGCAGAGAATTACAGAAAGTGATACTATGATTTCTGATTTCCTTGAAGCGTGAGTTTAAACACATATCACAAAAGGAAATAATTATTTCAAAATTAAATGTCATTGATAGTAAAAGTTACTGCATATGTTATACTCATTTTTTTAATGGGTTCCTACCAGGCTGCATTAGGCAACATCAGTAACATCTCATAAGTTTAAGTTCAAAACTGTATCAGATTATCATGGCTTCACTATACTAAAATTAACTGATCTATCACTTCCATGATGGACAGAATGAACTAAGATGAGAGAGTATTAGGCTGCATTCCAGGCTTCTCCATCATCCAAGGTGCCATTGATTGTACTCACTTGGCTTGTGTGCTCTGCATACTATATCAATTGAAGGGTTTTCCACTCCAGTTATATTACAGATAGCATAACATGCATATTGCCAGCAGCCAGGCGCATGCATCCTTTGCCGGTCCTCTGTATTGGCTTTGTTTTAACCAAACTGTCAGCTTACAGGCTGGCTATTAGACTTGGTTCGTTTCACCTGAAAGGAACTCGGATTCAGTTACAGAGTTGGCTTACAAGAGTCACACTGCAGCCACAATTACGATGGGACAGACAATTGGCAATACTCGAGTAACACTTCCACTGCCTGGACTATTTGATAAAAACTTTGCAGTGCAGTCTTGAGCAGGCATCCAGATTTGTAATCATCTGCTGAAAGCTCCATACATTTTCCATTTTTAGAAATCAGGTTTTACCACTGTTTGTGCAGCAAGAAATGCTGAAGGAGCTGTAGCAGCAATGGAGGAGGAGTATGAAGAGGAGGAAAGGCGAAAGTGGTATCGATCACCAGAAACCTGAATCTTAGAATTCTCAGAGGCTGGTTCATCAAAGAATACAGCACCAGAGTCATCTCTCCCACTTCCAGTAAACCAATAGTTTCTACAATTCCTATCAGTACCCCACTTATTCCCACAGGCTGATTGTGTTCCTTCAATCCAGCCATTTAAACACCAATTCCAAATCAACATCAAAACAAAAGAGATGAAACTGTGGAGTAAAGGGATGGCACAGTGGTTAGCACTGCTGCCTCACAGCGCCAAGGATCCAGGTTCAATTCTCGGTTTGAGTCACTGTCTGTGTGGAGTTGGCACATTCTCCTCGTGTCTGTGTGTGTTTCTTCCAGCCGCTCTGGTTTCCTCCCACAGTCCAAACATATGCAGGTTAGCTTGATTGGCCAAGCTAAATTGCCACTTAGTGTCAGGGGGCTAGTAGAGTAAATATGTGGGTTATATGGACAGAGCCTGACTGGGATTGTAATCGATGCAGACTCGATGGGCCAAATGGCCTCCCTCTGCACTGTAAGGATTCTGTGAACATCAGGAGCAATGGCGCAACAATAATGTGGTGTCATATGATACAATGCTGAGATTTTATAACTTTATTATAAAAGTTTATTTATGTATTAATCACAAGAAGGCTTACGTCAACTTCAGTGAAGTTATGTGTGGGAAGAAGACATTCAACCTTGTGTAGAGATCTGAGATACAAGTAGGTCTGCAAATAAATATATTTTTTTAACAAATAACAGTATATAGTAGCATTTTTAGGTCTCAGATAAACCTAAGAGAAATCCCATCTAGACTCTGAATTCAAGATCGAACAGAAACCAATCAATTCCATATGAATCTAACAGTTAACAGAAATAGTGATGGATCATCCTTGTGAAAGTACCCATCTTTTTCGTGCTTTGTTATTTATCCTACTGTTCCAGAAAGTGTTTCCTCAGTGACTACAGCCTGGAAAATGAAGGTCATTTTTTTATCAGGTAGTCATAGCGAGCAGCCTTAAGCAGATGTGGACCTTGAGAACCCAACTCCAAATTGGAGTATCTCAACATAGACCAAAGCAGTCTGGCCTGCCTGATGATGTGACACTAACAATAATACTGGCAGAGTGAGCAGCAGTGGTTCAGACATGCTGTGGTGTTAAGGGTGGATATCAGGTATTTTTCTATTAAAACCAGGGAGTCTGGCCCTATGCATTCCTAAAGTTGAGTGAGAAAAGAGTTAAGGAATGATGCAAAGCCATAGAAATTTCAACTAGCAATAACCCCAAAATTCAAGATGGCAGCCATATGATCTTCCATGGTAGCTGTTAGCAGGGGCAGGATCACAATAGGTACTATTGCTATAACAATGGATCAATCTATGTTGGACATAATGGTTTCAGTGCCTTGTACAAAGTTTTGACACAAGTTGGAGCTGGATCCGTCTGTGCTCTGACCCATTGTGCACAGGTTCACTACCAGGCATTTCCCAGTGCGCGCTCATCAACCTTCTTTGGTTGCCTGGGCCCTCGAATCAGCATCTCAGCTTTCTACAGTAGAACAAGTACATGATCTCATTCTCCGGTGAACTGACATACATGGCATTTATAGCCCCAACTACCACCTATCCCTCTCACTTCACTGCCTCCCCCCCACTCCCACCTCCCTCACCCACCTGCCCCCAACACCAACCACCCCATCCCCCCCACCCCCAACCTCACCTCTCACTCCCTACCCACACCAGCTCCTTCACACTTGGCATTAAGATCCATCTTCCAGCTCAACCTCTAAAATGTGTGCATGATGCAAGTTTTTCAGCTAATGTTTCCCAAGGTGAAATCAAATGAAGTAACTTCAAAGTTTGACCTCTGCTTGCTGAAGTGGCAGAAGTACAGTTTCAGCACTTGAAATGAAAGGGAGACAGATTCCAAGGGTTAGCTTTTATCATGAAGAGATAGCAAAGAGAGAAAGACAGCTGGTGACAGTATTGGCAGTTTTTCATTCAGATTGTGTTGAGTGGGATAGAAGTATGAAGTGATAAATAATTTTGAGGAAATCATGAATGATTGCCAGCTACTATGGTCAGTTATATCCATGCTAGCTGAGACAGCTCCCCATTCATTGAATATCAGCACATCTAGTTAATGGGGTGATAGTGTGCAGATGAGCAAAGCATCTCTTTAAAGAAAAGCAGTAATTTTAGCAATGGATATTAATACAAAGTATTAGTGATGACCATTTGTGGACGAGACGCAAGCAACGAGGGTTTAATATAAAGGCAGCAGAAGAAATCCAAGTATGTTAATCAGAAGTCAAAGTCAAAAATAACCATTCAGTAAATAAAAATTTCTAAATTAAGCTTGAAAGATAATGAATTGTTTTGCTTTAATAAAATGGTTCAATGTTTCATTACTGTTATTATAGGGTGGTGTGATTGATTGTAAAAATCAGCTGCTTCTTTGTCACCTGAGTAAGTCACACATCGCACCAAATAAATCAAGATGCACTGGAATATGAATCTGAACTGAAGCCGACATCAAGGTGAATTCTTGTGTGTATCATTAAAATGAAGTGAATGGAATGTGCTGCTCAAATTAAACCTGATACAATGTCAAAGTAACACTGCAAAAATATAAAAAAAAGTCATTGTATTCATTTTGACTGGATATGACTCAACATTAGATGTACAGATGCAAAAACAGGCATTTCAAATGTTGTTAATGGAAAAGTATGTGAACATCTTCAGAGAAATCCAATTTAATAATCAACAGCATCCATTTGGCAATATATGGAAAGAGTTGAAGGGTCAGTCACAAGGGGACACAGGTTCAAGGTGAGTCATAGGAGGTTTAGGAGGGGGTGTGAGGGAAAACTTCTCTACCCAGACAGTGGTGACGGTCTGGAATGCGCTGCCTGGGAGGATAGTCGAGGCAGATTGCCTCACATTTGGAGAACAATATTTTCAAAATCAGCAACTTTTTTTTATTCATTTGTGAGACATGTGCATCACTGGCTGGCCATCATTAATTGTCCATCACTAATCTCCCATCAACAGAATGGTTTGCCAGGCCATTTCAGAGGATAGTTGAGAGTTAATGATATTGCTGTGAGTTTGGAGTTACATTTCTGTGGGTCTGGAGTCACATTTAGGCCAGATCAGTAAGGGCGGCAGATTTCCTTCCCTAAGGGGTATCTATGAACCAGGTGGGTTTTTTCCAACAATCAGCAATGTTGACTGTCGTCGGTAGATTTTTAATTCCAGATTTTTTTTACTGAATTCAAATTTTACCATCTGCTGTGGCGGGATTCGAACCCGAATCCCCAGAACATTGGCTGAATTTCTGGATAACTTGTGACTAATAAATAAACTTAAAGGAAGATGAGATGATTGCCTCCCCTGCTTTTCACCACACAGGTACATGTCTTTAAATGGCAAAACCTAATTTGCTGATGAGTTATTGATTCTGACCTGAAGGGAACAGAAGTTTCTCCCTCTCTCTCTCTGACAAGGATCACATTGTAAAAGGCTCACCGTAGTTCAGATATTGCAATCAGAAGCAAATAAACAGTGCGCGTGCCAGTGACCTTGAAAATGCTGTTCAAAAGATCTAACAACCTATGATTTGCGAGACTCTCCTTTCTTGACAGCAATTTAACTCTGGAGCTAAGTCAAAGGGATCTCCAGATATCTATCAGTGGTGATGTCAGCCAGCAACCAATCACATGAAAGTTCTAATAATTCCAATCAAAAATTTTAGAATGCAAAATAAATGGCTTGTGATTGTTTTGAGATAGGAACTAAACAAAACAAGAAACTTTATATCAATTTATTTTAAAATAAGTGAATTTCTAATCATTATGTGGAAATTTGGTACAAATGTAAAGTTTCTCAGGGTCATTGAGGATGGTTGACAGTAATTACATATATCTTTTGGAAGAGGTAGTGGTTACAAAGTGGTTAAATCATTGCATTAGTGACCAGAGACCCAGCTAATCACTTAGAGACATGGATTCACAATAATACGAGGACAAATGGTTGAATTTATATTCAATTAGTAAATCTGAAATTGTAAACTAGTCCATGGTGACCGTGAAATTATCATTGAGTATTGTTTTAACAAGTCCCATCTAATTCATAATGCTTGTTAGGGAAGGAAAATCTGCCATCCTTACTCAGCCTGGCCTACACATGACTACAGACACACAGCATTATCATTAACTCTTAACTGCCCTGAGAAATGGCCCAACAAGTCACTCAGTTCAAGGGCAAGTAGAGATAGGCAATAAATGTTGGTCTTGTCAGCAATGCACATGTCCCATGAATTTTTTTTTAACAACTCTATTACACATCATTCAACAAAGTGCAACTTTTCCAAGAAATTTTACAGCAAGACGTGCCCCAGTAGAATTGTTTTTTGAGGGGTGTGGGTGGGGGTGGCAGATAAAATATGGTGATTGCCCATTCCACCATCCTCATGCCCACCCTGATCCTGCTGCCATATTATGAAGGGTTTGTGGATGTCAAAATCAGCAGTCTGCCTGCCATGTTTAAGTAAACAATTCAGAGTCAATTTGGCTTGTTATCAAGCCAACTGATTCTAATAATATCCTGCCCATGCCATAGAACATTTTGTATAATCAGTCAGGCGAGAGCAGGAAGCCCAATTTTTAAACTTAAATGATTAAAGAGTGAAAAGGAAGTTGGTGTATTACTCTTCGGGGGCTGTCCTTTTACCATTCATATAGCGGCACCCCTTATATGGAATATCTCCCTTTCTTTCGTTTCCCAGTTCTCTTATATCCAGCAAAGCCACCCTTCCCCCTCCCCCTCCCCCACAAATCCCTGCCTCTCCACCTAACCTACTCAAATGCTCCAAGCCCAAAAAGTCACAACTATTTTCTCTGTGGATCCATGGGCCTTGATCTTTTCTTCCAGCAGTCCAAAAAGTGGGTACTGGTGCCTTCTTGGCAACCAATCAGAAAGCAACTCCAGAGGAAGTCCCACTTGGACCTCGTTAATTTACCTCACATTGCTTTATGGTTGGAGTGGAGTAGGTCAGCATGGTGGCATGGTTTACTGTGGGGAGGATTCATCCTCCCTCCAGTATTGTTATAATTCAGGTCAGAAAGTCTAAAGTGTTTTATGAAGCCTGCCTGGATCATAAGTTTTGTACCTTGAATTTGGCTAGGATAAGCATGACATTCTTATCCTGGCAGCACAGTGACTAGCACTGCTACCTCACAGTGCCAGGGTCCTGGAGTACAATTCTGGCCTCGGGAAACTGAATGTGTGGATTTTGCATATTCCCCCATGTCTGTGTGGGTTTCCTCCCACAGTCCAAAAATGCGCTGGTTAGATTGATTGGCCATACTAAATTGACCCTAGTGTGAATGAATGTGTGGGGTTACAGGAATAGGGCCTGAATAGGATGTGGTTGATACAGACTCGATGGGCTGAATGGCCTCTTTCTGCACTGTAGTGTTTTGTCTGTTGTACAGTCTGTTTTAATTCTTATACGGTGGACACATAACTGCGAGTTGACGTCTTGTTAGTACAACCAATATTTATTTAAGACATACAATCAACAATCACCCACCCAACCAAAAATGTTATCTTACAGAAAATACTAGGGTTCAAGTCCAATGCAAGACCTTGACTTAGCTTTGCATGACTGGCAAGTACCCAAGCAGGTATTGGCCTTTATCTGTGTGCTTGTCTCAGTCATCCTCTGCATAGTCTGGTCTGGTCCTCTGGCTCTGGTCTTCCTCCCTTCTTATGTGTGATGGCTCGCGTGCTGGTCATCACTGGTGATAGTCACTCTTGTTGTAGCCCGTTTGTGGGGTCGGAGAGAGAGAGAGAGCCTCTGTTGTACAGCACTCTTATCCCCCCTTGGTTTTGTGTCCTTTAAGGGTGGTCTCCTGATTCTTGTTGATCAATCAATCAGGGCTTGATCACCCTGATTGATATGAGTTCAATCAAATGCTGCCACACCAATCTCTAAGTGTGTACCCAATGGCCATGCCTTAGGTGCTGGAAGCACATAGATCTCATACCTCCCTCCCAAATAAGCGGTTAAGTAAACAAGTATGTATGATCAGAGAGTGTCCATTGTCTTTGGGATGTCCTATTTCCTGTTTATTCAGTTGGCTGAGTTGCAGCCTGTTTATCTCTGTCTTTTAAGCTGCAATTTGCTGTTTCAGTGCTTGTCCAATTATCCCAGCATGCTCTGCAAATCACCATTTTATGTGGCCCATTTGGCCACAATAGGAATTCTATTTTATGTTTCACTTCAGGTGTGATTCAACTGACCTATTATGGAGCAATTACAAACAAAAACAAAACAACCACAATAAGGCATAACCCATAAAATATATCTAAAATGTTCCAACCAAATAAAACTTCCCATGGATAAAAAACCCTTTCCACAGGTTTAACCCGTTGAAGACAAATGCTCACATGATGCGGAACTCAGTCCTTTGGATGGAGAATTGAAATCCTGACTTCTCAGCCTTGCAACTGCTAGCAGCCCTCTGGATACACCCAGGACAGTTTGAAGTCAGAATAGCTTCCCAGAACACTCTGGTCAAGCCACCAAGAATCACTAGTCCAGGAAGACAAGAAGCTTTGCCTTCAGCTAACCAGCAGAATTTCCAAAACCAGGAAGAGAGAGAGAAACGCTTATTTTCAGCTTGATGTCCCTTCTAAACTAAAACTGCTGTCAGCCAAATAGAAAAACAAAACTTTAAGTTCATTAAGAAGGGAAAAAAAACTGTCCAAAATGCATGACCTTCCTCCTAACAATGCAGGTTCATTAAAAAAAAAAATTCCCATAGTAAAACTAAACAAATATTAATTAAACAACTGAAGGCACAATATAAGGATTTCTAGCAGCCGACTTAGTAGCAATGAAACTAAAACTGCTTATAGCTGCAAAGAACATGCTTTTTTAAAAAAAATCTTAAAAGTACACTAACATCACAATATTTTTCCATCCAATGAAGTTGTCATCAGTTCATAGAAATCCTATTGATTGTAGCCCGGATAGACATCAAAAGTGTACCCTCTGGCAAAACATTCATCTCCCTGCCCCATTGGCAAAGTTGCTGTCACCTACAGCAGAGTAATGCAGTGAATGCTGACAGTTTCACCAAAGTTGACACCACACAAAATCTGGGCAAAGCATTATTAACTATAATGGCCCAGGGTTTGTGGTCAGAGTAAAGCAAAGGCACCCACTGTTTATTTCAAAGAAAGCTTCACTGAAAGATCTCTCCTGCAAGAATTTTACCCTGCAGTGGAACTGCGATTGATGGCAGTGTTCTTTATTAGCATTAGCATACAACTGGCATGATTTCATTAGGCTATCTGAGCAACATTAAAGGAATCCCGCAGGCACTAAAACGTAGCAACAAAAAGAGTAAAGTTAAATCAGTTTACAAAATGTTTCCAAAATAAAGTAAAAAATGAGCGCATACACATATGGTGAAAATGAAAGCAACAATATTCTGAAACAATTTAAAAATGAAGTTTAAAAACTGGCTTGCAAATCTACTGGTTCACCATTTAACAGCATCCTTAAATATAAAATTACATATTCTGAGATAATTCTGATATTCATCAAATTCTTTGAATCAGATGTTAACGCTGCTCCCTCACAGTGCCCGGGACTTGGGTTCGATTCCCAGCTTGGGTCACTGTGTGTGCGAAGTTTCCATGTTCTCCCAATGTCTGCACGGGTTTCCTCCGAGTACTCTGGTTTTCTCCCACAGTCCGAAGATGTGCGGGTTAGGTGGATTGGCAATGTTAAATTGGCCCTTAGTTCCAGGGGGACTAGCTAGGGTAAATATGCAGGGTTATGTGGATAGAGCCTGGTTGTGATTCTGATCGGTGCAGATTCCATGGGCTGAATGGCCTCCTTCTGCACTGTAGGATTCTATGATTCTTCGATCAATGTTAAAATCCCAGTTATACCTGACTAAACTTTTAAAATGGAATTTTTATCACCAATGTTGGAAGGGAAAAGTTTAAGTTCACGCTGATTCCAGTGATTGTGGATAGGCTGGGATTAGGGAGTGTAGGGATGGGGGAGTAGTGATCAATCATGTGGTGACGATGATTAGGAGGTTGCAGAATGCAAGGCCTTGCCAAAGCACAATGTGATAAACTGTAACCTCAGGATTTCCACACTAATCTGCATATACCTGACACCTTGAAGTCACGGTCAGTTTTGGAGGGGTGATGACAGCAAATGCTGACAGTCTGTCTCATTGCCAAGGCACCTGACAACGTGAAATAATCTTATTTTACACTTCAACAGAAGCTGTGCAGCAGAGCAAGCCTGCATCACAGCGATAATGTTCATGCTCTTCAGTGTTCAAATGGAATGTGGAATGCTAAGAACTCACAGCAGTCTGTTAATATAATCACATTGCTATCAGTCAATTAATTCACTTTCCACACAAAGGATATCACACTTTATCCTGACGACACAGTATATGATATCTGCATAATGCTAGATCAGCAAGTGAGAAGGGGTGCAATCTTGTGCCCTGTTCTGTGTTTTTGGAGATTCTCTGAGAAATTCTGCTAAAAAGAGTAAATGGTCTCCCATACTATCTGTTTGCAATCCCAAACAAGTCACCAACATAAAGGGATCCTTGGTATTCAATGTCTTTCTAGGAGTTTCCATTGGTCTGTGACAATATTAAGAAGTGAGGCTAAGGCCAGACAGAGTAACACCGGCTGATGCAGGAGAGAGACACAGAAAGGCAAAGTGAGTTCTAGCGAGTACGGGCTATCCCTCTTCTGTGGGAGTCCTCCACTAGGTAGGGCAGTGCTGCATCCAAGAACAGCCTTTCACTCACACCATAACCATCCTGAAATGTGCCATGTTATTTCAGCACAATCCACATCTCCAGTGGCAATGAGTGTGAGGCATCAAGATGCACAGCACTATGAGATCAGTTTCTAATCAGCGTTAAAAGTGGCAAGATCAAAGTAATGGTAATTAACAATTCCAGTTAATATATCTGTTGAAGTGTAAAATAAGATTATTTCACGTTGTCAGGTGCCTTGGCAATGAGACAGACTGTAAGCATTTGCTGTCATTACCCCTCCGAAACTGATCGTGACTTCAAGGTGTCAGGCATGTGCAGATTAGCGTGGAAATCCTGAGGTTACAGTTTGTCACATTGTGCTTTGGCAAGGCTTCACATTCTGCAACCTCCCAACCCCATCGTCACCACTACTCTCCCATCCCCACCCCCTCGAATCCCAGCTCACCCACGGTCACTGGAATCCGCGTGAACTTAAACTTTTCCCTTCCTACATTAGTGTTAAAAATTCCATTTTAAAAGTTCAGTCAGGTGAAACTGGGATTTGGAATGGTAACTGGAAATAATGGTAATTAACAATTAAGTCCTTTATGATTTACACCCTTTCATCAAAATAACCCATTAAAAATTGTAAATTTGACGTAATTGGCATAAACCATTTCCAGATTTAACAGAGCTGGTATGGAGCAAATATTTGTTGATTATGAAAAAAGGTGAAGTTGCCATTGTCTGCCCTCCCCTAGGGGGAGAGCTGACTGGTGTTGACTTAACCTGAGGAACACCACACCCAAGGCAAGGTTGAGAAGATAGGCCTTCATGAAGAGCTTCAGTCAGTCTGGGGATTAAACCCATGTTAGTGGTTCTATATCACTCACCAGCCATCCAGCCAACTGAATTAAACGGATCCATTATAATGATCTCATTTACCCATTATTATGAGATTAGCAGCCTCAGGTGTAATTAAATGTGTAGGTTTAATCCTGGCTGGTCAGGTCTTGCAGGATCAGGAAACCTATCAGATGAAGGGGGGGGTGGGGGACAGTTTCAGGAAAATATCTTTTGTAGTACTGGTGATAGAGGAGTTGGAAGGCATCTCTTCATATCTTGGATTGAGCCCTCCTCCAATCACCCTCCACCATCTACACCACATGCCCTCCCACGCGTCTCTACAACCCGCACCCTGTTACAATGACCTTTATATGGATACCCTCCCTGGAATCAAAGATTAGGTCCAATTTCATGCCACAGTAGTAATCACAAGCTCCCTATCTGTAGCTACAACTTGTTCTGGACCTTTCTCTTCATGGCTGGAAGCCATGTTTGCCAAACAGGCTATGTTCCAGGCAAGAATCCTGAAAAAAAAAATAACTTGTACTTTATGAAGTCAAAACTTCACAGCATATGAGGAAATCAAAATACTGTGTTCTCCTACCTGGATTTTCACAATTTGTATCTGTCAATTCCAGGACCATGCTAGCTATTTATGCTCCACACTAGTCTCTTTCCATCCCTCTATTGTGTGACTGACTGTGTCAAATGTCATAAAAAGGAAGAGAAAATCAAAGTGGGAATTAGACAGGTGTAGCACAGTGGTGCAGGGTTAGCACTGCTGCCAGGGACCTGGGTTCAATTCCTGGCCTGGGTCACCGTCTGAGTGGAGTTTGTACATTTCCCCAATGTCTGTGTAAGTTTCCTCTGGGTGCTTCAGTTTCCTCCCTATAGTCCAAAGATGTTTATTTAGAATCATAGAATAAAATAGAAGGAGGCCATTCAACCCTCCTTCTAGCCTGCACCAACAACCTAGACCCAATCACTGTAAACCTTGGCATTTACCTAACTAATCCCCCAACACTAAGGGACAGTTTAACATGGCCAATCAACCTAACACATCTTTGGGAGGAAAAAACGGGAGCACTCAGCAAAAACCCACACAGACAAGGGAGAAACGTGTAAGTACCACACAGACAGTAACCCAAGCCAGGAATCGAACCCGGGTTACTGGTGCTGTGAGGCATCAGTGTTAACCATTGTGCCATCATGTTGCCCCTTAGCGTCCCAAGATGTGTAGATTAGACGGACTAGCCTTGGTAAATGTATGGGGTTACAGAGATAGGATGCCAGTGAGCACCTGAGATATTCCAGAGAGTCGGTGCAGCTTCAATGGGCCAAACAGCCTCTTCTGGACTGTAGAAATTTTATGATTCTGGAGAGTTCATTACATCACCATCCTACTTATTTCTGACTGAGCTTCTGAATCTATTTTTTCTCCATCAATAACACCACCTTCCAGCTACAAAGCACTGCCCATCTCTAGCTACTCATATTTCATTTCATCTGCAGTTCAAACCCTTCTCCATGCCTTTGTCACCTACAGACTTGATTATTCCAATGGTCTCCTGACCACCATTCTCACTCTGTCCCTTCATATTATAAACACACTAGCCCATTTTTACATTCCATACCAAGTCCTACTCACTCAACACACCTGACCAAATGCTGACTAAGACAGCACCTTACATTTAGAACTCTATTTCTTGTGTTTAAATTCCTTCCTGGTCTCACATGCTCCTGTTTCTGTTAATTGTCCCTGTCATAGTAACTGCAGCATTGCAGCCTCAAATTCTATGGTCCATGTGCTCTAGCTTCTTGTACATTCAATCTTCCCCTCCCCCAACTTCCTTTGTTCCACAATTGGCAACTGTCTCCTTGCCCCACCACCCTGCCTGCCTCTCCATCCAATCCCAACCCTCCCTTCCCCTATCCACCTCCTTCTCTACTTTTCAGGCTGTCCTTGATAAGCTTTTGATCACTAGGTATTTCCTTCTTTGGAAATGGCCATATTTTGCTTAGTGATGCTTTAAAATATTTGTCCACATTAAATGCATGAAATAAATATCATTTTTTAATTCAGTTGTTATTATTTACTAAGTAATATTAAAAGCTTACATATGTGGTTATGCAACTTTTTCCTCTACTCTTTCACGGGCTGTTAGCATCACATCCCAGGGATTTGTTGGACAAATGTCCTTGAACTAAATGGTTTGCTCGACCATTGTTGAGAGTAGTTGAGAGTCAACCATACTGCCTTGGGTCTGGAGTCACAAGACGATCGGACAAGGACATCAGTGAATGTTTTAAAACAAACGAATTTATGATAGTTGTTCATGGTCATTGATTAATATTACTGAAATTAACTTTAGATTCCAGATGCATTGATTGAATTTCAACATCAGCAATCTCTACTGGCAGATTTGATCACATGTCTCCAGAGCGTTAGCTTAAAACATAGGATTATAAATCAAATGATATCACTATCAGCTCCACAGGGAAACATTGGAATATTCAGACCTGAGTTTTAAAGGGAACAACAATATGTAATATTTTGGTAACTACAATAGAAAAGCTTTCTTTCATTTTATAAATGATGTCAAGATTCATATATTTTTCCAGTTTTTTTTTTTAAATGCAGGAAAGTGTTAAAAATATTTCCTTCAGTAATCTTGTAACTTTATGCAAAGAATTAAAACAATTAAAACCTGCAGTGATACAAACAATCCCTGTTTGAATTCCAATCATATTTTTTTTCAAAATGTTATTTGGCTGCAAGAAGAAATTGCACAATTTCATCTCCCAGGTACTCTGTCTGATCAGTTCAAGTATTGCCTGACATTAAGAGCACAAATATCACTTTGATGGCCTAACTCACCCTATTAAAATGAATCATCTGATCCTGTCTTTTCCATTCCACTGCAGAAGAAATGGACCACTGTTCATAGAGCTATTACCGTGGGTCAGTTTGGTTCATTGTCTCATAAAATGATACAGAACAAACACAGGCCATTCCGAGGCCATAGATCATTAATCTTGTTCAATTATGGTGAGACAGTAATGCAGTTCTTCTCATTATATTCCATTTTTGTGATTGCACATTTCATACAACAGAAAGGTTACAAGGAAAAATAAAAATAAATGCATGAAGAAAGAGCCTATGGCATGTCAAACAAATGAAAAAATGTTTTTTTTTATCAGTATAGTGTAGTGCCTCTTAGCAAAGATGTAAATGCCACATCAAACTGCATAATTGAAAAGCATTTCCACTGAAAGTTAATTAGAAATATTCTATTTAACGGAATGGCATAAATGATGACTATATATCATTAACATCTATTAAAAAAAGTGACAAAAAGCATAATTTATTTTAAGACTAAGAAATAAAGTGGCTATCTTAAAATTTTTCCTGGCACAAATCTTTAAAGTTAGTAGATGACTCTGCTTGGCTGTAGTCTAATGTAGCATAATAAATTATAGTGTGCCTGGTTTCCTTTTTATATCAACTTCAGAATTCATTTCGGTTCAAGCAAATAAATCACTTGTGTTTAGGTGCCTGCTGAAGTGAAAATGCCTTCTCAGCATTCAACCAGAACAATACATTTTGAGGTAAATAATGGCACACTATCTGCCAAATCTCCCAACCAATGGTATGCTGCAGTAGATGCACAGGAAGGAACATATATTAAGAGTTACCATTTTACCCCATTTAAGTTTATGTTGCATATAAAACCTATCAAATTCAGGGACCTTGGAAGTAAATAGCAAAGAAAGCAATAGTGTGTGTGTACCTCGAAGTGGGGCATGTAGTTATAACAGCATTTTCATCATTGTCATTGTTGGTCCAGAGCTCGATAATGTGAGTGGTTGCTAGGACCAGGTGGAGAGTAGAAATCCATCTTAATATCATAGAATCAGCATAGAAGGTGACCACTAGTTCCACTGTATCCATGCCAATTCTCGGCAAGAACAACTTAGTTCATCCCCTCCGCACTCCCCACACCCCCCTCTCCCACCCTTACTGTAGCCTTGAAACGTTTCTCTCTTCAGGTGCTTATGTAATTCCATTTTGAAAACCCCAATTATCTGCCTTACCACACTCTCACTGTATAAGAATGTTTTTCTTTATGTCTTCTGGTTCTCTTGCCAGTCAGATTTATATCTGTCCTTGACCTTTTCCCCAATAAGAGTAATTTTTCTCCACTCTATCCTGACCTATCATGATCATATTAACCACTTCCATCAATTCTCCTCTTAACCATGTCCAAGGAGAACTCACTTCTTCTTCAATCTGTCAACATTACTCAAATCCCTCAGCCTTAGAATCATTCTCCGAAGGAAAAACCCCAACCTGGCAGTGACCCAGCGGACCCCAACACATGGACTCGACCACTGGCTCATCCGCGACCACGACCCATCCACTTACTGGCTTTCGATCTGTCCACGCTGAAGCATGGTCTGGATATCCACTGACTGGTGAAGCCAAATCACAGCCTGACAGTGACCCAGAACAACCAACCGATTCACGAACCACAAGCAAGGCAACAAATGTTTCATCCTCACACCAACAAGAGTGAAGAACCTCATTGGACACAACCATACTCTTAACACTACTCTCACCATCTCCCGGGCTTGAAAAGAAGCAGTCGGTCCTGGAAGTATGGAAAATGTGCAGGCCTGCGGTGAGAGTGAAACAGTACAGTCCCAAGGCTCCCCTCTCCAGTTTACTACTTGCAAGTGTCCAATCTCTGGAAAACCAGCTGCACTAACTTAGAATCAGACTCACTTTCCAAAGAGAACTCAAGGACCACTGTGTATTCTGTTTCACGGAGACGTGGCTCATTCTTGCTTCACCGTACTTTATCCTACAATCAGAGAGTTTCTCAATCCATCAAATGGAGCATACAGCAGCCTCAGGCAAGACTAGGGGAAGTGAGGTCTGTTTCCTAATGAACATCTTATGGTGCCTAGATGTAGCAATACTGACATGTTTCTGCTCATGATGTAGAGATGCCAGTGTTGGACTGGGGTAAACACAGTAAGAAGTCTGACAACATCAGGTTTAAGTCCAACTGATTTATTTGACAGTAAACGCACAAGCTTTTGAGGTGTTTCAACCTCTTTGTCAGGTGAACAAGGTGTTCCGACCTCTTCGTCTGAGACCAGAACACCTCATTCGAAAGTTTGTGAGTTTACTATTAAATAAACCAGTTGGACTTAAACCTGATGTTGTCAGACTTCTTATTATGTTTCTGCTCCCCAGACCCAGTATAACAGACGCTAAAATGCTACCCCTACTACCTTCCGCAAGAGTTCATCTCCATTATCCTAACAGCAGTTCACACCCCACCCCATGCGGACGTGAAAATTGCGCTGGATGAAATGTACACAATTATGAATAGTCTTGAGACGAAACATCCTGAGGCCTTGTTCACCTGACCAGCGCCTTCAACCAGTCCAAGCTCAAGAGTGTACTATCAAGTTACCACTAACACACTTGCTGTTCTACCAGAGTCCTAAACATCTTAGACCACTGCAACACAAATATCAAACATGCCTACTGCTCTATCGCCCACCCACACTTTGGCAAATCAGACCACAAGGCTGTGCTCTTGCTCTCCGCTTACAAGTAAAAACTGAAGCAGGAGAATCCATCAAAAAAGTTGTGCAATGTTGGTCTGAGGAATCGGATAATCTCCTATAGGATTGCTTGAAGTCAGTGGACTGCTCAGTTCTTTAAAACACTGTGACCAGCCTGAATGAATACGCCACTACAGTAACTGACTTCATTAGTAAGTGTGTAGAAGACTGTGTGCCAAAGAAGCAAATTTGCGTATTCCTCAACCAAAAACCATGAATGGAAAGGGGTATCCACTGCTTGCTGAAGTGTTGGTCTGAGGCTGAACTTCTGACCCTGACCTAAACAAGAAAGCCAGATATGATCTAAGGAGATCCATCAAAGATGCCAAAAGACAATACAGAACCAAGCTAGGGTCCCAGGCTAGTCACACAGACCTCCGCCAATTTTGGGCAAGGTCTGCAAGACGTAACAGGTTTCAATTTGAAAGCATGTAAAATTGTTGGCTCCAACACACCTCTCCCTGATGAGCTCAATGTAGCCTATGCCTCTTTTGATCCCTGGAAGCCGTGGATGAATCTATACCTGGGGTCATCACTGCAGATATCAGAGCAGCTTTCTCGAAGGTCAATCCATGGAAAGTGACCGGTCCGGATGGGATACACAGATGAGCACACATATCCTGTACAGATCATCTGGCGGGGGTATTTGCAGCCATTTTCAACCTCTACAACAATCTGAGGTTCCTTCTGCTTCAAGAAGACGAGCATCATCCCAGTACCTATGAGAAACCAAGAGCGTGCCTCAAAGACTATCGTCTGTTGGCTCTAGCATCCATTATTATGAAGTGTTTCAAAAGGCTCATCATGGTACAAGTCGGTTCCAGCCTCCCAGACTATCTGGATCCACTAAAGTTTGCCTACCACTGCAACATGTCTTTAGCAGATGTCATCTCCCTGGCCCTGCACTCAACTCTGGAACACAAAGACAATAAAGAAGCCTATGTCAGACTTCTATTTATTGACTGCAGTTCAGTCGTCAACACCATTATTCCCACAAAACTCAATATCGAGACAGAGTACAGGAATGAAGTAAAGAATCTGATGAAATCGTGCAGTGACAATAATCTCTCCTTCAATGTCAACAAAACAAAGGAGATTGTCATCAACTTCAGGAAGCGTAGAGGAGAATGTGCCCCTCTCTACATCAACAGGATGAAATAAAAATGATCAAGTTTTTAGGTATCCAGATCACTAACAACCCATCCTGGTCCCTCCATGTTGATATTATAATTATCACCAAAACCTCTAATTTCTCAGAAGATTAAAGAAATTTGGCATGTCAGCCAAGACTTTCACCAACTTTTATAGATGCACTATAGAAAGCATTTTTTCTGGTAGTATCACAGCTTGGTATGGCCCCTGTTCTACCCAAGGCTGCAAAAAAACTGCAAAAGGTCATGAAAATAGCCCAATCCATCATGCAATCCAGCTCCCAACCACTGACTTTGTTGATACTTCCCACTGCCTTGGCAAAGCAGCCAGCATAATTAAGGACCCTGATCATTCACTCTTCCATCTTTTTCCATGCGGCTCAAGGAGGAAGGTTCAGTGGCCATTTTTCCCCTCTACTGCTGCCAGGCTGCAGAGGAAGGGTCCATTAGGGATCCTGTGGATAGGGTAGGCTCAGGCTGGGGCAAGGAATTGACATTGCCACTCTCCCCCAGGATGGGATGTTATGACTGGACTGCCCCTTCTGGCCTTAGCAGACCTGAAGAATACCCCTAGCATGGTGATTTCAGCCTGCCATAGGATCAATGTCTGCATTCTTGCCTGTCAGCTGTGAAAATTCTGAAATAGCCAGGTCACTTTAATCTCCATGCCCCCAATCACCTGGCAAGCTTTTAAATCATTGCAGCATTCCATTCTTTCTCCCTGTCAGAAGCTGCGTGTTTGAGCAGACCTATGTGATGTCCTCAGAGGACTCAGAAAGGAAATGTCAATTTGGTGGAGGTGAGAGGGGGTAGCCGTTCCTATCCGCACTACTGTATACTCAGCCTCCGGATATGCACACAACTTTGATTTGGAGTTTCTGAGGCTTTCTAGCAAGTTGAATTATTTGAAAACCTTTCCATTCCAATGGAAGCCTTTGATTTGTAACAAACTCAACACACAGTACCTTGACAACTCAATGGATTGATATCTTTCAGTTGAATATACCTCAAGTACCTCATTGACCCTGACCACAATGTTGACAGAGTCTAAATCCAATTGACAGACTGTGGTTTCACTTCTTCTCTTGCAAACCACAATAGCTTTGAAGATATCATAGGCTGTGGAGAATCCATCCCTTTCCCCCTCCAATCACCCTACCGAGTTGTGAAGGGAAATCAATTCAATATCATAGACTAAATAATAGCAATGTATTATTTTCAGTGTTACGAAAATTGCTAAGAAACTAATTATTTAATTGAAAATGATGTTCTGTTCAGTCATACATTTCATGTAAAATAAATCTGTTGTTGCTTTAAAATTGGCCTTGTCTCACCAGTGTTACAGACAGGGTCTGGAGAGAACTAAAACTCTTATGCCCTTTCCCTTGTTGTCTGTGCTCAGTGTGGTTTTGTAAAGAAAGATTAGGTGTTTCTTAGCCCCCAGATTGTTATAGAATTCCTTCAAAGAAATTGATATCCAGAATTCCCTAAAAGTGGTATCACAGTTAGATAGGGTCATAAAGAGTGCTTTGAGAAGGTTGGCATTTGTAAATCAAAGTATTCAGGATAAGAGTTAGAATATTATGGTGAGGTTGTATAAGGCATTGGTGAGGCCGAATTTCAAGTATTGTGTGCAATTTTGGTCACCTAATTACAGGGAGGATATTAATAAGGTTGAAAGAGTACAGAGAAGGTTTACAAGGATGTTGCTGGGACTTGAGAAACCGAGTTAGAGAGAAAGGTTGAACAGGTTAGGACTTTATTCCCTGGAACGTAGAAGAATGAGGGGAGATTTGATAGAAGTGTATAAAATTATGATGGTTATCGATAAAGTGAATGCAAGCAGGCTTTTCCACTGAGGCTAGGGGAGAAAAAAACTAGAGGTCAAGGTTAAACGTGAAGTGGGAAAATTTAAAAGGAATATGGGGGGGGGTTCTTCACAGGGAGTGGTGGGAGTGCGGAATGAGCTGCCAAATGAAGTGCTAAATGCGGGCTCAATTTTAACATTTAAGAAAACCTGGACAGGTACATGAATGAGAAGGGTGTGGAGGGTGGTCTAGTTGCAGATCAGTGGGACTAGGCAGAAAAATGGTTCAGCACAGCCAAGAAGGGCCAAAAGGCCTGTTTCTGTGCTGTAGTGTTCTATGGGTCAATGGTTCTAAGGTCACAAAATTAGTCACTTATGGTTCTTATCAGGACATCAAGTTCAATTTTTAAATAGACTTTGACTAGGAATCAGGCTAGGAGACTTTTTAGATGTAATGGTCCTCAGTTTTAAAAAGACCTAGGTATCCTGACTTTTCTGCTACTGATGTCTTGTAGTGGTCTATATAGACTGACTGAATGGCTTCTCTCTGGTTTTTGGAACAGTGTAGAATTCAGTATCAGAAGCTAGGTCACACGATGACAAGTTCCAGTACCTTCATTGTCCACATAATGAGTTGGAGGCAGAGTGATTGATATGCAAAGGAGAATGATTGTCATCCATTAGCATATCAATTACGATTAGCTCATTCAAAGACTTTATTTAACATACATCTTCACAGCTCTGACACTCCTGGCTGCCATTGTCTATAAAATCTCTTTCATGGATCTCCTTTGCCCCTGAAACCCCCATTTGCATTTAAGAACTTCCCTGAAAGATTTCTGTTCATGAATGAATCCCTTGCTTGGTGCACAAATTGCAAAAGTCAATTGCTCCTTGTCAGCCAGCTTAACAATATTGTTAATGTCCATTTTCAAATAAAACACAGTTCCAGAGAATTATACACTGAATGCAGTCCATGTGTGAAGCTAAGAAGAGGACGAGGCATCATTGAACATGACACCAGAGTTTTTAAAAGTCCACATTCCAAAAGATTGGAAAAATTGGTATGGGTGCACAAGTGAGATCATAGAATCCAACACATATATGAGAAATCTATTGTTATGGTCCAGGCCATGCTATCACAACAAAAGGTATTGCTCAATGAAGATATCTTTCTGATCATAAGTGATTACAGGATGATGTTAAACTGAAGAAAATATCCAATACCAACCCAAATTTTGTCACAGTGACAGGAATTTTATTGACCTGCTCACCATGGGAATTTGAGCAGGTGAGGGTCAGACCATGGAAATGTCTTGTTGGCCTTAGGCTGGATTTTATGGTTTTGGGATGAGTGAGGTTGTAAAATCCTGCCCAGTATTCTTACTTCCACAAATGAATACTAACCCTTCCCTCTCAAATTCTTATCATTTAAAGCGGCGTTATGAGCTTTTTTTCTACTGGAATCCTAGGATGAGAAGTATCATTTTGGAGAATGCAGAGCTGTTGATCTACAATTGGACAGATCTTTGCTGCAATGCAATTAAAAGTAATTTATTTGGGAGCAATGTTATCAGATGGAGATTGATATTAAGAAATAAAGTTTTTGTGATATGATTAGCGAACATCGGCAAATGAAAAAAAATCAAAATTATCAATTAAAAAGGAGAAATGTAGAGAAGCTTCTGCAGTGAAGAAAAGGAAAGCACTTAAAAATAAGAACATTGAAATCCAGCACATAAATTCAATACAGAATTTATTTTCTGATTAAAAGAATAGTAGTATATACCCTATTAATCATAGACAGACAATCATTCAGAAATAAACAGAGTGCATATACATTTGTGTTCTACATTAAGTTCACTTAAATTAATATATCAATGTGTGGTTGTATCACTTTTAGAAAGTATATTAATTAGTAAGAAGCCAAGATATAAACAATGTGACCAGCAGATACTGCTCAGAGGAATCTTTAGTTTAGCTAGCAGCCTGAATTGTGAAGGAGTTGCAGCTGTCCATTCCTGCTAACAATAGTTGTCAAATCTTGATAGAATCTAGAATAGAATCACTGCAGTGCAGAAGGAGACCATTCAGCACATCAAACCTGCATCGATAATAATCCCACCCAGGCCCTATCCCCATAATTCCACATATTTACCCAGTTGGTTCTCCTGACACTAATTTAGCATGGTCAATCAACCTAACCCACATGTCTTTGGACTATAGGAGGAAACTAGTGCACCTGGAGGAAACCAGGTTAATGGGCAAACTCCACACAGGCATTCACCCGAGGCTGGAATTGAACCCAGGTCCCTGGTGCTGTGAGGAAGCAGTGCTAACCACTGTGCCAACATACCACCCTTTCTGCCAAGTAATGCTACGGTACGTTTTCAAATAAACTGAAGCTACATTTAGTTTCCCAGTTCTGTGTGAGTATTAAGCAACCACAGAAATACAAAACCATACATTATTTAAATGCATTTATTCTTCTAATTTGGTGTCTAGGGGCATTTTGCAGAATAGCCATTTCAGATGAAAATAGTACAGAGAGGACAATGAAAAATACGTGCATATGTTCTTCCCTGTGTACATTGAAGCTCTGCTAGACAGGGAATCAAAGCAGCCTGTCATACATTGGGGGTGGATGTAGCAAGCTCAGGGACATTTCATTTGAGATGAACAGAACCAGAGAAATATCAGATGGGCAGGGAGCTGCTTTTCACAATGATGATCCCATCACCAAAGTGCTGACCACTGTGCCTTTCTAAATTGACCGAGGCCTAAGAAATGAGTGAGAGAAAGAAAATTTTAAAATGAGAACTCTGCTTCATGGTCTACCTCTGAGAATGAAGCAAATCCATTACCTCAGGCAGGATTCTGATTGATTTGATAAATAGCCAACTCTGCTATCTCTAGTAAGTATCAGAAAATCAAATTGTCTCTGAAAATGTGTAGAAATACATTAAACCAAATATTAATGAAATGACAGATTGCATCCAGTACTTCGAAAAAAAAATCTAAGGAACAGCAGTTGTTGGCAGAGTTCAAAAAGAGGAGGAAAGGAAAACGAAACAGACATCAATCGGCAGAATTCAGATAGCCGCATCAAAGACTTTTAGTGAAGTTCAGAAAGAAGAAATTTGATCAAAATAACGCTGACATTTTGTGTCTTGGAATTGCAAAGAAACAAAAAAAATTGTTTAAGAGGTGCAATGTAGATCAGAACAGAAATTTATAAGACATCAACAGGCTTAGTGAATGGTGAAAATTGTAGCAGGTAAAATTCAATGTGGGAAAGTGCATGTTCAGTACTTTGATCCAAGCAACACAAATTGAAATATTTTCTGAGTGCCTGGAACCTATAAACTACGGACAAGCAAAAGGATTTGGATGTCCCTATACATCAATATTTGTATTTGGCCTTGTCCTCACTAAACTGCACATGGTCAAAACACATGTCCATAACGGTACTGGTAAGAATGACTACACAAACAGCTACAAAGTTCTAGCAGCTCAAAACAGGACATCCATGAAATGCTCTGAGCCGTTCACAACAGCATAGTTATGCTTCAGTATAATCTGTAAACCCATACTCAGAATATCACTCCATCAATCATTACCATCAAGCCAGGAAATCATCCACAATTCAATGTAGAATATAGGAAATAGGCTAGGTTACAACCCCCTCTGGACACAGCCTGCCCAATTTACCTGACATTCAACTGATTTATACTTGACGAATGCTGTAAAGCTGCTCATCCAATCACTAGTGAGCCTATCAGCAGCAAATTCAGAGAGAATCCCACCTGTGATTGGATAAGCATTCAATGTGGGATGGTGAGTTGTTAAGGCGTGTGTGCAGGCTCTGACAAATGAAAGAAAGAGTAAGAATGGGGCCCAAAAGAGACAGAGTGGGAGGCCCTGGAGTGGCCTGAATAGGGCTCAAGGAAGCCACGATGGGGCCATCAGAAGCTGAAGTAAGGCCCAGGGAGAGTGAGGCCCGAGGGAGTTTAAGTGGGGTCCACAGGAGTGTGAATGAGTAACAAGTGGAGATTGTGAGGCAGAGTGTGGGAGTAAGGTGCAGAAAGAAAATGAGAGAGAAAATGAAGGGAGAGAGAGAGAAGTGACAGATAGTGAGAGGGAAAGAGTGAGCAAGAGGGGAGAGAAGGTTAGGAGAAGAGAGAGTGTGGGAGAGAGATGGTTTTGGGGGAGAGAGTAAGGTGGAGATGAGTATGGGGAAATGAGAGAGTTATAGGATAGAGAGTGAAGGGGAGAGAGAATGTGGGGGCAAGGGAAAGATGGAAAGTAAGAGAGAGAGAAAGTGAAACAAAATGACAGTCAACAAAAGACAGTGAGGAATAGAGAGAGTGATTCAGAGGGGGCGAGTGAGAGGAGAGAGATGGGGAGAGAGAGAGAAACAATGGAGGCAGGGAGAGTGACAATAAGTGAGAATGAGGGGGAGAATGGAAGAAAGAGGGAAAAAAGAGACAATAAGGAGGGAGTGAGGGAAACGGAGAATAAGGGAGAGAGGAGAAAGTGAGGGAGAGTGGATGAGTCTGAGAGGATGAAGTGGGAGAGTGGGAGGAAGGTGAGAGAGAGAGAGAGTGAGGGAGATGGGTGTGAGCGAGGGTGTATAAGTGAGTTAGGGGAGTGTGGATTTTAGGTCTGGCTCATTCCCAGTCATAGTGTTCTATTCAACCTCACCTAGAAACACATAATACAGCAGTATACATTGAAGTTTTGCCATTTTATGTGACATTATGGAAACCTTCCTATCTACATAGATATCCCGACCTTCATTTTTCACACATATAATTTTAATCATTGGAGAGCACATTCTATACTGTGAGATCAGTTGACATGCACCTCCCCCAATCTGCGCTCTCTCGGCAATCGGTGGAAGGTTCAGGGTCAGTCGCCAACCCTACCTCCGGACATCACTGGACCTGAACCCTCCATCATTGCCGATCCAGCCACCACCCCCACCCTTGGATATTGCTGGCAATGAACCCTTCACCGATTGCCAATCCAGCTACCACCCCCACTCCCCGGACATCGCTGGCCCTGAACCCTCCACCAATTACCGAACCAGCTATCACCGCCACACACCACCCTGAGCACACGCTGAAGTGATTTTCTGGGACTAAGATGACTCCAACAACCACAACATTTGAGTCAGGATGACTGGAACCAGTGGAAAATTTTTCCCCTGATTCCCACCTATTCAGTTGAGAATAGGATCTGCAAGTCTAAGATATCAAATTGAGTGACAAGTCAGTGTTAGACAGTGCCCGACATCACGATGTGTCCGCTCTGCACACTTGCATTGCAGTGCATGTACATCATGCCTGTGCACAATAGCAGAAGCATATCAGCTGCCATTTGAACTCCCAACACTGCTTCACCACAGAAGCCAATTTTGCAGCTCAAATGTTTGCACATAAGCTCTGGCACCCCCTCCTCAAACATTTCTATCTCTTTATGTTACCTTCCTCCTTTAAGCTATTTCTTAAAACCTACGTCTTTCACCAAATTTTTGATCATCTAATTAACATTACGTTACGATGCTCCTGTGAAACACTTGGGATATTTCATTAAATCAAGGGCACTTCAGAAATATAAATTGTTGGTTTTGCACATATTTTATAAGTATTCAATTTCTTTGCACAGCTATCAAAATATGTACAAGTCATTGCACAGGGTTTGATATTAAGTTAAATGTCTGTTGGTGATAGAGGCAACTTTTATAAGTTTTATTCACTGGGACTGCCTCTCATGTGAAAAAGAAAATAACATCTCTCTATGCCCGACAGCCAATTCCTCTGTAGCTAAAATTTGAATTCTAGATTCTTTCGAGATCCAATTTTATTTTAAATTTCTGCCAATCACTACCACCTTGAATGGATGCGATGTATTACTCTCAAGACTTGTAGTCAGCCGAAAAGCAGTAGCAGACAGAATCAGATGCATATACTGAGCTTCCCTGTTAATTCTGTTTGTGTAAAGTCTTACTTCAGAAATCATACCACTCAATTGGTGAATAATTTCACTTACTACTAAGGACTTCCTCAGCTGGCACCTCAGGGCTATTACTCTTTCGATTCAGCTTGCTGCTTAGCTTAGCACTGAAGGTGCAGGTGGTGGTTACTTCCAATTGTACACTGTAACATTCAGAGAACTATAAGGAGTTTCATTACAATTATCCACCTCCGCTTAATTCTTTTATTTTCAAGCTGGCATTTTATCTTTCCTCTTTTTAACTTTTAAAATCTAAGCAACTTATCGTAGCCAGATTTTCCTGCTCACCTGACCCGATGTAACAACAATTTTTAGTTTGTTACCAACCGAGTCTCATAATAAATATTGCAAATTACAAATCAAGTGGATTTTTTTTAAACTTTACTTCTGTTTTACGGGTAGTACCACAAAATATAAGTTGCTGATCTATGATTTATGATACGTTCTCGCCATCTATTGCAATTTGGTGGTACTGCTCCAACACTAGAACATAGGAATAGGAAGGAGTAATCATTCAGTCTCTCAAATGTTCAGACTTTCACTGGGACTGTGATTGCCCTGTGACCTAATTCCATACACCAACCTACGTCCACGTCCCTAAATACCTTTGGATAACACAAATCTATCAATCTCAGATTTAAAATGAATGATTTACCCTATTATCAGTTATCATTTTTAAAAGAGGTGGCCAGGCATCTACCACCCTTTGCATATATTTATTTCCCATCTTCACAACCAAAAGGAGTGGGTCTAATTTTTAGGCTATGCCTTCTGGGGATACAAACCAGTAGTTTCCAGCTACTTATTCCCATTAATTTCTCGAAAACTTCAATCGAGTCACCTCCTAACTCTTCTACATGTGATCTGATGTACATGTCCTTTAAGGGAAGGAGGAAATATATCTTAAATTTCTGTCAATCGCTACCACCTTGAAAGGATGTGATGTATTACATACTATCTTATGGTATATTACATGGCAGCATGGTGGCACAGTGATTAACACTGCTGTCTCACAGTCCCAGGGACCCAGTTTCAATTTCAGCTGTTTGTGACTGTGTGCAGTTTGTAAATTCTTTCCGTGTCTGCGCCAATTTCTTCAGCACTCCAAAGATGTGCGGTTTAGGTTGATCAGCCATGTTAAGTTGCCTCTTAGAATCAGGGGAATTAACAAGGCAAATATGAGGAGTTACAGAGATAGGGTCTGGATGAGATTGTTATTGGTGCAGGCCTGATGGGCCAAATAGTCTCACTCTGCACTGTAGGGATTCCAGGAGCCTATTCATCCCACGACTTGCAGTCAGTCTGTAAGCAGTAGCAAACGGAATCAGAGACATATATTTACCCTCCCAGTTAACTCCATTTGTATGCAATCTTATCTTCAAATAAATAACTCACACTACTATTTAATCAATCTTTTTCATATGATTGACATATTTACATTGAAGGAAAGAATGTATTATGGGTGCAGCGTGGCTTTTAAAATTTGACTGAGCAGAGTACAAGACTCAAATGCAGCAGAAAGAACTGGTGTGAAAGAACTATCACACGGTGTTTGGACTGCTGCCTCACAACAACATGGTCCCAGGGTCAATTCCTGGCTGGGGTGTCTATGCAGAGTCTGCATGTTCTCTCTATGTCTGTGTGAGCTTCCTCCAGGTGTTCTGGTTTCTTTCCACAGTCCAAAAGACGTGCTGGTTAGGCTCATTGGCCATGCTAGATTGTCCCTCAGTGTAACCCAAACAGGCGCCAGTGTGTAGCAACTAGAGGATTTTCACAGTAACTTCATTGCAGTGTTAATGTAAGCCAACTTGTGACACTAATAAGTAAATATAAAAACTATCCAGCCTCACCATGTGTAAATAATCCTGTGGCTCTATAGGAATCCAATACACCGTACCTTCATTACTGACTTGAACCTTTTTTCCAGATAGCTAGTACCATTTCCCAATAAGTTCCAATTTGGGAGCGCTTAATCAATATTAGTTTACCTGCTGGGAAGTTTAAGCAGAAATAATATAACTGGGAAATTAAATAAATTTTGGAAGACTCATAGAACTCACACATGGAAAGATTTAATTATTGTTGCTTACTGTCCCTATAGGAGGTCAGGGGACAACTAAACACTGAAAATTGGGCTGAGGAGTCCATTCAGCAACAGTCTGAGACAAATTAAAAGAGCTAAGAGGAGCCTGGGAAGAAAAGTATACTTCCACTGATTTATTTTACTTTTGAGGTCCGTCATGCCTTTCTGCACTGTTTTGTCGAGTTTCAGTAAACTCAGGGGAAAATCAGAAAAAGCTCAATAGTTCCAACATGGCAACCAAGCCACAGCCGATGGCCACTAAGCAATGGTTGCTAAAGGTATAGCAACTCAGCTAAATTAATATAACAAGAGCTGTCAAAACAGTCAATAACTGTCAACAGTTTCATATAGCACAAAAAATCCTACAAAAATCTGAAGGATGACCACAAAATTTCCATCAGTCAATTGGAAGGCAATAGACCTGAATTTACTTTGCTCCCTCAACGTGTAGAGCTCTGTTTTCTCGACATTGATATTTCCAAACCAGATAAGCAAGCTGCTAAATTTAAAAATTGCTAAAGGCAATAAATGACAGACTGAATAATTAGGTCTGTCTGACAACCATATGAAAAATCCAACAGAAACATAGTCAACATCCTAAGATCAATTACAGGTGGAACTCACTTTCCCAGTAGGTAGTCTGGAACTCATAACGTTTAAACACAAACCTACAGAGGCTATTGATCAATTCAGAATTAGATACAGAGATAAGGGGAGTGACTGTGACTTCAGGCACAGCGTGGTTTTTAAGATTTGACTGAGCAGAGTACAAGACTCAAATCTTCATACATCCTGTCACAGCAATAAGTGAACTGTCATGTATCCAGGTAATCTGGGAATCAAAGATTACATGGTGGAAGCACTATTACATAATGGATGCAGGTATGAAGTCACATGACTGGGAGGACAGAATCTACAAATTATGTGTAATTTGTCTACCTTTGCCATAAGAGCTAAAACAGGCAAGGCTAGTTAGCAACATGGGCAGTATGGTCACACATATGCACCCAGAAGTTGCCCAGCTTTTATTTTATTTGACTTATTTACTAATGTCATTTATATTAGGATATAGTGAAAAGTATTGTTTCTTGTGTGCTATACAACAAAGCATACCATACTAAAGAAGGAAAGGAGAGGGTGCAGAATATAGTGTTACACTCATAGCTAGGGTCTAAAGAAAGATCAGCTTAATAGTAGGTCCATTCAAAAGTCTGATGGCAGCAGTGAAGAAGCTGTTCTTGAATCAGTTAGTACATGATGTTAGTATCTTGTTCCCGATGGAAGAAGGTGGAAGAGAGTATGTCTGGGATATGTGAGGTCCTTGATTATGCTGGCTGTGGGAAGTGTAGACAGACTCAATGGATGGGAGGTTTGCATGGTGGATTGAGCTACGTTCATAATCCTTTATACTTTCTTGTGGTCTTAGTCGGAGCAGGAGCCATACCAAGTGGTGATACATCTAGAAAGGATGCTTTCTGTGGTGCATCTGTAAAAGTTGATGCGACTCATAGTGAACATGCCAAATTTCCTTAGCCTTCCGAGAAATTAGAGATGTTGGTGGGCTAGGACAGATTGTTGGTGATCGGAACATTTAGAAATTTGAAGCTCTCGACAATTTCCACTTCACCTCTGTTGATAGATGTCCTCCACTATGCTTCCTGAAATCAATGACTATCTTCTTCATTTTACTGACATTGAGAGATTATTGTCATGGCATCAGTTCACCAGATTTTTCATCTTTTTCCTGTACTCTGTCTCATCATTGTTTGAGATCCAATCCAGCATCGTGATGTCATTAGCAAACTTGAAAATGGAATTAGAGCAGAATTTGGCCACACAATCATAGGTGTATCAGGAGGAATAAGGGGATGTGGACATAGCTGTTCAGGGCACCGGTGTTGAGGATAATCATGGAGAAGGTATCATTATCTAGCCTTACTGATTGTGTCTGTGGGTTAGAAAGTTAGGATCCAGTAGCAGAGGCAGGAGCTGAGCCCTAAGCCAAGGAATTTGGAGATGGGTTTCATAGGAGTAATGGTGTTGAATGCTGAGCTGTAGTCAATAAATAGGAATCTTTTGTTGTTATCTAGGTGTTCCTGGGTTGAATGTAGGGCCAGAGAGATATCATCTGCTGTGAACCTGTCACAGCGATAAGTGAACTGTTGTGGATTCAGGTAATCTGGGACACCGGAGTTGATGCGTGCTATGATTAACCTTTCAAAGCATTCATAATGATGGGACTGGATGATAGTCATTAAGAAACACTGCTTGGCTTTTCTTTGGTACAGGAAAAATGGCCATTTTCTTGAAGCAAGTAGGGACCTCAGATCAGAGAACAAGAGGTTACAGATGTCTGTAAATACCCACATCAGCTGGTCCATGCAGGATCTGAGTATTCGTCGTCTGGGTATCCCAGTTGGACCAGTCATTTTCCGGGAGTTGACTTTCAAGAAGGCTGATCTGCCTTCAACACCAAGAAGGCTATGGTGACCTCTGATACCAGTTTGACCAAGACTTCTGGGGCGGATGACATCTTCTCGCTGACTTCTTGCTCAAAATGAGTATTGAATGCATTGAGCTAATTGAGGAGAGGTGCATTGTTACTGGCAATTCTATACATCTTATACTCTGTTATATTGTGTAGACCTTATCATAATCAGTATGGCTAGCCTGGGGCTCTAGCTTGGTCTGGTACCATCTCTTGGCATTTTTGATAGTTTGCCATAGATCCTATCGGGAGTTTTTGTATAAATCAGGGTCACCCAACTTGAATGCCTCAGACGTGGATTTCTGCAAGCAATGGATGTCCCTGTTCAACCATGGTTTCTGGTTGGGAAACACTCAGGTTTGCTTTTTTCGGTACACAAGCTTCTACGCACTTACTAATGAAGCCTGTTACTGTAGCAGTATACTCAGTTAGATTGGTCTCTGAGCTCTTAAACATTGACCAGTCCGCCAACTCGAAACAGAGTCAAAGCAGACTGTTTCCTCAGACCAACATTGCATGACTTTTTTTATTGGATTCTCCTGCTTCAGTTTTCCTTTGTCAGCCAGAAGTGGGAGCATAGCATCAAGGTCTGATTTGCCAAAGTGTGGACATTTATCTATAAAACAGCAATGACTGCAACTCAAAAGTATTTCACCAGATCTGAACCTCTTTGTGATAGCCTGCATATTTGTGAAGGTGCTGTATAAAATGAACATAAGATGGAATATAGGTGCAAAAGCCATTCACCCCCTCAAGTCTATTCTGCCATTCTACCAGATTGTGACTGATCAGTACCTTAACTCCATCTACTCATTTTGGATTTGTAACCCTGAACGTCTTGTCTAACAAAAATGAATCAATCTCAGTTTGGAAGTTTTCAATTAAACTAGCCTCACAAGCCTTTTGGAGGTCTTGCCTATCAATAGCTCACATCATTGTCTCTGAACCAGAAGTTCTGTCTTTGAGACACACTCCAGGACTTGATAGCCTCAGTCCATAACGTGATTGATAAATCCTGGTCAGCCATGTGATGGAAAGAAAGTTTGAGCCTTTACCATCACTATCCAAAGCTCCAGAGTGCAATATGCGTGTAAATGTGCATGTTGCCATATCAATTCAGCCGTGCTGAGTGATGTGGAACATACACCACAGTTTTTCGGGGAAGGGTTCCAGATTTCATGATATGAAAAAGTGCTTTCTGACATGAGCCCTGAATGACCAGCTCTAATTTTAAGGTTATCCTTCCTTGCACTGGATTCCTTCACCAAGAGAAATAGTTTTCCTCTATCTTCCCTATTGTAGCTGTTAGCAGTTCAGCTTAGCTATAATACAGCATCAAAATCATATACTTTTTGTATTAAGTTTAACTTCTGTTAATAGATGATTCATTTTGAAATTGTACAATCCTTTTAACTTCATTGTAGAATCATAGAATCCCTACAGTACAGAAGAAGGCTATTTGGCCCATTGAGCCTGCACCGAGTGCAATCCCACCCAGGCCCTATTCCCACAACCCCACAATTTACCCTGACACTATGTCAATTTAGCATGATCAATCAACCTAACCTGTATACCTTTGGACTATGGGAGGAAACCAGAGCACCCAGTCTCCTCTCACACTGGCAAAAAAAAGGGAGAATGTGCAAACTCTACACAGTGACTGAAGCTGGAATTGAACCTGGGACCATAAAGCTGTGAGTCAGCAATGCTAATCACTGTGACTGTATGGACCATAACTGAATGTGTAGGAATATTTTACCTAACTCACCTTGTAAATTCTAATGATTTTAATACACTTACAGTACATATACTTTGTGTACACTTTTTTTAAGTACTACCAACTGCATAATCCTTTGTGTTGGGTTGATATCATTTTCTTTAACATTATAAACAACTTTGTAACCTGTTTTAATAGTAAAATAGCCACTTCAAACACAACTGCAACAGTAAGATATATCACTCAGCTGGAGACCTCCCAAAAAGCAGACAGATATTTTAAAAATGGATCTAATTAACAGTACATACAGGAACTATAAGTGTCTGATTTAATTAGGAATTCACACCAAAAATGCAAAGCCTAATACAATGAGCTTCCTATCCTGGAAGAATGGACATCAAGAGATGACTGTGCACTATACATGTCTCACTCAGCCAACTAGAATCTAATTATGTAATACACAGGCCAATTATAGTTCAGTATACCACTGGTCAGGCTGCGGCTGTGACTTGGGAAGGGTTAGTAAGGCTTGCTTTTAAGTAAGACCACACACAGAAAAAGGAGAAAGAAGTTAGAAGAAAAAAAGAATTTCAGAGACGGATTACCCCAACCTATTTGAAAGTGAATATCCCACTCTGGATTGGCCACATTGACTTTCTGGTTAAGTGTCATTTCTGCTGTAATTTTGGTAACATAATGAATTGGTGAGTCTTGTTTAAACACACTTGCACCCAAAGTGCTCTCATAATTAATTGGACCCTGAGTCTTACAATTAAAGTTAAACTGGATTTCCTTTTATTATCTCAAATACCTCAATTACATTGTCCTTAATATCTCCTCCATATTCATAATCTATTCTCATAATTTTAACTCTTTCTTTGATTGTCATTAATTAAATCTTGTTTCAAATTTCATACTTTTTGAGAGAGTTTAACCTTAGGTTATATCACCTCATCCATTTAAAATGTCAACGAGTATGAATGAGGAGGGTAGGCTATTTAAAAGCTTAGTTGGAATGTGCCAAGAGAGTCGGAGATGGGTCATGTGCAAAGAGTATTCTAGGAGTGAGTATAAGACGAAATGTAACTTATAGCTTTTGTATATTATTTGCAAACAGTTATTGGAACTGATTGCAATTAAGGCCATGGGACTGCAAGGATTTTAGTTAAATGGAATAAAACCATCTTGAAGTTTTATTTTAAGCTCCTGGTAAATCTGATGGTGTCCAGCTATAGAACTTATCAAAATTTCCAATGACAAAAGGCAAGAGGAGAAATAGTCGGCCTTATCAGATATCTTCACATCCTGTTTGACCACAGATGAGATTCCAGAGAACTACAGGATAACCTGTGTTGTCCCCTTGTTTAAAAAAGAGAACAGGCATAACACAGGAAATTATAAGCCAGTGAGCTTGACGTCAGTGATGGGTCAGTTTTGGAGAAGGTACTGAGGAACAGGATACGTGCACATTTGGAAAAAACTTGACTAGTTAGTGACAGGCAGCATCGTTTTCTATGGTAAGGGTCATGCCTCACCAACTTGATTGAATTTTTTGAAGAGGTGACACAGATAATTGATGAGGGTAAGGCTGTGGATGTAGTTTCTATGGACCTAATAAGACATTTAAAAAGGTCCCACATGGCAGATTGATACAAACACTAAAATCACACGGAATTCAGGATGGGTTGGCTAGACGGATACAGAACTGGCGTGGTTATAGAAGACAGAGAGTAGCAATGGAAGGATGTTTATTAGAATGGAGATCTGTAGCTAATGGTGTTCCATAATGATCAGTGCTGGAACCTCTGTTGTTTGTAGTATACATAAATGATCTGGAGGAAAATTAGGGGGTCTAATTAGTAAGTTTGCAGATGATATGAAGATTGGTGGAGTTGTTGATAGTGCTGGGGATTGTCAGAGGATACAGCAGTGCAAACCACTGTGACTGTAATAACCATAACCGAATGTGTAGGTATATTTTACCTAGCTCACCTTGTAAATGCTAATGATTGTAATACACTTACGTTACATATACTTTGTGTACACTTTTTTTAAGTACTACCAACTACATAATCCTCTGTATTAGGTTGATATCATTTTGTTTAAAATTGTAAACAACTCCATAATCTGTCTTAAAAGTAAAATAGCCACTCCAAACATAACTGCAACAGTATAATATATCACTCAGCTGGAGACCTCAAAAAAAGCAGACAGATATTTAAAAATGGATCTATTTAACAATACTTACAGACACTATAAGTGTCTGATTTAATTAGGAGTTCACACCAAAAATGCAAAGTCTGAGACAATGAGCTTCCTATCCTGGGAGAATGGACATCAGGAGTTGAGAGGATTCGGTTAGCTTCTTTCTTGTTAGAAATGGTCATTACTTGGCATTTGTGTAGTCTGGACAACATTCAGGCCTGTGTTAAAAATGGACAAGGACTATTTCAGTATGTGAGGAGTTGTAAATAGTGATGAATATTGTGTAATCATCAGTGAACATCTCAATTTCTGACCTTATAATAGATGGAAGGTCATTGATGAAGCAGCTGAATTTGGCAGGGAGTATTCCTAACAATAAGATAATTTATCTCCACCACACACAACTACCCTCCTTTATGCTAGGTATGGAGAGTTTTCTCCCTTATTCTCATTCATTTAAGTTCCTATTTGTTATTCATGTTTGGACCAAGGTTATAATGAAGTTTGGGCCTGAATGTCCTCGCAAACTCAAACTGACATTAGTGCATCGATTATTACATGCCATCAACTACATCTTCTACCACTTTGCTGATGAGTGAGAATAGGCTCATGGTGCTGTAATTGGCTTAATTTGATTTGTCCTTTTATGTGGATTGGACATTCGTGGGCAAGTGTCCAATAATTGATAGATGCCAATATCATCTCTGTTCTGAAACAGCTTGGCTAGGAGCATTCTGATAGTGCCAAAATGCCTATTTTAATAAAGGTCCTGGTGCTATTTGCCTCAATATACTTCTAAGATTCAATCTTTTCTAAACTAACAGTGATGAAGAAAAGCATTCATTACACTGACATGTGAAGGTGATATGCAGGAGTTGTTCTCTTGAAGCAAGGAATTTTCTGGTTTTGTGCAGACATGCAATCAAACTGGTTTACCTATTCTGTTTAAGGAAACATTCAATTCAACTTTATTCAGGTTTAAATATGCAAAGCAATCAATAACAAAGGTGGAATATTAAAAGCTAGTGAATAAATAAACCAATAGCAGATTATCTAGTCAATTTCATAGAGTGGTTGGAGCAGAAAAGGAAATCATCTAGCCTATCCAGTCCAGCAAGAGCATCTCAGCTAATTTCACTTTCTCCTTTCTTTCCCTTTCTCCTCAGCTCCGCAACTTTTTCTTTCCAATTTCTTTCAAAAGCCACAATTGGTGAGACCTAACTACCTTCAAGCAGTGTATTCTAAACATACATGACATGAGAAAGTCTTTCCTTGTGTTGCATTTGGTTTTATTGCCATTTACGTGAAGTAGGTGGCCATGGTGTTTGGTCTTTCTCCCTATTTCTCCCTATCTGCTCCGAAAAGGCCCCTCATGATTTTGAACACCTCTCTCAATCTCCTACAAACCTTTCCCTCCTTAAGGAAAACAGCCCCAGTGTCTCCAATCCAACCACATAACTGAACTCCCTTATCCCTGGAACCATTCTAATAAATCTGAACTGCACCCTTTCTAATGCCTTCAGAACCTTCTTAAAATGTTGTGCCTAGAATCAAACACTCCAGTTAAGGCCAGACCAAGATTTTGAAAAGGTTTGCCATAACTCTTTTGCTTTGTACTCTATAGGCGAGATTTTACCGCCTCCCTTGGGTGAAAATGGAAATTCCCACCCAAGGTTAACAAAGATTTCTGTTATTGGATCCACACCTGCATCAATTCCATGACTGGCACGATGGTAAAATTCCAGCCTATGTCTTTAATTTTAATGCTCAGGAGGACCCAGTACATCTTATTAACTACTTTTTCAACAGTAGTTATTAACTGCCAGTCACTTCACATACTCTCTCTCTTTGTTTCTCATTTATTCTTTTCACTTTCCTTCTGATTTTTTTTATTAACAGTCAGGTTCTCACTTGCATTGTCAATACAACATGTTATATGCTCCTATTTTCTGCTTCACCTCACTTTCTATTTTTCCATCAGCCAAAGAGTTCTGGCTTTGTTTATTTACTTTTCCCTCATGGGAATGTTCCTTGTCTGTGCACAAACTATCTCAATAAGGTGTAGTCGATTGTTCCAGTATAGTTTTGCATTCCAATCTTTGACTCCAATTTACTGGGGCCAATTTTGTTCTGACCCAACTGAAATTGGCCCTCTCCCAATTCATTATTTTTACTTTAGATTGATCTTTGTCCTTTTCCAAAGGGAACCTAAGCCATATGACACTATGACCAGATCCCCCTAAATATGCCCTGACTGACATTCAACTCATCTTAGGAGCGATTCTCCCACAAAAGTCCTAAAAGTATCCAATTTGCATAAAAACTGGAATAAATCGTGCTGGCTTTTTCAGTGGGTGTTTCAGAATGATTCTCCCACACTCTGTGCACTGCAGAGTGCACTAGTGTAAATCACTCTAAAAAGCTGTGAGCCTATTCCCACAGAGAGGTTGGCAGCATAACACTGAGCAGGTCACTGAGCATACGCCTACCTGTCAGTGCTGAAATTGGCACACGCGCAGTGTCCCCTGTCTGCCGGTCTCCCAATTGCTGGCCAGCTCAATCAATGGCCCATCCTATAACCCCTATACTGCCCAATTGCTTGGCCCCTAAACATGCCCAGGCCAGCCTTGACCTTCCCCCAGTCCTCCACACTGATGGCCAGTCCCAATCGCTGGCTTCCCTCCCTCTGTCATTGAGCCCAACGTACAGAATGGCAGCAGGAACTTGTATCCCCACAGATCAGCCCCCGCACTCATCAAGCTCTCTCCCCATTAGGCCCTGCCCGTTTGGCACTGTCTGATGGACAATGCCCAAGATGCCCCCTGAACATTGTCACTTTGTCCCTTGGGCTACTCCAGGGGGTGTAGGCTGGCACTGTCAAAATGCAATGCCCAGGAGACACAGCCTGATGCCTGACCCTGTGGGTCAGGCCTTGATTGTCCCCCTTCACTCCAGCGGGTTTGAGCCACAAGCTCTTCGCAAGTGGGCAGCTATTGTAAACCCACTGAAACACACCTGGCCGGGGAGTGGAGGGGAATGCAGTGCAGAGGCTAACAGGCCTGAAGGTTCCAGTCCTGAGCCTGCTAATGGAATTTGAATGATATTAAAATGAGAGCCTACATACATTGTGCAGCCTCACATCGATTTCCTGTGTGGAGCTGACGGCACCAGAAATCCAATTGTTGGAGTCATGCAGAGGCCATGGCACCCAGAGGGGAGCCTCAGCTAGAATCTCCCAGTCCACTGTGCTACAAAAGCAGCACAGCGGGCAGGGAAAATCGCCAACCACCGCACCCCCCCCTCCCCCGTCTGTTTGTAGTTTGCATGTCCTCACGTGTCTGTGTCAGGTGCTCTGGTTCCTTCCCACAGTCTGAAAGGTCTCTTGGCCATGCTAAATTCTCTCTCAGTGTACCCGAACAGGCCTGAGAGTGTGGTGATGAGAAGATTTTCAACAATTTCAATGTGGTGCTAACGTAAGCCTACTTGTGACACTAAAACTTAAACATCCTCTCTGCCGTTGACTTTGCTGTTATTATCACAGTCTACGTTAGGGTAATAAAAATCCCCACTTATATTACTCTATGGTTATCGCACCTCTCTGTAATTTCCTTGCAAATTTGTTCTTCTATATCTTCCCACTAATTGGTCACATACAGAATTCACTCAGTAGAGTAATGGTCTCTCTGTTGTTTCCTCACATTTGAGGAACAGGTTCTGTTCTTAGCATCCTCTCCTACACACAGGATATTCTCTCTCTCCAGTATTGTAATGTTCTCCTTAATCAAACTAACACCCTTCCAGCTTTCTTTCCTTCTCTATCATTCCTGGACTCCTTGTATCCAGAAATCTTTAATAGTCAATTCTTCCTTTGTTGGTTTAGATCTCTGTTGTTGCCATAACATCATATTTCCATGTGGCTATCTGTACCTTCAGCACATCAATCTTATTTACCATATATGCATAAACTATAAACCTAATTTAAAACATTATTGCACTTCATGTTACCTTAACTCCAGCTGATACCTTACTATTTTTACTCTAGTGCTATCTGCCTCTCTCATTCCTTTGTGCACCACATTTTTCCCCTAATGTTATGTCCTAGTTCCCATCCCCTGCCCAGTTAGTTTACACATTTTCTAATAACACTCTTCAAGGACCTGCCCCTTTTGAAATGTGACAGTAATAAATAATGTTTTACATTATCCCAAAGGACCATTACTGGGTAGGCTCTACTTTGAAAAGTTGCAATACCATGGGGTCTAATGCAAAAAGCCATTGAGGCTCTGAAGGCTTTGAGTGCTGTAAAATATCTTGCATGATAGTTGAGATTTGACTTGATTTTGACTCAGTGAGAAGTCTCACAATACCAGGTTAAAGTCCAACAGGTTTATTTGGTAGCAAAAGCCACTAGCTTTGAGAACACTGCACCTTCATCAGGTGAGTGGGAGTTCTGTTCACAAACAGGACATATAAAGAGTTCTATTCACAAATAGGACATTTAAAAAAACTCAATTTGCAAAATAATGGTTGGAATGCGAGTCTTTACAAGTAATCAAGTCTTAAAGGTACAGACAATGTGAATGGAGAGAGCATTAAGCACAGGTTAAAGAGATGTTTATTATTTTCAGACAGGGCAGTTAGTGAGATTTTGCAAGCCCAGGGGGTTTACAGATAATGTGACATGAACCCATGATCCTGGTTGAGGCCACCCTCATGTGTGCAGAGCTTGGCTCTCAGTCTCTGCTCAGTGACTCTGCACTGTCATGTGTCGTGAAGGCCACTTTGGGGAACACTTACCCAAAGGTCAGAGGTCAAATGCCCGTGACTGCTGAAGTGTTCCCCAACAGGAAGGAAACACTTTTGCCTGGTAATTATTGAGCGGTGTTCATTCATCCATTGTCATAGCGTCTCCCCAATGTACTATGCCTCACAACATCCTTTCCTGCAGCGTATCAGGTAGACAACGTTGGCCAAGTTGCAAGAGTATTTATCATGTATCTGGTGGATGATGTTCTCATGTAAGATGATGGCATGCGTTCTCATGTGAGATTATGGCAACTCAGCCAATGTTGTCTACCTGATACTCTGCAGACAAGGATGTCCCAAGGTACGGTACACTGGGGAGACCATGCAGATGCTACGACAATGGATGAATGAACATCACTCAACAATCACCAGGCAAGTGTGTTCCCTTCCTGTTGGGAAACACTTCAGTGATCACGGGCACTTGGCCTTTTAACTTTGGGTAAGTGTTCTCCAAAGCAGCCTTCACAACACATGATAATGCAGAGTCACTGAGCAGAGACTGATAGCCAAGTTCCGCACACATGAGGACGGCCTCAACCAGGATCTTGGATTCACGTCACACTATCTGTAATTTACAAAAACTGCCTGGACTTGCAAAATTTCACTAACTGTCCTGTCTGGAGACAATACACATCTCTTCAACCTGTGCTTAACACTCTGTCCACTCACATTGTCTTTACCTTTAAGACTTGATTACCAGTAAAGATTCGCATTCCAACCATTGTGTCTTTATATGCCGTGTTTGTGAATAGAACTTCCACTCACCTGATGAAGGGATAGCGTTCCAAAAGCTAGTGGCTTTTGCTACCAAATAAACCTGTTGAACGTTAACCTGTTGTTGTGAGACTTCTTACTGTGTTTACCCAAGTCCAACGCCAGCATTTTCACATTTTGATTTTGATTGTCAGTGTCAGTTATACATTTTATATGGTCATCTTTGGCATATTATACTCTTTCTCAACTATCTTCATTACTTTCTTTATATTTCAAATACTGAAAATGTTTGGATCAATTCAAGCTTTCAGTGACATCATACACAAATGGTGGCCTATTTCTTTCCCCCTAGCCATTTTCAATTGTCAGCTTTGATCTTGTCAAAACAGACAGTCTTGTAGATACTCTTTTTCTTTCTCCCTGTACATGACCCAATATTCACTTTCAGTGCCAAAGGCCTCCAATTTAGTCATTTGCTTATTAATGGGCTGTCCTTCCATGACCCTATAGCATTTTACCTCTGCCTTTGTCTCTGCAAATCTTGATCTGTACATTGAGTCTTGTACTACCTTTGTTATCCCTGCATTTCAGGCGAACATTGCAGAGTCAGCAGATATCTTGGTGCAGAAAGTGTTTTTTTGTACCAGTTAAATGGGCATCTAGCTAACTGTAGCATTTCTTTTGTCAGTACTTTTGAATGTAGTGTTGTTTTTAGAGCAATTTAATGAAAATGCCTAAATTTGTGAAGTTTTCCAATGTTTAAAAAACAGCAAAGACAATTCCACTCTCATTTAATGTCCTGTTTGCAAGCTGAGACAAATTTAACATCCTTTTGAGAAAAAGAACAGTCATTCCTTCCAGTCAAACCATTTGCCACATGCTGGCTACTGAAAATTTATTTCAGCTATTATTAATGGACTAAATTATTACGGACTTCTCACTGCCAATCTATATAATTCAACAATCCAATATCATTACAACAAACTTGATGTAATATGACAGCCTTATAGCTTTTGCCAAGATATTCCCCTCCCACCCCTCTTCATAGGCCTGGAGCTACTGTCCACAAGAGTATAGATATGATTGCTTTAGAAAAATTGTATTTGGTAATATCATTATCCAGGGAGCAAATCTAAAGATGGGCGTCTTGGTAGCATTTATGTGACAGTACATGTACATTAAAATAAACAGAAAAACTGGCAAAGGCGGAATAAATTTGCAAGTCTAATATCATGATTCAGAGAACCTGAAATATGGGACAGCCTCACAAAGGGTGATAATGAGCATGCAAGCAAAAAAGTGTCTTTTGTTCCATTATATTTGCATTAATCATTAAGGCACATGCCAACTGCAAAGCTGGAGGGATATCTGGAAGCGCTGGAACTGCCCTTCCTCATTATCAACACAGCTGTTACTGTTGTTCTAAAACAAAGGATACATTTAACCCTTTGCTGAATAAAATGCTGGTGAATATTTAGACTTAGCAAAAATATATCATGATCTTCCTTTAGCATTCCAATAATGGATCATCTCAAAGATGAACATCAATACTTTTTCAGGTTTTGTACAAATAAATCGACTGTTTACTGAATCTGCTTTTTTTTATTACGTTGACTTTGAAATTTTCCATTGAGTGTTTTTGTCCAGTAGGATTTCTCAGATTAAATATCAGAAACCTGGCCAGTCACAATTTGCTAATAATAATGCTATTTTACCCACTTTGAAATAGCTTAAAAACCATTTACCAATTCAAATTATCACTAGAAATATTCATTCAGTTGTGGCAAAGAGGAAAAGGTAGGAAAGGGAAAGAATTAAACTTGCAAAGATTGAATTGGTTTAAATATCTCTTGGTATATCTGCATCTCTAAATGTTTCTAACACCAGAGATAGTTGTTCTCTCCACATCATTTCCTTCAGTATTATCAACCCCTTTATTCATGTTTTTAATTTATTCCCATGCTAATCTGAAAGGAATAACTTGATGCTAAAATACTTTAAATCCTATTTAAATATCATATAACTACAATGCTTAAAAGTTTCCTAGCAAATATTCTTGTTCAAAATGCATTAAACTCGCTTACATAGTACCAATTACAAAATTAAGAAAGGGATGAAAGAGTCATGAGAAGCTAAATGATAAAAAGACGGAAAAGGATTGTTATTGCAAGTGGCACCTTCAGAAGAAATAAAACGTTAGCCGAAATTTTACCACCCCGCACGCCACAGGAATCAGAGCAAGCGAGGGACAGAGCATGGGAAGGTCCGTTGACCTCAGGCAGGATTTTACAGTTTCAGGACAAGTGAGGACATAAAATCTGTCTATTGAGTTTATTAGGTAATGTTATCTTGTGGATTTGCAGTCTATTGCACTATTGCTGATTTAGCCTTTGTGCTTTTTGTTCTTACAAACTACTGATGTAAGCTATAGGTATTAACAGGCTTGGTGGAGGAATTAATTGTATCCATGGATACTGCTCTAAACAATATGAGAAGCATTAATCCAGGAAATATTGATAATATTGATATTTACAGTCTTTTTTTTAATGCACTGTTCATAACAAATCAATTGCCCAAATGAAAATATTGCTTAATAAATGTATAGATCTATATTTGTTTCCAATGCCTGAATGCTGAGGTCTAAGAAAAAAGTTAATATTGGGTCTTGAGCCTCATTTCCATCATGAGGTGCGAAGTGCCCACTGGAGTGTGTTCAGGGATCAGCTTATGTTGAAAACCAAGTGGGGGAATTTGGAGGATGGGGGGATTGGGAAATGGCAGTGAGCGAGGTGGGGATGGACAGTTCAGGCAGTGAAGATGAGCAGCCATTGGGGAGAACAATGGTGATTGGTGGGGGACTGCAGGACTGGTGGCAATCTGAGGAAGGGTGGGGAATTAGTAGGGTTGGGTATGGAATGGCAGCAGACCATGTACCGATCCTCCCAGTTTTACATTCAGGTAAATATACATTTAAAATGTACATTCTTAGCAACAGAGAGTGCCTGAAAAATAGGCACCAGTTTGCCAAAAACCTCAAACCCTGTCCACGGCTGGGGTTTTCTGGTGCCATGGCAATGAATGGAGTTCTGGCTGAATGCCAGATTCTCCATTCTCACTGGCCGTAGGGCAGCTACAAATGAAATCAGAGAATTGCACCGAATGTTTCTGAAACAAAGGATTAAAATCTTGCTAGTCCCTGCCAGCAAGTTTGATAGCAAGCATGGGGGGGAGAATGTGGTGGGAAGCCCAGAAACCGGTGTGAATTTACAGCAGGATCTTCCACTGGTGCCCGCCATGAGAGGTCGAAAAATCCATCAATGGCTGCATGAATGTTATTTGCATCCCATTAATAGAATGCAGATGAAAGCCTGATCCTCCCATGTAGGAAAACATGCCAGTATGAAACACGAATGGAACAATGTGGCATGCAGATGTCAGGATTCATTTGGAAGCAGCCAATAACCCTGAACCATCTTCCATCTTCAGAATATCCCTAAAGAACCACCTCCTTCTCAGGAAGTTCACGTTCCAGTCTTAGTGTTCTCCCAGAGACCAATCTTCATTTTCAGGTCTCCGTCTTTTTTCTTTATTAGTGGGTCAGTGATATTAGAGCTTTTCCTGGTCATGACGGTAGACTTTGCCCCACCATTGAATAAAGCGCAAAAACCCAGATGCATAATTAGTGAAATTGGGGCAGAGTTTTTGGTGTGCTTTCCTGCCTTCCATGTTCCTGTCCCCACAACAGCTCTTAGTCTCAAAATCATCACAGAATATCTACAGAAGGAGGCCATTTGGTTCATAAAATCTGCATGACCACAATCCTACCCAGACCCTATCCCCATAATCCCGTGTATTTACCCTGTTAATCCCCCTGACACTAAATGGCAATTTAGCATGGCCCATCATCCTAATTTGCACATCTTTGGACTGTGGGAGAAAACTAGAGCACCTGGAGGAAACCCATGTTCACACAGGGAGAGTGTGCAAACTCCAAACCGACAGTGACCCAAGCTGGAAATCGACCCGGGTCTCTGGCACTATGAATCAGCAGTGCTAACCACTGTGTAACCATGCCATCTCTGGGAGATTCTGGGAAAATTTCACCCAGAGATACTGAAATAATTCAAATGCCTCGGAGCTTATTTATCAAGGATGGATACAAAGCCAGCATGAATACTAACTTCATCTAGTAACTACTTGAACAATTCAGAATCCTTTTAGTTTCTGTGGATTTTATGATGCTGCTATTGGAAATAAAACCACTTAACCATCAAAGGTTATTCAATCATACAGTTAAAAACTTAAACAATTCATAATTAAACCATCGATTTGACACATCGTACAAGGTAATGCCTGCACAAGACTTGGGAAGGACAACATCAAACTGTCTATAACATGGGAAGATAATACTTGAAGTTTATTTATTAGTCATAAGTAAGGCTTATATTAACACTGCAATGAAGTTACTGTGAAATTCTTAGTCACCTGTTTGAGTCAATGCACTTAACCAGCATATCTTTTCAAATGTGGGAGGAAACCAGAGCATCCGGAGGAAACCCACAGAGACATGGGGTGAACATGCAAACTTCATACGGACACTGACCCAAGTTGGGAATTGAACTTGGGTTGATACTGTAAAGCAGCAGCACTAACCACTGTGCTACCTTGCCACCCGGTAGTACTGGAAAAGACTATTGTGATCCACCTGGACTTCTCCAAGTTTTAAAAATACCAAATTGCAAGAAGAGATTGCAAAACAATTGTCTAAATGATGGCAGTAATCAATTTACTGAACAAATTCACTGTAAATCTATATGCAGACAAAAACAGAATTAGTGAAATTGATTTCAAGAACATCATCAGAATGATACCATCGTGTTTATTGCATTTGCACCTCAGATTTCCTCTTGAAAGAATACAAATTTGAAAGAGAACTTCATGGTTTTTTTTGGGCAACATTATCTGTTCAACACCAAGAAAACATAAATATATAAAACTAATTATGTTTGGAACTTTATGAACATATAAGTTGCAATTTGATTAAAAAGAATTCACCTTAATATACAAAATGCTTTGATGATCTAGGAGTAAAAGTGTTACCTGGGTTAGTACTTAACCAAACAGAACAGTAATTCCCTGCATTATACCACAGTAGTTCTGTACAAACAGGTTGAGAGCAGGAATCAGGATTAACAATGGTTGACACAGTCAAATATCAGACTTACGTAGTAAAATATTGTGCAAGAGAGAACAGGAAAGTTCTATTAACATTGCTTTTAAAAATTCACACGTAGAATTAATCATCCAGTTCCCTGAGTGGAAGTGTCTTCTGGTGACTTTATTAATATTTAATATTTTATCTGAATGAATATATGGGCTGAGGACCAAATGGACAAAATATATTTATCTGAATTTGCTGCAAACACTTCCCAAATTTTATTACTGTAATAAACACAGGCCCTGCAATCAAAGGTTTAAAATTCTACTATATTGTAATTAATCAGTTATTGCAGAAAATGGTTGGACTAATCCACATTGGTTCAGCATTATGAGTAATGCGCTATTTCATTATAAAACAGAGTTCTCCAGTGAAAAGGCAGACGCATGAATAGTCTCAATGGGCATGAACCTTTGCAAATCAACCCATGTACAAACAAAAGGTCTGGCACGTGTGCTGTGACCCAAAGGCTAGAGTGTCTGGTCTGTCTCAGCTCTAAAATTCTGCATTGCTAAACATATTGCACCTTTCTGGGGGGAGCTTTCACAGCAGCTGGCAGTCTGGAAATAAGCCAGACACGAGCCAGAGTACAGACTGAGTTTGAGAGGACCATTATCAACATGTATTAAAGTGCAGCTGTCAACAGACAAAAGGTAACTCCCTGGTTTATAATTACAATGACATCCGTAAATCTCCATCTGCCAGGGCTACAGCAGTCAATGGTCATCCAGTGCATAACCTAAATCTTGACCTCCAACCCAATGAGCATGCCTATTGCATATCAGCTGACAGGCAGAGAGGGTACTCTCTCTGAGGCAGTTACATGCTGAATGCAATAAAGCTGTTTAAATTTTCATGAGGCATATGACATAACATATGTTAGCACATGCTGTGATTGTACTAGGGCGTCGAGTTGTCTTTTCAAAATGGAAAATTAATGGCACAGGACAATATGTGTTAAGAATGCTTTTCAGAATTTATCACACATAAAATGATATTAAAAAATAGTGGATCCATTTTCAAAACACTTAGTTCCCTGATCAGAAGTACATTTTCATTGGAACTATTTAATAATTAAATCATCTTTCATAACATCCATGGAAATATCTTGCAATGCTTTAAGCATAGTTTTGCTTATAATACTATATTTTACTTACATTTATAAATAATGAGTTCCATTGTTGGCGTAGCTATATGATAAATGAAATTAAACTAGCACAGAGACAAGAATTTTATAAAACAATTTTGAAAGTTAATAAAATGCAAAAGTTTATATCCGGAATGATAAAATGCAAACTCACAGAGGCTAATGCTGGGATTTCGGAATTATGAGTCCAATAGCAGTTAGCCCTTGAAAATATACTGCACAAATAATAGAGAATAAAGACTGCATTGAGAGTAGTCCTGTCCAGACTAACATTGGTGAATGTTCTGCCATCACCTCTACAAAGAATGATCGAAAAATGGGTTTGTTGACTTTGCAATTGTGGTTTCTGTAAAAAAAAGGTCATATCTTACTAAACCTGGTGACCAAATTGATGGGTGAAAGTAATTCAGTTTAGTTTGTATATTTGGAATTTTGATGAAGTGCCTCACAAAAGGTTGCTGTACAAGACAGTATTCTTTTTAAATGAGGAATTGGTTATTTTCTAGTAGATAGAGAGTAATGAAAGCAGTTCCACATGGAGATTGATCAATACAGTTAAAGTTGAAGGGTAATATCTGGTGCTGGTGTTAGATTTCAGAAGGAGCAAAAAACAACAATAATCTGATTTAGATGCAATAGAGAAATGGGCCTATGTTATCAGATGGTATAAATATAGTGTGATGCACATAGGGGTGGCACGGTAGCACAGGGTTAGCACTGCTGTCTCACAGCGCCAGGAACATGGGTTTTATTCCCAGCTTGGGCCATTGGTTGTCTGGAGTTTATATGTTCTGCCCGTGTCTGTGTGGATCTCCCCCAGGTGCTCTGGTTTCTCCCACAGTCTGAAAGATGTGCACATTAGGTGCTGGAGTGTGGCAACTCAGGGAATATCACAATAACTTCATTGCAATATTAACGTAAGCCTTACTTGTGACTAATAAATAAACTTTAACTTTATTGTTAGGAGGAATGTCAGTTCTATACATATCATGGTCAGCTCTACTCCAGTGTCTGATAAAATGTGTATTAGCATGTATTAACTTGAAGTTATAGGGAAGATTATTAAAAACAACAGGAGTAAAGCATCCTGTGGCATTTATATTGCAGGAACGGTTGCTGAATGATTCAATCCTATCCAGTCATTTCTCGCAATCCAAACACCAAATTGGTGGATGGAACTGAGTTCCTAAATCAGCTCCACAGTCAACAAGTGAGTGAAGACTGTTTCAATCACAACACATTCTTTTTTGCAAGGCTGGATTATCAAAAGGGATGGTGCGAACTGTGTATCATCAATCTTCTGAGCATTATATTGAGAGATTGGTTGGTATCCATTGTAACTCCCCTTGATCACGAAAGGCTAGAAAGGGTAAACTAGGTAACCATTGATTGGCTAATCCAATATCAGTTGTCATCATACTCTTCAAATCCATAGTTCAAAATCAAATTGGTAAACATTTTTAAAAATGCATAAGATAATCAAGCCAGTTAGAACAGATTTGTTAAAGGCAGATAACATTTAACATAAAAACCATGGTGACCATACACTGTAGATTAAGCAGCATGATACCATGCATAAAAATCCAAAGTTATATTGAGACTTGGAAGGATTATCTCCTTTGAACCAGAGAAGACTAAGAAGAAATTTGGTGAAGATTTATGAGAGGGTTTGGTTGGATAAATAAGGCAGGAGGGAGGGAATATTTCCTCTATTTGGGCATCAAGATGATTTATTAATTCAAAACATCATGAAAGGAATGAGGAATAAAGTTGAGAGAAGTTTATTCACATGCAAGACTTTTAAAGCATAAAATGCTTTGTCAAACAGAAGGGTCACATCTGGTCAGAGATCTTTGACAAATATTGAAGTAAAGTACAGCTGAATCAGGAGATAATGAGGAAATAGGATTATTTTTGGATTGCCCTATTAAATAGCTAGCACAAAGATGAAATTGATACTCTCCTTCTACGCAATGAACTTGTCTATAAGCTCTAATGTGTGATTCATTTGTGAATCCTACAATTTTTTTTTTTAAATTTGTGATGCACACCAAAATTTTAAACACATAACTATATCTTTGTGTTTCCCCTGTGGCAGGTACAAGTTTAAACAAGATATTTCCAAAAATTAGAGGACGTGTCCTGCTTGTGTTATTTTACAATGTCAACTTACCTTGCAGGGCAATTTGCTAGTGCTATTGGGAAGATGTAAGCTAACTTGGCAGGCATATTGGTGGGGAAAATGATAGCTGATAAATGGGCTATCTTAACAAAAAGAAAGCTCATGCACAGTCACAGTGTATTCGCTTGAAAAGAAAAGGTAAAGCAAGCAAATCCAGAGCTTCCTACTTGACAAATAGGGAGAGATTGAGATGAAGGAGAAAAAATGTGCTTATGAGAGATGTCAGTTTGTTAATGCAATGGAGAATCAGGCTGAATATAAGAGGTTCAGAGGATAAGTGAAAAAAGTAGAAAAGAGAAGCAAAGAAGATGTATGAAAACAGACTGGCAACTAACATAAAGGGAATCCCAGAGTCTTCTATAGACATATAAAATAGTAACAAAGTGATAAAAGAAGGTGTAGGGCCTGTTGGGGACCATAATGGAGTTTACGCATAGAGGCGAAAGAAATGCCAAATAGTAAATGCATAGTTTGCAACTCTCTATACCAAAGAAGATACTACCCGGGCCACAGTGAATGAGAAGGTAATTAATACACTTGAAGAGCTTAAACTGTATCAGAATGAGGGATTAAATATGTTATCTACACCTAAAGCTGATTAAGCATCAGGGCTGGATCAGATGCATCCAAGAATACTGAGAGAAATGTGATTGGAAATTGCAAAGGAACTGGCCAGAAATTTTCAATCTTTCTCAGATTCAGCGGTGCCAGAAGACTGGAAATTGAAAACATTATATCCTTGTTCAAAAATGTTAAGCCCAGCAACTACAGGTCGGTCAGTTTAGCTTTGATAGTGGGGTAACTTCCAGAAACAATCGGGACAAAATTAATAGTGACATGGACAAATATGGGTTAATGCAGTAAAGCTCAGCACAGATTTGTTAAGGAAGAGTCATGTTTAACTAATTTGCTGGAGTTTTCGAAGAGGTATCAGGAAGGATTGTTGAGCACAATGTTGTTGATATGGGGTGCAAGGACATCCAAAAGGCATTAGATACAGTACCACACATCCTACATAAGCAAAACTAAAACTCATGGAATAAAAGAGCAAGTAGCAACATTGGCAGCGGCGATCTTGAGTCCCCACTCACTGAATGCAAGATTGATGGCAGGGCTTCAAGATTTGGCAAAGCCTCGATAGTTGCAGATCTTGCTAGCAAGATTGCAACTTATGATTTGCCACTCCCTCACTGGTAATGTAATCAGGTTCACACCCATAACGGATGACATTTCACTGCCATCATCCCTGTCACTGTGCATTGACTCCCACCCCTCTTGCCTTATATTTACTGTGCCAATGTGACATGATATCAGTGCAGTTTACAGCAGGCTCACCCAGACATGAACTTGTCTTGGGTAGCCCTTCCCAGGGGTGTAATGGTTAGTAAAGACCCCAGGAGAGAGGGACATGACCAGACAGTATCCTGGCAATGCCCTCAGCACTGGCCCTTGGCATAGGCTGCCATGCCAACCTGGGAGTGCCAAACTGTGTCAGGTCAGTGCAAGAAGTGAACACCCATCGGAGCCTCATGGGGATGGGGTGATCCTTTTATATATGGAGGTAGAAGGAGGGGAGAAGACATGAGGTGCCAACAATAGTCATCTGTGGGGGAGTTGGGAAGAAGGGGTCCAATGTTTTGGTGGGGAATGGGTGGCCTGGATGCCAGCTCCAGTCAGGAGCAGGAGGATGGAAATGGTGGAGGAAGGAATCCAACTCCAGTCAAAGGAATGAGTGAGAAATGCCGGCTCTGAATGGAAGTTGATAGAAAATGGGAAAGTGAATGCCAGCTCAATTCACAGAGTGAGAAGCAGGGGCGGGGCAGGGAGGTAGGTGGGGTGTGGTGGGGGAGCCTTTGTGACCTCCTTGGTGGTCTTCAAACATGGCATCCCTGATCTCAGTGCAGCCGAGCTTTGCTGGCCTGTTGAGGCCCAGTTCCCTACATAGTGCCGTGAAACATGCCCAGTTGATTTTTTGTGGTAGAGTTTTGTAAGATCTGGAGAGAAGACCAAAGTGTTTCTCTGGAGCATGTTATTTATCTCAAGAGAAGCAATACGCTGCCATTGTTTGATAAGATTTCATCCAGAGTCAAAATTAATTGACACTATTCAGACTGGAGGAAGGTTTGTAATGGAGTTTTCTGAGGATCAGTGTTGGGAGTCTTGCTCTTCATGATATATTAATGACTAGACCTTGATGTACAAGGCACAATTTCAAAACTTACAATTGATACAAAATTTGAAACCATTATGAACAGTGAGGAAGATAGTGTAGAATTCCAAAAAGAACATAGACAAAGTTGGTGAAATGAACAGACAAGATACAGATTAAGTTAAATGTGGAGAAATGTGAATTGAATCACTTTGGTAGGAAGAACATAGAGGGATAATATAAAATAAAGGATACAACTCTGAAAGGGATGCAGGACTAAAAGCTATATGTGCATAAGCCATTAAAGATGGCAACATGTACTTGAGAGAATATACAATATCCTAACCTTTATTAATATGGGTAGGAGAAAGAATGTTATATTGAACATGCATCCTGTTCTAGGTGCTGTACTTCAGGAAAATTATGAAGGCATTTGTGACAGAGCAGAAAAGGTTCACAAGAATAGTTCTAGGGATGAATAACTTCAGTTATGAAAATAAATGGTAGACTTTGGGACTGTTTTCCTTGGTAAAGAGATATGCAGACATGCCAGGCTGAATACCTTCCTTCTGCCCTGTAACATTTCCAGGATTCTGTGACAATCATACAAATTTAATGCTTGTGTGCTTGTACTTCCCTCTGTGGGCACAAGAGGAGACGCATTCTGAGAAGATGCAATGGTTGCATTGCAAAAAATAGGAATGAAACAAAAGAGGGCAATGCCATGAAGAAACCAGTGAGGAAGAGATGTTGGTGGCATTGTTAAAGACATTAAAGAAATTAAGGAAGATGAGGCCCAGTTGTCACTACTCAAGAACTTTAATGTGCGGGAGAATGATCAGGAATTTGAAAATATTAAACAGGGAGTGTTGGAAGAGTTAAGCAGAGAATTCGGATGGGATAATCTGTTCACAGATCATGGAGTGAAAAACAAATTGGACATGGGCATTAGCTTCATAGGGCATGGCAATCTAAGATCAACTAATTTCTAGAACCAGTGATGATAATTTTGAAAAAGTTGACATTCTACCAGAAAATAGAAAAGCAATGGCAATGTTGTCAAATCTATGACAAAATGGAGAGACTTGGTGGCCAGAAAATGAGGTGAAGAGATAGCTAAAGAAATAGATGGTGAACTTTATAGGGGACATTAATTTGATGTTGTTAGTGAAATGGAAAAACTGTGAAGTCGGATGAGAGTGGGACTGAGTTAATAGAAGAGGGGTATCTTCTTTTGGAGACTGGAGAGAGAGAAGAAATACCATTAAACAAGGAAACTCATGTTGAAGACAGAGAAGGCCATGAGCTCTTCAAATTGGAGTTGAGGATAGAAATCTTGGGAGAAGGAGAACTGAAGAAGCAGTGGAGAATTTGGGGTTGCCCCTTGCCTCACAAGATGACCCACAATAAGCCGAAGATTTGGCTCTGAAAGTGGAATGATGGTCTATTTTATGCTAGTCAAGCATGGTCAAGAGATGGAGCCTCTTAAGCAGTGCGTACACTGTAGGCTCAGTGGTATACAGTATGCCACATAGACAGAAATACTCTGGGAACAGTGGAAATAAGGACATCAAAGCTGTCAGTATTTGAAGGGAGGACCAGGAAAGAAAATGCAATAAAAAGGGAGTTAATGCTCTTTTCTTGGGTCAGAATGAGGGTATGGTGAAGTAAAAGGTTGAGGAAGCAATCAAGATCTGAAAGCTAAATTAGGCTATAGTTAATGAAGGGATCCAGAAAGTGGATATGTATGGTAGAAACGTTAATATGAAGGGAAAGATAAAGACAAATAGCACAAAATGGGGCAAAATAAGTTCAAGTCCTGCTGAAGGCTGATTACCAAGAATTATATATTGCAGAGACTGAATAAGGATGAAAAGGACAAGACTTTGGTGTGGAATGTATTTCCCTTTTAATTATATCTTTTTAATCGGTGGTTAGGAGTCATTTAACTGCATCATCTCAATGTATAAAATTCATGTAGCAGCCTGTTGGTAAAGTCAACATGTCGCCACAAATCGACTTCAAGGCCTTGTAATGCTTTTAGATTTTTTGGCTAGGTTTGTTTTATTAGGAAAAGGCCCAAAAGATTTTCTTTGCAATAAGGGACACAAAGAATGTATTTCATTCCATTTGAATTGCCCAGATATGTTTACATAGTCATTAAAATCTTGAATGAAATGAAGAAAACAAATGGTATTGCGATCATATTTCAAATGAATAGATTAGTGAATCAAGCTGCCTTACTCTTGCCCTACAGCACAACATTGTTTACACTCTATTTAGAAATATCAATCAGTGCAGGGTCTCTTATTAACTCCTTAGGAATTTACAGATTCATATCTTAGTTTGGAAATAACTGTGAACAATGTTATGCATTTAAGTTATTAGATTTGATTCTATTTCTGTGGTTAGCACTGCTGCCTCACAACACCAGAGACCCAGGTATTGATTCACAACTTGGATCATTGTCTGTGCAGAGCCTGCACATTCTCCATGTGTCTATGTGGATTTCCTGTGATTTTCCAGTTTCCTCCCACAGTCCAAAAGATGTGCTGGATAGTATGGATTGGCCATACTAAGTTCTCCCTCTGTGTAGCTGAACAGACACCAGAGTGTGGCAATTAATTTTCATAGTAATTTTATTGCAGTGTTAATGTAGGCCTACTTGTGACTATTAAAAAAACTTTAACTCTATTTATATGAGGATATTACCTGTTTGTTCTGAGGGTTAATTAAACACTTTATTACTTGAGACCTTTATTAAAATAACAGTAAGTATTCCTACAATAAAGCCACTCATAGTTATTTCCAAACATTCATTGAGATGTTGTGATTCATCCTGTTCACAAATATCTGTACAATTGTGGATATAGGTCATTTGTAGCCTTCCCATGTTCATTACGTAACTGTTGTTGCCTGGATGCTCCAACAACACTCAAGAAGCTCAATAACGTCCAGAACAAAGCAGCCCACTTGATTGGTAGCCCATCTACCATGTTAAACATCCACCCTCTCCACCACCAACACACAATGGCAGATGTACCATCTACAAGGTGCACTGCTGCAACTTCAAAGTAGCTTCCAAATCCGACAGCAGATGCCACCAAGCTCCCTTCCAAGCCACACACCTATCTGATTTGGAACTATATTGCTATTCCTTCACTGTTGTTGGGTCAAACTCCTAGAAGTTACTTCTTAAAAGCATTGCGGGTGCACTTACATCACATGAACTGCAGCTATTTAAAAAAAACAGCTGATTACCACCTTCTCACGATGGGCAATAAATGCAGACCTAGGCTAGCCAGTGACACACACAATTCATGACAGAATATTAAAAAATTGTCTGATCGTTTGTGAAGTACTACAGGATATTTTATGATATATGCCAATTATTCTGCTAGAATAACTTGAGTAGCAAAGGCAGGTCACATCTGGAATAAATGCAATTTCCTCTTTCTAATAAATGTAACTCATCAGATCTGAATTTATACCCCAGGATCTACCTTGAAAACATTTTTTTACATTGCCAATGATTCCCATTTTAAGGTTACAATAAGTTATTTTTTGTAACCTTTGGTTATTAGATTGCTTTATGTTGAATCCCAACTGCTACACCTATGTTTTCTCTATTCAAAGTAATTTACAATCCCGTCCAGCCATAGCAGACCCCATTTGTGAACTATGTCACTGAATAGAACTACAAATCTAGTTAATCTTATTTTGACTATTATACATTAGTTAGGAAGTAAAGATTTATATCTTTGTTTTTGTGCATGTTAGGAAGTTTTAAATTTAAAGTTCATTTGTATTCAGTTTTAGTTTCATTTTTAGAGTTGCATATAAATCTGTTGGTTTATTTAGTTGCCTACATTGTGATGAGCTTTCATGGCTCTAAAGTAAACACAAGGTATAAAAAACTGGGTTGTTGCCTAACAACAGATACCACAGGGAACAGAAAACAGTTTGAGTTCAGTTGAAAGTATATATCCTGGAAGTAAGGAGTTTTTCACAGAATCTGCATCAAGGGCATGAAGAAAGAGAGTAGAGAGCAGGTCACAAACTAAAGAAAAGTCTGAAAAACCTTGGAATGGGATAGAAAAATGTTCCAGGAAAATGGCAAAGTCAAGGAACAAAGACAGAGCCTGAAAACAGGTAATTTTCAGTGAAGCAAGAGTGAAGAGCAAAGGGACACTCCAAGTTAAAGGTGCAGCTGCAGAAAGCAAAAGGAAAGTAAAGCAGGCTTGAGGGAAGTCAGAGATTCATGGTGACCAGAAAGTTAGTGACTCCTCAATATAGCCTGTGAAGCAATAGTGTTCAGTTGGCACAACTAGGTATGAGGAAAGCAAAGCTTGAAAGTGTGTGCTGATCAAGAAGAGAGGAATATTGGGAGAAGAGGTTGAAACCTTCAAGGTGGATCCTTGGTAAAGACATCCAAGAGAAAATGTCATTTGGGAGTAGATTTCAAGGTGTGTTCTTCAAAATAGGAATTGCAAACCATCCTATGGAAGGCAGAATTCCAATGAGACCAATTTATTCACAGCATGAAAAGCTGTTTTATGTGGATTCTGTCATTTGGTTTCAGAGTGTGGGTGCCTGACCATAATTTGCTTATTGATTTACATGGACTATTTACTGACTGAAAATATTGGAGTATAAGATAGATTTTGTAACTTGCTTTATCCTTACAAATCTGTATATATCTGTGACAGCATAGTTGGGATGGTGTAGTGTAACATTGTTCATTTTTTTCTTGTGTAATAAATGTTTTATTCTTTTGTTAAAAGTTCATCAGCTGATTCCTCACTGTTCAGTAGTCACCTACCACTTATGCAGACAAAAGATAAAAGTTAGGACCTATCAGGCTGGGATCTCACTTGTCCAGTACTAATATCAGCTGGGATCATAACACAATCTAATGGGCTGTAACTGCAGGCAGCAATAACAAGGACAATATGATGAACTAGTGTCTGGTAATTATTGGGAATACCGAAAGTACATAAGGCCCTTTTCCTTTGTTAATGTAATATAATCAGATTCCAGAAGATGTTTGGCTTTAACGACAATACTCTTCATCAATTATATTCTTACCCTTCATTACTCTAGGGGAGGCAGTGGCATAGTGGTATTATCATTGGACTAGAAATCCAGAGACCTGGAGAGTCAGGTTTGAATCCCATTACAGTAGATGGGAGACATTTGAGTTCAATAAAAATCTGGAATTAAAAGTCTAATAATGACTAATGTCCCTGAGGGAAGAATATCTAGCATCCTTACCTGGCCTGGTCATTATGTGACTCCAGATCCACAGCATAGACCTTTAAATGTCCTTTTGAAATGGAGAGCAATTGGGGATGGGCAATAGATGCTGGCCCAAATAGTGAAACCCACATGCTGTGAATGAATACAAAGAAATTTACTGCACTAACTTAGATTTAATCTGTTTGCAGCACTTTTATTAGGCAATGTTGATTTGATATCAGGCTCTAAAATAACTTCACACATGACGGGGGGCAGAAAGAAAAGCCCCTTTGCTTTCAGAAGTGGCTTTTTTTGAAAGCCACTCAAGTTGCTCCAGCTATAGTTGGATAGATCTGCCTAAAACTGAACAAGGGCTATCTCAATTATTTGCACAATGGAGAGGTGTTGAAGGAGCATGACATGGTCAATCACACGGAAGGCTGAAAAAGGATGAACAGGGACAGTGCACTATGTTCCTAGGCACACAGAATGTAATTTATGACTTAAGTGTTAGTGCCATATAAAGGAGATTGGAAAGATTCATACAAAAGAAACCATAGGAAACATTTGTACATACTTGGCAGAAAGCAACATCTCCAATAACTCTTAAGAAAGGAAGGTTGGAGAAAGAAAAGTTAACAGTTTGCTGAGGGATCAAGGGTGTTGTTTTTGAGGAGGGGTTTTGAAAAGGAGTGAAATAGTACATAAGGAATGGGGAGCATTTACAACATTGGGTAGCATGGGCACCAAGGAGATCTATCACCAGTTTCGTGGTATCAGAGTCAAGAAAGTGTAAGGCAGGTCTTATGAGCGAAATGAACTCAAAGAATGGGGAGGGGAAGAGAAGTTAGAGGATTAGAAAATCATACCAGTTCAGGCTAGTGTAAGTGGAAATCTTGGGGCAGATTTAGTGGGAAAATGAAGAAATTCAATGAAGACAGCTGAATAGATGTCTCAATCTTAGTAACAAAGAAATCCATGAGCTCCTTAATAGAGATGAGTGAAGAGAAAGCAGGGCAGAAGGGCATTAAAGACACAATAGATAATGAAGAAAATGAGCCCAGGACTATCTTTGCGTTCCAGAATGACCCTGGGCAAAATGATCGGGTTTGTTTTTGAAGACTGGGGGACTATAATGCTTGATGTGTTCTGGTCAGGACGGGTGATTAAACCAATCGTATCGGGTATCCTGAGGTCAGTGCCTTTGTAAATGAGGAAGCAAAGATGGAAGGCATATCAGAGAAAATCATCAGGCTGAGAGAGAAAAAGTGAGTCACAAGGGCACCAAAAGTGCAGGTGAGCGATTGTGTAGAATAATAAAAAGTGGTACCAACGATATGGTGTTGTCCAGGTTTTTATTGTTTCCAATGGCAATAAACTTGTATACATGCAGTTTAGTTCACTAAAATAATGTACACTTGAAAGCATTGCACTAAGTACATTGAATTATTTTCCCCACAACCTAATGTATCCACCCTCCATCCCAGTTCAGTAAGTAATGGTTCACTCTGCAAAGTGACAATGTAGGCGGGAGGCGGGTGGGAGACTGTAGCGTTGCCTTGCCCAGATTCTATGGATTCCGGTTGGGTGCAGAATATTCAGGTGCAGATGTGACAGCTGCTCTGCTTTTGTGGCGTTGCCGTGTTTGTTCTGTATTTCATAATTTGCATTTAGATCATCGGCTACATCTTATTATGCAGAGAAAAAAAAGGATGAGTTGTTTCTGCGACTCACCCAATTCGTTGTGCCACAAATCGCAACCTCAAGTACCCGGACAAGACCGGATTTATTCAGTTATTTATTTTGTTAGAGACGCAGTCCAGGCGATCTCTGTATCGTAAACTAATTAGCTGTGCCTTTTCAAATGCGGTAATATTAATGGGATCATTATCGAGGTTCCTGCCCCGGGCGTGTCTCTGGTTTATGGAGAGCAGCTGAGGTTTGGAAACCAGCTTTCCCGCAATCCGGCAGAATTAAAAGTTGTGTTAGACATTCAGTGGCGTCTTCCAGGTGAGCCTGGATGTAGGGACCTTGCCCTGTTCTGAGCTCCGTGGTGTTACAAACCGAGTAACAACTAGTGTGTGTATATGTGTAAACATCCTGCCTGCTTATCCAGCTAAGTTGATGGATAGCTGTGATGTGCATATATATATATATATATATATATGTGCGTATGTGTGTGTATTTTATATATATATATATATATATATATAAATAACCCTGCCTGCTAAGTTAATGGGTAGCTGTGATTTTGTGTGTGTATAAAAAACATCTTGCTTGCTAAACTAATGGGAAACTGTGATGTGTGTATATATAAAACACCCTGCCTGCTAATGTTTACTGTTGTCCAATTAAAATCTTATCTGTCAACTCTTATTTAATACAATATTTTTTCCCTCCCTTGTTTGAAATGGAATGAGAAAAGAGAGGGATTGCATCGAGTGATGGGAGGTAGAATGCATAGAGAACCACCCCCCACCCTCCTCCGCCGGTCAAGATTGGGAACGAAGACAGTGAAATAAAACCAGAAGGGCAGGAGGAGTGAAGGGGGGAATAAAATCAGGGCAAAGAAATCTTTGGGACGCTATTGTTTCTGCTTCATAATACTGATCCCATGGACAACGCATTCTGTTTGTGTTTCACAGTTTGAATTACTGGGGGGGGGGGGGGAGCGGTGGTGGAGACACATACGATTCCGGATGTGCCCTTGCAAATATCTTGCATTCAAACATACAGGGTGGAAGCATGTGGATGTGAAAGAGTTAACCGTGTTGCCGTCCCGCCCACGGACTTACAGGAAATGAGCCCTTTGTCAGACAGAGTGCGAATGAAACCAGTCCAGACAAGGTGACAGGCTTGAGAAGTGACTGGAGAGGGTGAGGTGATCATTCGCTTGAAGTTGTCCAGCCAAGAGTACACACGTCCATTCGCTCACACTCTCTCTCTCTGCTCCTTAATCCCGCAGAGAAACACAAATCAAGAATCATTCGCAGGTAAGTGTACATGTAGCAATCGCAGGATTTGCCCTGTCTTGCACCTATCGGACTCGAGCACGAAAGGTAAGTTTTGGGAACTGCTTAAAACCGAACTTTTACACTGCCCAAGTGTTAAATTTGACCTTACTTTTAAATTTGTAATTCTGGATTTCCTTTTTTTCCCCTCCTTATCGCCTCTTTATTGCGAGCAATGTGGAAGGTAAAACTGGATAGTATCCACAGGCCCACTGGCTTTCTCGCTCAAATAGTTACTCTTGATGTGAACAGTCAATATTGGGAGTCTATTTAACCGCAGGAGCCACCAATCCATTTGCTCTCATTCGGGGAGATTTCTTTTCCGCGTCCTGAGTGTATTGCGATTGCACACACCTTTTTAAAATGCATTCGGAATTACACTGATCCAATGCGCAGGTAAAATATTTCCCTCCGCTATCTGCTTCAAACTCCACGTAACCCAGTGAGTTTTTTTTGGGGGGGGGGATTAACACAGGGCAGAATTCCTCTGCGAATTTTCCGTGGAAAGTCGAGAAATAAATCTGTTTGCTTCGGGGACTTTTCACAAGTAGAAAAATCGTTTGCCTCAGTGATTGCAACTTAGAATTTTTCCAGGTCTTTCTCAGTCCATCATGCCTTCTTTCTTGTCCATTTAATTGGTCAACGTCTTATCTTGGATTTAAGGTTCCATTCCATACTCTGATACAGACATCTTTTATTCTATTAAAAGATGTGAGCATCACTGACTAGATCAGCATTTATTGCCCATCTTAACCACCTTAGCGATCCGTCATCTTGAATCTGAACAACAGTTTATGTACTTTAGGAGTACCCATAGTGCTGTTAGAAAAGGAACTCCAGGATTTTAATCCTGTCGCAGTGAAGAAAGTGCAATATAGTTCCACGTCAGGATGGGGTGTGACTTGTTGGTGTTCCCATTGAACAAGCTTCCCCTGCTCCTGCTATTCTTGTTTCTCCAGCTGACAGGGAAATGCTGTCGAAGGATATGCTTAACGATATGCGGCAGTGTAAATTGTAGATGGTATATCCGTGATGAAGGGAGCAAACGTTTAAGATAGTGGATGTGGTGCCAATCAAGTGGACTGCTTTGTTCTGGATGGTATCAAATTTCTGTTGAGTGCTTTGCGAGGTGCAGGCAAGTCGCGAATATTCCATTTTACTCCTGCATTGTCCCTTGTAGAGAGCGGAGAGGATTTAAGGAGTCAGAGGATGAGTTACTCATCACGTAATTCCCAGTCTCTGGTCTGCCCTTGTAACCACAGTATTTATATGGCTCACCTGCTTCAATTTCTGGTTAATGGTAAACCCCAAGATGTTGACAGTGAGAGAGGGATTCAGTGATGGTAATGCCATTGAATGTCAAGGGGAGTTGGTTAGATTCTCACTTGGTGAAGATGGTTATTGCCTGATACTTTTTGTGCAATGTAAGTGTTACTTGTCACTTATTAGCCAAGCCTGGATGTTGTCCAGGTTTTTCTGTCTATGGGCATGAACTATTGCAAATGATACTGAGCATCTATCGTCTGCAAACATCCCCACTTCTGATGGAAAGAGGTCATTTCATGACTTAGCCGGTTCATGAGGTAGTAACTGGCTGACTTGTATTTCTCTTGCTTTTATGGAACTACCTGCACATTTTTCTGCATTGCTGGGTGGATACGAGGTCACATCTGAAATAGCTTGGCAGAGTATAGGAGTGGCTAGTTCTGGAGCACAAGTTTTCACTACAACTGGCCGTTGTTGTCAGGGACCATACTTTGCAGTATCCTATACCTTCAGCTATTTTCACATATTATGTAAGTGAATGGAATTGTCCAAAAACTAGCATTTGTGATGCTGGGAGCCTTAAGAAGAGGCTGAAATGGATCATTCACCCAACACTTCTGGCCGAAGATGGTTGCAGTTGCTTCAGCCTAGTTTTGCACTGAGATGTTAGCCTCTCCCATTATTGAGGATGGAGATATTTGTGGAGCCTCCTCCTGCAGTTAGTTGTTTAATTCTCAACCACCATTCACAACTGAATGTTGTAGGGCTACAGAGCTTTGTAATTTGTTGGTTGTGGGATTGCTTAGTTCTCTCTGTTGCATACCACTACTACTGTTTGGCATGTTTATAGTTGTAGCTTCATCAGGTTGACACGTCATTTAGCTGTGCCTGGTGCTGTTCCTTGTTTGCTCTCCTGTACTGTTCATTAAACTGATAAAGTCAGTATTTCTTGTCCATTGCTAATTTCTTCTGAGCAGATTGTGGTGAGCCACCTTCTTGAGTGCTGTAGTCACTGTGTATAGGTATACCCAGAGTAGTGTTAAGTAGGAAGTGCCAGGATTTTGAACCAGCAACATTGAAGGAAGAACAATATAGTTTCAAATCAGAATTATGTGCTACTTAATGGGAAACTTGCAAATGGTGTTCCTATGCATCCGTGTTCTTACCCTTCTAGATTGTAGAAATCAGAGACTTGGAAGGTGCTGTTGAGGGAGGCTTACTGATACGCTGCACTATATTTTTCTGAGTAAGAATTTAGCAACACCAATTTTAAATCCAACCGATTTATTTGATAGTAAAATTGCGAGCTTTCGACACTGTTGTGTCTTCGTCAGGCAAATGCAGTGTTCTGGTCTGCAGACGAAGACACGACAGAGTGTTGAAAGCTCACAATTTTACTATCAAATAAATCGGTTGGATTTAAAATTGGTGTTGCTAAATTCTTACTGAGTTCTTACTACCCCAGTCCAACGCCGGCATCTTTACATCATGACTACTATATTTTTCTCACAGCTCCCACTCTGTAATGGTGGTGAAGGGAGAAAATGTGTAGGATGGCTCGGGTGCTTATCAACCGGGGTGTTGAATTTCTTAAAACATTTTTGGAGCTGCATTCATCTCGGCAAGTGATACCATGGATAATTATCAGTTTTCAGAGGTAACAAAGAGTTGAAATGTTGTAAGTAAATGAGTGGTTAAGCAAAACACACTGGGGAAATTATTTATCAGTATCTAAATCTAAAGCACACAGAGCTAGATGAAAGATCAAGGACACAATAAGAAATGTAAAGGAAAAGTACTTCCGGGTAAATAAAGCATGCCCAAAGGAAGAAAATAACTGCAGTTAATGATCTGTACTAAAATTCCGCTAAATATTTTTTGAATAAGATGCATGAGTTAGTATATGTAACAGCAAGGATAATACAAAAGGATAGAAATGAATTTAATTTGCAATCTATATGTCTTTACTGAAACAGATAAAATACAGATCCTTGACGTGTTTGTAAAATGTAAATGAATTGCTACTCGAAGGACAGATGAACAATAAATATTCTATCTAGTTAACAGGCAGAAAACCAGATTAACAATAAGAGGACCATTTTTGAGTTTGGACGTCCTATTTGAACTTGATCAGGGAGCTATAGATACCAAACGTGCTCAGTTGCAGCTCTTCAATCTTAGAATGCTGAAAATTGGCCATGTTTTGCAACAGTTGTGCTTTTGTGCTGGGCAGGGGGAGCTGATCCTGGGTGGGCCTTTTTAGAGAATGAACTTGTAGAGGTTACTGTAAGTATTTTGGGAGACCTGCTGCATCCAATTACCCCTACTCTCTCCTATGTCCTTTCTCTGTTAAAGCTGCTGTTTTATCTTTAAATAAATAGCCCTTAGTCTTTTCAACAGCTCTGCCTCAACATATTTTATTAAGTATGTTGATTCATAGCTTATTCTTTGTGTGTGTGTGTTTATAATAATTCATTTTCTTAAAGGATTCAATGAATGTGCCATGACTGATAGTTTTATGTGATTCAATGGGCTTTGATAATCAGAATTATGAAAAATGTGTGCTTTATTGACATGCATATTTAGATTTGGTATTGAACAAAATGTAGGTCGGTTAATTTCTTTTTCATATGCCTATTGTTTTTTGTTTACTTAAATACTTCTGAAGTAGATAAAATATTCAAATTCACTGATTTTTTTAATGCTCCATAAAAGACTTTGAATTGGTGAGTGTTTTGGTCATGTACACAGAGGGTAACATTTCACTTTTTCTGTGGTAACTTTTTATATATTGTAATGTAATGGTGAGGTAAGGCATTAATTGGATCAATTTGCAACAAAAAGAACTCCAAATAAGCTGATTTTGCTTACAGAAACATTCATTTTAATGTTGTTTCAAGATAATATATAGGAAAATGTATTCTTTCAGTAAGAATCCTCATGTTAAATTGTGACAAAACAGAATCTGTCAAGAAAGCTAAATGTAAGTTGACTATTATGTCAGTTTATTAGGACAGAATTTATAACTTGTGTACAACCTCTTCATTGCATGATTCATTCTGTGTTTATTGAGCTCTTACTTTGTTCTAGTACTCATTGAATTTGAGGATCAAATATGGCTTCACCTTTCATGTTTAGAATTTTTACTTTTCATATCTGATCATCAAACAGAAGACATGGAACAAACATCTTTAACATCCCCTTCCCTTCAAGTATTTTGTCCTGAAGAGTCACTGTTTAAATTTGGCTTGTAGCAGTAAAATTTGTTGGATTCAATAGATGATGTGTTTTGAATTCTGTCTTTGGAATTCATAATTTTTCCTTCCAGATGGATATCAGTCACAGCACAGTTTGGAGTCTTTCAGTTTCAGTGACTACAGCCAAAACAAAACATAGCTGTAATGGCCAATTTGGTTGTTTCCACCACCATATCCACTCCTCACATAATTAATCCTTCCATGATCAGAGAAAGCTCCTGTCTCTAAGTAAGAATAGAATAGCTTCAATTTTATATTTTTTACAATCTGAAGACAATCAAGGAAATATGCAAGGATGTTTGGATGTCTTTATATGGTTTGTGGTATCAACTAAAATTGTAAACTATTGCACAGTTTGTTGATATGGAATTGTAAAAAGGCAGAATTTGTTGGCAACACGAGCCTCAACTGCTGATTGGAGAACCAGCAAGAGCTCCACATGCCTCCATAAAGGAAGACCACACTGGTGGCCAATGTCAAACTTTCACTTGGATTAAGGCCATTGGGTATTAATCACTCTACTCCTGCTGAAAACTATTGGCAAATTAGAGGCCAGCAGCTCTGCATTGTTGTTTATGTCGTAAGCAGCTGGGATAGTGCCGGCACTGCAGCCAGCAGAGGCCCAGGCTTAACAATTGACCGTAGGCTAAAGATTAGTGAGGATGGAATGAACTGAGATTGTCTTTCAGCAGGCCCCACCTTCCCAATGCCAGGTCTCTTGTGCAGGCACTGAATGCCTTTTGAACAAGGGATTCTCCAGAAGTCCTTCAGGCTTCCCGTGTGTTAAATCCCTTACCTGTTTCCGGTTGAATACCAGTGTTGGCAGAAAGAATGAGATTCTCAAGTGGGCATTAATTAATGTCTGGATGGGAAGGCTGTCCACGTGGCTTCATGCTCCAGATTTAATCAGGCAGAGGCAATGGTTTTCCATCCCATCCAATTACATGTTGTTGTCTCCACCCCACCACCACCTCACTCCTCCAAGTTCTTTGCAGAAGAGGCATTAAGTTCCCTTACAGAATCATTCTGATTTTTCTATTGTTCCATTTTCTTGCTCTGCTGCTCAAATTTAGATGCTGCAGGTTGTGCACAAATGTTTGCCGTTCAGCAAGCTTCAGTCCTTCAGAGTGGCACAGTGATTAGCACTGTTGCCCAGTGCCAGTGACTTGGGTTCAATTCCAGCTTTGGGTGGCTGTGTGGAACTAGCATGTTCCCCCTGTGTCTGCATGGATTTCATCCAAAGAAGTGCAGGTTAGGTGAATTGGCCATGCTAAATTGCTCTTAAGTGTCCAAAGATGTGTAGGTTGGGTGGATTGTCTATGGCAAAATCCATGGGGTAATGGGACTAGGGTACAGGAGTCGGGCTTGGCCAGATGCTCCTGAGAGGCGATGCAGACTCAATGGGCTGAATGACCTCTTTCTGCACTGTGGAGATTTATGAACATACTGAGCTGGACCTGTGTTTCTAAAGAATTCCACACAATATTTCTAGATTCAATTATGAATATTTTGATCTAGTGCATTATATTCATTATTAAATATTTTCCCTGGAATATGCATGTGTGGACAAAACTGGTTTTGGCTCCTAAAAATTTTAAATCAGACTAATTCATGCCTGGTGGCATAGTGGTTAGCACTGCTGCCTGATAGTGCTAGGGGACTGTGAGTTTGATTCCTGGCTGTGCAGAGTCTGCAACTTCCTCTGCCTTAAAGCAAAGGACACCTTCTTCCAGGTGCTCCAGTTTCCTCCCATAGTCAAAAGTCATGCTGGTTAAGTGCATTGGCTGTACTAAATTCTTCTTTGGTGTACCTGAACAGGTGGCGAAGTGTGGTGACTAGGAGATTTTCACAGTAACTTTACTGCAGTGTTAATGTAAGCCTACTTGTGACATCAATAAATAAAAAAAACTTAAATTCAAATCGCTAACATGTAAAATGGATTAGTTTGAAAGGAGGATGGGTTGCGTACATTAGGTTTATTTCTCCTTGTGCATCAAATATTAAGAGACAATATAAAGAACAAAAAAAATTACAGCACAGGAACAGGCCCTTCAGCCTTCCAAGCCTGTACCGACCATGCTGCCTGTCTGAACTAAAAACCTCTACCCTTCTGGGAAACCGTAATTGTGATGGTTCAGATAATTATAGGATTTGAAAATCTAGATTGAGAGAAACTGTTTCCTCTGTTGATAAGTTTAGAACAAAGAGGTATAATTTTAACAATTGGAACCAAAATATTCAGTTGGGAGGGGCGGAGGGGGGGTGGCGGCAGGCCATGGGAAGCAATTTTTCTGACAAACAGGAATAGAAATCTGAAACCAAGTCTGATAAATGGGGCTAAATTGCAGATTAACCTGATCTAATTGAATGGCAAAACTGGCTCAAGGGGCTGAATGTCCCACTGACCGAGAAACATGACCTTCCGCAATTATATGCAACCCAATGAATAAAATGCAAAATTGACATAGCCATTTGCTGATGTTCAGCTTTACATCCAGTGACTGACAATTATCCCTCATAATTATTTTATTTGCCAACAAATAATTTGGAGGGAAACTTAGATACTAAAGTCCAATATTCTATCTCTATAGTCTAATATCCATCTGTTGTAGTTATCTTTACAGTAGTTAGAATTTAAAATTGGATTTATTTATTAACTTAAATCAACAGGAAGCATGGAATAATGGAGTCTAATATCCATCTGCTGTAGTTATTTTCCCTGAAGTTATTGCCTGGAACACAAGCTTGAACTCGATTCATGTGTTAGTGCCAATTATTTTAATAGTTACCTAGGTGTGTGAAGGTGAACAGCCAGTCCCACAGCATCAAACCTAATCCTGCTTTTGTGGCTGCAGTATGATATAAGTGGTCCACTTTATCTTGTGGTCAACAAAAACACTGGCAATGGTAGTACCGTATAAATACCCAGAGGAGATGGTTAGCTTCTCTTGTTCAAAATAATTACTCACTTATGACATGGATGTTATCTGCCACTTGTCTTACCAAGCATGAGTGTTATCTAATATAGCTGTTATGAACAGCTATTGTTGGAAAAGTTACGACTGGAGCTAAACATTAGTATCATCATTGAGCAGGCCCATTCCTGGCCTCATAATGGAAGGTCTGTGGTGAAGCCGACTAAAATGGTTAGGTGAGGACATATCCCTGGGGAACTCCTACAATGATATTTCACTTTAACATTCTCAAAAGAGGTTAAGGATGGAGCACCAGTAGAATTTATCACTTTAATTCATGATTGTTGTTTCCCAGTAAAGTGCCAGTCTTGGATCAACACTCTCGTTGTGAAGTTTGTGGGTTCAAGCCTCATTCCAAAGGCTTGAGGACATAATTTGGAACATCAATGCAGCACTGAGGAAGTGCTGTCTTTAAAGCATTAACGCTTTCACCACCTTTTTCAGGGAGGATGCAAAAAATACTGAATTTTATTAAAAAAGAACATTCTCTCGGTGCCGTGGCCAAAATTTATGACTGGTAGCACCCAAATACATGGTCTGGGGCATTGATTCCTTTGTCATTTGTCGGGTCTGATTGTACACAAACTAATAAATTCCCACAACATTGCCAACATCTTAAAAATTACTTCATTGGGTTTAATTTATAGTGCTTTGAGAAAATCTAGATAAGTAATGTATAAATATGTTTTTCCAAAGTCAATGTTATAGAAGTACTATTTGCTCCAGAATTCCATTATTTTATATCCCCTTGGGTTAACAGAGTTTTGCCTGACTAAGATTTGTCATTTTTTTTAAATATAGATGCCACATTTACCTGTTTACTACTCTGAAACCTCAAGTTAATGGGTGGTTTAGTAATTAAAAGACTGTTTGCAGTGGAGTTCCATAGGGCTGCTTGTTGTGTTTATATATTAATGATTTAAACATGAATGCAAAGAGCATAATCAAGAAGCAGTGTAATTTTTTCTAAACTTCCTAAATGGAGGATGTAGGGAAGGGCAGGGGAGTGACAGTATGGTAAATTGTTCCTCAGGAAAGTCAGCATGAGCACGATTGGCCAAATGGCCACATTCTGTGCTATTACAATTCTTCTGATTTTATTCTATAAGTGGTCAGGAATTGGGGCAGCACAGTGGTTAGCACCACTGCCTCATAGCACCAGGACCCAAGTTCAATTCCAGCTTCAGGTGATTGTCTATGTGAAGTTTGCACATTCTCCCTGTGTCTGCCTGAATTTGCCCCAGATGCCCTGGTTTCCTGCCACACTCCAGACATGTGCGGGTTAGGTGAATTGGCCATGCTAAATTGCCTTTTAGTCCAAAATGTGTAGGTTAGATGGATTAACCATGGTAAATGTGTGGGGTTATGGGGAATAGATCTGGGTGGGATTGTCCCTCAGTGTCAGGGGGATTACATTAGTTCCAAGAATAGGGCTGGGTGGGATTGTTGTCAGTGTAGTCTTTATGGGCCGAATGGCTTCTTTCTGAGCTGTAGAGATTTTGATTTCTGTGTGCCAATGAGTACTAAAGTAAGCAAGTACAGGATATTGCTTCAAATTCAACTAAGAAAGTAGAATTAGAGGATATATAAGATTTAAAGTAGAAATTGGGAAATTTCAGTGCTCTTTAATTAAATGGATTCAATCTCCTCAGGGCTGCATTTCTCTGCCTCACTCTGTCAGGGTGGGAGCGGGGGTGGTGTCTGTCTGTTTCTTTGCCTTGTCTTTCCTATTGCCTCTCTTTCTTTAAGTCTCTTTGTTTTTCTCTCTTAACAAATGACTGTGAATTCCTTTCCTACTGTAAGTTTTAAATTGAGCAGAGTTTTTTCAGACTAAATATCTTTTGTTTAATGTTACATTCGGAAGCATTTATTTAATATCTGATTTCTGCAACTAACTTGTTCAGTCCTGACTTGCCCATTTCCAAAGTACCGGCATAGAGACAATGATTTTTTTTAAGAAAGGTACAGAACGATGTCTGGCACATTAGATACTTGCTGTTTCATTCTAAAAGGATTACTTCAGCTTTGCATCTGCACGAATATATGAAGCTAATAATTAAAGTGTGTTTTGGGTTTGATATTAATTTGGTGTACAATTTGGTTAAAGCAAACTTTCTAAACATGTCACTGTCTCCATAACCTGCTAAGTTACTTCAGTTTAGGAAGAAATATGTACAGACTATATCCTTTGTGTTCTGGAAAACAGCAACATTATTCAGTAAAAAAGACCAAATTTATACTTGGAGAGAAAAAAGGTCCTTTCCTTCCATTAGGAGAACTTGGTGCCTTCACCTTCTATGCAACAGTCTCAGGAAATGACTAAGCCAACCAGCAGAAAATCCTCCACCCTGTCTGATTCCACATCCATCACCTGTTGCATTCAACAGGGAAGCAACAGCAATTCTGGTGGACACTGGGCTCAAAAGTCTGGTTGTAATGGTGAGGTAATAATTGAGTTCACCATCCTGAATTTTCATTTATCCTCCTCTATAGAGTTGTGCCTTAACTATGGCGTCACTATTTGAACCATAGTGCTGCTATTTTTGTTGCAGGTTTTCTACAAAAAATGAACACTGAAATTGGGCCAAAAAAGTTTCACAGTTAAATGTGTAAAAATTGCTGATTTGAATTATTTTTGTTCAGGCAGGGTATCTCCATGTTTAATAAAAATTCTCTAATCCCAAAAAGAAGCTTGATTTTTTTTAGGATACTGCCAGAGATGCCCCCATCTCAACATGGTAAACTGAGGCCTGGGTGGGATTTTACAGCTTTGTTCGTCCTGAAACCATAAAATTGCACCAGAAGTCAATGGACTTTTCCAGGATCTGCCCTTCGCCTGCTCCGAGGTGAATGCAAAAGATTCTGGAGCTGTATTTGGGAAATTTGCTGTGCTCCATATTTATCCCTCAGTTGACATCACTAAACTGAATGTCCGGTCATTTGTCTTAGGGCTGTTTGTGAGACTTTGCTGTGTGCAAATTCACTGCTATGGTTCTTACATTACAGCAGTGATGTTGCTTCAAAAGTATTTCATTGGTTGAAAAGTGTTTTGGAACACCTCGACGTTGTGAACTCTATAAATTCAATTCCACTGTCATCCTTAGAATCCCTATAGTGCAGAAAGAAATCATTCAGCCCATTGAGCCTGCACCACCAACAATTCCAACAATTCTCCATAACCTGTATATTTACCCTGACACTAAGGGGCAATTTAGCATGGCCAATTGACCTAAACTGCACGACTTTTAGACTGAGACGAATCATAATTACTCATGCTTAGATTAGCACAGATACAAGGAGAATATGCAAACTCCAAACAGACAGTCACTTGAGGCTGAAATTGAACCTGGATTTCTTGCATTGAGGCAGCAGTGCTAACCACTGTGGCACTGTGCCATCCAGAAATTAATTGTAGGCATTCTGCTTATTCACTTTTTAAAAAAAAATCAATAAATAAAAATTGCACCCCATAAATGCAACTTAATCAGTCATATTTAAAATAATAGTCATAATGATCACACACAAGTACAAGTTCTTTACAATATTGCTTTTGCTAATGCTTCACTGTGTCTTTTACTGGGATACCTATGTGGTGATACCCATAAAATTGGGGTGTGGTGGAAAATACTGGGTTCAGAAATGTTCATATCGCACAGGAGTTGGATGAATAATCTAAGCATGAGTAATTATGATGCCTCAAGATGATTCTGTCAATTTTCCATCAATATTTGTACTGCCAAAATTACCGTCCTGCTTCAATATTTGAAATGGCTGTCACTAGCTTTGGATATTTTCTGTTTGTTACCAGTGCACCAAGTTGGCCAACTTCCTGTTGGATTTATTTCTGGACTTAGAGGAGACCAGTCAGATGCAAATCTAAGCTACAAAGATTAAGAAAGGTCTTCTCCAACTGCTGACATTTTCAAATTTTCATTTTTTTAATCATAAAGGATTAAAAGCTGGGCTGGAATTTTACTGTTCCGCCTGCCACAGGAATCGGAGCAGGCGAAGGGCAGATCCTGGAAAGGTCCATTGACTTCTGGTGCGATTTTACGGTTTCAGGATGAACAAAGCTGTAAAATCCCACCCAAGCCTAAAGTGTACTTGTCCTGTACTCAGAAATTGGTGGGTTTGATTCAGTTGATCAGCTGACAAGGGAAGTTTGGGCAATGTGTGGATTTTGTTTAAACTTAATTAAGGTTTAACTCAATGACCAGTGAGTGGCTTTTGTTTGTTGAGATTTTTGGAAACTGAAGCTTTTTTAAGTTAACGTTAACATTCCTCTGTCTCTTTCAGAAGGCTTGGAGACCTTCACAGAACTGAAGCAAGTTAAAGCAGGAATCTAGAATCCGGCTGGTGATTAGGATACCTGGTGAAATTCTGCTGGAATTTTCACCGATGCATTCGGCTGGCTGGATAGGAGGATGAGCTTTGTCTCCCAACAATACTGAGTGAATGTGAGTACCGAGTCCAGGTCACTGGTGGCTGCGAGTGATAAAGCAAGAGATGCTTAAACAAGCTTCTGGTCCCTCTACTTTCACCTCGGCTCTTCCGTTCCGGATCCTGAACAAGGGACCTGATTATTTTCGGAAGCAGATGGAGAGCAGTGGTCGGAAGCAGATGGAGAATAATGGGAGGAAGCCGAGTGCGGTGGAGCGCCTGGAAGCTGATAAGTTAAAATATGTGAAGAGCCAGCAGGTAGCGAGCACCCGACAGGAGCCGGTGAAAGCAAGTGAACCTGTCCTATCGCCCGCTGTCAGGCGGAATCTCCACAGCCCCAGGAAAGCTCCGGGTGCCGTCACTCGCAGGACGGAGAACGCTGAATGGAGAGGGGCGTTGAACCTGGAAAATCTGAAAAATCTGATCAACGATAGTCCAAACCTGCCGGCGAACCAGGCGGGCTGCGGAGAGCAGGCGGCCAGTTCCAACTGCGGAAGCCCGCAGAGTCACTCGGAGCCTGGCAAGAGCCTCGGGTCCGAACTCCGCAGTAGCATCTTGGTGCCGGCTCATAACGCGGCGGTGAGACGAGTGGACGTGCGCCCCAGCGTGAGCAGGTGTGCCCGCAGACCGCAGTACCCCTCCGTCAGCCGCTCCAGGCTCTCGTCCACCACCAGCTCCCGGGGCTCGCCCAGGAAAACCTGCCCTGACCTGATCGCCCTGCACCGCTCCAAGTCCGACCTGAGCGACCGCTACTCCCGCGTCAGTGCCAATCTGGAACGCTTCTTCAACTACTGCGGCCTGGACCCCGAGGAGCTGGAGAGCATGGGGATGGAGTGCTTGGCCCGGGCCAGTTCGGATATCGTGTCCCTCAAGCTTTATAGCGCCAGCAACCTCAGCTCGGAGTACAACCGCTCCCAGTACAGCAACGTGGTGGAGGAGAGGGCGAGTGAGCGCATCCCCTATGGGATCTCCATTGTTGAGCGCAATGCCAGGGTCATTAAGTGGCTGTACAATTGCAGAGAGGCCAAGGAGTCACAGAGAGTGTCACCCGTATAAGTGAAGGGGGGGGGGGGAGGTGGTTCCTGGGACAACGGAGAAGAAGCAGAACCCGATTCTGCATGACTTTGCCTCTGACATTGAATTTATTTCATTGAGACATTGGAACTTGAACGGTTGATTATTACTGCCACATTTTAGGGGTATGTGTTTTAAAGGGCTGCCCTGTTTATGGACTGTGTAAACTGTGAACATAAAAGACTCAACAAATTGAAACCTTCAAATTGCTGTGAGCACATTCCAGCTTGCTGGATATTGACTGGATAATTCATGTGATTTAGAATCAGAAGCATGAAAATCTTCCGCTGAATATGTGAACAAATTTACCACTAAACCAAAAATTTGGACCTAGTTTTTTTTTTAAACACCAGAATTAAGTAGTTGAGCTAGCCAAATTTCTTCAAAGAATATGTGCAAATCTACTTTTTTCTGATCAGTTTTTTTTTAATTTCAGAATAGTAAACAAAATAGCATTTGCTAATGTCTGGGAGAAAAGATAGCTTAAGCCTTGGGTACAAGTACTGTGTCTACTCCAAATATTACATCATTCCTCTTTCAGGTATTGATAGACTTGCTGTGTTTCAGATTCCAAGAGCTGGCTTGTTATCTTTCTATCTATTAGAAAATGTTGTACTTTTAGTCAGAGTTAAACACTAGACTAGAAATCCCTTCCTGCCATACGCTACTGTATACAGGCATTTTGAGGCACGTTTTGTTACTTCTGTATCTTTGTGAATTTTGTATATTATTTAAAGATTGTAACTTGATATTTTGCTACTGTTTTTAATTAAATGTCAATAAATGTGGGTTTGAGTGTTCAATATTTTGAATTTCATCTTTGCTGAGTATACTTGATATTCTGTATAAAGCAATTTGAATGTATGAATTTTAATCACCATACACTATCCAATCTGTCCAACTAGATTTGGCCTACCAGTTCAAGATAGCCTTGTTTGATTTTGATTTATTATTGTCACATGTATTGATGTGCAATGAAAAGTATTGTTTATTTTGCATTATGCAGCCAAAGCATACCATTCATAGAGTACATAAGGGAGAAGGAAAGGAGAGAGTAGAATGTAACATTACAGTTATGGCTAGGGTGTAGAGAAAGATCAGATTTAAGATGTGGTAAGTAGAACATTATTAGAGTTTAAAAGAGTTAGAGTACAGGTTTAAGAACATAGAATGAGAGGGTATGATGGGGACAGTTAACAAGAAGTCACCTCACTCCGGCACCATTTTAAATGAATGTATCAGCCAATAAAATTATACCAATGTATTAGAGTATCCAATCCTAAAGACTGGATTTTTGCGGATTTAGGAAGACTCTGTGCACCTCTTAAAAATGACAGTCTCTGGATGCAAAAGTCTCACCTCCATTTCCAGTCATTTTTGCCAGCAAAGGAAGAGGGCAGAGGAGATTCTCACAGGTGGGAAGCATGAAATTAGTAGGACCATTTGAACTCAGTGCCGAATTTAAACAGATACAATTTTTTTTTGGTTCTAGGGCCTTAATTTGTACTGTGTATGTATAATTGATGCTATAGGTGTAAAAACTCTCGAAGATTGGATGGAGTCTGTATGACTGTCATGATGTGAAGTTTTTTAAATCCACTGTTCTTTAAATATCAGGCTTATACTGTCAATGAGAATTTTTTTAATCAAAAACTTTTGTTGGCCTTTGATAGGCCATCTGGTATAATTTAGAAAAAATAAGACCAACTGTTCATGCAATTTCAATAGACACTGCTATTGACATTTCCTATTGTTATAAATGTATGGCTTGAAATTCAAAGTCTATAGTTATCTCAGCAAGGAGTTCTGAATTCATAGCTTAACAGTTTAAAAAGCCTATTAAAACATGAGGCCTAAAGTGAAGTTCATTTTTATTAGAGATTAACTACTTGAGAATTGTCAAAATGTTTTGGGTGCTTTTCTTGTTTTCAGGAGTTGTATTGTTTCAAGTTTTTTTTTAATTCTTTATGTAGCTACTAAACTCTGTCCATGGTTGATAGTGGGTTAGTAGCTTTGAATTTGGTAGGGGAAGAGGGTGAAGGTACAAGTTGGCATGAGTGGCATTGGGAGGTGGGGGGAGGGGGCTAGTGGCAGCTTCAAAAATTGGGGCAAAGTTCCAGAGAACTCTGGCAGGCCTTCTAACCAGCTCACATTGCCATATGCTCCCTGGCTGCCTTGACTCTGCTTCTGGGGTTGGCAGGCTGGACTTGATCCTATCTCACTTCCCTGGATGAACATTAAGTCAAACGGGGACTTTTAAAATGAATCGGGTGTGCCAAGTTGTAAAATTGCCTGACTGAGCTACCCACCACAGTAACAGAAATCTGGCCCCAGGTATGCTTGTCAAAAGCTTGACATACTTGTGATCTAGCAAATTTGTAATTTTAAATTCCAACATGACAATTTTCAAAATGTGGAAATAAATATCACTAAAATTGAGCATGAACCACATTGGATCATTGTTTAAAAGTCCAGCTATGGTTCAGTTGGCAGCATTCTTTGCTGAATAATCACAAGGTTCTGTGCTTAAGTCTAGGGTTTGAGCATAAAATTCTAGACTGGTACTCCAGTGCTGCACTTGGAGATTGCTGCTCTGTCAGAAGTCTTGTCTATTGGATAAGACATTGGAATGAGGCTCTTTCTACAACTCAAGTGGGTGCGAATAATCCCATGGTGCTATTTTGAAAAACAACAGTGGAGTTATCCCCAACATGATGGCCCACATTCCCAAAAGTCAACCATCATGAAACACCAATTCACCTGGTCATTACCACATTGCTGTTTGTGGGAGTTGGTTGTGTGCAGATCGGCTGCTACATTTAATGGGTTAAACAACATTTTGAGATGTCCGTTGGTTATGAAAAGATCTATCTAAATGCATGTCCTTTTATTTCAGCCAATCATCATGTTTGATTCTTAACTGCCCTCTAATATGGCCTGCCAGGCTACTCAGCTTTGAAGAAGGCTTATCATCTCCACCACCTCTGGACAACTGGGACAATAAATGTGGACACTTCCAGTGACATTTGAATTCTAAGAATAAATAAAAAACAATCCTGAGATCTACTACAGAAAGATAAGCACTTAATATAAACTAAGTCTCATCAATATGAGGATATCTAACAGCCTTTATTTTCCAGTTTTAAGGCTACAGATACATTTTGTGTAGCAGCTTTCACAACATCTGGATGTCCCAAAGTGTTTTATAGCTGATTAATAAGTGCGGGCGTTCCTTGTATTATTGGAAAATGAGGCAGCAAATATGTGCACTACAAGGTCCCAAAAGCAGCAATGGGATAGGTGCCAGGATAGCAGGAGAACTCTCTTGCTTTTTCATGAGTACCATGGGATAATTTTAATCCCCTAAAAAGATGAGGTTTCAATTTAGTATTTCAGGAGAACTCCTCAGACACGCAACACTTCCTCAGTACTGCATTGAAGTCTGACCTTGGACTGTGGGCTTGATTTTTCTGTCTGTGCTCACCCAAAACCAGAAAATCCTGCCTCAAATCAATGGAACTTTGTGTGGTCTGCCCCCTACCTGCTACGATTTCTGTGACAGGTGCAATGAGAAATTTCTGCCTCAACTCACTGGTAGTTGAATCTATATGGAAATAATAGAACCTTTACAGTGCAGAAAAAGGCCATTTGGCCCATTAAGTCTGTACTGACCACAATCCCACCCAGACCCTATTCTTGTAAACTTCATTTATCCTGCTAATCCCCTTGCTCAATTTAGTATTGCCAAGTAACCTAAACCAGAAGCGCCCAGAGGAAATCCAAGCAAACACAGAGGAAATTACACACTCTGACAGTGGTCTGAGGCAGGAATTGAACTTGGGTTCCTGGTGCTGTAAGGCAGCATTGCTAACCACTGTACCATCTGGTCAATTTGTCTTGTACTCTAATTTTAGTCTGGTTCTCTTACTTCAATTCTATAATTGTTTTAGTCTTTCAGACATCTGGTTGAAGTGTCATGAAAGCCGCTAAGTGCTAAGGTTGATATTTAAAACTGAGTCTTAAATTTAAAAATAGAACACACCATTCTCTCCCCAACTACCCTTTTACCTTCTCTGCCTTAATCTTGTCTTGAATATGCTGACATCACCAGCCTGATGTTCCATTTACTTATTGTCCTATGTACAATGTAGTTAAATCAAAACTTTTCACCTTCCTTATCAGGGCTGAGTCCTATCCTTCTAAAATGTTGATGATGATTACAACAGGCATATTAGGGCTTAGCTTTATCTAAGCCAATGAATGACTCCAAGTTCTTCCCTGAGTCACTGTAAACATTGCTGTGGTGCCTTGATGTTTGAAAGACTAAAACAACTATACAAAATGAGGCAAGAGAACTAGATTAAAATTAAAGTGCAAGACAACTGTGCTACATGCAGTTAATCGGAACTAGTGGAGTTATGATAGTGATTAAATGAGACACCAGATAGAGTGAATATTCATAGTCCAGTGTTCTCATTATGTCATTGCAAACTGTAATTTCTTAGGTACAGAATTTCACCTGAAACACTGAAGCTTATGTTCCTTTTTGTCCTGACCATTCAAATCCAGCAACAATAAAAGAATCTTTACACAAATCGTTCCTCATTCACTTAATTATTTGATGAGATAGTGGTACAGTGGTTAGTACTGCTGCCTCACAGCACCAGGGACCCAGGTTCAATTCTAGCCTCGGGTCACTGTGGAGTTTGCACATTCTCTGCATGGGTTTCCTCCAAGTGCTCTGGTTTCCTCCCACAGTCCAAAGATATACAGGCTAGGTTGATTGGCCATGCTAAATTGACCCTAGTGTCAGGAGAATTAGCAGGGTAAATATGTGAGGTTGCAGAATTAGGGCCTGGATGGGATTGTGGTCACTGCAGACTTGACAGGCCGAAGGCCTCCTTTTGCACTATAAGGATTTCATGAATTTTAAAGATAATGTCAAGCAGAACTATGTTTATACATCCCAGGAATTTCAGTTTTAATACAGAATTGCTTTGAAATGAAAATGAAATCTTTAAGCCATAAGGAAATTAGTGCAACTTTTTTTTCTGTTAGTTGTCTGAAGTAAAAACCTACATTTTCTGTTCATTGTGGCTCAGTTGGTTTAAATTTGTGTATTCATGTCACAGTAGACTTACATTAACAGTGTAGATACCAGGGTGCAGTGAAGTTACTGTGAAAATGCCCTAGTCGCTGCATTCCAATTCCTGTTCAGATATGCTGAGGTAGAGTTTAAGCATAGCCAATGCACTAACCTGCATGCTTTTTGGACTAGGGGAAAGAACAGAGCACCTAAGGAAACCCACGCAACCATGGGGAAAACACGCAAATTCCACAAACAGTGATCTAAACCAGGAATTGAATCGGAGTCCCTGGCACTGTGAGGCAGTAGTGCTAACCATTGTATCACCAATGATGGCGCTCTCACTTTACTTAGAAGATTATGTATTCAAGTTCTCAATCAAAGCTGACATTCTAGTGTAGTACTTATGTGTGAGATGAGTGTGTATGTGGGGCAGGAGTGGGGAAGGGGGTTTTGAAAGTACTGTTTTTTCAATGAGCCATCAAACCCTATCTGCACTATTTTGACTAATTGGAAAATTATTTCTGGTTTTTTGCTTGATACTTATCCCTCAATCAACTTCATCAAAACAGGTCATTTGATCATTATCACATTGCTGGTCTACGTGGGAACTTGCTTTGCAGAAATTGACCGTCGTGTTTCTTACATTATGACGTGAAAATGCTGGCGTTGGACTGGAGTAAACACAGTAAGAAGTCTCGTAACACCAGGTTAAAGTCCAACAGGTTTTTTCAGCCTGTTGGACTTTAACCTGGTGTTTTGAGACTTCTTACTTTCTCACATTACAACAGTGACAATGCCTCAGAAATACTAAAATGATTATCAAAGACACTATATAAATGTGTGTCTTTTTGTTTATCTTAAGGACTTTAAACTCAAATTTGGAATGGACATTTTTTCCCTATAGGACAAAGATTAAAAGAGTCCGAACTGATTTGTTAGCCAATTAGAAGGAGCAAGGGTATCATGAATTGAACTGGTGTAGATGCCAGAGTACAAACTCTGTAACGGAGAGTGTACCTCAATTACAAGTTGATCACCCCTCTGGAATCTGTAGCCAATCAAACCTCCACTCACTCCCCGACATTCCCGGATGGTTACTATAGTCAGTTATTGAAAGCCAACACATTTGCCTTCCAATATTTAATTTCTCATACACATTCAATGCAACAAAGCAGACCCTACGTGGAAGAAGCAGATCATTGCCAAATCACAAATAAGGCTGCGTTTTACAATTTTCAGTTGGGTGAGGGAAAGAGAAATGAAGTTGTCTGCTCACTCCTGACTCCCGCCTTCTCACCTCGTCCAACCAAACATTAGATGACCATCTTGGCAGGAAGGAGGCCTATTAGAGGTTCAAAGTTTTAGGACTTTCAAACCCAAATGGTATAATAAGTTGAGGCGTTGTGAATACAAGTTGCTGTCTAAATCTTTCCCAATTTTATATATGGCCGGCTCCAAAGAATTAAAGAGAAAGAAATGTGAAAAAGCATATAGATATTGCCACCTTTACCAATAAAATTTAATGCCACATTTAATCATGTCCCAATGTCAGGCATTTACCTCTACCCTAGTGTCACTTCATTATATCTTCCGTAAAACACTTCCTAGAATTCTTTTCACCTCCGACATCCAAGAATGTAATGGGTAATAAAAAACTACAGATGATTAGGTCCATAAGTAGCTCAGTGACATTTTTTTTTAGCTTATTGACAGTTTAAAACACGTATAGGAATAGGAAACCAAGAAAAAAGTAAGATTTTGCCAATGATTGTGAACGGCTTGTTTGATGCCTTGTTTATGAAGGTTATGAACATTTGGTTATCATGGTGGTTATCCTTTAAGAATCAATCTGCAGAGTAGATGTGACTCAGGGAACCAATCAGTGAGCAGGGTGGGTGAATACCAGGGTAAATGACGGCTTCTATACTCAGAATCATCTCAGGAGCTGATTGTAACAATGAGGCCACAGGTCTCTGTGTAAATTCAACCTGTAAATAAATGAATTGCGTTTATCCTAAATCTGTGAATGAGCATCTTTATAGTCACTGAGAAAAGTGAAAGAAAATTGTATGGTTTAGAAGCCTGCTCACCTTTTGTGATTTTGGAGACTGGTATGATGATGTTGTATTACCCACACAATGTCACCACTTTATTTTATCTTCATGTCGGAGGGCAGCTAGTCTGATCTGCAGCCATTACATCCAGTCCAAAGAGTTAGCAGAAGATTCTGATTTCATTTCTGCCAATTAATTAATGTGACACCCAATCTATTCAGCCTTCAACAGATTTCTTGCACTGCAGTTATTAACAGATTGTGAGTTGGCATACTAGTATAATATCATACTATGTTGCAGCAGTTCCGTACATATAGTTCCACTGTCCCCTCACTGATGAATAGTTGGACATAACCAACCAAGTTATTAAAGGGTACAACTGTCAAAAATAACTACTGGTTGTTAAATTTTAATTGGAAATTTATTTTCTTAGGATCTGATTGGAAGTAAACTATACAATTTTCTTTTACTTACTTCAGCAATAAAAGATTCATAACTTTCTTAACCAAGGCTATAAACAAATTGTTCACAATCAATAATGAAATCTTACAATGTTTTGGTTTTTTGCCACTGTGATATTTCAGACTGTTAATAATACTAGAAAAATAAAGTTAGAAAATGTCAAATCTAATTTTGTTCACCAGTTTAAGCATTCTAGATTTTAATACTCAGAACATAATTGAATCACTCAACTGTTTGATTAGATCTGATTATTTAAATTCTCCTCTGTTCTACTGGAATTGGAATCAATGCAGATTCACATCACTAGTGATAAATTACAATTTCTTTTTCCAATTTCTCATCCACATTTTACCCCTTGACACCATTATCTGAAAACATATAGTACCCAACTCTACCTCACCACCATCTCTTTAAAATCCCTCCATTGTCTGTGTATTGTCAGACTGCTTATCCAAAATGTAGTATCAGAAGAGTAGAATTTGCCCCCGACTAAATAATGAGAAGACTGGAGTGATTGCATTCAATTCCACCATAAGTTCCAATCCCTTGTCTCCAACTCCCTCCCTGCCCGATAACTATCTGAGGCTGAATCAGACAGTTCCTAACCTTGGTGCCAACTTATTTCACCTTTACGGCTTTCATAATATTGTCCAATCCACATCTGCCTCAATTCAGGGCAGAACTGTGGCACAGTAGTTAGCACTGCTGCCTCACATTTCCAGGGATCTTGGTTCAATTCTGGCTTTTGGTGACCGTGTGGAATTTACACAATCTTCCTATGTCTGCATAGGTTTCTTCTGGGTGCTCGGGTTTCCTCCCACAATCCTACAAAAAATGTGTAGGTTAGATGGATTGGCCATGGTAAATACGTGGAGTTACAGGAATAGGGCTGAGGAAAGGGCCAGGGTAAGACTCAATGTCAGAAATTCAGTGCAGACTCAATGGGCCAAAAAGCTTCTTCTGCACTGTAGAAATTTTATGATCTGCTGTTGGAATTCTCATGCATACCTTTGTAAACTTTTCCAATATACCCTTAGCTGCCCTCCTACATTCTGTCCTCTGCAAACTTGAGCTTATGCAAACCTTCAGCATTTATATTCTAACTCACACCAATTCCTGTACCTCCATCATCTCTGTGCTTGTTGATCTAGTCGCTTCTATTATAGAATACCTTGATTTCAAAATTCTCATTCAGTTTTCAAACCTTCTATGGCCTCACCCCTCTCTATGTAATCTTCTCCAACTCGATAAGTCTTAAGTTATTAGTACTCTATCATTCTGGGCTCTTGTGAATCCCTGATTTTAATGCTCCATCATTGGCAATCATGTCTTCAACTATCTCAACCCCAATTCTGGAATTCCCTCCTTAATCTTAATCTTTCTCTTCTAAGATGCAGCTGAAAATTTAGCCCTTTGGCCATGCTTTTGCTCATCTGCCATTATCTTTCCTTTTGTGACTTGATGGTAGATTTTATTTGATGATAATTCTGTGAAGTGTTTTGAAATATTTTATAAAGTTAAAGATGTGTACGAATATAAATAATCATTGATTTAACAACTGCTGAGAAAATAAGTTGGATAATTTTTATTTTCCCAGTCTGAAACAATATCTGGAAATGGGACAAGACTGATAGGAATTCCCGAGGCTCTGGTCACCAAGAACCTACAAGGACCATTCATGCCCTAAGTCAATCCCTTGTGATCCATTAAAGCACAAGCGTGTAGCAAAATGTGTGAAAAAAAATGGCTCATTGAATACACACCGCATTAATGATAAATCTTTTTTTACATTAGTTGTTTTTGTATTTTTATATTTGGTTATCCATAAATAAAATTAAAATGTACATCATAGCTTTGCAAACTTTAAAGTCATGTGTTATATTCATATTGAAAAAGTCTTGCTCCCTTCTGATATTTTGATCCAATGGGTGCATGCATCAAACTGTGTTATCAGAACTCCATACTTGCAAGTATTAGAGCACAGACCTGTAGACTCCTGAATTAATCCTCCTGCTTATTCCAGTTAGTAGTAAAGCATGTTTCTACATTGCATGAGGTAATTTGCCCTGGGATCTCATCAGCAGCTTGAGTTTAACTGTTAGTTTGCAATCATCATGGTTCTCAAGTCCACATCTTTGTCTCATCAATCATTTTAAAAAATATTCTTCCTTTCAGATAAGAACCAGAACCTTAAGGTTCTTAAGGTTCCCATTTGACTTCTTTCTGCTTACTGTCTCCCAGTTTCCAGCCTCACCTGGAACCATCCTCACCATCTTCCTTTCTCTGACTGATTAATTTGACCATACCAAAGGCCTTCATTTTTTTTTTTCCTTCTGTGCCCTCACTATATGTGAAATGTAATTGCAGTGACAGTGGAGGTTCACCAAAATGTTGCCTGGGATGGAAGACTTGAGCCAAAAGGAGAGACTAGATTGGCTTGGATTTTTTTTAGAGCAAAGAAGGCTGAGGAGTGGGGACATGATTGAGGTGTATAAGATTATGAGAGGTTTGGATAAAGTAAATAGAAAGCAACTGTTTTCTTTGATTGAGAGGTCAATCATGAGAAGGCGTAGTTGTAGGGTAAAGGGGAAGTAATCCAGAGGAGATTTATGAAAAACTATTTTTCACTCAGAGGGTGGTGGGAATCTGGAATGCATTGCCTGGGAATGTGGTGGAGGCTGAAAATTTACAACCTTTGAAAATATTTGTAAGAGTGTTTGAAACATCATAACATTCAAAGATATGGGATGAGTGCTGGAAAATGGGATTAGCACGATTTTAGCAGTAGTTATTGTTGGTGTAAACAAGCTGAAAAGCCTTCCCTGTGCTGTACAACCCTATGGCTATGACTCTATAAGAATATTTCAACTTAACATAAGTCTGAACATTTCCACCATCGTTGCCTTTAGAAACTGCGCCTCATCTTTCAATAGGCACTTCACAAATCAGGTCTGAAACTGAATTCAACAACTTTAGATCATAAACATTACTTCCATGTTCTCAGAGATAAGGTGCTTGCAATGGCTCTACTTGTAGTATTTACTCTTCTTCTTGACCCAACCTTAGTTTCTATAAGTCCTATTGACACTCATTTTTTTCCTCACACAATCAATGTGTTTTCCATTTAATCATTCCTGACTATTTCCCTGTCACAGATTGTCCCTTAGTTTTTTTTTGCCTAGCCACTCTTTGTATCCATTTATAAGCTGTTAAATCCCAAGCCTCTTTCAATTCTGATGAGAGAAATTTTGACCTGAAACATTAAATGTCTGGCTTGTTGAGTATTTCCAGTACTTTTGATCATTCCTTCAAATTTACAGCATTTTTGCATTTGCTTCCATCTATTTTAAATGAGAAGGTGTAAGCAAACCCCAATGTCTCCAGCTCCTGGATCTTTTCCTCTAGCTCTTTATCTGCTCTCAGTATTATTACTTAAAGCTGCTACTGCAATATCAGCCAATTTGACTTTTCCCATTCATCTTATTTGAATCTATCTGCCTCTGATGCTGTAGTATTAGCTTGGTTTCAACTCTGACATTATCTCAAACATACTTGGGCGGTGAGTACTTTTGTTATATGCCAGAAGGGCTGTCATCTGGCTGAGATCGAATGTCAATTATTTAATTTCTCTTATTTCCCTCTGGACCACAATCCCAATACTAAACATTGAACCATAATTCCCTCATGTCACCTCATCCTGATTTTTTTTTCTTTGACCCACCCAATCCGCTTATTCCCCCTCTCATTACTTAAATCTCTTGGGCTAAATTTTTTTCCACAGTTACCAACCTCATAAAGCTTATGTCTAGTTCCTCTTCAGAATACTGTACATAATCAGCCATATTGACTCCAATTTTAACTCCTTCTGCCTGCTCCAAATTGGACAGGAGATCAATCAAAATGATCAGTCTGCCTTCCTGCCGTGTTCCGATCTTAACTTGTTCTTTTTAGCAGGTGAGCAGGACACCGTCAGGAAGGCAGCTGGATCCTCCTTTAAATATACATATCTGTTCAATGATGTCAATTCTATTTGGAGGTTGAAGTTTGGGAGAAGTGTTGCCCTTATCTTCAGACCATACCTGTTGGGAGCTACAAATGGTCACAAGACGTTCAGGTATATCATGCTACAAATATACGTATATTTTAGGTTGTGAGCGATGAAGAACACCAGTGTTGCAAAATGAAGCCTTCAGCTTTCCATCGCTCTCCTTCCTGTCACAAAAATGATAGCATCCCATTGCCCTCATCTCCCATCTCACTAGATTAGCTCGTGCTATTTCTGCCACCTATAACATCATTATGATGTGTTTCCTAATGCTGTCTGCTTTCTCGGACTTTCCATTTAGAACACCTCTGTATGTTCTTCCATTGTCTTAACTGTTGTTTACCTGACACTTTCACAGTCAACGTTAACAAGGTTTCCTGTTCATTCAGTATCTCTGAATACCACTTCCATTTTATCTATGCATGCTCCAATCAAGTATGTGGTATTTGATTCCAAATTATGATCTTGTTTACACTGCTTTGACAAATTAATTTTGTTTGCAAGATTCTAACTTCCCTATATGGTTCATCACCTCAACACCCCACCCCACCCCCATCATTCATTTCCATTTACAGTATTCCACATCATTGTATCTAAGATCGATACCAGCTTCAATTTTTCATGGCCATACTTTTAGTATTCTGGTCTGTACACTAATTTCAGACCTTGACTATTCTGTCTATTTTCCTCCCTGTTTGTTTCATTCAATAGCATCTGTACACAAAGTAGATTAGCAATTGGTTGAAGCATTAAGCTCAAATTCTTGTCTCCTAACTAAGGGAAACAAATTGACAATAGGAAAATGAACAAACAGTAGGAAAACCCATTGATAAGAATTTAATGAGCATACCACAAGTCAATAAAACATACAACGAATGCTTTGAATTAGGAACAGGAATTGGTCACTTGACCCTTCGATCCTACTTCAGCCTTCACTAAGATTATGGCTGATCTGACTATAACCTCAACTCTGCATTTCTGCCTACTTCTGATAACCTTTCATCTCCTTGTTTATCAATAATCTATCTATCTTTGGCTTAAAATATTCAAAGCTTCTGTTTTCACTGTCTTTTCAGGAAAAGAGTTCCAGAGATTTACAACTCACTCAGAGAAAAAAACTCTGTCTGTCTCTTAAATGAGCAATCATTTATTTTTGAAGTGACCCTGTATTTCTAGGTTGTCTTGCAAGAGGAAACATCTCTTCTACATCCACCCTGCCAAAGCCATTCAGGATCTTGAATGTTACAACTAAGTTGCCCCTAGCTCTGCTAGACTCCAATAGGTACACGCCTAGCCTCTATAACCTTTCCTCTTAAAACAATTAGCCCATTCCAGATATTAGTCTAGTAAATCTCTTTGAATTGCTTCCAATGCATTTACATTCTTCCTTATATAAGGAGGCCAATATTGTGCAAACCATTCCAGATATGATCTTACTGATGTCCTGAATAGCTGAAGCAATTTTGCTTGCAATAAGCAATAACATTCTACTAGCTTTCTTCATTATTTGCTGTACCTGCACACTAACCTTTTGCAATGCATACATTTGGACACCCAAATCCCTCAGCATCTCAGAGCTCTGCAATGTCTCACTATTTAGATAAAATGCTTCTTATTATTCATCCTGCCAAAACAATTTCACATTTTCCCACATTGTGCTCAATTTGCCAAATCTTTGTCCGTACACTTACCCTATCTATTTCTCTTGTAGTCTCCTTATGGCTTCTTCACAACTTAATTTCCAACTAAAAACTGTCTCATCAAAAAATTCAACAATCATAACTGAGGTCCTTTTATCCAAGTCATTCACAGGAAACGATAAAATGTTGAGGACCAGCACTGATTCCTGTGGCACACCACTCATTACATCTTGTTATCTAAAAAAGTTTCTGAGAGAAAAAAATTCTGCTCCTCTATGTCTTAAATGGGCAATTTTGCACCTATTCACTGTTTCCTGTTAGTTAGCCCATCTTTTATCCATGTCTCTCTGTTATGTCCAGCACCATGAGCTTTCTTCTGCAATCATCTTTGATGTGGCACCTTATCAAATACCTTCTGGAAATCTAAATAGAATACATCACTGGTTTCCCTTTATCCACAACACGTTCTTCAAAGAACTCCAATAAACTGGTAAACCTGATTTCCCTTTCACAAAAATATGTTGACTATGCTTGATTATCCTAACTTTTTTCTAAGTGCTGCGCTATAATGTCTTTAATAATAGCTTGTAACATTTTCCCAATGACAGATGTAATATACTTGGCCTGTAGTTCCTGCTTTCTTTTTTTGAATAAACGAGTTACATTTTTATTTTCCAACATAACAACACTTCCCCAAATTTAGGGAATTTGGAAAATTCAAACAAGTAGATGAGATAGTTCACTAGCCACTTCCTTAAAGACCGTGGGATGAAATCACTCTGGACCCGGTGACTTGTCAGCCTACAGCTACACCAATTTGCTTAGTAACACTTCACTGATTATTATTATCTTCTTGAGTTTCATTCTATTTCTTGATTTACAGCTAATTCTGGAAATTTACTTTCTTTTTCCCTTCGTGAAGATTGACATTAACCTGTTCAATTCATCTGCCATTTCCTTATTATTTGAAACTGCGGCAATGTGAATCTTGACACTTTCCATGCAGTCTCTCTGAGTAAGGTTGATAACTTCAAATCAATTGATAGTGAATTAGGACAATTATGTTGTTCCCCAAAAAACAGGTTTGAGGTTGTCCACATTAACCAGGATGTATAGCATTGTTGGGGGACCCTTAGAGTATTGTCTATGTGGTTTTCCAGCTAGTTCCAAAAATTAACTCACCTTCATTTCTGAATTCTCATATTTTTTAAAAAAATATATAGTGCATTACTTAGTTCTGGTTTCCATCAATTTAGAGTTTTTGTAATTACACTTTCTCTATTTTTTAGCATTCATACGTGTTGTTGTAACGACTAGTAACCTGGATTTCAAAATCTAAATGTAAGAAAATTTAAACGCTGTTTTTTAAGAACTGGACAGAGCACAATTTCAACCCCATTGACCAGAATCGGCAAGTGAGTCCCCGACTCTCCAGCCAATATATAATCTCTGCGCACTCAGTATCTGCCGGTATAGGAGACTGGAGTAGCAGGTAATTCCTTGTTGATAGAATCATCTCTGTCTAATGTTAAATTCGTATTACTATTCTTGAAACATTTTAGGTAAGTTAGCTTGTCTGAATGTTATTTGTGAAATCACACGAATTTAACTTTTTTTCTTTTTAAACTCTAATATTCTTATTGCAATCCATAACATGTTTATTTTAATGTAATAACCTAACATAAAATAAATCATAACAGAATGATTGATAAACCAGCATATCCATACACTGTTTATTTTAATGTAATAAGCTAACTTATAAAAGAATGATTTATTGATAAACCAGCATATCCATAAATTGTTTGTTTATTTTAATGTAATAAGCTAACTTAAAATAAATCATATAAGAATGACTTATTGAGAAACCAGCATGTCCATAAACTGTTTATTTTAATAACTTCACTTTAAAAAAAGATAATGATTTATTGATAAACCAGCATATCTGAGAGAGGAAAGTTAAGCATTTGGAGCTGTTTTATTTCTATCACAACATTGCAATGATTGTTGCTCCTTTTGAGCTTCTATTCTATGTTCTGCGAACCGTGGGGATCGTTTGTTCGCACCGGAACCTTTGTGCGTGCGATTTTACGTGGGCGAACAGTACGGCTGTGGCACGGGAAGATGGAGGTGCCGGAGGAAGAAGCTATTCGTGAGTTCGTGACGGTTACGGGCGTCGAGGAGGAGCGGGCCCGCTTTTACCTGGAGTCGGCGGACTGGGATCTGCAGGTCAGGCCGGTATTCGGGGGGAAAGGGGGGAAGCCCGAGGGTGATTGATCTGGCCGGCGGCGGGGCCGCAAGTTTTGGGCCGTGGGCAGTGTCCTGCTAAATGGCGCCGGGTTAGCGCGGTTTCCCTCCCCTCCACCGTCTCTGCCCCCCTTTTTTTATAAGGTGATCCGGCTCAGGGACCGCAAAATGCCGGCCCGATTCGGCTTCCCCACTGATGAGGTTGAGTCCCGGGGTGTTTTTTTTTATTTTGAATGGTGATTCAGCATTTTTTTTGTAGCCGCAGTGCGGGATCCAGGCCTGCATGAGGAGATCTGGGTTCAGTGAGTCAGTGGCCCTGAGTGGCAGATAACTGTAAACGGGCGGGGGGGGGGGGGGGGGGGAGAGAGAGAGAGAGAGCTTGAATTGTGGACAAAGCTTTGCTCAGTGTTACTGTCAAGTGTTGCTGTAATTAAAGAACTGTGACGCATGTAGGAACTTGGTGACCAGGCTTTATGGACAGATTAGCTTTTTTAAATAAAAGTTAATCCACTGTAGGGAGGGAGGGATTTAGTCTGCAATGATCCCCCACACAGCATTTTGGGAGGGAGTCAGCCTTGTCCATTAAAGTCCTTGACATCTAAGATCTTGATCAAGGTGCTGGTTACCAGAAAAGGAAGGTGAAGGCTACTGGAATCATCGCCATACCCTAAATTGAGAAATTCAGCTGATATTCTGGGACCTGGCTTTGAATCCCACCACAGCAGATGGTGGAATTTGAATTCAGTAAAAATAATCTGGAATTAAGAATCTGCTGATGACCATGAAACCATTGTCAATTGTCAAAAAAACCCACCTGGTTTACTAATGTCCTTTTCTGGGTGGCATGGTGATGCAGTGGTTGGCACTGCTACTTCACAACGCCAAAGATATGTAGGTTAGAGGGATTAGTGGGTATAATATGTAGAGATATGGGGGTAGGGCCTGGATGGGATTGTGTTCGGTGCAGACTCGATGGGCCGAAAAACCTCTTTCTGCACTGTAGGGTTCTATGATTCTATGAAGGTTACTTCACTGTCTGTGTGAAGATTGCACATTTCCCCTGTGTCTATGGATTTCTTCCGGGTACTCTGGTTTCCTTCCACAGTCCAAAGACGTGTGGGTTAGGTGGTTTGGCCACATTAGTCAGGAGGACTAGCTAGGGTAAATGCATGGGATAGGTAGGGCCTAGATGGGATTGTGGTGCGTGCAGACTTGATGGCCATATGACTTTCTTCTGCACTGAAGGATTCTTTGAAAAGTCTGGTATCTGGCGTTGGATTCAAACAACTAGAACATCAGGGGAATCAGTATTATCACTAATCTATCTTCTGCCAAGTAAAAGTAAATATCAATAATGAAGTTTGAGAAACCAAGGCTTGGGATGGCAACTATCACAAGACAACACTTGAATCTTGCATGTTCAAACACTTCTAGGGTTGAATGCTAACTGTCCAGCAAGCAAAGGCTCACACTGTCATTATCTAGTGGCTCTTGAGTGGTGGGGGAGTGGAAATGGGCAGGCTGTCTAGGGGTAACCTGGCTTCAAGATAATGCCCGTACTGACAATGAAGCAGAACAAATGCATCTCAAATGGCAACTTTGCTAAATCTGATCAATGAATCAGAATGGTCTCCTGAATTGACTCATTGATGGAAAGTGAATGATTGTCACTGGAGTTAAGATTTGTCTCATTCTGCACTGCTCATAACCCCACAAGTAAATGTCTTAATGAATAGACTTGACCTAAGCAGACAAGCAGCTCAAAAACCAGAACTTTCCACTGAAAAGTTAGGGAGGAACCTTATTTTGGATTTCAAAATTGTCATAGGTTTTGAGAGCATAAATAGAGCTCTCAATTGTACATTTTTGGGCTATTTCAGCTAGAAGGCTTAGACTCAGGAATACTGTGGCGAAAGAAGGAGGAAATTCATGTTTTTCCACTTAGACAACGATTATTTCATCAGAAGTCACTGAGACAAATAGCACTCGTTAAAAGAAAATGGATAGGTATTCAAATAGAGGAAATTAAAAATTACAAGGAATGGAAATAGGACAAAAGTTAACAATTCTAGTTATAAAGCCAATACGTGTACAATAGAGTAAAAAACCTACTGCTGTTCATCTCACTAATAAATGGAAAAGTAAAACAATTGAAGGTGAAAACAAGTTACCTTTAGAGAAAAGTTCCAGGAAGAAATGAGGAAGCTTAAAAGGGCAAAGAACAAAATGAGAAAAACTGTAGTTAAAGTTTACTTATTAGTCACAAGTAAGGCTTACATTGTGACTAATAAATTAACTTTAACTACAGTTTTTGTCATTTTGTTCTTTGTAGCTAAAAAGGTTTAGATGGAAGAAAATGTTTTAAAAGCAAAAGCAATCAAGTCAGTTTGATGTAGACAATGACTTCCTTGGGCCATAAAAATATTTTTCCATTCAGGGTGGATGCCACTGGCTAAACTTAAATTGACAAACCCCTGCTTCAGTCCTGATCTATCAAGAGTGCTACTTGGAATTCCAACATTACCTGTCTTCAGTCAAATGATAGTTCTTCATCTGTTAACCCAGAAATTCAATATTGGTAGGTTATTTGACAAGGAGGTAATGGAGGAGAGCTGTGTCTTGTTCTGACTCCATATCAGCACTCTCCAGCAAGAGTTACTGGATACCGAGATCCCTGGTTAAATTTACTCCGAGCTGGCCTCGAACATTGAATGCGTTTGTAGCATACCCCTGCTATCACTTGTTTGTTGAGGTCAGCTAATTTGCAGACTTAAGATTGATTTGGTGTGTATGCAGACTAACTTAACATCTGAGCATGAGCAAAGTTATATTTTAATCATTTTTTTGATTCATGAGATTTGGTACAGATCATGTCTTTGAATTCACTGGTTTAATAAACAAATTCAGATTTGATTGGCTCAGAAAATACCATAGAGGGTTGCTTGCTGCTAAACACTTTCAACAGCCATGAATAGTTAAGATATGCTTAACATCAGTTGCTAAGTCTGATTCCTGCTGCATCTTTTCTGAACATCAAATGAAATGCTCATTTTGCATTTCAAGGATGCAACATTGATAATCCAATCATTTTGCCTTCACGTGAAATGCTTGAAGCATTCCATGGGGATATAATGGCCTAAAGAAACCGAGAGATCCTGTCAGGACAGGCTAACGTTTTTATGTTGAGCCTGAAATGCAAATATTTGTACAACCACAATAAAGTTAACTTGAAGTTTGAGAAAGGGCTTCAGTATTGTATGTTTTGTTGCAGCTTGCCCTGGGTAGCTTTTATGAAGAAGGCGGTGACGATGATGTGATAACTCTTCCACCCCCTGAACCCAGTACAGGTTCAAGAAACATAGCACCAAGGTGAGATTTTATGCTTGTCAGACTTTGTGTGGTTGTTAATGCTTTCCTATTTCATTATTCTCCTCTATCATCTCGTTAGCTTTTGAAACTTGCTGGGGCATTGATGTTCTGTCATTTCTGATTTTGGCCCAAGTACCTAATCTTTGTGTTAACTTTAATTTTCCAGTGCAGCCCACTGAGTAGTGACTGGATCAGGAGACTTGCAGCTAAGTGATCTGCTAAAACAAAATGCTGTATCTCTGTACCATATTCTAAAATGGTTGAGAAATAAGAATCCCACTGGTATTCCTGTCTGAAGTTAAGATCAGTGATTGAGATAGAAAGTGTTATGCTCACCATTTAATCTTGTTGACCCAGGTGCACACTTTGCCAACTGCGGATGTCAAACTATGAAAAAAGTTCCATTTCCTTTAGCACAGGCATCTCATTGTAATGAGCACTATAAAATAAACACAAAGTCAAGACTTGGTGTTCCATCCCATGAACTTGCATTTCACAACCGTTTGTACTTGCTTAGCACCAAGGTTAACTTTTAAAACCTGTTCAAGGATATGTGGCTTTTAATTTGAATCCAAATTATATTGTGGTTAGTTACAGTTTCGAGGCTAAGCTTAATAGTGGAGCTGCCAGGATTTATTTTTAACACTTGCAGTAGCAAATGTTTGTTTCTTTTTCTGATGGTCAAGAATACAAAAACTAATTGGTTATATACCTTCAACAATTGTTAGTTACTGGAGATGTGAAACTACAAGGGTTGTGAAAAGATTCCCTGATTTGGATGTGTGGTATATAAGCATATTGGAATAGCTCAGAATGTTGAGGTCATTGACTATTTTATTTATCTTCATCTCTGTTTCCTTTATAATAGCATTCTCTGCCTCAATCCTCATTTATTCCATCTCAGATTTTACCTGTTGCTGCTCTGTTTGCTGTGTAGTTGAATGATATGCTAAGCCATTTCTGGATACTTTTCATGTGCAACATATGGGCCATGAAGCTTTGCACCTTCTTGGAAAAAAAAGTCTTTATCACCAGGCAATGGTCAGTCACCATGCTGAGACCCTTCAGGGACATTGAAATAAATGTTTAGTCATTGTGTGTGTTGTGAGGGGTGCTGGGGCTGGGGGAAGAGAGGAAGGAATGTCAATTAATTTGTGTCTCTGCAGGGCAATATGTGAGAAGAGTAACTTAGTAATTAATTTGTAAGGGACCGAAAGGGCATTGTTATGGGGTAGGTAGGTTGTGTTTGCAGTGGGGGGTTGTACTTAAAGAGTAGTAAAAAGTGGCCAATATTGCAGAAAAACGAGATATGTCACAGCTTTTCATTTTGCACACATTAAGACACTGTGCCAGAATATAAATGTAATGCAAAATAGCAATTCATACTATGAGAAGAACATGCTAATCGATTGGAGGTGTTGCCTTAGACAATGCACCAGGTGATGGTGACCAACAGTTAACTGCCAAGCATTGTTTGAAATTTAAACCAAGCAGCTTGACCCTGACTGGTCAAGCTTGCATGATGAGCAAGTGGCTTGAGTCGTATTTATAAGCTTGACAATAAGACCGATCTTACAATCTGTGCAAACGTGTAAGCTTAATGCTGAAATAAAGTGCATCAGAAGCATCTTGAAGGATAATGGCAACACTGATAGATTTGCACTTTATATCACACAAACTCACTAACAAGCTCAACACCATCACCAAAAAGTGTGCAGTCTACCTCAGATTACCTTGGAAGAGTAGAGTATCTTAGATTTGAGGAATAGATGAAACTTGCACTGCTAATATCTAGTAGTGGTATTGACCACCAAAATGATGCTGTCATCAAAAAATGAGTAATGTCGTATATGAATTTCAGTGCCAGTGTCATGGTAGGTATATAGGTCATGTGTCCCAAAGACTGTATCCAACCAGACGCTGCTTACAAAGCTCAAAACTGTGTCCCAACATTAGATTTGATTCCATGTTTGCACAATATTTGCTAAAAATACTTAATATGCTAGGGATTATGCTGACAGCCAATTTCAGATGTCAGTCAAACTTGCAGTATGGTGCATTTGGGTGTATTGGTAGTGACATCCATTAAAACAGAGAGTCTAGTTTTTTGTTTATTAAATCAGTGAATTCGAGAATATTTACTCACCTTGCATCTGTTTCAACTAAGCAAAATTACTTAGTTATAAATTTTGAACAATGCTTGGCAGCTAACAGTTGGCATCATCATTTGGTTCATTTTCCGTGGCAACATCTTGACCAGACTCCACTTGCCAATGATTCTCAGATAAATTGTTATTTTTGCCTTGTATCAGTATTGTTGCATGGTGCCTTGATGATTGCCAGACCAAAAGCTTTGACATGTCTTTTTTTTCAGCAATACTCGAGTTCTGTACTAACAAACAAATATTATCAAGCATCCAGTGTTATAAATACAGATGTCGTTAATCAGTCTTGATGATAGCATCATAATCATGTAATGTGTTTTGCTAAGTAGCAAGTTATTTAACAGCGCACTCCTATATTTTGATACCAATTTGTGTCAGATAAAATCTTTTTATTGATTCATGGTTTCATTTCTATCTAGCTCTAGCTCAGTTTTTAATATATCATCAGATCATTCTTCATAGTATCATAAGCCAGTTTTCTATGCCTAGCTAACTTCACTTTCATCTGGTAGAAAGATGAGAATTAATCCTTCTTTAGGAAATGAAGAATATTTTTTGATAAAATGGCAAGTAAATAATCAAGTAAAATACCTTTTTCCTAATTTTAGTAATATATCTCCTATATTTAAATTATAGTGATGCCCGAGTAACCTCATTCAGAGATTTATGGCACGAAGAGAAAGATGATGAAGATGACGAGGGCCAAAGGTCTGCAAGTCAATTTCTCAACTATAATTTTGTCACTCTGTACATTTGCACTAGAGTCGTTTCCATATCAGAATACCCGATGTATGTTTTTCATGTTGTCACTTGCACTGTTGCATAAATATTCAAAGGGCAATTAATTGCAGTATTATGGGGGAAGATCATTGGATTAATTGGAAGGTGCATGTATAATGAGCTGAATGGCCTCCTCCTGTTCTGCATTATCCCCTGATTCTAGTTATAAAGTACAGACAGTTGACACAGTTGTTCAGTGTTCATCCTGGCAAACTTAGTAGGAACAAAGATACACCCAGCAAAGTGTACATCAGAAGCTGTCCTGATAATTTGTTCTAATCCATTATTGTCTGATGTTAACTGTTTTATGCCCTGTACCATTCCCCTATTTAATTTCCGTCACCTTTTGGGATAGATGTTGCTGCCAAATTTTACCAACTTGATGGGGATCTGCTCCTTGTCATTTACTAGATGGGAAACTCTTGCTTATTTGTAGATTCTTAAATGTTAAGTTCAGATCAATGTGTACACTTGTACACCTCATTGCCCCATCTGTTGCTAATAATATGAGGAGGCAAGTTCAAGTCAGGAATTACGTATGTGTCGTTGTATGTGATTCGACAGATGTTAACCCAAGTTGTATTCTGAAACATAGAAATGGCACAGTGGTTAGCACTGGGGACCCAGGCTCGATTCCCAGCTTGGGTCACTTCCTCTGTGAAGTTTGCCTGTTGTCCCTGATCTGCGTGGGTTTCCTCCATGTACTCTGGTTTCTTCCCAGAAGATTAGGTGCATTGGCCATGCTAAATTCTCCCACAGTATATCCAAACAGGCACCAGATATGGTGACTAGGAGAATTTCACAGTAACTTAATTGCAGTGTTAATGTAAGTCTTACTTGTAACTTTGCGAAATATAATTTTGATTAACAGTCCTCAATTTTTTTTTTGTCCCATTCTTTCAGGATGTAGTGATTAATCTTCAGGATATTGAGGTTAATTTGTCCAACAGGATTCAAAATAATAACTGTTGTAACTTTATGTATCCTTGAGGAAGCTGAGTATCATTTTTATCTAATCGAAGTTTCAAAATTATGTGGGGCTGTTAACTAATGCAGGATTTGGTTTTATTGCTGTGTTACACCACACATGAATTTAAATGTCTGTTGCTTTGTATACTATTCATTCCAAGATTGTGCAGGTAGAGCTTCTTAGACTTTTCACTGTTTTGTAAATTGAGGTAGATTGCTTGCATTTTTTTTTTCTCCCAATGTATTTCTTTGACCCACTTATTGCTGTGACTGTGGATTTAGAGTTGATTGGGTTCAAACTTGTAAAGGAGGCCACAGTTTGGAAACAAACATCCTTTTGATCGAATATTGTGAGAGTTCTGATCTTAAGTCTGATACTGTGTAAATAAGTTGTTTACTTTTCAGTTTTTTCTGAGGCTATTCATTAAACTGCTCTATTGACTTTAAAACTTGTTTTTTTTTTTAGCTTTGAAACTTCATATTTGTGTAGTGGAGGAATTACTGTTTAGTATATAGTTCAGGAAGTAATTCAAAGCTGAAGCTTTGTGCTTACTGTGTACTTGTGCAAATGCAGTTTGTCAGCATAAATTCACTGGTTAATTCTGTAATAGCAAAAGTATAATGTCCCTTTGTTAGAAGTTAGATGAACCATATCTGAAATCTGAAGTATGCCATTGAACAAACTGTACTGAAAGGAAAATGTTGGAATTGTTTATTTTATACTGTTGAAGTACTATATTCATAAGTATAGTGCTGAAAATATGAAGAAGATTGCATGTTCCTTCAGGATGTAGCTGCAAAATGATTATTTATAAATATCTTTATTATTTTAAAGGTTTTATGCTGGTGGATCTGAAAGAAGTGGCCAGCAAATCGTTGGTCCTCCAAAAAAGAAGAATTCTAATGAAGTGGTAGAAGATCTGTTTAAAGGAGCAAAAGAACATGGTGCGGTTGCCGTTGAGCGATCTGGCAAAAGTCCTGGAGAATCTAGCAAATCTAAAGTATGTATGGCGTTAAAAGCCACCAGGCAGAGTTTTAGGGTGATTTACAGGCCTGTGAACTGCCTTGCCCATCATCACAGTAACTGGACTGATGTAATACAAATACTGATTCGTACTGATAATCAATTATTCCAGTGTTTATTATAGTCCAGAGTCAAGTGTTCTGCATTGTATTTCTCCACAGTTGTTTGTTTTTCTTGTTCATTCCCAAGTTTCACCCATTATAATTGGATACAAGCCTATAACTAGTGATTCAAATTAGTCTGTGATTTTTTTTTTAAGTGAGGCTTTATCTTCAAATTGTTTGTATAGATAACCCTCAATTGTGGGCAGCCATGCCTCAAATACTGTATTAGATTCTGATGCAGAATTTGATCAGGAATGCTACAGAAATTTGCCTTGAGTTGCAAGACTTCCTACCAGCCTGACTACGAAGTTTTTTGGCCAAAAAATTAGCAAAGATATTGGATTTAATTCTATAATGATTTTTGAAGAAGATTTGCATTTCTATTCTTTTCTAAATGTTTTTTTTGTCATGGCTTCCAGAAATAATACCCGTAGGCTTTCATTTGAGCTAATCTCTCATAGTCTATGCTTCATTCAAAACTCTGCTGTCTGCATCCTAAACCATACTAATACTTATGCCCAATCTCCTTGCAAATCTTCATTACACAGTATTGCACAGAAACCATTCATTCAGCCCAAAGGGTTGATGTTCGGGCTCCCCCAGACCTCTTCCCATTCTTTATTTAATCCCATTAACAGATTCTTCTGTTCCTTTTCTCCCTGATGTTTTTCTGGTTCCTCAAACTAATATGGAGGGGGGGAGGGGCTGAGACCGATAGCTCGGTAGAGAGTGAGATGGGAGATAAAGTAAGCTTGGACGAGAAGAAATACACCGGGGAGGAGGAGGTTCTGACCGGGCTTGGAGGTCTGTAGTGTGTCTGTTTCAATGCGAGGAGCATAACAGGAAAAACGGATGAACTTAAGGCCTTAATGTTTGCAAGGAACTTGGATGTGGTTGCAGTGACAGAGACGTGGTTAAAGGAAGGGGAGCAGTGGCAACTGAACATTCCTGGGTATAAGTGTTTCAGGCGTGACAGAGGAGGATCCAGAAGAGTTGAAGGAGTGGCGTTGCTAGTTAAGGAGAGTATCACGGCGGTGCAGAGGGAGTTAAGAGTGGAGTCATTGTGGGTGGAGTTGAGGAATAGAAAGGGGGTGATTACTATGCCAGGGGTGTATTATAGGCCACCCAGCAGCCCATAAGTAGTTGAAGAAGGCATATGTAAAGACATTTTGGATAGGTGTAGAAAGAACAGAGTCGTCATAGTGGGAGATTTTAATCTCCCTAGGGTGGATTGGAAAGTACCTAGAGCTGGGGGTTTGGACGGGCAGGAATTTGTAAAATGTGTACTGGAAGGATCGTTGGAGCAGTATGTGGCTAGCCTGACTAGAGAAGGGGCTATATTGGATTGAGTAATGAGCCAGGGCAGGTGGTTGATGTTGTAGTAGGGGAACATGTGGCTAATAGTGACCACAATTCTGTCAAGGGTACAGATGGAAAAGGATGCTTGTTGCCCCTAGGGGCAGGGTACTGAATTGGGGGAAGACTAACTATGGTCAGATTAGGCAGGAACTTATGGAAACTGATTGGGAACGGTTGTTTGAGGGTAAGTCCACACTAGGCATGCGGGACTCTTTCAAGGGAATACTGAAAATGTTGCAAGATAGATATGTGCCAGCTAAGAGGAAAGATGGGAAAGGTAGGATTAGAGAGCCGTGGATTACTGGGATATTGAGGACTTGGTTAGGAAGAAAAGAGAGGCGTATGATAGGTCAAAGCAGCTGGGAACAGAGACAGCATTGGAGGAATATAGAGAGAGTAGGAGGGACCTCAAACGGGGAGTTAGAAGGGCAAAAAGGGGGCATGAAATGTTTTTAGCAGATAAGATTAAGGAAAATCCAAAGGCTTTTTACTTCTATGTTAGGAATAAAAGGGTGGTTAGAGGAAAAATCAGACCTCTTAGGGACAGAGGAGGGGAACTGCGCTTAGAGCCCGAGGGAAGGCGGAGATCCTGAATGAATACTTTGCGTCGGTATTCACGAAGGAGAGGGGCTTGTAGACAGCTCCTGTCTCTGAGGGAGCTGTGGACCAGTTGAGGGAAATATCCATACTGAGGGAGGAAGTGTTAGAGCTTCTAGGTAGCAGTAAAACTGATAAATCTCCGGGGCCTGATGGCATTTATCCGAGGCTGCTTAGGGAGGTGCGAGGTGAAATTGCTGGGGCCTCTGACGCAAATCTTTGTCTCTTCTTTGGACACAGGTGAGGTCCCAGAGGACTGGAGAATAGTTAATGTTGTACCGTTGTTTAAAAAGGGTAGTAGGGATAACCCTGGAAATTATAAGCCGGTGAGTTTGACGTCAGTGGTAGGGAAGCTGTTGGAGGGGATTCTTAGAGATAGGATGTATAGGCACTTAGAGCATTGCGATCTCATTAGGGATACGCAGCATGGATTTGTTAAGGAGAGGTTGTGCCTTACAAATCTGGTAGAATTTTTTGAGGAGATGACGAAAACGGTGGACGAAGGGCGAGCTGTTGATGTCGTCTATATGGATTTTAGTAAGGCATTGACAAAGTCCCTCGTGGGAGGTTAGTGGAGAAGGTCAAGGCTCGTGGGATACAAGGACAGGTAGCTAGATGGATAAGTAACTGGCTTAGTAATAGGAGACAGAGAGTAATAGTGGAAGGGTGTTTTTCTAGCTGGAGGTTGGTCACTAGTGGTGTGCCGCAGGGCTCGGTACTGGGACCTCTTCTATTTGTAATATATATAAATGACTTGGAAGAGGGAGTAAGTGGAGTGATCAGCAAGTTTGCAGACGATACAAAGATGGTTGGACTTGCAGATAGTGAGGAGCATTGTCAGGCGATGCAGCAGGACATAGGCTGGTAGCTTGGGCAGATAGATGGCAGATAGAATTTAATCCTGATAAATGCAAGGCGATGCATTTCGGGAGAAAGAATGTAGGGGGGAGACATATGATAAAGGGTAGACCTATCAGGAGTATAGAAATGCAGAGGGACCTGGGAGTGCAGGTGAACAAGTCTCTGAAGGAGAATGTTGTGAAGAAAGCATATGATATGCTAGCCTTTATAGGAAGTGCTACAGAGTACAAGAGCTGGCCTTTAATGTTGCAGTTGTATAAAACGTTGGTTAGACCTCATTTGGAATACTGCATCCAGTTCTCATCACCTTACTACCGGAAGGATATGGAGAGTCTGGAGAGTGTGCAGAGGAGGTTTACCAGGATGCTGCCTGGTATGGGTTACGAGGAGAGGTTAGGCAAATTGGGACTGTTTTCCTTAGAAAGACGTAGACTTAGAGGAGATCTAATAGAGGTGTACAAGATTATGAAGGGGATTGATAGAGTAAACAGGGTTAAGCTTTTTCCTAGGATGGACTCAAATAGCACGAGGGTCACGGGCTTAGGGTGAGGGGGGTAAGGTATAATTTGGATGCTAGAGGGAGTTTTTTCACACAGAGGGTGGTGGGAGTATGGAATGCGCTGCCAAGTAAAGTGGTGGAGGCAGGTACTCTGGAGTTATTTACGAGATACTTAGATGGGCACATGAACAGAATGGGAATGGAGGGGTATAGAAAACTGATTTAAAATAGGGATCATGAGCCTTGGAAGTCCCTGGGAAGTGTATAAATAGACGATGATATTGATGTACTTGTTTTTTATCCTACAGGTGTTTTGGTCCACCTTGTTGTCTAACAAGGTGCATACACGCGATGGGTCGTAAGAGGGCTGCTCTTGGATTTTTTTTCAAGAGTATCCTAGTGCTTCACGTCGTTAGTGTACGCTTGACCTGGACCATTTGACGGGCAACACAACAGCTCAGTGACTATCGCTGTGCTGTGCAGATACATGGATTTGGGCCTGTGTCTGTGGGAGTTTGCGCATTCTCTCTGTGCTTGCGTGGGTTTTCTCCGGTTTCCTCCCACATCCTAAAGATGTGCTCTTAGGCTAATTGGCAAAACAAATTCTCCCTAAATTGTCTCAAATTTGGTTTTTAATCCATAGATCTATAAACATAGACAGGCATCACAGATAGAAGTGGGAACACTGGGGTGGTGGCACGGGCTTGTTGGGCCGAAGAGCCTGTTTCCCATGCTGTTTTGTTCTTTGTTCTTAAATGCGTAGGTGCTAGTCACCTCAACCACTTCTAGTGACAAGTTACACATTCCAGCTGCTCATGGGTTAAAAAAAAATTCTCCTATCCTCATTGGATTCATTACTGACTATATTGTACGCATTAATGGCCCCTAGTTCTTATTGTCTGTCCCTACACCCACCATACACATACGCTAGTAGCAACATCATCTCTATGTCCATCCTATTAAATCCTTTCACAATCTTAAAGATCTCCATTAAGTCACCTCTAAGTCTTTTCCTAAAAGAAAGGAGGTCCCAATCGTTCAATTCTGTGAGTTTAATCTCCTTAGTTCTGGTATCTTCTCGTAAACATTTTTAACTACTACTTTAGTGCAGTTTTTTGAAATATCAAAATTACAAGTACTCATCAACTCCCTTCCAAGTCTCCTGAAAAATCTATAGCTTCCACCTAATCCTATGTTTGTAACTCCTCTTGCCCTTTGTTGCAACCCTTGTTCTTTTGTTGCGTAATTTTTGGAATTCTGTGTATCTTCCATTGGTGGTTTAGCTATATTCATTTTGCTCTTGATATCCTGTTTTGCATTTGGTTTTAAAAGGATTACCACCGTTGAAAGAATGCTCTGTGGTTATGAACATTTGCTATATTACTACAAATTAGATCTATCCTTTCCTCCTTGACACCTCATTCTGAGGTACCTTAGGTTGCTTCTACATTAAAGGTTTGTTGGGACATCATAGACAAACCTGAGCTTCAAATGTTCGTATGTGAACATTTGCCCCAATCAAATTTATTTGGTAGAGAAAATGAATTGACATTGTGTATTTCTTTTTATATTTCATTTTCTCTCCTCTTGATCCTGTTCAACCCAACAATGCTGAGGTCAACCATATCACCCCACTTACAGCTTTCTTAATATTGACTGGAATTGAACAATGTTATTCTGGTAGTATGCATTTCCCCACTAAGCACATATTCTATGTACAACAACTTCATTCCTTGGGTAGCAAATTAATTATGTTAACTTGCATTTCAATTATGTAACTGATGGAACCTAACCTTTTGATATGACTGCTGTAGTTGCCCTAAAGACAAGGAGACAGATTTCATATTCAATAAGTTTTCTTTTTACCAAGCTGTGAAACTTTACTTTTCTTCTCTTTCAAAGCCATTTGGTGGTGGTGGTTACCGTTTAGGAGCAACTGAAGGAGAACAGTCTGCATATGTTACAGAGGAGAGGAGACCAGAGACAGCACAAGATGTGAGTTTTATAAGAAGGTGCTTTCTAGCTTCAGCTTAAAGTCATGAATAAACCATTCTGTTTGAACAATTTTAATTTATATGGAAAGATTAGAAACATTTTTAAATTGTTAATCGGCCTGTATTTTATCTAGTGGATGACCCTTTTGCGTCATGAAATTTCTTTGAAGCGTTTTCCTTTCAGTCCAAACACTTGTAGAATTATGCTAATTTTTTTCCCCCAAACATCACAGTAGTAAATCTATTCTGTAGTAGTGTAAGGCATATTTCAAATATGTAAAAGTGTCTCTAATTAGGTTCCTGGCCAGTTTTAAATAGTGTTTTCTCTCCAATTTTAAATTGGCAAGAATTGCTACAGTACTTCCATAGTGTTCTCCTTTCTTAATTCTCAAGATGTGGATAATAGTGGATTTATTATCCCTCCCTAGTTGTCTTGGAGGCATTTATATCAACCGCTGTAGTTTAACTTTGGGTCATATGTAGACCAGACCAGGTAATTTAGCTTTGGGTCACATGTAGTCTAAACCAGCTAGGAGTGACATCTCCTACCAGGAATGAATCAGTTCGTTTTTTTTTTGGCAGCCTAAAAATTCTCAGATTTGAACCCTGAGTTTCTAGTCCATGGCTATAAGCGCAAGACTACTGTACCTCTAAAAAGTGGAAAGAAGAAACTTATTAAATGCAGTTCCTTGAAGTGATTTTATTACACTTATAGTGTGACTCATGTTATAGGAAATGTCAATCTTTAGAACAAAATAGTAAATAACTTGTTACAAATATTTAAATTTGAAATTGAGGTGAACATCAAGTTAAATTTGAGTTCTTGCTTTGGATTGTTCCATTATTACTATTGTTTAATTTAGATTAGATGTTGTTTGGAATGTTACTGATGTTCAGCCTGTGTCTTCATGTAGGGTTTAGGCTCAAGGATTGGTGTGGGAGGAATGGGTTTGAATTTATGGGCCGTTGGCACCGGTATTGGGGTAGATGGAATCTGTTCAGATGGGATGGTTTTCATCTGAATCGTGCTGGGATCAGAGTCCTGGCAAATCATATAACTAGGGCTGTAGATAGGGCTTTAAACTAATTAGTGGGGGGGAGAGTGCAGGAGTGGGGGAATTACAAAAGGGGAGGGTACGAGTGCAGGTTAATATTAAGGACATTCCACTAATTAAAGAAGTAGGGGCACAGGAGAGGTTAGCGTTTTTACAAATAGGATCCAGATAAAAGCTGGAATAAAGACACTTCACCTGAGTGCACAAAGAATTTGAAACAAAGTGAATGAGCTGAGGGCACAAATCAGCACAAGTGAGTATGATCTAGTGGCTATTATGGAAACGTGGTTGCAGGGTAACAGAGACTGGGAACTGAATATCCAGGGCTATCAGACATTTAGGAAGGATAGACAGGAAGGAAAAGGACGTAGGGGTAGCTCTGTAAGTAAAGAATAATATCAGGGCATTAGGAAGAGAAGATGTACGGTCCAAAGAACAAAACATGGAATTGTTGTGGGTGGAGATAAGGAATGGTAAGGAGAGAAAGTTGCTGGTGGGTGTGATCTATAGGCTCCCAAATAATAATTTTGAGGTGGGGTGGGCTATAAACAAGCAAATTGATGCGTGCAAAAATGGAACGGCGATAATTATGGGAGATTTTAATCGGCATATTTATTGGTTGACTCAAGTCAGATGCAATGAGCTTGAGGAAAAGTTCTTGGAATGCTGTTGGGATAATTCCTTGAACAGTATGTGATGAACCTACGAGGGAGTGAGTTATCTTAGATCTGGTACTGTGTAACGTGGCAGGTAGAATTAGGGATCTTCTTGTGAGAGATCCTCTTGGGAAGAGTGATCACAATATGGTTGAATTTCTGATGCAGATGGAGGGTGAGAAAGTAGGGTCCCAAACCAGTGTTCTCTGCTTGAACAGAGGGGAGTATGATAAGATGAGGGTGGAATTTATTAATGTGGATTGGGGGCGCAGATTGGTTGGTAGGACAGCTGAGGAACTGTAGAGGATTTTTAAGGAGATCTTTTTTGGTATTCAGCAGAAATATATTCCAATGGTAAAGAAGGACTGTAAGAAAAGGGATAACCAGCTGTGGATATCAAAGGAAGTAAAGGACAGTATTAAATTAAAAACCAATGTATATAGAGCGGCTAAAAAGATTTAAAAAACAACAAAGAATGACTACAAAAACGATAAAGAAAGGAAAGATAGAGTATGAAGCTAAACTAGCTCTAAATATAAAAAATAATAGTAAAAATTTTTACAAATATATAAAGAGGAGGAGACCGACTAGAGTGAATGTTGGACCTTTGGAAGACAAGAGGGGGGAATTTCACGATGGATAACGAGGAAATGGCTGAGACTTTAAATAAGTTTTTTGTGTCTGTCTTCATGGAGGAGGACACAAATAGCTTACCGAATATTAAAGATACAGGATTGATAGGGATAAGGTCCTTAATACAATTACTAGATTGTTACTAGAGAGGTAGTGCTTGGTAGACTAACAGGGTCAAATGTAGGCAAGTCCCCGGGACTGGATGGAATGCATCCCAGGGTTCTGAAAGAAATGGCAGAAGTAATAGCAGATGCCTTAGTAATTATTTATCAAAATTCGCTGGACTCTGGGGAAGTGCTAATGTTACACTGCTGTTTTTAAAAAAAAAAGTAGCAGACAAAAGGCAGGGAACTATAGGCTGGTTAGCTTAACGTCCGTAGTTGGAAAAATGTAGAATCCATCATCAAAGAAGAAATAGCAGGACGCCTAGAAAAGAACAGTTGGATCAGGCAGACGCAGCACGGATTCGTAAAGGGGAAGTTGTGTTTAGCAAATTTACTGAATTTTTATGAAGATGTGACTACTGCGGTAGGCAGAAGGGAACTGGTGGATGTGGTGTCTTTAGATTTCCAGAAGGTGTTCGATAAGGTGCCTCACAAAAGGTTGCTGCAGAAGGTTAGGGGACACGGTGTTGAGAGTAAAGTGTTAGTATGGATTGAGGATTGGTTATCTAACAAGAAGCAGAGAGTTGGAGTCAGTGGATGCTTTTCTGGTTGGCAGTTGGTGACTGGTGGAGTGCCGCAGGGACTGGTGCTGGGGCCACAACTGTTTACTGATCTGGAGGAGGGGACTGAGTACAAAATTTGCTGATGACGTGAAGATGAGTGGAAAAGTGAATCGCTTGGAGGATGCGGAAAGTCAGCAGAGAGATCTGGATTAGCTGAGTGAGTGGGCAAGGACCTGGCAGATGAAGTATAATGTTAGCAAAAGTGAGATTATCCACTTTGGTAGAAATAATAGTAGGAGGGAATACTATTTAAAGGGTGAAAAGCTGCAGCATGTTACTGTGCAGAGGAACGCGGGGGTCTTTGTGCATGAATCACAAAAACTCAGTCTGCAACAGCAGCAAGTGATCAAGAAGGCGAATGGAGTGTTGGCCTTTATTGCGAGGGGAATAGAATGTAAAAGCAGGGAGGTCTTGCTGCAACTGTACAGGGCATTGGTAAGGCTGCAACTGAAGTACTGTATGCAGTTTTGGTCCCCTTATTTGTGTAAGGATATATTGGCTTTGGAGGGAATACAGAGAAGGTTCACCAGGCTGATACTGGAGATGAGGGGGTTAGCTTATGAAGAGAAATTAAATAGACTGGGTCTGTACTCGTTGGAGTTTAGAAGGCTGAGGGGAGGTTCTTGCAGAGACTTACAAGATAATGAAGGGGCTAGATAGGGTAACGGTAGAGAGATTCTTTCCGCTTAGAAAGGAAAACAGAACTAGAGGGCATAGCCTCAAAATAAGGGGGTGCAGCGGGACAGTTTAGAATGGAGTTGAGGAGGAATTTCTTCACTCAAAGAGTGATGAATCTCTGGAATTCTCTGCCCATATAAGTGGTGCAGGCTACCCTGCTGAATATATTTAAGTCATGGATAGATAGATTTCTGATAGACAAGGGAATTAAGGGTTATGGGGAGAAAGTGGGAAAATGGAACTGATCCACTTCAGATCCGCCGTGATCTTATTGAATGGCGGGGCAGGCTCAAAGGGCTAGATGGCCTACTCCTGCTCCTACTTCTTATGTTTAGGGCAATGATGTCACAAGAAACTGAAACTTAGTTACGTGGAATTTTACATCTGTACATTCTGGCAGTTAGATAAGGAATCAGTTTGCCCATCAATCTTAACGTAATTATCTAGATAACACTGTCTTTTGAAAAGAAAACTGGATTCCATCGCTTTCTGAATGTTGTCCAACAGGTTCATGTTATACTGAAACTCTGGAAAAGTGGTTTCAGTGTTGATGACGGTGAACTGAGAAACTACACTGACCCTGCCAATGCCCAATTCCTAGAAGCTATTAGGCGTGGGTAAGTAACCTATTTCACAAAGCTGATCATACGTGGCTATGTTAAAATTCAGTTGCTCAAGGTGCATTATATTTGTAACCAGTGTAACTTTTCTAAAGCGGTTGTTCCTGGATAAGCTCTACAGCAGGCGCAAAATGTATTTATCTGACCAATACGTCTAGTTAAAACATAGGGATGCAGCTTTATGTGATGAACTTCCAGTCTCAGGGTGGTATATACTGGAGGTGCCTTCTAAGATGTATAGGACCTCTTAGAAGTCCTGACTATGTGTGAATTGTCCAGAAAGTTTGACTTCCAATGAGCAGTTCTGGAACCCTCAGAAAAAGAGTTGGAGATTCCAGATGATTCCGACTTGCTTACTGAATGGTTAACCAGGAAACATTAGAAAAAAAACAATTACAGCTCTTGGGTAACTTTACAACTGAGCCTCTGATCATTGAACATACTGAACCGTGCCACCCTATCCAGCTGGCATCCTATCCATCCTACCACTCTGCTCAAAACATTGTGTTCATGAATGAATGTAATGTAAATCAATTCGATGTCCCAAAAATTTTCAGCGCGTTAGTGAATAAAGGTTTACAAAATACAGCATAGCTAGGCTTCCCTGCCAATCCTGCAATATGAGGACGAACTCCTAGGGTAGACCATGGTGTAGCGGTAATGTTACGTGGGAGCAGGAGTGTGGGTCATTCAATCCCTTGAACCTTTCTGCCATTGATTGAGACGATGGCTGATTTATATCTTCGCTCCGTTCACTTTTTAGGCACTATGTCTTTTATACCCTTTGTCTCGCAATAATTTCTACATCTCAGAAGCAGATGTATTTACTTGAACTATCATTTGCCACTTTCTGTGGGAGAGTGTTCCAAATTTCTACTGCTCTTTGCACGTAGATGCGTTTTCTGATTTCTCTCCCATAGACTGGCTCTGATTTGTAAGGCTGTATCCCTTTCTTCCGGATTGTTTCACTAGTGGAAAAAAAACGCTCTGAATTTCTTTCAAAATCCTAGAAAGCACAATCAAATCATCCCTTAACTTTCTACATTCCACTGAATACAAACCTAAAGCCCAGTTTATGTATTCTATCCTCATAACCAAGACCTTTTGCATTTTGAATATCTCCTTTATGATTCTGAAATGGCATTTTTATTTTTAGGGTAGTCCATCTCCCTCTGATGTCATATCTGATCTGTCCAGTCTCTTATTGCAGAAGAAAGCAGTTTTAAGGAATTAAAAATGGTCAATTCTAGCAAAATATTTTTTCTGTTCTCTTCAATCATCATGTTAATGTGGAATAAAATCATAGAATCCCTACAGTGCAGAAGGAGATCATTTGGCCCATCGAGCTTCCACTGACAACAATCTCACCCTAGGCCCTATCCATACAACGCCATATATTTACCCTGTTAATTCCCCTGACACTAATGGACAATTTAGCATGGCTAATCCACCTAATTTGTGCATCTTTTGGACTGTGGGAGGAAACTGGAACACCCGGAGAAAACCCACGTACACACTGGAAGAATGTGCAGAACCCAAGCCGGCAATCAAATCCGGGCTCCTGGCACTGTAAGGTAGCAGTGCTAACCTGTGCCACCCTTTATATGCTTTGATTTTTTTTCTCTGCCTTGGTTATCATTATTTTAGCAGTCTCCAACGTTTACAAATTAAGCTTGATAATTTGAAGCTTTTTTGGTGTAGGTAGGGAGTGCGGTGTCATTCACTGCAGATAGTTGAGGGAGTGTCAGTAATGTTGATTGGAGCTCTTATCAGGATTTAGGTTCTTTCAGTCCAGCACATCATAAAATTTTGGATGATACAATTTATTCTGGAATGTTTGATATACTACAGGTAATAGAACAACTAACAAAATTGAAAATGATTGTATTCTGACCAGATTGCTCATTTGAATAAGTATAAAGAATCTTCTGTCAGAGTGTTGCTAAAGCCAGTTACCATATAATTTTCCATATGTTATTGTTTTGTTACACATGCAAGATGAGTGTATGTGTTAGTACATTAAAAGCTCAATCAAGTTAGTCTCTCACATAACCCTGAGTATTTGCACCTCTTGATGTTGGTGATATGGCAGTGCAAGTTAAGGTTACCTGCTTTCAGAACAATTCCACAATACTTTGCAGAAATTATTTTGTACTTTTATATGGAGCATTAAACTGTTAAGTTTCAATTTCTGATGCTGTTTCTAATTTCTTTATTGAATATCCTTCATTCTTCTACTTGCAGTGAGATTCCACTGGAGTTGCGAAGATTGGCCCGAGGTGGACAGGTAAACCTGGACATGGAAGACCACAGAGATCAAGAGTTTGTAAAATCAAAGGCTGTGTTTAAGGCATTTGGAGGAGAAGGACAGAAGTTGGGGAGGTAAATGTAGTAAACTTGTACAGGTATTTTTTTAAGTCGAAATTTTGAACCACTTTTAATACCTGTATGGGATTCAATTTAAATGTGATTAACTGCAGCAATTTAGTGAATCAGTGTGAAAGCGGTGGTAATTGGGAATAGTAATGTTGTTGAGTTCGATGTCTTTTTTTTTCACTTCAATTTGGCCAATTCCCAATGGAAGTCTTTCCTCAATAGATGTGAAAGTTCAGGTGAAATTAGTTGAGAATTCATTGCATTTATCTACCCAAAATGGCAAAGAAACAGTTGGCCCTCTACTGATTGGTTTTACAGGAGGATGGGAATTGATACGTCATCAACTTTTGATTTGATTTATTATTATCATGTGTTTTAGTATATAGTGAAAAGATTTTTTTGTGCATTATACAGACAAAACATATTGTTCATAGAGAAGGAAATGAGACAGTGCAGAATGTACTGTTACAGTCATAGCTAGGGTGTAGAGAAAGATTGACTTAATGCAAAGTTGGTCCATTCAGAAGTTTGATGGCAGCAGGAAAGAAGCTATTCTTGAGTCAGTTGGTACATGACCTCAGACCTTTGTATCCTTTTCCCAACAAAAGGTGGAAAAGAGAATGTCTAGGGTGCCTGGCTACTTTGCCAAGGCAGCGGGAAGTGTAGACAGTATTAATAGATGGGAGGTTATTTTGCATGATGGATTGGGCTATGTTGTGACCTTTAGTAGTTCCTTGCAATCTTGGGTAGAACAGGAGCCATACTAAACTCTGATACAACCAGAAAAAATGTTTTCTATGGTGCATCTGTAAAAGTTGGTGAGAGTCATTGCTGACATGCCAAATTTCCTTAGTATTCTGAGAAAGTAGAGGTGTTGGTGGGCTTTCTTAACTGTAGTATTGGCATAGGGGAACCAAGATGTAGAGATGCTGGCGTTGGACTGGGGTAAACTCAGTAAGAGGTCTGACAATATCAATTTTAAATCCAACCGATTTGTTTGATAGTAAACTTGCAAGCTTTTGGCCTTTGTAGCCTTCGTCAGGCGAATGAGGTGTTCTAGTCTGCAATAGCACACGTATCAGCACAGACAGTTTACAGATTGCTGATTAGAATGCGAATCTTTACACCTAACCTGCTATTCAAGTCTTAAAGTGGCTAACAATGTGAGTGGAACTCTCATTTCCACTCACATTGTTAGCCACTTTAAGACTTGAATAACAGTTAGGTGTAAGGATGCGCATTCTAATCAGCAATCTGTAAACTGTCTGTGCTGATACGTGTGCTATTGCAGACTAGAACACCTCATTCGCCTGACGAAGGCGACAAAGGCCAAAAGCTTGCAAGTTTACTATCAAATAAATCGGTTGGATTTAAAATTGGTGTTGTCAGACCTCTTATAAGGGAACCAAGACAGGTTGTTGGTGATTTGCACACCTTAAATCTTGAAGCTCTTGATTATTTCTAATTTGTCCCTGTTGATGTAGACAGGGGCATATTCTCCACTACATTTCCTAAAGTTGATGAAAATCTTTTCGTTTTGTTGACATTGAGGGAGAGATTATTGTTATCGCAGTTCACCATATTCTTTCTCATTCCTGTTCTCTGTCTTATTGTTTGAGACCCGACCTACGACAGTGGTGTCATCAGCAAACTTACAAATCGAGTTGGTGGGGCATCTGCCCACACAGTCATAGGTGTACAAGGAGTATAGTAGGGAGCTGACAACACTGCTTTGTGGGACACCAGTGTTGAAGATGATTGTGGAGGAGGTGTTGTTGCCTATCATTACTGATTGAGGTCTGTGGGTTAGGAAGTTCAGCATCCAGTCACAGGGAAGTGGCAAGCCCAGGCCTTGAAGTTTGGAGATACTTTTAGATTGTATTCAGTTTTTTTCACATTCTTGGATGTGTCCCAAATTTCTGACCTTTTATCATTGGTTAGCCAAACAAATGTCCCTGATAAGTAATTAAAAAATCGATGCATTCATCATTCTCATCTGATAAGGATGAGAAATGCAGAATCAAACTCTGCAAAGAGTCAGACTTTCCAATAAAGAGGGAAGTTGAATCCTTCCGGGGTTTGCTAAGAAATCTGGTGGTGATGATGGTAGTAGTACGAACATAAGGATTAGGAGTAGGCCACTCAGCCCCTCGAGCCTACTCCACCATTCAATAAGATCATGGCTGAACTGATTATAATCTCAACTGCACGTGGCTGCCTACCCCAATAACCTCCATTTGAAATACCTTAATATGTTGAGGTGCAAGTAGTGGTAGTATAGAACTTGATTATTGCTGAAGAAAGACTTTTTTTTGTCAAATTCATCAGTACAATTCACAATAACACCAAAGTGAGCGAAACCACAAATGTATACTATATGGATATTGATTGTTGGTAGAGCATTCTGTTAGTGGAGGTACTGCATAGTAACAACATGAAAACAGCTAATTTCACTTGTTGCTCAAATTTTTGACACCTTTTCCTTTCTAAGGTAATCTGAGATAATTTGAGCAACAGGTGAAGCCGACTGTTACGCGCTACTACTCTGCAGCACAAGTGATATGTGCCACTAACAGGATGCTGCTGTTAAGGCAAAAAGATGTTCTGCTGTCTGTTACACAAACAAGTAATATCAGTGCTGTTGTGATGCTAGATATGTAGGCTCTATGTCCCAAAAGATTGGGTGGATCATATGAAACATGTCCTTTCTGCTGTTTTCAATGAACATGGTACAGGCCACAACCAAAACCAATCAGTTCATGCTTGTAAAAGTCAAAACGCAGTATCCAGCCTGGGTGGCACAGTGGTTAGCACTACTGCCTCTCAATGCCAGGGATCTGGATTCAATTCCAGACTCTGGTGATTCTATGGAGTTTGCACGTTCTCCTCATGTCTGTGTAGATTTCCTCCCACAATTCAAAAGATGTGTGGATTAGGTTGATTGGCCATGCCACATTGACCTTAGTTTCAGGGCATTAGCAAGGTGAATATGTGAGGTTACGGGGTAGGGTGTGGGTGGATTGTTTTCGGTGATGGCCTAATGGGCTGAATGGTTTTCTTCTGCAGTGTATTAATTCTATGATTATATTTGACCCTGCAATTGGACAACCTTTGCTAAATAGTCCTTAGTGTACTAAAAATTATATTGATGACCCATTTAAGTTTGACAATCAGGCTGGCAGAGTTGCACACTTGTGTGTACTAGAAGCTATGTATATTAATAAACAGGGCCCAGTTCGATGCAGACAAATAGAACATGTTCACGCATTGTCTGTTTCAGCTAAACAAAATAAGTGCAGTCATTTGCTGATTTATTTCTCAAGGCACTACCTTGATCAATCAAAGTCAGACTATTGGTTAAATTTCAAAGAATGCTGGACAGTTAACAGTCTGTCACCATGAATTATTACGGTCTCCTTGGCAATACCCCAACCAATCAATTAGCATTCATACCAGTATAAATTTGTTTCCCTATCTTGTTATTCTTGTGAATTGTGAAGATGGGTACAAGACAAAAAGCTTTCCACAATACTTTGTGAGGTGTGGGAAAAAGTGTAGAAGTTAAAATAAAATCCAGAGGTTGTGCAGGATTCTTAATTTTTTTATTTTTTCAATGGATTTGAATGTTTCTGGCAAGGTCCTTGCAAAGGTGATGGTGAGCTGTCTCCTTGAAATGCTGTAATCCATGTAGTATACCTACAGTTATGTTAAAGAGGGATTTCCAAGATTTTGTTCCTGGAACAGGAAAGGAATGGCAATATAGTTCCAAGTCAGGATAATTTTTGGCTTGAAGGGGAAACTGCAGTTGATGGGGTTCTAATGGAAGTTGCTGTTGATTTTGGTGCATCTTGTATTTGGGGCAGCATGGTGGCATTGTGGTTAGCACTGCTGCCCCACAGCACCAGGGACCTGGGTTCAATTCCAACCTCAGTGATTGTGTGGAGCTTGAATGTTCTCCCCATGTTTGCGTGGATTTTCTCTAGTTTCCTCCCATAGTCTAAAGGTGTGTGGGTTAGTTTGGTCATACTAAATTGCCCCTTAGTGTCAGGGTGACTAGCAGGATAAATATGTTACAGGGATAAGGCCTCAGTGTGATTGCTAGTGCAGGCTCAAAGGGCCAAATGGTGCCCTCCTACACTGTTGGGATTCTATGGTACATATTGCTGCCGCTGAATGCCAGTAATGGGAATGAATGTTTTAGGTAGTAGATAGAGTGCCAACAATTGCACTGCTTTATCTTGGTGTCAAGTCATTGGGTGTTGTTGGAGCTGCATTTATACAGGCAAGTGCAGAATATTCCATGTACACTCTTGATTTGTGCCTTATAGATAGTGGAAAACTTTGTGGAGTTAGGGTGTGACTTAACTTCGTGTTATTGAACCAGCAATAGCTCGTACAGAACCAGCAGAATAACTAGGAGAACAATGAGAATATCAAACAATCCTTGATATGTTTTATACATTGAGCAGTATCTTATTTTCTTTCATCATAAAACAGATTTAGATTGCAAATTTACTTTTTAATTCATTGTACCATTTTGGGAAATGTAGCCACAGTGGATACATTATGGATTGAAAATCTATAATGTAATCTTTAACATCACTTCAGTTCTATGGTGCCATCTTTTAAGAGTTGTGAAATCTAGTCAGACTTTGACAAGGGCTACTTTCCACTCACTAAGAAATATAAGTGAGAATAAAATTAGTTTTCACAGGAAGATTAACAAAGGAAACATTGCTACCAATTTTCACTGTAACTTTTGTTTTTTTTGTGCTTGGCCAACTTGTTGTAATACATGATTCTCTTAACAATGATGTGGCTATGCATGCGCAGATCTTGAAGGAGTCATTTCTGTTTGTTTCCTTTGTGACATATTCCCAATTGCTGGTCCGTCTTGCATCCCTACAGCTTAAAGGGAATGTTGTTTGATTGACATATCATACGTGGATCACATATGTTTCTGTAGTCAGCAGCAGTCATCATATTGCAGTGCTCATAAAATCAAAGACGTTCTCCAAATCTAATTTCACCACTACTTTTGATGGTTTGCCAGTTTATACAAAAATAATAATTCCATACAAAATGCCACCTACATCAAAAAGAAATCAAGTGTTTTGTTATCAGGTTGTTGCATTTAAGTTTCTTGGCAGTTTCTCTTTTGTGGGATTGGGAAGGGTAAGCTTGGACACAAAGATACTGACAATGCTTTAATGATGTGACTGGCAGTGCTCTATTATGGTAATAAAACTATTCATTTGTACCATTGTTTATTGGTTTGTTATGGATGGGGACCGGCAAAGTGGGTGGTTGCAACATTGCTCCCTTTTTCATTCATACAGTAAAGGAGGGACAAAAAAAAAGTGCAGAGACTACAGAGAAATGAATGGTGCCTCATAAAGGTTCCAGCGTCTAAAATAAAAGTCTAATGAGATATTTGTTTACTGAGGTCAGTGGATTGAAAACTGATGCTGTATAATTTAATTTTCCTGAGAGACACGTGCAGCAGGTCTTGCAGGTGATGGTACAGACTTCCAGTAGAAACAGTGTAGATGAGGCCAGGCATTCAACATGGGCAGACTCCCTTTTCTGCGATGTTGCTAGTTAGATGGTAAAATGGCAGTCTGAACTTGTGATTCCACAAGGCAATATTACTTGCTTCACAAGCAAGGGATCCATGTCACATGATACCCATCTCTCCACATTGTCTTTAATGTGTATTCCTCATTTGGGTCCTCAAGGTTCTTAAATGACCCAACCGTTGAGAATTGAAAGGATAGTTGTGGGACCCTTTGCCCTAGCAGATGAGTAGACTGTGGTTGGTCAAGCTGGGTTATGAAATGCAGATTATCTTTGTATAGTTCTTTGAATTTGGTCTTTGCAACCCACAAGTGGGTCATTAGTATTTCTTCAGGGAAAATAAGGTGCACATTTTTTCAAAACTGCCAGGCAGCCCCTTTTATTAAATGGTCACATACAGGCATGGATTCAGCCGTTTTAAAAGATCTTTGTCTGGATCTTAATATTGAAATAGCTGCGAGGATATCTATTTATATTTTATAAAAGCATCAATGAAATCTTTGTCCCCTCACAGTTAGTATTATGTATTATCAACAGTATATAAATGTGGTTAAATTGTATTAAGAAATAATTATAAGTAAGTTTGCTTTTACAAGCTGGCATTTGCAATACTTTCATTCCTCCTCTCTCTCCTTCCCCTTGAGAAACACGATTCTGGTGATATCCTCTGTCTTTCTGATGGGAAATATTTCATCAGTTTTAATCTGGACGATTTGCAACTTCTTCCAGGAGAACCAAAGTTAAGGACCCATCTCAAACTCTGCTGTCATGGATTCTTTCCTCTACGTTCTGACTAGTCGCATAGTTTGAACCTGGTCTGCAGATTATATCTTTCAGTCTTGCTCAAAATTAAAATTGCATTCTATCCTCACCAATGCTACTTGAGTTTCCATAGCATCACCCAACTCTGCCTCTAGCCCTACATTATAAAGAACGAAAAATGACGGCAGAAGAACAGGCCTTTCAGCCCTCCAAGCCTGCGCTCACCATGCTGCCCGACTGAACTAAAACCCCCTATTCTCCTGGGGACCATATCACTCTATTCCCATCCTATTCATGTATTTGTCAAGATGCCCCTTAAAAGTCACTATTGTAGCTACTTCCAATATCTCCCCTGGTAGCAAGTTCCAGGCACCCACCACCCTCTGTGTAAAAAAAAAAAGGAAATTGCCTAGTATATCTCCTTTTAAACCTTAACTCTTGCACCTTAAACCAATGCCTCTTAGTCTCTTAATAATTGACTCTTCTACCTTGGGGAAAAACCTTCTGACTATTTACTCTGTCCATGCCAGTCATAATCTTGTAGATTTCTATCAGGTCATCTCTCAACCTGTGTTGTTCCTGTGAGAACAAACCAAGTTTCTCCAACCCCTCCTTATAGCTAATACCCTCCAAACCAGGTAGCATCCTGCTAAATGTTTTCTGTACCCACTCCAAAGCCTCCACATCCTTCTGGTAGCATAGTAACCAGAATTGAACACTATATTTCCAGGGGGGCCTAACTAAGGTTCTATAAAGACTTAACAATTTTTAAGCTCAGTGCCCCGGCCAATGAAGGCAAGCAATTCCATCAAATTTTGTATCGTCCACAAACTTACTAATTAAACCAGATACATTTTCCTCCAAATCATTTAGATTACTGCAACCCTTAAATCAGCCCTCATCTTCCCAAGACTTAACTATTGGAGTGCTCTCCTTGCTGATTTCCTATTCTTTCCGCTTTAGAAACCAAACCTAGCCACTTGTATTTTGCTTTGATTATTCTTCCCTATCCTTGCTGATCTATATTTGTTTACTGACCCTCAACACATTTATATTTAAAATCTTTATCTATTAATTTCTTCATAATTGTGCCCATTCTTATCTCTAATCTGCTTTGGGCTTGTTCGTTTCTGAAACAATCTATTTTTCTCACTCTGAACTCTGCATTCTTTTACCAATGCTGATGGCAAAGTCTTGAACTATCTGGAGCTCATTTCCTGAATTTCTAATATTCATCTACCTTTATTACAAATCTCAAATATCTTTATCTAAACTGCTTATCACTTCCCCTGAAACTCACATTCTAGACTGTCATCGATCTGCTTCCATCAATTTATGAACTGCCAAGTTGTTGTCATTATTTGCCTCTCTTTTCTCATCCTGCCGAAATGAATTATCTCCACGTGGCTCCACAGGAAGTGCAGCTTGCTAGTGTTTCTTTGCTAATTCAGTGCCAGCTTCTGTGGCAACAACTTCCTTTTGGAGGCTATTTGGACTCAAATACAGCTTTTGTGTTAAAAGCATTCCATCTATTGCGATCAGTACATGTACCTTTAGAACATATTCCTATAACTTGTTCCTGTTCTATGCCATCTTTAAACTTTTGTATTCCTTGCGCACCTTCCTGTCATGGAGATTTGCTTGTGTTCGTCCTTGGCCAAAGAATTTATCCATTTTGTTTTTCTACCTACTGCACTGTTGTCCTTATCCCAGGCAATATACTGATCGCAATAGATGTATTTCACAACAACACAGAATATTGTTCTATTAATACTTCACATGCAATGTTCCCTGCTAACCAGCTTTATGTTTAATCTTCTGTGCTAACCAGTTTTATTTTCCAGTGCGTAGAAAAGTAAAACTGGTTAGCAGGGAAGATTAAACGTAAAGCTGGTTGGCAGGGAAGATCGCATGTGAAGAATTAATGGAATAATATTCTGCGTTGTCATGAAATAAGACAGTGAGGATCTAGGTAAATGAATAGTAGAGAGAGACAGAGTAGAGAAGATTCTTTTTTTCTCTCTTTTGATTGCACCCACTGATTTGCGCAGCAGGAGTTTCTGTTCTGTAGCTCAAGACGAGAAGTATTTTTACTTGCTTCTCGCCTCCCCCCCCCCCCCCCCCCCCCCCCCCCCCTCCCCACTGCCACCCAAACAAAGTCACTGCATCTAACTTGCTGATTAAATGATTCTAGAGTGTTTGCCTCCAGAATTCTACTGATAAAAAAACTATTGCAGTTGTTGGTTGAACTATATAAGGAAATACTTCCTTAAGTCCCAAATCACCAGTTAGCAGTTTGTTCATATATCTTAGAAAGAAGTCTCACAACACCAGGTTAAAATCCAACAAGTTTATTTGGAATCATGAGCTTTCGGAGCACTACTCCTTCAGCAGGTGAGTGTTAATAGTATCCCATCAATTGCGATCAGTATGTTAAAGGAGCAGCACTACGAAAGCTCATGATTCCGAATTAACTTGTTGGACTTCTTACTATGCCCACCTCAGTCCAATATCTCCTTCACGTGTAGTCTTCATGTGACTTGAAATACTGCCTTTGATTTGACTTAACCTTTTCTATTCAATCAAATGTATGAGGTTGCTTTGCATTTGTCTTTTAAATTGGTAAAAGAATTTTTTTAATCTTTCCATATAGTGTAATGTTTTGAATCAGCTTCTTGGCCCCTCTCTATGTTACTTCCATTGATTGGATGTTCCATTTGTGCCTTACCAAGGAAGGCAATGTTGCAGTGGTATTGTAACTGCACTAGTAATCAAGACCCAGGGTCGGAGTCCAACCACAGTGATAGTAAAGTTTGAATCCAGTTTTTAAAAAAAAATCTTGAACGTATTTGGTTCATTAAAATCCTTTTAAGGAAGGAAATCTGCTGTCTGCTCTACATGTGGATCCACATTTAAAATGTAATTGACTCTTAAAAATTACCTGGGATGGTCAATAACTGATGCCCGCCCACATCCCAATAAATTAATATATATATTCAGTTCAAAATATGTATTTCTGTTTCATCAAAGTTTTAAATTTTGATATAAATTTATAAGAAACAAGACATCTTAGTGGACCTTCTATTTTTTCCTTTCCCAGCAGTTGTGTGTGATGCTTCTTGTAATCACGCTGAAATTATTGTTTATATGCTCACCAAAATGCACCAGTACTATTCATTTCCATCTGAGGATTGTTTTAGCCCAAATTATGTTAAATTTAATTATGTCATGGTTAATGTCACTGTGGATTTTTAAAAAAAAATCATTTTACAGGATATGGACGTCACTGACTACACCAGCGTTTATTGCCCATTCCCTAGTTGCCCTTCAGAAGGTGGTGGTGAGCTGCCTTCTTAAACAGCCTGCAATGCTACTTTCTCTGTTGTTGTTATGCATCACTTGCTATTACCAAATAAAACTGCTTTTCCTGGAAGCCAGTCATGTGTTACATGATGTGTATTGGCTCAGATTCTTCTTGGAAAATTCCAGTTTATAATGGGTTGGTAAAAATTCCCCTGAATTTTCTGTTTGAATTGATTTATCTTCCCTCTGCATACGATGCCCTTCCCTTTTCACTTTAATGCTTTGTTCCATACTTGCCATTTTCACTCCTGTTGTTCTATAAATTTCCAATCAGAATAATTTGTTGGGAAACATATTCTTTACCAGTGATGGGGCTCCCTGATGTGTTGAGTCACTTTGCCTTCATGCCTATCTGTTTGTATGTATAACTGTAAGAGATTAAACCTAGTCATTAAAACATACCTTTTCTTGCTTTCCTGCCAGTAACTGTTGCTATTTGTTAATGTTAGGGGACTACTATCTGACCTTGTTTTGAGATTAAACTTTTGAACCATATAAGGATGTTTCATATTTTGGATCACATTCATTTGCAGTTGATTTTGTTCATTCCACGTACCATTACTTTTTCTATTCACTGTATTGATATTTGAGTTGTTAAAGGTCCTTAAGAACAATTTGGGGAAACTGACCATTTTTTTTTATATATTTGATAGTGCCACACCCCAGCTAGTTAGTACAACTTCTCCAGCACAACAAGCAGAAAATGAAGCAAAGGCAAGTTCTTCTGTTAATGTAAATGAACTACAGCCCACCACTAGTATCCAGATACGGCTTGCGGATGGCGGACGCCTTGTTCAGAAGTTTAATCACACGCATAGGTAAGATAATGGTATACAGCATTTTTAAACTCATTCCCTATTTTCAGAAGGGAACTAATTGTCTTAGTGGCCTGTGTGTGCAAAGTGACCTAGTTATGCAATATTGGACATTTTTTGTTTCCTATGTCCTGGCAGTGGCACGAGTGCTATAAAAATGTTTACACTGATCTGGCTTCCATGCCTCATAGAAATCCTTGCAATAATGATAAAATGTGAAAGAAAATGTCATATTTCTCCACCTTCTCAGAAGAATGACTTTTTGTAGAGCACTAGAATCCCTACAGTGCAGAAGGAGGCCATTTGACCCACCGAGACTGCACAAACTTTCCGACAGAGCATTCTACTTGGGCCCTATCCTTGTAACCTCACATTTTTCCCACTAATTCCCTTAACCTATATATCCTTAGACACGAAGGGACAATTTAGCATTCCGATCAACCTAACCTGCACATCTTTGGACCATGGGAGGAAACCTACACAGACACGGAGAAAATGTGCAAACTCCACAAATCACCCAAAGCTGGGATTGAACCCAGGTCCCTGGCGCTGTGAGGCAGCAATGCCAACTACTGTGCCACCATGTCGCTCCAATTCACTTCATTTTTACTGAAGTTCAAGGCACGTCTTTCAGTACCTCATTTCAGGCATATAATTTAATGTAAATCTAGGCATGAATGTTGCGCTATTTCACCAAGGATATCATTTGACCATTCCCTCTTGAATTAAATTCAGAATATACCACAATATGTTTTCCGTTCTATCCCCTGAGGTCTGAGGCTGGTATGGAACATCTATCAGCATCTGAGCTAGCTAACACCTCCGAAAATATATTGTACTTCTGGCCATTTTAGTCTGTGTCCCAGTCCATGCATTTCACAAGCTTCAGCAAAACAGTATAATTCTTTGGCTTATTATTGAGATTGAACTCTCAGCAACTGTCCCTTCCCCTTTATTAAATGTCATTTGAGAATTGGAACGGTAATTGACCAAACTTAATTGTAAAATGCTGAATGAAGTATTCTCCAAGAGGTAGGCTTTTCATGTTTGGTTTCCAATGGAAGAATAACAACTGAATTTCTAAATGTAACAGTAATGCTTTTATTTCTCTGGAACTTAATCCAAGTTTTAAAATATTCACTTAAAAATTTTTATTCTTGTTTTCAAATTGCTCCATGTGCTGGCCCCATTGTAATCTCTTCCGTTCTGTAATCCTCAGATGTCTGCACTTCTTTAATTCTGGCCTCTCGAGCATTCCTAATTGGTGATCACACCTTTAATTGTCTAGGTCCTGAATTCCAGAATCCCTCCCTTAAACCTTTCTGCCCCTACATCTCGCTTTCTTTCTTTAAAAACAAGTTCTTTGAACAAGTTTTTAGTCACCAGCCTTAATATCTCCTAACACGACTTGGTGTCATTCTTTGTTTTATAATGCTTTTGTGAAGTAGCTTGATGTGTTATTATGTGATGGGTGCTATATAAATCAAAGTTGTTTTGAAATACAGTGATTCTTTCATGACAGCCATTTGTACAAGCAACAGCTCTCAAGTTTTCCATATTTCTATGACATAAATTGTGAGCAAACCTTGTTCCGGTATCTACTGTATCTTAGTGTAATGGAGTTTCTGGCTTCCACTTAAAAGCACTGGAATAATCCTTCATTTTGGTATCTCACAAAAGAACATTACCTGAACAATTTAGCACATACAATAGTGCACTGTAGTGTCAGCTTAGATTGTGTGCTTGCACCTTTCACTGTTTTCCAATACCTCCCCAATTGATCATTCTTTATGTCTTGAGTGTTAGAAGGTGAATATTTGCAGCCAATTCAGCCATTCTTCAAAGGTATTCGAACTGAACTCTTATCAATATCCTCACCCAACAACCAAAGAACTCCACTTTTCCAGCAGTAAACACTGGAAAACGGTCAGAAGAAACCAACTTCTCCTGCCACTTCATTTGAAATCAGCTAACAATGTATAAATCCTGATTTTTGCCCAAGTCAGTCAGTCATTCTTGGATTAAACTCATTGAGCCATCAAATGAGCAAATCCATTGGAAAGGAAACAAGTGCCTGATTTAGGCCAAATTTTGGACTTACTGATGTATCACAAACTATTTCAGGAGGTTGATCATTGTAGCACCCTTTCTTTAGAAATTTTAAGGAATTCAATCTGTGCGGAAAACCTGGGATTTGTTTTGAACATTTTTTTTTTGAGGAAAAGTAACTTTTTTTTCTTCTACAGTATTGAGGATATTCGACATTTTATTATTGATGCCCGACCAGCTCTGGCATATACTCCTTTTGTGCTGATGACCACTTTCCCTAGTAAAGAGCTGACAAACGAGAATGTGACCCTGAAAGAAGCCAATCTGCTGAATGCTGTAATAGTACAGAGGCTGAAATGAATGCACCTCTCCATCAAACTTCACGTTTGTGGAGTATTTGAACTGTTCGGACTTTGTTAGTTTAACTCACTGGTTGTGATAAATTGAAGAAAATGCTTTTAAATGAAACTGTTCACTCTTAGAGTTATTCAAGTAATAACATGTGAGCATTCAGTTACACAGCTTTAAGCGTGACTTTGTGATATAAACCTTAATTGCGTATTCTGATTTGTAATTTTTTTTGCAATTTTTAAGTGAAAATATTATACATTAAAGTTCCAATCCATAAATATAAGTTGATGCAATCCTACTGACTTCTATTTTCTTGTGACCATTGTTGTACTGGGGATGGGACTGTAGCTTGATTGAATTGCGTTCTAAAATTAATTTCAAATTTAAAACATTCTATGTTGTGAAATGGGTCATGTACCCAGCATTGTTCATTTTGTACTTTACTGCATCAAATGAATAATCTGAGCAGAGTGTTACTGTGAGTCTTATTTTCAGCCTGGATAATGACTTTCTTTGCTGCGTGGTGGAACAGTTTCCAAAAGTGTTTTTTTTAAGAACATTGCCTATTGTCCATCAAAGTTACTAGGAATTCAATATCAGCAAATAATTAGAATGCTTGTCCTTGTTCTCCTGTATCTATAATTAGCTCATACCAGAGAAACCATCTACTTATCTCATTAAGATTCTATGTCTTTCTTCATGTGTCAGATTCCACTTTGCTTTTAGATCCCAGTACCATTGTAATTTTTTTCAAAACTCCCTTTAAAAATAACCAGGAATGCTGTTTTGATCTGTGACAAACAATTTTATATTCCCAGTCACATTCCAAAGAATTTTCTTTTACATTGCCTCTTTATCATAAATGTTTGTCTTCTCTCTAAACATCAATTGAATAACCAAGTAACCTTTCATAATCTTAAACATCTTGAGTGGAATCGTGAACAGAATAGGTGACCAAAGTATGCCTAACCCTCTCTCCAACATAACTGAGATTTTGGATATGAAGTTTGTCTGTTGTCTGCATGTTCCACAGTTTGGAGTTATTGCTTTATTGTTGAAAACTTCCTTGATCGCCAAAGCATGTATGGCAATCTTCACTGCATCTGTCCATTTCTGATTAGAGAACAAAAACATCATTGTACTGTGATCTGTTGTATTAAGCAGTGTGTGCTGGCTAAAAGAGTCCTACTTTATTTTGATGCATGTGACAATAACAATTTACAAATTATAACACTTGGTAATGCCCAAGGTATTTCAGAGAGGTATTACAAAGCAGGACAGCACAGAATGGAGATGCACTTCATAGTGGGACTTTAAAAGAATTCTGGAAGAATTGGTGTAGCTGACATCATTGAAGATTTTGGCAGTGAGCTTAATTTTAATAAGTTTAAAGAGAGAGAGTTTCTACTGGTTTGTACTTGTATTACCACTGCTAAATATGCAAAATCAACCAAGTTATTGGAAAAGTTCAAGGAATTTTTTGATTTACATGTTTTTCCAGATTGGCCCGTTCCCATTAAAATTAACCAGAACTCCAGATTGAAGTAAGAAGATGATGAGGTTCTGCTGAATACACCCATTTGCAACTATTTGTGACGGCTTTCAAATTGAGATTTTTAAAGCCCTAAGTGCATGTGTTCAAGGCTTTTACATTAAAAAAATACTAAGACTGATGAGTGTACACCAATGAAACTAGTAAAATATTTGGTATAGTTTTTTTGTAAATGTTTATAAGGATTTAAAATCTGATCACTCAAATGGAGGATTGGACATTTATTTAAAAATTCTTTTTTTGTGATAAACAGATTTATTGCAGTATTTTCAAAATATATCAAAGAATAGTTTTAAAGATACAGAACACAATTGTTTATTACCCTGACTTGCACTGGTTCATAGAGTTTACATTTATGACTATGTAAAGGCAAAACTTAAACCATAACTTCACAGGAAAACAATACTATTGAATGTGCAATTTATGCTTATTTTACCATTTGTGCCCAAAGCTGAAACTATTTCAATGACTTTTATCCATTCTGGAGCTGAGAAAGTATATAATTAGCAACTGTTTGTTATAGGTGCTGTAGGCAAGAGTAACTTTGTTTCATTTCTGATTTGTTTTCCTGATTTATTTTTACTATTTGTAAAATTACCCTTCTCAGAGAAACTTGAATTTATATAGTGCCTGATCACGTGGGAAGTCATAAACCACATTATATTTTAAAAACAATTCATTCAGATATAATCACTGTTTTGTAAGCAAACCTGACAGCTAACTCAATAGCTTTAAGGAGAGCAACAATGAGCTGTGTGTTGAAATGTTTGGTAATGATTACCAGGCCATGCACCTCAAGGAAGGTTCTTAAAAGGCAACTTTAAATCCTAGTGAATGTGCCCTCACTAGCTCTACTCAGTCATTTTATTTAGGCAAAATGGAAATTGTTGCATAATACTTAATACCTCAAAAGTAATGAAGCAGAACTCATATATATACATCAACTCACCCAGTGCAAAGGGGATTAGGGAAAGAGGAAGACTGTTTTGCAAGTCTGCTCCTGGACTTGGCTAAGTTGGTTATCAACAGGTTCAGGGAGTCCTCCAACCTGACTGTCTGCCTTCTACTGTTATTATATTTGAAGCTAGGCAGCCGTGGGGAAGGAGTATGTAGTATCTAGCAATACCCGCCAGGTCTTTTATGATCAGTTGGGGGCGCTGGGGCTGGAGTGCATCATCACTCCTAGAAATGACATTTTTGTTTAGTTTTAAGTTTCCTTTGAGGTTCTGAGTTTGTTTTGTTAGTGACCCACCAGGAGTTTTTACTCTTCTATCATTTTGATTTTTGCTTTCTCAAAAAGAATATATTATTTGAAAATGAACCAGAGATAATGAGGAAATTTTTCTTGCACAAATGATCGTGTAAGCATCCATCTGGAAGTGTTTGGAAATTAAACAGTTTGAGATATCATAATTGTAGCATAGAATGGGAAGAAATGTGACTGTAGACAAATAGTTCCCAAAGATTTTTAACCATAGGTTTTTCTTTGTGGCTGAATCTGTTGTCAATTGATCATTTTTAGTCAACGATTCAATTTTATGTTGACGATCAAGATGATAGAGGCAAAGTGTACGGGACTTTATTTCATCTAGCAATTCCCGTGTTCTTGATGCAATTCTTCATGGGTAGTATTAGGATGAAAATATATTATCAATAACAATTCTAAATATCAAAACTAAGAAAACTTTTCTTTGTGTGGCCTTTCTTTATTCGTTAGAAACCTCGGTTCACTTAAATGGGTGGTTGTGAATTTAAATCATTGCATGGAAAGATGTCGTCATTTTCTGGCATTAGTCCACAAATTAGAATGAAATAGCATGGGAGATGGCCTGCTTTTTGGGCAGTGTTCATGGGCTGAAGCCTTAGTAAAGCTATCTAATTTAATCTGATTCCTCTACTATTTCCCATGACCCTGTAACTGTGAAGTACTTATCCAAATCACTTTTGAATGTTACTGTTGAATTGGCTAACAAACACTTTCAGCTATTTTGTTTTCAAGTTCATAACTTATGTTTTTTTTAAAAAAGTTTTCTTATGCGCATCATTGTAAATCTGTGTCCTCCGTTTGGTGCTAAATAAGTAAGAAATGCAAGCAGTCAGCATTCACCATCCTGAGAGTCAGTGCCTAATGCACAGCTGATGACTTTTGCACTCCAGCTGCCATTTCATGCTCAAGTGACCATTAAATGGCAGTGTTAAGGACTTCCATCTGCCACTGGAAGTCTAGATCGACCAACAACTCTTCAACCTGGTCAGGCACAGCACTGCAGTGGCCAGAAGTGATACTGCAGTATTCTGCCTGGGACAAAGTCCCGAAGGGGTAAAGAGAGAGGGACCTAGAACTCCAATATCCCAGAAGAGAGGGCATCCCAAATCTTGAGAGGTCATTCAGAGAGAGCCACACTCCTGTCGAGATGGGGAAAGGTGGAAATATATGTTTCCCACTTTACTTGTACCTGTCAGCCTAAACGTTGACTTAATGGCCATTGAGGGCCTTAATAGATGGATGGATGGGTTGACTTACCCTTCCTGGCATAAAATTGCATCTGAGTTTGGAGAGGTGGATTTCTGGAGAGAATCCTGTCTGTTCAATTTTATGTTCCCACCTCCTGAGAACCTCCCACATTGGGAAGAATGTAGAATTCTGCCCAAGGAATCTGTGGGAAGACTGGAAAAATGGGCACAAACAAAGCAAAAGAAGTTAATACAGAAAAGTATGAAGTGATACATTTTAAATGATGTAATGTACAGGACATGCAGGAACAGAGACACCTAGTGGTGTATGTGACAATATAATAAAAGCAAAATAATAAGAATGCTGGAATCTGAAACAATTAGAAAATGCTGGAAATCCTCAGCAGATCTGACGGCATCTATAGGGAAAGAATAGAGTCAGTGTTTCAAGTCTTGATGATCCTTCAGAGCTGAGAGCAAAGAGACTAAATTCCATTGGAGCGAAGAGCAGTACTTCTTCTGGATAGACATTCCTATAAGAGAAGTGGCAGTGAGTTAAATACTAGGATGAAAGCGAAATACTGCAAATGTTGGGATCTGAAACAAAAACAGAAAATGCTGGAAAATCTGCTGTCAGACCTGAGATTTTCCAGCATTTTCTGTTTTTGTTTCAGTTTCCAGCATCCACATTTTTTTCTTGCTTTTACCGTAAGTAAAGTTTATTTATTAGTCATAGGTAAGACTTACATTAACACCAATGAAGTTACTGTGAAATTCCCCTAGTCACCACAGACTGGTGCCTGTTTGGATCAATGCATCTAACCAGCACATCTTTCAAAACATAGGATGAAATCGGAGCACTGAGGAAACACACGCAGATATAGGGAGAATGTACGATCTGCACACAGGCAGTAACCCAAATTAGAAATCGAACCCAGATCCCTGGTGCTATAAGTGCTAATCACTGTGCCACCGTGCTGCTTGTTTAACTCTGCCACTTCTCTTCTAGGAATGTTTACCCTGAAGAAATACTGCTCTTTTCTCTGACAGAATTTATTCTCTTTGCTCTCAATTCTGACGAAAGATCATCTAGACTCAATATTGGCTCTATTCTGCCACAGATCTGGTGTGTAATAAATTCTTTTAGGTGGCAAGACAGGTATTTAAGAAACATGGGATCTTTTATTTATAAAAACAAGGAAGTAACATCAAACCTTTATAAAACACAGGTTAAATGTGCTCACTTCTGGACACTGCTTAGGAGTGATTTTAAGATTTTGGTGAAGATGCAAAAGAGATTTATTAGAAATTGGAATTGTTTTTTTAATTAATTTGTGGGATACAGGCATTACTGGCTGGCCAGTATTTATTGCCCATCTCTTGTGGCCCATGAGAAGATGGTGGTGAGCCACCTTCTTGAATCACTGCAGTCCATGTGCTGTGGGCTGACCCATAATGCTGTTAGGGAGGGAATTTCAGGTATGTGGTGCATCAGTTATGTAGAGACTGGAGAAGCTGACGTTTTTCTTGCAGCAGAAAGACTTGGGGGATATTTGATTTTCCACTGCAGAAAGACTTAGGGGATATTTAAATTTTCCACTGCAGAACCAGAGGAAACAGATTTAAGGTGATTTGCAAAACAACCAGAGGTGACACAAGGGAACTTTTACACAGCAAGTTATGATCATAAAAGCGTTTGAAAGCCAATTCAACAGTCATATTAGTAGGGAAATAAATTGCAGAGTTATGGGGAAGCAGGAAGGAAGTGGGACTTATTTGATAGTGTTACCAAGAAATCTTACTGTACTACATCATTCTATGGTTTTATTTAGTAATTTGTGGGCTAGGACCAGAAAATGACCATGATGCTGACTGGTTCTGGTCTCTTGTTATTGTAAATTTTAATTGGTTCATCAATGACAACTGTGCTATCAGGTGCTCTGGTCATAGCCTCTGGAATTTTTTTAAAATCTCTCTACCCCTCCTTCTTTAAGGTACTCTTTAAAATCTAGTTTTGAATTTTGTGAAGTGTTGTATTTTGGAAAGTCAAATCCAGGTAGGACTTCCATGGCAAATGGTAGGACCTTGGAATTCGGTGCTCATTTCCCCGAAGATGAAGTCACAGGGAGATAGGGCAATGTAGAAGGCTTTTGGCATGCCAGATTTCATCAGTTAGGGCATTGAGTATACAAGTTGGGAAGTTATATTGCAATTGTACAGAACACTGTTGAGGCTGCATCTGGAGTATTGTGTTCAGTTTTGGTCACCTTGCTATAGTAAAGATGTTATTAAACTGGAGAGAGTGCAGAAGAGATTTACAAGAATGTTGCCAGGACTCAAGGGACTGATAGGAAGAGATTGGACATGCTAGGACCTTTCTCTTTGAGCTTAGAAAACGTGAGGGGTGATCTTATAGAGGTATATAAGATCATGAGAGGCATGTATAGGGTGAATGCATTTAGTCTTTTTTCCAGGGTTGGGGAATTGAGAACTAGAGAGCATAGGTTTAAATTAAGAAGGGAAAGAGGAGCAACGTTTTTACACAGAGGGTGTTATGTATGTGGAATGAGTTGCCAGAGAAAGTTGTTGAGACAGGGACATTGACAACATTTAAAAGGCATTTAGACAGATATGTGGCTAGGAAGGGTTTACAGGGATATACATCAAATGCAGTCAAATGGGGTTAGCTCAGGTGGGCACTTTGGTTGGCATGGACCATTTTGGACAGAAGGGCCTCTCTCCGTGCTGTAGATTCTATTACCATGTTTTGGTGATTTATTATATCTCTAAGGCATAGGGACAGAAAAAGGCCAATCAGTCCATTGAGTATGCTCTGCCATTCAATTAGATCATGACTGATTTGATAGTCTTCAACCCCACTCTCCTGCCTTATCCCCATAACCCTTGATTCCCTTATTAAAAATCTTTCTATCCTAAACTTGAACATATTTAATGACTCAGCCTCTACAACTCTCTGCAGTAAAGGATTCCACAAATTCACTACCCTCTGGGAGCAGAAATTCCTTCTCATCTGTTTTGAATGGGCAACCTCTTACTCTGAGATGATATCTTCTGGTCCTTAGCTCTCCACAAGGGGAAACAATCCCTCAGCATCTATCCTGGCAAGTCCCTGAGAATCGTGTATGTCTCAGGAAGTCACCTCTCATTTTTCTAAACTCCAATGAGTACAAGCCTACCTTTCAACTTCTCCTCAGAAGAAAATCCCTCCAAAGCTGGAATCAACTAGCGAATCTTCTCTGGGCTGCTTCCAAAACCAGTATATCTTTCTTCAGATAAGGAGACCAAAACTGTTCACAGTATTCCAAGTGTGGTCAAAGTGTATTCCACAGTATTTCAAGTGTGTAGTTTAAGCAAGACTTCCTTATTTTTACACTCCATTCCCAAGGCCAACATTCCATTTGCCTTCTCAATTATTTGCTGAATTTGCATTCTTGTTTTTTGTGCACGTGGATCCCCAAGTCCCTCTATGCTGTAGCTTTCTCCAGTCTTTAAATATTCAGCTCCTTTATTCTTCCTACTAAAGTGCATAATTTCACATTTTCCTATGTTATATTCCACCTGCCAAGTTTTTACCCACCCGCCCAACCTGTTTATATCCCTCTGTAGGCTCTTTGTGTCACTGTCACCATTTGCCTTCCATCAATTTTTGTGTCATCCACAAACTTGCCAATCGTATATCTCCTTATGTGGCTCAGTTTGAAAAACCTCTGGTGAAACATCTTGGGATGTTTTATTTATGTTAAAGACTCAATACAAATGCAAGTTTTTGTTGTAGTAGTAGACACTGTGGGACATTTGCTACATAATCAATGGAGATGCTGGATTTCTTTTTATTCCAATTCAATCAAATCAAGTCCAATTCAGAGTCTCAACAAGTTGAGACATTCCCGATCCAAGCTGACAAGACAGGGCTCTCACCTCCTGTTTTGGGCTTGATCTACATGTTCTGAGTTGATTGGAGTAGGCATAGCTCCTCCTCCAAGGCTTGATCTCATTTTCACCTCAGCCAAAAGGCCAAGATGCTGCTTTGAAAAATTGCTTCAAATGAAGCTAAAAGGCAATCTAATGACTTCCACCAAGTGTAGCATGTTGATATGACACATGATCTTAGCCAAAAGGTGGAGATGCTGGATTATCAAGTTTGAGAACTTTCATTCTCCTTTTGATAGCACTTACGATAGATTATTCTAGTGCCACTGCATAAACTCTGTTACTTTATTGAACTAATTGAAACATGTCCTACTCCAGGATCAAGCAAAATGACTACAGAAGTCCAAGTAAAGAACAATTCAACATCACACTGGTGTAATTGGTTGAAGCTAAACTAATCATACATTATGGTGCAGTACATTCATAGAAACAAGAAGCAGGAGTAGGTCATTTGGCTCTTTGAGCCTGCTCTGCCATTCATTTTCATCATGGCTGATCATCAAATTCAATATCCTGATCCTGCCTTCCCCACTCTCCCATTCCTTTATCCATTTAGCTCCAAGAGCAATATCTAACTTCCTGAAGGAAGTGTTAGAGCTTGTAGTTAGCATTGAAACTGATAAATCTCTGGGGCCTGATGGCATTTATCCGAGGCTGCTTAGGGAGGTGTGAGGTGAAATTGCTGGGCCTCTGACGCAAATCTTTGTCTCTTCTTTGGACACAGGTGAGGTGTCAGAGGGCTGGAGAATAGCTAATGTTGTACCGTTGTTTAAAAAGGGTAGTAGGGATAACCCTGGAAATTACAGGCCGGTGAGTTTGACGTCAGTGGTAGGGAAGCTGTTGGAGGGGATTCTTAGAGATAGGATGTATAGGCACTTAGAGCATTGCGATCTGATTAGGGATACACAGCACGGCTTTGTTAAGGGGAGGTCGTGCCTTACAAATCTGGTAGAATTTTTTGAGGAGGTGACGAAAACGGTGGACGAAGGGCGAGCCGTTCATGTCGTCTATATGGATTTCAGTAAGGCATTTGACAAAGTCCCTTGGGGGAGGTTAGTTGAAAAGGTCAAGGCTAATGGGATACAAGGACAGGTAGCCAGATGGATAAGTAACTGGCTTAGTAATAGGAGACAGAGAGTAATAGTGGAAGGGTGTTTTTCTAGCTGGAGGTTGGTCACTAGTGGTGTGCCTCAGGGCTCGGTACTGGGACCTCTTCTATTTGTAATATATATATAAATGACTTGGAAGAGAGAGTAATTGGAGTGATCAGCAAGTTTGCAGACGATACAAAGATGGTTGGACTTGCGGATAGCGAGGAGCATTGTCAGGCGATGCAGCAGGACGTAGATAGGCTGGTAGCTTGGGCAGATAGATGGCAGATGGAATTCAATCCTGATAAATGCGAGGTGATGCATTTCGGGAGAAAGAATGTAGGGAGGAGGTATATGATAAAGGGTAGACCTATTAAGAATATAGAAATGCAGAGGGACCTGGGAGTGCAGGTGAACAAGTCTCTGAAGGTGGCAGAGCAGGTGGAGAAGGTTGTGAAGAAAGCATATGATATGCTAGCCTTTATAGGAAGGGGTGTAGAGTACAAGAGCTGGCCTTTAATGTTGCAGTTGTATAAAACGTTAGTTAGACCTCATTTGGAATACTGCATCCAGTTCTGGTTGCCCTACTACCAGAAGGACGTGGAGACTCTGGAAAGAGTGCAGAGGAGGTTTACCGGGATGCTGCCTGGTATGAAAGGTCTGAGTTACGAGGAAAGGTTAGGCAAATTGGGGCTGTTTTCCTTAGAGAGACGCAGAGGAGATCTAATAGAGGTGTACAAGATTATGAGGGGTATAGATAGAGTAAACAGGGTTAAGCTTTTTCCTAGGATGGACTTGAATAGCTCAAGGGGTCACGGGCTTAGGGTGAGGGGGGTAAGGTATAATTTGGATGCTAGAAGGAGTTTTCTCACACAGACGGTGGTGGGAGTATGGAATGCGCTGCCAAGTAAAGTGGTGGAGGCAGGTACTCTGGAGTTATTTACGAGATACTTAGATGGGCACATGAACAGAATGGGAATGGAGGGGTATAGAAAACTGATTTAAAATAGGGATCATGAGCCTTGGAAGTCCCTGGGAAGTGTATAAATAGACGATGATATTGATGTACTTGTTTTTTATCCTACAGGTGCTTTGGTCCACCTTGTTGTCTAACAAGGGGCATACACGTGATGAGTCGTGAGAGGGCTGCTCTTGGATTTTTCGAGAGTATCCTAGTGCTTCACGTCGCTAGTGTACGTTTGACCTGGACCATTTGATGGGCAACACGACAGCTCAGTGACTATCGCTGTGCTGTTCAGATATATGGATTTGACCCTGTGTCTGTGGGAGTTTGCACATTCTCCCTATGCTTGTGTGGATTTTCTCCAGGTGCTCCGGTTTCCTCCCACATCCCAAAAATGTACTCTTAGGCTAATTGGCAGAACAAATTCTCCCTAAATTGTCTCAGATTTAGTTTCAATGCATAGATCTATAAACATAGACAGGGATCACGGGCAGAGGTGGGAACATTGGGTTGGCGGTGCGGGCTCATTGGGCCGAAGGGCCTGTTTCCCGTGCTGTTTTGTTCTTTGTTTAAATCATAGAACATAGAACATTACAGTGCAGAACAGGCCCTTCGGCCCGCGATGTTGCGCCGACCAATTAAGAAAAAGCAATGACCTTCTAACCTAAACCATTCCCTTTTCATCCATAAACCTATCCACAGATCTCTTAAACGCCCCCAAACTTGGCGCATCTACAACTGCAGCAGGCAGGGCATTCCATACCCTTACCACCCTCTGGGTAAAGAAACTACCTCTGACATCCATCCTATAACTACCACCCCTTAATTTAAAGCTATGTCCCCTCATGCTAGCTTTCTCCATCCGAGGAAAAAGACTATCACTGTCCACCCTATCTAAACCTCTAATCATCTTGTATGTGATTATTGAGAACAATGATTTGTTCTCAACTACATTCTGCAGTAGTGAATTCTACAGATTTGCCACCCTTTGGGTAAAGAAATGTCTCCTCCTCTCCCCTTATCCTCAAACTATGACCCCTGGATCTAGACTTTCCCACCGTCGGGAAAAAGATACAAAAGTCTGATGTCACATACCAAAGGAAACAAAAACACTTTCTTCCCTGCTGCATCAGACTTTTGAATGGATCTATCTTGCATTAAGTTGATATTTTGCTATACCCTAGCTATTTGCTGAGTACATTCTGTACTCTCTCCTTTCCTTCTCTATGAACGGTATACTTTGCAAGAAATAATACCTTTCACTATAAACTAATACATGTGACAACAATAAATCAAGTCAAATCATCGGAACATTCTTTCTGAATCAACTTAATAAAACCCTGTAAGAATTTTATACATTTCAATGAGATCTCGTCTCACTCTTCCAAACTCTAGTGAATATAATCCTAACGATTTAGTCTCTCCTCAGGTTCTCTGTATTAAATTGGTGCTTTGGTATGTGCTTGATATTTGGGAATACCCGGTAAATGAATGGGGCTCATCAGGAATCTTCGGGTTGTAATAAATGAAACAGCCGACTAGAGGCGCAGTTGCACTGTGTATTTAAAGTGACAAATTATACGCTGCTGTACATTATTAATATCAACATTCAAACGAAACGCGCAAAATGTTCGACTGGTATCTTCTTATTAAAATGCACTTTTCTAGTTGGTGTGTAAAATAAACTTGAGCAAGACTTTAAAGAGGAAGTTGGATCTGGAGTAAGTGGGGGATCTCAGCTCCACCCTTGATGTGTGAAATAGACAGACAGAACAGACAGACAAACAGAGCAGAAACATCCGGACTGGACGGCAGTAACGGAGTCGCTCTAAGCCCCGGACTCGCCAGCACCAGCTCGGAGGGTGGGCTTTGCTTCCTCCCCATCCCTCCCCTCCCCTCCCCCGGCGGCTCAGTGACGCTGCTCTGGTCGCGGCTCGATCACAATCCTCAGCCGTGTGACGAGGCGACGCCTGTGCCTGAAGCCGGTGGGAAGAGACGAGCCAGTCCTCTCGGCTGCGGGATGGGGTCTGAAGATCGGAGCGTCGTCGACAAGTTGCTGGAGAGGGAGGAGGAGGAAGAGGACTCCCCTCAACCCGGGGGCTCAGTGCGTGTCCTACAGGTGAGGGGAGGAAAAGAAAACAACATGTGAACATAACCAGCTCCTGTATTAGAGTGAAAAGCGGAACTGAAAATTTAAACCGAGAAAATGCATGCAAATGCCCATCTTCTAAGAGAGATAATAGATAGCTGACCTTCCACAATACAGAGGTTTTGTGCTAATTCAAGCTCCTTCAGCGTTAATCCACAAAAAAATTAATTCATTTCAAAAAATTAAGCTAAGCAGCTGAAGCATTGAAACAAGACACAAGTCTGTTTGAAATTTAGCGAGTGACGTTGTCATTAGATCAGTGTGAGCAGTAACTAGGGCAACAGGTGATATACAATTTACTTTAGTATTTTCTCAGGGCCGTGTGTATGAGTTGACTTGGAGTGAGACCAGGAATGGACTTGACTCTGTGAAGCATTTCATAATGAAATAATAACAAGTCTCCAACATCAGATTAAAGTCCAGCAGGGGACTTTGAGGGGACACAAGTTAAAAGTGAGGGATGGGAGGTTGAGGAGGGACTTGAGGAAAAACATTTTTACTCAGAAGATGGTGATGGCTGGAATATGCTGCTTGGGAGGGTGGTGCAGGCGGGATACCTCACATTCTTTTAAGAAGTATCTGGATGAATACTCGGCATGCCATAACATTCAAGGCTGGGGAACCAAGTGCTGGCAAGTGGGATTAGATGGGCAGATCAAGGCATTTCATGTGTTGGTGCAAGTTCGATGGGCCGCAAGGTCTCTTCTGCATTGTAGTATTCTGTGATTTGGAATCGTGAGCTTTTGGAGCATTGTTCCTTCATCAGGTGGAGCCTCACTCCATCTGATGAAGGAGCATTGCTCCGAAAGTTCATGATACCAAATAAATGTATTGGACTTTTAATCTGGTGTTTGTTGTGAGATTTTACTGTGTGCATCTCAGTCCAATGCAGGCATTGCCACATCGTAGTGAAATAGCCCAGTGCTTGTCAAACTTAGTTTTGTTTGTAGGACTCTTAGGGTTTCAACTTGATTATTAATTAAGGACTCTTCCCACTCTTCTCCCACCCTCCAAACATTACAATCTTCAAATCTTACAAATGTAAAGAGTAATTTAATAATACTCTTTTCAACGAAGATGAACTTGCTCCCTTGATACTAATGGGTTGACATGGTTACTTTTGGGTTCCTTCTGATGCTGCTAAACACACGTTCCCTCTGTCCACCAGTCCACCATACTGGTGAATATGTGGCAGTGGGACATAACTCCCAATCTCTCTGCACGTAGGGCTTACACTGAAGCTGCTGCTAACCACCCTTCACTGTAATACCTACCTGACTATAGTGCACTGAGCAGTTACTCACCTGTAGGACCATAAGACACAAGAGCGGAATTAGGCTACTTGGATCACCAAGTCTGCTCCACCGTTCAATCATTGCTGATATTTTTCTCAACCTCATTGCCCTGCCTTTTCCCCTTATCATTTAAGAACTTATTGATCTTTGTCTTAAAGTCACTCAATGACCTGGCCTCCAGTCTTCAGTGGCAAAGAGTTCCATAGATTCACCACTCTCAGCTGAAGAAATTCCTCTTCATCTCTGTTTTAAAACATTGTCCCTTTAGCCTGAGGTTCTGCCTGAGGTCTAGTTTTTCCTACTAGTTTAAACATCTTCTCCACATCCACTCTATTCAGGTCTTGCAGTATCCTATAAATTTAAATAAAATTCCCCCCTCATCCTTCTAAACTCCAACGAGTACAGACTGTAACTCATACGACAAGCTCTTCATTCCAGGGATCATTCTTGTGACCCTTCTCTGGACCCTTTAAGGTTAGCACATCCTTACTTAGATATGGGGCTCAAAACTGCTCATTATACTCCAAATGGGGTTTGGTCAGAGCCTTAAACAGCTTCAGAAGTGCATCCCTGCTGTTGTCTAGCTGCTAGACATGAATGCTAACGTTGCATTTGCCTCCCTAACTGCCAATTGAACCTGCACGTTAACCTGAAGAGAATGTTGAACAATGACTCCCAACTCCCTTTGTGTTTCTGGTTTCCTAAGTATTTTCCCATTTTGAAAATAGGCTATGCCTCCATTCCTCCTTCCAAAGTGCATAACCTCTTTTCCATAATGTATTCCATCTGCCACTACTTTGCCCAGTCTCCTAACCTGTCCAAGTCTTTCTGCAGCACTCCCCCCCCCCCCCCCGCTTCCTCACTACTACCTCTACATACCTTTACCTCTACATATCTTTGTATCATCTGCAAATTTAGCAACAGTGCCTTTAGTTCCTTCCTCCAAATCGTTAATGCATGTTGTGAAAAGCTTGATCCCAGCATTGACCCCTGAGACACACCAGGCGGTCATCCTGAAAAAGATCCCTTTATTCCCATCTCTGCCTGCTACCAGTCAACCAATCCAGTATCCATGCCAGGACCTTACCCTTAACACCATTGACACTTATTTAACAGTCCCCTATGCAGCACCTTGCCAAAGGTCTTATGGAAATCTAAATAAATCATATGCACGGTTCTCCTCTATTTGATTTCTGTGTTACCTTCTCAAAGAAAGTAGGGCAGCACTGCTCAATCAGTGTTTTATACTATCTTACAAACCTTTTGGAACGTGTCTGTGGGTTCAAAGGGACTGTGGCCCACTGTTTCAGAATACTGAGACGATTAACCATACTGTTTCTCTCTGAACACTACCGAACAAGAATAGCTATCGGGACAATGTACCAAAATGTTGTTGGTGATTGTGGAACAAGATCCTCCCACCAAGAGTCAGTACCTTTGCAATAGTAGGAAGAATAGAAAGGCAAATTAATATTATGCCTAGAATAATTTGGTCTTCATTCCTCTGTTTGATTCTACTTTTTAAGAGAAATCCTCTGCCCTCCCTCACAGACCTTTAACTCTTTTACTCTGTCCTCTCTCCACAGAAGGGCAATGGACGAGCACTTCCATTCTGCCGGAAGCTCTGCTTTGCTGTGGGAGGTGCACCATATCAAATGACAGGAAATGCTATTGGCTTCTTCCTCCAGATCTTCCTGCTGGATGTGGTTCAGGTAAGATCCATTCACACAAATCATTCCAGTCAGTTTCCAGGTTTGTAGTCGTTCTTCAGTGATGTCGTGAACTAGAGTCATAGAGACACACAGCCGGAACACAGGCCTTCGGCCCAACTCATCTTTGCTGATCAGGTTTCTTGTACTGAATTAGTCCCATTTGCCTATATATGGCTCATATCCCCGTAAACCTTTCCTATTCATGTACCCGTTCAAGTATATTTTAAATGTTGTAATTGTATCCACCTCTATCACCTCCTTTGACAACTCATCCCAGATGTGCATTACCCTCTGTGTGGAAAAAATCGTTCACGATGGCACAGTGGGTAACACTACTGCCTCACAGTGCCAGGGACCCAGGTTTGATTCTCAGTTTGGGTCACTGTCTGTGCAGAGTCTGCACGTTCACCCTGAGTGTGCGTGGGTTTCCTTTGGGTGCTTCAGTTTTCCTCCCACAGTGCAAAAAACATGCTGGTTAGGTGCATTGGCCATGTTAAATTCACCCTCAGTGTACTCAAACAGGTGTTGGAGTGTAACAGCTGGGGGATTTTCACAGTAACTTCATTGCAGTGTTAATGTAAGCATACTTGTTGCACTAATAAACTTTAAACTCATCTCAAACCTATGCCCTCTAGTTTTGGACTCCCCTACCCTGGGGAAAAGACCTTGCTATTCACTGTATCTGTGACCCTCATGATTTTATAAACCTTTATAAGGTCATCCCTCATCCTCCTATGCTCCAAGGAAATAAGTCCCAGCCAATCCAGCCTGTCTCTATAATTTCAGTCCTCCAGTCACAATAGCATCCTTGTAAATCCTTTTTGCATCTTTTCCAGTTTAATAATATCCTTCCTATAGTAGGACAAGTAGAATTGCACACAGTACTCCAAATGTGGCTTTAACTAGTGACCCAGAAGTAATGAATTCTGAATATTTTATGACAAATTAGGGAATAAAATTCACTAAATGTATTCAAATCTATGAAACTGTAGTTAAAGTCTCAAATAGTTCCCCAGTGTCCTTCAGGAATGGGAATTTGCTACTCCTAACCAGTTTGGTCTATTTGTGATTCTAATCTAGTAGAATGTAGTTGACTGTTAATACCCTCTAAAGTGACTTAAACCTGAGAGCTCTACACCACTTGGAGGGCTTGTTTCCTGTGTTGTATGGTTCTTTGTTCTTTGTAATATAATCTTATATCTAATATATATCTGACCATCATGTTGGTTGTCGGGAAATGGAAAAGGAAAAGTAAATGATCCTTCTCAGCCTACACCTGATATGCTAGCACCATAAGAAAGAGCAGTAGGAGTGGGTCATATGCCTTTTGAATGCCTGCACCAAGCAATAAAATTAAGACTGAACTTTGACCTCAACTTCATTTTCTTGCTCAATTTCCATTCCATCAATTAGTGTTCAAAGCTATTATTGATGTCAGTCTTAAATATAGTCGATAATTGACAATCCACAGCCCTGTTGGTTAGAGAATACTGAAGATTTACAACCCTCTGAGTGAAGCTGTTTGTCCTCATTTCAGTCCAAAATAACCATCTCCTCAACCTGATGCTGTGTCCTCGAGTTCTAGACTCCCTGATGAGTTGCAACAGCCACTTAGTATTGACTTTTCCAAACTGTTTTGGGATCTTGAGTTCCAATGAGATCACCCTCCTGCCTCGTTTTTATACATTCCAGAGGAAAAAAGTTCACTCTATCCAGTTGATCCTCCTAAGTCAGCCCTCTCATCCCAGGAGTCAAGAATCTGCTTTGAAACTTCCATGGATTCAGAGATCAAAACTATACACAGTACTCCAGATTCTCACAAAACCATGTACAGTTGCAGCAAGACTTCCTCACTTTTGTCCTGTAGCCCCCTTGCGATAAAAGCCAACAAATTGTTTGCCTTCCTAGTTGCTTGTTGGACCTGTTTGTTAACAATGTGTTTCACATACCAGGAACAGCAAATCAAACAGAGCATCACATTTCATAATTTCTCACAATTAAAGAATTTTTTTTTAAATTCTTCCAAAATGAATAAGCTCATATTTTCTCATATTATACTCCACTTGCCATCACCTTGTCCACTTGCTTAACCTATCAATGTTCCTCTCATCTTGCTTTTCCCATCTAGCTTTGTATCACTAGCAAACTTTGGGTATGTTGCACTCTGCTACTTTACCTAAGTCATTAATATGGATTGCAAATTGCTGACACCTTAGCACTGATCCCTGTGGTACCCCATTAGTAACGACAGTAACCTGCCAACTTGAAAATTACCCAATTATTCATAGTCTCTGTTTTATTTCTGGGCCTGGGCCTCTATCCCGTAACGCAATGTACGTACCTTGTTAATCCTCCTAAACTACATACCTTGGGATACTAGGGGCAAATTCGCATGGCCAATCAACCTAACCCGCACATCTTTGGACTGGGGGGAGGAACCAGAACATCCAGAGGACCCAGTAGGTCATGCAAGGCTGGAATTGAACCCAGTTCTCTGGCACTGTGAGGCACTTGTGTTAACCACTCTACCATTGTGCCACCTGAATATATTCTAAGTTAAATTCCTCACGCTGCTCAGGTACTGATTACTGTGAGATGATGCAGAGGGAGGGTAGATACATATCCATGGGAGGAACGCAGAAATTCTCTATCCTACCTAATAAGTTATCCAAACCCTAAGCCTTTTTTTCCCTTTCAAGTGCCACCTTATTGAATTCTTTTCATAATCCAAGTGTACCTATATCTAATGGATCTCCATTACCGTGCCAGTTGCTCTCATTTGTTAAATACAGTTTTCACGTAACCATGTTGACTTTGTCTAATCATATTTTTGGCCTTATGATTTTTTTTAAACTATGCTGTTACCACTTCCTCTTTCCACTCTGTAACAGCAGTATATACAGGATACATTGCAGCAACTCAATAGACTTTAATTAATAGCTTTTTTTTTAACTAGATGCATGTGTCGGATATTGGTAATGCTGTAGTTTGTAGTTTATTTGCTAACACTATAATGTGCAATAACAGGAGAGAATATATTTCAGTTATTTTCTTCTATGCTGTCATCAGGTTAATCTTTGTTTCCCATTTCCTCTGTTCCACTTTTGATAACCAGACTTTCGGCCGCTTATTAGCCTTTCCCATTGGAAATGAATCACTGAACCATCCACTTAAATGAATTCTGTTTCTCAAAGTCTTCATCGCAATTCTTCTGATTATATTTTCTTTTGTCACGTGTCCTATTTCTTGTACTTTCAGTTTTCTCCCTCTATATAGATTTCCACTGATTCTCAGCTTTCCTGAAAAATATTTTGAGCTGCCTTTAGCTTCGGGGTCACTTCCATATCTATTTCGCTGACCTCTCCTAGTCCTATAACAGTTTGAGATCTCTGCGCTCATACTCCGACCTCTTGTGATTTTTAATCATGGCCCCATTGGGAACCCTAACTTCAGCTGCCTGGACCCTATTCTGGAATCCTTTCTCTAAATCGGTGGCACAGTAGTTAATACTGCTGCATCACAACACAGGGACCTGGGTTCAATTCTGGCATCGGGTGACAGTGTGGAATTTGCATGTTCTTTCCATGTCTTCATGGGTTTCCTCCCACAATCCGAAGATTGTGCAGGCTATGTTGATTAGCCATGCTAAATTGCCTGTAGTGTGTAGGGTTGGGTGGATTGGCTATGCTAAATGTTTACCAGGATGTTGCTTGATCTGGAGGGTATTAATTATGAGGAGAGGTTGGATAAACACAATTGGTTCTCACTGGAATGTCAGAGCTTGAAGGGTGACTTGATAGAGAGTTACAAGATTATGAATGGCATGGAGAGTGGATAGTCAGATGCTCTTTCCTTGGGTAGAAAAGTCAAGTACTAGGGGACATCGATTTAAGGTGGGTGGGGAAAAGTTTAGAGATGTATGAGGCAAGTTTTTTTACGTAGAAGGTAGTGAATGTCTGGAACACGCTGCCCAGGAGGTGGTGGGAGCAGGTATGGCAGTGACGACATTTAAGGGGCATCTAGACAAATACATGATTAGGATGGGAATGGAAGGGTCTGGACTCTGTAAGTGCATACAATTTTAGTTTAGGCAGGCATCATGATCGACACAGGCATCATGATCAATACAGGCTTGGAAGGCCAAAGGGCCTGTTCTGTGCTATACTAATATTTGCTCAATTTTGTTTGTTGTTAACTTGTCCCTTGGTGTCAAGGGGATTAGAAGGCTAAATTTGTGGGATTACAGGATAGGGCCTCTGTGGATTGTTATCGGTGCAGGTGTATCAGTCAAATGGCCTCCTTCTGCACTGTAGGGATTCTATGAAATCCCTTTATTTCTCACACTGTCTTCAAGCTGCCTCTTCAAATCCATTTTTCTCCTTTTATTAAATACAGAATTTATAGTTAATCTTTCAACAAAAAACTTTAACAAAATCAAAACTTTCCATACTGAAAGAAGCTATGTAAAACAAAAACAGGCTTGGGAATAAAAATACAGACATCTGTCAAATGGCTCGTCTTGTGACGACCTTTTAGTCATAGTGTATGAAAGTCTAATTGAGATTTGTCTTCTCCCGAGATGAAAAGGCAACTTTATATCTGATGAGCTCAACATATTACAAGGAATCAGGAATCTCTTTCCTTGAAATCTGTCTGCTGTAATTTTAGCATTCATCATCAAAGGAAAAGCTTCCTAACTATCAGAAAAAAGTTCTTGTTTAGGATCAGTGTTTTGCAGCAGTACAGTAACTGTTTCGTCCTTGAGTACATTTGTGTGAAGTTCATCCATTTGGGATTAGACTGTCCAGAAACATGGAGCATGTAGACTGTTATCATTTTTTTATCTGTAATATCAAAGCTTATGTATTTTAATTTTCTTGATAGCCTTTCTAGAGTTTTCAAGTTCTAATCAGCAAATCTTTATCTTTTTGCACAAAATATAGTTTTTGAAAATAGTTTGTATCGAAGAATTGTCCTACTATTTTGCCACACTTAACAAATTCTCATCATTTCATCAACTCTTTCCACCTCATTCCATCCCCATCTTGCTCTTGGCATCCACCTCAATCTCATCCCATGGAAACAGTCTCTCCCATCAGAAGAACTTTGTTGCTGGGCTCCCCTCACTTCCTGCTGTTTTTGTTCTTCACCACTCTGCTACTGCTCCACCACTGTTGGCAACCACTTGTGTATGACATGGCTCCAGTCTTTCATGCACTTGATTGGCCTCTGCATGTACTGCCCATCAAATAAATCCATCAACAACCACATCCCTTTAAATGATTCATTGAAATAGTTTGTTTTTTTTGATTTGATTTATTATTGTCAATATTATCAACATAGAGTGAAAAGTATTGTTCCTTGGGTGCTATATATACAAAACATACCATCCATTTAGAAGGAAACAAGAGGGTGCAAAATGTAGTGTTACAGCCAAAGCTAGGGCATTCGGAAAGATCAACTTAATGCAAGGTAAATCCATTCAAAAGTCTGACAGCACCAGGGAAGAAGCTGTTCTTGAGTTGGTTGGTATGTGATCTCAGATTTTTGTATCTTTTTCCCTATTGAAGAAAGCGAAAGAGAGAATGTCGGAGGTTTATGGGGTCCTTAATTATGCTGGCTACTTTGCCAAGGCAGCAAGAAGTGTAGACGTAGTCAGTGGATGGGAGGCCGGCTTGCATGATGGATTAGGCTACATTCACGACCTTTTGTAGTTTCTTGTGGTCTTGGGGAGAGCAGGAGCCATACAAGGATGTGATATAACCAGAAAGAATGCTTCCTGTGCAGCATCTGTAAAAGCTGGTGAGAGTCATAGCTGACATGCCAAATTTTTTTAATCTTCGGAGAAAATAAAAGCATTGGTGGGCTTTCCTAACTATAGTGTTCGGCATAGAAGGGGACCGAGACAAGTTGTCGTCGGACAGGCAAAAGTTATTCTCCATATAGTTTTGTATTGTATATTGAATTGAGCGATTGAAGGGTTTGTGATTACTTTTGGGTCCTTCAGTACTATTGTAGTTGAGTGTTTGAATCACTGCTCACCACAGTGCAGGGTCTACATGTACATGATGACACTTATTTTGTGCATTTATGAATCTTCTCTCTCTTTCAGATGGAGGCTTTCTATGCATCTCTGATTTTATTCATAGGTCGAGTATGGGATGCTTTCACTGATCCCATTGTTGGATTCCTCGTCAGCAAAAGCAGGAGAACAAGATTTGGCAAGTTGCTTCCTTGGTGAGGATGTCTTGCATCTTGTTTTCTTTTGGTATCTAGTGGAATACAAGAAGCAGCACATCTGCAGCTGATCTCTTGATGTTACAGGCTGTTTACTGAAGTAATTATTTAAAGAAGCATCAACTATTAATTGGAGCAAGTCCTTTAATTCTCCCTTGCGCTTTAAGCTCTGTATTTTTAAATTGAAAGGCTGCTGAATTATTAGACTGAGGACAACCATCTGATGATGTCAAATCAAGCAGCTACATCAGTTTAAAATGACTGGATCCATAGTCTTTAATGATGCGAAGAACTGACTTAAAGACCTGTGACTATCTGATTCTCCATCATTTATCCTTTTAAAAGAATTATAGATGTATGTTGTTGAAAATGTTCTTTAGCTCCTCATCAGTACTATCTATAATCTGCCTTTTTACCTTTATTAATACTAACTCTAATTCAGTTTAACTGATTTTTAAACTATTTCCAGTCCCATTGACCATTTGAGTTTGAAAATCTTTAAAAACATGTATTCTTTTAGACCTTGTGGTGAATTATTTCTTTGATCCAATTTCGAAAACACATCCAGAATACTGTGTTTACTCCTGTTCAGAAAATTTCATACCCAAGATTTGCTACTTGATCTGCTCGTAAGATTATTATCAAATGGTGTACACAGGGGAGAAGTATTTTTGGTAAATCAAAACCAGACTGCAATGAGAATTATTTATTGAAATACAAAGCAAAGATCGAATAAATGTGGCTGCAAAGTTGTGTTGAACTTTCACCAACTGATATTCTGAACAATATTAGTGCAACAACAAAGCCAAACAGCAGTTGTTTTGTGATGGTACTAATAATTTGTGAATTAATTGCTAGTAAATCCACAACTGTGAGAATTCACAAACAACATTATGTTGTGGAGCACTGGATCTGGGGATTAATAAGTGAATAGTAATGGACTCTGGATGAAGCAACACTGCAAATTTGGAATTAAATTTTATAAGCATATCATTTGCTGTGAATAACTCCCTTCTCATCTGTCTCTTTCTCTAGGATATTGTTTTCCATGCCATTTGGAGTTGCTTCTTATGTCCTGTTATGGTTCAGTCCTTCTTATACAATGTCCTGGAAATACAGCTTCTTCTGGTATCTTATGACCTACTGTGCATTTCATACCTGCATGAGTGTAAGTTTTATTTAACACCAGAAGCCAATAAGACATTTGCATCCACCCAGCAATTGCGGGAGTGGGACTGGTTGATATTTCCATATCGATGTGTCTAACAGCCAGTGTATCTCTTTGCACCTGGACATTGGGATCCAGCTCCCTCTTGAATGCCTCAGTTGAACCTGCTTCCATCACACTGTCTGGCAGTATATTCCAGGTCCTAATCATTTGCTGTGTGCAAAGGTTTTTCCTCATGTTGCCATTGCTTCTTTGGCTAATTCCCTTAAATCTATGGTGTCTTATTCTTGGTCCTTCTACCAAAGGACTAGGTTTTCCCTATTTACTTTGTCTGGACCCCTCATGATTTTGAAAACAACTGTCAAACTCATCTCAACAAAGAAAATAGCCTTAAGTTCTCCAATCAATCCATCCATCCAAGTAACTGAAATACCTCATCCATTCTCATGACTTATTTTCTGCATTCAGTCTAGTATTTTGACATCTTTGCTAAAGCGTGGAGGCTAGAAAAAGCAATACGTCAGCTGAGACCAAACCAGTATTTTATACATGTTTAACATAACTTCCTTGCTCTTATACTTTATATCCAGCCCTATTAAAAAATCTTAGGATGCTGTCTGCTTTATTGACTGCTCACTTCACCTGTTCCACCACCCTCAATGATTTATGCACATGTATCTCCAAGTACTTCTGCTTCTGAACCCTCTTTAGAATTGTATCTTCTGTTTTATATTATCTTTCTGCATTATTCCTACAAAATGAATCATTTCACACTTCTGAGCATTAAATTTAATCTGCTACTCTTCCAGCCTGCCATATCCTTTTTTGAAGTTCTACATTATCATCCTTACAGTTAACAATAGTTGCAAGTTTTGTGTCATGCACACATTTTGAAATTGTGCCAAAGTCTAGGTCATTAATATTTATCAGGAAGAGCAGAGGTCCCAATGTGGCCCTGGAGAACTCCGCGACAAACCTTGCTCCAGTCCAAAAATCATTCACTAATCATGACTCCAATTCCTGTTACTCAGCCAGTTTCATATCCATACAATTCCTAATTTCTTCCATAAGCTCTAATTTTGCTCGTCTCTTTTGCAGCACTGTGAAGTCACATACGCTACATCAACAGCTTTACCCTCATTGACTTCTGTTACCTCATCAAAAAAAACTATGAGCATGTTAGTCAAACACGATTTGCCCTTAACAAATCCATACTTTTTTTTAAAATTAACCTGTATTTGCTAGTGACTATTAATTTTGTCCCAAATTATTATTTCTGGAAGTTTGCACCAAAATTAAACTGGCCTGTAGTTAATGAGTTTATCTTTATATCCTTTTTTATTAGCAAAGATAATATACTTGCATTCTTCCAATCCTTTGGCACACTCCTGAGTCTACCTAAGGAAGGCTGGAAAATAATGGCTAGTGCCTCTGCAATTTTTGCTGTCTCTTCTTTGTAACATTCATTGCATTCTGTCTATTCTCAGAGCTTTATCAACTGTAAGTACCATCCTATATCTATCTATGATCACCTTTTCAATGTTAAACCCTTCACACATCTCAATTACCTCCTTTTTCACCATGACCAGTGCAGCATCTTGTTCCTTGATCTTTGCCTTCATGCTTGCATCACCCTACTCCTTCTCCCACCATCCTTTTACTATTTGTAGGCCTCTAGAAAACATTTGGATGCTCTTTTATATTTGCTGCTGGTTTCTTTTCATAATCTTTCTTTACTTCTTTTATTTGCGTTTTCACTTTAACTGTGAGCTTTCTATATTCAGCCTGGGTTCATGGTTGTACAAGTGCACCTGACATCTGTAATAAACACTTTTTCTTCTTTGTCTTAATCTCTACCTCTTTTGTCTAGGAAGCTCTGGATCCATTTGCCCTGCCTTTCCTCTTTCTGGAAATATATCTTACCTGTGCCCAAGCTCTCTCCCCTAAAGGCAGCCCATTACCTGGATACAATTTTGCCAACCTTTGATACCAATGATCAGGCCAGATATATTGTCAAAAAAAGTTGCAACAACATTGCTCAGTGTCATTTACAGGCTGTCAACCATTGGAAAGGATGCAAAGGAATAAATTTGCCACAAACTTATAGAAGAACTAGAATCATAGAGCAGTTATAATAGGAGACTTTAATTATCTGAGTATCGCCTGAAATAGTGATAGTGTAAAGGGAAGAGGGCGAGGGATAGGGGAGGAGGAGGGGGCGGGGGCAGGAGTTTCCTTGAACATTCAGGAAAACTTTCTATAGCCATTGTCGGAAAAACCCATCTGGTTATCTGGTTGTTCTTTAGGGAAGGAAATCTGCTGTTCTTTCCTGGTCTGGCCTGCACATGACTTTAGAACCACTGCCTTCTAAATGGCAAAACACAATTTTTAAAAAATTCATTTGTGGTGTTACCTTAATGCTGTTAGGAAGAGAGTTGAGCATGAGTTCACTCTCCACATCATCCATGTAGATTGCCACTTTTGAGAGGTTTCCTGCATAGTTGTCACTTTGTCCATGTCTAAACTCTTCTGGCTGATGTATTCATTTGCAACTGAAAATCAGTGGATTCAAGGTTTCCATGCAGTTTCCTAGAGAGAACTCTCAATTTTTAAGTTACCATTTGCAACTCAGCTAAATTTCTAATAAATGTTCTGCTGTGAGATTTGACAGTTACGCTTAGCAGTTGGGGCAGCATGGTGGCACAGTGATTAGCACTGTTGCCTCACAGTCAGGGACCTGAGTTCAATTCCTGGATGGGGTCATTGAGCGGAGTTTGCACACCCTCAGCTTATCTGCTTGGGTTTCCCCCTGACTGCTCTGGGTTTCCTCCCACAGTACAAAAGACATGCTGGTTAAGTGCATTGGCCATGTTAAATTCTCCCTCAATTTCCTTGAACAGACACTGGAGTATGACGAATAGAGGATTTTCCCCAGTAATTTCATTGCAGTGTTAATGTAAGCCTACTTGTGACACTAATAAATAAACTTAACTGTAATACAGGAGAGATCACAGCAACTAGCACAGGAGCTATTCTTTTTCTGACCCATTAGTTATGCCAGATGTGTCACTGAGGTAATTGACAGCAAAACCAAAAACAAAATTAATTGAGTTGAGGCGTTGTTGAAGAAATTATTAATGCCATGATACTACTTACAGTTATTGCTTTTGCAACAACATGAGTAGCGTGATTCATATAAGACCCATCCCCGAGGTGGTTTAGGTCACTTAATTTATCTCATGATTGATTATATCTTTGTTTACTTTGACTGAAATTGAGAGTGTCGGATGATTCCAGCATTTGTCACCTCCCCACTGTATCAATATATGTATGTAGTTAGTGTCTTTCTCCTTCAAAACCAGTTTGCAAGTTTTTTTTTTTGGAGCCATGAGTTAATATAATAACTGTCTTTATTTTTAGATTTCCTGTACTTGCTTAAATGCCAGGCTGTGCAGATGCACTAAGAGTGGGGCCAGCATTTAAGGGGAGTTGATGCATTTAACTTGTATTATGTAAATAATCTTCTGGACATTGTGAAAACAATCTTCTGAGTATTAGGTTTTTAAAAGCAAACAGTTGAACAGAAGGCCATTTAGAAACTTGAATGGGAAAAGATTTGTTAAGGTTTGTGCGTGATTCTTCATCAAGCTTTCTGATTTTAGGATTAGGAAACTTCTCTTCCTGTATCAGAATGTGGTATCAGTGATTGGTGCAGCGTCAGACCCTGTACCATCAGCTAAGGAAGCAGCAACTGGCACCTTTAACAGGAATGAACCTCCAAGGAATCACTCAGAGGGGAGATCAGGAAAAAAAATGCATGTTGAACAGGCAGGAAGAGATCTTAAGAATGGTGATGAAAAGGCATTTTTTAGATGGTTGTTCGAAGTGGAGGGGGAGATGAAGAAGCAGTGAGTTCCAGAGCTTGGCCCAAGTTTTGATGTAGCTATTAATGATGCAGTAAATGGGAAAAATGCACAAAAGCAATGGGCAATAAATGTGACCTTGCAAGTGTGACCATATCCAAGAGCAAATATTTCTTGCTAAGAACATGAGTGGCAGAGAAAGAAATACTTCAGGAAAATCGTCTTGTCATAATAAGTCTCTAAGTCCACCACTGCAAACTTTATTTTGTGCACTTCAGATATGGCTTCCTGCCCCAAAAGCCCTCTGAACACAGCTCATCAAACTTTAGACCTTCAACTGACAGGACAGGTTGCATTTATATAATGTATTTATAAGATATTCTCAAAGCGTTTTATAGTCAATGATCTATTTTGGAAGTGTTGTAATGTAAAAAATGCAGCACCTAATTTGTGCACAGAAATCCCCCACAAATAACTGTTAATATGATAATCATCTGAGAATTTTTTTTGTGACGTTTATTGCCCCCTCCTCCTCCTTGCCCAGTCCCTATGACTCTTGCTTTCGATAGATCAGCCTGTGATTTGAAGGATGTGGAAGCTTTGGAGAGAGTGTAAAGAAGCTTCACCAGGATGTTGCCTGGTTTTGAAGGCTTTGACTACAGGAGAGGTTGAATTAACTAGGATTGTTTTCACTGGAAATTCAGAAGCCGAGGGGAGATCTGCAAAATTATGAGTCGCATCGGTAAGGTGGATGGTCAAAGGGTTTTTCTCCAAGTGGAAGTGTCACTTACAAAGGGCATAGATTCAAGGTGAAAGGAGCAAATTTTAAGGGAGATGTGCAGAGAAAGTTTTTCACACAGAGAGTGGTGGGTGCCTGTAATGTGGTACCAGAGGAGCTGATGGAAGCAGGCACGTTAGCAACATTTCAGAGTGTCTGGATGGGTACATGACTAGAGGGATGCAGATTTTTTTAGTTTTGTTAGGATATCATGATTAGCACAGTCTTGGAGGGCCTGTTCCTGTGCTGTGTTATACTTTGTTCTGCGAACGGCTTTATAACATTTTAGAAATATGTCAGTTGAAGGTCTAAAGTTTGAGTTGTGTTCAGAGGGCTTTTGGGGCAGGAAGCCATAAGTTAGAGAAGCCTCATATCTATCCACCTGCAAGGTCAGACATATGTCAGTTTAACATCCTGTCTGAAAAGTAGTACCTCTAACATGATAGCGCTCCCTGAATTCTGGTCATGATCAGCTCAAGTCTTGGAGTGGGGCTTGAACCCTCGATCTTCTAACTCCGAGGCAAGAGCACTATCAAGTGAGTCATGGCTGAATATGATGATGGATTATCAATTTCTAATTGTGTTTTGAAGAATTGTTCTGAACTTTTATGTCTTTGTAGTGTTTCCATGTGCCCTATTCTGCTCTAACTATGTTTCTTGGCGGTGACCAGCGTGACAGAGATTCAGCGACTGCGTACAGTAAGTACTGATTTTTCCCTTCAGTTGGAATTTAATATATTCCAATCTCTCCACTTCTGAGAATTTCATAAGACCTTAAGACACAGAAGCAGAAGTAGGCTATACAGTCCATTGTGTCTGTTCTGCCATTCAGTGAGATCATGATAGGTCTGATATAATAATTCTTAAATCCACTTTCCTGTCTTATCCTCATACTCTTGATTCCCTTACTGATTAAAAATTGTTCATCTCAGCCTTAAATCTGCTTAATGACCAGTGTCTATAGCTCTGTGTGGTAAAGAATACTACAGATTCACTATCGTCTGAAAGAAAAAGTTCCTTCTCATCTCTGTTTCAAATGGGTGACCCCTTATTCTGAGATTATGACTCCAGACCATCCCTCAAGAGGAACTTCCTCTCAGCATTTATCCTGTCAAGCTCCCTGAGAGTCTTGTATATAAGATTGCCTCTCATTCTTCTAAACCCCATTGAGTATAGGCTCAACCTGTCCTCATAAAAAAATTCCTCAGTTTCTGGGGTCAACCTTCACTTCTTAGTGTAGGACATCTTAGCCTTGTATGCTCGCAAGAGTTAAAAAGATGTGCAAAGATACGTGTTGAAAGTGTGAAGCAAAAGATATTTTCATCTCATTAGATTATCTTGATACAGACTTGTGAAAAAGATATAGGTTTCTGAAAAATATAAAAACCAAGTGGTGAGAAGTTGTGAAGCTAAGAGGTTATTATCAAACTAGTTAAAAGACAGCTATGATGAACCATTTATATCTGTCTTTCAGGGATGGGAGTGGAGGTTGTCGCAACCCTGGCTGGAGCTGCTATTCAAGGTCAGATTGTGGGTGCATATCACACACAAACAGCAGAAACGTGTCGCATGATACAGAATGGAACCGAACTTAACAACACTTCTCCATTACTGCACAGCCTCAATAACACGGTCAGTACTGCTCACTATATTGCAAGTTATTTTGACTCAGCTATATTCTGAGATGGAAGGATGCCACATTCAGCGCTGAAATATTTCAGAATAAATCAGCATCTCACTTCTTTAAAGAACAATTTGCTTTTATCTGCAGTGCCTTTAATGTAGGAAAATGTCCCAGATATGCAACAGAAGCAAAGTAAGACAAAAATGAATCCTACAGGGGACTGTGGGCCCTATTTTACCATTGTGGGTGTGAAGATGTGGTAAAGTCGGGCGTGAGACCGTTAATGCGATCCACATTCTCGCAGTTGGCCATTTTACCGAGACCCAGGAATGGCTGGGTTCTGATTCACGCCCAAGACGTGCATGATGGTGTTTTAAATTCATTTCAATTGAATTGTTAAACTGCCCGCCCAACTTTATCAGCATTTCCCCCTTTAACAGCATGGCCGCTGAGTTGGAATCGCACTGAATTGGACATGTTAAATAAAATTCTAGTTTGGGTGCTTCAGCTGCTGAAGAGGCGAGTCCAGAGCTTTCAATAGCTCCCCTGACTCAGATGAGTTTGGGGAGAGGAGAGGCAGGTCGGATCATTCTTGGGGAAGTAATGGGAGGGAAGGCGGGCCAGATCATTCTCTGGGGGAGGGAAGAAGGAGGCCTAATCGTTGTCTGGTTGGCAGAGGGGAGGCGGGAGCGAGGCAAGATCATCCTCTGTTAGCGGAGGGAGGAGGGAAGCCCAATCATTGTCTGGTTGAGGAGGAACGGGTGAGGCCAGATCATTCTCTGAGGGAAGAGTGGGTGAGAAGTGAGGCCAGATCATTCTTGGGCAGGGGAGGATGCAGGTAAGACGTATCCCTGGATGGGACGGGGAGAGGCCAGATGGTTCTTTGGTGGGGAGTGATGGGATGGGCAGCAGGGTCCGTTGCCACTCTGCAAGGGAGAAGGGGGCAGAGGGTCACGATCGGTCTGGGTAGCGGAGAGGTGGTTGGATAAGGGGGACGATGATGTTTGTGGGGACCGTCACTCCCGTTTTTAGCTTCCGAGTCACTTTCTCTGCACGGGCGCACTTTTTCAAATTTGTTTTTTTAACTGCACGTGCGCAGTTCAGAGTTCTGATCGATCCAGGCACGCTAAGCCCCACTCACCTGTTCAGACCCGTGATTTTCTTTGCTGGCTGAGTGCATATGAGGGTGCCTGAAAGCAGATTTCAAAGTCAGATCTGAATTATGCCCAGCTTCAGCATTTAGAATGAAAATGGGCCCATGAGTTTGAATTCTAGCAGAGTCAAAAACTTAGCTGCATATAAAATTTATACATTGAATTTCTTCCTGTGCTGCCATTGGAATGTTATCAGATAAAACAAAATCTAAGTAAAGGATGCTATACCTTCTGCATTATGCTTTATTCACATTCAAATCCCAGGCCCAAGGTGTTGGATTTGGCGCAGATCGCCTTGAATGTTATAGAAACATAGGAGCAGAAAGAGGCCATCAGGCCCTTCAAGCTTGCTCCACTAATCATTACGATCATGGTGGATCATCCAACTCAATAGCATGATCCTGCTTTTTTCCCCATTCACCCCAAGTGCTCTATCCAGATGCGTCTTGACATTCAATGTTGTGGCATCAACTACTTCCTGTGATAATAAATTCCACAGGCTCACCACTCTTTGGATGAAGAAATGTCTCCTCACCTCCATCCTAAATAGTCTACCTGAATCCTCAGGCTGTGAGCATCAAACTGTTTCCTACTTGGAGCTCAAAGTTTGGCATTATAGGAAGAGAAGTTCAGCCAGGCTTGCCACTGTTCTTTGCAACATTAAAACTTTCTTTTTAAAAAATTAACACAACCCATAATTTCATGACTAAGCTATAGATGGATCTGTCTTAGTGTTTTTTTTTCTCTCAAAAGAATGTATTTTCTGTCAAACATTTGAATTGTTTTAAATGTTTCCCATGTTTTATTTGTCACCATACTTTTTAGTGTATTTATGTAGTCAACTTTAACCAGTTTTCCCCTCTGGAATTGGCTTTGTTTAAACTTAATATGACATTCAAAGGCATTACAATGACTATATACCAGTGGATCTTTTACTATGACGAATTAACTCTGCATCATTACACCATACTAGATTTAAGGTAGCTTTATCCCAGTCGGTTCCACAACATATTGCTGTCAATGGTAAAGTGATGTGATGATCAGCTGACCCAATATAAGTAGAAAGCAGATGGGAATTGTGGGGAGATTGTGTGGCCCAATTGTTATACAATTAAGTTTCTTTATTGGACCTTTCTCTTTGATTTACTTTGTCAAGTTGATTCTTTTATTGTTTGCAACTGAAGTATCCATACTGCTGGATGAACATAATATTTCTGAAGACCGACAGAATGGCATAGAAAGGGGGTTAGCCCTGATAGGTCAGATCGTTAGTGAGAAAAAAATCTCTCGAAGATTTTGACTCACCTGATAAAGGAGCAGTGTTCTGAAAGCTCATGATTCCAAATAAGCCTGTTGGACTTTAACTTGGTGCTATGAGACTTTTTACTGTACCCATCCCAGTCCAATACTGGCATCTCTGCAGTATGGGTAGAAATTAAGAATAGTGAAAAGTCAAAGTTCAGGTGAGATAGTTTAAGGCCCTTAACAGTAATTATGCCATTTGATAGAGCATTAAATAAGAAATTATTGGAGTTCATAGCAAAGGCAATGTAACAAGTGTAAGGGACTTTAATATCCTTACGGCTGGCTGGGACAATGAAATTGGCAAAGGTAGTTTACTAAATGGGTTTTCATGACAGCAATATGTTGTGGAACTGACTATGAATAAAGCTATTGTAAATCTAGTGTTGGTGTAATGAGGCAGGGTTAATTAGTCATAGTAAAAGATCCACTGGTATATAGTCATTGTAATGCCATTGAATTTCATATTAGGTTTAAACAAAGCCAGTTCCAGAGGGGACAACTGGCTAAGGTTGGCGACACAAATTCACTAAAAGGTATGGTGATAAATAAAACATAGGAAATATTTACAACAAAAACTCTTTAAGAAAGACCCATCTGTGGCTCACTCATGAAATTATGGGTTATGCTAATTTTTTTTAAAAGGAGGCTTTAATGTTGCAAAGAGCAATAGCAAGTCTGAAGATTGAAAGTGTTTTAGAAACCAGCAAAGGGCACCAAAAAGTTGATTAAACAGGAAAAAATAAAATATGAGTAAACTGGCCAGAAATATAAAAGCTGTTACAGTCTGTTTTTATAAGTATATAAAAGGAAGAGTAGCCAAAGTAAATATTGGTCTCTAAGAGGCAGAGACAGGAGAAATTATCACGGGGAATGAGGAAATGGCAAATGTATCAAACAAATATTTTATCTGTCTTCACAGTCAAAGACGCAAGTTTATATAGATGATAATCTGGAGGTTACCTTGGGGAAATTGAGGTAATTAATATCAGCAGAGAAAAAATATTGCAGAAACTTAAGGAACTAAAAACCAATAATTCCTGGGATCTTACAGTCTGGGGTTCTAAAACTGATAGTTGCAAGATAGTAGATGCGTTTGCTATGATAGTCCAAAAATCTTTAGAATTTTTGTTAGAATCAATCATTAAAGATATTATAAATGCACTTAAAAATGATAGTATGATTAGAACAAGTCAACAAGTAGAAATCCTGATGACAAATTTATTAGCATTTTTGAGGATGTAATAGTTGGGTAGATAAAAGGGAACCAGTACATGTGTACCTGAATTTCCAAAATGTATTTGATAACATGCCACAGAAAAGGTCAGTAAACAAGATAAGGACTCAAAGAGTAGGGGGTAATTAATTAGCAAAATTAGAGTTAATGGTTAATAGGCAAAGAGTGGACATAAGTATGCCTTTTTCAAATTGGCAGTGTGTTGCTGGAGCTTCAGATATTTGCAATTTATATTAATTACTTCAATTACTCTCAGGCACTATTATCAGCAAACTTAGATATAAAGTGAGGTGGAAAGATGCACTGTGAAGAGAACAGGACAAGGCTGTAAAGGGACAATTTCAACAGTTTGAGTTTGGTAACAAATGGACAGGTGGCATGTAATGGGGAGGATGTTGAAATCATTTGACTTTGTCATAAGAGTAGAAAAGCTGATTATTTTTTAAAGGTTGTGAAGTTTGTAAATGAATATATTTTAAAGAGATTTGAGTCTGCTCATACAATAAAAGCAGAAAGTTGGCATGCAGGCAACAGCAAGCAATTGGGAAGACAAATGGCATATAAAAAAACAAGAAATGCTGGAAAGACTCAGCAAGTGTGCCTGCATCTACAGAGAGAGCAACAGTCTTGGTGTTTGGATCAAGTCTGTATAACTCTTTTTCTGCTCTGACCTGCTGAGATTTTCCAGCATTATCTGTTTTTATTTCAGGTTTCCAGCATCCACAGTATTTTTTAATTTATGGTAAATGGCATGTTGGGCTTTATTGTAAGAGGTTGGGATACAAGAATAAAAATGACTTTTTGCAATTATGCAAGGCTTTGGTGAGATCACATTTAGATTACCATGTGTGGTGTTGAGCATTTTTGGGAAGGGTATGCTTGTACTGGAGGTGGTACAGAGAAGGTTCACTATATTGGTTCCTAAGATGAGGAGGATGGGAAGCTGAATGATTTCAGCCTGCTCTAGAATCATAAAATCCTTATAGTGCAGAAGGAGGCCCTTCACCAACAATAGTCCCATCTAGGCCCTAACTCCAGTGCCAAGGAGAACATGCAGGCTCCATGCTGACATTTATTTGAGGCTGGAATCGAAGTCGCTGAGTAGAGACTGATAGCCAAGTTCCACGTACATGAGGATCACCTCAACTGGGATCTTGGGTTCATGTCACACTATCTGTAACCCCACATCTTGCCTGGACTTGCAAAATCTCACTAACTTTGCTGTCTAGGAACAATACACGTTTTTTTAACCTGTGCTTAATGCTCTCTTCACTCACATTGTCTCTACTTTAAGACTTGATTACCTCTAAAGACTCACGTTCCAATCATTATTCATGTAAATTGAATTTGTATCTTTATATGCCCTGTTTGTGATCAGAACTCCCACACACCTGACGAAGGAACAGCCAGTTCCGGAAACTAGTGGCGTTTGCTACAAATAAACCTGTCAGACTTTAACTTGATGTTGTGAGACTTCTTACTGTGATTACCCCAGTCCAACACCAGTATCTCCACATCTCAGCTGGAATCAAATCCAGATCCCTGGCATTGTAAGATAGCAGTGCTAACCACTGTGCCATGTGCTGCCCACGTACTCTTTGGAGTTTAGAAAAATGTGAGGCAATCTCATTGAAACATGCAAGGTTGTCCCTCCTGGTGTCTAGGCTTTTGGTTATAGACACTTGTTGTTTCCGATCCTTCTGCTATTGTTTGCACTATTCCTATTGCCCATGCATCTATTTAGGTCCCAAACGTGGTTTAGGGAAGAGCTAAAGAATGGTCCTAGGAGTTAGGTGATATGAGGAGAGACTGAAGAAATTAGCATTTTTCAGCTTTAAAGGAGGTAAGTGCAAAGTGTGTGGGAAGTAGATATGATAAATTTTAAAAAAAAAGAGAATACAGTAAACAACCACAACTATAGCACATTTTGGAATTCAGTAAAACACTGCACAGTGAGTGATCAGTAAATGGAATGGCCTTCTGGTTAAGAGGGTAGAGGCAAAAATCATCTGTTCAATTGATTGAGGTTTGAGTAGCTGAGGTTTTGTGGGAGGGTATCTGTGGGGATATTGTGAATAGTTAAACCAGACTGCACTAAGAGGTTTTTCCTTTTGTTTTTGAAACCTGTGAGCATTAAGGCATCCCTATAAGAAATGTATTTTTCTCTTTTTCCACAGAAGTGGGCCTACATGGTGGCAGCCATGGTGATCGGGAGCCTTTACTTTCTCTGTTCGTTGATTCTGTTACTTGGAGTAAAAGAGCACACGGGTAAGTGGCTGGGCTGAAATTGATGGACTCGGATGTGGAAACGACAGGCATGCAAATCAAGTTCATCCACCATCATGCTAAAACTCTTAACTGTCAGCTGGAGTCTGCTGGTGTGGAGCTTTGTTCCCCTTTTAGTTTTGTTTCTTATCATCAAGTGTTTCTCGCTTTCCTTTCTCTCCATCAGGCACCGGCTCCTTTTGGGCTCCAAACCCTTCTATTACTTTATCCAAGTGTCTATTCTTCATGTATGAACTCAAGTGAATGCTCCGTGAAGTTTTGATTGTGGAGAGTGTCACAGCCAAGCTTATGGTGGCATAATTTGACGTCCATACACCTGATCTTTCTTACTGGGATAGTGATCAGGAACCGAAAACTGGTTGCATTTTCAAGTTTGTTGTTTCAGGAAGCTGGGCAGCTCTTTTTTTTAAAAAAAAGATATTTGTTTGCAAGAGTAGGTATCCCTGGCTGGGCCAATGGTTATTGCCCTTGAAAAGGTTGGAGATGGGCTGCCTTCTTGAATCGACGAATGTTCTGTTAATGTTAGAACAAGTTAATGTTCTAACTTGTGTCCTAGCTGAGATCATAGGCCTCAACAGAAATCTATTCCAAATGTTCACGGTCCTTTGAGAGATGTTTTACTTTGTATATTGGTTTGCTCTATCCCTTTTTCCCCTCTACACCCTTCACATGCATATGTCTCCATTGATCCCAGGCACCAATTCTCAAAAAGAAGCCAAGAAAGCAGACCTATTCCCTGCTAGATTGTCATTCCTGTACCTCTTTCATTACATAAATACTCTCCTAAAATGAGAGAGTCTAATTCCGTTTCAAACAATCACCATAATGGTCAAACTCCTATCTTCTTTGCATATTATTCTAACAAGATAACTGGTTGTCTCACTAATACTAACATAGGATGATATCTGTTATATTGTAAATCTGGATGTCAAATGGATGGTTTCTGCAAATAGGCCATATGTCCCAAGTTGTACGTCCTTTTTGTTCACTACAAGATTTTGGCAGATGTATTGAGTGATCTCAAATCACTGATCAATTGCAATGTGAAAATTTGTTTTGGACAAGACTACAAATTGAAAATGGACAATGTGACCTATTGCAGAATTCTAGCATAAGATTAGCTAGGTTTGACCTTTGCACATTCAAATACTTCAGATATTGACTCTGCTCATGTGTGTGTTGACTGTTTTGTGATTATTACAGATTGCCTTGTTCCTAAAGACCATTTCCATGTTTCATACATAACGGGCCTTAAACTGGTTATGAGTCACAAGCCGTATCTGAGCCTCACCTTTGGCTTTCTGTTTATCTCACTGGCTTTTCAGGTAACTGAGAAAGAATATATTTATTGGTCATCTGGACTTTCGTATCATTTCTCAATATAAGAACATAGAAAACTTATTGTTCAATGTTCCCAAAACGTGACTATTATAAAGAAAATCAAGGAAATCAAAACACTTCCAAATAGATTTGACAGCCTTTAATTTCTCTGGCCAGAATTTTATCACTGTTCATAACGCTGGGACTTTTCCATCCTGTTGCAGTGAACAGAGATTTGGCTGGCTGCCAAATTCCCTGACTTTACTGCAGCCACAGTGTTGTACGAACAGCAAGTAAGATTGCACCTTTTGAGTTTGGTCACGAATTCACCATGTAACCTGGTGCTACATAATTCTTAAGGATGTTGAGGGCTATTCACAAGGGTGGGTTCAGAGTGAATGTTTTCTTTTGGAGAAGCTGGAATTAGCACTCACTGTTTAAGATAAAGAGGTTGCTCCCTAAAGACTGCGATGCAGAGAAATTATATCTAAGGGTTATGAGTCTCTTGAACTCTTCTTCAAAAGTCAGTGGAAGCAGGATCTTTAAAGATTTTGCAGGCAGATATGTTCTTGACTGACAAGAGGGTGAAAGGTTATCGGGGTAGGCAGGAATATGGGCTTGAGCCACAATCGTATTGAGTGGCAGAGCAGACTTAAGGGGCCAAATGGCCTACCCCTACTCCTATTCATATTTTAATGATGCATACAAAGAAAGCTGTAAGTTCCAGTTGTGCTGAATTAACTGAGCTTCAAGGTGGTACTAGGGGCACTAGTATCCTGAGGTTAAGAAGATGACAATGATCCAGTGCTTTCCTTTCCTCCATACTACCTAGTCACTTTTGCAAATAGGTGCATTTGTCAACTGAATGAAGACAGAGTTGAATTCAGCTGTGATGCAAGAGTTTTTTCACCACCATCACCTGCAGGGCTCTCCCACTCCCAGCTCCTGCCCCCACCCCCCTCATTCCACATATACACAACACCCCTTCCCTTTGAACCTATAGCCTGCAGACTTTCTGTCTAGGCTCATGAAAAATGACATTTTGCAAGGCTTTGAAGGGTAGGTGATACCAGTCTGTTCTTAACAGCTTATGCTAGGATAAAAGTCAAATGTCATTGCTGTATTAAACTGAGGTGTTGAAAATTCCCACTGGAATTTCAGTGTTTGCAGTTAGGCTGTGAGTTCAATGAGGAAAAGGGCCTGCATAAGTTTAGTAAGTCCAATTTACTTTATATCAAAATCTCATGAGCCCAAAGATGTGCAGAATAGGTGGATTGGCCATGCTAAATTTCCCCTTAGTGTCAGAGGGACTATTTAGGGTAAATGCATGGCGCTGTGAGGAGAGGGCCTGGGTGAGATTGTGGTTGGTGCAGACTTGATGGGCTGAGTGACTTCCTTCTACACTATAGGATCTATGATTCTAATATAATATTTCTCACTTTGCTTCACACAGCTCGTCCAGAATAATTTTGCTTTGTTTTGCACCCACGCGGCCAATTTGGGCAATCACTTTCAGCACATCATCTTTGTGATTCTGGTAGGTAAAGATTTCCCTGCGTTATCATTTCTTAAGAAACCATTGTGACCAATTTATTAAACGCATTTTAGTTAAAATATATTTAAACCTCGTTTGTTTTGTGCCAATTGTAAAATGGCTTTTCTTGCTCGCTTATGTAATATGGGTATTCATTTGTTACTTGATTTGGATATTTTTCAATAGCCTATATATCTATTGCATGGTTACAATGTCTGAGCATCAAAACCCATAACAATTCCGTTCCCATTTATCTAAGAATCATCCACTTGTATATTGGATTTATAGAAAGTTACAGTTATGTCATATGTCAGTTAAATTTTTTGAATTAGATGGGGATTTATTGCTTATTATTATCCACTCAGTAACCTTCCACTTCAATTGCTTTAAAGCAATTCGTAGAGCCTTTTATTGCTACTTTATTCCTAATCAAGAAAAGCCAATTAAGTCTATTCCAAGTCTCCCACATGAAAGACAAACTGGATCCAAGCTGACAAATCAAGGATATATATCTCATCTTGGGCTTGATCAAAACAAGATCCAAACTGACAGGATGAGGCATTACACCCCCTCGCAGCTTGATCTAATGCTTCATCTTAACCAAAAGGCCAAGATGGCTTTAAAACATGGCATCAGGTGAAGCCTCAGTTAAGCCTCATTGGCCACCCTGACCACTTACACTTGATCTTAGCCAAATGGCTGAGAAGAATTTGTAGAGTCTTGAGGGCAGATAATCTCATCAGTTTTAAATTTTCCAATGCAAAAACATAAAGTGCTGGAAAATCTCAGCAGGTCTGCTCACATCTGTGGCGAGAGAATAGAGCCAACGTTTCAAGTCTAAATGATCCTTTATCAGTGCTCTGAAGGATCATTTTAGACTGGAAACATTGGCTGTATTCTTTCTCCACAGATGCTGTCAGACCTGCTGAAATTTTCCAGCACTTTCAGTTTTTGTTTGAGATTCCAGCATCTGCAGTATTTTGCTTTTATCTTAAATTTTCCAAAGCTGCTTCTCTACAGCAATTGCGAAATGATCAGATTAGTTACTCTAGAAAGCGCCAATGTTGCACAATTAGAAAAAAAACAAATTGGGCAAAATCATGATCTAGATAAAAACACATCATACAAAATATCAAGTCATAACTGTTATTGCATAAGGTTATTTGTTGGTTTTTGGACTTCCTTGTCATTCAGTCTCATCTTAGTGGATTCTGCGCCATTGCGAGTGTTGTCTGAATGCATGTCTAAGCTTAATATTTGATTTTAGAAAGTATTTTCCATTTAATTATTTAAATCTGCACATGCACAAGAATAGATCCAAACAAGAGAAAGAAGTTGTCTACAATTGCTGGTGAACTTCAGCATAATGGTTATAAGTAGATGCCATTTTAATTGGATAATTTGGACAGCAACTTCTGCAGTAGGTGCATGCAGGAAGATCTCAACTTTACAATCTATGAGTTATGATGAACTGCACATTTACATATATGTCTTAACATTCTGTGCTACCTCATCAATATGGCTGGATAGGTCATACCATTTATATTCAGTTGGAAACGAACATTTTCTTTCAAATTTTTTTGATACAACTGATGTGATTTTATACATTTGCATTGTTTTAAAACGCACTCAGACTCAGTAGTTCAAAATTATCAGCCAACTGACAGTAATTGACAGCTTCATTACATCGCCAAACTAACTTTGAATGCAACTTTTTGTAGTAGAGAAGTTCAAAATCTTCCAAAGGAACATGATTTTAAGCATTATTAGAAAAGTGGAATTTAGAGAAGGGAACATAGCTCAGTGCAAAAACAATTCTAAATTTGTTGACTAAGGCTTTGCGAGTCTTGCTTCCTGCCTTCACTGCTATATCTAAGATAACTTCCACTTCCTGAGGTTTCAGTGTTAAATGTATAAGTTTCAATTGTGAATCAACTCTTTTGAATGTAACTTCTTAGCTTAGAACATAGAACATTACAGCGCAGTACAGGCCCTTCGGCCCTCGATGTTGCGCCGGCCAGTGGACCCTCTAACCTAAGCTATTCCAATATCATCCATATGCCTATCCACCGAACATTTGAATGCCCCCAAAGTAGGCCAGTCCACAACTGCTGCAGGCAAGGCATTCCACGCTCTCACCACTCTCTGTGTAAAGAACCTGCCTCTGACATCCGTCCTATAACTACCACCTCTTAATTTAAAGTTACGTCCCCTTGTGTTGGTCATCACCATCCGAGGAAAAAGGCTCTCACTATCCACCCTATCCAATCCCTTGATCATCTTATACGCCTCAATTAGGTCACCGCGTAACCTTCTTCTCTCTAATGAAAATAACCTCAGGTCCCTCAGCCTTTCCTCATAAGGCCTTCCCACCATACCAGGCAACATCCTGGTAAACCTCCTCTGCACCCTTTCCAATGCTTCCACATCTTTCTTATAATGCGGCGACCAGAACTGTACGCAATACTCCAAGTGCGGCCGCACCAGAGTTTTGTACAGTTGTAACATAACCTCACGGCTCCTAAATTCAATCCCTCTACCAATAAAAGCTAACACACCGTACGCCTTCTTAACAACTTTATCAACCTGGGTGCCAACTTTCAAAGAGCTATGTACTTGTACCCCAAGATCCCTCTGCTCGACAACACTATTAAGGGTCCTTCCATTAGCCCTATATTTCATATGCCTGTTATTCCTACCAAAGTGAATCACCTCACACTTATCCGTATTGAATTCCATTTGCCACCTCACGGCCCAGCTCTGCAACCTATCTATGTCCCTCTGCAAACTGTAACATCCATCCTCGCTGTCTACAACTCCCCCAACTTTGGTATCGTCAGCAAATTTACTAATCCAACCCTCTACACCCTCATCTAGGTCATTTATAAAAATGACAAACAGCAGTGGCCCTAAAACAGATCCTTGAGGTACACCACTTGTAACTGCACTCCAGGTTGAATATTTCCCATCAACCACCACCCTCTGTCTTCTATCAGCTAGCCAATTCCTAATCCAAACTGCTAAATCACCTTCAATCCCATGCATCTGCACTTTCTGCAGTAGCCTACCATGGGGAACTTTATCAAACTTATCTCACTTAGCTTATCTCACATTATTTGGTATTGTCATTCTTCAAAGAGGCTGGCAACATTTCAGTAGAGAATAGTTGTTAGAAGTTGGACAACATTGTGCAGTTTACTAGAATCCTTTTGAATTCAACCAATTAACACCAAAATCTGCCAAACCCATTTTGTTGAGATAGCCTGTTTGAATTGGTCCTTGTCAAAACTTCTACACTTTTACATCTTAGTTATTTGGCATTATAATGTGATAGGTACAGCAAATGTCACTGGACATTTGGATAGGACTTGAAACCAATTTGTGAACATCAGAGGTGAAGTATTGTTTACAACTGTAACTCACCAGAGAAATGCAATGTTAATACTGGTGAGTGTTCTTATCCCTATATAAAAGTCAGGAATGTTCATCCAATTAGTGTGTTATTTGTTAACAAAACACCAAGAATATTCATCAGCAAGCAATGTATAGCTACCTGGTGGTAGCATGTTTCACCATGTTAGTTAACAATCCCAGCCTCATTCTTTCTATTATGTATTTACTTTTCATTCTAATATGCAGACTTTTTTAAATTCTGGTTTATGTTGTATTAATGACTCACTTTCCTGTTTTTGACACAATTAGTATGCACAATGTGTATGCTTTCTTCTAAAGACAGCAAATTTTCAGTTCTTTGAGGAACAATACCTTGTGATATTATCTCCTCCTTCCCGCTGGTGATGGTCAATTTCAATTGTGTATGAAACAGAATTTGAACTAAAAATGCTGACATACTAACGGTCAACAATTCAAAGAAGACAGCATCATGTTTTGTTTTGTTTTATCTCTGTTGAGCAAAAGTCATCCTCTATCTGTTTGATGCTGCTGAAATTTCTACCTTTCATGTCCCAAAGATATTTTGCTGTAAGGGTGAGCTGTTATTTTTTCCCTTTTGTTTTCCTATAGATCTCTGCAACTGTCATGGTTCCATTCTGGCAGTGGGTCTTGGTAAAATTTGGAAAGAAAGTAGCACTGTTTGTTGGACTGATTGTGAGTTAATTTGTTCATCGACCAGAGTTAAATTCTTTCTCGTTGTTCTTCCTCTCTGCCTTAGAAAATATGAAGAATGAGACACATGTTTTTGACTCTACTGTCTGTGCAGGAGTCTGCTTTAACTTGTGTGCCACTGTGTAATGGCTGAGTCGCTGCTGAGAATTTCTGATTATTTTATTATTTATTTGTTTTGCTTTTGTGTGTGTTTGTATCTGTGCATTTGTGTGTGCTGTTTTTTAAAGACGCACACTGATAACTTCATCTGGGAACACAACAGAAAGGACAGTTTTATATTTTTTTTTAGAGCAACACAGCACGGGAAACAGGCCCTTCAGCCCAACGAGCCCGCGCCGCCGTCATAACTATATAGTAACAATTCCATTATCCTATTCTAATTTTAGGTTGTTCATAATATGGAAGAGTCTCAATGTCAAATTGGACAATTTGTTTCCCAATCAGCCTAAGGGCGAATTTTTGGGATGTGGGAGGAAACCAGAGCGCCCGGAGAAAACCCACGCAACTACGGGGAGAACGCGCAAATTCCCGCAGACACCGGCCCAGTTCCAAGTGTCTGCACAGCTACAGCGATAGTCACTGAGCTGTCATGGTGCCCTTCAGATGGTCCAGATAAAGCACTCATTTACAACATGAAGCACCAGGCAACCCTTGAATCAACATCCAAGAGCTGTCCTTGCATCACCTGCCGAATGCATGCTCCTTGTTGGTCAAGCATGGACCGAATTACCTGTGGGGGAAAAAAGGCCATAGTTAAACAGTCCTACTATATCCCTCTATCTGCATACCGCTCATGTGGCTGTCCAAGAGACCCTTAAACAGCCCCAGCGTGCCTGCTCCCACCACCTTACTCGGCAGTGCATTCCACAACCCCACTACCCTTTGTGTGAAAAACTGCCCTCTAATATTCGTCTTATACATAGCCCCCCTCACCCTAAGGCCATGACCCCTCGTCCTATCCATTTCTGAAGGTGGAAAAAGTTTACCACCATTTACTCTATCTATACCCCTTATAATCTTATACACCTCTATTAGATCCCCTCCAAGCCGACATCTTTCAAGAGAAAACAACCCCAGTCTATTCAATCGTTCCTCATAAGACAGTCCTTCCATACCAGGCAGCATCCTGGTAAATCTCCTCTGCACTCTCTCCAAGGACTCCACATCCTTCCGGTAGTATGGCGACCAGAACTGGACGCAGTATTCCAAGTGAGGCCTAACCAACGTTCTATACAATTGCAACATCAAACTCCTACTCTTGTATTCTATACCCTTTTCTATGAAAGCTAACATACTATACGCTTTCTTTATCACCTTCTCCACCTGTGAAGACACCTTCAGAGACTTGTGTTGGAATTAATCATTAACCCAGTGAAAATATGCATGGTGAATTGAGTTGAGGGTTTTATAGTGACTTTCTGTACATTTTCAAGTTATTTTGATAGTATCAGCAATTGTTGGTTCTCAGGAGAGAAAATATTATAAGTATTATTTTAAAAAAACAACAAAGTCTATAAGAGTTCTCCTTGTAAAGAAATACATCCCTAAAGAGCAAGCAATTTCAATATACCAAAGTCATTTAAAAATCTCTCAATTTAAATGTTTATTTGTGCCATTCACTGCACTGTTCTGCTCCTGGGAAAAGGTTGGTTTGCAAGGTTTTAGATATCCTAATGCTGACCTGGGAAACCCTTATGTTAATTCCGGCTAATATTGAATATGTTTATTATTACGTTCACCACCTGCAGCAATGTAATATTTTGCTACAGTATTTCACTGTATTTCTAATCCTAATTCTATGAGAAAGAATGTCTCAGTGCAGTAAAAGAGCTGATGAGACAAATTTTGTTCACTAAAAGAAAGTTCCTGTCAGTTACTTGTCAAAACTCTATTACCTTCAGACTAAATGAATACAGTGTTGCTTGGTACCTAACTATCAGCACATTCTGATTGTTGGGAGAGAAAATATATTTTTTGATGGAGGGGCAATGCCCCCAAGAGTTCTCCTTGTGAAGAAAAACATCCCTGCAGAGTGAACAATTTCAATGTACCAACGTCGTTTAAAAATCTCTCAATTTAAATGTTCATTTATGCCATTCACTGCACTGATCTGCTCCTGTGCAAGTCTTGGTTTGCATGATTTTAGATATCCTAATGCTGACCTGGGAATACCCTTGTGTTAATTCCAGATGATACGGGACATATTTATTATTGCATTCACCATCTGCAGTGTGCGTGTGCATGTGCATGTCCCTTCATTTTAAAAATATATGAGGATACGAGATGCTTAGCAAATCCCACCAGAATGCATCATTTTATCTTAAAATTCAGCCGGTTTCTGTAGCTTCAGTTTTGGGCTTGGATACATATTAATTTCTATATGAAATATCCTTCATGTTAGTTATGTAATCTATTCACTATACTGGCTGTTAATATTTTGTTTTGATCAGTAATTCTTAAATTTATTCATTAGTAATTTGTGATCTCACCATTAAAAATGAGATGCTTTGACACGCTGCAACTTCTGTAAAAGTATCACTATAACATTGCCAGTTGTAGCTGGAAGCATTCGGTGTTTGTTCATGTTAGCAACTAGTCTACAAAGGAAGGCAAATAGCAATGTTACAGATAAGGAGGAGCCATCAATGTTAATTGTGGGGTAACTGCTGCTCAGTTTGAGTGGCATTATACATTGATGCGTTCCTCAGAGGGCAGTCCATGCCTCATTCCCTTAGCTGAGGTAAAGGTTTAAAGCTTATTAGTCACAAGTAAGGCTTGCGTTAACACTGCATTAAGTTGCTTTGAAATTCCCCTAGTTGTCACAGTCTGGTGGACAATGCACTTAACCTGAGGTACTTGGAAATTCGGGGACCAAAGGAAGGAAGTCAGTTCTACAGTTTTCCAAGAGAAGAATTGTGGTAATAGAGCTAAGGTCAATTGAGATCACTTCTTAATCCTATTGCTCCAAAGCCAATTCTAACCTTAGAACCTAAAGGTCAAACCTTGTGATGAACGCAATATTTGACCTAAATACTTTCTGATTAAAATTAAAACTTTTACATCAGGCACAAACCATTTTGTCAGTAGTAGTGGTGAAAAAATGCCTACACCAGTGGTAATGGTGTTTGTGGTGTCTGTGAGCGTGTACGTGAGAGAGAGAGAAAGATATTTATCAATAACAGGAGATGAGAATGCAAGAAAACCCAACAGAAGGCTCAGTTTTATCTTTGGGATCAAGTGTATATTAACTTCTTTCTGAACATAATTTATTCAGTGTATTGACTGTTACTATTTTGTTTTGATCAGTAATTCTTAAACTTATTCATTAGTGAGAAATGTAACTTGTGATCTCACCACTAAAAATGGGATGCTATTCATAACACTGACCCCTATCTTCTCTTTTCTTTCTCTGTCTCTTGCTCTCAGTGGTATATTCCACCTTTGATCATCATCGCTACAGTTAATGGTAATCTGCCAGTTATTATAGTCATGGCCATCGCTGCTGGTGTTAGCCTTGCTGTTGCTTTCTTGTTACCATGGTAAGTTTGTGCAATCATTGCTCTTGTGCTTCAGATTGAACTTTGATCTAAAGGGGCTCAAATAATGAGTTGAATAACTGAACGACTGTTGCACAAATTCCTGTTTCTCCTCTTGAATTGGAAAAGACAAGTAAAGCATGAAGGAAATGAGGGATTTTGTACTTCTGACCATATTACCATGCTCTACAGTGACACTATGGTTGGCACTACTGCCTCACAGTTCCAGGAGTTCAATTCCAGCCTTGGGAGACTGTCTATCTGTGTGGAGTTTGTGTGTCCTCCCCATGTCTGCGAGGGCTTCCTTGAGGTGCTCCAGTTTCCACCCACAGTCCAAAGATATGCAGATTAAGAGGATCAGTGGGGTAAATTATGCTAAATTATTCCATAGTATCTGAAGATATGCAGGTGAGGGGGATTAGTGGGGTAAATATGTGGGGTTGCAGAGAAAGGACCCAGGTAAGATGGTCTTTCAAAGAGTTGGTGTAGACTTGGCCTCCGTCTGCACTGTACGGGTTCTATGTTAGGTTATATTTTATTCACCAGCCTCATGTACGTCTATCACAACAGGTCAAATATGAAATCCAAAACCATTGAGTTTCAGATAATTTCCATTTTGAAACTTCTATTACAATAGACTAGGCTATTTACAGTATAAAGTAAATAAAATGACAAGAAAAGTAAGCTGTACCTCTGAATAATAAATATAAGGGACCTAAAAAGAGATGTGCAAACTCCACAAAAATCGCAAGTGCAGGCAAACAACTAGTCTCAAACTTTCCTGCTGCTACTTTTTTTGTAATGATTTTACTTGAAAATAAATTGTGCTGTTGGGTTTAGTTACTTACTATGGTCTGACAGCGTGGTATTCTTCATATATCAGAGCAGGAAGGGGGAATGGTGGGCAACCTAGAAATCTCCAGTGTAAAACACCAAAATGCAATCATAGAAAATCCCTACATAAGGAAGCCATTTCACTCATCGAGCCTGCAGTGACAACAATCCTATCCAGGCCCTATACCTGTAACCTTACGCATTTACCCTGCTAATAATAGGGACAATTTACCATGGCCAATCAACCTAGCCTGCACACCTTTGGACTGCGGGAGGAAATTGGAGCACCTGCAGGAAACCCACACAGACAACGTGTAAACTCCGCACAAGTGACCCAAAGCTGGAATTGAATCCAGGTTGTGGTGCTGTGAGACAGCAGTGCTAACCACTGTGCATCCCGGATAAAAGGATAAAAGCATACTGGTGAATTTATATAGTATGTAAGAGGCTAGTAAGAACCTTTTTATGGGGGATGTTGCTCTGTTTATGGAGAGGTTCATTTGCAATAGCATCAATGTTGAATCACATTTGGCAAATAGGGAACTGCATTTGCATTTGCACCGTGCCTTTCTCGTTTACCTGTCTGTCATGTGAGCCAGATAAGAAGGATACCTGATTATTTTGAATTCTTTCTCCAGGTCGATGCTGCCAGATGTAGTGGATGATTTCAGAGCAAAGAACCCTCATTGCTTAGATCTGGAGCCATTGTTCTATTCCTTCTATGTGTTCTTCACTAAATTTGCAGCTGGGGCTTCCCTTGGATTTTCTACCTTATGTTTGCAGTACGTCAGCATTTTATATTTTCATACATTAGTTTGAATCTATGCCTTTTTTACTTTTAAGCTTTGTTTCTTTCATAAATCATGAACAGCACCCAGAATTAGGTTCTGAAGTAACTATTGGCATGTTTTAGTGTTTAGTGATTTGTAGAGCTAATGTACTCTTTCCACACTTTTCCTTTCTTTTTTTTTAAATGGTTGCATTCTCAGCATTGACATTGAGCCTGCCGTGTTGTTAAGATGTCATAAGTGATGAGAATAGAGTGTAGTCATCAAAGTAGACATGCTCACTCATCTGAGAGCTATAAATGCCAAACATGCAATGACATAAATAGATTGTGGTAATAGCAAAGAATCATCATAGAATCCCTACAGTGCAGAAGGACGCCATTTGGCCCATCGAGTCAGCACCAACCCTCTGAAGAGCATACCACTCAGGCCCACCCCCTTGCCTCATCCCCGCAATCCAAGACATTCGCCCCAGCTAATCCATCTAACATACACATTAGGGACAATTTAGCATGGCCACTTCAGCAAACCTGTACATCTTTTGGATTGTGGAAGGAAACCCTGAAGAAATTCATGCAGATGCAGGGGAAGTGTACAAACTTCACAGAGATGGTGACTCAAGACCGAAACCAAACCTGGGTCTTGGAGCTGTGAGGCAGCAGTGCTAATCACCATGCTATCCTTCAGAATATAATCAATCAATCATTTAGAACTTTTCCGTTTCAAAGAGAGATGGTCTTGGACCGAAAAATAATTTGGTCAAGTGAACCGAAACACTCAATCAGTAAATAAAATATCATTGTGCTCCAAAGGCATAAAAGTGACGCCATTTGTTTTCAAACACACAGCAAGATGGACTGGCAAGGTTCTGAATTGGGTAAAATTCAAAGAGAGCTTGAGTAGGAAGCAGTGTCAGCTCTGAATTTTGTAGGATTAAATAGGATTGGTTAATTGAATTTGGTTTCCAAGTTTACAGAGAGGGCCACAAGTGTGCATGAGTCTGATGATGTGTAGACAATGCCTTGTTATTTTAGTTAAAACTTCCTGGAGTCCCATTCAACATGTGGCCATGATCACTACTTCTCTGTTTGGGGAGGGTGAGTACCAGCTATATCCAGGGTCTTTGGGAACAGTGCGTGGAGGAGTTATAGGGAGGTTATCACAGTGTGCAATCAGAAGGCTGGAGATACTTGGCCGTGTCTGGCTAGTTAGCTCTTTACATTGTGGGTGCACTGCCAGGCTGCAGACAGCGTGGATCTCCTCTTGACTTGATGCTAATATTACATTGTGGCACCAAATTACATCATCGGACCATTTTAAATAGTTGCTTGTCTGCTTTTTAATTGAAACTTTATCTGTGAACTGAATCACTACCAATAATAATAAGCAGGAATCCAATGGTTGGAACCACTTTTATTCTCAAGAGCCCCAGAGGGAGAGGAGAATGATTGATTAAAATTGAGTTCCAATGACTGGATTTCAGTGATTGTTGAACTGAGACTAGCCAGATCACCATCTCCCCGTGAAACATATATTTAGAGTTGTGTGGTGAGGGATTTAGGACAAATTGAATAGGACTGTTTAGTTACAGGGTGATTTTTGGGGAGAAAAATAAGGTTGGTTAACATTAATGTTGTTCCCCACCAATTGTGTGACTGTCAGGTTTGTTTGGTTCCTCATATGTTTTTAACTGAGTGTATAATACCTCCATCGACTTCTCGCCTTTGTATCAGCGAGCACGCATTCATCATCTAACATAATGATCCTCATACGATCCACACCACTGCAATTGGAGACCACTGTGCTCTGGACTATTACCCTTTCACCATATTGTGGTACTTTTTATTTTTTAAGTTACAGATCTTTCTCTAAATCCTGCACTGCATGTCAGTCTAACCTTTTTTTTTACAAAACTGTCTTATTCCTTAAATCTTGTCTAATTTATTATTTTTGATCACTTCTTTATCTTTAACTCTTAAGTGGGATGATCTGTGCACCAGGAAAATCCATTTCTCCCCTTTAAACTCCTTCCTCCTGTTAATAATTTAAAATTTATTAATACATTAACAATGAAGTCACTGTGAAATGAGTGAGTTCCAGTGCCTATTCGGGTACACTGTGGGAGCGTTTAGCATGATCAATGCACCTAACCAGCATATCTTTCAAACTATGGAAGGAAACTGGAGTACATGGAGGAAACTGTGCAGACCTGGGGGAGAACATGCAAATTCCACACAGTCAGTGACCCAAGCTGGGAATCGAGCCCAGGTCCCTTGCATTGAAGCAGCAGTCCTAACCACTGTGCCATCTTTCTGCTGCCAAATTTGTGTTCAATATTAATTTGAATATGTTCTCTGAATGATTTAGATCAATGCTGCCTTCTCCCTGTCATTCCCGACCTGTCAGCCATTTCACTCAAAATCATTCATGACATACGTACACTTAAAATATTCTTCAGTTCTCTATTTATCCATCTTATGGATATTCCTCATCAGGTATCTTGTCACTAGACCTTTAATAGTTCTCATCCAAATTAATTATCCTCTTTTTTTTTTTTACTGATGTGTTTAATTCTGTCCCAATTGTTTTGAAATCAGTTGCTCTATGGAGATTGCACCAGTCTCTTGATCGCTGTGGTCCCATTAACCATGTCATGCCCTATTGTTAAATAGTGTGCGTATCTGAGACCTGCTATTCAATATATAATTGAAATATCATGCCAGCATCTTCTTGACTGTCAGGCGACTTATCAAAAAATTTTGAAGTCTTTGCTCGTAGCTCCACATGTGGTCCAGGGGCCTCAGGTGGCGGTCAGAGTATCAAATTCTGTTATCTTGAAAAAGCATAGTCAAGGACACAAACATCACCTAGAGAAAGCTATTAATTTACTAGCCCATCTCTAGCTTCCTTTCGCTATAATATATATCACTGCCACATCAAAATATTCCATTGAATTGAATTGCACTCAATACCCTAATTCCCATTAGTTGTTTAATTTCTGGTCCCTATCTTCTACGCATGATGATTTGTCCTTCATAATATTTTTAAAACAGAAATCAAGCATTTCAATTTAATTCCAGACAGTAACATATTTTGGTTGCTTGTTCTTTGTCCTAAATATAATTTGCTAACAGCACATTTTTCCTATGTTAGAATTTTTGCAAATTCTAATAAGTGTTATTAGTTTTCAAATGTCCACTAATGGTCATCTCATCTTTTCTTGAAAAGAAACTTTGTTCTTAAATCCATAGAGACCACCTAAACTTTTGTATGTCATATTTTTCTAGAATTCCTTTAAATGTCTTTTTTTAGTCACCAGTGTCATTCTTGTTATTCAGCAAGTAGATCCTATCTTTAGTTCCATTCTACTCTGTTCAACTAGTGTCCACCCTGTTCTTGGCTGTCCATTTACTCCATTGTAACTCAAGACAAACAGGGTCAATCAATGCCACTCTTCTGTTACCCTGTTCATTTTCTTATCTGCAAATCATGCATATGGTCCTTTCCTTCAGTGTTCATCTATTGCACTGGGCTATTTCTCTAGTCCCTAACTATTGTAATTCTTCCATTTGTGGTGCACAGTAAACTTTTCCTTTGAAAAATTGTTTAATAATGGTGAATGCAAATCTTGCACTTCCCTCATCAATTCTGTATTTTGTAATTCCTTTGTAGATGTCTTCTCTCCCTTTTCTAGATTTGGAGAAGGGCTGACTATTTCTGCAATGCTGGAACTCTGCAAAACAAATTCTCAAATGCCTTGAAGTTATTGCAAATATTATTCTATTTGCAGTTGGATGCCACAAAAAAATCCATTCTGCTTGGAGCAGAATGGATTAATTCATCTGAGCATACCTGACAATTAAATACCTTAAAATCTTGTAATTCTCAATTCTTGCAAAAATACATATACCTTCAGCTGTTAGTGGCTAGACCTAATTCTCTGCAAGCTTGAAAAGAGGTGGAGTAAAAGTTCTCAAATTGATGTCATTACATCATCACTTTTTTTTAACTTCAACAAGCATTTGGGAGCCAGGACTGATTCCATTTCTCAGATATAGATATAACTTCTCTGGTGGTTTGTTCTGGATGGGGAACTGATCTTGCCTTTTAAATTTCAATCCCCAGAATTCAATTCTAGAATTTTTCTTTTCGTTGTACCAATTGTATTAAGAATGTATCTTTTGACCTGACAAGTTTTCACCCAAAATCAATCCAACACAGGATTTGCCATAATCATTTCAACTATCCCAAATTTTAATTAACTCTATCAAATTAAAACTACCACATTCCCGCACTTATTTCAAATTCCTCCAGTCTGCACTTAAAATTTCTACATTCCATTGCTTCCCATAAACCTGCCATTACAAATTAACATTGACACATGGGTTTCCAGGCAATTTAAAAACAAATGAACTGCAGGCTGTAACAATGAACTTTTCCACAGAACTTAAAAGGCTGAGGAGTGACCCAAGAAAATACGCAATTATGTCGCTTCACATCATTTAAAAAAAACTGTAACCACACAGAACAAAATTGATTTCTTTTTAACCTTATTCATTTTGTTATGCTCCTCAACAATGTTTTTAAAATCAACTTTTTTTAAGGATGGGTAACTCCTGTAATATCACACTCTCTCTGACTGAGTAAAAGGCATCCTTTATGATATTCCTTATCTGGGTCTGTTCGCGCTATGCCTTCAGCACCCTTTGAGAAAGAACCATCCACTCCATGGGTGTGGGATCATTGTACAGAGCCCCTTTTTCCCTATTCTCTCATTGTTCTTGGTATTTGGCTGCTGTAAGTCCAGATAAGCCACAGTAGCTGTCTCAATTGTTATCACTTATTTGAGCTTGACAGCACTTGCTGCGCAGTGCATTTACCAATTAATTTGCAATCTTCCTGGCTGACACTGAGCAATATTATTCCTTTTCCTCCCTGTTCACTAACTATAACTCAAGTTCTACCTGCTTGGATTCAGATTTTCCTGCCTTCAACATGTCTGTTTGATTTAAGGTATCGAAACGGTTATAAAAGATAAACACAAGTTCTAAAAGATTTGTGCAAAATAGTGCCCCCCCCCCCCACCTTTTGCAAGAAACTTCTCAGTACTTTGTTTCCCTGCACCCGCTCAAAAGTGACTAACTGCGCTCTGTACACTCCCACCTCCTCAGAAACATAGCTTCTCAAAATGTACTTTGCTATCTCTAGCCCTAGGAGCATAACTTCCAAAATGTAGTTTGCTGTCTCCAGCCCTCTACTGCAGAACTCTTCCTGACACTCCAGAAAGGAACTTCTCAATGATGTACTTTACTCCCTTTGGAGTCCTGAGAGAGGAACTTCCCAATGATGTACTCCATTCCTCTAACACACTCCCTTAACCCAGAGTCTGGGTTTACTGTGAATCCGGATCTGCCCATTTGTCAGCTAAACTCAAGTCAGGAGTATAATACTCACAAAACTGAGGTGCTGCCATTGCATCCAGTCAGAAAAACCATCCTTTTTGTTGGGGAGAAACAGCTATTTTCAGCTATAGTGTACTTCACATTCATTCTCAATCCAGAAACTAAACAGTCATTTATAGTTGAGACGTAGTTACGAGAAATTCCATTATCAAGAAATTTGGTAACCAAAGGATATAGATTTAAAATGGTTGGCAAAAGAAATAGAGGGGGTATTTTTATTTTTATTTTTGTTTTTGATGCAATGAGCTATGATGGTCTGGAATTCTCTGACTGAAACGAAGGTAGAAGCAGATTAATGGTAACTTTGTAAACCTGAAAAGGAGCATATCTGCAGAGCTTTCTGAAAAGTGCAGGGGAGTTTGGATTAACCCAGTTGCTATGTCAAAGAACCAGTGCATGCATAATGAACTGAATGGGCCCCTTCTGTGCTGTACTAGGAGGGAATTTTAACATGGGTAAGATGAGTGTGAGGGATTTGTTGCAGATGGGGAGGGTGAAAAAAATTCATGCTAGTCAGGAACCTGACCCCCAATCTGCTTACTTTTGTGTTTTATGGAAATGAGAGCAAGTAGCTAACCAGCTCCCAGGAGGTACGCGGCATCTTAAATATGATAAAGAGGTGAGAAGCCTCATTTAATGAAGCTATAGGCTTGAGTGAGTGAGACCAGATTGCCAAGGCATTGGGAAAACCCAGTAACTGAAACAAAGTGAGGGAGAATTGGGGAAAGTTTAAGTCCATTTCCTTCGGACCACTGCTTATGGATCAAGCATTAATGCTTCCCCTCAAGGGTTTATAAATTCACTGAGTTAACAGATCAGTGAATTTTTATCAGAATGTGCCATATTTCTATGACAATTTATTTCTCACACCCTATCTCTCCCCTTTATCTCTATTTTATCTCTGATCTCATATCTTATTAAATTACTTGCAAATCGGTGCACTAATATTTTGATCTTTTGTGAGGAGCCTTACACACTATCTTATAGAAGTCCATATTGACAGTATTTAGAGACTCTTCAACTTACTGGATTTCAAAAAAAATGCAACAAATATAAAATCATAGAATTCTACAGGGCAGGAGGCCATTCGTTCCATCGAGTCTGCACAATCCACCCAGCCCTATCACTACAACTCCATGCATTTACCCCAGATAGTCCCTCTGACACTAAGGGGCAATTTAGCATGGCCAATCCACTAAACCTGCACATCTCTGAACTGTGAGTGGAAACCGGAGCACCCAGAGGAAACCCATGCAGACACAGGGAGAATGTGCAAATTCCACACACACAGTGACCCCAAGCTGGGAATCGTATCTGGGTCTCTGATGCTGTGAGGCAGCAGTGCTAACCACTGTGCCATAGACATGACCTACTCTTCACAAATCCATGGTGAGTCATTTTGATCTGCTTACTCACCCTGTCTTTGTCAATTTAACTTAATATCAATTGTGGATAAGTGAATAGAATCTGACAAGCCTACAGTTACCTGGATTATTTCTCCCTTCTTGAATTGTTGTGAGGCATTTGCAACTTTTCAATCCAAACCTGAATCTCTCATTTCTAATACACCTACATGCCACCTCTATATACTTTATTCTGGGTGAAGTTATTTCATAACAGGGATCTACTTGTGTCAACACAAGTTAGGAAAGGAAGTCCAGAGACTAGTTCTTGGTCGTAATGCGAGCCAAGTGTTGCAAACTTAGTGTTAACAGAAGTAAGCTGGTCGGCCTTAGGAAGAACTGAATAGGGTTCAAGCCCAGTTCTGATGAATTCAAACTCTGCTTAGAGCTCATCAAGATAGGATTATCAGTATATGGAAGGAAGCCAACCTACAGGATTCTAAGCAATGTAAATCTCCATGTTCAGTACCAGCTGGTTAATGTCTTGGCATTTTTTTTCAACTGGACTATTGCTGCAATAGAATTATTGAATCGCTATAGCACAGAAGGAGGCCATTTGGCCCATTTGCCTACACCAACAACAATCCCACTCAAACTCTATTCCCGTAACCCCATGTATTTACCCTGCTAATCTTCTTGGCAATAATGATAATTTACCAGGCCAATCAACGTAACCTGCACATCTTGGGTTTATGGGAGGAAACTGGAGCACCTGGAAGAAACCCATGCAGATATGGGGAGAGCATACAAACTCTATACAGACAGTGACCCAAGGCCAGAATTGAACCTAGGTCCTTGGAGCTGAGAGTCAGTAGTGCTAACCATGGTGCCAGCCTGCTGCCCTGCAATCCCCTGTCAATTTTTTTTTTATTGTAGAATAATCACAACCCATTTTATACTTTCTGGTCCTAAGGCAGCAAATTTCACAGGAGCCTCCACTGTGCATTGTCAACAGTCATAATAAGTACTGAATAAATGCAATACATCTTGAACTCCATTTGGACCTTTTACGAATGAAGCATTGTGACACTGTTTGCTGATGATTAATAATATTGAATAGCCCATATGATTATCGATGGGGCAGCTTCTCAGCATCAGGGATCCAGGTTCAATTCCAGGCTTGGCCTTCTAGATGGAAGTGGTTGTGGGTTTGGAAAGTACTGTCTAAGGATCTTTGATGAATTGTTGCAGTGTATCTTGTAGATACTTTGGAGCTCAATTAATGGTTCTGGGTGTTGTCTAGAAGCACTAACTGACACTGAGGGCGATTCTCGAAGGCACACAGGAGCTAAAGACCATACTTACCTTGCCTTGCAGAATGGAGCAGGCAAGAGCGCAGAGGGCCATCAGCCTCAATCTAAACAGGTACCCAAATGCTCACTGATCAGGAAATGGATCTGCTCAGCTTAAATGATGACATCCCTGTCATAGCATTTGAGCACCTCGGTTTGAATTTTGCTTTTCTTTTTTGAGGCTTTAAATCAGCAGCAACAATAAATAATGGCTCCTGCTGTGCTGCGTACTAACCAGTCCCAGACCGTTCTGGGCTCGGAAAATTTGATTCTGTTCATTTCCAGCTGTCTATCAAACTCTTAATGAGCTTAACAGTGAGTTAAATGGAGACACCAGGGTTGCCAGCTGCCCTATTCCGTACTGCATGGTCCACACCTTGAAAATTGCAGCATGTTCTGGAGGTATTAGAAGGTTGACACGCCATGCGAGAATGCCAGTTTCAAAGCGTGCCCCCACTTGGTGTTTGAAAAGCCATCAACATGAGTCTTAATGTGACTCTGGTAATACAGACACCTGTAGACATGGACCACACCTCATGCCATCTCAGGGCAGCATGGTGGCACAGTGGTTAGACTGTTGCCTCAACGCCAGGGACCAGAGTTCAATTCCTGGCTTAGCTCACTGTCTGTGTGGATGTACACTCTCCCTCTGTCAGTGTGGGTTTCCTCCTGGTGTGCCAGTTTCCTGCTACAGTCCAAAGATGTACATGTTAGACGGATTGGCCATAGTAAATTGCCCCTTTCTGTCAGGGGACTAGCTAGGGCAAATGCGTAGTATTATGGGAATTGGGCCTAATGGAATTGTGGTCGCTGCAAACTCAGTGGGCTGAATGGCCACCTCCTCCTCTGTAGGATTTTGTATTTCCATAGAACCTAATGCAAACTGGCTGAATTCCAGCAATGTGATGAGGGTGTTGTCTGGAGGATGCTTCCCACTTGAACTGAGTGTTGCATTGACTAGCAAATGAATCTAATCTGCCGCTTATTTTAAATTCACTTATTAATATTCATGTAAGCGAGATGTATAAAGATAGGTGCTGATTCATTGTAATGTGCAGTGTTCTAGAACAACACAGATATTTCAGTGCAGGGTGGGAAGGGGGGGGCGGTGGTGTAAAGTATAAATACTGACTTGGGGCTGCATTTTGGCTACTTACACATATAGATCAAGTTCAGAAACTTCCCCATTCACTAGACCTGCTTCAGTAAAAAGGACTTCGAAACATGCCGTTTTATCTGGCTCTATTCTATCCTGTTCCCTCAATCAGAACATGGTGGGTGAGTACCCAATGTGGGCTGGTTAAAAGCCCACCTCTCTGGGACTTTGTTCCAGTTGTTTTATAAATTGTTAGGCCCTCTAGCCTTCGTTCCCCATACTCATCATGCCAACTGATTCTCACCCCTCTCTCATGGTCCTTCATGTCCTCCAGACTTACTCAATACCAAGTTGCTCAATATCCACCATAGTCAGACCTCAGGAGCCACGCGGAGATGAGAAAAATAACCCAAGCAATCAAAGATATCTCCTCCCTTACACACTTGATAGTGAAAAAGCTCCCATTCGTAGAATTCATGCATTGTCCCTAAATCTCTTCAAGGATTAATCCTTTATAACTTCAGCAAAATTCTGTTCAGTGCCAACATCAAAAACCTCTTTAAGCTGCCAATGAATTTGTGAACTCAGAAATCCGGGCTGATATAATTGTAGCTTTTTAAAACTCAGCCAAACATTCATGATGACATATTAATAGCCCTAATGGAAATGTCAATGAAGAGTTGTATTGAAACTGCATAACTAGATGCAACTATTTTCTACCCTGTAGCTGTCAATCTGTAAGGATTCTAAGATTTTAATCAAGCTGCCCAGCAGAAAGATTTTAACTCTAACTATCACAACCTGTTTGTTTTAAGTTTAAAAAATGGGACATTTAAGTAACTAAGATTTGTTTAACTGTAATAATCTGATCAGGAGTATTTGGATCTACTCTATTAATTTGTAATCCCCATACTGCAGGTTATGGTCCTGATGAGTTCAGGGTTTCCTGCTCTGTTCCCTTTCCCTTGCTAGCAAATATTAGATCTATGGGAAATTGGAGTCAGACTTCTGCATTCCAGTTCCCCCACCGCCATTTTTTTTAAGAAACTGTGGACTTTGAAAAATTCATTCCAAATGTTTTATTGCATCATCTAGCCCTTTCATGGGTTTGTATTTTAAAAGTCATGTATGTAATGGTATACAGTATCATTGTGCATAGTGCCTTTCATAAATATGTGCCATATTACAAACAACAAAAGCTCATAGCTGTTCTATTATTGTGTCTGCTCAGTTTTTCAGGTTACAGACCAGGTTCCTGTACGTACATTGCAGCTGTGGCAATGACACTGAAAGTGCTGATAGCTCCAGTCCCAATAACCCTGCTACTGATTGGTTTAATAATATTTTATTTTTATCCAATAAATGAAGCACGAAGAAAAGAGTTAAAGATGGAGCTTGAAGGAGTTGTGTAAGTGTCTGGTATATAATCTCTCTAAATCCTTGTTTCCTACGTGTTAGAGCGGAGAAATGAATGAAACAGTGGTCTGGCTCAAGCTTAGTTCAAAAGGGTCCATTTATTGTGAAGCTTTATTGACATTTCACATATGGTCACACTCTTTATATACACTGTCTTCAGTCAGAAAGAAGAAATAGCTAATGAACATGCCATTAACCAAGACTGTGCTCATGTTAAAAGTAGTAACTGTCTGGGATTGTCTCACAAGAAAATAATAGAGCAAACGTTATCCATTCCATTTCAAAACTTTTTTCAAAATATGTGCCATATTAGTGACTTCTCACCTATCTAATCCTCTGAGTGAACGTTTTAATTTCTTGATTCTCAAAGGTAAATGTGCAAAATTCCATCCCCAAATCTTCATTTTTCTTTTAAACACAAACATATGTTGCAAGTTGGAAAACATTTCAAAATGATTTATTTTTTCTGAAGCATTGTCAGAAAATTTGAGTGTTTCCATTACCCAAGAGATTGTTGGGAGTTGTGGCCGTAGAATAAAATCAGATACTTTCGCTCAGTCTCTGAGCAGAAAATGGGAGAATTGCACAATTCACTATATAGTCTGATTGTGCTCTATCACGTATATTTAAATCAGGGTAAATGCTGGGCAGTATTTCTAAGGCAAAGAGTTTGTAGTCTTTTTTTTGGATGAAAGAATTAGCCAAGTGTAGCACGAGTGTCCAATTTGGATATGCGGAAATGAAGCAAGTGTTTTAACATCTTTGCAGAAGAGAAGATTGAAGAATAATTTAGTTGCTAACTTACCTGTAATTTGGAATTTGAAGCTAGTGAGTAAATGGGTTTTTGCAAATGTCCCAGAGCAGCAGCCTCTTTTGTAGCAAAAAAGAATTTTTGTATTCAATTTCACAGAATTTGAAAGAGTTAGAATGAAAATGGGAATTGTATTCCCTTGCCAAATCTGAAATTAAAAGTGCCTCAAATTGATTTTAAAGTATTGTTTTGGTGTAACCAGCTAGATATGAAGATGAGCTAATGTAAGAATTATTTTTCAATGCTTAACCTTTCTGACTTTTTGAATATAATTTCATTATGTACTTCCAGCTCTCTCCCTCTAGTGCTCTCAGCTAAATTGCTTGAGTTTCTGTGAGTCTTTGTCAAGGTTCCAGCCTGTCCCTCCTCCAAAGAGCTGGTGTGTGGGTTAAATGCAGCTTTATATGCAGTTGGGAAATCACGTGATTTCTGTGGGTGTAGAGAGTTAAGTATGCTTTACGAAAGGGAAATTAGAAACAGGAGAGGAGAGGTCACCCTGTTGGGAGTCTTTTACAGACCTCCTAATAGTTCTAGAGAGGTTGAGGAAAGGATTGCAAAGTCAATTCTGATTAGGAGTGAAAGTAGTAGGGTAATTGTGATGGGGGACTTTACCTTTGCTAATATTGATTGGAATAGCTATAGCTCTAGCTCGTTAGAGGGGTCAGTTTTCGTACAGAGTGTGCAGGAAGGTTTTTTGACTCAGTATGTAGATAGGCCAACTAGAGGTGCGGCTACATTGGATTTGGTGCTGGGCAATGAGCCAGACCAGGTGTTAGGCTTGGAAGTTAGTGAACATTTTGGTGATAGTGACCACAATTCGGTTACGTTCACCTTAGTGATGGACAGGGATAGGCATGAAGCTGGGGGCTGTAGTTATAGCTGGGGGAAGGGTAATTATGAGGCCATCAGGAGAGAATGAGGGTGCATAGATTGGACTAGGGAACTACAGGGACTGGGAACATCTGGAATGTGGTGCTTATTCAAGGAGCAGCTGCTGCGAGTCCTTGATAAGTATGTCCCTGTCAGGCAGGGAGGAAATGTTCGAGTAAGAGAGCCTTGGTGTACGAAAAAAGTTGATTTGCTGGTTAAGAAGAAAAAGGAGGCTTATGTCAGGATGAGGCTTGAAGGCTCAGTTAGTGCAATGGATAGCTATAGATTAGCCAGGAAGGAACTAAAAAGTGAATTGAGGAGAGCTAAGAGGGGACATGAGAAGATGTTGGCTGATAGGATTAAGGAGAATCCTAAAGCTTTCTTTCGATATGTTAAGAATAGAAGATTGGTTAGGCAAGATTAGGGCCAGTCATAGACAGCAGTGGGAAGTTGTGCGTGGAGCCTGAAGAGATTGGTGAGGCACTGAATAAATATTTCTCTCGGTATTCACGCAGAGTGCTGGAAATGTAGCTATGGAGAACACTGCGGTACAGGGGTGCAAATTGGGAAGTATTGTAGTAGATAGGGAGGATGTGTTAGAAATTCTCGAGGGTTTGAAGTTGGATAAGTCCCCTGGGCCGGACGGGATTTACCCTAGGATTCTCTGGGAGGCAAGAGAGGAGAATGCAGAGCCTCTGGCTCTGATCTTCAGGTCGTCGTTGGTTACGGGTGTGGTTCCAGAGGACTGGAGGATAGCGAATGTGGTCCCGTTGTTCAAGAAGGGGAAGAGAGAACTTCCAGGGAATTATAGGCCAGTGAGTCTTACTTCTGCTGTGGGCAAAGTATTGGAGAGAATTATTAGGGATAGGATTTATAGTTATTTAGAGAGAAATGAATTGATTGGGGATAGTCAGCATGGTTTCGTGAAGGTTAGGTCATGCCTTACTAACCTCATTGAGTTTTTTGAGAAAGTGACCAGAGAGGTGGATGGGGGTAAGGCTGTTGATGTAGTATATATGGACTTTAGTAAGGCTTTTGATAAGGTGGCCCATGGAAGACTTCTACAGAAAAGGCAGATGTGTGGAATAGAGGGTGATTTAGCTAATTGGATTAGAAATTGGCTGGCAGATAGAAGACAGAGGGTGGTGGTTGATGGGAGATATTCATCGTGGAGTTCGGTGACAAGTGGTGTACCTCAGGGGTCTGTTTTTGGGCCCCTGCTGTTTGTAATTTTTATAAATGATCTGGATGAGGGTATTGAAGGATGGATTAGTAAATTTGCAGATGACACTAAAGTCGGTTGAGTGGTAGATAGTGAAGAGGGGTGTTATAGTTTGCAGAGGGACTTGGACAAGTTGCAGAGCTGGGCCGAGAGGTGGCAAATGGAGTTTAATGTGGAAAAGTGTGAGGTAATGCACTTTGGCAGGAATAATAAAAGTGTAGAGTATAGGGCTAATGGTAGGATTCTTAATAGTGTTGATGAACAGAGGGATCTTGGTGTATTTGTGCATAGATCCCTGAAAGTAGGCAGTCAAGTCGATAAGGTTGTTAAGAAGGCATATGGAGTCTTAGTTTTATTGGTAGGGGGATTGAATTTCAGAGCCGCAACGTCATGTTGCAACTGTACAAAACTCTAGTGCGGCCGCACTTGGAGTATTGTGTACAGTTCTGGTCCCAACATTATAAGAAAGATGTGGAGGCATTGGAGAGGGTACAGAGGAGGTTTACCAGGATGTTGCCTGGTATGGAGGGCAGGTCCTATGAAGAGAGGTTGAAGGATTTGAGGTTGTTTTCGTTAGAAAGGAGGCGGCTAAGAGGGGATCTTATTGAAGCATATAAGATGATTAGAGGTTTAGATAGGGTGGACAGTGATAGCCGTTTTCCTAGGATGGAGAAAGCTAGCACGAGGGGACACAGCTTTAAATTAAGGGTTATGAGTTATAGGACGGATATCAGAGGTAGGTTCTTTACTCAAAGAGTGATTAGGGAGTGGAATGCCCTGCCTGCAGCTGTTGTAGATGCGCCAAGTTGGGGGGCGTTTAAGAGGTTAATTGATAAGTATATGGAAGAGAAGGGAATGGTTTAGTTTGGAGGGGCATTGATTTTTATTTTGGTCGGCACAACATCGAAGGCCGAAGGGCCTGTTCTGTGCTGTAATGTTCTATGTTCTATGTTCTATGAAACATTACATTGACAGCTGGCAATTTATTTTCTTTTGAGTACAGTGTTGTGGAGGTTTTCTTTTTCATGTGTCCCTTATGCCATTGCTTAACCAGGGAATCCGTATATCGCAGAGAGAGGTCATTTGGCCCTTTGTGCATCAGTTTTCTGAAGGAACAGTCCATAGCCCCACGTATTTACCCAACCTATACATCTTTGGACATTAAGGAGCAATTTAGCATGGCCAGTGCACCAAACTAGCACATCTTTGGACTGTGTGAAGAGCACGTGGAGTAAACCCAGACAGACAAGCGTAGAACATGCAAACTTCACACCCCAATTGTACCTGGGTCCCTGGCACTGTGTCACTGTGCTCTGCTGAATAGTTTGATTGAATTGAAGGTGAAAAGATTAGAATCAAATATTCTCTGTGTACAAGATATAATATTTGGTTATGTCTCCTGTAATATTGCTCTTTATTTTTGTCCTCTGAACTATTACTTCCTTTGGGACAGAGGCAAAGGAACTGCTTTCCAATGGCCAATCCTGCTGTTTACCCAGCTGCCAGGATGCATGCAGCTGTACCCACTGAGAACTATGTTTCCATTTACTGTAGCACAGTGGTTAGCACTGTTGTCTCAGAGTGCCAGGGATCTGGGTTGAGTTCTGGCCCCAAATGACTATGGAGTTTGCATGTTCTCCCCATGTCTGCATGGGTTTCCGTCAGGTGCTCTGGTTTCCTCCTACACACTAAAAGTGTGCAGATTGATTGGCCATGATAAATTGCCCCTTTGTGTGAGACAGATTAGGAGGGTAAATATGCGGGGTTACAGGAATATATGATGCCTGGGTGGGATTGTTGTTAGTGCAGACCCAATGGACTGAATGGCCTCCTATTGCACTGTAGTGATTCGATGATTCTAGTTACTGCCTTTCCAAAGCAATATCGCTAAAAGTCAGCAGAGTTGGGAATAAAATGGAGGGAGAATTAATCATGCAATTGCAATAACTAAAGCTCTGTCCTAATACATTGTTCCAATGAACCCTGAAACTAATTTCTAGTACGCATTGAGGAGCAATTCAGAGCTCATTGCGGTAACTTATTTTAATTTTTAAGTTACGCTATTTGGAAATTACATTTTTCAAACACACACAGGCAATTAAAGGACCTGAAAAGATCTGAGAGAAAAGCTTTGTGCTCGTGGCTTGAATTGTACTGTTAATTATTGTGCAATTTTATAAATGATGACTTTGTTTCTCTTTGCTGTGCAGAAAAAGCTGGGAATTGGAACTGGAGGAAAATACACTTTAATAACAAGTGCATCCATTGTAGCAACTGTGGATTCTGGCTTCAGCTGGATTGAGATGCAGAATTCTTGGAATGCAGATGTGTGGGTTCGTGGTCACCAGAGTGCGCCTTCTTGGGTAAATAAGCAAATATGGCTCGTTACGGAGCTGTTGCATAGAAGGCAGCACCAAAATGGAGGCTGAAGAGGACCTCCTCAACCCAGACACCATTTCTTTATCATTACAGCTACCCCACAGGCTGAAACTAAAATAAAGGGAGTTTATATCTTTAGTTTTTTACTTTAAGAAAGAAAACGCTTCTCAGTTTGTATCAAGCCGCACACTAAACTCAACCCTCTGCAGGACGACTTCCTGACCAGAGTTATGCTTACTCTGGTGCTTTGAACGGAGGTGTGAGTGACTTGTTTCTTTTTTGCCTCACCCCTTCATCTCAAGATGTGCTTTACCTCATCATTCAGGTCACTGGTTTGTGCCTCTTACTGAAAATGAACAAAATGCAGAATGTGATCGCACTTTCTAGTTAAACATTTATTGTCTCTTATAATAAAAACAATTTGACTTATTCAGTTAATCAGTTGCCCAAGTAATAAATGGATGAAATTATAGAATGCTATCTGCACCAAAAAACTAATTAAAAGCAAAATAATTACACATAACAAAAAAACTACATTGTCTTTTCAGCTATTGTAAACCAATAGTTAAAAGGCCTTGATTGTTAGCAGATTAGTTCCTCCAGTTGCACTGACTAACACAAGAACAAAATTAATTTCCTTTTTCAGCAAACTTTAAACTCCTTTTAACCAAAGATGTTCATAATACTTGTAGTGCTGCCATAAACAACACTCCAGCATAGGAATCACAATGTGTGGGAGAGGCTTGGCTCAAATCAATGCTGTAATCATTGCCCAATTCCAAACCCTCTTTTGCATTTTAGTATCTACACTGAGCCATTGCCTGAAACAGATTGTGACTTGTGTGACAACAAAGCCGTATCACACAGCCAAGTCTCTTGAGGGTAACAGCGATTTGTTTTTAAAAATAAAATTAAATCAGTACACTTGAGACAAATGTTGATTGTCTCTAGAAACAACAAGAATCTATGTAAAGTTTCAACTTGTGAATCAAAATGAAAATGATATAAAAAAAATCAGTAATAAAAGGAAGGATTTTGCCATGTGATGTATAAATATTGCATTGCTACTTTGGCAATGTTACAGGATTTTAAAAAGAAATTTGAAGATAATTTGAACTCTTGATTTAAGGATGATTCAGTATGTTGTTTTTTTTTAACCTTGCTGCACAGTTGGTGGTGATTCTGAAAATATTCTCATGCTGTTGGAATTCTTTTTAGAGCATTGATGTAATCTGTGTTATAAGCAGCTTCTTGGGCAGGAAGCTAAACACCACCACTTCCTGCCCATATTCATGAATCAGATTTGCTACTGAAAAGAATTGAGCAGAGTATCTGCATTGGACACAAAAGAATGTTGGACAATGGTTCTTTGGGTCAGCACTGAAAGGCTACCTAGCTGGATTGTTAATGTTTTTCGTCACAGAGTAAGTGTGAAATATACTGAAAACAAATTAAAGATGTAAATCAGAAAACATAGTCAGGTATTCATTTACATTTGACAATGAAGAGACTTGCAAAAATGGGAGCAAGCCCAATGAGCAAAGTAGATTTATTTAGGCAGGCAATCCAAGCTAATGGTTGTAACCAATAACAAATACGATCGCTCAAATAGGAGGGTGAAGGAGGCAAGATTCTGTTGATGATTAAATATCTCTTTAAAGCATCAAAGGAAAGTTCCCAGCACAAGAACCAAAACAAGCCTGTTTAATATTCGCCAGGCTATTACTGTGTAGATAAAAGCCCAGACACAGTTTGTTCCATAGTATTTCTATTTGATCTTTATGTATGTATTGTATATATTTAGGAAATAATTGATAATTTATTGTAATGTTCTGAAAGCTTGGTTCTGTAAAAGAATTTGCTGAAAGTTTATATTTTGTATTCTGCAGTCTCCACATGGGGCATAATGTACACTTTTTTCTGTGCACAATATTTATATATTAAAAAATTCAGTCTTTTTTTGTTGCTCCTTAACTATTTTGACTTCAACTTGTACTATGAGTAGGTGGGCCTGCACATTTACATAGATTTCAAATTGATTTCATGTTTTCACTTAAACAATAATTCCAAGTTTTCATGTATAACCCTACAGCTTTGAGCTAGAAATGTACAACAGCTTATTCTTTAAATATAGTGCAACTCTAATTTTTGAAAGTTTGTCAATTGCATATGCTTTCAAGGCACATCATTCAGCTTGTTCAATGGCAAGAGTATATTTATAGAAATCCTACAATACAGAATAGGGCGTAGGTGGTTGTGGACAGTGCATCGATTCTGCACTGACCACAACCATCTACGCCCTATTCCCATATCCCGACTATTCACCTGCTGACCTCTCTAACCTACGCATCTCATGACTCTAAGGGGCAATTTTTAACATAGCCAATCAACCTCATCTGTACATCTTTGGACTGAGGGAGGAAATCCATGCAGATATGAGGAGAATGTGCAAACTCTGTAGAGACAGTAACCCAAGCTAGAAATCAAACCTAGGTCCCTGGAGCTATGAAGCAGCAGTGCTAACTACTGCTACTGTGCTTATTATTCATAAAATTTCTGAAATGTTTGTAATACTTTTACAAAGTGGCCACCACACAGTGCAATAGTTCTCTACATCATGTACATCATGTGAGGTGCTTTATAGGCATAGAAATAATGCAGACATTTCAAAATGGTCACTGCACATGATGCAAAAGTACTTAAGTTGACAACATTAATTGGCTTGTATTTATATTACTGTTATTACCTTGTTGACAGGACTTGTGAAAACTTATTCCAACTGTTCCATATCTTAAGCTTACTTTAGAATCATAGAATCCCCACAGTGCAGAAGGAGGCCACTCAGCCCATCCAGAATGCATAGACAAAAATCCCATCCAGGCCCTATCCCTGTAACCCCATACTTTTAACCTTTTAGTTCCTCTGACATTAAGAGCAATTTAGCATGGATAATCCATCTAACCCACACAGCTTTGGAGTGTGGGAGAAAATGGGAGCACTCAGAAGAAACCAACACAAACACAGGGAAAATGTGTAGACTCCATACGGACAGTGCCACTAAGCTACCACCACCACCTACCACCCCCCACCAGCCCCCCCCACCAGCCTTAAACAAAACTTGTGAAAAATCTGTTATTTAGCGATTTACAATGTATCAAGTTTACCAAGTATAAACGAGAATAAGATTATAACTTGATAGCGCTTTTCATTCCCTTCAAAGCAACATCCTCCACACACAATTACTTTCCATCTGTAAATTATGCAGACTCCATTATTTTTTGTTACTTTGGAAGAAATAATTTATAAACTTGAAAAAGGTTATATTGAGGACATAGTGATCAATAACTCAAATGGACTTTGAGTAGTGGTGGCAAAATAACCTTGAACCATTTAAGAAACAATTAGAGATAGCACTCAGCAGCTGACCCAGATACAGGAACTAAGATGACTAACATTTCTCATTTACTGATTCACTTTTCTGATCTACAAAGTGAATTGCAGATTATAGTTTAATGAGGTTTGAAGCAAGTCCAATGCATTGAATTACACATCATCATAGAATCGCTACAGTGTAGAGGAAGGCCATTCAGCCCAAGTGTGCACCAATGCTCTGAAAAAGCAGCTTAGCAGGCCCACCCCATCTCTGTAACCCCACTAATTTCCCTAGTCTACACATCTTAGGACATGAAGGGCAATTTATCACAGCCAACCCACCTAACCAGCAAATGTTTGGACTGTAGGAGGAAATTGGAGCACCTGGAAAAACCCATGCAGCTGCAGGGAGAACGTGCAAACCCCGTACAGGAAGTCACCCAAGGCCGGTGTTGAACACGGGTCCTTGGCATTGTGAGGCAGCAGAGTTAACAATTGTGCCATTCACAGCAAAACTTCAGGCAGCATCCAAATAATGTTTTTACTCTGATTCACTGAATGTATTTGAGATGTGGAGCCTTCAGAACCTTATGGACATGTGCTATTTCAATGAAATTAATGACTTTTCAAAGACTTTCAGAAAAGGGAATGGAAGTATAAACGTACGATACATTGGGCCAGACTCTCTGACCTTGGCTGTAATTCCAGTCCTGCTGCAATAAACAGACCTTTGGCTGAGCCCCTGTTCTTGCTGACAGCAGCAGTAGACCACAAATGACCAGAGAATTCTTGTTACGTCCCCATCTGTTTTAGACTTTAAACTATTTGAATGTAACTAATATAAAAACTCACTAGGTCAGACAGTATCTGTAAAGAGAGAAAAAGAAAGTTCACATCTAAGGTTAATGACCTACCTAAACTACTTTAGCCTGTCCCCATTGAGGAAACTTACCAATTTGAATCGTCTCAGAGTTGATTGTTTTAATGGTTCCTTTGTAAAAATATAGAGCAATAAGTATTGCCTCTTAACTAAAAAAATGGCAATCCCACTTAGTGGATGAGCCACCTGATAGCCAGTGTGGGAAATGGATCACAATAACATTTGAGTTCAATGGGTCATTTGGGTTCTTGGCTCTTGCTTTACTGCACGCTTGTGCTATATGCGTAAGAAAGATTATGACCTGGCACTAGCTAGCTGATGATGCAGTGATTGGCACAGCGGAGGTTTGTGATAGTTGGGAAACGTGAGGGAGTTTTGTAACATGTCTTGTGTAACTAGTGGTTAGTGCACTCAAAGTGGGAGCAATTTGTATACTTACAGTTACCATAAGTGCAGATCATTTTCAACCAATGCCTAATGGGTTCAATTATATTCAGTGACATTCTGGAGACAGTCTTGTGGCATAGTTGTAGCCACACACCCCCCCCACCCCACCCCCCACTGTTCGATTAGGAGCTCTGCATTTGAGTTCAATGCCAGGACTTGTTACCCATGGGAAGAGTGTTCATAACACAGTTCAGAGCTGATAATCACTCTAGAATTCGTCCCTCACTACTCCTCAAAAGGAAAATCTGTGGGTATGGAGATACACTTTTAAAATAATGGTGCACCATTGTTTAACACTATGCTCTGACAGGAAACTTTCTCTGCAAGAGCATGTAGTTTGATTTTTATCGTCCATTTCTGAAGCAAAATATTTCTTCTAAATTTGACCTGTTGACCAGAAAAGGAAATACTATGATTTTTCCACATTTTAGCAAAGCCTTTGACAAGGCTCCACATGGGAGATTGATTGAGAAAGTTGAAGCACAGGGAATTCAGGGAAATTTGGTGAAATGGATCTGAATCTGGCTTAGTAATGGACACAAAGGATGCTAATAGACAGCTGTTTGAGTGATTGAAGACCAATTTCCAGTGGTGTACCACAAAGTTCAGTGTTGTTTTGTACATACAGAAATGATAAAGCAGAGAATCTGAGGGGACTGATAAGTAAATCTGCAGATGACACCAAGATTGGTAGGGTGATTAATAGTGAAAAAGTAGGTCACAGGTTACAAGTAGATATAGAGGAGTTGGTCAGATAAGTAGAAGAGTGGCAGATGGTATTTAATCCTGAAAAATTGGAAAAGTAACAAGACAGGGGAGTATTTAATGAATGGCACAACCTTAGGAAGCCCAGAGGAACAGATGGTTCTTGAGGTATTTATTCACAGATCCTTGAAGGTGGCAGTGAAGGAAAAATGGGGAAATTAAGAAGGTATGTGGGACACTTGCTTTTATCAGTCATTGATGTAGAGTTTAAGAGCAATGAGGTTATGCTGGAGCTTTGCAGAACATTAGTTGGCCACAGCTGGAGTACTGTGTGCAGTTCTGATCACCTCATTTTTGGAAGAGTATGATTGCATTAGAGGGAACACAGAGGAGATTCACCAGGACATTGCCTGGGCTGCAGCATCTGACCTGTAAGGAGAGATTGAATAGGCATGGGTTGCTTTCTTTAGAGCCATGAGGCCCAAGAGTAGACATCATTGAGATGGGTAGAATTACTAGAATTACTAAGGATACTAGACACAGTGAATAGGAAGCAATTGTTCTCTTTGTTTGAGGGGTCAATTATAAGGAAACATAATTTAAGGGTGAGGGTCAGGAGATGCAGAGGAGAAGAATTTTCACTCAGCGGGTGGTAAGAATCTGAAATGCATTGCCTGGGAAAAGGTGGTGGAGGCCAGAAACCCCACAACCTTAAAAAAGTATTTGGATGAGTACTTGGACTATCATAACACACAAGGATAAGGGAACAAAAACTTAAAATGGGATTAGTATGGTTTTAGTGGCAGTTAGTAGACTCTCACTGTTCTCCGGAACTGTGAATTTGAAAAGTGGCTGCTTGCTGGTGAGTCTACTGAATTTTGAATTCTGTCTTTAACAATAGTTTTAGGTCGCGAGGGTTTGTTGTTTATTTTGGCGCTCCATAGCGGGAGATAGGCGCGGGGGCTGCTGGGAAGGGAGCACGGCATTATATAAAGAAGGCCAAAGTAGACAGTGGGCAGCGTCAGGAGCGGGCAGTGGTGTGAGGCGGGGAGCAGAGTGAGAGCTGTAAGGGCTTAAGCTCACTGGGCTTGGGCGAGCATAGGCTTGGACGCAGTAAGTTACTGGATTCCTGTCCCACCAAACCTCTAGTGCTCATACCTCTAAAGGGGGTCTAGAAAATGTCAGGGTCCTTGAATAAACGCGTCCACTGTGTTCGTTGCCGTATGTGGACATTCTTGGAGGCAGCACGTCTCCCGAAAGCCCACATATGCACAAAGTGTTTAGAGTTACAACATTTGAGGGCTCGGGTGAGGCAGCTGGAGCTGAGATTGGAAGACATGTTTTTAGTCAGAGAGAATGAGGGGATAATGAATAGGGACCATTGTCCTGAGGGGACCCCAGGGCCTAGGAGGAGGGATGGGTGGGTTACAGACAGGAAGTGGAAAAAGAAAAGGAGTCACAGCATTAAGATCACCTCAGAGGAGGCATCCCAGAATATCAAGGGTAGGGCAAAAGCTGAGGTAGAGAGGGCAAGGGAGGGGGATCAGAATGCCCCGGAGGACGGCAGGAATGCGGGATGTGAGATAGTGGTGGGGGATGGGAAGGTCAAAGGGATCGACAGGTGGTTCTGTGGGCAAATGCGGGACTCCGGGATGGTAGTCTGCCTCCCTGGAGCAGGGGTCCAGGATGTTTCAGAGAGGGTAGGGGGAATTTTGAAGGGTGGAGGGTCTAAGGTTGATGTAATAGTTCATGTAGGAGAGAAGGATGTAGGAACAAAGTGCAGGGGGGACATACGTAGGCAGTTCAGGGAGTTGGGGGCTCGGCTGAAATGTAGGGCCTCCAGGATGGCATTCTCTGGGCTGCTGCCGATGCCCGGGACTGATAGGGTTAGGAATAATGAGGTGCTCCAACTAAATGCGTGGTTGAGGGATTGGTATAGGGCAGAGGGTTTCACATTCATAGACCATTGGGAAGTCTTCATGAGGGAGGGGCATCTATACAAGAGGAACGGGGAACGGTTGTCTGGGAAGGGCACCCATATTTTAGCTGGGAGGTTAGCTGGAGTGTTTCGGCAGGGTTTAAACTAATATGGAGGGGGGGTGGGGAGACAGAGGGAACTGGGAGTGGGAGAGAGATGGGTGACAGGGTAAGTCCAGAGGGTAGGAAGGAGGATCAGAGAGGGCCTGAGGGTCATCAGTGCATGTGTTTTAATGCGAGGAGTGTGACAAAACAGATGAACTGAAGGTAACAATATTCACGAGGAAGTTAGAAGTGGTGGCGGTGGCTGAGACGTGGTTAAAGGAGGGGCGGGACTGGCAATTGAATATTCCAGGGTATAAGTGTTTTAGGCATGACAGAGGTGGTTTGAAGAGAGGAGGGGGAGTGGCTTTATTAGTTAAGGATAACATCATAGCAGTGCAGAGGGAGGGTGGTATGGATGATTTAGGAATTGAGTTGCTATGGGTGGAGTTGAGAGGAAGGGAGAGGTTACTATGTTGGGTGTGTACTACAGACCACCCAACAGCCCGCGGGGCGTGGAAGAAGGGATATGCAGGGACATTTTAGATAAGTGTAGGAAGAATAGGGTGGTTGTAGTGGGAGATTTCAATTTCCCTGGGGTAGATTGGAAGGTGCCCAGAGCAGAAGGTGCGGACGGGGAGGAATTTGTACAGTGTGTTTTGGAAGGGTCCTTGGAGCAGTCTGTGGATAGCCCGACTAGAGAGGGGGCTATACTGGATTTGGTTCTGGGGAATGAGCCAGGGCAGATGGTTGACATTGTAGTAGGAGAGCATATGTCAAATAGTGACCACAACTCTGTCTGCTTTAGGATATTAATGGAAAAAGATGAAGCCTGCCTTAAGGGGAGGGTGTTAAACTGGGGAGGGCTAGATACAGCCAGATTAGGCAGGATCTTAAGGATACCGACTGGGATAAGCTGTTCGAGGGTAGGTCGACGCTGTACATGTGGGAGTCTTTCAAAGGAAAACTAAAATCTTTGCAGGAAAGACACGTGCCGGTAAGGAGGAAGGATGGGAAAGGTAGGATTAGAGAACCGTGGGTTACTAGGGATATCGAGGACTTGGTCAGGAAGAAGCGGGAGGCGTACGTTAGATTTAGGCAACTGGGGACAGAGACAGCGCTGGAAGAATATAGAGAGTGTAGACGGGATCTTAAAAGGGATGTCAGAAAGGCAAAAAGGGGCCACGAAATGGCTTTGGCAGGTAGGATTAAGGAAAATCCTAAGGCATTTTACTCCTATGTAAGGAGCAAAAGGATGGTTAGAGGGAAGATTGGACCTCTCAGGGACAGAGGAGGGGAACTATGCTTAGAGCCTGAGGGAATGGGGGAGATCCTGAATGAATACTTTGCGTCGGTATTCACGCAGGAGAGGGGCCTGATGTCTGGTGCTGGCTTTGAGAAATTTGAGGACCCGTTAAAGGAAATAATCATTACGAGGGAAGAGGTGTTGGGGCTTTTAGGCAGCATAAAGACTTATAAAGCTCCGGGGCCTGATGGCATTTACCCCAGGCTGCTAAGGGAGTTGAGAGATGACCTTGCTGGGCCTCTGACGCAAATCTTTGTCTCTTCTTTGGACACAGGTGAGGTCCCAGAGGACTGGAGGATAGCAAATGTAGTACCGTTGTTTAAAAAGGTCAGAGGATAACCCAGGGAACTATAGGCCGGTGAGCTTGACTTCAGTTATAGGTAAGCTAATGGAGAGGATCCTCAGGGACAGGATGTATGAGCATCTGGAGCGCTGCGACCTGATCAGGGATACGCAGCATGGCTTCGTTAAGGGGAGGTCGTGCCTTACGAATCTAGTGGAATTTTTTGAAGAGGTGACAAAAACGGTTGATGAAGGACAAGCCGTTGATGTCGTCTACATGGATTTCAGTAAGGCGTTTGACAAGGTTCCTCATGGTAGGCTGATAGAAAAAGTGAAGGCGCATGGGATACAGGGCCAGGTATGTAGATGGGTTGAGAACTGGCTTGGGAGGAGGAGACAGCGGGTAGTAGTGGAAGGCTCTTTTTCCAACTGGAGGTCTGTCACTAGTGGTGTGCCACAGGGCTCAGTACTAGGACCTCTTCTATTTGTGGTTTATATAAATGACTTGGAAGAGGGGGTAGGTGGTGTGATCAGCAAATTTGCTGATGACACTAAGATGCTTGGATTGGCGGGTACTGAGGAGCAGTGCCAGGCAATACAACAGGACATAGATAGGCTGGTGGATTGGGCAGATAGATGGCAAATGGAATTTAATCTGCGGATAAATGCGAGGTGATGCATTTTGGCCGGAATAATGTAGAGGGGAGTTATAGGATAAAAGGTAAAACTATCCGGAGTATAGAGACGCAGAGAGACCTGGGGGTGCAGGTTCACAAGTCTCTGAAGGTGTCAGTACAGGTGGAGAATGTGATAAAGAAAGCGTATGGTATGTTAGCCTTCATAGGAAGGGGTATAGAATACAAGAGTAGGAGTCTGATGTTGCAAGTGTATAGAACGTTGGTTAGGCCTCACTTGGAGTACTGCGTCCAGTTCTGGTCGCCGTACTACCGGAAGGATGTGGAGGCCCTGGAGAGAGTGCAGAGGAGATTTACCAGGATGCTGCCTGGTATGGAAGGGCTGTCTTATGAGGAAAGATTGAACACACTGGGTTGTTTTCCCTTGAAAGACGTCGGCTGAGAGGGGATCTATTAGAGGTATATAAGATTATAAGGGGTATAGATAGAGTAAATGGTGGTAAGCTTTTTCCACCATTAGAAATGGATAGAACGAGGGGTCATGGCCTTAGGGTGAGGGGGGCTATGTATAAGACGAATATTAGAGGGCAGTTTTTCACACAAAGGGTAGTGGGGGTGTGGAATGCACTACCGAGTAAGGTGGTGGGAGCAGGCACGCTAGGGTTGTTTAAGGGTCTCTTGGACAGCCACATGAGCGGTCTGCAGATAGAGGGATATAGCAGGACTGTTTAAATATCTTATTTGTTTCCGCAGGCAATTTGGTCCACCTTGTTGACCAACAAGGTGCATGCATTCGGCAGGTGTGGTGAGGGCTGCTCTTGGATGTTGCTTCAGGAGTGGCCTAGTGCTTCAAGTCGTTAGTGTATGCTTAAACTGGACCATTCTGATGGGCAGAACTCAGTAGAATTTAGCAACACCAATTATTAATCCAACCGATTTATTTGATAGTAAAAAAGCGAGCTTTAAACACTCCCGTGTCTTCATCAGGCAAGTGCAGTGTTCTGGTCTGCAATAGCACACATCAGCACAGACAGTCAGAGATTGCTGATTAGAATGCGAATCCTTACATCTAACCTGCTATTCAAGTGTTAAAGTGGCGAACAATGTGTGTGAAGGGGCAATGCGTGCTATTGCAGATCAGAACACTGCACTTGCCCGAGAAAGACACAAGAGTGTTGAAAGCTCGCTTTTTTACTATCAAATAAATCGGTTGGATTAATAATTGGTGTTGCTAAATTCTTACTGAGTTCTTACCACCCCAATCCAACGCCGGCATCTTTACATCTGATGGGCAACATGACAGCTCAGAGACTATCGCTGTTGCTGTGCAGACACATAGATTTGGGCCTGTGTCTGCGGGAGTTTGTGCGTTCTCCCCGTGGTTGAAACCGGGTGCTCCGGTTTCCTCCCACATCCCAAAAATGTGCTCCTAGGCTGATTGGGTAACAAATTGTCCCTATATGGGAATCTTCCACAATAGGCATAGCCTAAAGTCATGGATATGTCATTAAGACATTAGGACGGCGGCGTGGGCTCGTTGGGCCGAAGGCCCTGTTTCCCGTGCTGTGTTGCTCTTTGTTAATGGGCCAGAAGGCCTTTTCTGCACTGTACTACTCTGACTCTCTCTCTCTCTCTCACACACACATACAGGTGAGTCAGGTGCAGCAACTTCAGTGGGAGGCTGAAAGTTATTTACAAACACCATCAAGTGGACAAATGAAGAATTACATAAGCTGGCTTGCAATGAAAACTGAATTCCAGCGAGCACTGCTTCAAACTGTTGCAGAATGGCTCAGACATTTCTCTGGGGTTTTCAGTTCGTAAGTAACCTGCGCTGTAGCTGTTGGAAGCTTCTTCTGCAGCCTGTAAAATTCAAATGTGAAATAAACTGGGGAAACCCAATTCTGCCTCGGTGTGAGGCGTCAGCACAGAACTGCTCCTAATTTGGCAATATCCCAATTTGGATCCAGTGTGAAAATAGAAACTTTCACAATCACAGAATACAAACACTCCTCGGAAACTAGACTGGCAGCATTTTCTTGGTATAGCATAAAGTTACCAGACTGCCCCTTGTGATGAATGTAGCATCACAGTCAACTCAAATTAACCAGCTCCATGCCAATATGGTGCAAATCTATTTTTTAAAGAAACTGGCTTAGAGAAGCACCAGCAGATTCAGGCACCTTCGGGAAGATTTTATTTTGCCTCATATGCATTATTTACCTGATGCGAGGGCACGGGGAGGGTGACCAACAATGGGCAGGTTATTGTCATGTAGCAGCTAATGATTTCATTATAGAACCCTTACAGAACAGAAGGAGGTCATTTGGCCCATCAAGCCTGCACCAATAACAATCCCACCAAGCTCCTATCCCCACAACCCCACGTATTTATCCTGCTAATCCCCCTAATCCATACACCTTGGGACACTAAGGGACAATTTAGCATGGGCAATCAACCTCACCCGCACATGTTTGGACTGTGGGAGGAAACTGGAGCATCCGGAGGAAACCTAAGCAGACACAAGGAGAACATGCAAACTCTATACAGTCACCAGAGCCTGGAATCAAACCAGGTCCCCAGCACCGTGAGGCAGCAGTGCTAACCACTGTGTTGCCCCCAAACTGTTCTGCTAATTTTAGTGGTGAGCACCGATGGCAGGTTGTATTAATGGAAGTGGCCCACATACAAACAAATGTGAAAGGATTCCTTTTGTGAATGGCCACCAAATTTCCTTCCCTGCCCGATTGATGAGTCTTCATTTCACAACAAAGATAAACACCAACAGAACAAAAACGCTTATCAAATAATGTCACCAGTGACAAACCTTTAGTGTTTGTTCCTTCATGCTTCCTCATTGTCCTATTTCCCCACAGTTGTTGGCCCCTCTGTTTCTGATGGGTGTGCATCAATGGTACATGTCTGGGGAGAAGAGATGGGGGTTTTGTGTTGCTCTGGTGTTGGAATCCTCCCACCCCCACAGTCTTGTCAATGGAGTCCAAAGGAGTGTGAAGCACAATGTTTGGCACCAGTTTGGCTGCAGGAACTGCTGAAGCATGCTCCATTACAAAGCACACATTCACACATATGCAGACAGCAAATTACTATAGCAACTCCACCTAACCTGCACCTCTTTGGATAGAAGGCAATTTGTGCTTTCATGAGGATCATGCAGATGACTCTGTGGCATTTGATCTTAGTCAGTCCTGAGCCTCGAATACCAGGCTGGAGAGTGTTACCTGTCATCTGGTTCACCTGTCTGTGTGGCACCAACAAGGTACTGGCAAAAAGTTTTATGGGGGAGTAGGTGTGCTGTCACCTTAAAGTTGTGTCTCTCCCACAGGATCCAGAACACTCTTCTAGGATACTGCATATTTAATTGAGTGCAGGAGTAATGTAATGCTCTTACTGTTCCTTGCAACAATGGCCGCAAAATAGGTTGGCAGCTATAAGCTCTCCAATATAGTGTAGTGAGCTGTCATGGAAGCTACCACAGCTATCGGCATATGCAACACCATGAACAAAGAACAGTACAGCATAGAAAACAGGCCCTTCGGACCTCCAAGCCTGAGCCACTCATTGGTCCAACTAGACCATTCGTTTGTATCCCTCCATTCCCAGTCTGCTCATGTGGCTATCCAGATAAGTCTTAAACGATACCACCGTGTCTGCCTCCACTCCCCTCATTCTCCTTCTTTCCAGGGAGAACAATCCCAGTTTACGCAATCTCTCCTCATAGATAAGACCCGCCATACCAGGCAAAATCCTGGTAAATGTCCTCTGCATTCTCTAAAGCCTTCACATCCTTCTGGTAGTGCGGCAACCAGACCAGTACTCAAATGTGGCCTAACCGGCGTTCTATACAGTTGCAACATCAGAATCCAGCTTTTATATTCTATACGCCATCCTATAAAGGCAAGCATACCATATACCTTCTTCACCACCTTCTCCACCAGTGCTGCCACCTTCAAGGATTTGTGGACTTGCACAACTAAAGCCCTTTGTGTTTCTATACTCTTGATTGTTCTACCATTTATTATATATCTCCCCCTACATTAGTTCTTCCAAAATGCATCATTTCGCATTTATCTGGATTAAATTCCATCTGCCATTTCTCCAGCCAATTTTCCAGCCTATGTTCTGCTGTATTATCTGACAACGTTCATTGCTATCCGCAAGTCCAGCCATCTTCATGTCATTCGCAAACTTGCTGATATCATCAGTTACACTTTATTCCAAATCATTTATATCTATCACAAATCGCAGAGGTCCCAATACAGAGCCCTGCGGAACACACTGGTTACAGACCTCCAGCCAGAAAAAGATCCTTCAACTTCTACCCTCTGTCTCCTATGGCCAAGTCAGTTCTCTAACCATCTAGCCACCTCTTCTTGTATCCCATGAGCCTTAACATTCTTCACCAACTGCCATGAGGAACTTTGTCAAACGCCTTACTGAAATCCATATAGGCAACATCCACGGCCCTTCCTTCGACAACAGTTTTTGTCACCTCAAAAAACTCCACCAAATTTGTAAGGAGCGACTTTCCTCTTACAAAACCATGCTGTCTGTCACTAATGTGATTGTTCTGTTCTAAATGCACATCCATCCTCTCCAACAACTTTCCTACCACGGATGTCAAGCTCACCGGCCTATAATTACCTGGGTTATCCCTGCTACTCTTCTTAAATAACGGTATCACATTCGCTATCCTCCAATCCTCAGGGACCTCACCTGTGTCCAATAAAGAGATAAAGATTTCCGTCAGAGGCCCAGCAATTTCATCTCTTGTCTCCCTGAGCAGTATAGGATAGATGCCATTGGGCCCTGGGGATTTGTCAGTTTTAATGTTCCCTAAAAAACCTAACACTTCCTCTCTTGTAATGGAGATTTTCTCTAACGGGTCAACAGCTCCCTCTGAGACACTCCCAGTCAACACATCCCTCTCCTTTGTGAATACTGATGCAAGGTATTCATTTAGGATCTCCCTATTCCCTTGAGTTCTAAGCATAATTCCCCTCCTTAATTCCTGTGAGGTCTGATTTTATCCCTGACAATTCTTTTGTTCCTAATATACGAATAAAATATCTTAGGATTAAGGAGAATCTTGTCTGCCAAAAACACTTTGTGACCTCTTTTTACTCTTCCAACTTCCCTACTTATTTCCTTGTCTCTGTAATTCTCCAAAGCTCCATCTGTTTTCAGTTGGATATAACGTAAGCCTCTCTTTTCTTTTTGACCAGACCATGGTACGTCACTGCATTGCTCAATGTGATCATATTGGATGGAGGGTGAGGTCACTGATTGTATGTGAGTCCTCTGCAGCAGAAAACAATCCAGCCTACAGAAAAAGTCTGATAGTCACTGATCAGTAAATCCTAAGTGCAGTGGACAGCCTGCCAGCAAGCCTGCACATAATACTGTGGAGCATGGAAGAGTCCGACTCGAACTTGGCTCCAGGTTCTGCAATGAAGGCAGTTGTAAAAGAGATGGAGAATGAAAGTGGTCATAGGGGATCATGAAGGGGGCCACAAAGCGGGTGGAGTATGAAGAAGTTATGGGGGGCATGAAGAGGGTGAACATGAAGGAGGTCCCAGGCATACACACACTTCCATCTTCTTTTGGGAAAAAGATGCAAATGTCTGAAGCTACATATCAACCAACTCAAGAACAGCTTCTTCCCTGTTGCTATCAGACTTTTCAATGGACCTACCTTGTATTAAATTGATCTTTCTCTACACACTAGCTATGTCTGCAACACTACATTCGGCATCCTCTCCTTTTCTTCTGTAATAACGGTATGCTTGATCTGTAAAGAGCAGAAGAAACAATACTTTTCACTGTACACTATCACATGTGACAATAATAAATTAAATGAAATCAAATAGAGTTGAAGAGCAGGACATGGGAGATGAAAGGGGCCATGAAGTGGGGAGGGTGCATGAAGAGGGACCTATTGGGATGGCCCAATGCCAGCGATCTATGTTGGGGGGCGGTGGGGGGGGGGGGGGGGGGGGAGTGGAGAAACATGGTTTCAATGAGGGAAGGGGGCGTACCAAAAACAGAGGTGAGAGGGAGGGGGAGTCTTCATTTTCACTTTGAGATTAGAGCACTTTTAAAAAATCATTGTGAAGTTGGGCTTGCTGGTGTGTTTAGGCTCTATCCCTCTCAGAATTGGTGCAAAACTCGTCCCTCTTCCAAAAAGTGACTAAGGGTGGGAAAATTGTGATGATGATTTTTTCATCCAAAATCTTTTTGGGAAGTACACCCTTGGTGAAGCGGGCTGCAATGGGAAGTGGGGTGGAAAGCTTTATGGTTGTTGTACATAACAAAGCTACAATTGGTACAGTTACGATCAGAGAGTATCAGAGCGCACTTCTTAACCTTATCAACTCTTGTGAGATCATTAACTTTGTTGCAGTATTACTGAACTGCCCTAAAGTCAACGATCTTGGCACTGGCACACGCTGCCTTCCACTGGTTGGTTGAGTGAATGCCTAGAAAGATTTCTGTCCTCCACAGGGGGATGAGGGTCTATCACATCCTCTCGGCTTCTTCCACCACTGCCTCCAACGCAACAAGGAATAACACCAACGCCTATGATCTTTTTTGGCAGAAGTTATATCCTGGTGCCTGCAAATTGTTTTAACCTTCTTTCTAAAATGCGCTGTCTGCCGTTAAGTGTCTTCATTGACAATCCATATTGTCTCTTTGTCCACAAAGTGTGGAAAATGCTCGCTGTGCATCAGCATCATTACAAACAGTTGGTCATAAAAATATTGTGTACCACTCACAACTCATTTGCAATTGAATTCTAAACCCGTTAATATTTACCTTTACACACAAAGGTAGAAAATCATGCAGTCTTTCCCACTGAGGTGAATTTAGGGTTCATCAGGGCTAATTCTAATGGTTCCTTGCTTCCTCCTCCTCTAAGTAATTATCTGGTACTTTTGTAAATACTTTCACCAGTTCAATGTTGAATGACACTCAAAAATAAATTCTACATCCTCTAACTTTCATAGTGCTTTTTCCTTTATTCAGCATTTGTTAGATTATGACCTTTTGATATTGGATTGCCTAACAATGGAAATGATCTATTAAAATAAGAAAAGTCATAATTTCCATTTCAAGAGAATATTTGTTCTCATTCTTTTATGAATATTCATTGCCTTTATCTGACTCCCATACATATTATCTATTCAGCATCCTCATTACTGAATGCCCATTCGCATTACTAATAGGTATAATGGTTACATAATGCCTGACCCATTACCGAATTTATATATGCTCATTCCCAACATCCATTTGCATTATCTCATGTCCATGCTCATTAGTAATGTCAACACCCATAATAATTACAATATCCATCATCTCATTCTATGTTCATTACCCAGTGGTCATGTTGAAATTACAATATTCATACCCATGAATAAAAGTGCACACAATTCTCTCAGTATAGTCTAACAATGCTTTATATAATTTATTATTCTTTACTTTTGGACATTGTGTGTCAAGTTATAAAATCCAAAATCAAATTTCTATTCACAGAGTGCATTTTCACATACACATACCACACATTCATTTTTGCAATCTCGTAGGGATTTTATAAATAACCTTTGAAAATCTAATTGCACTGTAACTATTTGCTTGCTTTCAAAGGTTAGACAGGATTTTCTCAATTTCTAATGTCCAGTGAACAGGGTCTATGGGCAGATGCAAACAGGAGTATCTTCACCTTCTACTCAGAGCTGTGGCCCTACAGACATTTAACATCTACTATTGATCATCTTGAGAAGAGACAGCCACACATCAGGGGTGGATGCTGCACCTTCAACAGCCAGATCTTTGCTTCCAGCAGTGCCACCAGGAACAATGGCCACAACTGGAACGTCACTCAATCTTCCAGCAACATTCATCGCCAGGCAAGTGAAGGTGGGGTTGGGGGGAAGGGGCGGTGAAGGGGGATAGGAAGGAGGGGGAGGGGAGGCAATTGCAAGGACCAGGCAGTCAGGCTCAGGTGAGGGAGCACAAGCAGCATTGGAAGCCAGGGTTAAATATGTGGCCTCCTACTGAGACTAATAATAAGCCATGAGGCCAATGACAGTAAACTAACTGAAATAGTTTATTGACATGTCTTAATCCTATCACAGTCAGCTCAAAACTGACAAGGCGAAGGCTGGAGCTCAAGTCCTAGGTCACTCGGCCCATTCTCTTAAAGGGGCATGCCCCCAGCATACATAACAGACAGAAAAAGTGGAGGGGAAAAGTTAAAGTGTTTGGAGCTTGGGGAATGAGGCCTTCAATCACAGCCTGGTCCACTAAAGAAGGCACCCCCCCCCCCCCCCATCCTTTACCTGCCTAAAGCCAGAAAGGTGTTAGCTGCCAGGTTTTCCATCTGTTGCTGGCCTTAGCTTGGTGCCTGTGAAATACTGGCATTAATTAGAACCATAGAAATGCAACAATGTGGAATGAAGCAGTTGGGTCCATCGAATCTATACTGGCCAACCACCCCATCCTATCCTTGGCCACTTAAGGGCAGCAATCAGCACAAGGGTGGTCAGTTTGTCCAACACTTCATCCGCTGTTCATAACATTGTGGTGACATACGCAGGTAAGTCTCTAATGGCATTTTCCTGGCTCCCTCCCCGCTTACAAATCCACTTCTAAAGAGTAAAATTTTGCCTCATGTCTATTTGGACTTCCACTACTTTATTGTCAACTGTGCATAGGGATTAGCTCCTTTTATTCCATCTGCTCTTCAGGGAGAAGTACTGATCAGAGAGAATGAGGCATTGGTACAATATTTTTATAATTTGCTTATATCCGTATTTTTTTCAAACTCATTTCCGTTACAAGAGTACATCTGGGTGCATCACTTTTTAAAAATAGTTTCAAAATACAGTTGCCGCTTTTGTAGTAATTTATACTCACCAAAGTGAATAATTATGGTTAATTTGCAGTCAGCTATTTCTCCATTTGGGTTTCAGTGAAGTTATCAGGAATATTTCAATGCTAAATCACAGATCTGCAAAAGACTCAGATCTTAATAGCATTTGATCAAAGTTTCATCTCTTTTTTGGGTTTGCAGCTCAGCACCAATTATCTTCACCTCGACTCACTATCCTAGTCTGTTATTTTCTGTATCTCTATTTAAATGTCTCCCAGAAAAGAAAGCATACTTCTGCCTCTACCATATATACACCAATAATAATCAATCAATCTCATATATATTCAAATAATGGTCAATATCATATCTACTCGAGTAATGATTAAAAAAAAGGCACCTACACAGCCACATTCAAACTTAAAGTCATTGAAATTGCAGAACAGTTAGAGGGGTTGGGATATCAAAGAAGAACATTAGCAATTGGAGGAAGCTCTCTTCATAGATTAGACACGAGTAACATGCAAACAGTTCTTGCTTTGGCACATTCTATAATCTGATACAAAGGATGGTGTTTTATGCCCTGGTCTAGATCTTGCTTGGAGGCAGGAGAGGATTTAATTGAGTGGGATAGTGGTGGTCGGGGGTACTACTACCTTGTTGATTGAATCTTTGATGGGAAGGCATGTGAACAGCCTTCACATCTTACTGCCAATTAAGACACTTAAATGAACAATTAATGCACACTTCAGGACATTTTCTTCCCACTATTGCTATTAACCAATGGCTGGGTGGGCCTGTCACCACATGGGAGTGTGACGAGCGACCTGTGTAAGATTATTTTGGTCTCTTGCGGGGGTGGGGGGGAAAATGGAGCCTTTGCTCAAAGGCACTCAGTGCCCAATTGAAGGAGCTGGTATAATCCATTCCACTGTGATTTGAGCTGCAAACCACCCACCCCCACTCCGGCATCTCTTAACTTTGGCCCAAGTCACTTCACGACGCACAGAACCTTCGATGAGTGTTTTTCCCACAGTTGCAATCACTTCTTCAGTGATGCTGCTGGATGAAAAAGCTATCAGTCTCATTCCTGGGGTCCTGATTCCATGATAGGTCCACCTCTCAACAGCTCAATTGACTCCTAATACAGAGGCTGTTCCCAGAAAGAGGCAGCGTCAACTTCCCAGCCTACAGAATTCAGACTACCATCTCTTTCATAAAATTCCCAAAATAAACCCATGCAGATATTCCATCTTCAATTTGAGTAGTAACATCATATGGTTTTATTAATACTGCTACAATGTGGTTACCACAAAAAAAATTAAAACAACTTCTAACGTGTCTAGTCTACCATCAGTGAGCAATCTGATTTTAAATAACTTTAAATGGCTTTTAAAATCAATTGTTAGTTTCATGGTGTACAAAAATCAATTTCTATACATATTTAAAAGCTTTAAAAGTTAGTCACTTCAGTTTAAATGTAAGTATCTCCATGGAGGACTCCAAATGGGAGCAATTAGTGAAAAGGTGTCATGATAATGAATTTAATCTGTGGGCACAACTGCTTCTATAGCTTTCAGTCTAATGTCTTAAACAGGGTGACCAACTGCACTTATTTTCAGGGACTGTTTATTCTCTGGGGGCCAAGTTGGTCCCTTATTTCTAGGGCAACGTTTGGGAGTCTTGGGTTGGAAAGTTCTGAATGGGATTGCAAGCAAGTTGTCCAGCAGAGAAATGATAATATTTGTGACCCAATGAGATATGTTCTAAGTTTTAGTTGATTTTAACCCCACTTCCTAGACATTATGGTCTCAAGGCCCACCTCCCCCACCACCCACCAAACCACTTTCATAATCACCAGTTGGCATCCTCCATCTGCGCTCAAAGTTTCCTTGATGTAATTTCATAAGATTAGTCACCCTGATCTAAGTTATATTTGCATTGAATGTGTCAAGTGCTTGAAATGATTCAAATCTTTTGCACTACTTTTTGTTTTAATTCATTCACATGACATGGGTGTGTCTGGCAGGGTCACCACTTATTGCCCATTCTTAATTGCCATTCAGGTGAATGGCTTATCATGGCATGTCAGAATCAACCATATTGCTATGGATCTGGAGTCACATGTAAGCCAGACCAGTAAGGACACCAAATTTTCCTTCCTTAAAAGATATTTGTGAACCAGATGGGTTTTTAATGACAATTGACAATTTCAAGGTCATCTTCAGACATTTAATTTCAAACCTTAGGTTGAAATATTCATGGAAATAGTAGTGCAACATAATAGGAACAGTTGGCCAGAAGGTAAAGAGCAGCATGATGTCAAAAGATGTTATGGAACACAAGGCATTCTTAAAATGTTTTAATTACTAGCAGATGTCAAAAATTCAACTTTAGAAAAGCATATGACAGAAATCAGTCAAATAACTAAATAGGCAATTATTTTTGTAAGTTGTTTATTCTTTACATCTAGCACCTTTAAGATGTATTTTGTGAAAAATAATTTAGTTGCCGTAAAAAGAACTCAGTCAATGATGTCCATTTTGCGTGCTTAAATTTTGGCATAACATTTTTGCATTTGAATTATTTTGCAGTGCCTATGGTTTGCTAACATGTTCCTGAAATCCTTATCTAGCTCATCATAAGTCTTCAAGTCATTCAGCTGATATTCAGAATTACTGAAAATGAACACCACAGGTTGATGATGGCAGAGATTACTCGCATCTAAAACATGTACAACCAAGTCACTGAGACAAACAAATAAATCAGTAATGCTAGAGATTAAAATTGAAATTTTAATCATGTGCAGCTTCCTTCAGACTTGAGTAATGCCAGAGCCTTTGTCTGTCAGGGAGGATAGGCTGGGTAGAACTGTCAACAGTTCTGAACACCTCCCGAATGCTACACTTTCCCCACACATTCCTTCATTTTCATAATGAATATGGGGGTTTGTCCTTTTGAGTTCAATGGGCAATATTTCAACTTTTAACCTTTGAAATGCTACAGAAGTGTCTTTGCACATCAGTCGAAAAGCACAATTACAATCCTAAAAAAATTTCAAGAATGCAAGTAACTGAGAAACATTCTGCAGTTCTCTCTAAATCTACTTTGGGATATTTTACACTGCAAATGCACAGAAAATCATTTTATAAAGAACACGTAAGATACATAAAATGCAAACAACTGTTTAGTACTCAGAAATTAATATTAAAGAGAAATAATTTAAAGAAATGGAAAGAAAGAGAATAAGTCAACATGTTTTTTTCAAACTGATACTGACATTTCTCCTTATTCTTAAGTGTGCTTAATGCTGCTTGATTCCATAGTCTACTGTAAGCAGAACAGCAAGCTTTAAGACTAATATTCTTAAAGGTTATAGACAAATATTTATTGAAGACACAGTAAAATTTTAATAACATCTTTAAAAAAGATTTCAGTCTTGTAACTGATGTCTATAGTAGAGCTTGATTTCATCAGTGCTAGGGTGACAGACAGTTTCAACGCCATTGCAAGAAAGTTACATTTACAAAAACAAATATTCAGTTCTTGTTTGAAATATTTGTAAGAATCAATATATCATCAATACACAAGATTAGCTAGACAAACACTTATAATGATAACAATTTATTTGCAACAATGATCCTCAAAAAACATTTTACGTCCATAAAAAATGCTAACAGATAAATGTTTGCAATATATTGTTGGGTAAATTCAGTAATTCCTGCTCCCAAAGGGGTCAGCACACAAAGGCACTGTGGATTACAGAGGAACAATATTTTCTAGTCACTTGGTAGTATAGAGCTTCAGTATGGCCAAAGAAAAAGACATGTTATTAAAGCTTTTGCTTTGCACTCATCAGGACAGTTTGCGAGAATACCAATAGCAAAGAAAACAACATTTTATACTGTTTGAGAAAAGCATGCTGATTGCCTCTACCACTTACCAATCATTGTTGTGGAGAATGTATGAGGGAACAGTTAACTGCCAGATTTTGTGCAAATTCAAACCAAACAGGTTGACTGCACTTGGTCAAGACATTGCCATGGGGAATGAACCAGGGAATGGCTGTTTCCCAAGCTTTTGTTTAGTTGAAAAAAGTTGCAGTGTGTGAACGTGCTGCTCCTATCTGCAAGGGACTGATCCGAGTGTGTGATTATATATTGTTCCTAGCACACATAAAGGGAGCCACACTACAAGCCCAACTGATAATCTTAAATAGGTTTTCAGTGCAATTCTTAACAATCAGGATTGTTTAATAAATGTTTTCCAATGTTGGCATCACATCGAATGTTGGAGATTGTGTTGAGTTTTACAAGTACTACTGGTTGGGTATTGTCAGTGCTTTGCCTGTTGTGAGCAGCTAAAAGGATATATTATTTGAGACAATTCCATGCGATTGCCCTTATTGGCAACCTTGTAAATAGGGCCTGAGCCATTTGCCTACTGTGCAAACTTGACACTGAAAAAGGGCACATCAAGGCCAGCCTGTGAGACAATGGCTACCTTAATCAGATCATTGCTTGCTGTAAATTGTGCAAACTCATGAATGTGTTGAAGGTTACTACTTTTGGTCCTGTAAACTGACTGCTCAATCTCAGAAATGTGAACAATACATGAAAGTAGCAGTTTCATGCTATTATAACACTGCAGCAACACAAGTGGTTTTCTTCACTAGCAGGATGCTGCCCTCAAGCCAAAAAGACAATCTGCCCATCACTCAAATGAGTAACATGGTTTATTAATTTCAATGCCAATATAAATCAAATAGGAACGTAAGCCAAATGTCACAAAGATCGGTGAATCACATCAAATAGCACGTCCCTTTTGCTGTTCACAACAAGCAAAGTACAAACTGTATCCAATCAGCCCATGCTTGAGAAACTCAGAGTGTCCAACGTTACATTTGATCCCATGATTGGGCAGCACTTGCTAATCAATCCTATAAGACCATAAGACATAGGAGCAGAATTAGGCCCACTGAGTCTGTTCCATCATTCAATCATGGTTGATATTTTTCTCATCCCCATTCTCCTGCCTTTTCCCCATAACCTCTGATCCCCTTATTAATCAAGAATCTATATATCTTTGCCTTAAAGACACTCAATGATCTGGCCTTCACAGCCTTCTGTGGCAAAGAGTTTCACAAATTCACCACTCTCTGGCTGAAGAAATTCCTCCTCATCTATTTTAAAGGGTCATCTCTTTACCTTGATGTTGTGCCCTTTGGTTCTAGTTTTTCCAACTAGTGGAAACATCCTCTTCACTTCCATTCCACTCAGGACCTGCACTATCCTGCAACTTTCAATAAGATTCCCCCCCCCCCCCTTCTAACAAGTACAGACCTAGAATCCTTAATCACTCCTCACATGACAGGTTCTTCATTAAAGGGATCATTCTTGCGAACCTCCTCTGGATTTCTTCCAAGGCCAGCACATCCTTGCTTAGATATGAGTCCCTGATTGTGCTAAGGAGGACCTTGGCAACCAATATAAGATTATCAGTTGCGCTCACAGTATGTCTCACTTATGCATACTAGAAGTTACATATATTTGCATACAGAGTCTTGTCCTTTGCAGTCAGCAGGAGCATATCCATGCATTGTGCTTTTTTCAACTAAACAAAATCTTGGAGGAAAGCCATTCGATGGTCCATTCCTCATGGCAATACCTTGATCAATTGGAGTCAATCTGTTTGGCTTGAATTTGAAGAAAAACTTGGTAATTAACTGTTCTTTGGTGCACTCTTCATGCCAAACAATCAGCACTTTCTTTGCCTGCAAAATAAAATGTTAAAGGCAAAAACAGAAAACGTTGGAGGAACTCATCAGCCTGACGTCATCTGTTGAGAACTAATAGACCCAACATCTCGAGTCTGGATGATTCTTCACCAGACATGATGAAGGGCTACCCAGGCTCGAAACATTGGCTCGATTCTCTCTCCACAGATTCAGTCAGATCTGCTGAGTTTCTTCAGCATTTTCAATATAAATTGTTGTTTCCTTTACTATTGCTTCTCCTGTGAAATTTTCTGATGAGTGCAAACTGAAAAACTTCAGCATGCAGGTATTCCAACAACACAATATTTTAGCTTTATTGTTACTCCTTTCAAAGGTTCAGATCAGAGCAGGAATTATTCAATTTACTCTTAAGAATTTAAACTATTTATTTATAATGTGTTCCAGTAGTAGCTACCAGAAGGACATGACTTTTTAAAATCTCAAACAACATTACAATTAGTGCATGTCTACTAACTAGGTACATGGTTAAAAAAAGTAACTTCTTACAATCTAGAATGACCAACCAACTGATGAATAGTTTTGTTTGTACATGTCAGAAAATGTTCTTTAAAAATAATCAAGTATTTTAGTTTTACAAAGTTGTAAAACATGCCACAAACAACTTTGTCTGTGCTTCAATTTTGAGAGTTTCTTAAAAATAACTTCTCAATTCTTCTAGAAGTTTTTATTTCTGTCATCTTTAGACCAGATGTTTGGCAGACAGGTATGCCCAGTTACTAACAATTTGGAATATCACATTTATGATGTGGAGATGCCGGCATTGGAGTGGTGTAAACATAGTAAGTCGTCTCACAACACCAGGTTAAAGTCCAACAGGTTTATTTGCAGCAAACACCACCAGCTTTCAGAGCGCTGCTCCTTCTGATCACAAATATGATCAGAACTCCCACTCACCTGACAAAGGAGCAGTTCTCTGAAAGCTAGTGGTGTGTGCTACCAAATAAACCTGTTGGACTTTAACCTGGTGTTGTGAGACTTCTTACTACATCACATTTAGACAGACCCAATCTCCTACTCACCCAAAATCCATCTCAGATTTACCCACATACTGCAAACACAAATGATTTTATACAAAACTGAAATACTATGCATGGTGGAAATCTGAAATAAAAACAGAAAAATGCTGGAAATATTCAGTAAGTCTGGCAAAACTTGCAGAGAGAGAACCAAGTTACCATTTCAGGTCTGTGGTCTTTCATCAAAACTGAAATATTTGAAACATAATAGGCTTTGAGCAGGCTAAAGGAGAGAGGTGGGAAAAGGAACTTCAGGATAATGTTACTAAATGACAAAAAGTCTATTGGTGCCAAGGTCAAAGTGTGCAGTACTGGGACAAATAAAGAAATTTTAAAAAGATGAGACTGGAAGAATTGTGAATGTCCAGATCCTGGAATAGTTGTCATCCAAAAGAAAAGAGGACCAAAGTAGCAGAAAAAAATGGAAACAAAATGGTTGAGAGTTAAAATTGTTGAACTCAAATGTTGAATTCAGAACACTGTTAAGTGCCGACTTGAAAGATGAGTTGCTGTTTCTCAAGATTGTATTGAGCTTCACTGGAAGATTGCAGCAAGTGAAGAGCAGAAAGGTCAGAGTTGGAGCAAGGGAAAGAATTAAAATACTGCAATAGGAGTCTGGAAGATTGGGGTCAGCTTTCTGAGCTCAACAAAAATGTCCCAAGTGGTCACTCAGCCTGTGTTCAGGCTCCCCCATGTGGAACAGACCACATTGTGAGCAGTGAATACTCAGTATACTCCATTGAAAACAAAAGCATGTCACTGTTTAATCTGGAAGGGGTGTTTGAGGTCTTGGACATTGGGGAGGGAACAAAAAGCTTGGTGTACTGTTCTGGGTTTGCATGAAAAAATGCCATTGAAAGGGGAGAGGTTTTGATGGGGGTGACCAGGGCTTCACAGTTTGGAGGAGATAGCCATTCTCTGGTTTATTCCCCAAGACAATTCACAGAGAGAATTGTCTCTTAAAACTGCTGAAAAGGGAGAAGGTGTCACTGGGAGTGGCATCAGGCAGGAGGTAGCTGAAGTGGCAGAGGATGATCTGATATTGTGGAAGCTGGTGGGTAGAAGGTGAAGACAATGGGAACACTATTGCGGCTCGAGGTGGTGGTGGTGGTGGTGGGGGGGGGGGGGGGTGGGGGGGGGGCGAGAAAGGGTGACAGCAAAATTGTCTGAAATAGAATGGACACAGTCCATGGTCCCAGCAACCACTGAGGTATAAGAGGTTTGGTGGTGGAGTAAATCCTCAGTTGAGGAATAAAGTAAACATATAGATGTGCTAGAATCAGAACAGATGCAAATTTGTTTATTATGAAATGAAGAAATTATTTTTAATAAATGTATTGACATTAAAATTAAGACAATTTCAAAGATGATGGGTGGGATTCTCTGGCCACTCATGCCGATGGGATTCTGTGACCCCGCCGCAGTGAATGGAGATTTGGCTGAGTGTCAATCCTCCATCCTTGCTGGCAGTGGGAGGTGAACAGCCGGAGAACACCAGCCAGTTTCCAGATCCCGACTTTATCAATGAGTTTAAAGTCACTTCAGCCGATCTTCCAGTCAAATTAATGAGAGTGAACAAATCAGCAAGAAAGAAGATTTTAAAGTGTATTAACTGTTAGGTGAATCAATTGGTGAAGTTTTAATAATGTCTTCCTGACCTCCGTTTATGTAGTTGAGCATTCCAGTTTGTACTAACTTAAATTCTAAACCACTCGAATCAACTTCATCGATGGGCAGAAAAGTAGTGAATATTTACAAGATATAATTCTACGTATAATACAGAAGCTGGTCTTTCCTGATCATGTGTATCTCAAAGCTGTCTAGAAATAATGGTGTTGGAGGCTGGGCAGACATGCAAGTCCTTGAAACAAAGCAGTATCCTCAGAATAGGGCTGGTTATCGATGACATCATTACTCTCTATTAAACATTAATTCATTTCCCTCCCATTTCAAACAAGGCCTTATTCTATAAAGGTTTTTGCCAGTCGATCCATCCCTTCCAATTACATTATTTTATGTTTCTTTTTCCCTTGCAGTAATGTTCCAGTATTACAAATTTTCTTTCACCTTGCTTTTTATTTTCCAAATTAATTGCCAGTGGCTGAATCTTGCATGGGGTTATCAGCAAACTAAAACTTGCTTTGATAACGGAAATGTTCTGAAATCCAGGTGCTTCATCAAAAAAAAATGCACCTTATTCCTCTGCCAGAATCAGTCAGTTCCTGTCTTTCAAGAGCACTGCATTCCAAAATGATGCCTTGTGGACAAAGTGAGGCATTGCTTTGAGTTACAGTAGATAGTCTAATAACCAGTGGAAGAGGTTCTCCACTCTCATTTACATAAGTGATCCTCGATAGTTTACTTTTCTGTTAAAATTCCCCAACAGTGCAAAACATTCTATCTACATCAGCCTTATTCAGTCTTAAAGGCTAAAATTGAAATCCGGTCGATAATCATACAGGTTTTCACCTTGCGCGCGTGCACAAAGTTTCAAGTTGTTGCCATATGATGCTGCTGAAGAAGTCAGCCTTCTTCAGAAGTCTAGCCTTCCCATCCTTCCCAGAGTTGTCCTCTGAAATGAAACATAAAAACAGGCTCAAAACAATGAACAATAACACCAACTGGCCTCAACCATTCTTTTCCACATTAAATTTAGAATCGAGGCTGATGGTATCTTGAAACAAAATGTACTACATAAAGTGCGACCAAGGAAAGGGTTCTTTTTTTAAATGAATGAAGGAATGATGGTTTCAGTTTGGACAGAATGATATATCACTGCTTGCCTTACCTTGAGGAACATGAATGTATTGCTTCATTTTAGAAAGGATAAAATAAAACTGAGGACAAAAATCCCAAGCATGCTCTTTAATTGATATTGTGATTTTTAGAACCCATTTCTAATGTTCTGGTATTCCAATCAGGAGATAATTCCACCTTGTGGCCAAAGAAAGAAAGGAATTCTCCCACTCGCCCACCACTGGAGTTTTAGCAGGGCATGTTGTGGAGAATGTGAAACGCCATTGATGATCATACAGGAATTTCTGTCTTTGAGACTAGCAAAGCCAGAGAATTCCATCCACAAAATTTCTGGAATGACTATACTGTAAACTACTCGATGTCAGCTTGAAATTCTAAGGCAAATTTTGCTTTTGAACCTTATTTAAATGCTGCCAACAAGTTTAATTGGCAAAGCCTGCTGGTGGGTGGATGTGCCTTTAAAGGTTCATCAATAGTCTGCTAGATTCTGGTTTGCTCAGAATTTTTACTTCCATTCGCACAAAAACTACCTCCTCCGACACTTTCTTTCCTAAATCCATTTAAGCTTGCATCTGGAGTTGGATTAGCACTACTTCAAAATCATTTACAACTGAACTGGAACTGACAATGACAGCTGGCTCCACAGACACAATGTAGAGATGCCAGTGTTGGACTGGGGTAAACACAGTAAGAAGTGTGACAACACCAGTTTTAAATCCAACCAATTTATTATTAATAAATCGGTTAGATTTAAAACTGATGTTGTCAGACTTCTTCACAGACACATACATGGAGTGGATAACACTCCACAGTTGCTAGCAACCTTGAGATATCTTGCTCAAATGGTCATTCCTCAGATGAGAATCTTGGTAATGTTGATGGGCTACATAATTGAAAGAGTAATTCTGCTTCTGTTGGTCTCACATTCCTAAATTCAAACTTACCTGTTTGCTTCTCTAGTGCACAAATTAACCTTTGATATCAGTAAGTGCATTGCACGATCTGCTGAAGTAGAAAACATGGTCCTGCATACATCACAGGACACTGATTTGAATTTTAAATGTGTGCCCACAACACGCTGGTGGGCATTCTGACACCTAGTGATAGACACAGTGGCTTTGGGAACAGGACAATAAGCCATTCACCACCATCTCCAAGGCACTATAATCTTGTTTCTGCCACAGTACAGGCATTACCCCAATATTGAAGAATGCAGAGAAAGAAAACCATGCAAGTTTCAACGTAATAAGGCAAGTAAATGATGAAAGTTTACCTATTTCCAGCTGCCTGCAGCAAACACATTAAGGACTGTTGTTTAGGCTACTCTAGATCCCGAGAAACTGAGTACAACCTACTCTCCCAGGTTTTGCTAAATTTGATATTAAGTTGTTAAGATAGGTGCTAGGTCCTGACGAGCATTGTCCAGGGGCCTTTTGCCTGTTTCAGGCACGTACCCCAGACATTGGGAAGCTGCCAACAAATAGCTTGGCAGAGATTGTGTTCATATTTTTCCCCGGAAATTGGGAATGACGGTGGATTAAACTCCCCTCCATCCCACGCCACAAGAGGTGCTGCATCTTAAAAATAAAAAAAAAGCTCAAGACAAAGAAACAATGGAGGGATATTAAATGTGTAATATGAAAAGGTGGTTAGTAAAGGTTGCCACATCAACAGCAGTTCAAATAAAACAGAAACAAACTCACAAACTTTATAAAGGCATGCAGTGTTTTAGCAGGCTAATCCAGCAGAAGAGAAATAAAGAATGTTTTGAATTCTGCTTCATTGAGAAATTAGTGCTGGTGAAAAAAAAAGGTAAAAAGATAGTTGTTAGGATTATGGAATCATAAAGTGAAACAGTTACCACACATTCCACAATACAATATAAATCGGCGTATTTCTGGTTTTAATTCATGAAGGGTTTTGCATGCTGTCGCACACTTCCTGTTACAATTCATTGCCAGGTAAGTTAAAAAGAATTCTCGGAGCCTTGAGCGTTTTTGGGGTCTGCCACATATTGCACAAACCGCATTCCGCCACCATCCTCCTCTACTCCACACCCGCACCCCAGCCGGCAGCAATCCTGCTTTTTGTGATGCACAGTGAAATGGATGAAACAACAACCCCATAGAATGATCACAACCATAAAACAAATGGCACCACAAATTATATGGGTAGCACGGTGGCACAGCGGTTAGCACTACTGCCTCACAGCACCAAGTACCCGAGTTCAATTCTAGCGAGGTCACTGTCTGTGTGGAGTTTGCACTTTCTCCCCATGTCTGCATGGGTTTCCTCCCACAGTCCAAAGATTGATTGGCCATGCTAAATTGACCCTCGTGTCAGGAATTAATAGGGTAGATGTGTGGGGTTACAGGAATAGGGCCTGTGGGATTGTGATTGGTGCAGACTTGATGGGTTAAATGGCTTCCTTTTGCACTGAAGGGATTCTACGATTCTATGATTAAACAAAGGAAACTGATCTAACAGTTAGGTTCAGCTCTTCTGTATTATGATGTGTTTACCTGGCCTCATGTGGTTGGGCACCCCTCCAGGACCCTGCAACAATCATCCCTTGCTTTAATATAAAATTATCCCCAGTACTTCTATTCGTAACACTTAATGGGTGGGCAAAATTATTCAAGACAAATTTAATCAGCCTATCTATTCAATCATGTCAAACTGGATCATTTTTGGGTGTGACTGACTTCCATTCTTGGCACATTTTCTCAAAAATATCAACAAGACACATTATTGTTAACTCTGGCTGGACAGTTTCCAGATTGCATCACACCATCTTTCATCTCCCACCAGTCTGACCAGTCAAACAACGTTGATTCTCACATCTCCACATTAGTCATGACCAATAAATAAAATTGTTTATAGAAACTTAAAAAAATACTTTTTCTTGATCCCATTGTCTGTTTTCTGCAAGAAAATATTGAAGATGGGTCTTTAGTTCATGGAGACTACGGGAGAAAGATGGAAGTTTATATTATATCCTCTCTAACCAATGATACCATCCATACATCTTCAGTAATGCCAGATTTGACTTCTTTCCCAGACTGCCATATCAATCTGTACAATCTGTGTTGATCCTCTAACATTTTAAATCCTGCAAGTTAACACTCCCTCGCACTCCCCACCCCCCAACTTTAAAACACTAGGACCCCATCCTAGAGTTCCTATATCCACCCCTCCTTATTCCTTTCAACATATCTTCCCCTCATGGCAGCAAAAGGCTGGAATCTGTTACATTAGGCTGTCAGCTTAAGTTTAGGCATTCCTAGTAGATACCTATAGAACAGCAGTAGGCTAGGGCACCATGGATTTCTAGGACTGTGTATTGTCAATTAACTGGGGTCCCTAAGTTGTCTTGAGTGGTTCCATTTTTTTCCTTGCTTGCTCTTTTATTGAAAGGAGCTTGCAGCCTACTTATTTCATTACCATTTGTTCATGTACTGGTAGGTTTCCTATCTGTTCAGTTGTGAATATGTTACTGTTTTACAAAAAAATGGTGTTTCAGCAAATCAAATGCAAGTGTAATGATTTGAACTGCAGCATTTTCAATTTGACAGATGCTAAGGCAAATCTAAGATCTAAATTTAAGTAGATAAATGTAAGTCATGTGTGAGTAACTGTTTCTTTGAGTAGTCCATCCAAGTACATATTTTAGTAGCACACTAAATCTAGAAAGGATTTATTAATTTGAAATAAAATAGAGAAAGTGCAATATCAGTCCATGCTGAGGTCAGGCTTTGCATGCAAAAAAAAAGTTAGTAAGCAACTTGCAGTAGAGTTGTAGACAAATTTATTGGATCATTTCTCACACCACTCACAGGGATTTGGTGTTTGGTCTCTTCGTTTTGGGCCATTTCCGACGCTGATATTGCCTGGTGTTTAAGCAGCAAAGACAAAGAAAAGCTTAGCATCTCAAAATACAAACTTAAAAGGGAAACAGTCATGGAAGTGCTGATGAATGTAACCTTCTTGGTGACATTATGGACATCTGAGATACCAGTTTCTATATTAAGATCTGGGTTGCAAATTCAACCCACCCAGACGAAGAATCAACTGAGAAGAATTACTTTAAAAATAGAACATTTTCAACACTTACACTGATAACAGTCTTTAGCTAACATCTTTTGATACCACATGATCTCCCACATTGATAGCTCCATGCTTATGAAAAAAGGATGCTTGCAAATCTAGATGGAGCGTATGTGGAAGACAAGTAGTTTGGAATAATGATACTTATTCTCAGCAATAAAATAGTCCCCAAAATACATTTGTAGGTGTTGAAGCATTGGTTATCAACGAGTTAGATTGATTATATTTACTACTTTCGCGACATGAACACAGTGAGTACATGCTCACGTGGAAACAGTGTGAAATTATTTGTAAAACAGGATATGAGTCAACTTTTTTGTGAATACTGAAAAGTGTAGTGCCATCTGAGAACTTACTTTTAAGTATTAAGAAACGTGCATAATGTTGATGATAATGGAAGGCCACTCATATACCAATCAAAACAATTTACAATTTGGAAGCCACTCATCTTCAACTGTCCAATTTTATTTGGAAGGTCCAATTTTATGAATGCATTTCAATTCTGTTCTGTAAATTGACATCCTTGATATCTGACGCCGTGGATCCCAAGATTTCCATTTACAATTAGGAGGAGTGGCAGGAAGGGGCGGGGGGGGAGATGGGGAGTGGTGGGAATCAAGCAAGTCTGAAATATTTAATGTGTTTTTGTTTCCTTCTCAGGAATTGTATTTTGTTTTAAGGATTAAATTAACCTGGACACAAGTTGGACCAAAATTATAAATCTATTTACAAGGAACACATTCACAATTTTGCAATGCATGAAAAGCAGACATTTTATCCTAAAGTGTTAATCTTGTTAATTTCATTAGCATGAAGAAGCACTTACTGGACCCTTAATTTGCATTTTGAAGATTAAAGTCATTAGAAGAACAAGTATTGGCATAAAACAGAATATTGGGTAAATTCATGGGCTACTCATAATGAAATGAACTATTCCCAATTTTGAGGGCATTTATTTCTGTTGGCAAATACAAGAATATATTGGCCAGAAATTTACCATCCCATCCACCATGGAAATTGGAACGGGCAAGGGATGAACCATTGAAAAGATTCATTGACCCAGGGCTGGATTTTACAGTTCGGGATGAGCAAGGCTGTAAAGTTCTGCACGTTGTTTCTCAATGTGATTGATATGCTTTTTTTTCTTGAAAACTGGATGGTGCCCATTAACACCAGAAAGAGGATGTCTAGATTTATTTACATAACGAGAACTTAATTCTTGAGAACATATATATGAAAAGATTCCAATTAATTTGGCATCAAGATGGGATTCAATAAAGGAAGTAAGGGAGAGGTGTTTAAAGCGAGGAAATCAAGGTTTGGATTATACACTGATATATAAGGAACCTGCAAGTGTTATGGGTGAGCTCATCTCTGATTGGCCCGCTAGTTCTGCTTTAATTTTTGAGGAGGGATCTCCTCTGCTCAGAAACCTGCCAGCCGGTGACTGGCAGCTCTGTAGTAGTAGCATCTGGTGGATACTATCGGTACTGCAGGAGACCCAGAAAGAGGGGAAGCCACAAATTCTCCACACCTGGGTAATCCAAAGTCACACCAGAACCAGGCTGGCAGGGCTTAGTCAGGTGGTTGGGGGCACACTGGGCAAGGCAAGGTGTGGAGATGGGAGCTGGACATGAGGAGGATAACTCTGGGGTTAGAGGCCTCCAACAGTTGTATGTATATAAAACGGAAGTGAGCTGGTTAACCAACTGACATCATGCTTATGTTAATAACTTACGTTTGGTTATGATAGGTTAGTAATTATAGTTAGAGGTGTTTGGACAAAGGCTTACCATACCCATATAAAGTACAAAGAACAACAGCACGGGAAACAGGCCCTTCAGCCCAACAAGCCTGGGCCGCCATTTTAACAGTGTGAGTTCCCTCTTCCACCCATGACCCTTGTCCATGTTTATGGGAATCCACATTGGAAACCAGATTGTCCCTAAATTGTCTTCCCTCAATCTGTTACACCAATCAGCCTAAGAGCACATCTTTGGAGTATGGGAGGAAACCAGAGCACCCGAAGAAAACCCACGCAAGGGCTATGCTATCCCTTTGTCTATTATTTTAATGGAGGTATTAAGCCAGGTTTCAAACAGTGAACAGAAGGATATTATATTAAATGCTTTTCCACTGAATTCAATTTCTGTCTGATGTTACCTACTGGAATTAAGATGGGAAGCATATCATAAACTCACTGGAAACTGCATTATTTGGAAGTCTGACAAATGTGATAAGTTTCCACTCAATATTTGGAATGTAAGACCTGGATGAGGGCAAATTGAAGACCAGGGAAAAGACCATTTCATCTTGGGGGCTTGGATGGGTGAGGAGGTCAGAGGATTGTGGGGAGAGATTTGTGACCCGAGGGTATGGGGAGATTGAAGGACTGGGGGAGTGTGTTCAAAGGTCTGTGGGATTGGGTAGAAATCAGTGGCCTGAGGGATTAGTCGGTGGGGTTGCGGGGGAGGATAATCAAAGGACTCGGTGAGGTGAAGGCATATTGGTGTCTGATTGTGGGAATTGACAAGATAGGTCTCTGAATCCGGTGATGGATCCGGTGCAAATCCGGTGCTGAATCCGGTGGCAAATGCAAAGACATTTACCTCCTGACCCAGTCGTCACTTAAGAACATAAGAACATAAGAAATAGGAGCAGGAGTAGGCCATCCAGCCCCTCGAGCCTGCCCCGCCATTCAATAAGATCATGGCTGATCTGTAGTGGTTCAGTACCACTTTCCTGCTTTCTCCCCGTAACCCTTAGTTCCCTTGTCAGTCAAAAACCTATCCACTCTTGACTTGAACATATTCAATGAGGAAGCCTCCACCACCTCATCAGGCAGAGAATTCCAAAGATTCACCACCCTCTGCATGAAGAAACCCCTCCGCAACTCCGATGTGAACCGCCCCCTCTAATCTTGAGGCTGAGCCCTCGAGTCCTGCTATCTTCGCTAAGCAGGAAGAGTTTCTCAACCTCTACCCTATCCATCCCCTTCATTATGTTATACACTTGCCTCAATATAGCTTTCAGTTATCCCGAGGCTTTGGAAACCTGGCTGGTCAGGGTTAAATTTCAAATAGTGAATAAAAATAAGGCAACAGTCTCATTGCAGCATTTAAATTACAACCCATATCCTGCTGCTCCCCATCTTGCCTCAATTAAATAGGGGCGGGATAGTGGTTAGCACTGCTGCCTCTCAGCACCAGGGACATGGGTTCAATTCCAGCCTTGAGCCAGTGTCTGTGTGGGTTTCGTCCAGGTGCTCCGGTTTCCTCCCACATTTCAGAGATGTGCAGATTAAGTGGACGGGCCATGCTAAATTGACCTAGTGTTGGGGGATTAACACAGTAAAAAAAAGTGGGGTTACCGGAATAGGGTCTGGCTGGGATTGTGGTTGGTGCACACTTGATGGGCTGAATGGCTTCCTTTTGCACTGTAGGATTCGAAATCAAGTAGTTGATGAGCTGGAAGGCATTGGGTGGGAGAATTCAGATTTTTAACATGATAGATCTGGGCCCAACTCAAACCTGACCATTTCTGAGACTTAAAACTCCCCACAAATACTGTGCTGGAATTTTCTGGCTGTTCGTGTCTCGCCACAACCACAATCAGAGATGGAGAATTTGCCACTCAGTCAAATCTCTGTTGACTCCAGCGGGATCAGGAAATCCATCACCGGTGTGAGTGGCCAGAAAGTTTCAGCCTGCATCATGGATTGCAAATAGGCAGAAATATTCGTCAGTAAGAATAAAACTCTATTAGATGAAAAGAAGCGAGAATCCATTAGATTAAATAAAGTTACCTGTACTGATTGAAGTTTTCTTCATCTTTTCCTCCTACACAGGAAAACACAGCAATTTTGAGAACAATTAAGAGATCACCCAACCATACTTACATTTAAACAGTGACTTCATACAGAATAGACACAAATGCTTAGACTTTCATTATGGTTAAGATTGCACAGTGGAAATCATAAATCCATCCCTGAACTTTGCACTTTCCATTCTCGTAAAGTTAAGGCACATTTGAGATATACTTATTTTATGGAGGTAGCCGTACATTTAAGTCACAAGCTGCTTCCACTCTAATTGGATTTTGCCTAGGAGTATGGATCCTGAAGTATGTAAACACGTTGTGGATTCAGGTCAGGCACATGAGAATAGATATACATCAGAGGCATATGTGTGTGTGCTATATTCAAAGGAAAAGTGAAACTAAGACTGATAATTTTATGCAGATACCCTAATAGGCACATCACAACATTATTCTGGACCCTTTCTGCCAAAGCCTGAAGGTGGTGCTTAGAAAAATATGGGGCAGCTGGGCCCATCCTTTTCCACGTGTCTTCTTGGTGTGACTTTCTATACATTAAAACATAAAGTGAAAAGGGATGTCAGCCACTTAGATGATAATGCTCTCATTTATATCTGTGTGCTTTCATACACTCACCATTTTCACCACATCATCTATGATTACCAGTAAGGTTTGTTGGTGAAAGTGCTTCTGCCACATGCTTGTTGCCTTGCATGTTACAGCTGTGACTCCAATTGACATGCTGTATTCTGTGACCACTGACAGCCCATACTAGTTTTCCCCTCGCTTAGTCACTGTTTTGCTGTGACAGCGTGGTCAAGGATCAACCTGATAGATGGGTGGCAAGACGGCAAGTGGATAGGATAATGAGCATGACACTGTTGATCATTTATCTGCCCACTTGAGTCTTGGCAGCTAACTACATGATTGCATAATATTTGTATCAGGCAGTAGTAGGCAAGATGTTGCCATCTCTATGGCTGTGTCTGGAGAATTCACTCTGTGCTTTCAGTGGTTCAGTGAAATATACTTTGATTAGGCAGCAACAATGATAATTCTCCCATGTGGAAAGCTCAGGATGGGCCATTTGTTCTAGGGTCAATTAACAGTTGGATATTTTTAAAGGTCAGGTTCAAAGCTGTCTCTGCACATCTGATCTAGGAGCAGACATCTAGGCCAAAGTAAACCAAGAAAGAAAACAGATTTGGGAATAATTAATATGAACTTGGAAGCATTGATTTTCTCACACATTTTCAGCTTCTAGGTTCAAATAGACTGATCTGTTGCTCCAAACATCTAGCTAGTTCACTGAAAGAGTGCTGAGATTTATAACAAACTATTTCGCCCTTTGGCTGGTTTAATCCCTGTGGAAGTTAATATTGATGTGATATGGGAAATGAACTCCACGTCTAGTTAATTATTCTGTCAGTGTCATCCATAAATTTTAATAAGGGCATTAACTTCTGAATCACTTGTACCACCAAGTTAACAGCTCCCTGATGTAATTACCATAATTAATTTGCACTCAACTACAATATTTTAACTGAACTATTAACCAGCCTTTCATTTTATACAGCATGATCCATAAATTACAAACTTAAAGACCATGAATAATTAATTGTTCTCACCTGTTCAGAAGTAAAATAATTAATTTTAAGTATAAAATCTCCAAGATGTGGTAGCCATCAATGCATGCACCATAATAAGAATATCAAAACATATCTGTACCTGTGTTCATATTCCTGGTCCGAGGGTTACACTGTTTAAAGCCACGGCAGGTTCGTAATTCCATAAGTTGTACATGTAACTGGTTCAAAACATCTCGATCTAATGTGTTCACTGCATTCATCAGCTAAAAATGAAAATATGAACTTTGACTAAAGGGAACGGCAATTATTTTTGCATTAGAATAATTTAATTTGGGCTGCACCGGGGTTGACCCATTATGTATTAGAGGATACATGCAGTCCAACTGGTAAATGCTCATTTCCCTGATTTAAAAGATTACTTTTGTATTAGCCACAGTTCAGTGCTAGTGTAATCTTTCAAGGAGCAGTTTGGGAAACATTGTGAAACAGCTCGCATATTCATAGAATTCTACAGTGCAGAAGGAGGCCTTTCAGCCCACTGAGTCTGCACCGACCACAATCACACCTAGGCCCAATCCCCGTAACCTCATGCATTTAATCCAGCTAATTCCCTGACACTAAGGGGCAATTTAGCATGACCAATCCACCTAACTCACACATCGTTGGACTGTGGGAAGAAGCTGGAACACCCTGAGGAAAGCCACGCAAACATTGGGGAGAATGTGCAAATTCCACACGGACAGTGATCCAAGTGGGAATTGAACTGAGGACCCTGGCACTGTGAGGTAGCAGTGTTAAGCACTATGCCACCATGCCGCCCAAATATTATTCAGTAATTAAGGTGTATCAGAACCCATTTACAAGTTAGTTGGTTTGGAAGATGTCTGTTCACATCAGCCTCATTCACAAAATCTGTCCACAGGGGCAGACAGAGGCTTAAAGTAAGTTTGCTGTTGTTTTGCTCATGTTTTCAAATCTGTTTTCCAGGCAACAGTCATCAAATTTGTGCAATTATAACTTCGTAAAGGTTCTTCAAGGTGAAAATTCTTGTAACAGGATCAGTATTTTTGCCAGTTAAAGCTCTGTTCATGACAGCAAGAAACTACAAAGAATTATGAATGTATATTACGCAAACTAGCCTCCCATTTTTTGACTCCATCTACATTTCCCGCTGCCTTAGGAAAACAGCCAGCATAATCAAGGATCCCACACACCCCTGACATACTTCTTTCACCGTCTGCCATTGGGAAAAAGGTACAAAAGTCTGAGGTCACATACCAATTGATTCAAGAACAGTTTTTTTCCCTGCTGGCATCAGAATTGTATGTTAGACTGATCTTTCTCTTCACCCACCTGGAATTGCAACACTTTATTCTGCACCCTATCCTTTCTTGTCCTTCTCCCCTATGTACTCTATGAACAGTAGCTTATGTCTGTATAGCAAGCAAGAATCAATATTTTTCACTATATCCCAATACATGTAACAATAATAAACCAAATAAAATCAAGTAAATACAGTGCCAAGGGTTGAGAGGATTGGAATAAAATTGGAAAAGAAGTGTTGAATTTTTACTTACATTTAAGGGATGGGGGAAATCCAAATGGCAGAGGGAATTTGGCAATCAGGACCACTGGAACTCCACTGTGTGCACCTATGTGCATGGTGTTACCAATGTGTTCCCTGCTGAAGGGCCAGTCCTGTTTGAAAGATTGGCCACCAGTTGGAGTGCGGTTAGAAAAGAATGTGGGGACGGTGCATGGAGATTGTGGGCAAAGGCTGTATGGAGAGGGAATAGATATAGAGGTCAGAAGTCTGAGGGAGAGATTTGGAATTCTGCGAGGATAGGTCAGAGGCTTTGGAATGGGGGGAATAAGTGGGGGCAGAGTGGGGGAGTGGCCATCAGAAGCCTTGAGGAAGTTAGGAATCTGGGCGGGATGCTTGAAACCACAGCTGCAATCCAAGTCAGCTGTTGGAGAATAGCCTTTCATATGACTGTGATTTAATTAAGACCTACCATCTGTGTTCTTAGCAAACAAATTCTGCAATCCATAAATATCCTGCAGATAAATATTCATTTCTTAAATCTCAATGACAGCAGTCACAGAGCTTGTGATTGAACATTGTTTTGGACTTGGTCCCTCGCTTCTTGCAATATCCCTGCAGAGACTTGCAAACCTTCCCACTCACTTCATGGCTCTTTGTATACAAGTAGACATGGCAATGAGTTGTGTGAAGTACTGTGTCTGCAGCAAGCATGAGTCAGATTATTAAGTATTCCCAACACTGAAATAGGTTTGCCCAACAAGTCCATTCCAGTGTTCATGATCCACATTAGCTTCTGCCCACCCACCTTCATCTAACCCCATCAATATATACTTACATTACTTTTTCCCTCATGTGCTTATCTAACCTCCCCTTGAATGTATCTACATACCTTTACTCCCTACGGTAGCGATTTCCGCATTCTATCCATACACAGGGTAGATATGCTGCAGTTGTAGATGCGCCAAGTTTGGTGGCGTTTAAGAGGTTAGTAGATAAGTTTATGGATGAAAAGGGAATGGTTTAGGTTAGCGGGTCATTGCTTTTTCTTAATTGGTCGGCACAACATCGAAGGCCGAAGGGCCTGTTCTGCGCTGTAATGTTCTATGTTCTATATTTTTTTCTTTTCCTGATTTCCCTACATTTATCAACTATCATATATTTACAAGCTCCGGTTTTCACCCTGGTTTCACTAGCAAGTGCTAACATTTTCCCCACATCTAACTATCTCATAATCTTGAATATTTTGATTACGTCGCTCCTCAGTTCTCTCTTTTCTGGAGAAAATAGCCCAAGCTTCTTAAATCTTTTCTACTATGTTATAACCTCTCAGATACCCTCTGTTGTCATCCTGATAAAATGATTTTAGATTTTCTTCAGTAATCTACATCCTTTTTATAATAATGGAGACCAAAACAGTTCACTATACACCAAGTATTCATACTCACCAAGTATTGTAAGCATTAAGTTGATCTTTGGCTACACCCCAACTATGACTGAACACTTCATTCTGCACTCTCTTCTTTCCCTATGTACAGTATGCTTTGGGGGTACATCACACAAGAAACAATACTTTTCATTGTATACTAATATAATGTAGTATTAGTATGTGACAATAATAAATCAAATCAAATCAAATTAAATCAGAAAAGTGTGGTGTAGCCAAGGCTCCAGCACTAACTCACCAGTGCAAGCAATTAGTAACTTTTAGTAAGGGGCACCGGGTGATATTCATAACTGAAGGGGAACAAGTGAATGGGAGAGGGTGCCACAAGCAAGGGATTGGTATCCAACTGGGCCTCTCATTAGATGAAAGTTGATAGACAAGCACAAGGTATTAAGATCAACCTAAGTGTCACTATGAGCAACCTACAGAAGGTTTGTGCAGCAGACCACCTCAAACATCAGTGTGGTTGGAGGGATTTACGTCGAAGTGATTCGCGTACTCTAACCTGTTGGAGGGATTTACTGAAATGCAGAGTTGTCAGCTTTTGTGAAAATCCGGAAATTAAGCGCCAATACTGGGAGGTGACTTAGGTTGTTTTCATTCAATGCTATTACCCTGGACAGCCAAAGTCATTGCAACATTTCAGCTAACATCAATGGAGCTGATGATGCATTTTACCTGGTAAGGGTCCGTGTTGAGGTCAAAATACTCCAGGAAACCTGTGGCAAACTCACAGAACAGGAAATTGTGGGTCTCATTGTAGGTCCTCAAGCACCAGTAAGTGTTGTTATTTGCACTGGTACACGCACAGAATGGTCCCACTAAAACAGGAGATAAGTTTGATAAAGAAACAACATGTCAGTTCCAAATCTTTGATGATGGCTTCTCTGTCCCCCTTATTACTTCCATTTCTTTGAGACTAATACTCAATACCAACTTGTGAATGAACCAATATTTCCTGAGACTGAAGATCTAAGTCAGATCTACGATCCAGCTCCTGCCAAAATCCTTACTCTTGTCACCTCACTCAAATTGAATTTGTTTAACCTTTAAACTCCACTCAAGTTGAATTTGATGATAGGTAACCTGGCTCTTTTGCTTTCAGCCAGAGCTGAGCCTCAAACCTCATATTCTCCCCGTCAAAATTGTTTCCTTCTATCATTGTTTCATCAATGTCTTCCATTGTCTCCACTGTTATTGAAGCACTTATCCATGTTATTCATAGAATCATAAAATGCCTACAGTGCAGAAGGAGGCCATTCAGCCCATCAAGTTATTCTTGGCTTTACACTGGAATTAATTAATTCTCTCCTTGATGTGTCCCTGAGTTGTACCCTGCAGAAAGCACAATTTGATTCAAACTCTGCACTTTATTTGCCCCGAATCCTACATGTTATCCTTGCTAACATATATTGCTAACATTCATCCATCTTCACCCTGACAGTCATTTTAAGGTCTTCACTTATAAATTCCTTTGACAATTCATCTGCCTCTATCCCAAAATCTTCTTCAATCTTATATATTTTCCTGTGTCTCAACTCTTTCAACTTTTCCTTCCGAGCACTTAACCTTACTCTATTTCATTCTCAATGGCAAGGGTATCATTCACTTCAGCAAGGTAAGGAGGTGATGGCCTACTGATATTATCGCTAGACTATTAATCGAGAAACTCAGCTTATATTCCACAGGCCCAGGTTTGAATCCCACCACAGCAGATAGTGGAATTTAAATTCAGTAAAAAATATCTGGTTTTAAGAATCTACTGGTGACCATGAAGCCATCATCAATTGTCGGAAAAATCAATCTGGTTTACTAATATCCTTCAGAGAAAGAAATCGGCCGTCCTTATTTGATCTGGCTTATATGTAACTTTAGAGCCACACGATGTTTTTGACTCTCAACTGCTTTGGGACAACCAGGGATGGACAATAAATGTTGGCCAGGCAGTGATGCCCATGTCCCAACACTGAATTTAAAAAAATGACTCTGGAACTCATCTCAAAACCTCCTATTTTGCAACCCTTCTCCCCACCTTTACAGGTCTCCTTAAAGCCTATTTATTTGAGTATGATTTAGGTCCATTCTCCTCATGCTTTCACCATACTTCAGCATCAGTTTAATCCCATGTGAAATCCCTTGGACCATTTTCTCAGTTAAAGGTCCACGTAAATATAAATGATTCTTCTTTTCATTTGGGTTTGCTTTTGGAGCTGCTTTATGCAAGTCTGATTTAGATCAGACTGGTTGCAATCAGCTGAGCTCTAATTTTCTGCCCTGTGAGCTTACATGTCCAATATGGAGGCGTCTGCCAATGTTGGTTGTCGTGTGTGAAACAGGTGAGGCCAGGCATGCTGCATGTATCATTATTTCTCAGCCTCTTCAGCATTTTTCGCAGCTTCTTTCTTTTTCTCTCATCCTTAAACATCCAGACATTTTCATTTTTATCGTGGTTTCCTTTCCTACAGTTAAGAGCAGAAGGAGGAACAGAAGGTTAGAGTATGTGAATCACTTTGATATGTGCTTTTAGACACTTTCCTTTCTAATTGAGGGATGTGATGGGCAACTTTGATGTTATTTAGTCATTTACATCTTGTACTCATCAACCATAGTGTTAATACTTTTGGATATTCTCAAGATCTGAAAAGTTAAGTTAACTGAATGTTAATTTAAAAAGGTGATTCAAAATATCTTCTACCAAATGTGATATTATGAAGTTGGATGGCCCTACTTGGGACAAAGAAAGTGCTATATATTTAGAGGGGCAGGATGAAGTCAGAATACTTAATGTGTATTTTGTATCGGTGTTTACCAAGGAACAGGATGCTGACAACAATATCAGTAGAAGGGAGGATGAAGTGAAAATACATACGAAAGGATGTGGGAGATTACTGAAGGTTATGGGAATGGAGATAGCAGAAGGGCTTCCCATAACTTTCTAATCTTTCCTGGATACAGGAAGAGGTGCCAGATTGGAAAATCGATGATGATAAACCCTTACTTAAGGAGCGGCTTAGACTATTCGTAATAACTGCAAGCCATTGAGTTTAAGATCTGACTGCAGGTCAGAAACAATAATCTAGGGGAAAAAAGAGCAGGCATTTGGACTGGTAAATTCTGCTAGCCTATCCTGTTGACACCAATTGGTTTGTCACAGCTTGAGGTTTGGCTATCATCAGCAAATTTACAAAACAGTGGTCCATGCATTGATCTTTGGTGAACACTACTATAGCATCCTTTCTTCCGAAAGGCAACTGATGAGGGATAATACGGAACTCCTAGTATAAAGGCCACTGTTTTAAATTTACTACAGTAAGTAGACTAGGTTAAGGAGATTACGACGTGCCTTATGTATAAAATAAGGATTCACCATGTGCCTAATAAGATATATGCAAAGGTATTATCTATTAATCATATAATCGTTAATAATTAATTTCTAAACAAGTATTGTAACTAAAACTTTGTCTTAAATGTGTTTGTGAGCCTTGGCCAAACAATGATCTATTTGCTCAGCATGATGGGAAGTAAACAGAGCAGACATGCCACATTCTTTGAGACAATGAAACATAATGAGCAGGTCATTCTTATCAGCATGGGTTAGGCAACTGCAAGTTAATTGGGGTCAGGAACGAATGGGAGTATGTTCACTCCTGGTTAACGAGAGACTGTGCTATCTCTCGGACTGCTAAGAAGGGACTGGATTCAAGCAAGAGAACTGATTCCTGTACCAATTAAACTATGCAGAAGTTAACAGTAGCCTTGAACATACCAAATTTATGTCATTAGGTTTTCTAGTAACGAGGGACGGATTTTTAGGTACAATGGACTACTAAGCTCCTATTCCCGTTGACAGGTAGAACATTATGGGCTAAGGTAATACTGTGTAATATTTAATTAGGCCCTCCAATTTGAATGACAAGCTGGGTAAGGATTGAAGTGTTGAGAAAAGTAGATCAATCTCACATTTGTGTTGTTACAACAGAGAGGGTAGTCAGAACTGACTGACTGACTGTCCTCTCTCTTGATACATGCATTAGTAATAAATGTATTTTCATTTTTTTTAACTACGTGCTGTCTTTTATAGTCTTTGTATTGGTTGAATGAGATCATCTGAGTACAATACATGCCAGTGGGATACCTCAGAAAATTCCTCTTACAACAACCATTTACTGCGACTAATACCTGTTATTAAGCCTACTTTTATTCAAGCTCACACTGACCCTCCAATTCATAAGTCTCTATTTTGTTAGCTAGTCTTTCATGTGGTATTTTATCAATTGCTTTCTTAAAATCCATAAAGACATTATTCGCTGCATTTACTTCATCAGCTTTCTCTGTTCTTTTATCAAAAACTAAATTAGACAAAAATTATCTGTCTTTTATAAACTTTAGACGTATAAACATAGACAGGGATCGCGGGTAGAAGTGGGAACATCGAGGTGGCTGCGCGGCTCGTTGGGCCGAAGGGCCTGTTTCCCATGCTGTTTTGTTCTTTGTTCTTTGCTCTAGACATGGAACTTGGTTCTAGACAGACTACAGACATACTCGATATCTACTTCACACTTGTTCATTAGTACTACATCTAAACAGGTTACAGAAAAGGCATATTGTCCCTAAGCATGATTTAAACTACTTTCTTAAGAGTGACTGATACGTGATTGACCAATGTCAGTGGTACACCATCATCTACATCAAACATTAGCATTTTTCCAACTATCAATATTTTAATGTGCTTAGAAATTTGAACATGGTAGGGCATGTTGAGGGAGTAGACAGCAAGAATATGGGATCTTGGGCTTCAGAAAAAGAGATATGAAGTACAAAACCAGGGAAGTTGTACTGAATTTGTATAAAGTCTGGTTAGGCCACAACAACTGCATCTCATTCTGAGTACCACATTTTAGGAAGAATGCAAGAGTTGTCGAGGCGGTTCAGAGATTTGTTTGAATGATTCTGGGAATGAGTGAATTTAGCTACAAGTTTAGATTGGAGGAGCTGCAATAAATCTTTTTGGAGCAACAGGAGCTTGAGGGGAGATTTGAGAGAGCTATACAAGATTAAGACAAATCATGAAAGCTATACAAAATAAAATAGACAAAGAAATCTGTTCCCAAAAGCTGATGTACAATGAAGCCTGTAATCTATGTATCCTTGCCATAGAATTATTGAAGCCCTAAATTGCAGAAACAGGCCATTCGGCCTATTGAATCTGCACCGACCACAATCTCACCCAGGCCCCATGCCCATATCCCAACACATTTATCTGCTAATCCAGATAACCTATGCGTCTCAGGACACAAAGGGGCAATTTTAGCATGACCAATCAACCTGACCTGCACATCTTTGGACTGTGGGAGGAAACCGGAGCACCTAGAGGAAACCCGAGCAGACATGAGGAGAATGTGCAAACTCCACATTTGCCTGACAAAGACATAAGAATGTCGAAAGCTCGCAAATTTACTATCAAATAAATCAGTTGGATTTAAAATTGGTGTTGCTAAATTCTTACCAAATTCCACACAGACAGAGATCCAAGCTGGGAATTGAACCCAGGTCCCTGGAGCTGTGAAGCAGCAGTGCTAACCACTATGCTGTGTTGCCTTGGACAAGAGATGCAGGGAACGCGAGAAAGAAATATTTTGCACAATGAACAATAACAACTCCAAACTCATTACATGGGAGGGCAGTGGAAACAGAGCAATGAATGATTTCAAAAGGAAACTGGATAGGCCTTTGAGGAAATTTGCAAGGGTACGTGGATAATGGGAGACTGGGACTGACTGGATTATGCTATAGAGAGTCGACATGGCCTTAGTGGGCCAAATGGCCTCCTTGTGTGCCACAATTATTCTATTATATTAACATCTCAAGTTTTCAATTGTTTAAATACTTCAAAATCAATTGCAATGTAACCTAAACCAGATTGTACAATAATAAAGGTTTACAGATGTCTGAATGGGGTTGAGAATTTTGGTCAGCTTCAATGTTTTGTATAAAATTCTCTAAAAATGTTCTGAAGTAATTGGTGTTTTTTTTTTGGTTTCATTTACAAACAAGATGATTTTGCAAGATTGGAAATCTAAAACAACGATTTAAATGTTTGTATTATTTTAATGCAATAGGCTTCTCATAGCCATCAAGCCAAATGTTTATGGCTAATTTGTGACTCTATTCCTGAAAAACAGCTGGTGGAAGCAGCAGAGATTTGAGAGGCAATTTTTAATGGCATATTTGTGTCGCCTAAAAATTGAGCATAATAATAATCATCATAATTATCTAAGTATATATAATCTTTTTGTATTTAATGTTGTAGAATGGGACAGGAAATTTTAGGCATTTGGGAATAGATTCTTAACTTGCACTGACATAAAACCCATACTTACAGAATGGCTGCCAGTTTATATCTGGGAGGCAGACTGTAAAACAATTCCATCGACAGGCGGAAATTGGTCACTTTATTAACAATCACAGATTTCATCCTCCGTGACAGTGCAGCTTTTAGCATTTTTCAGCTTCACTGGACAACATATTGTACAAATGGTTTTCTGATCGATAGCTCATAAACACACCCTTTTAAAACCCTCCATCAAGTGTCACCACATCTTGCCTGCAGATCCTCCCATCTTACAACATCAGAAAAAAAAAAAGGGTGAGTGATCAAGTCTGAGAAGGAGGATTGGCATGTATTCGGCAAAAAAAAAGAAAACTAGGGACAGCACAGTAGTTAGAACTGTGCCAGGGATCCCCAGGTTCAATACCAGCCTTGGGTGACAATGTGGAGTTTACACGTTCTGCCTATGATTTCATGGGTTTCGTCTGGATAGTCTGGTTTTCTCCCACAATCCAAAGATGTCCAGATTAGGTTAATTGGCCATGTTAAATTGCTCCTTAGTGTCAGGAGGGCTAGAAAGGTAAATAGATAGAGTTATGGGGATAGAGCCTGGGTGGGATCGTTGTCAGTGTAGGTTCATTGAGCCAAATGGATTGTAGGGATTCAATACATTTTTTGAAGTCATCGTCAAGACCCTCGTGGGTACACATAGCAATAGCTTTTACTTGGAGGAAGTAATTGGAGTTAAGAGAAGTTGTTCAATGTGAGAAAAGATGGAGGATAGCAAATGGAGAATTTTTGCTGGATTAAAGGAAGAAGTGGAGCACCATCAGATGGCACTGGCAGAGGGTGGAGGTGAGAGTAGATTAGATGTCCACAGTGAAGAGCAGAATGTTAGTTCCCGCTCACTTTCTTGCCTCAACAACTTCATAGCATGAACTTTTCCCTCCACTCGAACTCCCTTTTTATTTATTTTATTTCATTCTCTTTCTTCTTTTCATCTCATTCATCCATTTTTATCATCCTTTTCTCTCACTTTCATTTTTCCACTTCTCCATTCCCAGTCTACTTCTTGCATCCCCCACCCCCTTCCCTTCATGTCAACTGCCTTAACCATCTGTACCTCTGAACTGCCATTCACATTCTGATCCCTTAATAGACGCTTTTAGCACCGTTTCAAACTGGCCCCTCTGGCACTGCCCATGGGGGAAAACTGGAAATGCCCAAGGCACAGTTTGGCACTTAAAGCTTTGGTGAATTCTAATTTTCTTAAAATTTTGCTCAGATCTGTTACAGACTAAAATCATTGTTGTCAACAATAGTGAACAAAAATATTTGTGGGAGGCTTTAAATGTTAGCAGAAGGAACAAAATATTTTCTGCTTAATATTTAGATAAAAACTTCAGATTAGTTGCAAATAAACAACTCCAAAGCAGTAAACAATTCCAACCACCATGTTTAATAATGGATTTAATTTTCAACAAATCTGATCGTGAAACTATGCCATTTAACTGCCTCATTTCTGAGGGTTATTTGATTGAAGCAGAAGCTAATAAAAACAATTGCTAACGCTTGGATTCAATAGTTCGTGGTGATTAGATAACCTGTCCTGAAACCCCCCTCCATGCTGACACTATGGTTAAGAAAGCTCAGCAACACCTCAACTTTCTCAGAAGACTAAGGAAATTTGGCATGTCTACTACAACTCTCACCAACGTTTACAGATGCACCATAGAAAACATTCTTTCTGATTGTATCAGAGCTCGGTAAGCCTCCTGCTCCGCCCAAGACTGCAAGGATCTTCAAAAGATCATGAATGTAGCCCAATCCATCAAGCGAACCAATCTCCCATCCATTGACTCTGTCTACATTTCCTGCTGCCTCGGCAAAACAGCCAACAAAATTAAGGGCCCCACGCACGCCGGACGTTCTCTCTTCCACCTATTCCTTCAGGAAAAAGATATAAAAGTCTGAGGTCACGTATCAATCAACTCAAGAACAGCTTCTGCGCTGCTGCTGTCAGACTTTTGAATGGACTTACCTTGCATTAAGTTGATCTTTGTCCCTACCCTATGACTGTATCACTACATTCTGCATTCTCTCCTTCTCTATCAACGATATGGTTTATTTGCATAGCACGCAAGAAACAACACTTTTCACTGTATGATAATACGCGACAACAATAAAGCAAATCAAATCAAACCAAGAGAGTGACCCTCCTCAAGCCAATGCACACCCTGATGCAAAGAATCAGAGAAAGTTAAAGTGAGATGAAGAGCAACGGTTTGTGAAATATTTAGATCCACAATAAATTGGAGCTTTGAGATATAAAATCAAAATAGAAAGAAGCTGATCTTATGGAAAATATCACTGGACATTTGGAACTTCTACAATAGCATATTGCTTAGTTATCAAAGTTAATAAGAAACTTACTTGAAGGGATGATTAGCTCCTTTGTGCTTGAGCTTTCCTTTCATTCCCTTATGTTTGGAAGGAAAACTACAACAAAGAACACAAAGAGAATGGCAAAAACATATTTTGTATACAATGTAAATAGGTACATGAATGGCTAATCACACGGTTCATCATTATTATTGACTTCTTACCCCATATACATCATATGTTAAGAGTGCATGGCAAAAGTTATGGATGCTATTGAAAGTTATCTGTTACTACGAACTACAGCTCTACAGCATGCTATTCTTTAAAAAATGATTGAATATTATGAATGACCTTCCACCAAGTACCACATCCCAGGCGCTATCTCCAAGACTACATTCTTAAAAATTGATTTTACCAGAAAGCATTGTTATACACATGGGTATCAGTAATGGACTGGTTGTGAGTATACCTGTTGCTGCAGGATCCTGCAAATGTCAATTATTTTTTGAAGTCGCCACCATCATCAGACTAAAACACAAAGTCATAAGAAAGAGATAGGGGCAGAAGCAAACCGTTTGGTTACTTGAGCCTGTGTCACCATTCAGTATGTCCAATCCAATATCCTATCTGATCCTAGATCTCTCAATTTTCCAGACAGATTGAGACTGAGACTAATACTGATAGATTTTTGAAAATACTCAATGAAATATCCACATTTATCTGTGGTTGACAAATCCAAATGTTCACAGTTTCTCAGTCCAAAGTGATCTGAGGCTGTGACTTCATGTTCTAGATTCCTCAGCCAGGGAAAACAACCTCTCAGTGTCAACCTTCTCAAGTTCCTTCAGAATCTTTTGTTTCAATGAGATCACCTCTGCACACAGTGTTTCAGGTATGATCTCACTCAAGCACTGTATAATTGTAGCAAAATGCCCTTATTCTTGTGCTCCCATCCCCTTGTAATAAAAAACAATATACAATTTGCCTTCTGAGCTGCTTATGATACATGTGTACTAACTGCACACACTCAAGTCTCAATGAATACCAACATTACAATTTTTAAAATATTCTGTTTATCAATTCTTATGACCAAAGTGAATATCCTCACACTTTCCCACATTATACTGCAACTGTCACTTTTTATCATACTTACTTCACCTGTCTCATCTCTTTTCATCCTCTTTGAGTCCTCACAAAGTTTAAAATCCCACCTAATTTTGTATTATGAGCAGATTTAAAGATTACTTGGTTTCTCTGTCAAAGTCATTAATATAGATTGTAAATATCTGAGGTCCAGCCCTGATCTTGAGATACTCCATTAATTGCAACCTGCCAACTTGGAAATGCACCACTTCTCCTACGTTCTGTTTCTGTCCATTGACTAATTCTTCAGTCATGCTAATATATTACCCCCACTCCTTGAGCCCTCGTTTGCATATTAACCTCATTATATGACACCTTGTCAAACAATTTTTACAAAACCTACTATATTAACTACTGTTTCCCCTTTATCTATTCTACTTGTTACATCCATGAAGAACATTGGTCAATTACAGCTTCTCATTCATATTATCACATTGTTTGTGTCTAATCATTCAATGATTTGCTAGGTGCATTATTGATTCCTGTATGCTCTGCCTGAAGCCAGCTCCTTGGCTCATTGACTGCTGATGCTTCGTACCGACTTGTTCTCTTGGCAGCTTTTGTCAATGGCCCTCCATTCTCGGGGAAAGGACAAGAAGACAAACTCCAAGTGCAGAGCGGGAATCAAATCCACACTGTTGACGTTATTCTGAACTACACATCAACCATTTAGTCAACTCAGTTATCAAGCCTCCAAATGCATAATTAGATTCAATACATTCTAGCTTTACCCTGATGCCAGATGTCAAGCTAACTAGTCTTTAGTTTTCTATTTGCCCCTTTTCTCCGAACAGTGATTTTTTTTTTTAATATCCTTCAAACCACTGGAATCACTTTAGAAAGCAAGGATTTTTGGAAAATCATTACCAGTGCATCCATTACCTCTGCAGGTAACTCTTTTAAAATCCTAGGATGAAGATCATAAGGTCCCAATGGATTTGGTGGCTTTAAGTCCCTTAAGTTTCTATAATATTTTTTCTTTGCTGATATTAATTACCTCAAGTTCCTCACTCTTATTGGACCCTTGACTATTGACTAATTGTGGTATGAAATTTGTGTCTCCTACTGGAAAGACAGACACAAATACCGGAATTTTACCAGCATGCCTGCCCTAATTCTGAGGCTGGCAGAACTAAATTCTCTCTTGACTTCGGACGAGATTTTACGAGCCTAACCTGAGCGAGTTTGTAAAACCCCAGCATCAGAACAGGATGATATGGCCTTGCTCATCTCGAACCCATAAAATCCCACTCGAGGTCAACAGAACATTCCATGGTCTGCCCCTCACCTGCACCTCTTTCCATGGTGGGCAGGATGCACTATTTATTAATTGCTGTATACTTTAGTCCATTCACCTGATCAACCATAGGCAACTCTTTCCTTATACCCACATAAATTGGTTTTACTTAAGATTTTTTTGGGGGGATTGAAGTATGTCACTTTCAAACTGGCAGGACTTTCAGCCCCAGATGGCTACAAGCCCAGTTGGCTATGGAAATTGCATTGCTGGCCAACCTGATGATTTCCCAAAACACCATTTTCTGCACTGGCATGAATGGAGCCAGCAAGCCTAGTCACCTAAAAGTGACAGGTAGCTAACAAAGCTAGCTACAGGCCTATTAAGACAATTTTTCAGTTGGCCTCTGAGTCCTAGAGGCAATGGCCCAGCTCCGCAATAATGACCTGGCTGCTAATTGTATTTTTATTTAAAAGCTGAAAAAGTTGGAGAGACAGTGCGTCCATTGTAAGATGCTCTGTCCTCTGCTTAGCTCAAAAAAGTAACCTGCTTCTTCTTCAGTACTTCAGGGCTTCCTTGTAGCCCTCCAACTTTGAGGGCTTGCCCACCATCCTTCATTTGATGGAGGGCCATCTCTCTGATAACTGGCCAATTCATGAAAAATCATAGTAGGTATGTGACTGTACCCCCAACAGTTCAAGCTCTTGACCTCCACTTGACCCTCATGTCAGAGTCCCAAAGCCCATGAAGAAAATCTTGCTCAATATGAATCTGACAAGAATGTAAAACAAAGCAGTATAATCAGAAATGCAATTTTTTTTTCATCCTCCTTGCTTTTATGGAAAAAATGCATTCATAAACTCTGACCAGGGTTGAAAATGCCCAGAACTATTTCACCAATAAAGTGTATTATAGCGGCCACTGGTTACCCCTGCTCCTTATCACATAAAAGCATGCAGGGTGAGGGAAGGCGGCCTTATCAATACATTCTGAGCTCTAATACTTTTGGTGCTAGTTAGCAAAGATAGGGGTGAGAACGCAGAAAAAGAGGAATAGGCCAGCAACAAGTGTGGCCAGCTCAGGCAAAATTTCATTTGGCTTCATCCGTTCGAAGAATGGTTGATTTAAAGTATAGGCAGGTGAATTTTGTGAGGAATTTGGGTCTGTTGCACCGTTAAGAAAATGATATACCGAACACACACAAAGCTGGAAGCTGGGCTGGAATTAAATTCCGACATGTCAAACTGTGGGAACACCCATTCTGAGTAGGTTTGGGAAGACTGAGAATTTGCCTGAAGCAGCCCCTGGCCCTGTCAGAATCCAGTGTATGCAGGTCCCAGTCAATTTTCCACCTCTTCTATTGCACATCTAGTTGATGTACACTGGGTGTGGCTGTGGCACCCTGCAGAAATTAGGATCTGAGTTATGACTCACTGTACCATCAGTGGTAGAAGACGTATGTTCATGATGTGAGTTCATCAGGGAAGGATGAGATAGAGAGTAACCCAGACAACACTTAGCACTTCCTAGGGTTTTGTTACACAACAACTTTGATCATCACATTAGGTCAGCTCACCCTGTCTATTCTTAGTGTGGGCAGGCTAGATAGAACCAAACCAATAGGGGGGAAAAAAAGTACCAGTAAATTGGAATGGTGATGCAAAGGGGAAGAGAAAATTATTAATTAAAGTCATGTCATCATTTTTATGATGTGGTAATGGCAATCCATTGTTCAAAATGTCTAATTACATTGAATGTATGTGGGAAATCCGTATGAAAATTAAAATATGGAAAGACGACTATCCCAATGGAGGAAGGTGCAATTTCAAAACGAACCTCATCCTTGAACAGTCACAATCTTCAGGTCTTTTTTTCTTTAAGTGACCCCTGACCTCTCGTAAATTCTTTATTTTAGTTTGAAGGGTTTCAATCTAAGGACAGAGGCAAAGGGACAATTACCTGCTTATAGAATTCAATCACCGAAAGCAAGCTTTTGTGTGGTGCACATAGTACAAAGCAAACCGCTATTCATTATATTTGCAACAATGTTCCACTCCCTAAATAAATAAGATAACTTGAAACAACCCAACAAACCCATAGTTACTGACAGACCACACTGAACTTACCCCGATGTGTACCCTATCCGAGTTATTTATTTAACTGAGAGCGGAAATAGCTAGAGGGTGTAACAAAGAAGAAATAATATAGAAAATTCTTCCCCGAAGCCCAAGGACAATCAAGAGAAAACGCTAAGACATCAGTTTAATATATACAATCTATATAATTCAAAACTGACTGACTGAAATTCACAGGCACCATTCCACTGACCCCAATACGATTAGGTTAATATGGTTCCAGATAGTATTTTATCATCTTTATCAATACTTATAACTTTTATCCAGTTCTGTACCAAGTATTCATCTAGCTCCTTTTTTCAAATGTGTAACTGACGTAACATTGACTGCTGGGAGCTTACTGCACATATCTACTGCTCTGTAGGGAAAAAGACACTGCTAATCTGAAGTCTTGCTTGAGGCTCGTTCACTTTACACTTGTCTCCTCTATTTTTCTGGTCCTGTTAAAGCTATCTGTTTGATCAGAAAACAAGCATTTTGAGGTATGGTATTTTTTACTGAAACGATTTAGTGTATTAATTCATAATTATTAAAATAATTTACAGAATTCAATGATAATACTTTATAACAAACTTTTTGAGTCAACACAGAAATTAATCTTAACTACAAATCAGCTAATTATCTTGGCCTGAAAGTAAGATTTGCAATTTAGGCATTTAGTAAATTCAATGAAAATGTTCAAATGAATTAGAAATATTTTTACACAAAAATATTCCAGACTATACATTATGCATGGCAAGAATAATTTGGCATTAATAATTTATTTTGAGATTACTGAAATTATTTACATTTTTCACTTGTTTGATAAAAATCCATGCGAAAAATACTATTATAATTATTTTTCTGTACTAACCTCATGGTCAATGTGCAGTTTATGATCTTTCCATGCTTGGAGTGATTTGTATAGATCTCTGTCACACTGAACGGTCTCATTGGCCAATATGTAGCACCTATAATAACAACGAAACAAAGTTGTGTAGTTCCTTGCTGTTACTTAACACATTCACTGTATTCTGTAGTGTTGTGATAGCAGCACTGCATCATGACAACATTATATAAAACCATAAGATATAGGAGCAGAATTAGGCCATTTGGCCCATCATGTCTGGTCTGCCATTCAATCATGATTCTCATCCCCATTCTCCTCTCTTTTCCCCGTAACCCTTGATCCCCTTATTGATCAAGAACCTACCTATATATCTGTCTTAAAGCAATATAGCACTCGAAGATATTTCACTAAAATGTTAGAAGGCAAAATTTTAAATCAAGCCACATAAGGTGATATTAGGACAGATGGTCAGAAGTTTGCTTAAAGAGGCAGGTATTACAGAGTGTCTTAAAGAAAGAAAGAGCAGTAGAGAGGTGGAGAGATTTACTGAGGGAATACAGAGCTTAGGGCGTTAGCATTTGAAGGCCAACCACCGATGCTGGAGCAACTAAAATGGGCATGCTCAAGAGGCCAGAATTAGAGGAGGCTGTGTAGCATGGTGGTACAGAGGTTAGTACTGCTACCTCACAGTGCCAAGGAACCTAGGTTCAATTCTGGCATTGGATCATTGTCTGTGTGGAGTTTGCATGTTCCCACCATGTCTGCTTGGGTTTCCTCTGTTTGATTAACCATGCTACATTGCCCTTTGGTATCATGGGGACTAGCAGGGTAAATATGTGGGATCACAGGGATAGGGGCTGAGTGGGATTGTTTTCAGTGCAAGCTTGATAGGCTGAATAGCCTCTGTAATGTAGGGATTCTATGATTTTAATGGGAGAAGATTACAGAGAAAGGGAAGAGAAAGGCAATAAGGAGAATTGGAAACGAGGCTGGAAAGTTTAAGAGCGCGTGTTTTTCAACTGGGAGCACATAGGTGATAGGTGTTTGGGACTTGATGCAAGTTAAGACAGATACAGTGGAGAGTTTTGAATAACCTCAAGCTTATGGAGGGTGGATATTTGGAGGCCAGCCAGATATACACTGTAATAGTCAAGTCTAGAGGTAACAAAAGCATGAATAAGGTTTTCTGCAACAGATGTATTGAGACAGGAACAACGCCAAGTAATGTTACAGAAATGGAAATAGATGGTCTTAGTGATGATGTGGATAAGTGGTTGAAACAGCATTTCTGGATAAAATATGACACCAAGGTTGCGAATAGCCTGGTGTATCTTCAGAAGGTTGTCAGGGCGAGGGTGGAACCGATAACTCAGGAACTTAATATTTAACTGATGGAAAATTCTACTTATCCAATACTGGATATCAGACAAGCAATGGTAGTTAGGGTAGAAGTGGGTGTTGTCAGTGTACACATGAAAACTGACACTGTATTTCCAGACAATGTGGCCAAGGAGCAATGAGAAACAGGCTAGGGCCAAGGATAGACAGATAGTCAATACCTTTTCCCAAAGATAGGGGAGTCTAAAACTCGATGGCACAGGTTTAAAGTGAGAGGGAAGAGATATAAAATGGTCCAGAGGGACAATTGTTTCACATAGAGGGTGCTGAGTGTTTGGAACGAGCTGCCAGAGGTAATAGTAGAGGCAGGTGCAATTTTATCTCAAAAAACATTCAGACAGATACATGGATAAGATACATATGGAGAGATATTGTCCAAATGCGGCAATTGGGGCAAGTTTACTGGTTAAAAAAAAAATGGTGGCATGGACAAGTTGGGTTAAAGGACCTATTTCCATACTGTAAACCTCTACGACTCTATGAAAGATCCTTGAAGAACATCAAAAGTAACAATGCAGAGCTGATGCTTGCAGGTGATTGTATGGTTATGATTAGATGGTTAAGAATGGAAGCAAGCCAGTGCAGCTATGTAATATCACAGAGCATAAGGCCCATAAAGGAGTACATAGTTCACACTTCCTGGCTTCTGTGCTGGTGATTGGTATATGAATGATATCAGATATGGATGAAAGCATGGATTTTCAGGAATAATAGCTCATTTGAATAAACAGGGAAAAGTGTGGGCAACTTACTTATGTGTGACTTTAATTGAACTTGGTACAATTAATTCATTACTATTGCCGGTGCCGCTGCTTTCTGCCATGTTCTCTTCTTCCTCGTCAGCTACATCGTGTCGTTTAGTGATGTTCTTTGGCACAACTGGGTCAAATCCCTCGTCCAGATCCAGATCGTACACTTCTCCCTCAAGTTCAATGGATACTGAACGGATGGACCTATTCCTTATGTAGCTCTGCTTAAACTCTGGAAGTAAACACAGAAGTATTAATTGATAAGCGTTGACAAATGGAGCTAAGAAATTCGAATGTGGTAACAACCAGACATCAGACTTTCAGACATTGTGGTCACAGATTGCGGAGGATGTGATGAGAGAGTATTGGCAGTGTGGTATACAAAGAAGGATTCCCTGCTTAGGTTCATTCCTTTACCATACACTTCCTTACTGTAAACACTTGCCTGGTCATGTTTTGTTGACACCACACCTATTGTTACAAGATCCTCTGACTCACGATGAACAGTGATGTAGAGATGCCAGCGTTGGACTGGGGTAAACACAGTAAGAAGTCTGACAACACCAGGTTTAAGTCCAACCGATTTATTTGATAGTAAACTCACAAGCTTTCGAGGTGTTTCTATCTCTTCATCAGGTGAATACCATGGGAAATCTGCTAGCAATATTTTTAAAAACAGGGGGATCAGGATTTGCCGTTGCCATTATGCCCAATGTTGAATTTATTTGGGGTCACCAAGGGTGAAAAGCCCAATAGATCTGAAGAAGGGTAATCCTGACTCAAAAAGTTGGCTCTACTCTCTCTCCACAGATGCCGTCAGACATGCTGAGTTTTTCCAGTGTTTTCTGTTTTTGTTTCAGATTCTAGCATCCGCAGTATTTTACCTTTATGAACATCATTATTGCTGGTCAACAACAATTGAATCATAGAAATCCTATAATGCAGGAAGGAGAAGCCATTCAGCCCACTGTGTCTGCACCGATCACAGTCCCACCCAGGCCTTATCCCCATAACTCCATGCATTTACACTGACAATAAGGAGCACTTTAGCATGGCCAATCCATCTAACCTGCACATCTTAGGACAATGAGAGGAAACCGGACCACTTGGAGGAAACCCACAAAGAAACATGCAAAATCCACATAGATAGTGACCCAAGCTGGGAATCAAACCTGGATCCCCAGTGCTGTGAAGCAGCAGTGCTAACTACACCGTGCATTTTTAACAATCAGTGATGGGAGTGGTTGAATTCATCCTCCCAGGTATGGGCATGGCTATTAAATGTGGGTGGTAATGGTGGAATTCCTTTCCGGTGTTTGTTTGTAACCATGGTGATGCAGTCAATATTGCTCAGGATAGAGAAATGGAACTAAAAATGTAAACAGAGAGAGACGTGATTCATTATGGGACAACTCATTATACTCCTTTCTCCCTGAATCTTAAAATCTGAAAAATTGTGCTCCTCTTACCAGCCAGATTCTCCTCTCGCACACCTCTTCCTCTACCCTGCACTATCTCCCTCCCTCCCTCCTCCATCCCCCCTCTGCCTCATCCTTCCTCTAACCTCCCCCCCGCCAGAACAATGGACTCGGCCTCTTCCTCCATCTAACAACCCCCCCCACCCCCAGAACAACGGACTCTGCCTCTTCTTCCCTCTAACAACATGCCCCCCCCTCAGAACAATGGACTACAATCATGATTGGGAATGACAGAATGGCAAAAGAAAGTTAAAGCTATGACGGAAACAAGGAATCTAATATTGGAAATATATTCCAAAAGTGGATGCTTCCTAATATATTATACTGTCATATAATAATTATGTGCTGCATTCTAGAAGTGTCAAAGAATTCCTACAGTGCAAAGGAAGACATGCAGCCCATCAAGTCTGCACTGACTTTACAGCAGAGCATCTTACCTAGGCCTACCGCCACTTTCCCAGATTTGTAACCATATGTATTTATCCCGCTAATGCTTATAACCTACACATTTTGAGACAATAAGGGGGAATTTTAGCATGGTTCATCCACCTAATTTGCATATCTTTGGAGGGTGGGTGGAAACCGGAGCACCTGGGGGTACACCATGCAGATACTGGGAGAATGTGCGAAATCCATACAGACAGTCGCCCAAGGCTGGAATTGAACCCAGGTTCTCTGGCACTAACCACTGGGCTGCACAATCACCTCACCAATTGAACTAAACCAGTTTTATTTTAAGCTTAAGAACTTTATAAGGTTGGGTCTTCAGCCAACGTCTTTGGCATGGTAAGGAAGAGAACTGAACCACTATTGGAAAATACAGTAACATGGAAATCCAACTGGGGGAAGAAGCAAAGAAAGGCTAACAGAAACTAAAATATGAAAAATGATAAGAGGTAGGTTAAAAGTAGATTAGATGTTGAAAAATAAACAGGGATGAGAGGAGTTTGAAAAAAGATTAATGCGACTAGTTGTATGAGAGCTAGCTGGGACAAAACATTTACTAAAAGTAACAGAATAACATGAACAAAACACGAGAGGGTAAGAAGAGAATTTAAGAAAGTCTTTCATATTTTGAAGATAATGTTACAGTTCTGCTGCTTCTCCAAGGGATAAATATATATCGAGATTCTGTGTCTTGATTCCAGTCCAATATTGACCTGAGCTGCCATTGCTATTGCATAAGGTAACCCCTAGGTGTCACTGGAAGACAGCAAAATCGAGCCAAGGGCAGGGTTTCTCGTCTCTTGCTTCCCCAGGAATTGCCAATTAGATAAAATAATGCATTCACATCCTGCAATACGAAATAGGCAGAACATTTTACATGTTATCAAGCCTAGTTATACAAAGGAAATTGCAAACTGCTCTGAACATTTGCGGTAGGAGATGGAAATTGAAGGTTCAGAACCCAAGATAGGTGGCAAACTACCTGCCCCATTCTTTTCCTCACTTCCCTCCCCAACCTCCACTCCAGAGCATGAGACTCAGTAAGATTTTAATTTCTGGGCCTTAGCTGAATGCTCAGCACTAACTTCTGCCCAGAACCAGTTGAACCAAGTCTTAATTCCCTGGGGATACAAGGGTAGTTGTGGTGGTGCTATGAGATTGCTGCTGAGACTCACTGAAATATTCAATGGCAAGAAATGTGAGGAAGGTTCATGGTTGTGAGAGGGTGACAGGATTAGAAAATGAGAGAGGCCTAAGATTTTAGTGGAGCCAAGAAGGGCACTCCTGTTTCAAGGGACCTATAAAAAGTTTTTAAAAATTACTTGAGTGTTTTGTGGTCATGATATTCATAGAATCATACAATCCCTACAGTGCAGAAGGAGGCCATTCGGCTCATCGAGCCTGCACCGACAGCAATCCCACCCAGGCCTTATACATGTAAACTCACATATTTACCTTATTAATTGCTCTTAATACAAAAGGAGAAATTGAGCATGGCCAATCAACCTAAGCTGCACATTTTTGGACTGTGGAAGGGAACTGGAGCATCAAGTGGAAACCTATGCAGGCATGGAGAGAACGTGCAAACTCTACACAGTCACCCAAGGTTGGAATCAAGCCTGGGTCCCTGGCGCTGTGAGGCAGCAGTGCAAACCACTGTGCTACCCTTCCTTTTACAGCCTGGTCTGAGAAAGCATGCCTCTTAGTCTGACTCACATTTAAAATAGTGTGCATTCTATGATGTCACTTCTTTGGGTGGGTGGCATTCCCATGCTGAATTCAGCAAATTACAGGGTGGCAAAGGAGCAGGAATATGTTAGCCACACAGCACAAACATCTCTGCCATTTTAATTCTCTGTTGATACCATGGTCAGGGGGAGTCAGTTAAAAATCTGGCCTTGAATAAGTTCATATTTCATTTTGAGCAAACCTCTAATTTTCATGATTTATAACTGCAAGCTATTAATCATTATGATGATTCAATAACATAGCTGTACTGATTGCTGTGTTTAATAGATTGAATAATCAACAATCAAAATATGAATAGATAATTTCCTACGCTTGACACACAAGAATCCAACACGGATATTTTAACAATGTTTTGGCAGCTATAGAAATAAGCCACTTTATTTGTATTATAGTTTTTTTTTAGGTTGGTTTTAAATATTGTGGCATTTAATATACATATATATTTTTTAGTAAAGCACATGCCTCAAAGTGGGATCATTAATATAGTTTTCCCAAACTGCGCACTCTCATGCTCAATTTAACCTCGCAGCAGCAAGTCACCAACACATAGGCTTGTAAGTGGATAAGCTATTCTAATGCTTTATTTGTAAATAGTACAAGCACATGGGCAGCACAGTAGCACAGTGGTTAGCACTGTTGCCTCACAGCACCAAAGACCTGGGTTAGATTCCTGCCTTGGGTCACTGTGCGGAGTCTACGTGTTTTCCCCAGGGCTGCATAAGTTTCCTCCTGGTGTTCTGATTTCCTCCCACTGTCTGAAAGACATGCTGGCTAAGTGCTAAATTCTTCCTCAGTGTACCTGAACAGATGCCGAGTGTGGTGACTAGGGGAGTTTCACAGTAATGTCACTGCAGTGTTAATGTAAGCTAACTTATGACATTAATAAATAAACTTTAAGAAAGTTAATTGCTTACTTCGCTTGGAGAAAAGTGTCTGCTTCTGTCGTGGTACTGGGCTCATTTTGGATCCATTTTCTTCACAGTCGCAGTCTCCTCCATCAGTATTATAGTACTTGGACTGGAAACGGCTAGATCTCTTCTTGTCAGAAGCTGCCATGACAGCCATTCCTTTACACTTATGAAGTCGGAGCTTTCCTGTGGAATCCTCCACGCACTGCCATTTCTACAATAACAATTACTTTGTTAGATTGTAGTAAATAACCTAGGTTGCTAAGCAGTATGATTTTGACTTGATTTATTAACATACAGTGAAAACTATTGTTTCTTGCGAGCTATACAGACAAAGCATACCGTTTATAGAGAAGGAAATGATGTAGTTCAGAATGTAACGTCACAATCATAGCTAGGGTTTTGAGAACGATCAACTTAATGCAAAGTAGGTCCATTCTAAAGTCTGACAGCAGCAGGGAAGAAGTGTTGAGTCGGTTGGTACGTGACCTCAGACTTTTGTATTTTGTATTTTTTAATTTAAGAAAAATTCATTAAAACATTGGGCTCCATCATGTAGTGGCTTAGTTTTCATAGGAGTAGGGAGGAATGAGGAAAAAAAGAGTCAGGTTTATTGTTTTCTATCCAGCAAACCTTGCTGGAAACAGGCAGGTTAAGTGAGGTGTGATCTAATCTCCTCTCTAAATAGATAAATAGCTAGCTGATAATTATGCCTGCGTTCTCATATGAAGAATAGTGACTGGGGTAAACTTCTTGATGATTGCTATGCCCATAGAGACGTGTTTGTTATTGTTACCCTGAAGTAGGAGAAAAAAAAATTGGGAGGAGAGTGTTATTCCAGGTTGACATGTGGCAACTCCCTGCCCTACGCCACGGGGCAACCCGCTGCACTGCGCCACGGGGGATCAAGATGGATGCACGTGTCAACAATTCACACAAAAGTCTCATTCATATCATAAAAGGGACAAGGGGTTAAAACTGAAGCCGCTCCGAGTTATTTTGATGCATTGCAGTTATCAGGAATACTGGAAAAGTGTTGCTAAGTAAGTTACTGTGGGGCAGTGCTCACTCATTAGTGAGCGAGTCTCCTGCTCAACTGGAGAATCATTATCACCAGAAAGGTGGAAAGATCATTTCAAATATAAAACACAGTTCTTCAAACAAAACCCTTTGAAAAATCAAAGATTTTAAACCAGAAATGATCATGAGTGCATCCTGTTCAGAAAGGCATTTATATTGACATGCAAGATTCATGACATGGTGGGGTTATGAGGCAGAGTTAAAAACCAATGCAGGAGACTAAAGCAATCATTACATTATTATGACTGAATATATTTGTGGTTCTGCTTTTAATCCATTTGCACTCAGAAAATCTTCATTCCGCTCACCCAGTGCTTTGCATTGTGAGGCTTAGCATTTTACTTTTTGGTGTAGTACTCTTCTAACTGCAAGTACACTGGGGAGGGCTAAATTAAATACACCCCCAGAAAGGTGTGCTCGGACCATGATGCGCAATAACTGCCCATCAATTCCAATGCAGGTAACAGAGCAACTTGGTTTTGCCTCCTCATTTGAATGAAGACAGTGAACTCTAAGTTGCATGTTCATTGTGCTGGGGCTTTTGGTGGAGGAGATGGAAAAGAGGAGGGATGTCTTGTTTCTTCAGAGGAAAAGGCGGCCCTTCTGACACATGATCTAAAGGCAGCGAGAACAGATAGCACTGGAGAACAACGTCAAGTTGCATATTCCAGCTAAGTAGTCTCAGCCATTTCACCACTCCCCCAACTTTAATCTCCATCATTCACAACTGATACTTAACATGCATATGTTTCACCTCCCACTCATACACTCAGCACTGTCGAGAGCCTCATATCCACATCTCACATGTTGCAACTATCAGCTATTCAACCATGACAGACATATCAGCCAAACAAATTGTGTAATATTCGATAACACACCTTCCAGGGTGAGGTGACACACAAAAAAGGGCAGCAAGAGCTCAGTGGAGTGGGATGGGCAATGCCCATTTGTCCATCATCCATTGAGGATACGGATGCTGGCCAGTGGTGAGGCTGAAACTGACGTACCAAATCCTCCTCCTGATGTTCCACATGCCCTCCACGCCCATCCCCTAATTTATAAGCTGCATTTAGTGTAAACATATCACTCTTATTTTCTCCCGGCACCACAAGCATCTGCTGTGCAATTCAGATTGTTGCCATCATGGCTGCAGATTCCAGTGTTCAAAGGAGCTTTTACAAGTCTTCACAGATATTCAACAATCTGTCCTTCAACAAATTACCAGGGTTGCTGAGGCATTGCCAGTAACTCCATGAAGCATGAGCATGCTGCGCTCCCTAAGGAAGACAGAATTCTTCTTCCCACAGCTGCCATGTATTCCTCCAGTGCCCCTGCTGCTGCTTGACAGCCAGCCAGTCCAGACTGCTGTCACCCATACTGAGATGGTGCAATATGTAGGGAGGTACTGTAGGCTCAGAGCAGCTCAAACTTGTGCTCTAAGGTAATCTGCCTCAAACTATTACAGTTAACCCTTTATGGGACTTCGTCTAACATGCTGCATAACACTACAGTTCCCCCCCACCAACATTAACATTCTCTAATTTCCCTGGAAACCCAAAGTTCCAGTCTCCTAGTCATTTGGAACATTTCAGTGTTTTGATATCTTCTGGGAAACATAGGCTGTGATTTTCTAGCCACATTGTTCCGCCGCAGAATGCATTAGAGAGGGGAGAGGGGCTGGAGATTTGTGACTGAGCAGTTTGGTGCATTCTGCACTGGTGTGAAACCTCATCGTTATCTTTCAACCCACACTCCCAGAAGTAATCTGATCAGCATATTTAAACAAGCATTTTAATATACCGTGTGCGACCTTCCCAACACCATTCTGGCGTAAATAGTGGCTTGTTCAGCCGTGTAGAGTTGTTTCTAAACATTTTGCCAATTGATTCATCATTTCCCTGAAGCTTTGTAACTGTAATGTTCTGCAGAGCAGGAAATTCCCTTTATGATTGTGGTCTTTATTCCTGATGTACCCACTACACAACCAAGAAGCCTCATCTTCAGCAGACCTGTGTATCAATACATCATCCCCATACGACAAATAACTCTTGTGTAAGCCCTCTAAAAAAATTTCACTTTGTTCAAAGAACAATTTGTGGTAATTATGTTATTTTAAAGGGTACCCTATTAGAACTAAATATTCAAAAAGGCATTATGAAGATCATGAAAATTGATTCTCCTCTTTTACTGGCATTTGTCAGAATCCACTGTTAGCATCTAATTTAAAGACTATTAAGCTCTTCCCTAATTTAGCTGAACTCACCAACTGATAGCAATGGTTGGGCTTCTCTTTCCACAGCTTTATTGAGTTGTGTTGAGTTTGGTTCTTCAAACAGATAGATAAAAGCCATCCCAAATTATCTGCTGTGCTGCTGGTTCTGAGACAGGATCATGTTCGTTTTCTAGTATGGAACTTATTGGACTAAACTAAATGGAGTTGAGAGGTCAGGTGATCCTTTGCATTTCTGCCAATATAAATGGAACTACACATGTAAGTCCTGGAGTTAGCCTTTACGTTGGGCCAATAGTTTAAAATGCAAACAAACTTTTGAGACATCTCGTTGAAAAATCACTAAAGTGTACCTTTCCTGTGGACTAATGACAGCCATTATCCAAACAATTAAAGCAATTTGTTCACAATACCATTTATGGGCTTTTTGGCTTCAGGGTGGAATTCCAAAAGATGGATATGAAATAATGCTATTCTATCATAATATTTGAACGGATCCCACTGTTGACAATGCCTAGGTTGTCAGGGACATTTGTGAGGAGGACAATGAAAAAACAGATATAATGGTCACACACCCAGAAGTAGGTTTCTGTAAGGGACATTTAATTAGACATATTTGTGGACCAGAGTGGAGAAAAAAATAAATAAAACCTATATAGTAAAAAATGAACAGAAGCCTGCCTCAGTACAGCAGCACAGCAGAGACTTTAGGCTGGCTTTTATCTACTTCCCTGAAGGAGCAAATAAGATTTTTGACTGCACTTTGACTGGAATGAAATAGGAAAACCCTGCTACCGTGGTCAGCTGTATTCAACTTCCAGACTCTATTGCTTCAGCAGATCAAAACGGATCACAGCTCTGCAATATTTCAAGACTTCATCTCAAGAGAAGCAAGTGTGACAGTGAATCTTTTGAACTTTTAAGATCCAAGTGCATATTAACTCTTTTCTAATCATCATATTTTCTTGACAGGTGAGATACAAATATATTTTATCACTAATTATGTGCTTGTATATCATTTCTCCAACAAAATTGAAAGGATTTTGAATTTGCCAACATCTTAAATTACAAAGCCTTCATGATCACTTGTTTACCTAAAAGGCTATTTTTGAAGTGTTAGAAAGAGAGTACGTATATCTAATGATCTCAGGATATTCTGGGATGCTTTCTCATCAATGAAGTGTTTTGAAGCCATCATTGAAATATATCCATTATCATAGAATCCCTACAGCGCAGAAGGAAGCCAATCAGCCCGCTGAATCTGCACCGCTCACAATCCCAACCAGGCCCTATTCCTGTAACCATACACATTTACCCTGCTAGTCCCCCTGACACTTGGGTCAATTTAGCATGACCAATCAACCTAACCCACACATCTTTGGCTGTGGGAGGAAACCTGAGCACTCAGAGGAAAACAACGCACACATGCAGAGAATGTGCAAACTCCACACAATGACCTGAGGCCAGAATTGAACCCAGATCCCAGGCACTGTGAGGCAGCAGTGCTAACATCTATGCCACTCTCATGGTGGAAATTGTGGCAGAGTTTATTTTAAAAAGCTGTCGGTCAGCTTTTGTTACTTTACTAAGTTTGCATGAGAAAGACTTTAATGTTAAACCTGCCCTCTCAGAAGGATAAGATAGATACTCAGGAACTATCCAAAGTGGAGAGTTCTAGTGGCCTGTTCAACATTTATCCTTCAACAAGAATCACTGAAATGGATTATCTGCTATGATTTCATTGTATGTGGGATCTTGCTATGGGCAAATTGGCACCTTGTGCCAAACTGTGGGTGAGTTAAATAAGACTCTGAGATGCATAGTGAATTTGTTGAAAATGAGAAAGTAACTGATACAAGATACAGAAATTATGTTGGATCGGGACTTGCATTTGGGTGCGGGGTGCCTCAAGTGGTAATTTGGAATCTGTACTGCTTCCAATTTACTTAACCAACCATCGCAACTTCAAACATGCAATTCTAATTGATTGGATTTGTAGATGATATTGAAGAATAGATAGTTGAACCTGATGAGTTGCACATGCAGAGTGATATTTATAGTGTACGGTAGGGCAGTGGAAGCAAATCTTTGCAATCATTCAGGAAAGTAATCAGATGCTGTAACAGGAGACCAAAGACATCCATGGGAAGAGGAATGAGATATATAAAATGGTCTCTATCACTGGTACCTAACTTTGTGAAATGAATTGTGAATCATATCACTCTACCTATGGGTGGGCAGCACAGTGGCACAGTAATTAGCAGTGCCGCCTCACAGCGCCAAGAACCCAGATTCAATTCCAGCCTCAGATGATTGTCTGAGTGGAATTTGTATGTTCTCTCTGTGTCTGCAGGGTTTTCCTCCGGAGGCCCTCGTCTCCTCCCACAGTCTAAAAGATGTACAGGTTAAGTTGATAGGCCATGCTAAATTACCCCTCAGTGTCACCAGGATCAGCAAGGTAAATGTGAGGTTAGAGGAATAGGGCCTGGGTGGGATGTGGTTGGTACAGACTCGATGGGCTGAATGGCCTCCTTCTGTACTGTAGGGATTTTCTGATTCTACGATTCCATCTCGGCAAAGTTTGGATTGGCAGATTGACAGCGCCATGCATTAAGGATTGAGCTGATGCAGTTTTACCTGTGTCTGATAGCAAAATGCTGATTATGCTGTGTTTGGATTAGAAGTTCTGAGCTATAGGGGTGATTGGGAAAGTTGACTGGTTTGCTGGAAAAATATTGTTGAAGCTACTGTGTGTGAAGATCATCATTGCCATCAATATCTACAGCTACACTAATAAGCAAAAGATTCAATCATTTTGCTTGGCTTCTGGACATCTGACATTTGCCACTCTAAGCAGACAAATAAATGACAGCCTATATCAGATTTTAAGTTTTCCAGTATTTGCAGTATTTTTATTGAATGCATTTTATATTGTCCCTTGTGTGCTGTGGACTCGTTGGCTTTGCTTGTGGTTTCCTACTAAATATCTCCCAGATGACAGAACAGCACTGATGGATTGCTGCAGAGCCAGCTGATGAGCTACAGGAAATACAAATATTTGTGCTTAATCCTGATGTACCCCACATCAGTGCTCAGGGTTTTGTCTGCAGAAGTTAGTCCCTGTGCATTCAACATTTCAGATCTGGTGCCTTCTGTCACTCTGCCACAAACTACCACTGACATGAATACTAACTTGCAGCTCCTGCACTGCTAAGCTGTGGCTCATCTGCTCCTATTTCTAGAGACCGTGTACAGTCTGAGTTTACCAGATTGACTCCAGGGTCAGGAAACTATAGTTAGGACCGGTGATTTGAGATTCTTAAGAGCATTTCCACAACAGCAGTGAGGCTAAGGAGAAATCTAAATTGTTCCTTAATTTCCCGGGATATGTAGATTAGAGGGATTAGTGGAATAAGCATGTGGGAAAAGGATTTAGGTCAGATTGTTGTTGGTGCAGACTTGATGGTCCAAATGGCCTTTTTTAGCACTGTAGGGATTCTATAAATCTAATCGAAATTTGTGAAGGGGAAATAATTATTTCCACCCTTTGGGGATAATTGATGTGAAATTTAATAAAGGTCTCAAAGTGAGCATATGGTATGTTTATGAGCGTATAACATACTTACTCATCTGGTATTACATTCTCCTTTTCTGCACTATAGTGCACCTGTATACAATCTGTGTATTTTCACACACTGATGGCACATGTTGTGCAGAATGGATACATGACTAATAGGGCACATAACACCAGTCCCATCTCTGTCATTTCAACTCCTTCCAGATTTCCCTTCCCCATGGAGAACAGTTATTTTCGGTCATGTCAGTCAGCACCTGCTACAACAATTTATATTCATCTAACAATCCTCATTGACGCAAAACAGGAATTAGGGTTAAAAATAATGAGGTAAAGTGTTAGTCAGGTTTTAGGAGTAGCTATGACAATGGGAAAGAGAGAGACGAAAAGAACTTTAGAACACAGACTGTGATGGCTGAAACTTCTGTCACTAATGAGGGGGTAGAGGAGAGAGAGGAACCTGCTGGGGTTGAGTCAGAGATTGAAGTGTGTGGAGCTGGGGCAAGGGGCTGCAGGAATGGTGCAGTAAGGGATTTGAAAATGATGATTTTAAAAATGGATGTACTGCGAGTATAACAGCACTGGAAAAAATAGGAAAAAAAAAACTGCACAGTGCTTCAGGTAGAATAAGATATGAAGCTTGCAGTTCTGGAAAATTTAGACATTCAGTGCTAATGGTCCCAGAAATTACACTTACGCAGATGGATCAGATCAATCTCCGACCTGATAGGATAAATGTTGCCATTTTCATTTCTAATACCTATATCATACTCATCTGTGTTAACATTTTACTACTTTAGTAAAACACAACATAATAGCTAAAAACAAAATACTGCAGATGCTGGAAACTGAAAGAAGAACAGAAACTGCTGGAAAATCTCAGCAGGTTTGATAGCATCTGTGGAGAGAGAATAGTACCAATGTTTTGGGTCAGGATGACCCTTCATTGGAGCAAAGTTATAGCTATTACTTCCTTTAATACGGTGGCACGATGGCTCAGTGGTTAGCACTGCTGCCTCAGTGCCAAGGACCCAGGTTCAATTCCAGCTTCGGGTGACCGTCTGTGTGAAGTTTGCACATTCTCCTTGTGTCTGCATGAGTTTCCTCTGGTTTCCTCTCTCACTCAAAAGATGTGCAGGTTAGGTTGACCATGGCCATGCTAAATTGCCCTTTACTAGCAGGGCATATACATGGGGCTATGGAAATAGGGCCTGGGTGGGATAGTTGTCGGTGCAAGGCTCAATCAATGGACCAAATGTTCTCCTCCTGCACTGTAGGAATTCTATGATTCTAATGCTCACATATTTCTTGTATTGCTACCCTACAGCAATATTTAGCATTACTTATACTTCACCTTTCTTATCCGTTTCATTAGCGCCTGTTAATCTTTCTGATCCTCCTGCTTTCTGATTTGCCTCTTTAGGTGACAAAAGAAAATCAAACTTCTTGTTCTGTAGCATGCCTGGGGCTGAACTCTTATGCCAATACTCTGATGATGATATTCCATTATAGATGTTGGGTACATGTTGGGTCTGATCTGTAAATCTGATCTGATTGTTTGAACTTGCTGATCCATTTCTTTCCACACTTTGGCACTACACAATATTTACTCCAATTAAGGAATCATTAACTCTTGGCAGGGGTTGAAGGGTCATTACCGCAGGTGCATTGTAACTGGCCACTTTTTTTTATTACAGCTGACACAACAATACTTTCCAGAATTGTATGTCTCAAATCCATATTAGTAATTATTGAGTAATTTTGTCAAGTGTTAAGTTATGATTTTTTTTGAAAATAAAGAGAAAATCTAGTCAGTAGAGTTAGCTGAAAAGGAAAATTATTAGAATTTAAAATGTATTTTCTAAGTATTTTCCTGTTTGCTTTTTATATCTCCCCCGATTAATTCTTTTGAGTTGTTCACTAAGTAGCCATGAATTACTTGAGCTAATTAGAAATACATTTTTGAGAGCTGAAAATGGAGAGAAATGTAATTTGGATCTAATCCATCTTCTTAACTTTGAGTTGTCATTATGATTCTTATTCACGTCTCATGGAATAATGGAGTTTAGTGAAGGAGAAATTATAGGGAGCTGTGAAGTTATCCGTAATGCAGTTAAAGGGAAATTAGACAAACATATGAGGAGAAAGAGAACAGAGGGTTGTGCTGATATATTTAAACAATGAAAGATGGGAAGAGGTTTGAGTGGGCATGAACTGGTTAGGTTGAATGGCCTTTTTCTATGCTGTATATCTTTTGTAAGGCTATGGGGTTTAAAAAACACACACGATTTAGAGTGTATCTTGTAAATAGTTGGCTAAATTATACGCAGATATTTTAGATGACCGAGTGGCAAAGTGGTTAGCAGTACTGCCTCACAATATCAGAGACCCGAGTTTGATTCTGGTCTTAGGTGACTGCATGGAGTGTGCATGTTCTCCCTGTGTCTGCGTGGGTTTCTTCCCACAGTCCAAAGATGTGCAGGCTAGATGGATTGGCCACGATAAATTGTCCCTTAATGTTCCAAGATGTATAGATTAGTTGGGTTAGCCATGGTAAACGTGTGGAGTTACGGGGATAGGACGAGAGAGGGGGTTTGGGTAATATACTTTGTCAGAGAGTTGGTGCAGACTCAACGGGCTGAATGGCCTCTTCTGCGTTGTAGGGATTCTACGATTCTACACAGATGTCATTTACTCTGCAAAATGTCTTGATTAGTGACCAAGAATTAATTCATTACCTCATTTCACAACCCATAGAGCATTTCAAATAATTATTAGTATTAATTAATCATTTTGAGAAAGATGGTGTAATCTGACAATTTACCAACAGAAATGTAATTGTTATTGGCACAACAGTCTTTCATTATTCACATCTGAAATCAAAACTAAACATTTTTATATCAATAGTTGCTACACTTCATTTAAGCAAAATTCAAAGCTAGAATATCAGCAAATCAAGGTTGGTTTTCCACAATATGCCAGGAAAAGGTAATTGTGAAGAAAACATAACTTATCTTTGAACATGCTTTTACACAGGAGTACAAAGCTGAAATACAGATAGGAACTAAATTAAAACAACAACTTGCATTCATATAGCACCCTTAAGGTAGAGGAGCGAGGAGGAAGGCAACACGTAGAGGGGTTGAGAAAGGGAATTAGAGACCCTCAGAGTGCCACTAAAACAGAATCAATGGAGCAGGTAACTGGGTGAGATGAGCTCAAGAGAGGGCTGTGAGTTTCTCTAGGGTTTCGGCCCACTTTTGCTGAAGTTACAGCAGGACATCAGAAGCAATGCCAGGTAACTGATTCTGCCTTGTTGGTAAGAATTTGCTAATCCTCCGGTGCTGTTCTTGGAGGCAAAAATAGAGGGTGCAGGAGATAAAGGGTAAAGAGGGAATTGGTTGTGAAGAGAAGCCTGCAGTTACCTTCATGCTCCAGGCCAATCTTAGGTTAGTAACAGCTTTAATAGAGAAAAGACTTGATACAATCCAAGGTTTGCATGTTGGCTAGCTGAAGCAATACGAGCAAGTACGTTCAAATAGATATTCCAGATCAGGACTCGTAAGCCACATCCTCAGAAGATTTTTTTTAAGCCAGATATACAATTGCTCTGAAATTCCTACTGCACAATAATTCAGCATGGAAACTTTGCTTTGGGAACTTCCTTGGAACTGTTCCCAATTTACTACTGCAATCTCATTGATGTGCAATGTGTGTGCACAACAAGGCTCACTTTCAGTGAAATTATAGTTGTGGAGTAGCAGCAGCTTCAAGGAAATTCCTGGTCTTTGTCTTGCAGTGAATGCTTTATCTGCCTGAAATTTGGAAGTGCTGCAAGGTTTCTGTGTTCTGAAATATATTTGATCTCATTGTAGTCTTCTCTATTCCACAAGAAAATGTTATAATACCTAAATCTATCCTCATATATAGTTTCCCATCCCAACCTCGTACTGATCAATTTATGCTGTTAGTTTACAATTATAGAAAGAATATTAAATATTTCATGTAGCGAGTTTCCTTCTTCTATTATGAAGGTGAGATGCCGAAGCTATTACAATGTCCTATTGCACATGGCTCCCACTACGAATGCCCTTCAGAACGTGTTTGAGTGTATCTTAAAGGTGTGTGAAAAATAATAGATGCAGAGGCAGACTTGCAATGAAATACTCTGTGAATAGGCACAGGACCCCACCAATAGTGAGAGCCCCAAACTGGCCAGTGGCTGTCGGGCTTCCAATCAGACCCTGATGGCTCTATATCTGCTGCTAGACTCATCTTGAGCCTATCAGCAGACAACGTACAGCAACATCAGGCTCTGATCAAGTTCCTTTCGAAGGGGAAACAGTGACTTGAAGTTACTGAGGTGACTTTGTTCATGACAAGTATCTTTGTGATCTGAGCTCATTGTTCCACAGCGGAAAGGGAAGCACTATTCAAAGCCATGTTGGGTAAACTGAACAACAGCCACTGTTAAGTGTGTGAGCAGCCAGTAAGAAACGCTAATCTATCTTACCAGTGCTTTGAGGCTGGTAAATGCACATACACAGTTTGAGTTGATGCCTCCTCACTCAAAATTAGTTTCAGGAAGGGAGAAAACAAGTTTAAACAGCAGGTTTGGAAATGGTATTACAGTGTTTAATTACTGACGCAAGCAACATCCAATTAGGGAACTGCTGCAAAGTGCTGTGTTTTCAGTCACATTTCACACTTCCATATCCAGTGATGCAGCAGTAGATGAATACAGTCACTGTAGGCGTTTCTGCAGAGAAGCTCATTTAAACCAGGCTTCACAGAAACTGTTTAAGGCTTTTTAATGAGATGTGTTTAGATCTGTTTTAAGCCCATCAAATGCTATTGATAAGGGCATAAAGAATATGTATGTAAGAGAGAAATATTTGGAGGTGTGTGTGTGTGTGTGTGTGTGTGTGTGTGTGTGTGTGTGTGTGTGTGTGTGTGTGTGTGTGTGTGTGTGTGTGTGAGATCGACTATGGTCTAATGTGTGTACAAACACTGTATCGTGTTCTGGATTGAATTTTTGAAAAAAACATGGCCAAAGTCCAAGCCAACAGCACCACTGCCCAGGTACCAATGTGGTCTGGTTTGAAATGTTTCAGGAGATATCCTAGTTTTCAATTTCATTTGCAAACAATGAAAGATTATTTTAAGTTTGACTTGTAATGCTAAAATTGGCCTTAGCGTGAGGGTGACTAGAAACTGAGCAGCATTTTGATTTTCCTTGGCTCTTTGTATGATAATTCTCAGGGATTAGAGTTTGTACCACAGAGGAAAGAGACAGCTCATTATTTATTACCATGAGGGGGCTCTTTGTGCCAATCTCGTTACTTTCAGGGCAAGCTAAGTGAGGGGCTACCTGTGGGCTTAAGTGTTCTCTGTTGATATTTCGGACTCACTCCCACTGCTGATTATGTAACTGAGCTGATAAAGTCAGGAAGTACCATGACAGCAGATAAATACTTAAAGAATGAGTTCAAAACTGCCTGCAGGTTTGTGTGGGATCACAATGTTCTTTACTGTCTCATGAGATGGGCTCGATCAATGTTGTTTTGTTTTTAAAAGTTAAAAAAAACGCTTTATCAAGGGCATACATTGAATTCTCTTTTAATATCCTGGCATAATTTGTTCACCAAAAGGTTGGCCAGAGGGGTGTGACATCATTGCAGGCAGGATATCATGTCATTGTGGGGGGAGGGGTGTGTGCGCGTGTGTGCGCGCCCAGAAATTAAGGTGAGCTTGAAACCCTGAAAAGTGTAAGTTCACCACTGTATGTGGGGCTGGAGAAGCAGCAGTGTTGAATAGTCTCTGCCACTGGCATTCTGGAATCACCATGCTAATAAACACAATCCTTCCTTTGCCCTCAACACACTATCCCACCACTGATACCCAACCTTACTCCCTCCACTCCATCTCCCTCAACATCCCTACACTGCACAAAAACAGCCCCTCCATACAGAACCCATTTGCAATAAGCTGAATAGCCTCCAGATTGCTCAATTGTTGTGAACATAGCCCAGTCCATCACACAAACCAGCTTCCCATCCATTGACTCTGCTTTGGAAAAGCAGCCAGCATAATTAAAGATGCCACACGCCCCAGACTTACTCTTTTTCACCTTCTCCCATCGGGAAAAAGATAAAAAAGTTTGAGGTCGTGTATCAACTGACTCAAGAATACCTTCTTCCTTGTTTCCATCTTTTGAATGGACCTACCTCGCACAAAGATGATCTGTCTCTACATTATAACTATAACACTACATTCTGGACTCTCTTATTTCCTTCTCTGTGAACAGTATGCTTTGTCTGTATAGTGCACAAGAATCAATACTTCCCACTGTATAGTAATACATGTGACAATAATAAATCAAATCAAAATCATTACTCCACCAGTAGCATCATTACACCCATTAGAACAAACAGTTGGCTAGTTCTGTTTAAATGAGGTCCAGACTTTGAAATGTATAATAATTCCTCACATTTGTATTGTCAACCATCGAGCTAAAAGGATGAATGATCACAATCGGGTGTGAATCTACGAATAAAAGACTAATTTCTAGCTTTACATCATGACGATGTGGAATATGGCCACCACTGTGGGCACACACAGTGGGACTGTAGGTTATCAGTCCTGTATTAAGCATACTGAATATATATCTATATAAAACTAAATTGGAGCAGCCTGATTCTCTCTGCATCTTTCAGCTCTACCACAAATTGAATTCATGCAAATGAAGGCCTGCAGCATCAACATTAACGCATCATACTGTCTGCAGCACACTTTGCATAATAATCCACATTATGGTTGTAAATTATTCTTTGCAGTCACAATGTTAACATTTAATTATGTTTAAAAGGTAATATTCAACTCTCTAGAGATTCTGATCTTTAATGTAGCAATGTCAGTGGTAGTTTGTTAAAATGTGTGTTATAAAGTCTGACAAAGGAATTGCTTTGGCCATCTGTGATACAATTACTGGGACAAACGTAATATTGCACTTTATTGGGAGGCCAAGATTGCTCTTACCCCACTCAGGGGATCGCACTTAACATGCTGCAGCTAAACCAGAAGGTTTACTGAAATTATTTCAACTGGATTTGAAATAAGCTCTGTAGATGTTCTGAATTCTTAGCTGGCAGGTTGCAGAATTCTAACTTCAGTTTCAGTTTAAAAAAAAGGCATTTACTACACAAATCTTTTATGTATTTAAACACAATCAATAATCTAGAAATGTAATACTTCTATGAGAAATGTATATATGGGACACAGTGGTTATCACTACTGCCTCAGTGCCAGCGACCTGAGTTCAATTTCTGGCTTGGGTCACTGTCTGTGATGAGTCTGCATTGATTTCCTTCGGGTATTCCGGTTTCCTCCCACAGTCTGAAAGACGTGCTGATGAGATGCGTTGGCCATGCTAAATTCTCCCTCAGTGTTACCCAAACAGTGTGGCAACAAGGGGATGTTCCCAGTAACTGAATTGTACTGTTAATGTTAGCCTGCTTGTGACACAAATCAATATATAATTACATATACATACAGATTTGGCTCACTGAGTAATTGCATTGCATGGTGTGATGTTTTAAAGAGAACAGGGTGATCCTAGATCTGCTCTGTACTGAAGAGTCTGTTTTCAATAGAACAAGATAAGTAGTGTGCTGACACTCTATCATTGACAGACTATAAGGGAGTTGGGGGGAGAGGAGTTACATGTGTGGGGTAGAAATGGGTGTTTGGGGTGTGTGGGTGTGGTGGGGGGGCGGGGGGAGAGAATGGTATTAAGTCAGTTTCCTAAGACCTAATTGCAATCAGTAGATGAAGGCAGAATTTGGGTCTTGAGAGAACTGTGATGGATTTAACCTTTAAGTGTGGACATCAATAATGGTCAGTTGGCAAGGCAGCAGAGGGAAATAAATGCACTCAATAGCGAGATAAAACAGCGAAGGTTAAAAAAAGTGGATCCTATGGAAGCAAGATGGTGACCTACATCAGTATTGTGGATAGAAATCTTTCCTGTGAAAAAAATCCAAGCTAATTCTAGAAGTATATAATAAAACAATAGAAAAGCAGAACAGTTTGCTCGATTAAGATAAACCAAAGCAAAAAGCTATCTGAGAACAGGAATTTACTTGAATGGCAGGCACCAACCAAAGTAAAGATGATTAAACTTAGAGTCAGAGTTGATTAATATAAGGGTTAGCTGCTTTGAGAATCCATTTATAAAGAAAGCCACAAGAGACAACACTCATCTTGACCTAGTAAGCATAAATGATACCGATGATATGCAGGAAATGTAAAGTCGCAGCATTCCTACAAATGTGATCAAGTTTAATATGATCAGAGATTTAAGTTTACAAAAGGGCAGGAGCAAGATTTGAATACAAAGCAATAAGGGTAGAATTAAAATAAACGGATTGAGAAGGAACTGTTTTCAATTGGAAAACAAATGTCAACAAACCCATGGAATATTAAACTGTATAGTAAGTACAAACAAGAAGGAATTGTGACCAAAAGCACTTTGCAAGTTTTCTTGAGGACCAATGGAATCAAAAATCAAAAAATATGAAGGGGCCACTGATCTGCTAATACCTCATTTGCCCTACTGTCAAGAGTTCAGTTACTTCAAAGTAATGATCAGGGCTTTCAAAGAACTTACAGACATGTTGGAAGGTCAGGTGTTGTGGGTGGGGACGGGGGCATTAATATAAGACAGCCATTAACTTATCAATTAACAACACTACAGGTGCTGATATTACAAAACTCACAGTCACATGGCATTGGATTATATGCTAATGCTGTCTGCACCACAAGGTAAATTTCTGGGGCAAACTCACTTCCATTTGGCTGGTTTGCTCTGCTGCAATTTTTTTTGGGGGGCGGGGGGCAATGGCCTTTCAATTCACATGTAGCAGGACTTTTGTTGATGTCCAGAGAAAGTCTTATTTCACAAAGCTGCTGACCAAGTAGACATCAGTAGCCCTACCCCAATAAACAATAGCAGGAATTGCAATGCACAATTAGCTTCCAGCTGCATTCAAACGTCACACTGTATGCTAACTTAAATCTGCCATCCTTACAGCCTGGCGCTGATCACACTGTTAAGTTGCTGCACAACATAGCAAGGAACCCAGGTTTTTGTGAGGCTAGCATCATTTTACAGCTACCTAAAAACTTTTAAAAGGAAAGGTGCATTCCAGCTCAGCAGATACTAGAATGGCTAGTAATGTCTGAGATGCAAGAGTGATTAATAATGCAAGAGAGAGATTCCTCAAAGATTCTTCAATGTTACTGAAAGTGGAATGGAAATAAGATGTCCTCTATCCAAAGGAAGACAGGTAGTCCTCCAAAAATACATTGCAAAGGTATTGAGAATAGATACTCACTGCAATTAATGCCAACTGTGCAGCCCAGATAACTTGATGATGCAGTTGGGTAAAAGATGAGTGATGTCACTTAAATGGTCAAGGTTAATGAATCTGTTTTAAAATGCCATATCCTACCAACTGCACCACCATCACTCAATGTATCCAGTCACTCAATTACCAACAATTACTACCAATTAGATTCATACTTCACATTCACACTTCACATTCATACTTTCATCTAATCTCCAGCTGAGGTGTTACTCACTAGCCAGCATTTATTGCCCATACCTGGTTGCTCAAGGGCAGTTGAAAGTCCACGTTACTGTGGCTCTGGAGTCACATATATGCCAGACTATTAAGGATGGCAGATTTCCTTCTTTACAGGACATTATGGATTGTTTTTTCCAACAATCAACAATGGTTTCACGGTAATCAATAGATTCTTAATTCCAATTTTTTTTTTTGCTGAATTTAAATTCCACTACTTGCTGTGGTGGGATTCGATTCTGGGTCCCCAGAATATTAGCCAAGTTTTTGGATTAATAGTCTAATGATAATACCATATGGCCATTGCCTCCCCTTTTGCACAGTGGCAGCTACTCAATCTTAATAGCCAAAAACACCCAAACACCTTGTATCACATTCACTAACACACTTCCCTCTTTCTTGTAGGGCAGGGTGGCAAAAAGCTAAAGACAGAAGCACTTACACAACTGGGGACAAGGATAGTAACAGGTCCTCAATCTGATGGAGACAATGCATCACATCATTATTTGTAGACTTCAGCATCATTAAACAACTTATCTTTATGTTTCTCTATGCTTGGATGATACTGATTGATAACTGTTGCATTCTTGTGAACTTTACAATTTATGTTCCACTGAGTTCAAAACTAATCCAGACAGATTAAATGAAGTGTGTCTCATTCAACCTGACAGCTGTTAAAAGCTTGAAATGAGATGAGCCACGTTCGGTTCAGGGCAGCCTGAGTGGGAGAGAGCCTACAATACAAAATTGCCTTTGAATTCATTACTAATAGGCATCACTACATGACTAAGTACAATTTACTCTTCAGATTTTCTGGCTGCAATCATTATTCATAATTCTTAATTAATGGATTGAAAACCAAATTTCATTTTTTAAAGAGGTTAATGTAAATTGACAGAATAATATGCCAATAATTCTAATTTCCATAGAATTCCCACAATTCCTCTTGAATCTTGGTGTTATTATTCTTAAATCTTGGTGTTATTATTCCTACATAGAACATTAATCCTTTCTGGGGGCACTACCATCCCTCTCTTTTCTATCTACCAAGCCATGTCCCTTGATGGTTTTCATTCCCTACCACACATCCAGATTGTGCTAGCTACACATTATGGGTCTTTCAATGTAAATGCACATAATCACAATAAATGGCAATTACATAACAGCCTCTGTTAAAGAATTAGCCAAGATTCTTGATAGTTCCTTTGAAGACATTGGCAGGTATGATCAGTTTTACAGCTTTGTCATGCAATTCACCAGCTTCAGTGATGGAATGCACCTACCTGACCAAATTGCTCACAAGGTGTCTGGTATTCTGCCTTCTGGCAAAGGTCTTTTACTCTTTCATATTTGGGTAGAAAATTTTCCTCTTGAGTGTTCTTACTCTCATCTCTCTTGTGCAGAAGTTTACTAACAAAACAAAAGACTGCTGCTTAATATTTGCCATCACAATGATGAAGAATAACTTGAAAATCCTGCAATTATGTTTAAAAAAATCCTTTTAATAACATACCCTCTTTCCACAAGAAAAGAATCTCGCCAAACCTTTGTCTTCTTGTTGGAGTTGAACCTGAAAATATATTTACAGTTACATTATTGAACTGAATTCATGTTTGTATGTTCTATTAATGCAACTGAAACCTGTATGAAATTGGCATCCCTGTTTTAGGCACAGTATAATTTCAACAATCAAAGTAAAGACTTGACTGAAATTAATTTGGTTTAGTGGAGGCTGGGTTACTACTAGCTACATTTAATCTATAGCCTCATGGTAATTATGGAACAATTAACATTACCACTGATCTAAAAACCACCTAGCTAAAGAAACAATTTCCATGTTTTAAAAAGCAAAATACTTTGAATGTTGGAAATCTGAAACAAGAGTGCTGAAAATAGTTAGAGCTCAGGCAGCATCTGCGGAGAAAGAAACAGTTAGCATGAGATCATCAACCTGAAACTTTTAACTTGGAACTGAATCTCAACATTTGCTTCCTGCCAGAAGAGCAGCACCACTTTCAGTTTTAGAACCTGAATCTCTGACCAGCATGCTTTTGATGAGAAGATCAATTGTAATCCTCTCTCCAGGCCCCCCAATCCACTCCTATCAGCCAGTGGCAATGCATGTCTACCCGTTCTACTAGGAAGGAGGTTGTTTTCCAAGAGGCAGCAGAGCAGACTGAGTGATTCTCTGTCTGTAAGCTCTCAGCTGGATCTCAGTGTCCATCTCCTTTGCTCTAGTTCAAATAAGGAAAAGACAATTGCTGTCACGGTTGTGCTCTTGCTAATGGTGATGTTCTTCTGCTTGTCGCTCAACAGATGTGCAGAATACAGCTGCTAAAGGGTCCCACATGTTGAGGTGAAGGGTAGCAGTAAGGAAGTGCAGCTGAAAGTGAGGAAAGTGCCACACAGATTGAGTGCCTTCCAAGATCTTGGCAATCGTCTGTCAAGAAGTGAAAATACTGTCCCTGAGAAGTGCTTTGAGCAGCAGTAGCTCAATGGCTGCAGGTCTTTAACAGTCAATGGCTTTAAATTCACAGGTCAAAGTTTTCCCAGTTTATCCGTTTCACTGAGGAAGCTCTGTGCATGTGCCTTGGTGACCCTGGTGGTTAACTGACAAGTTGGGAAACATGTTCCCTGGCTGGGAAACCCAGGATTCAGGGTTGAAGCATTTCATAATTGGCCTGACAACCTCAAACATGTCAAACATGTTACTTATCCAATGGATCCAGAAAGATTGCCAGCTCATTTCAATCATCCTCTATGTAAAGTTGGAAGCAGGTGGGATCATAATTGGATCCCGACCCAATGTCCTTGGATATTCTCACTTTGCTCATTCTTGAGGGGGCTGAGACAATTCTGCCCTTTGTTCATTTCTCTGTAGATGCTGCCAGATCTGCAAAATACTTCTAACATTATCAGCTTACGCATCATACTAGCTCAAAAAAAGGCTGCATTGTTTTTTTGGAGCTGAGAGTTATGATCATCCTGTAGTGCAACTGGTTAGCTACATGCTGTGCCATTGCACTGGCTATTTAATTAGTTCCCATAATGATGCAAGTGACAACATTAATGCATATGGCCATATAATGGAAACTATTCAGACTAATGATTTGACAGGCAAAGTAACAAAACTGATCTGCACAGTAGAATGATTGTGAAAAATAAATAAGCATTTCAAGACTTTGAAAATACAGAATTTAAACAAATGATGAGGTATTAAAATAGACTCCTTTCAAAGACAGCTATAATATTCCCATCCTACAGAAGTTGTAGTGGGCAGGACATGAACCACGCAAAAGTCCATTGACCGCGGGCAGGATTTTCCAGTCTTGAGGTGAATGGGATTGGAAAATCCCAACCAATAATTATTCCACTTGAATGCTACAACTCGCATCATTTATCTTCATTCAAAACTTTTATTCCTCTTTGGGAGTTTGGCGTTTCTCTGCTATTAGTATGAAAGTTCAAGTTTTATTTATTAGTCACAGGTAAGCTTACATTCACACTTCAATGAAATTACTGTGAAAATCCCCTAGTTGCCATGCCTGCCTATTTGGGTACACTGAGGGAGAATTTATCATGGTCAATACACCTAACCAGCACATCTTTCAGACTGTGGGAGGAAACCGGAACACCCAGAGGAAATCCACGCAGACATGGGGAGAATGTGCAGACTGCACACAGGCAGTGACCCAAGCCGGGAACTAACCACTGTGCTAAAGAATCCAATTCCAGAAACTCTACGTACCTTAAAAACAGTAACTCAGAAAAACAGGAAATTTACCACCTTCCTCAAAATAACCAGTATTAAGCTTGTTTTCAGATAGTTGATGTAGAAGCCAATGGAGGTAGATTGTTAACCATCATCTGTGTATCAAGCAATTGCTACTGAACAGCCACTTACTATAGAAGTTCCATGACTTTTAACTTTATTTTCAATGCAAATAAAATTCTGACGTTTTCAGGAAATGATGCTTAGTACTAAACTCCAATTTTTAAACTATTTGATATGCCCAAAACAATGCATAGTCTATACAGTTTCCTTCACACAACTCCCCATTCAAATACACTTTGCTTTGTCAGTTCTTTCCCCTATTATATTCATACTGATTAATTCGAATAACTTTGGGAGATATGGCTGAAGGTCTGGTCTGTGCATTCAAAAATATACATTCTTAAAGTTACCTAGTAAATACTCTTCCTTTGATCAAGTTTTCATTATTTTTTACTTATTGATCAGATTTTGCCTGACAATAACACCAAAAACAATAACTCAATAGTAAACACAGCATCTATACAAAGTGTTTAGTTTTCCTTGGCAAAGTGGATAGAACTGTGCAGTGGGATCCCTAGAACAAAAGGAAAAATCCTGATAAATCTAGTCATTCCATGTAGTAAACTGGAATTTAATTAATTCAGCCAGTTACTATACCCTAATGGCTTTAGTGATAAACAGGCCAGAATATGATTAAAAACAGCAATTAAAAATCTCATATTCCTTCATAATTGAAGCAGAATTTGGCTTAATTAGTATGTATAAAACCACATATATTAATACGCAAGGCACTTTGCAGACAGAAAAAAAAATGTGCACACGTCAGCCAGAATTTTACCACCCCATCCACCACAGGATTGGAATAGGTGACGGGTGGATAATGGGAAGGTCTGTTGACCTCAGTGGGGATTTTATGTTTTTAGGATGAGCGAGGCCATAAAATCTCATCCATTGTGCCTGTTTGAGCTAAACAAAATAAATGAGAGCCATTCCCCAGGGCAATGCCTTGGGCAGTGTCAAATTGTCTGGTTTAAATTTCAAACAATGCTTGGTAGTTAATTGTTGGTCATCATCACCTAGTGCATTCTCCATGGCAACATCTCTGCTGATTGGTTGGCAAGTGGACTCCAATCAGCACTTTCCCCTCATACAGTATAAGTTATTGTTTTCCTCTTATAGTGGTATTCTTGCGAGGTGTGCAGATGAGTACAAGACAAAAAACTTCGACATGTCTCTTTTTCCAGCAATTTTCTAGCATAAAACTGTCATCCACTTACCTGTTGACAGGTTTTTCAGTGTCTAGAAGCTTCAAAATAGATTTGCCATCCATGTCAGCTGGAATGTCTAGGCCTGCAATGTCTAAAATTGTTGGGGCAAGATCTATGTTGAGAACAAGTTGAGGAATTCTGGAAATAAAGAACAAAAAAACTTTATGCTTCAGAACTGATTGTTATACTCCAACATTCAGAAGGTCCTGACTAACCTGCTAGAACAGCTAAAGTTGCTTACAGTAATCATGGGATTAACCAAGTAAGATTCTCTCAGGACATTACAATGCTGTAACCTCTGCTCCTTCAATCCAGAGCACAATGAGGTAAGAAATCACTGCATATTTGCAAGTCACCAGTAAATTGAAAATTGAATGAATAATTGACTGAAATCGAATCTAGTTAATTAAAGTGGGAAAGAATTTAAGGCATTGTCACAGTACCTGAATTCAAATGGCTACGCTGGACCATCTGCTGGTATAGTCGATGAACCCATCTGATTCTGGTCATATGTGTACACTTAATATAACAGCATTATAGCCAGTTAAGAGGAGAAATGTTTTTTTTTCATAAACACAGAAGTAACAACCAGCAGAAGCACTCCAATGCCACTGCACTGAAGATTTATTAGCTGACTGGGATTAAAGCTGGAGCTTCCCTGGACTATACAGATCAGCTACTAAGCCTCTGGGGAAACTCAGTCTCATGAAAATGAGCTAAAATCATTATAATCAACTTTAATATCCTGTTTTTTTCCCCTCTAGATATGTTTTGTTTTTTCTCAAGCACTCACTGATAATGAGCTCATAGAAACTACTGTAATTGGGATAACTCTTAAATTATATGCATGACTTTAGTCATTCTGCTATTAACTCAAAGAGTTCTTGTTTGTCCTCAGGTTTCCTTGGTATAAGAAATACTTTCCATAAGTAGCTAATGGCAGAAATCTTTCACTCTCATACCATCAGGGGCTAGTGACTTGCCTCATTTACTATCACTAGTTCTACATATCAATTTGTTTCATTAACACCAACATAATGTCACATTATGTTAGTCAGAAATGATTTAAACTGAAGCAGTATGGTGGCACGGTGGTCAGCACTGCTGTCTCACAGTGCCAGGGACCAAGGTTCAATTCTGACCTTAGGTCACTGTCTGTGTGGCGTTTATGCGTTCTCCCAGTGTTTGCGTGGGTTCCTTCTGGGTGCTCTGGCTTACTCCCATGCAGTAAAGTTTTACAACATCAATTTTAAATCCAACCAATTTATTTGATAGTAAATTTGTGAGCTTTTGACTCTATGGCCTTCATCAGGCAAAATTCGAAGGCCATAGAGTCAAAAGCTCGCAAATTTACTATCAAATAAATTGGTTGGATTTAAAATTGGTGTTGTAAAACTTTACTGAGTTTACCCCAGTCCAACGCCGGCATCTCTCCCATTACTCCCATGCTCCAAAGATGTGGGGGTTAGGTTGACTGGCCATGTCAAATTGCCCCTTAGTGTCAAGGGGACTAGCAGGGTAAATATGTGGGGTTGGAAGGATAGGGCCTAGGTGGGATTGTTGTCAGTGCAGGCTTGATGGGTCAAATAGCCTCCTTCAGAACTGTATGGCTTCAATGATTCTATGAACATCCTATGCAGAATCAGCCCAAAAAGTTTGCTTCTACCTTCAATAAAAAGGGCTGAGCAAATCTCTAGCCCACTATTGCTCTGGGTTTTCAGGAGAACCACAGTGAATTTGTAATAATTCAGCAGTTCTGATTTCATTTCGGCTTCAGAAAATCATAAAATTATATTATTATTAGATGTCACTATTTGAACATGCAATCTGAACTCCACCATTTTCCATTATTGTACTATTAAACTGGGGTGAAGCTTGCTTTTTTTATGTCGAACAATTCCAATCCTCCTTATTGAACACACAAAGAAAAGCCAATTAAATATACAATTTGTAATTGCCCAGGAATAAAGAAACAACCTAGCTACTAAAACATTTCAGGTCAGTTACATCATACTGCATCTAATTCAGCCAATTATTATAGATGTGTGATTTACACAATACTCTAGCGAAAATCCAAAGGACGGGATTTTTATCTTTCAGGCTGTTGGGAACATTGGAAAATTCCCTGGCTCAGACCGCCATCTGGAGGGAACATATTGCGCACACCCACTCCCTTCATTGCTGGGGGTGGGTGTGCATCGGGTTTAGGTTAAATGACCTAGGTATAAATGTGGAAGCAGCCACAGTGGAGTGGAGGGGGCTATTTAAAAGGTCCACATTGCTGCTGTGGGACTTTTCCCCTGTGAAAAAGAAAACACAAAGGCAATCTATCCCTTACCCCTCAACCACATCATCCAAACAATTCTTTCATTCCAATCATGCCACCTCAAGCTCCTCTTCCATACTCTATGTCTCCTTATGCTCTCTTGCCAAGCTCTGCCTATCCATCCACTCACTGTGCCTCCTCTTGTTCCTTATTATGTACACTGGGCTGAGAGCCCAGACAGCCATTTTAATAATGGAACACGTTCTCCAGAGAAAATAGTTTGGTCAACAGCTCAGACATTTTGATCTCAGCTGTCAATTTTACAATGTTTGTTAACAAAACGTAAATGATTTCAAGGGCCTGCGGTTTGAGACTTCTGAAACTTCAAAGGGTTTGGAGTTTAGTCTAGACTTATTTTTTTCAAGTGCAGGAAAATGTTATTAATGGATTACTGTTTCTCAAGACTTTTTTTTGGCAAATCCAACTATACACTAAAATATTCATTGGTTCTTGTGAGTGTACAGTGGATCAATAGGCCTGAGAGTGCAGTGTTGGCATGGAGGTATGAGGGGACATAATGGGTGGGTGGAAAGGCAGAACTTCGCATGGGAGCAAGAGGAATCAGTCAAAGTACAGAGTTTGGAATAAGGGAGACTTTTTCAAATTCCTTTTAAAAGGTTCCTCCAGTAGACTAAGGTTCACAATTCCTGTAAGAGCTGTTATCCAAGATTTTGAAATCTTGCCCAATACTCCATGAAAATTCTTTACAACGAAGCCGGCCATGTCAGAAGTGCTGGATAAAGTCACTCCTGAAAATTAGATAGCTCAGGAATGGGGTCAGGAATCCTGCAATCGGAACTCACCCATTATTTTGAAGTTGGCTTGGTTAAAATCCAAGTCAAAGACTGCATGTTGGCAAAATTTTATCATGTACAAGCTTTTCAAAATGCCTTATATTTAACTAATCACTGCAGTACAGAGGCTGTTGTTTAGACAAACACTGCAGAATTTGTTACGTACGATAAAAAGCTGAGGCCAGTGACTCTGTTTTCATTTGGGAAATACTAGGTTAATCTCTTGAGTGTACTTTGAATACTGTGCTGTGATCTTTAGCATCTATCTGAATCACTGGAGACCAAGATAAGGTTTGTTGCTTTGACTAGCATTTACTTAGTGTTACAGAGGATTGTTCATCAGCTTCGACTATGTACACTAAACATCCTCTGGTTCAGGAATTGCTGCCAGATTAGCCAAATGGTTCCACAGCTAAATTGAAGCCTGATTAATAAAAATATCAAATTAAATTTTGTTTTATATATAAAAATAACAGGATGTCTAAAATTAACATCACAGAAACATAGAATCGGATAGAATCCCTACAGGAGGCAGCCATTCGGTCCATTGAATCTGCACTGACAACATTCCCACCGAGACCCTATCCCTGTAACCCCAAGTATTTATCCTGCTAATCCCCTGGCACTAAGAGGCATGGCCAATCCACCTGATCTGTACATCTTTGAAGTGTGGGAGGAAACCATAGCACTTGAAAGTAACTCACATTTCTCTCACAGAGAGAATGTGCAAACTCCACACGCTAACCTAAGCCAGCAATTGAATCCAGGCCCCTGGTGCTGTGAGGTAGCAGTGCTAACCACTGTGCTACTGTGCCGCCCAAAATGGATTTGCCCAATGTGGTGGCAAATATGGCAATTGGGCCCACTTAATTGTGGGAGAGGTCCTACGTTAGCCTCCCAGCAGTGGCAACAGATGGTGGAATGAGCTGGTGTGGGATTCCTGGCCACTGATAGCCGGATGTCAATCATGCTCATTAATAAACCAACCAATTGATGCCTATTGTTCCTGCACCCACCATAATTTAGTAGTGGCTCAGGGATTAAGTAGGGGCCACAAGGCTTTACCAAAGCTGCTCAGCAAGCAGAGTTGGGTTTTTGCCAGTGGCCTGCAGGGACTAAATGGAGATCACGTGTTATCTGGGGACGTCTGTCCGACTGGGGTACTTAGTATTGGGCCGGGAAAAGCCACTGAAATCCAACTCCACAGCCTGTGCCTCTGGTCCTCTCCCCACCACCACTCTTTCCTTCGACCTTCGACTCCCCCCCCCCAATCTTGCCTTCACTTGCCTTAACTGCAGAAAATATGGATACATGGGATTGAGGGTGATTTAGCGGTTTGGATCAGGAATTAGCTAGCTGATAGAAACTGAGGATGGTGGTTGATGGGAAATATTCAACCTGGAGTTCAGTTACTAGTGGTGTACCGCAGGGATCTGTTTTGGGGCCACTGCTGTTTGTCATTTTTATAAATGACCGAGATGAGGGTGTAGAAGGATGGGTTAGTAAATTTGTGGATAACACTAAAGTTGGAGGAGTTGTAGATAGCGCAGATGGATGTTATAGTTTGCAGAGGGATATAGACAAGCTCCAGAGCTGGGCTGAGAGGTGGCAAATGGAGTTTAATGTGGAAAAGTGTGAGGTGACTCACTTTGGAAGGAATAACAAGATTATAGAGTACTGGGCTAATGGAAAGACTCTTGGTAGTGTGGATAAGCAGAGAGATCTCCATGTACATATGCATAGATCACTGAAAGTTGGCACCCAGGTTGATAGGGTTGTTAAGAAAGCGTACGGTATGTTAGCTTTTATCGGTAGAGGGATTGAATTTCGGAGCCATATCATGTTGCAGCTGCATTTGGAGTATTGCATACAGTTCTGGTTGCCGCATTATAAGAAAGATGTGGAAGCATTGGAAAGGGTGCAGAGGGGAGATTTACCAGGATGTTGCCTGGCATGGTGAGGAAGTCTTATGAGGAAAGGCTGAGGGACACGAGGTCATTTTCGTTAGAGAGAAGAAGGTTAAGAGGTGACTTAATTGAGGCATACAAGATGATCAGAGGGTTAGATAGGGTGGACAGTGAGAGCCTTTTTCCTCGTATGGTGATGGCTAACATGAGGGGACATAGCTTTAAATTGAGGGGTGATAAATATAGGACAGATGTCAGAAGCATGCTTCTTTACTCAGAGAGTAGTAAGGGTGTGGAATGCCCTGTCTGTAGCAGTTGTGGACTCGCCAACTTTAAGGGCATCCAAATGATGATTGGATAGGCATATGGATAATATTGGAATATTTAGGTTAGAGGGTCATTAGATTGGTTCCACTGATTGGCGAAACATCAAAGACCGAAGGGCCTGTACTGTGCTGTAATGTTCTATGTTCACTTTCTTCTGGAGTTCCAAAATGATCCTGGGCTTTTGGTGAGTGTATTACTGCTGTCCGCTACCCCTGACTGATGTTTGATTCCATCAGGCCTCCTGCACAGAATTGATAGAGCTTCCCTGACTGATTGCTGAGACCCCTATTGATTGGACAAACCACAGCCGCTAATATCAACAGAAGTCATTGTACATTTAAACCATTGCTGTGATCAAAATAGGTGTCCTCAGACGTGAGCACATGAAGGAATTTCTACTGTCCAACTGATGGACTTTTAGTTCCAAGACATACTCCAACCAATATGCAGGTACAATTATTTAATAATATCTTACATTGATCCTGGCTCCACATTTGGACCTCGCATGAAAAATGGCACTCGGATGTCAATTTCATATGGCATTGATTTTCCTTTCACGAGGCCAAACTGTCCAATGTGATAGCCATGGTCTGCTGTGTAAATGATGTACGTGTTGTCCACTTCTCCTGTCTCAACGAGCATGTTATAGAGCTGAAAGATCAATGTAAACAGTTAGTGGAACTAACATATAATTTAATCTTTTCTGCGCCATCTTTTTCCAGGCACTGCTACATATTCACTGTTACATTACTCAAAAATAATCGATAATTCTAAAAAATATATTTTTTTTAAAATTGTACAAGCTTGTCTTAATTGTGCTATTAATAGAATCCAGGGAACAATTGATCCATCAGTGCTTCCACTAACTTGCTGAACTTACTCACCTAATTAGCAGTAAGCAGCCTCACTGTATTCACAGTCCTTATTATGTCCTTCACCATTCCCTTCCTTCTGTATTCAGTTCTTTCTCACAGACATCCTGCCAGTGTAAATTAACTAGCTCTAATGAAGAGAGATCAAACACCAAACTCCCAGATGGTTTAAAAAGTGATGCATATACTTATAGTTTGTGGATTGGTACCCTCTGCTGATTGAGCTTTTCATATAGCATTGCCCCAATCTGTTGTTCCCAAGTGACTTTAGGTGAATTCACGGAAGATTGCTATCGCTCATTTGTGGCTGGATGTTTGAGCCCCAGAAGTCTGGCTGCAGACTGCTATGTTTCAGCTTGTGATAAGACAGTCAGGTCCAGCTGCCTTGCAAGCACCGTATTGGCTGATGGAGATGCATTGGAACAAACATGATGATATGGTGAGAGAGATCAGTATGTGCCAATTCCGTCCCACTGCCTATGCCCCTCATTGGGTTGGAGTTCATTTATAATCTATGAGAGGGAAGGGAGCAGAGAATTAATGACTCCCTAGAATTACCGCTCCACTTACTCTAGTAATCGGTCCTCTATCTCCCCAGGGCTTGAGCCTAAGTTCTGTATGGAAATCATATGAGCTTCCAATATCACAGAGTGTCCAGTCATGGAGTTCTGTTGCGAGGGTACTCCACTGGGGTTGCCATTCTTTCCAATATAGAATGCAGAAGGCATGAGAGATGATATCACATATGCTTTCACGTGAGACGAATAATTCTCCTTTAATTTCTGGACCCTTGAAATCCTCAACTCTGTTCCATTCAGCAAACCTGGCACAGGGCCTAGCCCTCTAGTTAATTATCTCTTGGGATGTTCAAACCATTATTATCTGCTCCTGGAAGTGGTGTGACATATGCTCAAGATGTTTTTGCTGACTTCAAGATTTCTGAACAAACCCATTTCTCCTCGATATGGGCATGCTAGTTGGCATCCCCTTGGAACACTGTATGGCTTGGAGATTGAACAGAGGCCATGCAGATCAAGACAAGCTACTAGAAGAGGAAGGAGGGGAGGAGAAAGACTTTCATTGAAAGACCATATACACTCAGGATGCTCAGGGAGCAATTGTCCTGTCTGAACCTCAGTAGGAAAACATTTGTGAAAATTCTGGATTTCTGGACATTTCTGAACATTTCTGGATGAGTATATGGGATCCAATGGGATTGGGGGTTATAGATAGGTCTATGGCTAGGTAGGTTTTTGATGTGTTTGGCACAACTTGTGGGCCGAAGGGCCTGTTTGTGCTGTAGTGTTCTATGTTCTATGAAAATGTTGTCTCTTTTTGAGCATTGAGTGAAATTTTCCACCTGCTACAATCACACCCTCAGATCAAAGCAATGATGATAGTGCCTATGGCTGTGGAAGTACAATGGCCACAAACGTATGTGTGTGTGGCTTCTTCCGGGCGTGAGTTGGAGATGTTTGCAATATCTTTAAGTTTGCATTTACTATTGCATAGGTGAATTTACAGAGACTTCACTCAATACAGGCAAGCAATATTTCATTGGTGGTCATCGAAGAGAAACAGACAAAGTATGCAACTTCACTAGCATTGCAGGTTTTCACACGTCACAGGATGCCAGTGACTGCAAACACATCATTTGGAAGGCACTTCATACCAAGTCTTCCCTGTACCAGGCTGAAAGAGTTTTCAATCCCTAACATTCAACTGATGAGTGACCATAGACAGGGGGTCATACAGATCAATACTTAGTATTGTGGCAACATTCGCAATGTCTTCCCTCTTCAGTCTGATATGGTTAATGCATTTGAATCACTATGGCAAACCAAAGGGTTACTCAGTGAAAAGGAGTCTCTATTGTTGATATGGCTGATGGTTCTGTAATGTAACCCATGTACAGCACAATGCAAGCTAAGCTGTGATGGAAGTTAAAATGCCATTGAAATAATACTTCTGCTGCTACAGGCTCTCTGGAGGAGCCCTGCAGGACTCAGCTGAATGTGTGTTAAGACTTATGATGGTCTGCCACATACTGTATCAACTCACTACCATAAGGGTTTGTAATCACATACCACAGCCAGCAATATAGTGAGCAGCTAAGGGAAGGATAAGGGAGAGACCAAGGATAAGGAGAGCAGTCAGCATTGATTTGTAAAGGGAAAGTCATAAAATCTTTTGAGGATGTAACGCAGAGGGTGGGATTTTACAGCCTTGCTCCTTCCAAGACCAGAAAATCCCGCCCGAGATCAATGGACATTTCCATTGTCCACCCCTTGTCTGCTCTGATTCTGTGGAAGGCGGGGAGTAGAATTCTGGCAAGAATGTCAATGAGGGTATTGTATTTGTGATGGCTTATCTGGATTTTATCCAAGCTTTTGGCAAGGTGACCAGACATGGCAGACTGGCCAGAAAACTAAAAGCCCATGAGATCCAAGGAAAAGTGGCAAGTCAGATCCACTTGTCAAAGGGCTACAGTATTTTTCGATCAGAAAGACCATTTGCAGCTTAGGTGAACACCTTAATGTCTGGTATTTTATCGTGCTGTCAGAAACAGCTCAGGCGAAAGTGGTTGATCATCTTAGCATGATGCTGGTGCAGAGTCCCAATCTCGCATGCACAGAACAAAACAGGCAAGACTGTTGCTACAAAGACTTTCAGTTTGGTAGACAGACTTACTCCTCTTCATTCCCAGACCAATAGCTGAAAACACCAGGTACTCACCCCAGCTGGTATGTCAAACATCCACATTATATTGGCACAGCAACAACTGAGTTGGGCTGGTCAAGTAGCTAGAATGCCTGACACTCATTCACCAAACCAAACCTTCAATAGCAAGCTTGATTTTGGGGTACACTGTCATGAAAGTCAAAGGAAGCATTAAAAAGACATTCCAAAGACTTCAATTAGGGGTTTTGATATTGATTTTAGGTTCTGGCAGAAGCTTGTCCAAGAGAAGGTACAAAGCAACTTTACAAGGTTGTAGCCAGGACTGGACATTTCAGCTATTTGGAAAGAGTTGGTTATATTCTTTGGACAGAGGAAGCTGGAGGTATATTATAGAGGAATACAGAATTATCAGACAAGGTGAATGTGAAGGGAAGATGCATTCAATGACTAACCACTTGTGTGAGGTCATTGAACTTACAGCAATACAGCATCCAGATGCTCAGAGATTGAATCCCAGCAGGGTTCTCTACAGCTATCTGCTCCCATTGACTTCTGAATGCACTTCGTAAATCTTACCAACCCTTGTAGATACAGGGTATTGCTCCTGCTTCGCCAAGGACTCCAAGGATTATCCCACATTGAACCATTCTTCAATGTTTCCCAGATACAAGTCACTTTTTGTGCAACTGCTAGCACCTGCACCAGTGGCAATGCACCCCCTCATTAAGAGGTGCAGACCCCTCAGAGGCTGGTTTTAATTGGTGTGAGACGCTCAATATTGCCTTTGATGCATCCAACAGTACAGTTAGCATTGAACGGGTGCGGGGACATGTAAGCGGTGCAAATATAGTGACTGCCATTGCAAATTGCGATTTCCATGACTATTTTCAAGGGAGATCAAATTTAATCCCCATCTTTTCTAATCAATCAAGGGTATTAACTGTTTCCAGTGTAAATTCATTTTTTTGTATTGTTGAACATTATGTTTACAAAAGTATTTTCGCTGTGGATTTTGCTGTTGGCATTATTCACTCGTTAAAAGAAGTCATTTTGGTAGCACAGATGGGCATACGATGTATGTAACCAATGTATGTAAAGCATCTGATTATTACATTAAGTTCCCAAATACATGGTTGACAAATTAAATTGCAAAATGAAAACAGAAAAGCTAGAAGCGCACAGCAGGGCAAACAGCAGCTATGGGGAGCAGACAGTCTGGGTTTCAGGTACGTAGCATCTGCCAGAGCTACCGAGTGGAGACAGCCATATGATGCCAGTTGGAGTTTTTGTCTGGTCCCTTAGGTTGCATTGGAATCCTGCAGCCATTTCCCACACTCCATCAGTGGGAAAGCACAATACTGTGATACCACCGGGCGCCTGCCTCAGACAGTTAAATTAAGCTGGCCTTGAAAACTTGCCAAGTCAACGCTGAATCCATTGGACAGGCAATTCACTAAATTCCGGCTGGAAACTTCACTGGCAACAAAAATCTGACCATTTTTCTTAGCTTGCTTCATAAGAGTTACATTATGGTTGTTGCCTCATTGCGTGGAGGTTACCTGATCTGTATCCAATTGAACAGTTCAGTTTTACTCCTCTCACGTCTGATAATGCTAACCACAGTTGTTTTTTTTTGTTCCTGCTCTATCTCGTGGAAACACATCACAGTGGGGATAGGACTCGTGCCATCCTGTGCACAAAATGCTTGCTCTATGGTGATGCTTAATAAAGTGGTGATAACAATACAAAGTGCTCTAAATGCATGTTACTGACAAGCAGAGTCTCTTACTGGAATGACTTGTCTCAGCAGTAGAATATTATGCTGGATGATTCTTTTTTTTCTTCAAATGAGTCATCAGGAAAAAATGCTCTTATAAATCGTTTAAGGGGAGTGGAGATTATTTAAGTAAACTTGATGAAAGGGAACTCAGCCCTCTACAAACCCATTGATGTAAAGTGATACCAAAGTAATAATACTGCTTTTAAAGCAGCATGGTGGTACAGTGGTTAGCAGTACTGCCTCACTACGCCAGAGACCGGGGATCAAGATGCTCGGGTTAGGTTGATTGGCCATGCTAAATTGCCCCTTGGTGTCAGGGGGAATAAGCAAGGTAAATGCGTGGAGTTACAGATAGAGCCTGGGTGGATTGTTGTCGGTGCAGGCTTGATGGGCTGAATGGCCTCCTTTTTCATTGAAGGATTCTATGATTCTTTTTATTGTCAGTTTCATTATTCAATTATGGAATGAAACATTGGGTCAACCAGCAAGCAGATGATCTCAACCTGGGGAAGAGAAGTGACACGATGAGTCACTTGATCTACTTTTGCGTAATGTTGACTGGGAAGTTGTCTTTCACACTGTTATACCGTAATGGTGCAACAATCTACCTCGTGTCATAACAGCAACAGTGCTTGTTAGAGGGTAGTAAATATAATATCTTGCCCCTTGCCTGAGGTGTGTTGATCCTCAGGTTAAATCACTACTGGCCAAGCTCTCCCCTCAAAAGGGGAAAGCAACCTATGGTCATCTGGGACTATGGCAACTTTACCTTTTTTATTTGTTGTTTGAGTTGGCAAATATCTGTACGGTCAGAAAATAAAAACATTTTAATATTAAGCATTTGTAGTTGTCCTATAAACGTACCTTTTCCATTGATTCATCCACGGACATTAAAGTTTGCAGCCGCTTCCTCTGCAGCATGTTGGTGAACTCCATATGGATGGGTTTCATTGGGCCAGTATATCTCATGATCCAATGCTTGTCTGGATTGGGTGCATAATTATAGCTGGGGGTGCTGCAGATGTAATTTTAAAAATACATTAACCATAAAGATTTCTACAAACTGGGATTTGATAAGCAGATAGATATAGAAAGACAGCTAGATCCCTTGTCTTTCTGGTCACAAGAAGAACAAAGAAAATTACAGCACAGGAACAGGCCCTTCACCCTCCAAGCCTGCATCATCCATGCTGCCCGATTGAACTAAAACCCCCTATCCTTCCAGGACCATATCCCTCTATTTCCATCCTATTCACGTATTTGTCCCTTAAAAGTCACTACCATATCCACTTCCACTACCGCCCATGAGTTCCAAGCACCCACTACTCTCTGGAAAAATCTGCCTCATACATCTCTTTTAAACCTTGCCCCTCATATCTTAAACCTGTGCCTCCTAGTAATTGACTCTTCCACCTTGGGGAAAAAACTTCTGACTATCCACTCTATCTATGCCTCTCAATCTTGTAGACTTCTATCAGGTCGTCCCTCAACTTTTGTTGTTCCAGTGAGAACGAACCAAGTTTCTCCAACCTCTCCTCATACCAGGCGATATCCTGGTAAATCTTTTCTGTACCCTCTCCAAAGCCTCCACATCCTTCTGGTAGCGTGGCGACCAGAATTGAATACTACATATTTCAAATACGGCCTAACTAAGTTTCTATAAAGCTACAACATGACTTGCCAATTTTTAAACTCAGCGCCCTGGCTAATAAAGGCAAGCATGCCATATACCTTCTTGATTACCTTCTCCACCTCTTGCCACCTGTGTACCTGTACACCTAGATCTCTTTGCCTATCAATACTCTTAAGGGTTTTGCCATTTACTATTTATTTCCTATCTGCGTTAGGCCTTCCAAAATGCATCTTTAATCTTAGCTCACTTGTTTTTAAGATCAGTGTATTGGCACCTCTAGATTTCTGTTCCTCCACTTTCTTCATACATTTCACTTTCAGAATTTGCTTCCATACACCCTTCACTGCTCTTTTTCCCCAAATTAACATTACAGGTGGGATTTTCTGGCCGTGCTCGTCCCAAAACTGGAGAATGCCACCCAAAGTCAGTGTACCTTTGTGTCTCCACCCCCTCCCCCCCACGATTCCCATGGCGGGACAGGAAATTGACCTGTATATATTCCTTGCAATTCAGGGAACTGTATATGCTGCCTGCTCTGCTAACCCCCATCCGTGCCCTAACTGTATTCGCTTGCATTATTTCTTTACAGTTTGCCATGACAACTAATTTAGTGTCTTCTGAAAACTTGTGCCTTTGCCTAAATTATTTACATAACTAGAGAATAACAGAGGTTCTAGCACAAATCTCAATAGGACACCACTATTTACATCCTGCCAATTCAAATCCATTTATTTACCCCTACTGTGTTTTCTGTGTTCTAGCACTCACTGTGTCTGTTTAGTTACATTCTCTTTTACACCATATGCATCAGTTCTCACCATCCTTTATGTCTTCTGAAAATTTGTTTTCCTGACATTAACTGAATTGCATATATCTATTTTCTGCAAATAATTTAACAACCATCTATCCTAACTTGCCTTCTACAAATCCATCCTGTACACCCCTAATTAACTTGTACATTTGTGAATCTTCACTAATTTGCCCAGCGTATGGAATGTAAAATTTTACTCATCCAATTTAAGATTAGAGTCCCAATATTAACACACAGCAGGAATCAGGAATCCAGGACCTGTACAATGGCTCATCTAACTTTCATCCAAAGCTAACAAGGTTGATGTCAAGGCACAAGGATGAACATTTCGACACTAATGATGAGCTGTGGAAATGGTTCTGAGCCACGATGCGGCTGCAGAGTTTGAGACATGATGCCATTTAAATTACAGCCCAGCTGCAATGGGATTGGAAGTATTCCTTTGGCTAAATTCAGACATGTTAAAATGATGGTGGTGCTGCTAGTAGGAATGCGTTGGAAACATATTCTGAGCTCACCTTGCTATCAGGTTAGTCATTTGTCTGCTTCATTCCTGATGTGGAGATGCCGGCGTTAGACTCGGGTAGGCACAGTAAGAAATCTCACAACACCAGGTTAAAGTCCAATAGCTTTGTTGGAGCAGTGTTCCAAAAGCACGTGATACCAAATAAACCTGTTGGACTTTAACCTGGTATTGTGAGGCTCCTTACTGTACTCCATTCCTGCCATTTGAGGAGGGGGTTAAAATTGGGCCTTAAATTTCCCATAACGTAGCTTAACTATCATTTTTGATCCAATTCCTGTACGTCAATTTGTAGGCCCCCATTTCACTTACAGATAGGATAGGTTGACATAAGAATAGGTACATGCATAAAAAGTAACACAGAAATGCTTTGGTACTTAAAAACAAGTGGCTAGAGTGAATAGAGAAGTACTTAGTTATAGACAGGCAGTGAGAGATAGATAGTTAACCATACAAAGTTAGATAGTGAGGTACATAGTGAGTGAGTTAGGCAGGGAGGAATAGATAATGAGATATAAAAGTAGAGGAATAGTAATTGAAACAAATATAGATAGACAGACAGAATACAGACAGACATGATTGATATTGTGAATATATGTGTCTATGATACAATCAATGAAATGTAAAGAAATGACCAGTTGCAATGATAGACTACCAAAGGAGCACAGTATGATAAAGACAGACAGCTCTGTGACAGCCTAGTGAAAATTAACTCAGGTTTCTGACACACAACAAGGCAGGATCAATATTCACCTTTATAACATCAAAAAATATTAACAAAGATATTCTAAAAAGCAGAACCACATTAGGTTTACTATAAGACATACTAAATAATGAAGTCAAGAACACAAAAGAAAATATAGTCTGATAAAATATATTTAGCCATCAATTCTTTTCCATTTAAAGTCAATATCTAATTACATCAGCAGTCACTTTCACACCACTTACTGAAATGTTACTTTAATGAAACATCATTTCTTTTCCATATTCCTGGGAGAAAATTATTTGAGCATTGTTAATATCTAGTACTTCAACTTTTTAACTTAGAACATATTGATCGAGCTTCTCTTCAAAGTGTCCATTGATGTAAATTCATCAGCTATATGAACATATGAAATGGGAGCAGGAACAAGCCATTAGGCCCCTTAAACCTTTTTCATTATTCAATAAGATCATGGCTGAACTGTTTGTGTTTCAAGTTCCACATTTCCATCAACCCCCGAAAATGTTAGATTGGGAATCAATCTACTTTCACCTCAGAAAATATTCAATGATTCCCATCTCCACCTCCATCTGAAGCAGAGTTCCAAAGTCACACAATCTCCTGACAGAATAAAAAATCCCCTCATTTCTGTTCTGTTAGGGCAACCGCAAATTATAAAACATTGTCTCCTAGTCTGGGCACACTCATAACAAAGATCCTTTCCATGTCTACTTTGTCAAGACCATTCAAGATTTTATATACTTCATTAAAGTCATCACAATCCTAAACTCCAGTGGAAATAAGCTGAGGCTGTCAAACCTTTTCTACCTCCTATCTCCTCAAGCTGTTTCCACATAACTCTCCTTCAAAGGTAAATAATCCATACGCCAGAATTTTACGATGTGTCTCCCATCGGCAGATGCAGTGGGCCATTTAAATTGCCGTTTCCTATGTGAGACTGTAATTTCCAGGTGGGTGTGAGGGGGCCATAAAACCTGGCCATAATTTTGGAATGGTTGCACAAAGTCTAGTGCATTTTCTTTGCTTGCACTCCAGACCCATGCTTATGGTTAAAGAGAAATAGCATGTTGAATGTATTTTTATCATTATTATGAAATCACTACCAAGTCCCTTTCCGTTTTTGTCCAGTAAAAGTGAGTTCAATTGGCCTCATCACTGATCTGTGCATTGTCAAAATAACTTTGACATCTTGTAATCCAATGACTTCAAGATGCACCCTTTTCTTTCTTTTAAACTATTACCTCACAATGACAGAATGCTTTTGAAGTATGGTCAAAAGCAATCTTTTGCTTTTCAACTTCCAGCAATGGAAATTCTTCTTGTCTTATATGCATTATAACATTTTGTCCACATAGAACTTTCTGGTCAAATTAAATTGAGCCAGAATTTACCTCGAAAACAATAAAGAGGCTAATAGTGCTCATGTGCAAATCAGATTCAATTCACCGTACTAATTCACAGTTCCTGGTTCAGACTTGGTGTTGATCATTAGCAATCTTCAATGTGATTTGTTAAGGAAACCCATCTGGTTCACTAATGTCCTTTAGAGAAGGAAAGCTGCCACTCTAATTGGTGTGTCCAACGTATGACTCCAGATCCTTGACAATGTGGCTGACTCTGAACTATCCTCTGAAATAGCTGAACAACTTACCCATGTCAAGGGCATTTAGGGTTGAGCCATATCCCAAACAATAATAAACTACAAAATAATTTGTGAAGAATGGAAAAGATATCAGAAATCTGGATTTTGGCCATTCATATTCGTTTTCAGATAACAGAATTTATCAAGCACATTTTCTCAAGATTTTATGTTAAAACTATTTTTATTCTAAGAGTGGGATTTATCTAAACCTAAAATTTGTTGCTATAAGCTCTACAGAAAAATTTGGGGGTGGGAACACAGGAAGGGTGTTTTTTGCAAATGATTCAAAGCTATAACTTTGCTTAACAATTTGATCTGCCAATCATTGAACAATAGAACTGAGAGAAAAGTAAGAGGTTATTCTATGTCTATCGCTTTCTTAAGTAAGCAGCCTGTTGGAAATATGAAACAATCAGTGCAAGATAGAGGGTTCTTTTTCTAAAATCAATGAAACAGAGACCGTTAACTGGTTATGTATTTAACTCTTCACAGTCAGGGACATTTATTTATTAACAGGACGGCATGATGGTACAATGGTTTGCTTGTCTGATCTCACAGCACCAGGGACCCAGGTTCAATTCTAGCCTTGGTCACTATCTGTGTGGAGTTTGCACTTTCTCCCCATGTCTGTATGAGTTTCCTCCAGATGCTCTGGTTTCTAATCACACTCCAAAGGTGTGTGGATTGGCCATGTTAAATTATCCCTACTGTGGAGTTACAGGAATAAGGGTAGGATTGTGGTCAGTACAGACTCAATGGGCCAAATGGCCTCCTTCTCTATTGTAGGGATTCTATGAGTTATACATAACGTCAGGAAGTTATCGGAAAATGGGCCTTCCACAAAAAGACTAATTTCTAGTTATCCTTCTGTTTCCAAGTAAAATAAATCAATTAATTGGTTTATAATTGGCTACATGTCACTAAAGTGCTTTCAATCACTTATAAACAGCAACATGAGGTGGTATTTACAGGGATGGAATATTAGTGATCCCTATGTCATTAATTCAAAATTAGACCTTTCCTGCTTCCTCCCTCTACAAGACTGCCAGTCCCTTCCCCCAGTCCACTCTCTTTCACAGCTGACACCCAATCTTAATGCATCAATCCCCTATCGTTCAACAAAGCTCCTTTATGTGATCAGTTCAAATTCACCAGGAAGATAACCTTGCTTACTACATGCCACCTTTATTTACCCAGTTGTGAATCTGAAGGCATATTTCTTGCTTGCCTCATATTTAATACCAAAGTTACGATGTAATCTGGTAAAGCTGTATTTTATTGACTATGCATGACATGCTGGTGTAGTAAAAAAAACGTCCCTGTCAATGTCTTCACTCCATCAAGTGTCCCCCTGCCTACCCTATTTCCTGACTCAATTCACAAGATTCTATCCACAATACGAGGGAACTAGCAGTCAACAGGACAGCCCTGGATTGCTACATCTGCAGGAAACGTCTCCACTTTGAGTCCCTCCAATTGTTTAATTGGATATCAGTTAGAGACAATCTGATACACAATGCAGAGGGAGAAGGTTTTGAACTGTTTTTTTCAGTGTGTGGTCAAATCTCAGAGCAATGCTGTTGTGCAGTGGGATGTAAGGCAGGGGGACTATCAGTTAGCAGGTTAGGGAGATTTAGTTGAGGTGCAGATGAAAGTCCTGCTGACATTTCTCTTATCCAACAGATGCTACGTAGCTGCTGCCCATGAAGAAAACAATGAAGGCTGCTTGTTTTCATGTTTCTTCTAATCCTCTTATTAACTTACTGCAGTCAGGCTGTGCTTGTTTTAGTAAAAATGGAATATATCTTGCATCTTGTAGAATAGACATTTATACATTCTATTTGTCTTTTGTTTTAATCTTAAGAATGGCTTGACAATCATATTGTGCAAGGCCATTGTCAAGTTTATTTATTTTCATAGTCCTAAAATTTGCTTTTACAAATACCTGTACCATCAAATTATTGTTAGCCTTCATGTGAACTCAATATTAATATCTTTGCCCCAAGATAGGGGAATCCAAAACTAGATAGCATAGGTTAAAGGCATGAGGGGAAAGATTTAAAAGGGACCTGAAGGGCAACTTTTTCCACACAGAGGGTAGTGCGCACATGGAATGAGCTGTGAGAGGAGATGGTAGAGGCAAATACAGTTATAACATGTAAAATATGTTTGGACAAGTACATGGATGGAAAAGGTTCAGAGGGATTTGGGTCAAACGCAGGCAAATGAGGCTAGTTCAGTATAGGAAACCTGATCATCATGGACAAGTTGGGTTGAAGGATCTGTTTCCATGCTATATATTTCTATAACTCTATAAGTGACAACAGAATTCAAGTGAGCTGACCCCCTTTATCATGTTACATTGACTCCAGTTCTGCCTCTCTCTATCTCACGGAGGGAGGTATTGGGGTGCAATAGGCAGCATCCTTGCCTCTAAGCTAGAAGCTCCAGATCAAACCTTCACTCCATAACTGGACAATCAAAGAAGGTGCGTTCATAATATATTCAAACAGGATTGATTATGAAACTGTCAATCCTTCCAACTCATGCCAATGGCAGGCAGTGAAAGTGGGAGAGCTTCCCTGGTCAGACATGCAATGGAAAGAAAGAGGGACCTTCTACCATGACTAACCAGGCCACAACATGCATGTAAGAAGTGCTTGTTGCCACAGCAAGTCAGATTTCCTGAGTAATCTGTAACATGTCATGTCCACTTCACAGAGATTAAATAATACTTTGTGGAACTGAAACCATTAAATAAAAACTGACATCCCTATTGGCCTGGCAAATTTAACCAATTAATAGCTGAACCATAAAGACTAGGAAGGTCCAGATTTGATTTCTAGTTTCTGCTCACAGTTAGTTGTTCTCAGTTGGGGAGGCATTATGGAGATTAAATTTGTCATCAGTGCCTGAGTATGGGATGGCAGCGTTGGTCAGTCTTTTCGCTTTTTTAGCAAGACATCAAAACCGAGCTAAAATTTATATGTTTTGTCACAGGGAGGCTGCGTCACTCTGTTGTTCAATGATCCTAATCTAGTATTGGATAACTTACTGAAACACACTGTCTGGGCTTCATAACAGTAGTCACTCAAGTTTTTACTGAGAGTGATTGGCACTCATAAAACCAGACTTCAGCTGAATGCCTTCAGAGGAAAAAATTCAGCAACCAAAAAAATATACATGATCAGAATTAATTCCACCTTGGCACTGACATAAACAAGGCCCACCTCAATGGTAAATCTAACACTGGTACAGATTGAAACAAGTGGATGCCTGCCAGGATAAATTGCTTCTTCCTACCACCCGTCACTTTCCTCATATCCCCAGCAGGTAGTATGTTCAACAAATCTGTTTGCCTGCACGTGCAACATTTACTGTGCTCACAGATGTAGCAAAGGCACTTTTGTTCCAAGCACAAACATGAGCATTCGTGAAGTGTCTCGGCAATATAAGCAGGGCAGTCCCACTAAATTGGCATGCATCCATGCATGGACTTTCAGTTGGCAGTAAAACTGAAAAGCCAGCACTTCAATGTCAATTTCTTACTGGCATCCAAAAGCTCAGTTCAGAATCACCCAGGCAGTATTACTGTGCCAGCTTTTCTGCTGCCCTGTCATCTCTGCTACTGGACTCCTTAGATAACTTGGTGCATATTATGATACAAAGATGACAACTTAATTTCTGCTTTGAATACATGGTTTTGACACACGGATGTAGATTTAGCACAAGGATCTATTTGCACTGACATTTATAAGCACATCAGACAGAACAAAAATGTGGCTTAAGTTCAGGCTGTATTACAAAAACTGATCTATTCAAGATGCTGCTAACAGAAAAGGATTTTGTTAGCTTACAGAACTGGCATGATGGTGACAGATGCAGTGCTTAGAATCAGAAACAAATTGCTATGCAACACATAATCCCCTTTCACTTATTAAGTGACTTGCAAGCCATAACCTTCGGTTTGATGCTGACATGACAGGTAGCTCAATCATATAGTGCAGAAGAGGCCATTCAGTCTATTGAGGCTGCGCTGACTCTTAGAAAGAGCATTCTACCCAGCCCCAACACCGCCCTATCCCCGAATAATGCACATTTGCCATGGTCAATCTACCCAACCTACATATCTTTGGACACTAAGGGGCAATTTAGCAAGGCCAATTCACCCAACCTGTATACTCATTAAATATAAGGAACATCCTCCAATATATTGTACAAACACCTACTGTCTTTTGTATGGTGCAGGTATCATGGTGTATAACTGTTCTACTCTGAAGAGAGAAGCCATTAACATATTTAAGTTCAACTCCCACTGCACCATTCACTGTTTCAACATGGGTTTCCCTGGGATTGGAAAATCTGGGAATGAAATAATAACAGACACTGAACTCTCATCCTCTAACAGCAACAGGAAGCAGAACCTTTGAGTATTTTTAAGACAGAACTGGATAAATTATTGATTAACAAAGGGGTGAAAGATTATTGGGGGTAAGCAGGAATATACGGTTGAGGTTACAATCAGATCAGCTACAATCTTATTGAATGCAGGAGCAGGCTTGAAGGGCCAAGTAGCTTACTCATGCTCCTATTTCTTTTGTAGATCTAGTGCCAGCTTCCCAAGGTAAGTGCCTTTTCCAGATTAGAAGGAGCAGGAATGCAGTCTTGAAGAGTTCAGCCTTCTTCCTGTTGCTCATAGTCGTTCTCTCCCTCCTGCCATGATTAGTGGTCTTTCCCACTTCAGCACCAGTAATTCTCCCCATTAACCTCCAACTTGCCAACTTCTTCAGCAATTTTCAGCCTTTCCCATCTTGTTCCATATTGACCTGCAAGTATTCTGATCAGGGTTTTCTCAAATTATCAATGATATGATCATCTTATGCAATAAAACAATGTCACTGCTGCAAGTGACAGCAGTCTTCATTCCTGTGTTTCTGTGCAAGATTTTTATTGAAGTACATCTTAGACACATGTCAGCATCACATAACTATGACAAGACAGTCGTGCAGTCGGGATTGCTTTTTCAAAATCCAAATATCCCCTTTCTGATATTAAAAAAAAGTGATGCAACCATCTCCTTTTTCCCAGCAAACAAAAGCCACATTTGTGTGGACAATCCTCTATGACTGCGAGTTGCCCAAGTTACCCACTTTACACTCGCTGTTTTCAGGCATTAAGAACTGTTTGTCTACTAGCCAGTCTCTGTACTGCACTTCACATATAGGACGGAATTTTCCCATCCACGATCCATGATTCCTACAGCAGGCAGGGCACAGATCATGCAAAGGTCTATTGACTTCAGGTGGGATTTTCTGGTCTTGGAGCGAACGTGGCTGGAACATCCTGCCCACAGTCTTTAAACAAAGCAGGCTCCTTAATGAAGCATCTGCATATTGATGTCGCTGTTCTTCAGAGTGATGTTTAAAATGTTAAAGTTTAGAAAGCTTGAATCTATTTACTAGTATCACAAGTAGGCTTACATTAACACTGCAATGAAGTTACTGTAAAAATCTCCTTGTCACCACTCTCCAGTGTCTGTTTGGGTACACTGAAGGAGAATTTAGCACAGTCAACATGTCTAACCAGCTTTCTTTCGGACTGTGGGAGGAAACCAGAGAAGAAACCTATGCAGACACAGCAACATTTCCAAAGTACTTTGTCCAGAGAGTGTTAATGCCATGCCTCACATTGCCTTGGTAACTGTTGTTGTTCCATTTTGGTTGTTAGGGACTAATAGACTTCTGTGATTGATGGTAGTTCTGTACTGAGTAAGCTGGTAAGGTCCCTTGTCCCCCCACCACTGAATTGTGGTGAAGGAGCTGATGAGCTGGTTGAGCACATAGGTCTGTAGTTGGATATCAGATTTTTTTCAACACCACCCTCGAGTTCCCAACTATCGAATTATGGGTCATTCTTTTATCCTGGTACCTGAAATTTGTTTGGTCAGATCTTGTACAGTTTGGTTCACTGAAGACTTCAGTTTATTGTGGGTTTTCAAGGCATGGACTCAACTGGAATTTTGCCCAGCTCTGATATGAAGATTTCCATGTAGAATAATGACCCTTGGATCATGCATGTCATTGCACCGATGTGGTCGAAAATCCTTTTGTGGTTTATTTGAATATCATCTCTCTCTCTCTGGCATCTTCTGTATCTTTCTTTGATGTTTTTGGCTGCCTTCCCTCTGGTGTCTTTTTGTCACCACTTCTCTGTTTGCACAGGGTTACCAGCCCAAGCCTCAGATTGGCTCCAGTTGGGAGGACAGGCTATTGCATCTCATTTAGATCTAGAACTCATGATTTTCCTTCTTGCCATAGCATTGGGCCACCAGAAGAAAATATCCTCTCAGTATAAGTCTTATGCAATCACGTAGACTTAATCTTACTTCTAGGGGTTTTATTTTCAGATTGCCATGTTCAACCACTTTGCACAGGCCCTTACTGAGAAAGATCAGTGCGGTGGCACAGTGGTTAAAACTGCTGCCACACAGCACTAGGGACTCGGGTTCAATTTTGGCTTTGGATGACTGTGTGACATATGCAAGTTCTCCCTGTGTCTGTGTGGGTTTCTCCCAGTGCTTTGGTTTTCTCCCAGAGTCAAAAAGATCTGTAGGTTAGGTGGATTGGCCAAGCTAAATTGCCCCTTAGCATCCCAAGATGTGTAGCGTAGGCCTGGATAAGATGCTCTGAAAGAGTCAGTGCACTGTAAGGGTTCAATGGGCAGGATTTTATGGTCTCGATCGAGTGAGACTGAGAATTCCTGTCCAAGGTCAACAGATACTTCCGTTGTCTGCTCTTTCCCTGTTCCAATTCTATGAAGAGCTATTTATAAAAATAAGCCAAATTGTTCTTTTGACATCAGTTAAACAGATATGAAGAACATTTTAAATTCATTTGAAACAATTTATTGTTTCAAATAGCTGTTTGCCCTTAATATTTCCTCTAATATTTTTGCTTTTATTACTTCCTTTGTGGTTAGCCTTCTGTTCTTGGAGCATTTTATCACAAGTTGGAGTGGCTCCTTCAATACCTCATCCAGATTAAATTCTTCTTGCAAAACCCAGGCAGGGTGCTGGGGAATATTATACCATGAGGGTTAACCCAATTGTTTGTACCTGTTCCATGTAGTTTTTGTGCAGGTATGCATCTAGAAGAAATCACTGGTTTCAAAGAAAGATCTTTCCTCAGATAAATTATCCCTATGGCTTTTAATAAAGATATTCTTCAGGGGGAATAAGGTGATTTGCTGAATTCCCTGTTTCATCACAGCAACTTTGCAGATGAATCTGGGTGCTTTGCTGGTTTACATAGCTTAATACCACAGCATAAAATAAACTCTACTTCCTCAATTAACCACATAAGAGAACCAGTCTTAATCTACAGTGAACTGCTTGTACGTTGCTTAAAGATCCAAATAATATAAGTACAGGATAGGATTTTACAGCCTCACTTGTCCCAAAATCATAAATAATTCCGCCCAAGATCAACTGATCTTTTCATAGTTCACCCACTGCCAGCTCTGATTCCCGTGGTGGACAGGACAGTAAAATTCAGACCATGATGTCTACTGCAAGTCATGGATTGTTACAAGACTGAGTTATAACACGGTTAACACTTACATGTGCTGGGAAGCATTGGGGAAGAGGTTGGAGAATTGTGGAGCTGAGTCCTCTGGCCCGTGGGGTGCTGCATGACTGATCAACATCATAACCGGTCTGTGTGGATAAATCTTCTTGGATAGCTTAAAGTAATCAATGCTGTCATTTGTCATCAAATCTGTCAGGTAATCCTTTCAAAACGAACATAAAATAAAAGAGTTAAATTTGCAAAGAAATATTTTTTGAACAAAGCACAATAAGAAAATTCTCAGTTTCAAAGTTTTTCCTTCCATACTGTTGAGACTCTCTTCGTTGCTCAAGCTAGGGAAGGATTTTGGGTTCCAAATCTATGCCACATCTGCATCAACCACCCAACACTTTCTCCATAATTAGATCTCTTAATTTGGCTGGTGTATTTCTTGGCATAAGTTATTGGTAAGATGGTGGCGGGAAACCTCAAGGATAGAATTTCAGAATTTCTATATCTGAAGGTGACTGCAGGAACAGCCACTATTAAGAAAGGCAGGTAAACGGTACTGAGGCAAAAATATGTTTTATGAGTTTAGACAGAGAAAAAAAATTTGGAGATATTTGGTAGTTGGAAAAGATGGCGAATTTGAGTTTTTAATAGCCTATTTAAAATAAACTGGATGATACCTAGGTTAAAATAGTAAACAGAAGACTGATATACAAGTATTGAGCAGAATACTCCAAGATCAGGACCTCGATGTCAGGTGCATTTTTGGGTCCTGGCCTTGCGTTTCCGTTAGCATTTTACACCCAATATGATAGTGGACAAAATATTCAGTTAATTGCCAGTGTGTTTGCTCACCGTTCAATCAAGATGGGCTCCGAAGGGTGGAAGGCCAGAAGAAGGCCTTTCAGCACTGGGAGAGTAGCAAACCCAAAGGTACTCACTACTGAAGGGTGTAAGAAGTAAAGGGAGCATCTCTAGGTAGAGGCATTCCCCCGAATCTTAAAACATTTCTTCAATAGAACTGGCCACAGCTGCCAGGAAGCCACCATGGAGGAGGAACCCCTTCAAATGGCAGCCTGTGACTGAAACTGCGGCCATTTATCAGCTGCAACTTCTCGGGGGAGTTATGGCATAAAGCTTGCTTTAAAAAGTCAACCAGAATATTGTTCCCACCAACCGCGAAACTGATGCCAGGAGGCTGCACCTACTCATGGTCAGGTTCCAGCTACCATGGGAAGCTCATCTGAAAAATTCCAATTGGTGATGAGAGGGGAGTATTATAAAGTTCAGTAAAATGCCCGATTGGCTATTTATGCTAATGGATACAGCTAATGGTCAATTACCACCGGAACTATGTTCCAAAATTAGCCTGGAGCAGGAAAATGCCGACAGCTGCTGGCTAGGGTAGGGAAGTTATGGGCGTGATAATCACTGATCTCATCTCCTCCCAAGCTCAAAACTTCTGCCCATTAAAAGTTAATCTGTTCATATCAGCAACATTAATTTCTAGGCTAATTTTTCAATGATCTAACATCTTAATAAGTAGAGAAAGTCAGAAGGCTATCGCTTCAGAGGGAGCTTTTATATTCGACACATAAGAATATTAAAATGGGCACTGGAGTGTATTTTTAGATGAATAATCAAGATAAGGCCAGATTTTTTTTTCTCTGGAGCAGTGACTCCAGGGAATTCTTTGAAAGACTTTTGAAGCCTCCCTAAACTTTCCTGAAGAACACATGAATGATATGGCCTGTCAAGCCTGCTCTGCTATTCAATGTCATCGCTGATCTTGGTTCCAAGTCCATTTTCTCACCTGCTCCCCATATCCCTTAATTCCCTGAGAGACCAAAGATCTGTCTATCCCAGCCTTAAATGTAATCACCCACAACTCTCAGGAATAGAAAATTCTAAAGGTCCATTTGAGTGAAGTAATTTCTCCTTATGTCAGTCCTAACTGATCGATCCTTTACCTTGAAACTGCAGGAACGTGAAGTATTTCCCGCTGTTGAAGCTGGTGAGACAACACGCCAAATCTACCAGCCCCCACATAATTAATTATGCACAACATATTCAGTGATAGGGCGGGCCTGGATGGTCTACCATAGTGTCTGGGTGCATTATTGAAAAAATGCTCAACATCACTGACCCACTATTCAATGGTGGGTCACTATTGAAGAAAGAAGGTGGACCTCCTTAAGATGAAGACGGATCTCCAGGAAGATTCTGAAACTGGAAGATGGACACCTCCAGAATACCAAATCTGGAAATTCCACCTTAACCTGCTGCTGTTGGTATTCTAGGGTTCAGGGTTGCGAGCAGCCTCCATTCTAAGCTCTGGGGGTAGCTCCAGGCATTTCTCAGGTGAGTATCAACATTCACATGCCATGTTGTTCCAAACGTTATCATGCTGGCGTGTCCTCTTGCCAGCACTGCAGATCATTGAGCAGGGCTGCGCAGGGGAATGGGGTTAGGTCTTCATCTGTGTTCCATTAATGGGATACAAATGAGATTCATGCCAATCTCCTGCTGGTTTTCTCACCCACCATGGAGGCACCAACGGTAGATTCTGTTGCAAATTCAGGCTAGCATGAAACTGATTTCTGGACCTCCAACTGGATATCCCCCCCCCCCATCGAACCCTTCAGTAAGGGCAATGGGAGAATTCTGCTTGAAGTTTCCAAACAGCAACAAGCAGATGAGGAAGACTACAGTTAAGTTTTAGGAGAAAAGTGATGATTTAGTTTCTTGCTTTCATTCTTCTCTTCACACATCAAACAGATGTAAAAATTGTACATGGAAGACAACCTTGTCCATCAAACTTTTGAGAAAACTTTTGCTTGCACCATAAATTGATTCAAGAAGTAATTTAATATCTACTTCATGAATTCATGCACCTTTAAAGACACAACTTCAATAGTTTATCTACATTCTAACAGTTAATTTGAATTGAAGGAACCTACCATTTGAATGTTTTCCTGCAGATTATTAACAGGACTATGCTAAATAATGCAGCAGTTACTTTGCTGACCTATATTCTAGTGCTGAAATGTAGGGCATTAATCATTTTCCTACTCACCCACTGTAGTTCTGAAAATCTGCAGTACAAATTAAATTGCGGCTGAAGTAGTTGTTAAGTGTAATGTCACACAGAATACGAGTAGAGTTATATGACCACTGTCATTGTTGTGGTTATCAGCTGGAATCTCTGCAACAAGTGTCAGCCACACTCTCAATGGCCATATTACAATACGATTCCAGTATGTGTCAAAGTCAAGTGTGCAAAATGCCTTTCAGGACGCTTTTGCTTGGGTTGCATACAAGGTGAAATATAACCCCAATCAAATATGAAGTAAGGTTTGTAAAATCTTCAGGTCATCTGTTGGAAGTCTTGGTATTTCAATTTAGCCCTGAGTTTTTAATATGATGAAGATTTTGACAGTGCCATCTGTAACCTGGTATCATTAAGATATACATGCATGCACTACCTGATGGTCAATTGCATGATCACAATATTTTAGATAAGTGTAGGAAAAATAGGGTAGTAGTAGTGGGAGATTTCAATTTTCCTGGAGTAGATTGGAGAGTGCCCAGAGCTGTAGGAGTGGACAGGGAGGAATTTGTACAGTGTGTTTTGGAAGGGTCCTTGGAGCAGTATGTGGATGGCCCGACTAGAGATGGGGCTATACTGGATTTGGTTCCGGGAAATGAGCCAGGCCAGGTGGTTGACGTCGAGGTAGGAGAGCAGGTGTCAAATAGTGATCACAACTCTGTCTGCTTTAGGATATTAATGGAAAAGGACGAGACTGGCGCAAAAGGGAAGGTATTTAACTGGGGGAGGGCTAGATACGGCCAGATTAGGCAAGATCTTAAAGATACCGACTGGGATAAGCTTTTTGAGGGCAGGTCGACGAGGTACATGTGGGAGTCTTTCAAGGGAAAACTAAACTCTCTGCAGGAAAGATACGTGCCGGCAAGGAGGAAGGATGGGAAAGGTAGGATTAGAGAACCTTGGCTTACCAGGGAGATTGAGAACTTGATCAAGAAAAAGCGAGAGGCTTACATTAGATCTAGGCAACTAGGGACTGAGACAGCGCTGGAAGCTTATAGAGAGTGTAGATGGGATCTTAAAAGGGGTATTAGAAAGGCAAAAAGGGGCCACGAGGTGGCTCTGGCAGGTAGGATTAAGGAAAATCCAAAGGCATTTTACACCTATGTAAGGAGCAAAAGGATGGTTAGAGGCAAGATTGGACCTCTTAGGGACAGAGGAGGGGATCTACGCTTAGAGCCTGAGGGAATGGGGGAGATCCTGAATGAATACTTTGCGTCGGTATTCACGCAGGAGACTGGACAGATGTCTGTGCCTGATGTTGACAAAGTTGAGGATCGGTTGAGGGAAATAAGGATTACGAGGAAAGAGGTGTTGGGGCTGTTAGGCAGCTTAAAGACATATAAAGCTCCGGGGCCTGATGGCATTTACCCCAGGCTGCTAAGGGAGTTGAGGGAAGACTTGGCTGGGCCTCTGACGCAAATCTTTGTCTCTTCCTTGGACACAGGTGAGGTCCCAGAGGACTGGAGGATAGCAAACGTAGTACCGTTGTTTAAAAAAGGTCAGAGGGATCACCCAGGGAACTATAGGCCGGTGAGCTTGACTTCAGTTATAGGTAAGCTAATGGAGAGGATCCTTAGGGACAGGATGTATGAGCATCTGGAGCGCTGCGATCTGATCAGGGATACGCAGCATGGCTTCGTCAAGGGGAAGTCTTGTCTTACAAATCTAGTGGAATTTTTTGAAGAAGTGACAAAAACAGTTGATGAAGGACAGGCTGTTGATGTCGTCTACATGGATTTCAGTAAGGCGTTTGACAAGGTTCCTCATGGTAGACTGATAGAGAAGGTGAAGGCGCATGGGATACAGGGTCGGGTATGTAGATGGGTCGAGAACTGGCTCGGGAGGAGGAGACAGAGGGTAGTAGTGGAAGGCTCTTTTTCCGGCTGGAAGCCTGTCACTAGTGGAGTGCCACAAGGCTCAGTACTAGGTCCTCTTCTATTTGTGGTCTACATAAACGACTTGGAAGTAGGGGTAGGTGGTGAGATCAGCAAATTTGCTGATGACACCAAGATGCTTGGATTGGCGGGTACAGAAGAGCAGTGTCAGGCAATACAACAGGACATAGACAGGTTGGTAGACTGGGCAGATAGATGGCAAATGGAATTTAATCCGGATAAATGCGAGGTGATGCATTTTGGCCGGAAAAATGTAGAAGAGAGTTATAGGATAAAAGGTAAAACTATACGGAGCATAGAGACGCAGAGAGACTTGGGGGTGCAGGTTCACAAGTCTCTGAAGGTGTCCTCACAGGTGGAGAAGGTGATAAAGAAGGCGTATAGTATGTTAGCTTTCATAGAAAAGGGTATAGAATACAAGAGTAGGAGTTTGATGTTGCAGTTGTATAGAACGTTGGTTAGGCCTCACTTGGAATACTGCGTCCAGTTCTGGTCGCCGTACTATCGGAAGGATGTGGAGTCCTTGGAGAGAGTGCAGAGGAGGTTTACCAGGATGCTGCCTGGTATGGAAGGACTGTCTTATGAGGAACGATTAGATAGACTGGGGTTGTTTTCCCTTGAAAGACGTCGGCTTAGAGGGGATCTCATAGAGGTGTATAAGATTATAAGGGGTATAGATAGAGTAAATGGAGGTAAACTTTTTCCACCTTTAGAAATGGATAGGACGAGGGGTCATGGCCATAGGGTGAGGGGGGCTATGTATAGGACGAATATTAGAGGGCAGTTTTTCACACAAAGGGTAGTGGGGGTGTGGAATGCACTGCCGAGTAAGGTGGTGGGAGCAGGCACGCTGGGGCTGTTTAAGGGTCTCTTGGACAGCCACATGAGCGGTATGCAGATAGAGGGATATATTAGGACTGTTTAACTACGGCTTTTTTCCACAGGTAATTCGGTCCATACTTGACCAACATTGAGCGTGCATTCGGCAGGTGGTGCGGGTACAGCTCTTGGATGTTGATTCATGGGTTGCCTGGTACCTCATGTCGTAAATGAGTGCTTTATGTGGACCATCTGAAGGGCACCATGACAGCTCAGAGACTATCGATGTGGCTGTGCAGACACTTGGAATTGGGCCGGTGTCTGCGGGAGTTTGCGCGTTCTCCCCGTGGTTGCGTGGGTTTTCTCCGGGCACTCCGGTTTCCTCCCACAACCCAAAAATTCGCTCTTAGGCTGATTGGGAAACAAATTGTCCCTATAGTGAGAATTTTCCATATTAGGAATAATATATATATTATTATATAGGAATAATAAAATAGGATAATGGATTTGCTACTATATAGTTATGACGGCGGCGCGGGCTCGTTGGGCCGAAGGGCCTGTTTCTCGTGCTGTGTTGCTCTTTATCTTTATCTAATATAGCTACTCTCTGATGTGCCCAGAACTCCACATCTACCAATTTCATGATATAATGTTAATCTTTGAATAACCTCAATATATACACCTATGTTCAAAAGCACATGTATTCACAAACTGCTATGTACACAGTAATTTCTGAAAACATAATTATGTTTAATCACTGTAGTATTCTGTTATATAACTAAATCAGTCAGTAAGAGAAGAATGACTTGAGGGTTCTGTTTCCTAGATGTTCGATGGTTAATATTTATAGAATCATTTAGCACAGAAGAGGCCCTTCAGGTTGTCAGGTATGCATCGACACATTAGAAACACTTGAAGTTCTACCTAATCCTATCTGCCAGCATTCCACCCATAGCCCTAAATGTTATGCTGTGCCAGGTGCTCATCCAGATACTTTTTCAAGGATGCAAGGCAACCTGTATCTACTACCCTCCCAGGCAGCACATTCCAGACCATAACCATCCTCTGGGTAAAAAAGTTTTTCTTCATATCTCCCTTAAACATCCTGCCCCTCAGCTTGAACCTATGTTCCCTTGTGACTATCTTTTCAACTAAGGGGAATAGCTGCCCCTTATCCACTCTGTCTATGCCTCTCATAATCTTGTACATCATGATCAGGTCATCCTTCAGCCTTCTCTGCTTCAACAAAAACAACCCAAGCCTATCCAAACTCTCTTCATAACTTAGATGCTCCATCCCAGATTGGCCCAAGATTTTCCTGCAATCCTGAGATGTACAACTTTGATTGTAACTACAGCCAACAATGCTCATCCATATTTTCTGACATACAGAAAAAGAATATTGAATAGCAGTTGCCATTTCTCCCCCCTATTAATCCATGCATTAACTGCATGGTAATGTTGGGCCTGATTTTACCATTTTGATTCTAAGTGCTGAATTTGGGCATGATACAGATCAGACTTGTAAACCCTGTTCTCCAGCGCCCCCATACGCACTCAGTTTTAAAAAAAAGCAGTGATTCTGAATTGCACTGCACAAGCCTGTGGGCGGGGCTTATCTTGACCAAAATATTGCTGCTCCTATCGGAGCCTTCAACTGCGGGTGCGCAATGATAAACAATTTGAAAAACACTCCCCTCTTACATTGCTCTTGGGTCACAAAAAGCAGGAGCAATGGCCCCACAGACATTGCCTCAGCCCCACCACATAACTATCCCCTTTATCCATCCACCCACCGCGCTACCCAGACCGAGTGCGATTCCCCCCCCGACCCCGTTCCATATCCACGTGTTCATTAAGTATTAAGATTGCATTTCAATCCAAATCTCAAGTGCGCCAACCCCCCGAGGTCAATGGCTTGCTGATGAAACTGCTCTCCTGGCTTCCATTTAAAGCATGTTATCAAACTGAGTGCAGACACTCCATGAGCTTGCTCAGCATGTTCTTTATAGTCTTGGACCAAGTTACAATTTTTTTTTACTTGTTTCAGACATACAAATTAGGCCATTCAAAACCTTGCAATAAGAACATGGCTGAACTGATTGTAACTTCAACCCCACATTCTTGCTTATCCCCAATAACTTTTAACCTCCTGGTTCATCAAAAATCTTATTGCACTCAGTCTCAAAAATATTCAAAGAAACTGCCTCCACTACCTTTTGAGGAAATGTTCCAAAGACTCATGACCCTCAGAGGAAACATTTCTCTTCATCTCTACCTTAGTTTTTAAAACAGTCACTCCTATTTCTAGATTCTCTAACATGAGGAAGCATCCTCTCCACATCCACTCTGACAATACCCCTCAGGATTTGAAAAGTTTTAATCAAGTCACGTCTTATTCTTCTGAACTTTAACGGAAATAAACCCAGCCTCTCCAACCTTTCCTCATAAGGCATCCAAACTATTGCTTGTATTAATCTAGTAAACCTTGTCTGAACTGTTTCGAATGCACTTAATATCATTCCTTAAAAAAGGAGACCAATACTGTGCACAATACTCCAGATGTGGTCTCACCAATGCCCTGTGCAACTGAAGCGTAATCTCCCTACTTTGCAATCAATCGCCCTCCCTATAAATGATAACATTCCATTATCTTTCCTAATTGATTGCTGTATCTATACACTCGCCTTTCATGATTCATACACTCGAATAATCAGATCCCTCTGCATCTCAGAGCTTTGCAATCTCTCGCCATTTAGATAATAAACTTCACTTTTATTCTTCCTGCCAAAATTCATAATTTCACAATTGTCTATGTTATACTCATTTGCCAGAGTTTTCCCCAAACACTTAACCTATATAGGTAGATAGGGAGGATGTGCTAGATATTCTCGAGGGTTTGAAGTTGGATAAGCCCCCTGGGCCGGACGGGATTTACCCTAGGATTCTCTGGGAGGCAAGAGAGGAGATTGCAGAGCCTCTGGCTCTGATCTTCAGGTCCTCGTTGGTTACGGGTGTGGTTCCGGAGGACTGGAGGATAGCGAATATGGTCCCATTGTTCAAGAAGGGGAAGAGAGACCTTCCAGAGAATTATAGGCCAGTGAGTCTTACTTCTGTTGTGGGCAAAGTATTGGAGAGAATTATTAGGGATAGGATTTATAGTTATTTAGAGAGAAATGAATTGATTGGGGATAGTCAGCATGGTTTTGTGAAGGGTAGGTCGTGCCTTACTAACCTCATTGAGTTTTTTGAAAAAGTGACTAAAGAGGTGGATGGGGGTAAGGCAGTTGATGTGGTATATATGGACTTTAGTAAGGCGTTTGATAAGGTGGCCCATGGAAGACTTCTGCAGAAAATGCAGATGTATGGGATAGAGGGTGATTTAGCTAATTGGGTTAGGAATTGGCTAGCAGATAGAAGACAGAGGGTGGTGGTTGATGGGAGATATTCATCGTGGAGTTCGGTGACAAGTGGTGTACCTCAGGGGTCTGTTTTGGGGCCCCTGCTGTTTGTAATTTTTATAAATGATCTGGATGAGGGTATTGAAGGATGGATTAGTAAATTTGCAGATGACACTAAAGTCGGTGGAGTGGTAGATAGTGAAGAGGGGTGTTATAGTTTGCAGAGAGACTTGGACAAGTTGCAGAGCTGGGCCGAGAGGTGGCAAATGGAGTTTAATGTGGAAAAGTGTGAGGTAATGCACTATGGCAGGAATAATAAATGTGTAGAGTATAGGGCTAATGGTAGGATTCTTAATAGTGTTGATGAACAGAGGGATCTTGGTATGTATGTGCATAGATCCCTGAAAGTAGGCAGTCAAGTCGAGAAGGTTGTTAAGAAGGCATATGGAGTCTTAGCTTTTATTGGTAGGGGGATTGAATTTCGGAGCCGCAACGTCATGTTGCAACTGTACAAAACTCTAGTGCGGCCGCACTTGGAGTATTGTGTGCAGTTCTGGTCCCCACATTATAAGAAAGATGTGGAGGCATTGGAGAGGGTACAGAGGAGGTTTACCAGGATGTTGCCTGGTATGGAGGGCAGGTCTTATGAAGAGAGGCTGAGGGATTTGAGGTTGTTTTCGTTAGAAAGGAGGCGGCTAAGAGGGGACCTAATCGAAACATATAAGATGATTAGAGGTTTAGATAGGGTGGACAGTGATAGCCTTTTTCCTAGGATGGAGAAAGCTAGCACGAGGGGACACAGCTTTAAATTAAGGGGTGATAGTTATAGGACGGATATCAGAGGTAGGTTCTTTACCCAAAGGGTGGTTCGGGAGTGGAATGCCCTGCCTGCAGCAGTTGTAGATGCGCCAAGTTTGGTGGCGTTTAAGAGGTTAGTTGATAAGTATATGGAAGAGAAGGGAATGGTTTAGTTTGGAGGGGCATTGCTTTTTATATTGGTCGGCGCAACATCGAAGGCCGAAGGGCCTGTTCTGTGCTGTATTGTTCTATGTTCTATGTTCTATATATGTCCCTTTGTCGCCTCCTTATGGCCTCTTTCTAATTCACTTGGGTATTCAGCAGATTTAGCAATCATTTCTTCATTAAAGTCATCTATATAATTTGGAAAAAATGGAGACCTCAGCACTAATCCCTGTGGCACATCACTCATCATAACCAGAAAAAGATCAATATATGTTAATTGTTAGTTAGCCAATCATCAATCCATGCCACTATGATACCCCACACTATGAGCTTTTGTTTTAAACAAGAATCTTTGAAATGGCAGCTTATCAAATACCTTCTGAAAATCTAAGTACAATACATTCAATGGTTTCCCTTTATCCACAACACATCTAACATCTTCAAAGAGCTTATCCATTAACTATATACAGTGCTATTATTCTTCAGTCTAAATGTTAACAGCTTCAAACATGGTGAAAATAAAGCAAAATCATGATTATCGTATCAGTTCTGTGGAAAAAGCTTTAACTTTATTTGAGAAGTCCATCTATAGAATCCGACAACACAGAAAGAGGCCATCTGCACTGATCACAATTATACCTAGGCCCTATCCCCATAACCCCATGCTTAACTACAATTAATCTCCCGCATGGCCAATCCACCTAACCCGCGCATCTTCGGACTGTGGGAGAAAACTGGAGCATCTGGAGGAAATCCACTCAAATACGGGGAGCACGTGCAAATTCTACAGAGACAGTGACCCAAGCCAGGAATCGAATCCGTGTCCCTGGTGCTGTGAGGTAGCAGTGCTAACCACTGTGCCACCATGCCACCTCATATGCAGGAAAGAAAAAAATGTAAGGCTGCCTGTATTATACACATAAATGTGCTGAGCAAATACTGCATGCTTAAATGATGGAAAAATATAAAAAGGTTGATTATCCTGATTTTATGAAATCGCAAACGACAGAAATGCCTGATAGATTTTTATTTTTCCCTTGATTAGATTAAGGTTGCCTTCTGGGTTAAAAATCCTATTTAAATAATGCAGACATACCATTATACCAACTGTTTCTGCATCTCTGGCTTCATTGCCAAGAAATTTGGCTTTGTGTGGTGTTGCTGTTTCCAATCTTATGGCTCTGTCAGACTATTTTGTTAACATTACCCAGGCGTACGGCAGTAATTAGACAAGTAAATCAATGAAAAAGCATGCTTAAGTGAGAAGAGAAAGCGTGCGATAAATGAGAGAACTTATGTTGAGACGAAAATACGATTTTGACTTCACTCACGTTGGGCAGCACAGTAGCACAGTAGTTATCACTGCTGCCGCACAGCGCCAGAGACCTGGGTTCAATTCCAGCTTCGAGTCACTGTGTGGAGTTTGCACCTATGCCTGCATGGGTTTACTCTAAGTGCTCCATTTTCCTCCCACAGTCCAAAGATGTGTGGTTTAGGTGGATTGGCCATGCCAAAATGTTCATTAGAGTCAGGAGGACTAGCAGGGTGAATATATGGGGTTGCGGGGATGGAACCTGGGTGGGATTGTTGTCAGTACAGGCTTGATGGGCCAGCTGGTCTCCTTCTGCACTGTAGGGATTTTATGATTCTATGAAATACAGAGGTCAGTTCAATCTGGAAGAACAAGTGGCACATTGCTGCCTATCATTTTACATGGGAACTTTATGGTATTTTAACAAATATGATATATAAAGTGCGATATAAGACATATTCAGCGAGTCTTTTGTAGAATTCAAAGAAGAATTTTGTAATAATGTGATCCCACTGAATTCAGAGAAATCTACCTCATGTTTGGAGGTGGGACAGTAACACTGTCCCAAATTTTGGTGGCACTGGTCCCATCTGAGTTTATTTTTAAATTTTCTCTTTAGTAATGGGGTCACTGTACAACTACAAAGACATTTGTGGCTGAGTGTCAGCAATTTTAATAAGAATAAGGAGAAAAGCTTATCTTAGTGGTTTAAAGCAAGAACATTTGTTGGGCAGTTAATTATTTAAATTTCATTTACTGAAAATTATGTAGACATTAGACTTCCAGGATGAATATCTCATGGCATTTACCAAGTATAACACACAACCATTTTATTAATCTCAGCCACGTGCTGTGACGTTTAATTAAAACTAAATATTTGTATTTATCTGCTTCTACTTTTTAAACAGTTTGATGCTGAAGCTCTTTGAGAGAGCTTCAGGGTTATGACCACAGAATCCCTTCAGTGCCATTCAGAGCACTGAAGAGGCCATTCAGCCCATCAAGTCTGCATCAACTCTCCAAAAGTGCATCCCACCCTGGCCCTCACCTGCACCCTACCCCTGTAACGCTGCACATCCACCGTGGCTAATCCACTTAACCTGCACATCTTTGGAGCATGGGAGGAAACTGAAGCACCCAGAGGAAAACCACACAGGCATGGGGAGAATGTGCAAACTCCACACAGACAGTCACCTGAGGCCAGAATTGAACCCCAGTCCCTGGCACTGTGAAGCAGCAGTGCTAACCACTTTGCCACTCCAACTAGGGCAGAACAGAATTTCTTTCTGCCCCATTCCAGAAGTCAGAATCAGGGGCATCATCAACTTTTCAGTGAGTGTCCAAGACATTATTGGCACAACTTTCTGCAACATAAGTAGGACAGCTGTGCAAGGTCTTAAAAATGATTCCAAATCTCTCATTTTGTACATGCTGATTTGTCAATGGGAAATTGATTGTCCTGTGCAGAAAAAACTGATCTTTGTAAATTTTCAGCAGGATCAGATCCTAGCAAGCCATTACACTGGCTTTACATTGGAAAGCATTTCGTCACGGTTAATGGAAATGGAAATGACAACAATTCCAATGGAAATCATTCTGCAAATCGTATCTTTTCCTGTGATTGCCATTACAAAGTGCCCATCCCAATTTCAGAACCAGATTAACATTTGCAGAAGAATGCTGATTGGGTGAACAGCAAATCCTCTCTTTAAGGCAGCCCATTTCAAGATGTTTTGCTTTAAATGTTGTTTATTTTTTTGGGCACTGATTTTCCAATTTGTGTTGCCATTTTTGCTTTAATATTCTTTATACTCTGGTCCTATCCTTCCCTCTGCTGCGCTCTGGGCAAGTTGCTACTATGGTCTGATACCAGGGCCAACACCATGGCTGTGGGGGGAGATCGAGGCCCCACATTCTGAGGCAGGTGTGCAGAGCAGGAAACTTGGCTTACAAACTACGTCAGTACAATCACTGCCTCTTGGAGAGATTTCATGGCAGCTTGGATTGGGGAGCTGCCGACTAGGTTGTGCAGCATGAGTAACCCAAGTGGGTGGGGGTGAGTGTGTGGAGAGAGTGTGGTCTCTTAGTCAATCTCTGGGAAAGGAGAGAAAGAATAAGTAGGAAAGAAAAAAAAGCAGAAAGGGGAGAGAGAGAAAGAGAGAGAGAGAAGCAGAGAGAGAAGAACAGAGTGAAAAAGGAGTGTGTGTGGTGAACGAGCAAAAGAGAGAGTGGAAAGAAAACAGAGAGAGAGACAGGGTGGCAAATGAAACAAAAAAAAAAAGAGGCAAGGTGGAAAAGAGAAAGGGAGAAATAGGGAATGGGAATCAGATTCCCTGCCCTGCACACCTGCCCAGAATGTGGGGCCTCGATCTCCCCCTACAGCCTTGGTGTTGGCCTTGGTATTAGACCATGGCAGCAACTTGCCCAGACTGGACAGACTGGGAAAGGAGAGAGAGAGAGAGACATACACAGTGAGAATTGAGAGAGACAGAAAAGGGAAAGGGAAGGAAAGAAGAGAGAGACAGACAGACAGAATGGGAAATGAGAGAATGAGGGCGGACATCTTCTGGCCTTGTTTGCATCAAAACCAGAAAATCCCACCCGAGATCAATGGACCTTTGCATGGTTTTCCCCACACTCCCCCAACTACAATTCCCATGGTGGGTGAGATGGGAAAATCCCCCCTTTTGCAAGAAGGGAGAGAGACTTATCGAAAGCGAGTAAATAGTTGAACGAACATTCAGGAGTGCTGCAGATGAGACTGAGAAGCTATATCACTTGTGTGGGAAATTTAAAGTAAGCTTAATTTAAATTTATGAAGTATATCCATTATATATAGTGATTTATTTTATTTTGCAAACTATTCTAGCTAGGAGTGCACAGTGCTGCATATTTATGATACAGTATGTTAACTTGCATGTTTGTTTTCCAGGTGAGAAGTCTGATTCCAATGGAAACAATGAATTACTTTAAATTCTGATTTTCAGGGACATAACCATAACTTTGTGAGGTTTTGATTCCCTCTCAAATTCCTCCTTTGTTAATCCAGACAATGGAATTCACTTTCTACTAGAAGGAAAGGTTTCAGGATTTATGTACTTGAATAGAAAAACATGATTTAAAGGCAATTGCAGCATTTTGAGTAAAAGATTACAGAAATGTTCACAGCAAGAGAAAAAGTAATTCCTCTCCAATGTATTAAGAATTGCACTCATGATATTTACTCAATGCTTGACTTTGTCTCTGAGATCTTTTAGTAGAATTAGAATTTCTGTAAGTGTTGTGGGTGCGCTATATAAAAGGTGTTATATCAGCACTGACCTACATGTGAAATTTAGTTGCAACATAAATCCCAGTATTCGTGGAGAATCCAGTTGGAAATATTAGTTCTTTTAACAACTTACAAGCCTGTTAAATGGCTGGTAAGTAAGATACAACAACTTTTTAGGTGCCCAGATTACCAACAACCTGTTCTGGTCCTTCCACACTGACACCAAAGTTAAGAAAGCTTGCCAATGCTTCTATCTCCTCAGAACACTCCCAACTTTTCCAGATGCATCATTGAAAGCATCCTTTCTGGCCCAGTCCATCACACAAACCAACGTCCCATCCATTAACTCTGTCTATATTTTCCACTGCTTTGGAAAGGCAGCCAGCATAATCTAGGGCCTCCATGCACTCCAGACATGCTCGCTTCCACCTTCTTCTGTCAGAATAAAGGTACAAAAGTCTGAGGTCACATACCAACCAACTCAAGAACAGCTTCTTCCCTGATGCCATTAGACTTTTGAATGGACCTATCTCATAGTACGTTGATCTTTTGCTACACCCTAGCTATGAATGTAACACTACATTCTGCATCCTCTCCTTTCCCTCGCTAAGAATGGTATGCTTTGTCTGTACAGCGCGCAAGAACTAATACTTTTCCCTATGTCAATAAATGTAATAATAATAAAACAAATCAATGCTATGGTTAGCAGAACATTAACTTTTGTACCAGGTGCATAACTGAGCCAAGCATTGTCTGAGAGTTGTTGCTTGAACATGGCAAAAATGCAATAGACAAGTACCTTGGAGTAGTCAAATCCATGCTTCTCCTTTACACCATTTCTATTGAGCGTGTAATTGTAAAACCGTGAATTCTTTACTAATCCAACCCACTCACGCCAACCAGGTGGAATATAGCTGCCATTATACTCATTCAGATACTTCCCAAAGAAAGCTGGAATACAAAAGAAGGAAATTAAATGTCATCTAGTTCCAACAGCTGTGCATTTGATCTGCTGCAGACAACAGATCCCATTAACAGATTAGCAAATGCAGGGTTCCAAACAGTTCATTTTCAGGGACCTGCATAAAGAGGTCTAATTTTGGTCCATTTTGGCAGGTCAAACGGGATGAAGAAGTATAATATCAAGGGTAAGACCCTTAGCAATGTAGAGGATCAGAAGGACTTTGGGTCCGGATCCATAGGACTCTTAAATCAACCTTGCAGGTAGAGGATGTGGTTAAGAAGGCATATGGTGTACTGGCCTTCATCAATCGAGGATTGAGTTTAGAGTCGGGAGATAATGTTGCAGCTTTATAAGACTCTAGTCAGACCTCTCTTGGAGGACTGTGCCCAGTTCTAGTTGCCCCATTACAGGAAGGATGTGGAAGCTATTGAAAGGGCGCAGAGGAAATTTACAAGGACGTTGCCTGGATTGGGTGGCATACCTTATGAGGATAGGTTGAAGGAGCTCAGTCTTTTCTCCTTAGAGAGACGAAGGATGAGAAGTGACCTGATAGAAGTGTATAAGATGTTGACAGATATAGATTGGGTGGATTCTCAGAGGTTTTTTCCTAGGGCTGGAATGGCTGCTACAAGAGGACACAGGTTTAAGGTGCTGGGGAGTAGGGATAAGTTTTTCACTCAGAGGGTGGTGGGTGAGTAGAATCGGCTGCTGTAGGTGGTGGTGGAAGCAAATTCGATAGGGTGTTTCAAGAGACTTCTGGATGATTTCATGGGACTTAATAGAATTGAGGATTATAGGTAAGCCTAGTAGGTATGGATATGATTGGCGCAAGTTGTGGACCAAAGGGCCTGTTTGTGCTGTAGTTTTTCTATGTTCTATTTCTACGTTCTATGAGTTGTTCCCAAGTCTCTATTGATGTAATGCAGTAACCAGCTGCTAGGAGGTATATGCAGTTGATCTTGTAGAACAGAAGTTGTTTGGTTGATCCTATCTGGCCTGGTATAAATTTTGCTGGAATTATCTCAAACCAATCTGGGAACCTGCCAAAGTGTCTAGTTTCTAGAATGGCCTTGAGATTTGCATTTCCCTGTACTCAGCACACTCACATCTTGGCTTCACAAAAATCTAGCAAAAAGTTGGAAGCTGATATGACCAATGAGTAGGGAGGGGAGGGGTCCCAGACCAGGACTGCAAAAGACCTTTCTCTGTAACTAATTGGTTTATTTGCAGATTTGATTCATTTGCAATGGATTATTATTGATCTGTGTTCTAGGAGTTGGAGGGGTTGCCAGGCTGGACAGAACAGGAATGCCAATTTCGTGGCCAATCGGGCCTGGTGAGTAGGCAAAATGTGCTTATAATTGTGCAGGATTTGAACCAGCAAATTGGGTGTCATCCCCCTAGCTCTGCAAGGATCGATGTTTGAGGGAACAAACAAGCAGATTTCCAATACAAATACCAGGATCATGGCTCAGGGAAATTCATCCTGTTTGATTTGTACAGTAACCTCTTATCCTATCTTGAGAGGAGTGCTCCATTTTCAATCAGTATCTCCTCAAAGAACAGAAAACATGAGGTGTGAACATTAATAGATCACCAAATAAGAGGTAGCCAACTTTTACTCTTTAAATCCTGAATGTTTGAACAGTTAGCCCTAGTAAAGAATCTTGATTTGCGAACAAGTAATTTGTCAACTATGGTACTTAGGGTGGTACTCTTGGTTTAATCTTAGTAGTATCCTCTCTAAGTCACAGGTTGAGAGTTCAATGTTGGTTCCAGAAACTAGGGAAGAATGGCACAGCGGTTAGCACTGCTGCTTCACAGCAGTAGGGACCCAGATTCCATTCCGGCCTTGGGTACTGTGTGGAGTTTGCATGTTCATAGAATCATAGAAACACTACCGTGCAGAAAAAGGCCATTCGGCCCATTGAGTCTACACTGACAACAATCCCACCCTATTCCCATCACCCCACATATCTACCTCTAACCTATGCATCCCCAGACACTAAGAGGCAATTTAGTGCGGCCAATCAACCTAAATGCACATCTTTGGATTATGGGAGAAAACTGGAGCACCCGAAGGAAACCCATGCAAACACAGGATGAATGTGCAAATTCCACACAAGCAGTGACCCAAACTGGGAATTGAATCCAGGTCCCTGGAGTTGTGAGGCAGCAGTGCTAATCACCGTGCCACCGTGTTTTCCCTGCGTGTGTTTTCTCCAGGTGTCCTGTTTCCTCCCACAATCCAAAGATACGTTGGATTAGCAATGCTGAATTGCTTCTTAATGTCCAACAATATGTAGGAATAACTGTACTAAATGCACCAGGTTACAGGGAAAGGATTTGGGATGGGCTTAGGTAAGATGCTCTTTCAGAGAGTTGGTGCAGACCCAATGGGCCAAATAGCCTCCTTTTGCACTGTAGGGGTTTTATGGCTCTATAATCTTGGTTGACACTTCAATGGAGTATTAAGAGGGATGTTGATCCAAGTTAGATTTAGAGAAACTGCTTATTTGTATTTCAAGCTCTGACCACTTTGCAAAGGATGTCTGTATTAATGTGCAGGGCAGGAGGGTACATACTAACCGAAATACCAGATTTCTGGGCAGTTTGTATTAACTTGGCAATCCTACACAAATTGAAGAGTGTTTAATGTCCACTGTCATTTCTGGTGGAAGAAAGTTGGAACTTAGAACAAACTGCTAATCCAATTTCTTTCTCCCACCCATCCCAGTACTGGATAAAATCCGAGCTGCATAGTTTCAACACAGCTGGTATCACTGAAAAGTAAAGCAAATTATGTTAGTAAAAACATTGAAAATTAAGTTTTAAAGAGAAATTAACTATTCAATATAGGATATTTTTAAAAAAATAAAAGTAGTTAAAATCCTAAAACAGAAAGGAATATGTGCAGTAAAATGGCAAGTATATCTTATGTAGTTTTGTATTACAGGTCAAAGTCATTACTAGACAACTATGTTGAATATCAGAAAGTTAAGAAATGACAATATTTGGGCTCTTCTCAGTATCATTCTAATTAAGTTGAAAATTAGGAGAAAATATCAGTCCCAGGAACATGAAATTTCTAAAACTGTATGCATGCTTAGAAACATACAAACTAGAAGCAGGAGTAGGCCATTGGGCCTTCAAGTCCGCTCTGTCACTCATTATGATCATGGCTGATCATCAAATTCAATATCCTGATCCTGCCTTCTCCTATATTAATTGATCCTTTACCTCTAAGAGCTATATCTAATTTCTTTATGCAATATTGAAATCACTTGGGGTTACGACATGACAAAATAATGCAAAAACTATCAGTTCCAATCTACTAATGGCTAAAGAGTGGACAAAGTCAGTCCGAAACCCTACAATCTCACTGAAACTAATTGGTTTCCAGTTAATCAAAAGGCACAAAATTTGTTTTCTTTTTGAGAAATTTCACGTGGGAGTGTCTTACCTTTCTGTAGCTCTCCATAGTTATCCATTTGTGTTCCAGATCATATACAGTGCAGCCCCATTATAACACAATGGTTGGGATCCATAAAGTGTTATCGTGAAAAAAGTGGGGTTGCGTTAAATCGAGGTGTTATAGTTACATTACAGACAATTTCAGAGTCCGTCAGAGCTCTGTTTGTTTATGCAATCACTACATGCTTCATTGACTTTTACAAGGTCCAGGCTAGTTTAAAATAGGCAGTGGGGATATTTATTTACACAAACGCTTTCATGGTCCATTAACTGTGAAGTACTTCCTCTTTTGAACAATTGTCTAATGTAGTTTTTTTTTCCTAAGTGAGAACCCCTTTCATTTGAACTGGACAAGGGGGGAAACAAGTGTGTTCTGTCCACAATTTCTTTCTAAGGCAGACTATTTTCACTTTAGAAATAGATTGCAGTAACCAAACACTTTTCAGTTCCTTGGAAAGAGCAGATAAAAGTGTCCAATGATTCATCACGTTATATCCGAATTCGCGTTAAATTGGTGCTTGTAAAATTGGAGTTGCACGGTATTACATTATTTTCAATATTTTGAAGGATGTATGTTGCATGGTACAGTTGAATGGAAGCACAAGTGCACAGAAGATGTCATCAACATTATGTTCCGTATGAACTGAATGTTAATCTTTGATGTGTTGTGAGTGAAAATTTCTGATCATTAGACAAGATGTGCATTGTGGGCTGATTTTATTAGACCTCACTGGTTGATTTCAAAATGCAGTCTTTAGTGCTATTGTGCGTATGCCAAAAATAAACTGTAGGTTTTGTGAATAGCTTAATTGAAAACAGATTCTTAATTCGAGATGGAGCCCTGACACCAATTTCATTAAAACCACAGGTGTATGAAATTTTACAAAGCAAAGGTTCGTAAAATGTCACAGCAGAGTAGGGTGTTGGGCCATCATCCTCAATTTTGAGTTTCTGAAAGAGTTATTTAGTGCCAATAATATGTTCTTTTTTAAAATTCATTTACGGGACATGGGTGTCGCTGGCTGGGCAGTCTACCCCTAGTTGCTCGAGGACAGTTGGGAGTCAATCATTTTGCTGTGGCTCTGGAGCCGCATGTAGGCCAGACTGGGTAAGGACAGCAGATTTCCACTCCTAAAAAAACATTAGTGAACCAGATGGGTTTTTCTGATCATCGAATATGATTTTCACTTTCATCACTGGATTTTTAATTCCAGATATTTTTATTGAATTCAAATTCCACCATCTGCCATGGCGGGATTCAAAACCAGGTCCCCTGAACATTAGTTTTGTGATTAATACTCTAGCGATTACACCACTAGGACATCACCTTCCCTTTTTCCAGACCTATTTAATATTTCTGTAGTGTTTATCTTTTAAAATCTATTACGCATTAGCTTTCACGAGTTGTTGCTGCTATTTTCTAACACATTTTAGGCTAGAATTTCAACAGGGACAGAATTCCCACCATTGGGGTTAAGGAGATCTTGCTTTGGCAAATGGCAGAATTTTGTTCCCATCACCAATTCGCAGTTGCCACTGGGACTGCAACAATTATTATGGAGCATGGCCCCCAAAAATACTTAACCACTTAGCTTTAAAAACCTATTATAGATTTCGTTTTCACCAATTACTGCTAAAATATTTACTTTCAAACAAATTTCAGGCCAGTCGACTGGAAGCTCAGCAGCGCCATTTGCTCATGGTGGTCATTGCTGGGACAAAAGGTGTCATCCTTCTTATATGCAAGCTTGAGAGCAGAAGCCATTTCACGTAGCATAGAACCCTACAGTGCAGAAAGAGGCTCTTCGACCCATCGACTCTGCACTGAACACAATCCACCCAGGCCCTATCCCCATTTCCCTATATATTATACCCACTAATTCCTCTAACCTACGCATCCCTGGACACTAAGGGACAATTTCTTAGTATGGCCAATCAACCTAACCCACACATCTTTGGCCTGTGGGAAGAAACTGGAGTACTCGGAAGAAACCCATGCAGACACAAGGAGAATGTGCAAACTCCAGACAGACAATGATCCAAACCAGGAATCAAATCCAGGACTCTAGAGCTGCGAAGCAGCAGTGCTAACTACTGTGCTACTTTGCCGTCCACCCATCTGGAATATGATGTCAGTAATATTCCATTGAAATTGGATGGAGTTTGACATTTTAAGAAAGCCAAGCACTGTAAGAAACAACAGTGAATAAGTAAAACTTGAGTTTACAACTTTGTACTGGATATTGATCACAGGGTGAATCATCATTGCTTTGAATATTCAAATGCCATCTTCTATGGAGACGAAGGGAGATATGAAAATAACCTGGAGGTTCTTCAGTTGCAATGGTGGAATTACGAAATTGCCAGTTAGACAAGAAAACTGATAAGTTAGCAATTCTTATCAGTCGTGAGCAAAGAGCATAACAAGCTGTTTTGCATCCTGGACCTCAGTTTGGGACTGAAAAGCCAGTTTTGAGAAATTTGAGGAGCCCAGAATACCTACTTTGACCCGTATACTAATGTTATTTCCAAACATTTGATTTGATTTATTATTGTCACAGGTATTGATATACACTGAAAAGTATTGCTTCTTGCTCATTATAGAGACAAAGTATACTATGCAGAGTGAAGGCAACAAGAGAGTGCAGAACATATTGTTACAGTCTTAACCTAGGGTGCAGAGAAAGATCAACTTAATAGCAAGGTAGGTCCATTCAAAAGTCTGGTGGCAGCAGGGGAGAAACTGTTCTTGAGTATATTGGTATATGACCTCAGACTTTTGTATCTTTTTCCTGACAGCAGGTGGTAGAAGAGGGAATGTCTGGGGTGGGTGGGACCCCTTAATTATATTGGATGCCTTGTCAAGGCAGCAGGAAGTGTAAATAGTGTCAAATGATGGGAGGCTGATTTGCATGATACTTTCATAGCCCTTTGTAGTTTCTTGCAGTTTTGGGCAGAGCAGGAGCCATATCAAGCTGTGATACAACCAGAAAGAATGCTTTCTATGGTGCATCTGTAAAGGTTAGTGAGAGTCGTAGCTGACATGCTAAATTTCCTTAGTCTTCTGAGAAAGTAGACGCTTTGGTACACTTTCTTAACTGTAACATTAGCATGGGGGGACCAGGGCAGGTTGTTGTTGATCTGGACACTTAAAGACTTGAAGCCTTTCTACTTCGTCCTTGTTGATGTAGACAAAGGCATGTTCTCCACTACACTTCCTAAAGCCGATGATAATCGCCTTCATTTTCTGACATTGAGAGATTATTGTCGCTGCACCAGTTCACCAGATCTCAGTCCTGTACTCTGTCTCGTCATTGTCTGAGATCCAACACACTACGCTCGTGTTGTCAGCAAACTTGAAAATCAAGTTGGAGTGGAATTTGGCCACACAGTCACGGGTGTATAATGGGGCTGAGAACACAGCCTTGTGGGGCATCAGTTTTGAGCATGATTGTAGAGGTGTTATCTGTCCTTACTGAGGATGGCCTTTGGGTTAAGTTCAGGATCCAGTCACAGGAGGAGCTGAGGCCTAGGCAACGGAGCTTAGAGATGAGTTTCGTAGGAATAATGGTATTGAAGGCTGAGCTCTAGTCAATAATTAGGAGTCTGGCATAAATGTCTTTTTTATCTGGATGTTCCAGGGTTGAGTGTGCAACCAGGGAGGTGGTATATACTGTGCACCTGTTGCAGCAGTAGGCAAACTGCAGTGGATCCAGGCAGTCTGGGATTTGTGTTATAACTAATCTTTCGAAGCACTTCATAACTATGGATGTCAGAGCCACCAGACGATAATCATTAAGGCACGCTGCCTGGCTTTTCATCCAATACTTTTTCATGTTCACCACCAGAACTCAGGAAGAGGGGGAAGTATTGGTCTGTATGTGAGTGCACTAAGACACCAGACTGAATCTTGTGAGTTTGAGCAACTGAAGGATAATCTGATCAGAGATAGATATGATTATCATAGGAGCAAAAGATCCTGCCGTGAGAGCTTGTTGCTGACAGAAAAGAACCTTACATGCAAGAAAACTATTGACATGTACAGAAGCTCTGAGGTTGTTAATCGTCAACTGGAGAATATTAACAGAGAAACTAATGACATGGCATATTATGCTGAGATGCTAGGATTTACAAGTGGAAGACAATGGAAAAGTGGAAGAAATATTTACAGGAGCACCAGCAAAAGTATCAAGGCAGATTATAGGATGCAAGTACTTTTAAGGATGCCACATGAAAGAAAAGGGAACATGTCCAGCCCAGGGAAAATAGTCCTCTAAGTGCAAGAAGCTGAATCACTTTGCGTGCAAATGCTTTACTGGAAAGAAGAAAAGCAAGCCCAAGGACAGCTGCTGAAGCAATATCGGATGATGATTTCAATGAATCTACACCTCAGAACAGGTTTGTTACCTTGAGACATGATAGGACCAATCAACTTAATAATGACTGCAGAAGGTGTAAATGTAAAGCATCAGACAGACACTGTACTATGTCCAATATCATGAACTTCGCAAACTTGTCTGATCTACCTCAAGATGGTTAGGTAGATACTAACTTGCCCCTTAGTATCCCAAGACATATAGGTTAGATAGATTAGCCATGGGGAATGTGTGCTGTTACAGGGAAAGGACAGAGGAAGAGGGCCTGGGTAAGATATTCTGTCAGACAGTCAGTGCAGACTTGATAGGCCAAATGGCCTCTTCTGCACTGTATTGATTTAATGATTCTATAACTTTATGATTCTGTGACAACCCAAAAATGAAGCTACTGAACATAAAATTGAGGCTTTATAATGGAATGATGCTTATCCTGAGAGCCCAGACTGAGTTGAGCATCTGATGCAATGAGGAGAGAGATTTGCAATTCCAAACAAAATTCTCTTATCTTAGTGGAAACAAGTCAAATGCTTACACAGCTAGCCCTCCAGAACAAGTCTGTAATGTTTTGCACAGCACAAAGATATTTGTGAGTTCTGCATGCCTTCCTCATGAATATCATCTTAAAGTAAATAAGTGTGTGCAAATAACACAGCATCTTCCAAGCAGAGTTCCAGCTGTCCTCAAACTCTAGTTTGAAAAATAAAGGAGTGTGAAAAGATGGGAGTAAATAAGAAAATGAGAATCCTACAGGCTGGATCAGCAGCAGTGACAAATCCTGAAAAGCTGAGAGTGGGCATAGTTCCAAAGGACCTCAATAAAGCTTTGAAGAGATCTCGCTATTCAATGCCAACTATTAAAGAAATTCTGTCTTAATTTGCTGAGGCAAAGGTCTTAACTACTCTAAATGTAAAAGATGAATACAGGCAAATGGAGTTGGATGTAAGTAGCAGTTTCCTGACCAAGTTCTGGATGCCATTAAGGAGTACAGATGGTTGTGCATGCTGTTTGACATTTCTATTGCTCTGGAAGTATATCAACACCAACAACATGAAACAGTCAATGATCTTTCAGGAGTGGAAGCAATTGTAGATGAACTGCTAGTCTATACATGTAGAGATAGGATGGAAGAAGCTATCACAGATCATGATCAGCATCTAGTGACTCTGTTATCAACAGCTCACCAGATGATACAAAAGCTGAAGAAAAAGAAACCCCTGCAACTAAGATGACTGAAGTCAAGTATGTAGATCATGCACTAACAATAAAATGAGTTTGCCCTGATCCTGATCAGGTGAGAGCAGTAGCAGAGTTACAGCAACCAACAGATGTGAAGACAGTGCAATGCCTTTTGGATTTGTGAACTGCCTTGCTAGGTTCTTATCCAATTTCTCATCAGAGTGTGGACCTCTACACAAACCCCCTGCAAAGGATGTTCAGTGGTATTAGGGCACAGAATAAGCAGCAGCTTTCACCTGTATTAAACAATGAGTGGCAGCAATGCCAGTGATGAGGTACAACAATGTTGACAATGAAATCATCCTGCAATGTGATGCCAACAAGACAGGACTTGGAGTAACCCTCAGGAGAGGGAAAGTGACATACAGATTTAACCATAAGCAACTTCAAAGTATCTTTCTCAAACCACTTCTACTGACTCTAAAGTATCTGCAATGGGTGTTATTTTGTTGGCAGAGATGTCATTTGGAAGTGAAATATAAGAAGGGAAGCAGATGTATATTGTTGATTTACTATCAACAGCTCCACACCTTTTGAAAAAAATTGATGATGCTATTACAATGTGAAATCTTCCAGATCCACTCAGAAGCAGCAGCATGACATATTCTGGAAGGCATCAACCCAACAAAGACAAATATGAAAAACAAGGATCTTGCTCAGGTCAAGCAAAAGACACAATGTGATGTAACTCTCCAAAGGTCTGCAGGAGAGGGTGATGCAAGACCACATGTGCTGTTATAAGAGAGCAATGGGAATACAGGGGTGAAGTTAAGGCATCTTACACAAAACAAATACAGTCATCATTCCTTAAGGAAATGAGGAAAGAGATGTTGAAACACATCCAAGCAAGCCATCAAGGAATCAGATCTAGACTGAAGTAAGCAAAATAAGTGCTTACTGGGCAAACATGAACAATGAGATTAAGGATTAAGGATTAGCAGCCAATGCAGTGCTTGTAACAAACATCAAGCTCAATAAGCTAAAGAGTTGCTCATGATATCCTGGACAGACCACGGATGGAGCTTGCAATAAATCTCTTCACTTTCTTTGGAACCAAATATCTCATCACTATCAACAACTATTCAGACCACTGGGAATGAGGAAAGCTGAGGTCAATTACCACCAGTGAGATCTTAGAATGCTCAAAAACACATTCCAGTCGCTTTGGTTTTTGACTTTGTCATGAGTGACAATGGTACTCAGTTCATGAGTGAAGAATTCACGCACTTTGTAAATGTTTGGGAAATTCAGCACCACTCATCATCTCCACACCAACCCCTGTCAATTGCAAAGGCTGATGAAGCAGTGAAATTGTCAAAGGTATTGCCAAAGAATTGAGTTGATCCAGCATTAACGTGTACAAACTCATTCTACAATGGAGAAACACATTTCTTCAAGGCACGAATGATAGTCCAGTTCAGCAACTAATGTCATGCCACACCCAAACTACTCTTCCAATTGTTTAAAAGAAAACTACTCAAGTTCAAAGTTATAACAAGAGTCAGTGGCAAAATCAAAGCAAAATTACAGAAAGCTAATTTTCACTATGATAAAGCTGCTAAATAGCTTGAGAATCCAAGAGCCAGAGTGTAAATATTCAATGATTTCAACAAAAGTCAGCTCACTTGGCAAGTTGGGATCCATATAGAGAGGCTGTCACTCGATTGTACACAGTGAACGTGATGATCAGATCTGTCACTGTAATCCCAGACGTGTACATGGAGCTGAAGGAGCTGCTTCTTCACAGTAGCTGATGAAGAAGCAGTGAGTTCACCAAACACACAGGAACTGAACACCTATCAGTCCCAGCGATCAACTGTTCCTCAGCAGAGGGAATGGGTCAGCAGCAACACAACCACAGCAGGAATACTCGTCATGGCAGTGAAATTCCCCAGAGAGGCAACACTACTCCAGCAATGAGCATACACCAGACAAACGACCAAAAAAAAACTGCACCCACACAACTGGAAGATCAGCCTAAGCTAAAGATTGTAAATGTGTAGGAACAAATAAAGATAGGTCAACCTAAAGCGGCCAATCCATGCATCATGATGTTTAATGTAGACCATTGCTGGAATTTTACCGCCTCGCATGCCCTGGCGAAGCTCGCAGAACAACATTCTCCATTGACCTCAGGCAGGATCTTATGAACCTCGGGCAGGCGAGGCGGTAAAATTCTGGCAGATACACGTGCCTGACTTGCAAACGATAGTGTACGCAAGCTGTTTATTTCTTTTTGTGGAAAGGGGACATTTGGAAGAGCACCTTTGTACAATGGGCCTTGGTGAAGTCTTACCATAGTTTGTGACCTCGAAAGCCATTCTTGGTGTATAAAGACTTCAAAGGAGGAGCCATTTCACCCACCACTTGGAACATGGTAAGTGGGGTAAGAAATAACAGGGATCAGTCAGGCAGGGCTGGATGACCAAGATGCAGAGTGGTTCATGGTCAACAGTTATTGCCATTGTGGAGGGTTTGACCATTGCTACTGGGAACTCCTTTTGGGTCAAATAGTGAGTGATTTTACCCCCACATGGTAACATCACAAAATGACCCCCCCCCTTCCACCCACTGGCAAAATAACCCTGGAGATGTGAAATATCTCTTAATTGGTCACTTATCTTTCCTATCACTGGGAAAATGGCAAAGTGGCCGGAAGATGTTCAGCCATGCCAACTGATACACTCCTGAGCCATGTTTAAACCCCTTTTTTGTCTCTCAGCTCATCCTCAAATGGCTGATAAAATTCAACCAATAATGTGAAAACATTTCTCCTCCCTCTTTTTTTGTCCTTTAGATGAAGGACTTTATCTTCCAGTTCCAAATCATCAACCTGTGGAAATAATTTTAAGCTATTTCCTTTGTTAAAATTCCACATAACTTTGTACAGATGGAACTTGTTTTTTGAACCTGTTCAAAATATTTATAGTTTTTCTTGTATATTCTGAAAAGGATTGAGATTGTTGTGGGTCTTAAAAGGGGCTGTTCACATTCATGACGTATAGATACACCTGGGAGGCAAGGCTGTTACTAACCTCCACTTTTTATTTAACATTATACTAACTATGTATATTATATAAAGCTTCTTCCACGTTCAGTTGACGTGATCTTACATCACTGATCATGTAGAATATATATTTACATATTCAATATTACCCATTATATACCGATTCCTATAAATATATTATCCTATATTTTCCCCTAAAGTTTGTCTTCAGCACCAGGTTGCAGAGATAAATGTTGAGGCTTCACCAATCTCCCCAGACTTATTCTCAGCTGCGGCTGTATAGGAATCAAGTTCTCTATCTTCCTCTCAAATTCTGTAGAGTAGTATGTGAATCATCAGAATCTATTGGTTATCTATCCAGGTTGTTTCCCTGATCAAATGGATAGTTAGTCCATTCCATTGATGGTTCTCTTCCCCTGGTTATATGTATACTGCTGTCTATCATCACTATCTCATTCTCAGTCTTCACAAGACAAGATCTCCAACTTTGTGTTTTGTCACATGGCCTTCTCAATTCTGCTCTCTAATCCAAATTGATTCATTTGATTGGAATTTAGATAAATCATGCATTCTGTGGAATTGATTGTAATTTTTTGTTTGATTGGCATGATATTCATCCTCCTTCTCCCCTGCTCTCTTTACACCTGCTATTTTGAGACATTGCATCAGTTATGTCAAAGAATAGGATGTTGCGTGCACCTTCCCATCAGGAATCTGATGGTGTCAAGCAATCCTGAAGCCTTATGGAATGGTAACTCAGTGGTGCTAAGTTGATATCATCGATCTTTTTGAACAAGGATTTCATCATTGGTAAGCCTCTTTCAGCAACCCCCACCCTCATTTGCCTGTGGGCACCTGCTTGGGCTCACTGTGCAGACAAATCCATAGTCTGCCATCAATTTCTCAAATCATTTGTTTGCCAAATGTGGGCCATTGTCTGAAATGACAAGAGCAGGAATGCCATATGTAGCAAAAGATTCTTCTGGTAAATTAATAACATCATGTGTAGTTGAAGACTTTTAAGCTCCGTTCATCTGGAGTAATAGTCAACGACTGTATGAGTGTCTTTCCCTTCAGCTCGAAAAGAAACATTCTGAGATATCCCATGGTCTGCCTGGAAATTAATATACCATCAATGGTTATTTTTGCTCTTGGCAATGGATTGTACTGTGATATAACTTAAAATTATTTTGTCTAATGACTTTGAGATCCCTAGACACTGGATTATCTTCCGAACACTGATACAATACCTCGTAGTGCCTGGGTGTCTCTGATGTATTCTTTGAAGAACTTGAGACTGAGGACTCTCGGTATGACCAAACACTGCTCAAACTTTTATTTCAGGATTAGAGTGTTGGGAACAGATCCTGGCCATCCATTTGTGTAGTATTTTTTAATTTTAGTACATTCTTTGCTTGCTGTTTGTTTTTGCTCAGATTCCATTCAGCTTCTGTGCTGCTGCCGATAGGAATGTTGTCATTAATGAATCTATGTTCTCAATGAAGTTTACATCGTCCTATTTAGGTTTTTCAACGTAAATGGGCGACAATGCATTTTATGTTTGTTGTTTGTCTTGGACATGTTTGTCTATTGATTACTTGCTTAATACAAGCTATTCTTCTACGTAATAGTTTTGTGATCTCTTCAGCTGCTGTTTGTAGGAAATCTTCTGCCTGGTTTTCTCTATGTTGTTACATAGTTCGATTAGGTTTTGGTTCTCTTGCTTGTCTCCTGAATTCTGTTGACTTTTCTGGGCTGCCTAATTCATCATCTTTACATACAAGTGCAAACATTTGGATTTAACAATGAATATTCTGAGTTGCTGATCACATACAGAATTTTTGTGATTGCTTTTCCTTTGTACTGGAGTTTAGCAGTCAACTGCCCCTTCATACTCTGCCAAATGCCTCCTGTGCCTTAGAGTTTTGTGCTTTCGCTACTGTTCTGTCCATAAATAAACTGAAACTAGTGCTCTGGTGTCTAATTTAAAATTTGTATTGCAGCTGTTGAGTATAATGTCTGTGCTCCAATAGTTCCTATCTGATCTCATAATTTCTCTTAAGAATGGCACTTCATTATTTCATTTTTGACCTAGTCAAATGTAGGTGATTTTAATTGTTTCTCTTTTAATTTTTGTGATAGGAGCATTTTTCTGTGGTATAGCATTTTAAAACAGCCTCTCTTCTCACAGTTGCACAATTTTGGTGGGACACTTTTGGTGCCCATGCAATCTTTTCCCATCACAGTGAGAATATTGAATAATGCTCTCTACCATATGCTCTTTTCTGATTTTGGATTTAGTGTGCTGCTCCTTCTCTGTCCTCCAAATTGCACTGTGTCAGCTGTTTTTTTCCCCAGGATTTCTCTCGTGTCAAATAAAAATCTCGCTGTGCTTTCTCACCTCTGCACAGTTTTCAATAGGATCAAATCATTATTTGACTTCGAAAAGCTGATATCTTCTCTTCTAAGATTGCTATGACAATGGGATACTGAATTAATCTGTCTTTCAGGGCTTCGCTAGCATGTTTGATGGCAGACGTGGTGGAAGGATATGGTGGGAGGGCCAGAAATCAGTTGCATGCTGACATGAATTTACTGCAGAATCTTCCACTGGTGCCCACTATGATGGGCATCTGCAGAATCTACCTAAAATCCACCTTGTCCCTCTTTCTATCTATGTTGTTGATACCCTGTATGGATAATGATCACCTGCTATCAAACCTTCCCCCCACCTTCATCATCCCACTGCCGTCAAAGTGCTCTGCAGGTATTCAGTGCCATTACAGTTTAAATTTATTTATTTGTGTCACAAGTAGGTTTACATTAACAATGCAATGAAGTTAGAGTGAAAATCCCCTAGTCGCCACACTCTGGTGCCTATTTGGGTATACTGAAGGAGAATAAGCATGGCCAATGCACCTAACTAGCACGTCTTTTGTACTGAGAGGGGAAACCGGAGGAAACCCACACAGACTCAGGGAGGACGTGTAGACTCCACACAGTGACCAAAGCTGGGAATCGAATCCAAGAACCTGGCACTGAGAGGTAGCAGTGCTAACCACTGTGCCAAACGAATGGCACCAGACAGGCAAGATTTACCATCCTTGATTCATATACGTGATCACAAAAACACCTGTCTGCTCCCCTATTCATAAAATTCTTATCACGATTACTTTTTAATCCTCCTTCCTACCCCTTTGTACAGCTAAGCCAGCCATGGTGCTACAGATCTAGCTATGCACTCCCCAGAGAAACCCTCACTTGTACCAATCTTATAGAATTTTGATAAATGATATGAAAAACCTACAGTTGGTACACCTCAATGCACATTCTAATAACTCGTTTACTTACTGGCATTCAGCTATCTGACTCAAATTGTGAATGTGGTTAACAATTTTATATTGAAGCACGGAAAGAAGTGGTTTCAGTAAAGTTATTGGCTGGCCTTTCATCTGTGTCCTTTTTTTCAGGACTAGCAAATAGCAACTTTGAGGTTTTGCTATTATTAAATCAAAACTTTTGCAAGGCAGAAATAAGTTATTTAAAGTTATCATCTCTGAATAACAAAGCAAACATTCCACGGGCTTTTTTTTAAGTAGTGAACGTTTCAGTAATTGTCAGACTAAGTCCTCAAGCATTATCTTAGGCAAATTCAGTAGATCAAGAGAAAACCTTTAACTGTTTTAATGATGGCAAATGATTAAATGCTTTAATGATATATTCTTAGTGCAAGTCAAACACTCCATGCATGGAATCAATAGAAACATCAGCAGGAGCCCAATAAAAACATCATGAAGTGGGTATAATACAAAGTATAACTCAATATCAGCAGGATATCTGGTAAAAAAAATAATCCACATGGATAGAAATAACTCTGAAATTTATTTTTCTCATTTGAAAACATAAAAAAATCTTGTCCCAATATTTATAGAGCCTGCAGAAAATGGGTTCCACTTAAACTAACATTTTCAACATTACTAATAACAGTTACTTCCTTGACATCAATGATTGTTATTTGTTTAGAAGACCAGTGTCTGTTTTGTAACTGCCCATAAGCTCAGTGACTGCATTAGAATGCAATGTTCAAGACTCTGCTTGTCGCAGTTATTTTGAAAAGTTTAAGGTTTTGCATTGTCCAGTCTCAACTTAGGGGAAGAGCTTGATTTTTGTAAGTGATTGCAGTGTTAAATAAAGTTACATGGTATTGTTAAGAACTGGTGGCCAAAGCCAAGCAGGTGATTTCGGGGAAGAGAAATTTCTCATTAAAACATCGGGAGCGATTCTCCCATCCTGACATGCAACTTTTCTGGCAGGTCGGGGTGGGAGATACGTGGCTGACCTTGTTTCGGAATTTGTGCATGTCCTGGGAACATATGTACATCTCCCAGAGCCAGAGAACAGTCACAGGCCAGGCCATGCTGGAAGCTGACAGGAAGCCAGGTATATAATTTGAATTTTTTTTAAATATGCAATTCACAGAGTGGGGAGATTCGAGTGAGAAGTTGAACTGACAAAACAGTTGTGATCTTGAACAATGAAGAGTGCACCATTATTTACATCAGCAGCCTGCCTCTCCCATGCAAGAGTGATCCTTACCCTTCAAAGAGTGGTAAGAATAGGGAACTCATTACCACAGGGAATAATGTTGATCCTCTGTTAGACAACTTGTGCCTGTGTGCCATAAGAGATCGTTATTTACAACTGATATCGATTTAGCTGAAAGCCACTAAAGTCATATTTTTTAACCTTGGTTTAAAATTAGAAAGTTTGGGTGTTCATTGCATATTTTACAGGGACTAAATTGTACTGCAATTGCTGTCTAGACATGAAACATCTGCCAATGCCGATCTTTATTTAAGCAACACTAAAATTTCCATATGGTATGATATTTACAGACTGATTTTACTGACTAACAGTCTTCAGAAAATTTTATGAGAGCTAAATTAACTGAACATCTGTGTATGATGAGAGTACCAAACAATGTTCTGCGGACACTGAAAATAACATAAGCTTGACCATTTTTCGTAACTGTAGTTATGAATGCTGTGTTTTATAATTTTAGAGAAGCTTAATATCACCTTCATGACCAGATCAAACTCTAAGATATGAGTATGGCTGTGCCTACTATACTCATTTTAATCAGTAAATCTTGGATTACTCATCATGAAAACTTGCTAGGATATCAGGAAAGATGCATAATTACTTTTCTTCGAGTGTTGCAGGTTTACACTCCCCACCTTCTATCAAGGCAGAATATAGTGACAATTGGAAAAGATTGCACAAATTCACCTATGGTCAGGGTTAACTTTTAGTGCTGAAATCTGTGAGTTACGTGGCATAGTAGGAGAACATTTAGCTCAATGAGTTCATGATAGTTCTCCACGTAGCAATCCCCTCACACCCATTCCCCCACTCCATTCCTGTAGCTCTGAGGTTTGCTTCTCTCACATGCCTCTCCAATTTCAATTTGAAATTTTGTTGCTTCCTCCACTCTCGTGGGCAGAAGGCTCCAGGTCATTGCCACTTGCTGCATCAAAATGTTCTTTGTGCACCCTCTTGCACAAAAATTTAAAGCTGTATAAGCTGTATCTCTTGGTTCTTGTATCATCAGCTAATGAGAACAACTTATCTAAACTTGCCATAACCTATTACACCTGCAACAGACCTCTCCTCAATCTCCTTTGCCCCAGTTAGAGCTAACTAAATTTGTAGCTAATTTCCTTCATCCCTGAAACCATTCAGATAATCGCTTTGGCAACTTTTCCAGGACACTCACATTCATTCTAAAACATGGTGGCTAGAACTAGACAGAGTATGCTAGTCAATTACATATAGAAATGGTGGTTCTAGCATTAATCCTTTGGGAACATCACTTTCTACCATCTCTCAGTTTGAAAAACAACCATTTACCATCATTTTCGGACCTTCAGCTATTTTTTAAAATCCAAACTGACCCTCTGATTCTACAGCCCATTAATTTTATTGATCCAAACTGACCCTCTGATTGTATAGCCATTAATTTTATTAATCCAAACTGACCCTATGATTCTATAGCCATTAATTTTATTAACCCCACCACTGGAAAACCCATGTTGGGGGTATGCTACCAGCAGAATCGAAGATGTGTCTCAGAGTGATACTTAAGAAGAGTGGCAGTGCAACCAACCATTCTTTACTGTCTAACAACGGCCCTTAACTTAGAATAATTTATGTCAGCAATGGAAGAATCGATTGTGTACTTGTATGACCGAAATTAACTTCAGATAAGAAATCTTACTCCAAGAACCAAGGAAAAACAAGACAGTCTGGAAACAAATAGAACAGATTACGTGTGTGTGGGCTTTCCTCTCTCTACCTCTCTCCACCTATTTTTACAAGCTCAAACCCTGCCTGTTATTAGGGTTAGGGTTGCAGGCAGGGATTTTAAAAGAATTCAGTTCAGCAGCTGCTGTCTCTGAAAGAATAGATAATGCCTTCACCTACATCTTTAAACCATGTTGATACCAAAACCAGAAAGACACCAAGCTCATCCTAGACCTATCAAAGTCATCAATCTACGTAAGCAGTCCCGGTTGTGTGCCTGTGCATGCGTGCGTTTTACAATAAATATCACTGTTTTATTTTTAGAAAAACTCAAAAACGTGTCCATTTGTGTCTTTGACAGTCACAGTACACAAATAATTGAACACTCACTGCATTAACAGCATATTCTTTCAAACGCAAAACCTGCTGTGGCCAAATCAGGGGTGGCAGAAAAATCAAGCATTTCACCACCCCTGACCTGATCATAACAATGGCCATGTTACCCAGCTGCTGGGGTTTTACAAAACCTTGGAACGGTGTACCCACTGAAACTGTAGTTTCTAAAGCTTTTGACATCATTTAGTTGATAATATGCTACTCATGATTAATCCTATAGGGCACAACAAACTAAAGTAGCTTAAACTTTATATAAAGATGTTCATAAAGTTGATGGCTTTACATAAACCTTTAACTACATCATAGCAATTATATAAGATTATTTTGCAAATTACAACTGTACCAGTGGAGCTGCCCATTCTAATCCCATTTCCATACTCTTCATATATATCTACTTATCAATGATAAAAATGAGAAAACTTAAAGCTATCTTCTAAAATGCTTTTGAGATTTTTATTGGAATGATACACTTTCTGACACCCATTATTTAGTCACTGATATTGCTAATTAGAGTTGTCAACTTGTATTCGATAACAGGGCAGTATGGTGGCACAGTGGTTAGCGCTGCTGCCTCACAGTGCCAAGGGTCCAGATTCGATTTTTGGCTTGGGTCACTGTCTGTTTGGAGTTTACACATTCTCCATGTCGGCATGGGTTTCCTCTGGATGGTCTGGTTTCCTCCCACAATCAAAGATGTGTGGGTTAGGTGGACTGGCCATGTTAAATTGCCCCTTAGTGTCGCGGGAGTATGGGTAAATGCATGGAGTTATGGGGATGGGGCCTGGGTGGGATTGTGGTTAGTGCAAACATGATAGGTTGAATGGCCTCCTTCTGCACTGTAGAAATGTGATGATGTTATGAACATTGTGTTTTTGTTTGATTGAAAAGAGGGCTTCTTTTCCTCATAAGTAATCAAATTCTTCAAGATATATCATGAAACACCATAAAGAAGTTGCAATTTCTTTGGATAACATACCTGTCCTATAACCGGTGCTGTTCAGATACACAGCAAATGTCCGCTGCTCATGTGTGGCCTGCCAGGAGGAAGATGAGCAGTTCTCATTGTTTGTGTAGGTATTGTGGTTGTGGACATATTTCCCTGTCAACATGGAAGATCTTGAAGGGCAGCACATGGGTGTTGTCACAAACGCATTTGTGAAGTGGGCCCCTCCTTGTTCCATGATTTTCCTAGTCTTGTTCATCACTTCCAAAGATCCTAAAAATATAAAAGATTGATATCACAATTGTGGAATTAATGTTTGCAACATTATCAACAAAAACTAAGCTTGGTTTTTTCTGTGAAGAAAAAAACTCCTGGTTGTGTGATTTTGCCTTGGAGTAATAATGTAAAACATTCAGAGGGTTCATAGCGGGCAGCTGACTCATTATCTTCTATTTTACATTCTCACCCAAAGTTAAAATTACCCCACTTTGTAACAGATTGTATTTATTTCGTATCTCTAAATAGCACTTCCATAGAATTTGCCATTATCAAGGAAGCAATTATGAGCTGCCTTGGGCTATAATCATATCCACAACTCTACCTCCAATACTAAATGTAACTTCAGAGTCTACAGATCACTAGACCAAAACCAGACTTGCAGTTTTTTTCCAGACACAGATAAGTACCACTGCTGTCTAATCTGTCCTGTCCATATTTCCCTTTATGTTCTTAACTTTTTCAGTAACTACATTTTCTTGATTGCAGAGTTTTGTTTTGCTATTCCTGGATAAGATTGTCTCAACATCAACCAGACTATCCAGACGCAGGCCTGGCTGAACCATTTCTTATCTATCTGTCCTCTTGAAGTCTAGGAATGGCCAGTCAAACCTCTGTCTAAATCTCGAACCCAGTATTTCCTTCACCTACTCCCAATTCCAAAAATCCTCAGACCCATCCATTCAGCCTGTTTCTTGATCATCATCCACTTGCTTAAGTCCATAGGATATAGCAGCAGAATTAGACCACTCAGCCAATTGATTGGCAAAGCAGACTCAATCATAGTTGATATTTTTCTCATCCCCATTCTCCTGTCTTTCCCCACAACCCCTGATCCCCTTATTAATCAAGAACATTTCTATCCCTGTCTTAAAGACGTTCAATGTCTTGGCCTCCACAGCCTTCTATCGCAAAGAGTTCGACAGATTAACCATTCTCTGGCTGAAGAAATTCCTCATCTCTGCTTAGTGACTTTATCGCTGGTCCATTCCAACTGCTCTGCAATTTAATAATACTGTTTATTGGAGCATTTATTTATTCCTACATATTATGAATATATGTCAAGTGGAATTTTTATTGAAATCTACTGTCAGTATTGAGTAAGAATACTAAATGATGGTAGTATTGAAATTAAGAGGTATGGAATCTGAAAAATTTCTAACTGCCACTGGATCCACATTTTTTTAAAATCAATTTTTATTTTTTAAATTTGTGCCTGCATCATCATCATTCTCTTTACTGCAACACACATTCCATCTCGACCCACTGCTTGCTTTATGCCATCTGCTCCCTCCCCACACTCTTTGATTTCATTCCACCGAAAGACTACATTTTGTCTTGATTATCTCAACTCAAGTGTAAATTCACAGTAGATTGTCAGATTATAAAGATACAGCCATGCCCACATTTGCTTTCACCTGTCACATTCACATCACACTTTTCTGATATATATATAATTAGTGAAACTAAGTCTAGGCAAATACATTACAATGATTGACATCAATGTAAATTTCTTTCCAAGACACTTTCCCAAGTTAAAGAATGGTAGACAAAAAAGAAGAATTCTTCCCAAGAGAAAATAATTTTTTTAGCACAGGAGTTAGAATATTTACAACTTAAAAAATACCCTTTGCATTAGATTTGGGGAAGATTAAAGGACATCAAACAATTCATCCTAGATCCTTAATTGCAGCTTGGAGAGGAATTCAATTGTGTGTCCTCAACCTGCATGGTCTCCTCCTAAAACAATTAAACTCTGATAGTTAGAGGCTATGTCTACTCAACAATGATTAGACTCATGTCCTTAAACAATGAAAGTTCACTTCAACAGCCTGACAATAAATTGTACAGTATGTGCTATAACCTAATGTCTGATTTTATGTCATAGTTGAGAAAAAGAGAACTACTCTGGAAAGCCTTTCCTTCATCAGAAAATAGAGTCTGACTGACCCCAAGAGTAAAATTGGGCATTAAGTTTAAAAAAGATATATGAGGCAAGTTTTTTTTTACACAGAGGGTGGCGAGTGCCTAAAACTCGCTGCAGTGGGAGATAGTGGAAGCAGATATGATAGTGACTTTTAAGGGGTGTCTTGACAAATACATGAATAGGATGGGAAGACAAGGATATGGTCCCAGGAAGGGTAGGGGTTTTAATTCAGTCGGGCAGGCTTGGAGGGACGAAGCGCCTGTTCCAGTGCTGTAATTTTCTTGGTTCTATGACTGCTAGGATTTTTCTGAAAAGAAATCCTCTAATAATTGATCCATAATTATACGTTGTGGCCTAAAGATTGCACAAAGTTGCACATAGCTACATTTCAGTAACCAAATAATACATACATTATTAGCGTATAATGCACTTATAATGCTTTCTTCTTGATAGAGTATTTCCTACTTATTGTAAGAAGTTAGCATATAACATATTATGAACATATATTCATGACTCAAATATTCACATATCACTGGATATCAAATGACAGACTTAATATTCATTTTAAAAAGATGAAATCCCAGTTAGAAAGGAAGAAAGGGAGACTTTTATTTAAAATGGCATCTCTTAAGTCTTTCAAAATTATCTCTCAGCACTTCACATTTTGTTAATCGTTTTGCGTGCAGGCATTATTGTTATGCAGTGAAATGTGACAGTCATTTTATGCAGTGCATTATCACTAAATGGCAATCAGATGAATAACTGATCCATGTGTTTTTTGATGTTGTTAATGTGGGCTAGGAACCCTGGAGACCTCATTCCTCTTCTCTGAATAGTGTCATGGGATTTTTTTAATGTCATCCTGTATCACCAGAATTGGTTTAATGTCTCAGCTGAAGTACTGTAGCTCTGACAATATAGCACCCCAACATTTCGATAATGGAGTTTTCAGCCTTGATTATGTGCTCAAGCCCTGGGGAACAGGTTATTTGTTTCAATCTTCACTGACAGAAAATACTGCTTTTCAAATGCTAAACGTTCAATTCGTGTAGCATAGAGCATATTATTGGCTTGAGAATGAGAATCATAGCAGAAAGGCCACAGCTCTTTCATACAAAAAAAAGACCCTAACCTAGCTCCAAATATTTGTCCAATTTATCACATTTAGTAATTGAAACAATGTTGAGGATTTCTGATTCAAATACCTGCTCTTGGGAGCAAATGGAGAGGAAATATTCTGGGCTTTTAAAAATTCACTAACAGACAACAGGCATACAGTCACCTTATGTACAGAAACTCATAGAAGTGGTTAAGATCCTCTTCTGCAACTGCTTGACAAAGGCTTGCTTCTCTGCCTAATCTTTGGCAATGCCCCTTTTCGGGGCAACGTTATGGTCGGTGCATTTAGTTGCAATCATCTTGAAAGAGAAACAAACATGGAGCCAAATCTCCAGTGGCCATTTTTACACAGGTAGAATTTGTACGCTCAACTCTCACCAGAGGGTGAGCACCTTGTTAACATTTTTAGACCTCAATATAAGTGGAATTCTATTGATCTTTCATGCAATAATTATTTCAAAAAATTGCATTGTAGCATAAAAACTTAAAACATGTATATTAACTAAAATTCAGTAAGTTTAATGTGTATTTATTAGTGTCTCAAGTAATGAAGCCACTGTGAAAATCCCCTAGTCGTCACACTCCGGTGCCTGTTCAGATACACTGAGGGAAAATTTAGCACGACCAATGCACGTAAGGAGCATGTCTTATGGACTGTGGGAGGAAACTGAATGTTGGGAGGAAAACCATGCAGACACAGGGAGAATGTGCAGACTCTGCACAGACAGTAACCCAAGCTGGGAATCAAACCCAGGTCCCTGGTGCTGCGAGACAGCAGCACTAACCATTGTGCCACTGTGCGGCCACTGTGTGACTCAAAGCACAGGTAGCATTCCATATTCCAGCTTTGTTGTACTGAATAAAAATCTTTGTCTCCAGAAATGTCAGGAGATGTCAGGGGTAAGTTTTTCACTCAGAAGGGTGGTGAGTAAGGGTTATAGATAGGCCTGGTAGGTTGGGATATGATTGGCACAACTTGTGGGCCAAAGGGCCTGTTGGTGCTGTAGTGTTCTATGTTAAATGTCATTCTTTTGCTTTCATGTTTTCCACATGTGCATGCCCATGTGAATAGCTCTTGTTCCTTATTCACCAATCTTCAGATGCTAACCATGCCAGTACTCAAGTCACCTGACCTCCCGCTATAAAATAAGAATAGTTAAATTCAATGTTTTTCAGGGATCTCCCAGTGCAACATTGTGACAGCATCACAAGAATTTGAGGCTAATGTCTGGTATTTGGAGCCATAAATTTGTAAATTACTTACAGCACAGGAACAAGCCATTTGACCTAACAGGCCCTTGTCAGAGGTTATGATCCACGTGAGCCTTCCCCCAGCCTCCATCATCTCAATTTATAAACCTCTCTCGCTGTTGCCTTCTCCCTCCCGCACTTACCCTGCTTCCTCCGAAAGCATACTTTTTTGTCTCAACTTGTGGCTAACAAGTTCAATATTCCAACCAGTTTCAGGGTCAAGAGTTTTCTCCTGAATTCTCTACAGAATTTAATAAAAACTCTCTCATAGTCAAGGCCCCAATTTCTGATTCACAAATGAAGATCTCTATCAGCCTACCCCCCTCAGACTTTTATTCTCAGGAGAAAAAAGCTCCAGGCAACATAATCTTTCCTGAAAGTATAACATCTATTTGAGCTAAGTGCATAAATTGTGCATCTGGCTGCAATCATCTCTGAAAAGAGAAAAATATCTGGAGAGAAATTTTCTCAGACATCAGTGGAGTCTTTCTCTGCTGTATTGTCCGGGACTTGGGGAAAAAACACTTCAACGAGTGAGTCCCATGACTATCGTTGGTGGGCCTCTGATTCACTCCGAAAGCAACTTCATCAGCCAAGAGTCAGGGCATCATATCTAAAAGCTGCCCTAGGACAGAGAGAGCAAAGGAGTTTGCCCAGCAATACCTGGGGACAATGCCTGTGCAGTGACCCTTTCCCTATTGAACTTACCTGAGCTCCCTAGGGCATCCACTCACCAACTGTCCAACACAGCATCTCACTCAGGCCCTCCCCCCTGCCCTATTCCAATAACCCCTCACGTATTCATCCCGCTAATCTCCCTAATCCACACATGATTGGACACTAAGGGGCAATTTAGCATTCCCAATCCGCCTAACCTGCACATCTTTGGAATGTGGGGAAAAAACCAACACACTGGGATGAAACCCATGCAGACACGGGGAGAACTTGCAAACTCCAAAGGTTTAATCACTCAAGGACAAAATCGAACTCAGATTCCTGGCACTGTATGACAGCAGTGCTAACCACTATGCTACACCCACATGCACGTCTTGGAAAACCATTCGTGATTCAAGCCATTTTGCTGCCATGTTGATACAGATGAATTTTCTGATGAACAAGGGTGATTTAAGATGTAGGGCATGATAATTATGCTAATATATTTTCTGCTCCCATCACTGAACCTGACACAATTATGAGCAGGAAATCCCAGGCACAGAGTTGGATTCCCAATGCCTTGTGTCACACAGGCACAACTGCCCTTCATGTGCCTTATGCAGCCTCAGTAGGATTTGACTAATCATCTCCTACAGCATGGTGTCACAGTGGCTAGCACTGCTACCTCAGTATAGAGACCTGGGTTCGATTTTGGCCTTGGGTGACTGTCTTTATGGAGTTTGCACATTCTCCCCATATCTGTATGGGTTTCATCTGGATGCACTGGTTTTCTCTTACATTCCAAACGTGTGCAGGAGAATTGGATTGGCTATGCTAAGTTGTCCTTTAGTGTCCAATGTACGTTAGGAACATTAGTGGGGTGATTACGTGAGGTTATGCAATGTGAATAGGGCCTAGTTGAGATGCTCTTTCAGAAAGTTGGTGCAAACTTGATGGGCCTCCTTGCGTTCTTTAGGGATTCTATACAGCATCATTTCATCACTTGCCCATTGATACCTCCTTTGGAAAGGTTTATGAATAGTTAATAAATATTTTTGGATTAAGAAATACTGAACCATTTGTCCCAAAATGCAGCCACTCATTTTTATGTGACCTGTTCTTTATAAATTTTCACAATAATCCTTCAAGGGTGGCTCAGCTATGCTCCCTGTGCCTGAATAAAGATTGACTGACAATAAATCCCAATGATAGAAATGAGCTGAAGATCAAGGCCAGCTGTCTGTACTGCTTATATGACATACACATAACACATTTGCAATCCTGTCAACACTGTGACAAGACCACAAATACCCAGTGCACCAGATTCTCAGTAAAGGTCTGTTACTTTACAGAAAGCTCTCCCTCATGTATAATTTGTGTGAGGATGAGATCAAATTGATGGCATTTTCATTGCTCTGGGACTAACTGAATGAGTCTGGAGGAGGACCTATTATAGATTTAGTAATAAAATGTGGACGAGTTGGTTAATATTCTTGCAGTGTTTCAAAACCAGTGCAACAGCAATAAAATGCAGGGCCCATTTTTAACATTTAGTCAAAATATATTACGGTGATTGAAGAGATCTTCTTTCAGTGTGAGATGAGTTCAAGTCAGTTGAAACCATTAAAGCGAAATAAATGAACGTATTGCATTACACTGAAAAGGGCAGAATTTTGTTCTGATCTGAAGTGGTTATTTAAAATGGATATAAATGGATCTGTAGATTATATGTATTGTGCTGGTTATGCTGGAAGCAATGATTTGGCTTTCTCAACATATTAACTGATGTTTATTCAAAAATACTTGCTAACTGCTGATTTTAATACTAGGACTGACTAACTAGAGGTAAGTTTTCAGGATGGGGTTATGAAAGTGGGAAGTACAGTTAATAGTTACAGGGGAAGCAATGCCTGGCTGATTTTAATGGCTGGACCCCATTTACATGGAAATTGTTGGTCTTCTAACCTACTAGTTGGCCAACAGATAGGAGTGAGATTTCAGGCAACCACAGGCCATGGCTAGGGACCAGCATGAATAGTGCCCCATTACCAAGGTAGTATAATTGGTGAGTTTAGCATACAATCATAGTCAGGGTAGTGGGACAGAGCAGTTGGAGACCCAGGATGGGGGTTTCATTGTGGAGCTCATACGAAACATGTGCTCCTCTTGAGTCTTCTGAAATGTCTTCAGGTTCTCTCCCAGCTCATTGGCCTGGTGGGGAGTCTAACACTACTCACTTGGTCAGGTCTCAGATTCAGACAAGAGCTAGTCACAGTGATTTAATCAGAAGCTGATTTGTGTACATAATGAAAGACCTCAGCAGCTTCATGATAATGCCGTGTCACAGACAAGGCTGAAAGCAAACTGAAATCCCAATTCTCATTCCCTTTTTATCTAGTGCGCTTTTTGAAAAAGATGTGTACGCTGCTCAGCCCGAGAAGATGCGATCAATTAGAATAACCAGCAGCAATTTTTTTCTGGGTTTAACTAAAGAGGATTATTAATTTACATATTCAAGCAGAAAGTCTAAAACTACATCTCACACATGCATACACTTGAAAATTAACACAATTACAGAGGATGGTGCACTTTCACCAATTAAAAACAAAGGGACAGTTCATAGTTCACATGCCTGGCTCATCTGAGTAAAGCAGCATACATTGCAGGCTCAGTGAAAAAGGCATTTTCAGTCCTGAAGGCTTATCTAGATAGATTCAAATGACAGAAATTACACATCAGGATTACTGTAGGATCCCTTCAAAGCAATAGTTTGTTGAGCAGGTCACCAAGTGAGATATTTATACTTGTCTGACCAGGAGGTCAAGTGTCCATACTGTTGGACTTGAAAAGGAACAGTGTGGAAGACTTAAAGATGTAGCACTCTCTAGGTTTTAGAGGTGTAGATGTTAATGCTTTTTTTTTTTCTGTTGTTCCTGTTATTTCTTGCAATGCTATTTGCAAACTGATTGGTTTCTGCCTGATTTTTGGGGTAAAAATATTTGTTATCTCTGAATAGCTTTAGTCACATGATCAATATTTCTACTCTTCTTCCCCACCTGAATAATATTGAGTTAGAATATAGTGCAATGAAGTGGAGAATGAGTGGTGCCATTCACATTACTCCTGATGAATTGGTTCCTCTACAGCTCTCGTAGCTAAGTTAAGGATTCGGAGTCAGGAACTTTGAAGTACATTGATCTTAAGCTTCCAAAAGTCCACAAAAAAAAAAAAAAGTAGGTATGAATTCCAGATGGTTTCATTTTGGCATGTCCATTTAGGGGAGGCACTCCACCAATAGTCATACAACTAGAAACTTTCCAGAGAGTTAAAGTAGTCTGTGCTAAAACTGCAGACGCCATCTGACCCTAAGCAGCCACATTAATGTATTTAATATCTATTTTAAAAAAAGATCACTGCAAATATTCTATACTGAATATAGTGCATGATTAACGTTATGATTATGACATCATCGTAGGATCCCTAAAATCATAGAATTCCTACAATGCAGAATGAGAGCATTTGACCTATCGCGTATGCATCGATTCTCTGACAAAGCATCTCACCCAGGATCACCCTTTGTCCTATCATTGTAACCCCATACATTTACCTTCCCCCTCGCTCCCCCCCCCCCCCCCCCCCCAATCCCCCTAACCTACACATTTTGGGATATCAAGAGACAATTGGCCAATCCAGGCTAATCTGCTCACCTTTGGAATGTGGGAGGAAACCAGAGCATCCAGAAGAAACTCATGCAGAAATGGGGACAACATGCATGGTGGCACAGTAGTTAGCACTACTGCCTCAGTGCCAGGGACCCGGGTTCGATTCTTGGCTTGGGTCACTGTCTGTGTGGAGTTTGCATGTTCTCTCTATGTCTATGTGGGTTTCCTCTGGTTGCTTCAATTTCCTCCCACAGTCCAAAGATGTGCTGGTTAGGTGGATTGGCCATGTTAAATTGCCCTTTAGTGTCAGGGGGACTAGCTGCAGTAAATACATGGAGTTATAGTGATAGGGCTGGGATGGGATTGCGGTCGGTTCAGACTCGATGGAGCGAATGGCCTCCTTCTGCACCATAGGATTTTATGGATTCTATGGAACGTGCAAACTCTGCACTCACCCAAAGGGCAGAATTGAACCTGCGTCCCTGGTGTTGAGAGATAACAGTGTCAACCATCACGCCACTATGTCATCCCTTTACTGGGCATGACAGCTGCCTCCAATTTTGAATTGAAGTTGGCCGATCAGGGCTGATGCAAATAAGTCCCCAATTCCATTTTAACTAATCGCTAAACTCCATTTTTGCCAAATGAGTTAGAGTTAAAACTCTTCAGCTCTTTTTCAGATTTTCCCTTCCACTGCAGTGAACAGAACTTTGGTTGAGCACCAAATTCTCTGTCTTCACTGGCAGCAGCAATGGGGCGTGAACTGCTGGAGAATTCCAGCCAATGTATTTTTCTCCACTGTGCAGCTAGCCAGTCCCATTACTTCTCCCATTTGCGTGGGAGGGATGGGTGAGGAAGGGATGGAGAACAACAGCAGAGTGTCTCAGTTGTCAACATGGCCTCCATATGGTTAACAAGCCTTTGCTTGCTATGATTTCCTCCAGACCCATCTTTTGAATAGAAAGCTTTATTCTCTGCCAATCGGACTGAATAACCTGCTGTTCTAGAAAGGTTCCAGCTGCTGTGACATTACCTTGAGAGCTTGCTTTCTTTCTTAGTTGGCTGAAGTTAGCATTTTTTTTATTTGCACTTTCATCTTTGTTGTCTCTGAAATGTCACTAACTGCACAAAATTATTTCCAGAAAATTACAAAGAAAAGACAGTCAAATGTGATCACTCAGAAAAAGAGCTTTGCAGGTATGTTTTGAGAGAGCACCATTGAAATGATATTTAACAATGAATACTTGTGAGAATGGAAACAACTCGAAGGAGAAAGATAGACTTGGATTTACAAAGCACCTTTCATGACCTCAGGAACACCCAAAGCACTTTACAGCCACTGACATACTTTGAAATTGTAATTTCTGATTCCCTGTAGGAAGCCTGACAGCCAATTTGTGCACAATAAGATCCTCCAAATAGCCATGATGATAACAGCCAGATAAACTGTCGTGGTACTTGTTATTTGAGGGATAATTATTGGGCTGGATACTGGAGAGAACTTGTGCATTCTTCTATGCAATTAAATCTTATCCATCCATTTCACTCTTTAGCTGAGAGAACTCCCTTTCAAGAGTGCCATCCTGTCAGCTAACCTATCAGCTTAGATTTTGTGCTTAGGACTCTCTGGGACTTGTGCCCATAACCTTTAGGTACAGAGGCCAATGGCGCAACCAATTGAGCCACAGCTGACACAGATGCACAAAAATAGTTTCTAGCAACTTGTTAACCACTTCTGCAACTGCAGCTGAGAGTACACAGACTCCCTGATGTTAGGGTGAGGGATATAAATGGAACGTTTGCAAAGATTTTGGAGAGGGAAAAGGCTTATCAAATATAGGTTCTGCAAGACGTCTCTCTGCACTTTGGAATTTTCCATTTAGGAGACAGGATTTGTGGCAATTTTTCTTCAGATGGGGTTCTCACGCCTAACCTTCTGTTTAAGATCTTATTAATTATGCATGGAAAGATTGCTTGCTGAATCATATGGCAGGAAGGACACTGATCCATCTACCCACCATTACCTCATAGGAACAATATCCAGGACTGACAAATGGCAAGTGATATTTTCCCCACACAAGTGCCAAGCAATGATAATCTCCAACAAGAGATAACCTTCAACCTTATAACATTCATGTACAGTATCATCGCTGAATCCCTCACTACCAACAATCTTTGACCCATGCCATGTTAATTGGAGAAAGTACCTTCCAATGGTCATATGGTAGATACCCAATAGCTGTGTTTGGCTGCACCTTCCATTCTTACCTTTTCTCTCTGTTAATGCTCAGATTGATCCAAATTATTGTGACCTGAGTGAGTTCTGGTGTCTCATGTTAAAGTACTCCAAATGTTAATGGATCCAGTTGCACCTTTTCCAAATACTTGTCCAGACTTATGTCAGCTCAGAGTTCATTTCAGTGTTGTTACTTGAAACAGTGTGAGGGTTTTCCCTGTGCTGGTCCCCAAGTCCAGCTCTTAGCTCAGCCTACACTGCCTCAGATCCCTTCCAGTCAGATTCTTTTCCAGCTTCAATAGTAAATTGAATAATTTTGGGCATTCAAGATAGTGCTGCTGCGTTTTTATTTTGAAACCAGCTTTGACCCTCTCCTGGAGAGTATTCAGGTCCCTCTTACTGGCACCTCACGATGTGCAGGTAGAGTTCCTTCCAGTTATTCTCCAGCTTCCCAGAGTAAGCCTGGATTCTATTGTCCTTGTAGTGGGCATTCTGACCCTCCCAAATGAATGCATTACAATTGATGACCTATGCCCCATGTAGATCTCACCTCTCTCAGCTTGATTGTGTGTGCCTGGTCATAGATGTGTGGCCTTTCTCCACTCGGTATTACCTTTTCATATTTTACAGGCTGCAATTGCCTCCCCCAATCATGATTTCACCCCCCCCCCCACCCCAGTTTGAGATTATGATCATGCCAAACTGTGTGAGATCCCCATTAAGCATACAGACCTCATCCTCCACAGAATGGGAAGACAATGTGTGTGTGTCATGCAAAGCCCTGTAACATGGTTTGCAAAGCTCTAGGACTGTCTTAATGTTGCACCCTGACTAAGTGATCTACAGGGATTCGGGACTTCCTTTAATGCCTAAACTTGACCTCTTTGTCCCAGTTCATTTAGTTCTTTGATTTTTTCAGCATCAAGCATACCATTTCCCCTTCACAAGTCTCTGTTCAACTCATCGATCTTGAGCAAGCCTTCCCTCAAATGCTACACTTACTGACCTTACTTCCTGCTCCAGAGTCCGCACATAGCCCCTTCTATTCATGCAATCCAAATTTTTCTATCCCCCCTCTATGTCTTGCAGTATTCCACAAACAGCTCTAACTTCCCCAACCCCAATGCTCCCTCTGCCTGCCATTGTGCTCCCCCTGTCTCCAACCCCATAATATTCCCTTCAGCCTCATGTATCCATTATTCACCTCCCCGCATCTGCTCCACCCACTCTCTGCCCAACTCATCTGTCCTTGTTTTAGAGTGCAAACCAGCCCTGCTGGAGGCCTACAGCACACAATACTGTGATCTTGGATAGCCCTGCACCAACTGTAAGCAGACCAGCTCAACATTCGTGACCGGTCACTCACGGCCGATGCAGAAGCTCAGTGTGGGCTAATTTAGGCATTGCTGAGGGCGTGGAGCAGCACTGTTACAGGTTGGCTCCAAGTGTTGTATCCTTGAAGCCACAAATGAAGTGAGGGTTGATTGCTACAAATCTTTTATATTTTGTCGTAACTGAGACCAGTCTAATTTCTCTTGGTGTGGCAGCTCATTCAGAAGGACTACATGACTGGCTAAATTGCCTTTTTAATGAGTATTTATGATTGGCTGATAAGATTTATCTATTAAAAGCAACTAGAAATAAAGTGAGGCTACAACATTTGGCTGCTATAATGGTGCTGGTGTTATGGGAGCCAGCTGAATTGATAAATAATAGACAGGTCCACTATTGATCACCTCTGATGTGGCATCAGAGGGAGATGGGTTAGATGCAGAGAGAAGCTAAATTAATCATTGAGGGAAGAGGAACAAGAGCAGAAGGCTTTACCCAACTAGGGTCTTCATGGAACACTGTTCTAGCCTGCAAATAAGCCGGGAGCAATGTGTTCATCGACCACATTTCATCAAGGAGATGGTCACAGAAATAAGCCACTTCTTGGAATCATTCCTGCAGCCTCAAAGCAGGAAGAGTGCTGCTATGGGTCATTGAAATGATCATGAAAGAGGTGATATTCAAGCACGTTGTAGTTGTTGTATGTGACTGCATTCACTGGACACTTCTGGGAGAAGCAGATGGAACGAGCTTATTTGCCAGCTCAGTGGTCTTCCCGTGGTACAGCAGAGCCATTGATTGCATTTGCTCAGCCTTTTCCAAATTCCATACCTCACTGGGAATATGTACTGAAACTACAAGAATAACAGCCACTCAAGTATGTGCGAGTACAGCTAGAACAACACGCCGACAAATGCCTGTTATCCTAGGTTATTCATAATGTTTGTACCCTGTGCTAATCAGCCATTACAGCAATCTTTCAGTCACCATGTTGAAGCTGATGGTAACAACAGAGGAACAAGTGCTATGCATAATACGACCAACTGATTACTCCACTCTGCAATCCCAGATTAATACTCATGCAATGAAAGCCAGGTTGCGACTGGATGTGGCATTAATTAGACGATTAGTGATCAAAAGCAATTGTTCCACTGCCTGGATCACTTGTAGGGAGCAAGCCAGGTGCACATTCCAATTCATGGTAGTTTGCTGCACCGAAGGACAAAGAACAAAGAACAGCACAGCATAGGAACAGGCCCTTTGGTCCTCCAAGCCTGCGCTGATCTTGATGCCTGCCTAAACTAAAACTGTATGTAGTCACAGAGTCTGTGTCCTTCCATTCCCATCCTGTTCATGTATTCATCTAGTTGCCCCTTAAATGTTGTTATCGTAATTGCTCCCATCACTTCCCCAAGCAGTGCGTTCCAGATATTCACCACCCTCTGTGTAAAAACAAAATTGCCTCACACATCTCCTCTAATCTTTTCCCAAACACCTTAAATCTACGTCTCCTAATACTTGACTTTTCTATCCAGGGAAACAGCATCAGACTATCCACTCCGTCCATGCCATTCATCATCTTGTAAACCTTTATTAGGTCATCCCTCCATCTCCATCATTTCCTGGAAACAAATAGAGTTTACCCAACTTCTCCTTATAGCTAATACCTTCCAGACCAGGCAGGATCCTGGTAAACCTCTTCTGTATCCTCTCCAAAGTACCTAATCCTTCTGGTAGTATGAGAAGAATTTTACACAATATTCTAAAGGAGGCCTAACTAAGGTTCTGTGCAGTGCAGCATCCTTTGCAACCTGGCATAAGCGTACAGCCGTTGCCACCAGGGGTGACAACCATCTCAGGAGGACGAAGAGAATGAGGAATTGTGTGAAGAATGGACACGGTCACCAAGTTCCAAACTGAAAATTCGAGAGTATATTACTGGACTCCGTTCTCCTGAATAAACCCTCAGGTTTCCATTGATTAACATTTCCCCATCTTGCCATTCCTCTTACAGACCCTTCAAAATGTTGGCATTAGCTGTCATTGCCACCTTACCCAATGCCTTCTGGACAATTACCTGGAGATTTTTCCCGATCTCAAGAGAACACCACCTTTCCTTTCTGATCCACCCCAGCATGACATCCAATACCTGGGGGCACGCTTTCTTGTCTGTTGCACTATTTTGGGGCTTTCTTGAAAGTTTTTTCATTGTTGGAGAGTTGATGGCCTGGTGGTATTATCGCAAAACTAAAACTCAATTAATGCTCTGGGGACCTGGGTTCAAATCACGCCATGGCGGATCGTGGAATTCAAATTCAATAAATAAAATGTCTGGAATTAAGAATCTACTGATAGCAACAAAACTGTTGGTGATTGTCAGAAAAACCCATCTGGTTCAACCATGTCCTTTAGGGAAGGAAATTAGATGTTCTCACCCAGTCTATGATTCCAAACCCATAGCAACTGCCCTCCAATGGGCAATTAGGGATGGACAATAAATGCTGGCCAGCTAGTGACACTCATGTTCTACAAGTAGCCCATGTTGCAGTCGGAATGATCTCGCTTTCAAGAAATTTTGAAATTTATTTATTAGTCACAAGTAACGTTTATATTTACACTGCAATGAAGTTCCAGTGAAATTCCCCTAGTCGCCACAGTCCAGCATCTCAATTGGGTCAACGCACCTAACTAGCACAGGCTTTCAGAATGTGGGAGGAAACCGGAGCAGCCAAAGGAAACCCACACAGACGCAGGGAAAATGTGCAAGTGTCACATAGTGACCCAAGCCACATAGTGACTGAAACCTGAATCTCTGGCACTGAGAAGCAGCAGTGCTAACCACAGTGCTACTATGTCGTCCTGTACTGTGCGAGATGTGGTTTGGCCTTAAATAGTGCGTGAACTTGAGCACCCTGTGAAGGCAGCCACTCAGCGGTGCATTCAGAGATCAGCTACAAGCCACAATCAGGAAAATCATGTAGGCAGCATAAAGTTTGTATCATTTCAGACAGGCACTGGATAATCATGCGTCATGATCTGTAATGTCAAATTCAAAAGCTGTCCAATTTAATCCCTGATATTGTTTTCCTGCAAGTATTATGAGAGATTCTGATAAGATAAAGGAGGGAAATTATTTTCAATGTTCAAATAGAAGCATACATTTAAAATCATCACCAGAAGAATAACAGGTTATTTTCTTTTTGATGCAGGAAGATTGTTAAAACATGGAATTCCCTGGCAAAACATTGATGGCAATGGAACCCAAAATTAAATTACTTATAAAACTGAAGCGTATAAATTCTTAAAACAAATTAACAGAGGGAGGTAACAACATGGGGCTAAGTGGTTAACGTATTTGGCGAGCTGAGTTAATGTGATGGATAAAATGTTCTCCTACGTTGGGGAAGTATATGATTTTATTATTCCTATGTGGCCTCGAATAATAATATATTGCCTGCTGTTACTATAGTAACAAAGCAGCAAAGCAGTAATGTATTCTCTAAACACTCTAGCCATCATAAGCAAGGCTACTAGTTTGCACTTTCATGGTTAAAAATCCTGGTCTATTATCCAGGAATTCCAGAATATCTGTAATAAGAGAATTTGATTTATCTAGTTGGCATTAAACCATAGCTTGCTCATGGGTCTGCAAGTTGGCACAGGCCAAAACTCTGCCATGCTTACTGGGCACGTGAAGCATTGCTTGGCCCTGAGTTAGGTCTTGGACGCAGAAAAACGGGAATTGAGTTTATCACAGAATTCGAATCCTGAAACACCGTGGCAGTGTTTAATTGTGCTTACCGAGTTCCACGTCCTGGTCATCTGTGTAAATGAGGATGATGTTTGGCCTGATATTTCTGCGGTCTCGCTGAAATCGACCTTTCAGTCGCTGAGAAAGAACAGCTAACCCAGGGCTCACGAAAGCGACAACACCCAGCACAATCAATCCAAGGGTAAGTCTTGACTGTAACATTTCGTCTCACTCGAGGTCTCTGTCCTCCCAGGGAAGGTGAACAGCTCTTTGTTTACTTTCAGTTCTGCAATTTAAAAAGTAAACAGTAATGTGCATCTGATGAGATGTACAACACTTAGCCATTCCTCTTACCTCAAAGAGGAGGATACCAGCTCAATGCATTGAGGACAATAGTGTTTCCTTCTCTTAATTAACACTTGTTTTTAGATGAGCACAAATACGCAGAATATTCTTACATTCTTGGGATGGAAATTGAGCTGACCCGCCTGCAGTCACCAAAGAAACCAAAAGGAAGATCCCATTGGCTTTATCTCAATAATTTAGGTGACTTGAAAGTCAAACAGATTGCTGGTTTCAGCAGATAAATTTCAGGCTGTTACCTCATGGGGGTGTTCCAGAGAATCACTGCCAAAGAGAAATTGGGCAGAGAAAAGAGGACAACAGGAGCGTGGGGGGACGAGAAGGTGCGTGGAGGTGGTTGATTGTGAATTGGCAATGGATCGCGTGGTATGTAGCCAGGAGGAACACTCTTACATTTCCTAACTGCTTTCATTTTTTTTTAAGCTCAAACTTTAAGTTTATTTATTAGTTCCAAAAGTAGGCTTATATTAATGCTGTAATGAAGCTGCTGTGAAAACCTAATGCCTGAGGGAGAATTTAGCATGGTCAATGCACCTAATCAGTACGTCTTTTGAAGTATGGGAGGAAACTGGAGCACCCGGAGGAAACCCCGGCAAAAACAGGGGGATGAGAGGACTCCACACAGGCAGTCACCTAAGCCAGGAATCAAGCTCAAGTCCCTGGCACTATGAGGCAGCAATGCCAATCAATGTGCCATTCATTTATGGTGGTGACCTATTACTGGGCTAAACTGGAAAACTTAAGTGGAGAAGGAACAATTCTTTTCCATCAGGAGGTGGTCTGCAGGCATTAGATGCCTCATTATCTTATCAAAAGGCCCTAATGCCTTTTTTAGGTGGCTACCAGATGTCTGAAAATCACCCAAGCCCAATTTGGTGTTGGATAGTATGTAGGGCAAATTGGTCAGTTTTGAACCGACTTCCGATTGGAACGTAGGCTCAACAATGATTAATTTCTATCCCGTGAGACTGTAATGCTACAAGGCATTATACGTTAGTAATTGTAGCACATCACCACATCAAGTGAATCATAAGAGAGGAAATGGCAAAACCCATGTCAAAAACAAGCAATTAATACATGCATAATGGTGCATTTCAAATAATTATTGCAATATCTAATAAAGATTAAAATTACTACTTTGTATCAGTAAAAATAAGGAATGCAAGATTAATTAAATTATGGTACAATGGACAGCTAGGGGAATGCATTCTGTGAGTTGGCATGTTAGTGAATGTTTCGACAGGAGGGAATATGTGATGCTGGATAATCTTTGACCTGGTTATACACACAATTTGATGTTCATTATTCAACAGATGACATGCTGCTCTTTTCTCCCAAAACAATGTCAACTTGGACAGGCATCAAAGAGAGTTCAAACAATATCAGTGACTAGTGACTGTGTCCACAGCATTAGAATTTTATACAGAGCGCAGAGATGGCACATGAATTTAAAATCATGAATAACAATACGTGAACTCTATAATGCTGTGATAGCCAACTGTAACACAGGTATTTCTTTAAACAAGAGAATTTGGATGTTCAAGCGACGTACACAACGGCATAAAGAAAGACAGAAAATGTTGAAGAAAAATACTCAACAGGCCAGACTCAATGAAGAAACAGTTGGAGCTTTCAGATCAATGAACACTTGAAGAAGAGTCCATTGGTCTGGAACATTGGGCAGAATTTCTGACTCCCCTTATGGCAAGGTTGGTGAGAGAGGGTTCATTTAATTGGGTGGGAGGGTGATAATTGAGATTGTACTACCCCCTTGCCTCCACCCCAATTAAGTCTTGGGCAGGAAAGCCCAGCCACCAATTGGAGCCATTAACTGGTCAAGTAATGTTCACATAAGAGCCAGGTATTAACCCAGCAGTGGGTAGGAAGCTTATCAAGAAGCAAACCCTAGTTTTGGCAGGCGGGGGGAGGGCGCTTGTTCAAAAGGAGCTTGAGAGATCAGACATTGGGAAGGGAGACGTCCATTGACAGCCAGTTCTTCCCCATGCCCCAATCCTTTACCTCCCTGTGACCCCCTTCTCACCACCATTTACCTGTGTTTGTGTCCCTTCTTGATCAGTGCCCTCAGACTGACTGACATACCACAGCGGTCACTGCTTCTCTAGTGGTGCTTCTGAGTAAAGTTGCCAGTTTTCTGTCCCTTCAAGCTCCTTATCCAAGGGGAAATCCCATCACTGGCCTGTAAGATGCAAGATGTGATGGGCTTTCCTTAAAGGAGGCTAAAAGGCATTCTCACCAGCTCTGCTGCCAATGGCTGAAAAACACCATTGCTGGACAAAATGCCATTCTCCGCAGATGCTGCCTGACTTGCTGAGTATTTCCAAACTTTTCTGTTTTTATTTCAGATTTCAAATAGCCAAGTATTTTGCCCTCGTGTTAAACAGCACTGCTTTAAGATCTTTCTGCGCACACTGGGACTTGGGTATATTTTGTTATTATTTCCTTTGTCTGTTTTTCCATCCAAAAAAGTAGAAGAAAGAATGAGCAAGAATGAGAATTAGTACCTAGAATTCATAGAATCTATACAGTGCAGGAAATCATTCAGCCAATTGTGCCTGCACCAACAACAACCCAAGCCCTATTCCCATAATCCCACATACTTATCCTGCTAATCCCCTGATACTAGGGTCAATTTAGCATGACTATCTACCTAACTCGCACATCTTTAGACTCTGGGAGGAAACTGGAGCACCAAGAGGAAACTTACGCAGACACAGGAAGAACGAGATTCATGGAATCCCTACAATGTAGAAGTAAACCATTTGGCCCATTGAAATTGTACTGACTCTCCCACAGGGCATTCCACCCAGGCCCTCTGTTCCCCACATAGTTACCCCGTTAATCCCTCTAATCTATATATTTTGGGATACTAAGGTGCAGTTCACCATGGCTGAACAATCTAACCTGCACATCTTTGGACTGTGGGAGGAAACCTGAGCATCCAGAGGAAACCCATACAGAGATGGAATGAATGTGCAAACTCTATACAGACTGTCACCCAAGGTTAGAATTGAATCGGGCCCCTGGTGCTGTAATGCAACACCAAAATGAAGTGACCACATGTCTCCTGGAATTAAATTTCCCCAACACCATCAACCTTGAATGTTGTAGATCAACCTGCAGAAAGATCAATGGGTATCTTATTTTTAGTTCAAAGCTGAACTTGCAGTTGGACACCATAGGACATGAAGGTGCCATCAACCTCTTGCAAAGTTTTGGCAAAGTGTAGGTCAATTTTAGCTTTGTTGATGAGATTATATTTTCTGTTTTCTGAAAAATCTTTTTCGTAAAGGCTTGGATTTTGCAGTTGTAACAATAGCGAGACTCTCAACAATTGTTGTGGTGGAACCTCTGGCATTCGCAGATGCAACAATCCAGAAGTGCTCGATAATTTCCTGTTCCTCCATTGTGTGTGCTGCTGAACCCTTGTGGACGAAAATCTTACAAATCACTTGAATTGATGTGGAGATCCACTTTTTATGCTATCATCATCATAAAATACTCATGGAAAGTTCTGACTATGACTGTTTTTAATGGTTTACTATACTGTAATTATAGCTGACAACCTCTCTGGTTCTGAAAAAAATAATTGTACATTTGTCAAATGTCTCCATAATAATTAAATTTATGTGGCTTTTTTTTTATGTTTAGCTGGTGTTAGGATGAAATCCAGAGCACAGAGATTGCAGAACCTGTGTGGACAGCTTTCTCAGAGATTAATAACAAGCATTGTCAAAGTGCACTGCCCGCACCATCTGGTTCATTGTACATGTCAGGTATACAGCCCAAACTAATTACAAAATGAGCATATGAACTTATTCCACATTATTCCAGTTTCTCAGGTGTAGACTCTGAACTCAGGATCCATTTATGCTATAACCTTGTGTTGATTTAATATAAACCCGATCTATTGTAAATGGAGGGTTGCAGAGTGGAAAAATTATACATGTAATTCTATAAATAATGATATTTCTTATACATAATATTTGCATTTTCTGCATTACACCTTCCTTCCCATGGGGAAGCAGCCACACGTTCTCTTCTAAGAGCCCTACCAATGATTTCCCAAGTAACTACTAACTATGCAACAGCAAGTGGGAATTCATTTTCCTTCTTTTTTTTTCTGTAATAAATTGACTAATCGCAGGGAGTCAGCGCCTCAAAGATTACCTGCCGTGTTACACTAAATGTCACAGAATGTTACAGTAAAATACCTGTTCCCATCTACATCCTATACTCTCTTTAATTCACTAGTCCAGGCATTTTCACACCCACTTTATATACATGGACCTATCCAGATTACCTTACCAATTGCTGTTATGCTAAAGTCGCCATAGTCCCAGGTGACCATAGGCTGCTATCCTCTTTAAGGAGGGGACAACTGACTGGTGGGGTGATTTAACCTGAGGATCACCACACCTCAGGCAAAGGGCAAAGTTGAGGAGATGGGGTATTCATGAATCTCAGCCAGTACGGGAATTAAACAAATGCTGTTGGCTTTGCAGCATGAACCAGTCTTCCAGCCAACTAAGCCAACTGACAATGGTGTACATTCGTACTACCCATCCCAAATCCACCCTCCTCCTTTTGGTCATATAACAGGATTTTACATTGCTCAGGGTTTCTGATCCTCACTCCCAGTGAAAAAGTCAGTGCTGAGTCTTCCCCATTCTCTAGTGGGTCGCCCTGAGAATTTAATGCTCATCAGGCCAGTGATTGGCTCAGAATAAGGTTTCCATCCCATTTGTGGAGCAAACGCCCCCACTAAGAGCTGATTGCCATTCAGCTGGCCGTTAGCTCTTTGGTCTCATCAGTGCCCCCGGGAGCAACGGACACTGTTGAGGCCGCATCCAGCCTCCAATAGAGATATTTCCTGCAGCAGATGAGTAGACCAGTTGGGGAGGAAGGGTGTATTTTGGCAATGTCAGACGAGGAGGTGGAGTGTACAGGCTGAGGGGTGGGGGTGAGGTGAAATTTGGGAGGGGATGGAGGACACCTCCCCCCCACCCCCCGCCCAATCCCCCTCCTCATTCCTTCCACCCACCTTTATTGCTAATAGCCCAAGAAGTGAGGCTTAGACGGTTTCAAACCTGGCACTGGCCTTCACCCACTATGCAAAAATTGTGGTGGGTACAGAAAGAGACCCCTTTGCTGTCATTAATTTAGCTCTTAAAGGAGTCCCAACTGACACAAGGGCAGGTGGGATATCAAACTCTTGACCACTGTGCATAAAATTGTGATGGGACTGTAAGCTGCCAGAGAGGCACTGAGAATGGTGGCCATGGTATAATGTCCAAGTTTAATGCCCCATCCATCTGCTAACCTGTTCTTCAGAGAAAATATATGCATAAAGTGAACCCATTATAATATGAAGTTGCATACTCAATAAAATAGGAAAAAGACCAGCATAGATATATAGAGTGCCTATTACCCTTCTTCACTCCACAGCATTGAGTAACTTAAAGTGAGTCTTTATTCACAATGAGCACATCTAATGATACTTCAAATAAAATTTTATTATACTTGCCTACGGAATGTTTACAAAACAGTAGGTGTTACATCTGCAGTAACACAAAGTATGAATGAGTATTAAATTCTGACATTCAAGTTAATTTATATACTTTTGTTTTAATTGTGCTTACGTTTCTTGCTATCTTGTCCTCTATATAGTACATGTATACTGAGCTAATAACAGGTAATGACCTCTCTGAAAACTACAGACAGCATTAGTTGAAAGCTTTAATGATTTTCTGTTTTTCTCATTATCACTTCTTTTTCATTAATCTTTATAAGTACGATACAATAAACAGCTATCATGTAAAATTATTTACTTCAAGAGAGTGCAAGTATAAACCTCTAAGGTAACATGACTGATCAGTACCTTTCAGTGTCTCAGCAATGTCTTTTGTTAGCTCCAGTACATTGATGCAAACTGTATGAAGCTATTTTCTTGAACGTATTCATTATCACTACATCAACATCCAACTGGGGACAGAAACATAGTGACCCTTCCTCATTAAACATACTGGTAGACATTTCAAAGCATTATCTTCTTACCTCATCTGTTGAGTCCTTTCTACCGCTTCTATCTCTAGACCTCTCAGTGCAGCCTCTCGGTGCCTTTTCAGATGCTGTCAGTCAGTCACATGAGCTCGATATCCCTGGCCCTTGCAAATGTACTGACTTAATTTCGCTGTTTTAGCTCCTCTACATCCCGTTGCAGCAACTGAGACTGGAGGTCATGCTCTGCAATTTACCACCATGAGGCTGTTCTATCTTGCTGTTAAGCTGAGATTTATTTTGAATATATACACTGCACTAGGGATTTAAATGCTGAGTAACAATAAAACATCCTGTCATCTATATTAGACTAGTCTTTAATCCTCGGAGAGCAGTGAAGGCATTGGTGCAGCCTTTATGTGTATACAGCAGGTCAGTACTGTATTTCATTGGTCAAATACTTTCAACACCGCTTTTATGGGCAATTGTTTTTTCACAAAGCAGATCTTTTAATGTAAGCATTTCTTAATTTACAAAATAACAAAACATTATAAAAAATTTAAATTTTTTACAAATTTATGGCTGTAAACATTGAACCCCATCAAGATTCTGCAACTGATTGAATTTACATCTAACGATCCTTTGGGCAGGACGGTGGCACAGGGGTTAGCACTGCTGCCTCACAGCTCTAGGGACCTGGGTTCGATTCCTGGCTTGGGTCACTGTCTGTGTGGAGTCTGCATATTCTCCCCAGTGTTTGTGTGGGTTTCCTCTGGGTGCTTCAACTTCCTCCCACAAACCAAGAGGTGTGTGGGTTAGGTGCATTGGCTGTGCTAAATTGCTCCTTAGTGTCTTGGTATGCATACATTAGAGGAACTGGCAGAGTGAACGTGTGGGGTTACGGGGAGAGGGCCTGGGTGGGATTGCTGTCGGTGCAGACTCGATGGGTCAAATGGCCTCCTTCTGCACTGTGGGAATTCTATTAATCTATGAAATTCAGAGCTGTCCAGTTGTACTACTATTGCTCTCACATCAATAGTAACATTTAAAATGTTGCATTTTAAAAATCTCCACAATTGAAACCTAAATGAATGAAAATGTACACTTTATTTTCAGTGTCATACAGATTGACTAGAAGTAATTAACTATCAATACATTATGTAAAGGGTAATCATATTGTTAAAACAGTAATTACTCTGAATTGGGCAAGGGCTGCCTTCCTGTGGTTTAATCCATTACCTAGTATGCAAATATAGCAACTTTACGGCATCCATTCTTTTTTAATAATGAGGTAGGCAATAAATTGCTGTGATTGTAGAGTGGTGAAAGTAGCGGATTACAAACACAAGGACAGCATCTGATCTGAGCAATTACATTTCTAACAATGACCATTCAAGGTGCACAAGTCAAACAAAGGCACAGAAAAGAAATTGGGCATATAGGTTGTAATTTGCTTCGAAATAATAGTGAGGTTAATATCACTCATCATTACTTGTATGCAACTTCAGGTGATGAGTAAATGTGTGGTTAAACTCAAACATCCAAATATTTCTGCCCAAGTTGCATCCCTCTTGTCTGGCTCATATAAATTACAAGCAGGATTTGACCATTCAGCCCCTCAAGCCTGCTTCACCATACAATACAAAGTCTCACAACACCTGATGAAGGAGCTGCACTCTGAAAGCTCACGATTCCAAATAAACCTGATGGACTTTAACCTGGTATTATGAGAATTCTTACTGTGTCCACTCCAGTCCAACGCTGGCATCTCCACATTATGGTTACCTTTCAATAAGATCACGGCTGATCCAATTGTAACCTCAACTCCACATTCCCACCTACATCCAATAATCTTTCAGTTCCTGTTTATCAACAATCTATTTACCTCTGCCTTAAAAAAGACTCTACTTCTGGCACCATTTCAGGAAGAGAGTTTCAAAGACTCACGACCTTTTGGGAGGAAATAGTTCTCCTTGTCTGTATTAAATGAGCAATCCCTTATTTTTAAACACTGACCCCCCGTTTTAATATTCTACCACAAGAGGGAATATCATTTCTATATTCATGCTACCAAGATCCCTGAGGATCTTGTATGTTTCAATCAAGTCAGTTCTTACTCTTTTAAGCCTATCTATAAATTATATGCAGGATTAGGTCATTCAGCCCCTCAAACCTGCTTCACCATTCAATACAAAGTCTCCTGACAAAAGAACAGCGCTCCAAAAGCTCGTGATCCCAAATAATACTGTTGGGATTTTATCCTGGTGTTGTGAGATTTCTTATTCTGCCTGGCATGTCCAATCTTTCCTTATAAGATAACCCACCCATTCCAGTATTAGTCTAGTTGACCTCGTCTGAATTGCTCTTAACGCATTTGCACTCTTCTGTAAATAAGGAGATCAACACTGTGTACAGTTCTCCAGGTGTGGTTTGAACAATGCCCTGTACACCTCTAGAACTGAAGCATTACCTCCCTACTTTTGTATTTAATTTCTTTTGTTACATTCTATTAGCTTTCCTAATTATTTTATGTAACTATATACTAACCTTTTGAAACTCCAACAAATGGAGCGCTCTGCATTCTGGAGGTCTGCAATTTCTCACCATTTAAATAATCTGCTTTTATTTATTCTTGATGCCAAAGTTGACTATCATAGTTACTTCATCTGCCAAATCTTTGCCCACTCATTTCCTAAGGCACTTTCATGATTTATTTTCCTACCTATGTTGTGTAACCGTCAAATGAAGAGCCATGTGATCTGCTGTGATTTCTGCCTGACAATAAGCCTTTGTAGATTGGTTACTTTGGAGTGGGCAGAAGAGACTGTTGAAATGTATGTGCCATATCTCACAATGAAAACAAAGGCAACAGCAGCTAGCTAACTATGGGCAGAGTTTCAGTCTGAGTTTTTTGGTCATAGAGAGGTCTAAGGAATACGCTACTTTTCTGTGGGCTACCAGTCCACAGAATGCCAAAAACAACACAGTCTCTGCTTGAAGAGATGCAATTTGATGACTCCAGAATATTTATTCTGGTGTGGCTGGGGAGAGGAGTCACCTCAAGTAGATCTTACTGCTGGTAGTAGTCTGTTTGGGAATTCTCAGGAAATTGGGAAGCACCTTTTGGCAGTCACTTGACATTACGACATGGCTAAATGGTGAGAAGCAAATCTATAGGAAGCTGGGAGTGATGCTCGACCTTTACTATACTTTTTATACATCTATGGCTGTGCGACCAAATTCCCCTCCAACTTGATTTTCAAGTTTGCTCATGACATAGTGGGTCAGATCTCAAACAATGATGAGTGTGTACAGGAAAGAGAGAAGGAATCTGGTGAACAGGTGTGACGACAATAATTCTCCTCAATGCTAACAAAACAAATGAGATAGTCATCGACTTCAGGAAGCATAGTGGAGGATGTGCTCGTTTACATCAAGCAGGGCAAAGTAGAAATGGTCAAGAGCTTCAAGTTTCCAGGTGTCCAGGTCACCAACAACCTGTCCTGGTTCTTCCACACCATCACTATAGTTAAGAAAATTCACTTTCTCAGGAGGCTAAGGAAATTTGGCACGTCTGCTACTACACTCACCAACTTTTATGCATCATAGAAAGAATTTTTTCTGATTGCATCACAGCTTGATATGGTCCCTGCTCTGTCTAAGACCACAAAAAACTACAAAGGTCATGAACGATGCCCAGTCCATCATGCAAACCAGCTTTCCATTCATTGATTCTGTCAACATTTCCTGCTATCTCAGAAAAGCAGCCAGCATAATCAAGGACTCCATTCTCTTCAGACATACTCTCTTCCATCTTTTTCCATCAGGAAATAGATACAAATGTCTGAGGACATGTACCGTCCAACTCAAGAACAATTTCTTCCCTGCTGCCATCAGACTTTTGAATGGACCTACCTTATATTAAGTTGGTCTTTCTCTGCATCCTAGCAATGACTGTAATGCTACATTCTGCACTCTCTCCTTTCCTTTTCTAATATGATATGCTTTGTCTGTATACAGCACAAGAAACAATACTTTTCACTGTATGCTAATACATGTGACAGTAATAAATCAAAAGACTGGTTCCTATAAAATCTGCAATTCCACGGCGAATGGGCAGCAGATCAGAATTGTGGGGTGGGGTTTTTAGTAATGTAAAATTTAAAGGAGGATATCTTTTTTGTAGATCAGAGTAATCCTCTATTAAGAAATGTTTAGTAAATTTTACTTATAGTTTGTTTTTTTTTTAAACAGTAAATGTTGTAAACCTTGAAGTTCCTTTAAGTCAGTCCCTGGGAATTCAAACATCTTTCTAAAGTGTTTTGATCCCCGAGAACCGTAACAACTCTAACTTACACCTCATAATTCATTGCACTGTTAATTTCCAAATCTTTAAATCTAGTTATGATATGGAGATGCTGACATTGGATCAGAGTGGGCACAGTAAAAAATCTTACAACACCAGGTTAAAATCTAACAGATTTATTGGAATCATGTGCTTTTGGACATACCTGATGAAGGAACAGTGCTCCAAAAGCTCATGATTCTGATAAACATGATGGACTTTAACCTGGTTTTAATCTAGTTGGTTAAGATTGCTTTCCCTGTTCGCTTAGGGCTGAGACCCCCTGTTTTGGTCACTTTAATATAATCTGATTTATAACTTGCCACGTCAACGTTTTAAATCCTAAGAATGTGAGAGTAAGCCTAACCAATCGCAGACAGTGTTAAATGTTTTACTCAGATGTAATGTATCTGTTTTGAATTGCTGGTGGATTGGATAACAGATGCATAAACTGGCAAAAAAGAGATAAAACTGAAACTTAAGTGAAATGTTTTAGTTTACTTAGGATACTAGAAGAAATGGCAAAGATTCTATGTTCTGCTCTAGTAAATACTTCCAACAGCTCAGTTAGAAGTGGGCTCATAAAGGATGCTGGAAGGAAGCTATATGTTGTGCCATCATCGAAAGAAAGATTAACATCACCACAAAACAGCTGTATGCTATATTGCTTGAAGGATCTTGCAGCCATAATGAATTAATCTATTTTTATGATGCTGGTTGAGAAAGATCTGGTAGTCAGAGCATTTCTCTCTTCAGATAACATGGAACATCCACCTAAATCAACAAGGCAGACTAATAGAACCTCAGCTTATCATTTCATTCCAAGTATGGAACTAGGCTGTCATTTGCCTGACGAAGACGAAAGTTGAAAGCTCGCAGATTTACTGTCAAGTACATCGGTTGGATTTAAAATTGGTGTTGCCAGATTCTTACTAAGTTTACCCCAGTCCAATGCCAGCATCTCTACATCATGACCACTATCGACATCGCATACTGCCGGATCCAAGTGGAGAGGTTCTCCAAGAGGATTGCACATATCGACACAGACTGATATGTGTGCTATTGCAGACCAGAACACTGCATTTGCCTGACGAAAGTTGAGAGCTCGCAGATTTACTATCAAATAAATCAGTTGGATTTAAAATTGGTGTTGCCAGATTCTTACTGAGTTTACCCCAGTCCAACGTCGGCATCTCTATATCATTCCTGGAAGTAGCCAGGATGTAATGACATGTCAGATAAAAGAACTCAACATGATAGATTTGTTTCAATATATATATATATGAGTATGAAAATCAATTTGAAAATTATATGAAGTTAATGCTCATTGCAGACTCACAATTAATACAAATCATTACTTTATTAGTCTCTAAACTACAGAAGAATTATACCAAACAGAGACAGAAAGGGAGATACTGAGGGATAGGATAGATAGACAAAAAAGAGATTAAATAGAGAGTGGATAGAGAAAATTTGCAGAAATTTTAGTTGTGTATGAAAACAGAATAACTTGGAATGTTAATTATTTAACTCAATACAATTCAATGACACACTAGCACTGCAAATTAAAATCCACCATCAACACATGATACAGTACAATATCTCAAAGCGCTAAGCACTGCGTCAGCTTCGTGTGGCATCTGACCACTTATACCTTTCACTGAAATAAAACCCAGCAGGTCTGGCAGCATTGGACTTCTGTTGGAAATCATACAGACTTGAAATGTTAACTCTGCTTCTCTCTTCACAGATGCTGCCAGATCTGCTGAATATTTCCAGAATTTTTTGCTTTTATTGCAGATTTCCAGTATCCAGAGTACTTTGCTTTTAGGTCCTTTGCCTCTCGCACGCTGGTCTGTTCCCAAACCCTGAGCAATGCTCCACTTCACCTGAACCATCCATAATTCAAACTGCCCAACTTGAAATCTGGCAAGATTTGAAATCTGGCATGCCGTCGGTATCAAAGCTGTCTATTTTGAGATACCTGTATACTTATAGTATAGTGTTTATGGGTTAATCCAAAACCCAAATACCGTGGATGCTGAAAATCTGAAATAAAAACAAAAATGTTTGGAAGAAAAAGCGGGTCAAGCAGCATCTGTAGAGAGAAAGTCAAGCGGCCTTTTCAGAACTGAAGGAAGAATTCCAAAGCAAGTGGAGATGCTTCCTGTCCTTGATCAGTCATTCACAGCCCAACAAGAATTGTTGTTATGCCCAATAAGAATTAAGGAGCCTTTCAAACTGCAGCTGCAGTTGCATGTTATTTCCCACTCCACTGATCTAGAACTTTGCTTCATTCAAATGTGGCCAACCTTGTGAAATCTGTTGAGGTCATCCCAACAATACTTTAGTGAGCCCAAAACTCACTTTGCTTAATTCCAGCCTATTGTTTCCTAGACTGTCTGAGAAAAGTGTACCCCCAAATTTAAACAAATGTTGTGTAGCAGAAAACGTGAGCATTAAGAAATGAAAGTAGAGCACTGAAGGGTTAAGGAGGGAATAGAATAAACTGCCAATTTGCTGTAGGGGCATTGTCACCTAAAGGTATCGAGTTGTGCTTCATACTTTTGATATGCAGTGAGAAAGCAAATGGGGAGCAACCTCATTAGATAAAATCGAACCTTGCATAAGAAATTAGCCAAACCTAAGTCAGATCTAATCAATCACATAATGATTCATCTCTTAACCAAAAATGAAAAATTTAGCCAAGTGCGTAGAAAGCAAAGTACGGCTGATTTCTGCATAATTGGTTGCTAACATAAAAAATGGAGCGCAGTAGGGCACAGCTGCACATTCACATAAACAAATGTAGATTTAATGAACCTTCGATGTTCCAGGTGACTACAGGAGGGAACACCACTACGTTGATTGATAAAGGTGCTATACTTGAACCTCAGTTTGGCTGTGAATAATTTTCCGACTCTGGACTGAATTTCTTTAAACGTTCAGCTTGCCACCATGCTATTAGTATAAAGTGTTTCCATCTCCCTCTCTTCAGGATGATTAAATACAACACAAAGATAAATGTATCAAGTGTAAACTTTCTTAAATGCGCTATCTTGCAGAATTTTTCTAAAAATTATATCCATGTTTGGTTTTGGGTGTGTGGGAGGATGGAACAGCTTGAAATGTATGTTGTTAAGTTACACTGACCTTTCCTGATATGCATTTGCTAATTTCAATTCAGTCTCTTTAACCCAAAATCAACTCATTCTTAATCTTGTATTTGAGCTATCTCAAAAGTGAGGCTAATCATTACTAAATTCTTAACAATGGAAAAAGATTTTTGATTACAACAATTAGAGCAAATTTTAAACACAGGTCCACTATCCAGGCATTGCTCTAATCGGCCCAAAATCAACACCTGCCAGCCGACCAATTTTTTTTGTCCAGATCAATGACTTGATGTTAAGTTCACACACTTCACGAAAGACTTTATCAAATGTTTCCTGGAATAATATTGTAGGCATCACTGTGACATGTCTTCAAAAATTTCAGTCAGATTCATTCGCCATGACTTATCCTTTACAGATCCACGCCAGTATTCTCTATTCAGCTGAAAAATTTCAAGGTGTTCAATCATCCTTGGCTTAATTACAGGTGCAAGTAATTTCCTAACAACAGATGTTAGACTAACTGTTCTCCGATTCCACGGTTCCCTTCCCTCAACTACCTTAAATAGCAGAATGACTAACCTAATCAAATTGATAGACATTCGGAAGATTATAATTAAGGGCTGGAATTCTCCGATCTTGAGTGCCCCACTACCAGTGAGAAAGGAATATTTGGCATTCAGCCAAAACTCTATTCACAGCTGCAGAACCGGAGAATCCCAGCAGCAAGCCAGGCTGAAGAATTTCAACCAAGCTATCTGCAATAGTCTCACCCACTTTCTTTAAAACTCTGGGACAGGACATGGTACTTGTCATACTTCATGTGCCATTATTTCCCAATTACTGCTATTTTGTTTATGTTAATTTTGCTTATCGAATATTAGCTTCCTTGGATTTACTTTATTAGTGTCACACGTAGATTTACATTAACACTGAAATAAAGTTTCTAATCACTACACTCCGATGTCTGTCCAAGTACACTGAAGGAAAGTTTAGCATGGCTAATCAACTAACCTGCATATCTTTGAGACTGTGAGAAGAAACTGGAGCACTCAGAAGAAATCCATGCAGGCCCAGGGGGAATGTGCAGACCGCACACAGACATTGACCCAAGCCAGAAATTGAACCCGGATCCCTGGCGCTGCGAGGCAGTACTGCAAAGCGCTATGCCACAATGCCTTGTTTTCATTGACAATATCATTATTATTAGTTTTCAGGAGATCCACATTGCTCTTGACAACTCTCTTTTTCCTAATGCAATCTGTAAAATTTTAAATTAAATATTTCTGGTTATTAATGACCCCAGGATACTGATAATGGGGAATGTCTAGCAGAAGTGGTTAGGTTTTCTCCTATAGATATAATCATTGTCTAACGCTTTTACGGCACTGATATTATTTGCTACTTTAGTGTGACATGATCATCCATTTGTGTTGGTTGCATGATAGACCCTGCTCCAATCATCACAAAATTGACCTCCAATGTATTTGCAAACACAAATAGATTTTCCACATGGACCATTTCTTCAAAAGCAATACATCTTGCAGCAGTGTCCAATATAAAAGAAAAATAGTTTAAAATCGCACTTTTTTATGGAAATGACTTTGTTCATTTCTTCAAACAGTTACATTTAGTGGTCTGGAGTCAATTTGGACAAATAGTCCACAGCCAATTAATTAGTCTCATCCCTCTTTGAGATGCAATTGCAATAAATATTCTAAAATTTTTGCCTGCAACTGTCGGTCTAAGTTATTTTCTATCTGACAAACAGGCCAGGAGCTTGGAAAATTTAGGCTGCAAAATGAAAAATGTAAAACAAACGTGCACGTTCATGGGTTACTGAACATAGATAAAACACAGTTGCAGCTCACAGGCAGCGTAGTTCCAATGTTTCATTTAGTCAAAGTTGAAGGCTTGTGTGATTAATATTTTCCCACCTGGATCACGACACTATTAAAACACAACAGCATTAGGTTAATGCAGAGATTTGATTAATTTATAAATTACAGAAGTTATTGCAAATACTTGATGCTATATTTTATGCCACTAACAGCAGTTTAGCAACACGAAAGATACCTTGACATTTATAAACCTTTCCAGTTATATGAAATAATATGGCCTGGAACAATCCCACAAGATTAAACCTCAAGTAAGAGTAGTTTGTCTCAAGGATTACTTTGTAAAAGAATAATTAATTTGGCGAAAGGAATCAGAAACCCGCAAACAGCTGATTTGTAAACCAATCAAATGCACATTCATACACTTCTGAAAGTATTTCAATTCTGTTTTGTTTTCATCAATTCCTGTTAAGCAATTAACTCATTTCCAGCTCCAGCTCTCCCATTCAGTCCGCATGCAGCCTGAAGGTGGTGAGCACAAGGTTCATCCACATCTGTCACTGGAACTCACTCTGCAATGCATGTTGACAGAAGAGATTATCTCACGATCAGGCCCAGCTGGGGTTTGGCCTCTGTGGCACAGGGATCCAGCTGCGTTCCGACAGCGCTCATTTGAAGCAGTGAAGTTGTGTATTTTATCTTATGCCTGCAATACCTTCTTCCCTTCTTGTAATCAAGACACTCCAGCACCCAAATCTGCTGTTAAAGTTGGAGTGGGCAACAGAAGAATGGCCTGAATTTTATCTTCCGAAGTCAGGCACAAAAGCATGTAAAGTTACGCAAACTGATGACAGGCACCTACCTCAATGTCATTACACATGGCTGCAATATTGAAGGCAGTGGGCACGCGTGAAACCAGAGCCATGTCCATTCCTAATTAAAGTCCAACAATGTGCAGATTAGGTGGATTAGCCATGCTAAATTGCCCCTCAACAACAGGAAAACTAGCTGTTTAAATACATGAGGATCGGGCCTGGGTGAGATTGTGGTCGGTGCAGATTTGATGGGCCAAATGGCCTCCTTCTGCACTGTCGGAACTGTACAATTCTCATTCTATGATTTTAAAGGGTCAATTAAAGCCATTAAAAAACCTATCAACGTAGATAGAATTGCCCATTCCGTATTCATCACGCAGGCAAAAAAGGGGCAGGTGAGCATTATATTTCCCTCCATTTGTGATCCAAGGGTGAGCAGACCTTTGTTTGTGATTTTGCTGTTGTCATGTTTCTGGGTTTTGCCATATTTCCTTTTGCTTGCATTAGCTTCCTAAACTGGTTCACCTACAAACCTGTGGCAGACCTTGAACAAAATAGATTAGTCTGTACAAACCATGAGAAACACTGATGTTTACCAAAGATATTGGCATCAAAAATTATACCATTTGGCATATAGCCACTGTCAGTACATGGGAATGTTGCAGGGTGGGGGATGATGGTTAAGATAGAGGTTCTCTGAATGCCAGATCACCCAAGACCCAGCCTCCATAATGACCCAGTATTCAGATACCGCAAGTTTTCCACTGGAGGTGTCCCAACTGACCCAGCAGTAGATACAGAATTAGATCAGGTTTCTGCATAATTAAAAATAATTTTTAAAAAAGGTTCACATGCAAGGCTACCCTACTGACAAGTGGTGGGTAGTCAATTGAACTAATTAAAAGCCTATTGTTGGAGTATAACTAGGAGTTAGAGCTGGCTTTTAGCTCCTCCCAGGCACTCAGAGACTGTTTAGCTGCAGGAGATGATCTCCTGTTGGCAGGCCATGTGTCCAACACTCCAGGTAGGCTTTGAGGCCCTACCTGCTTACCAAGCTTCATCAGCTGCAAGCCTCACTGCAGAGGGCTTCCCCCCAACTCATTCCCCTCATATTTTTTCTTTACCATTTAAAAGGTTGGAGAGAGAGAGCACTTCCATTTTGAAGTCTCTCATTTACTTGGCATCTTGTTGCTGCTTGCAAGCATAAAGGTTGCAATTTGACTTTCCAGCTTTAAGAATCCATCCTTACCTGGCTGGTGACCCCAACCTCTGGGCGTGAGTTGGTCAATTCAGGGGAAATAACACCGTGTGAATGTCATCTACACAGTGTGGCATTCGGATCCACTTTTAAGCCAGATGGTGGGGTTGGGACGCCTACAGAGAAAATCCTACCCAATGTCACCGATCGATTTTCCAACTGGAAGCCAGTTGATTGACAGATGAATTCCAGTGAAAAAGAGGACCAGGTTGTCTGAGGGGGAAACGGGACAATCCCAGAGGGAGAAAGAGTCACAATTGGAGACCTTGGGGAGAAATCGAAGGCCAGGAGTAGGGTAAGTAAAGGTTTAAGGGGACTGGGCAATCAGAAGATTAATGGAGGAGGGTTGCCTCAGGTGGGCAAGTGCAAGACCACCTGGATCTGCCACATCTTCACATGGAACTAGCTTTCCGCAGGCAGAGAAAACTCAGCTGAGAAGAACTTGAGCTGAAAACCTGAATAACAGTGAGGTTTGCTCGATTTATTATCAATTTAAAAGGTCAGGATTTTCCAGTCCTGCCCATGGCGGCAATCATTGCGGGCGGGATGGACAAATTGATGGATCTGCTGATCCATTGATTTCAGGCAGGATTTTCCACCTGAAGATCCCAGCCAACATCTGCCAATCTGCCTGTCTCGACCCAAGCACTGCTGTTTCTTTTGGGCGAAGATTCCATTTATCCACCATCCATTATGTGTGACTTGTACAACTTCTGTTTTTGAAATATTTTGCTTTGTACTAAATGTTTCACAAAAGTCTTCTCATGTTGGCAAATACTACAGCAGATCACAGCTTGTTTTCACCTAGGCTGATTATTATTCAGAATATCTTAAATGAATATGGCTTCGAGTGAAAGCAGCCCACAGATTTAAAAGGACCATCGGCTTATTTTTTTTCCCTCACAGAAGAACGATTAGTGATGTTCCTAAGGGGAGTGCTGCAAAAATCACTCAGTGGCTGACCCTAAAGAACACAGGCACAAATCTATATTTAGATTTACAGTGTCATATCCGTGTCTTTCTGTTATTGATTCTATTTTGCAAAGCTTGGTCTCTCAGCTGTGAAATTAAACAACTTGAGCATGAAAAACCCACTTCTGTTAAATTGCTGACACATTGATCTTTATCATATCCAATTTCCAATAACTATTTGTGCTAATGCTTACTTATGACACCTGACCTAAATTTCACAGTCCTCTTCCACTGATTATTTTTTAATGGATCTGGGGTACACAAATGAGGGTTGAAAACGTTCTTGCAGTCTTGATCTGTTGCACCCCACACCCCAGTGCGTTTCCCTTCAATTTTGTGACTTGGCAGTTAAGTGCATTTAAAGTATGTGCACATTAGGCTGATGTGTTCTTCACATTTTACGCTAATTAAGCAGCAGCCACAAGAGATGCTTGTTAGGCCCAGGTGTTTAGTGTTGAGGTTGACAGATGGAAACAGGAAATGGTTACAAAACCGGTGTCTCTGCAAGAGCCCACAGAACAATGCCTTGCAAGGGGCCAGCCGCAAAGTCTGAACTTCATTTAAAGGAAGGCGATTGTCTGGAGGCATTGTCGTTAGACTCAATCCAGCTAATGTCCTGGGGACCCAGGTTCAAATCCGGTCATGGGAAATGGTGGAATGTGATTCAATAAAATATTTCTGAAATTAAGGTGATGATGAAACCATTGTCGATTGTTGGAAAAACCCATCTGGTTCATTAATGTCCTTTAGGAAAGGAAATGTGCTGTCCTTACCTGGTCTGGCCTACATGTGACTCCAGAGACTCAGCAATGTGGTTGACTCTCAAATACCTCCTTAAATGGTAACTCAGGATGGGCAATAAATGCTGGGCAGGCATGACACCCATGTCCAATAAAAGAATTTTTTTTAAAAAAATGTTGCTCTGATGTTTCAGGGCCTTCTAGTGATTTGGTGTAAAAATTGGAGTGCCCTGAATTTTTCTCTCCATTTTGGTTTCTAATGGTCAGGGAAGATGCTACTATATATATCAATATATGGCAACATCATTACTACTGTCTCCCACACCCACTTCATCCTCCCCACCTACAAATTTTAATTCTGCCAGACACCTACAAGAGAAAGGCGTACTGTTGAATCCTGAAGAAACCAATTGTAATGTGGCAATTTTTACCCCCAATGAACTCAACTCCCTTGAAGAAGTTGGAAAACTTCCTTCAAATGATAACAACGTGAGACTTCAGTATTAGCTTAAGTTAGAAGCACTTTTTTGTGATAAATGAAGTTCTATTCATCAGTGAGGTTAGGAGAATCTGACCTATACTGGGATGGGGATGAAGTGATTCAACGCAATTCCAATTGGATCCCAGGTCAGCCTCAGCTTAACCGTTTCAAAGCTGTAAATCTGGCTGTGGATTGAATGTTCAATGAGACTCATATCTTCACTAATAAAAGCAAAACATTGCAGATGTTGGAAGTCTGAATTAAGATTTTTTTTAAATGTTGGATTATTTCTGCAGGTATTTTAATTTTATTTAGTGTTACAAGTAGACTTACATTAATACTGCAATGATGCTACTGTGAAAATTGAGATTTTGCCTAAACATCAACATTTTATCAACTCAGTGACATGAATGTTTTTGCACTAATTATTGAAATGGCTGTCAAACAATGACTCGGAAGCAGATCGCTTCCCCAAGTATATCTGACTGTCTTGGTGAGAGCCATTAGATATCCTGATAGAGATCAGATTGCAAAAGGAAAAATTTAATTTTTAAATGCAAGTAGAGCTAGAACAAACCAAACTACAGTGGTGGTCAAAGACAATACACATTCTTCTAGTACAATTCCCATAAATGAACTTGATTTCATAAGCAAGATGTGCCAAAATTACACACCAGCTTTCTTTCCATGCAATGTGCACAAATTGTATTTCACACTCCAACTCTTTTGCCAATACCATATTTATATACCATTTCCCAAGCAGCACATTTAGACTAGATGAGATGCGTAAATAAAGAAACAAATTTGAAAAAGATGAACTAACAACAGGAAGGTGGGATCAGTCAGAACATTGGCAATCACTTGTGTAAGAGTACAATTGTATAGAATCACAAAAATTAATAGCATAGGGGGCATTCAGCCCACTCTGCCTGGTACCAATTCTATTTCTTAGAATCCCTACAATGCAGAAGGAGGCCATTTGTCCCATGATAATAATCCCACCCAGGCCCAATCTCTGTAACCCCATGTATTTACCCTGTTGATCCACCTTTCACTAAGGGGCAATTTAGCACAGCCTTTCAACCCTAACCCACATATCTTTGAAGTGTGGGAGAAAACCCGAGCATCCAGACGAAACCGACACAGACACGGACAGAATAGGCATGTTTCACACAGACAACGACCTGAGGCTCAAATGGAATTGAACCAGGGTCCCTGGGGCTGTGAGGCAGCTGTGCTAACCACTGTGCCACCATGCTTCCCATTAAACTATCTAGTCTAATTCTACTTTGCTGCCCTTTCCTCATGCTTATTTATTTAAGATTTGCTCTTTGGACACAAAGCAATTTCACAAACCAGCAGAACAATGGATGTTAAGCTTTGAAAGCAGGTACTTATGCAGCTGGCATCAGTTTCAAATGGTACAGCAAGGTGGGCATATACAGTGTTGGAGTAGAGTCTTAGCTGACAGTTAGGAAGTTTGACAAGTGTCAATCCACATGATCCATATATTGTAACATACCATTTTCAGGTTATTGGAATATTTGGATATCATTGAAAATCAACTGTTTGAGCTTAAAACTATTAAAACAGAATAAATTTGCCCCTAATGCTTCAAGGTTCACCGATTACTGTGTACCTGTATTTTAACACTGATCATGTTTTTCTCACAACTTCCCCACCTGACATGCAGATTTGTTACACTTGCACCAGAAGTAGGTAAGATGAGAAGGGACTCGACTGGGGCATAAATTCTGACATTCACTGGTTGGATCATATACATTATTTAGTCCTATGTCACCCCATGTAACCACTGATCCCCCTCTGTTCCAGCACTCTCTTTAATATTATACTGTTTAGTCCAAAAGGGCTCCCCTCACCAAAATATATCACTTCATGCTTCCCTGCATTAAATTTCAGCTCTCACGTATTTGCCTATTCTGCTTCTCCTGTCCTTTTTATTGTTGACCATATTTTTAAGTTGCCCATCACCAGCACATTTTGAAATGATGCCCTGTGAATCCAGGTCATTACTGGTGTATCTCAAAAACAGCAATGGCCCCAAAAGCAGTCCCTGAAATGCGTCACTGAATACTTCCCTCCAGTTTGAAAAGCAACTTCTAACCACCACTTTCTGTCTCTTACCTAGTTTTGTTTCTATCTGCCTCTGCCTCCATTAATGCCATGGACTTTAACCTTGATAACAAGTCTTTTATGTGGTACTTTGTCAAATGCCTTTTGAATAGATTGGATGTTCTGTCAAAAGCCTTGAACTGGACCGAATGAGTTTTCCACTTTGAGGACTGCCAATCTTCTAAGTGGCTCCTTTTTAATCTATTTTTATTTTATTCAATATTGTTACTGTCTGCTCCTTTACTGCTACACAGCAGCATTCTCTTCTCTTGTGAAGAGAAATGCCCAAACAGTCACTTAGTTCTTGAGATTTAATACTCTTCAGATTCTGAGGAGTCTTGACAGGGTGAATATGGAGAGGAGGTCTACTCTTGTGGAAGAAACTGGGGGTCACTATCGGGCTTGCTCATTTAAGGCAGAGATGAGGAAAATTTTTCTCTCTCAGAGGATTGAACATTTTTGGAACACTCTCAAAAGGCAGTGGAAACAGAATTTTTATGCATAAAGTTCAGGTCTGTGCCCAACCACGAAGAGGATGAAGTCACATGAGAAAACACTAGGCAGGCACCCGACATCATTGTGCTCTCAAGCAATATTTTGATCAGCGAATGCATGAAAGAGTCAGAAGCATGCCCAGTAACAAACAAGAAGCTAATTTAAAATAATTAAACCACAATTGATCAGGTTTCTATGTTGCCCGTCTGCCTGCGTTGTTGGTGCATGGGTCAATTGGCAAGGCAGCCTTTATGCTTAAACTGCAAACTTGATCCAGGACCAAATGAAAGGTTAGGGCTCAAATACCCACTGACCTCCAAGTCTCTGGTGAACTGAAGCTCGCCAGATTCACACTACTTGTACAGAGTTGGGAAACATTCTGTTCTAATTATCCACGTAAGTTGGAGAGGAAACATAATTCCAGTGAGTAGACTTTTTAAGGAGCATTCACGAGATGCACATGAAGTTCCTAACATAGACCTGTGGGAAACACGCCTCACCTTTAACGTGGCAAAGACACAAGAACAAAATTCCAAACTAATTTTCCTCCAACAGCAAACAGTTTTTCCAATCACACCAAATTTAATGGCCCCATCTACAATTTCTGCCAGTGGCTGGAATGGAAAATTCCACTTCATTGTTGTTTTGTGGTCTCAAACTTCTCAAGTAACACAATCTTTGTCTTGCATTAAAAACAGCATAATGTGTCTGCCCGAAAATGCCAATACACCTTGAAAATGCTTTTTTGCTAGTGAGTAGACAATAAATTTATTGGCAGAATCACTTCCTCAAAATACCAGCAGCTAATATTTCAACAGATAATGATGAAAAGGCTACTTAAGGCAATGTTAAATGTCATCCCGGTCAGTAATCTCACCCATCTACCATGATCGAGCAACTAAAGAGCAATTTTTAAAAAGAAATCATCAACAATCGGGCTAATCAAGAAGGGATGACTGAAAAAGGGCAGTTATGGCTTGATATTAAACTGAAGGTTGAAAAGAGATTGCTTGCACCCTTTCCCACAGAATTGTTAAGCACAATTTGGCTATGATTGGCATGTCAATTATATTCGCAGCTTTTAAGAGCCAGACCGCAGAAATCTCAGACAATTTACTGCCTCCATTGTAATACTTCACAGCCAGACTGAATCCTCCTCCCAGACGCCTTCCCCTTACACACACACAACCATTGTCTCCGAAATCGGTTCCCAATCTGGAGTTTCAGACTTCAATGCTGGTATTCTATCAAAGTAGCAAGTTCGATCCAAGACAAGGTTATAATCTTTTAGCTTGTAATGATCACAGCAGAATCTCAAATTGTTGCTCCAAAAAGATAATTCAGGGCCCATAGAACAGTAACACACCTGTATTTTCTATATGTTATCTTTTCAAAGGACCAAAATGTAGTCCAAAACGTAATGCTTTTGGCACTGAAGTACGAAACAGGTTTCCCACTTAACAGGTTACAGTGCTGTTCCAACATAAACATTATGGAAGTTTCCAAAAGAGGCAATAATTTATCATGAGTGGCTTCTGAAGAATGGAGAAGGCTGCAACATTGTTTAAAAGAGGAATGGATAAATACAAAGGAAGAAATATTATTAAAGGATAAAGGAAAAGTGGATAGCCCACAGTTGAAGGGTTAGCACCTGCACAGTTCGAAGGGCTAATGGCTTTCTTCTGATTTGATTTACTATTGTCACATATATCAGTGTGCAGTGAAAAGTATTGTTTTTTGCACACTATAAAACAAAGCATACTATTCCTAGAGAAGGAAAGAGTGCAAAATGTGGTGTTACAGTCATAGCTAGGGTGTAGAAAGAGATCAACTTAATATGAGGTAGGTCCATTCAAAAGTCTCTTGGTAGCAGGGAAGAAGTTGTTCTTGAGTCAGTTGGTATGTGTCCTCAGACTTTTGTATCTTTTTCCTAATGGAAAAAGATGAAAGAGAGAATGTCCAGGATGCGTGGGATCCTTAATTATGCTGGCTGCTTTGCCAAGGCAAGAGGAACTGTAGACAGAGTTAATGGATGGGATGCTGGTTGCATGATGGATTGGGGTACAGTCACAACTTTCATTCATAACCTTTTGTAGTTTCTTTTGGCCTCAGGGAGAGCAGGAACTATACCAAGCCATGATATAACCAGAAAGAATGCTTTCTATATGCTAATGCTTTCCGGATGAATTTCAATTAATCCGTGATTCATTTCAGCAATTTATGCAGTTTGAAATAGGAAAGGAGATACAATCTCTACAGCGGAGGAGGAGGCCATTTCTACTGACAACAATCCCAGATCCTATTCCTGCAATCTCACATAATTACACTACTAATCCCCCTGAACTAAGGGACAATTTAGCATGCTAAGAAACCCAACTAGCACATCTTTTGGACAGTGGGAGAAAAACGAAGCCCCGGAGGAAACCCACACAGACATGAGGAGAACATGCAAATGCCACACATACAGTCATCTAAGGCTGGAATCGAACCCCAGTGCTCTGAGACAGTAGTACTAACCACTATGTGGCCCTAAATCTTTAATGCTTAATACTTCTTTCAGATTTGCAACAAAATCAGCAAGGGGAGCAATGAGAAACAGATATCAATTCTTTAACTATAAAACCATGCACAAGTCTTGTACATTTGGTTTGATGCCAAGATGCACACTTAAGATAGCCAGCATTTTCATAGTTGTTTAGTTATTTGAAATGGTTTTCAAATATTAAAATGCTTTAATCAATTAAGTTTTCAGCAAACATTACTTATCATTCAACCCTGAGTGCTAGAATTTAAAGTTCAGCATTTCTATCTCCCTAGTAGAAAAAGTAGAATTTTATTCCTTTTTCTTCTGAACTCTGCTCTTGTACGATGCTCTGAGTCCCAGGAAATTCCAATATTAACCTGATTTATAGACAGAATAAATATTTTTATACACTGTGGCTGGAAGCAATAAAAATCCATCTTGTTAGTGAAGAATGTCATCAAGTACCATTCCGTCCTCTCAGCTAAGGGCTACTGTACAATGGTCCATTTTTCTGAAATTCTTTTTATACTAAACCAATTAGGTTGTATCACTAAGAGTCTCCAAATAGATAAATCCATTGGAGCACTGTATCACTGTCAACTGAATGGCTCAAATTGTAATATCGGAAACTTTGATTTCTATGGGTTTATTGTTCAATTCAGGACACCCCCTATACATATTTTACATTTATTACAGACCCCTCTGTTACACCAAAAATATTTGCATTGTTAACTTCTAACTCAAATCTTTGGGTGGGGGGGTGGGCTGACTTTGTGTAATAATATAAACTGTGTGAGAGTGAAGTGGGAGCCTACTTTATATTTCTCCGAAGCTTTACTTACCAAGAGCGCTGAGACACAGGCTGCTGGTTTGCTAGCACCTATTTCACACTACCAAATTATCCCCCTTTTCATTTCCTTCACACAGCTGTCGTTTTGTTCTTGGAACTCTAGGAGGATTCCTCGTATCAGCTGTGGCTCAGTTGGTAACACGTATGCTGCTAAGTAAACTCAAAAATCAAAGTTGATATTCCACTTTGATGAACCTCCGCATTGTCAGAGGTGCTGTCTTTCAGATGAAGCATTAAACTGGGGGCAGTGCCTGGCCTCCCAAGCGGATGTTCAAAAGGTCCTGTGACACTGTTTTGAAGGAGAGCTGGAGAACTTCTCCTGATGTCCTGGCATTATTTATCCTTTGATTAAAAACTCACCGGATAGGGGCGTGAGGCTCTCTGTGGTTTGACCAAGGGGACCCACCTCCTTCCTTCTCCCAACAAACCCACACGGAAGTTGCTAGGTTTAAAAACCAACAATCGTGGGGAGAAGCCCATAAATGGCTCTTAATTGGCCACAAGGGCATCAATTGGCCTAAGTGCAGGAAGGCAATCTGTCACCCACCGTATATCAGTCAAATGTCACAAGCAGTAGAAAGTGAGGATATATTATTCCATTATCCAATCTGATTTTGCAGACACTCCTACCAGCTATCTACCAGCACACTTTCCAGTACCCCATAAAATACTGGCTTTTGCCTTAATGAAGGGCCATATGTGTGAAGGGCGCTACATAAATGTGAGTTGTTATTGTTGATGTAGAACTCATTACTATCACCTTGGCATCAGTGTTAACATGGTCAGCGTTGGTAGCATGGTGGCATCATTAAAATAGCAGGTGGGATTCTCCAATCGATGCCATCCCTGCCTTGCTGCCAAATACAGAGAACTTGATGCTCAGCTAAAACACCATTTACTGCAGGGGCACCTGAGAATCCCAGCCGTGTGAGGCTAGAGGCTGGAGGCAGGTTTTTCTGTTGTTCTTGACATCCACCTCACCGCACACTACACTAAGGCATAGAAATCAGTGGCCACTGCCAGATTCTGATAATACAGCAAAGGGATTAAGTTGCATTGTTCATATGCTGCCTTTGCCACATATTATGGTGTAAATCAAGTGTGTAATGCTTTTCAGCTCCTTTTATTACTACTATTTATTTATGTGGTAAAATGCTGTGATGTGGACTTCTCTGTAATATCTAAAACATTTGTTTCCCAGGAACAATTCCAATGGGGGTTGACTGCATGGCTATAACCTACATTGACTTATAAGCTTAATATAGTGGGTGTGTTCCTCGCCCAAAACAACAGAACACTGCTTACCGAATGTACATAAATATGTTTTGAGAAAGTGCAATAGGTAATATAACCCATGGATTGTACATATTATTCTAAAGTCAAAATAATGACTAGCATAAATAATATGGAAATAAATAGAAGCAAAACACTGAATGCTGGAATTCTTAAATAGGAACAGGAAGTGCTGGAAATATCAAGCAGATCTTAAGAGTATCCATAGAGAGAAAAGTGGAGTTCACAGGTTGAAGTTTCACTTGGGGTCCAAGTGACTCAGGAGTCCTTTAAAAATGGCCGGCATGTCCCAATTTCAGGATTCCCAACCATCTTCACATCTGATTTTCAGGAGTGCCTTTATAGGCTAGTTCCTGTCGCAAGCCCACATATACTGCTCCAGAACTGGCTGCTCCACTGTGGAGATAGGGCATAAATTATATGCCAATACTTGCATGATCAATGCTGTCTAGAGGACAGCATGGTGGCACAGTGGTTGGCACTGCTGCCTCACAGAACCAGGGGACCCAAGCTCAATTCCGGCCTCGGGTGCAAGCCTGTGTGGAATTTTCATGTTCTCTCAGTATCTGAGTGAGTTTCATCTGGGTGCTCTGGTTTCCTCCCACAATCCAAAGATGTGTGGGTTAGGTGAGTTGGCCATGCTAAATCACCCCTTAGGTGTTCCAAGATGTATAGTTTAGGGGGTTAGTGAGGTAAATATGTGGAGTCACAGACATTGAGCTTGGGTAGGATGCTCTGTTGGAGAGTTGGTGCAGATTCAATGGGCCAAAAGACCTCTCACTGCAGGGACTCTACGAATAAGCCCTATAATGACAGTAGGATCTATATATAAAAAAACCCTTAAAGAAATAGTTCATTCCTAACTTTCGACTAATTATAAAATCTATTTCACTAGACGGCAATAAGAGTATTAATCATCCCCCCAAACCCATTGAAGTAACAAAAAAACTACAAGCCCTTAAAATCATTTAACCTTGTGCATATAAATGTTCTGAAATTAGCCACAGAGATCAGAAAGTGTGAGTTGAATGAATTGAGTGACATTTCAGGTCTATGACATTTTGCCAGAAACAGAAAATTTAGAAACAAGATAGATTCTGAACAAGAGTGAAAGGTGGGGGAGGATAGGGAAAAAAAAAACAATACCTAAAGTCTGTGACAGAAGTGTCCATGGTACAAGGAATATGACAGAAGTGTCCATGGTACAAGGAATATGACAGAAGTGTCCATGGCCAAGCAAAAGGGAAGAGGTAATTTGGGCAAGTAAAGAAATAATGAGGTGGCACTGTGGTTACCACTGCTGCCTCACTGCGCCACGGACCCGGCTTAGGCCACAGTCTGTGTGGATTCTGCACGTTCTCCCAGTGTCTGTGAGGGTTTCCTCAGGGTGCTCCAGTTTCCTCGCACAGTCCAAAAGACATGCTGGTTAGGTGCACATGCCATGCTAATTGAGGCATATAAGATGACAGGGTGGACAGTGAGAGCCTTTTTCCTCGGATGATAATGGCTAACATGAGGGGACATAGCTTTAAATTAAGAGGTGGTTTCTTTACTCAGAGGGTAGTAAGGGTGTGGAATACCTCGCCTCCAGCAGTTGTGGACTCGTCAAGTTTAAGGGTGTTCAAATGGTCAGTGGATAGGCATATGGAAAGCATTGGAATAGTTTAGGTTAGAGGGTCATAAATTGGTTCCATTGATCAGCACAACATCGAGGCCAAAGGGCCTGTACTGCGCTGTAATGTTCTATGTTCTTAAGTTCACCTTGAGTGAACCCCAACAGACTCCAGAGCATGGCAACTAAGAGATTTCCACTGTAATTTCACTGCAGTATTTGTGACACTAATGAATAAATTTAAACTTCATTGATGTCGCTACAGGAAGTTGAATGGCAGTGTCCTGAATAGCTGTCTTTTGAAAACACAGGGGGGGAAAAAAATCAAGAGAGAGAGAAACAAAGACAAAGCAAACAAACTAAACAAACCACTAAAGATAAAGAAAAGATATGGGCGCAGGAATCGCAGTTGATATTGTAAGCAGACAGGAAGATCCCAGAATGGAACCCTGGCTCAAAATATTGATAAAGGCCAAAGCCTTTGGTGGGATCAGAAGATTGTGCTAGCTGCCAATAACTCACTGTATCAACTACTGGAAAACCTGCTGCAGAGGGGCTGGGAAATTCTGGCCTTCGCTGTTCACATTAAGCTGCTCTATTTTGGTTGATGGAGCTCATCTCCATCACGCTTTGTAAAATAGTGACTTTATAAATTTACAGACTGGACCAATTAATTGAATATTTAAAAAGGCTCAGGCTGCAGCCTTGTGGTTCCAAGTTCTAACATCTCCTCCAGCTTGTATATCACGACCCTTTACACTCTGTGTTGAGGCACGGCCGTACAAGTGTATAAATGACTCCATAAAGAGGTACATATTATGTCTTCTTAGATGGATAGGAAGCCAACTCCCCCAATCAGCCTTTCAACTAGTGCTCAGGTTCATACTGACAGATAGCTGGGCTAGACATCTTCACTGTCACAGGATGCTGTTATCAGTAGCTGAGCCCTTTAACATTCACATCATGAGGTTCCCTCTATTTGGCTTTTTACACAACCTCAGTATGTGATCAGGTCCATTTTACCCCATACGTCGGGGCCACTGTGATAGTACCTGATAGGAACACTAAGTTTACACTTGGGATTTTCATAAAGGTAACCTTTCATTTTCCAAATAGTTTGATATTGGCATGTTATGTAAAATTGGCACACTGTGTAAAATTGTGACTTTATAAATTTACTGACTGGACCAACTAACTGAATATTTAAAAAGGCTAAATGCACATTCCAATCACACTCAGTGATTGCCATACACTTAGACTACTTTACTTTCTATATTCCAATGCCATTGAAATGGAAACAACACATTTACAAACCCTCACTGGGAACAAGTGGTTTGAACAGGTATGGACTGGGGCCATTTCCTATGGTCAGAAGTCTGTTAATTTGTCTGTTAGATAGTAAACTCTGAGTTTACTATCAAATAAATTGGTTGGATTTAAACCTGGTGTTGTTAGACTTCTTACTGTGTTTACCCTAGTCCAACACCGGCATCTCTATATCATGGCCATTTCCTATCCCATTAGGAAACCTTCCACACAGTTGCCTGGATAGAGACAATCCATTAAACATAACTACTTGGACAATGGGACTCTAGTTATGAAAGAAATTTGCCCAGACATGATCTAACCATCTAAGCCAGGCAACTCTAATCCATTAGCAATGACCATATTTGAATCACTGGGCAGTTTGAGAAAGAGGGTCATGTAACAAAACTTTGTGTGGTAAAGCACATCTTTTCCCTCCAGATCAGCACAAGCAAATGTGATTCTGGAGAAGCGAGATCACTGTTCGGGTCTCTCTCTTTTGCTACCTATTTCTACAAGCTTGAATCCTCTCTGCTGTTTTTTTGACTATGTGCTGCAGACATTTTTTTTAAAAAGCTAAGTGCAAAAACTGCTATTTGCATAAGAACAGATAAATCTTCCAACTATATTTTTAAACCACCTCAACACTGATTCAAAAGGGTCTCCAAGCTTCGCGTGAAGCCAGGCAAATCATCAACCTTCAAGAGACTTAACATTACTGAACTTCAAATTCCTTAATTCATCTTCCCATTTTGTACCCTATTTGTGTGTGTGTGAACATCGAGAACATGCATGTCAAAGTTTGAGAAAGTTTTTATTATTTTTCGTAGCTGGGCTGGGTGCAATAAATATTCTCTTATTGTTTCCTTGTGTCTTTTATAGTCACAGCACATAAACAGTTAAACACTTCCTAAATTAGCAAGCATGTCACATTTGTTAAAGAAAACTGTTGTGGTCAAACAAATAGTGGAAAAAGAGTGATGCCATCTTATCCCTGCTCACCTGATTGTAACATGCTAAATTCATGAATTTCTCTCCAGAGAGGTCAATAAATAAAAGTGTATTGATGAAGGGTACTGATGTAAATTGTTTACCTGTTCAATGGCGTACAATAAATATAAACTCTGCTTTAGTCAGTGTGTCTTTATTGTGGGAGTGGTGTCCAAATTGACAATTACTGAAGTTGATCTTATCCTGGGAAATGATCTAGCTAAGGGCCATGCTGGCTCCAGTCATTTCCACAAAATCAATTAGAGTGGATAAAGATAAAGATGTGTCATCCAGATCAGTGAACTTTGAAAATACTTATACTTGCCTCTGAAACAGTTATAAAATACAATGGTTTGACTTAAAAAAGTTCCCAAAGAGATCAAAAGTTCAAACTTGTGAAATACAGAAGATACCAAAGCCTTGAATTAAGAGTGAAGAGTTAAAAGTAACTGGTAGTAGAATCCTACAGTGCAAAAAATACCATTCGGCCCGTGCATCCACCGACAACAATCCCACCCAGGCCCTATCCCTGTAACTCCATGTTCTTACCCTGCTAATCCCTGTGATACTAAGGGACACTTTGGTTTGTCCAATCAACCAAAACTGCACATCTTTGGAGCGTGGGGGTAAACTGGAGCACCTGAGGAAAATCCACATCAACTCAGAGAGAACATGCAAACTCCAGTCACTCGAGACATGGGATTGAACAATGTGACAGCAGTGCTAACCACTGTCTGCCAATATAAGTTGAACCTGACTGTACACCCCAAGCCACAGGTGTCCAAACAGGATACAGCAGCAGAATTCTCAGCTAATGGACAGAAAGAGACAAAATTATTTTATTCTAACTAATGATATGGAGTTCCAGGAATGGATTTGAGTCCTACAGTGAAAAATAAAACTTGCTCAGAAGGAATTGAACATAGCTCATCGTGAATGAGAATGTAAAAGCTGATTGAAAAAGAACACGGGGAGTTTTATTGCAACATTGATGTAATCTCAAAGAAATTCTCAAAGCATTGAAGTAGAGCTATAAACTTGCATTGAAACAGGAGGAAAATGACTCAGATGTTTGGCAGGTTGAGACTTTTTTTTTCAGAATTGGACATTTAGGTACCTAAATTCCTGAAAGAGAACATTGCTCCAAAGGTTCATGTAAAATGTCAACACCCCAATGACAATTAAGATCTGGGTTTAAAGTAGAACTGAAGGAGAGACTGAATCCAAAAAGTTAAAAATCATTACAGAGAATTTCTTCTGGCTCTACAATTTACACCTGCTAGTATTCAAAAGCCAGAGAGACAATCAGAAATCAGTAATATTGCCCTTGACATGGTTAATTAAATCAGACCAAGGATGCAACGGTCTAACCAAGGACCTGGAAGAAAAGTGAACTTCAATCACCAGGAGAAAGATTTACTACAATGCATTTTAAAGCAATACCTGCAAAACAACTGTCATACATATGAGAAGAAGAATTTTTAAAACTAATATACAATGGATTTTTGAACTCTTAACTATTTTACATATAAATTGGGCTGATGCTGCCAAGGTGGACTGTTTAATAGAAAACGTGACAGCATGGAGTGTGTAGGTTGAATGGAAAATATTACTTTCACTGTGTATAGTAAGTTAGTTATTAAACTATTGCATGCAGTTCTGGTTACCACACAACCAGAAGGATATGGAAGTTTTGGACAGAGTACAAAGAAGGTTCACCAGGACGTTGTCTGGTCTCAAGATCATTGGCTGCGAAGAGAGATAGAATAAACTAAGATTGTTTTCACTGGAAAGATGGAGGCTGAGGGGAGACTAAATAGACATCTACAAAATTATGAAAGGCATAGACAAATTGGATAGCCAGAGTATTTTTCGCAGGATGGAAATAGAAGCGAGCACAGGTTCAAGGTGAGAGGGGGAATCTTTAAGCGAGGTGTGCAGGGGACCTTTTTCCACAGAGGTAGGTGCCTGGAACATGCTGCCAGTAGAAGAAGGCACATTAACAAGATTTAAGAGGCATCTGAATGGGTACATAAATAGGGAAGGAATAGAGGGATACGGACCGAGTAAGGGCAAAGGTTTTTTTTAAGCTTAGTTAGGCCATCATGATTAGCATAGAGTTGAAAGGTTCTTGTGCTGTATTTTTCTTTGTTTAAAGTGTATAGAATGTTATAAGTCGTTACATTTTGGATAGTGTTTACAAAAAAGGTGATGATCTTTATTCCTTGTGGGAGGTATTCAGATTATGGAATTTATATGACTATTGTGTTTTAGGCCTGTGTCTTTACTGCTAGGGTAAATTGATGGGGTCATGTGACCTATGCTAAAGTCTGCCTAACAGCAGATTTGGTAATGGGGCCACTAAAGATTGAAGGGATTGTTTACTCTGAAAAACTGGTGCAAGTATTCACACTTACAGGCAAATAGCAAAGGCAGCAATGAAACTGGCAGACAGATTGTGTCTCCAAGTCCCAGAGTAAAGGTTGAGGATATCAAATTGGAAACAGTTGTATTGTAAACTGTCAGTATACTTCTGAGATAAAAGAGTTGGCGCCTGAAGAATAGCTAATTAGCATGATCACTTTGATACAGGCCCAAGTGATTTATGCTGCCATGATAATGGGTTTTAAGTTGGGAAGGCTACAGAGAAGTTAATTGTGATATTACATCCCAAAAATATCACTGAGCATCACAGACAGGTGGGTTAGCCTGCCACAATCTGGAAGAGAAAAAGTAGCAAGTCTTGATGGTTTACTGCACCCAAATGCAGGTAGGAAAGAACAAATTCATGGGGTATTAAAAAAAGGTGGAAGATTTGCCCAGCTTTAGCCAACAAAATTCACAAATCAGGCTGGGAAAGGAGAAGATTGAAGTTAAACCGTTGATAGCTATTTGTCATAATGCTATATATTAGCCATATAAATTCTGTGAGAATTTAATGTCTATTTAAAGGACAATGTATATCTGTAAAGTCTTATCCATTGCACTAAAAGTGAAAATGGATGAAAAGAAAAGCTCTGTTCTGAACTTTAAAATATAGGTTACTTACAAAAATTGTGTTCAATCAATAATGCTTTTAGCTTGGTGTTACAGTAAAAGTCTCCAATGTGAAATCCTGTTATGTTATCCTTTCAGCTATGAACAAGAAGTTCAATTTTTTTGAAAAAAGTTATCAGTACTTCCAAGGACCATAATACTACAGGGACCTAGATTATAATGGGCATGGCAGATATAATATATAAAGTCAATTCTGGAGTTGCTTTCCTTGCATGCAAATACAGTAGTCAGGCGGCACGAAAACATTTTCTTCCATTCTATGTAGCTTGCTGGTTTTGCAAAGACAGGAGAAGATCCTTAGCTAGATTTCTATCAGGAGGCAGGAAACAGAAGGCTGCAAACAGTAAATCTCTCAGCATGAAGACAATTACGACCAATCTGACAGAGAAGCCCATCTGCCAGGTGCAGAGGGAAAGGAATAAACCATTTTTTTCCAATGCAATCTCTTTAAGGGAAACCATGAAGCTTAGTTGAAATTTAACAATTAAAAATCTTGGCACTAATAAATATCAACCCAGGGAATGTTAGAATATTTGTTTCATTAATAAGTTTTGGCAACATGCACTATTTTGTGTTGAAGAATGACTCTGAAATGCTAGTATATGCAATTTTACGTGCCCATTTTCACCAATACAACCCTTGAAGTTTTATCTTGTGGAATGTGCTCTTTGATATGAGAAAGTGGTATAGAATTCAAATATGTATTCTTTATGGATGTACATTATAAGCTAAATTACATGGCTTGAGGAAATTAGATGGAATACTTCAGAATTGGGAAGATCTAACTGCTTGACTTGAGCACTTCCCACTGTGCATTCTTCAATGTAGCATTGCTGCCGGAAGTTCTGGCACAGACGGTGGCCAATTAAAATGTAAGTTTTGTTAGCTTGGAGTAATGGCACAAAAACGTACTATCACACTCAGCCAGGGAACACAGATTGGCACTTATGTATCTAACACAGTGAAATGCTGAATTCGGCAGATCATTCATAGGAAATACAAAAAAACCCAAACAAAAGGAAAAAAAGGAAATATTAGAAAAATACAAAAAATAGACTAAACTACAATAGACTTCATTTTCCACTCTTCTGAACTACAATATTCCAATCTTCAGGTTCCCCAAGATGTACTCTTTGAGCCAAGAGAATAGAATAAGTTAAGGACCTAACCTTATGCACCAGCATTATTGCTCTCTTGGAGCAAGATTTAATTGCTCTGTTGTCCAATTTCACATGGGTTTTCAACATTTGTCCTTAAGTGAAATGGAATCTGTCTTCTGCTGTTCTACCACTATTTTACTCATCTGTTTTTTTTAAAACAACAGTTTCATGACAAAAGGAAAATCTGACACTATTCACTTTTAATCACCCATTAAGAATTATTTTTCTGCTTTGGGCAAACTCTGCCACAACCCTTCACAAAGATTGAATTGTAAGTTTATCTCGTCTTTCATTCATCCTCAATCAAAAGGTTTGCATTATGAACAATCTGTCTCCATTGATTTCTATTCTCCACTGCCTATCCAACAGAGAGAGCTAGTCTACATTCTGATAGTATTCATCCATGCCATCTTGGATCTTTCTTGTGCACATTTTTTTGGTGTTTCGCCTTACATTTACCATCCTAAAACAACAGGAAATTATATTAACCATAAGTAATTGAATTGAATCTTATGGGTCACTCAGATAATAACATGCACATGAAACATTTTCTCCCATCTACCTTGTACCTCTTAAACAGTGAAGTTGGCCAATTGATGTGTTTTTTTTTCCCCTTTGACTATACATTATATTAATTATAATATTCTGAATGAACATTTGCATGTTGTGCTTATAATTTTTGATTACAACTTTACATTATTCAAATCTGTACTGTGATCATCATTTGGTGCAGATTCCCAAATAACTTTAAGAAAAAGATGTTAATGGCCTCAGAAGAGTATACATTTCACCTGCATCAGTGGATAACTATTTCAATATTTTAAGGATGAAACTGGAGCTAACTGAAAACATTTGTTCTAATGTTTTAAAAATTTAATAGTCAGGATTTCACTTTTGATTGATATTAGACGGACAATCGCTTGATACATTCAGCTGACATTTCTCTCTCCTCTACTTTCAGGAAAGCGTTTACCCGCTCAGGTTGACACATCAATATTAAAACATTGAACAGAGTATTGCCGTATTGAAGGAATACATATTTATCTGCTTTTATCAGACAGCACTCAATTCCTAGCTACTTCAATCTTGATTAAAAGCATCACAAAGAACTGGATCGCTCACAGCTATTCCCCATGTATTTATATTTCAGATAATTGAGTGAAAAACATGAAGAAATCATTATTATCCTTCCCAGTGAATCTATTGGATTTTCCAACATTATATTGAAGTTTATACAGGTAATGTCAGGGTGATAATTTAAATTAATTTCCCTTTTAAATGTTTATGGATTACATTTTGGAATATTCTGCTGGAGTGCCAAATGCTTTTTGTGTCCCTAAGCTTCCTATGATTATTGTTGCTTAACAGATAATTTAATTTTACATCAGAATATGGAATAAATAATTTCATTGCAATGTTAATGTAAGCCTTACTTGTAACTAATAAATAAACCTTAAAGTAAAGTTAAGTGGTTAACAAGGAAAAAGCTCAAAATATAAACAGAAATATTAATATCTGTGAATGTTTCAGCATGTCTTCATATCTTCAAGTAATTTGCAATGTCCATCAAGTCAACATGTGAAATTAAATACTGGAACACAATGCTACTTTAATGGGCATATTTATTCCATTATTGTTGTCCAGGCTTCAATGCTCTTAATGAACATTCTTATTCACTTGATTATTAGCCCTGAGTTAAAAGTCAGGGAGACTTCCCCATGATGTTCTCTCAATTAAAATATCAAATTTATCAATGGTGTAATGTGGAAATGCACCTGGAATGACAGTTCTCAACCTTATTTTGCTTTGACTATAAAATCATCCAACACTTTTCATCTTAACCAGAGATTCTGCTGTAAAGAAAGTAGACATAGTAATTAATCAGAGAGCAAGATGTGATGTTGTCCAATAAAATAGTCTAACTGCCTGCACTAAGCTTTTACAGACAGAATGATCATTTGGGTAACAAATGCAAGGGAACAATTCCCCATATAAATCAGAATGGAAAATAAAGTAAAAGGAACGGTAGTTAGGCAGGTTTTTCATGACTTAGCAGATATTTAAAAATGGTGGCAGAACCTGGATGCAGAAGTCCAAGAATTATTTTTTTAGTAGATCTCACTTTTTTTCTGGTGGGGAATGGGAAGGCAATACATCACAAAGGCATAAGGCACAAATCTACTGCAGTTGAATTTAAACAGATTCCATTTTCGCTGTTCCAAGGGACACAATTTTATGGAGAAGACATAAACAATTATGAGGATGGATTTAAGATCTGTCTAAGTGTCCTGACTTGAAGGGATTTAAATTCCCAGCCCTTTAAAATTGAAAAAAAAAATCTGCAGTTTTCACTGGGGCAATAAAGGAGCAGAGACCTGCTACTGGAGTGCATTGTTTTATAGGCAATCTGGTAATACCTACAAACTCTAATATTATGAACTCCCATATTTAAGAATTTTATATCTACCAAGTTGTTACTCACTGACGTCTCAAACTCCTATGCCTACCATCCAGGAATGTCTAGCATTTTATCATTATAAATGGACGTGAATCTGAAAATAAAAAAAGGGCAAGAATAGAAAGAACAGACCACTGCAAACAGGGTCCCCACTTCCTGAGATTTAAAGAAAAGATATCATGTATTTAACTGTATTATGTGTCATTTAAATATCGTACGAGACTTCAATGTCAAAAAAATCCATTTGCATTACTAAAATATTGGAACTTAACTCTTCTAATTGAGTAGCCACAAGTTAATGAGTTATGGTCTGAATGGCATCAATGTGCTCACCATGGTCCTGTGTCTCTCATTTCTGGCGCTAGGTTATTGATAACACATCCTTTCAAAAGCTTGCAGCCTCTTAATGACCGCATGAATTAATAATGTACATCTGCATTTCCTTTGGAAAATTCTAATGGCTGTAATTTGCTACATTACTTTAACTACCATGTAACCTATACTATCTTACATGTTAAGATTGGCAGATCAAACAGAAGGCTAATAATTAAACAGCACAAATTAAATCTTAATGCGTGGTCTGGAGTTCAGAATGTAATTCAAGGTGATTTTAGCTAATCTGGAAAGAAAGTTTAAAAAAAAAGTTTAATCAATGGGTTTAACAAAGTGAATATCTGCTCAAATAGCTCTGCAGCTTCAGATTTTGCTTTTTAGTCAAACTTATGATTTTATTCTATATTAAGGATCATCATTTTTTCTGGGTAGGCCATAAACCAATATTATGGATTACAGAATATAATGCTTCTGTCAATTTTAACAAAGCCTTGAAATCAGATCAACAGCAAATGTTTCAGGTGGTATGCCACATTCGTTTTGTTTTTCTCTATGTTACATCTTTGATTCTGTCTTCCTCATCATTTACAATGCCATCACCACCAAACGTTCCTTAGAGTACCATATGGAATAAACAGGATAATATCAATCGAATCAGCATCTCCCTCCCACTACTACAACCATTCTTCATATCTGCATTTGCTTTCATCATTATCAATTCGATCGGTTGGCACCACATTGCTGCTCCCTAAGCTGAACTGCAAGGATGGTACAGTTGCTTGAAGTGCTGGCTCCACGGTCCAGGTAGAACTCAGAGAGGTTTGGCTTTGTGCAAGAAGAGAGAGTCAGTACCAGCAGCCAAATGAATGGTCAGTATCCTAGCAACAAAGGAACCCATAACCTCCAAGCATTTGTTGCTGAACATGGGAGTAGAGGGGGAAGGAGACAGATGTTTAAGGAACAGGTTGGTAGTGAATAGATAAAACAAAGTTTATATTTTCATTCCAGAATGATCCTGGAATAGTGTAAAGTTGGCAGAGGAAAACTTTGTCCTTATATTACTTGATATGGCAGAGCCAGATCTGGCAACAATTGACAGCTGTATGTTAGATATATTAGGTTCTGCACCCCTTGACCTGAGGTAGTTGCAACTGAGAAACAACTAGGGTGGAAGACAATCGGAAGGATTTTCCGATCTCCCCGTTGCATGTTTTCTGGCAGAGAATGCGGCCTGCCATTGTCCGCAAGCAGGAAGTCTATGGTGTTTTGTGTGGCTCATCTGCCCTATTGTCATGGAACCTACCATGGCAGGGGGGGCGTTGGGGGGAGGCAGAAGTACAAGATCCTGACAGCAAGGAAGACTGGAAAATCTCACCCAGTATGTTTTACTGGAGGCTAGGACATCAGAGGTAGACATGAAGGAGCGATTGAGTGGACAGACAGCTGCTGAGGCATTGTGGCAAATGGACAGCTGAAAGTTAGAGAGTCAAAAGTTTGAAAGTACATCCACTAGATCAATTTATGGGTTCTCAAAATCTTTATGTAAATACATGCCCAATCACAGTAGTTATCTGTTGAGTGTACTGAAACCTTCTTAGATCTATATGATCAGATAGGGGAAAGTGTAACAGTAAAATCAAATTCCCAAAATCCAACTCCTTAAGGATTTTAAATTACTAAGGGTCTAATCATATTCTCTTTACTACTTTATGTCACTGAGCCAAATTTAATGAAAAACAATAATCATTCATTGCAAATAAATTAGCAAAATGCTGTGAAATTGCTGTAAATATAGCAATTTTATGACACTGCAACTAGGAATCTGACTTGAACAGAATACGTACCAACATTGTTTTTGCATTTAATGAAACAAAACAAATAACCAGAAATAAACTCCTTCCTCAGAAATAAAGAATACCTCAATTTTAACATAATTTTAATTAAACATTGCCCTTTCTTTAATAACCCATGCACCATTTCCCAGTTAACTGTATACTTGTTACATGTTCACATATTTTTAACCTGATTCCTTAACCTATGTATGGATTTTTCAAACTAAATCACACTCCAATTCAGCCTCCGGGCTGCAAAAGTGCTCCTTGAATAAAACAGTTTTGAATAATATATATTTATCTCTTAGGACAGAAAAACTGTTCGATTATTTCAACAATACTTTTAAGCATTGCACAATATATTTCTGCCTTCGAAGTTGAATTCTATTCATTCAAATTAATATTTGATATTACATTTTGACTTTTATCATAAACATAGCTGCAGTCACTGCAACACTGAGATCTATGGCATTATTCCTATGAAATAGATCGAAGGTTATTACCGATAACTGAACAAATAAAAACTATGCGAATGTGGATCCGGATTAAATGCCACTGTTGAATAATTGCTTACAGACTATGAATGACAAGGTTGCTTGTACTAAAGGAAAAACTAAATCTGGAACTGATTCAGAATGATATTATCAATTAGAGTTTTGGCACAGTGAGATTACATTTGAGGAACTTGGGTGTGGAGGTCAGCTGGACCACAAATTCATTCTATGAACCTATCACTTTCTGTTTACTTCGCTAAAGTTTTTTTAAAGTTAAAATTTATACATTAGTGTCAACAGTTGCTTTATATTAACACTACAAGGAAGTTACTGTGAAAATCCTCTAGTCGCCACACTCTGGCACTGTTCGGGTAAATGGGAGGTGAATTTAGCATGACCAATGCACCCAACCAGCACATTTTCAAACAGAGAGGAAACCAGAGCATCCAGAGGAAACCCACAGAGTAGAACGTGCAGACTCTGCACAGACAGTGACCCTAGCTCAAAATCGAATCTGAGGCCCTGGCGCTGTGAGGCAGCACTGCTAACCACTATGCTTCCGTGCATTATCATTAGAGAAAATAATGCTAAAAATTTTATTGAAATACATGCAACAACACTTTAGATGTAAATTCAAACTGACACATAGTATGATGGCCTGTATCCAAATTTAGGTCTGTATTTTGTATTCATTGTGACATTTGTGCTTTGTGCTCATTCCTTCAAATCTGTACTCACTGATCCATACTCTGCACCCATATCTTCACAGCTGCACTTGTATCAATGCCCCTCAATTTCTCAATGTGTACATATACATCTACTGTGCAATCACACACACACTAAAATTATTCTGAAACGTAACTAATGGTCTAATTCTCCGAAAGGTCAATATTTTTCAATTACTGCTGTTATAATGTAATATCCAGCATTGCACAGGAGTGCAGGCTTGTTTTTACTGCATTAAAATTTGATTAAGTTCAAAAATCAAGGATACAAAAAGGGAGATTTTGCTTGTATTTAACCTTGAACATTCAGCTTCAAATTTGTGCCAGAACAGCCCTGGTGAGTTAAAATTCATGTTGAATGCATGATTTCACCTGTATTATTGTTCAAACTGTCAACATTTGAAGAAAGCATTGCTCATGACATTATTTACGGTAGACAAAACACAAACTTTATCATGGTCATGAAGTTGGAATGGAACAGAATCAAAGTAAGGTCTTCTTTACTGCGATTTGTTAAGTAGCTGCTATCTCTCAGCCTCCAGGCGCCTGTAATGATCTTGTGTAACGGTAAAGCCTTTAGACAGTCTCTGGTGAATAGTTCCTCAGATCATATCCTTCATACCAAGCCCAAAGCACAACGTTAATCATTTGGCGCCGTACACTACCAACGGGATTCTTCAAATTGACTGCCAATAAGCTGCAGCTGATTATTCTGCAAAAAGAAACATCATCTTTCCCCATAAACTCACGCATCATGAACAGTGAAAGAATGAAATAAGCATCTGCATGCTCTGTAAAAAAGTTTGAATTATTCAGAAGGACTTCAAAGAAATGATCAAAGTCAATTCCAAAAAAATGTATGGGGTAATCTGGCCATTCTGCTGTGTTATTTCTTGGGGTGGAAGTGAATGTATGCACCTGCAGCAGAGGAAACTACCAAAAACAGGATGGCAAGCACTTGCAAAAACAAAAATTCAAAGAATTGTGGATGCTGGAAGTCTGAAATAAACTAAAACAAATTGCTGGAAGCACTCAGCTGGTAAAGCTGCATCAATAAGGGAGAGAAAAAAAACAAACCTAATGTACTCACTGTTTTGCATTTTTGGATTCTAATCAATATAGGGATAAGGTTAATACAGGGATAAGTTGATTAATATAAGGACAGTTTTAGATACAAAGTCACTGATGGACATAGTACATTTTTAATATTAAAGATGAATTGGACAATTTCAAGGTTTTCCTTTAAAATCAGTCCTGTGAAAATAGCCAAACATCTGTTGATTGTAACATTTTAAAAAGGCTGCTTATTCCACTACCATCTTACATTCCCTGGAGGAATTGCAACTGAGAAATTGCTATTCTAGATCTTTAGATATTCTTCATAATAAATATAATTTGTATCCAATTTTCCCAGTGAGCAGGAAGAAAACAATGCATCGAGGTGAGATCAACACTATTCTAAGTTTTTTTGATTAGCCCTCCTTGGCTCAGAGCAGTTACAGGGAATCACCACATAACTTTCTGTTCTTGCAAAGCTATAACAGTTGGATTAAATCAAAGTTTCATAAATTTAAATTTATAATGATCTTTCATACTTTTTATCCATACCACAGTACTCACAGCAAATTGTATACTAGACTATTTCTGTTGAGGTTACCTCATTGAATGTTTTTAAGGCAAGAATAGATACATCTAGGACTATAGCGAATGGGCCAGTAAGTGGAGTTGAGTCTACAAAAAGATCAGCCGTGATTTTATTGAATGGCGGAGCAGGCTCGAGGGGCCAGATGGTCTACTCCTGCTCCTAGTTCTTACGTTCTTATATCCCAACACAGACCCTGCAGTTCAGCAATGCCTCCTGGAGGTTACCTCCCAGATCTTTCAGCAACGGTGAGAAGTTCTGTTTCAGTAAGACAGCTCGAGCAAGATGATGGATGGAGGTGAATGGCTGGTGTTAGAAGCTGTGGGGTCCACAGTCTAATGGGCATCATGGTGGTTAGCACTGCTGCCTCACCGTGTGAAGGTCCTGGGTTTAATTCTGGCCTCTGATGATTGTGTGGAGTTTGCACTTTCTCCTTGTGTCTGCGTGGGTTTCCTCCCTGTGCTCCAGTTTCCTCCCTCACTCCAATAATGAACAGGTTAGGTGGTTGGCCATGCTAAATTGCCCCATAGGTTACCACGTTATGGGGTATGTCTGCATAATAGTGGGCTAAATGGACTAATACTGCACTTTAGGGATTCACTGATTCTATGTTCCAGTGCCATGAGAAAGTTACTGACTTTGTGCTCTGAAAGGGTAAGCTGCACCATGTAGTCACTGCAAACTGACACTCAAGGGCTTCAAGCAATGTAGATGTTAGATTGGCAAGGATGCCAGACAGCAGTTTAAGTTCCAGGTTCAAATGGAACATATGGACCAAATGTGTGGGAGTCAGTTCAAGCTGTTGTATCTGTTGCAGAACAGTGTCCATGGATCACATACTAGTGACTGCACAGTAAATCTTAGGCCTGCATATTCAGACAGGGTTATCTATTGAGATAACATGCAAGCTTTCTGTCTGCCTACAGGGCAAAGGACTGCATAACACAAGGGAGCTCTCAAAACCGGTGACAGTGTACCTGAACTCCACATAATGACCCCTGCTGAACAAGGGGCTACAGAAACAACAGGGGAAGGTGGACCTTCTGCATTAACAGACAGGCTGGAGTCTTAAAGCATCACGGAACAGCACAGTGGTTAGCACTGCTGCCTCACAGCACCAGGGTTCCATTCCGACCTCAAGTCACTATCTGTGTGGAGTCTGCATTTTCTCCTTATGTCTGGGCGTGTTTCCTCCCACAGTCCAAAGATTTGTGGGTTAGGTTGAGCTGTCTTCACTTCAAAAGATGTTTTGACTGTGCCAATTGCAACCTTAAACCCTTGACTGCAATCTTAAAGCAAGACTAGGAGGGCACTGGAGGTGGCTGTCGTGATTAACTAAATGCCAGTATATCCAATGGGGATTATGGAGGCGTGACTAGCATCAGTGAAGTGTGAGAGCTTGAGGGAACATATGAACTAAAGGGTCAAGTACTTTCTTGGTAGATGGGTGATGGAGCAAAGTGAAGTTAGCAATGAGTAAAGCTATGCCAGTTGTCTTGACAACTCATGTCACATGTTTAATTGACATGATAAATTGACCCTAGTGTCAGGGGGATTAGGGTAAACACGTGGGGTTATGGGATTAGAATCTGGGTAGAATGTGGCCGGCACAAACTCGATGGGTCGCTTCCATGAATATGAGGTTTTCAACCTGCTTGAGGACTGGACAAATAGGAGATATGTGCAATACATGGTAGCAAAGAGATTGAGCAAAACCATAAGCTGACTCTGTGTGTTTGTGTATTCCCTCCTGCAGGTTCTCACAGAGTGAAGAAACAACTGAGCCAGTTTGCAGCAATCCTGACCTCTATCTCCGAGGACGATTCCACTGACCACTCAGAGGATGCACTGCCACATCACTCCCTCACACCCTCCACTAGTGCAGAGGCAATCTTATCGATAGGTACACATTCATGATTAAAATGGGGGAGGGGAGGTTGCAATCTGGTGAGTACATCAGACACATTCCTGCAGCTATGCAAGTCGTGACATCCAAAGTTCCTGACAGTCAAGCGCTACAGGAGACCAAATGGAGGTTAAGCCCCATGCCGATGGTGTCTTTCTGTTAATCCTGATAGAGATATAGTGACAGACATGGGAACATCTGGTGGAAATGTCAGAGGCCATGCAAAAACTTAAGAGAAAGTTACAGAGTAGTGTGTTCAGGTTTAGAGTGTGTTGTCATGGTTCCAACATCTGTGTGCTTGGCTTTCTTCATGGAAAGATTGGCAATAGTCAGATCCAACTCTCTATGGTGGTTTTTCCACCACTCTGCTCATGGTCCATACACAATGGTAGCTAGCAAGCCACCTTCCTCCTTCCTCTTTTCCTCTGGCTTCAAGAAGGTGCCAACACATAGGGAAGAGCAGTCAGCAAGCCTTCCTAGGGCATCACCTCGGAATACAACAAGGTTAGAACATAGAACATAACAGCATAGAACAGGCCCTTCGGCCCTCGATATTGCGCCGACCAATTAGGAAAAAGCAATGACTGTCCAAACTAAACCATTCCCTTTTCGTCCATAAACTTATCTACTAACCTCTTAAACACCACCAAACTTGGCGCATCTACAACTGCAACAGGCAGGGCATTCCATACCCTAACCACCCTCTGGGTAAAGAACCTACCTCTGATATCCGTCCTATAACTACCACCCCTTAATTTAAAGCTATGTCCCCTCGTGCTAGCTTTCTCCATCCTAGGAAAAAGGCTATTACTGTCCACCCTATCTAAACCTCTAATCATCTTATATGTTTCAATAAGGTCTCCTCTTAGCCGCCTTCTTTCTAACGAAAACAACCTCAAATCCCTCAGCCTCTACTCATAAGACCTGCCCTCCATACCAGGCAACATCCTGGTAAACCTCCTCTGTACCCTCTCCAATGCCTCCACATCTTTCTTATAATGCGGGGACCAGAACTGCACACAATACTCCAAGTGCGGCCGCACTAGAGTTTTGTACAGTTGCAACATGACGTTGCGGCTCCGAAATTCAATCCCCCTACCAATAAAAGCTAAGACTCCATATGCCTTCTTAACAACCTTATCGACTTGATTGCCAACTTTCAGGATCTATGCACATATACACCAAGATCCCTCTGTTCATCAACACTATTAAGAGTCCTACCATTAGCCCTATACTCTACACATTTGTTATTCCTGCCAAAGTGAATTACCTCACACTTTTCCACATTAAACTCCATTTGCCACCTCTCGGCCCAGCTCTGCAACTTGTCCAAGTCTCTCTGCAAACTATAACACCCTCTTCACTATCTACCACTCCTCCGACTTTGGTGTCATCCGCAAATTTACTAATCCATCCTTCAATACCCTCATCCAGATCATTTATAAAAATTACAAACAGCAGGGGCCCCAAAACAGATCCCTGAGGTACACCACTTGTAACCGAACTCCATGATGAATAATTTCCATCAACCACCACCCTCTGTCTTCTATCAGCTAGCCAATTCCTAATCCAATTAGCTAAATCACCCTCAATCCCATACATCTGTATTTTCTGCAGAAGCCTTCCATGGGGCACCTTATCGAACGCCTTACTAAAGTCCATATATACCACATCAACTGCCTTACCCCCATCCACCTCTTTGGTCACTTTTTCAAAAAACTCAATAAGGTTAGTAAGGCACGACCTACCCTTCACAAAACCATGCTGACTATCCCCAATCAATTCATTTCTCTCTAAATAACTATAAATCCTATCCCTAATAATTCTCTCCAATACTTTGCCCACAACAGAAGTAAGACTCACCGGCCTATAATTCCCTGGAAAGTCTCTATTTCCCTTCTTGAACAATGGGACCACATTCGCTATCCTCCAGTCTTCCGGCACTATACCCATAGCCAACGACGACTTGAACATCAGAGCCAGAGGCTCTGCAATCGCCTCTCTCACCTCCCAGAGAATCCTAGGGTAAATCCCGTCCGGCCCAGGGGACTTATCTAACTTCAAACCCTCAAGAATATCTAGCACATCCTCCTTATCTACTTCAATAATTTCCAGTTTGCAACCCTGTATCCCAGTGTTCTCCACAACTACATTTACATCTCCCTGCGTGAATACCGAAGAGAAATATTTGTTCAGTGCCTCTCCAATCTCTTCAGGCTCCACGCACAACTTCCCACTGCTGTCTATGACTGGCCCTAATCTTGCCCTAACCAATCTTCTATTCTTAACATACCTAAAGAAAGCTTTAGGATTCTCCTTAATCCTATCAGCCAAAGTCTTCTCGTGTCCCCTCTTAGCTCTCCTCAACTCACTCTTTAGCTCCCTCCTGGCTAATCTATAGCTATCCATTGCACTAACCGAGCCTTCAAGCCTCGTCCTGACATAAGCCTCCTTTTTCCTTTTAACCAGCGAATTAACTTTTTTAGTACACCATGGTTCCCTTACTCGTTAACTGTTGCACATCCTCCCCTCTGCCAGTGACCCAGATGCCTCCAGCAGAAGAAGCCAAGGAGCATGAATCCAGAGTTTCCTAGGCCCTGGACCACCTGAGCTAGCAGCCACTGACATGTCAGGCAATAGGGCAAGGTACTTAAACAGACTACCTCCACCTCAACCGCAAATGTACCAAAGCTTCATGGAAGAAATCACAGACTCAAAAAATGATAATAGTTTAAAAGTGGCACAGACATCTAACGTTTCATGGATGTGTTTAGTTATGTTTAAATATATAATTTGAAAAACTTCATTGGATGTTCATGATTTTTGGAGCTTTGTTAACTGATGGGAGCTTTTCAGGGCTGGGACCTGATTAATGATGAGTGATGCAGGATAGGGAAACATCATTTATTGTGAGGTCTCAGAAGTACTGACACCGTGGAGTCTCTTGACATGATCATTTTCTATCTTTGTCACTGCTTACTGGTTTAGATGTTTGGTACCAGGCTGGCCAGCAGCATGTGGTGCTCACACTCTCACTATCCATCACAGACTGTTGTCTCATCATCATCGCAGTTAAAGCATTCCACTGTAGCTTGCGCCCAGATCAAATTTCATCCCACCATCAGGAAATGACATTTTGGCTCTTGCCTAATTAAACCCTCCTGGCTACCACATTTCCCATTAAATTCTGCTCATGTATACTTCAGATGTAAAGTGTGCAGGAGGCCATCTTGATGAAGGAGTTTACATGGTGTGTCCTTGTAACAATCAACTGCGTGCAGAGTGGGCAGATTATGATGCCAGTTGGCATGCAAGGCTGAACACAGGAATAAATGAAGAATTCTGTGCCAGTGTTATTTAAAGTGGTCATGAACTAGTTACAGGTTAGTTGCTAGATTATTTCCTTTGGCTTCTAGTGCAATTCTCAGCTTTCCTGTATTTATCTAAACTTCTAATAGTTTCCGAGAGCAGTTTGGTTGGTGCTAAAAACTTCACAGTTCATGTAAAATCATGTGCTGTTGCTTCCAAAAGTCAACGGCCTGGTAGGCCTTCCTCTGGAAACTGAGCATAACTGGGAGAATGAAGAGAGACCATGTGATGCAGGACAAGTTGTGACGGGAGGGGGAAGAAGAGCTCTCAGCAGCAGAAACCCATGTCCACCAAACATCTTCAGGGAGCAATTCTCTTCCTTTAACTTCAGTGAGGGCTAACATGAGATGTCTTCATTTGAAAAGAAGTTTTGACTGTGCTACAGCCTTGATTGTAACCTTAAAGTAAGACTAGGAGGGCACTGGAGGTGGCTGTCATGATTTAAATAAACGCCAGTATATCCAATGGGGACTATGGAGGTGTGTCTAGCATCAGTGCGAAGTGTGAGAACTGAACTGACAGGTCAAGTGCTTTCTTGGTGGATGGGTGATGGGGCATAGTGAAGTGAGCAATGGGAAAGGCTACGCCAGTTGTCTTGACAACTCATGTCACATGTTTAAACTTCTTGTATTGCATTCTAGTTCTTGGAACAAAATCCCTGCCATTAAATTGCGCTGATATTTCTTTTCAATGATTCTAAGCAACTGGCTGAAGGTCTTTGTAACTATGCCCTCAGCTCCCCACCTGACATTTGACCCCTATGGATGCAAGGTGGATTTCCACAATTTGCACCAAAACTTCCAACACATTGCCAGAAATCATTGATGCTTGAGCTCACGCACTTTCAGCCATTCCTCAAAGTATCATAAGCCAGATTCACTGCTCAAAATAAATTGCCACAATATACCATCCCTTTGAGTGGTGTGCATTGGCTTTCAGAAGTGCAATGCACTTGCGGTACAAGCAGCCAAGAAACAGCACAAGTAGTGCTGGCTGCATGCAGAAATCATTTAGGAAAACAGCCAACACTAAAAAACATGCGGTGTTGCAAAAGAACGAACAGAATGGATTAATACCACACCACAATCCCTCGGACTGTACTTGGAGTTGGTCAATTCAAATTCTGGTATTTCTACAGAAGGTTCGCAGATGTATCAGTGAGCAACCAACTCTATTTCCTCAGTAACGTTAATGTTGAGCCTTCCAAATTTGTGCGGAAAAGCAATCACTTCTGATGCCAAAGAAGTTATTCATTTGTGGGGCATGGCTAGCATTTATTGCCCATTCCTAGTTGCCCTTGAACTAAGTAACTTGCTAAGCCATTTGAGTGTTAACTACATTGCTGTAGTTCTGGAGTCAGATGTAGGCCAGACCAGGTAAGCATGACAGATTTCCCTCCCAAAAGGACATTAGTGAACAAGATAGATTTTTCTGACAATCGACAATGGTTTCATGATCATCACTAGATTCTTAATTCCAGATTTTTCTTTTTTAATTTCAAATTCCACCATTTGATGTGGTGGGGTTCGAACACGGTTCCCTAGAGTATTAGTTTAATTTCTGGATTAATAGTCTGGCAACAATACCATGAGACCATCGCCTCCCTACGAGGTTCAAATTGAAGACTATGGGTGGGATTTTACAGTCTTACTCAAGCAAGACCGGAAATTCCTGCCTGAGATCAACGCACATTTCGTTGACTGAACCTCATCTGCTCTGATTTCGTGGCAGCTAGGCAGTACAATTCTGATGTACAAGAAGAAAGAGGGATCTTTTTGAGATTTTAACACTTTGCCCAAATTATTCCAGACAGGCATGGTAAAAATAACTGTTTGAATATAGATTCAATGTATTGAAATTAATATATGAAGCGACCTCTTGAGCTTAAGCAGCTTCAAATACTGTGATCTCAAGTTATTTCCTATTATAATCATAATACAAAGAAAGTTATACAATTTTCCCATTGAGCAAAAAAATCTATATTTTTAAATGTATTATTTTAGCAAGGAACCGTTACACATTTTGGAATTACAAAACAACCTGCTTAAAGCTTTTCAATCAAGAAACAGTGACTTACTTTGTTGTTGTCTACAGTATGCTATTGTCACTGTACTGCCTGTGATCTAGATATTTTCTGGTCTGGATTGTGCTCCACTATCACCAGCAAGTTCAATATCAATCAGGAATCAACGTTAAGTCACATCTCACTCCCAGATATCAGAATCATAAATAATTCACAACAGTACTGATTTGCATACTATAATTAAACCAAACTCACCAATAAAACAACATAATGAGTAAACCTATTTGTAACTAGTATCATGATGATGGAGGAAAAGTCGTAAATTATGTACAGATGTACTGAATTTTTAAATAAGACCTGTGGTTTTAGAAATGGACACGGAAACAAAGATTGCTGAGGTTGTAAAGTCAGTCACTAGCTGAATTGCTGGTGGGTGATAGTAATAGAGAGACAATGGCATCATACCTTGTTTCCCGACAAGGATACAACAAAATCACAAAAACCATATAAGTAATAACTGCCATCCCTTATGGAGTTAATGGGAGCTGATTTATCTTCTCAGCAGGAATTATATCTGTTAGCAACATTTATGGACTTTCACCTTCCAGGATATATAAAGACTTGGATAAAAACTGCAAAACTTGGTCAGTGTCAACTAGTGCTATGTGTGTCAGCATGTGACACGGGAAGACAGCAATCTCTTGGATTGTTGAAGCAAGCCAAGTCAACAAAGCCACAGCTAAAATGTAAATAGGGCAGTTTCTGAGCCAACTGCAGAATGCGTGAATCTCAAATCTGACTATTCACCTGCTGTAGCCTACATTACTGGAATCATGAATCACAATGGCCGCAACGTTTCACTATCTACTCCTCATAGACAAAGACTGATTTGTATTTTTATTTAAACTTCCATTTTTACTAAATTTACAATCCTCATTTCCAATCAATGTGAATGTATATGCACGTGGTTAATCATTTTCCTCACAGTTAGTAGCTAATAAGCCCACACTTTAACACAAAATTCCTGATTAAATTGGTTCCTATTCAAACATAAAAAACAGAAAGGATCTTTTTTAAAGTAATCTTGTTGCAAACATCTGAAGGGGAATTAGTTAAAAGAAAAAGGGTCCATTCATCCCTCCTCACCTGGGTTAACAAATTTGGGGAGCTTCATCTGATTGTTATATCTGTGTTATGAGTATTACAATGTAATTATTCCAGTCTTGTTTATTTGTGGCTTCATTACGTGAAGCTAAATTTCCTTTGTTTTGTTAGTTATACTTTTTACATTGTTGAATTTTGACAGAATTTAGCATTTCCCAAATGATATCCTGCTATCACTAACCCTTTTAGACACAACAGCTGCATATTTACAATGAACCACACAGAGTGTCTTGCATGTTGTCTTGTAACATTGTTAATCGTAACAGCTTCCCACAGATCTTCTCCTGTTGCTGTTAAGTAATTGAGATGTAAAAAATGATGAGGAAAGATTATTAATTAAGGAACGTACCAGTGAGCAGAGGAATTATTAGGCTTTCCTAACACTATAGTTAACATCCATCACATATTTAAACCCAGTCACTAATTATGGCTATCACTCAAATCTTACTTTCTTTAATAAACAATTTTCTCCACTTCATTGTGCTGTATTTTGTAAATCAAAAATACACAAATTGAAGTGCAAAACTATAGACATAAATATGCATATTAAACAATAAAAATTCTTCTCTATATCATTATTGTTTTGAAATGAAAGGTTATTTGGGGCGGTTTAAATCACTAATGGTTTCCATCAACATTATAAAAAAGTGAAATCTCTAAAACACAATATATATAAAATCCTGTCTGAGCACAGATTATTAAAATCCGAGTGTTAAGCTGTGGTGTCTCAGTGTGTACAAGTGATCCTAAACAGTCAACCAAATGCTGGAAGTGTGCCAAAGGCTGAAACAGGAACCTGCTGTTCACTTCCATTAGTAATTGAAGAATGGTACAGATGGATATTGTAGCAGTATAATGCAGTATAAGGAACAAAAGTATGTGCTATAGGGCACTACAACAAAACCACAGCATGGCAAGGTCAGCAGTGACAAGTCTTTTAAGGTCTTAAACCAGCAATGCATCTACTCATTATCAAAGCAATTTCATATTGTAAGATAAAAGTGGATAATCTGAAATAAAAACCAAAAGTGCTAGAAGCACTCCCCACGTTAGGCAGCAGCAGTTACACAGAAAGAAACCTCTGACAAGACCTGGAAAATGCTGAGCTTATTGGACAAGGAAGCAGTAGCATAATGGTATTTTTACTGGACCTAGTAATCCATAGACCCAAGGAGATGCTGGGTTCAAATCCCACCAGGACAGATAGTGAGATCTGAGTTCAAGAAAAAACTGGAATTGAAAGTCTAATGATGACCATAGCAATCACAACAAACCATTCAGCTCCCTAATGTCCCTTTAGGGAAGGAAATCTACCATCCTTACCTCGTCTGACCTTTGTGTGACTCCAGATCCACAGTGATGTGGCTCACTCAAATGCTCATGAAACGGGCCCAGCAATTCAGGTCAAGGACAATTAGGGAGGGGTAATAAATGCTTGCCCAGCTAACGACACACAAATCATCCAGAACAACCTTTTTTTTAAGAATGTTAGCTTGCTGATACTGTCTGTTTCTAAATGTTGTCGTGCGGCAGCATAATGTTTCCCTCACTTATCTGGCTAACTTCTTTCCTTTCTGTAGATGATTCATTACTATAGCCCACTAACCAAATCTTAAATCAAGCTGCAATTACTGCTCTTATTAGAGTAAGACACCTGGGCCGAATTTTCCAGCCATCCATGCCAGCGAGATTTTCCCATCCCATTGCAGTGAACAAAAATTTGGCTGGGCGCCAAATTCTCCGGCTTCGTTGCAGCGGGAGCAGGGCATGAACAGCAGGTAAGATTGCACCCCCAATGTTTTCCAAGTCAAGTCAACAATAATAGAAGTACACCTTTTTGCAAATGCAGGTATAATAAATTCAGGACTGATAGAATTGCAGATACCCCAGTTATCAATGGATCTATTTCACCTAAAATACTCCAAAATGTGTGATTTGAATTTAGAGAGCTTTGCTTAACAGTACTTTTATTCACATAGCTAACTATATACAAGCTTACAGATTATCAGGACACAGCTACATCTCCTGTTAGATTCTTCTTACTCTTCTGCCTCTGAGTGACATCATTATGACACAACTATTTATGCACATGCTCAGTAGCCATTATTTAGAGTAACATTCAAGTTGGTTCTTTACTCTGCAGGGCTGTGTTAATAATTACAAGTTTACGTTCTGGAAGTCACACTCAGACTACACAAATGAGTAAAAAGACATATGGCATGAAATATGAAGGGAAAACAGAACCTGATAAATAATACTTATCAAAACTAAAAGCCGGTATACTCTAACCCTGTCTCAACAACAAATACAGATGTACGTCTTCTATAATCACTTGTGATTTTCTTTTCCATTTTTAATCTCACTAACAATTTTACATACTTTATTAAATACAAATCCTTTTTTGGTAAGGTATGTTGCAAAGTCATAATCCAATTTTGTTGTTTAAAAAAACTTTAATCTGGGGAATCCTGCAATGAAATTTCTGTGACATTCTTATTGCATATTGTTAGAATAAAAATGTCAAAATCAGTATTTAAACTTGATTTCTTTGAACATCCTCAGTAGGTCCTGAGGATCAAGATGAACAACCTTTAAGGGAGAGTGTGACCATGAAGAAAAAGAATTCAAACACTATTGTGCTACAGCTGTTATCTGTATCAAAACCTGAAATGAATGTGCAGAGTCCAAAATGATTTGAATTCCCAACCATTTTTAAAAACGGAAATCCATAGTAAGCTGAAATAACATTACAGAGGAGTGCCGTTACAGCTTAGCCTCAGTGAGTCTTTAATAAAGAATGAGTGACTCAAGAAATACATTGTTGTTGAAGTCTGGATAACAATTATACTTTCTCAATATCACAAACTTACCCCATTACGCTAAAGCAATAGCATGTGTGTAAATTCTACCATCCAGCACAATTCGTTCTATTAAGTCCAACTGTACACTGTACAAACAAACTTGAAATGTGCTCTGACAAATAGACAGAAACAGAGTAGGAAAACACTGCAAAGTAATTAACACCTTTAATTTAACTGTTCCCTGTGGATAGCAAGTACACGGTGCAAAGATCATTTGCTAACTTTTTTGGGAAAAGATATTTATTTAAAATATCAGGGGATATTTTAATCTATTGACTGGAGTTTTGAAAGTTATGTTTCAAAATATAACCTGTGACATGTCATGCAAGGGACCAATGGTTATAAAATTGCGAGTGTAGAGACAGAGTCTATGGTTTACTAGTAAAAGTACAATATTCAGTTCCAGTCCCACTGGGAAAAAAAAGTGTTGGAATTTCAATAGTACAGCCTTAATAATGCAGCCACCATCTTGAACTTAATTAAATCCATGAGGTAAAAAAATAATAAGGTATGGCATGATTATGACTTTGTAATCAGCGCTTACAAAGTCATAATTTAAATCTACAAAACAATTGTAACACTGGTCTTGTTATCCAGCAATAAGTTAGGCAACATCAAGAAGAGAAGAATACTGTCGCCAAGCAGCATGATAAGCAAAGATAGTTGGGTTGTTTGCAAACTCGGATGTTAACTATTTGTGACACTATTCAGAGAAGAATAAGCAAGTTTGCCTCATGTTCTGGCCAATATTTATCCCCCAACCAAAATCATCAAAGCGGACGTTCTGGTTACTACTTCATTAACAGTTGTCGACTTTGCGATGTGCAAACTGGTTGCCAATACTATAATGACTGCACTTCCAAAAGTGGAAATGTTTTGCAATATCTTGTGGTCAAAAAAGAACATGCAAGTTTTTGCTTCCTTTCTATTATTGGCATGGTCACTTCTATCTGCATTATTATATGGATACAAGAGCAAGTTTAGTTCTGAGTTCCTGGAGTTTGAGTTCAGACCAGAAAGTAAGAGTTTATAGTAAGAGAATATCCAGTGCCTGCAGTGTGACTGAGAATCCAGAATCTCAGAAATAGGAGCACCCAGAGGAAACTGATGCAGACTTAGTGGGGAGGGGGGAGGGTGCAATCTCCACACAGATAGTTGGATGCTCTGGTTTCCTCCCAGAATCCAAAGATGTGCAGGTTAGATGAACTGGCCACGCTAACAAGTGCCAAAGTGTGGCGATTAGGGGATTTTCACAGTTACTTCATTGCAGTGTTAAAGCAAGCCTTCTTGTGATTAATAAATAAACTTTTACCCAAGCTGGTGCTGTGAGGTAGCAGCGCTAACTACTGTACTACCGTGCTACCTGAGTTTGTAAATGTACAAGTGTTTATATTTCCTAATGGCTGCACGATATGAAAGTTACAGGACAGAAACAGGCCATCTGACCACTGCACCTAGGCTGTATTTATATTCCACACAAGCCTCCTCCCACCTTTAGTGATCGCATTATCAGAGTAACTTTCAGCATCTTTCTTCCTTGAGGAATGACAAAATGGAAAGATAAGGTGACAAGAGACTTAAATATAGTGGGATTGGAAGAAAAATGGTTGACTTACATGAAAGCAATCAAGTAATATTGTGGCAACACTAAATAAAAAGTGAGGTATATATATTATTTCAAAATTCCAATATGGATGGATCAAACATCATTCAAGGCACAAAGATTTTGTCCTTTATATCTTAATTGAAAACAACCTGTATTTGTATGGTTCTCATAATGTGAAAAATGCACAATTATTACAAAAACAGGAAATGGCATGAATCACCATAATAATGTTCCAGAACTTAAGCATGCACTCCAAACAGAGACTCTTGTGCAACACTAGATGAGGCATTAAATCCTTTCAGGGTGGATGTTAACTATTTTGAGACATTACTTGGGGAAAATTAAGGGAGTTTGCCTCATGTTCCGGCCAATGTTTATCCCTCAAACACTATCACTGAAACGGATGTTCTTGTTATGATCACATTACAGGTTGTGTGATTTTGCGATGTGCAAATTGCTTACCAACACCATAAAAATGCAAATCCAAAAGTATAGAGTGACTGGAAAGTGTTTGGGTTATCTTGCAGTCACACAAAAAAAAATGAACATTTGTGTTTCCTTTTAATGATTGACTTCTTTTTATTTGCTTAAATGAGTATCAGCTGTGGTTTAATTTGCCCAAACTATCAGCACCGAGTCATAAGGTTGGGTTCAAGACTGACTACCGGGCTTGAATACAAAAATCAAGGCTGAAAACGGAATGCAGAATGTAATGACCTCAATAAGGCCCATGATGTTAGCCTCTTGGAGTATAAGCTCCTTGATTGAGGTCTTAATTGTCTGCCTAACCAGAGAAGCTCATCTGTATTTAAAAATGGGAGTGTCAGATCTTCTAGCGCTCCACATTCTGATTGTGTACCAGAAGCACTTGTGAGTGGAATCAAGTTTGTAAACAAAGGGAATCTGGTGAAGGGACACTGGCTTCTAAGGAGTTATTTCACAGAACTGAGGGAACATAGCAGTTTTGGAGGTCACATCTTCTGAATGAGACAATCAGCTGGAGACTCGTATACCTCCTTAACTAGATGCAAAAGATCAAAGCGCTATTTTGAAGAAAAGAGGAATTATTCTGTATGTATGACTACACTTCAAAAAGTAATTTGTCAAATGAGATTCTTGATGGCCATTCTCAGACATCTTAAATTACCATATCAGATGGATGTTACCACTCTATTACTGTGCTGATTTGCCGTTGATTTCTGAGACATCATTGGTAATAAAATGTTCATATAAAATGAGTCAAGGTTGCATTTTTTGTCCGTTAGTGATGTCAATAGTTTCATTTTCCTTATGTTTGAGCAAGATCAGACCACATTGCATTGTCCTTTGTGATTTTTCATCCAAAGGGCAAGCAAAATTCATGATTTATTACAAACATAACAGTTCCAAAAAAGTATTTTAAATATGTTTATTTTCCAATTGAAATCAGCAATATTTGTGGTGCAGTGAGTCACACCCCGGCCTCTCCTTCTGCAATCTGGGTTCAAGTCTGACTGGTGGTCTATTAATTTGCATATATAACATGGCCAAACAGGCTTAATTTTAGCCAGCCAATCCTTCCAATACCCAGCACTGTCAGGCAATAAAAGTGGGAGAAATTCCTGGTCAGCTATGTGTTAGAATCATACCTGGGATCACTACAGTGCAGAAGGAGGCCATTTAGCCCATCGAGTCTGCACCGGCAACTAATCATCCAGGCCTTATTCCTGTAACCCCAAGTATTTACCCTGCTGGTTCTCCTGACAATCTGCCTAACCAGCACGTCTTTTGGACTGTGGGAGAAAACCGGAGCACCTGGAGGAAACCCTGCAGACATGAGGAGAATGTGCAGACTCCACACAGTTAAACAGCTGAAACTAGAATTGAACCTGGGTCCCTGGCACAGTGAGGAAGTGGATAACCACTGTGCCATCCTTAGGGAAAAAGAGGGAAAGAATATTGTCCCTCTAATATTACTATCAACATCTACAGACAAAAATATGCACGTGAAGGTGCATGTTGCCACAGCAAGCCCTAGACAAACCGTAAAACACCAATAAACTTTGTTTTTCAAAAAAAGTTCTGAATTTTCTCTCAGCTTTTGTTTGTTTTTTTTAGGGCATCCGAACATGGTCATTATAGCAAAGGAAAGCACCAAACCCAGCTGATGCTAGGTACAAAATTGAGTATGTGGTCCTGGTAACCTTACCCTCTCTCCAACAATGTTCATTTACTGAAACACTGTGTTACAGGGAGAAAAATACAAGTGATGCTCAAATTAGTCCAGAGGGGATTCTATTACGCATGAAAGAATTAATAATTTATTAATACAGAAATATATAATGTAAATGTAATGTAAATATGGTGCATGTAACATCAAAATGGACGCACTGTTATATTCAACACTTTGTGTAGGAAAAGCACTTTTCTGTCTCTACTCATTAGGAATAAGTCAATCACACTTGCATTTCTATGAAAAGCTGTGAAAAAGCGAGAATAATCTCCATTAATTTGATTTCAGTGACATATGCATTAGAAGTATGTAAAGGCAATGGAAAAAGATGTACGAAATAGGAGGAGTTAAAGTTAAGAGAGAATCATAGAACCATTACAGTGCAGAACGAACCATTTGGCCCTTCGAGTCTGCACTGACTACGATCCACCCAGATCTGTAACCCCACATACTTACCCTGTTAATCCCGCGGCACTAATAGAACATAGAACATTACAGCACAGAACAGGCCCTTCGGCCTTCGATGTTGCGCCGACCAATATAAAAAGCAATGCCCCTCCAAACTAAACCATTCCCTTCTCTTCCATATACTTATCAACTAACCTCTTAAACGCCACCAAACTTGGCGCATCTACAACTGCTGCAGGCAGGGCATTCCACTCCCGAACCACCCTTTGGGTAAAGAACCTACCTCTGATATCCGTCCTATAACTATCCCCCCTTAATTTAAAGCTGTGTCCCCTCGTGCTAGCTTTCTCCATCCTAGGAAAAAGGCTATCACTGTCCACCCTATCTAAACCTCTAATCATCTTATATGTTTCGATTAGGTCCCCTCTTAGCCGCCTCCTTTCTAACGAAAACAACCTCAAATCCCTCAGCCTCTCTTCATAAGACCTGCCCTCCATACCAGGCAACATCCTGGTAAACCTCCTCTGTACCCTCTCCAATGCCTCCACATCTTTCTTATAATGCGGGGACCAGAACTGCACACAATACTCCAAGTGCGGCCGCACTAGAGTTTTGTACAGTTGCAACATGACGTTGCGGCTCCGAAATTCAATCCCCCTACCAATAAAAGCTAAGACTCCATATGCCTTCTTAACAACCTTCTCAACTTGACTGCCTACTTTCAGGGATCTATACACATACACACCGAGATCCCTCTGTTCATCAACACTACTAAGAATCCTACCATTAGCCCTATACTCTACACATTTATTATTCCTGCCATAGTGCATTACCTCACACTTTTCCACATTTGCCACCATTTGCCACCTCTCGGCCCAGCTCTGCAACTTGTCCAAGTCTCTCTGCAAACTATAACACCCCTCTTCACTATCTACCACTTCACCAACTTTAGTGTCATCTGAAAATTTACTAATCCATCCTTCAATACCTTCATCCAGATCATTTATAAAAATTACAAACAGCAGGGGCCCCAAAACAGACCCCTGAGGTACACCACTTGTCACCGAACTCCACGATGAATATCTCCCATCAACCACCACCCTCTGTCTTCTAACTGCTAGCCAATTCCTAACACAATTAGCTAAATCACCCTCTATCCCATACATCTGCATTTTCTGCAGAAGTCTTCCATGGGCCACCTTATCAAACGCCTTACTAAAGTCCATATATACCACATCAACCGCCTTACCCCCATCCACCTCTTTGGTCACTTTTTCAAAAAACTCAATGAGGTTAGTAAGGCACGACCTACCCTTCACAAAACCATGCTGACTATCCCCAATCAATTCATTTCTCTCTAAATAACTATAAATCCTATCCCTAATAATTCTCTCCAATACTTTGCCCACAACAGAAGTAAGACTCATGGCCTATAATTCCCTGGAAGGTCTCTCTTCCCCTTCTTGAACAATGGGACCACATTCGCTATCCTCCAGTCCTCCGGAACCACACCCGTAACCAACGACGACCTGAAGATCAGAGCCAGAGGCTCTCTGAATGGACAATTTACATGGACAACCAACTTAACCTGCACGTTGTTGGACTGTGCAAGGAAACTGCAGCACCCAGAGGAAACCCACGCAGATACCGGAATGATGTGTAAACTCCACACAGCTCAGACCAGAATTGAACTCAGTTCCCTGGTGCTGAGAGGCAGCAGTGCTAACCTCTGTGCCAGCAGTAAACATAGTAATTTTTTTCACTTATGCTCACAATGGTCAAGAGTCATCAGGATTATGATACTATGAACAGTAATAAGATTGTCTCCATTCATCAGTGATATTGTCACAGAAAGCAAACATTCAAGTAGTTACTAAAATAATTAAATAGAGATCACTGTTTAAAAATAAGGGGTCTCTCATTTAAGATGGGGAAGAGAAGGACTTTTTTCTCAGAGGGCTGAAAGGCTCTGGAACTCTGTTCCTCAGAAGTCAGTGGAAGCAGATCCTTTGGATATTTTTAAGGCAGATGAATTCCTGTTTCACAAGAGTATGAAAGGTTATTGGCATTGGCAGGAATGTGGGGTCAAGGTTACAATCAGATCAGCCATGATCTTATTGAATGGTGGAGTGGGAGTGGGATGCCAAGTGGTCTACTCCTGCGCCTAATTCATATGTTCACATGTTTCTACACACATTTGTGTATTCTTACATATGTTTGGTTATTCTTAAACTGCAGAATTCTAGCATAAACTGTCACTGAAACAAAACTCCCAACTTCTTTTTGAATGAAATGATGTTTGAAAAAAACAAGTATTAACAGGCAAAAGAGTGGATTTTGCATAAATGATTCATGTGATATAAAAACACCAACAAAAAATTGATGGACCCTAGCTGTCTCTACCTTGTATAATTGAGAGCTCGTGTTCATCAGCAACAGTTCAAATCAAACTGATGAAAGCAGTCAAGGGTTTCATTGCAATCAATTTCTCTCTAGTTCAGGACTAAAACTACCAACCAATAATCTGTGAGAATACAACACTGCTAACAAATAAATTATGTGGGAAAATTTGTACTGCTGCAGTTTGCAATTACCAGTGTAAATTGAATAGAATATGGATGTGTGTTTAGATTCATTTTGACGGTGGCAATCCCAAAATATATGCTATTGTAAAACTGTTCCTGGAATTTCAACAATCAATTGCAAATCACTGCGGGGAGGCAATAGCCTAGTGGTATCATCGCTAGACTATTAATCCAGAAATTCAGCTAATGTTCTGGGAACCCGGATTGAAATCCTGCCATGGCAGGCGGTGGAATTTGAATTCAATTAAAAAAATCTGAAATTAAGAATCTACTGATGACCATGAAACCATTGTTGATTGTCGGAAAAACCCAACTGGTTCACTAATATCCTTTAGAAAAGGAAATCTGCTGTCATTACCTCTTCTGGTCCACATGTCCCAGAGTATTCAGTATTTAGGAAGAACAGGCATAGAGGAAAGGTGGTGGAGTGGCACTGCTGGTTAAAGAGGGAATTAACACAATAGTGAGAAAGGATATTAGCTCTGAATGTGGAGTTTGTATAAATAGAATTGAGAAATACCAAGGGGCAAAAAATATTAGTGGATGTCATATATAGACCCCCAAACTGCAGTGGTGTTGGGAATGGCATTAAATATGAAATTAGAGAAGCATGCAATAAGAGAATATCAGTGACCATGGGCGATTTTAATCTCAGGAAGAAGCATCAAACACCAAGTTAAAGTCCAACAGGTTTATTTAGTAGCAAAAGTCACTAATGATTTTAATCTGCACATAGATTGGGCAAATCAAATTAACTACAATGCCATAGAGGAGGAATTCTTGGAACATATATGGGATAGCTTGTAACCAACATTTGGAGGAATCAACCACAGAGCATCTTGGACTGGCCACTGTGTAATAAGAAGGGAATCGTTGCCAATCTAGCTGTACAAAACTTTTTGGGATGAGCAACCATAACAATGCACAATTTTTTTTATTAAGATGGAGAGTGAAGTCATTGATCCGGAGATTAAGGTGCTGAATTTTAATAAAGGAAACTACAAGGATATGAGGCGTGAATTGGCCTCGAGAGATTGGAGAGAGTTATTTAGAGGAATGATAGTGGAAAGACAATGGCAAACATTCAAGGAATGTATAGGGGAAATGCAGCAACTGTTTATTCCTATCTGGCATAAAAGTGAAGTGGGTAGCAGGGGCAATCCATGGCTCACAAAGGAAATTAGAGAGAGTATCTGATCTAAGGAAAAAGCATACAGATTGGCTAAGAAAATAATAGGTCTGAGGATTGGGAGCAGTTTAAATTCAGCAAAGATCAAGGGATTGATTAAGAAGGGGAAATACATTACAAAAGTAAGCTTGCAGAGACTATAAAGATTGACACTAAGAGTTTCTATAGATACATGAAGTGAAAGAGGTTGGGGAAGACAAACATAGGTCCCCTACAGACAGAAATGGGGGAATGTATAATAGGGGACAAAAAAAAAATGGCCAAGCAATTGAATACATGCTTTGGTTCTGTCTTCACAAAAGATGTCACAAATCAGATGCCTGAAATGTTGGAGAAATCAAGATTTATTGAGAGGGAAGAACTAAGGGAGATTAATTTTTGTAAAGAAATAGTACTACGAAAGTTGATGGAATTGAAGGCAGATAAATCTTTAAGACCTGGTAATCTACCATCCCAGAATACTTAAGGAAGTGACTCTAGAAATAGTGGATGCATTGATGGTCATCTTCCAGGATTCTATAGACTCTGGAACAGTCTCTGCAGATTGGAGAGTAGCGTATGTCACTCCAATATTCAAAACGGGAGAGAGAGATAAAACAGAGAACTATAGACCAATAAACTTAACACCGGTAGTGGGGAAGATTCTCAAATCCATTATCAAGGACTTTATAGCTGAGCATTTAGAAAGTAGTGGCAAGATCGGACAGTCACAATGGATTTATTAAAGGGAAATCATACTTGACAAATCTGTTGAAATTTTTTGAAAATGTTACTAGTAGAGTTGACAAAGGGGAACCATTAGATGTGGTATATTTGGACTTTCAGAAAGTGTTTGACAAAGTCCTGCACAAGAGATTATTGTACGAGATAAAAGCGCAGAGGATTGGAGGAAATATATCGAAATGGATAGAAAACTGGTTGGCAGAGAGAAAACAAAGAGTCAGAATTAATGGGTGCTTTTCAAACTGGTGGGGTGCCACAGGGATCTGTGCCAGGACTCCAGCTATTCACAATATATATTATTGACTTGGATGAGGCAACAAAATGTAACATCTCAAAGTTAACAGATGATACCAAGTTGGGTGGGAGGGTGAACTGTGACGAGGATGCAGAGATCCTTCAGAATGATCTGGACAGATGGCTGAGTGGGCTAATCAATGGCAAAGCAGTAAAATTTGGGTAAGGTATGAGATTTTTCACTTTGGAAGCAAACACAAGGCGACAGATTATATCTGAATGGCTGTAAATTAGGAGAGGGGAGTGTGCAGCAAGACCTAGGTGTTCTTGTGCATCAGATATTGAAGGTAAGCATGCAGGTGCAGGAAGTGGAAAAGGCGGCAAATTGTATGTTGGCCTTCATTGCGAGGGGTTTTGAATACAGGAGCACAGATGTGTTGTTGCAACTATACATGGCCTTAGTGAGGTCAGACCTAGAGTATTATGTGCAGTTTTGGTCTCCTTTTCTGAGGAAGGATGTCCTTGCTCTCAAGGGAGTGCAGTGAAGGTTTACCAGGCTGATTCCAGGAATGGTGCGACGGATGTACGAGGAGAGATTGACTAGGTTAGGATCGTTCTTGCTGAAGAATGAGGAGAGGATCTCATTGAGATTTTTAAAATTCTAACAGGTTCAGACATGGTAGATTCAGGGACAATGGTTTCCAATGGTATGGAGTCCAGAACCCCACGGGTCACAGTCTAAGGAATCAGGATAGATCATTTAGAATGGAGGTGAGATGACATTTCTTCACCCAAAAGAGTGGAATTCATTACCACAGGAAGTAGTTGATGCCAAAACATTGAATGCATTCAAGAGCTGGCTAGGTATAGCACTTGGGGTGAATGGGATCAAAGGTTATGGGGAAAAAGCAGGATTAGGCTATTGAGTTAGATGATCAGCCATGATCCTAATGAATGGTGGAGCAGGCTGGAAGGACCAAATGGCCTTCCCTTGCTCCTATCTTCTGTCTATGTCTATCTATGTGACCCCAGATCCATGGCAATATGGTTGACTCTCAACTGACTTGAGCAGCCAGCGATGTCCATGTTCCATGAATACATTAAAAAAAGACTAGCAATGGGGCTAAGGAACAAAAGCCTAACACCTTTAAACAAGCCAAGGCATATGTACCACCTATCCTCCATCTTCAGGTACTATGTACTAAGAGGGTATGGGAAGCATGGGTTTCCATTGGTTTGGTCCATAATTATGCTGGATACTCAAGGACCAAGAATCCTGCTAGCATGAATGGCTGGAAAATTTCGACCCACGTCATTTTGAAGTTGAGAGAAAAAAGAAATCACAATATCGGTAAATGTAAAATTCTATGTTAACTGCTACGTTTATTATAACAACCAGTTTCAAGTTGGTTGTTGTAGGAGTGCCGTGCACATCTGGCCAAAGGGAATTTTGGTGCAGATGGTGCTTTGCTTCCGATTGCATTGAAGAGCTGTATGCAAACTTGAAACAGTGAAAAAAAATTCTGCCCCCAACCTGCAACCTCTCACTCAAGGTCACTTTATTTAATGTTAGCAGAACCTCTGCATTCAACTAAGATTAAAAATGTTGTAAAAAGTCAAAAGAGTATTTTAAAACAGAGCCTTGGCGGGGCTGCAATTTTATCAAAACCAGCACACACAATCTAACATGTGCAACAAACCTTTTGAAGAGGGTTTCGCATCACAGAGCTTGACTGCACTCAGGAGTTACATTAACACTTGACTTAAATTACACTGCCACTTTGATGTGTGTCCATAACAACTTCACATTGATCTGAAAACGGTCAGCAAGAACAAAGTCAATTCACGGCTCAAAAAAAATGGCCAATCAACCCACTACCCTGCCTTGGGACTCCGAGTTATCCACTTAGTCACAATTCCTTCGCCTTTTCAACAGCCTCGCCTGCAAATTTATTTCTGAGGTACTTACCGACTCCTGTTTTAGGAAAGTGATTACAGATTCTGATTCAATTGCCAAAAAAAAATCAAACAGAATCTAACCTTTTCCTCTGTTCTTTTACCGGTCCTGTATCAGTCTTGGATCTGAATACTTTGTGGCTCCAAACTCAATGCAGAAGGAAACTATGTGGATGGTATTCTGAAAACTATGTGGTCGGCTTTAGTCCAAAACCACTGTTCGCATCATTCATTTTAAAAGGTAGTCAGACCACGCTCTATCCCTGTTTCTAAAATTCTAGAATAATTTTCTGCATAATAACTGCACCCACCAACTATAATCATAATTCTCCCCTTGAAGCATTTCGCGACCTTAATGCCTTGCAGAAAGCTATATTGGACGCAGTTAGTAATTCTGCCCAGTCTGTATCCTGCCTTCTAAAGCAATCTGTCGGAAAGCTCAGTGAATAAAGGCTTCACACAATTGCGCTGTGATTATATTTTATCTAATAATGTGAATGCAATCAGATTTGCTTCAATATGTAATACTGTAATGTGTGCTGCCATTGAAATAGTATACTTTTCCAACATTAACCATTACTCGCACAATTATTAACTCCACAAATCCTCCAAATTTTTAATTTCTCTCTTTATTAATCATATTGGGGTGGGCGGGGGTGGGAGGGTGAAATTTGAAAGTGGACACAGTTTCTGCAAGGAGAATAGCCAACAAAATGGAAATACTTCATATTTTGTACCAGGAAATTCCTGGGAGATTTGCCAGAAACAGCAAGAACATCAGCTGGTGCTGCAGCCCATACTACTCAATACATGATTCATTCAGACATCGCTTCCAATAAATTATTTAGTTGGGAGTAATTTTAAACAGAATTTGTGGCAGCAGGTTCCAGCATGTTCGTGTTCCAGCTTGGCTTTGCCACCTTTTTATTATAAGCTGGGACTTTATTGATTCTATGAAATCAGATTGGGACGTAAGGACATTGGGAGCAGATAGTCTTTTCGTGAGTAGATTGTGAAATGAATCAGTTGCATGACTTGAAAAGAATGCATTACACTTTCTCTCAAGTTGCACCCATGGCATTATCTGCTTTCAATCTGACACTTTATAATTATTCAATCCGAATGAGTAGGCTTTTGTTGAATCTGTCTAGTGTTCTAATTCAGCTTTGAATTTATTCGCCGCTGTTCCAATTGCACATCCAAATGAAACACCAGGTGGCACCATGGCTGCAGTTAAGGAAGGTCTCTCATGGCTCTGGATATGTGAAGAGCCAGAATAATGACCTGGTTTGAAATTCTTTGGGCAGAATTTTCCCATAATTTGTCAGCAGGCAGGATTTTCCAGCTGTGCTCACCCCAAAGCCAGAAAATCCCAGCCGCCCGAGATCAATGGACTTTTGGTCGACAAGAATCTTGTTTCCCAACCTGTGTGACATCGCTGTTCTTGCTGACTATGAATGCAGGCACAAAATCATCCCCATTTTGATCCAGTTGAGAACCTCCATTGCATTGCACATTTAAACCACATAAAAATAGATACCAATCGCTCATGAATATTTATACTGTGCAATACTGTAATGTTATAATGATTGTCAGCTCTTCTATCATGAATTTACACTGTCTAGTTTAAAGAAACAATCCCTTCCAATGTCGCACATGCAAAGAAAGCTGTGATCGGCCATGGTCTGTGGTTTTCAGCGTGAAGTCATAAAATCTATAGAATCATAGAATCCCTACAGTGCAGGAGGAGGCCATTTGGCCCATCAAATCTGCACCGACCACAATCCTACCAAGGCCCTATTCCCACAACCCTACATATTTGTCCTGCTAATCCCCCTGACTCTACAGTCAATGTACCATGGCCAGTCAACCTAACCTGCACATCACTGGATTGTGGGAGGAAACCAGAACACTTGGAGGAAACCCATGCAGACACAGGAAGAATGTTCAAACTCCTCTCAGACCGTGGCCAGAGTTGAACCTGGCACTGTGAAGCAGCAGAGCTAACCACTGTATCATCATGCTGCCTAGGAGCTGTACTCATGCTGGTCCTTTATCCCCCACAAGGTAAGTAAAACATTTAGCTTTTGGATGGCAGCCTCTGGCAATTCCTTTGAGGACTGTTTGGTTGTTGAGTACCTGAACAGAAGCACATTTAAAGCGCAAGCACAAACCTTACTGTCTATTTTCGCAAAGGGGCTGTAGGTATTACGTTATTGATCCACACCAGTTTCAGACATGCATCTCAGACACCTATATGGGAACCCTAACCAACATGGTAGGTGGCACAGTTTGTTTGCAGAATGAGTGTGTGCACGTTGTTCCTCATGGTGACCATGGTATTCCTCATGGTGGGTGGCACAGGGACACCAGGGACCCGGCTTCGATCTCTGGCTTGAGTCACTGCCTGTGTGGAATTTGCACATTCTCCCTGTGTGATGTGGAGGTTTCCTTCCTCCCACAGTTCAAAGATGTGCAGGTTAGGTGGATTGGCAATGCTAAATTGGCCCTTGGTGTCAGGGGGACTAGCTAGGGTAAATATGTAGGGTTACTGGGATAGGGCCTGGGTGGAATTGTGGTCAGTGCAGAGGTGATGGGCCAAATGGTCTCCTTTTGCACTGTAGGATTCCATGATTCTATGATCTGTTGACATTGATAAAATGGGAGGGTGCAGGGAGCATGATCCATTTTCTAAGACTGCACCTGTTAATGTTGCATTAACAAGATAGCTCCACTGATTCTGACTTTTTAAACGTATTCCATGAATCAAAGTGTTTGAATATGGAACTCATATAACGGCTTCAGAACTCAGTGTAAATACACTGTAGGGGAAACAATTGAACACAGATCTTGGAAGGCAGTTTTCACTTACTGTCGCAGCACTCAAAGACTAAAACGAATATAATGCTTCCTGAGGATTTATTTCAAATACATCTGCTTCAGATCTATTCTCTTGTTTTTCATAGGATAGCATATACGCGTGTGTGTGTGTGTGAGAGAGAGAGAGAGATGTGAGTTATGAAATGAAAGCTTTTTTAGAAAAGGAGGGTCCAACTTTTCAAATATATCTTTGTTCTACTCCCTCTCTGAATAAATTTTACAAATACTGTCAGAGGTTAAACTTACACAGATGACCTGCACCTCTGGTACAGCAATACACTGAGTGGGAATCATACAGTGCAGAAGACAGCCATTTGGCCCATCAAACCACAATCTCACCCAGGCATTTACCCTAGCTAGTCTCCCTGACACTAAGGGGCAATTAAGCATGGTCAATCCACACATTTTAGGACTGTGGGAGGAAACCGGAGTACCCGGAGAAAACCCGTGCAGACAGTAGACACAGGGAAAATGTGCAAACTCCACACAGACAGTGACCTAAGGCTGGAATTGAACCATGGTCCCTGGTGCTGCGAGGCAGCAGTGCTAACCACTGTGACACTGTGCTGCTCTTACTTGAAAATCAAGCAAGGGAGATCAGTGGTTGGCAGTGATTCCCTAGTATCAGTCACAGAAATTAATTGTTCAATCTTAGCCATTTATTCAATGGGTCATCTGTCTAAAAATCACATTCACAGGCACAAAACGGGGGAGGAATGAATGTGTCGGAGAAGAATGATTTATTCCTGAAACTGTACAGTGTACCATATAAAGCAGGAAAAACACATTTTATGAATTAGGTCATTCAGAGCCAACTGTGTCATGATTGTACCTTAATAATAATTAATTAGCCCCACTCCTGCTACTTTTTCTGAATATCTCTGCAACTTTTTCTTCAACTATTTATCTAATTCCCTTTTGTAAAGCAGGAAATATCACAGAAAAACAAAACAGAAGTCAAGCAAAATGCCTTAATCTATTCTTGGGAACTGAGCTGATCATAGTTAGATTTGAGCTTACACAACTTAATAAGGGGAATTGTTACACCCACTTGGGAAGGCAGACAGGTCATTTTAAGATGGCAACACATCCCCAGTACTGCACTGAAGCATCAGGCTGGTTTATGTGTTTAAGTGTTTGGAAGAGGATTTCAATCCTTTCAGCTTTCTGACAGAGCCAAGGCAGACAGCTAATGACCGGCATAATGGCAGTGGTTAGCACTGCTGCCTCACAGCACCAGGGACCCGGGTTCAATTCTGGCTATGGGTCACTCTCTGTGTGGTGTATACACACATTCTCCGTGTCTAGGTGAGTTTCCTGTGGGAGCTCCAGTTTCCTCCCACAGTCCAGAGACGTGAGGGTTAGGCCACGCTAAATTTCCCCTTAGTGTAGGGGGGACTAGCAACGGTAAATACGTGGGGCTGTAGGAATAGACCTTGGGTGTGATCGTGGTTGGTGCAGACTCGATGGGCCGAATGGTGTCCTCCTTCACTGTAGCGATTTTATGATTTAATTGCTTCCTTGAGGCTTTTTCTTTTCACATCAACTTGGAAATTCGAATGTGATCTTTGAATTGTGATTCAGATTCAGAGAAATGCACAGAAAGGAACCAAGCCAAACATTTCTGTATCCCATTTTTTGGTGGAGGAGTCACTTTTTGTGAGCTAACTGTGTTAATTCTGTTGGATGTGTGCACCAATGCGACTTCACTGCTCTTACCTTTCACTACCACAGTGGTGGTCTTCCTCACTATGGACTTCTTTGCATTGTGAATTGAGCCTCTACTCGGCAGGGAGCCATTCATGTGAGAGCACATGGTGCAGCTAGCACTTAACAACAGCTTCTATTATGTAGCATCTTTAATGTAATCAAATGTTGCAAGGTGCTTCCTGGAGCCTTATAAAGCAAAACATAATACTGAACCATTGAAGAAGATATTAGTTCAGATGTCTTGGTTAAAGAGGTAAGTTTTAAGGAGTCTCCAAAGGAGAAGAAGCAAGATGGAGAGGTGTAGGGAGTAAACTGAGAGTTTAGGATTTAGTCCATTGAAGGCACAGCCATCAAGGGTATAGTGGTTAAAATCAGAGTTGCACGAGAGACTAAATTCAGCACTGATGTCAGCGAGAATACAGGACTGAAAGATATTACAAAGATAAGGCCATGGAGGCATTTGAAAAGATGGCTGAGAATATTAAAACTCAAATTGTTGCTTAACTCGGAGGTATTGAAGGTCAGTAAATACAGGCATGATTGGAGATCAGGACGGCAAAGTGTTGGGTACCACTCCTCACAATACAGATTGTAGAACATAGAAGATCAGTGAGCTGAGTATTGTAATAGTCAAATCTAAAGATAATAAATGCATGAATGAGGGTTTCATCAGTATATGAGTTGAGACAGAGGTGAAGTCAGATGATGAAATGAAGGTGTAAATAGACAGAATTGTTGATGGTATAAATAGACAGGGTTGGTGGTGGTTAGAACATGTGGTTGAAAGCTTATCTGAAGACCAAATATGACACCCAGGTCAACCACAAACTTATTTAGTCATAGGCTATTGCCAGAAAGGGGATTTGGAGTCATTAGGTGGGTATTGAAATTTGGAGCGTTCTTAAAGATAGTCTGTCCCTCTTAAAGTGAAGTGTACTGTACAATGTTTCTGGAATTTAAATCATGGAAAATGGAACACTCAGGCAGGCAGACAGAAAGCTCTGGAATGATTAATGTGATAATGGAGGCATTAGTTGTCTAGGTGCACAGGAAGATTTGGTAAACATAGCAGGAACCTCTTCAAGAAGCAAACTCAGAAAGGAGTGCGAGCAGGTGACTAGGATGATCAATGCCCAGTATCTGGACACGAGGAACTGGCAGTAGTGCCTTGAGAAATTAAATGATCTAAGGAGCAAGGTCAAGGTCAATGAATGCACCTTCACATGACCTCTCCTATTCACTCCACCAACAACTTTTCAAGCTTCCCCAAGCACCACACAAACATCAGTTACCCATTGGGACATCCTAGTAATCAAGACTCATGCATAAGATTGAGATACTCTACTCCATTCTTAGATCCACTTCACACACTCCCATATACCTCCAGCTATTCAGTTATGATATGCACATCACCTGAACACAGAAATCACTGACGTTCTGCCCTGTGTGGAAGAGAGTAGAGTGAAAGTGGTGGACCATAAGGATGTTTACATTGGCTTAGCCCTACATGGAGGTGGCTCTCAGCAGGATGGGTCAGCTCTGTCAAACTTCCGTGGTGCCTGGCACCACTGAGAACTTTGAGGGTAATGGTACATTCTTGTCTTCTTCCCTTCTCAGTTTCCAGTGCGCCCTCATTCCTCCTTTGTTGTGACCATTGCCTTTTATTTCTCATTGCATCTCCATTCTCTCACAACAACAATCCCCCCTTGACTTAGAATGTCTCATTCTTTTAGATGCGATATATAAATACAAAGTAGTTGTTGTTGTAAAGCCATGCAGTTCTGAGTCCTCTTGTTTTAACCATGTGACGCAAATGGTGAGGACAAAATCTCAATGAGCAGGGTTTTTGTTTTCATTAATAGTTATTTTTGTGCTTTCAGGATTTTTGTATATAGTAAACTTCCAGCAAGAGAGGTGGAAAAAAAATAGAATGATACCTACGCTAGGTGTTAACCTGATCACATCGTCACAGGGGAAGATCTCATTCTGAGATCTCCCTGGCATCAGTCCCTTTATCATAGAAACTCTACAGTCAGAAGGAGGCCATTTGACCCATCGAGTTGGCACTGACAAAATTCCCACTTAGGGCTTATCACCATAACCCCACATATTTAACCCGTTAAATCTTCTAACCTACTCATCCCGAGACGCAAGGGGAAATTTAGCATGGCCAATGCACCTAACCCGCACATCTTTGGATTGTGGGAGGAAACTGGAGCACCCGGAGGAAACCCATACAGACACGGGGAGAATGTGCAAACTCCACACAGGCACAGTGACCCAAGCTGGGAATCGAACCCAGGTGCCTGGCGCTATAAAGCAGAGGTGCTAACCACTTGAGGCCTGTAAGTCTTTGTGACTTGTAAGTCATCTTAATCTGTTTTCTAATCTTACATGAGTCATAGAATCCCTACAATGCAGAAGGAGGCCATTCAGACCATTGAGTCTGCACTGCCTCTCTGACAGAGCACTTTACCCAGGCTGAAATCGAACCCAGAATCCTGGGGCAGTAGTGCTAACCACCATGCACCACGCTGCCTTTATGGTCCTCTCACAAGAGTTTCTGTCCATAACAGGATAGAAGTCTGCATCAAGCAAGGTCAGAAAATCGCCCCCATAGTCTTTTGGTTCCAGAACTAGAGGAAAGAACCCCATCTTTTTCAAAATACCTCAAGGCATCTCTAAAATTGGAAATTTATAATAGCTACATTCCACATAATTTCTGGCTGCTTGTTTTTGCTGGTTTGGTGTTTTACGAGAATGCATGTTCCTGTTCAGGTCCAGAAATCCTCTTTGTTATTGTCTGATGATGAGAGAACTCCTCAAGACAAGTATCTTATTAAAATCTTAATTCAAAACAGTGCGATTTGCTGTTTTTTAAACAATGGGAAATGCCAACTTCCCATTTCCAACTTGAGATAAAATGCAAGACTGTGACTCATCAAGATTCTCGTATCCCAATGTTGAACAGTTCAGGGAAATGAAAGGTCAGTGTGCCTGCTGCAATCTTCAAAGAATGCATTACAACAGTTTGAAAAATGTCACTTCATGTAAAGGAAAAACAAGTCTATGATTGTTTCCATTTAAAAAAGGCGCAGAATGCCATAACTGGATACTATTAATGATCATCATTGTTGTATGCAATTATTGAATCCCGTAACTTCAACATCACGCTGTATAATAAACACCAATTTTGGACACGGTGAATGAAGGTCATACTGAATTCAGTTACTGGATGCCATTACTGCTGCATTATAAAACATGTTACTAGATTCCATCATGAATGACATTACTGAATATAATAACTTCAGGAGTCAGCTGGAAAGAAACAGTGCTTTATCATACAAAATAAAGCAAAGCAAAACCACAAACTTGTGGTGAATACAAACAGGTCCCAATCAGGACTATGCAACAATGGAACCACTCGGAGGCCTGCTTTGTAAAGGGTTCGGTATATGAGCTCCACCAGGATACGGTAATTACCAATTACCAGGGAACTCATTTTACGAGTCCTCCAGAGAGGTCATCCAGTGATTCCCCATGCAAGTCCTGGGGGTTATACTGAACACCATTATAATGTTCTTATTGAAACTTGTTACAGGGAAGTTGCATCGGAGTTGGCAACTCAACATGATGAGTTTGACCCAGCACAGGTACGATAGGTCAAATGTACTGTAAAGTCTGCAATTCTCTTTTTGGATGCCAATACTGTAGTTCATTAGGACACACTATCAAAAAGTTTATTTATTAATTGCAAGTAAATATATTAACACTGCAATAAAGCTACCATGAAATTCCCCTAGTCACTGCATTCCGTCACCTGTTTGGGTCAATGTACCTAACCAGCACGTCTTTCAGAATGAGGGGGGAACTGGAGCTCCTGGGAGAAATCCACACAGACATGGGGAGAGTGTGCAAACCCAGTGACCCAAGCTGGGAATCGAACCTGGTCCCTGGCGCTGAGGCAGCAGTGCTAACCACCATGCCGCCCCATTATCGAAGATTATTTGATACCATTAGAGTAGCCAATAGCGGACATGTGCCCATCAGTTTGAGAAAAGTAAATTTTGTAATTATGAATTTGAAGAATCATTGTTTTTTGAAGCATAGAAATAAGCCATCCAGTCTGTTAAGCGAGGGCCGTTTGTCTGAATTTTTATGTCTCTAGCATAATCCCACTCTTCCGTTCGATCACCATAATCATTTTAACATTCCTCTTCTTCAACCAGCTGTCTCGTTCTGATTAACTAGGATTTATGGATTCTCTTCAACAGTGAATCATGGCAAAGAATTCCAAATTCTAACCATTTTTCCTCAGTGAAGGGAAGGATGATTTTTCTAATTTCCCCCTTAATTTATCTGTAATTATTTAATATTTACATTATTTAATAAACAAATCCTCATGTCAGTAACTCAGAGATCAACTTCATTAGGGTTTTCCATCACAACTTTCTAAGATACTCATCAGGCTACTCTTTATTTTGTAACTTGTTGCCAAAGCAATGAAAATACACATTGGCGTGATACCTAGAATCTCATCGAAATTGCTTCCGACACAAATTGCAGCATCATTTAATGCATAAATCTGTTAATAATATATGCAATTTGGTTCATCAGCTGTCCCACCCACTGGAAATGGGTGCACCATGGAAACGTATAATACAACTTTTTCAATCAGCCAAATACTAAGTAACTTGCTATCCCTGCCCTGCCCCTGAGACCTACCCTGCAGGCTGGGCAAGTCAATATGGAAATAAAACAAGAGGAAGAGGAGGGAAGTAAAAACAGCCACAGTTAAAAAACATTTTTTTTGTGCAAAGAAAATTAGTTTTCCTTGAAACCGAACCTAGAAGATCACAGAATCATCACAGAATGCATTAGTTCAGCAAAGGCATCCAAGAAAGATGCAAGTCAGTGATTGTAAACAAAAAGCAATACTGCCTTGTGTCACATAATAAAATCCACCACATCAGTACTTGTACATAATTTGGCACAGCACTCTGGCGGTGCTTGAGGGATTTTCTGTCAACCTACTTTTGAAAATCTATCTTAACAAAGCACCAAGTAATTGCCTGCCAGCTTCAGCTGTCCAGCTAAAGTCTTGAATAGCAAACTAAATCCTTGAGCCCCCTACCACTCTATCAGGTAACTGCTTATAAATGCTACACCTCAATAGAATCAGGGTACATGTTAGAAAGAATAAGCTTCCCCCTCCCCCCCAATATATTTCAAGATGCAGTAAAATGTCAAAAGAAAATTGATCTTTCTACGCATTGTTTGCAACAATTTTGCATTTTATTCAGTGTATTTATTTAATAAAGAAAGCTAACATTGTATAATGAAGCCTAAAATTTCAAGGCTGAATAGCTAAATTTAAAAAATATTTAAAACCATATTTAAGTCTACAAGGTTATAAGGGGCATGGAGAGAGTGGATAGTCAGAAGCTTTCTTCCAGGGTGGAAGAGTCAATTACTAGAGGGCACAGATTTAAGCTGCGAGGGGCAAGGTTTAAAGGAGATGTATGAGGCAGCTTTTTTTTTTTACACACAGAGGGGCAGTGGGTGCCTGGAACTTGCTGCCGGGGAGGTAGTGAGAGTAGATACGATAGTGACTTTTAAGAGATGTCTTGACAAACACATGAATAGGATGTGAATAGAGGGTAATGGTCACCGGAAGAGTAGGAGGTTTAATTCAGTTGGGCAGCATGGTCAGCGCATGTTTGAAGGGCCAGAGGGCCTGTCTCTGTGCTGTAATTTTTTTGTTATTTGTATATTATAACAGTATAAATTTTGACACTGTATTCCTTTCACCTATTCTGACATTGAACTGAGAATGTAGGCTGACACATTGAATTGGAATTTTACACTGACAATTTCCATAAATAAAAAATTCTTAGGACACAACTACTGAGAATCATAGAATCCCTACAATGCAGACGGAGGCTATTTGGCCATTGAATCTGCACTGACTCTCTGATAGAGTATCTTCCCTAAGCCTAGCACCCTGCTTTATCCCCAAAATCTCACACATGGCTAATCGATCTAACCAACATATCTTGGGAAATTAAGGGACAATATACATGGCCAATCCACCTAACCTACACATCTCTAGACTATGGGAGGAAACTGGAGCACCCAGAGGAAACCTGCACAGACACAGGGAGAACATACAAACTCCACAGATAGTGACCTGAGGCTGGAATCGAACACAGATCCTTAATGCTGAGACAGCAGTGCTAACCATTGTGCCACCTTAAGCTTTCTAACTTAGTTCTAAGTTAGAAAATTCTGGAAATATGTCACAGGTCAAACAGCATCTAAATTAATATTTCAAGTCAATAACCTTTGATCAGAACTGTTCCAGCAATTTGTTTTGATTTCCAACGTTTACATTATTTTTCTTTTATAGTCAATGTAATTGTCTTTTGGCCTATGCTAAAAACTTTGACCCTTGTTACTGATCAAAGACACTGACTTCAATTTCCATAATATTGCCCATGTCTACTTTAGCCCACTCTCCAAACTCAACTAATCTGACATTCTCCTAGTTGAACAGCCATTTTAACATTCTTAAAAATAAACATTAATTCATCTAAAATTCTGCTGACTCAATCTATTCTGCGCCAGGTCCTGCTTACCTGTCGCTACTATCGTTGCTGGTCAATGATTCCTGATTCTCTTCCCAACATGGCCAACTTAAAAGTCTAATTCTCTTGTTTAATTCACTGTTTCTGTAAGCTCCTTTAGTTCGAGGGCATGCCTTCAGAGCTCTCCATTCCATCGCTATGGCTACCTGCACACCCCTCTAATCATTTGCACCCCCCACTCTCTACCCCGTCATTGGCAGCCATGCTTATAGCTGTTGAAATGTCATTCTCTGAAGTTCCTTTCCTAATCCTTCAAAAACAGATTACTTCAATGTAAGCTATCACTGCAATCACCTGGGGTGGCCCAATGGTACAGTGGTTAGCACTGCTGTCTCACAGCAAGAGAGATGCGGGTTCAATTCCAGCCTTGGGTCACTGTCTGTGTGGAGTTTGCGTATTCTCCTTGTATGTGTGGGTCCTCTCTAGGTGTCCCTGTTTCCTCCTACAGCCCAAAAATGTGCGGGTTAGACTGATTGGCCATGCTAAATTAATCATAATGTCAGGGGATTAGAAGGATAAGTGGGGTTACAGGAATAGGGCCTGGGTGATTGTGGTCAGTGTAGATTGTGGGCTGAATAGCCTTCTCCTACACTGTAGAGATTCTATGATTATTGAGGTTGTACATGGAAATTTATCATATCACTAGCTTTCAAAGATGGAACTCAAACCATCTGTCCACTTATTTCATGAAAAACCTTTCATGTGACAGTAACAGCCAGATTCGATCTTACAATATCAGAGCATCTTTCCCTTTTTGAAACTTTGATCAATATGGAACAAATATATAGAACATAGAACATTCAACAGTTCAACAATTGTGTATATGGAGGTTACTAACTTCTAAACTAAAACATGAAGAGCCAAATATACATTATGGTGACAATATCATCACAGGATATAAAAACAACTAACAGCTATTTATTTCATGAAGTCAGTGCCAAGTTTTTTTCCACAAGTCACTTAGTCTAATCTCACTCTCCGATAGCTCACTTTGTTCTTCAACTTTTTTTTAAATGCTGTGCATTATTGTGATCTGGAATGTACTGCTGGAAAATTAACTTCACTTGTGATTTTCAAAAAAGAATCACTTGAAGGGGTAAAATAAATGCAGAATTATGGGGAAACAGCAGGGGAGAATGATGAATCAGATAGCTCTAATGGCCTCCTGCCTTCTATCATTCTATGATTCTATGATTCCTCTTTTTCAAGAATATCTTTGAACTCTACTTCAACAAGCCTTTTTCTAAACTTTAGTTTATTATCTCAAGTTGTGTCCTTATGTTACTATCTTTGATCAATGGAGACAAATCTCTCACTGTTACATGACACAAACATCTTCTCCTTGGTAACATAACAATGACAAAAATGATAAACTGGTGACTGGAATTTCAAGGGATTTTTGGAATCAGGCTCAGAGATGGAAAGACTGGTTAAATGGTGTGGGGCAGAATCAACTGGTGTGTCCAACAGCTTGCCATTTGACTGGCAGCATAAAAAAAAGGCAAATGGCCTATCCACCTGCAATCTATTAGAACCACCTAATCATCAATTAATTGTATTTCTCCACCTCCTCTTGCATTTTGCCGGTGGTGGGGAGCCTTCTTTAGTCCATCAAGGGGCAGCAATGGCCTTTCTCTAACCCCAACCCAATGACAACAAACCCGCCTCCCCAACCATCCTCCCCCACCCTCCGCCACCTAACCACCTCTGAGGGTCTGCCTGCTGGTCCTGGCACTTACAGATCCCATCTACATTACTTTGAGGACACACAGCCATCAATGCACCCTCATCTTCCAGGTGAAGCCCCCTTAGTGGCGTTCACTTCCAGTAACGCTGTTAAGACTATTCAGCTGCTGATCTTCTATTGGGTGGCCAGCTCTTCAGGGCATTGTGTGATCCTCAATGCGATGGTAGCACTGATTGCAACCACTCAATTGGATGCTACCCATACAATGTGGTCTCTTTTCTCGCTACCCATCAATTTGGGTTTGTTCCCCATTTTCTGTTCCTGCAAAGGGATCAGTGCTGCCTCTAAAAAAAAAAGTCCCAACTAGCATCAGTGAATAAGTAATCTTTAGGCATGGTGTTCACTATTTAAAGAGTTAAATTTAACCAGCATGGTAGCTCAGGAAGAGGGAGGATGCTTGCATTCACATAACACCTTTCACGACCACAGGCACTTTACAGCCAATGAAGTACGTACTTCTGAATTTTAATCACTTTTGAAGGACATACAACAGCCAATTTGTACCCAGTAAACTCCCATGAGCAGCGATACAATGAGCCAGATAAGGGGTGAGATTTTCCAGTCCAGTCCGCTGCCAGAATTGCTCAGTCTCACTAAAAGTTAATGGAGTATGACTGGGCCACCGCATCCCCGACAGCAGCTCCCACCACGATAGGCCAGTACATCTGTTTCTTTCTGTGATGTTTATTGAAAGATAAATATTGACACCAGGGATAACTCTGGTTTCCCTTGGAATAACGCTTTGGGATTTTAAGTTTGTGTGAGAGGGTAGGAAAGACCTTGGTTTAATAGTTCTTCCAAAAGTAGCACCTCCAACAGTTCCTAAATTGAAATGACAATCTTAGCTTTTGTGCCCAAATCCTGAGGTAGGACTTGAGCTCACAACCTCAAAACTCCGAGGTGAGATTGTGACCAACTGAGCCATAACTGAAACAGAGCAGAGAGCAAAGTTCAGGATGATCCTCAGATGAGCTCTCTCTCAGCCTAATCACTTGATTGTTTCTGTCTTATTCTTGAAAATTGGTGAGTGATGACTTCATAAAGTAGTACTGGATCAGATTTTATTTCAAGATTGAGATGGATCAGTTACTCCCAATTACTTCACAGACTCAGGATCCATTTTGGAAAACTTATTTCATTGCATTGAAGAAAGAAGTGGTCAAATACATCTTAGTAAATTTAATATCCCTTAAAACCATCTTGCTTGGAAGTGATATTCAGTACTCCTGTTTGTTCTGCATGGAATTAAATGAGGAATGTCACTCTTAACAACATGATAAAAACTACACAATCATTAATTATGATCTTGTGACAAATTCTTAAAGAATCTTGAATGGTGGCATAGTGGTTAGTGCTGCTGCCTCACAGCGCCAGGGACCTGGGTTCAATTCCAGCCATGAGTCATTGTCCATGGAGAGTTTTCTCCAAATGCTGATTTCCTCCCACACTCCAAAAATGCGCTAGTCAGGTGGATTAGCCGCACTGAATAGCCCCTTACTGTCCAAAAATGCACAGGTTAGATGGATTAGCCATAGGGGACGTGTGGGGTTATGGGGCTAGGGAGGAGTAAAAGAGCCTGGGTAAGATGCTCTGTCAGACAGTCAATGCAGATTTGATGGACTGAATGCCCTCGTCTGTGGTCCAAATGCTAAGGTAATTGTTAAATAAAACAACCAGAAATGGGAGTATTTATTGTCCACTTAAACAGCTATGTGTCATTCTTTATTGGTGCTTCTTAAAGACAATATACCTTGTTATAAACAATGATAGAACTCAATCTTTAAAACCCTGGGGATATAAGCGGGATATATTTGAACTTAAACAGGCAGTGTCTCAATAATGGCAATTTACTGAGATGTATCTATTTGTACTTCCATAGGGAAGCTTAAGCATTCATTTCCAATTATCTAATCTTCTTCCAACCTCGAGACCTAATGGACAACACTATTGTTTACATTAGAATAAATAAAATCGGAAGATGCTAAAATAAATGAGAGTGATACATCATTGGTTGACTAGAGATTTTGGGTTAGAAGTTAATATATTGCAATAGGATTTACTTATCTCCAATAGTTTAAAAGATCTAATAGAATCAAAAATATTGCTGCAGGTTCATTGGTGAAAAGCAAACATTTGCAGATGATAAAATGCTGCCACAAATGGCTTGTGGTGATTGTCCCTTTAAGAACCACATGACACAAAAAAGCAATCAGGGATCAAGTTGCAAGTTCACTTCAGTGATCAGGCTTTTCTGTTCCAGAACCATCTTGGGTCATGGCCTCTGTATGGCCTTTACTTGTAAATAAATATGTTGTTGTTTTTCCCTAAACTGGTAAACAAGAATTATTATATAGTTACAGGCAGGAGGAAGGCATAATGTTTACATTGACAAAGATGTTTAATGTCTGTATGGTATGGTGATCAGTCGATTAAGTACTAACACAACCATTGTCACTCATTGAGGAAATAAGAACATAACAAAGCCCAAGGGACTGCTTAGAGTCAGTAGACTAGTCAGTCTACTGCAACCAAACTGAATGTGTATGCCACAATAGTAACTGACTTTATTAGAAAGTGTGTAGAAGACTGTGTGCCGAGGAATTGGAAACAGTCCACATCTGAGGCATTCACGTCAGGCAACCCTGACCTATACAAGAAAGCCAGACATGATCTAAGGAGATCCAAAGTTGCCAAAAGACAGTAGACTATGGCAAGACCTGCAAGACACAACAGGCTAGATGAAGGTTTGTAAAATCGCCAGTGCCAATGCCCCCTTCCTAATAAGTTCAATGCATTCTATGCCCATTTTGCACAAGAGATCAGCAAGAACACACCCTCCACCTGGCAGCCACTGCTGAACCTGTATCTGAGATCACCACTGCCGATATCAAAGCAGCCTTCTCGAAGGTCAACCCACAGAAAGCAACTGGCCTGGCTGGGGTACCCAGCCAAGGACTCAAACTGCTTGGACCAATTTACAGGGCATTTGCAGACATCTTCAACCTCTCTTTACAACAATCTGAGATCTCTAACTGCTTCAAAAAGACAACCATTTTCCTGGTACCAAAAAAAAAGGTCAGGCCAAGTGCCTTAATGATTACCTCCCAATGGTTCTGACATCCATCGTTATGAAGTGCTTCAAAAGCTTAATTATGGCACAAATTAATTCCGGTCTCCCAGATTGTCTGGACCCACTACAGTTTGCCTACCACTGCAACACGTCCACAGCAGCTGTCATTTCCCTAGTCTTGCACTCAATCTCGGAATACCTAGATAAAAAGGCACCTACGTATTGACTACAGTTCAGTCTTTGACAATATTATTCCTACAAAACTCATCTCCAAACACCGTGGCCTGCAGCTCAGCTCTTCCTTCTGCAACTGGATCCTGAACTTCCTAACCCACCGACCACAATCAGTAAAAATAGGCAACTATCCTCCAATATCATCCTCAACATCGATGCCCCACAAGATTGTGTCCTCAGCGCCTTACGATATTCCTTACACAATTACGACTGCATGGCCAAATTCCCTTTGATTTTCAAGTTTGCTGATGACACTGCCATAGTGGGTTGGATCTCAAACAATGACAAGACAGAGTACAGGAAGGAAATAGAAAATCTGGTAAACTGGTGAGACAACCATAATCTCTCCCTCAATATCAACAAAACGAAGATTATCATCGACTTCAGGAAGCATAGTGGAGGACATGCTGCTATATATAGCAATGGAGATGAAGTAGAAATGGTTCAGAGCTTACGTTTATAGGTATCCAGTTCACAAATAACCTATCCTGATCCCTCGTGATGATGCTATAGTTAAGCCAGCCCATCAATGCCTCCACTTTCTCAAAAGACTAAGGAAATTTGGTATGTCTGCTATGACTCACCAACTTTTACAGATGCACCATATAACAGGATGAAGGAGTACAATATCAAGGGTAGGACTCTTAGCAATGTTCAGGAGCAGAAAGACTTTGGGGTCCGGATCCATAGGTTTCTTAAATCAGCTTCGCAGGTGGAGGTCAAGAAAGCGTCTGGTGTGCTAGTCTTCATTAATCGAGCGATTGAGTTTAGGAGTTGGGATGTAATGCTGCAACTTTATAAGACCCTTCTCAGATCCCACTTAGAGTACTGTGCACAGTTCTGGTCGCCTCACTACAGGAAGCATGTGGAAGCTATTGAGAGGGTGCAGAGGAGATTTACAAGGATGTTGCCTGGACAGGGAGGCATGCCTTATGATAATAGGTTGAGGGAGCTAGGTCTCTTCTTCCTGAAGAGACGAAAGTCGAGGGGCGATCTGATAGAGGTTTATAAAATGTTGAGAGGTCTGGATAGGGTGGATTCTTGGAGGCTATTTCCCAGGGCTTAAATGGTCGCTACAAGAGGACACAGTTTAAGGTGCTGGGGAGCAGGTACAGAAGAGATGTCAGGGGTAAGTTTTTCACTCAGAGGGTGGTCAGTGAGTGCCATCGTTGGTGGTAGAGGCGAACTCGCTGGGGTCTTTTAAAAGACTTCTGGATGAGTTCATGGGATTTAATGTGATTGGGAGTTATAGATAGTTCTATGGCCTGGTAGGTACAGATATGATAGGTGCAACTTGTGGGCTGAAGGGCATGTTTGTGCTGTAGTGTTGTACGTAATGCATTCTTCCTAATTGTATTACAGCTTGGTAGGTTCCTGTTCTTTCCAAGGCCACATGAAACTACAAAGGGAACCTGGCTTTGACTCCGGCATCGGGTTACTGTCTGTACGGAGTTTGCATATTTTCCTCGTGTCTGCATGGGTTTCCTCTGGGTGTTCTAGTTTCCTCCTGCAGTCTAAAGATGTGTGGGTTAGATGGATTGGCCATGCTAAATTTCCCTTAGTGTGAGCAGGAGTAGCTAGTGTAAACGGGCAAAAGGACCTGGCTGGGACTGTGATTGATGCAGACTCGGTGGGTTGAAAAAATCCTACAGTGCAGAAGCAGGCCACTGATTCTATGAGAACAAAGCTCAGTCCATCACTAAAAAGTCTCCCACCTAGTGACACTGTCTACATTTCACGCTGCCTCAGGAAAGCAGCCAGAATAATTAAGGACCCCACGTACCCCAGACATACTCTCTTCCACCTTCTTTCATCAGGAAAGTATACAAAAATCTCAGGGCACATACCAAGCAACACAAGAATAGCTTCTTCCCTGCTGTGAACAGACTTCCAAATGGACTGACCTCTCATTAAGTTGATCTTTCACTATGTCCTAGCTATGACTGTAACATCACATTCTGCACGCTCTCCTTTCCTTCTTTATGCATGGTATGCTTTGTCTATATAAGCACGGAAGAAATCATACTTTTCACTGTATATTAATACATGTAACAATGATAAATCATATCAAATCATTGGTAGATTAAAAACAAGGAGCAGGAGCAGGAATAGGTAATTCAGCCTCTTGAGCCTGCTCCGCCATTTGATACAATCATGGCTAATCTCATCTCAGCCTCAACTCCACTTTCCTGTCGTTCCACATAATCCTTCAAATCAAAACTAATTAAAAATCTAACTCTTCATGGCATCTATCACACATGGGGGACTGAATTCCACATATTCACAACCCTTTGAGAGAAGTCATTTCTCCTCACCTCTGTCTTAAATCTGTTACCCGTCATTCTAAAACTGAGCTCTCATTCTAGACTGCCCCACAAGAGGAAACATCCTCTCTATGTCTCTTCTGTCAATCCCCTTTTTCAACTCAAACTTCAGTTAGATCACCTCTCATTTTTCTAAAGTTGAGAGCATAGGCTTAAACTGCTCAATCTCTCCTCATAAGACAAATCCCTCATTTGTGGAATCAATCTAGTGAACATTCTCTGAGCCACTTCCAATACAACTACATCACTCCTTAAGTAAAGGGACTAAATCTGTGCACTCTATGTGCAGTCTGACTAATGCCTTGTACAGTTGCAGCAATATATTCCTACATGTAAATGCCAAAGTTCCATTTGCCTTCCTTATAACCTCCATACAAGCTTTCTGCGATTCATGCACAAGGGCACTCAGATCCCTCTGCATCAAAACATTCTGAAGTTTCTCTCCATTTAGATAAGCTGTCTTTTTACTTTTCATAGCAAAATGGATAACCTCACACATATCCACATTAAACTCCATCTGCCAAATTTACCTAACCTATCATATCCATTTGTAAATTTCTTATTTCTCATTGCAACTTATTATCCCATCTATTTTGGTGTAATTCGCAAATTTGGCTATAATGGCTTCTATCCCTGCACCCAAGTCATTAATACAGATTGTAAATAGTCGAGGTAAATAGTTAGGAAGAGCCAACCAAACCAAATAATTGCATCAAGCATGTTTGTCACTTACAATAGCCATCCAAATGGTGATAGTGTATAGTATATATAGGGTCAGTACTGTTCAAATATGGATTAATCTCAGATGTTAACTGAGAGTACTTTGCCCGGGCTTTGAGTTCACCTACAACATTTCAATAACTCCCCAACAGTGATCTTGGACAATGTCCTTTACAAAGCTGAGTGTGCAAATCTAGCCATGTCCCGCAAAGGGGAGAGTGAAACACTGGGGAAAAAAAACACAAACCTTCAATAAAAAGTGAATGCAAAAACATTAAACGTTGTTTCTTCCACAATAAAGGAAATTCTCTAACTCCCCTGTCACTATCAGTGCATGCTAACCATGAGGCGTGCCAGTACATTTAGCTCTGACTAAACTACTCTCAGCAGATAATAATAACCACAAATAAAGTGAGACCAATGCAAATCTTATGTTAACAGTACTGGAGTTGGGCAGGAAAGTTATAAGAAAGGCAGATGGAATTTTGGCATTCACTGCTAAATGTAGGAATATGTTGCCGAGACCACACTTAGAATATTGTATATAAGTTTTCTTCCCCTTGCTTGATGAGGGATGTAGTTGCATTGGAGGGGGCTCAGAAAAAGTTCACTAGATTGATTCCAGAGATGAAGGATTTGACTTATGAAGAAAGATTGAGCAGTTTAGCCCTATTACCCTGGAGTTTAGAGGAACGAGAGGAAATCTAACTGAAGTGTACAAGATAATAAGGGAGTTGACAAAGTTGACATGGAGAGGATATTCCTCTTCTAGGGCAATCTATAACAAAAGATCATCATTTTAAGATAAGGGGTGGCAGATTTAAAATAGAGATAAGGAGTAATTATTCTCCCAAATGGTCATGCGTCTATGGAATTCATTACCCCAGAGCATGGCGGATGCCAGGACTTTAAACAAATTTAAGAAAGAAATGGACAGATTTTTAATGAGTAATGTGTTGAAGGGTTATGGAGAATGTGCAGGAAAATGGCGTTGACGGTGAAATGAGATCAGCCACGATTATGTTAAATGGTGAAGCAGGTTTGAGGAGCTAAATTATTACTCTAACTTCTAGTTCTTCCGATTCTTCTGATCTTTAAAAACCCTTAATAAAATACTAGTGTACTAAGGCAGGCCTACTACCCAACCTGCCTCTGCAACCCAGCAACCCTGCACTTATTCTGAGGATGCTCTGACTTAGAGAATGCTGCCACCCTGAACCAAAAATGCCACCTCCAGGACACTTTCTCCTGGGTCAGGCTTGCAGAGACCAGGAATGTCCCAACTCTGCTTTCCTGACCAAACCTTGTGTTTGATATTGGTGGAAGGCAAATTGGCAATTGTTCTCAGGAGGTTTAATAAAAGTCAGCATCAACCATCCTGTCAGTTAAGTTGGCTTCTGGGTCACTCAATCTTGTGCTGGCCTGGAGCTGGTGAGCTGCAGCAGCACTCTCGGGGGGATATAGGCTCACAGGCAGCATGATACTGGGGCTCTGCCATGAAATAGACCCAAGGGATCTGGCACCAATCTGATAATTAAAGTTCACACTTGTATGTCTTTAAAATGATGGTACTTAGGTGTAATCCTGAAGATCTAGATTTGATTATTTCAACACATTCCTGGTTAATCTCCTACATTCTGCACTTCAGAAATTTGAGGTCATCCAAATTTCAGCTGCTATTTCAAAACTTGCAGCAAGTCCTGATGCTCTTTGACCCCCATGCTTATCGATGTACACTGGCTTCTGGTTAAACAATGCCTTGGCCTACAATCCTCATCTTTGTTTTCAATCCTTCCATGACCTTGGCCCCCTCCTCCTCTCTCAGTAATCTCCTTCAGGCCCACAGTCCTTCCCAAATAATGTACAAATGTACACTCTAATTCTGGCCTCTTCTGCATCCCCCTAGCCCCTCCACCACTTAATGTTGTGTCTTTAGTTTCCTTGCCCCCAGGCTCTGGAATTCTCTCCTGACATCTCTCCACCTCTTTATCTCACTTTCCTTGTTTTAAGTCATTTGGCCCTAATGGGCTTAATTTTAGTGCCTCATTCAATCCAAGACCGGAAAACCCCGCTTGATGTCAACAGGCCTTCCCATTGTCAGCTCCTTGCCCACTCTGATTCTTGTGTTGGGAGGGGTGTTGGGAGAATTCCAGCAAATATCTCTTTATGTGGCTCTGTAACATATTTTGTTTTATTATGCCTTGGGGGCATTTTATTGAAGTGTTTCATAAATATAAGTTGCTTTTTAAGCAATGATACCTCAATATGTGCTTATAAATCATTGAGGTTGTTAAGTTTGCTTGCACTGACGTTCAGTTTAGACTATTTATTAAATTTAGATAGAACAAATATTCAATTAGCAAATCTTACAGCCTTTCCTAATGGCTAAATCCTGCATTCTTAAAGAAAGCTGATTTCAACAGGTGGAGAAAGCAATGTTTTCAACGTTCCAAAGGTGTGCAGCTTAGGTGGATTGGTGATGCTAAGTTGACCCTTGGTGCGAGGGAGGGTAGCAGGGTAAATACATTTTGTTACAAGGATAGAGTCTGGGTGGGACTGTTGTCGGTGCAGACTAAATGGGCCGAATGGCCTCCTTCTGCACTGCTGAGATTCTATGAACGTACAATAATTTGAGTCAAACTGACACAAAAGTGGGGATTTTCCCATCCACCCAGTCAGAAATTCTGTTTAAACTCAGAAATAACTCATAAAATAACATGGCTAAAATAAGGTAAAATCTGGATTACAGTCATATGAACTGAGTTAAACAGATTAAAAACTTAAATTACTTCTTTAAATTGATGGTGTCAAATAAAATGAATTGCATGACGTACAGTGCCAATTCAATGGCTTTTTTCTGAAGGAAATAAGACTTGCATACTGAAATTATGAGGTATTCTAAATGTAGGGCAATACTCAAGTACCTTTTCACTCGCAGAATGGTAAGTTTCCATTTTCAAAGGAGCAACAAGGCAGCTCATATTCTGATTGATGTTAACAATGTGCTCAACAACAAATAACACGCACGGCGAGTATTAATAAAACTGGGCTTGGCACTTGGCACAGATAACACCACACCCTCAACAGAAAATCAATGGGAAACAAGTGGGTTTAGGCATTGATAAGAAAATAAATACTTCACAGGCACCTCCAGAACAGCATCATCACCATGTACACTTGGCAATCAAAAACATTTCTTTGTTTGACATCAGAAACTATAGAGACTCAAAGAAGTGATTTGGTTCGGTGAGAACTATTATGAAAACACGAGTGTTATTCATCCTCAGAACCTTTTGTGCTTCCTAAGTGCTGCTGCGAAATTAAGTTCACAGGCTAAGACAAAAGTATAAATATGCAGTTCATTAAAAGAAAGGCTACTGATTTTCCTTCGCTGAATACTTCTTGAGCTAATATTGTACCTTCGATTTTATTCCTGAGTTGCCAAGAGAGAAAATAGAAGGCGAGAATCCCCGCCTCCTATGGGCAAGTCTGCAAGACAAGCTACATGAAGGAGGCATGTAAAATCACCGGCACCAACACACCCCTCCCCAATGAACTCAATGCATTCTATGCCCATTTTGAGCAAGTGGTCAGAGAGCATACCCTCCCACCTGGGAGTCTCAGCCAAACCTGTATCTGAGGTCACCATTGCAAATGTCGGAACAGCTTTCTCGAAGTTCAACCCAAGGAAAGCGACTGGCCCAGAGTGGCACCAGGATAAGAACTCAGATCCTGCACAGGCCTGCTGGTCAGAATATTCGCATTCATCTTCAATCTCTCTTTACAACAATCTGGGTTCTCTATCTACTTCAAGAAGATCTTCATCCAGGTTCCAAAGAAAAGCCAAGTAGTGTGCCTTAATGACTTGTTTGGTGGCTTTGACATCCATCATTAAGTGTTTAAAAAGGTTAGTCATGACACAAATGAATTCTGACTCCCAAATTGCCTGGCTCCATTACAGTTCACCCACCGCACAACAGGTCCACAGCAAACGTCATCTCCCTGGCCCTGCACTCAACCCTGGTTGTATTTTGCTTCATCCAAGACCACAAGAAATGACAAAGAGCCAAAACGAACTGCAGTCCATTCCTCAAACCAGCCTCCCATCCATCGATCCTGTGCACACTTTGTTGCCTCAGAAAAGCAGCCATGCACTCTGCACACACTCTTGCATCTTCTTCCATTGGGAAAAAGATATGAAAGTCTGAAGACATGTACCAACCCACTCAAGGACAACTTCTTCTCTGCTGTGATCAGACTTTTGAATGGACCTCCTTGCATTAAGTTGATCTTTCTCAACAGTCTAGCTCTGACTATAACACTATATTCTGCATTCTCGCTTTTCCTTCTCTAGGTAAAGTATGTTTTGTCTGTATAACAAGAACACGTTTATTTGGTATCACAAGCTTTCTGAGTGCTGCTCCTTCGTCAGGTGCGTCAAAGGAACAGCACTCTGAAAGCTCACAATACCAAACAAACTTTTAGGAGTTTAACCTGGTGTTGAGATTTCTTACTGTGCCCACCCCAGTCCAACGCCAGCATCTCCACATCTTGTCTGTATAGCACACAAGAAACAATACTTTTCACTGCATCCTAACATATGTAACAATAATAAATCAAATCAAACAATAACAAGCCTTTGTACAGTTGTTGCTCATTTCCTGGAATATACCAGACAGTCACAGATAGCTTCCAAGTGAAATGAATGATAAATCTTCATGTTCTGCAGAACCGCTTATTGAAACTGGATTGAGAAGGGACAGCTACTAACTTCCACACATTGAAGCAGCAAGATCAACAGGCCTGTACTGCTCAAGTGATGGTAATTTGGTTATTTTTTCTGACAGCAGAGCAAATAGACCAGGAGCATGGCTTGGGGCGAACGCGGTCGGAAAATCCTGCCCAGAGACAAAATTCAATGGGGAGAAGTGTGACATGATGCATTTTGTATGCAGAACATAGCCGGTCAATATAAAATAAATGGTAACATTCTTAAGAGGATGCAAGATCAGAGGAACTTGGGTGATTGCGTGCATAGATCATTGAAGGTGGCAGTGCAAGTGGAGAGAGCAGTTAATAAAGCTTTATTAATTTATGGACTTCTTTAATGGGGCATAGAATGCAACACAAGGAGGTGATTAACATGCCTGGTTTGAATATGAACAAAGATGATCAGTTAACTGTTCCATGCTCATAATATATTCCAAATCCTCCATCAGTCAGAATCAATCTGCCAACCAATCAGTATTCTCTTTTCATGCAGTATGAATTGTTGATCCCCCATTACAGGTGGTAATTTCTAATGAGCTGTCCTGATGAGTCCAGGAGCAAAAGCTTTAAAAGCATGTCTCTTTGTTCAGCAAGACTCAAGTTCCGTACCATCATGTAACTATTTGTAAACCCAAGAAGAAAAATATGGTGAAATACAGGATAACAACAATATACTTCTCTCTGATGTGGAACTGCTGTCAATGTTGGCATAATAACTGCCTCTGCTGTGCCTAAAATTTGGAGTGAGCACATGAATTTGGAATGAGAGGGGAACAGAAGAAAATACCCACAGTCAGGAATTGTAGTTTGGATAATAAAGTCAAAATATGGAATTTACTGTAGATGAAGTTTTGCCCTTTTTATTAGGAGCATTAGAAATCTAATCTTTGATTGATGGAAAAATAATGATACCAGTATATAATGGGTTAGCCAAGGGGCTTGTCAACTTCCCCTATTAAAGCATTAATTATTCTTTGTTACAACATACTTAGTACTGTAGAGCAAAGGTTTGTGTCAGTTTGACATAAATCCTTTTAATACACGTCTTCTAAAAATCTAAGAAAAAGGTTAGGCATTTATCTGATTCTCAGCAATATTTATCAACAATACACCCTTGATCTGTTTAATTTTGTTTAAAAGGTCACTAACAAGTAATAGCAACTAACTAGCTTTCCTGAAATAGATCATAGTATTATAAAGTCAGAAAAAAAACAAGTCATTAAATAGACAATGGTACTCGAAAATCAGGAGGAAAATGTCATTGCAAGAAACAAGCACTCCTTGTAGCGTAGCTGTCTTGCACCTTACTGCAGTTCTTTCAGACTGCAGAAAATTAATTAGCTGCACAAAGCCAACAGAGATCATGACAAAAATACCAAATCGAAAGGCCTTCAGATTGCTCAGAAGGCCAACGTTTCTGTTTCAGCCGCACTGAATCTCACTGAGCCAAAAAAGCACCAATGATTTGATCTATGGACAAAAGGCTTCACATTTTCATGCCTGTGAGATGTGAAAGGATAGCATGTCATCGTTCATTGGCTCTGTAGGGAATGGAGGAAACTGTCAAGTTTTCTCGCCAAAATGACAAAAGTGTGATGTTTTACATGCAACATTTTTCAAACCACATTCAGCATTAGCCAAATTAAGACCCACAAAATATTGTTGACCAATGAACACCCCAAGGGGAAAAGAATTGTTTTCTTTAAATACAAAACACGATGAATGCATCTCCTTGTTAACATCTCTGGAACGAGAATATTTTCAGTTATTGATCGGAAATAATCTATTTATTCATTACAGCTATTCATGATTGTATGCAAGTTGCACTGCAGCCTTTTTCAACCAATGCACAATGGCATTTATACTGAGCAATATCTGCAGTGAATCCCAGGCCTAAAAATTGAATGTAAAACTCCCTTGAAGAAATTTTTTTTTTAAAATTAAATCTTTTATAGAATCCTTACAGCGCAGAAAGAGGCCATTCGGCCCGTCAAGTCTGCACTGACCACAATCCCACCCAGGTCCTATTCCCATAATCCCACATATTTACACTGCTAATCCCCTGATACTAAGGGTCAATTTAGCATGGTCAATCAACCTAACCAGCACATTTTTGGACTGTGAGAGAAAACACACATAAACACAAGGAGAATGTGCAAACTCCACACAGACGGTGACCCCAGACCAGAATTGAACCCAGGTCCCGAGCACTGTGAGGCAGCAGTGCTAATCACTGTGCCACCCCATTATGCTCTGTTAATGTGCAATGCTTTAATTAATATTCCAGGCAACTTATCCTACAAGGTGAGGATCAGAACAGGTAAATAAGGATACTTTATATCAGGAAAAACAGAGTTAATCCCAAAATCCTAATAAACGTAGGACAAAGATGAGGCACCATAACTTGATTCTTTGACCTGTGCATTTGAAAGCATGGCTCCTTGCTGAACTGCAAAATTAGTCTTGCAGAAGATAAAGTTGTTTTATTCAACTTGCTCAGGCCAGAAGTCAGGCAAATATCACTGTACTGGTAATGTTTGGTATCTAAGGAGTTTTTAAGCAATTACCAGATAAGTGTTGAGATGCCAATTTTCTGAATGACTGCTGTCAGCTGTCTTATCCCAGTAACAGCACACATTATGAAATTCAAAGCATGCTTCTGTGATTCTTCCATCCAAATGTGAACAGAACAGGTATGGGGAATGCACCTGCCATTTCACAAAATGTATCCCCCAGCAGGCAAAGCTACCCACTGTGCTGTTCATATTCAAAAAAATTAGCACTCAAGTTTAATTGCAGGATCACAAAATAGATTAAGCATATTTAATAGGTTCCTAGTTTCAATTGCTCCATTTCACAATCCTGTTGTAGACATTGATTACATTCAATGTCTGCAACAGGATTCGTAAGTTTGCCTCTTGCAAACCTTAGAAAAAAGCTTCATGATTTTTTTCATTTGGTATGAAGACCTAGGTTGAGTTTGTGAAAGGTTTCAGTGAAGCAAAGAGGATTGAGAACATTTAGCTCAATTATTTTTCTTGTTTGAGTATTTAGATTTCTTGTACACTTTCTGTATACACATTTTGTTTGGAATATAGAATCTCTCAGAGCAGAAAGAAGCCATTCGGCCCATCAAGCCTGCACTGACAACAATCCTACCCAGGCCCTATTCCCATAATCCCATGTATTTAATCAGCAACGCCTCTGACACTAAATTTAGCATGGCCAATCAACCAAATCCACATGCACATCTTTGGATAGTGGGAGGAAACTGGAGCACCCAGGGAAAACCATGCAGATGTTGGGAGAACGTACAAACTCTACACAGACAGACAGTCACCCAAGATTGAAATTGAACCTTAATCCTTAGCATTGTGAGAGCGCAGATCTAACACTGGGCCATCATCCTGCCCCTTGTATTAAATTAACTTTGTTCAATCAACAATTACATGCATATTGTCAATGAACATCATCTACACATTTCCCCCGTGTCTGAATTTTTAATTTGGTAATGGGGAGCAAATGGAGAATGACTGAATTTATCTCAAATCTGTCCATGATGTTCTGCCACACTATGCCAGGAAGAACCCAATGTTGACATTATTCTTATTATTTCTTCAAGCATTGCTCAATTCTGTAAATTAGATTGGCTTGGTCTATAAGGCAGCTTAAATTTCCTGTTTGTTAATAGCCATTGATTTATCCAGTAAAAAGTGTTTTAATTGAAATGGACAAGGGTTAATTTTTTTAAAAAATATCCTGCGCTGAGACTGCTCCTTAAATATTGAATCTTGTGATGAGTTTTTTTGCCCTGCAGTCATGGGAAGACTTAGATTGCAATTAAGCAGAGTTGAGAAATTTATTTTTAGACCTGAAGGGAAGGCGTTGGCCTAGTGTATTATTGCTAGACTCTTAATCCAGAAACTCAGCTAATGTTCTGGGGGATTCAGGTTCGAATCCTACTACGACAAACTGAATTGAAAGACAGTCTTAGTAACTTTGATTTATTATGGGTGGGATTGTTGCTGGTGGGTCAATGGGCCAAATGGCCTTTTTCTGCACTGTAGGGATTCTATGAGATACCCCATGCAAAATTCTATTGCCTTTGTCTTCTGACAAAAAAAAATAAATTTCTCAAGTTGATGGAGAAATTCTTGATGGAATTTGATTGTGATGGATCAGAAAAGTTGTACGTTGCTACAAAGAAGGGATGGTGACAGGCCGAGGAATGTTTTTGGTGTCTTTAGGCCAGTTCTACAATTAAAAATAAGATCCGATGCTATAATCAATGTTAGGTTTGGAAATTGCCTTACAGTAATCATTAATGAACAGTGTAGAATCAGATGCTGCACTGAGTACTCACTAGGTGATGTTATACAAAATACAGATCATTCTACATTAATGTATTACCCTAACACACATATAGAACCAGCCAGTACACTGCACTATATTAATTTGTTTAACATTGAAATCAGTAGTTTTGTCAATATCGAACATGGCCATTCTTTCCTCTAGAAGTATAATGGTGGTTTTAAGCAAGAACATTTCTAAAGGTGATCTCCACAGGCAAAGGACTATCATGCGGCACAGTGGTTAGCACTGCTGCCTCACAGTGCCAAGGAACTGGGTTCAATTCCTGGCTTGGGTCACCATCTGTGTGAAGTTTGCACATTGTTCTTGGGTTTTCTCTGGGTGCTCCAGTTTCCTCCTACATTCCAAATATGTGTGGGGTTGGATGGATTGACCATGTTAAATTGCCTCTTCGTGTCAGGGGGACTAACTAGGGTAAATGCATTGGGTGGTAGACTTAGGCCCTGGGTGGGAATTTCATTGTAGGCACAATGGACCGAATGGTCTTTCTGCATGGTAGGAATCTATAGCTTTTTTTAAAAAATGTTGTGGATTGTCTCAGCAGCTGTGATGCAATTTTTCACAACTGACAAATCATTCTTGTTGTATGAAAAAGCTGAAGATTAAAGATGTCATCTTTATTGTCTCGATCTTGTACAGTGAGTGAGCAATGCATTCAATGTAAATCAAGATACCTATATGTAAATCAAATATGAACCCCAAGTAGTGATTCAAATAGGGAAGATTCTGCCTTGATACTTTTCTTGTTGACATTCTGTACACTATGGAAAGAAAGGGTGTACCTCTACTTCCAGAATGTATTTGACAAAAATTTCTCACAAATGACAAAGTTAAGTGCAGCATGATGGCACAGTAGTCAGCACTACTGCCTCACAGCTCCAGGGACCCAGGTTCAATTCCAGCCGTAGGTCACTATCTCTGTGGAGTTTGCACTTTCCCCCTGTGTCTACGTGGGTTTGTTCCACAGTCCAAAGATGTGTGGCCTCCTTCTGTACTGTAGGAATTCTATGATTCTATGAAGTGGTGGGAATGGATTAAGTGTTATGAAATCTAAGCGTGGATAAGGCATTGGCTGAGAAGTAGGAGATGTTTGTTGGAACAGCTATGCTGGATGGAAGTGCCGAGTTTAAAGTCTCTACAATGGATTTTGAGGCTCCGACTGTGAAAATTACATTCACAACTTGGATTCAAAGGCTCAATGCAGCCAAACACGCAAACAATACCAGCTGAAAGAGATGCAGTTGAATTTGAGGAGACACCAGGGACTTACATGTTTTATGTAACTTATTCAGTAAGTGGGCATGATAATAACTATGAAATTTAATATCAACAGTTATGTGGTATTGCATAGGAGGAGAAAATAGTAATGCAACTATTCCATAATAGGTGTCAAAATAGTTCAGGATGAAGCTTTAAACTATTTAGGGAATTCTGGCAGATGAAAAATTTGCCTGTCACTGCAAAGCGGTAATCAATAAGAGGAGGGCACCAGAGTCAATGGCATATCTCTCACAAACTGTGTTAACTTAATGTTATTATAATCATGCAGCTCTTCCCCGAGGCTCATTTCTGCCTGGTTGATACTCTGTAACCACACAGCTGAAGAGATATATCTTTTTATTCAAAGTTTCCACCTCGCTGTGGAGGTTTCTGGCCAATCTGTATAAAACAATCTGCTCTGTAAACTCTGCTCACATTTTGACAGTTGTGAAAAATTGCACCACAGCTGCAGAGACAATTCACAATATTTAAAAGAGTTATTCTATTCCTATCTCTCAATGTTATTGCATCTTTTTAAAAAATTCTAAGATCTGGAATTAACTAAAAAATAAGTTCTTCCTTGGATTATTCCCCAGATGCATACTGAGTTTCATTGAAATCTGTCAATTAGCCTCTGAGGTATATTAATTATAGTCAAAAAGAGTGATCAGAGTAAAAGCATTCCCTCTACCCACCTTCAGTCAGAGGTAGCAAATCATAAAATGCAGAATGATATTGTTAAAAGTTAGAATATATTATATCAAAATTCCAAAGAACTCAGTTTAGCCCTTTCCTAGAATATTATATTTATGTCAGGTCACCAAGGCATAGGTTAGGATATTCATGCCCAGAGAACGAATCAAAGATAAGACTTATTCTGAACTTCAAAAGATAAGCACGTGGAAAAATTATGAATACATTTGAGGTTATTGTCTTCAAGGGAAATGACATTTTGGAGCTTTAGACAGGTAAATACAGAATACCATTTGAAACGAAACCATAACAGTGTGACAAGAGACTCAGGTTTATTCTAGTAAAAAACGAATATCAAGAAATTATTCTTCACGTGAAGGGCAATCAGCACGTGAACTGGATTTCCAAGTAGGGTAATGGAAGTGAACACCCGAGATATAGTCCGCCTCCTTCTGCTCTGCACTGACTCTATATTAGCTTAGATAGGACATATGACCTTCTTTGTCTGTATTTATCTTGAGATTTTAAAGTAAATGCCTCTGGTTTACAAAGACAAAATAAATTAAATTCCATTTATCAAGCAGTTATGGGATTAAATCTCACTACACGACTTGAGAGAAGAGTTCTCTCTAAATTGCGTGAGTGCATGGCTGTTCCACAATTGGTAATGTGCCACCCAGGGGACAAAAAGGCTATGCACCAAGCAACAGTTTCCAAGATGTACACATTTGCATCAGTCTTAAAATGACTGCATAGTGCAAACACACAGCAAGAGAATGTTTCACAATAGTGAATAGTGCAAGCTGTTTTTTTTAAAAGTGTGAAATTTAAAAATGTTGACATTCAGACTGACTTAGGTATGCTCTAATAAGGAATACAAAGTTAGCAAAGGTGCAGCAAGCAACTGGGAAGGCTAATAGCAAGGGGATTGGAATATAAGAATATGGAAATCTTTCTTCAATTGAACAGGGTTTTCGAGAGACCATACATGGGAGCGATGTGTGCAGTATTGTTCTTCATATCATAGAAACTATACAGTGCAGAAAGAGGCCTTTCAGCCCATCGCGTCTGACCACAATACCACCCAAGCCCTACCCCTATATCCCCTACACATTTACCAGTTAATCCTTCTAATCTAGGCATCTCAGGACACTAAGGGGCAATTTTAGCACGGCCAATCAACCTAACCCGCACATTTTTGGACTGTGGAAGGAAAGCAGAGCATCCAGAGGAATCCCACGCAGACACGAGGAGAATGTGCAAACTCCACACAGACAGTGACCCAAGTCAGGAATCAAACCCAGGTCCCTGCAGCTGTAAAGCAGCAGTTCTAACCACTGTGCTACCGTGCCTCCTACAATCTAGGGAATGATCTGCTTACCTTAAAGGTGGTGCGGTGAAGATTTATTAAATTGATTCCTGGGATGAGAAAAGTGCAAAGGTGAATATATTTTCCAGAGCTTAGAAGAATAAGAAGTAATCTTACCAAAATATACAAATATTCCGAAGTATCTTAACAGAATAGACACTGAAGTTGCTTTCCCGGTATTGTTTCACAATAAAGATCAATCATTGAACTCAGAGGGTTGCAAGATGTTGAAATTCTTTATCTCAGAGGGTTGTGAATATCTTAGCACAGACTATATTCAAGGCTGAGATAGGTAACTTTGGCATCCCTCTGAGAATCAAGGAATATACAAGGAGTGGGTGGGAAATTGGAACTGAGCCAATTGATCTGATAGAGCAGGTTCAAGGATACATGGTCTACTCCTCCAAGTACTTAATTTATTTCATGGTACTTCAATATTACACTACAAGACAGTTTTCTCATCCCAGGAACCAATCTAGTAAATCTTTATTGCACCATCTCCAAGATAAGTAGATCATTCTTTAGATGTGAAGAACAATACTGCACAGACATTCCCAAGCATGGTCTCACAAAAACCCTATTCAATTGAAGAAAGATTTCCATATTCTTATATTCCAATCCCCTTGCTAAGTTGCTTGCTGTACCTGTATGCTAACTTTATATTCCTTGTTAAACACTACCATATTGTTCCAATTGTTGTCCTTGCAATTAGATACTCATATGAACATTGAAGATCACAAGGCAATATTTTAAATAAATCAGAGTATTCTCCCAACTCTTTGAGCAATATTTTTCCGTAAAAAAAAATCACCAAAATAGAAACCTGGCAGATATGAATCTCATTACTATTGTGCAGAATATGACTGCTGCACTGAAAATAATTTGTTAGAGAAGATGCTTTGAGATTTTTTTCTTTAAGATGTATTCAAACACTATGTAAATAACTGTTTTTCTTTTTATTACAGTGTCCTGACCCATTTTGAGGATTTTGATCCAGTTGTATCTAAGAACATTGGTTTATGAGGTTGATTAAGTAAAAGTCTATTTCATTTGTGCAATTTTCTTCTAAGGATTGCACCTTGTAATTTCATCTTTGCACAAAACCTTCAAACCACTGTTCTTGTTTAGCAGCTGTGCAAAGGCCATAATGGTTGTATCACCTTCCTTGAAGGCCTTTAACCTAATTTCAGAAATGTCATTCACCCCCACCCCAATATAAATTTGACATTCTATTTTCCACATAAATTTCTCCCATGTCTATGAGGTGTTCACACTGGTGATATTTCACTTGCATCTTTATTTTTCCACTGATGGTTCTGTTATTGCCAGGGTTATTCCCAAGGGAAACATACTAATTCCCCAATGAAGCAGACTTGCATGCAATCCTGGTACCGATGGCAGCCGGTTATCATGAACTCAGGGGAAAGGTTAATCCTGTCAGCGAGGAAACAAGTGAGACCACGAACAATCATGGGGTGATTTGCTTTATGTTTTACATCAATGGGCAGAGGACGAGTTAAAAGATGGCCTTATTGCCACCATGATTGGAACATTCTGTGTGAATGCTACACTACTTAGGGATTTAAACAGAGAAACATCAAATTGCTCACAACAGAAGTATTGACTATTCTGTCATCAATGACAGGCAAAGATAATAATGGCATAAGGTGGCAATTATGTTTGTGACAGGTTTGCATATCTACATTTCAAGTACCTGCAGCAGGAAATATAATTGCTGAATGTTGGTGTAAAGCTACTAAGAGTGGTCTTAAATTAGATACAAGGGGTTATTTTGGTGAAAGGGCGAAAACAGGCACTAAATGAAAGTCTGCTTGTAGCACGTAATTTTTGTTCTAATTGCTGATTAGCATAATTTGAACTTGCCTGGAGAAGCTTAAACAGAAACACCTGCAGGCTTAGCACTCAAACATTGATTAGATGCAAATTTCATAGAGCAGTGTATGTGGACTTCATTCACTTCACTTCTGCTGAGTGCATGAAGTGGGCTGGCTAAGAACACAATGGAACATTCCAGGCTCGCTCAAGAAATGAATGAAAGGTTGTCAGAGGTGACATGGGAAAAGATCCAGGAGGACAAGAAATGTCCTGCACCCACAAGAGGGAAGATGTCCACATAATTTCTCTGTCCCCTACACCTACAGCAGGTCCAGGGAGGAGCAAACAGTAAAGCTTGGACTTCTATATCTTAAAATGGAATAGGTTGGACCAGTACTGGTCATTCCTCAATTTTTACCATTTTACTTTTGCTGTTGCTGAACCTGATCTCGTGTCCTCCTCCCTTTCCTTGTGCAGACTGAGGGGAATCCCCAGCAAAGCCCCAATGTCCAAACGGGCCCTTTCTCCTGGTGATTGATATCCAATGAGACAGAGTAATGCAGCATTTACTTCTTTAAGGTGAAGTCCTTAGAGAACTTCTACAATAAATATTGACAGAGTGTTGGCGAAATCTTGAATAAGTGTCCTAGAAAGTCTTTCAACGTATTTCAAAAGTCCTCTTCAAAACTCCAGCAACAGGTGAACAGATAATAACTCCTGAAAACCTCTGCTGTAACTAATTTACTCTTAATCAACTAGTCATTATTTAAGAGTGGATTAGATCGAGTGCTACCTTGCAAAATACCATGCGGCCTCGGTAATGAGGGGTAGCAGCTAATTTAAGTGGTAAAAGGTTGCAGGCATCGTGTTAAATCGATGTTTCACTGTAAAGACCTGCCTTGACAATGTGGGAGGCTTTCTAGAGCATAAAATTTCTGGACAAAATTGCCCCCCCAGTTTCCACAAGATCCACAAGGGTAAAGTTTCAATGCTAAACTATGGGCATTCATATCTAAAATCTTGGAGCAGTTGAGTTCAAGCTCCATTCATTCAAAGTGCTGAGACCAAATGAAACAAACATTTTGCCAACTGGATCAGCACTACAATCCTGTTCTATGTGCTAAATCCAAGCACTCCACTCCTCCTCTCAATTTGATGGTTTCATATTTTGACTGACACAAGCAGAAGATCATTATTTTTTGAAGAATCAATATTACTGATTCACAGGAACTTTTGTGGAATTGCCCAACATGTAAATATCTGTATTATGTAAAGGATGTCACCATTGTGGCCTAATATCAGGCATTTAGCCTACCTGTGGCTCTCACATCGTTTCCAGTGCTTTCTAAGCTAGGGGTAAACATGGGTTAACAGTTCAGTTTTGTATCACAATTGTATTCTCTTGCAATGCATGCTATTCTTCTTATTTTTTCATTGTCACCAATTTCTACCTCTAATATTGTTTCTTTCCCAAGGGAGGATGTAACACTTAAGGCTTTGGGACTGGCCTTATCGGTTTTCAATAGCTTTGTTGTTGCACAATATAATTGAGTAGCTCAGCCAAGAATCAGTGAAAAGCGGTCAACAGGAGTGCATATTATTAAAAATCACTCATGGGCGGCATGTAAACTTATTGCCCTTTTATGCTTCTCATTGTTATTACCAAACTATCCTAACTTTAAATAGATAAATGTAATGGCAATTTTATTTTAGAATTCCAATCAGTTTGTATCTTTTAGCAATGTTTGGACAGTGTTATTTTTTGCCAAAAGAATAAAGCAAATTTGTTTGCTAATAAATATAGGGAGTGGCGCTGCAGTGGTATTGTCACTGGGTAAGTTACCCAGGTTAAATCTTTGGGAATCTGGGTTCAAACCTCACCATAGCAGATGGTGAACTTTGAATTTGGTAAAATCTGTAATAATGATGAAAAATATATCAGAATGATAGGGAGTGGGATAACTTGATCTTGGTTTCAGACATAATTCAGCACAACATCAAGGACCAAAGGGTCTGTACTGTGCTATACTGTTTTATGTTCTAAAATGATTAGTTGTCCATCTTCTTTTTAGAAAACCATGAGTATCAGTAAACAGTGTCTACACTGAATTCATCCAACAGAATCTAATAAAACAACACAAGCTACATGAGATACAGCCAACAACCTGAAAAAGGGAGCTAAGAAAACAATTACAAAAAGCAATTACAATTACAGAAAATGAGTTTTGAAACATTTCTTATTCTTCTGGCTTATGTCAAGATCAAACCTCATTGCCACAAATTTACTCACCAAACACTTGAACTTGACTGGATTCAGCATTAGGGCTGATACCATGACTGGGACTTTGGGGGCAGGAGGTTTGTGGTGTGGAAGAAGCTGTGATCTAGAGGTGGGATTAGTGGGGGAGTAGCGGGGTGGAAGGGGTAAGGTGATGGACACTGTGTGTGGATAGTCAGGAGGAAACCTAAATCTTATTACTTTTCTGCATGGTCTGCTACTGGCCACAAACCACCTTCCAGCCAATCCAGCTTGAAGTGAAGGCAAAAATTGACTCAAATCCTGACTGCCCTCATTTTAATGTTCCCCCACCCAGTTTCTGCCACGATGGAGGGTGCAGTTGGTGATAAGAAGTTAAAATGAACCCAAAGTGTTTATGTACAGGGTCCAGTGTGTAACATGATTAATTTCACCGTATTCGCATACTGCAATATTTCAGGCATAAATCGCACCGGGACCGATCAGAATGATAAATGATAGCTTCAACAGAAAGCGGCTGTAAATTACAAAGGATAGTTACAGAACAAACTATATTAAAGTATACATCCTTTGCCTGACAACTTCAAGATAATTGTGCAGATAGGTGATGCAAAGAACTAGTGGATTCCCAGCATGGCTAAGTTTATGATTAAGTACCAGCAACAATTTGCATGTATTATTGGACAAATATAGAGCATCAAACACTACATCTGCAATTTCTGGACAAAACTTATTTTGTTATAATGGTTAAAGCTGCATTCATGGGAAGTAATGCATCACATCTTGGGTTTTTTGGAGCAATTTTCCTAATAAAAGATTTTGAGATGTGAAGCAAAGTTTATTTTCACAGGCTAAAGCAGCACTAAAGTGAGAAAGGTTTCAAATACTAATGAGTTGAGCTTTTATATTAACTAAAAACTGATGCTGCCTGATCTGCTGAGTACCAGCTTCTGAGGCAAAGAAACACAGTTTTGAGTTCAAATTTCATGAGAACTGGGAAAAGTTAGAGATGCAAGGTGGGATTTTATGGCCTTGCTTGTCACAAAACTATAATATTTCACCCAAAGTCAATGGACCTTCCCATTGTCTGCTCCAATTCCTGTGGCACTGAGGAGCTAGAAATCTGACCATAAAAGTTTTCAACCAAGTACAGAGACAGAGAAAGGGAGGAGAAGAGGAGTACACAAAAATGAATCTCTGATAAGTGAAATTAGTTGATGACATGGATGAGAGTGTAAGGCAATAGGAAATGGCAATGAGAAAGGAATAAAATGAGAACAATGTTGGTAATGATACTGCCATTCCGACTTTATAGATGGACTTTTCCATTTTGCCTGCCAAGGGAATCAGATAAAGCGAGACAGAAAAGTTGGTGGAAGACTACGAAAAGGTTCTTAATCTTGGTGTGAGCACTGTTGGAAAATCTCACCCTAGTTGTTTTATTTGTGTGGTGTAGCACGGTAGCACAGTGGTTAGCACTGCTGCCCCACTGTGCCAGGAACTTGGGTTTGATACCAGCCTTCAGTGACTGTGCGCAAACTCCACACTATCTCCCTGTATCTGCATGAGTTTCCTCTGAGTGCTCCAGGTTCCTCCCACAGTCTAAAGATGCGTGGATTAGCATGGTAAGTGTGTGGGGCTATGGAGATAGGATGCAGAGGAGGGCCTGGGTAAGATGCTGCTTTGGAGAATGCTGGAGAACCATCTCCAGCTATGCTTAGAAACATGGGATTTAAAAAAAAATAGAGAGGCGCCCCCAGTTTGAAGTCAGGCAACCAATTAATCTGAATACAAAAAGGTAATTAGATCAAATTTTGCTCCTGATTGTTACTTGTGGAGATCTCATCTGAAGGCTGGCTCCTCACAGCAATATTGGAGCTGAAGGTACCATGTGACAAAGAGGGGGCCAGAAGCAGGAAAAACCACTCCTGTAGCCCAAACAATATATATTGGAAGGGGTTTCCCCTCCACTTCTACAGAGCTAACTCACTGCATCTATGTTTAGGTGCCCTTGTGCTGTCCAGCTTCCCTTCACAACATCCAGCTCTGCTGGTGGGGCTGACCGAGACACCAGGGCTACTGGTCATCCAAATAAACTGACGACATTGAGACTCCAAAGGACAGCAAGCATGGAGATGGACAATCAGGAGGCAACCTCTAGGAAAATTATGCAGGTATGCTGAGCTCGGGATTCCCCATTTTGTCCTGAAGTTGGAGTCCCAAAACCTGTGAGAAAATCTAACTTTGCTGCTTTCTTTTTCACTTCACAGGTGCTGCGTGACCTGACGAGTATTTCCAGAATATTCTGTTTATTTTGGATTTCTAGAATTCATAGTAGTTGCTTTACATATACATTTTGATGTTGTTTCCTCCAGAGTGTTTAAATAATTCATTAACACTGAATAAAGAAACACTTACACTCGAAAATTCACAGGCACTGTCCACAAAGCCACAAATTGAACCCAAGAGGAGAAAAAAAGATTCTATCTTGATTTGGACACAATGGGAAAACAGTCCCTTACCGGATGGGTGTTAATTCTTATAGATAAAAGCCTGTGGATAGGACTAGATGCATATACTGCACTTGGGATTTAAATGTAATTTGTTGAGGGGAAAGACATCATTGAACATAAATTATAAACATATACAACCAGCACTATGAGATCTTGCATTTCAGCTCGAGTACAACGATAGAAATTTTAATGAAGACAATTCAGTATAAAACTCAAACTATAGTGTAATTGTACAAAGCTTTATATAGGCCTCATCTACATGTATGTTCAGTTTAGTTTCTTAATGTAATGGATGTTAAAGGCTTTGGAAAAGTTTCAGAGAAGGTTCACTGTAATCATCGAGTCAAAAGCTCTTAAGTTGTCATAATTTGTTTGAGATTCTCAGTCTTTCTACACCTGGATGCTAAGGTTTCAGGGTGGTTTAATTTAAGTGGTTGAAATGATCAAGTGATTGCATCTCACTGGACAGAGTTGTAACTAGATAGGCTAGGGAAAACAGGACATGGATTTAAGCTGCGACCATATCAAATACATCTAATCTTTTAATAGCCTCTTAAAACTGTCAAACTTTGAACAGAATGGAGATAAGTAGATTTGGATCTTTTGAAATCCACGCATTCAATGAGTTCAAGAATACTAACAGCTTTTGGGAAATGATAACTATTAAGTGTCTTAAAAGTACAGGAATAGGCAGTTAATGCTAAGCTACACAAGATGGCCTGTCAATCAATGCACTCCAAGAGCAGGTGTCTACATTTATTTTACTCTAAATGACAGCATCTGATTTATTTTTTATTTTTAAAGGTTTCGAATTTGAATGACTTCAGGTCTTGACACTTAAACTGACCTTGGTTTGATATTCTTAGTCTTTCTATACCTGGAAAGTATGCATGCATTTATACTTCTTCCATTATCCTACACAGAGTTTAGTTCCTTGGAACGGCAAAAATAGGGTCTGTTTGAATTCACCGCTAATTTCAAATGGCCTTGTTGAGTTTGTGTTTCACACCTATGGCTTGTCTCCTCCCCCACTTGACAAAAAAAAATGGGATCTTTTGGAAATGTAACAGGACTTTCAAATCCAGGACTTCACCAACATTTATAAAGGCCTGTCAGGTCGGCCTAACTTTGGGAAAATCTGGCCCGGCCTCTTTGACTTTCTGTTTATAAACCTAATTAACCCATATGATTTTTCTTTTATATAGCATCCTATAAGTGTCTCAATACTTTTAAGAATGTATGCAGTTGAATACCAAGATCCTGCTGCTTACATACATTTTTGCCAAATATAATTTAAAAAACACTTTTACTTGATTCATTACAATGTCAGAATTGTACCTAATGTGGGGTCAGAACAGTGAAAATAATATTTATCAGGTAATATTACACAAAACTTTTTACATGATATAGTTAGATACAAATTCTAGTCAAATTACATTTTGTCATTGAAGGGCATCTTAATAAATATGCTAAGTAGAAAATGTGATGCGTTTCAGTGAGAGGATACAGATTCTGTATTTGAGTGTCTGACCCAAGATACTCATGACTTTATTTATCAAGAGGAAACTTAACAGCTACATTCTGAGAGAACAACAATAAAAGATATGAAAATAAATCCTTTCTGAATAATTACATTATTCACCAGAGTAAAATCTCACAGGTGAATCTCATTTGCCTAAGTTTGTTTTATCTAATATATAAAGGTTTGCCCACTTTCCTGAATATGGTTTCCATTCACATCTGCAATCATATTATTCTCCAGAATCAGAACATAAATTTCAACACATATTTCATATTTTGAACATAAATATATGAAGATCATATTCCTAGATTAGGCCAAGGGCAGATATTGAAAGAAAATTCCAAAAGGTAGGCTACGCTCTGATCAAATAAAATGTATTACCTGGAGACTTTCCCCTTGATTCAGTGGATATGGTCTGTATCAGAAAATCTCTGCCAGTCGCGGAACAAAGCACACTCCTGGGCTTTTGTACACCCACGCATGTAGTTTACCTTTAATTACACAGAACAGGATTTATAAGAGTGCTGAGCATTCCTGAGTAGCTCAAATCAATCCATTTATGGTCAAGCTCTCAGTAACAAAGCAGAATACCGTAGAGAAGCCAACACACATATTGGTACGGGCATTGCATCCTATCATTACTCAGTATGTAGAAATGGAAAAGGTACAACCAAGACTAATCATCTCATGAAATTGCAACAAAAATTAGCAGCTTTAACAACAAACAATAGATGGTGCAGGAAGGGGAGGGAATGTTTAGCATTGAGGTTTACCCTTTTCCACTCCTCCATCACACCCCACTCCCCATGCCGTCTTGCCTTGCAATCACATAACATGCAACACCTATCCCTTTACCTCCACCCTCTTCCCTGTTCAAGGCTCCAAATGCTCCTTCAGGTTAAGGAACATTTCACTCACATTTCCTTCAATTTGGCTTACTGTATTTGCTGCTTTCAACGCGATCTCTGTTACATTGGGGAGACTAAACGCAGACTGGACAACCACTTTGTGGAACACTTTTTACTCAGTCTGCAAGTATGACCCCAGTCTTCCTGTTGCTGGCTATTTTAACTTAGCACCTTGCTCTCATGTCCATTCTCAGCCTGTTGCAATGCTCCAGTGTAGTCTGGTGCAAATTGGAGGAGCAGCATCTTTTTAAAGTAAAGTTTATTTACTAGCCATAAGTAAAGCTTACATTAACACAGCAATGAAGTTACTGTGAAATTCAGAATGGATATGTCGCAACCTGTGGGACTCAACATCGAATTGGGCAACTTTAGATTTTGACCTGTTGTTCTCCAGCGTTGACCCCGTTTTTAAAAAATATTCCATACATGGAATATTTGCATCAATGCAAAAGACTCCCCTCACACCAGGCTGTTGTTCATTCTTAAAGTTGCTACTTTATGTTGTAGTTTCTTTAGCTCGAATACATCCTCCTGAAGAGTCTGCTAATTCAAAACGTTGGGTGGGATTTTATGGCTTCACTAGTACGAAACCGTAAAATCCCACCCGAGGTCAACAGACCTTTCCGTGGTCTGCCCCTTGTCCGCTCCGATTGCTGTCGTGGGATATGGTAAAATTCTGCCTGTTAACTGTTTCTCTCTGGATTGATGCTGGCAGACCTGCTGAGTTTTTAATGTCTCTTGTTCTTGTTTCAGATTCCAGCATCCACATATTTTGTTTTATTTAAATCACATCACGATTAGTATTAGCCACGTAGACCTGATTTTCTGCTGTTCATCCATGTTTTAATAGCATCAATGGGGCAGGTGGGGTTGGGAATTGGACAGACATCATTAGCATTAGATTTCCTCCCATTTTATAGCCTGATAGATTTTCTGTCAGGAGTGATGTAGGTCTAAGTTAACAAATTGAAATGAAATAGTACTGATGAGGTGAAGTCATATGTCACATCTTCCTGCATTACTATTTCATTTATACGAGTCGTAATTACTGGCTATATAAAAGTATCCAGTATTGCTAAGCATTGTAAAATTCACAAATGACTTTGAAGTTTCAGATCAGATAGAAGTTCTGTGAATTCTCCAATATGTTATTGAAGCTTTTTCTTTTGCGCTCAACAGAATAGATTTACCAGAATATTAATTTTGAAGGGAACAACAATTTATACTACAGGATAAGAGAATATTGATTGGTTGGCAACTGGACTCTGATTGATAGAGACATTGCCATAGAGAATGCACCAGGGAACAGTTAACCACCAAGTTTTTGTTTAAATCCAAACTAGGCAGGTTGACTCTGACTGGTCAAAGTATGCCATTGAAAAGGAATTCGGGAATGACTGCGCATCAAGCTTTTGTTTAGTGAAAGAAGGCACAATGCATGGACGTGCTTTTTCTGTTCATGAAGGACAGAACCCTGTGTGTGAATAATTGTAGTTTCTAACATGCACACGTTATGTGAGACTGACTGATAATTTCAAATTACCCAGAGTTATCATCCCTGGTTTGTTACCCATGCCATGTGCTAGTGAGATGAAGAATAGAGAGAGAAACAGTGATTGAACACATGACTGCAGGAATGATGCGGAAGGATGGATTCAGATAACTGGATAATTGGGCTCATTCTGGATAGATGGGTCCTTTACAAACGGGATAGTCTACACTTGAACTAAAGGGTAACTGATTTCCTGGAGGGGAAATTTGTTAATACTCTTCATGAGGGTTTAAACTAACTCAATAAAGGGGATGGGAACTTGAATTGTAGTTCCAGTGTACAGGAGATTGAGATTCATGAGGTCATGAATAAGGTTTCAAGGTCACAGGAGCGTACTGGCAGGAAGGTGGTTTGAAGTGTGTCTACTTCAACGCCAGCAGCATTCGGAATAAGGTGGGTGAACTTGCGGCATGGATTGGTACCTGAGACTTCGATGTTGTGGCCATTTCAGAGACATGGATAGAGCAGGGACAGGTTGCTGATTCTTGAGTTTACATGTTTCAGTAAGATCAGGGAAGGTGGTAAAAGAAGGGAAAGTATGGCATTGTTAGTCAAGGATAATATTACCGTGGCAGGAAGGACTTTGATGAGGACTCATCTACTGAGGTACTATGGACTGGGGTTAGAAACAGGAAAGGAGAGGTCACCTTGTTGGGAGTTTTCTAAAGGCCTCTGAAAAGTTCCACAGATGTAAAGGAAAGAATTGCAAAGATGATTTTGGGTAGGAGCGAAAATAACAGGGTAGTTGTTATGGGGGACTTTAACTTTACAAATATTGACTGGAAACACTATAGTCCAAGTACTTTAGAGGGGTCAGTTTTTATCCGATGTGTGCAGGAGGGTTTCCTGACACAGTATGTACATAGGCCAACAAGTAGCGAGACCATATTTGGTACCGGGTAATGAATCAGGCCAGATGTTAGATTTGGAGGTAGGTGAGCACTTTGGTGACAGTGACCACAATTTAGTTATGTTTACTTTAGTGATGGAAAAGGATAGGTATATACTGCAGGGCAAGAGTTATAGCTGGCAGAACAGAAATTGTGTGATTAGGCAAGACTTAGGATGCATAGGATGGGGAAGGAAACTGCAGGTGATGAGCACAATTGAAATGTGGAACTTGTTCAAGGAACAGCTACTGCATGTGTTGATAAGTATGTACCTGTCAGGCAGTGGTGGGAAGTGGTTGAGCAAGGGAACTGTGGTTTACTAAAGAAGTTGAATCTCTTATGAAGAGGAAGGAGGACACTCATGTAAAGATGCGATGTGAAGGTTCAGTTAGGGCACTTGAGAATCACAAGTTAGCCAGGAAGTACCTAAAGAGACAGAGCTAAGAAGAGCCAGGAGGGAACATGATAAGTCTATGGCAGATAGGATCAAGGAAAACCCTAAAGCTTTCCATCAGAACGTCAGGAATAAAAGAATGACTAGGAAAAAATTAGGACCAATCAAGGACAGTAGTGGTAAGTTGTGTGTGGAGCCGAAGAAATAGGAGAGGTGCTAACTTAATATTTTTCATCAATATTCACACAGGAAAAAGATAATGTTTTCAAGGAGAATACTGAGGTACAGGCTATTAGACTAGATGGGATTGACGTTCATAAGGTGGTAGTATTAGCAATTCTGGAAAGTGTGAAAATAGATAAGTCCTCTGGGCAGCATGGGATTTATCTTAGGATTCTCTGGGAAGTTAGGAAGGAGATTTCAGAGCGTTTGGCTTTGATTTTTACATCATCAATGTCTACAGGAATAGTACCAGAAGGCAGGAGGATAGCAAACATTGTCCCCTTGTTCAAGAAGGGGAGTAGAGACAACCCTGGTAATTATAGACCAGTGACCTTTACTTCTGTTGTGGTCAAAGTTCTGGAAAAGACTATAAGAGATAGGATTTATAATCATCTAGAGAGGATGAATTTGATTAGGGATAGTCAGTTTTGTGATGGGTAGCTCATGTCTCGCAAACCTTATTGCGTTCTTTGAGAAGGAGACCAAAGAAGTGGATGAGGTAAAGCAGTTAATGTGGTGTATACGGATTTCAGTAAAGCATTTGATAAGGTTCCCCACAGTAGCTATTGCAGAAAATACAAAGGAATGGGATTGAGGGTGATTTTGCGGTTGCTGGGAAATGTTCATCCTGAAGTTCAGTCACTTGTGGTGTACTGCAAGGATCTGGTTTGTGGCTACTGCTGTTTGTCATTATTATAAATGACCTGGATTAGGGTGTAGAAAGATGGGTTAGTAACTTTGCAGATGACACTAAAGTCAGTGGAGTTGTGGACAGTGTGGAAGGATGTTGCAGGTTATAAAGAGACATAGATAAGCTGCAAAGCTGGGCTGAGAGGTGGCAAATGGAGTTTAATGCAGAAAAGTGTGAGGTGATTCACTTTGGAAGGAGTAAGAGAAATACAGAGTACTAGGCTAATGTAAGATACTTGGTAGTGTGCATAGATCTCTGAAAGTTGCCAACCAGGTTGCTAGAGTTGCTAAGAAGGCGTACGGTTATTGATAAAGGGATTGAGTTTAGGAGCCATGAGGTCACGTTGCAGCTGTACAAAACTCTAGTGAGGCCACAATTGGAATATTGCGTACAATTCTGCTCGCTGCATTATAGGAAGGATGTGGGAGTATTGGAAGGGGTGCAGAGGAGATTTACCAGGATGTTGCCTGGAATGGTGGGAACATCTTATAAAAGAAAGGCTAAGGGACTTGAGGCTGTTTTCATTAGAGAAAAGAAGGTTAAGCGGTGACTTAGAGGCATAAAAAGCGATCAGAGGATTAGTTAGGGTGACAGTGAGAACCTTTTTCCTCAGATGGAGATGGCTAGTACGAGGGTGTATAACTTTAAATTGAAGAGTGCTAGATATAGGACAGATGTCAGAGGTAGGTTTTTACTCAGAATAATAAGAGCGTGGAATGCCCTGCCCGTAATAGTAGTGGACTCGCCAATATTAAAGGCATATAAATGGTCATTAAATAAACATATGGATGATATTGGAATAATGTAGGTTAGTTAGGCTTTACACTGGTTTTCACAGGCCAGTGCAACATCAAGGGCTGAAGGGCCTGCATTGTGCTATGATGTTCTATGTTTCCACATCAGAATACGGAGAAAAACATATTCTATCAAAAGTGATGAAATTGACTCCAGATAAACTAGAATAAAAAGATAGTTTCTCAACATGAGATGAGAATCAGCTATCTGTATATCTGAGCCATAATGCCAATAAATGAAAGAAGTGCATACATGGCATAGCAACTGTCCCAAAAGTATGATTCCCATGAAAAGATAATAAAAATGGCAAACAGAAAGTGCTGGAAATAATCAGTAAGCCTGGCTGCACCTCTGTGGAGAGAAATGTTCCATGTTGATGACCTTTTGTCCAGAACATGGGAATGGGGAAAAATGTAATGGGTTTTAAGCAAATACAGAGATAGGGAAAGGGATGTGGGGCAGAGAAAGAGAAAAAAGAATGAAAAGCCTGGTCTCTGGTAGAAAGCAGAACAGAAGAAAATACAGACTAGGCAAAAGGAAACTGTAATGGGATTAGGAAGGAAATGAAAGATGTGTTTGGAGAAGGCATAGATAGGAATAGCAGAGTCATCCCCAAGACCACCATCTAAAAATAAAATAGAAAAAGACAAAATGATTGGAGGCTTTTGATAATGAAATTGCTGAATTCATTGTTGAATCCAAAATATTTGAAGCCTAATTGAAAGGTGGGATATTACTCGAGCTTATGCTGAGCTTCATTGGTACATTGCAGGAGGTTAAGGATATAGTCAGGATGCGAGTGGAGCAGAAAATTGTGATAAGCAAAGCTTGAGCCATGTTTGCAGACTGAACCAAGGTGTGCCACAAAGCAGTCACCCAATCTGTATTTGTTTTCCCCATGTAGAAGAGATAACATTGTGAGCAGCAGATACAATATGCTTGATCAAAAAAAGCACAAGTCATCACTGTTTTACTTGGAAAGGCCTTGGTCAATAAGAGAGGAGGTAAAAGGATAAATGTTATATCTCTACTCAATTAGTACTTGTAATATCTACAGCTTTTCACAATTCCAATAAAAAGATTATTGGTGTCAGAAATTAACTGTTTTTCTCTCCACAGATGTTGCCAGAACTGCTGAGTATTTCTAATATTTCCTATTTTTGATTTCAGATTTCAAGCATCTGCAATATTTTGCTTTTCAATGAAAAACTACAATGTAGAGGAAGCCTGCTGTATCTTATTACTTCCTCCAGAGCATTTCCTGCACTGCTAACCTGGTCCTGAGAAAGCAACATATACAGAACTGCCCATGGGCATCGAGGCATCTCTAAGAGATCAACAGACCTTAAAGCCTGAGCCAACCCCAAGTTGATGTAAATTTTAAGTGGTTAGGTTATTTTGTCTAATGGAGTATGCACTTTGATTTCAAATGTGTTTTGTTTTTTGTTCAAGCCCTTCTAGATTAATTGTAGATACAGTTTAACTTGAGATTGATGTTTGGTGTATAAATAAATATTTATTTTAAAGCTATGGTTTATTTTTTATTAGGATAAAGAATCCATGAAATAGAAATTGTCTGGAGATAAAAATGGCATTTCCCCAAATTAAAGATTAAAATTACATTGCACCTTTTCTTATCTTGCCTGAGGCTGGTACCTTAGACAGATAGATGGCAGATGGAATTCAATCCTGATAAATGCGAGGTGACGCATTTCGGGAGAAAGAACGTTGGGGGGAGGTCTATAATAAAGGGTAGACCTATTAAGAGTATAGAAACGCAGAGGGACCTGGGGGTGCAGATGCACAAATCTCTGAAGGTGGCAGAGCAGGTGGAGAAGGTTGTGAAGAAAGCATATGGTATGCTAGCATTTATAGGAAGGGGTATAGAGTACAAGAGCTGGCCTTTAATGTTGCAGTTGTATAAAACGTTGGTTAGACCTCATTTGGAATACTGCGTCCAGTTCTGGTCGCCTTACTACTGGAAGGACATGGAGACTCTGGAGAGAGTGCAGAGGAGGTTTAGCAGGATGCTGCCTGCTATGGGAGGTCTGAGTTATGAGGAGAGGTTAGGCAAATTAGGGCTGTTTTCCTTAGAAAGACTTAGAGGAGATCTAATAGAGGTGTACAAGATTATGAGGGGTATAGATAGAGTAAACAGGGTTAAGCTTTTTCCTCGGATGGACTCGAATAGCACGAGAGGTCATTGGCTTAGGGTGAGGGGGGTAAGGTTTAATTTGGATGCTAGAGGGAGTTTTTTCATAGAGGGTGGTGGGGATATGGAACGCGCTGCCAAGTAAAGTGGTGGAGGCATGCACTCTGGAGTTATTTAAGAAATACTTAGATGGGCACTTGAACAGAATGGGAATGGAGGGGTATAGAAAACTGATTTAAAATAGGGATCATGAGTCTTGGGAGTCCCCTGGGAAGTGTGTAAATAGATGATATTGACGTACTTGTTTTTTATCCTACAGGTGCTTTGGTCCACCTTGTTGTCTAACAAGGGGCATACACGCGATGGGTTGTGAGAGGGCTGCTCTTGGATTTTTTTTGAGAGAATTCTAGTGCTTCACGTCGTTAGTGTACGCTTGACCTGGACCATTTGATGGGCAACACGACAGCTCAGTGACTATCACTGTGCTGTATAGATACATGGATTTGGGCCTGTGTCTGTGGGAGTTTGCACATTCTTCCTGTGCTTGCGTGGGTTTTCTCCCACATCCTAAAGATGTGCTCTTAGGCTAATTGGCAAAACAAATTCTCCCTAAGTTGTCTCAAATTTGGTTTTTAATCCATAGATCTATAAACATAGACAGGGATCATAGGTAGAGGTGGGAACATTGGGGTGGCGGCACAGGCTCGTTGGGCCAAAGGGCCTGTTTCCCGTGCTGTTTTGTTCTTTGTTCTTAGTTCTTATCTTGCCTGACCTGGCCAAGTCATTGAACTTCTTACATCGAGTCCCAGCACTGCATAAATCAGAGTTAACTGATAAACATCCTCTATTTTAATTGTGTACCAATTGTGCATTTAATTAAATACAGGTAGAGAACATTAACTGGCATTTCACTTGGGCATATGTAAAATGACATGCACTGAAACCGTGACGTGGCTGAGTTTAGAGGTTATGGCTTGTTACATATCACTCTGTAAATAAACAGAAGTCAGAATAAAGATTAACTCCAGGGACAATCTTCGCAAACTGGGTTTCTGAACAAGGACACTCTACAGTGTCCGGACAGCCATAGAGCTTGCTCTCCTTTCCAAACTCTCAAACAGCACATTTCTCCCATGCTTCGTCTTCTGCAGAACGGCAGGAGAAAATCTGGTGGCATGCCAGCCTGTGACTGCCCTCGCTACCCTTTTGAGCGAGCTTGTACTTGTTTCAAATTCAAGGTCTCTTCAAGATTGATGGCACCTTAAAATGTAGCAGGTGTGGAAACTTTACAGCAGCATGCCATTTCTTCACCCTCCAGGGACAAGTTGCAATTAAAAACAGGAAATCTACTGGCAACCAACCCAAATATTGTAATTAAGTGGATCCCAGGAATTTCACAAGGTCAATGATGTGTTTGGTTGGTGGCCTAATATCCTTTTCCACTAATCTAACACCAGTGCAGCCATATGTGTCTCAGGACTATGGAGGTTGTCCTATTCTTAATTGGCCCAAAATCTGATGCAGTCAATATCAGATCTAAGTGGCAGCTTTCTCTATTTTCCTAGCTTATTCTTTTCTCTTTTAACGATGTGCAGGAGAGAGTGAACAACCAATATAAAAGTACTTAATGCTAAATGACGATTGTAATTGGATTCTCTAATTCTTCCCTCTAGGAAATGCCTCATAAATGCTGACATGATCATTTCTTTTGCATCCTTCAAATTACTCAATCAAGATCAACAACTCTCAGTTTAATAAAATTTCACTCCACTCAATTATGTTACCTCGAATGGCCATCTTTTAACTGCCATGTACCAGGATTGACAAGGAAGCAGAAATTCTTTTCATTCATTTGTGGAACATGGGCATCGCTGGCTGGCCAGTATTTATTGCCCATCTCTAGTTGCTCTTGTTCAAAGGGCAGTTGAGAGTTAACCACATTGCTGTGGCTCTGGAGTCATATGTAGGCTAGACCAGGTAAGGAATGCAGGTTTCCTTCTCTAAAGGACATTAGTAAACTAGATTTGTTTTTCTGACAATTGACAATAGTTTCGTAGTTATCTTAACTCCAAATATTTGTTATTGAATTCAAATTGCACCATCTGCCACGGTGGGATTCAAACCCAGGTTCCCTGGAACGTTTGCTGAGTTTCTGAATTAATAATTAGTGGCCTCATAGTTCGAGGAGTGAGCAAGTTGTTTCCTTGCACACCATGATTACTGTAATTCTTAAGAAACAAATCCTGTGCTAATTATAGGCATTAGGGTTTGGGGAACAAATCAAAACCAAAGAGAAAAATTAAGCTATTGCTGATGGTATTACTTTTTTGGCCATCAGCAACAGGAAATTACATCATTTATCCTTTGAAAATATTGGCAAACTTGACCTGTACAAATTTTAATTCTATGACCCAATTGTTGAATTAAAATATGAACAAAAGTAACTTTTCACCACACCTCATTAGGTTTGAGTACTTGACCCTTTGCTCATTGTGGATAGGAGTATCTACTTTGAAAAATGTTGCCGCTTTCTTGCGAGCCAAAGTTAAATATTAACGAACTTTGTAACAGGCAACATAAAAGCACTCAAGTTGACTTTTTTTAAAATACCTTGGGGAAAACCCTTGACATCAAATGTTGCCCTTTAAATAGTGCAGAAAGAAATGCATCCCCCTTGGTAGCTCAGACAAAAATGTAGCTATGGTACACAGACTAGGAGATGTATGTATTAGATCACAGAGTGGCTGTTTTTGTGAGATGACAGGCAGAATTCTTCTATTTGGAAATAAATCCCATGGCCGGGGAGGGGGATGGGTCAGGTCATATTTCCTGTGAGAGAGGTCACTGGGAGACCATACATATCATCCTACCCTGACCTCATTAAGTATTTTTTGCGCTATATTCAGGTTTGATTGCAGATGCGCCATCATATCTGGGTGCCGCATTTAAAAAGGTGCCCTACGTCACTGGTCCACCATTGAAAAATGAAGAAGAAGCTTCTGAAGAAAGAAAATGGATCTCCAGGACAAAAAGTGTGAGGCTGCAAGATGGATCTTCTCAATGATCGTGAAGCTAAATCACCCACCTGTAAATACTACCCCCATCACTGCTGCTGTGGTGCTCTAGAGTCCAGAGTTACTGGTGACCTCTATCCTGATCTCTGGAGGCAACCCCAAGCATTCCTCAGGTATTTCCCTCTTTAGCATGCCAAGCTGTTCCAGCATGTGTTCCCACTGGTTAATGGAGACTTGAGAGTTGGGGGCAGATGGGGCAGTAAGGATTCCAGTCAGATCTCCATCTGTATTGACAGATATGGCTTATGTAGTATAGGAAGTGGAACACATTTTGCAGTCAAAATAAACAGGCCAGCAATTGAGTTGGGGGAGAGGCTGCATTGCCCCAATCTCTGACAGCCTCTCGGGCAGGAATAAGCCCGGCCCACTGATTTTTAACGAGATGGACCAAATGGTCTTTTTCTACACTGTTGGGTTCTATGATTCACATCAGTGCACACTGCAATGCATAGAGTATGGGAGATTCATTTTGAAAAGCCCGAGGAAAAAACCAGTGGGATTTATTCCAGTTTTTATACAAATTCGACACTTAGAATTGTTTTGGGAGAATCCCATCCAACAAGTTTATTGCAGGTGTTCTTATTAATGTGCAAATCATCCAGCAACTGGTGTCAAGGAAGATAAATGTGAACTGAAGTTTGTGTGGCTTGGTTTCATGAAAAATAATGGCTCACCTTTTCTCCCCATCTGAGTTCCAAGAATTTATTGTATTTGCACTGTTACTGCTGATTTTAACTCTGCATGGAATATTACAACGCTATCATTCTAATGTAGTCCCTCATTCCTGAATGAGAGCATCAGCCTAGGTTTTGCTCTTGATCCTTGGAATAGGACTTCAAGCTAAAGAATTCTGATGGGGTGATACGAATGCTTGAACTTTACCACAACTGTCAGTAAACTGAAAGGTTTATTTTGTGTCTCCTCAATTTTATTTCTGAACAATTTAAGTTTAATATTAGACAATTTTGTTAGGTTTTACAGAAAGATAAATAGAGAGAAAAAAAGATTGAATTCTGAAAAGGGAATAAAATGAGAGAAAGAAAAAAATAAATAAAAGATGTTTACACTTTTATCATCTTCAGGAGCAATTTACCAACTGAGGGAAAGAGATTTCAGTTTAATTTACTCAGTTTCCAGCTGCGAATAAGAATGGTTATAAGAAAGTTGAAAATCTGGAAGAACATACATAAAGGGTGCAATGGGCCAGACAGGCCAACAATGTCCTTTGATACAACACCAGTGCAAGAGGTATACCCAGGAGGAGAGAGGTTCTCATCACTCAAAGTCAGGAGGCAAAGCAAACAAAGGACAATGGGAGCACGTTACTAATGCAGCCAATGTTAGCTACCACAACCTGTGGACCTGGATGCAGCACCAAAAGAAATTCAATTATCTTAAAGGATCAGTAAATTCAGTGAATGCAGCATCAATTGCTCCATAAATGTCATACACTGCTTCATTAAAGAAAACCTACAGTATAGAATGGGAACCATTGTTTCTGTACCAGTGAAAAGCATTATCTTGCCTTTCCAGCACTTGGTCCATAAAGCATATCTTGCCATTTTTTGTTTACCTGCAACATAACTGTTTTGTGCCATCTTCACATGTCCACAACAGCTTGTCTGCAACCACTCTCATGTCCAATATCCACTACACAGGTCAATTACTCTTTCTGCTGCTCTCCATGTTACCCTCTAGAAGAAATCTCTGTAGCTGTTTAGCTCTAATAAAATGCCAAAATATTGACATTATATTTTCTGGATGTCACTTTGATTCTTTTTGCTCTTTTAATTTCAAGTATTTCCTTATTTATCTTACTGTGTGTATGGAATTTTAAACATATGCTTTAGTACGCACATTCCAAAGGCCTCTATTTTCTTCCACTTGATGTCCAGTTTTCGGAGGCGCCTAGGCAAGTGGATAGAATGTAACATTGTGCAAATATTTTTGTTACAAACTTGAGTTCTCTTGTCATTAACACATTTGCCATTTTCGCAAAGTTATTTTTGGCTCTTGCTATCTTTCTTCTAATTTATGCACAATTGCCATCTTCTGTTATCGTTTGTCTTAAGTAGACAAACATATCTGCTAATTCCATTGTGGCATTGTCCACTTTTATCTTCACTCCCGTCCCTTCTAATGCATTCTTTTTGCCTATAATGGTATTCATTTGCAATCCATATTCCAAATCTTGCAATTTTATTTGGTCTATGATATTTTATGGAACTCTTCTGATTTTAAGTAACATTGCATTGTCAGCACACTGCACGTTTATGTTCTTGCTTCTTATTTTTCCATTTGAAGTACATCTAATTCTCTGAATATTCAATCTGTAAACAGATTGAATAATTTTGGCAACAGTATTATTGCCTCGTTTCTTCAATTAAAAGATACCCAATTGTCCATCTTCTAGCCTGATGCTTGCTGGCTGGTCCTAATAGCCTCTGGATATATATTACATCTTTACTGTCAATGCCACATTTCTGCAACATCTATTAACTACTGCCAATAAACATATTCAAACACTTATTTCATAGTCTACGAAGCATTGTAAATGTTCGTTTACTTCTAGATATTTAGCAAAAAAATTTTTTAAAGTTAGACATCCTCACTTCGGGTCTAAATCCAGATTGCATTTCACGTCTTTCAATTTTGAATATATGTCATTATTTCTTTCTAAAACAATTTTCGTGATCACTTTAAGATGACTCATTAAGCTTGTATTTGTAAAATGATTGCATGCCATTGCTTTAGGTTTCTTAGGTAAATTAATAGATAATGAATGTCTGAAGTCACTTAACATACATCCTTTTATACATATTTGATGACAAATTTCTGTCATCACTTTTTACTTTGTTTTTCCAAGGACATCTACATGTTTTAGTTATAATTTCATCTAGGCCTCAAACTTCTCCTGCACATGACAATTTCTGAGCATTCTTCATTTGATATTTCAGTCTCAGTTACCACTAACTTTTAATGATTCCCTTGATCTAGATCATTGAACGATCTGCTTGTATATACTGTCCATCTTTTTGCAATTTTGTCCTTTCAAATAATATCATCTGTCTTTTATGAATTCACTATCTGTTGTTATCTTTTTTCCTATTCATCAAAACTCATCTTCTGATGCATCACTTTCATTTTGATTTCTTTCCTGCTCCAATACTTCACACATCTAATTTTACCATTTCTCTTTAGCCTCCCTACACAGCCTATTGTCTTTACAATTTCATCATATTCCAGAGTGTTTCCTTTCTTTCCTCTATCATCATTTCAAATACATCATCTGTCATCTACTGTCTTTTTTTTCCTCTCTTCTGGGTGATATTTAATTTGCAGCACGTTGTATACTCTCTTCCATGTTTTCCACTTAAGCCTCAGAACAAAGAGTAAAAGTTATGTTTATTCTGATTCCTCAATACCAAAGCATTCATTGTCGTCCTATACTTTTAGCAATGAATATCTCTTGAAAGTTCTCACCCTTCAACATGTCACGATCTAAATTTTTTTTTGGTATTTTCAGTTTCATCCAATTTTTGTCACAAGGAGACAATTATCTGAAATTGTATATTCACAGGGATACATTTGAATTTTTTCATTTCACCATCACACAAAACCATTCAAATTCTAAACAGTATAATAAAGATAAAATACTGTGGATACTGAAGTAAAACAAAATGCTGGTAAATCTCAGCAAGACTGATGGCATCTGTGGAGAGAGAATAAAGCCAATGTTTTGAGTTGAATGAAGGGTCATCCAGACTCGAATCATTGGCTCTATTCTCCACAGATGCCATACATGTTGTCTGGACTTCAACTGTATAGTTTGCTTTTTAGTTGCTCAAAGAAGGTGCATGCCAACATCAGATCATTTTCTGGATAAAATTGTACAATCTGTTTCATCTTTCATTTTTCAATTTAAAATCTATTGACTTTCATGCATTCCTGGCACTCCATCAATTTTAGTGTTTAAGTCACCCATTACAATTACCAAGTCAGTCAATCTAACTTGATCATAGCACTTGAGAATGTCATGATAAAATGCCTCTATTTCCTGCTCACTCGGTCAAGGGCAGTAAACTTGTATGACAATCAATTAGATCAAAAGGCTTTCCTTTGATCTTAATCATGGTCACTCTAAGGTTGGTTAGTGACTTTGAACTGATCTTTTGTACTGGATGTTTACTAGGATTCCTACTCCATTCCTTTTTATTTAAACTTCCTGTGAAGCACAAGACTCAAAAGTTTATTATGAAAGGAGTGGATTTCCATGACCTGTGAAGATTGTATAGTGTAAAGGAAACAGAATCAATTTTCAAAAAAGTTAATTTCATTAGACATGGTGGTTAGTGGTTAACACTGCTGCCTCACAGCACCAGGGACCTGGGTTTGATTCCTGACTTAGGTCACTGTCTGTGGGAGTTTGCCCATTTTCCCCGTGTCTGCATGGGTTACCTCCAGGTGTTCTGGTCTCCCCTCTGAATCTGAAAGATATGCTGGTTAGATGCTTTGGCCATGTTAAATTCTCAGTGTACCCGAACAGGCACCTGAGTGTTACAACTAGGGGACTTTCCTCAGTAACTTCATTGCCATGTTAATGTAAACTTACTTGTGACACTAATAAACTTGAAACTAGACACCACAGTGTCCTATATTTCAATAAATGTTTCTCATGTGCTTTTCGAAAGACATTCGAATTGATTACATCTGTGTGAAAGGAGGCTAACGTAAAGCATATTCAGCATTTGTCCTACCCCAGGATTTGTAAAAAGAGCTGGTCAGAATAGGTGATTAATTACCTACATGGACACAGTTTAATTTCAAACTGAAATATAAACCCAAAGTTCCAACCTTCTCTTAAATGGAAGGGCAATAACACTGACCAATTTGAGGACAGAACGCAACAGTCAGCCAGCATCTAGGGATAAGCACAAGTTCAACTTGCATTTTTTTTTGGAATGTGAAGGGAAATAGATTTAATGTCTACTGAACAAGGTCAATCCAACTTTTTCAGTTGCAGCAATTTTTGTTAAAAACTGTTCTTCTCAGAAAATACTCAGTCACAGAGGAAGCAGGAGTGTATAGAATTGTAATCATGAAACTCATCTGTAAAATGGAACTACAGTTGTAAAGTTCACATGTGGACAACTACGCTTTCATGAGGCCTTTGAAATACCAGACACTTGGGCAATAAGAGGCTTAAGTATAATCAGATTTCCATAGAATTCAAGTGAAAATGATTGGAAATAACAGTATTCACAATAATACATTGGTTATAATCCCCACACTGCATTTCTTGTCATTTTCAAGTCATACCTAATTCTTATAACTTGCTATTGTGACATTGATAATCTCACTTCATGTCTGCTGTGTTCAAACTCATCCTTGTGATGAAGTAGGTAGCTTTCATATAGCACTTTTCCTGACCTCCCAAATGTTTCAAAGCATTTCACAGTTACTTGTAACTCCTTTATTGAAAATATTCAGTTTACACCTATATTTCCCCCAGGTGAAATTTTGGTGTGCATGTAACAACAGGGTAACTGAAAGGATTATCTCATGCCGCTTACTGCCAAAGATATTGATTCGTTCAGAGACAACACTCAATAGGGTAACTGAAAGGATTATCTTAGGCAGCTAACTAACTGCCAAAGGTGTTTACTCAATTTGAAAATCAGATTTCAAAGGCAACACTTCAGTTTTTTTCTGCTTGTCTTTAATAAAGTCACTCAGATATAAAATAATTGTAAATTTAATATCCCTGGTATCCATGTCATTCAGCTGGTATATAAGGGTTTCAATCATACTGATATGTTAACCTTTTGCACATAGGTAACATTTGAGTTAACTGTTCCTGAGGCTGTCGTTGTTTGTTTCTTCTGGAACTGATGCCAGAAAACTGTCCCCTTTGGAACTTAGTCATTTGTTATCTACAACAATCTTTCTTCCAATATTTTAAAATTCCCAGAATCACCAAGAATATGTGTAATCTCATAAATATTTAAGAGGTTCTGGTATGGCAATAAATCCAAATATACAGAAGCTACCTTGGAGTAGAAACAGAAAAGAATTGAAGAAATATAATTGTGTCCATGATTCATAGAAAGCAAGGGACAGCAGTCAATGAATCAAGCAACCCCTCTTAACATTCTGCATTTCAGCTAGCTTACAACTGACATATATCTTGACTCTATCATCCTATCTCGGCTCAATTACCTTTGATAACCTTGCCGCACACAAAAAAAAACAACTTTACAGAAACAGCCCATTTTGTCCTGCATTTTTAACATTTTTTCTTTTATTAAAAAGCAAAGCTCAGTTTGGACAAAGTCATTGAAATTCTCACCATGTCCAAACTCAACCATTCCACATGCTCTCCAGGATGGTTTCTAATCTCCCACGCTTCATAAACTTAAAAGCATAAAAAGAACTGCTGATAATATTCTAAATCACACCAAATCCCATTCACTGACCACTCCAAAGCTCTCTGACACCGGGCTCTGCTTTCCAAACACATGTATGTTTAGTGTTCAAATCTTTCCACTGCCTCACAATTCCCCAAGTCTATAACCTCCTGCATCCCTTCAATGAAGCCAACTGAGTCACCATACTGCACACTATACTCATTTACTTTTTAAAATTATTTTTACTTAGATTTAAGTATAGTTAACTCTTTCTTTGGTAAACTCAAGAAAACCTGTACTATTGATTCTTCCATGATCACATACATAAACCTTATGCATATTCATTGAATAAGCAAGCATTTTCTTTTCACATATATAAAAAAACCCATCTGTTTGCAGACAAATGGGAGAGAACAAAATGAAGAGCCATTTGACCCTCTAAACTAGTTATAACAGGATTTAGAGAGCATATCATGTGTATTTACTAGAATGCTGTCAGGTGTGCGGAAATAAAGATCTGAAAATCTGTTCCATTGAAATAACACAGGTAATTGAACACTGGTGATAGAGAAATGCAATAATGTTATTTAAAATTACAATATCCTGTGACAAGGTACATACAAGTAGTCTGTTTCCAGAGATCCTGAATGAGAGTCCATTAACATGATATTAAATACAAAATGAAATGCAATAGATTTAAAACCAATAACAGAAGAAACATCTTGAAATATGGTGCAGACACTTTGGAATTCATGAACAAGTCGTGTCAGAAATTTTATTAAGATTCAAGATTAGATTTGTTTGTATAAGTGGATAAAGCAACAAGAGTTGAAAGGAATTTGGGGCCAGGATGGAGACAATTGTGACAACTATAACTTAGTTGGCAGTATTCCCACCTCTGAATTAGAAGGTTGAGAGATAAAGCACACAAAGTGTATGCTGACACTGCAGTGCAGTGCTGACAGGATGCCACTCTATTGGCGATGCCATCTTTCAGACAAGGTGTCAAATCAAGATCCCATCTGCCCTTTAAGATGGTTGTGAAAGATTCCATGGCATTATTTCAAAGATGAGGAGAGGTAACCTGAGTGTAATAGTCATCTCTCGAAAAACATGATTTTAAAAAAAGGCACAGTCATTAATCACATGGGTGTCTGTGTGAAGTTGTTGTGCGTAAGTTGACTGCTATATTCCCTGCATTACAACAGTGACCATACTGAGAAAAAGTACTTTATTGTCTAGAAAGCACTTTTGGAAAGTGAGATTGTGGAAGGTCAGAAATGCATACAAGTCTTTCTTTCTCTGAGTGTCATTATTTGCTCATGCTGAGGCTAAACACCAACATAGACAGCTTGGGATCAATGATCTCTGTTATTTGCATTGTCACTTCAATGAATTTCTATGTATTTTGCTGGAGTAAAGCTTTGTAAACTCATGTTACTGTCTGAAATCTCTCCAAAGGGAGGGTTATTTTACTACAGGAGAAATGATGACCATGTCAAACACTGCCCTCAGATGCAGAATACAGCAGACATTAAAGCCATTATGACCAAAATCCCCAGTGGATGGTCAATCCACCAGTGCAGATTAGGTGGAATGACCATGTTAAATTGCCCTTTAGTTCAAAGGGACTACCTAGGGTAAACGCATGGGGTTGTAGGGATAGTCTTTGGATGGGATTGTGGTTGACATAGATTCGATGGGCCAAATGGTCGTTACGTACTGTAGGATTCTATAATATTTTGCAAACCATTTTGGGGCAGCACGGTGGCACAGTGGTTAGCACTGCTGATTCTCAGGACCAGGGACCTAGGTTTGATTCCTTGCTCGGGTCACTGTCTGTGCAGAGTTTGCACATTCTCCAAGTGTTTACGTGGGTTTTCTCCCACAGTCCAAAGATGTGCAGTTTAAGTGGATTGGCCGTGCTAAATTGCCCCTAGGGTAAATGCATGGAGTTATGGGAGTAGGGCCTGGGTGGGATTGTGGTCGATGCAGGCTTGATGGGCAAAATGGCCTCCTTCTGCACTGTAGGATTCTATCAGCCTGAATCATAAAATCCCTACAGTTTCTTTCCTGCTGCCATCAGACTTTTTAATGACCTACCTTGCATTAAGTTGATCTTTTTCTATACCCTAGCTATGGTTGTAATACTACATTCTGCACTCTCTCGTTTTCTTCTCTATGAAGGTATGCTTTGTCTGGATAGCATGCAAGAAACAATACTTTTCATTGTATACACGTGACAATATTAAATCGAATCAGTGCAGAGGAAATCATTTGGCCCATCAAAAAATTGTTCACGTCAAAACTATAGTCTAAAATCAATAACTAATTCAAGTATTGCAAGAATCATTACTGCTATGAACAGTAATTTAATAAAACTGGGATTTGGTAAAAAGGATTGTAAAAAAGATTTAGTTAAAAGGAGTACAATATTAAGGGTAGGACTCTTAGCAGTGTTGAGGAGCAGAAGGATCTTGAGGTTCAGGTCTGAGTCCAGGTTCATAGGATTCTTAAATTGGTCTCGCAGCTGGAGGACGTGATCAAGGTGGCGTAGTGGTGTGCTAGCCTTCATTTAGGTTAGGAGTCGGGATATAATGCTGCAACTTTATAAGACCCTTGTCAGACCCCACTTGGAGTACTGTGCGCAGTTCTGGTCACCTCACTACAAGGAGGATGTGGAAGCTATTGAGAGGGTGCAGAGAAGAATAACAAGGATGTTGCCTGGATTGGGAGGCATACCTTATGAAGATAGGTTGAGGGAGCTAGGTCTCTTCTCCCTGGAGAGACGAAGATTGAGAAGCGACCTGATAGAGATTTATAAAATGTTGAGGAGGTATAAATAGGGTGGATCCTCGGAGGCTATTTCCCAGGGCTGAAATGGTCACTAGGAGAGGACACAGGTTTAAGGTGCTGGGGTGCAGATACAGTGGAGATGTCAGGGGTAAGTTTTTCACTCAGAGGGTGGTGCATGAGCAGAATTGGCTGCTGTCGGTGGTGGTAGAGGCAAACTCGCTGGGGTCTTTTAAGAGACTTCTGGATGAGTACTTGGGATTTAATGGGATCGACTTATAGATAGACCTGGTAGGTATGGATATGATCAGCGCAACTTGTGGGCCGAAGGGCCTATTCCATGTGCTAATATAATCTATAAAAAATAAAGAAAATATGAAAGATCAAATGCATTGAATCTTTATGAAAATCACATAGCTTACGTCTTGAAGATTCCAGTCTGTTGAACATATTGTTCGAAAATATGAATCAATGTTTCCCCCTTTCCAATCATATTTCTAGCCAAAACTGGAAGCCATGTATTTCAGGAATCAACTAAGCCATATTTACTCTTGTTATAAAGGCAGCAAATACAAAAAGAAACATCTCTACTGCAAAGTGAATCCATGCTTAATCCCTTAGGCACAATACTGTTTGAACTAATGAGCCATTGAATCCAAGAACAGCTGCAGACAGTCCGTTCAAAACATTGCAGTAAACATCTGCAAGATGACACTTTGAATCACTAAATGGTGATGCGCTTCTTTTTACAATGAAAACAAGCCATGTTATAGCAAGATTTAGTTGTCCAGCACGGGTATCGATGCAAGTCCAAAATGACATCGGCATCATATACACACTTCTGCCGCCAGCTGTGACAGACACCATTTTGGTTAGACTATGGGTGCAGCTGCTGGGAGCATTAGGAGCAGACAATAATGACATTCGGCAGCGTATAATGATGATTGACTCTCCAGGCACCATTTTGAGACTGGAATGCTTTAGCTAATGCCTTCTTTTAACCTAGAAAGATCTGAACATTCATGCACGCATGACACAATTCATCATGACCTGCTCTACTCCTCACACCCTTACCATCTTGGGGGCACAGCTTTTGCCACATGTCCAACAAGAAGCTGAGGGTGGGGGTAGGAGGGGGAAAAAAAAAGCAAGGAGGCAACACAATCCATGATCAAATCATTCAACCATCAAACTCAGCCTCAAAACTCTACTCAATAATAGTTCTGCACCATTTTTTCATTGCTCATTGCAGGTTCTGCTTAGTCACGATGCTGAAATAAAAGCCACCTCAAAATAAACATTCCAAACAAATTTATAAATTAAATCATTTATGTCATTCTACATTCCTCTGGTGCCCGTCCTCCCTATACCTTTGCTTCTCTTGAGCCCTATGTTTGCAGCAAGGCTTTCAGTTCTGGAGACTGCACATGGTCTTACAGGATGTCCTCCAGCAGTTCTGGCCTGGAAGACCTGTGGCTTCAGATTGAACCATCTCAACATGGAGGAGGGCAGTCTAGCTGGCTGGATGAAACACAAAGATGGGCTCCAGGTTCCTCACAAAGCCAGTTGGTGCCAGACTCAATGGTACTGCTCAACAATGACACTTTTTCCAGCAGGCCTGTGGATGCACAAGCATTCCTACATTCATAACCGTCAGCCTTTTACTATATTCAACCCCAATGAAGTCCTTATCCAAGTCACTTAAAGCAGAGTTCGTATGTGATCTCAACCTCTGAGTTTATGCCTGCCCTTTCCTTCTGCTATGACTGAAGACCACTTTTATCTGTGTGCACATCTTAGCAAAGCTAATTCCTCAATTATACAAAGTGACAATATGTCTGAGCTGGCAGCTGAGGATGAATGCAAGGTTTTCTTCATCAGCATCTCTTGTGCCTCTTCCACTTCAAACCCTTGCACCATTGTCAGGCCAGAAAGCATGAAGGCCTAAGGCTGGGACTGTGGTCGGGTGAGGGGGAAATTAAGAGGATGGGTATAAAAGAGGGAATGCTCCAGCTAGTGCCTTCTTTTACTCTGGAAACATCTGAACATTCATGCATGCATGTCCCAGATTATTATGGCTTGCTTTACCCTGCACATTCTTGCCAACTTGAAGTCACAACCTGTGTCACAGATACGATAAGAAGCTGGTGAGGAGGAAGAAGAAGAGGGGGAAGTAGGAGGGAAGGAAGCAGCCAATACAACCACTGTCTAGACAGGCTGCCCTTCACTGATTCATCCAACTACAGTACCAAACTCAGCTTCAGAACTTTATTAAAACAACAGTTCCATATCATGGGGGCAATTCTCCTGACCCACTGTGTTGCTTGAGAAGGGGAGCCCTGTAGGAAGAGTCATGACCAGCGTCTAACATCTTATACCTATCTGCAACTCGTATATCAGAAGAGACAATGGGAAGTGGTGGAAATTAGATGCAGAGGAGGATTAGGTATGAATATATCATCATCATTATTATTGCTCTCAGCCTTGCAACTGGCCACAGCCTTGTTCATGGCGAGCATCAGTGTAGGGTCATGCAACATGTCTGTCTCACACTGACAGGTGCATAGCCTATCATTATTCACCACTTTGTTTTGCAGAAGAAAGTGGAGTTTGTCAGAGAGCTGGTGCAATGTGATGTGGCTCCCACGGTTTATATAGCTGGCAGCGTACACAAACTATGAGATGCGGTTACAAGACCTGCAAAGGGCAATTTTGAGAGGATGAGCTGAAGGTACGATGGATAAATATTGTCATTAATGTAATGATGAAGTGGAGATATAGTGGACAGCGTGTGAGGCTTGACAGTGCAGTTAATGGGATAGAACATTTGAAGATGCTTTTCCTGACCTTGACTACTCATGGGAGGTCAGAAAACATCTTGTTGCACCTTATTTGGGTCCTTGAGTGACCTGGTATGAACTATGACAACTATTTGCTTCTACTGCTTTCAGTATGGATAGAGCACCTCTCTCTTCCCCATTTATCCAAATCCTTCAAGGACTTTCATTTCATGCTGGAGAACTTTTTACCGTTCTTTACACTTTCTCATGTCAAACTTATATCCAGAATGATTTCCCTCACCTCTCCTTTTAAAAATGCAGGCTAACTCAGATGTGAAAGTTATCCTAAACTTGTGCTAGCCGTTCTCAATTTTGCATTTCTTGCTCAAGTATGCAGCCACTCAGATACTTAATGATGGTGTAAATGAGTGGACAGCACATAATTTGTGTGCTTTCTGCATTGGATGTAACAGGTACAGTTTAATCTTGGATTGTGATTCCCCATGTGCATTTACAAACCTCAAATTTGCAGTAGAATATACAAATGAAAATCTGCATCAAAGGTATTTACATTCATATTTGGTTGCAATTTTAACACCCTTTTTACTCACAACTGAAGATGGGGAGAGCTTTACAAAACAGAGAAATTTGTGCTTTGTTATTCCAGGTAAATTGATTTGGACTGCTTTTCTTGCCCATCTATTTGGCCTCAATAGTGACTACCGTTGCTTCCTTGTGATTCTGAGAATCTTACAGGAAATGGAGTTGGTCAACCCAGCACCCAACTGGTGAAGCACAGCACAAAGCCTCACAATTCAGCATCAAAAATATAATCCATAAATTCACAAAAATGACAGGATAGACTATGTAGGTATCGCATGACAGAGGTCTTTGAAGTCTGGGATTAAGACCAATAACGTAGACTGAGCAGATCGTGCTTCATTCACCATGAGCTTATCATTTGGAAAAGCTTAATTCTGTCAATATTAAAAGTTCTCTTTTAAATAGCCAAATGGTTACAAAAAGATATTTTGTAAATTTAATTTAGAAATAGTGAAGTAGATGTTCCACAATGACCATAGAACTTGACAGCATGCACTTTTCACCCATTTGCGTAGCACATGGCTGACCTCAATGCATCCCCCAGGGCTTGTTCTACTTATGTTACTGGCAAGTAACTGGGAAGCTTGCTCAATTGCCTGAAGGAGCTGAAGAATTCTCCAGAGTTTTTCCCCAGTTGACCATAAATTTTCATTTTCTCGGGTTTTTTTTGTCTTTCCCAGAAGAATTTGTAGGTTGAGTATGCAAGGTTATTTGGCTGTTGAATGGCCTTGATGGAGATGATGCTTTTCTCCCCCCCACCAATGTTGAAGAAACCTTAATAAAAGATAGATTTTTTTTTTGCAAACATTGTTGGGGCATCTTGAAATATGCTTAGTTATAACATACAGTAACAATATCCAGTTACAGGCAGAATAATCCAAGTACTGTTATGGGGTAAGAAAGATTATCCAGAGGCACATTCCCTATAAAAGGTGATTCTGGAAGGGAGTGGTAAGATTTATTAGTGTGGTCTCCAAGAAAGATTGATGTCAAATTTATAAGATACATGGGATCAGGCAAGACAGGACTAACTACCAAAAATGTATACAAAAGTAGATTAGAAAAATATGCATGTTACACCCCATTACATTTGGATGGCTGTTTGTATAAAACAAACTGGCAAACTTCCAGTCTCTAATGCTTACAATGTATAACACTTTATTGTACAATTCTGCATGGTCAGAGCAAATATTCAGTCTTGCCATAAAGCCTGGTGGATCCAATAACCCACTTATGGTATTCCACTGACATCAACAGCATGTCCAGATTCTATAAAGGTGGCATAATCTCTTCTGCTGTTAACTGTATAAAGTATCTAAAGGTGGCAGGGGGGTGATAACAGCCTTTTGACACTGGGGTAACTGATTGGAGCAGTAGGGGCTATTTATATATAATGCCTCACTTTATGAATAAATTGCAAACATAGTAAAGATACTAGCCCACTGGAATATAGGTTTCATAGAATAGAATAGAATAGAACAGAATCTTGACAGTGCAGAAGTTTAATAGCTTTGGGATTTCAAAAGCCAAGTCCTCGAGAAAAACATTTAGGTATGCTCACATTCAAGATGAATTACAGGAATAATACTTAGACTTAATTTCCTCTTGACACATCCAACTTTTCAACACTGCTTCTCTCTCCATGAGATGGAGAAACATTTCAGGAATGACTTGTTTTTAAGTACATTTCAACAGGCAACATTTCATTGAGGGACTGGGGACTATGAAGCATTGGACAGGCTAGTTTCATCCTTCTTGTGTCATCTTTATTTGGCTCACTGACTCATGCTCATTGTTATAGAGGCATACGCTTGATTGTAGCGCTGTGATACAAAGTTTATTGCCATGTAATTAACAGTCACAGCAATTAAGGGTGGCACGGTAGCACAGTGGTTAGCACTGCTGCTTCACAGCTCCAGGCACTGGGTTTGATTCCCGGTTCAAGTCACTGTCTATGTAGAGTTTGCACATTCTCCTCATGTCTGCATGGGTTTCCTCCGGGTGCTCTGGTTTCCTCCCACATTCCAAAGATGTGTAGGTTAGATGTGTGAGTGACCATGCTAAAATTGGGATGTGTAGGTTAGAGGGATTAGTGGGTAAACGTGTAGGGATTTAGCATAGGGCCTGGATGGGATTGTGGTCGGTGCAGACTCGATGGGCCAAAGGGCCTGTTTCTGCACTGTGGGCTTCTAATTAAATTATATGCCCCTTTTCTACTTTCATAGGCAAGCTCAAATTAAACAAAGCTTCCTAATGCTATCATAGAATCTTATATCATTTATGTCACCCATTGCAGCACTAATACTGGTGTACACTACTAGCTGACAGCACCAAGGACCTAAGTTCAATTCTGGCCATAGAAGACTGTGTAGTCTGCTCATTCTCCTGCATCTGCTTGGCTTCTACTAGATGTTCTAGTTTCCTGCCACAGTCCAAAGACATGCAGGTTAGTTTGGTCAAAATAAATTACCCCCTGGTATCCCAAAATGTATAGGTTAGGGAGATTAATGGGGTAAATATGTGGGATTACAGGGATAGTGCCTGCGTAAGATGCTTTCTTTCAGACTTGGTACAGGCTCAATGGGCTGAATGGCCTCCTTTTGCACTGTAGGGATTCTCTATAATTACCTGGAAATAATAGGGTATAACAGTATGTAAGTCACAGGAAGAGAATTGGAATAACATTGTGCAAGGATAAAAACAGATGGCAGTTGAATTTGTTTGCCAGAGTGCAATTGCACATCCTTCCTTAGCTGGAGGGTCTGGGTGTCGAATTTCAGATCCTGCATTGAAGATAAGCTGCTATCTGAGAATTTCAGCTGAGTGAGAAACACATCACAAAAGGTCTGGTGCTGTATGTAGAACTACGCACTTTAGTTGTGCAAAATCACTGATCTGAAGTCCAACATGGAATATTCTATACCTCCAGGCACACCTGCATCAGAAGACCAAGTGACTTAAGAGTCCTTTGCACAGTATATTTTTTCAAAATGCTCAGGTTGCTGCTATGGAACACTTGGGCTTGAATCTGAGCTTCTTTCCACTGACTATAAGATTGCAGAGATTTGCCCAAACAACAAAGATTTAAAAAAAATGAAGGGAATTCTGCCAATCCCATACATCCCTCTATAGAAATCTACAATTACCTTTCTCTTAAATGGTTTTAGATTTTCTGCTTCCAAGACCACACCCAGAAAACCATTCCAGATATTAAGCACTGTGTGGACAGATGTTTCCTGACAAATTCAGAGCTTTGCCATTTAGCAATTAATACCCATGTCCCTTTAACATGGAGTCATGGTTTAGCTTGGCACTCATGTGACATTAATATTCCCTTAGGTTTTGCAGGTCTTGTCAGACTGAAGAATTATGACAGCCCTTCGTTCTGATATTTCTTTCCCAAAGCAAAAGTGTGTTTAACCTGTGAATAAAACATCAATGGCTTGCTTAATAATATCATGGCATTGTGGATTTGTCTTAATGGTTAGCACTGCTGCCTCAGCACCAGGGATCCAGTTTCAATCCTAGCCTTGGGTGACTGGTGTGAAATTTGCATTTCCTCTTCCCCGTGTCTGCACTGGATTTCCTCTGAGGGCTCCGGTTTCCCCAGCTACCTCCCCCGCCCCACCACAGTCCAAAGATATGCAAGTTAGGTTGATTGGCCATGCTAAATTTCCCCCTAGTGTACCAAGATATACAGGTTAGGAGGATCAGTGGAGTAAATATGTGGGATTGGAGGATGAGCCTGGGTAAGAGACAGTGCAGACTCAATGGGCCAAATGGCTTCTTTTTGCACTATAGTGATTTTATGATTGCGCAGAGTGAGTCTGTAACATTGAAGTTGATGGCAACTGCTTCACTAACTGGCACTCATCTGCGGATCAACTTGCAGTTCATGGTATACTCAAACACTACTTGCTTAGACTGTGAATAAAGATTATTCTAACACATTCAGCTGGTTGTGCTTGAGAATTTAAGTGTAGGACCATGGATAATGTTTTGTGTTGAGAGACTGTTCGGTGCAGATTAATGTCATTGCTCTCCATCCCTGCCATTGCTCTTCCTCTTTCCTGTCTCAAAATGACACAGGACTTCCTGAATTCAATGTGGTAATCAAAATCCCAGCAGGTTAGCTTTAAGAATATTGTTCCCAGAAAGTCAGGACATTACTGTGTTTTAACTTATTTTATGTTGGTAGGTAGAGTGCAAGTTGAAGACAGATAGTCGATGATGTTTCTTATTATGCAGGGTGATTCACCAGCTAAAGCAGGTGTCAGATGATTGAGTCAAGGACTGCTCAAATGGCCTAAACAACGTTTTCTATTCAAATTGATTATTTAGTTTACCACAGGTGATAATTTCCGACTGCAAGATTTAAACTGGAATTTTCAAAACCTCGCAGCAGTCGCTTTATATCCTTACTGCTGAGTGGCAAATTATTGCTGGCTGTGTCAACACACTGACTGGAAGGAGAGAGAAACATACTTAAAAGTTCAGAACTTCACAGTAAGTAGCACTGCAATCACCTCTTGAACTTCTAATTCAACTACTCTGAGTAAGAACATTAGAAATAAGAGCAGGCATTTGGCCCACCATTCCCGCTCTCTCCATTCAATATGATTATGGCAGATCCTCTGCCTAAACTCCAATTTCTTCCTACCTCATACTCCTTAATTCTCCCTCATGTGGAAAAAAGTCTTTTGAGTGTGTTTGATGGTGTACCAAAAAAACTGAAGTCAGAATTTTCTGCTGGAGACGACAGAGAATTTGATGTTCGGCTAAATCTCTATTCTCTGCACGAGACACGAAAATCCTGCTGGCAGGAATGACTAGAGAAGTCTATCCAGGATTTTTCCTGCTGTTTATATCAACTAACCTCTTCCCATCACCATTCATCTAACTGTTATTAACATATCCTTCTAATCTCTTATTCCACATGTGCTTTTCCAGCTTCCCTTTAAATGCATCAATCCTTAGTTCAACTGCATTCCGCATTCTTGGGTTAAAATATTTCTTCTGAATTCCCAGTTGGATTCATTAATGACTATCTTTTGTTGATTGTCACTAAGCCTGCTCTCACACAAAATGGAAATGTCTTCTCTACCTTATTATCTTCAAGATCTGTGTCCAGTTACTCCTTCTCCTTTTTCCTACAAGAGTGTGTGTTCTTATATTATCCTTGTCAATCCTATTTACACCTTCTGAAATGATTCTATATGCTTCTTATAATTTGGGGACTAGAACCATGCAAAGTATTCAGTGTGTGGCTTGACCAATAATCTATCCAAGTGTAACAAAACTTGCCTGCTTCTCAATTTTGTTCCTCTGGAAATTAATCTCAATTCTTGGTTTGCTTCCATTGACCTTATTGGTTCTTTTCTCTGTGTAACTGTTTTTAATATTGTGAGAATCTGTATTTATGATTTGTGAATTTGTATGGGAGAGAAAGGGAGGGGATAGACTAATAGAACATAGAACATAGAACATAGAACAATACAGCACAGAACAGGCCCTTCGGCCTTCGATGTTGTGCCGACCAAAATAAAAAGCAATGCCCCTCCTAACTAAACCATTCCCTTCTCATCCATATACTTATCAACTAACCTCTTAAACGCCACCAAACTTGGCGCATCTACAACAGCTGCAGGCAGGGCATTCCACTCCCTAATCACTCTTTGAGTAAAGAACCTACCTCTGATATCCGTCCTATAACTCATACCCCTTAATTTAAAGCTGTGTCCCCTCGTGCTAGCTTTCTCCATCCTAGGAAAAAGGCTATCACTGTCCACCCTATCTAAACCTCTAATCATCTTATATGCTTCAATAAGATCCCCTCTTAGCCGCCTCCTTTCTAACGAAAACAACCTCAAATCCTTCAACCTCTCTTCATAGGACCTGCCCTCCATACCAGGCAACATCCTGGTAAACCTCCTCTGTACCCTCTCCAATGCCTCCACATCTTTCTTATAATGTGGGGACCAGAACTGCACACAATACTCCAAGTGCGGCCGCACTAGAGTTTTGTACAGTTGCAACATGATGCTGCGGCTCCTAAATTCAATCCCCCTACCAATAAAAGCTAAGACTCCATATGCCTTCTTAACAACTTTATCCACTTGACTGCCTACTTTCAGGGATCTATTGACACATACACCAAGATCCTTCTGTTCCTCAACACTATTAAGAGCCCTACCATTAGCCCTATACTCTACACATTTATTGTTCCTGCCAAAGTGCATTACCTCACACTTTTCCACATTAAACTCCATTTGCCACCTCTCGGCCCAGCTCTGCAACTTGTCCAAGTCACTCTGTAAACTAAAAACACCCCTCTTCACTATCTACCACACCACCAACTTTAGTATCATCTGCAAATTTACTGATCCATCCCTCAATACCCTCATCCAGATCATTTATAAAAATTACAAACAGCAGGGGCCCCAAAACAGACCCCTGAGGCACACCACTTGTCACCGAACTCCACGATGAATATCTCCCATCAACCACCACCCTCTGTCTTCTATCTGCTAGCCAATTCCTAACCCAATTAGCTAAATCACCCTCTATCCCATACATCTGCATTTTCTGCAGAAGTCTTCCATGGGCCACCTTATCAAACGCCTTACTAAAGTCCATATATACTACATCAACCGCCTTACCCCCATCCACCTCTTTGGTCACTTTCTCAAAAAACTCAATGAGGTTAGTAAGGCATGACCTACCCTTCACGAAACCATGCTGACTATCCCCAATCAATTCATTTCTCTCTAAATAACTATAAATCCTATCCCTAATAATTCTCTCCAATACCTTGCCCACAACAGAAGTAAGACTCACTGGCCTATAATTCCCTGGAAGGTCTCTCTTCCCCTTCTTAAACAATGGGACCACATTCGCTATCCTCCAGTCCTCCGGAACCACACCCGTAACCAACGAGGACCTGAAGATCAGAGCCAGAGGCTCTGCAATCTCCTCTCTTGCCTCCCAGAGAATCCTAGGGTAAATCCCGTCCGGCCCAGGGGACTTATCCAACTTCAAACCCTCGAGAATTTCTAACACATCCTCCCTATCAATTGTTAAAGCCAAGTTCTTTTGACACTTTTGTAGGAAATGAGTGCAAGAGTGGCAGAAGTGTCATTTTAGGCAAGAAAACTGGTGTAGCAAATGCAAATCTGATGGTGACCTTGATATTTTTGGGGGGATTGAGGATTGCATTGCTTCAAAGAGCAGCAGGGCCCAAACATACTGGCAAGCCCGACAGATCATCAGCCTAATCGCCCCTTCCACCACACCCAAACATAGATTGCTGGCCTGGTCTTCCCCATGAACGTAGATTGTCAGCATCAGGGCATCTCCTTTGTTCCCCAACCCATTCATGTCCCTCACCTTTTGGGCACCAACCCTTTGGCAGTGCCAACATGGCAGTGTTTCAGACCTCCAAATTGGTACTGCCAGAATGCCAGTATCAGGGCACTACCCAGCCATTTCCCCATTCACCCGGGAGCTCCAAGGCCTCCAAGCTGCTCGTGTTTGGAAGCCAGTAGTGAATTACATTGGGTTCCCACTGCACCTGAGCTTGAGGAATCCTGGGAGCATGGAGAGTCCAGCTCAAAACTGACCAAGCATATTTCAATGAATATTTCACCATACTAACCAGGTTCTTGCCCTCACTGTGCGTGACCTGGATGATGATAGAGAATAGGGCCGGGAAATCGCCTCTCTGGTTTGAGAGAAGAAATTCAGACGCCAAAGCCATATATGCTCAATATTCAAAAAAAAACTAAAATTAAATTTCTTTTTTGTGTGCTAATTTTTGAAAATGGCTGACTTTCACAGAAAGCATGAAAAAAAAAAAACAATAAAATAAGAAGATTGATGTTAATGTTTGAAAGGAAACCTGTTGTTTGTGTTTAATCTCAATGTTTCTCTTGACTGCAAGAGCTAGAAAGCAGAAACGGCACAATATTCACAATATTTTACTTGCTGGAACAGACCAGGTGCAAGTCTCCCTCTCATTTTCTCATGCTGTCTGTGAAAAAGTATTTGGCCTTGAGTATTTGGCACTTCTAACAGCATTGGTGCTGAAATGAATAGTTCAGCTATTTGAGGGAATTAATATTGTATTCCGTTATCCCATGCTGCCCAGTAATAAGCTTTTTCAGCACGTCATTTGAAATTTAAATTCTAATAAATCCTCATTTTATTTCTGAATTCCATTCACACAGTATGGCAGTAAATACAAGCGCCCTCTCCCATTGTATGTCCCTTACCTTCTCCTTCAGTATTTTGAACCTTGAGTGGGGAACATGGGATGATGGAGCCAGTCACAGCTTAGTTGTTCATGTGCCATAAAAGCTGTGTCCACCTGTAACAACATACATGAAGTCAGATTTCAATATTCTGCACAGATCACTTGTAATAGATGGTGGGACAAAAGTTGAATTATGCAATAAGTTATAGCCTATAAGTGTAAATGGACAGCAGATTTTGGTTACTGTTAGCTTAAATTTTGAACCTCTTATGATTCTCCCAAGTTAAGATTCATATGTTAGCATAGAATTCCTACAGTGCAGAATGACACTATTAGGCCCATCGAAGCTGCAGTGAAAACAATTCCACCTACATCCTATTCCCGTAATCCCATGTATTTACCCTGCTAATCCCCTTAACGTTAAGGAGGCAATTTAGCGCTGCCAATCAACCTAACCTGCACATCTTTGGAGTGTGGGAGGAAACCAGAATATCCGGAGGAAACTCGTGCAAACATAAGGTGAATGTGCAGACTCCACACAGATAGTAACCCAAAGCATCATTGAACCCGGGTCCCTGGTGCTGTGACTGAATGCTAAACACCTTGCACCATTCAGCTAACATGAATAGTTCCTAAACTAACACTGAGGATTCCATCAGTTTACACATGAATTAGAACATTCATTCTAGTAGAAACGGATAGAAATGATGACCAGGTCTCGGGCAGGATTGATAGAAAGTGGAAAGCCAGTTCAGGAGTAACTGCACTCATATTCCAACACCACTTACATCATTTACAAATATAAATTTTTACATCATTAAAATCTTTAAGAGTTTGACTCTTGATTGACAAGTCTGAGTGATCTCCTGACACCAGGTACTCTCTCCAATTTGTGAAAAATGACAGGAGTTAGGGAACCACCACTTCCATTACTGCCACACTCCCTGTGTCAGCCTTCTGTGGTTAAGAAGTTTAGGCACATACGTTGGATACCATTTTAATACTATAGTTGCAAGCTAAAAACAAAACAATGTAAACCCAAGCAGAACTCCCATTTTCTTTCACCTTACAAATAAACCTTTGGCGATTGGCTTGTTGATCTAGAGGTATGATTTTCACTTAGGATAGCATTAGCGTGTGGGAGGTCCTGGGTTCAAATCCCGGCCAAGCCCAGGGTTTTTTTTTAAAAAGAGCAGTACAGTGGCACAATGGAGGGCATTGCTGCCTCACAGCTCCAGGGACCTGAGTTCAATTCCCAGCTAATGCTGTCTATCTGTGCAGAGTTTGCATGTTCTCCTTATGTCTGTGTGGGCTTCCTCCAGGTATTCTGGTTTCCTCCCACAGTCCAAAGGTGTGCAGGTTAGGTTGATTGGCCATGCTAAATTCCCTCTTAGTGTGCCGGGATGCGTAGAGATTAGACGGATTGGTAGCGTAAATATGTGGGGTTGCGGGAAGGGGGCCTGGGTAGGATTGTTGCCGATGTGACTTGATAGGCCCAATGACCTCCTCCTGTCTGTACGGAGTCGATAATAAACATCGTTTGTTTTTAGGCCTGGTTAGTGATTTCACAATCTAAGGATTTATGGTTTACACCTTTTTGGGAAAATAGCATGCTACACAATAAAAAATTAGTTCAAAACCTGCCCATTATGTTCCATAAGGAGCCACACACCCAAAGAGTAAACATGTTTCACAAGGATGGACCATTCCAGACAATCTTTCCTTTCATACCATTTTAACAGATATCTTTCACTTGCACTCATTAATGGATCTTCATTCTCAGTAATGCTTTTTAATGCATTGGAACAAGTGCCATAAAAAAGGTTTTAATTTATTTTAAACTATAAAGAAATAAAAACTGTCAATATCTACAACTCACAGATTAACAACCTAGACTTGTAAGCACTTCTTTTGATAAATGGAGGCTGTCAGAAGTGCAAACACCAGTGCTGCACAGAATTTTGATCAGGTAGTTACTTTTGAATAAATCTCTGCTCTCTGCATAAGGGATGATGTGGAGATGCTGGCATTGGACTGGGGTAAACACAGTAAGTAGTTTAACCTGGTGTTGTGAGACTTCTTACTCTACATAAAGGACACAGACTAGATATAAAATTTGTGCATGTCAAAAGACCAAAACAAACCCGACGTCTCAGTGCTGGCTGTCACATATCGCCAAGTGTACGGAATAGAAGAAAATCCCTTAAACTGTAAACAAGCTAAAAACTTACCAATAAAACATTGATCTTGAGAGAGAGAATGATTGAATGAAGCTATATTCAAGATAGATTCTGGAGTCCTCTGCAGCACATTTTTTTATGCAATTTTTATACCATGTTGTACCGCATGGAAAACCAAATAGCTGTGAAATTGCTAAAGTTCTTCATGAACTATAACACTGCAAGCTCTTTCTCCACGACAAACTGGCACAAAAGAAATCAACATTCTTTCTTGGTTTCCAGTTGGCTTACCCTAAAACTATTTTCAAGAAATCTGCAACCCAGCTTTTGTTCAAAATTGTACTGGAAATGTGTTTCTCGGCCTATTACATGCAGTGATATCATATGACATTGAATAATTCTGTTCCCTGTAAAGGGATTGATGCCAGTGGGCAAGATAAACAGTCTAATGTACAGAATAGTTAAAATATCCCAATTGCAACTGAGAGTCCCCAAAAGCTGTCAATCCAATCAGGACTCCTCAATTTGTCACCATCCAGCTAGGATAACCCACAACACATTGTTCTAAAACAGGGTGAAAAAAGATGACTATATATAGACATGTCTATATTCAACCCACCCTCCACTGGGAACAAGAAGGTTTAATCTTACAAGGTTCCTTTTCCCTTGGATACCTTTTCCAAACCCAGCAGTTATGTTTAAAAAAAAGAGTATAATTAGTAAGTCTTTCTTGGGTTAAGATAGTTTATAGATTTATTAATTACCAAAAGAGTAAAGATGAAACACATGCATTAGAAAAAAGAATCGAGTCCAAAAGTAAGCAAATATATACAAAAATGTTATACAGAACAGTCCTTAAGTTGTGAGGAATAGATGAAGCGTTATGGCCGGTACAAAATTATTCCAGTGAAGTATGACTTCTGCAGGAGAGTAACTGATTCTTCGATTCAGATAGTCTGTGGTTTGGTAGAGATATTTTGATTCTCTTTTGCATCTGTGACATTTTTTTGCTGGTTGACTTGCACAGTCAAGCAGTGAGTTTTTTTTTTAAAAAAGATATTTCCACAGAAGTAGTTATTACTTTCTTTGAGGGGCACTGCTTCTGCTACTGCATCTCATCTTCAGTATGGAAATCTTCCACCTGCTTTTACCTCACATCTCACACACACACACAGACAAGTAGGGAAGCAGATAAAAGCATCCAACAGTTCACTCAGCTAACTTTAAAAATCCCCTTGTTGTCTATTCCAACAGGAAACCAGAATACACTAGTCGGTCTGGAAATTATTCCCGGGATTGTCAAGATAGGATCACTATTATGTTTCTTTGTCAGAGTTGGTAATCAGTCTTTGAAAATGCTTTTAGGAGGTACCTTGTCTGGAAACAAGAATTCCATTGTCCACTCTGCATTCTTGTTAGTGGCTAACTGTAACTTCTCAGTTATCTTCAGAATTTGTGTCCACATTAAAATATAACACTCGGTCCTTTTTAAAATCTAGCATTTCTGGTACTTTCTTCCATCATCATAGCACCAGGATCTGACTTTGAATTTCCAAAAAAATATCTAACATCTTGTGAGGTACTTTGAAAGGAAAATTAAGCAGATGTCCATTACAAGTTCATTCGAAACAAAATGAAATAAGAGATTGGCCAAATTCTCCCCCTTGCTCACTGCAGGAATTGTGTCAGGCAGAAATTTCCAGAGTTGGGCTGCACAGCACCAAAGAATCCCACTCGTTTTGTTTAATTAAATTGTTACATCAATAAAGACGACAGAGAAATTAAGAGGCATTAAGAGAATTTAAGATCGGATAGTGCAGGCTATATTAAGAGCAACCATTTCACATAGAACAGTAAAAGGTCTGTTACTCTACAATACCACGGTTTGTTATTGTAATTATTCATAGGTGATTTGCAGTGTGCAGAACAGCTTTGATTAATATAACTCTCCATATGTATGATGAATGATTCAGATCGTCTACAAAGGGGAATAGATGAAAATTCTAGATGGTACACAAAATCATTATCAATGAGAGAAAGACTAAACACACTGAAAAATAAAGTTTTCTTTAAGGCGATTGCAACAGCAGCAAGAATAATAATGAGGAAATATCACTTTGGAAGAGAATTTGAGAGTTGAGTGATAGGAGGGATGATGTAGCTACCCCAGTGATAATGTAGTGATAATGCGCAGTGATAATGTAGCTACCCCAGGCAAGGATTCTGGGTTCAAGTCCCACTTCAGAACTTGATGACATTGAAAGATGTTTTCATAATGTAACCATATAGGTTGATTAGTCTATAAATCCTTCCAATATGTCAGATGGCAAGCAATCGGGGCAGGAGAGCTCCTGGTCATCTGTTCTGTTGAAGGCATTGCTAAACCAATGCCGTACTTTACCAAGCATAAGCATGGAGCAATTCAATGGAAGTCTATACTTGGCAATATCCTCTTGGGGCCTGGTACCTGATGGAGTGAGATAGGGGGGTGATCTTCAGGCCACAGCCGCTTTTTATTTTTGTTGGAGAGAACACGATTTCAGGTCTTCCATCCCTATTGCCAGCGACTTCATTCATTTGAATTCTTTAAATGTTATTGACATGCCTCCTTGTTAGATACTGAATCTTCCATTTTTATACTGATACTGCACTGATGTGATGTTGACAGATGTGAACCTGTTGTGAGATGCTCCCTGGGGTGTAAAGGCTGGTGTAGCCACAGTGGGAGAGGGGCAGGGCTAGGCAGCTCTCTGACAATGTCTTCTGCCTCAGCACAGAGTGCTACTGCCGTGCCAAGTTGTGGGTGCTGGCTCAGACTGTGCGCGGGGATGCGCAACGATTGGACAGATGAGATTGGGAGAACGGGCCAACTCCAATCAAAGGTGGGGAAGGGAGCCCCCAAAACCTCTATCGTGGACTGGAGGGTGGGTTTATTCCTGTTATGATTGAGGTGTCCTTCAAAGATGGCACCCTGATCTCAGTGCAGCCAGATTTTGCTGACGTGTTGACGCCCTGATTCCCTGTATGGTGGCATGAAAACGCCCCTTGATTTTTTTTTGGGACAGAGTGTGTAGGCTCTGGAGAGAAAACGGACCAGTTTGTCTGGGAGATAAACATATGGGACTCCTTGCCAGGAACAATACTGCCATTTTTTGATAATGTACTGAAAAAAATAGAAACTCTCAAAATATTTTGTTGAATTAATCTTGAATTGTGACTAAATGCCTGGAATGAATTTGGCATTTTTTTTCATAAGCTATCGAAATCACTGGGCAGTAATTTTGATACTGCTGCTGAAATCGCACTCCTGATTACAAACGTTCATCTGAAATATCCACCTCTGATAATTAGTGAAAGGGTTATATCATTTAAAATTAAAAACCACGAGGGAAGTTATAGACAAACAGATTACTATTCACACAATAGCATTCCATTGTAAATTTTCAGTTCCAAAAAAAATACTTCCCAAACCTGAAGATTTGTCCAGCAATATAAAAGGATGCGAGTTTACAGGGATATTGGGATTGTGGTCAATGCCATCCTTCTGCACTGTATGGATTCTATGATTGAAAGTTGTTCCTTCAGAGACTTTCAGATTCCTTGGCTTAGAAATTGGATCATGTCAAAATTGGAGTAGGATTCTAATGCAGTGCATGCTTCACGCTAATGAGACCAGCGACAGAACAATTGCAAATTGCATTAGCATAGTACCAAGGGAGCAGTAAGATTGGCCAGCATGCATATTGGCAGACGGCCTCAGGAGAGGCTGCAGGAAAACAATCAGAATGGCTGTCAATTGTCACAGTTTTAATGTAGAATTAGAAGAAGTGCTTCTATTCCTCCTATTTGCACAATAATAGATACACTCAACTAACCTCTTGGGTGGCTTTCTCCAGCAGTTCTGTCAACTGCTGCTGGTCTGGCTGCTGACTGCCTGATAAAACTGACCACAGTATGCTGCAGCATTCACAGACCAATTTGGCAAAGGATCAAAACAAATTCGCACTTGCAGGCAGGTAGTCTGCACACTGACTGCTCGTAACCAGCACAGAGAGCAAAGAACTTTCATTATAAGATAAGTGCATGCCCATTGCCCAAATTGAACAAATAAGCACCTTTTTTACAGCTATGAAGTAGACACACTGCCATCAAATTTCCAGGCTCTCATTTTATTCATAGAGCCTTTGTTCACCATTAGAAACATTATAACAGAATACAAAGAATTTTGCAAGCTCTTGTTAACTTAAATGCACAGTCCAAGTCTAATCCCTACAGTGCAAAAGCAGGCCATTTGACCTGTCAATTCTGCACTGACCCTCCAACACGTTAAGAATGGGCTAACCGCAACCTTCCACTTTAGACCTAATGTGTGTCTTAAGTTGTTTAATAATACTCACTGGGATATATAAAAAGGGGTTACAGGTGGCATGGGGTGTTGGGTGTGTATGTGAAGTGGTAAAGACAATAAAGTGGAGAAGCTAGATTTGCATCATCTCTTATTCTGGATTGTAACTGAGAGGCTTAACGCAGGGAATACTAAACAGGTCCTATCCTCATAACTTCCACATTTACCCCACTAATCTATATGTCTTGGGACATTAAGGGGCAATTTACCAAGGTCAATCTACCAAACCTGCACATCTTTGGACAATGGGAGGAAACTGGAGCAGTGGAGAAAACCCACACAAGCACAGAGAGAAACTCCACACACAGTCATCCAAGGCCAGAATAGAACCTGGGTCCTGGTACTGCAGTGTTAACCACTGTGCCACCCTACAGTTAGAGATGCAAAACAAGAGCAGAGCTGATCAGAGAATGGTTAAAAAGGACAGAAAGAGGCTGTGCAGCTCATCACATCCTTATTGGATTTAAGTGTTACTCAGCTCATTCCACTCATCCACCTTCTCCTTGCAGCCCTACAAACTTCCCTTTTCAGGTATTGGTCCAATTGTGTTTTGAATGCTACAACTGAATCCACCTCCACATCCTGTCAGGCAATGCAATCTAGATCCTAATCACTTGCTGCATGAGAAGAATTTCCTCATGTCAGTGTTGTTCCTTTTGCCAATCACTTGATGATAGAAGGATTGAGAACCCACAACACAAATAATTATACATTTGAAGGGCTTTTACAGGTGATCTTCAGCTCAGAAAACTGTGTGTGAAGTTCATCATTCCTACAATTATTTGAAGGAGGAAAACAATTTCCAGGATTTAACTGTAAATAGATAAGCAGCTGGCAAATTGAAGGGGTCAGGGATCTTGGGCTGACAACCCAAGCTTTAATTGAAGCATATGACTTCAGAAATCTCCCACGTCCAAAAGCTTTAGTTTTACAATTCTTCACCTGCGTGCTAATTGCCTGGTGGCAGTGAGGTTTTCACCTCAGGAATCATTAATGCTGGGGAAACCTGTTTTCAATTAACCTAAAGCAGTAATAGTGGCAGCCAAGTAGCATTCTACGGCTCAGAAGATCAGCGGGGAACCAGAGTAAGCGCTAAATTACCTCAATCTAAACATGAGGAACCACGATCACTCGGCCGAAACTATTTTTTAAAGTTGCTCATTGAATTGGATAGTGCATTGATCCAGATAAGTGAGACAATTGCTAAGTGCTGTAGATTATTTTAACACCTCTTCAAAACACTCATCAGGGTGCAAAAGGATTATATTTTCATATTCCTTTAGTTTCATTATGGAGGCATGATAATAGCAAACAAATATAAAAACAAAATATCTGGGCTTTAAAATTTAAAGGATATAAGACCTGAAAGCTTGGTCAAACCTAATTTCAGTTGCTATCTCTTTGCCTGTAGACAGACAACAGGCATTTGCTCCCACACATGAAGCTTTGGTTCTTGTTTTTCCTGCCATTCATTTGACCTCTCATAGACCCTCTTTTCATCCTTCCTTCCCATCCTAATCAGGAATGCATGGCTAAGTGCCATCATCTTTTACTGCAGTGCTCTAGAGAAACAACATGTCACTCCCATGAAAAGAACTAATTCCATTCTTTATTTGACTGCAACAATATTCCCTGGAAAATTAGTATTTTTTTATATGATCTGCCACAATCGTAGCAGCCTCTGGCATGAGATGATCACTGAGGTAAATCATGTGAAAAGGAAGGAGGTGTTCATAATGCAAATGACCTGAAACAGCTTGTATGTTTTCAGTCCAAGTCTCACTCACTGGATTATTAGAACATTCTGCATGTATAATCAATGACTTCTTCAAGCTGCTGTGGTGACCCAATCCAGAGTTCAAAAGGGAAAAAGGATTTTCAAACAGCACAGCTTAATTAATTTTCCCTATCAGGTCAACATCTGCCATTTTTACTTCCCAGCTGTGCATGCAAAGGAATTGAATAAAGAAAACTTCTTAGCAAACTGGTTAGGGAATAAATTAAAGAAAAAAGAAAATTGAACTCTTTGACAATGATTATTTTCTGTGTCAGTGCAGTCTGCTTCATTAAAAATACACAAATTCACTCACTTTTAATGCTTCCCACAAGTTTCCCCAATCGTCCTTTTCTTTCTCCTTCCATAATCAACACACTGCTTTCGGATAGGTTTCGTGGTAGATTAGAATTTGGTTCTGTTATGTGATTGGCAACTGTTGCGTTTACACTGCTTCACTTCCAGACCTGCTCATTTTACTGCCAACATTTGTACAGACATAGGACTGCAACCTGCAAGTGGCAATTGATTGCTGCCGTATTCATAAGAATAAGTGCTTGCAAACCATTCTATTTGTCTTGGTTAGCTTTCATGGTCAATTTGTGTATTATTCAACATCTTAATTATTCACTGAATGAATACGCTATTACTTAAAAGTTTAACTGCTCAGTGGCAGATCTGAGTTTAAGTATTTGTTGTTATTTGCACTTGGCAACGAGCCAATGTTTCAGTGGTGCTCTCAACTATATTCCATTTCTAAAATAACATTAGTGCATTGGGAGGGCCCAAGAGTGACAGAAGAATTCAAGTGAGCATCACCATACACCCAAAGACAAATTCATAACTTGTTCTTGAAATTAATATTTTGAGGAAACATCAAAGGCTAAGACAGCAAGTCGGTGTGAAAATCTCATAATATTCAAAGATAATCAAGGGCTCGATCTGAAGCCAGAATCAAATCTACGTCCTTGGTGCTGAGGCAGCAGCGCTAACCATTGTGCCACCATGCCACCCACCACTGTGCCACCATATATGGACCTGCAGAAAAATATTATTCCTGGCTGAGGAGAGGAAGAAGTCACTTTCCAAGAGCAAACACACACAGCTGGAAGTTGCAGAGAAGGTGTAACACTCAGTGTGGTCCCATGATCATGGATACAGTGTTGAAAAGTTTTAATGATCATATTAGGGATGAATGGCACATACCTCTTTCAAGTGCCAACTTCTTCACACTGATTGACCCATTTTTCTCCCCAGGCCATCACATATTCCTCTCATCCATCTGGCACCATCTAAACTGCTTAGTAGCACAAAAATGAGTGTGTCTCACACCCAACCCTCAAACTCACCCTCCACAAAAGTTGTCATTTCACATCTCACTCACTTTCCTTGCAGGGAAAGAGCACACACAACTTAGAAAAGCTGAGGGGGTGGGGGGGGGGTGGTGGTTTACATTTCCAATTCCAGCATTTGCCTCCCTGACAGCTGCAGTGGCTGTGGCCAAGATCAGCAGCAGCAGAAAGCATGGCTACTGGAAAAATGAAGGATCTTCCACATATCTGTTGCCCAGGTTTCACCCGCGTGGAACACAGCACTCACTCGTGCTAAGCTAGAATTACCAGTTATTAAAAATATGATCTTCTGCACGGTGATGGCTTTGAACCCTTCACCAGTTCTGATTCATAGTTTTCATCTCCCAGGGGCGCACAAAGCACAGCATGTTAACTGATGCAGCAGGTGTCCTGGGAGGTGAAAGAGGTCACATACCCTGAGGAAGCACCATCACATGATTCACACACACCCTCAAGCAGCTAGGCACGCTCAGCAACAGGTAGCTGATTTGTCACAAGTGAGCAGCATCACATGGGGACAGCAGTGGAGAGCTCCAGTTAGTCAGCACTGACATCATTAACAGAGGGTCTGGAACAGCAGCAGAAAATGTTGAGAAGCTCTGTTAGCATTTCCAAAGGCTTTGCACACCACTGGAGAGAGAGATTGGAGAAGTTTGTCTCTCCCATGAGTACCATGTTGTCTTAGGTCTTTGCCCTGATCAATGGAAGGAATGGATACTGGCATTCACCAACAGCATGTGCACTCTCTGCCATCCTGAATGAGCAAAAACCTTCCCTATGCCATCAAACACCACAGTGAATTACAAAATGTGCTATTCATCTATGCAGGCAAAACAAAAAAAGGGCCATGACAGGGAGGATGGAAAAAGGACACAAGGAAATTGGGACCTTAGTCAAGATGTTTCCACTTCTCATCCCTTGCCCCACACCTCCTATTAGAGTTCCACATGCTGCTCCTGCCCCAGTAGCCAACCACAGGTGCAGGTGGGACAATCTTTGAACCAGCCCTCGCATGGCACCTAAAAATACTGAAGACATCAGCCACAGGCATCTGAATTGTCAGAGCAGGAGAGGCGCAGTGTACCTCAAAGCTTTGCTGAAACCTGGCATAGGCTTTGGGGGGGGGGGGGGGGGGGGGGGGGGGGTGGAGGGAGAGCAGTAAGCAGCACATGGAAGTAATAGGAAAAGGAAGAAAAGTAAATCTGTAGTTCCATAAGGCAAATCATTTCGATGTCTAAAAGTCTGGTCATTGTATTCACTGAGTTGTTCATGTTATGTACTATCGATTTTGATTTAGGGCCTGCCAAGGGGCGCATAGCACCATGAAAGCTAATAAAAAACAGTTGCAGAAATTGCTCCCAAGTTTATATGAATGCTGAAAGCAGGAAATGCAAATCAAAGTCAAAAAAAAAAGTCCAAGGTAGCAGCAACGACCTCCAAATTCTTGAAAGTCACCTCTGCAGCAGTGAAAGCCCTGTGAGCAAGAGCCCGAACCTTGGAAGGAGCTGTCCTGGTTCAGTACTGGTTTGATGTGGAGATGCCGGCGTTGGACTGGGGGTAAACATTTCAGTATTGGCTTCCCAGCCGAGGTCATTCTCTCCATAAATTCTTCAGCTCTTGCCAGGTGACGCCCAGACAGCCCAAGAAAACAGCACAGGTTTAAAGCTAGAATCTTAGGTTCAATCTTCAGTCAATTGGCTCACTGCAGTTGGCTTTTTTTTTTGCACATTTAAATCACAGAACCGATCGTTCCTCTGGCTTCCTGCTCATTCTGAAATGTAGCAGTCAGCAGCTCTCTAACACGCCAGTATTATTTTGACGTTGTAACCTTTCCAGCATCCCGTGGAGACTGACACCAACTAGTGACCCACCACTGCAAGTTCAATCTTCCTCTGGCCCCTTCTCCCACAGACCCTCCACCGCCCGTTGTTCTTGTCAAGCATAACAATCTACAAAATGCCTACAGGCTTTTGCAGCGAAACAAATGGTGTAAACTTAAAGTCATAAAGCTTGCTTTGTAATAATTAATGTCTAAAAGGGGAGGTTAAACGACAATATATGTTGCAGCGTTCTCAATGACAATTATCCTTTGTTAAATCAGGACTGGTGCTGCAAGATAAAGTGAGCCAGTGCCATATGCTCTTGTGGTAGCAAAGACTTTAGCTGCATGCAAAAGGGGTGATGTTATTGATTTTTATTGTGCGGAGAACCACATCAAAAGCTGTTTGTTTTCCCTCAGGCTGTCAGAGCAGACGCACATATAGCGCCAATCTATACTTTTGATTATGTAGGCAGTTTTCAGTGTGAGCCACACCGCAACGTCGCTTCCTTGACTTGGGCTATTCCAGCTGTATGATAGAGACGGACCAACCGAACGATTATACAATCGATCTATGTCTCCAAGCAGCATGCTTCTCTTCTGTTGTTCAATGTTTTAACAATAACGTTTCTTGAATTCTCTTTCAGGGGCCAGCTTAAAAATTAATTACTGGATGACATTGCGGCTTAGTGTTGCACTTCGTCAACATGTGGTCCTTTGAAATTCCTGAGACCAGATACAGTGCACTAACAAAACCAGCATCAATGTGGAACTCACATGGATTCAGACTATGTTATGCATTTCAGATACAAATTCATCGAATGGTCACTATGATGTGGAGATGCTGGCATTGGACAGAGATGGCCACAATAAGAAGTCTCACAACACCAGGTTTATTTAGTAGTACAAGCTTTTGGAGTACTGCCTCTTCATCACTCCATTTTTAGAGGTAAAACAAATATTTCACCAGGTTGGTTCAACTTCTTATATTTCATGTTCTTGGACATATTTTTGCATGTTGTGACTGTACTGTGCTTTTAAGAAATGTACTTTAATCATGTTTCTCTGCAGGGAGTCCCAAGCAGGCCCTAGCATTCTATTGGTGCCATGTTGTCTGCAACTGCAAACCTTCATTATAGCTGAGGCAACACGAACAACATCATGTTTATTTTTAATCTGGACTATTGCAGTGTCCTGTGGTTTTGGGATTCAAAGAATCATAGAATCGCTACAGAAGGAGGCCATTTGGCCCATTGAGTCTGTACTGATCACAATCCCACACACAACCCTCCTAATTCCCTGACACCAAAGAAAGACAGTGACTGCTTTGCAGAATACCTTCAGTCCATATGCAAGACATTCCTGTTACTTGCAATTTCAACACATTAGCCTGCTCAGGGATCAAAGAATCTGATAGTCTGTAAGCCAGATGAGGGCTCTCTCTTCTGTAACACTAAGCAGTTAATGAATTAAAAGATGTAGCTTTATCATAAAATGTTTATAAAATTAATCAGGTCTTATAATTCATTACTGGGATACCAATAAGTGAAAGTTTTGCACTTTCATACGAAGTTCCTTTCTCTGCTCAAATAAATGAATCCTTTTAAAATAATTAAGGGGAATTAGCATTGATTACATTCAGCATTCATCTGTTGTTATTCTACAAAGTAATTTTCAGAAATACAAAATTTATGGTGGTCAAAGTTTGATGTCATGGACTGACTAAATTTTGATTACAATTTTGCAATTTAAATGGACTGTAATCCAATGCTGACCATAAGTAATGAAATGACAAGCAGGTTTCATGGTATACAATACTGTTTGATGTCATACATCCATATGTTGCTACCTTTTCAGCTTCTTTTACACTAATGCAGCTCTGATATTCAGAGTAGATAAGAAGCATATTTCATGTATAAATGTCTTGCATTTTGGACACGTTGCCATCATGGGTCACTCATCACATATGCAAGTTTATCACACTTGCAACTAAACAGCTTACAAGTCATAATCTTACAGCACCTAATCATAACTGAACTGGTAGATTATATCACTTGGTAGAATATCACCAATGAAAAGTAACAATGGAATCAGAAACAAAAGCAAAAAAAAATTGGAAAATCTCAGCAGATCTGACAGTATCAGTGGAACAAGAATGGAGCCAACATTTGAGTCTGAATGAGTTTTCAGAGCTGAAGACAACAGAAAATAGGATGAGATTTATACTGTTAAGGTGTGGGGGTTTGAGGGGGTGGTGGTTGTAAAAATGCAATAGACAAAAAAGGGCAAAGAGAATATAGATGGTGGTCATCAGAGCGAAGAAGGGCACTGCCACTCTTCAGTTGAAGCAGTGCTACATTTTCACCTCTAACCTGGTCTATTGCATTTATTGCTCCCAAATGTGGCCTACTCTACATCATAGATTCATAGAATTCCTTCAGTGCACAAGGAGGCCACATTTGGCCCATTGACAGAGTGTCCCACCCATGCCCTCTCCCCTGCCCCATCCCCATAATCCTCCACATTCACCGTGGCTAATCCATCTAAATGGACATATCTTGGGACACTAAGGGAAATTTAACATGGCCAATCCACCTAATGTGCACAATTTTAGACTGTGGGAGGAAACCAGAGCACCCAGACAAAACTCATGCAGACACAGGGAGAATGTGCAAACTCCACACATTCTGCCAACCAAGGCCAGAATTGAACCTGGGTCTTTGTGAGGAGGTTGTGCTAACCAGTGTGCCACCCTATCAGAGACACCGAAGACAGATTGCTTTGCAGAATACCTTCAGTTCATATGCAAAACATTCCTGTTACTTGCAATTTCAACGCACCAGCCTGCTCTATGTCTATCCTTGGTCTGTTGCAATGTTCCAGTTAAGCCCAACGCAAACTGGAGGAACGGCATCGGACCTTCTGATTAGGTACTTTTACAGCCTTCTAGTCTGAACATTGAGTTTGGCAACTTCAAATCATTACTCTCCCCTCCACCTGTACTTTATTTCCATTAATTTTATTTCATTTCTTCCATGGTTTAATTTTCCCACTTTTTAAAAATCTCAATTTCCCCCCCTCTCCCCATCCATTGTACTCAGGCCATCAGCTACAGGTTTCAGGTTATCCTTTGACACACTGCTTACCTTTTTGTCTGCCATGTATATATTGGTCTCTCAATGGGCTGCTATCAGCGCCCTTCTTCACCATGGTCATGGCTATTTAATGCCCACTGTCAGGTGGGCACTGCCCAGCCATGTCCCTGACTACCCACGGGCTTCAATGACCTCTGGACCTCTACCCCAGCTTGGCCATCATACCTGGTTTCTATTTGTGGAGATCAGGAGTGATTCTCGCTAGGTTAATGCTGCGCCCAGCAGTCAGAATTCTGACAGCAGGGATTCCTACCCCCTTACAGGGCAGGAACCTGATTACATCTGGGTGCGGTGGCTGGGAGGATTCCAACAGGTCTTGCACCAGCGAAGAATGAGCTAAAACCTTAGCTGCAATGCTCCGGCCCTGCTCCACTATAATGCGACATGTGCCAGGCACAAAGTAGCCGGAAAAACACAGCCCGTGTTTCCAGAACTTTATTTTGTACTTCCAATTCTGATAATGTTCACAATCATTAACCTGCAATCTTATGGTTGAGAATAATGGAGCTAACATCAAGCCAACTTCACGAAATTGCCTTTCAATTTACTTCATAATTGGATGAAGAATTGAGACTGAAGTACTACAATTTTCTGACCTACTCCATCTATGTTTGTTATTTCATTCCAGGAGCGCTTAATCCTACCCCCCATAATTTAACTGTAATGTATTAAAATATTTCATTTTCATTCATCTCTTGTATACGCAACCTCACTGTCTTTGTTACATTCAGTGCAAATTGTCAGCGAAGTAATCTTTTGCACTGCAGGAAGAGCTACACAGGATTCAGGTTTGGGATGATAGTGCCATGTAACATTCATGCGTACAGGTAATGACCATCTCTGGGGTTGTCATTGACTAGAAATTTAACTTGACCAATCATATAAATACTGTGGCTACAAGAACAGGTCAAAGGCTGAGGACTCTGTAGTAAGTGACTCACACCCTAAATCCCCAAAGCGTTCATACCCATCGACAAGGTGCAAATCAAGAGCATGATGGAATGCTTTCACTTACAGGGATGAGTGCAGCTCCAAAAAACTCAAGTTTGACACCAACCAGAACAAAGCAGTTTGCTTGATTGGCATCCCATCCATCTTAACATTTGTTTTCTCCACCATTGTTGGACAATGGGCAGCAGTGAGTACCATCTACAAGATGCACTGCAGTAACTCACCATACCTCTTCAACAGAACCCTCCAAATCTCTACCATTTTGAAGGACTAAGATAGCAAGTGCACGTGAATGGGACCACTTGCAAGTTCCTCTCCAAGCCACACAATAATCTGAAGTAAATTACTGTTTCTTTACTATTGCTGGGCCAAAAACTGACAATTCCTTCAATGGTTGCAGCAATTACTGCAGTCCATGTGATGTTGCTACAAATCACTATGGTTGTAGCAACACACATGGACTGCAGTAATTCAAGTCAGCAGCTCAACACTGCCTTCTCAAGGGGAATTAGAAATGGGAATAAATAATAGCCTAACCAGCAATGCTCATGTGCCATGAATGAATTTTTTTTTAAAAAAAAACCAGGATACAACTATACATCTGGAAACTTGGTTCAATTATAGTTCCCACAGTACTTCCCAATGAAAATATGAAAAACTGACCTGAATCCATGACTTTAAACTGGAAACAGAATTACAAGTCTGAAATATTTCTTCCCCTTTAAAATTCTTTGCCTGAAAACAACACTTAGATTTGACTCTCCCTGTTCAATACCAAAGTAGACAAATGACTACATATAAATTTATCACACATAATCCATCAAATATCATCTATCAATAGTCTATTATGTAAAATCCATCAGACATAAATAATCCGCACTGCATAATGTATAATGGGATGACAAAATAATATCAGGGTTGAGAAATTATAGCATTGAAGAGCAACTTGATATATTGGAACTATTTACACTGGAGCAGAGAAAAAAAAAAGGAGATTTAAAATGATGAAGGGGTAAGATAGGGCAAAGAGGAAAAGACCATTTTCTCCCACTGGGAGGTTAGTACGAAAGGAATCATCAATCTGAAACTGTGACTAAGGTAGCAATGGTTAGGATGAAGTTTCTTTGCACAGAGGGAGTACTTGAGTTTGAAGAGACCATATTTTAAAAGGGAAAACAATCAGAATTTGAAGCAGAGATGATAGACAGATATATGAACCGCATAAGATAGGAAGATTAGTTTTACATTGTTCCAACAGGCAGATATAGTGCGACAACTAGCCAACTTCTGTGCTGTAAATTACTAAAAGGATGATGCATCATTAAAAAAATTGATGTTTTTATCTGCATCAGTGGGTAAGTGTGTTTCTGTGATGTTTTACTTTCTGCTAAATTTCTCCTAATATAATTATTTTATCCTGCCTTTGCTACTTAAGTATTAAGTGATTTCACTCGTAACGATTAGCTATATTTTGTGATAAAAACTAGTAATACATGTGCATTTGTAATTGTTGTGAAGTAACTGGCATTGCATCACTGATAATTTAAAATGAACTATTTACAGATACAGTATCCTGTACAATATGCATACATTGCTGGATATCAGAGATATCTCAAACCGGCTGTTTAGTTAGTTAGTATTCCTTTGATACCACCAATTTAGCTTCATAGAATTGTACTATCCTACAGTACAGAAGGAGGCCTTTTGGCTCATCGAGTCCGCACTGACAATAATACCACCCAGGTCGAATCCCCATTTATCCTAACTAGTACCCCTGATACTAAGGAGTAATTTAGCACGTCCAATCAACCTAAACCACACACCTTTGGACTGTGGGAGGAAACCAATGCAGATACAGGGAGAATGCCCAAATTTCACTCAGACAGTAACCCAAGATGGGAATCAAACACTGGTCCCTGGTGCTACAAGGCAGCATTGCTAACCATTATGCCACCATACCGCCCCAAACCTGTACCTAATGGCAATAAAGTATTTGCAGGATTCTCTGGTTTCATCCGTGGTGGAACAAATTTCAAGCACAAATGTAAAATTTGGCATTTCAACCTAAACTCCATTCGCTTTCAGTGAGGAAGGGTGGAAAATTTCAGCCGGTATGTCACGTAGAATAAATTCATGCCTACTCTCACAATTAGTTGTAGAGTTACTGTGTTGTACAATGCCAGAAACTTTAAACTCACAATGAACATGAGTGCGAAAATGTGTTTTTTTCAGCTTACTGGAAAATGTCATTCAGACATCAAAGTTGGGGAGATTTTGTAAGGATGCACCCTCTATTTGACAATGGGTGGAATTTAATGTCCTCTTGAAGGTAAGTTTGATGGTGGGGTATTTAATCAGGTGGAACTGTGGTAGGTGGATGTGCAGCTGCCTTCCTGCTGTGAAGTCCATGGCAGATAGACTGACAGGCAACCTTCCCACCAAATATGAAGCCTTTGAATGGCCAATTAATGAAACTTAGGGCCTCATGCAGCACCTCTGATGTTAACACAGCAGCGAGCTTGCCACAGGAATACGTGACAAGCAAAATCTATTGGGGTCACGTGTGGGATTCCAGGGTTTTTTTTTTGTTTAAAGGCACTGACTGATCGAGGGATCTGCACTTGTTGCTGACCCCCTCATCCTGCATTACAATCCTCTCCTGCCTTCATTCTGCAGTCAAGATCCAGTGATGGTCATTGACCTCAGGTCAGTCTTGGACTGGGAATAGATAACAGCCACCCAGGACTGTTATCACTCAGGTGAGTCACCCACCTCTAACCTCGCTGGCAGCTCTCAGTGAATGGGATCTCTGCCCCTGCAATCCTTGCGAAGGCCTTTATTGTCCAGTTAATTGCTTGATGGCACTTAATACGGTAGGCATTCCCAAAGGAGGTGACACAAGACTGTCACCAGGTTTCAATGGCTGAGGCCCCAGTCACCTCCAATATTGCGCTATGTTTCAGGTTATAAACTAAGTACATCGGTTTAACTTTATCAAGCAAATGAACAATACTCAGCCAAAATAGGGAATCATAAAATCATAGAATCCCAACAATGCAAAAGGGGCAATTGGGCCCATCAAGTCTGCATCATCTTTGAGCAATCCACCAGGCTCTATTCCCATAGTCCTACATATTTAACCTACTAATTCACCTAACCCACACTTCATGGGACACTAAGGAGCAATTTAGGATGGCCAATCCATTTAACTTGCACATCTTTGGATTCATGCATTTACTATGAATGTAAGCTGTAAAGTTCTTGTTCAAGTATCAAGACTTCTCAATATAAAATTCATCCTCAGAACATGGGGGAAAAATCGCCATGGGCAGAACAGAAAATTTAGGAGTCTGACAAATGATTCACTGGCGTCAGCGGGAATTTCTGGGTGGGACTGGAAAATTCCATCCAAGCTCGCTGCCCATAGAGCCACCAAATTTGTTTGGTCTCCATTTGATTTCAGATTGATTGCTAACCAACAGAAACAAAGACATTAGGCAACTGGTTCGCATATAATCACATTAGACATTGAGAGGCAAATGCACAAATTCACCTCTACTCTTCTAAAGGTTCAAGAAAGAAAGCAATCCATTCAGATTCTTTTAATTTTTAATGTAAATTCTACATTAATTATATATTGTTAGACGCCTAAACAACAAGACCCCAACATCAGTGATAATCTTAGCAACAAAATAAGCGATCAGATGTCAGAGAAAGTAGAAGTAGATCAATTTTCTCTGTTTAATGATAACCTGAGCATTTCCACTCATCAATAAAAAAGCAAAACAGGTCAATTTAACCTTGTTAATTCCATGGTAAGAACACATTTTCCTGCAGTTGTGGCCCCATCAAAAAAAAATGAACATTTTGTTCAAAGTCAAACCAAAATTCCTCTGGGTTTCACTAGAGGAAACCCATTCCTAAATCTGGCAGAGGACAGCAGAAAATCATCTTAAAACAAAGGAGACCTCTCCTTGCCCTTTGAAGGAAAAGGCAAGGCATTTGCTTGACTATGCCACAGGATCCTTTAGACTTGACAACAACCCGATATATCAGTGGAATCCACCGTGCTAAGGGAGATGGGACAAAGTGACAGCCAGAATGGTGAATCTGGGTTCTATTACAAGTCACAAGCCTTGGAAAAACTAATTCTACAAGGAGATATTATTTTCTTTGGAAAAAGTCACATGGAGGGCATGTTGAGACTGAGGTTTGGAGAAGTCTTAAGGAATCAGTAGATAGCATCACTTTTGACTACAAGATGCAGGCACGCACCAGGAATGTATCCAAAATGGACCTCACACCAAGTAGTTCCCTCCCTACAGACTACAGAAACTCTGGTGATCTCAGCACAAGAGTTTTGTGGTCAACCACTTTAAAAGTACCACTCCATTGATGGAATGTTTGGAGCCTGAAAGATTATCCATCTTGATATGAAATAGAATCAGAACAGTAATGACAGTGAGACAGTAGGTATGCAAAACTTTCACATTTTCAATCATTAAGCTATTTGTCACTGTCGAGGATATGTCTGCCTGTCAGAGCAGGCCAACATTGCAAAGGTTAATACTGAAATTAGAGCCAGGATTCACTGGCCTCATTGTGGTGGGACCTATTGCAAGAGATTTAGCCATCCAGCCAAAAATCCAGTGACTTTTGGTGGGACTGAACAATCTCATCTTGGGTCTTAGCATTCTGGATCTCCTTCAAGTACACAGACAATGTTGTACTAGTTTACAAGGAGGCAAAGACCCTTCAATGTGGTTTTGACATTATCATTGTACCACTAATATCTAAGTCTCCACCCTGGACAAGCCACAGAACATGGACTGCAGGAATTCATGAAGGCAGCTCACCATCCTCAAGGGCAAATGGGGATGGGCAATAAATACTGGACAGCCAGTGATACCCCTGTCCCATGAATGACTAAAAAAGCTGACACAATGAGTATCGCTTCCTAATCAGTGCCCGAAGCCTCATTATGGCTGGGATTTCGTGGTCCAACTCCCCACTGCTAGGCTCATCCAGTCCTGCCAAAATTCATTGGACTTTTGGCAGGGCTGCCAAATCTCTTGCAATGTATTCCAGCATAATGGGGCTAGAAATTCCTGGCCTGTACTGCCCGATCAGCCTAACTTATTTACATTGCTTGAAATGAAAGTGATGGCAAATAGTTCAGTTTTATAGTGCTACTTTTTCCTTGTGCTGCAGTTTCTATAATAGCGAGCTCACAAGCACACATTTATGACAGGAAAGGGGAGGAGAGATGATATTGGTTAATGGAAGAGGTGGATGAGACGATGGAATTGGAATTGGTTAAGTGCTGCAAAAAAAAAATGGCAGGGTCAATTCTTGAGGCAGCTTGTTCTGTGCTAAAAATGAAAGTGCAGTAGATACGAATAAAATAGTTCTACAAAGTGGTCAGGTGAATTAAAACAACCTGTCAGCATTAATCCTATAAAAGAAAAAAGGATAACATTTCAGACATGAATTTTTAGGATCCAAAAGGAGTTGAGTCGATGGAGACTCTAGCTGTCCTGGTGCCTTATCACAAAGTCACATGCCCATAAGGGCAGGATGCTTTGATTCAGAAAAGGTCCCCCTTCCACCTCAAGATCGAACTTTGTTTCATTTCCAAACTGTGCCACCCCCACCCCAGCCAAATCATCATCATCATCTGCTTACCAGCCTAAAAATTGAGACTGAGCGGGAAGGCCATATGATGGCCCCTTATGGGCCTTAACTGGGGAAGTATGAACTTCCCATCCAAAGCCTTGCCACCCCAACATAAAATTGTAACTAGGCCAGGGTGGTTATAACCCTGGACAGCAACCATACATGCAATTTCATGCTTCCCTGCCTCAGAACACACTGGGTGGGGGAGGGGGAGTAGGGTAACGTGTTGACTACATACCTTCAATGGACATGAAGCTGTACAAACCTACACTCGGAAGAAAATTACGCCGGAAAACTTGAATTCTAAACAAGGACTTTGTCATGGAACAAAATTGGTGGCTATAGGAAGCTGTTTCCTTTAATAAAAGAAAGGGTGCTTATTCCTCACATAATACTGTGCCCAATGTATTACTATCACATTTGCACTCCGGATGTCTTCGAAAGATGAGAGTTGGAAAATACTCTGTTCTAAAGTAGTGAACGTTTATCTACTGTGTACACCATTGACAAAGATAAATGTTTAGCAGGAATCCATGAAAATCTTCTTCCCTCAAGTTCCATTTTGCTGTGAGCTGACATCAGCTCACATCGCTGTTAACCTTTAGACGACCGTAAACTCACCTTTTCAATTCAGAAGGAAGAGTTCTCGACTTGTCTTTCACATGACTATAAACAAGTCACAATTAAAGACCAGTCAGGCGGTTGGACAAATTTTCTATTTATATTCCTGGACAGCTTATTGCAACTTTTCCAGAGTGAGTATTTGTTCTGGGAAAAATCTTTGAAGAAAATAATTCCTATATTTGAAAAAGTAGCAAAGATAATAATTTGACTGCAAATATTTTATAGGTCTGTGCTAATATTCCAAACTACTTTCTACATGACCAAAATTACTTTATACTGATACATCTTAGACATACTGCTCCGCCCACCACAGGAATTGACCTTGGGTGGTATTTTCTGGTCTCAGGTTGCACGAGGCTATAAAATCCCATCCAGGATGTCAAAAATTAAAGTAGTTCCTTTACTGGCATGTATGAGAAACTGAATATCTTTTATTGAATTTAGATACCAATTATTTTCTTCCATCATCTGGCATCAACACTTACAAAAAAAATGCTAATATCATAATTAACAGTTTATTGGTTAGTTTCTAACCGTAGGACTCCCAAATCTATTCACATTAAGCCAGTGCAGACAGATTGTAATGATCCAGTCTATCTTTGTTGCACTCATTGTAAAATCTCATTTTTATTCTGCTCTAATTGTAATATCCAACAAAATGTTACGAATGAGGGTTTTGTGTACCATTTGGATTGACACCAAAGTAGATTTTAAATCAGTAATATATAGGATAGAATAGGGTGGAGGTGATGGCCTAGTGGTATTATCACTGGATTATTAATCCAAAAACTCAGCTAACGTTCTGGGGACCAGGATTCGAATCCCACCACAGCAGATAGTGGAATTTGAGCTCAAGAAATACGGAATTAAGAATCTATTGAAGACATGAAACCATTATCAATGTCAACAAAACCTATCTAGTTCATTGGTGTCCTTTAAGAAAGGAAAGCTGCTGTCCTTTCTTGGTCTGGCCGAGCTGCAACTCCAGAGTCACAGCAATGTGGTTGACTCTCAACTGCCCTCTAAGGGCAACTAGGGATGGGCAATAAATACTGGTTAGCTCCACAAATGAATAAATCAACTGATTTCATTCCATGACTGTCTTTCTTTTGGAGTGTTTTGAAATCCTGAATACATCAGCAGGTTGACCATTTACTTACCATGCTGTTTCAAAAAAAAACTCCTTGTATACTGATGAGCTGCCAGCTTCCTTGCAAGGAAACAAGAAGCGCACAGTTTCAAATATTGAATTCCCCCATGAAGTTGAGGATAGATGTTTCCTACTTGTCAATTTCAGGCACATTTCATAAATTCAAATTGGGGTAATAAAGGACCAGCATGTGTGTTTTTCTGATGATATTTTAATGAGTAAGAGATGGATACTGAAGAAAAGACCAAGTTTCCAAAAAAAAAAGCATGCACATTTCTGAAAAGAAATTACATGAACAATGTTCTCATATGTTCTCAGTTGAATTCTGAGCAGGGAGTAGGTCATTCAGCCCTCAAGCCTGCTCTACCATTTAATAAGATCATGGTTGATTCAATTGTGACTTTGACTCAATTTTCCTGTCTATCCACCTTGACTCCCTTCAATCAATTTAAATCACATCTTGCATGACATTCATTTGGAACCATCTCTTTACTGCAGTCTGCCATATGTGAAATACAGGTAAAGTTATATTGCTACCCATAGCATATAAAGGCACACTGCCATTTTCTTTAAAAATGCTCTGCATGTTGTCAATGATTTTCTCAATGCAAACAAACCGGAGTGCTCATTTCACACCTGGAAATACTAGGGGTTAGTGAACCTCAGAGCTCAGTTAGTAACTGCAGTTAAAATCTCAACAGAACTACTTGAAGCAGTTACTGGAAACCACACACGTTCACTCACAATGTTAACAATTAAGTTTAATCCATGATCGGCAACAGCTTTGAATAGATGTGAAATATATTTAATGTAGTAATAGATGTAACAGGTGCAAAAATCCACTACAGTTATTCATTACTAGCATGATTTTTTGCTTATTAGAACAACTAAAATCGTTTCAACTGACGCCACTCTGTTCCCACCAACTGGCTCATTGCAGGATGTTAAAGCAGACCATCTACACATCCCAATTTACACTAAACAAAGGCCTTAAGCAGGTATACAGTGCCTGGTGGCACAGTGGTTAGCATTGCTGCTTCACAGCACCAGGGACCTGGGTTCATTTCTCAGCTGGGGTTGGTGTCTGTGCAGATTCTGCACATCCTCCTTATATCTGCTTGAGTTTCCTTTGAATGCTCTTGTTTCTTCTCATAGTCCGAAAGACGTGCTGGCTAGATGCATTGGCCATGCTAAATTCTCCCTCAGTGTACCCAAACAGACGCTGGAATGTGGCGACAAAGGAATTTTCACACCAACTTCATTGCAAATGTTAATGTGAGCTCACTTGGTGACACTAATAAAAACACTTTAAAAATGAACTTATTTGAAAATGAATAAGTGATCCATGACAGGAGGGAGCTCATGGATTTGAAGCTGTAGCTAGCATATATTGGGTCCAAATAAAATCACAGACTGTATACATGTTGCAAGGAGGATGAAGCAGCTGTCTCTATAACTAGAAAGGGCTATCACATATATAACAGAGCTTATCTCTGACCACTGAAACAGAATAATACTGGTTTATGCAAGGTTCCCAATCAAATGCCAGATTGCTTCTATCCTATTGTCTCCTCAACTATTCACCTAACATTTGACAGCTCCAGCAGTGTGACAGCTGGCTGCTTTGATCCTGCAGAACCTTATCAGATAGGGAGGCATGCCTTGGGAGGAGACACATCTGCTATAACCTTAATCAAACAAGGAAGACCAAAGTGAAGGTGAAGGAGAGTTTCCTCTGTGCCTCACAATGATGCCAGGGATGAGTCAATTTCATAGTGATCCCAGTGACCTGCTCATTTCCTTGCCCTAAAAACATACACAATTCCCTCTGCAGTAACAACTCTTGTTACATCCTTCACTCATTTAACCCCGCAGCAAAGAACAGTAAAACCATTATGCCAACTTCTATATCAACAGCATTTTGACACAGACTCAGGCTGTCATTAATCCACACCAGATCAAAGTGCCAAATGTAACAGAGGCTATGTCAAAACATAATGTTTGCTTTGACTTCATTTCTTACCCAAATGTCAATCCATTCCATCTTTCCTGTGAGAAGTTTTCTCAAGCCCATTACTCTTATGGATGCCATCCTGCAAGCCTCAGCAATGTCGACAGATAGCTGTCTATGATTCTTCAAAAATGCTGTTGTTTGGTGACATGTGCGTGCACTTGGGCCAAGCACAAGAACCTAGTGACAGACTGCTGAATCTAAGCTACTCCCAAACCTGCTTCCACTGTGATGGTTACTGGCTAAAAGGGTAGGAGGTAGAAATGTGGTGTGATCCAGAGAGAAGGCAACACACACTCTCCAATTGCTTCACTGATGTTTCCATAGAGCTGGGCACATACTTCTATTGCTCCTATCCAATTACACCACTGATCAGTCCACAGCGAAATTCCGTATCTCCATGAAGGAGACCAGAATCTTCACAGAAGCCATCTGAATATTCACTAAAAAAGGTACAAAAAAAAAAGCAATACCAGCTCTTTTTGTTTGACCCTGATTAGAATATTTCTGGAGGAAGCCACACTTTTCAGTATAGACTGTGGAAAGCTGCTGTCATGCAAGATGGTGCAACACAAGCAGGAAAGTAACACATCCTTTCTACTTTCAGCCAAAGCTTATCATCTTGCCTCTGTCCTGCTCGGCACATTTGGGAGAAGACCTCAAATCTTTAATGAGCTCCCATCTGGGATCTCCTCATCTCTAGGATGCTCATTGTCGCTGGGTGTTTCACCACAAGTAGACTCCTTTAGCTCAGAGGGGATGCCAGTCTCTGTGCTACATTAAAATGTGACTCTATAACCCTCAAGTTCCTTCCAAGATTTCCTCTGCATGCTCTAAGTGCTCAGCAAGGACTAGAGGAAAGAGATAGAAATCTTTATTATTGGCCCACCTAATTCCTCCTGGATGAAAACTGGACTTCACTATCAGTATCAAGCACTTCATATTATAGGCCTGAGATAAGAGGGGTGAACAGGAACATGTACATTGTAGTATGTAATTTTATCAAACACAAATATAGGCTTGATTAGGACAAGTTAGATATTAAATTACTAGCAATAGTTATGATTTTATACTGCAATATGGCTACATCAAACCCAGAAACAACATTATAGTGTCATATAATCCTACAGCGCAGAAGGAGCTCATTTGGCCCATTGAGTCTGCACTGATCACAATCCCACCCAAACCCTATCTTCATAATCCCATGCATTTACCCTAGCTAGTCCCTCTGACACTAGCAGGGGGAACTTAGCATGGCCAATCCACCTGACCCACACACCTTTAGACTGTGGGAGGAAACCAGAGCACCTGAAAGAAACTCATGCAGACACAGCAAGAATGTGCAAACTCCACACACAGTGACACAAGCTAAGAATTGAACCTGGGTCCCTGGTGCTGTGAGGCAGCAGTGCTAATCACTGTGCCACATCACTAACAAAAATGTTTAGCATTGAGCTAAAATGAGATATTAGGGCATTTTAATAAAAGCTTCATTAAGGAATCTGAACAGCTGAAGATACAGCCATATCTGATGGAATGAAGTTGGGGGAGGGGATGGGGGGGGGGCGGGCAGGGGTGGTTGGGTGTGGACACAAAGCAAAAGTTTGAGGAATGGCAACTTCTTGGAAAGGAATTTTAGAGATAGAGGACATTATTGTAGTAAGGAGAGATGAAGCTATGCATTGAAAAATATCATGCTTGTGATTTAAACCAATTTGCTACATTGGGGTACCAAAAGCCATGGCATTATTATAATGATATAGAACCTTGAGTTTATTTACTGTAAAAGATAGAAGGCACCAAATCATTCTCAAGAAACTGGAAATCATTGAGTTCATTTATTAAGATGAGGTAGATGAGAACAGTTATATTTGGGTATAAAGCTTGAAGATAGCTGTGTATGCGTGCTCTGCTTAAAGCAGAAATGAAATAAAGACTGGATACACATCCTTTATAATATCATGTTGATATCCCTTAAAAGGCATATTACAACAAAAGCCAATGTAGATCAGAAAGTGACAGAGGTGATAGACAAGTAAAACATGATGTAGAGTAGGATACAGCAGCATGAAACAAAAATTCATAGATCTTGGAAGGAAGAAATGCCAAGAGGACATTGGAATACAGACAGTGTGGAGATGACAAATGCATAGATGAAGATTTCAATCTTTGGCAGGTTATGATAAAGTGGAAACAGGTAATGAAGGTAAAACTAGATTGTCTTTATGATGTAGTGCTTTGGAGCAAAACTTTAATGAAATACACCAGTTCATAGCAGGTATATAGAGGGTCAATATTTAGTTAAACTAAATTGCAGGTCACATGTCAGATAATTGTCTGATAGTATCAGGCAAATGAATCAGTGACAGAGAGGTGGATCTGGATGTCACTACCATCCATGGGAATGCTGCGCCCATGTTTACAAATGTTATTAATGGGTGTTGTGTAAATGAGGAAGAAATACCAGTCAAGTATAAATCCCTAGAAGTTTAGAGGCAACATTGCAGCTCGTGGAAGAGAAGCTATTATTAGACCTTCCCTGATTGTGATTATATGATAAAAATGGAAGAATTGACAATGCTTGGGCTCTGACCCTGGTAATTATACTGTCCATTGTGACATCCAAGCATTGGACTGGTTAGTGCTAAGAAGAGGCATACCTTAATTAAAAATGGGGAAAGCAGATATATAATACAAGCACACAACGCTATGAACACAGTTCTGATGCCTTGCTATCAGCCCTAAAACCAGCTTTTTCAGTCCCCACTGGACTTCTTACAAAAATTTCACATAATTAAGTCTGCAGAAACAAGGTGGCTTTTCAAGCTTGTCCTCCAAATTCACTTAAGAATCCAAGTACACATATTCTCATTGAGTGCACTATGCCCAAATTCTCAAATGCATCAATTCCATTTCCAAGCTTGCCTGGGACTTGTAAAGGAGTGAGCAAAAACACTGACCCTAACAAGACCAAACAGTGTAAACTTAGATGGTAGCCTACCCAAGTTTCAGTCTGAGTTTACAGGCATTCCACCAGTTTCTCACGGTTACACTGCTGAATTTGGGAAGGAATTTAGGATGTTCAAATGCCCTCCACTTTGTCTCAATAATGTTTCTTCGCCAAAAGTAGAGTGGTCAACAACCCAGGCATCAAAATACATCAGCACAATATTGTTCAGTTTCCCAGAATGGCCACTTGAGGACTTCCTTAACAAAATTGAGAGCTTTGTAAAAATCAATGCCAATCAAGTCTAGATTTCTTTTGCTGTGAGCTCACACCAATGGTGATTTGTATATAGATTATTCATATCCAAATGCTCAAAACTTTTACAAGTCACGATCATAAACACAATTAAAATCATAATTAATTATAAACATCTCTATTTTATGTGCACTTTTATGATATTACCCTCCTGCATAAAATAATCAAAATCAAATCAACTGTTCATTTTTCTTTTTTGTGCTTTTATACCCATAGATGAATATTGTGAGATCACGACTTCACATTGCTATAAAAGGATGAACAGTCAGAGTTGAATACAAATTGATGAGATTCAAATTTTTCTGCTGGCTTTTAGTCTCACATATGAAATGATTTGGACAGTTTCAGTTTAGTTCCTAGTTGATTTATAAATAACAGGATAAAAACACAAACAATCAGGGCGGCATGGTGGCCAGCATGGCTGCCTCAGTCCCAGGGACCTGGGTTCAATTCTGACCTTGGGTGAGTGTCTGTGTGGAAATTGTACGTTCCTCCAGGTCTGTGCAGGTTTCCTCCCACATTAAAAGACAGGCATGTTAAGAGTTAAACTTAACATGGCCAATCCACTTAAGTGTCCAAAGTACTGTAGGTTAGATGGATTAGTCACAGGAAGTGTGGAGGAGTAGGGTGAGGGAGAGGCTTGGATAAGATAGTCTGTCTTGAGTTGGTGCAGACTCAATGTGCCAAGTGGCCTGTTCTGCACTGTAGGGATTCTATGATTCTACGAACATCAGATCTGCATCACCAAAGATAAGTGATTGTCGAATATTGGGGTTGGTACAATGTGATAAAGCCGGGACCAAGGGGCTTTACTCTGCAGCCAGACAAAATCCAACTTTATGGGTGTCAGCAGTTTGACACCGACACTATGAGCCAAAAGTGGAACATGTTCTCTTCGCCAAACAGCTCTATTTAAACATTGACACTAGCTGAGGGGGCTCTTACTGTGCTGTCATTTCTATGATTCAGTATTACCCTTACCTTGACCAACAGTAATATCATTTTTATTCCCAACTCCCTTGCTAAATATATGGCACAATTCCCAAGTGAAGTTTGAGAGCTGCTGATTCTAAGTTCTAACATCCTTCCATAAATGAAATGAAGCTGATGCTACACAGCCAATAATGTCATATTTTCAATTGTACCTTTAAATCTAAAGCAATACAGTATTTGTACGTGTGTGTTAGTGAGAGGAATAATGCTAATTTGGCAATTGTCACTGCCAGATCATCTGGGATCACCCATATTTTTGACATCAAGTTCAACTCATCATGTGATGGGGTTACCCATGTCATTTAGGTGCTTATGATTGTTATTTTCATTGCAATAAACAAAAATAGTAAAGATCATTTCACCAAAACTCCCCTATTATAAAAGGATGGGAAAGTCTAAAAGTTCCTATCAGCAGCAGAACATATTGAGATAGACTAGATAGTGCATTATTCAGGGCAGGTATTAAGAGACATGCAGTTCATTAGCTGCATATTTACTAATGCTGCCAGACAGTGAATCAAATATGCGAAACCAAACATTTATTGAATGTCATTTCAGTTGCAACACCAAAGATAAAAGTAACTATTTGATTACTACCCATTCCACAAACATTCAATCCTTTCACCACTGGACAGCAGTACCACCTAAAAGATGCACTGCAGGAACTCACTAAGGTTCCTCAGACAGCATCTTGCAAACTTATGATTACTTCCATTTAGAAGGACAACAGCACCGGATACCTGAATACACTGTGACCTGGAGGTTCCCTACAAGGTCACTCACCATCCTGACTTGGAAATATATCACTGTTGCTAGGTTAAAATCCTGGAATTCTCTCCCCCACTGCACTGTGGATCCCCCTCAGGGACAGCAACAATTCAAGAAGGCAGCTCATCATCCCTTTTTGGTGCGGTTTGGCACAGTGGTTGACACTGCTGCCTCAGTGCTCGAGACATGGGACGATTCCTGGCTTGGTCACTGTCTGTGCAGACTCTGCACAGACTCCCCATATCTGCATGGGCTTCCTCTGGGTGTTCTGGTTTCCTCCCACAATCGGAAAGACATGCTGGTTAAGTGCATTAACTATGCTAAATTCTCTGCCTATGTACCCAAACCAGGCGGCAGAGTGTGGCAACCAGGGAATTTTCACAGTAACTTCATTGTGGTATTAATGTAAGCCTAGTTGAGACTAATACATAAATTTTAAAAATGAAAGGCAACTAGAGATAGGCCTAGCCAGTAACATCCACATCCTGTAAACAGAAAGGAAAATACACTATTATTGAATTAAGAAAGTTAATTTTGATTCTTATTTTCATTGTTTAATGCTTCAGCTGATCATGTTGCTGTTCAATTTTCTTCTGGTTTAAATTGTTTTATATTTTGGTCCAGAGATTGAGCATTGAGAAGGGGATGCATAATCTGCAGCTGATCAGCAGAACCTGAGCACTTTTCTAGCCACCGTTTATGTTGATGTAATAGAAGATGTGAAGAATTACATCAATGCAGATTTTAACAATAATAAAACACTGAAAAGTGGCCCATAAGTAACATTCCCTCAAGAACACTTAATTGAGAGTTATTGAAGTATTAACTAGTAAGTTATTATTCATGAATAAAGAAAACCATTTTAACAAAAGAGCTGTAGCGCAGCTAATCAAAAGTGCAAGTATATTTATCTACCTAATAAGTGTTATCTGCTAAGGCAGGCCAGGCACACACTTTCCAACCTAACAATACACTTTATGGCCAAATACCCTAACGATTCCTTCACTATCATTAATTATTATTCAGACCTACACATATGGAGAACAGAATCTTATCCCAATTTACACATTTCTTCTTGTTGGTCAACAGACTTATTTTAAAATAAAGGCGTTGTTTGATTATATATAGACTAGTAACCCACTGAATTTATTGCCATCATATCCCAGCTAGCAGCACATGACTGATCAGCACAGCTCCACCACAGAATCTCTACCTGTTTGTTCCCATGTGTCAAACACTGGAATTACAAATGATAACTGACTGGCAAGCTGATTGAAACAAAACATTACAAATCAGCATCACAAAAGCTAAATACTTCAAAATGTCAGAACTCAAAAACTGAAAATATTAGAAATACTCAGGTCAGAATGATCATTGACCTAAAACATCAACGTTGTTGTCTGACCTGCTGACTATTTCCAACACTTTGTCTTTACCACGTTGCATTCAGCCCTTAGTGAGCTTCCAATATTAGTTAATAATCACAATTGTTTTATTACTACAAAGCTTTGATATAGTTTTACATAGGACTCAAAGGGAATGGAGTGTAAGTCTGTTGGTGACAAGTTTTTTTTATTTGATTACTATCACATGTATTGGGATACACTGAAAAGTATTGTTTTTTTGCACAAAATACAGACAAAGCATACCATTCATAGAGTACATAGGGGAGGAGGAGAGGAGACATTGCTGATTGCATGTTACAGTCATAGCTGGAGTGTAGAGAAAGATCAATTTAACATATGGTAAGCCCATTCAAAAATCTGACGGCAGCATAAAGCTATTCATCACCTAGTTGCTCTCAAACTTCTGTCTTTTTCCTGACAGAACATCGTAAGAGAGACAGAGCATGTTTGAGGTGAGTGGGGTCCTTGATCATGCTGGCTGTCTTTGACCAATGAGAAGTACATACAGACTCAATGGATTGGATGCTTTTTTTTAAAAAAAAGGATATTAGTATTTTAGAAGTCCAAAATTTAAATTTTTATTAAGCTGTCATAGCTCATGTAACATTATGGGCAGCACAGTGACACAATGGTTAGCACTGCTGCCTCAACGTACCAGGGACCCAGGTTTGATACTTAGCTTCTCAGGGTCACTGTCTGCATGCAGTTTGCACATTCTCCTCCTGTGTGCATGGGTTTCCTCCAGGTGCTCTGGTTTCCTCTCAGTCTAAAGATATGTGGGTTATGTTGATTATGTTATGCTAAATTGTGACCCTTAATATCATGGGGACTAGCAGGATAAATAAGTGGGGCTACGGGATTAGGGGTTGGTTGGGGTTGTGGTTGGCGCAGTCTTGATGGGCAAAACAACCTCCTAGTGCACTATAGGGTTTCTTTGATTTCTATGACAATTCCATATCCATAATGCTTCATATTCAGTGGAACAAAATATGTGCTTGGATATGGAATTGTCATAGAAATCAAAGAAACCCTATAATGCACAAGGAGGTTGTTTTAACCAATAACTTATCCCCTTACAAATAGTTATGAAACTGTTTCAAAAAATATGTAGAAAAAAGTGTATGCAAAAATCTAATAGTGCAAACTCAGCTACTTAAGTAAATGTATTACCCTTCAAATATTGGCTCAGCACTCATTCAGAATGGCCCATTTCCTTTCCTTATATTATGACTAATGTTGAATCAGGGATAATATATAAGACAAGCCTGTGGAGCAGATAAATAATATCTTCCAAGATAATGACTTTCTGAAAGTCTGGATCTAATTACCATCAGGGAAAGGAGAAGTAATTGCAAGTTTTAGCCAATCTCTGATTAGGCAGTATTGGACTATTGCAGCTTAGCTGGTCTCATTGGGCTGACAATTATAATTAAATTGCATAATTGGCTGATTTTATCCAGTGGTAAAATAAATCCACACGGCTGGTTACCGTTTTGTTTCATGATTTTGTTTTGGCTTTATTTGGTATGTATCACTTGTAGTTGTGGGAAATAACCTATAGCTTGTTAAGCACAATGTCAGAGTGAGAAATATTGTTGGATATGAAAATTAGTGACATTTATGATAAAGTAGCCAGTTTACATCTATATTCAAATCTCATTAATGAAGGCAACATTATTGCACCACTGCTATTAATTACAAGTTCTAAAGTTAGAAATGGGAGGGAGGGAGGGAAGGGGGTGGCACAGCACTAGGGACCTGGCTTCAATTCCGGCGTCAGGTGATTATCGGTGTGGTGTTTGCACATTATCCTTGTGTCTGCATGGGTTTTCTCCAGGTGCTCCAGTTTTCTCCCACAGATGTGTGGGTTAGGTTGATTTGGACAATTTAACATGGCCATAGTGTCAGGGGAAAGAGAGTAAATACATGAAGTTAAGGTGATAGGGCTTAGGTGGGGTTGTGGTTGGCACAGACTTGATAGGCCAAATGGTCTCCTTCTGCATTGTAGGGATACTACGAAAAGGGCATCAAATCCAAACATCTTTGCAATTTTGACTAATTGGCAAAAGATAAGCAAATGACAAGCCTCAACTCACAGTAACTAAATGGTAGAAATGATTGTTGACAGATATTTGCCAGTTTCAGCCATGGAATCTGTATTGACTTCACAATCTAAGTCTTGAGAGACTAATTGGATTATGCTGAAGCAGATTTAATACTTTATCTTGACAGAATACCTTAAGGGGGGTGGGAGGAAAACAGGATAATTGTAAGGGAAGCAGTCACATTCTCAGCTGGAACAATGACCTGTGGATCAAACCAGTTGTCAGACTGATGAAAAATTAGATTACATAATAACAGGCAGAGTAAAGAAAATGCTAGATATTTCTGCAACTGTCTCATTAAATATTGGAATAAGCAATCCAAATTATTTACATAAAATCTCAGGAGCAGACTTTTTTTTTTATTACCAGTGAGGGTGATTTTTCTTTAACAAGCAGTAAGAATGAAAAAACACATACCAGTGTCAGCCAAAGCCAAGTCAAAGTCATAAAATCATGAGAGATGTTTGCCTTAAAATGGAATTTGAACTAATTTTATTATTTGCTTACTCCACCTCTATTTCAAATGCTGGGATTCAACTCCTAAAGAAAACATTTACCCCAACACTGTCACACAGGCAGAGCGCAGATTACTGTACATCACGCCAATGAAAAGACCACACTAAAGAGACAATTTTGCCCCAAAATACCTTCTTTTTTCCAATTTAACAAATAATACATATTCAATCATGCAACGCCATCTTACTTGGGGGGGGAGGGGGGGGGCGGTGGGAATGTCAATAAATTATTGCATTCTTTTAATTCTCCCTCTGAAAATGGGGGGGGGGGATTTGATTTTAAATAAACCTAACAAAATTAATTATTTTCAGGATTAACTTATTGTAAAGGAAAATAACTCTCTTTTAAAACCACATTGCACTGGGATTGACTTTGCTGGGACAGGCTGTTCACATTAAACAACATTCATTCTTGATAACTGCTTCAGTGAGGGCAATGCTTCATTTTAAATTAATACATTCTAACCTTTCTACATTATAATTTTGCACAGATTAAAAAAAACTATTGCTGCATGTAAAACTGTGGTGATTGACTATGTATATTGGGCTACAATGCACAGAAATTCAAACCAGAATAGTTGTCTTCCACAAATTGATCTGTTTCCTACTAAATTTAATGACGGTCAATTTATCATAAATTTGCATGTCTGCCTGCACCACATATCAGCAGGAGGACTACAGTGACATGGTGCTATTTTGCAGTCTCAGTAGAAGATCATGGTATTGATGTGTGGGCAGGTTGTGTTTTTTTCTCAGCGACTGAAATTAGCCAAAACACCACAAAATGATCAAGGAATCACAAATGCAAATTCTGTCTAGTACAAGTTGAGCTTTTCACATAACTGAATTTATGCTCCTTTCAGAGCAAAATTAACAATGCTGAATTTTATGCACTCCCTGTACCACATTCCCCAACGACTCCAAAAAGAGATGGAGTTGTCAGGTGATGCATCTATTGATGAAATGCTTGAGGGTTTTAAGTTTTTTTTATTCAATCGCGGAACATAGACAGCTGTCGCTGACTGGCCAGCATTTATTGTCCATCCTAGCTGCCCTTGTTCAGAGGCTAGTTGAGAGTCAACCATATACTATATGTGGCTCTGGAGTCACATATAGTAAGAGATCTAACAATACCAATTTTAAATCCAACCGATTTATTTGATAGTAAACCTGCTAGCTTTCAGCCTTTGTGCCTTTGTCAGGTGGATGAGGTGTTCATCCTCATCCTCCTGACGAACACTTCATCTGCCTGACGAAGGCACAAAGGCCGAAAGCTAGCAGGTTTACTATCAAATAAATTGGTTGGATTTAAAATTGGTGTTGTCAGATCTCTTACTGAGTTTACCCCAGTCCAACGCCAGCATCTCTACATCATGACTACTATCAACGTCACATATAGGCCAGTTCAAGTAAGGATGGAAGATTTCCTTCCCTTAAAAGATCATTAGTGAACGAAATATTTTTCCAACAATTGCGAATGCTTTCATGGTCATTAGTAGATTCTTGATTCCAGATTTTTTTTAATTATTGAATTCAAGTTCCATCATCTGCCATGACATTTGAACCTGGCTCCCCAGAACATTAACTGAGTTTGTGGATTAATAGTTCACAATTGATACTACTAGGCCATCACCTCCCCAAGGTGACCTTAAGTGGTCAGTTAATGGCCTCTTCTTGCTGTTGCTGGATTTAACATGATGGCTAGAGGTTGATGCCAAGTACGAAGCCAGTAACTTTCATTACTTGACCTGTAGGCAGAAAAGGGAAAGAGTACCTCCTTGGTGGTTTCCCTATGGCCATTGCAGGACATCTCCCCCAAGTTGTTCATCCCTCCATCCAGATGCTTCTCCAATCCAGTGGCCTGTTCACACCAATGTACTTCTTCATCGGGGGCCCATCATTCTAAATTTTGCAAAATGCCCTGTCACATCCCCATTGGATTTACTCTTTTGCGTCAAGCTCAACTGGCAATCATTCTAATGGTCACTGCTCCTTGGAATTAAAGTGCTACTGGCCATTTGATTGGCCAACAGCCCATGGAGAAAGGACTTTTTCCCCAGATGGAGACAGGTCTTGCTTCAAGCCAATTAGTGGCCCATTGGGAGGGTTTGCCTCTGACATTTACACCAGGGTGGCAAACACTGGCCTGACATAAAATACAGGCCAGTGGTTCAAACACAACAACAAATGGCACTTATATGGTGACCTCATCTTGAAAAATGTCAAATTGTGCTTTACAGAAGGGAATGAGAAAATAAATCCATACAGATGAAATAACACATTCAAGCATGGTGAGAGGATTAGGGCAGATAATTGAATGTTTGATTGAAAGGAATGTTTTCAAAAGTGGAGAGCAGCAGGAGTATTTATGGTGCGAATTTCGCAGAATAGGGTTGAGACAGCTGAAGGCTCTGCCAAGATTGATAGAGAATATGGACTGGGGGATAATAAAATTCCAGGCTTAAAGGATTGAGGTGTGTGGAAGGTAATACAAAGGGCTGGAGGAGGTTACAGAGATGCAAGGTGAGAGATAGTTCTGAAGACAAGATGAAGATTTTAAATTCAGTCTATTGGGAAATAGGGAATTAAATGTCAGTTTGCAATGACAAAGTTGAAAGGTGGGCAGCGTTTATTGTGGAACAGAATGGAGACAGTTGCAGTTTGCACAGGGTAGAATTCACGGTGAATGAAAAATAGAAGGCTTGCAGGAAAGACATTGGAAAATTTGACCTGGGTTTAGTGGAGGAGAAGGGGGTCTTGCCACACTGGCTGGAGAACTGGTGAGAACCCTGCATCAGCTCCTTTAGGAGCCAAACTATGTGCCACTCAGATATAGGCGGGGCAGGGGGAGAGGGGTGGTGGTGGTGGTGGTCAACAGCAAAACCACCCCCCCCACCGAGGAGGGCAGTAAATTCCATTCCCCGATTCCAGTCAGAAGAAAAACGTTACTGTGTATTTCAGCAACAGTTGCGAAAGTAAACAGTCCTGTTAAATGGATAGGTAAAATATTCTGTTCTGAATCAAAAAGGGCTAATTTCTCCAAATACTTCTCTCAGAAGGTGGTAAAATCTATGGAATTCTTTACCACAGGAACTGTAGAGGCTGAGCCATTAGGTATGCTAAGACAGGCAGATTTGTAATCAGAATGAAATCAAGGGTTAACGGGATAAGGCAGGATAACAGATTTGAGGATTATCATAACAGATTAGTCATGATCTCATTGAGCGGCATAACAGACTCGATGGGTCGAATGGCCTACTTCTGCTCTTATGCATTATGGTCTAACCAGATGTAAATAAAGAACTGTTATTTATTTTAACCAAGTTGAGGCAAAACTGAAGCTGGTTTCATTTTGCACTTTTCATCTATTCCCATGCTGAATTCTTTGAATATTTCTCAAAATACTTCAACTAAACATTTTATGTTGCATTGATAATGTATAAGCACCACAAATCAACTGCAAATTATTAAGCTGGCAAAACAATGTATGGGGACTGGTAGAAATGAACGTGAATTGAACCATCATAAGCCATTCCTGTTTGTCGTGGTGAGCGGGTCAATCTTTGCACCTGTTGACCAGGCAATGCGCATGGGCATTGGAGTTTTTGCTTGGAGCAATGTTATTGTTCACCAATGTAAATGAAACTTAAAGCAAAGAGGATTTAATGCCTCAGTTCCAAAGGTATCAGTGGAGGGATCTTTTTTCCCCAATTGGAGGTCAGTGACTAGTGGCGATAATGATGTTGTCAGACTTCTTACTAGGTGGTGTTCCGCAGGACTCTGTACTGGGATCCCTGCTGTTTGCGATTTATATAAGTGACTTGGAAGACAATGTAGTGGTTTGATTAGTAAGTTTGCAGACAACACAAAAGATTGCTGGAGTTGTGGATAGTGATGAACATCGTCAGAAAATACAGCAGGATATAGACAGGCTAGAAAACTAGATGGAGAAGTGGCATATGGAATTTAATCCAGATAAATGTGAAATGATGCATTTTGGTAGATTTAATGCAGAGGGGGGAGCTATACAATAAATGGCTGAACCATCAGGAGTATAGACACAGAGGGATCTAGGTATGCAAGTCCACAGATCCTTAAAGACAGCAGCAGCTTGGAAAAAGGTGATGAAGGAGACATATGGCATGCTTGCCATATTGGATGGGTCAGAGTATAAAAGTTGGCAATATGATGTTGCCGTTATATAAAATATTGGTTAGGCCAGATTTGGAATACTGCATACCAGTTCTGGTCGCCACACTACCAAAAGGATGTGGAGGCTTTGGAGAGAGGTTTATCAGGGTGTTGCCTGCTATGGAGGGTATTAGCTATGAGGTGAGATTGAGTAAACTAGTTTTGTTCTTCCTGGAACAATGGAGGTTAGGGGTCACCTAATAGAAGTTTATAAAATTATGAAGGGCGTAGATAGGGTGAATAGTTGGAAGATTTTTCCCAGGTCAGAAATGACAAACACAAGGAGTGACAAGTTCAAGGTAAGGGGGTAAGGTTCAATACAGATATTCAGGGGACATATTTTACATAGAGGTGGTGGGGCCAGGTATGCACTACCAAGATGGTTGAGGCAGACATGCTAGGATCATTTAAGGCTTTTCTAGATAACCACAAGAACAGGTTGGGAATAGAGGGATACAAACAGATGGTCTAGTTAGGAACACATGATTGGTGCAGGCTTAGAGGGCCAAAGGGCCTTCCCTGTACTGTATTGTTCTTTGTTCCTATAAAAGAAAGCAGTAGCATCTAAAATTATGACATTAAGAAAATTCATTCCATTAATGGTTATAGTTACATTGAATATAGGAGTTGGGTCATCTTGAAGTTGTACGAGACATTGGTAAAGCCACACTTTGTACAGTTCTGGTCATTCTATTAAAGAAAGGATATTATTAAACTAGTAAAAGTGCAAAAAAGATTTACAAGGATGCTATGAGAACTTGATGGTTTGAGTTATAAAACAGGAGGCTGGATAAACTGGGACTTTTTTTCCTCTGGAGCATAGAAGGCTGAGGGTGATCTTATAGAGGTCTATAAATTAATGATGGGCATGGACCAGCTAGATAGTCAATGTATTTCCCAAAGCTAGAGAAGTCTAGAACCAGAGGTTTAAGGTGAGAGGTACAAGAGTGTCCAGGGCGGCAATTTTTTCATAGAGGGTGATGACTGTCTGGAACAAATTGCCTTGGGTAACAGTAGAGGAGGATACATTTTTGTCTTTTAAAAAGTGTTTAGACAGTTGCATAGGTAAGATAGGTATAGAGGGATATGGGCTAAATGAGGCAATTGGGATTAGCTTAGGTTTTTTTTTAAGAAAAAGGCAAATGGACAAGTTGGGCTGAAGGGCCTGTTTTCATGCTGTAAAACTGACTCTATAGCGGGATTTCGTTTTTCTTGCAATTCTAAACTGGGACTTCTAAACTGGGATTTCTTTTCTCTCTTAATTCTGAGAATGTTTTACAGTAACCAATATTACTTAATCATAGGGCATTGGAACTTTTTCTTTAAAGAATAACCACCCTATAGCAATTTATTTTGTGATTGGGGCAGTCAAAAAACATTGCAAGATCTATTTGTGCAAGTTTGTCTTATAGACTCCTACCCACCCCTCCCAAACACTATCCATTCAACTGCTCGAACTACAATACATATCACAGCTATCATGTCATAAATTGCATGAATTGGCTCTTAAGTCAGCTCCAAACAGCTTCTTCAGCAAAAGATATGGGAGTCCTGGTATCTTATAGGTAGATACGTATTTAAACAATGCAGAGGCTGCACCAGCACAGGCACAAATGGACCTATGCAACTTCTGAGCAGTCATTTCTAAAATAATTCCCAAAGTGTTTGCGTGATCAATAAGTAATGCACTGAAGTGATGGATGCTATTTGTGTTCTTATTCTGAGGCATCAATCTCAGGTTGATGCGAAACACACAAAATATTAATGAAAAAATGTACCTCAGCACCAACTGGTCAGCTGAAAGGGATCTAATTGAACTGAATTTTCACAGTTGTCAGCCTATATCCTACTGGGAACAGGCTCAACAGCACAATATACAACTGAACTTGCAATTTCTCACAGAAAAAACTGCAGGGATAGAAAACAGAATTCATCACACTGGGCGACAGGGGTGAGACATTTGAAGCAGAGTATTATAAGTTTTACTCTGCACTTAGCCAGGCCATGTCTGACATACTCAACATTGGTTAATTGAAATGGATGTGCATTCTCCCAATATCCATATGGAAAGCAAAACGATCTGTCTTAAGTTGTAGCCTGGCAAAGTGAACAAAATTCTGGAGATTTCCAAAAAAATCCTCAAATGGGGAACTTTTTTTTTGAAAACACTAAAAACTCATCTTTCTGGATTTTAATATATGACACAAAAGTTGATGTCTCACCGACAACCTGTATTTTTATAGCACCAAATACCCCAAGACACTTCACAGGAGGATAATAAAACAAAAAACTAAATACATTCACAAAGAGAATTTGGCTGCAACTTTTTGGAGGTAACGGGAGTCTCAGCCGCCAGCTAGAAAGCCGATGAGACCCCCACCTTCACTCCTTTGAATGGAAGCCCGTCAACTCTAGTCTCACATTTGACAGGCCAATGGCAGGATTCCCCCAGGAATGAGCCTGGGAAGTGTAATTCCCACCTACCAAGGGATGCTGGCCAAAGTCTGCTTATTCTTCTGTACGTAGGGAGGTGTTGGCTGCTGCCGGGTCAGTGTGATGTTTATCCTGCAGTAAGAATCCTCCAGTAATGAGCAATAACAAACAAAAAAGCCAACTTTACAAAGTCAACCCAAAGTAAAAAGGTTTGATAAAAATCCCTTTGTTACACATCCATTTGGACCAGAAATATCTCTTCCAATCCCAATGTGTTTCCCATTTCTACCAGGTCAGCTGGCCACTACAGTATGTTGCCATTAGTTATATTGTAGCATATGACACCCACCTGAGGTCTTTGACTGAGGGCGGGGACTTGGGTACAAGCTTGGGGCTGAGGCAACTGAACACATTGCCACTAATAGCGGAGCTATTAATATAGGAGACACACAAGAGGCCAAAATTAGTGGAGCACTGATGTATTGGAAGGTTGAGAGGCTGGAGGAAAGGCAATGGTGGTGGGAGGGATTCAATAGCAATGGAGTTTTCAGCTCCCTCCACCCCCTTTCTCACCTGCTTCACTCCCACAATCGAAAATGACCATCTTTGAATGAGGGGGACAGCACTCCCATCAGAAATCTGCAAGAAATTCACCACATTAATTATTACTTTAAGGGTCTCAATTGGCAGTGGGGTGGGAAGGCTATCTGCAACTCATCCCACCCCTAATGCAATTGGGATGGAGGCAGGAAAATAGCAGGGTCAGCACCCCTCCAACCTGTTGCCCTATTAAATGCCCCACCTCTTCACCAAACCCATGAGGGAGAGAAAATGTGATTCCATCCATTTTGTCAGAATTCGCAGGAAGGTGAAGTGGAGTAGGAAGGGAAGAATCAGAGTTTGGGGCTGAGACAACTGATGGCACTGCCACCAATAGTGGAACTATTAAAACTGGGGACACACAAGAGAATGCATAGAGCACTGATGTGTCAGAAGGTTGTGGGGCTGGACGAGATCACAGAGATAGGAAGGAGCCAGGAAGCATTGGAGGGATTTGAAGACAAGGATGGGTATTTTCCGATCAGATCTTTACTTGACCAGGAACAATGTAGGTTTCATCTATCACTGTGTGCTGTAGCTGCAGCTATGTACTTTAGTGAGCCATGTATTATCTCAGCATTCTGTAAGAGGTCCGACAACACCAATTTTAAATCCAACCGATTTATTTCGTAGTAGACTTGCAAGCTTTCAGCCTTTGTAGCCTTCCTCAGGTGAAGGCATTATCAGCAGTAATTTCAACTTCAAATAGTTATTCTGTTTCACCTCAACATCTTGTTAATTTGTGTGGTGAAATTTAAATACATTTCACAAATTTGCTCAGACAGTTTAGAAAGGAATAGAGAAAACCATATGTTCCATAGAAATATATTGCAACAGATGATTCTAGACTAACAGTGTTTTACTGCTCTATGATGAGCACCAGGCACCAAGAGAAAGAGGCACTTCTGGAACAATACAGCTTCTTTACAACTTGAGCCATACTTACCCTGTCAGATTCAGATTCAATTAGTGGATTATACATTAAGATGCTTCTGCATGAACAGAGTTGCAGGTAATTGCAGTAACAGTGCTGCTTCCACCTCTGTTACTTGTAAATGCAGTAAGAAGTCTCACAACACCAGATTAAAAGTCCAACAGGTTTATTTGGTAGCTTTTGGGGCTTTGTCCCTTCATCAGGTGAGTGGGAAGTTTTGATCACAAACATGGCATACAAAAGGCACATAGTTTACAGAATGGAAGTGCACCAGGAGGAATAATTGACTCCTAGTCTCCTCCATTAACTCATGACTCTCACACTGCGGCTAAAGCCCTTGCAACAGCCAAAATGCTGTCTGTTTGGATCCAGCACTGAGTTAAAATGGTCCTGCTAAGTTCAGGTTCCCTCACATGTGAGTCACATCCCACCTCTTACCCCTATTGACAAAAGCCGGATCCATCAGAAATGGAATTGGGACTGCCACATCCAAGTCCCACTCAACATTTTTGAAGTTCTACAGAATCTTCCTGACTCCACTAAATTACAGCCCTAAAGATCTTTACAGGTAAGTCATGAGAATTCAAAGAATAACCACAAAATCTGAATGTATATGTTCTGGGAACATCCTTCTTTTCGGATGTGGACTGTACATGACTTCATAGTAATACCTTAGACAATGAAGCAGCTATCAGGAAGAGGAGGTTCTGTGAACATTCCTGTTTTATATTAAAGAAAGCAAGGACAACACAAGCTCAGTTGCTGAACAACCTCATTTATGCTTCCACAGCAGAAGACAATAAGAAAATTGCAATAGATTATACTCCCTCTTCACTTTAAAATGCAAATTGGGACATGCAAGGGATAAACAAATGTTAACAATACCTCAAATTTAACAAGTTGTGTTGCACAATTGTTTTCAGTGTAATCACAGCATAAGACTGATACTGCAAGAGTAATTTACATGTCAATAGCCTTTTCTTAACACCAGTATATGATTAACAAAAATATCATGACAAGAAATAAATGTAAGGACAACTGATGTATTATTGCTAGAAAAAGAGATATGAAATCTTTTCATCTTGCCCTAGTCAAGATATTTTGCAAGGATACCAAATACAAAAGGGAATAGCAATTTATACTTCATGAGGAGAGCAGTGATTGGCTGGTGTCTACTTTGCCATACATTCTCTGGTTCATTCCCCAAGGCAATGCCTTGACTACAGTCAATCTGAAACGTTTGCATTTAAACAAGCTCAGTAGTTAATTGTCATCCATTAACTGGTATTATCTCCACATTAACACCTGTACCGCAGTCCACTTGTCAACCAATCAGCATTCTTTTCTAGAAGTAAAAATTGTTCTTACATTGACATTTGGTATTCTTGCAAATTACTCTGAAGAGTGGAAGACAAAAGCTTCAATAGCATGTTTTTTTTTCAGCAATACCCAAGTTCTGCACAACCAAATGACAATTTATTTTCCCTTCCTGCATAGATCTTTATAGATAGAAAATGTCTCTTTCTATCTTGGCACTTTTTTTCGATTTCTACTACTGGATTCTGTTCTCTTAACATCCTGGTGTCAAACCAGAACTTAATGGATCGAAGTATAGCGTCAATTGATTTGTCTTCACCAACGACCTTGACTTACTTTGCTCTACCAGTGGATTCTATGATACTGGCAAAATTTCAGTTTTGTTTTGACTTCCGCTTTCTTCCTTACTTTTACTATGGGCCGTAGGAGGAACTTGGATGAAAGGTTTCTCACTCTCTTTGTTAGATTTCCTCTTTGAAACAAATGATTGACATGACACTGACAAAGTCTCTTTCCAGTTGGCATCAGATACGTGAATGTACCCAATCTCCTTACCAGAGCTCCAATCACATACTTCTCCTTATCATACCAGTGTTATTTCGCCGAAATCTTTTGGCCAACATGAATGCTCTAATTTCAAGTCTGATGTATCATGACTGATCTTCACTTTGTCTTCCTTCGCTATTGATGTTAAGCTTAAGCAAACTAAATCTTGCTGTTTCATCATTAACTCTAAGGCAAGCATTGTGTTATAACTGTTGAATTACTCTTTAAATGAACAGGAAATTGTTTAGCTTATGTGAAAAGAGAAGCATGGAAATTGCTATTGAATATGTTACCTAGAAAATATTTCTGCAAAGACCTCTTCACAATCAGCATGGGGATTGCAAGATCTAAGCATTTAATTATATTATCCTTGTACCAGATCAAGGTTGTAATAGATCTAAAGTGGTTCAGGAATCTGAAATTCGTCAAACACAGGATAGATGTTCAATGTTGCATGATATGGTGATATTAGAATACGTTTGATTTCATTATTACTCAACAACAGCTGATACCAGAATAATTTGAAATATTTAAGAGCCCATCTGATGTTAAACACTAGGGTATTCGCAATCCCAGAAGGGAAGCTAAGAATGTCTACTCTCAATTGAATTTTGAAATTTGGCATAATGGTGAAAAATGAAGTAAAGATCAGTGAAGGATGTCTCAGACATTTTTGTGGTGATTTTAAACAAAATAAATTGTGTATTTTATTGTTAATAAACATAAGGAAGCCAGCTAGAAATACACATATCTATTTCAGTGGCTATATAGCATGTTTAAAATTTACCCAGTTTCAAAGTCCTTAATTTCAGAGCTAAACCTCCGAAACAGTTCATGGGTTTTAAAACTGTAGGCAAAAGCCATCAATTGTTACCACACTAGGCCCTAATATCTTTCAGGGTTGACTTGACATAGAACATCTGATTTCTCAGGCAGGCTTTTTGCCAAGCATAACTTGAGTGTTGACATAGCTTTCTGTGATGGGCTGAATTCTCAAAAACAACTAGTTTGCATAGAATGAACTTGCCCCTGATAGACTGGTTTCCTTTCTGATCTTCCCTAACTTAAGAAGTCACTCTTAATTACCTTCATTTTCTGAGCTCACCTTTTAGGACGCAATTGTGAAATTCACACTTACCACATCCTTTGAACTTCTAGCACATTTACTTAAACCTTTGACATTTTATCCTCTTGCCTTGCCTCAGATAAAACATATTTTTACAATGTGGCTAGGCTTATCATTATGTCAAAACACCAGTTTCACCAATCCATTTTTACAGTTTCTATTTTTAAATAGTTTAAAAAACCAACCAGAATATATTCTCAATTACTGGATTTTATCATGATTTCCTAACATTGGGACCATTATTCCCAGCAACACTCTGGAAACCTACAATTTCCAAACCAACTTCTCAAAACTTCAGTAATTTTGGCACTTGTGGTTCTGTGCATGGCGTCAACATCTATTCATTTGCTTTAGTTATTAAGCTAAAGCAAGATATGCTTTCCCTTCCATTTCAAAAGAAATCAACATGTATTTGTTCCCATGATTGTGCATTTGACCATGGAATGAAAAAAATCTTGGTTGGATGATTTCTCACGAGGCACAATTTTTCACCAACTCTTCAATGCCTCACTATCTTCGGATGTCAAAAAAATAACTTCTTGCCGCTGCTTCTCTGGACAATTCCAGTGTGCCTTTGAAATTCCTCTAACAATTTCTCTAAACCTTGGCTGCATAATAATTCAAACCCAAAGGATTCAGTCAGATTAACACAGTTCATCTCCACGTATGTTGATCATCAGGGAATATCAACTTCCATTTCCACATCTATCCCGTGTTTGACGAATTTCAGATTCCTGAACCATTTTAGATCTATTACAACCTTGATCTGGTACAAGGATAATATAATTAAATGCTTAGATGTTGCAATCTCAATGCTAAAGTTGGCAGAGTCCAGCAAATGAGGGCAAAAGAAAGATAAAGTTAAACAGGTTGCAGTCATTTTTAACCAAATGAGTGGATGATCTTTCTTAGCCTTTTCCAGAGGTGCCCAGTATAAACAGTTTTCAGTTAATTCAATTGACTTTACAAGAAACAGTTAAGCGCACTGGTGCAGCAAAACACAATGAGCTTCGATGACATCCTGGATATTGCACCACTTAAGGCCTGTTTTCCAAAACTAGCCACTCCTCAAGCTATCGTAGTACAGCTGGAATAGGGGAATGTTGTAATGTAGCAGGAATTCATTGAACTAGTAGTAATCTCAAGACACTCAAGACTCAAGTCTCACTATGGCAGCTAATGGATTTAAAAACTTGATTAATAAATCTGAAATTAAAAGATTTACTGTTAATAGTGACCATGTTGATTGTCAGAAAACCCATCTGGTTCACTAATGTCCTTTAGGGAAGGAAATCTACTATCCTTACCTAGTCTGGCCTACATATGACCCCAGATCCAAACAAATGGGGGTGACTCCAAAATGGCATAGCAAACCATTCAACTGTATCAAAACTATTATAAAGTCTATGAGAATGAAACTAGGTAGATTGTGGGGAGGCTTTGGCTAAATGGTATTATCACTTGATTATTAGTCCAGAAACTCTATGTTCTGAGGATCTGGGTCCAAATCCTGCCACCTTAGATGGCAGAATTTGAATTCAATAAAAAAAAAATGGAATTAAGAATCTACTGATGACCATGAAACCATTGTCAATTGTCAAAAAAACCCCACCTAATTCACTGATGTCCTTTATGGAAAGAAATCAGCCATCCTTACCTGGTTTAGCCTACATGTGACTCCAGAGCCATAGCAATGTGGTTGATGCAGTAAATGCTGGCCAGCCAGCAAAGCTTATGTCCCTCAAGTCACTAAACTGAAAAAAATCCTTCCTAGCATTCTGGACTGCAGCAATTCAAAAATGCGACTCACCAGCTTCAAGAGCAAATAGGGATGCTGAACTATCCAGTGATGCCCAATTTCCATGAAAGAATTTAATAAAGACATTGGCATCTACTCAATGCTATCTATCCAGATATGTCCTGTCTACAAAAAACATATGCAGGGAATAACAGTGGCAGAATGATTTCATCCATCATTGATTGCAAAAGGATGGTCGATGACACTCAGTTACTATGGAATGCTTTGCAATAAAGGATAAAATATTGTAATATGAATCAGAATGAATAAAGAAATATGTTTAAAAGCTATGCTTTGGTGTCAAGTCAAAACTTCGCTTATTATTCATAAAAACTTGAAGACATACCTGAAAATACAAAGATAAGGGATTTGTATGTTTTTAAAATGTTAATTCAGTTGGATTTAAAGTGTTCTGAGGGCTGTGCGCATGAGTACAAACTGACATTGAATGACCACATCATCTTTTGAAGTGCAGAAAAGTGAGTAGGCACGTTTCTGTTGTCTGCTTTATCAGGTGGACTTTGTCGGAATTCTCGGAGCAACAGTTTGTAAGGAGTCAGATATTTAAGACACTCATTTTATTTTTACAGCTAGGCAAGAAATATTGATAAAGATCTTGAAACAACCATGAGAAATGGGAAATTACTGGAGAGGGTTTTCAACATATTCCAATTGTCAAAAAGTGTGTAATCAATACTGAGTCACAATCCCAGTTGATGTTTATACTGGACCCAAGTTAGAATCATAGAATTCACTCTGGGACCCAAATGTGATGATTTCAATCAGGCAATGAGATGAGATCGGCCTATTGAAATATGAATTCCCTGATTGGCCCATTAATTGGATCTTTAAACCAGGGAGTCTTTGCCATGTATTTATCCAGGAGTGTTAGTACTTCTGGCTTTCCAGGAGATAGACTGCTAACTGATAGCATTCCACGTCCTGCTTTTAGAGTTGTAAATAAAGGGATTCTGATGAAAGACTTATTACACTATGATTACTGGCTTGATAGACCCCAATTTATATTGTCTCTTTTAGAAACAGTGGAGCGAAGTTATTCAACAAATGTGTTCAGGAATTTACTGACGAACGTTTAACATAGAAAAGATTCATTAAAAGAAAAATTGACTGCATTACACCAGCCAAAAAGATTGGAATGGTCTCAATATAAGCACAAGAAAATGATTCAAGTATTCATTTTCCTTCATCCCAGCACATTCAAATTTGGCAAGATGAAACAATTTACCATTTCTATCTTATATTCCAATATTCAGGGGAAGTATGCTGCATACGTGAACCAACTGGTGAACTGTGACAGGCACACCACACTCCAAAGCAAATGACAATTGCGACTAAAGCAGATTCTATGGATTTTAACATCCCAAAACTTGTCACATTTGAACCAGTCTTACTCACAAAGGTTTCCAATTTCCATATTTGCAGTTACTCCCATTTGGGCAATTTCATCAAGAATCCACTTCCAGCTTTCAGTATCACCATTTGAAATTTCTTTTCTCCTTGATCTTAACCTTCCTAGTGCCATTTCTAATCTTGAACTAGGCCAAGTAGAACAACATTGTTCTGGTGCTGTAGGCCACAAGGGCAAGAGGTACCTTTGCCCTTATGGCCTACAGCACAGAGTCACCAACTTTTGGCTATCTCCTTGGATCTTCAGGATTTTTCCTCGTGTACACTTTGCTTTAAACCTTTTCCCTGCAGCCTACTGATGTGCTTTGTTCTCAGGCTCTTTTAAAGCCAGGATCCATTTCTGATCTCTATCCTTACCCCTTGCCTGGTGACCATCTTCTTGGTCTTGTATCTGCCCAACTTCCTGGTTTGGGAACTCTGTTCCCCCACTCATGTCCTGATCCCTGGGATACCTTCACTCAAATGGTCTGGAGTCACCTAACCTGGAGTTTTATGCCATTTCACTTTTGTTCTGTGCACCTGAGCACAGCCAGTGTCCAGCCTGAAGACAGTGAAGTCAACGCACTGTGTATGTGCACCAATCTCTGGCCAGCACATCCACAGAAAATATGAAAAGGGAAAAAGACTTGAGCTGGATATGTGGGGCCATTCCTTGTCTGGCATGTACACAGGATACCTGAGGCCTACTGGGAACTGTAGTCCCTGAATTATGCTAGTATTCCTGGGTTTCCTAACAGTGATTTGAACAAGGAATTGGGTAATTGTAGCTTGTGCCCCATTTGAGTAGGACAGTACCATTTTGTCAATGGAACATCCTGTCACCTTGGAAAAAAGGGCATAAAAATCATCGCAAAAAAAGGTGATTCGGTGCTTAGCCAAAACAGTTTGTTCAGCTGCCAGGAGGAACAATTGGCAGGAAATTGACCAGTTGCTGCTGACTGGATATCTAATTTCTTGCAACAAATTTGAGTGTAATGGGTATATTGCCAACAGGCTACATTGCGATGGATGAATAGAACTGCTAACGTGTATTCTTACTGAACCTAGTAAAGATGTTAATATTTAATTTCAGTTTTGAATGTTGCTTATTTCTTGTGATTCTTGTTGAGAATTATAGTTTGAACTGTAGAGTGACCTATAATGGGGAGGCAGTGGGGTAGCGGTATTGTTATTAGGCTAGTAATCCAGAGAGCCAGAGTAAAACTCTGGAGACCTGGGGTTTGAATTCCACAGGTGATAGTGAAATTTGAATTTAATAAAAATCTGATGACGAAGATGAAGCCATTGTCAATTACTGTAAAATTCCATTTGGTTCACTAATGTCTTTTAGGGAAGAAAATCTGTTGTCCTTACCTGATCTGGCCTACATGACCCCAGACACACAGCAATGTGGTTGACTCTTAAATGCTGTCAGGGATGACAATAAGCTGGCCCAGCCAACAATGCCCACAACCCATGAATGAATAATAAAAAGGATACATAAAAGTTTACTTCTTAGACAACTTAGTCCTTGATCTCATTATAGGTTTTGGCCCAAACTAGGACACAAGAACTGAATTCCAGAAATTAATGACACACTTGGTCGAACACTTTTGTTATCAAGGGCAATCACTCGAGTGCTGGTAAAATTAAAATTGATGGGGAAATCAGGCAAAAATATTTTCTACTGGGTATGACTCCAGCCAACAAGGAAGATGGTTGTGGCTGTCAGAGGCCAATCAACTCAATCCAGGACATTGCTGTAGGAGTTTCTCTAGATAGTTGAAGACAATTGGGGAAAACTGTTTCATGATCAACATTTATAAAAGGTCCTACATGTCGTGGCTGACTTTAGTGTCTTCATTGATTATGTGAGATCAAGTGTGAGAGAGAGTGCAAGATGCTGCGTGTGTTTATATAGATACATCCACACATACATTTATATGAAATAGGTTTACATCTTGCCCCAGTCAGAAGCCCCCAAGCTCGTTAGCTAATTTCTATTAAGTAACATGCAGCCAGCACAATAAACACTGGTTGCACAATTCTAAAGCTCTGCCACCTTTGAGAAAACAAACCTCTGGTTCCCAGGACACCCGTAGTCAGACAATTGCCAAAGGTTAACAAGGTCATAAACAGAATCTCAATAAAGGTCACTGCAGCTTTAACCCTACTCTTTCAAACACTGGATCAGATACACCCATCATCCCTCTCACTAGGGGTGACAAGGGATTTCAATGCCACAAGTGTGTCAGTTTATTATGCGCCTATTGCCAATATCAGCACACCCTGCTGGAATACTAACCGACGTGACTGGCTCAGGTTCAGAATCCTATTCCACAAAAGTAGCTTAGGGCGAAGTGCCAGTGAATGAACACAGGCTGGGGCAGCCAGAAGGAATTCCGAAAAAGGCTTCTTGTCTGTCTAGCTCCTTCTGTGTGTTTTTTTTTTGAAAACCAAGGAGACATTCATAGCACTGCTGAGGTTGTAGACAGCATTTAACACAATCCCTTACTTCATTTCGTCATGAATATTCATTCACGCGACGCATTTGCTGCTTACAGTAGAGGCTTGTTGAAAAGGGGCTGCCTTGCAGAAGTGAATGCTCATGGTTTATTTAGCCTGGTTAATAACTGGAATACTGATTGGCAGTGCTGGAAGTTTCAAATTGGACATTAATAATGCATCACACGTAGTGAAAAAGTGAATCATTAATGAAGGCGAGAAATGGACACAGTGGCTTTGTAGTCAATTTATAAATATCTCATGATTTAAAACCTAAAATTTCTGATGAGGGAATCGCAGTATCCATATTCAAAAATGATTGAAGGGTATTTTGTAACTTTTAAAGCATTCGGAAATAATCAAGGGGATTCAAGTCTTTATGACTTAATTCAGTTTCTATTTATTGCCAAGTTAAAGATGCATTTCTGCAGTTTCAGTCCCAGTTCTATTTCTTTGCATACTGGGGTTGCATTGAGTTTTCCAATCTTCGATGACAGAATCTAAAGGGATTACATTTACTTTGAACAGATGTGCTATAGAGAAAATAACCAGAGCAGAGGTTTCTTCATGTGATCATAAATCTTTAAGTGACACTGCCTGAAGCAAGCCTACTTACTGTAGGTCCTGTATGTACTAGGCCTGGTTATGTATCAATAAAGGGAAAAGCATTAGGAGACACACACACACACACTTCAAATTTCAAAAGGCCGTATTTTTAATCCAGGGTCAGGGATACAATGTCTGAAATCGCTTCCAGGTCCTGACCTCATGTCGCATCTGTGTCAGTGATGCATCATGATTTAAGACATTTAAAAAGGGTTCAACGGGCACAGGGATGGGTTCAGCGTCCAATCAATATCTTTGGAAGTAACCTTGGAGGTGGGACCCAATAAACAAAGGGCAAAAACCAAAAAAAAGTGATTGGCAGCCATGACTGAGGTTGTCATTTGCAGAGAAAGTGACACAGGAGAGTACTCAGAGCTGGCATTGGCAGGCACCCACAGGCAGCACCAAACGTTCTCAAACCTCTCGAGGTGTGTTATCCAAGGCAGTTACTGGGAGGGGAGATAGTGTGGCAGAAGAAATTTGCCCAGAGGCAACAAGTGGGCAGTAATAGAAATCAGCAGCTGGGGACAGATCTTGAGAATGTGGGTCCAGTGTGGAAAAAGATTCAATGGTCTGATGAGGTCTACGAAGGCAAGTTATACCAGGCCTCTAATGCTATGCAGTAGTGTGCATTTGAGCTGAGCAAACTGACATTGCCCAAACTGAAATCACATATCAGTGAGGCACAATTGAGAAGGTGGTGTTATGTGTCACACAGATCATGTCAATGTCATGCTAACCTCAGCTAGGGACTGTGATCTACTCATACATCTTTGCCCCTTCATCCTGCAGGAAAAGAATCCACACAACCTCCACAAAATGTCTCAAATGGAGAGGTGGTATGGCACACTGACACAATTTGACACCCAGCAGCAGCACTGGACAATGCTGGGGTGCTGGCGTGTCAGGTCACAGGCTATAGTGGAATGGGAGGCCATGAGGGGCAGGATCATTTGATAATTCTATCTTCAGATGAAGAACATGGAGTAAATTCCTGCCTAATACATGTGGCTCTTTGATTGCTGATATCAAAGGCACTGATAGTGTTGATGCATCTGCAAAGTTGCCTGGTTCTTATCACCACCATCTTGTGCGTTTTCTATAGGGTCTGTGGGGGAGGGGTGAGGAGAGTTTTCCTTAACAGTTAATGCAGCTTCCTTACTGAGGGGAGACTGCAGAGTCTGCGCCTTTGCATTGCAGCACTGCACTATCCAACAGCAGAGAAACACCTCATTAGGCCTAAATCAAGATTAGAACTGGGGACAAAGGGTAAGCAGGCTGGAGCTGAGATCCTCCTCACTTTCTCCATAAAAATTCTGGAGATGGTAAACACCATAAGATACATTGGAATAAGCCAAATACCCAAGCAAAAAAGTTGCAAACCAAAAGAGGAGACAAAATGGCTGCTATTAAGATGGAAGAAGCAACTGTTATAAAACACCACAGGGTCAACAGGGGGCATGACAAGGAAAGGTGAGGTAGAGTTAGCCTGGACAGACACAGCCATACTCTGCTGGGTGAAGTGGCTGGGCCTCAGAGCGTTAGAGGGTTTTCTTGGAATATCCATCAGAGGCAGCTGAGCTCCTGAATGTCGAGATCCTGAGGCATTGCAAACACAGAGGCAGTGCTGTGACTCGGCTTAGGGAATTATGTAAGATCCTCCATCAAGAGGAGAGAGTCACATGCAGCAGCACTTCAAGTGGATGCAGAGGTAGTGCACTGACAGCTACAGGAAGCAAGTGAAACTCTAACAGTGATTGTTGCTCCATCAGCGACACTGAACAATCTGTTTGGAGTGGAGTGGATGCCAGCTGCACCCAACCAATGGCCTCATCCAGAGGCGAGGAAGTCAAAGCGATTGATGATAGGGCTATTCTGAGGAGACATCAACATCATCCTTCATCTCCCCAGCCCCTCACTCATTACCTATTAATGCCACAAGGCCCTGTGACAGAGGCTGTCCCTGAAATGAGACTGCCCACTGAAGAACTCCCTCTGCTGTTTTTCTCCAATCCCCTCTGGGACAGGGGGGATGGGGTCACAGAAGCTTGTGCTTACTAGTCTGCCCAATGTCAGAGCAAATGCTCCCATTCTCAACTCCCTCAACTGGCACTGGTCTGATCACCAGGACTTCCATCACTGACCTCCTCTGTAACAGCAGTGAGCTCACACCCCTCTCAGTATTTGCTATTCACAAATACTAATCTCAGCTGCAGCAGTGGCTGTGCCACTGGTTGAGCAGCTGAGCATTATTCATTGCTTCTTAATGATGTTGAAAAGTCCAGAAGGCTCACTGTGCCCATGACCCAGATGTGACCCCAGACACAGCGTGTTCCCTGTCCTCCCAGCTGAAAATTTAAAACTGATTCTCCAAAGCTGTTGAATGACCTCGAAGAGTTCAACAATCAATTAATCAATCAATCATGAGGGTTCTAGGGTCTTCTCCTGCCTCCAAACTCAAAATAATGTATTTTGAAAGCAACGAGATCTAGTAACCCCTTCTGAGACCTGCTGTGAGGGATGGGGTTGTGGGCATTGTGGGGCTGAAAATTCCCAGCTTCAATGTGGGCCAGACCAGTGTTTGCCTCCACAAGTCATTGGAAAATTGAATCTAGGATTGGGTGCGAGCAGGAAGAGGAATCACTGGAAGAACATTTCAACCATCAAGAAAATAACCTCTCACCAATAGTTACTTTGATGCAAAAGATATGAAAACAGCAGGATTTCCACTTTCCCTCAATGAGAGATGGACACTCGTGTTGAAGACAGCTGGGATGATTCACCCAACAAAATTCTAACTGTCAAATTTGTGTAAAAATCAGAATAAACACTTTTTTTCCCCAAGCAGGAGCTAAGAAAAGAATCTCCCTATACTCTCTGCAGTGCCTGTTCTGATCACCAGGACTTGTTGATTTGTGTTAAAGATCATGATAAACGTGATCTTTAGATGTGAATCATGTTAAAGATCAATGGGCGTGGCCTGTCATCGTTGGAGAGGTAGGCAGCATAGCACTGAACAGGCCACTGGACATGCATTGATCTGTCAGCACCTAAATTGGCCCATGCAGTGACCCATCATGATGGGTCACTCAATCATAATGGAGATGCTGGCATTGGACTGGGGTAAGCACAATAAGAATCCTGACATCAGGTTAAAATCCAGTAGGTTTGCTTGGCAGCACTAGCTTTCGGAGCCTCAAGCTCCTTCCTCAGGTGATTTCCCCCCCGATGCTGGTTGTGCGACCCACCCCACAGCCCGATCTCTGGCCTCCTAGGTCAGCAATGCCCCCCCCCCCCCTTCCCTCACAGCCCGATCTCTGGCCTCCTGGGTCAGCAGCAGCAGCCTCCCCCCCAACTAGACATGAATTTTGATGATCACTTTACTGATAATAGGGTGTAGACTGATGGCCTGTTAATTGGTTGGTTGGATTTGTCCTGCTGTTTGTGATCAGTACATACTTCTTGTTAGCTTCCATATTGCCAGATAGATGCCAATGTTCCAGATGCACTGGAATAGCCTGGTTAAGGGTTCAGTTAATTCTGAAGCACAAATCATCAGTATTATCATGAGAATATTGTCAGCGCCTTAGTCTGTCGAATATCCAGTGAATTCAGCCATTTCTTGATATCACGTGGAAGGAATTAAAATTGGTTGAAAACAGGTATTTATAATGGCAGGGACCTCACGAGGGGGCCACGATGGATCATCCAACCACTAAAAGCACACTAGGTTTGAGTTTGCAGAGAAAATAGAAAACCTGCCAAGGAGTCTGAAACATTCTGAAAGGCAAGTGTAAATTATCTTCAGGTCATTAAATGTCACCATTAGATGCTGTGTAATGGACGGCAGCAGTTCAAAAAGACAGCTCACCACCACCACCTTCTCAAGGGCAATAAATGATGGTTATGCCAGCATCCCACATCCCAGGAATAAATAAGAAAAATAAAGTTGATGTATTCTTAATGCAGTGATCCATAGGGATTGGTCTTTGAAAGATATCTCGATAACTTTACATATTTGTTCACATGGACTATAGTACTTTTCCAATGGAGAAAGCAGCATAATGCTGTGAAAAATGTTACAAAATGTGCTGTCATCTTTTCTATTGTACTTTAAGTAGCTCTGGCTGATTAAAAAATAACTGGTATTGATAATTGAGAAAATCTAACAATCTGCTTTGTTGCATTGATTGACAAGCACTCTACTTTGAAATGGAAATGAATGCATTCTGTTCTTTCCTTCCTAGAGGACAGGCTATTGTTAAAACAGCTGTGGCCATTATCAGTGCTTGGCTGAGTTTAAAGCATTAGTGTGTTTTAGCACAGTAGGTATTCCATTCACCTGAGAATTAATGACAGTTTCAAGAAGACACTTGATGGGGTTTCTGATTTGTTGACAGATTAGTGGGATTACAAGTATTACAATATAAATAAAAGCAAATTATTGCAGGATGCTGGAATTTGAAGCCAAAAGGGAAAACACTAAAATCTCTCTGGTTCTGGCAACACCTGTAAGAAAAGATCTGACATTGTCAAAGCATTACAAGGTTTCTAGACAAGGCAAAAGCATTTATTCTTCATATAATTATATTTATAGAGGCTTCCATTAACATTGCATGGAATCTGACTATACATAACATTTGGTTAAGTAGTTATGGAAGATACATGTGGGTGGATGAGGGGCACAGTACAGAAACAATGTCATAGCTAAATCAATGCTGAGGGACTCAAATGGAGTGTCTTATTCAGCCAGTGTCTCACGGCCAACCTAATGACTCTGGGTGACCCAGCGATGCAGAGAGAGAATGTTCAGATAACCTGGTCTGAATGAGCAGCATCTGCAAGCAGATGCTTAATCACCAGGAAACACTAAGACTAGTTTGATGAGAATGACCAGGAGCTGATAAACTAGAAGCTCAAGGCCCTTCTGAACAAGAAACAGCAACCCAATTCGAAAGCAAGACAGCTGGAGGTCTGCCAACAAGCCCACGAGCTAAGAAACAGATGCTGGCTATAGAAAAGTGCAGCTGATCCAGCACTCCTGATATAAGGTTTCTTTCGCGCAGTGAAAACCACCTGTAACCCAAGCAACCAAGGCCAAACCCCACTGCTAGCCAAGAACGGAGAGGTGCTCAAGAACAGAGGCAGACAATGCCTGCTGGGAGGAACAATTTGAAGACCTCACAGAGACGCTGCCTTCTATGTGCGTGTCCTTGACTCCATCCTGTTTCTTGCCACCAACCCAGCACAACCGATGCGAGGAAGACAAAAAAAAAAATTTGACAGTGAAAGAGCAACAGGACATCAGGAATAGATGGATTCCCTGATGAAATTCTAATACATGAAGGAGAAGCACTATTGGTGCAAATATATGACCTAACTTCCTTCATCAGGAGAGAAGATACCATAATCATGACCACCATCAAAAACAAAGCTTAAAGTTTGACTGTAGTAACTACAGAGGAATTACCCTGCTGTCGGCCACAGGAAGGTCTTCGCAAGAGCCCTCCTTAAGCGTCTTCTCCCTGTGGCTGAAGAGCTCCTCCCAGAAATCAATGTGGACTTTGCTCACGAAGGGGAAACAATAGACATTACATTCACCATGTGGCAACTACAAGAGAAATGCAGGGAACAGCATGACTGCCTTTGACACGGTCAACCATGAGATCACCTGCCATCTGCTCCATGATGACATGTAAGCTGTGATCCTAACTAATGGATCCACCACAGACCAAATTCATATTCAGACTTGGGCCAAGAAAGGTTGTGTCATCACACCTGCATTCTTCTCAATCTTCCTTCTGCAATGCTCCATCTCATCTTCAGCAAGCTCGCTGTCGGAGTGGCATTAAACAACAGAATAGGAATCTCCAGTGCCTGCAGACCCAATTCCAGGTTTGCCCATTGTCTGTCAGTGAACTACAGTATGCTTGCATCTGTCCAAACTCGGAGGCCATGATCCAAGCCATCAACACATTCACCGAGGTGTACAAGAGCATGGGTCTTACACTAAGTGTCTGTAAAACAAGCGACCTCCACCAACATGCCCTCACCACATGTCACTACAACTTTACCACTTATCAAAATCCATGACAACGTCTTGAGCAATCTGCACTATTTTCCATACTGTCCATTCTGTCAGTCAACGAGGATAGATATTCATGACAAAGTTCAACACTGCCTTCAGTGTTCCAGCGCAACTTTTGATCTCCTGAGGGAGGGAGGGAGTGTTTGAAGACCAGGTTCTAGGACCTGGCTCTGAGCTCATGGTCTAAGAGCAGTAGTGAATACCCACCCTCCTTTATGGCTCAAAGACATGGATTAATGACAACAGGGACCTCAAACCCTGTAGAAGTACTACCTGTGCTGCCTCAGCAAGATTCTGCAAATCTATTGGCAGGATAAGCACAGCAATATTCATGTTCTCACTCAGGCCAACATTGAAGCACTGATCAAGTTAGGGTGGCACAGTGGTTAGCACTGCTGCAGCAGTGCCAGGAACCTAGGTTTGATTCCTGGTTTGGGTCATTGTCTGAACAGAGTCTGCATGTTCTCCCTATGTCTTAGTGGGCTTTCTTTGGGTAATTCAGTTTCCTCCCACAGTCCAAAAGATGTGTTGGTAAGATACATTGGCCATGCTAAATTCTCCTTCAGTATTCTTGAGCAGGTACTGGAGTCTGGCAACAAGGGGATTTTCATAGTAAAATTCCACCAATAATCTTGTATGTCAATTTCATGCATTACATTCATCTATAATCAATACCCTTAACTGGGAGCAAATAGTCACAAAAAGTATCCATGATGTAAAGTTACTAGACTATTTAATAAGAAACTCCTATCTGAAGACTGGGGCAAGAGAACGAAGGAATGCATTATACAAAAAACGATTTGCATCTATGTAGCACTATGACTCCAAGATGTCTCAAAGTACTGTAAACCTAATGAGATAACTCTTCAAAACTGCTGTAAAGGAAATCCAATTTGTGCACAGCAAGGTCCCATAAGCAGCAATGTGATAATATCTAGATAATCTGTTCTTCGTAATGTTGATCAAGGAATTCGTCTGGCCTTATGTGAAAGAACACCATGGGAGTTAATAATGTCAACTCGAGACAATGATTAACATCACTTCAAATCTTCACACACAAAAAAAAACCAAAGCAGCAATGTGCCACGTAAACAGGAGAATATCAGTCAGTGATTGGTTGAGCCGAAGTTATTTAAGATTAGCATCATGAAGTGGAGTAAAGAGGAAACCCATGTTTGTGAAAGCTTACATGACAATCATGCTGATAGCAAGACTTCCTGTTTTCAGTGACATTCACTACTCATATTAGACCTGATCTTATCATCAGGTTTTGACTATACAAACACTCAGTTTATTTCTTTTGAAATCTTCACAAGGTTCATGTGCAGTAAGTAAACTTGAAGAAAAATATCTGATTTCACACTTATATACAATAAAGCATTGTCTGCATTGCTGGGTCACATTTGACAAATATTAAAACCATGGAAAGACACAGTCACAGGCATGATATTCAGACTGGACACATGAAAAATTCAATTGCATTTTTTTCTTAAAAACCATATTTGCCTGTAACTGCCGCAGGGATTTTCCACATATCCTTTTGTAACTTTGGCAGAAGATCTGTAGGATCCCTCGAGAAAATCCAAAACGTTTGTTTAAATTGAGAGCTGTTGATCTTCCACTGAAGTCATGCTGGAAATTTTAGGGAACTTGTTTATTTTTGGGATCATACTTAAGGTAAAAGGGTGGCATGTGACCTGCTGTTAAGTCTGTCAGACAGCAACCCCAGATGGTTTGATTATTAGTGATTAAAAAGAGGACCCAAGATTGTTTCCAATCATAACACTTCAAAACTTCTTGCCAGTAAAACAATGGCAGCAGCCCATGTGTTAATAGCAGATAGGCTGTGGGCACAATCTTAGTTGCCATTCACACCATGCTTCCACTGCAGCATGAATAGAATATTTGATAGCCAGCCAAATCTTTGTACATTACAGCAGAAAAATCCCCTCAGCATGAATATTGGTAAGGTTGCAAAGTAAGGCCTGGGAATCCCCAGAGTCCCAGAAAGATGTTGAGAGTGTTGGCTTGTAAGCAGTTGTGTTTTAAACTGTCTATTTACTACCAAAAATAGTAGAAAGTTGGGGTCTCAAGGATAGCTAATCAGAATTTCTAATTGGATACAAGGCCCACACGATTCATGTTGCCATAGGAATGGGCTTTGAGAAGAGAAATGTTTAAAATATCTCTTAAAATTCACAGATTCACAGGGAGATTAGCCTGTCAGAAGCTAGGAGAGAGAGCAGCTAGAAGTCAAAAATCTCTATGGTTTACTGCACAATAAAGCAAGTCTGAGCTCATCCATGGATTGAAAAGACTAAATTCATGAGGATTTAAAACAAAGCTAGACAACTGACCAAGCTTGTGCAAAAGGGAAAATTGCCAAGAAAAACCCTCATCGTGAAAAACAGTTCTGGGTTAGAAGTTACCAGGTTAAACAAGGAAAGTAATGGAAGTGAGCCCTTGGAAACCAAGAATCACTTTAGGTCCTGAAAAATTGAGTGACTACCTAAGGGACAGCCCTTGCAAAGTTAGCTTTTAATTATGTTAAAAATAAAAAGGGAAACTTTTGTTCTGTAGTTTAAAGTATAAATTACCTCCAAAAAATAAAATTTGGCTGAAAATGTTTTACTCACTTTGTTACAGTAAGAAGTCTTGTCATCTTTCCAGTTATTAACTGGAAGTTTGAATACCATTTTCAAAGTTATCAGCCTGTACTGTTATCATAAACAGAAAAAGGAAGTCTCATTTTGTGTGAAGAATAAAAGCCACACACAGGAATTAACTCTAAATTCTGCATACAGTTTTCCTCTTCAAGCTGAACACTTCTGGAATTTGTAGTAATCTTAACCAAATTATTGGTGTTCCGTTTACATACACCTGTATCAATCTTAAATAGTGGCTCTCCACTATAGTGGTTTCCCAGCCTATCCTAAGCTTCTTTTCTCCAAGGTAAAGATTAACAAGTTCATAGTTCAGGGCTGGAATTCTCCGATACAGTTCACCCCGCTGCCACTGAGGACTCAGCCAAAACTCCATTCAGTACGAAAGACCAGAGAATCCCAGCCACAGGTGGAGTCAAAGAATTCCAGTCCCAGTGTCTTAAACCAGCTTGATTATATTTTTGAACAGCTTCAGTTGATTGGATATCTTTACTTTATGCTTCAGGGACTAAAATTATATGCATCACCTCAGGTCTGACCACATTCAAACATTAATCGCCTCCTGGAACTTGTGCTTTATATTTTGGTTACAGACCTTGAGATCAAGTCAGCCAACCTTGTTGCTGTTACATAATAGACTTTTAATTTCAATGTTTCTATCCATTATGCTCCAAATATCTGTTTGGTGTTTCCTAAATGCATTACTCTGTACATGTCAATATTAAATATGAAGTTCACCTTTCCAATCTATTCAGATATTCTTCTTACCTTCTCATTATTTCTCCAACCCAACACAAATCTAATACCATCTATGAACCAGAGACAAGTTTCTGTCCCAAGTTTCAAATCACTTATTTACACTGTAAACCGTTATGGCCCCAATACAGATCCCTTGTGGCACTCTGCCAGTGACCCCCACTTACCATTCAACTCAGTTCCATTCATAACCACCTTTTACTTGCGCTAGCTTGGCCAATTTTCAATTCGGCTCAGAAACCTGGCTCCTATTTCTTGTGGACTGAATGTTTCTGTGACAGAGTGTCAAAAGCCTCACTAAAATCTAATTATATCACACCACTGAATTCTTGTTGTTGACAAGACCCTTTTCTTCCTCGAAGAACTGCAGTAATTTGCTAAGCAGAAACTATTGCCAATACATTCATTCACACTTTCCCTTAGCATATTACATCTATTCAGGTGTTTCAATATCCCATCTCTCAGAATACCCTATAATATTTCAGTCCTAGGATATGTAATGCTCAGTGGTTTCCCAGCCTATCCTAATGCCAGTTGGAGCAGAAATTCATTGCTTACCATTGCCAAGGTACATTTTGTAATCTTTTCCTAGAGATGAGAATCATAGAATTCCTACAGCACAGAAGGAGGCCATTCAGCCATTAGATTTGTTTCTATTTGGAGAAGTAATCATGCCTGCACCAGGCCCTTTCTCTGTAACCTCACATTTCCCCGGCTAGTCTCACTGACACTAAGGCCAATTAATCTAACCCTTCGGACTGAGACAGAACCTCGCATGGCCAATGCACCTAACCAGCACATCTTTCAGACTGTGAGAGGAAACCTGAGCACCTGGAGTAAACCCACACAGATATGGGGGCGATCATGCAGATTCCACACATAGTGATCCAAGCCAGGAATCAAATCTGGATTGCAGCGCAGTGAGGTAGCAGTGCTAACTACTGTGCCACCATGCCACTATGACTGCTACAACAAAGAGAGAATCATACTGCCACGTGAAGGCAGCACAAAAGTACAGCTGAAGAGACCCCAAACAGATCAGTTTGAATTTATATTTGTTGGGGTCATGTGAAGCAGGTATTGAGTATTTATGGTATAGTTTGAAAAAAAAGGAACATATTCATATTTGGTTTGGTGTCTCATTTTAGCAGAGTTTTGAGGGTTAAAATCCAGATGGCTGCAAAGTCAACTGCATCCACAGCACGAAATTTACTCTAAAGTCTTAACCATGGATGTGGCCAATGGCCATTATGATAGATCACTTCCTGTTGACCATCGAAGATAATTGTACTGTTAGGACAACAGGGTAATATAACAAATGGCTCCCTCTAGTGGTCAAGTTCCAGAAAATTCACACCAGAGATTTTTTTGCCTGCCTATACAAGTAATGAAATAGAAAAAAAATCAAAATGCAGAATCAGCATCACGCTGTACTTTCCCTTCTTTTACCACAACAATCAAATTCCATTTTATTCAGGAATACGCATTTGGGGATATAGTGGTCAATCCCCAATGTGTGCAGAATTCTAATTTTGGCTTTGTGCAAATCATGCACTATTCAAATTGCCTCATTAATATTTAAATCAATTCTGTGTGCAACCTGACTACTGCTGGAGCCATTGATGTAACATGCACAGAGGATTGAAGGGCTCCCCCAGCAGGTAAAGGTCCATCTTCCAACAGAAGACATGGATTAAATGTTTTGAATGATCCAATCTAGAGGAGGATCAGACCCCATCCATCTCAATTTGCCTCAAAATTGTGTTGTATTTTCAAACAAGTCACAATTCTTTATATCCACAACAACTTCACATTACATTGGAAGTTCATCTGGATTTAATCTGCAAATACAATAAGTCTTTGTATATATGCTGGAGAAAACCAGTCTCATTTCATCTTTTGAGAAAGTCCCGCATGCATCCCAATTGATGCAGGCACTATGTGGGCGCAAATGGTGTCTATGTCCATGGGTAGATATATCAGCAATAATAAAACGCATTTCTCAAATATAGTTAAGTTGTATGTGGAAGCCTTGGTGCATTAATGAAAAAAAAGACTGCCCAATGTTTCTGGCACTGTATTCAGATTGGATTCAGTCCATAGATCAATGGCAGCTTAGTTATTAAACAAAACCAGACCAAATCCCTGCACAATCACAGGCATTCTGTGAGATGTGATCAGTACCTTGGGACACAGGCATTCAAGGCAGAAGTCAGACCTTGTACTTCAGAGTGTGAAAAAAAACAGGAATGCAAGATTTCAAGAGTTTTTGTTTGCTTTGCAACCAACTTCAAATCAATGATGCTTACAATTTCTTTCAAAATGCTGAAGTATATGTTGCTCAAAACTGTTAAAAGGAAGCTTTAAACCAATCACAAGTTTTTCCCTTTGCATCTTTTTTCGTAAAATGCTATAAATACCCCCAATGCATTACTTTATGTTTCTTCATACATTCAATTGTTTGATTTGTCTAGTATACCTCATAAGATCTGCTGATAGCATGACAGGCAATTATAAGATAAAGTAATTGTTGTCCCTTACTATACAAAGGTATTTTGGTCATGCCAAGTCCTCACTGAACCCTCCTTCCTCTTTCACAAATAAAGACAGATTTTATATTACTAGCCTGAGATGAATTGCATAGTCTAAAAGAAAACAAAAGAAGATTTGTGCTGAGAAGCAGAAATAGGTTTGCATGATCAGCAAATGTTAGAAGTTCCTTCAAAAATACAAACATTTCACCTTTGGTAAAGGACTCCCATTTGGAAAGCTTGCTTAAAAATTGAATTTCAAGATTAAGAAACACACAATTACTACTGACAAATATCTGCCTTTAAACAAGTTTTTGAGCCATAAATTAAAGGAAACAATACTTTTTAGGTTCACACACGCTGAAGCAAATTAACTGAATACAGCAGCAGAATAGATGGTGTAAATTGGGCTTATATAGATTTATGCAGTCTGAATACATATTTGCATACAACAGGCTGAAAGAAAGAATGACAGGTTGAGAGAGATTTGGAAAGGTTAACATTGTTCCTCAATGTCACAGAGCTGATCGATTGCACATCTCGTTAGTTTGACTTTTATAAGAAATTAAAATTTAAGCTCACAAAATGAATTTATTAAAAAAAAGCAAATTCTCTCACTATCCAGAACTATATCTTGAACTATACTGTCATCACCACAACCAAATAACTACCCAGAATTTCAGTCCATAATTAACAATTCACTGTCAAGGGAGCTACGTATACCATTTATGTAGAATCACAATATACAGGAACAGTAAATTATAAGCTTTACCAATTCAATTCATTCATTTGGTTACTGTTATATCAGTCTGGGGTTCCATACGTCATGAGGTAAAGTAATAGCAGTGAAAACACTAAAGAAAGAGAAAAAGAACCACTGAGCATTGTTTCTGTATAGGGTTGACTTAAAACTTTCATTACACAGCGATTATTTTCATAAATTGACACTACCTTACTTTCAGCATGGTATAAGCTTACTGTAAGTGCAACCAGCCTGGTATACAGCACTGATACAGAGCACAGGCTCACAAAGTAAAGCATGAAACTGCAGCAGTTCACACTACCTTTATCAGTCAGTCTTCTCTCATTTCTGGGACACGGGGTTTCTCAGACAGGACCTTCTTAACAATGCCAGCAAGCTCTGAGACCACACAGCTCCGAAAAGGGGCTCTCAATGGCTTCGCCTCTCAACCTCATTCAACTGCAATGACTGAATTAGGCCAGCTCTAACCATCTGTTGAAACACGCCAGGATTAGTCACTGTACTCTGTTTGCACCCAGTTGTAAGCTGCAGGCTGGGTGTTTCCTTGAAGCAGAGGCGGGGCATAGATTGCCATCTAAAACACTCCAGAATTCTATGATTGGTACCTTGCACAGCTAATCGGTGCATGAGCTGTGTAAGGTGGGGAAAGTTATTCGGTGGATCGGCTGTGTTTAAGCAGCACCCAAGCTGCCGGTGTTTTAAGGGGCTTGCTGATTCTTGGCTGAATACATTTCTGCATTCACAATACATCTGTAGCAGACATTTCCGTCGGATCAGCTGCTTTTTATGGACGCAGAGGGGGGAAAAAAGGTTTACTTTATGCACCAGGAAACAGCTGGCTTAATTGGTTCCAGCAGCAATCTATTGAATTCGCCTCTAATTTAGGAAATAAGGCATTTATTTCTGAAAATCATATTCATGAAAGGGGAAAAAATGAGTCGTTAAACGTACAGGTGAATTAATATGCTTCGCCTCTTGCTTTATAAATCCCGAGCAGCAAAGTAGAGCATTAATTTGTTAATGAATCATGCATCAATTATATTGCTTTTTAAATGACTGTTCAGGAAGAATGTGGTTCACACAAATAAACTTTCAGTTAGGACACACGGCATGTAGTTTGTTTGAATACAGATGATTAGATTTTTGCTGCACAAAGGATCTTTTCAATCACTTTCACAGGGACTTTAAGACAGGTGTGTTTCCTTTATAAAAAACAAAAGACGAAAACATTGGGGTGAACTTGATCCTCAGTTTTAATACAAAGTTAGCTACTGAATATTGACTGCCTGCTTTGGAACAGAACACTTAAAACGGACAGTGAAATCACTGTTGCCAGTTTGTCATAATTGATGAAGAGCACTTGTGCCCACAATAATTCCTGCAGGACTGCAACAGCTTTTATGGGTGGCACAATGGTTAGCACTGCTGCTTTACACCACCAGGATCCAGGTTCAATTCCGGCTTTGGTCACTGTGCAGAGTCTGCATGTTCTCCTCATGGCTGCATGGGTTTCCTCCAGGTTCTCCAGTTTCCTCCCATGGTGATTAGATGCATTTCCATGCTAAATCCTCCCTCGGTGTACTCGAACAGGTGCCAGAGTGTGGCGACTAGGGGATTTTCATTACAGTGTTAATGCAAGCCAACTTGTGACAAATAAATATGGATTAATGTAGATATTGCAACAGTCAGGTTTTGCAGTAGCATATCAAACAGTTTTGTTTCATTGTAAACATTGGCCAGAATTCTCCAAAGTCATACCACCACACCCCCACCCCCACTACTCCTGCCGCCACTGATAGTGGGAGTGGAGAATTTGGCGCTCAGCCAAATCTCCGTTCACAGGAGCAGGACTGGAGAATCCCAGCTATGGGCGAGGTCGGAGAATTCCAGCCACTTGAACGATTCTGACAAATTTTTCAAAATCTGCTGAACAATCTTCGTGCAATAAAATGCATTTACTAGCTTTCGCAGCTGTACAACAAAAGAACACACATCAGCTTTCAAAGCTGTCTGGGAGATTCAATGTTCAAAGAGTAGGGTATTAAAAAGAATGTCTGCAGTTACTCCGAAAGATACTGTATATTTGCTTCTCTTCATCTAGATATTTTCCTGTGGGTGTGATTAATAACCTCACTAACTACTCACCTGTCTGAAACTCTCTGGAAGCAAAACAAAAATCAAAAATTTCCATTCCCATGCATGACATCAACATATTCTGGTGTATAGCTTAAGAAATTTATATCATCCAGTAGGGATTTTTTTTAAACCTTTAGGAATAACATTCCTAAAGCTGTGCAGACAGTTTTACTCATATTAACCACTTATTAAAATGGTTCTTAATGATTATTTTCCAGAAATGCATTTGAACTTTTGCTTAGGGGATATAAATTCTAGACAACTTCATTAGTAGATGTTACCTGAATCAACTCGTGTTACACCAGGAGATTAAAGTGCCACAAAGTGAATCTTATTTCAGGGAAATAAAAAAAATCTAGCTATTATAATACAATGTAAATGCTACGTATAACTCAAATGCCTTGGCAGTATTTATAAGAAGTGCTTACACTAATTATACACAAGCTACTCTATCTCACTGTTCCCTGGGAGACGAGATGCAATGCAACCCTCTCGGAGCTACAATTGCAAAACTACTGATTTAGGAGCTCTTCTATATGCATCACGACAGATCCATCTCCCCTATCCAACCTCAAGCTTTTATTATGGCATGTAAAATTCTGCGTTGCTGTTACCTGAGCCTGAGTTCATACTGCATTGTGTAACAGCCTATGCTTCCCCATTACCCTGTCAATCCATCTTATATTACCATCCTACATTATCATTACCCTAACCTCTCCCTATTGTAACATTCTACATTATCATTACTTGAATGTCGCATCTTCCTACAGTGTGTAATGCACTGCTTTATCACTAACCTCAGCCTGTTTGATGATATTTGAGCACTCTATGTTATTGTTGAGCAGATGTATTTTCAGAAAATAGATATCTAACCGAAAATTTCACAAAACCATCCCAGCGTATTTAAAGGGCAATTTTAATATTGCTATTTGAAAGGAACAGTGCGGGTGTTTGAGTGGGTGGGGTAAGGCACTGGTTTTGGGGTGGGGTGGAGAGGGGAAGATGGAAATCACTTTGAGTCCTAACTGCTACAATCTACTGTTTAACCCATACAGTTCCTTTAATCAGCTGAGGTGCCTCCCAGAATTTAGCGGAGATTGTCTCTTTTGTGGGATGTAGGAATTGCTGATAAGGCTAGCATTTACCACCCATCTCTAATTGGAATTGAGAATTTGGTGATGAGCCATTTTCTCAAACATTTGCAATTCATGAAATGCAGGTACACCGAAAGTGCTTTCAGGATTCTGACTCAACAACAGTGAAGGAGCATCAATTTTTGGCCAAGAGAGGATGGTGCATAACTTGAATGGGAACTAGCAGGGTGGTGATCTTCTGGTTCCCATAAGGTAGAAATAATCACACCTAGACTCAAAGTGTTGGAGCTTCATCAAATGTATTTCTTGCTCTTCTCCATGTAGCTGGTCAGTACACGCATTGCTACTCAGCTAATGACTGCAGTACAACAGGAAAGTGACACCCCAGAATAATTATTCACATAATAATTAGTTCCTACTTCTTCAAGATTGACATAAAAATATAAAAGGTGAGGCAGAATTTTAACTGTGGCATACCATTCCCAAGGGCAGAGCAGAAAGTGGGGGCCACTTTCACTTTATTTTTGCTAATTCCCATGTGATTCCAATTAAAATTTAAAATGCTGATCAAGAAGCAATTAGATTTTTTTAGTGGAGAAAGCCCCAATCAGCAATGCAACAAGGATGGGCAGTTGATAAAAGACCTTCCTGAACAAACTGGCTCTTTGTTACAGCATCAACTTTCCAGCCCAACTTAATTACTGTTAACATAATATGGAGGCAATGGCCTATTGGTATTATCACTAGCCTCTTAATCGCAAAGCTCAGTTAATGTTCTGGAGTCTGGGTTCAAATCCCACCACGGCAGATGGTGGAATTTTAATTCAATAAAAAAATCTGGAATTCAGGATCTACTGATGACTATGAAACCATTCTTGATGGTCAGGAAAAAAAACCCCATCTGATTCACTAACGTTCTTTGGGGAAGGAAATCTGCCATCCTTACCTGGTCTGGCCTACATGTGCCTCCACAGCCACATCGATGTGGTTGACTCTCAACTTCCCTTGGGCAACAAAGGATGGATAAACAATGCTGGCCGAGCCAGTGACACCCATGTCCCATGAATGAAAAAAATAAAGATTAATGACAGCACAAAGATGGCACAGGTTTATTTAAATTTCAGATCTAAATATTTCACTTTACATTGGCTTCATTTTATTCATGAGTATATTATTATTACTTGTTGAGGCTAGCCAAGTCAGAGAGCTAAATGTACTGAGACACTTCAAGTTTGATATCCTTTATGATTTCATGGGAATTAGGGACATTTCTTTATTGTTGAAGAAACAATGTTGTGTTTTTGCATTCACTCTTTTTTGACTGTTCATATCAAATTTTGTACTTGCCATACTGTGAGACATGAACTTGCAGGCTCAATGGGCCCTCCCACCTATACATGATAAAGGATATTGTTTGTGACAACTCTTGGCAGAGATAATTGAGATGATTTGTGAATTTAAGCTTCGAAAGGACTCTGCCAGCCGCATAGGAATGTAGGAATTAGGAGCAAAAATTGGCAAATTCAGCCTTTCAATCAGACCATGGCTGAGCTCCCCCGGTCTCAAATCCACCTCCCCACAAATGGACAGTATTGACTCCAGTCTTTAGGTCTCTATGTTTCTTACTTTTACTGCCTTTCCCACTAGTCCCAAACCCTCACCAAACCTAGATGCCAGATCTTTCCCACTTCATTCCTCTCTCCTCCGTGTCCCTGACACCATTCCATATGCTCTTCCACACAAATCTCCTTCCACCACCACCCCATCACCACTGATTCACATTTGTTGGTCTGAACCTGTATGCAAGCTGCCATTCTCTTACCCTCATCCATTGTGCCTAAGAATTCAACAAAGAAATCTGCTGACATCAGACACAACTGCACAAAGCTGATTGATTCCCATTCGTTTAAAAAAAGTGTATCAGGTACCATGAAATTCTTATGCATCACTGATCTATTAACAAGGTAGGATATAATATTTTTAAAGTCTTATGCTAATGAGCATTCATTGAATGCAAATTTATTACAAGTGGGAACCTACCACCGACTGATATGCCACAAACGCGCCACTGACTTCTCTCTGTATCTTGACCTGCTGTCAAGAAATCAAGCCTTTGGCTGTCGCTTAATTCAGTCACCCAAAGGCAATGTATCCATTTTTTACAGGCTCTACAAAATCCCTCCCATAGTGTTCCCATGTGTCTATTCTAGCTGGTGAAGGTTGTATTTTGGAAGGTTTTGACAAAGAAGCCAAAGTCTGTTGCTGCAGCGCACCTTGTCAGTGGTAATATTGTTGACAGTATGTGTCTGTGGTGGAGGGAGTTAATGTTTAATGTGTTGGATGGGGTCCCAATCAAGCAGGCTGTTTTGTCCTGGATGGCATTAAGCTTCTCGAATGTTGGAGCTGCACTTATCAATGAAAGTGTAGAGTATTCCTTTGGATAGGGAATAACTTTGGGGAGTCAATGATGAATTACTAACCACAGAATTCCCAGCCTTTAAACTGTTCTATTACTACTGTATTTACATAGCTGGTCCAGTTAAGCTCCTGGTCAAAGTAACTCCCAACATATTGATGGTGTAAGATTCTGTGATGGTGATGCCATAGAATATGAAGGGATGACGGGTAGATTCTCTTTATTTGGGAAGATTCATTGCCTGGCATTTATGTGGTACAAATATTACTTGCAACTTACTTGCCAAAATCAGAATATTGTCCAGGTCTTGCTGCATTGCAGGCACTGACTGCTTCAGTATCTAAGGAGCTGTAAATGGTACTAAACATCCTTAATCATCAGTGAACATTTCATTTCTGACTTCCTGATGGGAGCTAGATTGATGGAACAGCTGAAGATGAGTGAGCCTCAGACCATACTGGGAGAAATTCCTGCAGTGGTATTTTGGGAATGAAATAATTGGCCTCCAACAAGCACAACCATCCTCCTTTACGACTCCAATAAATGGAGAGAGTTCCCCCAACTCTCCTCATTGATATCAATTTTATCAAGCCACTTAATGTCACACTCAGCCAAGGGCAGTCACTCTTGTTTCATCTCTTGAATTCTGCTCCTTGGACCAGGTCTATCTGTCATTTGGAATACTGCATCCAGTTCTCGTCGCCTTACTACCGGAAGGACATGGAGACTCTGGAGAGAGTGCAGAGGAGGTTTACCAGGATGCTGCCTGGTATGGAAGGTCTGAGTTACAAGAAGAGGTTAGGCAAATTGGGACTGTTTTCCTTAGAAAGACGTAGACGGAGATCTGATAGAGGTGTACAAAATTAGGAGGGGTATAGATAAACAGGGTTAAGCTTTTTCCTAGGACGAACTTGAATAGCACGAGGAGTCACAGGCTTAGGGTGAGGGGGATAAGGTATAATTTGGATACTAGAGGGAGTTTTTTCACACAGAGGGTGGTGGGGATATGGAATGCACTCTGGAGTTATTTAAGAAATACTCAGATGGGCATATGAACAGAATGGGAATGGGGGGGTATAGAAAACTGATTTAAAATAGGGATCATGAGCCTTGGGAGTCTCTGGGAAGCGTGTAAATAGATGATGATATTGATGTACTTGTTTTTATCCTACAGGTGCTTTGGTACACCTTGTTGTCTAACGAGGGGCAAACATGCAATGGGTCGTGAGAGGGCTGCCCTTGGATTTTTTTCAAGAGTATCCTTGTGCTTCACGTTGTTAGTGTACGCTTGACCTGGATCATTTGATGGGCAACACGACAGCTCAGTGACTATTGCTGTGCTGTGCAGATACATGGACTTGGGCCTGTGTCTGTGGGAGTTTCCGCATTCTCCCTGTGCTTGCATGGGTTTTCTCCGGGTGCTCCAGTTTCCTCCCACATCCCAGTGCTCTTAGGCTAATTGGCAAAACAAATTCTCCCTAAATTGTCTCAAATTTGTTTTTTAATCCATAGACCTATAAACATAGACAGAGATCACGGGTAGAGGTGGGAACATCAGGGTGGCGGCACGGGCTCGTTGGGCCGAAGGGCCTGTTTCCTGTGCTGTTTTGTTCTTTGTTTTTTGTTTGTTCTTTGTTTATCCAGGTTGGCACTTGAGGGCAATTCTGAAGGAGCGTTGTGCTGTTGCCTTTTGGATAAGTCACTCAATCAAGACCTTATCCTCTCAGAACGATGGAAAAGATTTTGCTGCACTATTAAAAAAGCAGGACAGTAATTGTCCTGACCTACATTTATCTCTGAAGTAACACCAGAAACAGAAAAGCTGACAGTCATTTACTTTACTGCTGTTTGGAAGACTTTGCTGTATTCAAACAGACTGTCTTGTCATTACAACACTTCAAAGATACTTATTTTTTCTTTCAAATGCTTTAGGGTGCCCTGAACTCATGAAAAACACTATGGATTTTTTTTTCATCAGGCATCAGAAAAAATCTGGAGCAGCATTTTGCAATCCATTCTCAAGATCCTCTCCTTGCAAAAAATAACAACTCATTTCTGAAAGTAAAGAATTCAACCTTCCTTGAAAGTTAAATTCCTGCTTTAAGTGAATCGATGACCTATTGTAAATTATAGAAAAATGGGCAGGCTCCTCCTTGTCCAATGCAAATGGGTGGGCAGCAATCAATCATATTAAAAGGAAACCTTTAAGTTAAAATTTCCTAGGCCTCACACTGTCAACATCTTGGTCCTCACACTTCTCCCAGTCGGTCTAATTCATGCCCTGCATTAAAATTGAAGCTTTTCTTTCTAAACAGACCAAAAGAAACCAGAGAATATCTTGGAATATTTTACTTTGATGAGAATGTGTATATTTTTTCCAAAGATTGCCCATCTAGCAATGGTTGCTTTATCTCAGAGACTTGAAACAAGCGCTGAATCCACCTGAGGTTGTGCCAGCAATAGGTACAGCAACATTTATAGTCTGTTTAGAAGATGGCACAGTGCAAACTGTGTGATTCAATCCAGATACTAGAGTATAAGAATAGGAATATAAACCCAACTACAAATCACAGAAAACAAAAACGTGGAATAGAATGGATATCAGTGCTGAAAGGGTTAATGCATGAACCAGATTTAAATTTTACAGCTTCTGACACTAAGTTAAAATCAATAGTGATCAGAAAATCAGCTGGTGCAGCTCGAAGCATTGTTTGTTTTATTTAATAAAGGCTTTTTACTAACCTCTAACAGGTCACTATAGTACAAGGTCCATGTGGGGCACTAGAGGCAAGGCTTCCTAATCTGATAACCCACTGTCCTGCTTTATGTATCTTACAAACAAACAAAGGAAACGCAACATTTATGCATTCACATGAATCAGCAGTGCTCATAATCAGGGCAGACTGACATCCATGACCCCATATTAACTTAGTGTTCTGAAAATCATGCAACCGTGGACAGAGTGTGCAACAAGGGCAAAGTGCAAATAAGGGTCTTTCTGATAACGTTTGTGCCAATTTGTTAGTGAACCTTTGGATGGGATTTTCCAGCTGTTCCCACTGGCAGGAACTTCTGGGCCCACAGACTCCTTGCCGCAGATTCCCCAACGTCGGAAAAGGGGCAAACGACAGGAAATCCATTGACAGCAGCAAAACTAGAAGGTCTCATTGCCTGCTAATGGCTTCTTCCACCACTGTGAGCTTGGGTGAGGTGGGTGGAGGAAAGGGGGGTGAGTGGGTGGTGGAATGAAACCTTTTATCCTCTCTTGGATAAAATCACAAGTAGCAATTTTCTGAACATGTTTCTATTTTACACACATTGAATTGTGCTGTCTCTTAATGGCTAGCATACTTGTGTCAATTTGCTTCACCATCAAGATACGCCATTTGCTGTCTTCTCTCAGGGTTTGACAATTAGTTGCAACCCAACTTCGCTGTCACCCACCTTGACATTTCACTCATTTTGGGCAGAATCTCATCAAAAGCTTTGAAGCCAGGAAAGAGAGGATTTAAAAAAAATAATAATCTGAGTGCCAAGTCTTCTGCTTAACACATTAGTCTACCTCCAAGCGGCCTTGCTGGAGGCAAGATGATGCTGGCATCAGCTAACTGCATAGCAGCAATGGGGAGCTAATTATGAGCAATTAGCTGCCCACTTAGGGGCAAATTGGTGATACTACTGGAAACTTATCAGCAGTAGATGCACCCCGCACTCAGATCAAAAGCCTGCTAGGTGCCTAGAGACAGCCTTCTGGCAGCTGGCCATGGGGCCAGTGACGTCTCATTTAATCCCAGCCCTCCCACACCCTTTGTATCTTCAATTCCCGGCGTCAGATTTTATGATGCAGTTTGACGTTCTTTTATCGATGCTGGGATTTGCACTTGAAGTTCACACTTTCATGCACTAATGGACCGCAAACATAACTCCACTGCCATTGTTCACCTTTATATTTGCTGAGTTATCACTTTATGGTGAAATGCTTTTATTTGACTTGCAAGTACTTTCAGCATCTTGCGTACATTATGGAGTTCTATTTCAGTCTCCTACAGATAAAGAACAGATGCTCTTTTGATCACTTCAGACCGAAAGCATTTTCTGGCAATCGACTGGTCGCATATTATTTTGCCAGCTGTGCAGTTGTTCAGTGGCAAATGTTGCATTTTCCTAAGTTGATGCCAACGGTGGCAGATGTTGAATGGCAGACACACAGTGCTGCCTAAAAAATTCTGTTGTGTTTTGTTTGTCCTGGTGTGAGGGAGAATTAGTGGATTAGGAGTTGGCAGCGCAGGCACAATAATCAGCTAATTTATTGTTTCCTTGCAGGGTAAAAGAAAACAGAAGGAAAGGGCACACCTCAGGCCATCATGAATTCTTAAAGAAAATTTAAGTGAAATATGGAAAATTGATTCTTGGACTTCTGAGGGACACAGTGGAGCTGGACATTCGCACATATTCAGTGTAATTTAAAGCCAGAATCATATTCCTGAATGATGATCCACTATGATGGAGAGAAAAATGCAGTCTGTAGTAACAACAAGGTTATGGCAGATTTCAGGTCCACAGCACAGAATTGTGCATGAGAGAGAGAGAGAGTGAAAAACCAGAAGCACAAGTAAATAATTCAAACAGCAGGAAAAGGGGCAACATCAAAAGTTACCAGCTCCGAGATCCTCAGAAACTGCTACGTAGAGCTGCAGCAAATAGAAGCACAAGGAAAGGTTTTTTTTAGAGCTTTTTAGCACCCAAGACGGGAAGCCAGGTGACTGGCAAACAAAGCTGTGAGGCTTCCTGCTGAGTGCAGAGCTTGTAGGCTGTGTTATGGAGCAGTGAGCAGAGCCCGAGGTGACATCAGCTAACATCACAGCATTCAGATGAGATGGGTACAAGCATTTTGCACATTGCCTATCTCAATGTGAAAGGGCACAGGCTGCTCACAAATTTGGACCTGCATCCCCCAAAAAAGGGCAAATAAATTTCTAACCCCCAATCACCACATAAATAAAAATATCTAGTATCAGTAAAACATGAACATGAAGTTATTGGATTATCATAAAATCACAAATGGTTTAGTATTTCCCTATAAAGGAGAAACACTGCTGTCTTTACCTAGTCTGACATAATGATAAAGATAACATTCAAATATCTTTGCACCATTTATAAAGGTCATTTTGAAATGTCTATAATGTTTCATAGAATCATAGAATCCTATACAATGCATTCAGCCCATCAAGCCTGCATCGACAACAGTTCCACTCAGCTGCCATCCTCATAACCCCACATATTTACCCTGTTATTCCCCCTAACCTACACATCTTGGGACACTAAGGAGCAATTTAGTATGGCCAATCAACCTAACCCGCGTATTTTTTCACTATGGGAAGAAATCGGAGCCCCCGGAGGAAACCCATGTGGACATGGGGAGAATATGCAAACACCAGACAGACACTGGAAGCCGGGAATCGAAACCAGATCCCTAGCACTGTGAGGCAGTAGTACTAATCACTGTGCCACTGTTTCATTGACTGTATTGAAGCATCTCAGAGGGTAATAGGATAAAATTGTTTCCCTTGGTGGAGAATTCTATAACCAAGGTACATAGATTCAAGTTAAATGGCAGTAGGTGTAGAAGGGATGTGAGGAAGAACTTTTTGGTACAGCAGGTGATGGATGTCTGGAATTTGTACCTGAATCCGTGGATTTTCAGAAGTATGTGGATCTGCACCTGAAGTGATGTGACCTAGAGGGCTTGGAAGTGGGTGCAGGGAGATGAGATCAGAAAGGGTACCTGGGTATCCTCAGGCTGGCATGGACCAAGATGGGCTGAATAGCCTCTTTTTGGGCTGTACATGAATATTATTACACTTAGTATGATGGCCATTTTGGAATGTCTGTAAATTTATTTGAGATATTCGATGAATAAAGTATATTTTTGCAAAAAAAGAGTCTGGCTTAATGATGCCAGTCACACACCAGTGTGGGTTGACTCTTAATTACTCTCTAAAGTGGCCTGACAAGTGATTCTGTTCTATTAATCTACTACAAAAAATAGCAAAACCGTACTGTATGAATCTACAGTGATTCACAAAAAAATGTCTCAGCCTCTTTCACAAGAGAAAGAAGCATAAGTAATAATTGTCAATGTTGCCCATGATCCCCACATTACAAGAATGAATATTTAAAACAAATGGAGATAATTGGCCCAACTCAATCCCTTTCTAAAACAAGTGGATTTTCATGGTGTGCTCTTAGATGTCACCACTTTCCATAATAAATGACAATATGACTGTATCAATGAGGCCCATGAAGGAAGATTTTTCGCAGGCCCATTGAACATGAGAAGCTGAGGATATCAGCATCACAAAGATGAATGCTCTCCCTTTCCTTAAATTTATCTTTATATCATCCAAGGATGAACCTAACAAATGCCTGAAACTGGGGTAACTCCACATACAAATGAAAAGCTAGGCTCACAAATAGGAATAGACGAAAAACATTCAGAAGAATGAATCTGAATGTGGAAATCTTCAAAAAAATCTTTGCAGAATTTCTGGATTTATATGTTTACAATCAACCTCCATTTCTCTTTATTTATTGATTGAAATTTATAAGTGCCCTTTCCCTGAAAAGATGTGTCCCAGCTTTGAGGAATGGTGAATAATGAGTGCTACAAAGTCTTTTTGTCTACTCTCATGTACTGCTGGCTATGAGTTGCCTTGTTTCACCATCTCCTCTCTCTTGGATGCTTTTATTATATCAAGGGAGTGATTACCTCTGCCTTTTTCCTCTCATCTTCTATGGATGGAAGATTCCCAGCTGCCACTACAACACAGACACACTAAGATCTATCAAGTTACCCAGGGAATTTCAAAATTCCACTGTCTGTTCAAGAATGATCCTTGTAACATACAAGGCTGAATTGAACCAGCTGTATCCTCCTCAGATACCAAAGTTCCATTAGGAGATTAGAAATTGTCTATTCCTTGAGAGGAGAATGCCCCCAGTCAGAAGGGGATTCTGATAGAGGCATACCACCCTTTTCTCCCACCCCGCCAAAACTTTTCCATCTGAGATTTAGGATTTAAAATTTTTTTACTCTATCCCCTGTTTAATCTGGTGTTCAGCAGCCTAAGGGCCCTGATTGGGTCTTGGGTAGGCCTTTTGCCCAAGGCACAATGCACCCTATCATAAATTACTTCCAGATCAGAGTGAGTGAGATTCCCGAGGAATCCCCTTCATGCAATTTCTTGCTCCCCTGATACCTCAAAGCATGCCGCAGGAGTGTTAGGGGAGCATAAAATTCAGACCATAGTGATATAAGAATTCAGACCTGCTGTTGGTTTTCTCACCAGCTGACAAGGCTGGGCCTCTGATAGAAAGTCTCTGTCAGTACAATGCCAAAAGTAGCATAACTTGCTGCATCCAGGGGAAGTTCCTTTTCATGCAACACCATTAAAAAAAATCTGTAACTGACCTCTTTGGTCTTCAGGCTGATATGCGTATCTATGACTTCAGAGCTTTCTGCATACACAATGCCAGACACTCATTCCCCCCCCCCCCCCCCCCTCCCACCCCCTCCCACCCCCACCCCCTCCATGTCCTCATCCTCTTTTGTGAAGCACATTATCAACATGCTTCACAAAGGAAAGGCATGAAAATTAACACATTTTTTTAAACTGTGCAGAATGTAGTAACTATTACATTGCATTTCAAGTGGCTGACATATTGGCAGTCACTTTTAAATTTTAATGTTACAGTCCACTGCTAATAAATGTCAATAATGCCCTCCACTACGCTTTCCCATATTCTGGATAATTACTAGTCCTTAATAACATTTCCTTGATAATGCTGTTATTTTCTGAGTGTTGAAATTTCATGAAAATTCCACAGAGAGGATTATGTGTCCACATTCATTTATATGCAGCTAGTGGCACTGATAGTTCGGGCACCGGGGGGGAAAATTGTGACAGACAATTTTTGGGACAGGTTTAAGCTGATGCTGGATCGGTCATTAAAAAGGAACAGTGCTGAAAACACTCAACAGTTCTGGCTAAACTTGTGGACACAGAAACAGAGCTAACGAGCAGAATTTTCCTGGCCTCAAGGTAGTGTGCTTAGAAGTTGGGGGCTGCTTTGGGATGGTTCCTTGGATTTTCCCAGGAATGGGCAGGAATATGGGTGAGCTGTTTGTACCACAAAGGTGAGCAACTTTGTTAAAATAATAATAAATAATAAAAATTTCTCCGCAATCCTGACTTGAAAACATATTGCCGTTCCTTCACAGTTGCTGGGTCAAAATCCTGGAATTTCCTCACTAACGATAGGAGTCAACCCATGGAACATGCAACGATTCAAGAAGGCAGCTCACTACCACCTTCTCATGGGCATCTATGGATGGGCAATAAATGCTGACCTGCCAGTGACGCCCATATCCCATGAATGAATAAAAAAAAATTAAACCCAAATTAAGGACAATTTAAAGGACCCCACTGGCATTTTGCTCAGAGTCACCCCTGTCTGTAGGGACCACCAGCTCCATGGAGGCAACCTCCCTGCAATGGACTGGAATACAATTGGAGCTGGAAGCTTCAATCCCCAAAGAGTGGGCTGCCAGCAGCAAAGATCACAATTGCAGCTTAAATGTTATTGTCAGGGGGATCGCCAAGGGGCTGCCTATTTGGCATGAGTCAAATTTTACTTCAATGCTTCTGAAGATGGCTAAAATTGGAGGCACCCTCGAGGCCACCTACTTGTTTCAAGAGTACAATCTTATCCACTGGAGCTGCACATGTCTGTGAGTGGGCCAGCAGCATCGAGAGTCTGCCTACCATCTTTAATAGAACAGCAAACATGGAGGTGACTGATTATGAGCCTGGCCTCCGAGAAGATAACTCCCCCATTTTGACTTGGTGGCAGGGGAGGTGAGTGATTTGATCCCACGTTGGGGACCCGAAGTTGGCGGGAAAATTCTGCTTAATGTTTTAGGTCAATAGGTTTTCATTAGAACCAGAAAAGTTTGAGATGTAATAGGTTCTAAGCAAGTACAACAGAGGAGGGAAAGGTGGAAGGGGGAAAAGAATAAAAGGAAAGGTCTGTGATAGACTGGAAGGAAGGAGAGATTGGGCCCAATTTAATTCTGTGCATGTGGGTAGCTTTTAAATGAATTAAAAAGTTGCCTAAGACATGTGAACACAGAACTTGTTTTCGGATGGCAGCTGTTCATAATTGTGGCATTCACACCTCCTCTAGACCAATGGTTCTCAATTGGTGTGCCATGGCACACTGATGTGCTGTGAAGACTCCAGAAATGTACTGTGAAAAAGATTCAAAATGATTAAAAAGGCATGTAATGAAAAACTAATCTTCATCTTCAACTCTTTAGTTGATATCTCCAAGACCCGACAAATCTCAGTGCACGTGCATGTGCCCAGTTCTGATTTTTTTTACATTGATCAGGCCCAAGTTGACTGATGGAACTTGGAGCTAAGGACATAGGGCCCCATGTGCCCATACAGAAAGCAGGCAAAAACCCTAGGGCAAATAACAGAGACAGAGGAGTAAAAAAGTGAAAGGTTAAAATTAAGTTCCCAGAATCATAGAATCCCTACAGTGCAGAAGGAAGTCATTTGGTCTGTCAAGTCTGTACTGGCAACAATCTCACTCAGGTCCTATCTCTATAATCCCATGTATTTACCTTGCTAATTTCCTTGACACGGAAGGACAATTTAGCATGGCCAATCAACCTATCCCACATATCTTTGTGGGAGGAAACCAGAGCAGCCAAATAAAACCCGCGCAGTCACAAGAAGAATATGCAAACTCCACACACTCACCCGAGGCTGGAATTGAACCCAGGTTCCTGGCATTCTGAACAAAGGAGACAGAGATGCGAAACAGGAACCAGTCAAATGAAGAAAAGAAGAAACAGCTTCTAGTTAAAGAATGTGGAGCAAATCTTAAGAGGAATGCATTCTGGAGATCACAGGCAGAAAATCGCCCCCAAAAAATCTTTTGCTTGAGGGCAAATAGAAAATAGAATGAGTGCCTCACCATATTTTTTATAATATTGAAGTGTGCTGTGACATTTAAAAGATTAGGAAATGCAGCTCTAGTCTCATCTCTGTTTCTCTACTTGCCCTATTACTACTTTGCCTTGCCTTGCACCATCAGTGTTTTATTTTCATTTAATCTTCCCTGCATCAGAGACCTTACCTTTCCTTTTGTTCTTCCCCCACCTCCTCCCCCGTTCGCTGGCTCTGTATTTTCTTAAAAGCTGTTGCTTTCTAACTTCACCAGTTCTAATGGAAAGGTCATCAATCTGAAATGTCAACTTTGTTTCTCTCTCTGCTAAATGCTGCCAAGCTGCTGAGCCTTTCCAACATTTCCTGCTTTTATTTTAATTGAAGGCAACCCAAAGCCTTTTCCTTTCCCTGCTTCCTCCGTCACGCTCATGGGCCGAATTCTCCCATCTGCCTTGGCTGTAATGTGCCACCAATAGAATAATTGTCTGGATTTGCATGGGACAAATGGCCACTTTGAATTAGGTTTTAAAGGACATCCCTGATCAATGAAGCTGTGAAGCTGTACCAAAACAAGGAGCCAGCACTGTCAGAAAAGTAACCAGTGCAGAAAAAATTGGAATGAAATTTCATAAAAGGAGTTGGACATCACATGGTTATTCTACTGCAAAAAAAATCCCAGTTGAAATAGTTCCAGAAGAGGTTTGCCAGTGATATGACTGTGATGTAGCTGATTTCATCCTAAGATATTAAACACTTATGAAAGATTATTTTAAATTTTGACTGCTTATTGTATATGGGCAAGGCAAAGGACATTGATCATATTTTCATAATCATAAGATATACAAGCAGAATTCGGCCATTCGGCCCATTGAGTCTGCTCTGCCATTCGATCATGGTAGATATGCTCTTCATCCCCATTTTCCTGCTTTCTCCCCATAATGCTTCAATCCATTAACAATTAGAAATTTTTAATTCTTCCTTAAATTTATCACTATCCCAGCAAATTCCAAAGATAAGGATAGCAAATTCCACAGATTAACAACCTTTTGAGAGAAGTAGTTCCTCCTCAATTCTGTTTTAAATTTGCTACTCCTTATCTCCCTTACCCCTTATTTGGACCACAACCAGAGCAAATTATATACAGTCCTGCAAACTGCAGCTTACAGAGGCTGGTATTTTTGTGTTGAAGCATCAACTCCCATATTTATCAATGCTTGTAGGATATGTCACATATAACCCATCTTCCCAGCAACTAGTGTCAAAATAACAAGGATCTAATTGCAATGTATAAAATCTAATCAGATACATACCGTCAACCACCATATCTGGTGTTCATTTGTTGGTGTTTGCTAACAATAATCAGTCTGACCTGAATTCGACCTGTCAAAAAGGTCTTCCAGACCCATGTGCATGTAACATCCAACCCAATCTTTGGCCTGAACCTCATCCTTTGCCTATTCCTTGGCTTCAGAGTTGACATAATCTGATTGAAAATTTAGCAATTGGTGGCAAAAAAAATTGGTTCCACGCCTCCAAATTAAAAGTTTCATCCTTGTGTTTAAATCTCTTCATAGTTTTTTTTTTCATTTGCTCATGAGTTATGGGCATCACTGGCTGGATCAGCATTTATTGCCCATCCCTGAGTGTAATTAAGAGTTAACTACATTGCTGGGGATCTGGAGTCATATGTAGGCCAGAACAGACCTTTGGTCATTATGAGACTTTGAATTTCAGATTTTTATTGAATTCAAATTTCATTATCTGCTATGATGTGATTCTAACCCAGACCAGGGTCTCTGGATTACTTGTCCAGTAACAAAACCACTATGCCACTGCCTCCCAAACAGTCTTGCCTTTCCCTATCTCTATAACACCCTATAACCTACTGTCTCCACAGCACTCTCCATTCCTGACTCTAGTGTTGTGTACATTTTCCCTCCTTTTGTCTCCACCATGATATACCTATGTCTTTCGCTATCTGAGCTCCACACTTGAGAATTCCATTTCACTGCTTCTCTGATTTCAACTCCCCCATTAAGAACATGCCATGTCTGCCCCAAAAAGCCTACCTCATTGACTAAGACTTTGCTCATGACTCCTAAGAGTTTTTGTTCATTTTTGAACATGGTTTAGTGAGCCAATTTGGAATATTTGTCTACGTTAGAGGTGGTATTTAATGGAAATTGTCATTGTTGATAATGTAAAAGACACTTCGAGGAGTCGTGTTTATCAGAGATTAAATTGTATATGAGTTTTTGGAACAAACACTTGTATTATATTGGAAATAAATATTTTTAGTAGAGTTTTGCATGGTTTAATTTCTGTTTTTCCCATCAAAGTTTAAAATCAACGACTGTCTCTTTGACATTCTTGATCAATAGTTTAATCACAATTTCACACTTATAAGATTTACATCATAAGGTATGGACCTTCTCGGGGATTAGGAATTTATTAAATGCACATCACTCACTTGGTCTTAATTTAATCTTTCCCAACTTGAAACCAAACTAAGCTAATTTCTTCTCTGGATTTTCATAATAACACACTTTATATTGAAGCATAAAATGACATCATGGGTTAAATAATAGTGTCTTTATTAACGTCAAGGGAATTGCTCTGCAAGAGGGATCAACTGGATGAGATCAACTTGCCTGGTTAATAGAAGGTTAACCTTCTATTAACCAGGAAAAACTGGCTTCCAACCAGTAAAGACAGCCAGGAATAATCAGGTTTCAACTGTCCCAAAGCACAGTTAGCTACTGGTCTCCAACTGTTCATTTCTTCAGGGTAAAGAGTGAAAAGGGAAAATCTACACTGTTAAAATACTCTGACTGGAGGTTTAGAATGCAAACAGAACTAAAATAACACAAGAAACAGGATTTTCCCTCCGGGGCAAAAGAAACAAAGACCAGGGCTGTTTCCGGATCCTGCCCCCCCTCCCCCCACCCCCCCCACCAAATCCCTACTCACAGGAAAACAGTCACAAACTCCCAGTTTCATGGGAGCACAACATTAATTGATTGGGACATGGTGTGCTGTATAATTATGGGTATCAAATGGGCTCTCACAGTAAGAGAGTTAATCTGAGACTTTTTAGGTGAAAGGAGCATCAACAGAGAGTAAATGAGGGAGAAGGCATCTCAAGATAGAGGAATCTCCAATGAATCTCTAATGAAGACCAACAGTGTTTTGTGGTAGGCTGTGAACTAGAGTGTTGGCAGGGCAGGGCATGCAAGGGATGTGGGGTAAACAGCTCTACTGGTGAAACAACTCCTGTATCCAAAGAGGTAGGGAGCGCCCTCCTGGTCTGCCTGGAGCATAGACTCTCAAAGCATTTGAGATATGTTCACCATTTGTATAATGTGTAAACATAGGGTTATGTATGCAAACATATACATGCTATGATATATAGGTGATGGATGCATACAGATTGTATATATGTTGTGCAGGGTGTAAAGATATATACAATGCGAAGATTTATGCAGGTATAAATATTGTATGTGAGACCAACACAAATACATGTTATTTCTTTACTCTTACATAGAATGTGGACGTGCTGGCAAGACCAGCCTTTGTTACCCATCCCTCATTGTTATAACAACCAATGATAGCTTCATAATCACCATTACTGAGACGAGCTTCATATTCCAGATTTATTTAACTGAATTCAAATTTCACCAGCAGCCATGGTGAGATTTGAAACCATGTTCCCAGAGCAATAGCCTGGGTTTCTGGATTACTCACCCAATGACATTACCACTATGCTATCATTTCATATATATGAATGAATGGGTACAATGTACAGGTTATTGAGAGCTGTGATATGTGATTATGTATAAATACAATTTACCGGTATTCACAGGTTATATACAACATCATAAGTGAGCAGACATTTATGCAGGTGCAACATAATGGTTATACATGTGTATGAAGTAAAGTTATACATGGGTACAATTTAAAAGTAGTGTGTGGCATGATATGCTAGTTATGCATGCATTGGCATAGTTATGCCATATGGTAATGATGAGGGGGCTATAAACTAATAAAATGTAATTTTTAAAAATGTCTTCATAGTATGTGGGTGTTTGTTGGCAAGGCAAGCATTTATTGTCCTAATATAAAAGCAAGATACTGCTGATACTGATAATCTTAAATGAAAGTAGAAAATATTGCAAAAATTCAGCTGGTCAAGTAGCACTGAGAGAAAGTCAATTGTTCAGTTGCTACCACGGCTGGACTCTGCTAGAGTCCATATGAGGATAGATAGCTCTGCTGGCAGAGCTATTTGCCCTCAAATGGAGATATTATGTGCATGGATTTTTGGCTCCAGCAGGGCTGAATTCAAAATTAATTTAATCATATGCATGGATTCTGAAAGTACACAAATCAATCGAGTGTCCTCCAAACTGACTCCCACTGGAAGATTAATGTTGTGTGCCCAAAGTCCCTCCCTAGAATCCCCATTCAATCATGAATCTTCATGTAAGAAGATGAGAGGAAGCTCCCAGGCATCTAAACTGGTCCCCACCAGCTGTGGAACCCTGGAGACCAGTTGGAAAATCCTTTAATTAGCCTAAAACAATGCATCAAGTACCTGCAGTGTGCAGGCTGGTGGGCCTGCCACCCTCCTAGCGCCTAACACAGCTCTGTGAAAGTATCCCGGAGGTGCAACAGAGTCAGTTTTTTGGAAAACCGGCACACTGGCCAGTGAAGCCATTGTTCTTTCTACAACCTCCAATCTTGACTCCAGCACGGACTCTGCATCCTGTCTAAGAAGTTGCTAAAATCACCAATTCAGACTAAAACACGTGGAAAATAAGGGGAAACAAGCAAATTATATTAATGGGAAAATTCAACTAGCCAGATGTAATTTAGAATTGCACAGCCCAAAATGACAAATATCATGTGGGATTATTTCATAACCTAGTACATCAGGAAGACCACAAGAGGAAGTCTCAGCTTGTTTAGTATTTAAATATATGGTATAAAGAAAGTAGGATGTATAGTACCTTGGGTTATAATGAGTACATGCATGACTGAGTTTCCTTGGCAGTTCCTTTGGATGCCTGCCATAACTCTGGTGGGAGTCTAGCAGAACTAAATGCTTAGACAGGATAACGATGCCTCTTTTTCCCTTTGGGGTTCAAGCCTGAAGACCAGGTATTTCAAAAAATAAATAAATGTTATATCTCATCCTCTGCCATGAGGATTCATAACTGTATGGGGATTCTAGCAGGGCTTTGAGTACACTACAGCAAGCCTACAAATTCCAGTGAGAGTCAGTCCTGGAAGACACATGATTGAACTGGGTAGCATGTATTTTCAGAATCTAAGAGTAAAATTAAATAATTTTGAGTTCAGCATTACTGGGGCCAAACATCTATACATACAACTGCTAAAGGAAAAGTAATTTCAAGTAGAAGAGAATATGCAAACTGTGTGGCGTTTGCATGTTCTCCCCATGTCTGCATGGTTTTCCTACGGGTGCTCCAATTTCCTTGCACATATGAAAGATGTGCTGTTGAGGCGCATTGACCCAAACAAGTGCCATAGTGTGGCGACTAGGGAATTTCACAGAAACTTTATTGCAGTGTTAATGTAAGTCTTACTTGTGGCTAATGAATAAACTCTATCAGGGCAAAACAAACTAACAGGTGAAAACAGGAAGTTACCAATCAAAAACCTTTTCATATTGAATTAGCTCTAACCATAGAAACCGTACAATGCAGAAGGAGGCCATTCAGCCCATTGAGTCTGCACTGACACTCTGGTAGAGTATCTTATCCAGGTTCACCCCCACAACCCCCCCCCTCCCCCATAACACACACCGTCCTATCTCTGTAATCCCACTAATCCCCTTAACCTACACATCTCGGGACATGAAGGGACAATTTAGTATGGCCAATCCATCTAAACTGCACATCTTCCGACTTTGTTCCCATTCTGATAAAAAATCATTCTTTAGCTGGCTTTTCCTTCTGGGGCTGGACCATTTCTGGGTGTTAAACCCAACCTGGAGGAACTAAACACTCACCGGGATTTTCAAACGATTTTCCCTTAATTGTCACAGAGATAAATTAATCATCTTTAATTAGCTTGATTAGGCTCTTACAGAGCCTGATTGGTTAAACCCCATATGAGGATAGATAGCTCTGCTGACCCCAATCTCAGCCCTTTACAGTTAAAATTTATTTTATTCGTCACAAGTAAGGCTGACATTAACACTGCAATGAAATAACTGTGAAATTCCCCTAATCATCACACTCCAGCACCTGTTCAGGTCAATGCATTTAACCAGCATATCTTTCAGACTGTGGGAGAAAATTGGAGCATCTGGAGGAAACGCATGCAGATACAGAGAGAATGTGTAAACTCCACACAAAGTGACCAAAGCCAAGAATCAAATCCGGGTTCCTGGCACTGTGAGACTGCAGTGCTAACTACTGTGCTACCGTGCCAGGTTATATACCATATTATAAGTGTGGCAGCTGAGGAATTTTCACAGTAACTTCATTGTAGTGTTAATGTAAGCCTACTTGTGACACTAATAAATAAACTTTAAATAATCTGTAAATAACATGTTAGGATACCAGATAAGAAATCCTGAGGTATATAAAGTCAGACCAGATCCTAACAATGTTTCTATTTTGGCATTATGAAGATTGGATGTTTCATTCCATGGTGTAGAGATGCCAGCGTTGGACTGGGGTAGTAAGAACTCAGTAAGAATTTAGCAACACCAATTTTAAATCCAACCGATTTATTTGATAGTAAATTTGCGAGTTTTCGACACTCTGTGTCTAACACTGCATTTGCCTGACAAAGACACAGAGTGTCGAAAGCTCGCAAATTTACTATCAAATAAATCCGTTGGATTTAAAATTGGTGTTGCTAAATTCTTACTGTTTCATTCCAGGCATGATTCTATTGACAAACTAGGGGGCTTTTATTTAACATCATAATTTAACTATAACAAATGAATTAGCTTAATTTTTTTTAACAATTGAATAATACTTAAACATGGAAAGATACAATTTTTAAATTTCTAACCTATCAGTATTAGTTCCAATCAAATAATATTTCCCTATAGACTAAACTCTTCTAATTGCTTTGACTTAGGTTAACGTCTTGGAGCTTTCAGAAAACTTCTGGAGAGAGACAGATACCTTTTTCTTCAACCAGCTCCAGGCAGTGATTTCCCTGTATTTCAAAATGAAATTGAAATTGTTCTTTCCTGCAAGCTTAGCTCCTCCCATTAAACACATGACACTACATACCCGGTCTGAAATCCCAGGAGAATTTGAATAAAATTTCCATTAACTTTACAAAGTAACATATTCCTAACTAAGATCGGTTGTTGTTCTGCATTCTTAGCATTTATTGCATCTTTCCCAAACAAGTTGACCCTTGTAAGAAAATACTTAAAGCAGTCTGTGGAACTTTAAAGAACAAAGAACAAAGAACAGCACAGCACAGGAAATAGGCCCTTCAGCCCTACAAGCCCGCGCTGCCCATTTTAAAACTCAGTGAGTACCTTATTCAAGTCTTTCTTCTACCTATTTGTATCTTGATAAAATATATCAAAATACCACACTATTATCATAACCTGTACATTATATAGATACATAATCATATATCACAACTCTGAATAATCTTTACATTGTACCTATTCATTCAGATATATATTTATACATAAGATGGTAATATAATAGTAATGTCACTAAGCTAGTAATCCAGAGACCCAGCTAACGCTGTGGGGATCTGGGTTCAAATCCTACCATGGCAGCTGGCGGAATTTGAATTCAGTTAAATAAATCTGGAATATAAAGCTAGTCTCAGAAATAGTGACTATGAAGCTATTATTGATTACTGTAACAACAATTAGGGATGGGCAACAATTCCCATATTCCATGGAAGAAGAAATACAAACTCACATACAATATTTACCTCTACATAATCTTTGCATTGTACATATTTACAACATGTACATTATACAAATCCATCACTTATATATCATATAATGTATATGTATGTATATATAACCCTACGGTTTACAGATTATACAACTCAACTGCCTTTGCCAAAAGATTGGAGCATGAGTTGAACAAATAGATTTAATGGTTGTATATTAGGTCAAGGCTATATTTTAGGGGGAATTTTAACTGAAAGTGAAATGTGGATGGGATGAGACGGGAGAGCCTAGTGGGAGCAAATGCTAAATGTAAATATTATTAATATGAGACCTGGATGCATTTTAACTCCTGAGCCTCATTCGAATAGGATTAAATTGCTGGCTACTGCAATAGCATAAGGAAATGAGTCAAAGAACAAAGAACAACACAGCACGGGAAACAGGCCATTCGGCCCAATGAGCCCATGCTGCCATGTAACAGCGTGATTTCCCTCTTCCACCCATGACCCTTGTCTATGTTTACGGAAATCCACATCGGAAACCAAATTGGGGAGACAACTTAAGGACAATTTGTTTCACCAATCAGCCTAACAGCATATCTTTGGGGTTGTGGGAGGAAACCGGAGCACCCGGAGAAAACCCATGCAACCAGGAGGAGAAGTGCAAACTCCCACAGATACTGGCCCACTCCATGTATCTGCACAGCAAACAGTGATAGTCACTGAACTGTCGTGTTGCCCATCAACTGGTCCGGTTTAAGTGTACATTAATGACATGAAGCACTAGGCTACTCTCGAAAAATCCAAGAGCAGCCCTCACACGACCCATTGCTCCTTGTTGGACAACAAGCAGACTGAAGCACCTGTGGAATAAAAGAGAAAAACATTAATAACGTGCACATCTTATGCACACATTTAAGGGAATTCCTAGAAGCTCAAAAGTAAAGCAAATGAGCCAGAAAACTATGTTGGAAGGTCCATAGGAATCAATTGATTCCCAGAACGTTCCAAGGCTCATGATCCCTATTTAAAACAGTCTTCTATATTCCTCCATCTCTATTCTGCTCATGTGCCTATCTAAGTATCCCTTAAATAACTCCAGCATGCCTGCCTCCACCACCTTACTTGGCAGTGCATTCCATACCCCCAATAAACCTCTGTGTGAAAAACCTCCCTCCAACACCCAAATTATACCTCGCACCCGCCGCCCCCCCCCCCCCCCAACCTCACCCTAAACCCATGGTCCCTTGTAATATTTGTTTCCAATCTAGAAAAAAGCTTACGTCTGTTTACTCTATCGATACCCTTCATAATCTTATACATCTCTATTAGATCTCCTCTCAGTCTCTGTCTTTCTAAAGAAAACAGCCCCAATTTGCCCAATCTTTCCTTGTAACCTAGACCTTCCATACCCGGCAGCATCCTGGTAAACCTCCTCTGCACTCTCTCCAGGGTCTCCACATCATTCCGGTAGTAAGGTGACTAGAACTGGATGCAGTACTCCTAATGAGGTCTAACCAATGTTCTATACAACTGCAACATTAAACGCCAGCTCTTGTACTCTATACCACTTCCTATAAAGGTTAGCATACCATATGCTTTCTTCGCAACCTTCTCACCTGTACTGCTAGCTTCAAAGTCTTGTGCACTTGCCCCCCCCAGGTCCCTCTGTGTTTCTATATTCTTAATAGGTGTACCCTTTATCATATAACTCCCCCTTACATTATTTCTCCCAAAATGCATCACCTCGCATTTATCAGGATTAAATTCCATCTGCCATTTATCTGCCCAGTATACCAGCCTATCTATGTCCTGCTGTATTGCCTGACACTGCTCCTCACTATGTGCAAGTCCAGCTATCTTCGTGTCATCTGCAAACTTGCTGATCACATCACTTACTCCCTCTTCCAAATCATTTCTGTACATTACAAATAGAAGAGGTCCCAGTACTGAGCCCTGCGGCACACCACTAATGACAGATCTTCAGCTGGAAAGAGATCCTTCCACTACCACTCTTTGTCTCCTATTACCAAGCCAGTTACTAATCCATCTAGATACCTGACCTTGTATTCCATGAGCCTTGACCTTTTCAACCAACCTCCCATGAGGACTTTTGTCAAACGCCTTACTAAAATCCATATAGATGACATCAACAGTCATCCTTTGTCGACTGTTTTTGTCACCTCCTCAAAAAATTCTACCAGATTCGTACGGCACAACCTCCCCTTAACAAAGCTATGCTGCGCATCCCTAATCAGACCACAACGCTCTAAGTGCGTACATATCCTATCTCTAAGAATCCTCTCCAACATCTTTCCTACCACTGACGTCAAACTCACTGGCTTATAATTTTACCAGGGTTATCCCTAATACCTTTTTAAACAATGGTACCACATTTGCCATCCTCCAGTCCTCTGGGACCTCACCTGTGTCCAAAGAAGAGACAACAATTTGCGTCAGAGACCCAGCAATTTCATCTCTCTTAAGCAGCCTGGGAGAAATGCCATCAGCCCTGGAGATTTATCAGTTTTAATGCTACCTAGAAACCCAAACACTTCCTCCTTCATAATGGATATTTTGTTCAACTGGTCTACAGCTCCCTCCAAGACAGTGCCGGTCATTGAGCCCCTCTCCTTCGTGAATACTAATGCAAAGTATTCATTCAGGATCTTCCCCATTCCCTTGGACTCTAAGCACAGTTTCCCTCTTCTTTCCCTAAGAGGACCGATTTTTCCTCTAACCACTCTTTTGTTCCTAACATAGGAATAAAATGCCTTTGGATTTTCCTTAATCCTGTCCACTAAAACCATTTCATGCCCCCTTTTTGCCCTCCTAGCTCCCCGTTTGAATTCCCTTCTCCTCTCTCTGTATTCCTCCAATGCTCTCTCCGTTCCCAGTTGCTTAGACCTAACATATGCCTCTCTTTTCTTCCTAACCAAGTCCTCAATATTCCTAGTAATCCATGGCTCTCTAATCCTACCTTTCCCATCATTCCTCTTAATCGGTATATATCTTTTCTGCAACCTTTTCAGTTTTCCTTTGAAAAACTCCCATAGGTTGAACATGGACTTACCCTCAAACAACCTTTCCCAATCAGATTTCGTAAGTTCCTGCCTAATCCGACTATAGTTAGCCTTCCCCCAATTTAGCATCCTCTCCCTAGGACAGGACTCATCTTTTTCCATTTGTATCCTAAAGTAGACAGAATTGTGGTCACTGTTAGCCACATGTTCCCCTACTGCAACCTCAACCACCTGACCTTGTTCATTACCCAGAACTAAATCCAGTATAGCCGCCTCTGTAGTCAGGCTAGCTACATACTGCTCTAATGACCCTTCCAGTACACATTTTACAAATTCCTCCCCATCTGAACCCCCAGCTCTAGGCACCTTCCAATCCATTCCAGGAAGATTAAAATCTCCCACTACAACAACTCTATTCTTTCTGCACTTATCCAAAGTGTCTTTACATATACCTCCTTTCACTGCTCACGGGCTGTTGGGTGGCCTATAATACACCCCTAGCATAGTAATTGCTCCGTTTCTATTCCTCAACTCCACCCACAGCGACTCAATTCTTAACTCCTCTATATTATCTTCCCTCTGCATCGCTGTAATGTGCTCCGTAACTAACATCGCCACTCCTCCATCTCTTTTCGACCCTCCTCTGTCACGCCTGAAACACTTATACCCAGGAATATTTAGCTGCCAGTGCTCCCCTTCCTTTAACCACGTCTCTGTCACTGCCACCACATCTAAGTTCCTTGCGAACATTAAGACCTTAAGTTCATCCGTTTTACCTGTTACGCTCCTCACATTAAGACAGACATAATCCTGACCTCCAAGCCCACTCGGAATCTCCTTCTCCTGGGTGATTTTCCTCTCAACCAAACTAGGCTGTCACCCAACTTGCTCCCAATCCCAGTACCTACCAAGCTATCGGTCTCATCCCCTCCCCCACTCCACATTAGTTTAAACCTGCCGAAACACTCCAGCTAACCTCCCAGCTAAGATATTTGTGCCCTTCCCATTTAAATGTTCCCCATCCCTCCGATACAGATGCCACAAATACTTCCCAATGATCTACAAATAAAGAACCCTCTGCCCTACACCAATCCTTCAGCAATACATTCAGCTGTAGGATTGCAATTTTCCTGTCCCCACTGTTACTTGGCATCCCACTGTTATTTGGAGATTGCCACTCTGGAGGCCCTGCTCTTCAGCCTGGCCCCTAACTCCCTGAACAGCCTACGTATATCCCCCCTGCTCTTCCTTCCTACGTCCTTCTCTCCTATATGTACAATTACATCAGCCTGGGTCCCTTTGCCCTTCAAAATTCCCTCTATCCTCCCAGAAGCATCTTGCACCCCTGCTCCAGGGAGGCAAACTACCATCCTGGAGTCACACTTTTGTCCACAGAACCGCCTATCTATTTCTTTAACCTTCCCATCCCCCATCACTATCTCACTTCTACCCCCCTTCCTGCCATCTGAGGTATTCTGGTGCTCCTCTCTTATCTTTTTACCCCAGTTGTTGCGCTGTCCTCAATGAGTAGTTCATTCATTTTTGCAGAACAATTTCCAACGGGCTTTGGTAAAGCAGGAAATACATTTATTTTGGGAAAATGATGTCAGAATTAGTGTTGATAGACCATTATTAAAATGAATCAGATTGCCACTCACAGGTTTTCTAGTGCCTTTCTAGAAGTTTTAAGGAAGTAGCTTAAAGAAGGGATGGAGGTACTCATTCTCAGTATTCCTAAAATGTTTCCTGCAGTGACAGCAGTTGAGCACTGTCCTCCTTCCTATTTACCCTGAAGACAAAAAGGAAAGTTGAAAGAAAAGAGATGTATGAATAAGTTATTCAGAAATCAATGTCACCCTCATGTTAGGGGACATTTTCATTCCTACAGAAAGAGAAATGATGGTAAGGTTAAATTATTGGGTAGGAGTCAATCATTAGTCACTGAGGAATAACATTCTTCTCACTTCTACAGCTGACTTGTCTTTTGTGGATGTGATAAGCATTTGCAAAACTTCAAATGAAGAGAGTACTTAAAGAAATGAAAAGCAGGAAGTAGGATAACTTTCACCACAAAGGTATCTACAGCACAATCTGAATTCAGGATTGGAATCTTGTTGAGACAAATAGGGTCTTGTTTAATGGCTGGAAAGTCAGCAAGAGGTCAAGGATGCCTCACTTGGGATGGTTCTGCTGATTCATATAGCAATCAGGCAGTGGAAAGGCTTCCATTGAAGTGGACGATTCACGTAATAAAGGAACAGTGCTCTGAAACCTAATGATTTCAAATAAACCTGTTGGACTTTAACTGGTGTTGTGAGACTCCTGACAATGCCCATCCCAGTCCAACGCTGGCATCTCCACCTCATGTTTTCCAATGGCAGAGGTGATTCGCCATTTGCTGTCGGCAAAATCTTTTGAACCCACCAATATCTACAGTGCTTTGTGTGGCTTGCATATCCCGCAACCTGCGAACCCACCATGGATAGTGGCGGGTGTGGCAGTCATCTTCATGGGGATCAGCAGTGAGGAGTGCTGGAAAATCCCATTGTCTGCATCTACGTGTGAGTAATAATTGGGTAGAATGGGCCTTTATTCTTTAGAATTTAAAAAATAAGAGGTGATCTCATTGAAATCAAATTTCTCAAAGGGCTTGATAGGAGAAAGGATTAGCCACTTGAGACTTGAGATGAGGAGAAATTCATTCAATCAGTGCGGAGATTGTCCCTCTGATAAACAGAAGCTGATTACAACCATAAGAATGCAAACCTCTGTAATTTGAAAGTTTATTTATTTGTCACAAGTATGCTTATATTAACACTGCAATGAAGTTACTGTGAAATTCCACTAGTCGCCACACTCCAGCGCCTTTTGGGTATACCAAGGGACATTTTACCTTGGCCAATGTAACTAATCAGCATGCCTTTTGGACTGTGGGAAGAAATAGGAGCATCTGAAGAAAACTCATGCAGACATGGGGAGAATGCGCAAACAATGACCCAAGTTAGGAATAGAACCCGGGACCCTGGTGCTGCGAGGCAGCAGTGCTAACCAGTTGTGTTTATGAATTGTGTTTTCCCTAAGCTGGTGTACGAACATCTTTGCAGTCAGATAATTGTCAATATTTGGAATCCTCTACCTCAGAGGCCTGTGAATACTTATTTGTTGAGTTTATTCAAGTTGGAAATTGACAAGTGTTAAACGTTAATTAGCAATCAAAGGATATGGGGATAGGACAGTAAAGTAGAGCTGAGATAGAATATCAGTATGATCTGAATGAATGAAAAAACAGATTGAGGGATTGTATGGCCTATTCCTGCTCCTATTTCTTACTCTCAAATTGTTGAATTGACTGCAGACATCATCATTTTAATTTCCAGAAGCAAGACCATTCTAACAATGAGCTCACTGTTATCTGTTTTCAATTTTGTCCAATGAGTCTGTTTGGTAAGGCAAAATCTTCAAATTGGTATTATTAATTGGCCAAATGCCAGGAAGTTTCTTGCAGATTGACTGTTTTGTTTCCAGGGTCAACTCTTTGAGACTTTCTCCATTTCTTCTGCTTACTCCATAATTGCATAGCCTGGGGCCACCTTGGTTTGAATCTGCCTTGGAATTACTCATTTCCATTTATTTAGGTTAGCATTATATTAAGAGCCTTCCCTCTGCTCCAGCCATGATACTTATACCAGCAATTTTCTCTGACCTGCACAATAGAGATGCAGGATGTGAGGCTATTTTGTGCTAACGTTTGCATCCTTGTGTTTAGGTATACAAGTAGTGTGTAAAAGTATATGTCTTTCACCATGAGAGAGTCTGGAATGAAATACTCATCAAATTACAGTATTTCCTGGCACCAATTTAATTTGAATTGTATATTGGTGCAAATATTGGCTGAGTACACTATTAAAGGATAGCAATTTTTTGCAGGGTAAGTTTCTGCATATTCTAAAAATTATTTGACCAAAATAGGCTCATTAAAACAAGTTTTTATTTGCTTTGTCAATTAAACTTCAGTTTGCTCCAAAAAGAACGGATGACAAAGTGAATGCCAAACAGGAAGTGAATGCCAAACAGGAAGATGAAACTACATGCCCATGCTTCACATTAGCGCTGGAAACAGAGTCTGTCTATACTAATGAATAAGGCATGACAGAGAATGGTGAGCAATTAGTTTTGCCTCCATATGCTGGACAGTGATCCAGTGAAAAAGATCAGCCCATTGATTAGATCACACCCAAACATACAATTTGTTGAAAGCAATGCGTGTAAATTGACAAAGTGCAGGGCATTTGCCAGGTTACCATTCAAGTGATGACTGCTAAAAATTGCTCCATAATTTTTGAATACAAAGAACAAAGAAAAGTACAGTACAGGAACAGACCCTTCAGCCCTCCAAGTCTGCGCCAATCATGATGCTTGCATGCACTAAAGCTGTATGCACTTACAGAGTCCAGATCCTTCCAATCCCATCCTATTCATGTATTTGTCTAGTTGCTCCTTAAGTGCCACTGATGTACTCACCCTCACCACCTCCCCAGGCAGGGTGTTCCAAACATTCACCACCCTCTGTGTAAAAAAAATTGCTTCGCACATCTACTCTAAACTTTTCTTAAACCTATTTCGCCCAGTACTTGGCCTTTCTACCCTAGAAAAGAGCACTTGACTATCCATGTTTCCACTCAATCTTGTAAACCTCTATCAGGTCACCCCTCAATCTCCGTTGTTCCAGTGAGAACAAAGTGAGTTTATTCAGCCTCTCCTCATAGCTAATACACTTCAGATTTTTGTTGGAGTGATTTCAGTTGATTTACTCTTTTGAGAAAATAATTTAGTTTTGTTTTGCAATGTTGAATAGAACATAGAACATAGAACATTACAGCGCAGAACAGGCCCTTCGGCCTTCGATGTTGCGCCGACCAAATATGAAAAAAGCAATGCCCCTCCAAACTAAACCATTCCCTTCTCTTCCATAAACTTATCAACTAACCTCTTAAACGCCACCAAACTTGGCGCATCTACAACTGCCACAGGCAGGGCATTCCACTCTCTAACGACCTTCTGGGTAAAGAACCTACCTCTGATATCCGTCCTATAACTATCACCCCTTAATTTAAAGCTGTGTCCCCTCGTGCTAGCAATAGTTTCATGTGCACAACACCAAATCATTTGAGCACAAAGGTACTTTTTTTTTGCTTTTCTCTGAAATATCTGATCATTCCCACTGAAAATAATTCATAGGGCCTACCTACCTTGTTTCTGTGCAAACTGACCTCCAGACTACCAATGTCAAAATACACTCTGAATATTGAACTTTGTGAATAGCCTGAGATAAGTAAAAAGGAATGTTATGGGTATTTGACATTGAGCCAATAATGATGTGTTTGCCAACAAAAAGGGAACTCTTGATAAAAAAAACAGGACTTTGATCTGAGACATAGGTTGCTCTTGGAGGCAAACGAACACTCAAGAGATGGCTAATCTTGACTGTTACAGATTGAAAGTCTAAAATATTGCATCAAGTAAAGAGCTTAAGCATACAATGCTTTAGTAAGCAAGGTTATAGTTTTCACATCAGATAAAGTTAACAATGATACTGTGACAACTGTTTACTTTGCACATATTGAGCCCATGTCTTCTCCATGAACTGCTGGAGCAATTGGAACTGTTACAAACTGTGCCCCTCCTCCATTACCTTGGAAAAATCGATACGCTATTTAAATCGAGGCAGCAGTATAATTGCCCTTGGGAAAATGTCTTTTTATGAATTCCACTTGAGAAAAATGAGACAGATGATTTAAAGGGAAACTAAAAGCCAAAACATTTCTCGGAGTAATTTGTAGAGATAGTAAAAGTTATGCATTGTAATAACTCGAGGCGACTAGATGTGGCAAACAATTTATGAAAGGATTTATTGATAAGGTAAATTATATACATCAGGTTCAACAGCACTGCTAACACAGATCTACTTACAATGCCTTGGATGGAATTTTCTCCTTCTGCCTGCCACGAGAATCACGAACTATACAAAGATCCATTGACCTCAGGTGGGAATTTCTGTCATTGGAGAGAGTGCAACCGGAAAATCTCATCCCTTGACTCCAACAGAAGCACTCCAGCCTGGGAATGCTCACCCTTACTCCTGATTGGCTCAGTTAGCATGCTCAACAATGTTGTAAGTCACAAGATTAAGAAACTAAGATCTGGTCTCATGTAGTGTGCTGAGGCGTACATAGATTTGTAAATGAACAAGTGTTAATATATTTGAGTTATTGTGTGCTGCATGGTCTCTTTTATGTTTTGCTCACACAATTATTACCTGACGTCATGGGCTACACAGTCTGGATAGATCCACTGTGGAGAAAACAACTACCCAATAAACCATGTGCCCAAAACTCACGTGCTGTCACTTTCTACTCTTTCATTCTGCAGCTAGTCCTACAAATAGAACAAGGATGATTCTTACAAATAACAGTCTATTGTGGCATTCTTCAGGAAGCAGGCAAACCACAAAGAATCCCCTCTAGACCCTAAACCCAAGGCAAAACATGGTGACAACAGACAGAAAATCTTCAAGGGGACCTGCAGATCTGAAAGACCTGTAAATCACTGGAAAATGACCAGAGGGAAAAGAGTGAAGATTCACTGAGGAAGAAACACCAAGGATATTGCAGATACAAGCAACTACACAGACCTGAAATCCAGACAGCAGTGAGCAGTGATGACAATCTACAAACCAAACTACTGAAGCAGTGACAGATCCAGAGATTACGGTAATCATGGAGTCTACATTGCCACTCCCAGAATTGTTCTGATGTGCTGTTCCTCCCACAGCAACTTCCAAACCCATGACCTCTTTTAGCTACAGTGAAAGAGCAGCAGATGGATGGGAGTATCACAACTTGCAAATTTCCCTCCATGTTACACAGTATCCTGATTTGGAACTACATTGTTGTTCCTTCCCTACAGTTGTGTCAAAATCCTAACAGCATTGTAGGTTTATCTACAACACATGGACTGCAGCAGTATCTTCGCAACACATAGTATCTCAGACATTCTGGTATCAGACAATCATTCTCCGTTTGCTAATGAACTATTCCACAACTTTGGACTGGAATGTGGTTCCATGCAAGTGACTGGTTTGTCTAGATATTCTCAGAAGAATGAAGAAGCAGAAAGAAGAGTTTGAACAACCAAGGAATTAATGAAAAGGAACCAAGATCTTAACATGGGCTCTTTTTAACCACAGAACCTCACAGCTAAATTATGGCCTTGATGGGAAGATGGCTGCAAACACAACTTTGAGCTCTAACAAACACTACAACCTAACATTACCTCCAATGATTGTGAGAAAGATAGGAAGCATGAGGAACAACAAAGAAACAGTCAATCTAGTCATTACAATTTCAGGCACAAAAGGTGAGACTTGAAAGTGCTACAGCCTGGGGAGAGGGTATGGATGCAAGATTAACAGAAAGAAGGCATTGTAATAGAAGAAGCTCCCAACCAAAATCTTATAGAATTGAAACGGAGCTAGAAAATGTCGGGAGAAACCAAAGAGTCTTGATATCATAAAAGAGGAAACCAATGGAATCTTAGACATATTATTTAATTGCAGATGGAGACAAGAAACCAGAAAATCTAATTGAATTACGAGAGGCAGTTCACACTCAACTTCAAAGTGAAGTCAGGGCCAGACTAGAGAGATTGGTCAAGTCACTAACGAGACGAATCCTGTGAAGTCTGACACTTTGGGGGGATTTGCAGAAGTATATATAAAGTTGAGATAAAGACTTGAGGGGACGATGTGAAATAAAGAGTGAAATAACTCCTCAGAAGCATGTGACCATTTATCAGATTTTCTTTTATTTACAAACCTAAATCCTCTCCGAAGAGTGCTTCAGGTTCAAAGTCAGAGCCTCGAATATCAGTAGACCTGATGCTCCTCAATATATAACCAGGTGAGGCTCCCTGATTGGGCAGAAAATCATTACCTCAATCAGGAAGCTCATACTCCGAGGGGCTAATCTCATGGGCCTCATTGAGGTTATTATGAAGGGCTAACGTCAGAAGCACTTTAATAAGCAAGATTATAGTTTTCACATCAGATAAAGTTAACAATGATACTGTGACAACTGTTTACTTTGCACATATAACAACTGATGTAACTATCATGCAATGTAGCATAACTAACAGACTGAGAATTGATGTACAGCAGAAGTACATTTTCACTTAGAGTACTGAAATGTACCTAGATCTGTAGATAGATAAGAAAAGTTTACTATAAATAACAGTTTGTAGATGCATTTGTAGGATAACAGGCAAAGCCTACAAAAACCCTATCTAGACCACAAACCCAAGGTAAAACTCATAGCTACAAAGCCTATAAAAGACCAAAAGTTTTGTTAAAGAGGTTAACATTTTTTGAGCATCTTAAATGAGGAAAGCGAGGAAGAGAAGAGAGGTATAGGAAAGGTAGGGGGAGGCATTTGTCCAGTTTTATATTGGACAATCTAGCTTTTAGTTGGTCTGTCCATTTTCTGACACTTTTATGTCCTGTATTTTTATTTTGGAATCACTAATGTAAACAGTCACTGCAGGAAAACCCTTACGCTGGGCACTTGATGCTCAGCCACAGGGAAATATTGGCAGTGATTTGTGTTTATTTCTTTCCTTGTTGATTGCATGCTACTTGTTAGTTGTGGACTACACAGAGGTTTGTGAAGGAGAGGCCTGTGATGACATCATCTCTCTGCGACAGTGATGATGGCTTCCGTGTGCTACAGTGGTGTTTGGTATTCTCGGCTTCGAGCAGTGGCCATCATAATTTCAGAGCCTAGGGTTTATAGGCAGTTGATCGTGCAGCCATCAATGGTAAACCAATTAAAATGATCAAAGGATGAATGAAAAGATTTTTTAGAATCTTATTTTAAAAGATTTTTATTATTGAGACTTCCTTTTATAGATTGTGCGGGCTTTTAACAGAGGCCACAAAAAAATAAGTGTTCAAGGATTGAAAAGTAGGATGGAAGCTTCCATTCTTGATGGGTGTCTCACTCACTTTTGGTAAAAGCATCAACTCTAAAGGGGGAAGGCCCACCATACAACCTTCCCATTAGGCAGTTCAGTGTTCACCTTGGGCTTTTCTCCAGACTGAAGATCCTGGAAGACGTATTCCCAGCTGTCAACCAGAGGCTCTTAACACTCAGCAATGCCGTGAAGAACAGACTCTCACCCATTCCTCAGGAGTCCCTCAGCAACCCAAGAATAAAAGTTATGTATTATTGTTGGGAGGGAGAGTAACAGCATGCTGTCAATGGTCACCTCCCTGTTCCATGTCCATACCCTCCATTATGCACACATTAGTTCAGATTGAAGAACACTGTCTCCTTGCTCCCACCCCACACCTCCTCCAGCTGACTTGCACAGTTTCACCCAGTTGTGTCAACATGTCAGCAGCCAACCTGAAGCTGGGAAAGTTACAGTGGAGGCAGGAAAATCTCTCTGCCTATATATGTTTGTATTTGTGAACCAGCTGATGAAGGAGCAGTGCTCCGAAAGCTCATGATTCCAACTAAACCTGTTGGACTTTAACTGGCGTTGTGAGACTTCTTACAAGGCAGGTAATGACACTTAAGCGGTCTTTAAATGACTCAAGTCAAGGCAGCTCAGGAAGGTGGGGCAAGGGCTTTCCTGCACAGACCTTACTTCTAATGGAGGCAGGAAGGTGTTGGGAATCGGTCCTGATGCTAATGTGCCAAGTTTTCAGGCCTGCTTGCCTATATCCTTGCTTGCAGCCTTTATGTGGGTGTGGGAAGGGTGGTGGGTGGAAAAACACCTTAGCTACAGCATTGACCTCTCAAAACTACGTGATGTGGCAGGTAGTAGATTAGCAGCTACCATCCCGAAACATGTCCAGCTCCACTGCAAATCTGAGTGCTATATTGGTTGAAGATGCAAATTTAACAAACTTTCAGCTGACACCACAGTACGATTATTACAATGGTTACGGAATTCTCCCACAGTTCCAGCAGGTGGAGTGTTGGGTTTCTGGGGGAAATGTATTTTCTTCTTTTGGGGGGAGTATTTTTGCTACTAGTTCAGACTTTTTGCTGAATATTTCTTCGGGCAGTAAGCCTATCAGCATAATGTTGCAATCCACTCATTCAGCTGACTCCGACAGGGCGGATCCCTCCAAAATTTAAAGCTGTCACAATTTTTCATCTTTATTGCTGTATTCTTGCCAGGGGCGAACTGAAATTTAAAAACAGTTCATTAGACAAAGTGAAACTCCCATTTGGTTTTGAAATTGAACATTACAATTTGATACAGAGTTGTCTCTGCCAAAAGTAGTAATTGTATCACTGAAGCTACCTTGATATTAAACTGGTGACCCCAGAGTGTACTATGAAAGAAAAGTTTATTTATTAGTCACAAGTAGGCTTACATTCACACTGCAATGAAGTTACTGTGAAAATTCTCTAGTCACCACACTCCAGTGTCCGTTCAGGTACATTGAGGGAAAATTTAGCATAGCCAATTCACCTAACCTGCATGTCTTTCGGACTGTGGGAAGAAACCTGAGCACCTGGAGGAAATCCACGCAGGCACAAGAAGAACATGCAAACTCCACACAGATTCCCAACCAGGGAATTGAACCCAGATCCCTGGGGCTGTGAGGCAGCACTGCTAACCACTGTGTCCCCTGGAAATGGTTATATTTCGTAGTTTAAATCTTTACCAAAAACACAATGTGAAGCATTACACAATAACAAAGGTTTGATATTTTCCCACACTTTTGCAGTTTTTTAGTTAAGAATTCTGCAAAGTATTGGAGCTCCCATTCACTTAGGATAACAGGTTGGCTGTAAGCAACTTTGTTACCTTTTCATTTACTTGGATCTTTCTGATGTCTCTAACTTCCCTGCTTCTTAATGTGAAAAAGCAATTTTGAACTAGATGCAACTGGATCAGTACTTGATGCTGGCTCACCTTGTGTGCTGGTGAAATGGAAGTAATTATAATGATTAGGCAAATCCGGAAAAAAAAGCAGACAGGGCAGAGAGCCAGGTTAGTCCTTGCTAACAGGAGTTGTCAACTCTCCTAGATATGCTCAGGAGTGGAAGGCTGACTCATGGGTTCTGCTGCCTGCAGCTTTAGCAAAACCTATCATGATCTGTGTCTACATGCCTGTGTATTTTCATTTATTCGAACTCAAAAGTGGAGCCTGCTGCTGCTCCAACATCCTGTTAAACAACAAGCGCCACTTGGAGATTGTGCAGGCCAACCCTAACATCTGCTTCCAGCTTTTGGCTGCAAGAAATGGCTAAAGGACTTTGAGCACAGTGGTTAGCAGTGCTACCTCACAGCACCAGAGACGCGGATTTGATTCCCAGCTTGGTTCACTATCTGTGTGGAGTTTGCACGTTCTCCCCGTACCTGTATGGGTTTCCTCTGGGTGTACCTAGATTCATCCCATAGTCTGAAAGATGTACTGATTAGGTGCATTGGCTATGCTAAATTCTCCCTCAGTGTACCGGAAAAGCACCAGTGTGGCGATTAAGGGATGATCATAGTAACTTCATTGTGCTGTTGATGTATGTCTGCTTGTGACTAATAAATAAACTTTAAATCCAGTAATAAGGCTACACACCAATGCGCTAGTGTTTCGTCAATGAGCAGATGCGACTAATGGGTTTTGACTTGATCAGTAATACCGCTCGCATTTGGAAGCCATTCAGAACTCCACAAAGAAAATGCTCAAGAGTGTCTAGAGCTGGCATTCTACCTAATTTTATGTGGATCAAGAGTGTGCTTGTGTACTGTTTAATTGATGAAAAGGAGGAAAGAACAGTTCAAATCAGTAAGTTTAAGCTCCTGGCAAATTGATTCACACCAAACACTGCAAAAGTCAGCTGAAGAATACCTCTTAAAAAAGGAACTTGCTTTGTAAACAACCCAAAATTCAAGGTAATATTTTTTCTCTCCAATATATTGGCTGGAATTCTATCATGTAACCCAGTACGGAATCAGCTCAGGCAAGGGCCCAATGACACAAATCTCCATTGACCTCAGGCAGGAATTTCTGGACTTGCCTGAGTGAGGCTGTAAAATCCCTGCCATAACTCTCCTGCTGCTCAGCACACACACTGATCTTTGAGTGACAGCTCAATGGAGCTAGCAAAGTCCCAGCCCATGTCAACCCCGTACTCCTCCAGGCATTCCAGGTTACTAAAGAGGATGGAGATCGGAGCCTGAATGGCAATAGTTTTGAGCTCCATTTAAGCTGAAGTTATTGGTACCACAAGTTGTAAAGTGAGGAGCTCCTTTGCAGCAGATAGTGGAACCTGCATGTCCTCATGGTACATTGTAGAGTACTCATGTGCTGCATCACAATGTTGCAAATGCTCCAGACAGATTCTTCCATATCATTCAACATGGCACAGTTGGTCCTTGCGAGGCTGTCTATCCCTCAAGTATTTTCTCATGCAGCTACAATATTCTTCTGTTAACTGTTAGGCCAATAAAGTCTTCTGCTCTGCCATCTTAAATAGAGCTCATATCTAGCCTTCTCTTCTTCCCAGCTGTGTCTATTGCTATCCCTTCATGACTGTCATTTTTCACAACAAAAATGTGAGATGCACACTGTGCAGACTTGTCCCATTCTCCCACCAACAGTGCTGATTATTGAGAAAGATAGAATAAATTATGATGCATCTTTATTTCCGTTGCCCTCTTTGTCAGCAGACCCAAGAGACGGGAGGGAAAATGATCAGTGAGTAAAAAGTCAGGTGCAGCAGATACTTGACTGTGAAATGTAGTGCACACAAAGGAAAAAAAACCCATATTCTCCTCATTTGAAACTAATTATTCCAGCACACCTGTTTCTGTTAGTAATTAGCATGTCAGTCAAATTGATGGGTCCTCTGGTTGGATTTGCATCCCCTCAATTCACAACTGGTCAATGATTGTACCTTTTATACTTTTCAAGCATTGTACAATCTGTTTGGTCACCATGTTGACTGGACAGGCCATGCAGATATGCAGCTGTACAGATAAGGAATCACAATACATGACAGCAATGGTTCCTTGAAGCATTCACAAACACTGATTTTTTGATTACAGTCTCACTGTCCTTGATAAGATACTTGAGAAACAAGTTAAGGGGACAATTCTCTCGGCCCTTTATGCAGCTCATTATCAGCTTTGCGTTGGAAATAAGCACAGGGCTGATTTGAATATTAAAATTCAAATTTAAATCTTATTAGTGGGCCTGGGACTGAAACCTCTGGGCCCAATAGCCATAACATCACTCCCCACTGGTCGGTTAGGTTGGAATGCTCAGTCTTGCTGAATTCATTCTGAAAGATGATTAAACATATGGATATTGACCTCATACCTCTGCAATGTAAAATATGGACAGTTGGCTGATACACAACTAGTGCATCTGGTTCGAGCTAGCAAATATTGCTTCACAATCAAAAATGGACCTCATAGCTCTGCAATGTATAATATGGCTGATAGGGAACTAGAATGTCTGGTTTGAGCTAGTAAATATTACAATCAAAAGTGGTCCAAGCTGTATAAACAGCAGATAATGATGAATTCCAAGGATCTATTGTGAAACTTCATTCATTTTGATATATAATTGATTTACCAAGTGCTCTTCTTATTTCAATAATAAAATATTTACCATACCGACTCAATGTAATTTTTGTTAAAGCCTCAGCAGTAAAGAATGGTGAAGGGTGGTAAGCAATTGTTTTCTAGGACATATTGGTACATTAGTGTAAAGTGCATGATCTTGTGAGTCATCATTTTTAGAGAATATTAGGATTGTTCTGACAATAAGGGACTTTTCTACTATCAACATATACTCTAAAATGGTCCTTTGTAATAACAATGAAGGACAGCATAGTTTGTTTAAGGGACACATTGATCGAGAATAAAAACTTCCAGCAGAAGTTTGCCGCAAATGTTTTATTATGCTGAGAGAGTTTGGTTTATCCAGCATTGAAAATATCAGCATCTCAAATACTGCATTGTAGTTCCATTATGTCAGGTGCAATTGGAGCACTACGATATGACTGACTGCAAGACTAATGTACGAGTGTGGAATTGGATTGGAAATGACATTGGAAAAATTATCCGCGTCCGTCTGAAAATAGCCACTGAGGTAAGTTGCTTTTGTATTGGTTTCAGGCTGCCAGCTCCCAGATTGTGGGTATTGATCAGCTGGAGTCAAAATGATGAAATTTGGTTTTATGAAGTCTTTCCCAATGCTGCAACTCTCCCTGGAACATTAAATATGCTGCTTTGACAGTAAGCTTCATTGGAGCCATTATGTCATCACAGCTGCACACTGTACCAAAGTCAAGACAAAAGGTATTTATTCCATAACACCTTTGTATTTGCATTCTCAAACCATCAACAACATCAACAAGTTCCATCCCACCAACAAACTCACCATGGACCACTCTCCAAAATTGGCTGCATTCTTGGATACGTGCATCTCCAAATAGTATGGTCACCCCAGCACTTCGGCATGCTTGGTTTCATCGGTTAGAACATTGAATACAGGAGTTGGGACATCTTATTAAAACTGGACAAGACATTGGTAAGGCCACAAATGGAATACTGTGTGCAATTCTGGTCACCCTATTATAGAAAAGATACTATTAAACTAGAAAGAGTGCAGAAAAATTTTACGAGGATGCTACTGGGACTTGATGGATTGAGTTATAAGGAGAGGCTGAATAGACTGGGACTTTTGGAGCATAGAAGGTTGAGAAGTGATCTTAAACAGATCTATAAAATAATGAGGAGCATAGACAAGGTAGATAATCAATATCTTTTCCCAAAGGTAGGTGAGTCTAAAACTAGAGGTATAGGTTTAAGATGAGAGGAGAGAGGGGAGAGATACAAAAGTGTCCAGAGGTGCATTCTTTTCACACAGAGGGGGGTGAGTATCTGGAACAAGCTGCCAGAGGTAATAGTAGAGGCGGGTACAATTTTATCTTTTAAAAAGCATTTAGATAGTTACATGGGTACGATGGGTGTAGAGGGATATGGGCCAAATGTGGGCAATTAGGGTTAGCTTAATGGTTAAAAAAAAGGGCAGCATGGATAAGTTGGCCGAAGGGTTGTTTCCATGCTGTAAACCTCTATGATTCTATGACTTCATTGTACTGCAAGCCCATTGATAACCTCACAATGCTCCACTTCTCCAGCTTCTACACTAAACACATTAAAGAAACCATCCCTTATGGATAAACCCTCCTTAAACACAGGATCTGCTCAAATGAGGAGGATCGCAATAGACACCTATAGATGCTAAGAGATGCAGTCATATGAACAGGATATAGCACTTGACTCATCAATCGACACTTCCAACATGCCATAGTGAAAAACCGCACCAACCTCCTCAGAAGACAAAATGGGACACAGCAGACTGAGTCATCCAGTACTTTCCCGGAGCTAAGAAGCTACAACATCTTCTCCGAAACCTTCAACAAGTCATCATTGAAGACAAGTATCTCGCCAAGGCCATTTCCACACACTATTGCCTTCAAACAAGCGTGCAACCTCAAACAGATCATTATCCACAACAAACTATCCAGCCTTTAGAAAAACAGTGATCATGACACCGCACAACCATGCCAAAGCAACCACTGCAAGACATGCCAGATCATTGGCATGGATGTCATCATCTCACATGAGAATACTATTTGCCAGGTACACAGTACCTACTCTTGTAACTTGACCAAAGCTGTCTACCTGATGTGCTGCAGGAAAGGATGTCGCGGGTCATGGCACATTGGCAAGATTATGCAGAAGCTATGACTATGGATGAATGGACACTTTTCGACAAACACCAGGCAGGAGTGTTCCCTTCCTGTTGGGGAACATTTCAGCAGTTAAGGGCATTCAGCCTCTAATCTTCAGGTAGGCCTTCTCCAAGTCAGCCTTCAAGACATACAACAACACAGAATAAGCAGAAACTGATAGCCAAGTTCTGCACACATGAGGACGGCCTCAACTGGGATTTTGGGTTCATGTCATACTATCTGTAACCCCCACAACTTGCCTGGACTTGCAAAATCTCACTAATTGTCCTGGCTTGAGACAATTCATACCTCTTTAACCTGTACTTAACTTTTTCTCCACTCGCATTGTCTACACCTGTAAAGACTTTATTACCAGTTAAGGCTTGCATTCCAACCATTACCATGTAAATTGAGTCTGTATATGCCCTGTTTGTGAACCCAATCCTCCACTCAAGTGATGAAGGGGCAGTGCATCGTGCTGTTTCTCCCATTCTGGCTGCTTTCAGAGTGTCCTCTATGAGTCCATTACCATGTGACTCATACATTTTCCAGCTCCACATTAAGCTTTGCTCTGCCAAGCACCTTCACATTTCAATGGCAGGCAAGCACATCCAATACCCTACAACAATACCTCAGCACACAGGCAAACAGTTTTAGATAGCTTCACTTGTATTAGCATCAATATTCATTTGACAAGAGTATTATCCACTTGGAATTGTTTCTACCAATTGTTACGAAACAAAAATGCTCAAAATGCATATTGTGAATGAGGTAGAGAGTCCAGTGAACATTTGGTACATTGGCAATAGTCTCTCCCTCAATGTCAACAAAATGAAGGAGATTGTCATCGACTTTGGGAACCATAGAGGAGAACATATGCCAGTCTACATCAACTGAAATGAAGTAGAAATGGCTGACAGCTTTAATTTTTTAGGTTTCCAGATCACCAACAACTTGTCCTGATTTCCCTGCCAAGGTGACAGCCCACCAATGCCTCTACTTTCTCAGAAGACTAAGGAAATCTGGCATGTCAGCTACAACTCTCACCAACTTTTACAGATGCACCACAGAAAGCATTCTTTCCGGTTGTATCACAGCTTGCTATGGCTCCTGCTCTGCCCAAGACTGCAGCAACTACAAAAAGTTATGAATGTAGCCCAATCCATCATGCAAACCAACCTGTCATCATTGACATGTCTACATTCCTGTTGCCTCGATAAAGCTGCCAGTATAATTAAGGCCCACATGCACCCAGACATTCTCACTTCCACCTTCTTCCATTAGGAAAAAGAAACAGAAGTCTAAGGTCATATACCAACTGATTCAAGGACAATATCTTCTGTGTTGTCATCAGACCATTGAATGGACCTACCTTGCATTAAGTTGATCTTTCTCTACACCCTGGCTATGACTGTAACATTACTTTCTGCACTGTCTCATTTCCTTCTCTATGAACAATATGCTTTGTATAGTGCACAAGAAACAGTATTTTTCACAATATAATATTACACGTGACAATTTTTTTTTATTCATTCATGGAATGTGGGTGTCGCTACTGGTATTTATTGCCCAATCCTGGTTGCTCAACGGCAGTTGAGAATCAACCACATTGCTGTAGCTCTGGAGTCACATGTAGGCCAGACCAGCTAAAAATGACAGATTTCCTTCCCTAAAGGAATTAGTGAACCGGATGCATTTTTCTGACAATCAACAATGGTTTCATGATTATCAGTAGATTCTCAATTCCAGATATTTTTTATTGAGTTCAAATTTCACCATCTATTGCAGTGAGATTTGAACCTGGGTTCCCAGAACATTAGCTGAGTTTCTGGATGAATAGTCTAGTAATAATACACTAGGCCATTGCCTTCCCTAATCAAATCAAATCAAATTGTGATGTTAATATAGCTTTAAGAGTTTCTAAATCTTGGTCACAGACCTGGTTGATGTCATTGCTGAAGGAGCTTTTCAGCTTTCAGTTTCATTTTGACGGTAGTATTAGAGGCAGTCTTAAAAACAAGCTGGAAAAGAAGTTTCTTTCTCTGTTTTGCTTGGAAAATTTCATCAGTTAGCAGAAAGAAAGGCTTGTTGCCATGCTACAGTAAAGAATCTGTGCTTTGGGAAGCTGAGCTCTGACTATTCTGAGTTTTCAAGATCATTTGAAATCAGCATTCAATCCAGGGAACTGGATTCCAGTATGTTAAGCTTTAGTCTGTGTAGCGATAAATATGTTTAAAGGATTTTGTATATTAGATATTGGTTTTGATTGTAATGTCCAATATATATTAGTTAAGGATTATACATTATTGTGGTTGCTTTGCTTTCACTTGTAATTGATAAAAGCTATTGCTAATTTTCATTCTGTAAAAGTTAACTATATTCTTAAGTAGACTTTGCTTGATAAAATCTCCCTTTTGGATCTTTTGAATCACACCTGAGATGGAATGTCTCATACTCACCCTAGCCAAATTCAAGAAGCAAAACTTATGATCCAGTTGGGCTTCGTAAAACATCTTGGAGTTTCTAACTTGAAGCGTAACAATATACTCATCCATTAAGAATTAACAAGGCAAAGGAAGATTTGCCTTCAACTATATTACTTAAAATTAAAAATTGATGCTGATTTAACAGCACAAGGAAAGCTTAGGCCAGGAGGTGGGATTACCCTTTTTGGATAATAACAGAAGTAATGTGAGGAAAAATAAATTTGAGTTGTTTTAATATGATTTACAATATCTGAAAGAGAGGAGAAACAATTTTGATATTAACTTTCAAAAGGGAATTGTGAATAAGTACATAGCACAATAATAAGAATACAGCAGTGAAGGAGGCCATTCAGTCCATCTTGTCCATGCCAGCCCAAAATCACCCAGGTGTCCTCTCAAAACTCCCTTCCTGTACCCGGCCCTGTTGCTTACAGCATTTAAAGTCTAGATCCAGATACTTTTTAAGAGTTTAGCATTTCAGCCTCCATCACCAATTTGGGCAGTGAATTTCAAACACTCACTATCTTTGTCGTAAAAATGTTTTTCCTCATGTCCCCTCTACACCTTCTGCCACTTACCTTGAATCTATGTCGCCTGGTTCTAGAATCTTCGATCAATGGAAACAATTTTATCCTGATCACTATCTCTTTCCCTCGTAATTTTGTACACCTCGATCAAGTCACCCCTCAGCCTTCTTTGTTCCAAGAAAAATAACCCCAACTTATCTAATCTCTCCTCATGGCTACATGTTTCTAGCCCTGGCAACATTCCTGTGAACCTCTTTCGCACACTCTGAGCAGTTATATCTTCCTGCAATGTTGTGACCAGAACTGCATACAATACTCAGTTGTAGCTAAATCAGTTTTTTCTACAATTCCAACATTTTGGGGATGATTCTCCTATCCTGCTGTGCTGTTTTTGAGGTGCAGCGAGCTGGAAGATTCAAGCAGAAGCAGTTTTGTGGGTTCTCCGCTGGGCGCTACAGCCTCCACGAGTCTCCAGCCAGATTTTGCTGTAATCAGCTTTGTGTCAAAAGTCAGTATGGAGATGTATACATCATTTAAATCCTTATTTCAGTCTATTTTAAGTATCATTAGTGAGCCTGGGCCCGAAATCTCTGTGTCTGATGGCCTCTCGACCCCTGCCAGCTTTATTTTACTCAAGCAGAGTTTAGCTTAGCTCCCTTCTTGCTGGGAGCTGACTGCCTGACCCATTGGAGTGAAGGGGGAGAGGTCTCACAGAGGGTCGGGTGCCGGGGGTGCCCAGGTGGGCACTGGGATGGGCATTGGTATTTTGGCCCTAGGATATAGCCAAGGGGCCCAGGCTGGCACTGCCATTGGGCATCAGGCAATGTCAAGACTGTGGGGCCCAATGGGGCAGGATTCTCATGGGGGTGGAGCCACTGGGGGCAATTGGTGGAGGCAAGGAGCCCCGCTGCCGCTTTGCACTTGGGCTGAGTGACAGAGCGTGGGAGGCCAGCAAATGGGGCTTCTGGCATGGGGGTGCTGGGGGGACCGGAACAGTGGCAGAAATCAGGAGTCTGGGGCTGCAGGGGGATAACATCAAGATGGCCTGGGATTGGGGGTGGGGAGGTCAAGGCTGGTTAGGGCATGTTTGGTGGGCCAGCCATCGGGCCCTGGAGGTATCACATGGTCGGCGATGCATGGGTCGCGGAGTTGGTCAGCGATCAGGAGGCTGGCAGTGTGGGGCCTCTGTGCATGCTGATCTCAGCACTGATAGATCGATGCATGCACAGAGACTGCTCAGCAGAGTGCTGCCAGCCTCTCCAGCAGGAATAGGTCCTGCCCACTGATTTTCAGCGTGATGCACACTGAGGCAACCTACAGTGCACAGAGATTCATTTTGAAACTCCTGCTGAAAAATATAGTGAATTATTCCAATTTTTACCCAAAATCAACACTTAGAAATTCTTTTGGAAGAATCATCCCCTATATCCTTTATATTCCACACCTCTGCCAATGAAAGAGGGCATTTGATTGCCCTTGTACGTTTCAGCTATCCCTCTTAGTATATTCCCATTTATTGTTTATTCCCTATAATTGTTTGTCCTCCCTAAATGCACAACCTCACACTTCTCCACAAAAAATCCATCTGCCACTTTATTTCCCACATCTCACCAACAAGTCAATATAGTTTTGGAGATTATAGTGATCCATTGCAATATCCAGTACTCAGCCAATCTTTGTCTCATCTGCAAATTTCCCAGTCATGCCCACTCCCCCACACATTCATGTCCAAATCATTAATAAATAACTTAAACAGGAAAGATCCTAACACCGAGCCCTATGGAACATCACTTGAAAAAACTTACTATTCATATGAGCATCCAATCCACCATTACCCTTTGTTTGTTTTTTCATCCAGATTGCCACATTACCCTGTTTCCCATTTTTTTTACATTTTTGACTAACTTGATATGTGGAACCTTGTCAAATGTCTTGCTAAAATGTACACAACATCCACTGTACTACTTTCATCAGCCCTTCCTGTTACTTCAAAAAATTTCAATCAAGTTTCTGAGACAAGACTGCCCTTAACAAGTCCACACTGATCATCCCTGATTAGTCCATACCTTTCGATGTGACAGTTAATCCAACCTCTCACGATTGATTCTACTAATTTGCCCCTACTGATGTATGAATAATCGGCTTACAATTGTTTGGCATTTCCTTCAATGCCTTTTTTAAACAATGGAATTATCTTGTCCCCTGGTATCTCCTCTGTATTGAGTGAGCATTGGAAAATCATCCTCAGAAGATCTATTATTTCCTCACTGACCTCCTTCAACAGTCTCAGAAACCATCCATCTGACCCTGGTGACTAATCAACATTCAAGGATTCAAATCCTTTGAGTAGTTCCTCTCTCTTTATGATTGTCCCATCCATTATCCCTCCCAATTACTAAATCTGCATCATCCCTTTCCTTTGTAAATACAAAATGTTCATTTAAAACTCTTTCCACAGCCACAGCATCTACAAACAAGTTCCCTTCTTCATCTTTGATAAGTCTCACTTTTTTCTTAACTAATCTTTTTACCATTAATATGTTAGTAAAACATTGTTGGGTTTTCTTTAACTTTACTCGTTAATCTTTTGTCATGCCCTCTCTTTGATCTCGTTATTTCCTTTTTCACTATGTCTCTGCTCTACCTATATTTGTCTTGGTTATGTGCAATGCTTAGATTATTGTGCCTATTGTATGCTTTCTTTTTCTGTTTGATCTTCCCCTGTATTGCTCCAGACAACCAGGGGCATCTAGATTTGATAATACCACTCTTTTTTTAGAGGGGACATGTCTGCACTATATATTTAGGATCTCACTTATTAATGCTTCTCACTGGCTTTCCACTGATTTATCATCTAGCAGTCCACCTTAGTCAAGTCCCTCTTCATTCCTGCAAAATTTGCCTTCTCCCAGTTCAAATCTTTTATAACTGCTTTATGTCTATCCTTTGCCAGGGTAATTCTAAGTCTAACTGAATTGTAATCACTATCCCTGGTATCAGAGATGCAAGAAAGCAGACAAGATATCAAAGGGACTACAGATCACGAACCCACTCAGGTCAACCTATAACACGGACTACGCTGAGAGGCTTTGCCGTCGCACCTCTCTCACACTCCTCAATCACCTCATACACCAGCTCTATAGCAAACGCCGCACCCTGGAAAATGGAATACATATTCTCAACTTGTGCTCAGGATGCAGATCAGCTGCGAAACTTTGCCAAGCAGATGAGACGAAGAAACTACACCATTTACATGCACACCAAGAACAGGAAATTTGAAAAACTCAGCATCGCCACCAGCAACAACCAAGCCTCCCTTGGCACCACAGTAGAAGACAAAACTACCGCAGGGAGGTCCATTGTTAACTTGTCGGACTACACACTTCAATCAGAGGAAATCAAAGTTCTCAGCCGAGGGCTCAATTTCTGTCCCACCACTAAAATGGACCCCATCAGTCTTGCAGCGGACACAGAGGAATTCATCAGGCGAATGAGGCTGTGTGAGTTCTTCCACAAACCCCAAGAGGCCAATAGCGGAGTGAATGAGACAGCTAATGAACCAGAACAGCTGACAGAGGGATCCGCAGTGCAGCAACCGAAGAGGAATGAATCCAATTGGACTCCTCTGTAAGGCCGCTGCCCCCGACTGGACATGTATGTCCAAGCCATCAGGAGGTGCCTGAACACCAGATTCATCAACCGCACTTACAAGACAGTCCCGAACATCACCCAAGCACAAAGCAAGGCCATCCGTGCTCTCAAGACCAACCGCAACATTGTCATCAGACCAGCAGACAAAGGAGGAGCCACCGTCATACTGAACAGAACGGACTACTGTGAAGAAGTGTACCGACAACTAAACAATGTGAAACACTACAGACAGTTAGCAGCAGATCTGACCAAAGAACACACTCGTCAACTCAACACTCTGATCAAAACCCTTGATCTGAACCTTCAGAACACCCTCCGGGCTCTCATTCCACGTACTCCCCGCATTGGAGATCTCTACTGCCTCCCAAAGATACACAGGGCAAACATACCCGGCCGTCCCATCGTTTTGGGCAATGGGACCCTGTGTGAGAATCTCTCTGGCTATATCGAGGGCATCCTGAAACCCATTGTAGAAAGAACCCCCAGCTTTTGTCTTGACACTACGGACTTCCTACAGAAACTCAGCACACATGGAGCAGTTGAACCAGGGACACTCCTTGTCACAACGGATGTCTCGGCGCTCTACACCAACATCCCCCACGACGATGGTATTGCTGCAACTGCCTCAGTACTCAATGCCAACAACTGCCAGTTTCCATATGCAATTTTACAACTCATCCGCTTCATCTTGGACCACAATGTCTTCACCTTCAACAATCAGCTTTTCATCCAGACACACGGAACAGCCATGGGGACCAAATTCGCACCTCAGTATGCCAACATCTTCATGCACAGGTTCGAACAAGACTTCTTCACCACACGAGATCTTCAACCAAGGTTATATACTAGATACATTGATGACATCTTTTTCCTTTGGACTCATGGTGAACAATCATTGAAACAACTGTATGATGATATCAACAAGTTCCATCCCACCATCAGACTCACCATGGACTATTCTCCAGAATCAGTTGCATTCTTGGACACATCTCCATCTTGACACATCTCCATCAAGGACGGTCACCTCAGCACCTCACTGTACCACAAACCGACAGACAACCTCACAATGCTCCACTTCTCCAGCTTCCACCCTAGACACATTAAAGAAGCCATTCCCTATGGACAAGCCCTCCATATACACAGAATTTGCTCAGATGAGGAGGATCGTGACAGACACCTCCAGACGCTGAAGGATGCCCTCGTGAGAACAGGATATGGCGCTCGACTCATCAATCGACAGTTCCAACGTGCCACAGCGATAAACCGCACTGACCTCCTCAGAAGACGAACACGGGACACAGTGGACAGAGTACCCTTTGTTGTCCAGTACTTCCCCGGAGCAGAGAAGCTACGACATCTTCTCCGGAGTCTTCAACATATCATTGATGACGATGAACATCTCGCTAGGGCCTTCCCCACCCCCCCACTTCTTGCTTTCAGACAACCGCACAACCTCAAACAGATCATTGTTCGCAGCAAACTACCCAACCTTCAGGAAAACAGTGACCACAATACCACCCAACCCTGCCACAGCAACCTCTGCAAGACATGCCAGATCATAGACATGGACGACATAATCAAACGTGAGGATACCATTCACCAGGTATATGGTACATACTCTTGCAACTCGGCCAACGTTGTCTACCTAATACGTTGCAAGAAAGGATGTCCGAAGCATGGTACATTGGGGAGACCATGCAGACACTACGGCAGCATCGCTCAACAATCACCAGGCAAAACAGTTCCCTTCCTGTGGGCGAACACTTCCACAGTCATGGGCATTTGGCCTCCGACCTGCGGGTAAATGTTCTTCAAGGAGGCCTTCGTGACACACGACAGCGCAGAGTCGCTGAGCAGAGACTGATAGCCAAGTTCTGCACACATGAACACGGTCTTAATAGGGATCTTGGCTTCATGTCACACTATCTGTAACCGTAACTTGCCTGGATTAGCAAAAAACCTCACTTACTGTGCTGTCTGGAGAAAATACACAATTCTCTAACCAATGCTCAGGATTCCTTTCACACACATTGTTAGCCACTTTAACACTTGAATAGCAGGTTAGATGTAAGGATTCGCATTCTAATCAGCAATCTGTGACTGTCTGTGTTGATATGTGTGCTATTGCAGACCAGAACACTGCATTTGCCTGACGAAGACAGAGTGTTGAAAGCTCGCAAATTTACTATTAAATAAATCGGTTGGATTTAAAATTGATGTTGCTAGATTCTTACTGAGTTCTCATTGCCAACTGTCATTTCACCCACTTGTCTTTCTTCATTCCCCAACATGGGGTCCAGAATTTTGCTCCCCCTCTCATTGGGATTGTCGCAAACTGGTTGAAAAATATTTCCTGAAGATTGCATGAAGTTTTTTCCCTCAGTCCCCCTTGTATTGTTTGAATCCAGTTGATATTGGGATAGTTAACATCTCCTACTTTATTGCCCTCTTGTTTTTGAAGCAGAAATTTGCCTACATATCCCCCTTTCATTCTTTTGAGGTCTGTGGTATATGCCCAGTAGTATGACTGTCCCTTTTTCCTTTCCAAGCTCATCACAATAAGCATCATTTCTTGACCTGTTCAGTATATAATTCCTTCTCACATCTGGAACTGATTTTTTAACTTAAAAAAAATAGTGCTAGTCCCCTTCCTTTTTTTTTATTCTCACTCTATCATGTCTGAAGATTCTATAACCAGAGATATTGAGCTGCCAATTTTGCCCCACCTTTAATCACGTTTCTATTATAGCAATGAGACCCTACTGCCATTTGTCTACCTGTGTCCTTAACTTATCTACCTTGCTTGTAAGATTCTCCTTGCATTGAAGTATAAACAGTTTTCCCCTTACTTGAAGGGGAAACATTTCTGGGAATATGGAAAAAGTGCAGGAGAGTGGAACTAATTGTTTAGCTCTTTCAAATACCTGGTACATTCATGATGAGCTGAATGACTCCTTCCCTGATGGATCATTCTACATAAATCAATAACATATAAAGGACTATCCAAAGCCTGTACATGACAGTAAAAGGTGGCAAAGGTGTAAGGTTCCATTAACAAATATCAGAAAAGCAAGAGTGGAATTTGTTCACTAAAAAAAATGAATTACTAACTGCTGTAAAACCGGATGTGGTCAAAATAATTAACCTGACAAGTAAGAAGGAAATCAACCTGAGTATTACGTAGTCTAGTATGTTTTTCATAATGGCACTACTATATAAATTTATATAAGGATATCAATCATGTAGTGATATAACAGAGATATCAAGGATCTATTACAAAGCATATAAAATATTTACAGCATTCCTTGCAACTATTAGCGGTGCTTCTCAAAGTTTCAGATGTTGAAATTAGCACAATGTCTTAACCTGCAGATAAATATCCCCTGCTGACGTGTTGCAATAGTCGAAAGTCTCAAACAGGCACACAAATCTTACCTTATCTACACAAATGAATTATCTACATTTTTTAACTGATCTGAAGATAAAAATAGTTATGTCCATGAGTGTTATGGTGCACAAAGAACATCAAAATTTGGAGGAACATGTTGGTTGGCTTATTTTAGGCAAGACAACGTACTGTTAATTGATTTAGTGAGGATTGTAACTATTGTGACAGCATTTTATTCTGTGTAGATTTAACTGTTAAACTATGTGAGATAATTAAAATTACAGACAACATGTTTATTGCTAGACCAGTTACTCTAATATAAGCTGTAAGTAATGATCAATATATAATATTAATAAAGACAGGAAAATCCTTGTACTAACTACTTGTTTCTTAAAGTAGACTTAGCAACATTGCCTGAACTGTATAGTATGAGCCAAATGCCTCCCAGGCATTTCAAATATATTCAATTGCATAAACAGATAATATTTACATGATCTGCAGGGGTAAGGAAATCACTCACTTTGTTAAGAAACTGCTTACTGTTGTTTCACCTTGGTTCTACAAAACAGAGCAAGATCACAAGACATTGTATCATTTCCTGTGATGATGTATATACTGCCTCATTAGCAAATCACAGAATTAGAATTAACCCCTTAAATTGCACTCAGTTCCCCGTTTCTGATTCTCACCATTATACTACACCTCCCCCAAATCTCAAACTGATATTTTTCTTTACTGGGACAACTGTTGTGATCATTTCTACCTGAATGCATCCCCCACCCTTTTGGATGAATTTGAGGATTTAAGTGTTGGAGGTGATCTCTTTGAATCTGCTGAGTAGAAGGAGCTTTAATGAACAAATCAGGTTCACCAGTATGGAAGTCATTTGGATTGGTAGATGAATGTAATATCTCCAGTCGCTTTGACATGGCAGATGATTGTTCCTACTGTCTAGAAAATTGTTCCTGTAAAACAGTGGACATCTATCCCATTTCACTGTACCATTGATGAGGTACAATCCTGGATGTGATTTCTTTTTAACCACTTGTCCATAGTAAGGTTGCTCTTGAATCCAAATTCTTCCCTGGAGGATCCTTAACTGTGAGACCATCAATTAATTCCCCCTCATTACACAACAATCCCTTCTCATTACACTACAGATATAGATGCAACTGACTTACTTTCAGGATGTAAAGTGATGTGCTTATGCTGTTTTCAGCTTTTCAAACTCTCTGAACAGCTGTGGAAGTTCAGCTTTGAAATACTTCACCTTGATCTCTCCACCTTTACATTTCCTCCATTGTGCAGGTCAGGTTTAAACTGATGCAGGCTTTCCTGCTTAAAAATGAACAAATCTATTTCAGAATTACAGATAAGATCTCAGTGATTTTTCTCTCTCTGTATTGAGGAGTTGTATTCAATTGTTCTGTGATTTTGAGTTCTAATGCCTCTTGGCCCATGTAGTTTTTTGCATGATGGCTGAATATAATATTTCTCCAACCTTATTCAGCATCAGAAAGAACTAAAACTGCTGCACCTGTTTCTAACTTAAAACACGTCTTATTCTCTTCCACTTGGTTACTAGATGTCCAGCGGGTTCTGTTTGCTTCTTGAATCTCCAGAAAAAGGCACCTCAATGTCATTGATATCTTCTCTCATCAATCTTGCCACCTTTCAAAGGTTTCTCTTTTACCTTATTCTGTACATTATCTTGGTGCAACATGCTGTCTGAAAGTGACACTTCTTTCTGAAAAAAATGACATTTAGCCTCTTTGGCAGGACAATTTTCACAACTGTGTTGAATACAGTTAGCTGGGGTGGTTGATGGATGCTCTTCCTTCCTTCCCCATAGCCACTTCTCTACTTTTAACTTTAACATCCTCAACATAATCAATCATTTGGGATATGGTTCTTCCCTGCCACCCTGAATCATCAATTAATCCTGCTTCCTGACTTCACCTTCTCTGTTCGGCCTTCATTAAGGTTATATCATCTCTTGACATTAAGCTACAATATTCATTGCTCTCTGCAAGTCTACATAGATCATTGATAAAGATATCAAGACTTTCCGTTTTGTTGGTTACACCTGTTAAATTTTGCCTGCTTGACAATGTATTCTTCCATAGATTTAGGAAGGTATCAAGTTCTTCTCTTAAAAATGTAATTGTTTCTTCTTCAATCCATAGCCTGACTAGAATATCACCTGCACAGCCACTGTCACATATTAGAACATTGCCGGTCTGCCCACTGCTCTTTCACTCGCTGCCACCATGTAATATTCTTGGTCTCATTGTGCTAACATAAAATATTTACAGAGTCTGATAATGTAAAAATACTGACTTTGATAAGAAACAACTCATCATGACTTCATCTTGCCCTGGGCTTCTACAAGAAAGAGCAAGATCATGATTTGTTGCATCAGTTCCTGTGATGATGTATATTTTAACTCATTAGTATATCGCACAATTAGAATGAAAGCCTTATATTATAGGAGGAAGCTAAAGGAAAGCAGGACAATCCACCATGTTTGCTTATGAAATCACCACTGAAAGTTATAGAGAAACAATTTGCCATTGAATAGGAGGAAATTCTGAATTTAAATGGTATTTAATATTGTTGTGAATTGTAGTCTTTCCCAATTTGAGAATGAAATAAAGTAACTGGTTAAATGTTTCTAATTTGAACTTTTATTTTCCTTCCTTCATTGCCTTGTATAAACTTTCATTATTGCAAACAGTCATTTTCATAAGTCAAAGGTAGGTAAGTAAATTTTACAATGCGGTGATAATAAAATGTTCAAACAAATGCCAGACATTCCAACCTGTAAAACAAAATAGCAATGTCAGTAATATAACAGCTGTTGATGGGTAAGCCATATCAAAATTTATTGCTTCAAATCTGGTGTTAAGTTTTTTTTGATGCAAATCCTAACTGTGTCCCTGCCAAACAATGTGAGTCAATAGTTCCATAGCGTTGTATGTCATAAACTATATCTATTACTTTCTTAGTTCCCGCATCTTTGGCATGCAGCAAATCAAGTGGAATAGTTCACATATCGCTAAAATGAAAAATATGCTGGCAACATGTAACAGCCAGCAGATACCTGGGGACAGAACAGATATCAAGGAATCACAGAATTGTTACAGCACAGAAGAAAGCCATTGGCCCATTGTATCCCTGCTAACTCTCCTCAGAAGCAATTCACGTATTGTGGCTCTGCCATCCTGCTCCGCACATTTCTCCTGATCAGATATTTGCAAAATTTATAAAATAGATAGACCTATAATGTTTATGAAAACCCATAATAATATCTTTTGAGTCATTCCAGAACTTTCTGATTTTGGGTCAGATTTTCATTCCTTGCCTTTTCCTTTTGCTTTTTTAAAATTTGTTTTATGTAGGCATCACTGGCAAGGCCAACATTTGTGGTCCATACCTAATTTTCATTAAACTTAACTTGATTCCTGGACCATTTCAGAGAATCAATCAAAATGCTGTGGTCCGTAGTCACATATAAGCCAGACCAAGTGAGGATGGCAAATTTTCTTCCCTATAGGATATTAGTGTACCAAAAGTTTTTTTTTAAACAATGGATGATCGTTGTCATGGTCACCATTAACAAGACTAGCTGGATATTCTAGATTTTTAAATTGAATTTAAATTCCACTAGCTACTATCAGTGGAATTTGAATCCATGTCCTCAGACCATTAGCCTGGATTTATAGAATCAGAGAATCCCAACAATATTGAAGGAGGTCATTCAGTCCATTGAGCCTGCATCAACAACAATCCACCCAGACCCTATCCCCATAATCCAATATATTTACACTAGTTCCCCTAACACTAAGGGGCAACTTAGTATGGCCATTCAACTTAACCCACATATCTTTGGACTATGTGAGGTCTGGAGGAAACCTATGCAAACACGGAGAGAATGTGCAAACTGCACATAGACAGTAACCCGAGGCTGAGATTGAACCTGGGTCCTGAGTGCTGTGAGGCAGCAGTGCTAACCATTGTGTCATCATGCCGACCTCTGGATTGCTAATTTAGTAACACTACCAGTATACCACCGTGCCCACCCTAATTACATATCCTGAATTTGCAGTAAACTCACCTAAACATATATTTTGTTTGTTAGATATTAAAAATGTAAGTGATTTCCAAAATACCAAAGGTACTTCCCGTAAGACAGCACCATGAACTTAACAATATGTGGTTGATTGATTGAAGAGGCAGCACCAAAATTTTTATGACATCTCTTTTATTCATCCATTGTAAATCTCAATTTATTCCCTTCAGATAAAGACAAATTGCATCATCACTCAGATACTTGCAAGTAAGCAGAACAATGTTATAAAATATAAAAACATATAAAAAGTGTTTGCTGTCAGACAGTAGTGGAATGGAGATCATGGAAGTGAATATTGACCATCAAAGATCCATCAGTTTGTCAGCTGAAATGTGGTATGGAAAGATAAGCAGTTAATCATTGATAAGATGAAAGAGCTATTGGAAGCAATAAATAATTTACAGTAAATGCATTACTCATCACTTTACCCAAAGGGCAAAGAATAATGATAGGAAAGTATAAACTGGGCCAAGAACTTGTTGGCCGTTGACACTTGCCCCAGTTTTCCTTCTGCATCAATGGAAAGATTTATTTCCTAGTTATTCTTGATGTGGGCATCACTGACAAGGCCCGCATTTGTTTTCCATCCCTAATAGGTCTTGAGTTGGTAGTGTTGAGCTGCTGCCGTTAACTGCTGCAGTCCGCCTGATTCACTGCTTATGCACACACACAAATAGGGACTTGTAAAGAAGCAGAAAAACAAGATCAACCACAGCCAATCTCCAGAATATTGCAAACAAACACCCCACCCTACAGTAACCCAGTATGGTATGGGCCATTGCTAGATCTTCCCACCCTCAATACTGAAAATAGATTGTCAACACCATTACCACAAGGCATGATTTATATCTCGCCCAGTTTTGCTCCACCAAGCTGAACAGAGATTGTTGTTAGCCTCAATCCCATTTCATAGCATGAAGGTTTTAGCTGTCCCCCTCACTTTACAGAGCAATGACTCTGCATTTGTACTCCTCCAGAGATTAAAAATTAGAATGGTCAGGGATGGGTTAAAGGGAGTTGTCTTTGATAACAGGAATGTGTTAAAGGGAGGCATCTTTGATAACAGGATGGGCAAACTGAAGGAGTAATCAACCCACTTGATTGTGAACCAAGGTAAACAATAGGAAAATCATAGACACTTAATGTAAATGGAGATTTCCTCCATACTTGTTTGCACTGCACAGGTGATCTTCAATACAACAGACCACTACCCCAAACCTCTTTCAGCAAAAATGAATGATCACTATCTGATAGGGAATCTCAACACTTATTCCTATACGCTCCCACTGACCAGAAATTTGAGTAGCGTACTCTCTCTCTCTGAGCTGAAATCAGGTTACCCATATCTCACGCATAAACAGAAATTATCCCTGCTCTCTCCCTATTCAGAAATTATTTTATCACCTCTCCTCTCACAACTGAACAAAAACACAGATCACAACCTTATCACTGAGATTAAACTCTTCCCTCTTTCTCCTGTGTTCTAGCTTGCACCCCCACAAAACTAATTCAGGCATATTCCTGTCCACCCACTACTTGGAACTGTAACTCACCGTTCACCCACTGAGAAATAATTCATCCTTTTTCCAGCCCTTTATCCTGAAGCAGCTCAGCACCACCCTGAGATTGAGCCAAAAGCCTGCCTCCATCCCCGATGGAAAAAGAAAAATACTCTTCTCCACCCACAGTCATGAAGGTGAAATTAGGCCCTTGTCCAGAATTTCTTCCTCCTGCTGAAATTCAGATTGGTCCAGATCTAATACACCCAACCTTTAAGTGGACTGGCGATGCTAAATTACCCCTTAGTGTCAGGAGGACTAGCTAGGATAACAAAATGTGATTGTGAGCATAGAGCCTAAGTGGGATTGATTTGATGGGCCAAATGGCCTCCTTCTGCACTATAGGATTCTATGATTCTTCCAGTTTAACAACACCCTGACTTCTCACATTCCCTTTCCTTGCCTAGTATCCACTTCCTCCATACTTCTCTTGTTCTACCAGACTCTCCCTCTTGCCCCTTTTCCCTCTGCTTTCCCCAAAGCCATTGTATAGATTCAGTTAGCTTATGCATTCTTAACGTGTCTGATCCCAGTCATTGCAGTTCCACAGAACATGGCTGAGTGCATCCATATATATAAATGTACAGTGTAATGCTGGTTTAAAGCTGGTTATAAATCAATCTGATTTGAATAAATAAAAGCAAAATGCTGCAGATGTTGGAAATCTGAAATGAATGATTTGAATGAGATTGATTTGAATTCCTAATCTTTCTTGTATTCAGAGAAGCACGATGTGATGCAATGTGGCTCATGAGGGACAAATGTTTTAAGATTGATAGTGAAAGTTAAAAAAAAGTTTATTTATTTGACATAAGTTGATTTACATTAACACTGCAATGAATTCCCCTGGTTGTCACACTCTGGTGCCTGTACATTGAGGGAGAATTTAGCATGGCTAATACACGTAACCAGCACATCTTTCAGACTGTGAGAGGAAATAGGCCACCTGGAAGAAACACACTGGGAGAATGTACAAACTCCGCACAGACAGTGACCCGAGATGGGAATCAGTCCCTGGCACTGTGAGGCAGGAGTGCTAACCACTGTGCCACCGTCCTGCCCAATTACTGAATAGCTAAGTGAATTGGAATACAGCCTAATGGTCTCTGAAACCTAAGTTCAAATATCTGATAAAGTGAAACAACAAGAACTTGCATAATGTTATACAACTTTTATGACAAACTAGCTTTGAATAGGTCCATCATTGTAATGGTGCACTTATGCTACATGTGGTGATAGGTAGTTTCACCAGCCAATTTATATAAGTAATGAATAGAACACACAATGGTTTCCTGTCTGATCAAACCTTCCCATTGCTTCTTATCCATTTTACTGCTGCCCATCTTTCTATTAAGGGAAAGAGAAGGCAATTTTTATCAACACCATGAACAATTCAGCTTTGAACTTGGATTTCATTTCAACCTTGTTAATGGTTAACTTGTTTCAAATAGCTAACTTGTTTCAAATTACTTATAGCCAAAAATAGAAGCAAAATGATGCATCTCCTGGTTAATAATCTAAATAAGACAACTATTGAAATGAAATTGAATTGCTTCAACCCAGTATCGTAAAACATTGATACCAGACAGTCATCCCAGGCAGGTGTCCACCATTTTGATTGCAAAATGGTCATCTAAGGATGCATTTATTAAATACGAGTCAGCTATCCCTGTCATTGCAAATGGGGAATTAAACCAAGTGTATGTGATTTTCAAGTGAAGTAAGATGAGAGATGGGGGAATACTTGGACCATTGTACACAGTTAATTCAAACTCCATTTTGAAGCTACCATATCAGTCCTTAATTTTATATCATAGTTTGACAAATCTGACTGCAGTTTCAGTGATAGAGAAATTAGTACTATTTTAATTGGTATGGGTAGGGGGAGATATTGATGCATGCAGGAGGTTTATGATGAAAAAATTCCTGCTTGTCTGAAACTCAATGCCATATGATTGACTTTTGGATTGAACCCATGTATAACTTGCAATGATTTGGAAACCTCTGTGGATGAGGTGGGTTGATGATTATCATAAGCAAAGTTGCAGTGGATTGAAAATTTAACCTTGTATTTTGGCTTTAACAGTCAATGCATGGTTTCCCCAAGCTGTTTGAAAATTGCTGAGATAGCCTTGGTGATGACCCTTTCCATCACTTTGTGAATGAGCAAGAGTGGACTGATAGGGTGGTAAATAATTGCTGTGCTGGATTTGTCATGTTTCTCACGTACAGTGTACAAGATGTACCTGGGCAATTTTCAAGATTATGATTGTATGCAGTTCTGTCGTTCCCTCCCTCCACCACCCTCACCCCCCACCCGCCCCTCACTCCACTGGAAAGTGACTAGTCTATCTGCAGGTCCTTAAGATCTGCAGTATGGCCTCCAAGCTTACCTCTAAGAAGAGGGGTGCACAATGAACGCATATAACTTGGAAACAGTGTGCTATTTGATTGCTAAGTTAAAAAGCTACAGCAAAGTCAATCCCACAAACATTCAGGTTCCAGACCTGCTGCCGGTCTTCCCTCACCAGCTGCACGTGGGACTAAATGCAATAATTTTGCCTGTAGATCTGGCTGGAGTATAAAGACTGCTTTGCACTACAGGCTAAGAAGTTGAATATTAACTACACATTTAGTGCCCCACTGTTAGGACTGTATAAACAGAATGTGGCATATTTACACAGGCACTTTTCATTAAATATGTACATGCAGGAATTTGAAACAGAGAACAATGATAGAAAGAGTGTATGCAAATAAATGATTTTAAAATACAGATAGATGTTATGTTATATACAATGTATTGAGTCATCAAATAGCTACACTGAACTTGGCTGGAAAGGGAACATATATCATAAAGGAAACAGGGTTTTTGACTCAAGAATTTCCTGCAGTTCACAGATCCTAGTCAACTAAAACATAAGAAAAGGTTGAATTCAAATAATGTATTATCATGTAGAAACATCTCACCAACTCAAAGTGCTTCATACAATTAATCATATTTTGGAGGGGTGTAACATTTGCCACAAATTGTATTAATGAGCTGGATTTTATTGGAGCAGGACATAGTGTGACATGCTCAACTTGCTTGCATCAGCTCTAAATGTTTTCTTATGTGTTGCAGAGGTATGAGGGCAAATGGGAACTTGGAAACATGATGTACGATGGGAGAAACAGTGTGGATGAAATCCTCCCATGACACTATCAGGGGGGTTCAATGGCAGGTAGGGGGAAGGTTGGTAAGGGGTGGGTTAAGAAGAATTCAACAGGTGGCCCAAAAATTAGTATCATACTGACGTGAATTCCCCAAGAAATATTTTGCTGGTGCCAACCATGCCAGATCAGGAAACCTGCTGGACTTGCTAATGGGATTCAGATAAAGGTCTGACCATCTACACCCAATTCTCTGCAGTGGGAAAGCACGCCGGAATTAAAGATGTTTAGAACAACATGGTGTGAGATGTTGGGATTCACTCAAATGATGCTTGGGTCAACCTCTGGAGTTCAAGATGAAGGCCACCAGTAATTCTAGATCCCGGAGCACTACAGCAGACGGTGGAGGGAACATCTGCAGCTAGACCTTTCAGGTTGAGTGCTCTGGGAGGTGGTGGGGGAGGGGGGGAAATCTCCATCTCCAAGCATCAGAATGTCCCTGGAGATCCATCATCATCTTGAGGAGATCCACCTTCTTCCTTCAATAGTAAGTCAGTGATGTTTGGATGCCTTTTCAACAGATAGGACAGCAGACTTCACACCATCAGGCTAGTCCACCATGGAATACAGTGCAAAATAGCCAGTTTCATTATTAATGAAGTCAGCGCCTGAAGATTTAACATATTTTTCTGGTTGTCTCTTTTGGATTGTGAGAGGAAATTGGAGCACCCAAAGGAAAGCCATGCAGACATGGAGAGAATGTGCAAACTCCACACAGACAGTGACCTAAGCCAGGATCGAACCCAATCCTTCGCATAGTGAGGCAGCAGTGTTAACCATTGTACCACAATGCAGTATCTCCTAAAATTATAATTCATATAATGTGTTCTTGAGGAACTGAGCTCTAAGTGTGCACTTCTTTATTAAAAATATACCTTTCTCATTTCTATAGCAACCTCCTTCTGTTAACAGTGGCTGTCGTTTGCATCTTGTGTTCTGGTTCAGCATATTCATTCTTGTCATTACAAATGCTGATGTTAATTATTCATCTCATCCACTGCATATGTTTGAGATAGTCAGCCGATGATAATTAAAGATTTTCAGTGTATGATTGGGTGTTTATATAGCTTGAATATGGCTAAGTATAAAATTAGACTGTAATTTACAGCCAACTATAAAACAAGATTGTAATTTACCATCTGAAAAATCAAGTCTGATAAAGTGGGACACAGCTGGACGACATTAGCAATCGTATTTTTTTGTATCTAGACCAGTAATAAATTGTCGCTCATAAATAATCAATTACAAATGTGTTCATTAGTTACAATCCTAGTCCTCCCCTGTGTCATTTTTTTTCCTTATCTCCATGGTTGGTTAAGCGTTTTATGTCTTTTCTTTTGCATAATTTTGTGAAAAAGAATTAAGCTCACACACTTTATGAGGCTTACCATTCTTATTTTGTTTTGCTGAATTAAACTTTCCAACTCAGCTTACAAAATACTGCATTCTTGCTTTTGTCATTATTATAAATAGTAAATGTTTATACTATAATAATGATGGATCATCTGACTTCCTAATTGGAATTACTAAATCAGTGGCTGACAGTTCAAGGATGTATATTATTCACCTTCTTCAGCTGGCATCTCAATCCTGAATTACTTGTTAACTAATTAAACATCTATCAATTATCGCCCTAATTGCCATCCGGGCATTTCTAGCCTAATCCGTTGCCCTTCATAATTGTCAGTAACCTAATACTTAGTGATGACATTGCAGCAAGTTCAATCCTGTGCCTTCCCCAATATCTGTTGGGTGAATTTCCAGCATTGATCACTGCATGGTGAACAAGAGCAGGGTTCCCTGGCACTATGGCTATCTGTGTTTCTGTTCCCACTGCCTCGCAAAAGGCCCACAAAAGATCCATTAATAGCTAAAAATAACTGAATGTCAAACCCTTTTTATATTGCCTTAGACCATGTCTTAGTTCATCATGAACTGATTGATGAAGTTAGAAGGTAACAAGGTAAAATGACAAAAATCAAATTCAGATAATAAGATAAAAGTTACGCAATATCATTTTCATGGACAAATCCATTATCCATGGCATTGCACATGCTGAGTCACAAGATATGATCCTTCTCTTCATTGACATCTTAATAATGATATTTATGTCTCAATTTTTCTGTTTCTGTCTCTCTAAATTTGTCTGCCATTCCCGGCTGCTTCTCTGTTGCCCATGAGCCTAGACTGCTGCTGCTTGTGTCAAGGTGGTGAAGTCTGAAGTTGAGCCTTAGGGCCCATGCTGCAAGAGATCTTCCTGCAAGGCCTCCTGTAGCTCCCCCCTCCAAAAAACAAATTGCAGCTTTCCATCGGCATGCTGGAAATTGGACTATGTAGAAACACTAGGATAGCAAAAGCATGCAGGAGACACACATTAAGGTATGAACATACAAAATAGGAGTGGGCCATTTGGACCCCCCCCCCGCACTTCAAAGCCTGCTTCGTTGCTCAATAATATCATAGCTGATCTGTTTGTGTTTCGACTTCCACGTTCCCCATCTATTCCCAATAAACTTTGATTCCCTTGCCTAACAAGAATCTATCTACCTTAAAAATATTCAGTGACCCCACTTCTATTGCCTTCTCAGGCAGAGAATTCCAAAGTCGCACAACTCTCTGAGAGAAAAAGATTTTCCTCATCTCTATCCTAAAACCGTGACTCTAATTTTAAAAAGATCTCCTGATTTTGGACTCACCCACAAATATCCTTTTAATGTCCACTATTCATCAATTGTCAAGACCATTCAGGATCTTACTGAATTCAATCAGGTCACCTCTCATTCTTGTAAATTCCAATGGAAACGTGCCCAGCCGGTCCAATCTTTCCTGATACGACAACCTCCTCAGTCCAGGTATCAATTTCTTAAACTTCCTCTGAACTGCATCCAATGGCATATTTTTTAAAATAAGAAAACCAAAAATATGCCCAATACTTGAAATGCTGTCATACAGAATATTTCCAGAATAGAAGGAGGCCATTCGGCCCATTAAGTCTGTACCAACAATCTCACCAATGTCCTGTTTAACAGAAGCATAGCATCCTCAGTTCAATGTTCAATTCCTCTCATAATAAAAGATACCATTCCACATTCCATTAACCTTGTTGATTACATGCTGTACCCACATACTAACGTTTTGTAACTTATTCATGAGAACACCTCAATTACTCTACAACTCCAAATTGTGTGGTCATTCTCTGTTTCAGTAATATTTTTTAGTCTTCCTGCAAAAGTGGACAACATTTTCCAACATTATATTCGATCTTCCACTTTCTTGCGCACTCATTCAACCTATCCATAATCCTCAGCAAACTCCCCATGTTTATTCATAACATAAGTTCCTTCTTATCTTTGTCTTATCGGAAAATTTAGCTACCATATGTTCTCTCTCCTCGTCAAAGACATTGATGTCAATTGTGGAAAGCTGAAGCTCCAGCACACACCCAATGGACTCTACTAATCACATCCTGCTAATCAGACAAAAACCCATTTGAGTGTACTCTGCTTCCTGCCAATCAGCCAGCCTAGGTCCTAGCCATGCTAATGTATTACCCACTACACCACAAGCTTTCGTATTCCACACTAATCTTTTATGTAGCACCTTATCAAATGCCTTCTGGAAATCCCTTTATTCATAGCACATTTACTCCTTCAAAGAACTCCAATAAATTGATTAAACATAATATTCCTTTCACAAAACCATGCTGAGTCTTCCTGATTAATTTGGGTTTTTCTAAATGCCCAACTATAACTTCTTTAATAATCCTAACACTGAGCCCACGACAAACACCAAGCTACCTAGCCTAAAATTTTCTATTTTCTGGCACCCTCCCTTCTTGGATGGAGGGATTATGTTTGCTACACTTCAGTATGATGAAACTCTACCAGAAAATGAATAATTAGCTGCCTCTTTAAAGATCCTAGGATGAAATCCATCTGGTACAGAGACTTGTCGGCCTATAGGTAATGTATAAGCATGCTTATTTCATTTTTGTATACAAAATGGCATGATTTGATGTGTAAATTCTGTTTGGAATGTTTTTGATGATGTTTATTTTTTCATTGTGGCCATTGGTGTCTAACAGAGGGAATGGAAAATGGGACTGTTGTTCAGAGGGAAAATAAAGTACTGTTTACTGATACTTCAGTTGATATTGCATGTATCATGGCACCCCGGGCTGATGGTCCTCTAGAGTAGTGCAATCATTGGAAAAATTGTTTAAGTATCTCAAAGCTCTGCTCTATCATTTTTTTTTATTAATTCATGCGACATAAGTGTCACTGGCTGGCCAGAATTTATTGCCCATCCCTAGTTGCCCTTGAAAAGATATGATGAGCTGCCTTTCTAAAATGATGCAGCCCACATGCTGTGGATTGACTCACAATACCGTTAGGGAGGGAATTCCAGGATCTTGATTCAGTGACAGCAAAGGAACAGCAATATATTTCCAATTTAGGGTGGTGAGTGGCTTGGAGGGAAACTTGCAGGTGCGGGTGTCCCTGTGCATCTGCTGCCCTTCTCTTTCTAGATAGAAGTGTGAAGGTGCTGTCTAAGGGTCTTTGGTGAATTTATGCAGTGCATCTTGTAGATAGTACACACTGCTGCTACTGAGCTTCAGTGATGGAGAGAGTGGATGTTTGCGGATGTGGTGCCAAGTAAGTGGGCTGCTTTGTCCGAGATGATGATAAACTTCTTGAGTGTTGTTGGAGCTGCACCCATCCAGGCAAGTGGAGAATATTCCATCACACTCCTGACTTGTGCCTTGTTGATGGTGGACAGGCTTTAGGAATTCCGGAGATGAGTTACTCACCACAGTATTTCTAGCCTCTGACCCACTCTTGTGGTCATTATGTTTATGTGGCTAGTGCTGCTGATTTTCTGGTTAATGGAAACCCCAAGCATGTTGACAGAATATTTTGGCAGCAGCATGTCTTTCACTTATGTGTGCTGCTACACGTGTGTGAATTATGCACCGGAATCATGAACCATATCATCACAGGATAGCCCTTGCTGTTCTGATATCACCCTCTGGTTTCTCAGTGGAGCACAAATGTAGAAAGCATAACGGATTGCTCCATAATTAAGGCATTTTCACTGCTATCAGGATACTGGACAGTGACTTGCATTATATATTGTGTACTGCTGCATGCCAGCTGGGTTTTGAAGAATAGAATAGCCCTCTTTAATTTCATGGGTGGAACGATGGCACAGTGATCAACAGGGACCTGAGTTCGATCCCTGGCTTGGGTTACTGTCTGTCTGGAGTCTGTACGTTTTCTCCATCTCTGCGTGGGTCTCATCTAAGTGCTCCAGTTTCCTCCCACAGAACAAAAGGCATGCTGCTTAGGTGCATTGGCCATGCTAAATTATCTCTCAGTATACCTGAATAGGTGCTAGAGTGTGGTGACTAGGGGATTTTCACAGTAACTTCATTGCAGTGTTAATGTAAGCTTCTTTGTGAGACGAGTCAATAAATTTAAAATTTTTAAACTACATTGCAAAATTGAAAAGAGATGTGCATGAAGTGAATGGCATTTTGCATCTTGGATAATCTTGAAATCTTCATGAAGAACTGTGATTACTTCTCCTGCTTCTCTCTGGTAAGGCCTTTCTTATTCAAGATTGCAAAATGGAAAATGGTGCCAATATTATCTACAAATATTATCTGTTGCGTCAAAGTTTATGGTCACAGTCACAGGCTAGGCTGTTCTCATCCTGTTCTGAGGCTGTAATTGTGGCTGCACCAAGTAGTAGATTTCATTGAAGAAATCCTTAATGAACCAGAGACATCAGGCATATTGTCAGATATTTCATTAGCATTCAGATAGGAGAATTATTCCTAAATATCCTGATCGAATATGGCCTCTTCCTGAGAACCATTTCCCCCTTTCTCCTCCTTCTAAATGCTTCCCTCTTCTATGTCATCTCTGCTCATTCTTCCTGTCACATTTTATTCCAAGATGGATGCAGTACTGCATCTACGTCCAGGAACAAACAGTTTGGGCAGAATCTTTGAAGTCAGGAGAAATTCCTTCAGCATCTCTGACACCACTCTCTGTACACTTTAGTAACTTTAAACAAATAACCAATTCCCTCCCATAGTCCCAACAAGAGCTAGTGGAAAAAAATCCTCGATGAACCTGAAGTAAAGTAACTTGATGATTGATTTAAGTATCACCCACGAGAGACTTTTCCTTTCATTGAACACATGTTCAGAAATGCGAGAATGAGAGAGGAGTTAAATAAAGCATGGAGCTCCAAAGTGGTAGAGCTGGCATCACATCAGCACCGCTTCCTACACTGCATTCTTCAACAAACACTTCCTACATATGTTAACATCCTCAGCAAAATGACACTCTAAGGGCTCAAACCAGAAGTGTTTCCTAGATGCTATTTTGGAGCCAAAACAGCACACATAAAAACGGACGCTAAGTAGATGTTTCTCGTGACCACAATGTTTAAATCATTTCCGGGTGCATGAAGTTCTGCCTGTCCATCCTTCCAGCCATCAACTCTATTCATTTACCTCTGTTAAGTTTTTAGGTTCCCTGACATCCGTATTAGCATCTAGCGCAAATCGAACCGAAGCACCTGGGCTTCAATGGTAACTTTACAAAGGCTCAAGGGTCCCACACGGGTTTGTAGTTTCAATGATACAGGAAACATACACTAGCGGAGTAATATAGATAAATCAACAGGACTAAAATGTCAATAGATTTATAGAGCGGCAAGATTTCACCACAACCCATTTCATGATTTGCGGAAATGATTGTACCAGTAAAGAAACAAATCACAAACTTTACCATGGCCGCAGAGAGGTGGAAGGGCCATGCAAGAATAGCGTACATCTTCTCATCTCCCAAGAACCCAATGTCCTTTTCTGAGCTAAGCAGTGTCAATAACATCAGCGAAGTGTTGAAATTAAATGGTTTGCTGATGACATAAAACTAGGGGGATATGACTGATGAGGAGGATATAAAGAAGCTTCTGGCAGATGCAGTATCGTATGGATAAGTGTGAGATTATCCAGTTCAATAGGAAATTGCAGAGTATTATTTAAATTGTGATAGAAAAATGTTGATATGCAAAAGGACCTGGGTGTCCTTGTACACCAGTCACTGAAAGCAAACATGAAGGTGCAAATAACAGTTGCATTGCAAAAGTATTTGTGTATAGGAGTAGAGATGTCTTATTGCAGCTGTACAGGCTTTGGTTAAACAACACCTGGAGGATTGTGTGCAGCTTTGGTCTCCTTACTTAAGAAAGGATAACTTGCCATATAGGTAACACAGCAACTGTTCACCAGACTGATTCCTGGAATGGCAGGATTGTCGTATGAGGAGAGATTCAATCAAGTAAGATTGTATTCAATGTATTCACTGAAATTCAGAAGAATGAGAGGAAATCTCATTGCAGCATATAAAATACTGACAGCGTGGGACATACTGGATGCTGGGATGATGTGCCCCTACTGATTGGGGAGGGTCTAGGGCAATGGTCATAGTCTCAGGATGTGGAGTAAGCCATTTAGGACTGACATGAGGTGAAAGTTCTTCACTCAGAGGATGGTAAAATTGTGGAATTCTCTGCCATAGAAAGCTGTGAAGGTCAGATCACTGAATACATTTAAAAAGGAAATTGATAATTTCTAGACACTAAGGTGTCAAGGGATATGGGAAGAGAGCGGGAATATGGCATCCAGATATAACAGCCATAATCATATTGAATGTCGGAACAGGCTCGAGATGTCAAAGGGCAGACTCCTGCTCCTATTTTCTACGTTTCTATTCTGTTTGCCATTATAATCACATTTGTTTCTGTAATTCCCACTCACCACATGTGTGCTACCCCACCTTGCTTTCCAAGTTATTCAAAACTTCCATTCAAATCACTTCACTCAATCATCAGATTAAATATTGATATCTTTTGCAGCATGAGACCCATCTATTTAAGAAACTGCACTGCGTAAAAATTTTAATTGGACCTAAATATCAAGCGGAATGCTAATCGAAAAGGAGACTCATTTGCATTCAGAATAGAATATTTTACAACCAAAATCTGCAGTCAGTAGAGGACAAATGTTATTCATCCAGAGGGTACAGTTAATTTAAATAGCAACAATCTACCTCAAGACTTGATGCATTCCCTGTGTTCCATTGACATCATATGATCCCTTGATATCTATCTGCTTAGGAACAAAGATAATTAATTCAATTCTTCGTAAGCATAGAGAAATGTAATCCCAATCATTGTGCTTTCGATGGTTTTTACAAAAGGAAAAGGGGGCTTTTGATATTGTGATCAAATTTTTTGCTGGAAAATCTACCAATAAAATAAAAGAAGAAGGCTCCTGTTGGAGGTCTTTGTGCTTTTATTCATTTCTACACCACTGACTTTGTGTACCCAAGAGATACAAGATGAAGTAAGGTCGCATTTCCTGATAGCGACTGTCACGGGTAAATTGATTCTGGCAGTTGTGGACAAAAGCACTCTCAGAAACTGCTTTTAACATTGCTGTGTTAGCTCACTGAAAGCCGAGCTAATAATGTTTACATCGGTCCTTGTGGCCGCTGCTGAGAAAATTTACCTCGATGATGCTGTCACCTCAATTTAAAAGCAGAACCCGTGAACAGCACTGGTGAGACTGTGCCACTCTAATTACTCTGCCTTTTTAAATAGTTGTCATGATGTAGAGATGCCGGCGTTGGACTGGGGTAGTAAGAACTCAGTAAGAATTTAGCAACATCAATTTTAAATCCAACCGATTTATTTGATAGTAAATTTGCGAGCTTTCGACACTCTGTGTCTTTGTCAGGCAAATGCATTTGCCTGACAAAGACACAGAATGTCGAAAGCTCGCAAATTTACTATCAAATAAATCGGTTGGATTTAAAATTGGTGTTGCTAAATTCTTACTGAGTTCTTTTTAAATAGTTACCAGACGAGACAGTGACTGAATTTTACAACTTCTGGGAGTGAATTGAGAGGTGGGGATGGGGGAGGGGTGGGGATTGAGTTGGGCGTGGGGGCTGGAGAGGGGAACTATATCCTTCATCTCCCCATCTCGATTGATATTACCAGCAGCATTTCAAGTGATTAGTGACCCTTCAGAGGATAATTAAGATATCCTGAATGGCCTCTTCCCACCTCCAGTGACATCCCTGCAGGCTCTGGGGACTTCCCTCCCAATCAGGTACCCTATGTCCCACGTGCACCCTCCCGACCCTTTATCCCCCAGCAACAAGTGCCACTATTACTTGAAGGCCAATCACCCTCCCAACCTCCTCGGATGATTGATCACCCTCACCCCTTGCCAGGGCCCATCTGAGAGATTCCAGCAAGCTGTGAGGGCATGGACAGCCTGCATCATGAGTACTGAAACCATGACTTAAGGCAACTATTTGCCTGAACTACATAAAGTAGAGACCAGAATTTTACCGGCACAGTCACCCTGAATCCGGGGCAGGCAAGGCTTGCACAACAGAATTCTCTGTTGGCCTCAGGCAGGATTTTACAAGCCTTGTCTGAGTGAGGTGGTAAAATCCCGACAAGAGTGAAGTGCTCCAGGGCCTGTGGAAACTGTACAGCCTAGACTGATAGGCAGGGCTAGCACCTCATTATTAAATCTCTGACAGTACTTTTTCTGCTTAATCTGGAACAGTTCACAGAATTTGATCAAAGTGACTCCTTTTACTCAATTTTTTCAAAGAATAACATTTCAAAATGTCAACAATTTACTACATGTGGGTATAAGATTCCATAGTTTTTGGCCTGGAGAATTTGTTGAGGCATTTCATGAACATACATTTTCTCACCTACGAAGACATTAGGTACGATCTTTAACTTGCTGTCGTAAATTTAATGAGTAGTTAATATGCAAATACAGCATGGAACTCATGGTAAGGTTAAGGGCAAGCTTCCAGTTTTGTGAAGCTGATGGTTACAGGGCATTTTTAATCCAACAATGTGGCAGTTGGCATTTCAGCATATGTCTTTTCCATTTTACAGATTGCTGGACCTTATGGGGAGCTGGACTAGTAATTGAGGGGCCTAAGCTCTGGTGATATGAGTTCAAATCCCACCACATGGGATTAAATTCATTAACATAATGCACTATTAAAAATTAGCCTCATGAAAAGTTACCATCAAATTACTATTGACTGTTGTCAAAACCCGTCTGATTCACTAATGTCCTTTAGGGAAGGAAATCTGTTGCCCTTACCTGGTCTGCCCTATGTGTGACACAGAGCAATACGGTTAACTCTGAAATGGCCTAGTAAGATGCCCAGTTCAAGGGCAATTAGAGATTAGCAACAAATGCCTATATCCAGCATGGGACAGGATGGTAGCACTGCTGCATCACAGTGCCAGGGACATAGCTTTGATTCCTGGCTTGGGTCACTGCCTGTGCAGATCCTGCATGTTCTGCCCGTGACTGTATGGGTTTCCTCTGGGTTCTCTGATTTCCCCCCACAGTCCGAAAGATGTGATGGTTAGACACATTGGCAATGCTAAGTTCACCCTCAGTGTACCCGAACAGATACTGGAGTGTGATTTTCACTGTAACTTCATTGCAGTGTTAACATAAGCCTACTTGTGACACTAATAAATAAATTTTAAAACTTTATCCCATGGAAAAATAAAATCATTTGTAACAGCTAATATCATTGAACTGATCATTACTTAAACCATTGCCTTATTAACTAGAAAGGAAAGGAAAACATGGTCCAACTAACACTGCTGTCAATAGTCACCCCCTTCTGCCGAGTTTGCTGTTCCTTTTCCTGATACGATTAAAATTAAACTTGAAGGGAATGTGTGCTGTGCAAGGAATCACTCACATTTCCCCTTTATTTTACTTTCGATTTAAATGTATTGGGATGGAGCTGGAGCGTACAGTTTGGAAAGTCTTTCAAACGTGTGGTTGTCATCTCCACTCAAACAAAACATTTATCCAGAGCTTAGGTTAAAATTTAATCCAGACCATAATGGAATATTTCACTGGTGAAGGTGAATTGCAGGTTTTGTTTTGATATTATTAAAGATCGCACAAGGCATGACCAGCAGAAATCATTGGGCTGGATTTTCATCCATTCGGGACTTGGGAAGTTTCCTTGCTTGGCCTTCCCACCTCTGGAAAAGTGCTTCCAAAGCAGAATTCTCATTGTGGGTGGAGGGATGTTAATTGGAGTCAGGCAGTTGCCCACGGAAACAGTCCAGAGGCAGCCACAGGAGTTGCCAGATACTGTGGCAGACTCTTTAAAAGGCATACCTAGGTGTTTGAGACTTCAACAAACAATAGAAACAATAGAATAAAATAAACCTTCCCATCCTCACTCCTCATACCTCCCTCACCCTCCACACACTTCCCATGCCCCTTCCATGCCACCTCATAATGTCCAGCCAACCCCATTTCCCTGCAATTTTTGTGGATTTGGATCAATGTTTCTAGGATTTGTGTTTCGTGACCCCTCAGAGGGGTTGTGAGCCATGCTCTGGATGAGGGAACATTTTGAAATGTCAATCCACAAGTTTTTACCAATGCCCCTCGTGCCAACCTATGCTTCTGCAACACCGTCCATGATCCGATGCCAAAAACGTACCTTCCATCCACCCACTATGACCTCTTATGAAGGTATACAGCATTCTTGCCTTCATCAGCTGGGGCATTGAGTTTAAAAATTGGCAAGTCATGTTGCAGCATTATAGAACCTTAGTTAGGCCGCACTTGAAATATAGTGTTCAATTCTGGTTGCCACATTATGAGAAGGATGTGCAGGCTTTGGAGAAGGTACAGAAAAGATTTACCAGGATGTTGCCTGGTATGGAAGACATTAGCTATGAGGAGAGATTGGAGAAACTTGGTTTGTTCTCACTGGACCAACGGAAGCTGGGGGGAGTCCTGATAGAAGTCTACAAAATTATGAGAGGCATGGACGGAGTGAATAGTCAGAAGCTTTTTACCAGGGTGGAAGAGTCAATTACTAGGGGGCATAGGTTTAAAGTGCCAGGGGCAAGGTTTAAAGGAGATGTACAAGCCAGATTTTTTTATACAGAGAGTAGTGGATGTCTGGAACTCATTGCTGGGGGAAGTAGTGGAAGCGGATACAGTAATGACTTTTAAGAGGCATCTTGACAAATATATGAATAGATAAAAATAGAGGGATATGGTCCCTTGGAAGTTTTAATTAAGTTAGGCAGTCTGGAGGGCCAAAGGGCCTGTTCTTGTGCTGTAATTTTCTTTGTTCTGTGTTCAATTAATCATATATGCCAGAACTTTACCACCACACCCACCATGGAATTAGAGTGGGCGAGGGTCTGGCAATGGAAATCTCTGCTGACTTAGGTAGGAATTTTTAGTCTCACCCAAGCGAGGCTGTAAGATCCTGCCTATAGTAACAATAACATGTCAAAAAGCTCTCTTAAGAACACAGACATGCTTCAGTATATTGAAACAGCTTTACCCCATGAATGCATTGTTGATTGGCAATTCTCTCTTTGTGATCCATTTCTTAATTACACAATATTTATTTACACAAGATAGAAGTGCCAAATGCTTGCAGTTTCTGTTATTGATAATCTAAAGGGGCTGTATGATTAACACTTTTATTGGGATATAGTAAAAATGTCTTTATATGAATGAATGATTAAATGATTTTAAAACTTTTCCGCACATCCTATTGTCACCATAAGGTTCATTTTTTTTACATGGTAGACTGTATTCTGGGAGAATTGATATTAAGGTGTCATAGTTTGGCTTGGATGGTTATGAGGGGTCGTGGTGAGCAAATGGAGGAGCATAGCTTGGCATGAAGGGCATGGATAAAGTCTTCTGAATTTATCAAAAGGTTCCCTCATCCAGTCTATGATTTGTGACACCTACAAGGATTCATGTACCATATGTCGTAGAAAAGCTGGCCCGATTCTGTGAGTTTTGAGGAGTATGCAAAGAGATGCCAATATCTACAATGGAGCCAGCTGTCTTGGAAATGCAAGGTCCAGAACTGTGATCTGCACCAGCCTGCTCGAGTGAAAATTGGTAGTACCAAGGATAGAACCACGAATTTTGGAATTCAGCCCTCACCACGCTTGTTAAAGATCTGCGGAATCTCCCTAACTTCGTAAAGATTGAATCCATTGACTCCCATTTAGTGAAGCATAGACTAGAACAACAGAGAAAGACACAATACATCTGCCTTGAATTTTTTGAAGTGTATTCTAATTGTTCCCATTTCCTTACTCTTTTCTCATGTCTTTACAGTTTTTTTTCCTTCAAATATTTATCCAAATTTCTTTAGGAGGCTACTATTGAAACTCCATTCTTCCAAATCCTAACTACTAGTCATTGGATAAAAGATATTTTCTTCCTGTTGTCAGGTTTTTTTGTCATCTACCTTAAACATTGTGTTATTGATCCTTCAGCCAGTTTTTCTTTATTTACTCTGTCTAAATGCTTTACAATGTTGAAACCTTCTATTTTTTTTTGTTTCTCTGGTATCAAATCAATGAACAAATATAATTGGTGACATCAATGTTATTGGTGAAAACTGACATATCAGTAGGAGATGTTGATAGAATCTGCCACATGCATCAGTCCAGTAATGGAAACTGACATCTACACAGTGTCCAGTTATGGAAACTGACACATGTATCATGGAAACTGACACCTACATAAAGATTAACAATGGAAACCGATAGCTACATAAAAGCTACACAAACTGGTATCTATGGATGAGCTCAGGTATGGAAACCGAAACCTAAGTAGGAGCTATTAATGAAAACCTACATGAGGACCAGTACTGTAAATGGAAATCTGCATCAGGGCTGGAAATGGAAACTGATACCTGGGTGAACAATTCGGTTTGGAAATCTGCACCTACATTGCAGTTAATAAAGAAATCAACAAAACTCTAATGAAACAAACTGATATATGTTGATAAATCATAATTGAAGAATAGTAGTGAAACTTTATGGGAATATTGATGCTAATTAATTATGCTTCAAAGTATATCAGCAGGTGCATTGAATAAATTGGTGTATCTTTCGATTTGGGATTACTGGGCATTTTCACTAGATTAAGAGGTGAATTTTACAGTGAGTTTTTAAATCATAAGACTTCCATTATTCTTATTCACCAATCATCTCTGCACAAAATTTAATATGATCATAGATACATTCAGTTCATCATATAACCTGGCTAAATTCAAAACATATTTAGAACTCTCTGGTTTAATTGAATAATGGTTCCATTCATTAGAATTGGTGCTCTAAAGAGCGAAAAAGAGATGCAAATCCAGAAATGTATATGTCTTTGAAATGCATTATTGAGATTTTAGGCTCTTGCTCATTGGAATGTGCTGAATACCTTTCATCATTTGTAACTACCTCGTGACATGCCTTTTCCAAGTTTCATCCCATTGTCCCTGTGTTGTCTTTGGAATAGGCGCTTCATATAATATAATGCAGCTGGCCTGCACCAAAGATTTTGTTCCACCTGATTTTTTTAATTCTACCTTTGATTAATACTAGCAACATTTGCATTCACCATACAAATTACCTAATAGCAAACTAATAAAAATACTTCCATATTTTATGCCATCTTAATTGGCATACAATTCTACAATGTCTATGATCAAACAATCATATTGTTGTTCCATCAAGAGCAACGTATACTTGTATTAACAGAGTTGACTGAGTAAGATACCTCAAGACAAGAGATCAGGTAAAAATTCAGACATCAACGAAGTATGCTTGAACCACTGGAGGAAGCTATCAAGGATGAGATTGAAGCCATCAAGATAGAAGAATTCCAATGAACAGGCCCATGTTGCTGGATTTCAGGGAGAAAGTTCAGACTAAATGGTGCATATAATCTGTGGCATTGTACAGGAGGAGGCTTTAGGAAGACACTTTGAAACAAGGTCATGAAGAGATTTTTCTTTGAGCTACAGTTCTCAAATTGAAAATTCTTCCAAATTGAAGCATCCCCTTTCAAAGGAATTAATAATCACAGACCCTATTCCACCCACACCCGTCCAACTTCCTGACAATGTATAATAATCATCAAAGGGCAGCATGTAAAGAATGTTTTAAATGCTTTTTTTTAAGAAAGCAGATGTTTACCTATTAGTCAGATGGGCGTGTCTGCTTCTCACTCCAGAGTTTGTCTATTCTTGGCAGGAGAATGGGAAGGCCAAGAATCTGAGTTGCTTGTCCTAAATTGCTGCTAGAGTCATATAATAGGCATTTTGTTTATTTTTAATTTGGTCTAAGGACTGTCCTAGAGAGTACAACCCTTTTAAATCATTGGGGAATAAATTATTGACAGATCAGGTGGGACAATTTTTTTTCACAAGAGAACTTTATTTTCAGTTTGTGAAAGCTGTTCAAACTCCAGACTGATAACAGTCCTTTTGTCTTCCTCTCTCTCTCTCTCTTTGGCATTGCAGAAGCTGTGGGACTCCAGACTACAAGCAGTGTGTTTCTGGGTCTCTTCCTGGTATTGGAAATTTAGCTCTTGGTGATTGGCTAGCAAGTAACTAGAAGCAAGGAATGCCTCTGTTCTTTAAGTGGTTTGCCGGCTAATAGCTAGAGGTCAACAGTGGCTCTATCTCTCCCTCGAGGGGTGCCAGGAACTCCAGGACACGGAAGTCAGAGTTTCAATTCTCCATCCAAAGGGCTAATTCACAGCAGGTATTGTAAAGTTGCAAGATCCAGCATCATGCGAGTATACTTATTTTAGAAACTGGATGCATGTTTGTAAGAATGTTGCTTTGGAGCAGTACATTTAACTGTGAAAGCATTTACAATATCATGATTATTTTTCTCTTGCTTGTAGTTGTGAAAATGTACTGCTAATTTTCTTTCTATGCATTAATTATATCCTTAAATTAACCTTGTTTGATAAAAGCTCCCTAGTGGGTCATTTGAATCATACCCAGAGTGAAATATCTTATGCTTACCTGTGCCAAACTTCGAAGTGCAAAACTTATGATCTAGGCTGACACCTTGGAGCTTCTGACCTTGATTATAATGTGATTCAGAGGCAAAAGTGCTACTACTGGATCAAAATGACATTTAATGCAAGTTAGGATTTGAGCATAGAAGCCCTGAAGATCCAGTAAGCTGAAAAGACTGAGTGGTACAGCATTGGAGAACTCAAGTCTGAAAATTCTAAAGGAACTGATAAGGATTTCAATTGTGATGGTGGGTGAGTGGGAATGTGAAGATGACGACTAGCTGATTTGAGCACTAGACCAGATATGAGATTTCTAACAGTTCAGATCTGGAAAGAGTATGTATGCACTTACACTTCCAACTTGAATGAACAACTGAAAAATGAGTCATGTAAGGAATTGGGACAGGGAGAGATTCTCTAGAGATTCAAACATAATGGTCATAATTTTTCATCCAATATTGAGTTGGACAACAACATGTTCATTCAAATTTTACGCAAACTTTCTGGGGTAAAAATGGAAAACAAAACATCACAGGCATCTCTATGCATGCTGATTTTGCATAGTTATAGAACATAGAACATAGAACATTACAGCACAGAACAGGCCCTTCGGCCTTCGATGTTGTGCCGACCAAAATAAAAAGCAATGCCCCTCCAAACTAAACCATTCCCTTCTCTTCCATATACTTATCAATTAACCTCTTAAACGCCACCAAACTTGGCGCATCTACAACAGCTGCAGGCAGGGCATTCCACTCCCTAATCACTCTTTGAGTAAAGAACCTACCTCTGATATCCGTCCTATAACTCATACCCCTTAATTTAAAGCTGTGTCCCCTCGTGCTAGCTTTCTCCATCCTAGGAAAAAGGCTATCACTGTCCACCCTATCTAAACCTCTAATCATCTTATATGTTTCAATAAGGTCCCCTCTTAGCCGCCTCCTTTCTAACGAAAACAACCTCAAATCCTTCAGCCTCTCTTCATAGGACCTGCCCTCCATACCAGGCAACATCCTGGTAAACCTCCTCTGTACCCTCTCCAATGCCTCCACATCTTTCTTATAATGTGGGGACCAGAACTGCACACAATACTCCAAGTGCGGCCGCACTAGAGTTTTGTACAGTTGCAACATGATGCTGCGGCTCCTAAATTCAATCCCCCTACCAATAAAAGCTAAGACTCCATATGCCTTCTTAACAACTTTATCCACTTGACTGCCTACTTTCAGGGATCTATTGACACATACACCAAGATCCTTCTGTTCCTCAACACTATTAAGAGCCCTACCATTAGCCCTATACTCTACACATTTATTGTTCCTGCCAAAGTGCATTACCTCACACTTTTCCACATTAAACTCCATTTGCCACCTCTCGGCCCAGCTCTGCAACTTGTCCAAGTCACTCTGTAAACTATAACACCCCTCTTCACTATCTACCACTCCACCGACTTTAGTGTCATCTGCGAATTTACTGATCCATCCCTCAATACCCTCATCCAGATCATTTATAAAAATTACAAACAGCAGGGGCCCCAAAACAGACCCCTGAGGCACACCACTCGTCACCGAACTCCACGATGAATATCTCCCATCAACCACCACCCTCTGTCTTCTATCTGCCAGCCAATTCCTAATCCAATTAGCTAAATCACCCTCTATTCCACACATCTGCATTTTCTGTAGAAGTCTTCCATGGGCCACCTTATCAAACGCCTTACTAAAGTCCATAAGTAAGGCGTTTGATAAGGTGGCCCATGGAAGATTTCTACAGAAAATGCAGATGTGTGGAATAGAGGGTGATTTAGCTAATTGGATTATGGTTGATACTTCCAAGAATTAACAGATATAAGGAGTGGGAAACAGCCGTGGATAGATGGGACCATAGAAACATAGAAAATTGGAGCAGGAGATGGCCATTTGACCCTTCAAGATCACTCATTATGATCATGGCTCATCGCCTAAACTGTTCCCGATTTCCCCCCACGTCCTTTGATCCATTAGGTCTAAGATTATACCTTGCTCTTTCTTGAAAACATAGGGGATATGATGCTATTTATGTCACACTCCCACTACAGTGAAGTCAGCAAATTTGGTGGCCAGCCAAATCTCTGTTTCCTATGGTGGGATGAGAAAATCCCATGGTGTGAATAGTGGTAAGCTTCCGCATACAATGTTTTGCCCTCAACTGCTTTCTGTGCTAACAAATTCTACCCTCTGGGTGAAGAAATTTCTCTTTCTCCAATCTTAAATGGTTTACCCTCTATTCTTAAACTGTGACTCCTGGTTCTGGACTCCCCTGCTGTCAAAAGGTCTTCCAGACTTGAAACGCTACCTCTATTCTCTCTCCATAGATGCTGCCAGACCTGTTGAGTATCTCCAGCATTTTCAGATTTTGTTGCTAATCAGAGGGATCTTGTGTCAATGGCCAGTATCCACACAACAGGTCAAGAAACAGAGATTGGAGAGAGGAAGAGGGACAGCAAAAAGTAATTTTAGATCTTAAAGAAGAAATGTTTCAAAATAAGTTTATCAGTAGGGAAGACAAGGTGTGGAATAATTACCAACCATGCTTTAATTATTCCCTATTGAAATGGTTTACATGTTGAAAAAGTTGCTCTTTCTTCTTGTGTCAACAAATTCCATTCTGTTGCAAGTGAAATATTTTTGTTCTTGTTGATTCCTGCAATGATATCTTTCACAATCATATGGTGGGAACAAAATATTAGGTCCCAGAGGGCAAGATGCAATAAGTATGAAAAGATTGCGTGCAGCAAACTGAAATTCTCATCTCAATGTGACTGCCAAAACCCAACCATCTGTGAGATATTCACAGCAAACATAACACTGGCTAACGTTTGGTCAGACTTAAAAAGCACAGATAAGGCAGCACAATAACCTTTAACAGTTACAGGGAAAAATACATTGAACATAATTGCACAATCGTTGGTGATATTGTCATATCATATTTCAAGTAGATGCACAACTTGCTTCTGCCTGTTCGTACTAGCATCAATGGACAGAACTTTGCAGGACAAATCTTAATGATCTGATCATTGAACTTAAGTGTTGAAGCAGATTGAAGGCTATCATGTCTGGTTGGGGATAACTTCTCCAGAAACTTGTCTATGTGAGGGATAATTTTAACTTATTTTTTTCCTAAGGAGCTCAAAAAGAAGCATTTCATGATTCATTCTCTGGATTATGTTTCTGTAGGTACTGCCATCTTAACTACTTGGCCAGTCTTTACATAAGGATGTTAACAATAAGTGCTGACAATTTTACTTAGAATCCATAAAATCCCTGCAGTGCAGAAAGAGATCATTTGGCCCATCAAGACTGCATTGACCACAATCCTACCCAGGTCCTATCCCCATATCTACTTATTTACCGCACCAGCCTCCCAGGACCAGGGGGCAATTTAGTATGGCCAACCAATCTAACCCACACGCCTTTGGAGTTTGGGAAGAAACCAGAGCACCTGGAGAAAACCCACACAGACATGGGGAGAATGTGCAAACTCCACTCAGGCAATCACCCAATCTGGGAATTGAACCTGGCAGCAGTGCCAACCACTTTGTAACTGTGCCGCCATGATTATGAAGAAAACAGAATTGCCATCATCTTGTTGTCACTATAGGAGTGATTCCCTCCGGCCACTATCCTGGAGTATCATGAACAAATACACGAAAATTCTCCTGGTTGACATTTTTACAGAAATCCTAAACACATTCAAAAAAAAAGTTCTGAACAATGTCTATGGTGGCGTATTTGCTGCAGATGATACCTGAAAGTTTCAAGAGTAAAAATTCTGGTCAAGTTTTCCACTCCTTAATCTATAAACATTCAGGCTGGGTCCAATGAGCCAGGAATTAAAGCCGGGACTTTTCAATCTGTATGGCTCCGCATCAAACCAGTTTAACTCTCACCCTCATGTTCACCTCCCCCCCTCACCCCCCGCCAAGCCCTCTCACTTAGTCTTTCAGTTCTAAATGGCTGAGAGCATTATATACAGCGTATGTAATCACTGAGTGCCCAGAGATGCTGATCATTTATTTTGCTTTTGCATTGACTTTGTGCTGAACCTGTGCCATGTGCCCATGAAAACTGTTGTTCTGCAACCAGTGGCAACCCTAAAGTGATAGATTCACTGGCCAAAACAAAGAGGCTTTTCCAGTCTTCCTGGTAGCTGGCTTCTAGTCAGCTCACTGTGATATCTTGATTAGGAGCCAGTGGCACTAAGCACAACTCAAAAATCAACATAGAAACAACTTCAGAAACAACTTTAGACAAAGAACTTCCTGGTCTCAGCTATTCAGAACATTGAAAATTCCCATCTCCTGATTCTATGATTGTTAAGACACAGCAGGATGATACGCAAAAAAAAAAATGTACAGTAAAGGATGACACAAGGAAGGGGTTGACTGAGAGATCATTTCAGAGCACAGTCTCACATCACTCTCCACTTACATCCCCCTTCCCCCTACTAACCCAGAATCATTCTGTGCCATCCTGGAAAAATTCTGATTTGACTTACAACTGCACTTTTAAAATCTCAACTGCCTTTCCATATCCAATTAACAGTCACTTATGGGCCTCATTGCACCCCCTGATATTTTGCCCGAGCAAGCGGAGGCCCATACTATGCGGGAAACCCAGCAGCTTGAGCTGAAAGAGCTGGTGCCAGGCAAAAAGGAGGAGACTTCCTTTGCTTGGGCTATCGCCAGCATTTCTCTTTCTACCAAAGCTACTCCAGCCTTTCAAACCAGGCTTCCTGCACTCCTCCCTTGATGAAGCCTCCAGCTTGACCTCAGCAAAATTACTCCCCGACACCCTCCTCACACACATACACCTAATATTTTCTTTGGGACAGGATGCAGGCCCAGATGTGACCACTGCTTCCTGGCGCTGTTTGCACTATGGATCTGACAGCCATCCCACTGACTGGCAGGTCTCTGAAGCAAGTCTTCTAATTCTACTCTAGGGGGTCTGTACTCACTAGAGTTTAGAATGTAGAGAGGGGAACCTTATTGAAACAAATTAGATACTGTGAGGTCTGGAGAGAGTGGGTGTGGAGAGGATGTTTCCACTAGTAGAAGAAACTAGAACCAGAAACTACAACCTCAGGCTAAAGGAACGATCCTTTTAAAACAGAGATGAGGAGAAATTTCTTCAGTTAGAGAGTGGTGTATCTGTGGAACTCTTTGCTGCAGAATGCTGTGGAGTCTAGGTCATTGATTGTCGTTTAAGACAGAGATAGATAATTCTTGATTAATAAGGGGATCAAGGGTTATCAGGAAAAAGCAGGAGAATGCGGATGAGAAAAAAATCAGTCATGATTGAATAATGGAGCAAATTCAATGGGCTGAGTAGCCTAATTCTGCTCCTATGTTTTATGGTCCTCCTCTGAGATAGGACAGAGAATTAATTTTGAAGAAATTATTATTGCTCCCACTGTTAAATTGTGTTGCAATAACTGTCAGGTTAATGGGTGGGCTTGCCAATGACATGTTAGTTGAGGACAGGTCAGGGACAAGTGTATTGTTAGCTTAGACTGACAACACCAGCTGTGTCTCACTACCAACTCCTTACACACCTCTACTGTCTCCACAGTGTTCATCTACTTGTCAGACATAGCATTCTGCATGATCAAACAATTCCACCAACTAAATATTAAAAAGACCAAAGACATTATCTTTCGTGAATTCTGTTCCTAGTCACTTACTGCATCTCTTTCCCCAGCATGTGTCTGAGTCTGATCTAAATGAGCTGCCAAATATATAAATATATATGGGATATATTATATATACAACATCATAATGACCACCTATCTCCATAACATTGCCCAGATCTATTCCTGCCTCAGCTCATCTATTGTTGAAACACTTATCCTCAAGGTTTACCTATTCCAATACACCCTCAATAGCTTAACATCTTTCATCTTTTCTGAACTTCAGATCATCTAAAACTTGGCCACCCATGTTCTAACTTGCGCAAAGTCCCATTTATCCATGATTCGTGCGTCATCGTCTCTCTATTGTACCTTAGTTCCCAGTTAAGCAACGCCTGGATGTTAAAATTCTCATTCTTGTATCAAATCCCTCCATGGGGACACCTCCTTCTCACAATAACTCCCTCCAGCCCTACAAACACTTCTCCAGTTCAGGCTGATTGCTTATTTCTCCTGTTATGGCTACATCCTCAACAGGCAAGGTCATGAGCTCTGGAATTTCCTCCATCTATCCTTCTTTAAGGCGCTTGTTAAAACTCAATTATTTGACCAAGATTTTGATCTTCTGCTCTAATGCCCCCTTTTGTGGTACAGTCTTTATCACTTCAATGCACCTGTGGAGTTCTTGACATTTTTGCTACTTGAAGGATGTTGCCGAAATACATATTGGTGGCCTTGATATGTGGTCTTATCTTTGTATCAATAAAATAATAATTTTGCAAAAGTTGTACAGAATTACAATGTTAAATTTACTGGAACGTGTTTGCAAATAGTCGGGAAACATTTATCCAAGCACGTGTGTTAATTATTATCCCACGATCCAACAGATTCTAAGCATGCCATTAACATACCCCAAATTGTGAAAGTATTATTTAGTGGTCATTATAGGAACAGTCAGTGAAAACTGAATGTTCTGCTGAAATGAGCACTCGTTGAAACTCCCAACAACAGCTACCTCATGATTATTTCTGCTGAAGTGTCAATGACTTGCAAAAAAGAAAATTCAAAATTGTGGAGGATATTGTCACAATGTCAGTTTTTGTGCTTAGCCTGAGTTGTGTCAAATATAACAATAACTGGAGGTAAAAAGGCTAGGTGCAGTGCATTCTCTCTCCCGCCTTTTCCCTTTGGGAAAAAAGTTACAAAAGTCTTAAGTCACATACCAACTGACTCAAGAATAGCTTCTTTCCTGCTGCTATCAGACATTTGAATGGGCCTATCTTGCATTAAATTGATCTTGCTCCATACCCTAGCTATGACTGTAACACTACATTCTGCACTTTCTCATTTCCTTCTCTATGAAAGCTATGTTTTGTCTGTAAGAAACAATATTTTTCACTGTAGATTAGTACATGTGACAATAATAATTAAATCAATCAAATTAAACTACCAAAAATGTGCATCTGTAATTTGCAAGCCATGTGTTAAACTCTTATTGCAAAAAATTTGCCAAGCTATGTCCAAAGATTACCTACAGGTATGTGAGGAAAATTACCTGTAAACGGCAATGTGTAGTGGGTGAATAATTTTTTCCCCTGTCAGACAGTCATAGAGTCATAGCAACATACAGCACAGAAACAGACCTTTCATTCCAATTGATCCATGCCGACCAGATTTCCTAAACTGAACAAGTCCCATTTGCCAGCATTTGGTCTATATCCCTCTAAAAATTTCCTATCCATGTACCTGTTCAAATGTCTTTTAAATGTTGTAATTGTACACGGGTTCATCTCCCCCACTGGCAGCTCATTCCATATACACACCACCCTCTATGTGAAAAAGTTGTCCCTCAGATTTCTTTTAAACCTTTCTCTTCTCACGTAAAAACTATACCATTTAGCTTTGGACAACCTACCCTGGGAAAAAGATCTTGATTATTTACCGTATCTATGCCCCTCAGGATTTTATAAATGTCTATAAAGTCACCCCTCATCCTCCTTCACTCCACGGAAAAAAGTCCCAGCCTATCCAACCTCTCCTTATAATTCAGACCTTCCAGTCCTCCAAATATGTTCCGAGATATGGGTAAGCCTAGCCAATTAAATGTATCTCATTTGGAAATTGAGCATGTGAAAAGCATCATGTTTAAATCATACCATACAATTGAACCTCTTAATTAATATAAAAGGATTAATTCAGAAAAATAGACCTGTTTTATAAATGGAGTGGCAATTTGAAACTGCTATGGGTCACAGAACATACATGCATGACTCAAGCAGCTGAACAATAAACTGCTCTGTCTTCATATTGGATGTAATCCAAAACTTTGCATTTCAAATAAAAAGCATTCTTATTATTCAACATCAATAAATAAACAATCAATCTTTAGGGCAACTATTCCCTTAATGGAGAAAGCATTGTGGAAAACTCTTTGAAGCAGTGTAGATAGTATCCCAGAGTGAGGGTGGTCTATTAAAGTTTCAAATGCCAAGTTACATTTGCGGTCAGAATGATAAATCAAACATTTAATCTTATCCGCTCATTGTTAAGCTTGTTTGTAAATGATATAATGTTGGAATGTGTGAACTTTCTGTTGGTGTTTATATTTTATATTAACTAGGCTTTTCGAATGTATTAATATATAAGGCCGAGGAAGCCCATCACTGACACATGCAGAGCAATCCCAAGACATCCAAAGTGATTCAGTAGCAGTTACCATGATAAAGTCCACATCCCAAGGCACAATGGAAAACATCCATGTGTTTGTCAGATTGAAGTCCAAAGGGTTTTCTGAACATTCATTTGGAGCATGTTAGTTGGATATTGCAAAATGATTCAGGGCATCAGGCCAAAGACTTTCCCAAGCATCTGTTACAATGTTTGCTCTTGGTCCAAGATATCACTTTTTTTTTAAACAGCATGTGTGAATATATTTGATGCATGATTTGAATAAATAGATTAAGCAATTTATAATGAAATGTATTTACAATGTGTTACGACCAGTGTTATAATTCAGATAGAAATCCCAAGAGTTTTATGGAGCCCGCCTGGATCATAGGTTTTGCATCTTGAATTTAGGTAGGATTAGCATAATGTGTTTCAACCCGGATACAATTCAAATGAGTCACTAGGGAGCTTTTATGAAACAAAATTTATTTAAGAAGATAGTCAACACAGATAGTAATAATCTATTTATCAATTACAAATAAGAAACAAAGCAACTGCTACAATGTATAACCCTTAACAAATATAGCTAATGTGTTCCAATCAAACCAATCCCATCGACAAAAGATTCTTTCACAAGTTTAATATAGGAAAGACTAATGCTCACGCGACTCTGAACTTGAGTCCTTTGGAGGAATGCTGTGAGTCTCCTGATAGTCAGCACAGTTTGAAGTCAAAACAACAGGGAGAGACTCTGGTCAAACTACCAACTGCAGATTCTCCCCTTCAGAAAGGCATTTAGATAACCAGCAGATTTTCCAAACAAAACAGAGAGAGACAGAAATATTTCTGTTTGGTTTGATGTCCCTTCTAAAAATAAACTAACTGCAGCCAAATAGAAAAATGAAATCTTAAACTCACTGGAAAGGAAAGAAAAACTGTCCAAAAACACATAACTGTCCTCCTCACAATACAGCATCTTAATACAGCCCAAAGTTAAAATAAACAGACCCATTTAAGCTATTGAAGTAGACAACTTGGTAGCAATGAAATCAAACTGAAAAAAGTCTGCTTACAACTGTGGAGAACAGGGTTTAAAAAAAAACTTTCTTAAAGGTACACTAGCATTACTCCAGATGAGGAGGAGTGAACTGACTCCAGTCTATTCTACCATCTCAGATGGTTGCAACAAAGATTTTTAAGTTACAAACCCCCATAACCTCTCTCCCCCAAAGTGGATGTATTTTCAAATCCAAATGTACTTTTTATTACTGATGCAGTGAACAGTAAGGAGCCAATCACATACTTTTCCTGAGTCATCAAAAAGAACAAGTCCAATAGCCAAAAAACTCTAGAAGTAAAATTATTAAAAACACAATATCGCACAGAGGTATCCGAATTAAGGAAAGTTAGAGCGGAATTTTCAGATTTTTTTGACTCAGGCAAGAAAAGTAATGTGTAGACCGCTATAGTTTTTGACACTAGGTCAAGATAAATCCAGCAGACATTTCAAATTGCCCCAATCTAAACATGAGTAAAATGCAACCCTTCCCCATCCCCATAGACATGGGATTGTGTCCTCTCCCAAGCAAATCTCCCACTCCACAACACATTCATCCCCGCCCTGGTAGACACAGGGAACTCCCCTCCCACCCCACCCCCACTGGAAACTCCCTTCCCTGACACTCCACACTGGCAATATCCCCTGACATGATCCTCTACCTCCAGGGGCAATACTTAGCTATCTTCATCAAGTCTCTATTTGTCAAAAGCTGTTGTAAACGTCATTGATTATGACATGGCAGTCAGCTGAGAGGGTGGGGTGGTTATTATCCGATGTGAGTGGATAATAGACTGGGGGAGCCACTAACGATATTACAAGGTAACAGGCTTCCCAACCTTTCTTGGCAGGAACCTCATTATATCATTGATGGGAGGGGTGGTGGGGGATGGGCACAACTGGAACAGGAAATCCCAGCGACATAAGAGGTGTTTTGATGATTCTGCATGCCCAATGCCAGCTGTCTGCCCATTAAATAATAAATTGTCAGAAGTCATTTAGCTTGTCTTAGAGACATAGATTGTTAAACGTTGCGGCTGATTAGATTATCCAGTTCCTTAGTGTGGGAAGATGAGGAATGTGCTTTGTTATGCTGATTTCTTGAACTGGATGCTGCACTTATTTCTGGGAGAGAGAGAAAGGTATGGTTTCTCTGCTCCTTTCTATGTTACTCTTAGGCAACAAGGTGGCACAATGGTTGGCATTGCTGTCTCATTGCACCAGGAATCCGTGTTCAACTCTAGCTTTGAGTGATTGTGTGTGGAGTTTGTACATTCTCCCCATGAGTGTATGCATTGCTTCCAGGTGCTCCAGTTTCCTCACACAGTCCAAAAATATGCAGATTTGATAGACCATGATAAGTTGAGCTTTAGTGTCCCAAGATGTGTGCTTAGTTCAGGTGATTAGTGGGATGAATACATACATATGGGTTTATGCCTCAATGCAATGCCCTCCAACCAGAGGGTAGTAATTCTGTGCAACTCTTCATCACAGAAGACTGTAGAGGCCAGGTTATTGAGTGTCTTTAAGACAGAGATAGATAGGTTCTTGATCAATAAGGCGATTAAGGGTCATGAGGAGAAGGCAGTAGAATGGGGATGAGAATCAAATCAGTCATGATTGAATGGCAGAGTAGATTCAATGGGCCGAATGGTCTAATTCTGCTCCTATATCTTACGGTCTTACGGTCTCTGTTAGAGAGTCAGTGCAGTCCTGATGACTGAATGGCCTTCTTCTGCACTATTGGGATTCTACGATCAGCCTGTTTCTCCGCTGAAAATTAAAAGTAATTTTTTATAAAAAGGCTGTGATTTCATGACAAATGTTCATCCATGTGTGGTAAGGAGGGTCAACAAGTTAAACAACATTTAAAAACCAAAGGACATATTTGTGCATTTCAGATGCATTTTCTTACATCAAATATTTCTGAATTCAGCAACACCTATCCTTTCTTAAAATAGAATATCATAACTTAGTTCTTACGTTTACTTATATTTTTGATTTCATGCTGGAACTGTGTATGACGTGTGCAGGAAATAATTCATCTCGTTCTATTGATATTATGTTTCCACTGACCTGCTCCACCCTACCTCAATCCAATGATGCCTCCTCTACACTGTGGGCATCATTATATTTCCCCGGGTTATACTGTGCAGAAGTGCTGGAAAATCACTCCCATTCAGTTTCCTCGGTCTATCATCTTTTTCTGCAGTCACAGCAGACTGTCAGCTTGTTTCAGTGGGTTGTGCAGTGACAAAGTCGTGATTCAAGACCGACTCAAGAGAACACATTCTACTCTGACATATCATTTGTGCTGGATGGATACTGACAGATCCTTGCTGTACTGTTGGGTGAGCCATTAAACTGTCTGTTCAGATAGACATCAAAAACCTTGCACTTCCAGAGAAGAGGGATGTTCTCCTGGTGTCACAGTCAACATTTATGTCTCAATTAGCACTACTAAATAAAGCAAATTTTCTAGTCATTTATCTCATCGGTGTTTGTGTGGAATTGTCAGTAAACTAAATTTTAATTAATAAACAATAAAGAGAATTTAATTTAGAAATCGTCAGTATTGATAAATCAGGACTCTCCAAATGGCTAGAGTTGAGTTACATTAAATAAAACAATGGCTTAGAGGTTGATTGTGAAGAGAAGTGAGTTATCTATAAAATCAATCACAACTAACTTAGGCAATAATAGAGGTTCTTTCTCTGGTCATGGTTTCTGTTGACATTACTTAAGACCCAAATTTAATCTTCTAGTAAATCTTATTCCACAAGTTTTCACCTAAAGTGTTGCTACTGAATGTAGCAGGAAGGCAGCTCCACAATTGGTTTTGTGAAGATTGCCATTGAGATAGAATGATAAATATTATAATGTAATGTAGACAAATGTATAATAAATGCATAATAAGTATAGTAAATGTATATAAATGTTATAAAAATGATACAACGGGAGCCAAATTAGAAAGGCATATCTCAGTCATACTCTCAGGCTCTGTTTCTTTTCCACTTTTTTTATCCTATCCTTAAAAACCTTCTCAAAAGTGAGTATTTTTTTTAACCAAGTATCCTTTTGGACCCAATTTTATCAAAGGCTTGTGTCCATTTTGCGGTGTGAAATTGCAGTAAATTCGGGTGTTGGCCTGTAACGCGATCTGCACCCGAAACCGAGCAGATAGCGCCTTTATCAACACCTGATTTGAGCGCGGATCAATCAGGCGGCCTGATGATTTAAATGCATTTAAATTGAATTAATAAACTACGCACCTAACTCTATGGCCAAATCCCATTTTACCTTCTTTGGATCCATTCCAGATCCGCGCTGTTATCAACCTGCAGAATAAAAATTCAAACTGGATTCCTATTCTGCAGGGGAACCTCTGAAGCCCATCCTCCTTGAACACTCTTCGCAGACCCCCCCCACTAACCATCCCAACAAACCACCCCCCCCCCCCACTCCTTGCGATCTGGGAGGCAGCCCCCCCCTTCCCCACAACCCAGCAGACCCCTGCTCAAGATCGGACCTCCCTGGGAGGCAGCCACCCCCAGCAGAACTCCACTCAAGATCGGACCCTTTTGGAGGCAGGCCCCCCTCGACAGAGCACATTCCCCCTGCGATCCAACCCTTCCCTCCAGAGTCACCCCGCCACCCCTCCCCACCCAGTGATTAAACCACCCCCCCCAGGGAGGCAGCCCCACTACCCTGCAATCAGAGATGCTGGCATTGGACTGGGATAAGCACAGCAAGAAGTCTCGCAACACCAGGCTAAAGTCCTGTTGAAAAGTCTTTTGGACTTTAACCTGGTGTTGTGAGATTTCTTACTGCACTCGTTGGACAGCATGCAGCACCTTCCTGCCTTCCACTGGTGTCTGACTGAAAAGGGGATGCAGGCTGAGATGAATCTCTGGTTGGGGGTGGGGGATGGTGGAGGATAGGGGAGAAGATGGACTTGGGAGAATCTCCACCAACGCAATAGGATTTTAATTGGTGTTGTGAGATTTCTTACTGTGTTTATCCCAGTCCAACTCCATATCAACGGTGCAGGTCAGCAGGATGGTAGAGGGAGAGCAGCAATCGAGGTAGGTTGGGGGCTTTGCTCTGCTGAGGGGAGGGTGGCTGCCTCCCGAGGGGGTCCAATCACGGTGAAGGGGGATCCTGCCTCCCAGGAGGGTCCAATCCGGGGGAGGCGGGTCTGCCAGGGGGGTTTGATCACACCCCCACTCTCTTTACTGGTTTTGTTTCTTGCGCTCCAGCATGCTGTTTCAGAATTTTTTTCAAACTGCGCATGCACCGTTCAGAGCTCCAATCGTTTTGGTAGCGCTAACCAGATTGGAGCCAACAGTTTCATTGTGGCTTTGTCTCACTGAAGTATAAATCATCTACTTGCTGAAAAATTGTAGAAGCATTGTAAAAGAAGCATTGAAAAATGTCAAGGGGTTGCATTCTCATCCCCTGGCCTAGACCAGCAAATATGTAGAATTGGGCAATGGAAGTAATTCTGGGTGTGACATGCTATTTATTTACAGGAGCAATCAAAACCACTGAACCAGTAAGTGTGACATACCTAGATCCCTAATTAGCTGCTGGACAGACAAAATACAAAACAACATTCTTTTTGCTCTGCACAATCCCAAATGACTAATGAGCACAAGCTTCAACTCATTTGCAAAAATGAAGACTTGTTCTAATCCTGGGCTAACTTTGAGGTATTTTAGCCCCAAAAGTATCCAGGGAATTTTCTGCCTTGCTGTCAATTCATGTCAAAATCTGAATTGATTAACTCTTCCCAATTAAATTAATCTGGAACATTTGCAGGGATGCCTCATTCAAGCAAATGTACAGCAACCAGAATAAACAAAAAAGGAAAGGGACACTTCAGTAACTCATTTAGGACAGATGCTTAGTTTGCTAATGTCATTCTGAGGCTCTAAACAACTGTAACTGCTGTGCCAACCATACTGTGGGATAACTGTATCTGTAGTAATCTCGCCAAGGCCAGTCTTCCATCTCCATCTCCCTTTACATACAACATGCATAAAATACTACTTCTGTGGCTAAAGAATGCAGGTCAGCCCTGGAGCCCTTTGACTGCTGGTCTGAGTGGAACATGTTTGTTTTAAACCCCTCCCCCCTGCCCCCACCACCCCCATTGCAAGTCTCTACTCACTTAATAGTTTGTACTCTACTAGACAATGGGAAGATCTATTGACGATCCCCATGGTCATTATAACATCCATCCCACTTCAAGTCCTTCCCCAGCACCGAAAGACTTGTTCCAGGTTTGCTAAGTGTCTGCAATCTAAAGTTCCTGTCTATAAAGTACTGCATGGCAGCTGCAGCATACAGGTTAAGCTCCAGAGTCCTTTGACTGCCAACCTGAATGCATGATGTAAAGATGCTGGCGTTGGAACTGGGGTAGTAAGAACTCAGTAAGAATTTAGCAACACCAATTTTAAATCCAACCGATTTATTTGATAGTAAAATTGTGAGCTTTCAACACTCTGTGTCTTGAAGAGTGTTACAACCTGAATGCAGCCAGATGGCTTTAAACCTCTCACTGTTCTTTCCTTATTGGGTGAGCCTCCACTCGCTTAATGGGGGAACAAGGCTCACAGAGAGATCTACTGACAATCCCCCCATGGCCATCCAAACAGTAGCCTTCCATTCAGATTAAGATGGAAGAATTGCAATGTTTTGTTCATTCACATACTAGAACATTCTGTATCCGATGCCTATAGCAATAGAAGTCTGGTTATGATTGAAGCCTAGCTGTGTTGACTTGTCCACAGAATGGTGGTGAATGTAGAGAAAAACAAATCAAACATTGAGTAAATGAAACAAACCTTTTGAAGAAAACCAGACTTCTTCATATCAGAAATCTTTCTTCTCATCCTATGTTATATGAATTCTTCTCCATCTTGTTTTCCTTACTCCTTCTTAACATGGAGTGTTCAAAAACGGGAACTGAAGATTTCATTTTTGGAAAAGGAGCATCAGATATCTTATCAGAATAGTGGCAATTGCCCTGATGCCTGTCAGTTTCCTTGGCTTTTCTCCCTAGCCAGGTTTCTTTGCCCTATACATCTCTAAATCAGATCTATTCAATATATGACTGATCTTGATGTATTAGGGAGTCTCACATTGAGCAGATTTAACTTTCAGGACCATTCATGTTGCAGCATTCTGTAACCATCTATTTAATTATTAATTAAGCATTAATTTTGTTTGTGGGTACAGCTGGTGGTGATGCGTTGGAAGCCTTGTGCCCACCCATGGGTGCATAGAATCACATAGTCATAGAATCCCTACAGTGCAGCAAGAAACCATTCAGCCCATCAAGCCTGCACCACTAACATGCCCTATCCCCATAACACCATGTATTCATGCTGCTAATTCGCCTCATTCTTAAGGGAAATTTAACATAGCCAAGCAACCTAACCAACCCACCTTTGGACTGTGGGAGGAAACTAGAGCACCCAGAGACCACACAGACATAGGGAGAATATACAAACTCTACACAGACAGTCACCCGAGGCCAGAATTGAACACAGGTTCTTGGCACTGTGAGGCAGCAGTGCTAACCACTGTGCCACCATGCCGCCCACATGTTGCGCCATCAGCTCCAGTGCCACCCTGACAACGATTATATGACTAAGAAGGCAGAGTAATCAGCATAAATGTAGGGAGTGAAAACAGTGCACAATCTGTGTATGAAGGATGCAAATCAGAAGACTGAGGTCATCTGCAGTTTACCTCCTGCAGACTTTTATCATGTATAATGCTGAGGGTGAAAAAGTGGTTGCTGTGCTTTCCATCAGCCATTTCATATTTCTGCCCTCTCTCAGCCCATTCATCTCAGCAGCACTACAGACACTGTGGGTGCAATCTTACCGGCCATTCATGCTGTGCTCCTGCTGCAGCGAAGTCAGAGAAGTTGGTGATCTGCCAAATCTCTGTTCATTGCAGCAGGATGGGAATATCCCGCTGGTGTGATTGTTGGTAACATTCCAGCTGACAAACACCATCAGCAATCAATGTGAGCTGAATCACCCTCCTGCTTCCCGTCGCTCACTATCCTTAACTGGCCATCACAGAAGTGCACATTTACTTGGATGTTAGATGTAGGTTCTTTACCCAGAGGGTGGTAAGGGTATGGAATGCCCTACCTGCTGCAGTTATAGATGCACCAAGTTTGGGGGTGTTTAAGTGGTCAGTGGATAGGTTTATGGATGAAAAGGGAATGGTTTAGGTTAGAGGGTCATTGCTTTTTCTTAATTGGTCGGCGCAACATCGAGGGCTGAAGGGCCTGTTCTGCGCTGTAATGTTCTATGTTCTATTTTCCCAGCAGTCTGATTGGGCAATCGGGTTCACAACCTGAAAGTAGTCCGCTATCCACAAACAAATCTAAAATGGAAAATTCACCCAGAGGAGCAAATTGTAGTGATTCCCAAAATGGTGAGAGTGTGTAAAGTCAGCAGAATATTCCTGAAACTGTTAAATTGATCACAATTAAATGCTTGCATGGATCATACCAGGTGTACTAAAATGCCTTGGAATTCGAGACAACAAGAAAATTCCGCCAGAACTGCAGCCTGTCTTTACATGCCAGTACCATCCAGTACCATGACATTTGTTTTGATTTGGTAGCACAGTGGTTCACACTGCTGCCTCACAGCATTAGGGATCTGGGTTTGATTCCCGGCTTGGATCACTGTGTAAAGTTTGCATGTTTTCCTCGTGCCTGCGTGGGTTTCTTCCGGCTGCTCCTATTTTGTCCCACGGTCAGAAAGACATGCTTGTTAGATGCACGTACCTTGCTAAATTCTCCCTCAGTGTACCTGAACAGGCGCTGGAGTGTGGCGGCTAGGGGATTTTCATAGTAAATTCATTGCAGTGTTAATGTGAGCCTATTTGTGATACTGATAAATAAACTTTAAACTTTGACGAGGAAGACAGAACACATAAGTTTATATGAAGAATTAGTCTGTTTTCTGACATTACAAAGCGTGAAAGCCAGATTTACACCAGTTGCAGTTGGATTACAGTTAGTCAGGAGCTGAAGATGTCAGGTCTGCTACTCTTGGTGGTTGTTATCAATCTGAGAAGTGGTCAGAGAGTGTATCAGTTTGACACAAACTATAGTTATGCGATTGATCCTGTGATTTCATGACACAAAATCTCCATTAAATCAATGCAATCTGTGTATTACATTTTACCCAGGGAATCATAAAGTTCTGAGGAATTGGAAAAAAATGACCACTAATGATTTTTGATTTGCTTCAATTGAACACAATGTCTTCAGTACAGTGCGATCAAGATTTCATAGATTCCATCAATCATGTAAGCCATCTCGGAATGTAAGGCAGATTACTGAGCTGCCAGTGCCAGAACATCACAAGGCTTTTGTTCATAGAAAATGGACTTGCATAACTCTCACTGGACATTCAGATTTCATCTCGAATTCAAAGTGAGTATCTGGAGAGAACCTAAAACTTAGGATCTCGCTAAATAGAATAGGGTGGACTCTGATGCATCATTGGCCTTTCAAGGACTTCATGCGACAACTAAAAATCAAGGCGTATAGCTTTCTCAGAGGCTGCATAGAGTACACAATTGGCAAAAAGAGTAGATGGGAATACTGTTAATTTATGATAATTTCCATGATTCTATTAGAAAATTAACATGAGTGAAGCAGGGCGCAAATTGAATGGGCAATTACCCAAGGTGTATAACACTTGAACATCCCAACCACCTGTCCCACACACTTGAAAGCTGGCACAATATTTGGGAAAAGATCTGAAATGGAATAGGGCACATTTGATTCTCTTAGAGGAGGTCACCCTAGACATACTTCTATATGAATGCATACAAAAAGTGAGTAAAGTGAAGCCACAAGACATCTGAAGCTTAAAAATAGTTTGATCTGGATCTTCATTACCTTCTCAGTCATAGCCCCCCACCCCCCGGAATATCTCCACATACAAATCGAGCACAATGCAAGCTTTGCCCGAAGCATATCCTGAAGCAGAATTCAAAAGTTTGTTGATTTTCTGATATTTAAACCTAGAATCAGAGAATCCTACAATGCAGAAGGAGACCATTTGGCCCATCGAGCCTGCACTGACAACAATCCCACCCAGACTTTATCCCTGTACACTTACCTATTTATACTGCCAAGCCCACTAACATTAAGGGGCAATTTAGCATGGCCAATCTATCTAAAGTGTGCATCTTTGGACTGTGGGAGGAAACCAGAGCCCCTAGAAGAAGACCACACAGACATAGAGAGAACATGCAAACTCCATACAGTCACCTGAGATTGAAATTGAACTTGCGGCCCTGGCGCTATGAGGCAGCAGTGCTAACCGTTGTGTTACTGGCCACACTGAAATGGTTCAGAACAAGACAGTGACTCAGTGGGAGTATTTTAGACTTTGTGTTAAATCAGCAATCAATGGTAATGGTAAAGATGTAAAATGCAGTGTGTGTAAGGATTTTAATCCAATGACAGTGCAGGAATGATGATATATTTTCAATTCCCGATGGTGAATTGTTTGGAAAAAGGTTTCCAGTTGGTGATGTTCCCATTGTGTTTTAATCCTTGTCCTTCTAAATGGTAGCAACCATGGGTTTGGATGGTGGTTGATAAATTTCTGCAGTGCACTTTCTCGGTAGTTCACACTGTTGCCACTGTTCGTTGGTGGTAGAGGGAGTGTTTGTGGATGTAGTGCCAGTCAAGTGGTTGCTTTGTCCTGGATAGTGTCAAGCTTCTTGAGTGTTATTAGAGCTGCACTCATCCAGGTAAGTGGAGAGTATTCCATCACACTCCTGTCTTGTACCTTGCAAATGGTGAACAGGCTTTGGGGAAACAGGAGTTAAGTTACTCACTGCAACATTTCTAGTCTCAGTAGTCAATATGGCTAGTCCAGTTCAGTTTCTAGTTGATGGTAACCCCAAAGATGTTGTTCATGAGGGATTCAATAGTGGTAAGGCCACTAAATGTGAAGCAGCAATGGTTACAATTTTTTTTGTTGGAGATGATCATTGTTGCACTCAAGTTGTATGCAACTTGTCAGTTGTGCTGACAAGGGGTAAGCAAACTTGTAATTGTGCAGGCCTTGTTGAATTCAGACGTGGATTGATTCAGTATCTGAGGAGTCACAATGATACTGAACATTTTGTAGTCATCAACGACCATCCCTACATCTGGCATTATGATGGAAGGTAGGTCATCGATGAAGCAGTTAAAGATGGTTGGGCCAAGGACACTACCATGAGGGACTCCTACAGTAATATCCTGGAGCTGAGATGTTTGACCTCTAACCAACATTACCATCTTCCTCTGTGTTTGGGATGACCCCCAACTAGTACTAATTTTGCCCCTTTATTCCCATTATTTCAGCTTTGCTAGGGCTCCTTGACGCCTCGATGTCAACGACAGTCACTCTCACTTCACCTCTGAAATGTAACTCTTTTGTTCATATTTGAATCAAGGCGCTAATGAGGTCAGTAGTTGAGTGACTCTGGTGGAATCCGAACTGAGTGTCCATAAGTAGGTTATTGCTAAGCAAGTACCATTTGATAGGGCTGTCGATGAACGCTTCCATCACTGTATAAATGATCAAAAGTAGACGGATGGGACAGTAATTGGCCCATTGATAGTAGTTGGATGTGTCTTGCATTTTCTGTACAGTGTAATCACAGTAAAAAATGTGGGATAGTATGTGGTGATGGTAGTAGAAGTGCCTAGATGACTGCTTGGCTATAATAAAGGACCAGCTATATTTTTGGAACATTTTGGACAAGTATCATGTCACTGTTACCAGTGAAAATCCCATCCCAATTATGCATTTTGGCAATACTTATCCTTGCTGCAGATGCTACAGCTTATCAACTGGCTCCCTGTGGAACCAAAACTGGCAATCATCAATATAGATATTATTACATGCAAATCCCATTCAGAGCTGTCTTGGATGGAATGGTGCCTCAGAGGATTGTGTGTTCACAGTGCTTTGATATAAAATGAGATGGTGCAATGCTGTGATTTCCTTACCAGTCATCCCAGCTATTCCCCTCCAGCAGTAATAAATCAGGGAGTCAGTGATATGATTTATTTCTACCAGTGAATCTGAGTGGATATCTCAGATGTGAGCTATCGATCTCCCTCAGAATAAGCATTTACATCAAGTTGGATTCCATAACAAATGATAGTTTGGCATTCTTTTGTAATTCATCCTATTGCATCAGAACCATCCAGCTCAACCTCATTACAGCCTTGGACCAAACATGTTCAAATGAGCTGAAGTTGTCTTGTCCACATATGTTTGTCCATGGATTCCTGAAAGTGGCAGGACAGGTTAATGGGGTAGTTAAGCAGGCATAACAGACACATATCCTTATCAGTCATGACATTGATTCTAAGAGTAGGGAGGTTATGTTGGATTGTACAAAACCTTGCTAAGCCACAGCTGAAGTACTGTGTGCAGTTCTAGTCGTCTCACTGTAGGAAAAATATGATTGCACTGGAGAGGGCAAAAAAAAGATTCACCAACAGTGAATGCCTGGATTGGAATATTTGAGCTATGAAGGGACTAGATAGTGTTAGGTTGTTTTATTTTTGGTATAGAGATGCCAGCATTGGACTGGGGTGGGCACAGTAAGAAGTCTCGCAACACCAGGTTAAATACCAAACCATTTGGAATCATGAACTTTCGGAATGCTGCTCCTTCATCAGGTAAGTGGAGGTTAGTGTTTTTGAACTAATGTCCACTCATCTGATGAAGGAACAGAAGTGGTGTGAGACTTCTTACTATTTTCCTTAGGCCAGAGAAGGTGGAGGAGGCACCTGATTGAAATTACAAGATTATGAGGAACTTGGACAGAGGGGAAAGGAAGCAGTTGATCCCCATGGTTGAAGGGTCAATAATAAGGGGGCATAATGTTAAGGTGAGGGGCAGCAGTTCTGGAGAGGATTTGAGAAAATACCTTTTTACGCAAAGGATAGTGGGAGTCTGGAATACACTGACTGGGAGAGGTAAGAAACCACACAAATTTTAAGAAGTGTATGGATGAGTTCTTGAGATGTCATAACTTTCAAGGCTATGGACCAAGACCAAGAAAATGGAATTGATATAGATTTGGTGTAGTTTCTGTTGGCGCATATTCGAAGGGCCAACAGGCCTCTTCAGTACTTACGACTCTTTGACCCAGGAGGGGAAGTGAGACTGATTGCCCTTACTATCAAAATAGCATTTGATGATTGTGACATTAAGGTTCCCTGGCAAAACATTAAGAGGCAGAATAACACATACCCTTGGGGGCAATTCTTCCAAAAGTGCTGAATTGGTGGAAAAACTGTTCTAAGTCCCAACTGTTTTCTCAGTCAGTTTCTCACCTAAATCTTTGCACTCTGTGCTCTACAGAGATCTCGGTCATGAATATCATTAAAAACTGAAGGGGGGAGGCTATTTGCACCATAGTTTGACAGTTCTAGAAGTCTGCGCATGCACAATAGCTCCGATCTGTCAGAGTCCCCGTTTGCTGGCCAACCTCATCACTGGCCAGCCTTGGACTCCCACAGCCCTGCCCCTCCAGACTCTAGCCACCCGCCAAGAGGCAGCCCCCACCCTGGACAGACAATTCTCCCCAGCCCAATGTAATTGCTGCCCTCCTTTCATTCCTGCCTGATCCTCTCTGAAGAGTGGCAGTGGGGCCCCCCACCCCCACCAATCACCCCTAGGCCCTGCCCACAATAGGCCCCACCCCCTTGCATTGCCTGATGCCGAGTGGGCAATGCCGTCTCTTGGGCAGTACCAGGTGGCACAGGATGGCACTACCAGGATGCCCATGCCCAGGCCACCCTGCCCCTCCCCACCACTGCCCAAAGCTCTAGGGATCCCAATTGCACACCCCTCTTCATTCCAACAGAATCTCCTGCTAGTTGCCCGAACATGGGGAGCTAGTCTGAAGCTGTCAGTAGGGTTCAAACTAGCTTCCCATGCTCAGGCAACTAGCAGGAGATCCAGCTAGAATAAAGCGGGGGGTGGGGAGCCAATTGGGGCCTCCCAGAGGGTCAGGCAATGGAGTGTGGTGCCTTGTCCAGGGAGCACCACCTGGCAGAGTAGGAGATTTAATTGGGACCTGAAAGTTCCCAAAAATGAACAGCTAAGCATATCTAAAACATATTAAAAAAAGATTCAAATGATTTACCTGCCTTCCCACTGGTTTTCAGCGTGATCTGGCGACTATTTGCTAGCTCTGGGAGATGTGCATGCATTTCCGGCACATGTGTAAATTCCATTACAAGGTCAGCAACATGTATCTCCCATCTCGACCTGCCAGAAAAGCTGCAGATCACAAAGGGAGAATCGCAGTCCCTATTTCCAATGCCTGTCCATCTTTCAAAAGCCATAAGTCAGAAGGAAAATTCATTTGTGTCTGGCTCCAACAACTCTCAAGAACTCAACAACATCCAGGCAGAAGCAACCTGCTTCACTGGCATCTGCCTAGCTAATTAAACATTCACCACTTCCACCTTATACCAAATACAAAATGCACTACAGCAACTCACCAAGGCATTTCCAACAGCAAATTCCAAATCTGTGACCTCCCTACTATCTAGAGGAACAAGGGTAGAAGATGCCTGGGAACACCACCACCTACAAGTTCCTCTCCAAGTCGCACACTATTCTGACTTCGAACTATATGGCTCGTTCTTTACTGAAATATCCTGGAACTCCCTTCTTAACGGCACAATGGTCATACTTGCACCACACAGTTTGCAGGATTCAGGAGGCAGTTTACCACAACTTTCTCAAAGGCAATTATAAATTGGCAACAATGCTGCGCTTGCCAGTGAAAGACACATCTCATGAAAAATAATGAAAAAACATATTTTTATTCTTTTCCACACTCTTCCTGTCAGGACGAACTGGAAATTCTCATACTTTCGAGTGGGATTTTCCTTTTGTATGACTGTCTAAACTGGGTTATAGTGAGCTGGCAATTTTGAACCACTTCAACCATGACAATAGTATTTGGGTATTTTAACAAAGTGCAAGCAATCTTTCTCTACCTCCCATGACTGTAACACTATATTCTGCACTCTCTCCATTCCTTCCTTATGTACAGTATGCTTTGTTTGTAAAATGGGCAAGAAACAATGCTTTTCACTATATACTAATACATGTGACAATAATAAATCAAATCAAATCAAAATGTTGATGATGAAAGATTTAGCAATAAAAATCCCATTGAATGTAGAAGAAATTGTTTAGAATCTCTAGTTTTTGTTGATATTATTTACTTGAAATTTATGGCTCAAATTTGGGAATGTGATAATCAATCGTGCTTAGGGCAAGATTGTTTGCCCTTAGTCAAAAGTACCCAAATATCATTGTCATGATTGAAGTGGTTAAAGTCCAACAGATTTATTTGGTAGAATGAGCTTTTGGAGTACTGCTCCTTCATCAGGTGAATGGAGAGTTCCTACTTTGGAAATATATTGTTATTTTTTCAACGTGCTTGGGCCAAATTTCTGGAATCCACAAAAAAACTCACACCATCCTGATTTGGAACTATATCACGGATCCTTTACTGTCACTGAGTCAAAATCCTGGGAATCCCTTCCTAACAGCACTATGGATGTTAAAACATAGCGACTGCACACAAGAATGCAGCTCACTATCATCTTCTCAAGGGCAATTAAAGATGGGCAGTAACCCAATAGAGGGTTGGGTTCGATTCTAGTCTCGGATCACTGTCTAAGTGAATTTTGCACGTTCTCCCTGTGTCTGTGTGTGTTTCCTCCAGGCGCTCCAGTTTCTTCCCAGAGTCCAAAAGGCATACTGTTAGGTGGAGATGAAGATGACTTTCCAGTAACTACATTAACTTTCAATTCTTATTCTTTAAATTAAACATTCCCTATATATCTGAGACAAAAGTGTTCCAAAACAAAAAATAAAAATAAACACTGATCATCAAAAATTTTCATACAAAAGAGAAACCAACTAAAGAAATCCAGTTCAAAAGAGGTACAGTGAAATAGAAATACAAGCATACACAAAAATATGTCAGTTGTTTTTAACTTTGCATGATAGAATTCTTCAATGATAGGTACTTTTTGTTGGAACATTAATGTCAAAGTACTTTTAAAATACTTAAATAAAGCATTCCTGCATATCTCAGATTCTTTGCTGTAGTCACCATGCTAAGACAATGCTTGCAAGACCAAGCCCACTGACTGAAAATAAATTACTTTTTATTTACTAACTAGTATTTTTTTATGGAACATATTGCAGTATGTTATTACAGATAGTAATATTCAATAGTTTATTTGACTATTACTATCTACTATAAATTGATGGAAATGAAGATTTCCATATAGATTTCCAGGACAACTTGAAAGATGCTTCCAAGTTATGCAAATAAAGCTAAATTGTTGTACCATGTGCTCATTGTGTTTTGTGCCTGTACAAATCCTACATGAGATCCAGACCAAAAGATTTTTTGTCAAGAAATGCATGTAGAAATAAAAACTCTTTGTCAAGTGAACAGAGGAGGAGATGGCCTGATGGAATTATCCCTAGACTATTAATCCAGAAGCTCGGATAATGTTTTAGGTGCCCAGGTTCAAATCCTGCCATAGCACATTGTGGAATTTGAATTTGTTTTTAAAAAAATCTGGGATTAAGAATCTACTGGTGACTATGAAACTATCGTTGATTATTGGAAAACCCCATTTAGTTCACTAATACCCTTTAGGGAAAGAAATCTGCTATCCTTACCTGGTCTGGCCAACATCTGACTCCAGAGCCGCAGCAACAATTGCCCTCAAGCAACTCAGGATAGGCACAAATGTTGGTGAGCCAGCAATGCCTGTGACCCATGAATGAATGAAAAAAACTGAATAGAAATTTATCTGGCACCACAGCTGGATCTCACACCTGCTTAACGTGAAAGGCTGCTTTGCATTGATGTGAGCAGTGTAAATTCCTAACCAACTTGAAGTTTACCTATTAGCCGCAAGTATGGCTTACATTAACATTGCAATTAAGTTACTGTGAAATTCCCCTAGCTGCCACAATCTGGCATCTGTTCGGATCAATGCACCTGTGGGAAAGACAAATTTCATTACAGGCTAGAAATCATTACAGTTTTGTAGTTTTGGGCAAATTAAACAGACAATTATATAAATTTAATTTAAAGTTTACTGCCTAAAGACATTTGAATCCTTGCTAGGTCATTACCACAAAAAATATGCGTTAGTGCACAGAAAGGGTTAATTAAACTGTCATCGAATTCTTAGTCTCATATCTCGAGGTCGTGAAGATTTTACACAATACTAGCCAAGACATCAAGGTGTATCTGATGTGTAACTGAAGAACAGCTTAGAAATCTGTGGCCTATTGACTGCTGCCTTGATACGTACCCAGCAGGAAATCAATTTAATAGCATAGTTATTGATTTGCAAAAGTTTGAGAACCAATCTTGCATTTTGTTCCAGCAGAATATTGGAGAAGGGCAAGTTTCCATAAATTACATGTTCAGTTGCTCACATTGGGTGGAATTTTCCCAAAAAATGACATGTGATTCTCCCCAAATGGGAGAAATACAGGAGAAAATAAATGCAGGTAGCTGGAGGGTGACAGAAATCCATTGAGCTGGCAGTTGAATATATTACGAGGCACTGCACATTGAACTTGTTACAGATCAAAGGTTTCAAGTACAATGGAGAGGATTTCAATGATTTCTGCTTGCTGGGAAGACTCAGCAACTTCAAATCAAAGCTGTGTGCATCCATTGGGACTGAGTGCATAACTGGACAGACTACAACTGCCTCTTCTCTCCCCCCCACAGGTGAAATTGAGATCTGCTCTTTGTTACAGAACTTCAAAGGGATCTGATCACACCTGCAGCTCTGATAGGTAGAAAGAAAATGTCTGCTGTAAAATGGAATGCTACAATGATTTAAAATCCTGCCAGGTGACTGGGGGCACAGAAGTTAAATTTAGACAGCTGACAGGCAGGAATGCAGAAATTGTTCACAAGACTACTTGAAATCACCATGCCAGGAGTGAACTTCATGTCTGAGAGAACTACAATGGACAATCCAATCACAGTACCCCCATCCTGGCAGAAAGTAGTGAGGCCAATCCCTTGCCCATAGCCCAAGCCCACTTAACCCCAGGACTTTTGAGGGTAGCAGCAAATGGACAAAAGGTCACTGGATATAATTTCTCGAACCTCCTTCAAGGCCAAGGCACCAGGCCTGTGAAATGGTGCCAGGGGATGTGATGTTAATATCTTTAAGAGATGCTTTTTCCAAAATCATGTTTTCTGGAGTTGTATTCTAACCAGTATTCTGTAAACTTTACATGCCCTTCTCTGATCAGAACCTTCCACATACTTGACGAAGGAACACCATTCCTGAAAGCTTGTAAGATTACTATCAAATAAACTGGTTGGACCCTAACTGATGTTGTGAAACTTCTTACAGTGTTTACCCCAGTACAGTGCCAGCATGTCTACATCTGGAGTTGTAAGCAGGCCTTTTTGACTTCAGTTATTTTCTCATTATGATATCATTTTGCCTGGAGGAATCTTTTTATTGCTGGTTAAACAGAGTTTGTTTATTTTTATTGGAATGTTTATGACTCTGCATTGGTGAAAAACTGGGTGGCAGGCCAGGTGGCAGGAAGTCTTCCATTTTCAGTTTGGTTTGCTTTGGTTGTAGAAGGGACATTAAGCTGGAAAGCAAGGTCTTACCTTTCTGAAGGGTGGAATCTGCTGTCGGTAGCTTGCCTAGAATCCCTGGTAGTTTGGGAAGTCGTTCTAGCTTCAAACTGTTCTGAGTCTATCCGAGAACTGCAGACTTCATGTAAAGGATCAATTCCAGCATCATGTGAGCATTAGTCTATTCTGTATTAAACTTGTTTGAAGGGTCTTATTTATGGGATTGGTTTGATTGCAACAGCTCCTATATTCGTTAACAGTTATACATTGTGGTGGTTTGTTTTGGTGTTGTTTGTAATTGACAGAAGTTATTGCTAATCTCCTTACTATACATGTTAAATATATTCTTAAATGAACTTTGTTTGATAAAAAGTTCCCTAGTGGGCATTTGAATCATGTTTGAAGAGAAACATATATTGCTTATCCCAGCCAAATTCAATATGAAAAACTTATGATCCAGGCAGGTTCCACAAAACATTTTGGAGTTTCTGACCTGAACTATAACAAGGGAAGTGCGTGGTGGGCATTACCAAGGCATATGGTCTGAAGGGAGAATGAGTGGGGGTCTGAGGGGCAAGAGGGAAGGCTAAATGGAGAATCTCAGAGGGAAGTTGTGCTGAATGGGGAGTCTGAAGGGTAAAGGGAGCTGAGTGAAGGATTTGAGGGGGAAGGAGGTTGTGTGGGGTTGTCTGAAGGGGAGGGTGTGCTAAAATGGGGGGGGGGGGGGTTCTAAAGGGTAAGGGGAGCTGAATGGAGGATCTGAGGGGGAAGGGAGCTGTGCATGGTGATCTCACGGGGAAGGGGCCTGTGTTGGGGGAGTTGCATTGTGTCAAGTTAGATAATACGTGTGTGATGTGCCTCTCATTGCTGAGGCATTGGTGGTATTTTCTTGATCCTCAGCGTCCAACATGTTGGGTCCTTGTTTGTGAGATCCTTGTACCAATGCCTGCCTGGTGCTGATCCTGCTGGGGAGGCGAGTGAATAGCCATCTGAATTGTGCTGCAAGCCCACTAATTATATTTAAATTTGTGGTTTTGAATATGTAGCAAGTTCACACCAACTCCAGCACATCTCTGCTGATGGTTAATAATAAAAGTGAATCCTGCATGACATCGACCGATACCGTCTTTCAAATATTAGTATGAGGGTGGCGGGGGGGTTGGGGGGGGTGGTCCTAAGAAATGTGTCAATATTTACAGGGAAGTTGTTAAGACAGTGTCAATAATTTCCTGTGATGCCTCATGGACAGTTTAGAAATCTCTCATTTCCAGTTCTAAAAGCGAAGTGAAGGACATATCGAATTAAGCAATTACAGATTACTGCGTCCAGTTTAACTTTGACCGATAGCAGATGTAACACGCAATTGCCACTGGAACCGTAAGTGACATTTTCTATTGCTCAGTGCAGCTGTATGTTAGTACAAAGACATTGATCACAGCACTGGGACTATGCATTGGTGTGAAGCAGAGAGGTTATGTAATATTATTGAGACAATGAGGAGAACAATGGTGTTGTGTTGTAAATCTCGTCATTTTGGAAATATAACAAGGTTCACCTTTGGCAAACACCAGGAACCTTTTAAGTTGTCTTTTGTTATAGAGAAATTAAATAGTAAATTGGAATTCCAGCAAGACCAAATAAGTGTGTGTGGATCTAAAGCCAAGATACAATTACTTTGAAATCCTTTGAGACATCTAGACAAAAAGGTAATGTATTGTTTCACAAACAGTAAATGTTAACTCTATACAAGATGTGTGATCGCATACATTGTGTGGCTCTGAGAGACTAAATTTGTTCCATATTGTTGAAATAAATCCATTAATTATTTATAATCAGCCTGTTAAGGGAATACCATGATTTTTTAAAATACCTTTTTAAGAAGCAATTATATCCATTTTCAAAACAATAATATGCCCTGTATTAAAGAGCATTGCATACTGCGACCATTTAGCTTGAAGCAAGGTTATCTGAGTTCTATGGGCTGTGAACTAAATTTAGAGTTTGAAGTCTTCGGGTCACAATTCGACTTTAAATCGTCAAAACGTTCCTTCCACAAAATTAAGCAGCCATGATTTTGCCAACTGGACAGTAAACAATGTAGTCAAGGAGAGTTTTGATTAATCTAATGGAAAACAGTAAAAATGGGAGGCAAGGAAGCAGCAAGGAAATCAGAAAGGGTAAGAGGCACAAATAGGTGAGAATATCTGAACAGTAACAAAGAGCAATTCAGGAGGAAGACTAATTAAAAAGAGTAAGATTGGCAAACAGATATAAATGAGTTCAATTCCACAAAAAATCAGTGTTGCTACTGGGAAATGCTATAACTGCATGAGCAAATCCATGACTTGCACTGAGGTTGGTCTGAGGAGTTAACCATTCCTGGTTACAAAAGTTCCAAAACTTTTGGAAGTAGAGTAGGAATATTGGAGGGAAAGGGCTGAATTAATCAAATATTCCACTAAAGCACTAGGCTATTTAACTTGAGAAATGAAATGGAAATTGTTATGACATTGAGTTTATGTATAGTTCCCCTGCCAGTGCCCTCGCTCCATTAGGGAGATAGCAATATTATGGTAACATCACTGGACCAACAATCAAAAGGCACAGATGGGATGTAATTTTTTATACTTTAGTGAGTATGTTTCCCGTGCAGTTACAGAAAAGTGTGTGAGGATCAGACCAGAGTTAAATCAACAGAGGGAAGGTTACTAGAGACAGGTTATCAGTGAGGACAAAGAGATGAAAGATTAAAGGTACTAGGTTTATGCATTTATAATGTGAGGTTATGATGGGTTTGGGTTACAAATAAATAAGTTGAATCTGCATTGTGAAATAAGTGGGGAAATGTTTTTCAGCTGTTGAATTTCAAAAGGGAGTTCAGAGCTAACAAAGAAAATATGCATCTTACAGGGGTTCCATGAGTAAATCAGGCAAGATGTATTAAATTTTATTGATCCAAAACAGAAACAAAGTAGAAAACATGAGAAATTTTTATACTTGGAGAATTTGAGTTCAACGAGGTGCTTAAGAACAATGAACTCTGAGATGAGAGGGAAAAAATATATTTAAGAAAAGAGATGCAAAGGATGGCATGGCGCACAGTGTTCAGCATTCCCGGCTCAGGTCACTGTCTATGTGGAGTTTGCACATTCTCCCTATGTCTGTGTGGGTTTTTTCCATGTGCTCTGGTTTCTTCCCACAGTCCAAAGATATGCAGATTAGCTGGATTGGTCATGCTAAAATTGCCCCTCAGTGTCAGGGGAGCCAGCTAGGGTAAATAAGTGAGGATATGGGGATAGGGCCTGGGTGGGAGTGTGGTCAGTACAGATTTGATGGGCCAAATGGTTTCCTTCTGCACTGTATGTTTCTATGATTCAATAACTGAGTTGAGTTGCTATAGATGAAAGCCTTGAAGACCAGTTCCTTTGAGTGAGATGCTGAGAATCTGTGAAAGTTTTGAATTGGAGGTAGCCAGCTGGTGTTAAAATGTTTGTTTTAGAAAGCAGGCTGTTTATGAACCTCCTTTTGGAATTCCACATCAGAGTGGAATTATCTGAGACGTCATGAAGTGTATCTTTGCTAAAGTGACAACAGTTCCTTGATTTGAGCAATATTTACTGGCTTTCTATGGTTAAGAACAGCGCAGTCAAAGATAAACTTACTTGCCTAGAAGAAACACGAATTTTAATAAGGTAAAAATGGCATTAACCCAAATAAATTACAAAGGAAATCTGGCAGATAAATGAAACAAGAAACTTTTCAAACAAGAGTTGATTAGCAGAAATAACTATTCTCATTAGAAAGCCAAGCACTTAGAACGAATAGAGAATTTAAAAATAATACATAAAAGAGGTATGAAACAAATCAAAGGCCAATAAAAGACAATCAAGTACTTAAGTTTAAAGTTTCTTTATGATTGTCACAAGTAGGCTTATATTAACCCTCCAATAAAGTTAATGTGAAAATCTCCGAGTCACCACACTCTGATGCCTATTTGGATACACTGAGGGAGAACTTAACATGGCCAATGCATCTAACCAGCACATCTTTTGGATTGCGAGAGGAAATCGGAGCACTCGGAGGAAACCAAGACAGACACAAATGGAGTAGAAATGGATCAACTGTTGGTGATACAACACACCAATCTCCGCTTCCAAAAATTTCCATTGCACTCACCAAATTTGAGTTTTTTTCCCTTAAAAGTAAAACACCAGGAAATGGATTAAACCAATAAAAGATACAAAACAGAAAAAGAACATTTCCTGATAGAAGACAAGTAACAGATACTAAATTAATATATTTGCTGGAACTTTACTGCTCGGCCACCATGAGAATCGAAGCAGTCAAAGGGCAGACAATGAGAAAGTCCATTGAACCTATGCGGGATTTTACAATTTCGGGGTGAGCAAGGCCTTTAATTCCCACCCAATATTTCACTTTGACAGACTTTGAATGGGATTGTGGAGAAGAGGAGGTGGAGCAATTAGATAATGCAGCTTTAATTAAAGGAAAATTTTGGTGATAACTCAGCTCTGTTAGAGATTCAGGCCTCCTTGGCCTTCATTCCAGCTTAATGAGAGGAATCAGTGAGGAATTCAGAGGCACTGACCATAACCTTCGTACACCCTTGAGTATAGAAGTTGTGAGCCTTGCCAGAAGACTAGATGTTTGTGGATGTTTGTCAATGTGATGTCCAATTTCAGAAAGATAAAAAGAGTATTTTATGGACCATCCAATTAAACACTAGTAGTAGCAAAGTTACTCAAAGTCATATTGCAGGATAGCATTTTCTGAAGCTTTCTGCCCGAAGGCAGATCCTTAGTGAATATTCTCTGTAAAATAGTGCTGGGATTTTTTTTTACCTCAGGTAGGACAAGGAGACAGGCTTTGAGCCAGAATGGCGGTCGAAACCTACACAGTTGGCATTAACCTGATGTATATGGTAATTGTCAAACCAACTGAACTAACTGTTAACCATGGCATAGAACAAGTACTCAAAAAAAACATGAATTAATAAAGCAATGCCGCTGTGTGAAAAGCATATTGTATTTCACAAATGTCATATAGTTCATTTCAAAAATAACCAAGTGTATTGATAAAGAAAATTCATGGGATTTTGTGCAACTGGGTTTTCAGAAGACTTCAACATTGATGTTTTCGGATGGCGAGATATAAACAGTGATATTTCTCAGGGATTAATGTTGGACTATCACTTTTCCCTCTCCTCTCTCTCTCAAATAAATCAAAATCTTTAAACCTTGCATAAATCAGAGTCATGGTTAATTGCAAAAGGACTATACATAATGAGGAAAGGCTATGTTAATTGATTGGGCAGATAAATAGAGGGTGAAATTGAATACATGGAGAAGTGAAGTGATACATTTTAAATCAAGGAAATTTACACCAATCATTAGTAAAGGAAGCAGAAACACAGTGACATTGATGGGTTTTTGGTTGATTTATAACATTTCAAATGGTGGGATGACATGTTGATAATGAAACGAAAAAATTAGATTCCCAGATATTAGTTGTAAGGCAAAGAGTAAGAAAAGCAGAGAGTTAGCTGGACAAATCATTGGCACGGCTGTGAATAGAAATTCCGCCATGCAGCATTGATTACTAAATGGCACCTTAAGCTCCAATAATGATGAACAAGGTGCAAGAATTATGATGAATTCCTGTGCTATTGTAAAGGCCAAAGAAGCAATGTGCAGCACTCACATTTGAAAAAGGCATTGGGCCCTGTACTTACAAAGGTAGGCTACCATCTGTGTGAGGCCCTCAATGTCAAAACTATCTATAATCAGGCCTAAATGTGGCCCAACAGGCAGCAATCAAAAGAAAGTGTTAGGCTATGACCAATGAGCTAAGTTTTTATATATTAACGTGAAACTGGCAGTAAAAAAAAAGTGCTGCTTCCGACCTTGCCTTGAAAAAATATAGGCTGCTTGCTCCTCTTACCGTACCATCAACCTCCCAGGCCATCTATACCATTCCCATTGCAACACCCTGATCCTCAGTTACATTTCACTTCATATCTGTCTGACTTCATGGAAATGGCACACATGAATTTCATGGCTTGTGGCTCAAACATTCACAGCCGTATGCAGGTTGCTTTGGAGGTGTGGAAATTTAGATCCCAGCACACTCGGACAGCTCACCAATATATGAGCATGTGTTTTTTAGAAGCCCCCAGTGACAATGCTACTTACTTGTGGTAGGTAATAAACAAAGGTATTAGAAAGGCAATTAGCCCTTATTTACGTATTTCAGTGAAATTTTACAAATGAACCCTGTGATCCATTTGGAATGGCTATGAGTTAGATATTAGAGGCAACTTTACAGAGGGATATCAAAGTGCCATCTTATGATTTTACACATTCATGTAAACATTATATGCATCGGATCACAAGCAAATGCATTCATTTAGAAAGAGTTCCCCTGCAGACTGGCCCCCCTGGCAGTTCTGACATAAAATTTTTGCAAGCGCTTTGAACGTTTATATGAGCACCTCCATTTTGGAGTGGCATGATGGCTCAGTGGTTAGCACTGCTCCCTCATAGCGCCAAGGACTCAGGTTTGATTCCTGGCTTAGGCCACTGTCTGTGTGGAATCTGCAAGTTCCCTCTGCATGGGTGTCCTTCAGGAGCCTTGGTTTCCCCTCACAGTCTGAAAGATATGCTGGTTAGGTGCGTTGGCCATGCTGAATTCTCCCTCACTGAATCCGAATAGGGTGTCAGAATATGGCAACTAGGGGATTTTCACTGTAACTGCATTGCAGTGTCAATGTAAGTCTATTTGTGTCACTAATAATTAAACTTCAATCTCTGTGACACCTTCTCACTTTCTGTCTGCTGAACTTTACCCATCTTTCTCAGGGGCATCAGCCAATCACCTCATTGGTCTTGACAATAGTCCATCCCCTACCAAGTGACAAGATCAGGAAAATTTTGTCCATTATACCCAGATTTGGATGTCCTAGTTTAGAAAGGATGTTAAATCCATACAGAGTGTGACGAGAAATTAATGAATACAATGCAAGAATTGAAAGCCTATAATTACGAAAAAAGGAAAAAAAAATTGTCTTTTGCTTGGAAAAATATTTCTGCATAGGCTACATAAAACGAAGGAATACTACCTGAATATTAAAAATATTCCACCAAAATTGTTGTTTTAGAGTTCAAGTGGCAAACTTCAATATCTGCAAATGTGAATTTGAAGGTTTAGTTTTGCCACAACTATCTCTGAAATCTGACATGCTGGTTGAGAATCCCTCATTCAAGAATGTGAGTTAATTAAAAGCTTTGTCAGAGAATGAGATAACAGTTTTTGTCATTCAATGAGTCATATTGGAAAAATGCAAATGTGTGCTTGAGTCTTTGTATCCAGGATATGCATGTTTACTTGATCTTTCTGGCTAATGCACTGATTATTCAGATTTATTACGGCCTTGAACAATGCAAACAAGTAATTTGTGAAGAATAACTTTGACAGATGCTATGGTTTATACTAGCTGAAACTTGATGGTGTTACCTGAACTATGAATTTCAATTTTAAAAACATTGTACTATGTACAGAAGGTTCACAGGGAGTACAAAAGTATTATGTACAGAAGCTTCCAACAGAAGAATTTTGTATTTTTGCAAAACATAAACTACCAGGGCATAAGTTACATAATTCAACATCGACTCAGAGTTTGCAGTATTAATAATGGCAAAACTGTCAGTATTGGCCATTATTCCTCTTCTGAAACTGACACTATTTTCTGGAATGCATACACGTACATTAAAGGTGGAAATTTAGAAGTTGCTGCTGTCAGTCATTCTACACATCTCCAGAGGATAAACAGATGAAGTTCCCCTAGAATGCAATAACTGACATCATTAAACTGGTGAGAACTTCACATCTTTAAGAGTAAAGTATAACTGAGTTATTGACAATGGGCCACATTCATAATTACTGCTTAAAAACCTGATTGACCCTGAAAGAGAAATGTAATAGAACATGGAAAAACTACAGCACAAACAGGCCCTTTGGCCCACAAGTTGCGCCGATCATATCCCTACCTACTAGGCTTAACTATAACCTTCAATCCTATTAAGTCCCTTGTAATCATCCAGAACTCTCTAAAAAGAACCTATTAAATTTGCCTCCAACATGACTGATGGCAGCCTATTCCACTCACCCACCACCCTCTCAGTGAAAAACTTATGCCTGACATCTCCTCTGTACCTTCTCCCCAGCACCTTAAACCTGCATCATTGCGTAGCAACCATTTCAGCCCTGGGAAAAAGCCTCTAAGAATCCACCTGATCTATACCTCTCAACATCTTATACATCTCTAACATTACTTATTAGATCACTTCTTATCCTTCGTCTCTCCAAAGAGAAAAGACCAAGCTCCCTCAACCTATCCTCATAAGGCACGCCACCCAATCTAGGCAACATCCTTGTAAATCTCCTCAGCACCCTTTCAATAGTTTTGACATCCCTGCTGTAATGAGGCAACCTGAACTGAGCATAGTACTCTAAGTGGGTCTGACTACAGTCTTATGAAGCTTCAGCATTATCTCCCGACTCCTAAACTCAATCCCTCGATTGATGAAGGCCAGTACATCATATGCCTTCTTAACCACATCCTCTACCTGCGAGGCCAATTTAAGAATCCTATGGATCTGAACCCCAAGGTCTTTCTGATCCTCTATACTGCTAAAAGTCTTACCCTTGATAGTATACTCCTTCATCCCAATTGACATGCCAAAATGGACCACTACACATTTATCTGGGTTGAAGTCCATCTACCACTTTTGCGCCCAGCCTTGCATCCTATCTATGTCATGCTGCAACTTCTGACATCCCTCTAGACTATCCACAACACCACCAATCTTCGTGCCATCAGCGAACTTACCAACCCATCCCTCCACTTCCTCATCCAGGTCATTTATGAAAATGACAAACAGCAAGGTCCTAGAACAGATCCCTGGGACATCCACTGATGACTGACCTCCATGAAGAAAAAGACCCATTTACAACCACTCTCTGCCTTCTGCAGGCAAGCCAGTTCTGGATCCACAAGACAACAGCTCCTCGGATCCCATGCCCTCTCACTTTCTCCAGAGGTCTTGCATGGGGAACCTTATCAAAAGCCTTGCTGAAGTTATATTTGTTGAATGTCAATTTTTTCCAGAATGAAAAGAAAATCTACATTTTTTAAAAAATTAAAAAGATTTTTTATGTTTTTTTAAAAGATCTATAATATTAATCTGGTATATTGCTAATCACTCATTCCACTGTCTGTAAAAAAAATGAAGGTATTGTGTTTTTTTAATTCCTGGTTTGCTGTCTGTGAGAATACTTCAAGGTGAATGATTGCTTCTCCTACTTAATGACATTGCTTCTGCCTTCTTGGTGCCAGATTCAAATTGATTCAGGAAAGGGCATTTTCACACCATAATGATCACTGGATTTTTGAGGGCAGCATTCTTTGTGCTCAGCGGAGCATGTTGGCACATCACTACTGATACAAAATTTATTTTCAAAGGTGATTGGAAAAAGATTAAAGCAACAAATCATGTTTTTTGTCAATGTGAACAGTGAAAGATCTGCAAGGTATATCTGGGCCAAATCATTATATCACGTAAAAGCAAAATATTGTAAATGCCAGAAATCTGAAATAAAAACAGAAATGCTGCAAATACTTAGCAAGTCAGGCAGCAACTTTGGAAAGAGGAAATATGATGCATGTTTGCTGTGTTTTAAAATTGGTTAATAGAATTTATTCTAAGCAAACACAAGACAACAACAGTCTAATCACAATTGCCTTCCCTTCCGTTGCTGTTCAATTCACATTTAATGGTGGATAATCTGATTGCAAAATTGCACATGAAAACTAAAGGGCCAAATTGAGGTATATAGGCCTTGATTATACTAGCACATCCACTTCAAGTTTGCAGAATGGCATGCTGCAATGACCTTGGGTGCAATCTTCCAAGCCTTAGGCAGGTATGCCAATAAAATTCTGGTTACAAATAGTGTCCAATTTTTAGGTGCTCCATAGCCAAATAAGCTCAGAAAAGAGGTGGGAGATACACTTCCAGTGGAAAGTGTGTAGGACGTTATCTTCATAAAGAGGTGGCTGCCTGTGCACCTAGAAGAGATCTTTTGGATTTCTTGACAAGTACATGATTGAGATGGGAATGGAGGGATATAGTCCCCAGAAACATAGGGAGTTTTAGTTAAGTTCGGTAGCATGGTCGGTGCAGGCTTGGAAAGCCAAAGAGTCTGTAACTTTTTTTGTTCTTTGTTCTAATTGACCCTGAAAGAGAAACGTTATATTTGTTGAATGTCAAATTTCTCCAATATGAAAAGAAAATCTGTATATTTACCTGGCAGGGGTGAAACTAAGGGAACAATCTTACTGTCCATCACGCCCCGTTGCCATTGCAGCAACAATTGTGCCCAACCAAACCTCTTTTCATTGCAGCGGGATCAGAAAATCTTGCCAGCATGAATGGTCAGAAGATTCTGTCCCATGATCAAGCAGGCAATGAGGCTAACCCATTGCACTTGAGGTATGCTGATGCCTGCGATTGTGGTTTGCCTAAGGTAGGGTAGAATAAACGATCAGGGTAGCTGGTGAGGTTAAACCGAGGCTTTACCTGAAACAATTGTTCAAAGCCATCTTGCCCTTTTGGCTGAGATGAAGCGTCAGATCAAGTCCAAGATGGGATGCGATGTCTTGTCTTGTTAGCTTGGATTTTGTTTGTCCCTCATGGGGAGACCATAACTGGACTTAATTTGTATGGGCTTTTTTGATTAGAATCAAAATATTGGAAGGTACCAAAAGAAAAGAAAATGCAGAAGTTTATTTATGATATTTATTAAATCTATAACCTTAATCCGATATGTATGTGCTAATCACTGCATGCAGAGCGCCGAAGTGAAGCTGTGCATCGGAGTACAATACTGATGTAAAGCCACTACTACCATTTTGCAGCTTCACGTTCCAGCCAATGCTTACTATTGCACAACTTAGCTTGACGTTAAACAGAATAATATGGTCTCTCCCTTAAGCACTTTTTTAAAGGGGTCATCAACTATTTACAAGTTAGTTGTTGGATTATTTTGCCTGGAAGGCTGATGTGTTTGGAGATTTTCTACACTTGGCTCTCTCACAAGCCAATATCCAATATAATTATAACATAGATTCAGTTCACAAAGGACTCCAGCCGGCATCTCAGATACACAGTGCACCTCCCCTTTAAGAAGTGCAGGCTGCCTTTAAGTAGCACTAGCCACCCGTGATATTGGGCCCCCTGCTGCTGTTTTCAGTCAATGAACAATGTGGGGAACACTAGCTGCATGCAGCAATCATGTAAAACAGCAGGCAGCGTCAATATAACATTGACTGCAAGGTAATGAACGGGTATGGGTTAATTGCATACTACAATCCCCACGCCTGTTTTCAGCAACTATCCAACTTAGATCTCTTAATGTGCTAATAACTATTTTAATTACGGTGTTAACCTATTTATTATCAGTGGGTAATGCCTATGCAAAAATAGCGAAGTCAGGAATGTAGTAAAGCACAGTGAGTGTTTATATACATGAAATCCCCAAAAGGAATTTAGATCTTTTGCTTCTTTCATCCGTAAGTAATCCTTGCCTATGCACCCTGGGCATCGATAGCGACTAACTCCCCACTGTCCCTAAGACTGATTCACAAAACTTAGGAACATAGGATCAAAAGGAAGCCATTCAGTCCCTCAAGCCTGTACCACTAATAAATGATATCATAACATTTGTTCTGTATTTCTTAACATCTTTCCACATTGAAAATCTACTGAGCTCAGCACTAAAACTAACAATTGAACTAGCATTAATTATCACTTGAAGACAGTTTCAAATGTTCAGTATGTAGAAGTTACTTCTTTTTGGATACTACTGTGTGGTCTTTCCGAACCAACAAAAACATTGGGGGCGGGGGCGGGGGTGGGGGAGGGGGGATCTTACCAAAAACATTCTAAGAGCAAAACAAGCATGAAAATGGGATAGAATTATATCCTTTTTTTGGGCTAGCTCCCACACACAGTGCAAAAAAAGCAAAACATGGTTCACATCTGTAGGAGCAATGGAAGGACTCTATTCTCACTGGGAAACTGGCTGCTAACTATGAGATGTGCAAATATGCATGCACCTTAATCTCTCCAAGTACTCTGTACAAGTGTACACAGAATACTGGGAAATCTGACATTCCCCCCACGCTTCCCTAGATACTGCCATCCTCACTCCCCAATCACTGGCCTCCCCACCATTCGTTGACCTTCCTAGCCAATCACTGGCCTACAAGTGGTGATTTCCCTGGCCAATCGCTACCCTGATTCTGCTTCCCCCCCCATCTCACCTCCTCTCAACAAATCACCATCCTGACGATCCCTGATGCAGAGCATTTCCCTGCCACTCCCAGCATTGCCCAGACCCCATTATGTCCCTGCCCTATCCTGGCTCCACCTGCTCCCATCAGATCTCACGTTTTGGCAATGCTGTTGCCTAGTTCTTACCGCTTAGCACAAAAATTAAACTTACTTAAATTTATATCTCATTCTAACTCACACAATACAAATATAAATTATTTTACTATCTTTATTTCCTTACAATAGGCAAACAGCATGAAAAGCTGCAGGGTAAATTAGGGAGAGAGGGAGAACGGAGAGATCCCAATTGGATCAATGCTTTCTCAGCGACTCAGCTGCATGTTCTCTTCTGCAGAGAAAGCAGAAGCTCAAACCACAAGAAGGACTGTCACCCAGTGATTCAAACATGGTCATCATTAATGTAAACCTCCTTGCAAACCTAATCTGTTCATATCTGGGAAACCCCCTCTCAGAACGAGGGACATATTGTTCAAATGATTGGGTTTAAGGCATTCCTATTATTGGTTGATGAGTTCACAGTAGAGATGCACCCTTGGCTGGAGTACAAGAAATTATTCCCCTCCACCAGTTGATGTCCCGTTGATGTCTTGCTAATGAGGACATCATCCTGGATGTTGTGTTGCAAACACTCTTCCTCCAACACAATGGATTGGAATATGAAATATACAGTGATGCAGACTAAGCTAGCCATGTTTAGCTATAAGTCACCTTTAATCTTTACTTTTACCAGCTTAATTCAGGTTTCTAGCCAGTAAATTAAAATCATTATTTGACATAAAGCAAATTTTCTAACCTTTCGGCACCACACGAAATGCAAAGCAGCAACAGGAGTATTTTATTATTATCAGGTTGCAGTGAAAAAATACACACATATGCAATGTCAAACAGTCACATATCAATCTTGCATTGTTATAGCTATGCTGTTTACACTTTCAGCTGTGATGATTCTGTGTTGAGTTAAACACTGGATACAACATCAGCTGTCACATTACTTTGCATCTTTCGCTGATAAGATTGCAAAAGAAGTAATCTTGCAACCTTTGAATTTATTTAGAGTTGGCCTTAAAGAAGGCCTTCAGAGCTTAAAGATTTCACAGTCTGCTGTCTTCTGGGCCCTTTTCCAGCTAAATCCTCATGATGTATCATCAAAGATGTTTTGGTGTTCACTAACATCTGGTGATTGTATGCTGAGTATGTCACTGCCAACGGACACATTTTGGTGGTCTTTAGATTTGTCTGAGGTCATGTTCAACTCTGGAGTCCTGGAAGGAATCACATTTCACAGATTGTTGAAATTGAAGACTTTTATGATACAAATAAATGCTACTGCAAAGGATAAAGAAAGGAGATTCTTTATCCTTTAAATGCAACATTAATAGTTCGGATTGATAATTCTTATTTCTAAGTTAATAGTGGATGATAAATTGTTTTTGAGCCCTGGTGGGCATTTGGGTTCCCCTCCTGTGCTTTGATTTTGAAGGTTCGCAAGCTGGATTTGATGAGATTTGAAATTGGGACTTTGCCACTTGAATTGCCACTGGCTAATTCCACAGTGATTTCACTAGTATTCCCCATAGGATGGCTTGCCTTCCCTTTTTCTTCAAGAATGGGTTTTTCCCCAGTCTGTCCTCCTGGACATTACTCCCTCAGGTAGCTGGCTGGCTTCTTCTACATTCCCTTGTGGCACTTGGAAGGCATCTCACTTATGTTTTGATTTTTAGTTTGCTTATTTCTAAAGAAATATTTGTAGAAAGTCTCTCCTAACCATTCTCTTCAATCTCTGCTCTTTCTATTCCAGCATTTCCACTTTCCCTGAGCCCTATCTTGGCACTTTTGTCAGCTCTGTTCTGGCCTTTTTTTAATTCTGCAAGGTCTTACTGGGTCCCTTTTAGTTTTGCTGGCTTTTCTTTAGCTCTTCAATCTTTACATTCTCTAGCACCATCTGGAGAATCTTTGACACTTCCTCTGCACCTATGGAAAAGTTTGGTGGTTTCCCTCAGCCTCACTCTTCCCATGACCACCTCAGACACTTCGGAGTACTACCATACAACTGACCATGGATATCTAAGGAAATAAAGAAGGGTATCAAATTGAAAAAAAAATGCATACAAAATGGCAAAGATTAGAGGGAACCGAGAGGATTGGGAAATCTTTAAAGATCCGCAGAAAGCCACAAAAAAGCTATATAGAAAAGTAAGATGGATTATGAGAATAAACTAGCTCAGAATATAAAAACAGATAGCAAAAGTTTCTACAAATATATAAAATGAAAAAGAGTGGCTAAAGTAAACATTTGTCCTTTAGAGGATGAGAAGGGGGATGTAATAACTGAAAATGAGAAAATGGCTGAGATATTGAATAGGTATTTTATAACGGTCTTCACAGTGGAAGACACAAATAACATGTCAAAAATTGATGACAGGAAGGTGAGATCCTAGAAACTAATATTATCAAGAAAGAGATAATGTTGGGCAAGCTAATGGGGCTAAAGGTAGACAAGTCTCCTGGCCCTGATGAAATACATTCCAGGGCACAAAAAGAGATGGCGGGAGAAATAGCAAATGCACTAGTGGTAATTTACTAAAATTCGTTGGACACTGGGATAGTTCCCACAGATTGGAAAATAGCAAGTGTGATGCCACTGTTTATAAAAGGAGGTACACAAAAGGCAGGTAACTATAGGCCGGTTAGCTTAACTTCTGCAGTAGAGAAAATGCTTGAATCTATCATTAAGAAAGAAATGGTGGATATAAATTGTCCCATTGGTAAGATGCAATATGGGTTCATCAAAGGAAAGTATGTTTGACTAATTTGGTGGAATTCTTTAAGAACATTACATGCGCATTAGACAATGGGGAGCCTGTGGATGTGATGTATCTGGATTTCCAGAAGGCATTTGACAAGGTACTGCACCAAAGACTGCTACATAAGATAAAGGTGCACAATGTTATGGTAATGTATTAGCATGGATAGAGGATTGGTTAACTAACAGAAAGCAAAGGATGGGGAGGTTGGGGAGGGTAAATGGGTGTTTTTCTGGTTGGCGATCGGTGACTAGTGGTGTGCCTCAGGGATCAGTGCTGGGATCGCAATTGTTTATGATTTACATAGATGATTTGGAGTTGGGAACAAGTGTAATGTGTCAAAATCCTCAGGTGACACTAAGATGGGTGGAAGAGCAAAGTGTGCAGAGGACACTGAAAGTCTACAAAGAATATTTGTTACAAGTGGTGTACCTCAGGGATCTGTTTTGGGACCCCTGCTGTTTGTAATTTTTATAAATGATCTGGATGAGTGTATTGAAGGATGGATTAGTAAATTTGCAGATGCCACCAAAGTCGGAGGAGTGGTAGATAGTGAAGAGGGGTGTTATAGTTTGCAGAGAGACTTGGACAAGTTGCAGAGCTGGGCCGAGAGGTGGCAAATGGAGTTTAATGTAGAAAAGTGTGAAGTAATTCACTTTGGCAGGAATAGCAAATGTGTAGAGTATAGGGCTAATGGTAGGACTCTTAATAGTGTTGATGAACAGAGGGATCTTAGTGTATATGTGCATAGATCTCTGAAAGTTGACAATCAAGTCGATAAGGTTGTTAAGAAGGCATAAGGAGTCTTAGCTTTTATTGGTAGGGGGATTGAATTTCGGAGCCGCAACGTCATGTTGCAACTGTACAAAATTCTAGTGCGGCCACACTTGGAGTATTGTGTGCAGTTCTGGTCCCCGCATTATAAGAAAGATGTGGAGGCATTGGGGAGGGTACAGAGAAGGTTTACCAGGATGTTGCCTGGTATGGAGTGCAGGTCTTATGAGGAGAGGCTGAGGGATTTGAGGTTGTTTTCGTTAGAAAGAAGGCAGCTAAGAGGAGACCTTATTGAAACATATAAGATGATTAGAGGTTTAGATAGGGTGGACAGTGATAGCTTTTTTCCTAGGATGGAGAAAGCTAGCACGAGGGGACACAGCTTTAAATTAAGGGGTGATAGTTATAGGATGGATATCAGAGGTAGGTTCTTTACCCAGAGGGTGGTTAGGGTATGGAATGCCCTGCCTGCGGCAGTTGTAGATTGCCAAGTTTGGTGGCGTTTAAGAAGTTAGTAGATAAGTTTATGGACGAAAAGGGAATGGTTTAGTTTGGAGGGTCATTGCTTTTTCCTAATTGGTCAGCGCAACATCGAGGGCCGAAGGGCCTGTTCTGCGCTGTAATGTTCTACGTTCTATGTTCTATAATTGCTGGGGGGCAAGTACAGAGGAGATGTTAGGGGTAAGTTTTTCACTCAGAGGGTGGTGAGTGAATGGAATCGGTTGCCGTCAGTGGTGGTAGAGGCGAACTCGCTGGGGTCTTTTAAGAGATTTCTGGATGAGTACATGGGATTTAATGGGATTGGGGGTTACAGATAGTTCTTTGACCTGGTAGGTACTGATATGATCGGCACAACTTGTGGGCCGAAGGGCCTGTTTGTGCTGTAGTGTTCTATTCTATGTTCTATATAGATAGTCTGAGTGGGCAAGTGTCTGGCAGATGGAATACAATGTTAGTAAATGTGAGGGCATCCATTTTGGTAGACATAACAACAAAATGGACTATTATTTAAATTGTAAAAAAATTGCAGCATGCTGCTATGCAGAGGGACCTGGGTGGCTTGTGCAGGAATCTCAAGAAGTTGGTTTGAGGGTGCAGCAGGTAATGTACTATGTTCAATTTTGGTCTCCTTACTTGAAAAAGGATATAATTGGCACTAAAGGGGGTGCAGAGGAGATTCACTAGGTTGATTCCAGAGTTGAGAGGGTTGGCTTATGAGGAGACACTGAGTAGACTGTGGCTATATTCATTGGAATTCAGAAGAATGAGAGGAGATCTTATATAAAAAAATATAAGATTTTGAAGATAGTAGATGCAGGGAAGTTGTTTCCACTGGTGAGTGAAACTAGAACTAAAGAGCATAGCCTCAAAATAAGGGGAAGCAGATTTAGGATTGAGTTGAGGAGGAACTTCTTCACACAAAAGGTTGTGAATCTGTGAAATTCCCTGCCCATTGAAGCAGTTGAGGCTACCTCTTTGAATGTTTTTAAGACAAGGCAAGATAAATTTTTGAACAGTAAAGGGATTAAGGGTTATGATGATGTGGAGCTGAGTCCACAAAAAGATCAGCCATGATCTTATTGAATGGCGGAGCAGACTCGAGGGGCCAGATGGCGTACTCCTACTCCTAGTTCTTATGTTCTTATTAAGTCATTACCCAATATAAAGCCCATTCAGTGCAATAGCAAAGCTTGGGATCACACCCACCATTATCATCTCCATAATTAACTCACTCTGCAGCTAACCTTTCACTGAAAAATCTCTTCACATAGGCCAATGAATCCCTTATTCACTTTGATCTCACTATCTCCTGCCTTAAGCAGAGTTTGCAAACAACGAGTATTTCAGAAAATGCTGACCTCTGTTTCTGGCTTTTATTCAACTTCTATTTAAATACAAAACTCTGGGAGGTATGAGGCTACTGGCCACACTTGAAGTTGGGCATTTTACGCTATATGCAATAGTGTATTATTTTTATCTTAAATCGTTTCCAGTGTGTCTACTTAACCATCTTGTTTCAAATAACAAAGCCTGCATTTAACAACAGCAGAAAATCTTTTGATTGATTGATTAATCCTTAGAAAGCGGGATGGTAAGCAGAATGTTCAGAACTGTTCTAGTATTTTGCAGAAGTATTTTTGAGTGTATATTGAATGCAGCAAACTGACATGATGCTTATCTTGTATTTTCAGATTATAATCTTCAACTGTACATAAGTGATAAAGATATATTGGTTATGAAGTGTAAATTCTGGGTAATGTAACTTCAAACTTCAAAGTGAATTTAAAAGCCACTTGGAAGGTATCCAAAGATGATTTAATTAGCTAAAGTATGTTTCCATTAAACACAATCTTAGCTGATAAACATGGTCAGAGGTTTTATATTAATGTAGATAGCATGTCTTTCTCTCTCAAACACACTGATCATCCCAACAACTCAACCTTGAAAACCTGAATGTCACACACTCTGCTGCTATGACTCCCTCTGTTTCCACTGTCACTGTTCCAGAATATCTGCACAACAAAGTCAGCTCACTTCCTGAAAGACGTGCACAAAGTCCTTACAGATAGCACTGCTGCAACCTCTTAACTTTGCAAGGAACTGTGATTGTGGAAGCATGTGGCTGAGGGAATGGACGGGGGTTGCTGTGATTGTAACAGGGGGGCATGTGTGGCTAGGAAAATTGGGAAGGAGCTGTGATTGTGGACAGCATGTGGCTGGGGATATGAGGGGGACTGTGATTGTGGACAGCATGTGGCTGGGGATATTGGGGGGCTCTGTGATTGTGGGGAACATGTAGCTGGGGGAATTGGGTGGACAATGATTGTGGGGAGCATGTAGCTGGGGGAATGTGGCAGTGAGCTGCTGCTCTGACTGTGGATGTGCTAGGGGCAAGCAGTATTACTTAACTTCTACGTTGTTCCTCTCCATCTCTCCTGCCCCATCCTACCGCACCACCACCAAACCCCCCCCCCCCCCCACTTCAGAATGGGAATGTGACTTTTGCTATGCAACCAATAGATCAAGCTGTTCTTTTGCTTGCTGCTGGAGCTGAGGCGGAGGAGCTGAAGGAAGAATTATGGGCACAGGAGGCTCAAGTCTTACCACTTCCAGGATAGAGGGAGATGACCACCAGAGGCAGGAGGTGGTCACCATTCACCCAGAAGGGAGGTGTAGGAGAAGGAGGGAGGAGAGACCCCGACAGTTCCATGTACAAGTGTCCTTCGAAGAGATGTCGAACACTATGAGCCACCGACACCTCGAACTCCAAAAAGAAACGGTGTAACACTTGTACAACCTGTTACAGGACCTGGCACCAAGAGGCAGGGTGAGGGGTGGGAACAGGTGGGGGGTGCACCCACTCTTGGTGGCTGTCAAATTGATGGTCGCTGTAAACTTCTGTGCCACTGGTTCTTTCCAGACCCCGAATGGAGATGTCTGTAGCATCTCTCAATCTGTTGCACACATCTGAGTGAGACAGATCACTAAAGCCCTGTATGCCCAGGCTGGTCAGTTCATCAATTGCAACTTGGACCAGGGCTCATCGGGAAGCCTAGGCTGCAGGGTTCACTGCTGTTGCTGGGATGCCTTATGTACAGGAGGCGATTGACTGCACACACATCACCCTCAAGGCACCCCCCCCTACCGAATCCATGAAGATTTCTTAATAACAAGGGGTTCTACTCCCTGAATGTTCATGTAGCATGCAACTATAATATGACCATTATGCACAACTGTGCCAGACATCCAGGCAGCGTGCATGATAGCTTCATCATTAGGGACTCAGACACCCAGGAGATATTTGAGGAGGAGCTCAGGTCATGGGATTGGTTCTTGGGTGATATGAGTTATTAGCTTCGGACATGGTTGATGATGCTTGTGTGGAGGTTTGTGTCTGAGACAAAAACCCTTTATAATGAGGCCCATGTAGCCACCCGCGCAATAGTGGAGAGGTGCATTGGGCTCCTTAAGATGCAATTCTGATGCCTGGACCACTCTGGCAGGGCCTTCCAATTCAACCCAGTGATCTGTTCCTGCATAGTGGCCGTGTGCTGTGCCTTGCACAATCTGGCTCTACAGAGAGGTGCTCTGTTGGAGGAGGAGGAAGAGAAGGATGTGGAGGCTGACCAGCCAGGTATCGCTGAGGAGAATGAGGAGAAAGATGAGGAAGAGCGTGCTGAGGACCACCGACTAGGCACTCATAATAACATAAGAACATAAGAAATAGGAGCAGGAGTAGGCCATCTAGTCCTTCGAGCCTGCCCCACCATTCAATAAGATCATGGCTGATCTGAAGTGGATCAGTTCCACTTTCCCACTTTCTCCCCATAACCCTTAATTCCCTTGTCTATCAGAAATCTATCTACCAGTGACTTAAATATATTCAGTGAGGTAGCCTCCACCATTTCAATGGGCGGAGAGTTCCAGAGGTTCATCACCCTTTGAGTGAAGAAGTTCCTACTCAACTCCATTCTAAACTATCCCGCCGCACCCCTTTATTTTAAGGTTGTGCCCTCTAGTTCTGTTTTCCTTTCTAAGCGGAAAGAATCTCTCTACCTCTACCCTATCCAGCCCCTTCATTATCTTGTAAGTATCTATAAGATCCCCCCTCATCCTTCTAAACTCCAATGAGTACAGGCCCAGTCTATTCAATCTCTCCTCATAAGCTAACCCCCTCATCTCCGGTATCAGCCTGATGAACCTTCTCTGTACTCCCTCCAAAGCTAATATATCCTTTTGCAAATAAGGGGAACAAAACTGCACATAGTACTCCAGTTGTGGCCTCACTAGTGCCTTGTATGGTTGCAGCAAGGCCTTCTAGCTTTTGTATTCTAAATTCTATATTCTGCTTTTATATTCTATATTCATTCGAGGGTGGGCAGGCCAAATGAGGCATGCAAGGGAGGCTCTGATCACCAGATGGGTCACTCAATAGGGGATTGTGTCTGCGGGTTCCATCCACAACCTTCTATATATCCTGCAACATTGTCACACCAGAATGATGGTCCTGGGTATTCTGTGTTGGCGAGTATTTTGGCTGGCAGGAGGGTGATAATGACTTACTAAGCACCATTATGATGCCTTGGTGCAAAGTAGTCTGACTCCTACCCGAGCTCTGCATGCATATTGGCACTGGGCACACATCTGTGTAGCTGGTAAGGGATCTGAAACCCCAATACAGGGACAGGTGGGTGGGGATAGGATGGAATTGCTCATGCGGTCTGTGAAATCAATGGCTTCTTTTTCTCAGTGAAACAGTACTGAGGGGCCTCCCCACCTGTGGCCTGCTGTGACTCAGCCGTCCTGTGGAGTCTGCCATCATGATGAGGCTCCCCTGTCCCAGGCTTTCCACTGCAGATGGTACCATTGCAGTGTTGGCCTAGGAAGCAATCAAGACTGGCAATAGCTGCTCTGCCTGAAAGCTTTGGGACTGCTCCTAACAGCCTCGCAGTTGGTCCAGTGTGGCCTTCAGCACCTCCTGCAGTCCCTGGCTCTGTTGCTGCATCTCCAGCAGTTAAGAGGAAAGTGATCTCAGAGGCTCAGTTTGTAGACTGGGGCCAGCTGAGACCTCACGTCCGGCAGCTTCCCACATGCCAGAGACCTCAGACCTTCCCTCCCTCACCTGATGTACATCAACAGATATGTCACGTGTACCAGAGAGTGACCTGGAAGCCTTACTACTAACTGGAACCACCGATATGTCAGTATCTAGGAAGGTGAGCTGTGAGGTAGCAGCTGATGTCAAAACGGTGCCATCCTCGATGGTTCCTTCAGTCATATCCTCCTAGAACTCATTCGAGATGCCTGGACCAGGATGGGCAGGATCCTGGACATCGGGATCTGTCCCTGCAACACAGGACACTATTAAGTGCAAGGGAGGAAGAGGAGAGATTGAAATCCTGGATATGAATCCTTGGTGAAAATATCAAGAGAAAACTTTGTTAGGGAGAAGATTCCAAGGTGTGTTTTTAGAGACCAAAGTTTGGAAGCCCTCATGTGTAAAACAGAGTTCCAATGAAACCAGTTAGCCAACAGTGTGACAGATATCTGGGGGGAATGAATGAGAAATTCTATAAAAACTATACTGGGTGACATTTGTCACTTGGTTTCATAATGTGGAACACTTGACCAGAAGTCACCTGGTCACATGGATTCTGTACTTACTTAGAATATTAGAACATAACTTAGATCTTGTAACTTGTGTATTCCTTACAAGTCTGTGTGTGTCTGTAAAGATATGGGGGGGGGGGGATATAGGAAGTAGTATATTACAATTAAATTTTTTTGTTGAATTAAATTTTTTTGTTACAAGTTCATTGACAGTCCAGTGATTCTGTTCATCCACATAAAATGTAGCTTTTGTCAAGTCAGATTCCATTCTGAGATTAGAATTGTTAAAGTTAATTTATTAGTCACAAGTAAGGCTTACATTAACATTACAATTAAGTTACAGTGACATTCACCTAGTTACCACATTCCGGCATCTGTTCGGGTCAACGCACCTAACCAGCACATCTTTCAGATGTGGAAGGAAACCAGAGCACTAGGAGGAGACACAGGGAAATGTGCAAACTCCACACAGACAGTGACCCAAACCAGGAATTGAATCTGGGTCCCTGGTGCTGTGAAGCAGCAGTGCTAACCACTGAGTCACTCTGCCGCCCAGTACTGTCCAGTGGTAACATCAACTGGGATTGTAACACATCTGTTTCAGCCTTCACTGAGGGAGGGAGTGGGACCCGGAATACAGCCACTCCAATTGAAGAGACAATTGACAATGTTGTGGATGAATTGAAATACTGGCCGGAATTCTCTGACCGTTCATGCTGGCGGGATTCTCTGTTCCCGTTTCAGTGAACGTAGATTTGGCTGAGCAATAAAAATTTCCATCCTCATCTGTGGCAGCAGCAGGGTGAGAATGGCTGAAAATTCCAGCCATTCCCTCTAAGTTTTTATTAAATTTTCAGGAAAGCATGCAGACTTGTGTTTTTATGCCCAAGCTGCACAAAGATATTAACCATATGAAGAGATGGGAATAGTTTAAAAGGTAAGTAAAATGCTTTAGCCTCCTTTACTGTTCAACAATAAATGATGTAACATGAGTTGTACCTGTATTCATTGAGGTGAATTATGACAATGCTGTGACTGACTGGAAGGTGTAATTAGACAAAGAAAATGTGCTTGCCAAATTGTTACTACTGCCAACTGACAAGCTGTCAAGTAAATGATCAGCACTGTGAGTTCAGAAAAGTCTTCAGATGGTTAAAAGGTTTATCTAATGGATGAAAACATAGGGCATGCCTGCCATGGGGAACATGGTGGGTGGGACATGAACCATGCAAACCATGTTGACTTTGAGTGGGATTTTCCAGCCTTGGGGTCAATGCGGCTGGAAAATCCTGCCCATAAAGTACATTTTATGGAAGAGTAGCCCGATATGATAACAAGTGTCAATTTTAATGATTTTTCATTGCTGTCATGTCTGACATCTGTCAAGATAGCAGCCCTGGAGTCTGTTTGTTTAGTCAGGGAGTTGAATGGGCTCTTGACTGCAATTCAACTACCTAATCGTTTTACAAGTGCTTGGCTTTTGTTTACACAGCCAGTTTGAAGAGTCTATTTCTTTACTTGGAGTTTTATGGGCTATTAAAAATCTTCCAACTATTATTAAAGCATTTAAGTTCTGTCCTGCAGTGGATAATAGGTTAGGGGGGAGGGTGTGAGGGAATGAAACTGAGGAAGGGTGAGGAGGTGGGGTGAGAAGGCTATTTATAGTGATCAAATATTCAACTCTGTTTAGATGAATCGGTGCTTGCATTAGAAGAATCAGGCCTAGTTTTTTTTTAGGAAGGAGGTAGGCCTTTCCATTTCTGCCATCTCTAAGCTACCTGGACTCCAGCAAAAACCTGCCCACCCCCAGGCAGCATCAAGATGAAAGCAAGAATAGGACATGGGCTTCGTTCTATCTCCCAATTCCTGCCTTTGGCATGAAACTTTAGCCCTTGCAGTCCCCATACCATTCTGGTGAAGCTACACTGCGTTCCTATCCTTTTTAAGATGCAATGCCAAGAATAGAATGAAGTATCCCAGATGTGATCTAATACAATGTATAGCTATAGCAAACTTTTCTCCCCTTTATATTCTAACCTTCTATCTATAAAGGTTAATATTCCATTAACCTTTTTGATTTTTTTTGTTCTTGGCTACTACATTTTAGTTATCTAGATATAGGGACTATGAAATCTTTTTGGATCTCCATTTCTTGTCAAATTTTCCCTGGTGTCCATAAGGACATGCGCTGCAGCCTCAACCGTTCATTATGTTTATTTGGATAATGCAGCAGAGAATCGGATATTTTTTATTGAATTCAAATTCCACCATCTGGATACAAACCCAGACATTAGCTGATTTGAGGAATAATGCCTTAGAACCACCTTTTGTTTCCTTACTTAGAATCATTATTTCTCATTCACTCATGTGAATGGATGTCGCTGTTGGCCAGCACTTATAACCCATCCCTAATTGCTACCAATCCTACCCAACCCATTTTTGCTTGACACCAGAAGGAAATCTAATGGAAAGTGTAACGCTGTGTTTGATGAGTCACTGAGAAGAGATTTCTGCTTCAAAACTTTTGCTCTCACGCTGCGCTCCACATTCAGCAGTTCCTTTATATTTCCACAAGTGTTGGAGATCCAATTTGACATATTGTATATTGCAACAGTAACGTTAATCTTCCTTACAAACCACCTTGTATTTTCTCACACTTATGATGACTCATGCCACACACAGGAGCCAATCTGGTTGTGTGTCATCACACAGGAGCCAAACTGGTTGTGTGTCATCACATGAGTGGCATGGATGAGGTCTGTACTTTCCTTTGGTCCTGCCCCTAGTGTTGCATCAGTGACATGCATTTTGGAACAGACCTGGAGCGATCTCATACAGCAGACTTTGGGAATCATTAGTTTAGAGGAGGTGTAAAGGACAATAGCAGAAACATTACCAGCATCTGCTGTTTGAAAAAATGGGTGCAATGGCTGACAGCCATTGAATCTAGATATTTTACACAGAAAAATATAATAAATTTAAACAAATGTAAACTTAATTTGTAATTAAAATACATGAATGTGATGTCCTAATAGTTATATCACAAACATTCTCAGGCTAAATGATCTTTTGGTCCTTCACACACCATTGGTAACTTGAAGCATCTTGTGAAACATGCTTGATCTGTACCCCAATCATATATTTACATATTTCACAATGCTTCTGCTGCATCTGATTTGTCCCTTTCTCTTTCCATTTATTCAAAGTTCTTTGCGTTTTATTTTACTGCCACCTTTTCTTTGATTCTAGTACTTTTCTTTTCAATTCTTACATTAACTCAAACAATATTATGATCCCTCATTTCTAGATGCTCTTTCAACCTTTTCTTTTTCATCTCATTATTTTCTAAAGTTCATTCTTTGGATGTGGGCTCATGGGCAATAAATTCTAACCAATCTCCAACTGCCCTTGGGAAGGCGGTAGTGAGTGGCTTTCTTCACCGCTGCAATCCAATTGGTGCAGGTGCACTCACAGCACTGTTATAGAGGGATTTCCAGGATTCCAGTGATAATGAATGACTGCCAATATATCTGAAAATCAGGATGGTGTGTGGCTTGGAGGTGAACTTGGAGGTGGTGCTATTTCTATGCATCTGCCGCCTTGTCCTTTTAGATGGTAATGGTCATGCATGTAGAAGGTGCTGTCTAAGCAGCCTTGGTGATTCTATAAATGGCACATACTGCTATCACTGTGTGTTGGTGGTAGAGAGAGTGAATGTTTATGGATGGGTGAGTTGTTTTGTCCTAAATAGTGTCAAGTTTCTTAAATGACCTATTATCAGATTAAGCCAACTTCAGGAACTTTCGGTGACAGAAAGTCTGGCCCAATCTGGACTTCTAGCATTTCAATGGGGTGTAATGATCTCTTGCTATGTACCAGTAGAGTGCAACGACCTTTGGTAGGAGGCTGATGAGTCAGCCACAGACAGGTTTGTGAATTGTACAACTGGCCTGCCTGAGGTTTGATTTTTAATATGTCCAATTCTTTAATTTAGGATATCCAATTTTATCAGCAATAAAACTAGGCCCTGTTTATGTCACAGAAGTTTTTCACGATTTGATACAACTGACTGACTTCTGACACCATTTCAGAGGGCTTTTTTTTTTATTTGATTTATTATTGTCACATGTATTGGTATATAGTGGAAGCATTGATTCCTGAGTGCTTTACAGATAAAGCATGCCGTTCATATTGTTCGTCTATCATCGTCGATGAGGACTTCGACACCATTAATCATTTTGAGGCTGGATGCTATGAGTCTGAAGATGACTGATCAGGCCAATTCGGGCATGGAATGTCATGGCACATATTGGGCAGACTTGTGTAGGTACTGTAGTTATTGCACTGGTGGCTCTGGACTTGCAAAGCAAAGCACCTTCGTTCATAAGCTTGACAGCCCTTGTGGATGAGGCAGCGCCAGATAGGGTGGTTTTGTGCCAGTGTTTCCCAGGTTGCCGTGTCTATGTCAAGTGACTTCAGGGAGGCCTTGAGTGTGTCTTTGTAATGTTTCTTCTTCCCTCCATGCGAACGTCTTCCAGCAGAGAGTTCCCCAAAAAGGAGCTGCTTGGGAATGCGTACATCTGGCGTATGGATGACATGACTTGCCCACTGGGTCTGCGCTCTCATCAGCAGTGTGTGGACCGATGGTAGACTTGCTGTGGAGAGAACTTCAATGTCCGGTACTTTGTCTTGCCATCTGATGCTTAGTATTCTGCAAAGACAAGTCATGTGGAAATAATTGAGCTATCTTGCATGCCTTCTATATACAGTCCACGTTCCACAGGCATACAGGAGGGTAGTGTGTACCATGGCGCTGTAGACCTTCGGTTTTGTTGCTGCGCCGGATCCTCGATGTTCTCATACAGTGGAGTGCAGAAATTGACTTTGCTATTCTGCAGTTAACTTCTGTATCAATAGTCACTCCTTGGGAGAGGGTGCTGCTGAGATAAGTGAACTGGTCCACTGCTTGGAGTTTCTGCCTTTGATTGTGATTATGGGTTTTGTGTACTGCACACGAGGAGCAGGCTGGTGCATGACTTTGGTCTTTTTAATGAGTCCAAAGTTGTCACAAGCTGTGGAAAATTTGTCCATGCTGACTTGCATCTCTGGTTCTGAGTCAGTATACAGGGCACAGTCATCAGCAGAGAGGAAGTCTCTCAGAATAATCTCCTTCACTTTGATAATAACTTAAAGTCTCTTCAGGTTGAAGAGCTTCCCATCCTCTCTGTACTTGAGGCTGATTCCAGCAACTCTATCATGGAAGGCATCATTTAGCATGGCAGTAAACATGCTGAACAGTGTGGATGCGAGCACACAGACCCAGATGCCATTAAATGACTGGGAATGCCTCAGAGTATTCTTCATCATCCAGTAATCTGGCCATCTTGCCATCATGGAACTGACGTACCATCTGAATGAATTTGGGGGGGTAGCCAAATTTTGACATGATCCTCCTCAGGCCTTGTCGGCTGACAGTGTCAAAGGCTTTCGTGAGGTCAATAGAGGTTGTGTAGAGCTCGTAATTCTGCTCCTGACACTTCTCCTGAAGTTGGTGAGCAGCAAAAATCATGTCAATAATCCCGTGACCTTTGCAGAAGCCACACTGTGACTCCGGAAGCAGGCGCAGTTACAGATGAGTGACCAGACAATTTAGCAGGACTCTTGCGAGGGTTTTTCCTGTGATGGATAGCAGCGAGGTTCCTCGGTGGTTGTCGCATACTTGCCGATTCCCCTTCCTCTTGTAGAGATGTACAATGGAAGCATCTTTAAGTTGAGGAATGGATCCTTGCTTCCAAAATGATTGGAACAACTCAGTGAGCTTCACGATAAGTACAGGACCAGCAGCTTTGTAGATCTCTGCGGGTATGGCATCTGCCCCTGGGGCTTTGCCACTGGATAGCTGGCTGATAGATTTTGTGACTTCGGCTGCCACTGGTGGGTCATCCATGGTGCTGTTGATATCGAATTCTGGGGAATTCTGTCTATTGCCTCATCGGTAATAGATGACGGTCAGTTAAAGATGGCTTCAAAGTGTTCAGCCCATCTTTGCAGGATCTGAGCCCCGACTGTAATGAGAGTTGTACAATCTGTACTCAGGAGGAGGGAGTGCCTGAGAGATTGAGGTCCATAGAGAGCGTTGAGGGCTTCATAGAACTGTTTCAAGTCATTTCTGTCAGTTTATCCCTGTATTTCATCTGCCTTGGCACTCAACCAGGCATCCTGCATTTTATGCAGTTTATTCTGGACTGTCCTGCAAGCACTGGTAAAAGCATTTTTGCCAGCGGATGCTGGGTCATTCTGACAGGCCTGATGAAGGCAGTGCTTTTCAACAAGTTGAGCCTGTATCTCCTCACCATTCTCATCAAACCAGTCATGTTGCTTGTGGATAGAAGGCCTGACCATCTTCAGCGCAGATGAATGGACAGCATCCCTGAAGAGTCCCCAGTCATCCTCAGCACTGCCTGTGAGGTGTAGGTCAGCAAGCTTGATCTCTAAGTCTTCCTAGTGATTGCCTCTTGGGTCTGTTATGGAGCCTCATTTTGGATCCGTTCAGCAGTCAGCACCACACGTGGCCTTGGTTACTCTGATATCCTGCCTGTCTTTTCTCCTGACAATGACATAGTCGATAAGATGCCAGTGCTTAGAGTGAGGGTGCATCCAGGAGGTCTTGTTACGGGTAGGCAGACGGAAGGTTATGTTGGTGATGAGGAGGTTGTGTGCTGCACAGGTTATCAGTAAGAGTAGACCATTACTATTACACTTGCCCTCTCCATGCCTCCCAATGACTCCCTGCCAGCTTGCAGAGTCACACCTTACCTTTACATTGAAATCGCCAAGCAAGATCAGCTTGTCAGTGCCACTCACTGCTGATAATAGGCACCTAGTTCTTCATAAAACTTGTCTTTCATCTCATCCAGGTTGTTCATTTGGGACATAGGCACTGATCAGGGTGGCTTGACTTCTGTTCTGATACACCCTTGTGTAGACTAGCAAGTTTCCAAATAAGATGACTCCTTTCAGCAAATCCAACGCCAGCATCAGGAGGCTCATCGCTGCCATGACTGCTCCAGAAAAAGGTGTATCCACCTGCAGTTTTAGACAACTGACCTACGTTGGCAAGATGAGTCATTCAGGGCTGCAATGTCAATGTTGTATCTTGCAAAGTCTCTGGCAACTAAGGCTGTTCTCGCTGGTCTGTCTGCTGTAGAGTTATCCAAAAGCATGCGTACGTTCCAAGTGCCAATAGTGTGCAGTGTCACCTTGTGTTTTGTTTTGTTTGTTCAACTGCAACCCCAGGATCCCCACCAGCTGTGGTAAACTGGGCAGGGTGTAGTAAAGCAGGTAATGTTTGGGTACCTTTTCTAGCCCCTTCCTCATTCTACAGAGGTGAACAGCGCATTCCTGAAGAGGACTGCTCAGTCGCCCACGTAAGCACTGAGTTTCACTGCTGTTTTGGTGAGTAGAAAATGACCATTAGACTGCGCCGCCCGTGTGTATTACACACAGCTCCCAGTGTATCCAAACCTGCTGCTTCATCGCTTGCCCATCGCCACAGAACTTCACGAGTTGAACAGGACGAAGATGATGATGATGGTGTTGAGACTAGCACTTGATTTGGATTAAAGTGAGGAGAGCAGCATCAGCCTCACTCGTCCTGCTCTCTGCAGTTCATAGAGCACATCGGGGAGAAGGAAAGGAAAGGTGCAGAATATATATTACAGCTGTGGCTAGGGTGCTGAGAAAGATCAACGTAACGCAAGATAGGTCTATTCAAAATTCTGATAGCAACAGGGAAGAAGCTGTTCTTGAATTGGTTGGTGTGTGATCTCAGACTTTTATATCGTTTTTAGGTCTGGAGTCAATGCAGGCCAGATTCTCTTTCCGCAAGAGACATTAATAAACCCAATGAGTTTTTACAACAATTGACAATGATTTCATGGTCCCCGTTAGATTTTTAATTCTAGATTTTTATTAAATTCATATTTTTCCATCTGCCATGCTAGGATTCCACTATTCGGTCTCTGGATCCACTGACAATATCATTATGCCACTATCCACCCTGGAGCAAGATCCAGTCATCAATACTCACCTATCATACAAGAGACCCTCTTGATCAAATTACAAAATTTAGAAAGATAGAACAAATTGCTATGGAACAGATATATTGAACATCTCCTGAACCAACTCCTGGTTGTTTGATAACAGAGAAGGTAAAATTTTATGGCTCAGAGAAAGCAGGAAATAAATCAGATTCAAACAACAGATTAAGAAAGAGAAGGTTTTGTTCCTTTGAAAAATGCTGCTGACATGGAAATAATCATAAAATATGGCAGCTATGTATCTCAGTGTTCTCCAAAGATGGGGATTTCACTTCATAAATTATCATATGCAGATATTGAATCTTAGAAATATGGAAAAATGTATCACATTTTCCTATTCATATTACCTATTTTCAAAAGCATGTATTAATGCTTAGATGTTTTGGAAAGCTTGCGCTTGCTGAATTATTTTATAATCGGAACCACAAATATTCAAGTCTCGAGATGTATATCATCTTAGATCAATTTTACAACGATCCAGATCCAATGACAGTAGCTGATGCTTAAATTTTCCACTTACAATGTCTGCTGCATTTAATGCTTTTTCTCATTTTCAGTTAAGAAGGGAAGAAAGTGCTTTTAATGTGCAGTCAATCCAGGTGAAGTTGCTGTTAATGAGCATAATTAAGGTTGATAAAATGCTGGGATTTAATTACTAAATTATTTAAAAGTTAATTTAGCAGAACTTTGCTGAAATAGTCCTAAATTTCACTCCAAGGTTAGGAGTGCAGAACTAGGACATGTCCCAGTTTCATAAACCTGGCCTGGAATAAAGAGGCCCAGAAGTTGCGATTTTCATTCTGGGGGGTTGGATTAGAAATTAAGCCTATCATCCAATACGCAGGACAAGTACGGAGGCTGCCAGATGTTAACTGGAAAGTTTGTCTCTGCACTGGCACTACTTAAAAGATGGTACAAAACAATAAAACAAAAAATATCCTCCTAGCATTCTCTCCTCACACTCTCTCACTCCCCATGCCCATCCATGCTAATCCATGGTACCTCATGTCATAGAATCATAGAACTCCTACAGCACAGAAGGAGGTCATTCAGCCCACTGAATCTATACTGACCACAATCTCATGCACGCCCTATTTCTGTAACACCACACATTCACCCTGGTAATCTCCCTAACACTAGGGTCAATTTAGCATGCCAATCAACATAACCTGCATTTCTTTGGACTGTGGGAGGAAACCAGAGCACCTGGAGGAAACTCACGCAGGCACAGGGGGAAAGTGTAAACTGCACACAGATAGTGACCTGATGTCAGAATTGAACCTGGGATCCTGGTGCCGAGAGGCAGCAGTGCTAATCACTGCACTATCGTGTTGCCCTTCCCCATGACCCTTATACTCTCAGTGACAACTTATGCCTCTGACACCTGCATACCACCCAATGAGACAACTTATGCCTGTGCCCTCTACCATTTGCTGTTACCCTCTCTATGCCAACTTACCTAGCATCTACTATGAACAAGCCTTCAGAGCCATGGTGACATAAAATAAAGTTGTATCTAATGATGACATCACTATTAAAAAAATACTCTCAATGATTTAAGTATTTAATTTCTTATGCAAACAATTTCTATTTCTATAACCATCTAGATCAGGCAACCAAAGTTTCCATTTAACATGCACCCCACTATGATAATGTTAGGTTGTAAAATTAGCCTTGTAGCACAAATCCTGTAATAATAACCCTCAGGTATATGCCAGAAGATAGAATGACAGCCCTCATGCTTATGTCAACAGATAGAATGAACTCGGGGCCCTGGTTTCTTTTTCAATTACGTGTGTTTTACTTTAAATTTAAAGCTCAGTGGAGTTAAATCCTTTAACAGCTTTGATAGTTAAAATGAACTTTGACAATCTTTGAGAAATTTCTCAGTTTTTTGACAGCTTGACAGTTTTTTGACAGCTTTGACAGTTCCAATGAGTTTATGTACTTTTTATACACAATTAATAATTCCAAAGAGTACCTGAATTCTCTCCAAGGGCACGTTACCTCTGACAAAGGGGTGCCTTACTTCTGCAGAGTATGTTACCTCACCAAAAGACATATGCCCTCTCCCAAAGCTTCCTTGGATCATATCCAAAAGGATATTGTATTACTCCAAAACAGTAAGATGACTATCCAAATGAATCCACAAGGTTCAGCTCAGATTCTACCAGGTTGAATCTGCACACTTTGGATTTCAGATGCCAAACTCACCAAACCACATCTGAGTGAAAGCAGCTGCTGATTTATATAGGCAACTGTCTCTGTAAACCATGGAGTGCAATTTGGTACTCTCCCTGATTCCCTTCCTTCCATCTTGTGAAAATAGTATAGGCTGGGTTTGAAATGGGATTTCCAGATTCAGACTTCTGCCAGGATTTTCTGAAAATTCAGGACTCTGATTGTAATAACACCAAACATCCCATCATCAAGTTACTTTATTTACACCATATATCTCCTTGCTGAATGCAATCTGGGAGGCTGACACACCTGCTTTAAATGGGGAGCAAGAGATTCTCTGATTTAACCATCAATTAAGACCCATTAGGTATTGCTTTTAAGCTACCAACTTAATAAACTAACTCAAACTAACATAGGAAGATTCATCAGGTATTTATTTTCATAGGAAGATTCATCAGGGAGTTCATATCCTAGCAAGCCAACCTCATTAGCTTGGTTGAAGTCATCACACTAATGTACAGTTAAAAATTTTGAACTAAATGGACAATTTAACTCGATAATTTACCTTAACTATGATCTCACGAGTAGAGGATATTTGTACAAAAACTACAGTTCAGAATGGTTATCCTCCAGAACAATAGCTAATCAATAGAGAAGCTGGATAGATATCTCATTATGAAAAGGATTGAAAATTATAAGGATAAGTGTGTACACATGATGTATAATCCATAAACATAATGGCATGTGACTAATCAGGATTAAATAAAACATTATATGAAACTGATAGTCAGGGTTTCTCCTTGGTACCTTTGGAGGTCAGGGAGAAAGAAAAAGCTTATTTTGTATTACAGTCCAGGTTCTGGTAGTCATGCCAATAGCATTTAATTTTGTAATGTAAAGTTGTCCTTCCTATGAAGCAGCTGCACACTGAGCCCAGCATTCCATAGATGCATTGGATGGTCCTGGTATCCTGATATTGGTGCCCTGAAGTTGTCTGCTGGCCAAAATAGCATGTTTATTGTCTTTAGTGTTACCAGTAGCAATGATAAAGAACTTGTGAAAAATGAGTCATCTTCACTGCTTGTCTAAAATCACTCATCAGGTTTATGTTGATGTGAATGGTTAGGTGATTAGGAGGACTGGTCATGTTAAATTGCCCCTTGGCGTCTAAAGATGTGCAGGTTAGGTGAATTAGCCATGGGAAATTGTCCCTTAATGTCCAAAGATGTGTAGGTCAGATGGATTGCCCATGGGAAATTGCCTCTTAATGTCCAAAGATGTGTAGGTAATTGGGATTAATTTGGTAAATGCAGGGAATTATAGAGATAGAGCGGAGGTTGGACTTAGGTGAGATGTTAACTCACCTAAGAGAGAGTTGGTGCAGACACAATGGGCTGAAGTGCAAACCTTACATTCTAGGGATTCTATGACAGTAAACTTTGAGAAACTGTGCCATGAGAATCGATGGTTGAATTTCAACATTAAATCAATTTGCTGTCTGGGTGTAGAACCAGCATTGAAGATTGAAGATCTATACCTGGTATAGAAACTTCTCAATTTTCATTTCTCAATAGAATAGAAATTGTACAGTTTTCAGGACTAGGAATTGATCCAAATTGCTAGTTCTATGCCTCGGTGGCAAGTTGAAAAACTATCTGCATGCCTGCGGAATTGCCTGCCACTGGAGAATCACTTGAGATACTGTGCCATGAGAATCGATGTTTGAAGTGCAGCATTAAATCAGGTCAAGATGCTGTCTGGTTGGAGACACAGTGGCATGGATGGCATAATGGCTCAGTGGTTAACACTGCTGCCTCATAGTGCCAGAGACCTGGGTCTGATTTCCGGTTTGGCTCAGTCTCTGCTGGTTTGCATGTTCTCCCCATGTCTGTGTGTGTTTCCTCTGAGTGCTCCAGTTTGATCTCACAGCCTGAAAGATATGCTGGTTAGGTGCATTGACCCAAACAGGTACTAGAGTGTGGTGACTAGGGGAATTCCACAGTAACTTTATTATGGTGTTAATGTAAAGCTTACTTGTGACTAATAAATAAACTTAAAAAAAATCAGTAAAAGCCTATGTAATGCCAGCAGAAAGGACACTGCAATTTCTCCTGAATTGTTCTGCGATTGACCCGTCATCTCCTTTTTCCCTCCATTTGAGGTTTTCACCAACCAAACCCTCATGTTGTTATGATCAAAGTGCAGAAAAAATCTTGGTGCTGTATCCAGCAGTTGCATCATTGCAGTGGCCTGCCAATATTCTGGCCTGTCCCCTGGGGTGTTCCCAGCATTAATACACTGTGAATATTCTTGAATTACCAAATAAGTTAACTGTGCATAATGTGACATGGTCAGTCCATTTTGGTGCAGATAAGGTATGAAATTGACTGTAAATGTGGAGTGGAATTCTGCTTGGACTTTTGTTGTTTACCATCTATCTACAGGCACAATAACCATTCTTGTGCATGACAAAGAGAAACCAGACTGATGTCAATTTTAAAGGAATTGAGCAGTGAACAATGTTTGTGAGAGCCCAGGATCTACAGTCCAGAAAAAAGGTGGCCAAAAGAGAACCTCAAAAAATATCACATGGGATAAATAAAGCAAACTAAAAATATTACTCAGGATGGAAGACAAAGAACAAAGATAAAAGAAAAGTACCGCACAGAAACAGGTCCTTCAGCCCTCCAAGCTTGTGCCAATCATGATGCTTGCCTAAACTAACGGAGTCCATATCCTTCCATTCCCATCCCAATCATGTATTCATCTAGTTGTCCCTTAACTGCTGCTATTGCACATGCTCCCACCATCTCACCGAGTAGCACATTCTAGATATTCACCATCTTGATGCATACTGAAATTTATGAAAAGTGTATGTTAAACAGGTGTTAGAAAGAACATCTTCGTTGAAACATGAGAAGCACTTGGAACAATCCACACACCAACTGGGACAATACAGATTCATGGATTTGGATATTAAAGTAGGTTTTGAAACAAAAAAATCAATTCGATTTCTTGAGGTTGAGAAATAATTAGCTTATCATTCAACATGGAAGTAGGATAGTGGATGGATATGTTTCAATGGATCCAGTGGCTTTTCTTTGTTCTTGATATTTTTACATTCGTATATAAGAATTTTCTTTGAAGTTTCAATGATGATTAATCAACTCCCTAAAAGAGGCAGCAATGATAGTACAAATTGTACATAGACCATTGAAAAGTTCAATTTTTATTAGTGTCACAAGTAGGCTTACACTGCAGTGAAGATATTGTGAAACCAAGGCAGACATGGAGAATGTGCAAACTGTACACAGACAGTGATCCAGGCAGGGAATTGAACCCGGGTTCCTGACCCTGCGAGACAGCAATGCTAACCATTGTGCCACAGAGCAAAAGAGCAGACTGAATGATGTTCCTTTATCTGGAGTTTCAATGTTCCTGCATTTCTACTTGGCTTTGCAAAAAATCCTCTGGTAATGAGCCTTAACAATGGTTTTACCTACAAAAAGAATTCCAGTATGGAACTTACACTACTGCTGAAGATTAAAAATGGACGTAGGAAGTCAGTTTAATCCTCAGATTACATGCACATATATCTGGTATTTAATATGGCTGAAATCAACTCTTAAGAAACTAACACAAAATGCATTACTGCAAATGGTAGAAATTTGAAATGTAGACAAAGAAAAATGTTGAAAACATCCAACAGGTGAGACAGCATCTTCCCAGAGATAAAGGGTTACTGTTTCAGGCAGACATTCCCCACATCTCACTTTTCCAAGATATTGATGCTCAGGGATTCAATAACTACATATTGCAGGAAGGTTTTCTCTTTGGGTTAGTAAAACCCTCAACCTACTTGTAGGTACCTATTTGCAGTTTTGCCACATTTTGGCACACAGAATCAACACTGCCCACAGTAATAACTAAAATCAAAATAATATGGGCAACATGACAGCTCAGTGACTATCGCTGTGCTGTACAGATACATGGATTTGGGCCTGTGTCTGTGGGAGTTTGCGCATTCTCCCTGTGCTTGCGTGGGTTTTCTCCGGGCGCTCCGGTTTCCTCCCACATCCCAAAGATGTGATCTTACGCTAATTGGCAAAACAAATTCTCCCTAAATTGTCTCAAATTTGGTTTTTAATCCATAGATCTATAAATGTGGACAGGGATCGCAGGTAGAGGTGGGAACATCGGGGTGGCAGCACAGGCTCGTTGAGCCGAAGAGCCTGTTTCCAGAACTGTTTTGTTCTTTGTTCTTTGTAATATTGGTAGTCAGTAGGTATTATTCCATTTTAGATAAATCTGGCATATTCCTCAAGACAGATGTTGCATAAGCTTAACAAGCAATTAACAAATACAAACTTTTTGATAGTTTTTTAACTGATTGATGGGATGCAATATAAGACAAAAGAACTTAAAGACACAGGACATAGGAAAAAGGTAGTTGAAACAATACAAAATATTGAATATTGTGTTTGTAACATCTGTTTCTTGTCTTGACTTAAGTAGCATGGGAACATAGACAAAATCCATTAATGAACCATTTAAGCTGCCTGAAAATATTCATGTCTCTCCTTGTATTTTATCCTAGGCTGTTGGCACAGAAATAGACTACTTGAGTCAGCAAACTGATCATAATGAACAAACAAAGATAGAGGATGCTATAAATGCAGAATCAAAATATGATATATAATGGAAACATGAGATACCCTTCAAACATTACATTAGAACATTGACTGAAACTGTATTTCCCTGTGTCCAAATGACAGCAAACATTGCGGCGGATTGAACTAATTTAATCTGTCCTTTGATCCATGTCGTTAGAAATCTAACATCAGAATAACTTCTCATTTCTAGTAATCATGGGGATTGTCTTCACTCACAAAGATACAGAAGAAAATTCTCTGGCTGTTCACACCATGGGATTCTTCGATCCAACAGGCAGCATACCCCTGCCCTGGGTTTTCCTCCAGCGTGGGGTTACATCAATGGGAATCTTGCCACTAGCAAACAACATGCCACTTCCCGCCCGCGGGAAAACAAGTGGAATCTCGCCCATGCAGAGGCAGGTTGTATCCACCCTAGGTTGAGCAGGTTATGGTTTCTCTTTCATTATCAGCCAAACTAACTACTGTTTTCTTAAAAAGTTCCGACAAAGTGGATATAAAATTTCTGATAGTCAAATGACACTTTTTGAACTCATTTCGATGTCACTATATAGAAACCACAATTGCTTTTACAATGTGTTTAAAATAAATACAACACAATTTGAAAACTGCCTGAATTACTAAAAGATTTCCATTTATTAATTCTAATACAAATGTTTGTTCATATCATTCCAGTAGGCAGATTAAACCAGAAGAAATAGTTCTGGTGGAACAGATGGAAATGTTTGTGTACCTTGTTAGCATCAGAGAAACAGAGCTGTGTAGATAACAGTAAAATAATTAAACTTATTTCTGCTGTTTTTAAAGATTAAAAAGGAAAAGTTTCAAGTTTATTTATTAATCACAAGTAGGCTTACATTAACACTGCAATGAAGTTACTGTGAAAATCCCCTAGTTACTGCACTCCAGTGGGGACACTAAGGGAGAATTCAGCATGGCCAATGCACCTAACCAGCATGTCTTTCGGACTATGGGAGGAAACCAGACCACCTGGAGGAAACTCACACAAACACAGGGAGAATGTGCAAACTTCGCATATACAGTGAATCAAGCCAGGAATCAAACCCAGGTCTCTGGCATTGTGAGGCAGCAATGCTACCCACTGTGCCACCGTGCCGTCCAAAATTAAACCGCATTTTACTGTCTAGGTGATTCAACTTTAAAAGATGAACAGCAATATGTTTTCTTATAAGTTTTAAAAGGAAATAATAAAATGTTTAGTGTTTGTAACAGAATCTTTGGATCTCTCCTCCTCAAAAAATTGGCGTAGAATTGATGGACCAAATGGTCTCTTGCTGCACTATAGGAATTCTATGATTCTCTGATATTGGATGGCATCAGCTCATTTTCAGTGATTTTTGCTGGATATCGCAGAGGAGATTTGATGGATAATCTTTGGCTTTTCCTTTGAAGTCAGCAGTTATTTGGTTTATGTTGACAATGTTACCTGTGGTATCTGGCTGGTTAGATACAGGCAGGTCACATGTTTGTTAAATGGCTAAACATAGAGAGAGAGAGAAAATGAGGGATTATGAGTTTTCTTTGCTGCATTACTCACTGATGCTTAACTTTGGTCCTTGCAAAATTTTTGTAACACAACAGATTTCATACAATCCTACTGTGCAGAAGGAGGCCAATTGGCCCATCAAGTCTGCACTGACCACTAGGCCTTATCCCCATAAACCCATGTGTTTACAATAGCTACTCTCCCTGATACTAAGGGTCAATTTAGCAGGATAATCAACGTAACCCTTTGGACCCTGGGAGGAAACTGGAGCACCTGGAGGAAACCCATGCAGACACAGGTGGGATGTGCAACTCCACACAGAAAGTAGTCCAAGCCAGGAATCGAACCCAGGTCCCTGGCACTGTGAGGCAGCAGTGCTAACCGTTGTGACACTGTGCATCTTAGAGGTTTCAATAGGATAACCTCCATTTACAAACCAGCCAGTTATGAAATATGGTCAAAGCAAGCTCAGGTTCTTGGTTGAAGTCATTAGATTAAATGGTTGATGGATTTGTTTCCTTAGCTAGCACCAGTAGTAAAAATGATTGCATTTACTGGTTTTATCCACGTTCACTTGAATAACTATGCCTGGATGCCTATGAATCAGGGGATGGGCCACTCACACTGGTTTAAGTTGACTGTCTTCATAGGCTACTTCCAGACAACATGAATCGTCTCTGATAACTTCACTTTGCAAATTATAAAGTGTTGTTAGCGTTTAATTATTTCAAGAACTGCTGTTTAGGCACTTAAAAATGCTGTTGTCAACCTTATTACAATGTGTTTCATAAGCTTAGCTCAGTCAGTAAATAAAGTCATTTTTGATAAAGTATTATTTTACAGTCCACAAAGTAATATGAGTGCAATAACAGGCTTTGCACCCAAGTGCCATAAGGAGTAAAATTGGCCTGGGTTCCCCTTCATGCTAATTAACATGAGATCTCTGTCAGTCAATATGTATGTCTGGGTTTGGGCAAAGACAAGCTTAGAGTAGGCTGAGAAAAATATTTGAATGACTAGTCATTTTTTACAGTGTAGAAAAAGCTGAAAAGGTAATATAGTGATAGTATGGAAAATGTGGTCTCTTTCTTTAAGAAATAGTGTGGCTGTTTCTGCTTGGAACACATGCCTGCTAAAGTTGCCTCTGAAGGATCATTTGAGTACATTCATACTCACAGACCATTGCTGTCGCTTGCATTGTTTGTGGTAGGAAAAATACACAATACCTAAGCTGTATCTTTTTTTGCTGATCTCTATTGCCTCAGTTGTCTATGTCCTGCGCTGATAGCAGTTTCTAGGATTGTGGTTTATTAAAGGTAAGCTTTTTCTATCTATTGCAGAAGAATATTTGCTTCGCAAAGCTGCTCAGCTGGATATCTCTCTCACTGTCATGGAAGAAAAGTTCAAGATTGATTACGCAACTAATAACAAATGCTCTAGTGTCAGTGCCATTGATCTAGAAGCTGCTCCTTCACATTAATGGTCACATCATTAAACCAATATTTCCAGGTTGGTGGCTCTGCTTAATGTCACACAATTTGTAATTCTCCAGAAATGGATTAACATTCTTGACCAAAATCTGACCAGTTAAGTGACTGCTCAGACATATGACAAGCATAAAATACGTATATTGGCCAAGTTTATGCCAGGAAGAGAACGAAATCCTTTTGAACCAACTTAGCCAGAAAAATTAATGTCTCTATTCTTTGCCATCAAAACAAAATAAGATTGAGAGAACCCAGAAGGAGAAAAGAAAGAGTTTGGGCCAGTATCCTTATTTTCAAGGTTTCACTGATGTTCCATTTTAAAGTATGCAAGATCAACTCAGATAAGTATTCTTATTTCCCACGTTTTACCATTTCTTCCTTCTGAGAATTGATATGCCAGTTTAAACACCTTGGGGGTGATTCTTCCAAAAGTGTGAATTGGCAGGAAAACTGTTTTAAATCCTGACTGCTCTCACAGTTCAGCATCTCATCTGGGAATCTCATTAAAAGCACGGGGGGATGAGGCCTATTTGCACCAGAGTTTGACAGTTCTGGAGCTCTGCATTTGCGCAGTGACCCCGAATTTGTTGGCCAGCCCAGGACCTCCGCAATGCTGCTTGTCTGGTTCCCCCCACAGCCTGATTGTGGCCCCCACAATCAGGCCAGCCCTGACCACCCTTCCGCCCAGAGCACCCCTATGCACAGGCCCCATCCCTCCCCAGCAGTGGTGATCCCCCCAAACTCCTCTCACCCCAGCAGAACTCCCCCCCCCACTAAACCCTCCCAAGGGTCAGACCCACCAGCCCACCCCAATCGCTGCCATCCCTCCATCCAGGAATGACAGCGAGAATCCGCAACCCATCAACCACAACTAGGCCCCTCCTTGGCACTGCCCAATACCCGATGCCAAGGTGTCCCCTGGGTTTGGGCATTTTGTTCCTTGGACAGTGCCAGAGGCACAGGATGGCACTGCCAGAATGCCCATGCCCAGGAGCACCATCCCTCTGCCACCTGACCCTCTGGAAGGCCTTGATTGACTTCCATCCTGAACATGGGGAGTTAGTTTGAACCTTGGCAGAATTAAGTCTCTTGGCGAGCTGGGAGATTTGATCAGAACTGAAGGGACTCGATAATTAACAAAAGTACATATTTAAAATAGATTAAAAACAGATTTAAATTATTTGCCTGCTTTCCTACTCGTTTCCAGCATTGTCCAGCCGGCAACTGTTCATTGGCTCTGGGAAATGTGTTAATCCTCATTCACGGCTGCAGACACATGTCTCCTGCTGGACCCACCAGACAAATGGTGGGCTGCAATGGGACAATCATGGCCCTTGAGCATTAAGTACATACAACGACTTGGTAAAGTTATCCGTCAATACCCGAACCATGGACATAGACCAAGGATTGACACAGCTACAAAGAGGTTATGTGTCGGGAGTACGGGAGTTTTCCCAGTGAGCACTGGCAGAGAGCAAGCTCAGCTGGTGAATAAAGTACCGCTTGTTACAAGTCCCTGTTGTCAGTGTGTGGGAACCCAACAGTAGGTTTATATTTAAATGTTAAGCTTGCATTTGGAATCATGAGAACGGATAGCAAGTAATTTGCTACAATAGATTGGAATCCTGTGCTCATATCTTAGTATCTGACTTTTTTGATGGCATGGTAAAATAGGATGGATTTTTTAAAGCTGTTTTGACACAATTGTTTTGACACAATTTTAATTGGAAAGCATGAACTTACCAGTTATTGCATGAGTGCTTCTGGCTAAACATGTAATTCTTAACAGCAAACAACCAAGCTACATGAATTTATTTGGTACATTATTGAAAAGAATACTTTTGCTTTGAAAATGATCATGATGTTTTTTATGCATCACTAGCTTTACACTGATTGAATAATGGTAGCTTATAATAAACACAAAGTAAAACCTGTAGGGAAAATAACAAGTAATGATTATTTTCAAGTGTTTAAATCTTTTAAAAATCTAAGTAATGAGCTATTGTTCTTTGACAATGCTTATTTCCTATTATAGAACGAGAACAAAGAAATAAATCCATGCAGCAACATCTGTGCTGGGAATTTTATTTACATACAAAGGGCAAATTAACAAAAATGGTTTTAAAGTGTTGATCATGTCCTCAGAAGCACTCATGCAATAACAGGTAAGTTCATCAAAAGATGCCACAATAGACAAAGTTATATTCAATTTGATTTTGGCCAAAGATAACTGAAATTAAGGTTACAGACATTTGTTACCGTTCATTTTGTTCCTATAGTGATCTCTTGTTTAGCATTTGAGGTGAAGGTGACCATTTACATCATTTGCAGTTACTGATAGGATTCCAGTGGATATGTATCTGGCTGATCTGCATCATTAAGGCTCTACTGCAAAAAGGTATGGGTATCACTGATGTGGATGAGTTGTTGTCTCTGAATTTACAAGAAACATTATAATTTTTTTAAAGTTTATTTATTAGTCACAAGTAGGCTAACATTCACACTGTTATGAAGTTACTGTGAAAATCCCCTAGTCACTACACTCTGGTACCTGTTTGAGTACACTGAGGGAGAATTTAGCATGGCCAATGCACTTAACCAGCACATCTTTGGATTGTGGGAGGAAACTGGAGCACTGGAAGGAAACCATACACATACAGGGAGAACATGCAAACTCCACACAGACGGTGACCCAAGCTGGAAATCAAACCCGGGTACCTGGTGCTGTGAGGCAACAGTGCTGAGCACTGCCATGGTGCCACTCTAGTGATGAATTCTGCAGGATAGCTGAAATTCTCTGTGATTTTACAAAGGTCCGCATGGCTGACTGTGCCTAAGTCCTTGGTTAGGTCATTAAATGTGAAGTAATGGTTCATGTTCTCTACAATTCAGCCTTTGGGATGCAAGCATATTGCTTGAATAAAATACCATTATTATTATGTTTATTGTTACCAAGATATTTTACGACTGAATCATTACTATGATACAGACACAATTTCTAAGGATATGGGCTTAACCATTTATAACTGAGATGAGGAGAAATTTCTTCAACCAGAGAGTGCTGAGCCTGTGGAATTCTTTACTATAGAAAGCAATTGAGAACAAAACATTGTTTTTGAGAAGGAGTTTGATATAGCATTTGGGGCTAAAAGGATCAAAGGATATGGGGAGAGAGCAGAAACATTACTAAATTGGAAGATTGGCCATGATCATAATGAATGGCAGAGTAGGTTTTAAGGGCTGAATGGCCTATTCCTGCTCCTAATTTCTATGTTTCAATGGATCACTTTGAATTCCAACTCCCTGAAGAGAAAAGCGAACATTTCATCAGTCTTTTTGATCCATGCACTAGATTATACTGTTTAGAATGTATGTATCCTTACATCCCTGAGCCTCTGATTGGTTGGAAGCTTTGGAAGGGCTGGATTTCTGACCAAGGGTTCTTAAAATGTTGGGCCTTTTCCAGAGGAGGTAACACAGGGCTCTTGCCAGCTTCTCTGCCAGCTGACAAGATGCCCGCCATCTGGATTAAATTCTGTCCAAAAAGGAGAAATATATAAATGTTACTCTGCTGGTATAAAGGTATCAGCTCAACTGCATACAGACCTTTTAAGGCTCCCAGGGTGGGAGCAACGAACCCAAGAATGCAAGATGCCATGTACTATGGAACTAGCCACCATCTCCTGATAGGACATATACCCTGCTCGAACATGGAAGGATGTGCTAGAGTGCCAAACGGGGCAATTGGCCTCTGACCCACCTCATGCAAGAGGGTGGCAACTTTGACACTGATCACTTAGGGTCAACTGTTGTGTCTCTGTCTCTTGCCCACAAACTCTATTTTGTGCTTTCAAATTTGGTTTTCTTTCACTTCACTTTTGCTCTGCTCTTTCCCTTTCCCAAAACTTCAGCGAAGGTCATAGAATCGTACAGCACAGAACAGATCCTTCGACCCAGTGAGTCTACACCGACACATGAAAAACACCTGAATTTCCACCTAATCCCATCTACCAGCCTTAAATGCGATGATGTGCCAAGTGCTCATCGAGGCATTTTTTAAAGGATGTGAGACAACCGCTTCTACCTCCCTCCCAGACAGCACATTCCAGACTGTCACTACCCTCTGGGTAAGAAGACTTTTCCTCACATACCCCCTAAACCTCCAGCCCCTGACATTGAACATATGTGACTGACCCTTCAACTAAAGGGAACTTATCCACTCTGTCTATGACCTTCATAAACTTGTATACCTTGATCAGGTCATCCCTCAGTCTTCTCTGCTGCTACCAAAACAACTTAAATGTTCCATCACAGGCAGCATCCTGGTGAATCTCCTCTGCACTCCAATCAATACAATCACATCCCTCCTATAATGTGGTGATGAGAACTGCACACAAAAAACATTTAAAATCTATTTTCAATGTTTGTAAGTGGTCGTATTGCTTTAAATCTGAAGAATTTGTCAAATGTTTCAGTCATGTTGGGAGAGATCTTTAAGTCACAATGGGAGTTTTGCTATTTAGTCAAAGAACTGATGCAACAAAATATCACTAAGTTATCAGGAGTAACTATGACTCTCTTAAGGAGGACTCTCTTGGGGGGACTCTCTTGAGGTTTCTGGTTACACCCTCGGGAGTGACTATGACTCTCTTAAGGAGGACTCTCTTGGGGGGACTCTCTTGAGGTTTCCTGGTTACTTTAGCTATGCGTGTCTTGTCGCTTCTGCCGCACAGTGAGCTGCGCCTCCACGTCGGTCCCGCCGGGCAACCGCTTTTCCATCGTGGCAATGGCTAAAGCAGCTGTCCTAGAATTGACGCGGAGTAGTTGTATGTCTGGATGCCCATGTCAGGCTGCAATTACAGACACATGGATGGATGGATTGGCTAAGCTGAAATAAAGGCGTTAGAAAGCCAATCCCAGTAACTGTGCGGGTCTTCTGGTTTCTACCCACAGTGAGTCAATCCCTTCCGCGGGAGCCACCTGGTACCATCTCCTTGAGCACAAGAGAGGGTATTCCATGACTGGCCGAGAAACAAATAGCAGGGGCGATGCACGCCAGGTCCATGACCACTACTTTCGACAACTTGGACTGCTGCCATCCAAGCATGGTATCGCTGGAATGGACTGTGGTGTGTGTTGCGTAGCTGTGGTATTCTTGGCGTTCTAGACCACAGTGAGTCAGTCCTTACCGATGGTCCCGCAGGGAATTCAGGCCTTCCAGCTGGCAGGTGATGGCCTGGAGGAATTTGACTGGCAGAGAACAGCCAACACGCTTCTATGCCTATAAACCCAGTAATCGGTGAAAGAAAAAAGTCTTGGCTCGACAAGTTCCGGCTTGTCCCGGGGATAGTTGGTGAACCGCTGGCGGATGTGGTCACATCTATCTAGGTAGTAGAAGCACTTGCGACCCCCTACCCACACGATTCGGTACAGAGGGTAAGACGAATGAACCGAGCCTGGAGTGACGCGGAGAAGGGACGTAGTGCCCCGTCTTGTCTCTGATGATCACTACCAGAGGATGGCAACGACACCGATATCCACCCTAGGTGTTGCGGTACGTATGGGCAACACGTCAGCCCAGTGCTTAGCACTGTCGGCTGGTCAGCTATAAGGACCCAGGGTCGACCCCCGACCTTGGCCTGTGGCTGGGGGAGTTTGCACATTCTCCCCGTGTTTGCGTGGATTTTCCCCTGGTACTCCGGTTTCCTCCCACATCCCCAAAAACGTGCTAACTAGGTTAACTGGCTAGACAAAATTGTCACGTCACCTAATCTGGCTTCCCTTGATTCGGCCTAAATATATCCCCTAAATTCTAAATTCCCTCCCTCATGCAAGAGAGCCGAGCACCGACCACACAGTACCGACAAATAGGCTCACTAAAATGCCCATAAACATCAGGGATGACAATAAGTAGAGCTAGCTATAAAATCTTAGCTTAAATCCCAGCTCACACCCCAGCTAATAACATCTTAGCAGGGAATCCAACCAAGCCACAAATTAAGGTCAAGTAGACCCCGGCTGGGGTTCTGCTAGTGGTAGACCAAAACGTCGACGAGCGACGTAAAGACTCGGATAAGGCACTCATGCGAGTGTATTAAAATAGCAGGCTAATACCAGTTTCGCCTTGGTAGCTGAATATTCTAAGCACAAATGTTGCAGATCCACTTCAGACTGTTTCATAATTGCTTGTCATCTTTAAATTTTGTGAGGCTGGGCAAGACTCTTTCGTGACATAATTTTTTTGATTAATCTTAAATCGCAGTATAAGTGTATATTGTTTGATAAATATGTTCATTAGTATCAATGTTGATTCCAGCTTTTAAATGTGGTCTATGCAATGAGTGATATTTTTTAAACATTTTACAAAATCAGCTTGAAGTAAGCAAAATCACAAATGATGCTCCATTTTCTGTTGTTCTACAGGTTAGATTTCTCTGGATTCCTTCCAATTTAGAGGGAACTCTTGCTATCCTTTCTCTGCATTTCCCACGCTGACTTAAAGTCTGCGTATGTCTTGTACAATTAATATGAGGGGCTATAGAAGCAAATTTTCCTCCTCGAGGTGAGTTAAAATTTATTTTGTTCCAATGTGTTGGCCATCATGTAGACAAACTAGTAGGGGACCTAGAAAACATTTGCAGTCAATTAAGTATCCTTACCTAATTCAATAATCTCATCTACCTCTCCAATGCCATCCCAATCTGACGGCCATTCTACCCTTTCCATCCCATTCTCCAACGAACATCCACTCCCTCTCACATCTCCTATACCAATACCATCCTGTGCCATTCCATTCATTTGCAGGCCAACTCCTGCAAAGGTCGTAGTATCGTACAGCCTAGAACAGGTCCTTCAACCCATTGAGTCTACACCGACACACGAAAACATCTAAATTTCCACCTAATTCCATCTACCAGCCTTAAATACTATGATGTGCCAAGTGCTCATCCAGGCATTTTTTAAAGGATGTGAGACAACCACTTCTACCTCCTTCCCAGACAGCACATTCCAGACTGTCACTACCCTCTGGGTGAGAAGACTTTTCCTCACATACCCCCTAAACCTCAGCCCATGACATTGAACATATGTGACTGACCCTTCAACTAAAGGGATCTTATCCACTCTGTCTATGACCCTCGTAAACTTGTATACCTTGATCAGGTCACCCCTCAGTCTTCTCTGCTGCTACTAAAACAACTTAAATGTTCCATCCTGCTCTATCCCTGTAACCCAGCGTGTAGGCCAATCCCCCTAACCTGCATGTTTTTGGACAGTGGGAGGAAACTGGAGCACCCAGAGGAAACCCACGCAGACACGGAGAGAACGTTCAAACGTTCACACAGACTTAAGGCTGGAACTGAACCTAAGTCCTTGATAGACTAGGAGTTTTTTTTCCTGGGACATAGGAGATTAATCTTATAGAAATCTATAAAATAATAAGAGGCATAGATCAGCTAGATAGTCAACATCTTTTTCCAAAGGTAGGGTAGTCTAAAACTAGAGGGCATAGATTTAAGGTAAGAGGAGTTAAAAAAAGGATCAGATGGTCAGTTTTTTCACTCAGAGGGTGGTGAGTGCCTGGAATTGCCAGAGTTATTAGTAGAGGCAGGTACAACTTTGTCTTTTAAAAAACATTTAGACAATTAGATGGGTAATAAGATGGATATAGAGGGATATGGGCCAAACACGGGCAATTGGGACTAGCTTAGTGGTTGAAAAAAAAGAGCAGTATGGACAAGTTGGGCGAAAAGTTTTGTTTCTGCGCTGTAAACTTCTATGACTCTACAAAAAGTTGTAATGATGCAAAGAAAATTGGGGAAAAAGACATGTTTTTGAAAGGAAATGTAACAGGATTTTGTAAAGGTAAATATAGCAATCTTACTTTTCCAATCAAGTCAGAGAAAGGATTGCAACACTAATTCTCTAAATGATTTTCTGGCTAAGTGCAGCTCCCGTTGCAAGTGATGAATGTACCTTACAATTGTAAACAATACACTGAATTAGACAGAAGTGACAGTACAGAAACAGACTATTTTGCCTAACCAGTCTGTGCCAATGTTTATGTTTCACATGAGCACATGAGTAAAGTGATGGAAGGGGTCATCAACAGTGCTATCAAGTGGCATTTGCTTAGCAATAGCCTGCTCTATGACACTCACTTGGAGTTCTGCCAGATCACTCAGTTTCCAATCTCATTTCAGCCTTGGTACAAACCTGGGCAGAAGAGCTGAATTCCAGAGTTAAATTGAGGATACTACCCTTGATATCTATATATCCTTTGACTGAATGTGGCATCAGGGAGCGTAACAAAACTGGAGTCAACGGGAATTGGGGAAAACACTCTGCTGGTTTGAGTCATATCAAGCACTTAACAAAAGATGATTGTCTTAGGAGGTCAATCATCTCAGCGCCAGGACGTCATTATAGGAGTTCCTTAGAGTAGTATCCTAGACCCAACCATCTTCAGCTGCTTCATTATTGACCTTCCTTCCATCATCAGGACAGAACTGAGGATGTTTGCTGATTCGTGACTCCTCAGATACTGAAGCAGCCATGTTCAAATGCTAATGACCTTTCTTGGTCCCACCAGACTACAGGATGTTGACCATTTCAAGATGTGGCCATACAACCCCCTCAGCATTGGAGATGTTCCAGAGAGTGTTGATCCAATCCAAGATGCACTCTTGATCCTTCCACCCAGTGGAATGATGACCAAGACATGCTTAGACAATTAGTGAAGGTGCCTTAGAGATTCAATCTGGTGGGGGTGGGGAAGAGAAGGAGACAGTGATTAAATAGTTTAAAAACCAAGGTTATATGCAGAGTTAAAAATAGTTTCATACTGTTGTTAAAAAGATGGTGTACTTCAAGGGAGGAGCAACATGAAGCATGAATATGCTAATCTCTGGGGCACATGATGATGTGGCCCAAATAATAGGCAGTAATGTATTAGGTATGAGAAACAAAGAAACAAAGAATCTCTAGAGTGCAGAAGGAGGCCACTCGGCCCATCAAGTCTGCACCGACAACAATCTCACCTAAGCCTTGTCCCCATAATTCCACATATTTATCCCCCTAATCCCTCTAACCTACATATCCCAAGAGACTAAGGGGAAATTTGGCATGGCCAATGTACCTAATCTGAACATTTTTGTTTTGTCGAGAGCAATTAGGCGGCCCCTGGGGGCTGACAAGAGTAAATAAATTAGCTTTTAAATAGATCCCTGATATGCCTGCGCTTCCTCTTTGCTGGAATCCTGATCTAGAACCTTCTGCAACAGAATAGGCACTCTGGGTGACATGAGCTAACTGGATTCTTTCATGTCATGAAGTTGTTTAATGCTCATATTACCAGGGATTTCTAAACCCTACATTACCAGCCAAATCACATTCCGTGACATTCAAGCAGTTAGCAACTTTACAAAAAAAGAAATACTTGGAGGTCTACAGCAGTGTAATACTGTTATTAAGAAAGAGAAAGGGAATTGTATTAATCAAAAACCTTTTTACATTCTCAGAAATCCTAAAGTGCTTTTGAAGTGTAGTCACTGTTACCTTGTAGGCAAAGTCTGAAACCATATGGTTAATACACAGCAGACTGAGGTGAATGCTATTAAACTTTTTAAATGATGTTGTTTGAAGGATTAATGTTGGCTAGGATACCAAAAGGACTTCTTGCTTTCATTTAAAAAAGTTATCTCCACCTCAACAGGCAGATGGGCTTTGGTTTAATATCTCAAAAGCCCCAACAAAGCAACATTTTCTCATTACTGCCTAGAGGTTTCAGCCTAGAGCAAGTGCTCCGAATTCACAAACTTCCTCATTCAGAGGTGAGACTACAATCTCTGCACCACGTTTCATCTAATTAATGGTAATGCGGTCTCTAGGCAATTTAATGTTCCATTTTAAGACAACGTCTGGAGAGCTCACTGTCTGTTGTTCTTTCAGTAAGAAGTCTCACAGGTTAAAGTTCAACAGGTTTATTTGGTAGCAAATACCGCTAGCTTTCGAAGTACTGCTCCTTCAGCAGGTGAGTGGGATTTCAGTTCACAATTAGGGCATATAAAGATACAAACTCAACTTACAAAATAATGGTTGGAATGCTTTACAGATCTTTACAGGTAATCAAGTCTTAAATGTACAGACAATGTGAATGGAGAGAGGGTTAAGCACAGGTTAAAGAGACGTGTATTGTCTCCAGCCAGGACAGTTATGAGACCTTGCAAGCCCAGGCAAGTCATGGGGGTTACACTTAGTGTCACATGAGCCCAAGATCCCGGTTGAGGCCTCATGTGTGTGGAACTTGGTTATCAGTCTCTGCTCAGCGACTCTGCGCTGTCGTGTGTCGTGAAGGCCGCCTTGGAGAACACTTACCTGAAGAGAATAGTGACAACGACACCACACAATCCTGCCAAAGAAACCTCTGCAATTCATGCCAGATCATCGACATGGATGCCGTCTTCTCACATGAGAACACCATCCACCAGGTACATGGTTCATATACTTGTAATTCGGCCAGTGTTGTTTACTTGATACACTGCAGGAAAGGATGTCCTGAGGCATAGTACATTGGACAGTCCATGAGGACACGACAACGAATGAATGAACACCACTTGACAATCACCAGGCAAGAGTGTTCTCTTCCTGTTGGGGAACATTTCAGCAATCACAGGCATTCGGCCTCTGATCTTCAGGTAAGTGTTCTCTAAGGTGGCCTTCACGACACATGACAGCGCAGAGTCGCTGAGCAGATACTGATGTCCAAGTTCGGCACACATGAGGATGGCTTCAATTGGGACCTTGGATTCATGTCACACCATCTGCAAGCCCCACGATGTGCCTGGGTTTGCAAAGTCTCAGTAACTATCCTGGCTGGAGACAATACACATCTCTTTAAGCTGTGCTTAACCCTCTCTCCCCTCACATTGTCTGTACCTTTAAGACTTGATTACCTGTAAAGACTCACATTCCAACCATTATTTTGCAAATTGAGTTTGTGTCTTTATATGCTTTGTTTGTGAATAGAGCTCCCACTTACCTGATGAAGGAGGAAATCTTCAAAAAGTTGTGCTACCAAATAAACTGCTGGACTTTAACCTGGTGTTGTGAGACTTCTTACTGTGTTTACACCAGTCCAACGCCAGCATCACCACGTTGTTCTTTCATCAGCTCAGTGTTTCCATTGAACGATTGGACTATGATCACAGCAGTTTGATTGATTTCCTTAATATGCTCACAGACAAATTATTTGTTTCTCAACCAATGCACTGCAAGACCTTAATGTGGGCAAACTTATTAAAAACTTAACATATCCAAGTGCATGGCAAGACATTTGTTACAGAAACATTATATTTCTCTGTATTGAGTTTTAAAGTTCTGCTAGGGAATAAGCTGACCTCTTAAAGTTTATTTATTTTTAATGAATGACCCCAATTGAATAAAAACTAAGTATTCTCCAGACATTAAGCACACATGTAATTCTGAATAAAACTAGTTTGCACAGTCGTGCCTGCGCTTAGTGAACTCCGATGTAACCAAACTATTTATAGCGAAAAAATTTCAAGATCTCAAATCACTTAATAATAAATGAATGGAGTAGCATGCTGCTCATTATAATTAAATTAATCCCCACTTACAGCGCAAACTGGAATTCTAATCTTATATTGTTTAGTCTGAGAAGCAGTGGAATGCATTTCAATTATTAAAAGGAAACTAGAGCCTATGTCATACAATGCTTTACCCTTATGAAATCTTTTACCAGGGTAACTGTTGCTGAACTATATCATTCTTCCCTAACTCCCTTGTTTTGACAAACACATAACGGTGCTTTTCAAGCAGGTCAAACGTTAATAAATATTTTTCCCAATTGCCTGGAAACAGATCATACAATGAGTTTAAGAAAACACCTGTCTGAAAGGTGATGACAGCAAAGACAAGGCTAAAAGTGAATTGTCTATTTGTTATGGTCCAGCAGATGTTAATTGCCATGCAAAGCAAATCCCAGAGGGAAATTTGGCCCATGTGTCACAATCTTTATTTTGTGTCTAGACAACAAGCAGTTTACTGAATTCAGAAGCCACAAATTCCAGTAAAACTTCTGGGAATTAAAACATTAAATTAAAACATTTATTAATTACAGAAAAGGAAATTTAAACACAAGATTCCATGTACAAAGTTAAAATTAGTCTCCCGAAACATTCCCTCAAAAAGCTTCCCTATTTGGTCTCACACACAGACAAGTAAGCATTTTTCAGGTAACAGTTCTTATAAATGGTTAACTATACAAATCCACCAAAAGCACCAAAAAGCAACGTTGTTATTGCTGTACAAATGGCCCACTTCCACTCTGCTGTGGAAAATCAAGAAACTTCAAATCAAAATCCTGCCATCTGAAAAATAGATGTTTTTCTTGCTTGGCTGCAGGGGCTAGATCCACCAGCCTTTTTCTGGCATAGAGTTGTATCCAGGAGGTCTTGCATAGCTATAAATAGTGAGCAGCTCCCTTCTGGACATCTAAATTCCCTAGCCAACTGTGTTCAAGGAATACCACTCAACATTTCCACTTGCTGGAAATATAAGCTATTTTGTGAGACAGGCTAACCTTGCAATTTTCAATGCAGCCCATCCTCCCCATTGCGTCAACATGGATAAAAATGACTATTACTGCATTTTTGTGTCTCACATGTTGAGCTAACTTAAAAAATTAGACAGGAACTACAGAACTACATAAAGTTCTCTATGCAACTTTGAGAATGTTTGAAAGTCTTTACACAGATTTAAAATTTAACCAAACATCCATTTGTCCATAATACGAAGAAAATAATTATTTTTAAAGATATTGTGATCTGACTGGGGACTTTTAACCTCAAAAGAGAAAACTGAACACTTCATTTTAACCATTAGCATTATGCCACACAATGTCATGTTTTTAACAAAACAAACTCTAGTGTATATGAAAGGATGAAACAGAACAAACACCATTAACTTGTAACCGCATGTGTTACACATTCAAATTTACTTCTTACTTTCCCAAATATTTTCTTATGAGACACGTCAATCTTAAAGTTATTTATACTTCTTTATGTTCCATGGTCCTGTTGAGAATGGCTATGGACCAGAGGCTTGGAGATGACCAGTATGTAATACTCATTTGCAAAAAGGTAAGTCAACCTAATAGTTTATTTTCTGTTTTCGGGGAAATTTTGAGATCCTTAATTATTGATGAAATTATTAAAAGTTTAGGTAAAGAGAAAATCACTTGAAACAGTCAAAATACATTTCAGGAAAGAAAATTTGATTTGATTTGATTTATTATTGTCATGTGTACTAACATACAGTGAAACGTTTCTTGCCGCTGTACAGCCAAAGCATACTATGCATAGAGAAGGAAATGAGAAAGTGGAGAATGTAGTGTTACAGTCATAGCTAGGGTATAGAGAAAGATTAACTTAATGCAAGGTAAGTCCATTCAAAAGTCTGACAGCAGCAGGGAAGAAGCTGTTTTTGAGTAGCTTGGCACATGACCTGAGACCTTTATATATTTTTCCCAACAGAAGAAAGTGGAAGAGAGAATGTCCAGGTGTGTGGGGTTCTTAATTATGCTGGCTGCTTTGCCGAGGCAATAGAAAGTGTAGACAGAATCAAAGAATGGGAGGCTGGTTTGTATAATGCATTGGGCTACATTCACAAACTTTTGTAATATCTTGCAATCTTGGGCAGAACAGAAGTTATACTAAGCTGTGGTACAACCAGAAAGAATGCTTTCTCTGGTGCATTGTAAAAGTTGGTGGGAGTCATAGTTGACATGCCAAATTTCCTTATCTTCTGAGAAAGTAGAGGCATTTGTGGGCCTTCTTAACTATATTGTTGGCATGGAGGTGGGACCAAGACAGGTTGGAGGTGATCTGGGCACCTAAAAACTTATCAAACTAAAACCCTACAAAATTACCTTTAGTAAACCTGATTTAGGTCTTTGAAGTGATAGTCAGTTTGCTGAATGGATATAAATGTATATTTACATGTAGACATTCCTCTAGAAAATTCTCCTCAGGTCCAATTACTTTCGAAGGGAAAACTTTAATTTCTCATCTCTTGACTATGGCTGCCTGTTCTGGTTACTTTTTCAGAACTTGCAACTTAATTCAGTTGATTATTTTGGAACAAGACAGTGTGAAGCCAGTTGCACATTCCCCAACTAGGTTCAAACTGGGCATTCTTTAAGTTTTTGTTCCCTTACAAGATTCAAACTGTGATTAAGCCCTACTCACATTATGTGCTGTCAGTGATGGCATTGACAGTTCTTTATTCTGATTTCAGTGCAGGTCCATCTAACTTACTTTGGATAGCCTTTCTCAAGATTGTACAAACCTCACGAGATTCAAATTGCAAGTAAAAGCTCTGAGGAAACAGAGAGCCTTTTTAAGCTCCACCCATATCCATGATAATATGCTTTCATCTGGCTTGTCCTCAAATTGACCATTGACTTTATTATCACTCATTTACAATTTGTTTTATCCAATTAAATAAATTGGTTTTACCACCTTTTTGGATTTACTAAATGCTCTTAAACTAATTTAATTCTACCTCTGAAAACAAAAGCATTTCTCTGGACTGTATATGTTTGCAGGCACTACAGTCATTATGGCAGGATTCTCTCATTTTCAGGCTAAGTGTTTGTGATGGGAATGATTCACATTGATGCTGGGAATGTCTGTCAGGTGGGATTTTAGGCACAGTGCCAAAATAGTGAGAATCACTGTTGGTCTCCACTTGCAAAGACCTGGCGCAATGGTTATGCTGAGCAGGAGGGCTGCAGACCTTTGAAGCCTCCGGGAGCATGATCGAGCAATGCTCATCGGGCACTGACTCTCCTGGTGGTGCCCACCAGACATCCAGCAAAATCAGTTAGGCACTGCCAGTGTGCCAGGAGCACTGCCAGAGGGTGAGGCTCTATGGGGGTCATGACGAGGTGGATCATGGACAGTGAATCATAGCAGGGGCCATGATGGGCAGCATGTTGGGGGAATCAAGCAGGGATGCCCTTTGGGAAAACTAGACACATCGGTGGAGGGAAAATTGGAGAGATAGGGAGACAGGAGCTCCTCTGTGGGAGGTGGGGGGAGGGTGGGAGGGTATTCCCCCAATGCACTGTGAGATAGGGCACCCAGGGCCCGAGCTTTCTACTCACTGGCACGTTTAACTACACCCTACCCAGCCCAATACTGCGTACAACTCACCACTCTCTGAAAAAACGACCGAATGTCAAAAGATTGCAATGCACAGCACACTTGGTTCATCTCATCTTTCTTGCTTTTAACACACTTCAAAATTTTGGGGGAAGATTGCACCATCTCTCCCCGCAATTGCTTTTAACATGGCTGAGATTTTCTAACAGGTTTTTCTGTTTATTTCTGATTCCCAGCTTATTATGCTCTTTAATTGTCTTACCTCTCTAGCTGCTAACCTCATAAATCAATATGGTCCTCCAATCTTTTAAGAGTTATCAACTCCAAGATTGCTTTATGACCATTTATTCCATCTTCTACAGTGAAGGCTTTAATTCCAAAAAGCTGCCCCAAAAACAGATGAACTGTGAAGTAAATATTCACAACAACAATCCAGTAAAAGGCCATTTATCACTCTTTCATACTATCTGATGGAGAACATTACATTTAGACAATCTAATCTTTATGGCTAAGCTCCAACTTAATTGATTTCTGCTTCAGATGTGATAATTGTATGATAGATAAGAAGGATTTATTTCACAAAGAGTAAATCATCAATAGAATATATTGACTTATCTGCAAAACATTCAATATGATTATTTTCTTGGCTTCAAAAATACTTCTGAAACCAGTAGTGTAAAGAGTTGATACAAACTATAAATAAATATTCAGTCAGTTGTGTTCCTGGCAGAACAGCAAAATATATTCATGTAATTAACTTGATAATATAAAAATATATTTAAATTGTGTTATAGACAAAATTACGCATATTACAGTCGCATGAATATCTGTTGTTTTCACTTTAGGATTACCCCAGTTATTTAGACTACTGACAAGTAATTTTCATGAAAAATAGACAAAATCTTAAAATGTGACAGCACAATTACAAAGAATGCATATCCCAGAAAATCCTAGAATTCCTTGTAACAAAAACAAACTTGGTTGCTTCAGGGATCATGAGCCACTAGCCCTAATTAAAAATAGACAGAATTGTGATATGTGAGCAGCAATTTTATCACTTTGTCTGTCCTGAAGCTCGCAAAACAGGATTCTCAGTTGGCCTCGGGCGGAATTTTATGAGACTTGCCCGAGCGAGGCTGTAAAATCCCGCATGCGATCTCCAGAACATTAGTGAAATCCTGCAAATCTATGTAATAAAATCCATACTTGATGTTTTCTGTCACTATTAACCAGTTGGATGTTATCAATTCTTCAGTGGCACATTACCCCATAATTTAATTTATTGTGAATTCTCTGAGGTACATTATTAACATAAATATATTCAGCTTTAAGGCAGTGGTGTAATGATAATGTTGTTGGACTAATAGACCAGAGGTCATGCTAATACTCTGGGGATAAGGAATCAAATCGCACCATGGCAGCTCAAGGAATTTAAATTCAATTAATAAAATCTGCAACTAAAACCTAGCCTCAGTGATGGTGACCATAAAACTATCATCAATTGTTGTCAAAAATCCATCCAGTTCACTAATGTCCTTCAGGAAAGGAAAGCTGCCACTCTTATCTGGTCTTGCCTATATGTGCCTGTCTGTGTGGAGTTTGCACAGTCTCCCAGTGTCAGTGTGGTTTTCCTCCAAATGCTCTGATTTCTTCCCACAGTCCAAAGCTGTGCAGGTTAAGTCAATTGGGCCATGTTAAATTGCCCCTTAGTGTCACAAAACATGTAGCTAAGATGGATTATAGGGATGGGGGAGGGGGGTGGTGGTGGGAAGAGGGCCTGGGTAAGCTACTCTGTCAAAGAGTCAGTGAAGACTTGATGAACTTAATGGCCTCTGCTTTACTGTAGGGATTCTAAGTTTAAGAACACGAGCAATATGGTTGACTCTTAACCGTGCTCTTACATGGCCTTAGCAAGTCATTCAGTTCAAAGGCAATTAAGGTTGGGCAAAAAATGCTGGTCTTCTCAGTGATCCCTTGAAAGAATAAATAAAACAGATAAAAAACTATTTTCTTAATTGCATTTTACCTGTTATATTGATACTGCAATTATTTTTGATGTTTTAAATTCAGAAATTATACGAATGACTTTTATTGCTGGGGCAAATGCTAATAAAAAATCATCTGGGGCAAACAGTAAATTTGTGTTGAATATGATTAGTCTGCATAGGAAATAGTTTGAAATGTTCATATTGTTTACATTCAATTCAAGATATTTGTTCATTAGGTTTTATGACTGGAGTTGCCTCTGTAGCTAATTGTTTTTGAATAATAGTGTATCAAAGGTGAATTGTTTTCAGAATTGTATTTGTATTTCCCATAACAGTGTGCCACTTCAGGAGCCAGTTGATTGAGTGGTATATGTAGACACGCTGGTTCAGCACTTACAAGAAGGGAGCCTATTACTCAAAGAATCCTAAAGAAAAACAAACAGAAATAAGTATGACATGTAAAAAAAATGAACAAATCAGTTGCCATCAAAATCCCATGTAATGACAAAAGCAAAGGCACAAGACAAATGTCTGAGTATCAATTCAGTGCAAATGAGGGAGGAAGAGAGATTGAAAATTGATCAGAGATGCACTTATGCTGAACTACAACCTTCCCAGTAACAATTTAAAGAGGCACCACTTCCTCTGAAGTTGTGCTGCCAATTTTTCCACAATTGCGTAGTAAGGAATTGAAGTCATCCTTAATGGATTTACAGCATTCCTATCAACAATTCAATCCGGGGTGAAAACAGATTTTACATTAAGAACATAAGAAATAGGTGGAGGGGTAGACTATATAGTCCCTATATGGCTGATCTGATTTCAGTCTCAGTTCCACATTCTTATCTATTTGCCATAACTTTTGAATCACATAATTATCCGTCTTAGCCTTGAATGTATTCAGTGACTAAGCTTCTTAAGCTCTTTGGAATAGAGAATTCCAAAGATTCTCTACTCTCTGAGAAGAATTTCCTCCTCAGCTCTATGTTAAATGGACAACCTCTTATTCTGTGCCCCCTATTTCTAAACTGGGCTGGTAAGAACCGAGTAACATATGCACTACGTAGTGCCAGGCAATGACCATCTCCTAAAGCATATCTCCCAACTACAAGACACAAGTCTCCACTTGCCGGTGTACAGTACTGCTCACCCTATTATAGAACAGATATTAATAAACTAGAAAGTGCAGAACAAATTTACTAGGATGCTACTGGGACTTGATGGTTTGAATTATAAGGAGAGGCTGGATAGACCGGGACTTTTTCTCTAGAATGTAGAAGGCTGAACAGTGTTCTCATAATGGTCTATAAAATAACGAGGGGCATAGATCAGCTAGATAGCCAGTATCTTTACCCAAAGGTAGGGGAGTCTAAAATTAGAAAGCATAGATTTAAGTTAAGAGGTAAGAGATACAAAAGGTTTTGGAGGGGCAATTTTTCACACAGAGAATGCTGAGTGTCTGGAAAATGCTTTAAGAGATGACAGTAGATATGGGTACAATTTTTTCTTTTAAAATGTGTTTAGACAGTTACATGGATAGGATGGGTATAGCAGGGTATGGCCAAAAGCACACAACTGGGACTAGCTTAGGGGTTTAAAAAAAGAATGGCATGGATAAGTTGGGCCAAAGGGCCTGTTTACATGCTGCAAACCTCTATGATTCTATGACTACAGCTCCAACAGCACCAAGATGTTTGACATCATCCAGTTCAAAGCAGCCCGCTTGATTAGCACCCCATCCCCAGTTTATACATTCTTCGCCTCTACCAATGACATACAGTGGCAGTAATGTGCACCATACAAGATGCACTTGTTAACTGAAACCCTTACTGCAGTTAATTGATAGACACAAAAACTTTATCTTTAAATTAATTCACGTCTTTATTAGAAAACTAACAAAATCTTAAGTATTTATGACTGCTACAAGACTGACTCCTTTACACTGAACAATTCAATGCTTCTGTTCCCTTTTAAATCTGCTGTAACAAGTATAAAAATATAGATTTTGACTGCATACACATCTGATGGACCTGTAAGGCTGTCCCTATCCACTGTTGCTGGCCGGACATGGAGAGGAATCTGACTTTATCAACTTTAAAGCTTGAGATTGTTTTCTTCTTCTGTGGTTCTTGTCTTCTTTTCTGATTCTGTTCTTCAAAACTCCAATATTTATTCTTTAACACTGGCTGGAATACATGCAGTTCTGCACGTAGGCAATTACCATTGGCTTATCATCCAAATTGGTTTATTGCAGGCTGCCTGATCTTAGCGCACTGCCCTAAGCCTGTTAACATTTAAAATCAGTCTTCCAACTCCATTTGTATTTGGTTTCTGTCTATTTAATTGATTAGAATGGCTATATTACCTATTATAAAATCAAAGCCATTTGTTACAAATAAATAGAACAGTCTTCTCTCAGTCTAGAATTAAATCTTCTTTTCTGAAGTCAGCCATATTTCCCATTAGGCTCTTTTCTTTGCTTGGCCATGTTGAATTGGACAATAACTCACTAACTGAATACTGCAGCAACTCATCAAAATTCCTTTAACTACACCTTCAAAGGCTGCAACTTCTACCATCTAGAAGGACAAGGGCAATAGATGTATGGGAACATCGCCATTTGTTGGTTTTCCTCCAAGCCACATACTGTCTTGGGTATATTGCTGTTCCTTCATTGTTACTGCATAAAAACGCTGGAAATGCCTTCTTAATAACTTTTGGGTGTATCTGCATCACATGGATTGCAGAACTTCGAGAATGCAGCTCCTTGTTACTTTCTCAAGGACAATTGGGGATGGATAACAAATCCTGGCCTAGCCATCAACATGCACATGCTGCAAAAGGATAAGGGGAAACATTCTTTCAATATCCACTCTGCAAGCCTCCTCAAAACTGTAAATGTTTCAATTAGATCGCCTCTCATTCTTCAAAACACCAATAAGTACAAGCTGCTCAACCTTTCCTCAGAAGACAACCCCTTCATCCTTAGAATCAACCTCATAGGCATTCTCTGAACTGCTTCCAACAACGTGTATCCCTCCTTCAGTATGTTAACTGAAAGTGTACGCATATGTCTCACTCTTGTCCAGTACAGTTACAACAAGATGCCCGTATCTTTTAACATAATGATTTTTTGCAAAAACACTTAATTAGCTTCCATACTTCAGCAGCACTTAGTTATCAGTAAAAAGGGAAAAATTTGCAGGAAACCTCATAGTTATTCCTTGAGGGTGCAATGATCCTTTTTACAAGATCTGTCAAGAACACATGGTTTCCTATTGCTTGGACAATTAACATCTTTGGCCAGTGGTATATGACAAAAAAATATAGGCAGTAAAAATGAAGCAATTTTGTCTTCTTTTAGCTTTGTAGATAGAAGTTCCTTTAGTTCAGTCACAATACAGAAGGGCCTGGGTTAACACCTATATGAACCCTTTTAAAATGAAGAGGTCATCACTGACACTCTGATCAGGAAACTTAAGTGAAAGAATTTAAAAATTAACTGGAATGGAAATCCTTACCCCAGCCTAACTCAACACAGGGTTTTGAGTACAATCTAGCCAACTTATTTAATTGAAAGGCTGAAAGGAAGAGTAATGTCACATTCAAACAAACATAAATACAAATTGTATGATTTGCTTAATATGTGGCTGGTACTTTGCAATATATCCACAAAGCTCTGCCAACTGTTTCTGTGGATTTTTAATGAGACCAAGATGTTCCTCAAGCTGTGCATGAAGTAGATAGTTAGTACATACTGAAAATACACATATATTGTTAATCTCCCATAACACTAGTCATCGCATATCTTCTGGCCTCTGATTTTTGTATTATTTTGTTACTGCAGCCTTTCTCCTTGCTGTCAATGGATAATTGATCTTCCCTCAGATCTCTGTAATTTCTTTCTCCTTCAAGTAGTTGTCCAATTATCTTTTGGAAGCTACAGTTCCCACCACCACATCAGGCAGATTTAGGGTTACCAACCCTGGCTGGACATATTTATGGAGATGTCAATAGAAGTGCCATCATGGATGGCTACAGTGAGTTCTAAAGGAGCGTGAAAAGTGAAAGCACACCAACTTTAATTGGGCAAAAAGGTGAATTTTCAGGAAGGTTGAATAACAATTAAAACTGAGAGGAATAAAAAACTATATATTGATCTTAAGGAGATCAATGCAAGATCCAACACCATGGTTTCAAAGAAGCTGCTAAAACTCAGGGGAAAATTAATGTTTTATTTATCCCTCTCTATCTATATGTTCTAAAGAATTGGAGAAGAGGTTATTTGAAACTCCGCTTACACCAATCGCAGTTTCTTTTGATGCCAATCAAAAAAACTCAGTCAATAAACTCAGGGACAAAGCAAAAAGGGCATCCTCCAAAAAGAAGGAAACTGCCCAAAGCAAAAGGCAAAGTATAAAGGAAACTTGAAGCATCAAACCAAAATGTGATCAAAAGATCAATAATACACCCCAGTCCCTGTGTGGTCCAACAGGCATGGAAGGTCTCAATGGCATCCATGGATTCCAATTGTTCCTGCTCCAGAGTTAACTGGTTGTGAATATAGCTGCAGTTAAGAGACAGACAGTCAGGTTGGACGATCCCTTCAGTCACCCACTGCATGGACTTGTTTATATCAAGTTCGGCCAGGCCCAGGAGTAGATTCACATGGATGTCCTCTACCTTCCCTACCTCAATCTGCACTACGTACCTGTAAAGCAGTTGTGTGGGGTTGAAATGCAAACAGAACATCAACAAAGGATTTTTTTAGATAACTATAAAGGGAGTGTAGCCTATAGCATTCAACATAGATATGGTCCATGGATTCCGTGAAATCACAACCCGCCAACTGCACTCAGGTTAATGCTTAATGCTTGTGTCTAACCCCTCAATTAAATACACATCCTACCAATTCCATTGCAACCTGCTAAAATCCAAGGCAATCAGAGTCTTCATGGCAATTTTTTCATTGGTTTAAGGTCGGAATTTGATTAAGATTAAGTTTATTTATTAATGTCACAAGTAGGTTTACATTAGCACTGCAATGAAAATCTTCTAGTCTCCACATACTGACACTTGTTCGGGTACAGTGAGGGCGACTTTAGCATGGCCAATGCACCTATCCACCACGTGTTTTGGACTGTGGAAGGAAACTGGAACACCCATAGGAAACCCACGCAGACACGGGGAGAATATGCAGACACTGCACAGACAGTGACCCAAACCAGGAATCAAAATCAGGTCCCTGGCACTTTGAGGCAGCAGTGCTAACCACTGTGCCATTATGCCAGCGCTACACTGGATGTGATGTCATCGCATTACCATGCCTCATGATGTGAACTATCATTGCTTCCACTTCTTTGTGTGGTTGCTGTTTTTGGCTGGTTAGAGCAGATGTGACTCAGGAGTTCGAATTATGTGACAAATTGGTTAAATATTGTTTTAAAATCTTCCGGAGTTCTCCCTTTGACCACCGCATGATTGATCCAGATTGTGGTAGATTCTTGGCCATTGCAGGAGGGATTTGGCAACCCTCAGCAAATTTTACTGCCTTTTGTATAAAAAAGACTTTCACCTCCGATCACCTCTTTTCTTTTGCCAAGCACTATGTGCTATCGACGCTTCAGGTATTGAAAACAGTTCTGCTTACGTTATCAACTTGTCATGATTTGGAACATCTGGAAAATTCTTACATTGGCAGGGATTGGTGAAAGTATATGGCAGCCTGGTGAATGTTTGTATCTTTAAGGAAAAATTGCAAATTGGAGCCATAGCTTCTATCGTCTCCTCTTTCAAAATCTTAAGACTTCAAAATCCAGTGATACAATGGATATTGGGTGGGATTTTCCGACTGTACTTGCCCCATGGCTGGAAATTCCCACTCCAAGTCAACAAACCTCTGCATGATCCATTGAATTTTCTGTCCCACCTGCTACGATTCCTGTGGCAGGCAAGAAGGGAAATTTTCACCTATTATTGCAGACAAGATATGAGTTAAATATCCCAGTGCATCAAAGTCAAAGAAAGAAGCTGTCATCCAATTGTTGGTATGCCTCTCTTTCTTTCCCTGAATAATAGCAAACTGTAACTCAGTGGCTTCATTAATAACAACAAGCTATACAAGGCAATAAGTTGTGGTATTTTGGCTACCTCTTCAGGTAGAAGAACATCAAAAAGTACATTCTATTTCTAAATTCTAGACAATGTTGTTTGAACAAATGCGAGTGGAGCTGAATCAGCAGCTGTATCAGGCCTGGGCCTCACTCAAGTTAAACCTTGCTTTGCCAATTGTACAGTGATCTTATGTGTCATAATCACGGCCCATGTAATATAGCTCCCAGCAAACCCCGCAGCCCATCAAGCCTCCTATCCAAAGAGAAATATTTGTCAATGTTCGATTAGCGCAAGATGTATGAATCATAGGCACCTTCAGGAAAGCAGCATTAATGTTCATATTCCTACATTAAGGTTCACACGCCACCTCCACATTAAAAAAAATCAAAGCCATTGTATGCAATGGTATTTCCAATGTGCTGTAATGACTGGGGGCAGTCTGGTTGTCCTAACTTTTAGAAAAAAGGTCAAGCAATTTGTAACCAAAATTGAATGAAAATCACCTGATTGATGGGAGGTCAGTGACAAAATGAGAGAATAAGTAACTTGAGAATGATCTATATGTACTTCACACATTCAGGTTGTCATATTATGCATTAATGACATTTTTTTAAAACAAAGTTGATCTCATTTATGCCAACTTGGTGAGGGGGTGGGGGGGTGGGAGTAGTACAGTTGCTAACACATCCCAAGAATGCAGTGCAATGGAGTCACACTTAAAAACAGACAGCTGTCCTCAGATGCTGGGAGAATGGCGCATAATGTAAATTTGTGATGCTTGACTGTGGCAAGTCGGCGTATGGTCCATCATAGGGTTTGAAAAAGATCACAGTCAAACAGGAAGACTGCATGAGATAGAATCGTAGAATGACAGAGCATTGAATGGAGAGCATTCAGTTTATTATCCCTGTGTTGGAACTTTGGCAGAGGTACCCAATTTGACATGTGAAATGCAAGGAACTCTGTTTAATAGTTCCAAATTTGAGTGACTGAGAAACTTATTGGCTACTGTAGAATTTCACTTAGTATGGAATATAGACTGTCTCCCCAAAAGCAACACCCACTCAGCAAATATCGGAGAGATGAGATGTAGCTTTAGTATGTCTTCAAAATCCTCACATGTGCACCATGGAAAAGAAACATCACACACCACCGGAGCTACTTGTTGCTTATCAGTCAAGGCACCCAAATGGGTAGAGCAGAATGAATTAGAGTTGGGCAGAAAGAATCCCAGCCTCCAGTGATCTCATGCTCAAGCAATTTCATTTAAGATTTTAAATTTTGTGTACGTGTCGTAATTGTTCATGATCATCTAATCCTGACCTCTTGTATATCCCCCTTTTTTGTTCCCATCCTCAGCAGCAGAACATATTTTTCTATCAAGATTCTACTCTTCGCTAAATGCCAACTTTAAAGTTTATTTATTAGTGTCACAAGTAGGCTTACGTTAACACTGCAATGAAGTTACTGTGAAAATCCCCTAGTCGCCATGCTCCTGTGTCTGTTTGGGTACACTGAGGGAGAAATTACTATGTCAAAGCACCTTACCATCGTTTTTTTCAGACTGTCAGAGGGAACCAGAGCACCTGGAGGAAACCTACGCAGACACAGGGAGAACTTGCAGACTCCATACAGAGAGTGACCCAAGTTTGGAATCGAACGCCGTTTCCTGCTGCTGTGAGACAGCAGTGTTAACCAGTGTGCCACCATGCCACTCAACCTCCTCAAAACTTTTCTTTTTGTTACTGTGACCTCTCCTAACTTTCTGGCTGCCTCTTAGAGTCAACGTCTATCCTCAGGAATGTCTTGAAATGTCTTATTAAAATGCTTTATTATGGTACGTTATTGTTGTTAAGAATAAGGGCCTCAAAGGAGCATTGTTGCTTCTGTTTACTTAAGTGCAGTGCTGCCAAGTTGTTGCTCACTCTGACCCTTGATGGCGAAATTTCAATGAATTCTTTTTTCGATGCGATCAATCAATGCAATGTACTCAACTCCTAACGAAGCACAAAATGATAAGGTAAAACCCCACAGAAAACTGAAGTTAATTCAGTTCAGTTCCTGGCAAAGTTCATCAGTATATATGAAACAGTTGCAGTTGCCAAGGCTTTATTCAATAATCCCTTTAATACCAATTCCTTCTACGGCTTCCAACATGACTGTGAGATAGATTATAATTTCGCAAATCCCCATACATGATGCTAGTCCTTTATGAAACACATTAATCCCTTACAGCAGGAAATAATGGACATCTGTGCATAATTGCTAATTGACTTCCAATCATGATTCAATTATCCTAAGAAGGGACATCATTTCAGAAGATTAAGTACAGCCTTGTCTTAAATGTGTGAAGGAAATGCCTTTTTTGTTAAATCTGAAAACACTGACATCAAATGTAAATCACTCTCAGATCAGCTTTGAATATTACCCATGTCAATTTATTGCCAATCTGCACTACTGCCAAAATGATACCTTTATAAAGTATAAATGAAACTCAACTGTGCATAATGCTTGAATAATTTGACAGTATAATACTAAAATGTATAATAATAAAGCACTGCATAATCTTAAATTAGCTTTGTAGTTATATCATTATCTCATGTGTTGAACTCCTGATCTTATTAGTAACAAATAGCTTGTGTTGTCCCATGACTTTCCTCTTTCATCATGTATAATGCACGAGGTTAGTTTGCCTTGCCTTGAAATTGCCTGTTCAGAATGATATTATGTTGTAATGTTATTATGAAATTACAAACTCAAGTACAGATGGTACTCAAGTACACTGGAGGAAATTGTGAGACAGTTTAGCAATTTGCAGTCAGTCTCCTGTTAGAAAATTTCTGTATGAGGCAAAACAAATTGCTTTAAACTCTGTCTATGATTCTGTGCTTTGTATCAGCTGCAAATGATTCTAAATGCAAGGGATCTGTTAGAGTGATTTCTCACAATATAGGAGAGCGTAGCTATGAATAATCAAACCAAGATAGGGCAAACTGAAAACTAGTTTATCGTTCATCCTTTTAGTGATGAAAGATGTTGGTTTTAAATATATTATGGACTAAAACTTTGATAAGGCTCATTAATGGACACTGCCGTTGTAACGTGAAATTATCCTGCATCCATTTGAAGTGAAGTAGCATGCAAACCTAAACTGCTTACTCATATGAGCGTACAAATTCAAAGCAGGAGTAGGCTATTTGGCCTCTTGAGCCTGTCTGTTATTTGAAAAGATTATGGCTATGCATTTCCACAATCTGGAAAATCAATGCAATGTTCAGTGGCCACATGCCTCAGTAGTGCCCAAATTCGTGTGAGGTTCTCAACAAATTAAGTTAGCATGCACTTCTTAACTGTATCTTTTGAAAAGAAGGTGTATTCTGGTTGCAGCAATCAACTGGATGAGAAACAGATTCAGCACAGGAAGAAATCTGAATTCCAGTGTAGCAGGCCTGAGGGAAGGCTCCCAAGTTCCAAGTTTCAGTGGAAGTGAAACTTCAGTGAAAAGAGTAAGAAGACGATCTTTTCACAGTGGTGCCCCAGAAAGTAAGGCAGCAAGTAACGACAAAGGTCAAAGCCAGAAGACTGGTCTCAAGGAACTGGATACAGTGCTGAAAAAAGCTCAATGACCTCACATGACTGGGAAAAGTCAATGAATACATCTTCAAATGCCATCTCCTGTCACCACTAACCTCACACACTGCTCAATGCACCACACCATTGCTCACCATTAGCATTCTCCACCTTCACACCTCTAGTTATATGTCAAGGACAGATACATACATCATTCAAAATACTCACTGAGATTCTTTCTTGCAGCACAAAATGACCCATAACTTAAGGTAGCAACAGAGAGCTGACAAGGGACAGGCAGGGCTGCATGTCCAAAAGCCCCTTGGAGGAGATCTGTGTCACAGAAGCTGTGGCAACTAGCGTTGCTGAAACTATCCAAGGCAACTCTGTGTTACTGCCATATACATTCTCTCAAGCCACAATTCACTCTCATTCCACAATCTGGTTATGACGTAGGATCTGCAACCATATACCTCTTGATTTTCACATACACACCTCCTCTTCCCTCACCCCAACATTTCCATTTCAGTTCAGCTGAGGATAAAAGTCCTGGGGAATGACAGCACTTTAAGGTAAAAATATTGCCAAATGGTCTCTCATTTGTAGCTATCAGCTCTGATACATGACAGCACACGTTCCCTTGAGGGCAAAGGCAGGATTATCTTCCTATAGACAGGTAACAGGAGTCCAGAGACTTGTTGGCTTTGCATATTTGCCTGGGAAGAAACTGCCTTCCAAGACAGGACTTTTGTTCTGGAGGAGACGGATCTGTACTAGAGTCAGGCCCACTTCCACTGGGAAGAGTTTCATTGGGTTCTTAGCCAAATCTGCTCAGTATTTGCAGGTTTTCCGCTTTTAGTTCAGATTTGCAGGAACTGTAGTATTTTGGCAGATAAATCTGGAGATGATATTATTTTTGAATGTCTTCTCTAAAAATAATAAAAGATATGTCTTATATTAAATATTATTCATCAAACTAGTTCAGCTAAGCCAAAATTTATTCTGACTTTCTTTACACCAAAATTATGCATATAACCCAAAAGATTATGGTCCCATTTTTTTTATTGGTTCGGTTCATAAAAAGGCTTGCCGAGATCTAACTATTAATAAAGTGTGGATTTAACTCACTGTCAATTCTCTTCCAGGAATACCTACCCTGAAAAATACTGCTGTTCTCTCTGACAGGATTTCCATATGTCTCTTCCCCCCTATCCATCTTGATTACTTTCCATTTCTGTCTTAGTGTTGGACAAGGTATTTACCAAGACTCGCTTCCAAACTCATATTTCCTACCTCTGTCTTCATCTCCCACAGCTTCTCTGCCATTTGGCCATTCACACCTTCTATTCTCTCTATGGACTGCCAATATCAACTCTTAGCCTTTCTCCTTGTTGTTGTGGCTTGAGTCATCTTTCATCCCCTCATTCTACAGTACAAATATCTCCCACTTTCTAAGCCTTTTAGCTTTGACAAAAGGTCATCTGGACTCGAACCTTCAGCTCTTTTCTCCCCTTACAGATGCTACCAGACTTGCTGCAAGTTTTCACCAATTTCTCTTTTGGTTAATAATAAACTGTGTCATGTTTGTTTAACAATCCACACTATATCCGCTCAAAATACGTTGGGAAAGAATTTTTAATTTATTTTTCCTTAGGATCTCTGTAAGCACCTTAAAGAGAGGAATTCTCCAAAACATTTCTAAGTGCTAGCCCCAGTGGGAAACACGGTGAGAATCTCAATGGATGGCTTGGAGGGATTCAGTTTGAAATTCACCCACATTTAGAATATTTTTTTGGAGTGGGGGAATCTCAAGGCACCCTTTTTAAAGAGTGCCCCAGAGTCCAGACACAATCCCCTTCTACTTACCAGCTAAAATGCCATCCCATGCATTCCACTATCCCCGGTTTGCTGGCATTAGCTCCCACTCCACTCACTAGTACCAGCAGCCCCCCTGTTCCCACAAGTAAGTAAGCCTGCTATGCGGTCACCAAGGGCTCATCCCTTAAGTTCTCATCCTTCAGGAGCCTCCCCCCAGTGGTGCTTGCAGATGCATCAAAGGTTCGGGATGACAGCTGTGTTATTATTACCTTCTTTCATCACGGCTATTGATGCCCCCCACCCCCCTCTCACCACCCCATGTTCTGCTTTCACCTTCCCTTTGGCACTGGCAACTTGGCAAGGTTGTGGAGACCAGTAGTGATTCATGCCAGATTCCCACTGTGCTTGGGGGTCAGAGAATTGCAGGAGACAGAGATTCCAGCTCCAAAACAACCCTGTGTATTTAATATAATATTTAAATATACTACTCCACTCTACATCCATGCTGGGTGGGCCCAGGTTACCTCAAGGAGGCTGGGAGAATCCCAATAAGGTTACTCACTGGTACTATCAGCGCTACGGCCTCTTCCCCTGCTAATCTCCGGCCCAAGCGCGATGGCGCTTGATTGAGCAGTGCCAGAGAATCACGCCCTACATCTCACATTTTAGAGTTTTGAGGTTCATAGTAACTACAAACGTGACTTTGAATCTTCTGAACCTCTTTGTCTAGAAGTCTAAAATTGTCAGATACCCATAATTAGGAGAACTTACTTGAGTTTAACAAACTGAAGGCATCACCTAGAAACAACCATCATCAAATATCATATATAATTAAAGGCAAGTGCAGTGCATTGTTCAAGTAGTGGCTGCAGATGTTTCTCATTCAGTCAATAATTCTGCACAAAAACCAATAGTGTAAGGAAAGTCTGTCATCTTTCTGCTGAGCAGTTAATGTAGGATCATAGGTTAGTAGAGTTTTGCCATGAATGTGTTTTCATTAACTGTGGTGAAAAGAGACAATAAAAATATAGCTGTCATCCTGATCCTTTGATGCATGTCCAACAATGCAAAAATATCTTAAGCAGTGGAAAAGACAGCGTTTTGTTAATGCATTCAACTTTTGTGAGAAATACCACAATGATAATTGAGGATTTTACAAGCTTATGAAAAGATGTCAGCTCTTTTGTGATGCTCAATGCATTCATATCCCTACAAATTTACCCTCTTCCGTGTTTTTATCATCTCTGGATGCAGCTGTCTGAATTATTTCCATGCTGGTCTTCCATCCTCCAGCTCATCCAAAACTGCACCAACCCCTATCTTATCCTGCATGAAGTCTTGTTCACTAACCACCCATGTTGTCTTTAACCTGCATTCAGTCCAATGAATTGCAAATCCGGATGCTATTCTTGCTCAGCAGGATTCCAGGAAATCAGCAAGATAAATGATAAAGCATGTTGGACGTTGATAAGAGCATTGTTTGATTCCGTGAGATTTTATGATTAAAATCCTCCGACTTCCAATTACTGAGCCTACTCTTTCGAATTCATAGATTCAGCGGGGAGCAGGATCATTATTTTTTTTTGCCCAAGCTGAAAACTGTGTAACAGGAAAAGAAATTGCAAAGATCAGTATTAAAAAATTATTACTTCAAGAACACCTTCATTAGGAGGAACTGTGGCTCATTATCCTACCTTTTTCTGCATGTGCAGAATTGACAGGTATAAACCATCAGGCAAATCCTGGAAATAAAGCACCCCTTTCTTTCTACTGAAACTATTCTCATTCCATTTGCACCATTCTTCAGGTATGAGACTATATTCCATCACGTCCTTCTATAAAGTCCCCTCCCTGGAATAATATGCAATTCGAAAAACACTATTGTTGCCATTATTAAAAAATAGGGATAAGGGTTCTTGAGAAATTTTGGTCTTCTAATGACTGCTCCAGCCAACTTCATCTCATATTTGTTCCACTATAACCTAGAACTGAGGACGAAGCCAAGATGTTCAACATTTGTAACCAAATACTATGGAAAACAACATAATACATATTAATATTGCGCAAGGTGACACCAATCCCCCGCCCCAGACATAGGTCACACATAGCCAGCCAGAAACAAAATGTAAAACTATTGGCAGTTGTTCAGAATGATGGACTGCAACACTTGGTAAAAAGCAATCTCTCCAGCCTCCAGTTTTAGCAAGTCTCATCAATTCTACAATTGAGTGGCAGCCAGCTATACTAGATTTGTATTCAGAAATACTTCATTGGCACTCACAAAGATCTCGCGCAAAATTTTTTAAAAAACACAGAATAAAATTGAAGATCACAATGACACTTAGAATATAATTAGGAGCAGGAGTAGGCAAATAAGCCTCTTGATTCTGCTCTGCCATTCAACACGATCATGACTGATCGCATCTTGGCCTCAACTCCACTTTCCTGCCCATTCACAATAACCCTTCAACCCATTACTAATTAAAAATTTGGCTATGTCCTCTTTAAATTTACTCAATGTTCCGTCATCTGGGGTAGTGAATTTTACAGATTTTACTCTTTAAGAGAATAGTTTCTCCTCATTTCTGTTTTAAATATGCTACACCTTTTCCTAAAACTATGACCTCTTATTCTAGACTGACCCACAAGGGACAGTGCAGTGATACAGGGATCTAGTTGGATTCCTGGCTTGGGTCACTGTCTGTGTGGAATCTGCATGTTCTCTCTGTATCTGCATGGATTTCCTCTGGGTGCTCCGGTTTCCTCCCAGAATCCAAAAGACATGCTGGTTAGGCACACTGGTCATGCTAAGTTCTCCCTCAGTGTACCCAATCAGGCATCGGAGTCTGGCGACTGGGGGATTTTCACAGTAACTTCATTACAATGTTAATGTAAGCTTATTTGTGACACTAAAGGATGAGCTTTAAACTTTAAAAGAAGAAGCATCTACTCTATGTTTATTTTGTCAATACCTTCTATGATCTTATCTACCTCAATTAGATCTCCTCTCATTCTTCTAAACTTTGAAGAGTATCGATTGAAACTGCTCAATCTCCCTTCACCTCTGAAATCAATCTAATGAATCTCCTCTGAACTGTCTCCCATTCCATTACATCTTTCCTCAAATAAGGGGACCAAAATTGTACACAATACCCTAGATGTGGTCTCACCAATGCTGTTTACAGTTGTAGCAACACTTCTTTATTGTTATACTCTATTTCTTTAGCTTTAAATGCCAAAATTCCATTTGCTTTCCTTAATACTTTCTGTACCTGCAAACCAGTTTTCTGCAACTCATGCACGAGGACACCCAGATCCCTCTGCACTGAAGCACCCTAAGTTCTCTCTCCTTTTTAATAATCAGCTGCCTTTACATGTTTCCACCCAAATTGGATAACTGCACATTTATCCACGTTAAGCTCCATCTGCCACATTTTGGCCACTCACCTAACATACCTATCTCCATTTGTAAATTTTTTATTTCCTCATTGCAACTTACTTTCCCACCTATTTTAGTGCCATTTGCAAATTTGGCTATAATACTTTCCATCCCTGTAAACAAGGCATTAATGTACTTTGTCCACCATTTCAGTGTAACATGCTAATACACCAATGTGTGTAGATCAGGACATTGAAAAGAATTAGTCTATACTATATACCCACATAAGAGATGGCCTGACAGCTCATTGGTTCTTCAAGTTGATTGTTTGAGTGTAAAATGAGGAGGGAGGGGTAGCTGCAAAGCAAGGACAGCTGCTTTATCCAAGTGAGAGAACATTATTTCTATACCTTCCTTCACAGTGAGCCACTTCACATTTTCAGAACCTGCAAATGTGTAGCATGAGGAATAAAATGGGGAATAAACATGATTAGCTCCCAGATTACATAAATAATTTACATTGGACCACCTACTTAACTCCTTCATTTCTTTTGAGGATTGCCATTTGCAGACACCATCTCCCTGGCCCTATACTCAACCCAGAGAACAAAAGCGCTTATATCAGGCTCCTATTTATTAACTACAGTTTAGCCTTCAATGCCATTATTCTGACAAAACTCATCTCCAAACTCTGCGGCCTAGGGCTAGGCTCCTCCATCTGTGACTTGATTCTAGACTTCAGACACACCACAATCAGTTAGGATAGGCAAAAATATTTCCGCTATGATCATTCTCGACACTGATACAACACAAGGCTGTGTCTTCAGCCCCTAACTATACTCCTTAAACGCCTATGGCTATGTGGCCAAATTCCGCTCCAACTCGACTTTCAAGTTTGCTGATGATACCACTGTAGTGGGTCGGATTTCAAACAATGAGACAAAGTACAGGAAAGAGATGGAGGATCTGGTGAACTAGTGCAGCAACAATAATCTCTCCCTCAATGTAAGTAAACAAAGGAGATTGTCATCGGCTTCAACAAGTATAGTGGAGGACATGCCTTTTTTTTTATATCGACAGGAGTGAAATGGAAATGGTTGAGAACTTCAAGTTCTAGGTGTACAGATCATTAACATCTTTTCTTGATCACTCTACACCAATGCTATAGTTAAGAAAGGCCACTAACACCTCTACTTTCTCAGCAGGCTAAAGAAATTTGGTATGTTCACATGACTCTCACTAACTTTCACGGATGTACCATAGAAAGCATTCCTCCTGGTTGTACCACAGTTTGGCATGGCTCTTTCTCTGTTCAAGATCACAAAAAACTACAAAGTGTCATGAACAAAGTGTCTATCGTACAAACCACCCTCCCCTCCATTGATTGTGTCTACACTTCCTGCTGCCTCAGTAAAGCAGCCAGCATAATCAATTACACAACCCGGATATATTCTCTTCCATCATAAAAAGGTACGAAAACCTGAGGTCGTGTACCAACTAACTCAAGAACAGCTTCTTCCCTGTTGTCATCAGACTTCTGCATTGATGTACCTTATGCTAAGTTGATCTTTTTCTTGTTATGGTTCAGCTCAGAAATTTTAAAGTGTATTATAGAGCCCAATTCAAATAACACATGAGGGATATTTTATTCAACAAAGTTTAATTATATAGTTAACATGTATAGTATGAAAATTTGCAAGAACTTCTATCAATTATAAACAACATGAACACAACCACGATAATATATAATCCTTAATGAATGCATGAGCTGTCTCGATCAAAAAAATCACGTTAACAAGACTTTTTAGTGCAACATAGACTAATACTCATGTGATAATGGAATTGACTTCTTTGGATGAGGTCTATGAATAGATTCAGAACAATTTGAAGTCAGAACATCTTCATCAAAATACCTGGGACTCTAGGAAAGGCACCAGCAGCAGATCTCTCCCTTTAGAAAGATGAGACCTTGCTTTCAGATAACCAGCAGAATTTCCAAAACCAGACAGAACGAGAGAGACTTCTTTTCAGCTTAATGTCCCTTCTAAAACCCTGTACTTCAGAACTGCCAACCAGTTTTTCTCCTAACATTGTAGAGCCTTAGAAGATCCCACAGTAAAAATAAACAAATCCCCATTTGATCAGCTTAAGGAGCAATAAAAGGACATCTGGTAGATAGCTTGGCAGCAATGAGAAACAATTATACACTCTATAGAACCAATAAACTCTATAATGACAATAGTATAAAATATAGTATAAAAATTAGTTATTGATACCTTTCCATTTTATTTGAAACGATCCTATTTACTACAATCCAATCATCTGTACCCTTTCGAATTTCAATTGCTGAAACAATAAGCATTTGAAATGGCTATGTCTTTTTTAAACAAACATTGTGAAATTGACAACATAGATCAGAGAACCAAAGCTGTGAATTGAGCAATGATGTTCAGATGTTTTATTATTCTAATGGATGCCTAAAGTCTCAGTCAAAAATAATAATAAGTGTTGGCTGAGAGTCCAGAAATCCATTAGCCTGTTAAAACATCTGCAAAGGGTCCAACACCTATTTCAAGTGTGACTGCTACAAACCAATGTTTTGGCCCTTACCAATAGGGGAAGTGGTGGGGAAGTAGTTGACAGTACACTTCATTTTGTAGTGAGCATGCACAACCTACTTATTATACCAGAGGTCTCATGGTTTATTTAACACTGAGATTCTTTATTGTTTAATTTTTAGGCAAACATTTGATACATAAGTCCTGGATATATGGTGCACTTTTCACTAAAGTATCGATGTGAGTAACATTAAGCTTAACTACTCCATTGCATAGCTACAGCACAATAACACACACTAATCTCTTCTCAGCAGTCGTTTAGTAGCATGCAAAAAGTAGGTTGGAATGTGTTTCATTCTTGTCTCTGTGAAATTTCAGTGTTGCAGTTAACAATGCTTACTTTTATGTCTAGTACCACACTTTCACTACTTTAAAAAATCTACTTCAAGAGTTCTTTTCCGTCAGTCCCGGGAGAGATTAATTTTGGCATTGATGTCCTCAGGCATGTTGTGGAATTTTATGTTTGTTCCATCTGATATTTTTAGGTTACTTTGACATTTTCACTATCATTCTGACAAACATCTGTTCCTGCACACTGGGGAAATATCAAATAAACCAATGACTTTAAATATAGATCCATGCAGTTAGCGAGGTAAAGTTTCCCTGGATATTTTATGTGCTGAAGAGCCTCCAAAGTGGTCGAGATCAGGTTTTATATCAGTTCAGCACAGGACATCATTTTGATGAGGGAGAACAGAAGGGATAGGAGCAGGAGTAGATCGTATGGTTCAGTGAACCTGCTCTTCCATTCAATATGACTATGCTAGATCTTAGGTTTCAATGCCACTTGCCTGTAAGGGTGACCAAAAATCTCTCTTTCCCAACCTTAAATTTACTCAGCAGTGCGGTGTCCACAACTATAGGTAGAGAATTCCAAAGCTGTTGGAGTGAAGAATTTTCTCCTCATCTCAGGCCAAAATGATCAGCCCCTTATCCTGAGACTGTATCACAATGTTGCAGATTTTCCAGCCAGGAAAAGCAACCTCGCAGTGTCTACCTTATCCCTTCAGAATCTTGTATGATTCAATGAGATCACCTCCCACTCTTCCAAACTCTACAGAATTTCAAGTCAATCTCCCATTCCAGGAAGCAATTGAGTGAATCATTGTTGCACTGCCTCCAAGCAAATATATCTTTCCAAGTAAGCAAATATGTTCCAGGTGAGGTCTTACCAATGCTGTATACAACTAGGGATGGCACAATGGTAAGCACTGGTGCCTTACAATGCTAGGGATTTGGGTTCAGTTTCCAGCTTAAGTCACTGTCTGTGCGGAGTCTGCATGTTCTCCCCGTGTTTGTGTGCATTTCCTCCAGATGCTCTAGTTTCCTCCCGCAGTCGGAAAGACACGCTCTTTAAGTGTATTAGCCATGCTAAATTGTCCCTCAGTGTACCCATACAGATGCCAGAGTGTGGCGACTAGGGAATTTTTATAGCAACTTTATTGCAGCTTATCCCTTGATTCCCTTAGTTCAATTTCAGACTTGAATATACTCAACAACTGAGCATTCACAACTCCCAGAGGTAGAGAATTCCAACAAATTTCAATCTTGGAAAGAAGAAATTCCTCTTCTCAGTCCTAAGTGAACTTTATTCTGATACTGTAAGCTCCTGTTCCAAATTCCCCAGCCAGGGGACACATCCTCCCATCATCTACATTATCAATCCTGTTAAAAATGTTTTATATATATATATATGCATGTATGTATACGTGAATGAAATCAGCACTCATTCTTTTAAACTGTACTATAGCTCTCACCACAGCACTATCCCCTTATCCTAGGTTCAATCTGAATGAACTTTGGAACCATTGAACCATAGAATCCCTAAAGTGCAGAAAAGGTCTGTAAAGGGAGTGTCTCAGGGTAACCCCCAGGGAGCCTTGTATTCAGCCAAACAGTGCAAACACAAGACTTGCAAGATAATATGCAGTAAAAGATACACATTGAGAGAGAGGTGGTCAGAGGATATTCTAGCCTCTTTCTGATGTTACATCACATGAATACAACTGTTACACATTTCTGAAGATTTGATCTTCCCTCCCCACCATTCATCCAAACTGGATGATCCAATTACATTAATATAGTTCATTTACTTTGGCTATTAGCGTTCTATCCTTGAGCAGAATTAGTATTTCATTGGTCAACCAAACCCTTAGACTCTTTCTTCTCTTTGCCTAGTAACTTCATTTACACAAATCCAGTAGTCCCAGGGTTGTTCCTAACACCTGCAATCCTGAGAACAATAAGGGAGTTATCTTCCCTTTTTGTTTCTCTACCCCTTTATCTACATTGCAGCTATTCTTTACAGCTAGAAGCTGAATCCTTCCATTCATTTCAAAAACCTTAGTAGTACAGCTGCCTCCATTACCACTAATAATAGAGTATATTACTCTACACTTCTTTATTCCAAAAGAATGTCTATCTGCTTAAACTGATTTCCCATTATCCAAGGAGTAAACTGTTAGTTGGCCAAAGCTCAAAGAAAATACAAAAATAGTTTAAATCTGCAATATTTGTTCAAAAGATTGTTATACATGCACTTATTCAGACAATACCTTTGTAGCATAAAAGTGAGGCACATCGTGATACCTTCAATATATAAGGCACACTGGTCTCTAATCTACTTTGTTTCAATAGTCTTATAAAACAGGGTTCCCAATTCCCCACTACACAGCCCACTGTGTCTGCGCTAACTCTCCAAAAGAGCATACTACCCAGGACTTCCACTTTATTTCTGTAACCCATACATTTTCCATGACTAATTCTCCTCACGTTCACATCTTTGGACTAGGAGAGGAAACCAGAGCACCTGGAGAAAACCACGCTGATGCAATCAGAACATGCAAGCTCCACACAGTCAGTTACTCAACACTGAAATTGAACCCAGATCCCTGGTGCTGTGAGCCAGCAGTTTTACCCCTGTGCTACTATGCTGCTTTGTTGCAATTTCTCTAAGGCAAGTATATCTTTCCACAGGTAGTAAGACCAAAATAAGTCACAGTACTCCAGGTATGGTCTCATAAATGCCCTATACAATTGCAGAAAGATTTTTTTCATTTTACACTCCAATCTGCTTCCAATAAAAACAATTTATTATTTGTTTGCAAGAGCAAAAAATCCTAAACATGATATCTAGAAAAGAAAATGTCTGTATCTTTGGCATCTGTTCAGTGATCAGAGCTGAAAAGATCTTTGCTAAAGGCCAAAGTGGAAGGCAGGAGAAAGAGGGGTTGACCTAGGTGTAGTTGGATAAGAGACATTACAGAGTGGTTGCATATAAGCAAGTGGATGTGTGGGGATAACATAACACAACATGGGATCATCTGGCCCGTCACACTGATGGAATCTTCCAGCCTTACCAAAGTCCTCCACCACTCCACCCTTGGGTTTCTTGGTGGTGGGATGTTGAGCCATCAAAATTTTACAGAATTTGTAGGGAGGGAGGTGTTTGAAAATACTGGCCAGTGAATGTGACAGATCATGGTAGTGGATCTCCTGGTAAGAATAGCTACAAATAGAGGCAGAAGAGAGGTAATATTTCCGATTATTCCACCCCCATTTTAACTTCCTATGTTTTATGTGCAACGAAATCCTCTGAATATCAACATTTCCTTCTTTTAATGTTCTTGAAACATTAAGTTGGTCATAGATCATAGATTCTTACAGTGCAGAAAGAGGCCCTTCAGCCCATCAAGTCTGCACTGACCACAACTTCACCCAGGCCCTAACCCCATATTCTACATACTTTACACACTAGCCCCTCTTTTCTATGCATCCCAGGACACTAAAGGCAATTTTTTAGCATTGCCAACCTAACCTGCACATTTTTGGACTTTCTCTACTTGGATCTTTCTCTACACCCTACTTATGACTGTAACACTGCATTCTGCGCTCTCTCTTTTTTTTCTATGAGCAGTTTGTTCTGTCTGTACAACGCGCAAGAAACAATACTTTTCACTGTATGTTAATATATGTGACAACAATAAATCAAACCAAAATCATATAAGATTCTGAGGGGTTTTGACGAGATAGATGCTGAGTGGGTTTTGTTTAATTTTATTTATTAATGTCAAAAGTAGGCTTACATTAACACTGCAATGAAGTTACTGTGAAAATCGTCTAGTTGCCACACCCTCGTGCTTGTTCGGATAACACTGAAGGAGAATTTTAGCATGGCCGATGCATCTAACCAGCATGTCTTTCAGCTGTGGGAGGAAACTGGAGCACGCAGAGAAAACTCATGCAGACACAGGGAAAACATGCAAACTCCATACACACAGTGACCCAAGCTGGGAATCAAACCCGGGTCCCTGGCGCTGTGAGGCAGGAGTGCTACACACTGTGCCACTGTACTGCCAGGCCGCCCCTATGTTTCCTCTCATGCAGGAATCTAGAACTGGGGGACAATTACAAGAATAAAGGTTTCCCATCTAAGGGGGAGGTGATGAGGAACTTCTTCTCTCAGAGGGTCATTAGTCTTTGCAATTCTCTTCCGCAGACAGCAGTGAAGATAGATTTGCCTCTGCAGGGGAATTAACTGTGGAGCAGGGGAGCAAGCAAGAAAATGGAGCTCAGAACACAATCAGATCAGCCATGATCATACTGAATGATGGAGCAGACCTGATGTGACTCAAATGACGCTATACCTTCTCCTATCTCTTTACATCCCTTGCCTTTTAAAAAAAGGTGTTCTGTTTTATCTGTTTTACCTTCCAAAGTAGGTAACTTCACATTTCCCACATTACTCCATCTGCCACACTCTTATTTCATGTCTCTAAATACTTCTGTGGCCTTCCTGCATCCTCCACACGATTTACTTTCCCGTGTAAGCTTGTGTCTCCAGCTAACGTATTAATTTATTTTATCACAACACCTATTTAATCTTTACTTTCACCCTTCTATTAAAATAAACCCATTAAGTTTTAACCTGAGTATCTACTTTAATTATTAACTTGAATCCTGATCGACTTCAAGTAAACTGGAATGATCTTTTGGAATGTACCTTCGTCAAGATTGCATTGGCATTGGGTTAATTTTGTGGTCAGCAGCAAACAAGCCACACCAGCCAGTCATTACACTTGCCCACAGATTTACTATGGGGTTTTACATTGGAACTTGTTCTGGAACCACTTGGCATCCTCTACAGGCCTGTGTGAACAAGGTCTCTCCTTAACTAGTCAGGTTAAAGAATCCTTACTGAGATGCGCAATGTGTGAATTACAATGTGTAAGTTAGAATTGTCAGTTCAGGTCAAATCATGTACAGAAAGTGATATAAGAGAGGGAAAGAAAGATAGGATTAAAAGAGTGAAAAAGACAGAAAGAGTTGAAAAATAGCAGGCTGATTCCAGGGATGGCAGGACTGATATATGAAGAGATATTGACTAGGTTAGGATTGCTTTTGCTGGAATTCAAACAAATGAGAGGGACTCACATAGAGACTGATAAAATTCTAACAAGTTTAGACAGAGTAGATACAGGGAGGATATTCCCAATGGTGGGGGAGTGCAGCACCAGTGGTCACAGTCTGATGATTAAGGGTAGACCATTTAGGACAGAGATGAAGAGACATTTCTTCACCCAAAGAGTGGTGAGCCTGAGGAATTCATTACCACAGGAGGTAGTTGATGCCAAAACATTGAATGTGTTCAAGAGGCAGTTATAAATAGCACTTGGGGCGAATGGGATCAAAGATTATGAGGAGAAAGCAGGATTAGACTATTGAGTTGGATGATCAGCCATGATCGTAATGAATGGTGGAGTAGACTTGAAGGGCCAAATGGCCTCCCCCTGCTCCTATATTCTATGTTTCTATGTTTCTATTAAAGTAAAAAACTCCAACAGTAATTAAAACCTAGAAGAGTGCACTCTGTATTTGCAAAGTTAATTTTCTGTTCCAGAGAGGTTGTGTGGCTGTAATTAAGACTTGCCACACCATTAACATGTACTTTCGCTGGAATGGTCAAACTATAATTTTCTTTGAATATTTCTTTGTCATATATCACGTGAGTGCATCATGAAATGTTCCATCTGCTCGAATGGTGAGTCACTCAGATACTGTTAGAGCAAAATAACTGAGGCAGCAATTTCCTGAACTCTGGTTTTACATGAGCATGTATGTTTGGCAATGGTTGCTGTCTAATTTACACTTTAATTACAGTCAGGGCTGACAACCTTACATTATCTTCATCACAAAGACTGAGCCAGTAATTGGCAATGTTTTTATTAACTTTTCAGAATGAAATTGTGTAAACTGTCACAACACACTATTGTGTCAGTCAGATGTTGCAATTTACTAGGTAAAGACCTTGGTTCTCCCTTCCAACTAAATTTAAATTTATGACAGTCCACTGTGACTTTCTCAGCATCTTCTAATGTGCAAACCCTAGCACATTTTATCCTCAAGGAGAACAAATTTGAATTTAACCATGTTTCTTTCTTATCAACCTTCCTGAATGTCCATTGAAGACAATTTTCATCACACTCCTTCCTATTTCACTCAAAGCTGATGACAGCATTGTGAGAAAAGGAGTAAACAAATCTTCAGGTGAGTTTGAAGATGTTCTGAAAGTGTTGGTTGCCTACTTTAACTTAAGAGGTGATAACATTTTACAGAGAATAAGATTCAACAAGCAAGTCCAATATTCAGGAGAACTCATTTACTCTTTCATTAATGTATTATATTGATTAGTTAAAAGCTCTGTCTGTGGTGACTCTGAGTCAGAGCTCATACAAGACTAAAGAGTAGTCGGAAACAAAAAGTGCTGGAAAATCTCAGCAGCTTTGACAGCATCTACTGGGAGAGAATAAAACCAACACTTCGGGTGTCAATGATCCTGCATCAGAGTTCCGACAAAGGGTCATCTAGACTAGAAACTTTGGCTCTACTCTCCCCACAGATTTTTCAGGGTGTTCTGTTTTTGTTTCAGATTTCAGCATTCACAGTATTTTGCTTTTATCGAAGAGCAGTCAGAGTTAGCTGATGATGCCCTTTGGGATATAATGCAGGCAAAAGAAGATCTGACCTAAACTGCACTGGCTACCAATTGTTGCTCTCATACAGAATGTACATTTAATAGATCTTTGGCATCTATAACCTCATTATGGATGATTGCATTAGCACTTGGCTTATTAGTGGTAATTGTGTTTAGCATAGTGAGGATTAAAATAGTACTGGAGTACAGTACCATCACAGTTTGTAATAAAGGGCCAATGATAAGGGACCTGAGTCAGTCTAAGAGAATGCAGGGAATTGTGTGGAAGTAAGCATAGAGATGACTTGTAGTCTAACTATCCCCTGCATTGCTGTAAATAATTTTAAGTTACCAATAAGTACTATTGTTCAATTTTACAAGCCTCTGAACCTCTTTGTGAGACTACTGAACACACTAAAATAGCAGTCGGAGCTGAAAATCACCTTTCCCACATCAGTTTCCCATACTTGGAAAATGTACAAGCTCATCTAAAGTTGCTGCCAAAAAGTGGTCCTCTTGAAATCTGCGATCATTACTGGAAATCAACAAAGCTCTTACAAGCGTAGGAAGATGCATTGAAAATGCTTACAGCAGTGATATGTTTAAAAGTAAAATAACATTAAAGCAGTGCTCCCTTGAGTTGAAAATCAACCATGGATAACAAATCAACCCTACATGATCACTTTGGATTGATTCAGAGCCAAACTATGCACACACTGGGAGCTTTGGCAAAAAAGATTTCCAAGCTATACGATAGCTTCAGAATTAGACAAGAAGCTGAAGAAGTGAAAACTTGATTGAAGTCAATATGTCTAACAGCTGATGACATCATTGCGAGGCAAGGAATAAATGAATCTTCAGGTAAGGTTGGCACAGTGGTTAGCATTGCTATCTCAGCGCTAGGGACCCGGGTTCAATTCCAGCCTCAGGTGACTGTCTGCATGGGTTTACATGTTCTCCCCATGTCTGCAATGGTTTCCTCTGAGTGCTCCAGTTTCCTTCCGCAATCCAAAGGTTAGGTTGATTGCTCACACTCTATTGCTCCTTAGTGTCGGGGGGAACCAGCAGGGTAAATACACAAGGTTACAGTGATAGGATCTGGGTGAGATTATTATTGGTGCAGACTTAATGGACTGAATAGCCTCCTTCTGCACTATAAGGATTCTATGATTCTAGGTTTAAATGAAAGAAAAACATTTCAAGGTCATACCACAGGCAAAAGAAGATCTGACCATAGAAAAGGTAATCCAATTGTCAGGCAGTTTGGAAATCGCCAAAACACCAGTCTATTTTATGAGGCGAAGTTAAGCCATGGTGTAGATCAACCCTAACTGTCCAGCTCATACAATAACAAAAGGGTATGGAAACTCCAGGCCGAGGAAGGCAGCAGAAAACAAAGCACATGATGTTGGAAGACAATGTCAGCTCTGTGGGGTCAAAATATCTCACTGGTGAGAACAATGTTCAGCAATCTCTGCAAAACTGACTGGGTCACTCTGAAAAGCTGTGCAAACAAAACATCCCAACAGTCCATGAAATTAAGGACTGAACTAAGAAAAAGAAACTTGGATTCTCCTTTTGGAATTCTGGCATCAGTAAATGATCACCTCCCCAATTTCAAGTTAGACACGAGAGCCAATGCTATGGGTCTTGTGGATCAGAAATCAGGACTGAAGGATCTCTGGCTCTAAATGATGTTTACACCACTCAATCATCCAGGAGGAATCCAACATTCAGCCAAAGGCAAGGCTGTAGAATCACTCAGACATGGCAACAAACAAATAATCAAAACGTTATACATTGTCCGAAACCATCTCTTTTCTTTCTTAAGCAGGGACGCCCGTGTTGCCATTAACCTCCTCACTAGAGCAGATGTCAAAACAACCACTGTCAACTACATCGAACTGTAAGTTCCTGAGAGGTCCACCAATGAAGAGACAGAGTCTCCAGCTCTGAGTTGTCTTCACTCTTTGCAGTCTTTGAGTTTTTTCTAACTCCTTGGCAGGTGGCAGAAGCTGCTTTTTGGTCAGACCAGCGAAACCTTCAGAGAAGTACTACCATATTTCAAGCAGAAGGCCCACATGAGAGCGACCAGCAGCAGACTAATGAGCTGCAAACTCAGGCTCTGATGGTTGCTGTCACACTATGGCAACAAAACTGTAACTTCTAGCCAAAACACACAGCAGGAAGGTGATACTGAAACAGTAATGAGCATCAATGCACCAGAGCACACCCTAGTGGACACAATGGCATGGGGAAGAAGACAGTGTAACGATGAAAGCTAAACTGCAGGTTGAGCTCATGGATGAAGACATTTAAATGGGAGGTAAAAATCTCAGAAAAATCATGCCAGACCCCACAGAAGCAGTAAGCCCATATTCATTCCATGAAGAAACAGAGTGAAGCTCACTCTGGAAGGAACGTGACAAACCAATAGTGTTTGAACAAAGCAGATGGGTTGTCAATAAGGAAATGATCCAACGATTGTGAAAAATGAATCAGATGAGACAAGCAAGTGCTGGAAACAGAATACTATGATTTCAACTGCACGTGAAGAAAGCATGCCCAAAGCAACTGGGCATACTCCTCCTTTAAATGTGACCAGACAAGATCTGGAAGAATTGTCAAACCTCCATACCATCTAAATTTAGAAATCTAAGGAGAAGAAAAGAGCTAGTAAATAAAAAAAGATTATTGTGAATATAGTTGGATAAAGACTTGGGAGCAGTGTTGTATAAGGGTGTTTGGTAGCATAGCAATGGTTAATGTGGGATTGGAGAACAACATTGCCCAAGGTGTAATGTGAGGGGTCACATAATGAGGGACCTGAGTTAGCCTCAGAGTATGCAAAGACCTGTATCGATGTAAGCATGGATATAGCTTATAGTCTGGGCTAAAGCTTGTGCATATTTAAATAGTGATGCATTACCAATAAATGCTAATGTTCAACCTTATGAGCCTCTGAACGTTTTTGTAAGACTTACTAAGCAAACCATCATAACAGCAACCTCCTACTGCATCCAAAACCACTTGAAACTGGCAAGTTAAAGATGTTAAAATTGCAAAGTTTCTGACGTTTTTGAATCGCACTGAAAACAATTTCAAGCCATCTTTGAAACAAGTAATCGTTCTGCAATGTAACCACAAATTAAAGACATAGCTGTCTTTTCACACACAAAAAAGACTATTCTTTGGATTTGTTATGCTTTGTCATAAATTTGAGCACAACATTCACCATTTCAAAGCTTGAAGATTTTGATTGTGTCATTTCTACCACTACATTTCTCAAATCGCAATGTAACGAATGTAAGCTCTGGTAAATATTTATCTCTAAAAACAAAAAGTTAACTTAGGTATTAGTTCATAATTTCTTGGCTTTATTTTAAACAATTCAGCAACTGACAATTGTTTCCTTTATCTTTGTAATTGCTAATTTCAAACAGTTTAATATTGCACATTTATAATGCTGCACACAATATCACAACCAATCAGCAATACTCAAAGAAATAAATTACTTTTAGATTTCAACCATTGAAAAAATAATAAAAAGCGCTGCTTTGCAATTTTCACATCCTCTCTTCTGAAATAGCACAACCTGCTGAGGATTGAAGCACTGTCAGCAAGTAATTGTGCTAAAGAAAATATGAAGCCCTTTCGAGGAAATTTTATTCATTTTTTTGCTGTTACCTGGGAAACCAAATTCATAATGTTCATTAGTTATGATACAATTATTCTGTATCACTAGTCCTTAAATCAATTGTCCTTTATTCTTCTTTGAAGTGCCAATTAAATCTAGAACAGCAAAAAAAATCATAGAGGGAATCTCACAGGAAAATGTTAACTCATTTATTAGAGATACAATGTAAATTTGAATACAAATTTGAGTGTAATTCGAAAAAGATTGCACTAAAAAAAAGATATGCCCAGGTTTGCAGCAGAGAAATTGTTGATGCATACTTAAAATTTGCCATTTAGTGCACCAAAATCCCCATTTACTGTATACGTTCTTACAGCTGATATAGCAATGAGTCAAAGGCAAAGCTATCAATGTACAGACCCTATACCAAGAGTTGATTTTAATTGTTAAGGTGAGATTCAATGCCCTGAAGTCAACAGCAAAACTATAATACTACCTATTTGTTGCAATAAGGATTAAATTGAATTTCCACTTGTGAAACTGCAAATAAACTCATGTATTTGCCAATGGATCATTTTCAATTATTAGCCCAATAGGTGGATTGTTCCCAGTAAGTGGTTTGGTCAATTGACCCTTTCCAGAAGAACCAACTGTAACCCATTTATATCCAGATTTGAAATTTTGGGTAGAATGTTACCAATACACTCGCCCGAGGTTAGTATGATTCTGCCCAAGGCCAATGGAGCATGCTGTTCTCTGAGCCTTGCCCATTCCCGAATCGGGGCAGACATGCTGGTAAAATTGCAGCCATTGGCTCTACTCTCTTCCACAGATGCTGTTAGACATGTTGAGATTTTCCAGCATTTTCTGTTTTTGAGCAAAATATTTAGGTTCATCAGGAGCTACAGCATCCCCCTGCAACCCTGATACTTTCTCTAATCTCATTTGTACGTTGTACTAACTTGACATGATAAGGGGATTCCTATTCGACTCAGACAATCAGACGCTCTAAGGTAGTCTTTTACGTAAGCTACACAAGAACTAGTAATGATAAATGAATTAGTTTAAAGTTGGATTGTGGTATATAGCTATCAACATCAAGAAGTACATGCAGTTGAATTTTTGCCATTATCTGAAACCGTTGGTAATTTTTGCTACTATCAGGGATTAGAAAGGAATTGGGATTCTCCAATTAATAAGAAAAATATGGCATCATTATTTTAAATATTGCAAGGTGAAATAAACACAGAATAATGCTGAAAATACTCAGAAGTCAGACATCATGTGCAGAGAGAAGCAGAATTAATGATCGGAATTTCTTTGCCCCATCGTGGTGGGTTTCCCCTTGGTGGATGTGGCAAACCATTCAAATGCTCCCATCGATTTCAGCAGGACTGGAAGATCTGGTTAGCGGAATTCCACATTTCAGATCGTGATTATTGCAGGCCTGAAACATTAACTTTGTTTCTCAGTCCACAGATGCTGGCTGACCTTCAGAATTTTCAGTTTTCATTCAGAATCCTCCATTCTGATCTAAAATTGAATCAAAGTGAGCCATAAAAGACAATACTCAACAATTACATTTGGCTTGCCAGAAACAATATTTTCATTAATAAACAAATGTTTCAGATTTATTAATGAGGTTAGAGTTGCTTAGGGGTATACAATACCTCCTGCATGTTATCAGCAATACAAAGATTCAATCAGCTAACATCATTTAGAAGCAATCAGAGAATGCACTATAAAGTCATTAAATTATTGTGACCAGGGTTGTCGCTTTGATATTTCAGTGGCAGCTAAGTAAAAAACAGCTTCTGTTCAGGAAATTTGCAATTGCCATTGATTTTGATGGGGTTGCAAAGCTATGATAATAACATGCCTCAGGAAGGCAGACAGCATCTTTAAAGATCTCATGCACCCCGGATATACTCTCTTCCATCTTCTTCCACCCGGAGACTGAGAACATATACCAACCGACTCAAGAACAGTTTCTTCTCTGCTGTCATTCAGACTTTTGAATGGATCTACCATACATTAAACTGGTCTCTCCACACTCTATCTGTAACTCTAACACTATATTCTGCACCCTCTCCTTTCTGTCTCCCCTATGTATTCTACGAGTATGTTTCGTCTGTATAGCGCACAACAAACTATATTTATCACTGTATACCAATATATGTGGCAATAATAAATAAAATCAAATCAATTTCTTTCCACTCTCCATGGGCCTGATTTTACCACTTTCATTCTAAGTGCTGAATCTGGGCACAATTCAGATCTGACTTGGAAATCTGCTTTCAGACGCTCCCATGTGCACTTAGCCTGAAAAAAAGTCCCATTCATCCTGTGGGTAGGACTTAGTGCGTCTGACATGATCGGAGCTCTGAACTGCGCATGTGTAATGGAAACAAATTTGAAAAAGCACACCCATATCAGATCGCTCCCGGGCCACAAAAAGCAGCAAAAGCGATCAGGAGCAAAAAGCAGGTGTGATGACTCCCACAGACATCACTGTCCCTCCTTATCCACCCACACCCCCACTATCCAGACCGATCATGACCTCGTGCCCCCCTCTCCACCACTGATCGCCTATAGAGTGGCAGCAGCACCACCCTCACCACCATCCCCTGCACCCTTTACTAGCAAGTCATCTGTACCTCCCACCAGTGAGCGATCAGGCCTCCTCCTCCCCATCAGAGACACATCTTACCCATCTCCCTCCTACCCCCTCAGAGAACAATCTGGTCTTACTCGCTAACATTCTCTCCCTCTAAGGCAGACAACATTCTGGCTGCACTCCTCTTCATCCCTTCCAAGACAGTGATTTGGCCTCAATACCTCCCCTCCCCCAGAGATAGGTCTCACTCCCCTTTCTCTCTAGCCAACAATATGGCCTCAGTCCGCCTGTCCCTAGAGAATGGTCTAGCCTCACCCACACCTCCTCATCTCCAGACAATGACCTGGCCTCACTCCTCCATTCCCCCCCCCCCCCCCCCCCACCCCCCCGGGCCTCGTTCACTTCTCCCACCCCCAAAAGACAACAATCTGGCCTCACTCACCCTCTCCAAGAGAATGATCTGGCCTCACTCCCCCCTTTCCCAGAAAATAGTCTGGCCTCACTCACACCCCCACCACCCTGCCCAGACAACAATCTGGCTTCACTCCTTTCCTTCCTGGAGAATGGTCTGGTCTCACTATCCCCTCCGTCTCCCCTGACGAATCTCTGACCCGCTCCCTCCTCCCTCCCCACCAGGCAATAATCAGCTACCACCCCACTACCAGACAATGGTTAGCACCCCCCCCACCACACCACACAATGATCAGCCCTTTTACACTCCCCCCTCCACCACACCAGAAAATGATCGGCCTTCCCCCCAACCCCTACCACCAGACAACGATCTGGCCTCCCTTCCTCACCCCTTCTCCCCACCAGAGATACATCTGACCTCCCTCCCTCTTCTCCCCCTCACTGATCTGAGTCAGAGAGCTGTTGGAAACTCTGAACTTGCCTTTTCAGCAGCTGGAGGGCCCGATTCAGACTTTTATTCAGCAGTTTCATTTCAGGGTGATTCTGTATTGGCGAATGCAGCAATAGAAGGGGAAATGCTGATAAACTTGGGCAGGCAATTCATTAATTCAATTGAAGTACATGCAAATACATTTAAATCATCATTGTGCCCATTTTGGGCGTGAATCGTATCGCGTCCATTCCTAGGTTTCAATAAAGTGGACATCTGTGTGGATGCGGGTGCAGATTGCGTTAATGCCCTCACACCAGACTTTACCACTTCTTCACACCCTAAAATGGGCGTGAATCAATGGTAAAATAGGGCTTTGTGTGTGTGTGTGTGTGTGTGTGTGTGTGTGCGTGTGTGTGCACATTTGTGTGCACATATATGTGCATGTGCACACATTCCCAGAATGGGAAGGATAGGAAAGAACTGGAGAGAGCGGAAAGTGAAAGAATTTGTATCTGTGTGCATATGCAAATGCTTCTGTTTGCATATGCATGCTTGTGTGTGTACATGTGTATGCATATGTGCATGCCTATGTGTGCACATGTGCATGATTGTATGCATGCATGTGTGTATGTGCACTTTGACTGCACAGATTGAATTGGATGCTGAGATTTTGCCCACATTAAACAAGTCACAAGCTCTGTCACAAATTATTAATTGCTGGAGTTACTTGTTAACTCAAATGTACTGCTATTGAAATTGTTTTTTTTAACATTTAGTTTAATTAATACAACAAAGATAAGTTCAAATTGCTTATTGAGCTCATTCTTCCAAAAAGAACGTCTACAGATCACATTAGAACATCCAACTGCATCTTGAATGAATCAAGAGTTTCTGCCTTACAAAGTCTTACACAGAGAATTTATCAAGTCCCTCTTGGAAACCATTCCAAATGTCTATGAGAAAGTTTCCCTGGGATTAGGCCCGTGCCATATTTTAACCCATAGGCATTTGAAACAGTAATAGGTTTTTAATTCAAACTTGAAATCAAAATTCCAAATTTGACCATCAACAGTAAACAAGCAATTTTCACTCACACCAAAGCAAAAAGTGCCAGAAAATCTCAGCAGATCTGAAAGCATCTGTGGAACAAGAATAAAGTAAGAAGTCTCACAATACCAGGTTAAAGTTCAACAGGTTTATTTGGTAGCAAAAACCACTAGCTGTTGTGAGACTTTTTACTATGCTTACCCAGTCCAATGCCCGCATCTCCACATCATGAGCAAGAATAGATCCAACATTTTGAGTGTGGATAACTCTTCGTCAGAGCTAAAGATAAAGAAAATAGGACAAGATTTATACTATGAAGGTGGAGGGGGTGAGTTGAGGGTGAGGGGGGGGATGGGTTGTAACTGAGCAAAGGGAATGTAACTGGTGATGATAAAATCTGAGAAATGTGCTGGAGGTGGGAGGTGGAGGCTGGGTTTGGAAGACTTAATGTAGAGCATAATTCAGCCTGCAAGGCTGTAATGTGCCCAATCAAATGATGTGGTACTGCTTCTCCAGTTAGCATTGGTGTTCACTTGAACGTTGAGTTCAACAACTCAACCTTCACCTCATGTCCATTTATTTTGTTTCATTTCTTCTTCTCATCTTATTCATCCATTTTATTCTTATTCATATTATTCTTATTCTTATTTTTATTTTTCCACTTCTGAAATCTCACTCTCCATCTTTTCTTCCAAAGCAGACCTGCTGAGTATTTCCAGCTTTTTCTGTTTTTGTTTCAGATTCCAGCATGCGTAGTATTTTGCCTTAAGCAATTTTCACTATTCACAAAATTTCTATGGGCCATTACACTGCGAAGCAACACGGTGCTCTCAACAGGGATTTTGAACATGTGTGAATAGACCAAACACCAACGTATATCCTTAACAAATCAGATTGAAGAATATTTACTGAGGCATGCAGATCTAGAGCAGAAAATACAAGTCAGAATATTTAATTCAATGTGAAATGATGCACAGTAAGCAAAATAAACCAGCAGAAACAAAAGGTGAGATTGAGAAAAGAACAGGAAAAAAAATTACTTCCGTTTTTAATTTTTAAAAATCTCCAACAATAATTAAAATGCGAAGGAGTGAGTCCACTTGTAAAATTTAATTTTTGGTATCAGAGTAGTTGTTGAACATCAATTAATGTTCAGCAAAACATTAAAAGTTCACTTGCATGAACAAGTGATAATTTTTTGCACGTTTTTAATCGGTGTTGTAATATTACTGTAAAAATGACATCCCTTTAAGAAGCTCAACATGCAAATGAATCAAGTACGTGGATGTCATATGGACAGGAACCATGAGCTCTCTTTCTCCCTCTGTACTTTAGTACCCCAGACACAAGATGTGTCAAGAATTGCTCTATAGCCTATATTGATTTGATTACAAATAAAACACACCAGAAATCTCTAGGCAAACAGAATCCACATATCTCATTCATGATACACATAGACAGCACTAAAATATCACTACAGGTTCTACTAAGTAACTGGGGGCCAGTTAGTTTAGTTGGCATGTGGTTCAGAATAACTTTTAAAGGCATGCATTTGATTGTTGTTTTGCCTGAAGTAAACTTGGGACCTGCTTCCTTACACTACTCCTGAGAGTAGAAGGCCTTGGCAAATCACCACTGGCACAAAATTCCGAGAATACAGCTCAGAATGAAACACCAGCAGATATTGATCCAAGGACCTGCCTTGGTGCTGAGCACCTATGGTGAATGAACTAATAAGTCTAGTGGCTTTAAATGTGAATTGTACTGGGGAGAAGGCCAACTCAGATGTCATCTTTTTTGGTTTTGTCTTTTATTTGTGTATATGGATCTCAAAGTTTGGCCCTATGCATTAATCAACAGCATTTAACATATTAAAATGAAGGAAGAACAAGGAGGAAGACAGTCAGCCATAGAACAGTCGTACATTGCTTCTTGGTTGCTGATTCAGACAAATGACAATTACCTCTGATCAGATTCACTTTGAAACCATTTTCAAACCATCCAAAGAGTCAATGGGGAACAAATCCCCACCAACTCTTCAACTATTTCACATTTGAATCAGCATCAATTAGCTTTAAGCAGGGTTCACCTCACCTTAGAGAGCTACCAAACAATTTGATTAGCAGTTGGCTAGTTCCTGAAGTGCTAGGGGCTGCAGCGAGCAGGAGAGGAAATGTTTCAACATGACAAAGGCTAAGTCCTGGGACTGAATGCAAGGTATGTTTTCAGGGTCCCTGTATGGGAAGGATAGGAAAGAGCTGGAAAGAGCAGAAAGTCAACAACTGGTATGTCAGATGAGAACCAGGGTGGAGGGAGGTTCAGCGGCCACCAAAGTTTAAGAGAGAGGTGTCCATAGTTAAAAGGGGGCCTCTTATGAAAGAATCACCCCCATTTCCATTCATGACCTTGGCCTGCTTATTTTTAGGCTCCCCACATCAGAGAGGTCCTCCCAATAACCTAAAAGTTCAGACTGAGTGGGTAACAGCCCACAAGTAGCCAATAATTGATCACTTAAGGGCCTCAAATGGGACAAGGCCAGTACAAGGCCTTGCCCAGCTCAGAATCACATTACTATGATAGGAGCAGACAAGAGCCTAGAGGGAATCTAACAGTCCAAATATCTGATGCTTAGGTTGATTGGCAATATTAAATTGCCCCTTAGTGTCAGAGGGTTCAACAGGGTAAATACGTGCTGTTAAGGGAATAGTGCCTGACTGAGATTATTGTCCATTAAGAAGCAAGTCTTTGAAATAGGGAATCAAAAGAATTATCAAATGAGGCAGTTTCTTTGAACTCAAAAGAAATGAATTATTTATAGATCATCTTGTGCGTAGGAAGTAAATCTGGGATAACAGTAACATTTTCCAAACTGAAATAATAATACCTGACCAATACGGCCCCATCAGGCCTCATCTGCTGTGGAAAAGACATAAGGGATTTCAAACATTCACCAGCAAATAGAATATACTTTTACATTAAGTCTGCTGACATATTCAGATTACACCATTATTTTTAGATATCTTCGAACATGATTATCAGCCTTAATTGAAACTCTGTAACTGGAGGAGCTATTAAAATACTTTTTTTTGAAGAATGAGTTTTATTTACAATATTTACATGGTATCGTTTAAGATTTAAAGAATGTTCAAATAAATTCACTGCAGAGATTCAGCACACAAGCTAGGGTGGCACTGCAATAAGACGTGATGCCTTTTGGAGGAGGTTTGAAAGTAGCATCACTTCTGCTTATTTCGATCTGAGGGAGATGTTAAAAATTCTACGCACTATTCAAAAATATATATGCAAATATGGACAGTATTACATTATTTTCTGTAACATTTAACAATTTATAAAATAGAACTTACTTTAAAATAAATGAATGGAAAGTGAAAAAAATACAAATATGCAATATTGCACCCTAGAAATTGGATAGACACTTAATTAGCTTGTGACATTCCTATGCCAATCATATTAATATGCGTATTAATCCATATTAATCAAATAAGTGACCAGGTCTGTTTTTATGATGTTAATTCAATGATTGAGAGGCCTAGCACCAGGAAGGAGGTTCCAACTGAGAGCCACTCTTTGCGCTAGCTGCCAACCACCGCCCCACCCAACCCCTTTAGCCATCAGCATGACCCTCTTCTCTTCATCATTCACCTGTGGCCTGGATCGTTCAATAATCCTGGATCCCCGTGGAATATAACATCTATTCTAAAATAGTGAAGAGGGAATTGTTATTCCAACGATCAACTGTTATCATCCGTTGTAACTTATAGGCTTATAACTGATAAATTGGTAAGTACTTGAGTTTTTAGAACATAGAAAATACAGCACAAACAGGCTCTTCGGCCCACAAGTTGCACCGATCATAGGCCAACCTATAACCCTCAATCCCATTAAATCCAATGTACTCATCCAGAAGTCTCTTAAAAGATCCCAACAAATTTGCCTCCACCATCACCGATGGCAGTCGATTCCACTCACCCACCACTCTCTGAGTGAAAAACTTACTCCAACATCCCTGTACTTACTTCCCAGTACTTTAAACCTGTGTCCTCTTGTACAACCATTTCAGCCGTGAGAAATAGCCTCTGAGAATCCACCTGATCTATACCTTTCAGCATCTTACAAACCTCTGTTAAGTCACCTCTCATCCTTTGTCTCTCCAGGGAGAAGAGACCTGGCTCCCTCAACCTATCCTCATAAGGCATGCTACCTAATCCAGGCAACATTCTTGTAAATCTCCTCTGCATCCTTTCAATAGCTTCCACATCTTTCTTGTAATGAGGCAACCAGAACTGCGCACAGTTCTCCAAGTGGAGTCTGACTAGGGTCTTGTAAAGCTGCAGCATTATCTCCCAACTCCTAAAGTCAATCCCTCAATTGATAAAAGCTTGTACATCATATGCCTCCTTGACCACATATTCCACCTGCAAGGCTGATTTAAGAGTCCTATGGACCCGGACCCCAAGGTCCTTCTGATCCTTTACACTGCTAAGAGTGGTTATGGTTAAAATTATGTTTCAGCAACTTTAAGGCATTCCTGAATAAGGAAGTTAAGCCAGAAGGGAAATTAGAGAAACAAAAGATTAAACTAAATGAGTTTTATTTCGAGTTTTATTTTATTTATGAGTTTTTATGAGTTTTAACCCTTTAAGCTCCTCTTCAACTTACATACCATGGGCATTACTTAATGGAGTCGATGGGATTATTGCCCATTGCCTGGAAAACTAATGAGGTAGGTCTTCAGGCATGTAATTAGACAACAGTAGGTCTTTTCCTTGATCAAGGAACCACAGTAGCAGAAATCATATCCAAGTAGTCCCTGGATCATCGAGGGATCCAGACGTGAGGTAAATGATGGAGAGGTGGGGATCATGCCAACGGGGAAGAAAGATCAGCAGTTAGGGCAAAGATTGACTCTCAGCTGGAACCCCCTTTCCTGATGCTGGGCCCTTGATCACTCAATTAGCATAAAAACAGATGCGGTCACTTAGTTAAGCTTGTTGTGCACAAATTGGCTACCACACTCCTATATCCCAACAGTGGCTACACTTCAAAAGTATTTGGTTATAAAATGCTTTGAGACCAGAGACCATGAAAGATGTTATGTAAATGCAACCTCTTCCAATCATTTTTAGTGCAAGACCCCCCCTTGCAAGAGGGCAATGTAGTCAACCACCCAGGGTTCCGTAGCTGATGTGGAAGTGAGACATGGCATAGTAAGAAACTTTAAAGAAATGATTAGGGAAAAATTGATTCAGCATTTTCTTTATACAGGCCATTAGTGATGATTCGAGCAGCATCTTGCCAAGGCAATCAGATTGAGCAGAACAGCCTAACCTGTTCTCACAAAATCATTTGATAGAGAGTTACAAGAATGACAACCATGGGAAGGACAATCAAGTTCCTGTTGGAAGGTGAATCAGTCTGGTAAGTGAATTCAATGTGAGATAGGAGGTAAGAGGAGTGTGCTGGTGCAGTGCAGAGAATGGGGAGCATGAATGGAGGATTGCTAAGAGCAACAGGAAAATCACTCACAGCATTAGCAACGAGGTTGCCAATAGGGTGACCAAAATATATGGCCCTCTGACTCATTGGCAGGATGTCAGGCCAAGGATAATCACACAGCAGCTATTCATTATCAAGGACTGTGGTAAATCTTGCAATGGGGACAAGCAGGATGCTATCTTCCCTGCTGCAATCTTATGGGGTTAACGGGTCAGGAATCATGATTGAAGTGCCTCTGGGGAGGCATTCCTTGTGAGCCAGGAACATCAGATATGGTTGTCATTCAAGAGGCATTAACACTTGTGGAAAAACTACTGCTATTACCACCATCAATCACATCTCAGAGCAGACAAAAGAGTGGCACCATAGTTCAGGGATGGTTCCCTGCAGGTTCTCCTCCAAGACACCCAACAGCAGCACAAGGTCCTGTGTCCCACTGTTATCACAGAAAGCTCCACTACATATTAAGAGTCAACCACATTGCTGTGGGTCTGGAGTCACATTTAGACCAGACCAGGTAAGGATGACAGATTTCCTTCCTGAAAGGACATAACTGAACCAGTTGGGTTTTTACAACAATTGATAATGGTTTCACAGTCATCATTGACTTCTAATTCCAGGTTTTTATTGAATTCAAGTTCTACCATTTGCCATGGTGGGGTTCAAATATAGGCCCTGGATCTCTGGATTACTAGTTCAGCAACAATACTACTACGGCACCGCTTCCCCAGTCACAACAAAATACAATGGATGCTGGTAATCTGAAATAAAAATAGAAAATACAGAATTAATTCAGCAATCTGGCAACATCTGTAGACAGTGAAACAGAGTTAATGTTTTAAATCCATATAACTCTTCAATAGAAGGATCATTTGGCTTAAAATGTTAACTGTTTTCCTCTCTCCACAGACGATGCTTCACCTGCTGAGATAATCCTGTATTTTATTTATGGCTGCAGATCTTGATGAACAATCCCTTGTGTCTCTGTGGCCATTTCCCCAAACATCCTCAGTTGTCTCTGATTTTGCTTCTCTGACAACTGGAGATAGGTTTTCTCTGTCCTGAGCATGTGTTGACACACCAGTGCCCATCTGCTGTTGGTGCTGTGGCCTCTGTTTTTGGACAGCAAGAGCTCTCCCTCATTCCAATCTCTCTTCCTGCTGCCAAGGTTACAGAAATATTGAGTGAATGAGACCTGTGGATACTGCAGTAATTGAACTTTGTTAAGAGGGTGAACATAGAGATGATAATATGCTTGTCCAAGTTTGTTATCCATGGAAATAATGAGCAGCAAACATCTTAAATCCTTGACCACATGCAAAAGTCCATCCAACCAATGCTGACCTCTCACTTTGATCTGCAATCCTTGCAACCAAATTGTTGGCATTTTTGATGATTAGTCAATTATAGATAGATTTGAAACCTGATTCTATAACTTCCACCATCTTGTCACCATCATGCTTGCACCCATCACCTCACCCCTTGGAATCACTCCCCTAACTTATGTTATCCTAGATTCTCTTACCATTTCCCTGGGCAATCCAGCTCTCCATGCTGTGCATACACCCATGACCATCCCAATGTCCACTTCTCTGAACTTTCCTGTTATCCTTCTCCGTGCTTTTGTTTGCTCCAATGCCCACCCCATAAAACAATTGAATACCCAACTCAAACTCTAGAGCTTCCCCCTACTGAATGTCCTCTGGCTGTCATTATTTCCTCTGCCACCCTATACCCTCAATTCAACCCGCAAGACCCCATTATTGTCAGCAACAACCTCATCCTTTAGGCCTATCGTTCACCCACCATTCCTACCTGGAATTTTCACCTCACATCTCCATCAACAGGATCACCAAACCAACATGACCAGCACACCAAACAAGATCATTATGCCAAAATGACCACCACACTAAGGACATGAGACCCTTCCCTCCTCCACATACCTCTGCACTCTTTCTCTGTCATATATTTGATCCACCCACGTACTATCCTTGACTCTCTGAATTTCACAATTGACCTTCCCACAATCTTTTTTGACTGCTATCTGAGAACATTGACCTTCCCTGTATAATCCCACTTCTTCCTTCTGCCCCCTCAAGATTTTGTTGTGCTGTCACCTTCCTCCCTCAGTCAGTCATGTCTTATTTCAAGTCATTGAACAAGCTCCTGATGAAATAAACTCCTACCCACTCCAAAACCTTCAAGAATACTAGCTTACCCATTGCTCTCCACATTAAAGCTGCCATGAATCTGAATGCATGTGTTTCTGGTTTGCCGAATACCTCATTGCAAAGCTACACTTAATTCTGGTGGGCTTGTTTTTTTTAATGAGCATGCATAACATACAAATCTATTAAAAAGAGGCTCCCTATACTAAAGCTCAAACTGTTTTCAATCCACTGACAACTTAATGTCACAATTTCTGGGAAGTTGGCTATTGGCATCCCACATATTTAAGCACCGCCTTACTGCACATTGCCAAGAACTCCACAAAATTCTACCCATTTTGTTACCAAGACTTGCTGGTAGGCGCCAGTGAATTCAGACAGTCTTTTCATTAAACTTATCAATCCATTAAATAAACAAATGGATCTCCGTGCTTTCTGCATAGGCTTTTACTAGGCCTTGTTTCAAAAAGAGGAGGACATCAAACAAAAGCTATTTAGATAGACAGAAATTGAGAATATTTACTAGTAGTTGTCAGTGAGATTTGTGAAGCGAGTGCAACCTATTGGCTTTCACTTTGTTTTTAAAAGAAAGCTAGAGGGTTTAGACATCTAAAAAATACCTCCTTTTTGATAACACTACCACATTGGTGAACTCAAAGGAAGGATGCCTAAGTATAAGTTCGCCTAGAATGTCAGCATTGTCAATGCATCGAAAAATCTGAAGTGTTGATAACATTGTATATTGACAGATTTTCATGAAAAGAGACTTGGAAATTAGGAAGTCTACATTTACCTCAATCTTGCATTGTTTCCCAACATAGTATCACAAAGTAATTCTGATTCATAGTCAAAAGTGGATTGTTGTTTCGTTTTGTATAAAAAAGTGCATCTAAATGATCCAATGGAGAATTATGGATTAGATGAAGTCCAATAGTCTGTTTGCAGGGTGTATTTCTTATATGTGAGGTAGGAGATATCTTTTGTGGCTCAAAGCAGTGCATTCAAAATTTTTTCACTGCCTCACTGGCATTCTCAGATTTTACAAAAGTTGGATTTTGAACCAACCTCGTTCATAACTAAATATTTCCAATGTTGTTTCCCACATTTCCTGGGATTAGGCAATTGCCAGTAATGCATTTTACAAGAAGCCATTTGAGAGATTGCAAAATCATTAATGTGAATAGGACTCTGTTCATATATCTTGAATTAATTACACATTTATAAGCAGGTTACATTTTGTTGAGAAAATTAAATGGCTCTCACTGGAAATATGTGGAAATCTGGCAAGTCCATATCCCTTGAGTCCTTAAAACAGTGCCATTTTTTCCCATTGTGTTATGGTTCATTACTGTCAGTTATTCAGGGAAGTTACAGATAGCTTAGGACTCAAGCAATTTAAAGTGCATATCGTCCTGAATCTCCAGAAGCATTTGAATGGTGGCATCAACGTTTAAAGACCATGTTAAGGGCCTATTGTCAGGATTTTCCAAAGGATTGGGATAAAGAGTGGAATTCTCTGGCGAACACGGTGGTAAATGGGGAAGCGCTGGTAAATTTGGGAAAAAACAAAAAAAGTGGAGGAAGAAGTTAAAACACAAATACACACAATGAACAAACATTAATTCAATTTAAATGCATTCAAATACATTTAAATTGTTGTCGTATCTGTTTCAGGCACAGTCCCAATCGCCGCCATTTTCAGTCATTAGTAAAGAGGGGATCAGCCGCACAGGCAGTCGCAGATTGCACTACTCGCCTCACACCCAACATTTTTGGGTGCAACTTGCTGGTAAAATCAGGTCATATACTGTTGAAAGCTGAAGGGTATTTTCCTGTCCTGCCTACCACAGGAATTGTAACGGGCAAAGGACCGACTATGCAAAGGTCCACTGATCTCAGGTGAGACTTTCCGGTTTTGGGGTGAATGCAGTTGGAAAATCCCGTGCTATGTTCACACTGCTGCCTCACAGCGCCAGGGACCTGGGTTCAACTCCCAGCTTGAGTCACATCTGTGTGGAGTGTGCACATTTTCCCAGTGTCTGTGTGGGTTTTCTCCAGGTGCTCCAATTTCCTCCCACATTCTGAAAGACGTGCTGGTAAGGTACATTGACCAAACTGGTGCCGGACAGTGGCGACTAGGGGAATTTCACAGTAACTTCACTGCAGTATTAATCTAAACCTAAACATTGTGACTAATGAATAAACTTCACTTTTTACTTTGGGAAGAAATTGCGCTGGTGAGTTGGCTACACAGTATTTAAAAGGGTCACAGCATGTGATGAGAAAAGAAGCAGCTAAGAAATCAAAAATTCATGGTTTTGCTAGAGTAAGTAAAGTATTAGTATTATTACTGGAGGTAGATGAAGCAATAAAAGCAATGTTTAGCAGGCTTTATCAAATTGAAAAAAAATTGAGTGAATTCTTTAAGAATGCTAGATAGAAGGTAATCTCACAGAGTGTGTCATGTTAACATGTTCAAATAGTATTTTGAAGGAAGGGAAAGAAAGTAGGAGGATGTATGAGTTATTACAACTCAGAATGAAGAAACAAATCAATTTTATTCTGAATTTGACATTCCTCAAATTAGATTCAATAACGAGGAAGTTATCAGTAATTGGAATAAATTACTGAGTTATTTTCTGGGGGAAAGTTCCTAGGGAAGAGTAATTAAAATCACATGGAGCTATATGTGGAAATAAACTGGGAAGTACTAAAGTAATTGAGCATGATGTAGTTGCAGGAAATGCTATTCTAATTAAGTAATATCTATACAGACTTAATTCACTCAATTTGGCACAGGTTCTGTCGGAGAAACTGACATTTGTTCAGTCTGAGATGCAGCAGCCAAAAGATCAAACATTATAAAGAACAGGTGGATAGTTACAAATCTTTGATAATGAAAACACAAAGAAAGGCAGATATGCAGTGTGAAACTAGCAAAGGCAGAGAAGGAGAATAAACTACTGGGATAATGATGTGAATATGGACATTGAACAGGTGTAGAGATAGATGCAGGAAAAGTTAACTGATTTGAACCTGTTCCTAGAGGGACAGGTTCTCTTTGACAAGTCTGTGAGCAGCTCAACCCTTCTGGAAAAAGACTGCTTTAATATTTCGAGACTTTGAAAATCAAAAGAACTGTTGGATTCAGATAAGGAAATTAAAAAGAAAATTTGATGTGGTTTGTGCCAGCTTACATTCAATATAAGGTTTGACCCTCCTAATCCTGCCTAACTCTCTGAGGATACTAATGGAACCATGATAGCAGAACCAGGCTCGGACTTAGAATTAAAGTGGCATCAAGAACTGAAGGAAGCCTCTGAAAGGAAAGAGGAAGCAGCTGAATAATAGCAGCATGTTGAGGATAGTAAGAAGAGAGGATGTAATTGCAGGTGCTTTATCACAACTTTGATAACAGAAGAAGGAATGTTCAATGTTGGAAGAGAAAGACTGAATTGGACAATGCCACTGTTATATTTGCATGCTTAAATGTAATTAAATGTATATATAGGGGTGACACAGTAGCACAGAGGTTAACATTGCTGCTTCACAGCACCAGGGAACTGGGATTGATTCCCAGCTTGGATCACTGTATCGAGTTTGCACATTCTCCTCGTGTCTGTGTGAGTTTCCTCCAGGTACTCTGGTTTCCTCCCATATTCTGAAAGATGTACTGGTTAGGTACATTAACCTGAACAGGTGCTGGACTGTAGTGATAAGCAGAATTTCACTGTAACTTCATTGCAGTGTTAGCCTTGTGACTAAGAAATATATTTTTTACATATACATATCTTATAGTACTGATATGTGAAAACTAATGCTTTGAGAAACAAAGCCATCTTTTGATATTGTTGATTTATTTTTGTAAGAGCGGAGTGTGAGGATGCAGTGCTCTTTTGCTGTAATCTATGTCTACATTGCTTTAAGAGACAGTGTTTCATTACAAGAGTTGAGCTTATAAAAGAAATATTGCTTGAATTGGAACTCACAGTGATAGCTTAGCAGTTAAGAATTGTATCTTGTCTTGTTTAAGTATTGTTCAATTGTTAAGTTTAGTGAATTCATTTGTCAAACTGTGTTGTTAAAAGAAAATTTGTTTTGATAAAAGCTTCCCAGTGTATCAGTAGAATCAAGTCTGGAGTGAAACATCATATTCTCATATTAATCCCAAAATAACAAATTGTTGGTGTCTAGTCTAACTTCATAATAATCTTGTGGTTTCTGATCTGGTATTCTAATACTCTATTGCTGAGTGCAAAGGAGACAATTTTGTGACCCATCTCCCATACACTAATAAACTAACGCTTTGAGCTTATCCTGTCTCAGGTTTGCTTTGAGATTATTAATAGAAATTGGAGCACACCAAAACTGAGAGGTTGGGAATTACACCACAGCTTCTAAAGCAGGGAACAAATCAAAAGTGTCTTCCTATTTACAGATGGAAATTAATGTTGTTTAATATAACAATCCCCTACTTTACATAACATAATGCCTTTGTGGCCCAATTAGCACCCAACAAAACTCTGCTGCTTGTATCCTAACTCACACTAAGTTCTTCCATTCATCACCCTGTGTTCACTGATTTAAACTGACTAATTCGATTTAGTCCAGAAATGTCTCATCTTAAAATTTTCAATCTTAGTTCCAGGCCTCTTGTGGCTGCTCTCTCCAAACTCCTCCCATGCTCCACATCTTCCTTTCCTACCTCCTCCAGCATACAACTCTCTGAGACATTTGCATTGTTCAAATTCTGGTCTCTTTTGCATTAATAATTTTCATTACTTCACCATTGGCAAACATGACTTTCGTTGTCGAGGCCTTAAACGCTCAAACTTCTTTGAAATGAAATATTTTCCGCTCTCTATTACCCTTATAAGATGCTTTCTAAAATTGGTCACTTCATGCAAATATTTGGTCACTTGCCCTCTATCCTTATATGGTTCGGTGTTATATTTTGTTGTATAAATTTCCTGTGCAGCGGCTTGAGCTGTTTTACTATCCTTAAGGTGTTAAAGAAATGCTACTTGATTTTATTGTTGACACTAATATCATACATTTTATTAAATGCTGTGACCACATTAAAATATATCCATTTTATTCTGAATTATAATTAGGTACCTCAAAACATTTGAAAATTCATAGAACCCCTACAGTGTAAAAGGAGGTCATTTGGCCCATTGAATCTGCACCGACCAAGTCTCACCCAGGTCCTATTTCTGTAACCCCTCATATTTACCCTATTAATCCCCCGACACTAAAGGCATTCTTCCAAGGCCAATTTATCTAACCCACGCAATGTTTGGACTTTTTCAACTTCAATCGAGTTAGTTGAAGGGTACAATGGCACAACTATGCATGGTACAAGAGCTGTTTAGCCATGTTACTCAGAATGCTTATACCAGCACGCACAATTTATTCTCATAACACCTTCACTGAAAGAGTCAAAGAGTTGGACAGTGTGAAAAAGGCCCTTCGGTCTATCAAAACTGCACCAACAATATCTATCACTAAAGGCGTGCTAATCTCATTGTCCTACACATGTCCCATATCCTTGCAAATTACAATATTTCAATTGCACATCCAAATATTTTTTAAAGGTTGTAAGGTTTCCAGCCTTGACTGCTTTCCCAGACAGTGCATTCCAGATTCCCACAACCGTCTTGAGTGAAAAAGTTTTTGTCTCAAATCTCCTCTTATACACCCGCTTTCTCTGCTTTAAAGAAAATAATCCAAACTTATCTAAAGGTTTATAGCTCAAATGTTCCAGCCCAGGCAACATCCTAGTAAACCTCCTCTGTACCCCCTCCAGTACTAACACATCCTTCCTGATGTTTGAGTGAGTTCTGTAATCCACCACATTTAAACTATGTATCCGCTCACTCTTTTGTGTATAATGCTTGCTTTGCTATTTTCTGTCAAAAAAAAAATCTACCTTATGCTGTCCAACAGCTGATACGTTACCTTTTCAAGGTCTTAGTCAGCCCAGTATTCTACCTTTCAGAGATTAAACATAGATCTTTGAGCTTGCATTTTCTTTTATTCATGTCATTTTTCTGACTGCTGAGATGCATTGATACCATTTTTGAAATATTCCAGCTGCAGCACTAAACTTCTATCTTTTGCTGAAAAGAAGCAATCATTTGGCATTCTCACACATCACAGCAGAACAAATTAGGCAGCTGTGAGACAGTGTAGCTTATTCTCATAGGGCGCATGCTGGCCTTAACCAGAGGATCAAATACTAATGTGACTTCCAAGCTCGTCCCAAATAAAACTACAAGAAACAATATCGCTTTTGTCAAAATTAAATGTTCTCTGGTCAATGCTGCCAAAGGGAAGTAAGAAACTGTTTCTATTTATTTTAAATTAGAACACCTCATGGATAATAAAGGAAATAGAATTGGGGTCAGAATAACGACTTGATGGGCACAATGACCATTTCTGGTTCCAAACTTGAACCATTTTCTTTTAATATGAATTCCATTACTCCACACCCTCTAATTTATGGCAGCACAGTGGCATAATGGTTAGCACTGCTGCCTCACAGTGCCAAGGACCCAGATTTGATTCCTAGTTTGGGTCTGTATGTTGTCTACATGTTCTCCCCTTGTCTGTGGGTTTCTTCCGAACGCTCCAGTTTCCTCCCACAGTCCAAAGATGTGCGGGTTAGGTTGATTGGCCATCCTAAAAATTGCCCCTTAGTGTCCTGAGATGCATAGGTTAGAGGGATTAATGGGCAAATATGTAGGGATATGGGGGTAGAACCTGGATGGGATTGTAGTCGGTGCGGACTCGATGTACCGAATGGCCTCCTTTTGTACAGTAATGTTTCCATTTCTATTTTTGTGTGGGTTTCCTCCGAATGCTCTGGTTTCTTCCCATAGTCAAAAAGACATGCTGGTTAAGTGCGTTGGCCATGCTAAATTCTCCCTCGCTGTACCCAAATAGGTGCTGCACTGTGACGACTCGGGAATTTTCACAGTAACTTCATTGCAGTGTTAATGTAAATTTACCTGTGACACGAATAAATAAATAAAAAAACTCTTTCAGCACGTGCGTAAAAGATTTATTTTCTAACTGGAAGAATTAAGCAGAAGCTTTGCAATATAGCTTAAGTGAATTACATTAACTTTTACATAACTTATACAGCTGCAGCAATCTTTGAAATCCTGAACATTGGCTACTTTAGATCATATTAAAAAATAGTGTAATATTCAAAACAGATTTGTCAACTGCTGCTCCACAGTTCTTGGCAAGGGAAATAGTTACCATCTCACTAGTTTACCCAGTGGGCATTTTGTGATTGATGAAATCCCCCCCTCTGAGAGATAAGCCTTTGCTTTTGGTTGAAAGTGCGTTTACTGTTAATGTACTACCACATGCCCACAGGAACGCTGCATGTCATGTCACTAATTAAACAAAGAGAATAAGGTTTTAGTTGGATAAATTATTTGTCGGAAATCTTCAGTTACCTCTCTGCTGCCGTAAGGCCTTTAGACCTGAATTTAAACTCCTGAATGAGGCAAAGGAATCTGACATATGGATCAACATTAACAATAGAAGTTTTCATTTTCTTTGCTATATTATTTAACTTAATTTTTTCAAATATCAAGAATAACCAATGTTCACAAGATACAATTCTGAAAACATATTCCAAATTAATTTTCCCTGCAGAACAGACCTCCATGAATGATTCCAGTCATTCAGTTCCTGAACCCACCATCACAAATTTTGAGTCTACACTCGATAGTCTTTTTACATTCATCACTCCCATAAGTGGACCCTGCATCTCCTGTAATTTGCCAAGTGACTTTACTATCTATTATCCAGTTAACCAGTAATGTGGCCCAGTAATCAAAACAAAAAGGCCTTTTATGGTGTGTACTCAGATACTGTGGATGGGATTTTCTGGCTGTGCTCATCTCAAAACTGGAAAATCCCACCCGAGATCAATGGATGTTTGCATTGTTTCACCCCCACCGCTACCCCCACAGTCTCTCCCTCCCCCGCTGCCCCCCGACCTGCTACGATTCACATGGTAGGTAGAATGAAAAACTCCCCCCTGTGATTTTGCACTTTCATTATGAATCCTTCTTATCTTTTGGGAAACAATTGAGAGCATCTTGTTGCTAAGAGATCATTTGTCAACCTAGATGCTGGGTTTACTTTTTTCAAGTAAGTTATGAATGGACCGAATACTATTTTGAGAGCAAGATTCATTTAGTTCTGATTGCTTCCCACAACACAAAAACTGTAAGTTGCACAAACAACACAATCTAGTATCCCAGCTTACAGTCAAAATCATTGGTCTAGGCAATTTTTATATTACTGGGAATTTAGCCCTTGTGTTAATGATTGAGTTTCATAAGAACATTAGAATATACATAAAGCCCAAACATCTCTTAAAAGTCAAATTGGTAAACTTCCTGAAATCAACATTGTCAGCTTGACAAATCTTCAGAGAGCATCTCATCTTTGAATCCGATAATTATAGATTCAAACAATATGACATACTTCATTCTATAATCTTATCTGATACTTCAATGTAATAATAATGTTCTGCTACATTGTTCCCAATAGCTCTTGGATGAGAGAATAAACCTCAGATAAATACTAAAAACTTCCCCGACATTATCCCAGGCTAGTCACATGGACCTCCGCCAATTATGGCAAGCTCTGCAAGACATAACAAGCTACAAGATGAAAGCATGTAAAATCCTCGGCTCCAGCGCAACCCTCTCTGATAAGCTCAATGCATTCTTGAGCATGAGGTCACTGAGAGCATGCTTCCACCCTGGAAACCCGGATGCACCTGGCACTAAGGTCACAATTGCACACGCCATACAGCCTTCTTGAAGGTCAACTCAGAGAAAGTGACTGGTCCAATGGGATAGCAGGAAAGCATTCAGATCCTGCATGGATCAGATGACAAGCGTATTTGCAGACATCTTCAACTTCTCTTAACAACAATTGGAGGTCCCTATCCGCTTCAAGAAGACGACCATCATCCCAATACCAAAGAAAACCCAAGCAGCATACCTTAATGACTATAGTCCGGTGGCTCTGACATCCATCATTATGAAGTGCTTCAAAAGGTTAATCATGGCACAAATAAATTCCAGCCTCCCGGCTGCCTGGATCCACTACTGCGTATCACCGCAACAGGTCCATAGCCAACATCATCTCCCTGGCCCTGTATTCAGCCCTGGAACACATAGATAACAAAGACACCTATGTTAGACTTCTATTTATTGATTATAACTGAACATTCAACACTATTATTCCTATGAAACACATCTTTAAACTTTGTGGCCTGAGCCTCGATTCCTCTGTCTGCGACTGCATCCTGAATTTCCTAACACATAGACCACAATCATGAGGATAGGCAACAAACCTCCTCCACAATCACCCTCAACACCGGTGCACAACAAGGCTGTGTTCTCAGCCCCCTACTATACTCCTTATACACTTATAACTGTGCAGACAAATTCCCCTCAAATTCAATTTTCAAGTTTGCTGAAGACACCATTGTAGTGGGTCAGATCTCAAACAATGATGACACAGAGTACAGAAATGAGGTAGAGAATCTGGTGAACTGGTGTGGCAACAATAATTGCTCCCTCAAAGCCAACAAAACAAAGGAGGTTGTCATCACCTTCAGGAAGCATAATGAAAAACATGCCCCTGTTTACATCAGCAGGTACGAAGTAGAAATAGATGAAAGTTTTGAGTTTTTAGGTGTTCAGTTCATTAACAACCTGTCCTGGGTGCCTCATGCCAACACCATACTTAAGTAAGCCCACCAACACCTCGACTTTCTCAAAAGGCTAAGGAAATTTGGCACGTCAGTTATGACTCTCATCAACTTTTACAGATACACCATTGAAAACATTCTTTCTGGTTGTATCACAGCTTGGTATGGCTCCTGCTCTGCCCAACACAGCAAGGAACTATGAAAGGTTGTGAATGTAGCCCAATCCATTGCACAAACCAGCCTCCCATCCATTGGCTTTGTCTACACTTCCTGCTACCTCAGCAAAGTAGCCAGCATAATTAAGGATCCCACACACCCCGAACATTCTCTCTTCTACCTTCTTCCTTTGGAAAAAACATACAAAAGTCTGAGGTCACATACCAACTGACTCAAAACAGCTTCTTCCCTGCTGCTATCAGACTTTTGAATGGACTTACTATGCATTAAGTTGACCCTAGCTATGACTGTAAGACTACATTTTGCACTCTTTTGTTTCCTTCTCTATAAGCAGTATGCTTTGTCTGTATCACGCATAAAAAACTATGCTTTTCACAATATGTTAATACATGTGACAAAAAAACAAATCAAATCAAAATCCATGGAGAGAGAAAAGCAGCTAATGTTCTGAGATCACTGACCCTTCTACCCAACTGATAAGAGGTGGAAATATGATTAATTATATACTTGGAGGCATGGGTAGAGCAGAATGGAAAGTCAGTGATAGATTGGAGCTCAGGCAAGATGAGCAAAGATGTCAAGGCCATGAGACAATGGGGTTGTTCATTGTGCCACAATGGACTGAAGAGTGTTAATAGTGGCAAAAATATGATAGCAGAATATGTTAATAGAACAAAAGTTAGTGCTCAGTGGGAGCAAAACTGAATAATAAAGGACAATGGCCATATGAGGGAGAGGTGGGATGTGTTGGGACATGCCAGAGAAACTGAATTCAGAAAACAAAATGGGAGAGGTCAAGATGGAGTGGTAAGTTCACACCCAAAACTTGTTAAACTCAATGTTGAGTCCAGAAGGCTGTTACACGCCTAATTGGAAGATGAGATGTTGTTCTTCTGGTTTGCACCGGTATCACTGGAACATTGGTGGCACCATGGAACAGTGGTTAGCACTGCTGTCTCACAGTGCCAGGGACCTGGGTTTAATTTCCAGCTTGGATTGCTGTGTGTGCAGAGTATGCACATTCTCTCCATGTCTGTGTGGGTTTCCTCCAGTGTTGCAGCCACGTCATTGTTGGCAGTGGTGGGTGGGTTGGGGGGGGGGGGGGGGGGGGGGGGGGGGGGGGGGGTGAGGCCAGATTGTTGTCTGGGGGGCGGGTGGGTTAAGACGTATCTTGGGATGAGGTGGGAGCCTAATCGCTCACTGGTGGGGGGGAAGGATACATGGTGGAGTGGGTAAATGGATCTTGGTGGAGGGGAGATGGATCTCTGGTGAGGGGTGGTAAATGGATCTCTGATGGGGGGGCAGGGCATTCGTTGTGGGTGATCGGTGGGGAGGGGGGCAGGAGTGGGGATCAGTCTGGGTAGTGGGGGGTTGGATAAGGGGGACAGTGAGTGTGGTGGGTAGTGAGGTAGATGGATAAGGGGGACAGTGACGTGTGTGGGTAGTGGGGGGTGGATAAGGGAGACAGTGATGTGTGTGGATAGTGAGGTAGATGGATAAGGGAGACAGTGATGTGTGTGGGTAGTGAGGTAGGTGGATAGGGGGACAGTGATGTGTATGGGTAGTGAGGTAGGTGGATAGGGGGACAGTGATGTGTGTGGGTAGTGAGGTAGATGGACAAGGGGGACAGTGATGTATGTGGGTAGTGGGGGGTGGATAAGGGAGACAGTGATGTGTGTGGGTGGTGAGGTAGGTGGATATGGGGGACAGTGATGTGTGTGGGTAGAGAGGTAGGTGGATAAGGGGGACAGATGTGTGTGGGTAGTGAGGTAGATGGATAAGGGGGACAGTGATATCTGTGAGGGCCATCGCTTCCTGTTTTCGTTCCCGGGCCACTTTCTCTGCTTTCTGCGGCCTGAGAGCGATCTGACATGGGCACACTTTTTCAAATTTTTTTTTGTAATTGCACGTGCGTAGTTCAGAGCTCTGATTGTTCAGGCTGTGCTAAGTCCTACTCACAGCGCAAATAGGATTGGAGATGACTGAGAGCACATAGGGGCGTCGGATCTGCATAATGTCTGATTTAGTACTTAGAATGAAAATAGTAAAATCAGGCCCAATATATCAGGAAAAGAGAGTCCAAATCCCATTGTAGAAGTTGGGGGATTTCATTGTTGATTAAATAAATCAGGAATTTAAAATAAGTTAATATCAATAATGGTAGCCATTTAATAATTGGATTGTTGTAAAAACCCATTGGATTAATTGATGTCCTTTAAGGAAGGAAATCTGCTGTTCTTCCCCATCCATAACAACGTACTTGCTCTCTGATTGGCCTAGCAAGCCACTCAATTTAGAAATGAACAAGAAATATGGCTTTGTCAGTAATAGCTACATCCCATCAATTAATTTTTAAAAATCTAAACTGAAAGAAGTACAATTAATTAGCTGTCACTTGGAAGGAGTGTTTGGGGCTCTGGGCAATGGGAAGGGGGGGAGACAAAAGGACAGGGATTAGATTTCCTTATATGATAATAAAGTTCTGTGGAAAGGAGAGCAGGTGCTGAGGGTGATGGAAGAGTGGATCATACTGCTATGACAGCAACATTCCCTTTGGAATACTGAAAGAGAACTGGAAAACAGAGGAAGATTGATTTGCTTTATTATTGTCACATGTATTGGGATACAATGAATAGTATTCTTTCTTGTGCATTATAAAATCAAAACATACTGTTCACAGAGTACATAGGGGAGGAAAGGAAAAGGTACAGAATGTAGTATTACAGTCATGGCTAGAGTGCAGCTTAATATAGGGTAGGTCCACTCAAAAATCTGATGGCAGCAGGGAAGATGTTCTTGAGTCGGTTGGTACATGTTCTCTGATGTTTATATCTTTTCCTAACGGAAGAAAGTGGAAAGAATATGTCCAGAATGTATGGGAGAGGGAGGTGGGGATTGATTATGCTGGCTGCTTTTCTGAAGCAGTGGGAAGTATAGATGAAGTCAAAGGATGAGGGGCTAGTTTGTGTGATTGATTGGGCTATGTTCATGACCCTTTGTCATTTTCTTGTGGTCTTGGTCAGAGCAGGAACCATTTCAAACTTGACATCTTTGGTCATAGCATTGCACCTAATGTGGCAGAGGATAATCTGTTGAATGTGAAGGCTGGAGAATGGAAGATGATGATAAAAGGAAGACCTTAGCCTGGTTTTGAGTGGGGATGGGAGTGGGGATGGGAGGGGGAGGGCGTTGTTGCAGAAGCGTGGAAGGGGAACACACATGACCGACGGTCCTACCAATTAAGATGCAGGGAAATTGCATTCCTGAATATCTCCATTCAGTTCACAAGGTGACCCTGTGATTCTAGAAGCTTGTCATTTTAATTTTCTGTCCAACTTTGATGACTTCAGTCTCTTGTACTGTTTCAGTGGAGTTCAATATAGCTCAAAGAGCAGTTTGACTCTGCCTTCCGTGCCCGTTGGGCACCGCAGGGGCTGAAACGCGTTACAGAACCCAACAATCACATTTTGATTTGATGTGTCTTAAGTTTCCTTTGTACTTTTGTTTTTGCTGGGGCTGTTCCCCTTTTTGGCGAGCTGCCCCCTTTACTCTGTTCTAATGTAATGTGAGTTTGTCTACTTGGTTTGGCCTGAAAGACCCCAAAGAGCAGCTTGACGCATTTTACAACCCAGACTCAGTGCTCAATCCTTCATGTTATTATTTAATCTCTCTTTCCCCTTTCCCTTACATAACAGGCTTTCACCGCTCTCTCTCCAGTGCTTTGCCTTTTCTGCTTGTGTGAGCATATTTATTTTTGCATCTTTTTTTAAAAAAAGAATCAGTTCTGGGGAAACCTGAAAAGTTTGTCTTTCTCCACGGATGAAAATACTCCCGGGATGCTGGAGCGTCGAGAGGGGAAATCTGACCTCCTCCCTACCTCAAAAAAAAGCATCATTCCAACTGAGACAAGTTGAATAAGTTTAAAAAAGATGAATACAGTGAAATGCGGGAAATAAAATATTTCCCGCCATGTAGCTTATCTAATAATTGACATAATCCCTTAAAGCGAAAGAGTTTCATTGTTGCAAACTCGCGACAAATGCATTCCAAGAACTGGGATCTACGGTAGAAACTGCACTATAAACCGGATTGGGCAAAGCGGTTAAAGAAAGCAATTTCAGCGCTGAAGGGCAGAGGGAAATTCCAAACCCATATGTCATAGTCCTTCCCATCACATGCGGAGATCAAACCTATTTATATTTAATTTTCGCAAAGCGTAATGTAGGGAAATCCTGAGTGAGTCATACACGCCTTTAAATCACACGCGGGGAGTGCAGGAAATCCAGGTGTGTGGAGCAGTCCAGAGGAACATCAGTGCACCATGATCTTCAAGGTAAGCAGATGGACTGTATGAATGGACCCCACTTCTTATACTGTAATCGCAAATGGGGAACAACTGGCGCGACTGGAAAACCTATACCTGAATGAAATGCGAGCAGGTCTGGCAGCGTCTCCGGGAGATAGAAACAATGTTATAATTTCAGCCCCCGGTGCAGACACGAGTGGCTTCCTTCTTAAGAGGTCATGAACTGAGAGCTGTGCACAGAGAGTCCAGACCTGATTGCATTTCCAGCTTTCAGTGTTAATGTCTCGGCTTTTAACATTGTCTTGGAGAGACATGGGTGAATTTGATGATGTATATCCACCCGTGTGTGTAACCAAAAGGGGAAACGCTGGAGAATCTCAGCAGATCTGGCAGCATCTGTAGGGAGAGAAAGAAAAGAGCTGCCGTCTGGAGTCCATTTGTCAAAATGTGTTTCCTTCCCTCCCCAAATAGAGGACCCTTTAAGACATTTGTTTAATGAGACCAATGATATCCTGCGCTATGAAATTCCGTGCAGTTTCAATCTATTGCTGGTGTGCTATATTGCTGTGCGGTTTGTGGAGGGCCTGATATTGAACTCCAGGTGAAACAGGGTGGGTTAAAGCCGGGCTTCCCAAACTGGCTCTCCACTTGGGGTCTGAAACAGCACAAGGTGCTTTACGCTGTTAACGACTTATTTTCCTTGCCTGCACCTATATAGATAGCGTGTCAGCGTTTCATTTCTGTGGGTCAGTTTCTAACCAGGTGGTTAGAAATTTATAGATGTGTTGCCTAAAGAAAATGGGCTGCTTTGCTCAAAACTGAACCACGAGGTCCCTTTAACCGCATTTTAAAAGGGCAAATGCAGATAATTAAATTGGACTGTGACATTAACAATTATTCAGGGTTGGGGAGAGAAGGATTGTAAACTGTAATTACGTGTGTTTCTAAAGGTTTTAATTCCCCCATGTTCCAATACATTCATCCTGACACTGCATTACTACGTCAATTGGAAAACAAAAATTCATCGCCATAATAGATGATTCTTGACAGTTAGCCAAACAGCTTTCAACCTCCCTGTCATTTTCAATTTTTTTATCCGTTAAAAAGAAATGTTACAAGGAAATGTCAATAAGCAATCTTTATTAATGCCCTGACAGTTTTGCTCCTTCCTGGAAGTTGATCTTCAATTCCTGGAGACTTCCAAGTCAGTCCTGGAGGAGTGGCAACCTTCCTTGTTTATTGGTGACGTGGTGGCACAGTAATTAGCACCACTGCCTCACAGCCTGAGTTTGATTCCCGGCTTGGGCCACTGGCTGTGCAAAGTTTGCACGTTCTCCCCATGTCTGTATGGGTGTCTTTCAGGTAGTCCGGTTTCCTCTCACATTCAGAATGATCTGCAGGTTAAGTGTGTTGGCCAAGCTAAATTCTCCCCCAGTATATCCGAACAAGAGCGTGGCGACTTGAGAATTTTCACCGTAGTTTCATTACAGTGTTAATGTAAGCCTACTTGTGATGTTAATAAATAAATTCATCATGTCCAAATATCATAGCCAAGTCAGCAGCAAAACCATCAAATTGTAGCAAAGTGGAAGATTTATTAAGTATAAAGTAAACTACACAGAAATTAAATACTGGTTTTTACAGATTATACATTCCTTTTTCGACCACAGGCAATGCACGTGCTTCAGCAAGGACTGGATTCACCTTGTAGACATTTTCTGTTCAGTGCAGAATCCTCACATTTCTGTAATTTATGTCTCAGACCTCTGCAGTGTGCTTCGTAAATGGATCTCAGGTAGAGATAGTCCCTGTCCTTTGGTCTGTCATCTTTCCACTGCGAAGATCAAGAATTTCACTTCCTTCCTTAAAGCCTAGACAGTTAACTAGTCCCCTTGTTTACAAAGTATTGGAGCAAACCTGTTACCTGGATGCCAGTTTTGATTTATTGTTGTCCATTTTTTGGTATCTGGCAATTAGCCAGAAGCAGAAAGTTCTTACACATCCAGATACCTGATTCATTTATACTTCTTCTGACTAGTATAGTATAATTTCTTGCAATCGGAAGCCTGTAAGTATATTTGAGTTGCAAACATTCAGTTGCAATCTTAAAAGAAAATGCCTGAACTTACGCAGACTTATGCTGAAACAGCAGAATTTGAATACATGGTTAAATTCCTTCATGCAGTGTAATGTTGAAGCATATTTTTCTCACATTTGTCATTGTCTGAGTTTGCCCTATTAAGTGCATTAGCATTTGATGTATTATTATGCATATTGCACAAGATTATTTCAGAACTGATGTACTGAATGATAATGATACACTGTTTACATCACATTTAATTCTTATTTTTGTCTTACCATTTCTCCAATAGTGTGTGATCAGTATTCTACTAATAGAAAATTTACATGCAAGCTTGCTTAAAACAGTCAAACCTACTTACAAAAAAAGAGATGCAATAACTGGTCAGATGGTGACATGTGAACAATGTCCACCTGGGAAATTTGTGAAAGAGCACTGTACTAGCATCCAACCAACAATATGTGAACCCTGCCCAGACTTGCATTACACTCAATATTGGAACTACCTTCAGAAATGTCGCTACTGTAATGTCTTCTGTGTTGACTACCAGTATGAAAAGCACCAATGTAATTCTACACATAATAGAGTGTGTGAATGTCAGCCTGGCTATTATTTGGAGTTTGAATTCTGCCTTAAACAGTCCAGCTGCCCATATGGTGCCCATATGGGTAAGTTTCATATTTCTGTCATTCAAATTTACTTTATCTATCTGTTGCCTCAACTATGCAATTCATTTTCAGGAATCATGGTTTTATTAATTTGCTGTAAAAATATAAAATTATAAATGTTATAGATTTTAATGTTTAGACTATAAATTAATGCTTTCCATAGAATGTGCAATTTTTAATATGAAAAATTGTTCATTGATATTATTCTTAGTTTTTTGCTATGTTTTCATGGATGTGGATGTTACTGATAAGGCCACTGCTTGTTGCCAATTCCTAATTGCCTTTGAAAAGGTAGTGGTGCATTGCCTTCTAACTCAAGAGTTTGGTCATTAGTGAAGTCAGTTAACAGTATTTGCTGTTGTATGTAAGCTGAAACAGGTGAGGATCGCACATTCCCTTCCCTGAAGGATATTAGTGAACAAAATGCATTTTGTACCAATCAATTATGGTTTTACAGTCACCATTACTGAGACCAGCTTTCAATTCCAGATTTACTTGTTAAATTTAAATTCTCCCAGTTGCCATCATGAACTTGAGCCCATGCCCCCAGAGCAACAGCCAGGGCCTCCTGATTATCTCTACTTCACTGACTCCCTGTGTGTTAATGAGATGTTGACTGGGATTAATTTTTGATACATTGACCTCTTCTACACCTTCCTGGCCCATAAAACATTTGATCAACAAAAGGCCCACACTGCAATTTCCCATCTTGTCACCTGTTAGCCATCCCTCCCCAGAGCAGATTGCAATAGGAATAAAAATGGGATAAGTTAACAGATTAAAAATGAGTTTACAACTAGTCAAAGCTTCTAATGTAATTCTTGTCAATCGGCAAGGAATCCTAGCAATGGCTCCCCTAGGATTCTTACAGAATCCAAAGAAGAAACAAGAGAAGATGCTTGTTAGATTGAAAAGTTGGCATAAAAACCAATTAAGATAATGCATGGTGGCATAGTGGTTAGCACTACTGCCTCACAGTGCCAGAGGCCCAAGTTCGATTCCCCGCTTGGAATCTGCATGTTCTTCCTGTGTCTGCGTGTGTTTCCTGTGCGTGTTCTGGTTTCTTCCCACCCTCCCAAAGCCGTGCTAGTTAGGTGGATTGGCATGTTAAATTCTCCCTCAGTATACCCAAACAGGTGCCAGAATGTGGCGACTAGGGGATTTTCACAATAACTTCATTGCAGTGTTAATGTAAGCTTTATGATTAATAAATAAACTTTACATAATTTGATGATGTAGGTTTGGAAACTCAATATGAACTGCCATCCAACACTTAACTAGTGTGGTGAGAAAGTTTTGAACTGTTCCAATATATAGCTTTACTAAATATTTGTTGTGGATGATAGAACAAAATCATTAATACATAGGGCAGCACAGTGGTTAGCACTGCTGCCTCATTGCACCAGGGACCTAGGTTCGATTTCTTGACTTGGGTCACTGTCTCTTGTGGAGTTTGCACGTTCTCCCCATGATGCATTGGGTTTCCTCCAGGTGCTCTGGCGTCCTCCCACAGTCCAAAGATGTGCAGGTTAGGTAGATTGGCCTTGCTAAATTGTCCCTTAGTGTTGAGGGTAGGGTAAATGCATGGGGTTATGAGGATAGAGCCTGGATGGGGTTGTTGTCGGTGCAGAAGGAATGACCTCCTTTTGCATTGTAGGGTTCTGTGAGTCTATGATCAGTTAACAAGGATCTTTTAAGATAACTAAATGTTATTGAACTAAAGGAATTTACTTGAAAGTTGAATTTGCCTAAAAAAATTATTTTTTTATGAATGGATTTATTTCTTTTAATGGATTATGAAATGGGATATTATATTCAAACAACATTTTTCTGTTTTGTACCTAATTGCCAAATCCATCAAAAAGAACAGAATTTTGTTTCTATCAGCCTGAAACAGTAAAAGACAAACTGAATTCCACTTACTGCAAAATGTGCTACATATTGCTTTATATGTAACAACATAAGGGATATTTATCTTGAGTTTAACATAATCTGTGAATTTAATATTTCCTAGGAACCCCTTACAGTGATACAAGGTTCACAATTTGTAGCCATGGTTATTTCTCTCTCAGTATCTCCAGCTCAGAACCTTGTTTCAGACATACAAACTGCAATGAAGAAGGCTTAGAGGTTAATGTAAAGGTAATCCATACCATGATACGCTGTTTACTTCATGCAAGAAATATGATGCCAGTGGAACTATGGATGATTCAGGTGTGTAAAGTAACCTACTCAAATGGAATGTTGCCTAAGTGTCCAGTATGTTTTATGGAATGCTTTGGCGGGGGTGGGGGGGTGTGCTTTTTGAATAATAATTTGTCATTAAGATTCAGCTCCTTGACTAAACACCAATTTTAATGGGGTGCTTTACTCTTTAGCAAATGTTTTGCAAGATTAAAGCTGCATGGAAACGCCAAACAGATTCCATTTTGGAATAGGAAACTGCATTGGGAGTTCTGTACTCAATCAGCCAGCAGTGTTAGTGACTAGGAGACTTCCACCGCTCCCATATGTCTTAGACAGCTGGATTTTCTGATTTATTTCTCCTGGTGGTTTGTTTAAGTGTGTTTTTAAAGTTACTGGCATTAGTAAAAGAAAAACTTGCTTTTTACGACCTCAGGACATCCCAAATATTTTATAATAAAGCTCTTTTGAAATGAAGCTACAATGCAATGTGGTTACAATTTGCTATATGTAAAGCAAAGATGGTCAATTTGCATACACAAAGCTCCCAAAAACAGCAATAACGTAATAAGGAGCACGTAATCTGTTGTAGTGACACTGATTGAGGGATTTTATATTGGCCAGAACCATTGGGAATAATTTGTCTAGTCTTGTTTGAAATCACGCCATGGGAGCTTTTGATGTCTACCTGAGAGGCCAGATAGAGATCTCTGTTTTTGTCCTCATCTGAACGATGGCACCACTGAGAATATAGCACTCGGTACTCCATTGGAGCCTGAATATTGTCCTTAAATTAATCTTTCGACAGCAACAATTTTACCAGAGGAACTGCAGTTATTTAAATAAAGAAGATCATATATGTCTAAATTGATGACTGGGCTCATGGGAATCAGTGGGTGAAAAATAAAGGAGAGTAATATCCCTTTGCCCATAAAAGAAAATGGATGGGATTTTGCGGTCACGATCACCCCAAGGCCGGAAAGTCATGCCCGAGGTCAACGGATCTTTGTATTGTCTGTCCCCGTCTGCTACGATTACCATGGCGGGCGGGATGGGAAAATTCCATGCAATGGGTGAGATTCTCTAACTTCACTGTGAAGTGTTTCTTGGTAGTGTGTCATTGGCCATCAGCAGGATTTTCCAGTCCCTCCACTATCATTGACTCCACAGCTTGCAGCTGGGAAATCCACAGCACAGGTGTGCCGTCGGCAGTGGGACAAGGAGATCTGCCTGTGAGAAGAGTCAAAAGATTTCACCCCGTATTAAAATATAAAACTATATGTCCAAAGCCTTGACAGCAAGGCTACGTTTGACTGAGTCTGGCATTAAGGACCTCTAGCAAAACTGGAAGCAGTGAGAATTAGAAGCAAACTCTCTGCTGGTGAGAATCATACCTGGCACGTAGGAAGATGGTTGTAGTTGTGGAGGATCAGTCATCTCAGCTTCAGGACATCTCTACAGGAGTCCCTCCTAGGTCCAACAATTATGAACTGCTTCATCAATAACATTCCCTCCATCATAAGGTCAGAAGTAGAAATGTTAGCTGATGATTGCACAATGTTCAACACCATTCACAATTGATACTGAGCAATCTATGTTCAAATACAACAAGATCTGGACAATATCAGCTTGGGCTGATAAGTGGCAAGTAACATTTGTGCCAGACAAATGTCAGCCAATGACCATCACCAATAAGGGACACTCTAACCACCACCCCTTGACATTCAATAATATTGCCATCACTGGATCCCCTACTGTCAACATCCTTGGGGTTACTATTGACCAGAAACTCAACTGGGCTCATCACAGATGCAGTGGTTACAAAAGTAGGTCAGAGGCTAGGAATATTGTGAGAAGTAACTCATCTCCTGACTTCCCAAAGCCTACCCATTGTCTACAAGGCACAAGTCAGGAGTGTGATGGAATATTCCCCAATTGCCTGGGTTGGTGTAACACCAACAACATTCAACAAGCTTGACACTATCCAGGACAATGCAGCCCGCTTGATTGGCACCACATCTACAAACATTCAATCCCTTCACTGCTGATGCTCAGTAGCAGCAGTGTGTATTATCTACAAGACACACTGCAGCAATTCACCAAAGATCCTTACACAACACTTTCTAAACCCATGACTGCTTCCATCAGAAACAGAAGGGCAGCAGGTACATGAGAACACTTCCACCTGCAAGTTCCCCTCCAAGCCACTAACCATCCTGACTTGGAAATATATTGCCATTCCTTCATAATCGCTGGGTCAAATTACTGGAATTCCCTCCCTAACGGTATTGTAGGTCAACCTACAGAACGTGGGACTGCAGCGATTCAAGAAGGCAGTTCATAACTACCTTCTCAATGACGAGTGGGGAGATAGGCAATAAATGGTGGCTAGCCAGTGACGCCCATGTCCCATAAATGAACTTTAAAAAATTGTTTCACGAGAATTGTTTCAGCATCCTTATACGATACATTAGTAACTATTTTCCTCATACACTGAGTTCTATAAACTGAAGGTTTAAGACTCAGTCAAGACAATTTTGAGCTTTCAATGTATTTTGCACTGAAAAGGAAAACGAGACAAGAAAAAGACAAAGTAAGGTTTTTGTGACTATAAGTATGCAAATCGTTATATCCAAAACCTCTAGCAGGAAGCTAAGCACCAATATAGCCCACCTAATAAAATGCCCCAGTTTAATTTTCTTCTTTTCTGTCAACAGCTCTTTCTGCTTGTAATGAAGCAATTATTCAATTTGTGGCGTATCAGAAGATTCCATTAAAGGGACTGACGCGATTTCTTTGTTTACTTCAAATTGAAGAGGCAAAGAAGGTTAGCAAAGAATTGAGAACACATAATATGCATATGATGCAGGAAAGGTTACATCCTCTTTTACTGAAATGGAAAGAAGCTATCAAGAAAGTCCAACTAATGGAAAGAATCTTGCATATAATGAGAAAAGCAAAGTTGAAGAATGTTGTAAAAAAAATGTTCAAGAGTGTTTTATGTGGTGCCAACTCAGGTCTCAAATTTGGTTAATGTGCATTCAGTAAATGCAGAGGACAACAATACATTATCATCCTTTGATTATTTGAAAGATGCTATTACAAATTTGCACTGTTGTTATATGTACAAAGTAGGAATGTGAATAAAAGTGTGAAATATTGTTTCATTATTTAAAAGTAAAACTGAAAAGCATAAACTGCCTATTTTGTATAAGTAAATGCACTTGTGTCTTCCAATGTATTGTGTGTTAAAGTACAATTGGTTATTTATTTTTCTATTGACTTATTTTACACGTAAGGCAAAGGTTTTATAATGTGTGAAACAGTGACGAGATGGAATAGCATTTGTAACATTCAAAATTAGAATTTTGTGTGGAAGATAGAATGCTTGGATTGAAGTTTCATAGTTTGGAAGCCAGACTGTGTGAAAGTTAAAATGTTCAAATTAAAATTTCACGCCGTATCTGTACAATTTTTAAAATGTTTATCAGCTTGCAGACCCTCCAAAGAGTCAGTGTCTGCTATTCAGTATGAACAGGCTAACCTTCATCTGCATTGGCCCCATAGCATTCTGCTTTTCTGCCTTCACCAGAGGCTGAGCAAGACCAAATTTTTCCATGACAAATACCAAAAGCAAGATATGGGGATATGCTATGCAAGTGAAGCATTTTCATTGAGTGAGAAAGAGTGAAACACCAGGATTTAATTAGCAAATATATATGCAAATGAAGGATTAGAAAAATTGCTTGTTTCTGATTTTCTGGTAATTACTGTAACTGCTGAGTTGTTTATCTCTTCAGAAACACTTACAGGACAACTGCAAGGTGGTACTCTTTGTACACAGGTCATTAACAGCCTCACATTGGATTATGTATGATGTTTAGCTCTGTTTGTACTCAAGTTGACTCAGAATGACTAAGGACAGTTTTTTAAGGTTCTACCAAAATTGCAAATTCCCCAGATTGTTTATTTGGGAATGAAGCATGGTGCCTTGCTGACCAATGGCTCAGAGACCACCGCTGCCTAGTTCTGGGCATTGAATCATCTTGACTAGGGGAACACACGTTGTTTACTGAGGTATGTAAAGAGGGTTCAAATCCCTCAGGGTGTTTAGTATTGTTTGTGCTCAAGTCGACCAAGAGTGTCTGATGTTGCTGGTACTCAGGATCTCTAACATGCACTCATTGATTTGCTTTATTACTGTACAAAATTGTATTTTCAATCAAATAAACTGTTCTTTTTATTCATTTTTCAGTTTCTAGTCACAATTCTTATTATGCTCCATATATGTTTTTATCATCTATCAGCTCAGGTCACTGTATGGAGTCAGCACTTTGGTCTGCCTTGTTGTCTAACAAGGGGCATACACACGATGGGTTGTGGGAGAACATAGAACATTACAGTGCAGAACAGGCCCTTCGGCCTTCGATGTTGCGCCGACCAATTAGGGAAAAGCAATGACCCTCCAAACTACACCACTCCCTTTTCGTCCATAAACTTATCTACTAACCTCTTAAACGCCACCAAACTTGGCGCATCTGCAACTGCAGCAGGCAGGGCATTCCATACCCTAACCACCCTCTGGGTAAAGAACCTACCTCTGATATCCGTCCTATAACTATCACCCCTTAATTTAAAGCTATGTCCCCGCGTGCTAGCTTTCTCCATCCTAGGAAAAAGGCGATCACTGTCCACCCTATCTAAACCTCTAATCATCTTATATGTTTCAATAAGGTCTTCTCTTTGCCGCCTTCTTTCTAATGAAAACAACCTCAAATCCCTCAGCCTCTCCTCATAAGACCTGCCCTCCATATCTGGCAACATCCTGGTAAACCTCCTCTGTACCCTGCTTGGGAGGGCTGCTGTTGGATTTTTTTTTCGAGAGTATCCTAGTACTTCACGTCGTTAGTGTACGCTTGACCTGGACCATTTGACAGGCAACTTGACAGCTCAGAGATTAGTGCTCTGTTGTGCAGATACACAGATTTGGGCCTGTGTCTGTGGGAGTTTGCAGATTCTCCCCGTGCTTGTGTGGGTTTTCTCTGGGTGCTCCAGTTTCCTCCTACATCCCAAAGATGTGCTCTTAGGCTGACTGGCAGAACAAATTCTCTCTAAATTGTCTCAAATTTGTTTCAACCCACAGACCTATAAACACAGACAGGAATGACGGGCAGAAGTGGGAACATCGAGGTGGAGGCGCGGGCTCTTTGGGCTGAAGGGCCTGTTTCCTGTGCTGTTTTGTTCTTTGTAACATTTTTTAAGATATTTAAATTCATTAAAACACTATGCGTAACATCATAGAAGGTTTTCATGTTAAAGTTTACCTTTGTAACTACAGTGGAAGTGGAGAGAAAATGTTAATGGAGCAATCCAGTTCAATTCCAAATTCCAAAGATGAATTAATCAAGTAGAAGAAAAAAAGAATTTTAAAAGTTTATTTAACAGTCACAAGTAAGTCTTACATTAATACAGCAATGAGGTTACTGTGATATTCGCCTAATTGCCATAGTCCTGCCCCTGTTCAGGTCAATGCACCTAACCAGCATGTCTTTCAGACTGTGAGAGAAGACCTAAGCACTCAGAGGAAACCCACATGGACATGGGAGAATGTGCAAATGGCATGCAGACACTGACCAAAGCCAGGAATCAAAGCCAAGTCCCTGGCGCTGTGAGGCAGCAGTGCCAATTACTGTGCCACTGTACCACCCTAAACTTTAATTCAGAGAATGTCTAATCACAGGATGTCTAAATACTTCACTGCAAATCTGTTACTTTTTCTGAAGTGCAGTCAAATGCTGATGGGTTTTTAATGTATATTTTTCTAACCCAACAAAGCTAGGAATTGTATGAATGGGGACAGAATAGCAAATGTTGTAGATGGAGCATCAGGATAAAACATTAGAAAAGAGAAACAGCTTCCAAGGTGACCAATGGCTGAATATTGTAAGACTCAAGGTTCTGCCACTTATAACTCAAGCAGAAGCTGTTGCCTTGCAAGCAGGGGGTGAGTTAAAGTTAGAGACTACTTCATAGTTAGCTAATTAACTGGCATAAGAGAAGGGAACTGTTGCTTCAGGCAGTGTGAGCAACATAAGATCATACTGCAACAAGAGTTAGTCCTATATATAAAGGGCTGCCAGAACTCTGTATAATGGAATAATCCAAATAGGCAACAGAGAGGAAGTGCGGAAGAACAGAGCATTACTGGGAATGGCTGAAGGATAATATAAGGTTCCTCCATGATTTACAGAACCTGAAGCCCTACATGTTCTCTCAAGACTGCTTGGGCAATGAGGGGAATGCCATTCCACTCTGATCTGCTCTTTGTAGTCACAGTTTCTGGTCAACAGGATGTTGTCCCAGGATGTTCATAATTGAACGTCAAAGGCCAAATTCTCTCCTTTTGGGGATGGTCATTGCCTGACAGTGTGTTGTGGATGTTACTTGCCAATTAACAGCACAGGCTAGAATATTGTCCACGTCTTGCTGCATTTGGACGTGGACTGCCTCAGTATGTGAGGAGTTGTGAATGGTGCTGAAGATTGTGCAATTATCAATAAACACCCTATTCTGACCTCATGATGGAAGGAAGGTCATTGATGAAGCACGAAGATGGCTGGGTCTAGTTGTTTCAAATAAATTCTATCCATGAATTTCCTTGACATTTTTCGATGAACTCATGGAATCATACAGGTCCGTCGAGTCTGCACTGACACATCAGAAACACCTGAAATCCCACCCAATCCTATCTGCCACCACTTGGCCTTAAGCCCCGAATGTTATGATGTGCCAAGTGTTCATCCAGTTACTTTTTAAAGGATGTGCAGCAACCCACCTCCACCACCCACCCAGGCAGCACATTCCAGACCATCATCACCCTCTGGGTAAAAATGTTTTTCCTCACATCCCCCTTAAGCCTCCTGCCCCTCATCTTGAATCTATGGTCCTTCATGACTGATCTTTCAACTAAGGGGAACAGTTGCCCCTTATTCACTCTGTCCATGTCTCTCATAATCTTGTATACCTAGATTAGGTTGCCCCTCAGCCTTCTCTGCTCCAATAAAAACAATTTAAGCCTATCCAACCTCTCTTCATAACTTAAATGTTCCATCTCAGGCAACGTCTTGGTGAATCTCCTTTGCACTCCCTCCAGTGCAATCACATCCTTCCAATAATCTGACGATCAGAACTGCCCACAATATTCTAACCGCGGTCTCACAAGTTCTATACAGCTCCAACATGACTTCCCTGCTTTTGCAATCTATGCCTTGACTGAGAAAGGCAAGTCTCCCATATGCCTTTTTCACCACCCTACTAACACACAGTTCCATTTTTAGACATCTGTAGACAAACGTGCCAAGATCCCTTTGTTCCACAGAACTTCCTGATGTCCTACCATTCATTGAATACTTTGTTATCAAATTACTCCTTCCAAAGTACTTCACCTAACACTTTTCAGGGTTAATTCCATCTGTCACTTATTGCCCACTTGACCATTCTGGCTATATCTTCCTCTAACCCAAGACACTTTGCCTCACTGATAACCACCCAGTCAATCTTTGTGTCATGTGCAAACTTGCTAATCCTACCCCCCACATATCATCAATGTTATTTATATAAATGACAACCCACAAATCCCGTGGTATGCCACAGGGCATTAAGTCACTAAAGCAGCCTTCTGTCATCACTATCTGTCTCCTACAACTGAGCAAATTTTGAATCCATTTTGTCTAATTGCCCTGTTCCCCATGTGAATTTACCTTCTTTACAAGTCTTCCTTGTGTAACTTTGTCAAAGGCTTTGCTGGAATTCAAATAAACTGCATCAATTGCATATTGGCATACCTGGTCACCACCCCAAAAAATTCAGTCAAATTTATTCAGCATGATCTCCCTCTGATAAAGCCATGGTGACTATCCCTGCAAACTTTGTCTCTCCAAGTGAAGATAGGTACTTTCTTTCAGAAGTTTCTCTAATAGTTTCCCTACCACTGATGTGAGACTCACTGCTCTGCAGTTCCCTGGTTTACCTCTACAACTGTTCTTAAATAGCAAAACCACATTAGCTTCCCTTGAGTCATCTGGCCATGGCCAGAAAGGAATTTGGGTCAGAGCCCCTATAATCTCCTTCTTGCCTCCCACAGCAGCATACGGCATAATTCATCTGGACCTGGATATTTATCCACTTTTAAGGCTGCCAACACCTCCAATACTTTGTCCATCAAAAGAACTAAGAACAAAGAACAAAAAAAAACACAGCACAGAGATCAGGCCCTTCAGCCCTATGAGCCTGCGCCACCATTTTAACAGCGTGAGTTCCCACTTCCACCCATGACTCTTGTCTATATTTATGGAAATCGACATTGAAAACCAGATTGTGGAGACAATTTAGGGACAATTTGTTTCACCAATCAGCCTAAGAGCACATCTTTGGGGTATGGGAGGAAACCAGAGCACCCGGAGAAAACTCATGCAAGCACGGGGAGAATGCTCAAACTCCCACAGACACTGGCTCAAATCCATGTATCTGCACAGCAACAGTGATAGTCACTGAGCTGTCGTGTTGCCCATCAACGGTCCAGTTTAAGCATACACTAATGACGTGAGGCACTAGGATACGCTCGATAAATCCAAGAGCAGCCCTTGCACGACCCATCGCGTGTATGCCCCTTTTTGGACAACAAGGTGGACCAAAGCATCTGTAGGATAAAAGAGAAAAACATCAATAACATGCACATCTTATGCACACATTCAAGTGAATCCCCAGAAGCTCAGAAATAAAGCAAATGAGCCAGAAAAGTATGTTGGAAGGTATGTAGGAATCAATTAATTCCCAGGAATGTCCCAAGGCTCTTGATCCCTATTTAAAACAGTCTTCTATATCCCTCCATCTTTATTCCGCTCATGTGCCTATTTAAGTATCCCTTAAATAAGGTCCTGTATTGTGCTGTACTGTTCTATTTTCTATGTTTTATTTCATTTTATAGTTATCAAAGTCCAAGTCAGAGAGATATCTACAGTGCTTCTAGCTTCACATAGGTTAACAATCTAATTCTATAATCACTCAGTGATTTGTGGCTCATTGACTGCGACAAATCTCATTCACTTTTAATGGGACATCTGAATTTATACTTTATAGTGCTCATATCCTCAAGATTTCTGTATACCCATAACACTGCAAGATTCCAAAGCCTACCCCTATTGATAGATCATGAATGGGTTTAGATGCAATGTTTTTACTTTATTTATTCATAATCAGGGGGTCAAAATTCTGGAATTCTTTACTTAACAGCATTGTAGAAATACACAAAAGATTGATGTTGCTGTTGTATAGAACTTTGGTTAGGCCTCACTTGGAATACTGCGTCCAGTTCTGGTCGCCGTACTATCGGAAGGATGTGGAGTCCTTGGAGAGAGTGCAGAGGAGGTTTACCAGGATGCTGCCTGGTATGGAAGGACTGTCTTATGAGGAACGATTAGATAGACTGGGGTTGTTTTCCCTTGAAAGACGTCGGCTTAGAGGGGATCTCATAGAGGTGTATAAGATTATAAGGGGTATAGATAGAGTAAATGGAGGTAAACTTTTTCCACCTTCAGAAATGGATAGGACGAGGGGTCATGGCCTTAGGGTGAGGGGGGCTATGTATAAGACGAATATTAGAGGGCAGTTTTTCACACAAAGGGTAGTGGGGGTGTGGAATGCACTGCCGAGTAAGGTGGTGGGAGCAGGCACGCTGGGGCTGTTTAAGGGTCTCTTGGACAGCCACATGAGCGGTATGCAGATAGAGGGATATATTAGGACTGTTTAACTACGGCTTTTTTCCACAGGTAATTCGGTCCACACTTGACCAACATTGAGCATGCATTCGGCAGGTGGTGCGGGTACAGCTCTTGGATGTTGATTCATGGGTTGCCTGGTACCTCATGTCGTAAATGAGTGCTTTATGTGGACCATCTGAAGGGCACCATGACAGCTCAGAGACTATCGATGTGGCTGTGCAGACACTTGGAATTGGGCCGGTGTCTGCGGGAGTTTGCGCGTTCTCCCCGTGGTTGCGTGGGTTTTCTCCGGGCACTCCGGTTTCCTCCCACAACCCAAAAATTCGCTCTTAGGCTGATTGGGAAACAAATTGTCCCTATAGTGAGAGTTTTCCATATTAGGAATAATATATATATTATTATATAGGAATAATATAATAGGATAATGGATTTGCTACTATATAGTTATGACGGCGGCGCGGGCTCGTTGGGCCAAAGGGCCTGTTTCCCGTGCTGTGTTGCTCTTAAAAAAAAATTGTAGAATAAATGTGCAAGAAGAAAGAATTAAACTTGCATTTATATAGTACGCAAAATGTTTTATAGCCAAAGATGCATTTTACCGCTGTAAGTTAGGGAAACATAACAGCAATTTGCATTCAGCGAAATTCCAGAAACAGCAACAATGACTAGATAAGGTGTTTGTTGATGTTGGTTGAGGGATAAGTATTGGCCACAACATTGAAAAAACTTCCTATGAAACAATACACTGTATTCACTGTTCACCATGCGGTTTCTTCTAAACTGAGGAGACCAAATAGAGATTGTGTGGAGGCTTGCAGAATACTTCAAAAGCTATAGCTCTGAATTCCCAATGACCTTTATTCACATTACGACATTCAGTATGAAGTTCAAGACAGAGAAAATTCTTACCGGTTGAGGTTTCATAATTTCTTTCAGCTAATCTGAGAATTGGATTGTTGACTCAAAGATCTGGGTTTTTTTTCAGAGATTCATTTCATAACTAAATGCATTCATGATCTGTCAATAAAGTTGGTTTTGGAATCTCGCAATATTATAGGTATACAGAATTCTTGAGGACATGAACACTATAAAGTATAAATTTAAGTATCTCATACAGTCAAAGGGCTAAAAATCACTGCATGATTGTTGAATTAGATTGTACATTGTCCAAAAAATATGCAAGTTAGTGCATTAGCAATGCAAAATTCTCCCTCAGTGTACCTGGACAGGTGCCAGAGTGTGGCGACTAGGGAATTTTCACATTAACTTCATTGCAATATTAATGTAAGCCTACTTGTGATTAATAAATAAACTTAAACTAACCTTAAACTTAATTGATGGTTGTGAATGAAGCCCAATTCATCATGCAAAGCAGCGTCCCATTACATTGACTCTATCTGTACTTCCCATTGCCTTGGCAAAGCAGCCAGCATAATTAAGGACCCCCTGCATCCCAGACATTCTTTCCTCCACTTTCTTCCATCGAAAAAGATACAAAAGTCTAAGATCACATACCAGCCAACTCGAGAGCAGCTTCTTCCCTGCTGCCATCAGACTTTTGAATGGTCCTACCTTGCACTGAGTTGATCTGTGTCTGTGTCCTAGCTATGATTATATTCTGCACTCTCTTGTTTCCTTGTCTATGAATGACATGCTTTGTGTAGAGCACAAGAAACAATACTTTTCACTGTATATTGATGTATGTTACAATAATCAATAAAACCTAAATCTGAAGAAGATCAGGGAATTCTCCACCCATCCTGGATAACATTCCTTCCTGAAATTAAAAAAATGATTTTGCTAGTGAGACACACCAATTCACTACCCATGTAACAACAGTAGATACGTTTCAGAAGAGAACGTGGTCGCATGGACATGAAATTGAAACAATCATTAATTTAGAAGATTTCTCCAAAGAAAGCCAGTTCAGTTCAATAAGCTTCAGAAATCTGTATGTAGGGGGAACAGGGTTTTGTTTAAAATGTGTATATTTTAATTTAATTTGTATAAATTTAATTTGTTTATGGGATAAGTATGCTCATAATTATTATATTTAACGGGACAAGTTAAATCTGTCGAAAGGTAAATTAAGTAAAATGTTATCAGCTTCAATAAGAAATGTTAAAAATATTGCAGTCCCAATTTTGGGTGCAGAGCAGATGCTGCTGGAAATCCAATGCTGGGAGAAGCCAGCTGGGTGTGAATATTTGCATGAACCCCACGAATCAGATGATGCGAGATTTTCTCGGCTTGCTGTACTAATTTTTGGGAGAATCACGGTCTGTTTGTTCAGACTGGGCTGTCTAATAACTTCATAAACTCCCGGCCTAACCGTAAAAGTAGTTGAATCTAATTGAGATCAATATAGTTTCTCGATAGTTTGAAATGTTGACATAAAATTGTATATGTGAGAAATTCCTGTTGGTGACAATAACAAATTAATACATTCTGGATTAACACCTACCTCAATTAAAACAGCACACAGATACTGGCCATTTACATATTTAAGCATTCATCTACTGTTATCAGCAAGTTAATTATAATCTAATTCTCCTAGAACAGTTAAAGCACTCATTTAAAAAAAACTAATATAATATTTGGATTTAAGTTTCACAGTGATTGTGACATCCAAATGTCACAATTAGTTTGTTGGTTCTTTTCCTCATTAACTTAATCAAATTTTTGATAACAATGACGTATTATTATGGTTTTGCATGTTTCAAAATTTTGTAACTTTGTTTAGAAAGTAAAATCCATATTTTACATAATGTTTGCTTAATATGAAATAGAAATCTAGCACCAGCTGAAACATCCAAATATCCTGTTAGCCATTACTTTTTTACTTTTTTAGGAAACCAATATTTTGACTCTCTTCTCCCATATTTTTTACACTGATCAAACGATTGTATCCAGTTGAATAATTGTGGCTCAGGGGAGCTAATTTTTAAACTTTAAAGTTTATTTATTATTATTGTCATAAGGAGGCTTACATTAACACTACAATGAAATTACTGTGAAAATCCTCAAGTCACCACACTCTAGTGCCTATCTGGGTACACCGAGGGAGAATTTAGCATGACTAATGCAACTAACCAGCACATCTTTTCAACTGTGAGAGGAAACCAGAGCACCCAGAGGCAACACAAGCATACACAGGGAGAACGTGCAGATCTTGCATAGACAGTGACCCATGCTGGGAATTGAACCCAGGTCCCTAGCACTCTGAGGAAGCAGTACTGACTACCGTGCCATCATAATTCTGGCTTGAAACATAGAAAATAGAAGAAGGAGTCAGCTCTTTGAGCCTGCTGTGCCATCCATTTTGATCACGGCTGATGACCAAATTTAATATCCTGATGTCACCTTTTGACCATACTCCTTGGCAACTAGGGATGGGCAATAAATACTGGCCAACCAGTGATGCCCATGTCCCACAAATGAATAATAAAAAAAAATCCCTTTAGCCCCAATAGCTAGATCTAACTTCATAAAATCACACAACATTTTGACCTCAATGACTTTCTGTGGTATGGTTGCTGACAGATGATTACCTCCTGATGTGGTAAAATAAAATTGAAAAATAAAGTGGGGCAAACCTTGGATGTTTTTTGTTTCAAATTTTAGTTTGCTTCCAATCTTATTTTTTAATGTAAACAAGATAAAATCCTAATGGAATTGTTCCCTGATGCAAAGTCTGTGCGCATGTGTATATGTGTGTACATATAGTCATTGTGGAATATCATACAGAATACTCATAGTATGATAACTATATTTCACATTGCCTTACATTTCTATCACAATGCCAAAATATCATGCATTATTCTTTTGACTATTCTATTTATTTTCTTAATTCTTGTTTTTATCTTTATCTTATTTTCCCTTTTTGTCCATTTCTCTTGCTTGCTTTCACTTTCAGTTCATTCATTTACATTTTCTTCTCTTCACAAGGGAAATGCTGCATGAGCACCAGCATTTGAGAATGTGCATCTGGTACATAATATGAACTGAACTAAGGAGATCAATACTAACTTTAAAAGAATTCCTTTCTCTACAGGGGATCAGGCTGCTCTCAACATCCACCCAACTCAATACTCTACTTGCACTCTGCTCACCCACTGTTACCTCACCTTACTGGACTAATTAGTGCTTAAACTTATCTTGGATGCCGCTGAGGATGTTGCATTTATGAAGTGTGTGGGGAGGCTCAGACTCTTACAAGGTTAGTTAGGATTACCCAACATAGGCAAGAGCCTGGCAAAACTGGGACCTAGCCTACTTCCGCTTCATTCTGCTGGAGTTGCAACAGAGGTGCACTTAAACAGTGGATTAGTTCAGCCCTCTATATACTTTTCATCCGCCGAATTTTGCATATCACCAGTGTCAGAAGATACAGACCTTCATTTACTTACATGAAATTTTAATGGATGTTTTAGGAATTAAAATCATTACTGTTTATTTTTCTATGAAAACTAAATATTAATAATATTCTTATAGTCATACTAGTGTCATTTATTTGACATAAACATCCCAGACAGCTGATCATACTCTCAAGATCATGTTGGCATTTATTTTCCTAATGACCAATCATCCTAGTTGGTAACTGAGTCACATTATTGCTAGCATATTAGTCAAGAAATTGAGCTAATGTTCTGGGGACCCAAGTTCAAATCCCCATCACTGCAGATGGTGGAATTTAATTCAGTACAAAAAATATGTGGAACTAATAATCTATTGAAGACCATGAAACCATTGTCACTTATTGGAAAAACCCATCTGGTTCACTATTGTCCTTTATGGAAGGAAATCTGGCATCATTACCTGGTCTGGCCTACATGTGACTCCAAACCCACAGCAATGTGATTGACTCTCAACTGCCCTGAGAAATGGCCTAGCAAGCCACTCAGTTCAAGGCCAAATAGGGATGGGCAACAATTGCTGCCAAGCCAGCGGCACCCACACCCTACAAAGGAATTCTTGCATCTGTCTGTTCTTACAATCCCATTATTGCCCTTTCCTACAACCACTCATCTAACCTATTGTTAAAATGTTGATGCAGTCTCTGCTTTAATCCGTCAAATCTGGTAATAAATTCTATATCCTCATGTACCTCTGTGTAAAAATGTTTCTCGTGTTGTATATCCTAAATTTTGAACATTTGATCTCATATCCTTGTAAACATGTAAATTGTGAAAGGGCAATCAAATGATTGATGGAGTTAATTAGCGATATAAAAAGTGATATTCTTGTGGAAGCAGACAGCATGGCTGAAATATTAAGTGAGTTATTTGCTCAAGAAAAAGATGCTGCTTATATAGCCTTTAAAGAGAAAGTAGCAATGATATCAAATAGGATAAAAATAAGAGGATGTACTTGAAAGGATGGCACACCTCAGAGTAGCAAAGTGACTGTAATGATTTCAATTAGGCCATTGAGATCGGCCCATTGGAGTATGGACTCCCTGATGAAGGATCCAATTGATTGGCCAATCAGAGAGTCTTTGCCTTGTAATTAACTGGGAGTGTCAGTCCCTCTGATACTCCTGGAGATAAACTGCTTACTACTAACACTTTGTGTCCTGCTATTAGAGTTTTGGATTTTGGTAAAGGGACCAGTGTCTGAAGACTTATTACTGTGAGCCAGTCCAAATGTAATGCATCTCAGCATACTGACAGAAGAGAGGGTGAAAATTGCTACAGGATTCTTGCTACAACCTTCCAATCCACATTAAATATGGAGTCACTGCCAGAGGACCACAGGGATGTAGCTTCAATTGAAACTTACGAAGAGAAATGGATAAATACTTGGAGACAAATCAATTATAGAGCTATGAAGAAAGAGGGATGAGTGAAAACTTTACTCAAGAGGCATGATGAGTCAAATGGCCACCTTCTGTGTTATATCATTCTGTGATTTTTATCTAACCTTGCTATAAGATCCCTTCAGCTGAAGGAAAGCAGCCTGTTATGCCTTTGAGTTCCCGGTCAGTTTTGTAAAGAGCAGTGTGTCTGGTGGCCCAAGATACCATTGATGCAAAGGAAGTGAGCAATAAAATGCAGGAAACAAAGTAAATGGCAAGAAAAGCTTTAGCTGAAAAAATGGTTTAATCATGTTAAAGCAAATACAGCACAAGTAATGCTGTTCTAATTCTGCTTTTTCTGGAAATGTCACCGGAAATGTACAGAAGATAAGGGCTGAAGCTTATCAGTTACCTAGAAATCCCCCCATCAGGGCTAAAAGTGAGAGAAAAGCTTGATCCAGCAGCTGGGTTTATGTCCAGAGTGAGGTGGTAGCTTCCTTAAAGAGACGCCTCTAGAGAATCTGAAGCCTGGTTTTTGAATTGAATTGGTTTGATTTATTATTGTCATATGTATTAATATACAGTAAAAAGTACTGTTTCTTGAGTGCAATACAGGCAAAGCATACCATTCATTGAGTACATAGAGGAGAAAGAAAGGTTTGGGTGCAGAATATAATGTTGCAGTTACCAATAGAAGAGAAACATCAGCTTAATGTGATTGGACCATTCAAAAGTCTGATGGCAGCAGGGAAGAAACTGTTCTTGAGAAAGTTGGTGCGTGGTTTCAAACTTCTGTATCTTCTTCCCGACGGAAGAAGGTGGAACAGTATACGTTCAGGGTGTATGGAGTCCTGGATTATGCTGGCTGCTTTCCTGGCAGCAAGAAGTGTAGACAGAGTCAATAGTTGGGAGATTGGTTTGCTTGATGAAGTGGGCTCTGTTTGAAGTTTATTGCTACCAGTGATTGTGGGAACAGGGAAACTTATCAGGCATCAAGTGACATTGTTACTGCAAGAGCAGTCATTGTCAACCCAACCGCCCCCCACTTGATGTTACTCTGTCAGTATTTACCTAGCAGTATCCTCATGTGGTGATATGCCCTCCGCTTCAGAATAAGTGCCTGTGAAGGTAGAAGATAATGCTTAATTGGCCCTTTAAATGGCTCAATTGGACATCCGTTGAGCCAGCAAGATTTCTGCCACTTGTAATATGACATGGCAGTAGGAAGACATCGGACTCCCCTCCCAATGCACTCTTCCTCTGCCATTTCACCAGCCATTCTACCTCACAGTCTGTTGCCAATGGACCAGCAAATTTTAGTCCCAATTCTCTCAAAGTTTACAATTTAGAAGACTAAAGTGTTAATATTCCCAGTGAAAAGAAAATCTAATCTTGCCTGTATGATACAAGCTGGAAAATATGAAAGCTCCTGGGGAAAATTGTACTAAAGTTTTTGAAGTCTTACCTCAAAAATCAATGCCAGAACCTAGCAAGCCTCTGCTTGATAGAAGGGACTCAGATGAACTATTTACTGCTTTGCAGTTTGAAAGAGTAGCAAAAAGTGGAGACTGACCAAGGACAAGACACTATGGATCATCAGCAGCAATGGGATTGTGTACTTCCACAATCTAACACATCCCATAGTCCTCAATTCACCATCAAGTGCAGACATTAACTCAATGGGGAGTCTGAAAGGCACTGTCAGGGGCAGCACCAGGCATGAGGTAATAAGCTAGTGATGATATGATGCAGGACTACCTGTGTTGTGAATGCCAGAGGCATCAAACTGTTGGCAGAGTTAAGTGGCCCCACAGAGAATGGAGCAGAGCAGATCTTTAGATCTACCATGTCAGTTAACAGTGGTAGTGAACAAATAAACATTAAACAGGAGGAAGAGAGAGATAGAGAGAGGCACCGTAAATATTCCATTTCTAATCATTTTGGAACTCTGCACATAAGTCTCTTTGGTCAACAGTAACAAGTAAACAATCCCAATTCGTTTCATTCTAAAGTTTGGAATATCAGTGTTCTGCTAATTTTGCTTATTTCCCAAGAAACTAAGAATTGGCTGACTGTAGAGGACAAAGCAAAGGTTTTGAGTGGCAGCAAAAATTTAACTGAGATGCTAAAGATCTATGTGCCAAAGCTGGTCTCTCCCTAAACAGGCAGATCCAGCACATACAAAGAACAAAGAAAATTACACCCAAGGAATAGGCCCTTCAGCTCTCCAAGTCTGCACTGACTTAATTAAAACCCCCTACCTTTCTGGGGACCATATCCCTCTATTCCCATCCTATTCATTATCCCTCTATTTCCATTCTATTCATATGAGACTAACTTGTAACTGACAATGTAAAAGACTGCCAATCTACAATAAAGCAGATTAGGTCTAACCTGGCCAATCGCCATCCTATCACCTTTCACTTACTGATGAAAAAGTGATGATGGGAATTATCAGTAGTGCCTTTGAGTACCACCTACTCATCAAACTGTTCCCCAACATTTTGTTCTGCTGACAATGGATACCTGAACCATCTGAAACTAGCTTCTCTCAACTGGAAAACAAACTAATATTAGAAATCAAAACAGCAAAAGCTGAAAAAAAATCCATTCCTAATTTGCTTCTGCCATTGTTCCCCAGATAATTTGAATGAGATTGGTAAATTAACCCTATTCTCAATTTTACAGTATTGGACAGATTACTAGATTGCTGGTTTTGGACAAGCAAAGCTTCACTCAGCTTTGATTTGGATATTTCCGATACATCCATAATCAAATTAATCTTTAAGAAAGAATCTCAATTTTTTTCACTAAACACTTACAATGTGAACAATTTTGCACTCTTAATTGTCCATGTGCATACATGATAACTATCCAAAATTGGGTCAAGAATTTCATGATTCATTTCCAGTTGCCTTTGGGTGTATTTCACATTCAGCAGAGATCATTCTATATTTCAACTAATTAATGTAAGTTAATTAGGAATCAAGAAACTGAATTTATGCCCTTTCAATAAGGATTTTAATTTGGGTATGCTATATTTTACCAAAAAAGATTCCACTTTTAAAATTATATTCCTGATCTTACTTCCAGAGCGCTTTAATTAGAAATTCATTTTCAGCCATCAAATTGTGAAGATCCATAATTATTAGTGGCTACTTTGACCCAATTTGGAAAGCAAAACACAGAGGAGTAAAGTTTCCATTTTGGGCATGATCCGGGAATTGCATCCAAAATTTCATTGGTCAGATTACGATTTAACTTTCAGATGAAATCCATCTTCAAATTCGAAACATATGAAACACAGCTACGTAAGAGAATGGAATAGTCTCCATTTATTACTTTACAATCTCATGTACACTGTATGTAAGAGTGTTAATCTGGTGCATTTTTTTATTACAGCTGAACATACGTTTATGACGAAAGTAAATATTTTAACAAGTGTCCAGTGAGTAACTTGATTAAAAAAAATCACTTAAAATTATTTTAAAAACCTACACTGAACCATAGATTCTTTACTCAGTGAGTAGATGGGGTGTGGAATGGGCTGCCTGCTGTGATAGTGGAGTTGGACACTTTAGGAACTTTCAAGTGGTTATTGGATAGGCACATGGAGCACACCAGAACGATAGAGAATGGGATAACTTGATCTTGGTTTCGGACAAAGCTTGGCATAATATCGAGGGCCGAAGGGCCTATACTGCGCTGTACTGTTCTACGTTCTATGTTCTATTTCATAGTTTTGTTGGTCAGTTTGTTAGTAAATTAAATGTTTTTATTGACATGGAAAAATACTACTAAAATGTGCGGCGTGGATGACTAAGACCATTTGAATAAAATTTAAAGAATGAACATGTACAGTGGATGACTTTTTGTTATAACTGATTCTGAAGCAAGGTTCTTGATTTGAAATGTTATCCTTGTTTCCCTTGCCACAGATCCTGCCTTAACCTACTGAGAATTTCCAGCCAGCATTTTCTATTTTGATTTCAGTTTTCCAACAAATGGAAAATTTTTATTTGCATTAAAAAAGAGCCCTCACTGATCAGCAGAATCTAGCCCAGCCAACTTAGACATGCCCAATTTAAAGCTAGAGTTTAAAGTTTATTTATTAACGTCACAAGTAGGCTGCAATGAAGTTACTGTGAAAATCCCCTAGTTGCCACATCTGGCATCTGTTCAGAAACATTGAGAGAGAATTCAGCCTGGTCAATGCACCTAATCAGCATCTCTTTCAGACTAGGCAAGATTTGGTGCATCCAAATTGAATGCTTAGAATTTCATTTAAATGCTTACTGCTATGATAAAATTTGAAGACTGGATTACTACTAGTCAAGTGATATTACCACCATCGCTCCTAGTGCAAGTGTAATTTGTGTGTGTGTGTGTGTGTGCATGCACGTGTATGTACATGCATGTACATGTGCATCCGTATGCCCGTGTTTGCATGCATGCATGTATGCAGGCATGTGTGTGCACGCATGTGTGTGTTTGTGCACAAGTTTCATGTGTTATGTTTATAAAAGTGATTCTGCTGCCTTTTTCCATTTTTTCAAATTGTCCACGAAATCTTATTGATAAATGGAGACAAGTCATCTGACATTTTAAATTAGTGACCCAGGGTTGCCTTCAGCAAATGTGCTCACAGCTCCTTTACACCACCTAGTGCACCCTGAGTACAATTCTGCCGGCTATGTGCATTACACTTCATTGATTCCAGTCATGAGATGAAAATAACTGCAGTGGCTATGGCCAAGCAGAAATGTTGTGTTCAAAGAGCAAGCAGCATAACACACAGATACACATATTGTTTAAACAACAGCAGGAAATGTATTGGTCAATTTGCCAACTGAATCTTGGAGAGATAGATCGCCGCATTATGTAACGTTCAGATAGTTGACATTTGATCATTTACATTTGATCAGAACTGTCACAAAAGTCACATCACTGGAAACTGCTGGCACCACCTCTGAGAAAACCTTAACTAGTTAGCCTTCCATGGCATGAAGTGTTCAAATTATCCAAAATATCTCTCTTCTGGATTTTCCTTTCTTTTAGCTGGGGAAAACAAATTGACAGCTATTATAAATAAGCTTTTCATTTTTTTTGTCAGATGTTCCTCAATATAATCCTGTTGCACAGAATTGTCATAACAGTTTAATTCTGGTTGGTTATATTTCTGGTGATTTGCTGCAGCCTGTTCATGCACAAGGGAATGAAGCAATCGAAAATATTCTACAGCTCTTAACCAATTACTGAAATGTACTCATTGTCCTAGCAATATTAAATGTGATGTACAAAGACAAGCTGGCTTGATGCATTTGTTTCGTAGATAACAAACGCTAGGTGGTTTAATTTTATTCTGTCATCAGGGCAAGCTTTTATATCTAGTGTAAGAATGGAATGCTGATTCCAAGCCCTTCACTCACATGATATGCATTGAAAGGGACAGTAAATAGTGATTGCAGAACGTTATTTTCTTTGCATACATCTAGAGTTGCATTTTAATGATGAGACACATAAATGAATGTGATGCTTCAGGATCTTATATCAAACTATCAAATTTCAATACCACCCATTTGTTAGTCAATCTAACTGTAAATTACCCACTTGGATTGACTTTCAGAACATCTTATCTCTTACAAATACATAATAGATTACCAACAGTCAAAGTGATTGCTTCCATTAAAAAAAACAAATTCTCAACATTAAAGATGGCTGGTAGAGCCAAACCTTAAGCAGACCCTGTTGTACCTTAATTAGTTGGAACTGCAGGTGACCAGCACAGACCATTGGTAAAATTGTTCTGCTCGTCTAAGCAGGGATGTGGAGATGCCGGCTTGGACTGGGGTAAACAGAGTAAAAAGTCTCACAACACCAGGTCAAAATCCAATTGGTTTATTTGGTAACAAAAGCCACTAGCTTTCAGAATGCTCGCTCCTTTATCAGATAATTGGGAGTTCTGTTCACAAATAGGGCATATAAAGATATTGACTCAATTGACAAAATGATGGCTGAAATGCTAGTCTTTACAGGTAATCAAGTCTTAAAAGTACAGATGATGTGAGTGGACAGAGGGTTAAGAACAATTTAAAGAGATATGTATAGTCTCCAACCAGGACAGTTAGTGAGATTTTGCAAGCCCAGGGAAGTCAGGGGGGTTACAGATAGTTCAACATGAACCCAAGATCCCAGTTGAGGCCATCCTTATATGTGTGGAACTTAACTATCAGTCTCTGCTCAACGAGTCCACATTGTCATGCGTCGTAAAGGCTGCCTTGAAAAACGCTTACCCGAAGATCAGAGGCCGAATGCCCGTGACCACTGAAGTGCTCCCCAACAGGTAGGCTTCAACATGTCATTGATGAAGGCAAACATCTCGCCAAGGCCATCCCCACACCCCCACTTCTAGCCTTCAAACAATTGTACAACCTCAAATAGACCATTGTCCGCAGCAGATTACCCAGCCTTCAGGAGAACAATGACCGTTATACCACACAGCAACCTCTGCAAGACATGATGGATCATCGACATGGGTGTCACCATCTCACGTGAGAACACCATCCACCAAGTACATGGTACATACACTTGCAACTTGACCAATTTTGTCTAATAGATACACGGCAGGAAAGGATGTCCCGAGGCATGGTACATTGGGGAGACCATGCGACGCTACAACAATGGATGAATGAACAACGCTCGACAATCACCAAGCATGTTCTCTTCCTGTTGGGGAACATTTCAGCGGTCATGGGCACTTGGTCTCTGATCTTCAGGTAAGCTTTCTCTATGATGGCCTTCATGACACACGACAACACAGAGTGGCTGAGCAGAAACTAAAAGCCAAGGCCTCATCTGGACCTTGGGTTCATGTCACACTATCTGTTAACCCCCATCACTTTCCTGGGCTTGCAAAATCTCACTAACTGTCCTGGCTGGAGACAATACACATCTCTTTAAGCTGTGCTTAACCTTCTGTCCACTTACATTGTCTATACCTTTAAGGCTTGATTACCTGTAAAGATTCACATTCCAACCATCATTTTGTAAATTGAGTTTGTGTCTTTATATACCCTATTTGTGAACAGACTCACACTTACCTGGTGAAGGAGCAATGCTCCAAAAGTAGTGGCTTTTGCTACCAAATAAACCTGTTGGACTTTAACCTGGTGTTGTGAGACTTCTTACTGTGTCTAGGCAGCATCAGCCCATCCATTCTTGCAGGTTTATCTGAAAGCATATCAGAAGAAGTCCAGCTTTCAGTGACAAGTATACCTCTTTAGATTCTATAAGTGAACCAAGCTGGCTAGTCAATGTAAAGATTCACAATCCAACCAAGATGTTGTAAATTGAGTTTGTGTCTTAACATGCACTGTTTGTGAACAGAACTCCCACTCATCTGATGAAGGAGCAGTGCTCTGAAAGCTTATGGCTTGTGCTGCCAAATAAACCTGTTGGCCTTTAACCTGATGTTGTGAGACTTCTTACTATAGTCCATGATGAACAAGGCCCTGGTTCTTGTGTCAAATTTCCAATCTCCTATGGATTTGATTCTAAACTCCTATTGCCAACTGTGCCATCTTAGCATTAAGGAGGAATAGGTTTGTATGGCAAAGTGATGGCTGATGTTTATTATAAGTCATTTATGAAATCTATCTGATACGTGGCTGGAATGAATTGTAGAGGTACAGGCAAAATGGAACTGTTAAACTGTGAAGATATGTGGGATCAGTATTAGTACTGTCAGTTACTTGTGTATAATTTTCAATGAAACTATAAGGCATTTTAAATTGCATTTGGCATATTTTTCTACTATCCTTATCATAATCAAATTCTATTTGGGAAGCAGACATTACAATAATAAGAAATAGTTAAGTGTGAGTTATGCCAATTAAGCTGGCTACAGAGGAGGGGGGAAGGCAGCAGTGTAGTGGTATTGTCATTGGACTAGTCATCCAGTGATCCAGAGTCATACACTGGGGACTCAGATTCAAATCGCACCACAGCAGATGGTGAAATTTAAATTAAAAGGGAAAATCTGAAATTAAAAGTCTAATGATGACCATGAAACAATTGTCATAAAAATCTATCTGGTTCACTGATGGGGGGGTGGGGGGTGGGTGGTGCTGGGTGGGGGACGGGTAGGAAAAATCTGTCACCCTTATCTGGTCTGGTCAGCATGTGAATCGAAATTCACCAGCATTTCAGACTCTTACTTCATTTTCAAATTTACTGTTGACACTACTGTAGTGGGTCGGATCCCAAACAATGGTGTACAGGAAAGAGATAGAGAATATGGTGAAGTGTTGAAATGACATTAATCTCTCTCTCAACGTTAACAAAATGAAGGAGATAAGGTTTATTTATCAGTGTCACAAGTAGGCTTACATTAACACTGCAATGAAATTACCGTGAAAATCCCCTGAAGTCATGGACTCAGGAAGCAAAGTCAAGGACATACCTGTCTACGTCAACAGGGATGAAGTGGCAATGGTCAGGAACTTCATGTTTTGAAGTGCTTAGATCACCAACAACTTGTCCTGGTCCCTCCATGCTGACCCCAGATTTTAAAAAAGCCCACCAATACCTCTACTTTCTCACTAGGCTAAAGGAATTTGTTATATCTACTATGACTCTCAAAAACCTTTACAGATGCACCATAGAAAGCATCCTTTCCAGATGTATCACAGCTTGGTATGGCTCCTGCTCTGACCAAAATCATAAAAAACTACAAAAAGTTGTGAACAAAGCCCAGTCCATCACACAAACCAGCCTCCCAACCATTGATTCCATCTACACTTCCTGCTGATCTGGAAAAGCACCCAACATAATGTAGGACCCCACGCACTATGAATGTATTTTACTGCCTTGCCTGCCCTGATTAAGGGCAGCTGAGAACAAAATTCTCCATTGGCCTCGGGCAGGATTTTATGACCCAAGTTAGGTCGTAAAATCCCAGCCACTTTCTTCCACCTTCTTCCATCGGAAAAAAGATACAGAAATCTGAACTCACATACCAACCGACTCATGAACAGTTTCTTCCCTATTGCCATCAGTCTTACGAATGGACCTAGCTTCTATTAAGTTCTACGCTCTCGCTATGATTGTAACACTACACTCTGCATCTTCTCCTTTCCTTTTCTATGAATGGTATACTTTGTTTGTAGAGCCTGCAAGAAACAATACCTTAAACTGTATACCAATGCATGTGACAATAATAAATCAATTGAAATATATGCACTCTGCAAACCATTCAATTCAAAGGCAATTAGGGATGGGCAATAAATTCTGGTCCAGCCAGTGACAACCACATTCCATGAATGAATTTTTTAAAAGTTGAAGTCTAACATAAATAGCTGCTTCTCATTGAATCTATTCATTCATATTTCAATAGCATCCTAGAAGAGATGGGCAAAGGTTGAAGGCCTTGCATCATATGGTACTTGCATATTTCCAATTACATTCCCCTCAAAGGTAACAGCAAATGTAATCAAGAGCTCAGAAGGAGCATTGTGCTAACTTTTCAGTAAATAAAGGAGTAGTATAGCATAACATATTTAGAAAACCATTCTACAGTGACAGTAAATCAAACAAAACCAAACTAAATTGCAGCAAAGACATCTTCAGAACAAACAACTGCAAAACCAGTTATCAATATCCTTGTTGCTATTCAGATTGATGAGTACAAGACATGCTTTTGATATCAACACATAATCTTTCAATGTATCTAAAGTAATCATCCAAACTTGTGCTGTCATGTCAATGTTTTATTGGCTTAGGAAAGAAATAAGTGCTTAACCCTATAATTTTAAGTTTACATAGTTGTGCTACAGTTAGAAAATAATAAAACCAAACAATCAGAGAAGAGAATCAATTCGCATGCATTCATCTTTTTTGTAGTCTCAAAAGAATGCAAATAATAGCTGAACCATTTCATTCTGTTACATTCATTTCCTTTGAGAAAAGCAAAAAACTCAATTGTTATTAGCTATTGTAAAGAGATCACATACAGAAAAATTAACACTCGTAGGGCAGGATTTTCCAGCCACGCTCACCCTGAAACTGGAAAATCCCACCCGAGGTCAACTGATCTTTCCATGGTCCAGCCCTCACCTGCTATGATTCCTATGGTTGGTGAAATGTGAAAATTCACCTCATTGAGTCAAAGGCCAGAATCTTAGGCTCTCTCTGGTATTACAGATAGAAGGAAGAATGACCTTTAATTAAGGGGAATGGTGGTATACATAAATACTGCCTCTGTTCTGTTTATATTAGAATTAAATTATGGGGAGGGATTTCCACGGTCAGTCCTGGTCACTGATTGAGCCCCTTAAATGGCAAATAGCCACCTAACAGCTTTATCCCATCACACTGATATTAACCAAGACACTGGCAGGCCATACAGCATGCACTGCAACTAAAAGCAGTTGGCCAGCTTGTTACGTTGGTGGGGAGATGAGGCATCTCTCAATCAGAAGAAGACTGTGCCTCATTACAGGACCTGATATTGCGAAGAAGGGGACTCTTTGAGAGCCGCTACCCTGCCCTTGCTGCTGCCAACCCCACTTTCTTTGATTCCCAACACAGAAAATAACCCCATCCCCCAAGTTACTGAATAATGGCTTGGGTTGCGCCGTCATCTTTGGACACCAGTGCCTGTCTTTCCAGCAACAGTCACAGCCTCCTCAGTGGCGCCACTGAGCACAAGAGCTGCCAGTTCTGATTAGCCTGCACCTCTCTGTAGGTGAGATTTCCATACCCAGAGTCTTGATTCTGAGGGAAGATCCACTGTTGACCTCACCACTGCCTGTTTGATTGTGGTTTGGCAGGCCTTCCGAAAAATAGGCAGCGTGAGTTTCTCACTCACCGGCAGACAAGACCCCCAATACATAACAAGATCTTGCCTATAGAATAATCACAGCACAGGGAGAGGCCATTTGGTCCATCAAGAACATGTTAGCTCTTTGTGGAGCTATCCAGTCAGTCCTGTTCTTCTATTATGAACTGTATACAATACTCCAGTTGTGTCTCAACCAGGGGTTTATAAAGGTTCAGTATAACTTCTGTGCTTTTGTATTCAATACTTAATATGGATATTCATATCTACATTTATATATCTACTAACTGATTATCGCTTTGTGTGACAAAAGTAGGAATCCATTGAAATGTAAATTTTTAAGATCAGTGCAAATGAGTATAATCGTTTCTACTATTTCTCACACTTCCCAATCCTTCCTAAACCATCGTTCATTGCCACATTAATAGCTTCTACCTTTGTTTCAGCTTGGACCTATCCAATAGTTAATTAATGATACAGCACAAGGCTGCCCAATATTTAATTAGGGCTATGTAATGGCATTGCAATTGATTCACTACTAATATTCAATGATATACAGCTTTAGTCCCAAACTGAACTCCTTAATCATCACCAACACTATTTGCATGCAACTCTGCCCTGACTTAACGTCCACTCCACCAAGACTATTAAAACATGCCTTTGTCAGATTTCAGCTGGACTTGCTTAATTCTCCCATCAGTCCCCCAATTCTTAGTAATTCGATGTTACAGTGATGAACAGAACAGTTAGAAATACAATAATTAATGTATTTTAAGAGACTCTAGCATAGCAAAAGATAATGTGGGACTGGTAAACAGTACTGCCCAGTGTGAGGTAAAGTGCCACATGATCTGAGACTTGTGGACCAGATGGGATCTGTGTAGAAGCAAGCATGGAATTAGCTCATAGTTTGGGCTATAACATATTTCTATGTACATAGCTATGTGTTATCAATAAATAGTTAATATTCAATCATACTTAACTCCGAATCTGTTTGTGAGGCCTACTGAGCAAACAACAATTAACATTTAATAGAGTGTTTACAAAGAAAAATATATTAAGGCACTTCACTTCTTGGGTTTTGAGATATTGTTAATGACTATAAGATAGTCATTTTAAGATGGAATTTAACATCAACTTTATTCGAAACATAACGATAAATAATTGCATCTAAAATAAAGATTTGAAGAGGCTGCAAGACAGAACCAATCATAGAACATATAGAACATAGAACATTACAGCACAGAACAGGCCCTTCGGCCTTCAATGTTGTGCCGACCAAAATAAAAAGCAATGCCCCTCCAAACTAAACCATTCCCTTCTCTTCCATATACTTATCAATTAACCTCTTAAACGCCACCAAACTTGGCGCATCTACAACAGCTGCAGGCAGGGCATTCCACTCCCTAATCACTCTTTGAGTAAAGAACCTACCTCTGATATCCGTCCTATAACTCATACCCCTTAATTTAAAGCTGTGTTAAAGCTTAATTTAAAGGAAATAAATGTAATCTTATATCACATCCTTAAGACGATGTGAACTGTTTCATTTATGTCCTCACATTATGATTTCCCCTTAAATCTCTGACTTCATCACTCACTCACAGAGACAACCACAATGCTGTTTTCATGCGTCTATCAGAATGTGCTCGTGGATCTCTTGGAAGAGGTTGAGAATTCATGCACTCCATTCATTTTTTTGAACCTTGTTGGGCAGAGGAAGAATTATTAGGGGATATAAATTCATCACCAAGGCCATCTTCCAGGTCTCCTGAAGAATGGGTCCACGTTGTAGAAAGCCATCTCATTGTAAAACAGAAAGGTACCATACCATAATTTGGTCTTCACAAGATAGGATTGCTTTCTCAAAACTTGGCCTTAATGAGCTTGATCAAGCATCCACACTGACTCTCCAGATAGAGGTCTGTGAGTTTGTGTACTGTGCAGCAATTATTGTAGTTTAGCGTTTAACTGGAACAATACTCATCCTTCTCCCTCACGTAGGCCAAATTTGTTGCTGTCAGAGACAATGCAAGCATATGCAGAAGTGTACGAAGTTGAATCCTCGGTGTCATTCCCATTAAAGGCTTGCATAGAACAGAATGTTCTGGAGTGGGGTAGAATAATAACTTAGTGGTGCCAGGTTAATGCATTCTATTTTTTAAATGAAGACTTTACTCCCATTTCAGCCTCATCATTAGCGTGCAAGTATCTCAAGGAGACCCCTAAGACCAGTAAACCCCCTGAAATATTCACTAGCAAACTGTGAGCTGCTGTCTGAAATGATGAGGGCTGAAATCCCATGGATGGCAAAACTTTCTTCCTACAGTCTATGACCATGTAGACAATTTTCCTCTGTCCACCCTGAGTTTTCAACCACTATCAAAATATGTTTCCCCTCCGAGCTCAGACAGATCCAATTCGAGACATTCCCATGTTCTGGACGACAACGAGGATATCGTCACCCATTATCATTTGCTCCTTCCAAAGGATCGTGCACATGATGCAATTGAATATCACCTTTACTAGTAATTTGGAGAAACCCGGCCACCAGACAGAATCATCGGAATTCTACTGCTCCGTCCATCATGGAATCGGAGTGGACAAGGCTGGACAATGGAAATGTCCATTGACCACAGGTGGGATTTTCCTATCTTGGGTTGAGTGAGGCTCTAAAATCCTGCCTATTGTTTCACTCTGGCAATGATACCCAAGTGACCTTGGCGAAACCTCAAATGCATATTAAGTTGTAGGACTATAGGTAAAATCAGTCTCCAATTATAAAATATCAAGTCATTCATGACACTGAAATGTCCTCTTTGTTCAAAGTATTGCTCCAGTATAGGATTTTGTGGGCAGAGTGGTTAGCACTGCTGCCTCACAGCTCCAAGGATCTAGGTTCAATTCTAGCCTTGGGTGATTGTGTAGAATTTATACGTTCTCCCCTTGTCTGCATGAGTTTCCTCTGGTTGCTCCAGTTTCCTCCCACAATCCGTTGATTTTCTAGTTAAGCAGATTGGCCATGCTAAATTGTCTAATTGTCAGGGGATTAGCGAAATAAATATGTGGGGCTATGGGAATATGGACTGTGTGTGATGCTCTGCTAGAAAGTTGGTGCAAAGGTGCAAACTCAACCAGCCAAATAGTCTCCTTCTGCAACATAGATATTCTATGATGCCATGATATGCTACCCATTCTCTGATGCAATACTCATGGATTAAAGCACATTCTTTTTCTAACATTTCTGATCTTATTTAAGTGTAGTGTTGTAACTAGTTGGTTTGATTATGAATGAAGTAAAGGTCTCCAATTCTTCAACGAAATTTATATCCCCTTGTTCCAGCCTTGTTGCAGAAATGTGTAACAATGCATCTGTTGGAGTTTGCTCCTTCTCTTTCATATGCTCAGCTGTAGCATCAGATTTCATCAACTTTTTACAAAGTCTTTGCATCCTTGGAGGCACCTTCGCTAATTCCTACACATTCAACAGTGAAAGAAAAAGTTTGTGGTCTTTGTAAATTGCAAATTGAAGACCCAGATATAGTCTGCAAACTGCTTGTAAGCCCAAATAGCAGGGCTTTGTTTTCAATAACTGCTAATTTTATCCTGTTTGAGTTAAAGAACAAGTTGCACAGTGTATCAATCTATGTTTACCATCTTAGTCTGGAAAAGTACCCCACATCCAGTCAATGATTCATTTATGGCAACAATTGTAGACAGTTCAATGTCATAATGAGCCAGTATGTCTACTGATATTAACATTTCCTTGATCCTTTCAAACGATATCTGTTGGCCTTCTTCCCAGCATCAAGCTAGGTCCTGTCTCAGCAATTGACATAAAGGCTCATTTGTGATTGCTAAGATCTTCCCCACTTGATTCATCATCCCCATAAATCACTGGATCTCTCTAATATTTTGAAAAGGTGGAATCTGTAATGACCCCTGACCCATGTACAATATGCCGTAGGAATTTAATTATTGGTCAGAAAAACTCACATTTTTTATTCCATCCAAGTCCAGTTTCTGGTAGACAATGAAGCACAGCTCTTGCTCTGACATCATCTTCAGTTGTAGTGGAAAAACGGAATACGGTGTAATCTATGTGACTCCCTCCCATTCTTCCAGGATACATATAACCAGCCACGAGAAAATGTCAGGTGTCGATGTGATTTTAAATGGTAATCTGTTAAAGCAATATTTCCCAAATGGTATAATATAGGTTGTAAGTAATTTGGTACAGAAACAGGGGAAAAGTAGTGAAGGCACAGCAACCACCATAACCGTGTAGTGGGAAAAGGCAGCATCAATATTAATAAGTGCACGTTCTCCCCGTGTCAATGTGGGTTTCCTCTGGGTGCTCCGGTTTCCTCCCACAGTCTGAAAGATGTGCTGGTTAAGTGCACTAGCCATGATAAATTCTCTTTCAGTGTATCCAGACAGGCACTGGAGTTCACGATGAGAGGATTTTCATAGTCACTTCATTGCAGTGTTACTGTAAGCCTACTTGTAACTTATAAATAAACTTTATCTGGGGAAGTGATGGAAAATCACATATCTAGCCAATTGGCATTCTCTCTTGCAGTCCCATGGCAAGTCTCACTCTGGATATAGTTTTTTTTGTTTTGTTTTTTGAATAAGGTTGTTGTTAACTCCTGCCTCAGAAGATCTTGTGCTGTATAGTTCTTTGTTCTTTGTAAGAATGATCTGTCCATGTTTGAGAAAACAGATCACCATCGATTAAATTCAAAATCCCTGGTCTTTGTTTAAGACCCTCCACTAATGCTTCTATCTGTAACCATCAGATTGGCAGAGCTTACAGCCTCATTTTGTCTTGGAATTCCATCCCATGCTTCAAAGTAAACTCCTAATAATCTTCTTCTTTGATCATGTCTTTGCTCACATCAGCATCACTCTTTGATAAAAACCCTCTGGGATGTTATACAATGTTAAAGACATGGTATAAAATGGCAAATGCATTTTATCTCAGACCCACAACTTGTATCAAAATCTTTACGTGCCCCTGAATGTTAAACCACCAAACATGTTTGCAGGCACTGAACTGTTTACATGGAGCAAGTCATTTGATCTTGTACAACTATGCAGTAGAAAGATAAAACAAAAGTTTCCTAGCACTGTTCTTTTAGCCTGAGCCAACCTCTGTCAAGTACAATCCATCAGCAGAGGCAAGGTGCAGCCAGTTCAGTGCAGTTAGCCAAGATTTGACATTTTTATACAGCACTGAAAGTCCTTTGTGTACATGTGTTTTCACAACATTTTGCACAGATGTGGAACAGCACAGTAAATAAAAAGGTTCAGTGCAATGCTGCGTGCCACCATATAACTGCCGTCAGATTGCCTTGCAGACCAGAGATTAGTTGACCATGCCAAGAATGCATTTTTTCAGATTTATTAATTCTCAGAAGCAATATACTCCGTACTAATATTGAATATGGAATACCACAAATTCCAATCTAATAGTACAAACTAAATTTCACAAAATGCGATTTCTCAGTACGTGTTGCAGCATTGCACTAAAGGTTTAACTTGTCAAATACAGACAAAGAGCGCAAAAGATAAAGAAAACCCATTCTTCATCGAAGGAAGAGCATGCCAACATCATATCCGAATAAAAAGTGTTTTGTTGAATTAATCCTTGTTACAATACTGCATTTGGGATGTATAAAGAAAACCTATTACTTTTGGATGACAGTAAAAAAATCACAACACAAAAGGATGTAATACAGATTATTGTCCCTTTGCCAATGCTGCCAATGGAACGGAATAGAATCATAGATTGATCATAGAATTCTACAGTGCAGAAGGAGGCCATTTGGCCCATCGAGTCTGCACTGACCACAGTCCCACCAAGGCCCTATTCCTGTAACCCCATGCATTTACCCTGCTAATCCCCCTGACACTAGGGGTCAATTTACCATGCCCAATCAACCTAACCTATACATCTTTGGATTGTGGGAAAATTAGAGCACCTGGAGAAAATCCACGCAGACATGGGGAGAATGTGCATACTCCACACAGACTGTATCCTGAGGCCAGAACCATACCTGGGTCCTTGGTGCTGTGAAGCAGCAGTGCTAACAACTGCGCCAGTGTGCCACCCATACTGTTATTGTATTTGCTTCTCCTGTCTTCACTTACACCATTTGTTATAGAAGTTCCACGTGAATTCCACATTAAATAAACCACTCCATCCTAGTTGTATCAAAGAAAGGAACCACAAAATTCAGCTCAGGAGCTCCAAAGCAATATAACTCAGACCTCTTCAGGGCATTTTGGACAAGGCCCAAATGGCATGGGTGCCAGTGTCGGTGAGTCACGTTGGTGTCAAAAGCATATGAGTGAGCAGATTATAATGTCAAAGAACATTTAATACTCACATGTTTAAAGTTTATTTATTAGTGTCATAAATAGGCTTACATTAACATTGCAGTGAAGTTACTGTGAAAATCTCCTAGTAGCCAAATTTCGCTATCTGTTTAGCTACACTGTAAGAGAATTTAGCATGACCAGTGTATCTAACTAGCATGTCTTTCGAACTATGGGAGGAAACTGGAGCACCCAAAGGAATCCACAGGGAGAGCATGCAGACTTCACACAGTGACCCAAGCTGGGAATCGAAACCGGGCTCTTGGCACTGTGAGGCAGCGATGCTAACTACTGTGCCACTGTGCCACGACTTGCATGACTCCACCATCTGGATCTCACAAGCTCTTTTAACACCCTTACTTCATCATTCCCAGCTGAAATGCACAAGGCACAATCCCCCCACCATGCTGTTGAGGGCTTCCAACCAATGTGCTTTCGAGTTTCTCCCGCTGCTGCAGTTTGAGTGGAGGGGCTGTGCTCAATGTTATCGGAAGAGTTTGGATAAGGTTTTCGCTTCACAAAAGAGTAATGTATTTGTTGGAAATTGGTATAAAAGCAGCTGGAAATAATACTCAGCTGGTTTGATACTATCTCCATAGAGAGAGATAAATAATTAATGTTTCAGATCCATGCCTTTTCATAACTAAGCAAAATAAGAGATATAACAGGTTTTGAGCAAAAAGTATAGATGGGACCAGGACAGATGGAAGATCTACGCTCAGGTAGAACATCAGGAGGAATTGAATGAATGAAAGATATAATCATCCCCCAGGGTCAAAGGGAATGGAGATGGTGCAAGGAAAGAAACAAAAGATGTATATCAAGCAGATATGCTGCCATCTGACCGAAACAAGTAGAGGAGAGGAAACAAAATGAGGAACAAAGTTTACAGTGTGAAATTGTTGAGCCCCAAGGCTGTAAAGTACCTTTCTTTTTATTATTCATTCATGGGATATGGGCTTCACTGAATAATAGAAACCCTATAGTGCAGAAAAGGCCATTTGGCCCATCGATTTTGCACCAACCACAATCTCACCCAGGCCTTACTCCCATATCCCTACATATTTACCCGCTAATCCTTCTAACTATGCATCTCAGGACACTAAGGAGCAATTATAAGCACATCTTTGGATTGTGTAAGGAAATCAGAGGACCCGGAGGAAACACATGCAGACAAGAAGAGAATGTGCAAACTCCATAAAGACAGCGACCTAAGCTGGGAATTGAACTCAGGTCCCTGGAGCTGTCAGCAGCAGTGCTAATCACTGTGTTACCATCCCTCCTGGCAGGCATTTATTGACATCCCTGAGGGCATTTCAGAGTCAATTGCATTGATGTGGGTCTGGATTCACAGACCAGGTAAAAGATTGCAGATTTCTTTCCCTAAAGGATATTACTGAACAATGTGGGGTTTTATGGTCATCGGCAGCACAAGACTTTTAATACCAGATTTTTATTGAATCCAAATGTCATCATCTGTCATGGTGAGATTCGAAACCCGGTCTCCAGTGCATTACCCTGGGTCCCTGGATTACTACTCCAGTGATAATACCATCGCTTTCTACCTCCGTCAAATTGAAAGATGAGGATTGTTCCTGCAACAGTGTAGTAAGCCAGGGACATTTTGAGACTAAATGCCATAATGGGGTGGGAACATGCAGTTGTTTCTGCTGTGGACCCCCAGCCTCATTAATTATGCCCTAGAGTGTTTTACACTGCAATTAGTGGTGGCCAGGCCTGGATGGTGTATGATTTGCTGACATGTTTGGGTGTCATATTTAAAAAGCACCAATACCACAGATACAGTGGTGAAGAAAAAAGGTGGACTTCCAGAAAATGATGGTAAATCTTTGGGAACATTCTGAAATGGGAAGGCTTCAAGCTCAAAACAGGCCTTAAGGTTAGACACTTGTTCATTTTTAGGTATTTAATAGGTTTTACAATTTGTTTTTATGTGGATAAGGAGATAACATGGGAAATGAAAATAATTTTTACTGGTCCTTATTGTACATCAGGCAGTGTCTGTGCAGCCTATCCTACTGGCGTGTGAAGGAGTATGTAAGCATGTGGTATGTTAAGATGCCAGACCCAGCACACGGTTGCTGTACTTGTTGTTTGTAGTAACTCTTTATAATAATGGACAGGTTTTCAATATAAATTCTTAAGAATGTAAACATCCTTCTCAAAGGAATTGCTTTAAGAAATACTCACACCTTGAATTTCTGGGGTGTTTCCTAATAATGTGTATTTTTGTCAGTTTGCCTGCATCAGTGGTTTCAAGTGAAGGCACAATCAACATGTCGAAGCAGATGAAGAACTACCATTGTATGGGACAAGAACATTTGAATGGTCTCGCCATGCTCAATATCATTGCACAAAAACTAGACTTCTCTTTAGTAATCGGTACATTTGCATAGAAAAAGCTAGAAGAGCATTTGTTAAATTAAAAAATCTCACTTTTTTTGTTGTGCTTTCTTTTCATGTATCTTCATTTTTTATTGTGCCTAGGAGCTCTCTGGAATTTTGAGTGGGACCTGCCAGTAAGTTCAAGTGATAAAACTGAATATCTGGAGTAGTATGGAAGCTGTGAGAGTTGGGTGCGACATTGGAAGCACTGGTACGTATGCAAGGATGACCTGGAACACCAGAACGTTAAGTATAGGTCCTGATTGCTAATGGGTGAGGAGGTTGATTGTGTTGACTACTGGGTTTAATCTAAATTTTTTCCCCAGCATGTTGCTTATAAGTTTATATTAAGAAATGTTAACATTTCTTAAATGAAGCAATAGTGTTATAGAATCATAGAACTCCTACAGTGCAAAAGAGGCCATTCAGCCCATCAAGTCTGCACTGACTCTAACAGAATATCTTACCCAATATCCCTCGCCCAACCTATTACTGTAACGTCACACATTTAACATGGCTCATCCCTCTAGCTTACACATCCTGGGACACTAAGGAGCAACTTAGCATGGCCAATCCATCTAATCTGCACATCTTTGGAAACCAGAGAACATGGAAGAAGCCCATACAGATACGGGGAGCACATGCAAACTCCATATTAATGCAGTTACCCAAGGCTGGAATTGACCCTGGGTTCCTAGAGTGTGAGACAGCAGTCCTAACCACTCTGCCACCATCAGCCAATTGATATCATCAAAGGAAATGTTGCTCTTTGAAGTAGGACTATAAGGATTGTAAAAAGTTCCTATATTCATTTTACTGCCGAAATGATAAATGAGGAATTGGTCACATAAATGAGGTATTCTATATAGAACATAATTCATAGTTATTAACCTCAATGAGTCAAACTGATTCATTTCCTATATTAAAAAAAGCATTTTAATGTATGTTCTTTTATTCTGTGCCAACTTGATCCACCATCATTTATTAATGAAGGAAATCCAGACCCAGTTGTATTTAGGCCAAATTATATCATTTTCACATCTTAGGTTTTGCCTGGATTTAATATTGCTTGTGTCAACTGACCCACAATTCTCCATAAGCAGACGCCACATCGGCTTAAACAAAAATACTACGGTGTTGCTTTGGACGTTACTTGCCAATGCTTTCTATATGGTGTAACAGAACACAGTTCAATAAGTAACTAATTGGTAAAAGTTATGGATGACTTCAGTCTGTCTGAGGTGTGTATTCAGTAACCAGCCACAGATGCTGACACATTCGAATACTCAAATCTGTGTATTTCAAATTGAGTAATTTAGCTTTGGAGAATTTAAGTCAAATGCAACCTAGAGAATTTTACATGGTTATGAAAGATATCACAACTGGGCTAGGGTGTATAATCTAAATGGCATTCTATTGTCACATTGTTGGAGTTGCCAATCCTCAAAAGCAATGCTCAATGTACTCAATGATGGCAGAACACAACACCTGACCACCATGTACAAGGTGGAAGCATTTGTAACCCTCTCCAGCCAGAAATACTGAGTGGTTATTCCATCACTGCCACCTCCAGAGGTCCTAAACATTGTAGATGCCAGGTTCCAGTCAACAAGTTTGTAGGTGTCCAGATTACCAACAACTGTCTTGAACTCCCCCCCACACCATGCCGAATCTATAGTTAAGAAAGTTCACCAATGCCTTTATTTTCGCAGAAGACTAAGAAATTTGGCATGTCAGCTACGACTCTCGCCAACTTTTACAGATGCACCATAGAAAGCATTCTTTCTGGTTGCATCACAGTTTGGTATGGCTTCTGCTCTGCCAGGTTTGTGTATATAGCCCAATTGATCATGAAAACCAGCCTCCCATCCATCAACTCTGACTACACTTCCCGCTGCCTCGGCAAAGCAGCCAACATAATTAAGGACTCCATGCACCCCAGACATTCTCTCTTCGACCTTCTTCCTTCGGGAAAAACATATAAAAGTCTGAGGTTACCAACCGATTGATGAACAGCTTCTTCCTTGCTGCTGAAAGACTTTTGAATGGACTTACTTTGCATTAATTTGATCTTTCTCTACACCCTGGCTATGATTGTAACACTACATTCTGCACTCTCTCCTTTCTTTCTTTATAAACAGTATGTTTTGTCTGAATAACGCGCAAGAAACAATACTTTTCATTGATAATACATGTGATAATAATAAATCAAATCAAATCAAATGAAAATCAATCTACTGTACTGGATGGCACGGTGGCACACTGGTTAGCACAGCTGCCTCACAAAGCCAGGGATCCAGGTTAGATTCTAGCCTCAGGTCACTATCTGTGTAGAGTTTGCACATTCTCCCTATGTCTGCATGAGTTTCCTCTGGGTGCTCTGGTTTCCTCCTACAGTCCAGCATGTTAGGTTGATTGGCTAAATTGACCCTTGTATCAGGGAGATTAGCACAGTAAATATGTGGGATTACGGGAATAGGGATCTGGGCAGGACTGTAGTTAGTGCAAATTCAATGGGCCGAATGGCCTCCTTCTGCACTGTAGCGATTTTATAATACTGAGAGATAACTGAGCACAATGGATGGAGTAAAGAACAGCCGTGACAATGTCTTGTCTGTAGTGCTAAAGGCATGTGCTCCAAAATTGGCACTTTAACTGATCCAGCACAGCTACAACACTGGCATCTACAGGACAATGGGAATAATTATCCAGGCATGCCCTGACCACAAAAAGCAAAACACATCCAATCCAGCCAATTATCATCCTATCAGCCTAAAATGAATCAACAGAGTAATGGGAAATGTCAACATTGCTATCAGCTGGCCCAGGATATCACTCAAACTTCGGTCCAAACATGGGTAAAAACTGAATTCCAGAGTTGAGGTGAGAGTGACAACTCCTGTTATTGGGACAGCATTTTACTGAGTGTGGCACCAAGGAATCCTAGTAAATTGAAGAAATAAGTGGGAATCAAAGGAAAATTCTCCACTAGATGAAGTCATACCTAGCAAAGAAGAAAATCAGAAGATCCAGGATTTCCTTGATGGCAAACACAAAGCGCTCTTGAACTGGCAACTCCACAGGACCGAGATACAACAATCTTCAGCAATGATCTTTCTTCTCACGTAAGATCAGAAATGAGAATGTTCACTAATGACTGTATAATGTTCAGTTTTACTTACAATTCTTTACATAATGAAGGAGTCTATGCCTGTATACAGCAGTACTTGGGCAATATCAAACTTGAATTGATAAGAGGCAAATAACATTCACACAACACAAGTGTTCGACAATGACCATTTTCAACAAGAGAGATTTCAATCATCACACTTGACATTCAACAACATTACAATGATCAACTCCCTACCATCAATATCCTAGGGTCACCTTTGACTAGATACTAAATGGGACCAGCCATATTAATTTTTTGGTTGCAAGAGGCTGCATAGTCTGCAGTGAGAGACTCAGATTCAGACTCTCTAAAGTGTTTTCAGCAGCTGCAGGACATTTGCTTGGATAGGTGCAGCTTAATATTCAAGAAGCCTGACACCATCCTGGGCAATGCTTGATTGCCAACTCATTCACCTCTTTAACCATGAACTTCCTTCACCATCAGCATGCCACTTTCCTTGAAAGTGGAGTCACAGGTGGACAGAGTGGTGAACAAAGTATTCAACAAGCTTGGTTTCATTGGTCAGAGCATTGAGTATAGGAGTTGGGACGTCTTGTTAAAGTTATACAAGACATTGGTAAGGCCACACTTGGACCAGAGGTGTACACTTCTGGTCACCCTATTATTGAAAGGATATTATTAAACTGGACAGAGTGCAGGAAAGATTTACTAGGATGCTACTGGGACTTGATGGTTTGAGTTGTAAGAAGGGGCTAGATAGACTTTTTTCTCTGGAGCATAGAAGGCTGGGAAGTGATCTTATAGAGGTCTATGAAATAATGAGGGGCATAGATCAGCTAGATTGTCAATATCTTTTCCCAAAGGAAGGGAAGTAGGTTTAATGTGAGAGGGGAGAGATAAAAAAGTGTCCAAGGGGCAATTTTTTCACACAGAGGGTGGTAAGTATCTGGAACAAGCTGCCAGAGGTAGTTGTAGAGGTAGGGAGAATTTTGTCTTTTAAAAAGCATTTAGATAGTTACATGGTAAGACAGGTACAGAAGGATATGGCTGAAATGCAGGCAATTGGGATTAACTCAATGGTTTAAAAAAAAGGTGGCATGGACAAGTTGAACTGAAGGGACTGTTTCAATGCTGTAAACCTCTATGACTCAATGAGCCCAAAAAACATGCTGGTTAGGTGCATTGGCCATGCTAAATTCTCCCTCAGTGTACCTGAATAGGTGCAGGAGTGCGGCGAATAGGGGATTTTCATAGTAACTTGCAATGTAAGCCTACCTGTGACACTAATAAATAGACTTTAAACTTTGCTGATTTCTCCGTGTGTCAGTGCTACAAGAAGCAAGTCAGTCATGTTTCCATAGTCAATATCTACTGTATTTCAAAATAAATGTGTAAAGTAATTTGCAGTTTTCTCTTGTGATAAGGTACAATATACCAAAGTGCTACGTGACAAGATGCTATGTGTTAAAATGCTGTATAATAAGGTACGATAAGGTATGATAAGCTGCAATAAAATGCAGCGGTTATTATTAATCTGTATGCTGCTATCATCATAGACTGAATGGCTATAAATGCAAATACATGTTAAATAGTGAAAAATCTCCATTAACGGCCAATCATAATGAAATCATGCAGTCTTGCATGGGTAGATATGGAAAGGTAAATTAAAAATTCATTTAGGCCAGAGTAATCATTTGAAACAGTGTACGATTTGAACAAGGTAAAGAATTATTCTTGAAAAATTATAAGACTTGGAGAAACGTTAATGCATTCCTCTCACTAATCCTCCTGGTATCTCAGATTTGTCCCAATTCACAGTGACCTTTTTCACAGCATTCAGGATGTCCCAAATCGATTCACTGCCAATGAAGTATTTTTGAAGTATGCGCATTGTTGTACCCTAGGAAATACAGCAGACAATTTGCACTCATCCAGCTCCCACAAAGAACAATGAGATAACAGTGATATAAGGACAATTTTTAACTAAGGGACTGGAGATAACTCCACTGCCCTTGTAAATAGTAAGGTGCCTCACAACACCAGATTAAAGTCCAACAGGTTTATTTGGAATCACAAGGTTTCAGAGCGCTGCTCCTTTATCAGATGAGTGGAGATAGTTTCATATATATATAGGCAAAGACACAATTGCAAGATAATTATAGATTGCAATATAAAGAATAGTTGGAATGCAAGTCTATATGGGTAATCAAGTCTATACAGGTGCAAACAGTGTGAGTGGAGAGAGGGATAATCACAGGTTAAAGAAGTGTGAATTGCCTCAAGGTAGGACAGCTAGTAGGACTTTGCAACCCAGTTTGGTGGAGGTTACATGTAGTGTGACATGAGGCCATCCTCATGTGTACAGAACTTGGCTGTCAGTTTCTGCTTCTAAATAGTGCCAGTTAATCTTCTTTGCCCAGCTGAGAAAACAGATGGGACAAGTTTTAACATATCATCAAAAAGGTACTGCCTCCAACAGTGCAGTTTTCCCTCAAAATCACTCTAGCTTTTTATGCTTAAGTCTCTGAAGTCAGACTTGAACCCACAACCGATTGACACAGTCAATTAAGAAACAATTGACATGTCTTATGGTCATAATACCTTAATGGTTTTGTCTCAGTTTTTTTAATTCGCTCATGGGATGTGAGCATAGCTAGTTGGCCAGCATTTATTGCCCTTCCCTAATTCCCAGAACCGAGATTTCAGAGGGCATTTAAGGATCAACCACATTGCTATGGCTCTGGATTCACATGTAGGCTAGACCAGGTAAGAATGACAGATTTCCTTCCCCAAAGGACATTAGTGAACTATATGGATTTTTATGACAATCAATAATGATTTCATGGTCATCATTAGAGTTTTAATTTAAACTTTTTATTGAACTCAAATTTCACCATCTGCCATGGTGGGATTTGAACCCAGGTCTCCTGAGCATTACCCTGGTTCTCTGGGTTACCTGTGACAATACTACTACATCATCACCTCTCCTTATTTAATACAATAAAATTTAATATACATAAACTTTTGCCATGGACTCTTTATTTTTCATGCTTTTTTTCATTGTCTCTTATTCTAGTATAGAAATTTCTCAAAAATAATACACCAAAGTTAAATAAGGAGCAAGGTTTAATTAAATTATTTAATTTAAGATTACTAATCCTAGTTAAACCCACACATACTATTATATTGAGCCAAACCATTGGCACCAAAGTGGGTGAGCTAACCATTAGATTTTGAAATTGATGTATGTGAAAATGACTTCAAAAAAGTTGCAGCATTAAAAAAACCATGAGAAGTTGGTTTGGATCCACCCCCAATTTTCCAACCTTTGGGGATACTCAGTACAGCAGGAGGAAAATATCATGAGGCAACAGTCGACTGGAATATATTCCCTCATTACTTTGTAGTGTATTGTGTAATGACAGCTGTGTCCAACAGTGGAAGCCAAGTTCTGGAGGCCACTTGGTAAGCTTCTGGCTGGAATATATAGAGCTCCAACAAGTTAGGACATGATGGCTTATTAACATGTAACTTCTTGAAATGGAGTAATTATTGTTTTCAATATTATTAAACCCAGTTCTCAACCATTGCCAACGAACTGTTCAAAGTGACTTTGCCAAGAGTCTCACTGTTACCTGGTGGTTGTCTTTAGTCTGTAACCCAGGGAGACAAAGTAAACAGAGAAAATGTGTTGGAAAATGTCCAGAAATATTATACGTGTATATAATCAATTGAATACCATTTAAAGCATGATGATAATAATATGTTCAATAACATCGTGAAGATTAAAATATGTTTTCCAATGACACTGAAAAGGGGAAAGTCCCTTTCGTACCTTGCTGTTTTATTCTGTTCCAAATTCTATCAGGTATCATCCATCAATTCAGGTCATTTGGATTATATTGTGCCAATCTGTCCAAATATCCAACTTTTATACTGTAGTACTGCTCTGATCTTTACAGGCAGTCTAGACTAATCAACAGATGTGGGATGTAAAAGGAAGCAAAATAACATATTTGCACGCTACAGCACCTGTAGATACATGCAGAAAATATTTTGCAGAAGAGTAGTATGTGACACTTGCTGAAAGATTTTTTCAAAATGTATTTGTGGGATGCGTGCAACACTGACAAGCCAGTGACTGAAAATTTGTGGTCAGTTAAGCTTTGAAACCCCTCAAGCTAGCCAACAAAAGTTTTTTGTGAACTTTTGTAAGCGAACTTATAGTGATTAGAAATCCAAAATGATCTGGAATTTTTTTGAACAGGACAAATGTCTCTATATGTAATCAGATTGAAGAAGGCTCACAGAGACACATGCTCTGTTACTTATCTGGTAATTTGGAGGGGAAGGTAGTGGAGGAGTTTACTTTCAGAACCTGTGCAGTTTAACGTCACAGTCCACACATTTTCTTTGAGAAGTTTCACTGCCTAGAGGCTTGGCCCTCTATTAGCCAGGAGCACTTCAGAGGAGGCAAAAGGATCAAGAGCAGTTAGGATGCCTGCAGATTGGTGAGTGGTTCTTGGGATCAAGGTTCATACCTTGTTTGGATGGTGGATTCACTACAAGAAGACACAGGTTTAAGATGCTGGGGAGTAGGTACAGAGGAGATGTCAGGGGTAAGTTTTTCATTCAGAGGGTAATGGGTGAGTGGAATTGGCTGCCATTAGTGGTAGTGGAGGTGAACTCATTGGGGTCTTTTAAGAGACTTCTGGATGAGTACATGGGATTTAAATGGGACTGAGGGTTATAGGTAGGCCTAGTAGGCAGGGATATGATCATCACAACTTGTTTGTGCAGTAGTTTTCTACGTTCTATGTTCAATCCACAAACTGAGGTTGGGAGTTCGATTATCAAACCAAGGGACGAAGGTCTGATCCTCATTCCTAGGGTGTTCCAAATCCAGAGAAATCCAATCTAGGGCTGCAGTCAGTCCCTAAATCGTGGCAGCCAGATCTGATCCCAGCCTGCCCTGATCTCCAGGGTGATCCAATCCCTGATTTCAGATTAAATCCAATTCCTGATGCAAGGGCAGATCTGATCCCCAATTCAATTCTGTGGTGTAGGGCTGGGGGGGATTGAGTGCTGTCTGATCACATGCATGGCTGGGTGGATCATTGATCGTGATAGGTACTTTGGATCGTGAACTTACGTGACTGATACAAAGTAATGAAAAATATAACCTTGAGTATTTCTGCAAAGTTGCATTTGACTCTTAATCAAAAAAATCCTCATCTCTCTTTAGTTGCCTTTCCTGAAGCCCAGGAAACACGGAGTGAATGATTAAAACTGAAAGGCAAATTAAATCTAATGCACAGTGCCTCATTATAATATGGCTGCATAGGTTGACATGGTAACCGCAGAGGGTGTACTCACCGCACATGCAGTCACAGTGCCTGCGCTGGCATTGCCAGCAATACTGTGGGTAGCTGTCTGCATCAAAGAATAGGACCTTTCATAATAGCACCAGTGAGATGGATTTTTTTTTCAAATGGTTCTCCAATTTGCAGAGCGTCAAGTGATGTCACTCTGACAGCAAAATATAATTGCTAAGGATTGTGAGATGGCCAATGATTGAGAGCAGAGCAGCAAACTGAGGTAGGATGGTGAGTGAAGTAGCGAGCAGGAGGCAAAGCGAGGTCAGGAGCAGTGTGGCCAGTGGGAGATGACAAGTGGGAGGCAAGCGTGCAACGAGCACACATCAATTATATCAGCAGTGAGAGTAACGGCAAGCATCCAGCCGATGGATGGGTGCCGATTTCCTACTTCAGTTTCATGTAGGAAATGCAAATTCATAGGCAGGGTTTTCCAGTATTCAGGCAAGCTTGGCTGGAAAACCCCATCCTATTAGTCTGTATTTCCTGCATGAAACTGAAACAGGAAATCATCACACATCCAACTGCACAAAGGTAGTGGTTAACAAGTTTAAAGCTTATTTATCAATGTCACAAGTAGGCTTACATCAACACTGCAATGAAGTTACTGTGAAAATCCCCCATTCGCCTTGGTGTCTGTCTGGGTTACACTGAGGGAGGAGTTAGCATGGTCAATGCACATAACCAGTGCGTCTTTCGAACTGTGGGAAGAAACCAGAGCACCCGCAAGAAACTAATGCAGATGTGGGAAGAATGTACAGACTCTGTATAGACAGTGACCCAAGCCAGGAATCGAACCCAGATCCCCAGCGCTGTGAGGCAGCAGTGCTAACCATTGTGCCATCATGCCAAGGGTTATGAAGAAGTCAGAATGAAGATAGACTTTAGTCAACAGAGCTGGAAGCAGCGTCACAGTCAACCAGAAATTCAGTGTTACAGATTGAACTGACAAAACCACTGCCTTTGCTGAGTATTGCAATTTGCATTTACTGCAATTAAATTAACAAATTCTGAGAAACTTGTGACAGCATACTCATGCCCAGAATGGTCAGGAGAGAGTCAGAGTTTCAGGTTCCTTTGGGATGATTCTCCCAACCTGGTCTATCAATTGTAATCAACTTAAGCCTTAGCATGAAAGACAGAATGAATCCCAAATCTTACGGAACAGGCATGAGATGCCATTACTCAAAAAAAAACTCTGGCATGTCATGTGCTTGTGTCCATCACTTTCTGCTGTCCTCTCATCTTGTTTCATCTGAAAGCTCTCAGGATGCCTGGGAAACCCGTGCACACACGGTTAATGACAGAATTTGGGGTTAAAGAAGCAGATAACAAGCTCTTAAACATGTTTAAATGTCTGACCCCACCTCTCCCCGGAGTGCTTCCTGCATGCCACAGATTGAATTGATGTTAAAAGTGAATATCAGCATGATTCTACCGGCAGTTGCACCACCTTTCACCTGTTGACAAACCCACCCACATTGTCAGACTATGTTTTCACCCGACTGCCTCTGGCAGTGCCATGTGGGACACAGAGCAGGTCATTTTTCACTGATTAAAAGGACAGCACAGGGAGAAAGAGGTAATGATGTCTGTAGTGCCGAGAAGGTTACTTATCTAACTTCCTAATTTACCCTAATTCCAGAGCTACTAATGAGAAAGCCAGAAATAGAAGTTCGATCATTCATCTCATTTTGTGGCACTGTCATTTTTCAGGACTTTTTTAGACCATTTTACAAAGAACAAAGAAAATTACAGCACCTGAACAGGTCCTTCGACTCTCCAAGCCTGCACTAACCACGCTGGCCAACTGAACTAAAACCCTCTATGCTTCTGGGGACCATATCACTCTATTCTCATCCTATTCATGTATTTTTCCATTTGCTCCTTAAAACTCACTATCGTATCTGCTTCACTACTTCCCCTGGCAGTGAGTTCCAGATACCCATGACCCACTTGCCTCGTACATCTCTTTTAAACCCCTCCCCTTGCATCTTAAATCTACGCCTCCCAGTAATTGATTCTTCCTGGGAAAAAAACCTGACAATTCATTCTGTTCATGCCCCTCATAATCTTCTAGACTTCTACAAGATCACCCCTCCACCTCCGTTGTTCTAGTGAAAACAAATCAAGTTTCTCCAACCTCTCCTCATAATTAATGCCCACCATATCAGGCAAAATGCTGGTAAATCTTTTCTGTACCCTCTCCAAAGCTTTTGCATCGTTCTAGAAGTGTGACAACCAGAATTGAACACTATATCCCAAGTGCAGCCTAACAAGGTTCTATAAATTTGCAATATGACTTGCCAATTTTTAAACTCAATGCCCCGGCTGATGAAGGCAAGAATGCCTTATGCATCTTGACCACCTTCTCCGCCTGCATTGCCACTTGTGACCTGTATACCTGTACACCCAAATCCCTCTGCCTATCAATACTCCTAAGGATTCTGCCATTTACTATATATTTCCTATCTTCATTAGATCTTCCAAAATGCATTACCTCACATCTGTCAATATTAAACTCCATCTGCCATTTTTTCACCCAAGTCTCCAACCAACTTATATCCTGCTGTATCCTCTGATGGTCCTCATCACTATCTGCAAATCTATCAACCTTTGTGTCGAGTGCAAATTTATTAATCGATCCAGTTATATTTTGCTCCAAATCATTTACCTATATTACAAACAGTAAAGATCCCAGCACTGATCCCTGAGAAACACCACTTGTTGCAGCCCTCCATTCAGAAACACACTCTTCCACTACTACCCTCTGTCTTCTATGACCGAGCCAGTTCTGTATCCACCCTGCAGCTCACCTCTGATCCCATGCAACTTCGCCTTCTGCACCAGTTTGCCATGAGAGACCTGGTCAAAAGCCTTACTGAAATCCATGTAGACCACATCCACTGCCCTACCCTCATCAATCATCTTCATCACTTCCTTGAAATGTTCGATCAAGTTAGTGAGGTATTACATCCCTTTCACAAAACCATGTTGTTTCTTGCTAATACATCCATTTACATCCAAGTGGGAGGAAATCCTGTCTCAAAGAATCCCCTCCAATAATTTTTCTACCACTGATGTAAGGCTCACCATCCTGTAATTATCTGGACTTTTCTTGCTACCTTCCTTAAACAAAGGAACAACATTGATTATTCTCCAATCCTCTGAGATCTCCTCTGAAGCGAATGAGGATGCAAAGATTTGTTTCAAGGCCCCAGCAATTTCCTCCCTTGCCTTTCTCAATATTCTGGGGTACATCCCATCAGTCCTTGCTGACTTGTCTACCTTAATGTTCCTCAAGAACCCCAATACCTCCTCCTTTTTGATCTCAACATGATTCAAACACCCTTTCCCAGGCTCATCACCAACAAGTCCTCCTCTTTGGTGAACACTGATGAAAAATACTCATTTAATACAATGGATTTACAATTAATAGGTTTAGAAGGAGAAAGGAGTTGAGTCAAGAGTTATATTATGAAGCCTTTCACAAAAAAAAGAGACATTGACAGCTGGGTTTTAACTTTCCTGAGCTGCCAGGTGCAGGGAGTGGGAAGGGGGTGGGGGAATGAAGTGGGGTGGGGGGGTGGGGTGGGTGGTTTGAGTGGATAGTAAGACACCCAAAAGTTGGGATTCTCCCAAACACTGTGGAGCTTTATGCATATGACAGCACAAGAGATTCTGCATCCAGAGGCCAGACTGATGAACAGGCTTAGTTTCCAGTCAGACAGAAATTTATCCTGCTAATCTCCCTGACACTAAGGGGCAATTTAGCATGAGCAATCAATTTATCTCATACATCTTTTGGACTGTGGGAGGAAACAAGAGCACCTGGAAGAAACCCTCACAGACATGGGGAGAATGTGCAAACTTCGCACAGATAGTGACTCAAGTGGGGAATCAAATCCATGTCCCTGGTGCTCAGAGAGCAGTAACTATTGTATGTGCTATTCGAAGGGTGGGGAAGGGTTGATCCCAAGAAGAGGATCTAATCTTGGAGTGATGGCTCCATTGGCTGGGGAGGTGGGAGGCATTAGATTGCCAATTCCAGAATTTTGGAGTGAAAGTGTTGGCAGCCTTGAAGTTTGGAATCTAGGTCACAGTCACAGGAGAAGGCAGATGTTGGGTGGTCAGGAGGGGGAGGATCAGAGGCCTCAGGGAAAGTCAAAAGCCCAGTGGAAACGTCTGAGGCTTCATGGGAAATTCAGAGAGAGATCAGAAGGTGTGTGTACAATCATGCTGGATCCAGCAGATGGTGGAAAGCCTTGTAACCCCTGACTGCATCTAGTCTGGGTTGAAATGTTGGCTTTTCCTGAGGCTTGGCAAACTTGGCCAATCACTATTTTTTTCAAAATGGTGAATAATAATGAGCGGGTTCATTCAACACCCACTATTCTGTTAAAATCGGAAGTGATGAGTTGGTATGGGGAAGCAGATTTTTAACACTTTAAGCTGCCAAGAATTTTAAAATTTCCCATGAATCAGAAAGGATCTGAATAAATGAGAAACTAGGACAATACCAGAAAAACTCCCTAATCTTTTCAAATCATGGCTTGAGCTGTGTTATGTCCACTCGCTCACACATTTTTATCTCCATGGCTGCAATGCCAACAGTGCAGCACTCCATTAGAACTGAGCTGAAATTTTGCCCTAGACTCTGTAATGGCTTTGGATAAGATTACAATTAAAGTAGGATTTAATTAACAACTTGCCAACTCAGTGACACAGTTATAGCAATTGACTAAAACTGCTGTATGGCTACATGTTTCCACATCAATGCGTTATTTACCTCTGTAACTCAAGTTTATTTTTGTATTGAGTAGTTTGAATGAATATTTGTATATTTTTAATGTTAGTTGTTCAATCACAGAAGAGACTGTCACACAGGTCTTTCCTACAGTGTTTCAATTAAGAGTAAAGATTTTAATTGAAGAAAATCCACCTGAACTGATTGTTATCTGCAGCACAAACAAGAACTGGGAGCAACTTCAAAATATGTTTATTTTCAGTTGGGATAGAAATAAATCTTGGTACAAATTAGCAGAATTTTTCAAGAGCTTTAGTCTTTTGATGTGAAATCTGCTAGCAAACTCATCGAAAGCAAAGCACTACAGATGCAAAAGCAGCACGATGGCACAGTAATTAGCACTGCTGCCTCACAGTGCCAGGGATCTGGGTTCAATTCCCAACTTGTGTGTGTTGGGTTTGTACATTCTTTCCATGTCTATGTGGGTTTCCTCTGAGTGCTCTGGTTTCCTCCCATCATCCAAAGATACACGGGTTAGGTGGATTGACCATGCTCAATTACCCATTAGTGTCAGGGGGACTAGCTATAGTAAGTGCATGGGGTTATAGGGATAGGCCTGGGTGGGATTGTGGTCTTGCAGAATCAATGGACCAAATGGCCTCCTTTTGCACAGTAGGATTTTATGATTCTATGCTGGAAATCAGAAATAAAAACAAAAAATGCTGGAAATATTCAGCAAACCAGGCAGCATTCCTGAAAGAGAAAATAAGCTAAAGTTTCAGGCTGATGACAAAGATCTGATGAAAGATAATCAAACTGAAAGATTAACGTTGGAGTTCTCTGATCACATTCACCCTGCCAGCGCTGCCAATGAGAACGGAGAATTTGGTGCTCAGCCAAAACTCCATTCATTGCAGCGGGACTGGACATCCCCAGCTGTGGGTGAGGTCAGAGAATTCCAGCCTTAGTATTTTTTTTTCTCCACACATGCTTCCTGGCCTGTTGAGTATTTGCAGCTCTTTTTAAACTAACCAAACTGATTTAAAATCTATACCACATGTAGAAATGACTGAAGTCAGGAACAACTAACATATATCAAATCTCGTAAAGATGAGAAATCCAGGACATTAAGAAATGTTCAGCTGCTCTCGCATCGATAGTCATGAAGTTTTGAGCACATTGTATCAAAGCATCTTTCAAATCCTCTTGGTTTACATAATTACAGAGTCGTAGAGGTTTACAGCATGGAAACAGGCCCTTCAGCCCAACTTGTCCATGCTGTCCAAGCTAATCCCAATTGCCTGCATTTGCACCATATCCATCTACACCTATCTTACCTATGTAATTATCTACTTGCTTTTAAAAGACAAAATTGTACCTGCTGCTACTACCTATCTCTGGCAACTTGTTCCAATCACTCACCATCCTCTGCGTGAAAAAACTGCCCCTCTGGACACTTTTGAATCTCTTTCCTCTCACCTTAAACCTATGTCCTCTAGTTTTAGACTCCCCTACCTTCGGGAAAAGATATTGACTATCTAGCTGATCTATGTTCCCCATATTTTATAGACCTCCATAAGATGACCCCTTAGTCTTCTCCGTTCCAGAGAAAGATGTCTCAATCGATCCAGCCTTTCCTTATAATTCAAACCATCAAGATCCGGTTGAATCCTAGTAAATCTTTTCATCAGTCATTCTAGTTTAATAATATCCTTTCAATAATGGCGTGATCAGAAATGTATATGGTATTCCAAGTGTGGCTTTACCAATGTCTTGTACAACTTCAACAAGACATCTCAATTTCTGTATTCAATGTTCTGACCAATGAAACCAAGCATGCTGAATGCCTCCTTCACCATTCTATCCACTTGTGACTCCACTTCCAAGGAGCTATGAACATGTAGCCCTGGATCTCTTTGCTCTGTAACTTTCCCCAACGCTATAACATTAACTGAGTAAGTCCTGCCCTGGTTCAATCTACCAAAATGCAGCACTTCACATTTATCTAAATTAAACTCCATCTGCCTTTTGTCAGCCCACTGGCCTCCATATACTGTAGGGATTTTTTGATTCTATGAGGTGTTAGTTTGCAGGATTTACTTGGATTCTTGAACCCATGTTAATGAACACTGGATCTACTCAGAGCTGTGCACTGTCACTTTTACTTTGTATCCTCCACACAAATCACTGGCAATCAGAGTACGCTGAAATACTGATCCTAAAGTATGCTAATGATACAGAACTTTTGGTTTCATCAGGAATAACAAAGTAAACCACTAGAACTCGGGAATGAATTTGTAAAACAGAGTGGTAACAATTCTCTTAAAGTGAATTAAAACAAGGCAAAAGAAGTTTGTAAACTTTAGGAAAAAGCCACTTAATTATATTGTCCAATGAAGATTCACAATACGGATACAGGAATATTTCTCAATTACTAATAGCTAGGTATCAAAGTAGGCGATAAGTTGAATTGGAGGGACCAGTGTGCAAATGCAGTGGTGAAGAAACATGAACAATTATACTACCTCAGAAAAAGAAAATTCTTCTTGTAGATCATCAAATCATGAAATTCTTCTATACGGCTGTGGTAGACCATGTTATCCTTTTTGGCTGTTGCTCCTATTGTCTTCAGAAAGCAAACTCTTTAAAGGTACAGAGATTTTTGAGGCAGGAAGGATATTTGAAGAGAAGATCTTTCTTGATGAAATTTGTTCTCAACAAATTATGACAAATGCTATGCATGTCATTAACAATGAGAATTTCCTCTCTACTCTGTAGAACTGTTGAATATATTCAGGCTACAATCACTGTAATACAGAACAAATGCTTTTTGAACTTATTTCTGCCCATCTCTATTTATTTATATGTAAATTTTTAAAGGTACGAGCAATGTATTTCCATGTAGATAATAAAGCAAAATTGAATGGATAAAACTCAGGAATCTATAGCATGCAATAAATCAGCAAACACAGTAAGAAATCTCACAACACCAGGTTAAAGTTCAACAGGTTTATTTGGTAGCAAAAATCGCTAGCTTTCGGAGCACTGGCTGCCCCTTTGTCAGGTGAGTGGGAGTTCTAATCATGAACAGTTCTAATCATGAATTCACAAAAGACACAAATTCAATTTACAGAATAATGATTGGAATGTGATTCTTTACAGCTAATTAAGTCTTAAAGATACAGACAATGTGAGTGGAGAGAATGTTAAGCACAGGTCAAAGAGATATGTGTTGTTTCCAGACAGTTAGTGAGATTTTGCAAGTCCAGGCAAGTCGTGGGGGTTACAGATAGTGTGATGTAGCGATGCCGGCGTTGGACTGGGATAAACTCAGTAAGAGTATGGCAACATCAATTTTAAACAGATTTATTTGATAGTAAATCTGCTAGCTTTCTGCCTTTGTAGCCTTCGTCAGGCGAATGAGGTGTTCTGGTCTCCAAAAGCACACATATCAGCACAGACAGTTTACAGATTGCTGATTAGAATGGAAGGTCACCTCAGCACCTCACTGTACCACAAACCGACAGACAACTTCACAATGCTCCACTTCTCCAGCTTCCACCCTAAACACGTTAAAGAAGCCATTTCCTATGGACAAGCCCTCCGTATACACAGATGAGGAGGATCATGAAGACACCTCCAGACGCTGAAAGATGCCCTCGTGAGAACAGGATATGGCGTTCGGCTCATAGATCGACAGTTCCAACGTGCCACAGCGATAAACCGCACTGACCTCGTCAGAAGACGAACACAGGACACGGTGGACAGAGTACCCTTTGTTGTCTAGTACTTCCCCGGAGCGGAGAAGCAACGACATGTCCTCCAGAGTCTTCAACATATCATTGATGACAATGAACATCTCGCTAGGGCCATCCCCACCCCCCCACTTCTTGCTTTCAGACAACCATACAACTTCAAACAGATCATTGTTCGCAGCAAACTACCCAACCTTCAGGAGAACAGTGACCACAATACCACACAACCCTGCCACAGCAACCTCTGCAAGACATGCCGGATCATCGACATGGACGACATCATCCAACATGAGAATATCATTCACCAGGTACACGGTACATACTCTTGCAACTCGGCCAATGTTGTCTACCTAATACGTTGCAAGAAAGGATGCCCTGAAGCATGGTACATTGGGGAGACCATGCAGACACTACAACAGTGGATGAGTGAACATCGCTCAACAATCACCAAGCAAAACAGTTTCCTTCCTGTGGGCAAACACTTCAGCGGTCATGGGCATTCGGCCTCCGACCTTCAGGTAAATGTTCTTCAAGGAGGCTTTCACGACACATGACAGCGCAGAGTCGCTGAGTAGAGACTGATAGCCAAGTTCCGCACACAAGGACGGCCTTAACAGGAATCTTGGCTTCATGTCACACTATCTGTAACCCCCATGACTTGCCTGGGTTAGCAAAAAACCTCACTTACTGTGCTGTCTGGAGACAATATATATCCCTCTAACCTGTGCTCAATATTCCTTCCACCCACATTGTTAGCCACTTTAAGACTTGAATAGCAGGTTAGGTGTAAGGATTCACATTCTAATCAGTAATCTGTAAACTGTCTGTGCTGATATATGTGCTTTTGGAGACCAGAATACCTCATTCGCCTGATGAAGGCCACAAAGGCCGAAAGCTAGCAGATTTACTATCAAATAAATCGGTTGGATTTAAAATTGGTGTTGCCAGACTCTTACTGAGTTTACAGGTAGTGTGACAGGAACCCAAGATCATGATTGAGGCCATCCTTATGTGTGCGGAACTTGGCTCTCTGCTCAGCAACTCTACGCTGTCATGCGTTGTGAAGGCAGTCTTGTAAAATGCTTACCTGAAGATCAAATGCCCATGACTTCCAACAAGAAGAGAACAGTTTCGCCTGGTGATTGTCGAGTGGTGTTCCTTTATCCATTGTCGTATCGTCTGCATGATCTTCGCAACGTACTATACCTTGGGACATCCTTTCCTGCAGCATATCCTGTAGACAACGTTGGTCGAGTTACAAGAGTATGTACTATATACCTGGTGGATGGTGTTCTCACGTGAGATGATGGCATCCGTGTCGATGATCTGGCACGTCCTGCAGAGGTTCCTGTGGCGGGGTTGTATAGTGCCGTGGTCACTGTTTTCCTGAAGGCTGGGTAATTTGCTGTGGATAATGGCCTGTTTGAGGTTGTGTGGTTGTTTGAAGGCAAGAAGTGGGGGTGTGGGGATGGCCTTGGTGAGATGTTTGTCTTCATCAATGATATGTTGAAGGCTCTGGAGAAGATATTGTAGCCTCTCTGCTCCAGGGAAGTACTGGACAGCGAAGGGTACTCTGTCCACTATGTCCCGTGTTTGTCTCCTAAGGAGGTCGGTGCGGTTTTTCCGGGTGTTGTGAGGCTTCTCACTGTGTTTACCCCAGTCCAAGATCGGCATCTCCACATCATAAATCAGTAAAGCCAGCTTACCTTCAGTTGAGATCAACATTTCAATCCAGTTGTCAGCTTATTAGCATTTCATAAGAAAGGTTTTTAATGGATTTTCAAGCTTATCAATGCGAATATTTAGGCCAGTTGGAGTATGGGACTGGCTACTCAAAATAAGTAGATGTTTCTCCTACTGTTAGATTGCACACATACATCTGTACATCTGTGAAGTCTTTATTCATGTTTTGCCAATTTTCTAGTTTGGTTTGTATGCTTATAATATGCACATGTCTAGGAATTCTAGTATAGCATATAGAAATGGAGAAGCTTAGGAATCTGCAGTTCATTTAGCAAATTAATAAGCTTTGGAATTTATAGCCCATTCCTTCGCAAAATTCTAGAATCTGCAACATATGTAAGTGAATGAAGTTCAGGGGTTTTTTTGCATGAATAAAGTTGAACAATTGGTAACACATTTGCCAAGTCTCAAAACATTGGGACTGTTTAACTCGCAGAAGTGAAGGAAGACCAAGAATCCATAATGCAGAAATTAATGAAATATGTATTGCAAACACAGTTAAAGGCTAATATTTCTAAGCATATGGCCAGTTTAACCCCCAAATCCACGGGAAAATAAATAAGAATCTATTTTCCAAGCCACTTTAATGTATGTATTTAGCTCACCGGAAGTTTTTAGAATTCCAATTTCCCAAATGAACGTGTTAACAGTGATTGATAGGATTATGATTAGCTACCTTGATCATTCAATGTAGCCAGGAGCAAAGCTTTAAATGATTGCAAAATGAATGTGATTCTGTAAACAAGCAATAGGCAAATAATAGGGAACATAATTCAAGAGGGAATGCTTTCTCCTTAAAATCAATTTGAATATTGCTGAAAAAAGACACAAGTTGTTGAAGTTTTTCATCTTGCACTCATCAGAAGAGCACCAAATTGTAAAGAGATTAATGATACATTCTGCTTGAGGACAGTGCTGATTGGTTGGCAGGTGGACTCCGATTGTTTTGCTATGGAGAATGCACCAATTAACTGATAATTGACAAATTCGATAATATGTCTTTTTTTCAACCGTACTCAAGTTCTGTATCACCAAACAACTATTGATCTCTGGTGAAAGGTCAATCAGACTCACAACATTAGCGCAGTTCTCTCTCCACAGATTGCCTCAGACCTTCTGAGATCTTCCAGCATTTTCTGTTTTTGGTTCAGATTCCAGCTTCCGCACTAATTTGCTTTTATGTTAACCTCAATTCACTGCTTTCTAAAAAAGAAATCTTGTTCTATTCTTGATTAAGATTCTGGCTGAAGGACATAGTAAACTAGTTGCACAATTTTGCTAGAATTATTTTACTTCATTATTAAACCAAGAGCTGTTTTAAATTATGCAGGATATAAAAGTTGATTTCAATACAGTTCAACATCAGCTGAATTGAAGCATAAACTCTGATGGGTTGCTGACACGCAACAGTCAACTTGGGAAAGGAAATCATACTCTACTTAACAGAAAGCAATTTTCTGCTTCTTTTAAATTAATTTTTTTTAGAATTTGGAAACATCCATAGCAATCTGTTTTTGGGATCATATAGCATCATAGAATTCCTACAGTGCAGAAAGAGACCATTCAGCTGATTGAGTCTGCATCAACAACAATCTCATCGAAGCCTTATCCCCATAACTCCACATATTTACCTCGTAAATCCCTCTAACCTACGCATTCCAGGACACTAACGGACAATTTAGCACAGCTAATGCACCTCACATAAATACCTTTGGACTGTGGGAGGAAACCGGAGCGCCTGGAGGAAACCCACGGGGAGAATGCACAAACTCCACACGGACAGTGACCTAAGCTGGGAATTGAACCCAGGTCCCTGGTGTTGTGAGGCAGCAGTGCTAACTACTGTGCCACCCTGCTGCCCTCACTATACAACCACCACTACTAGATTGTCCTTCATGAGAGCCACTCCATGCAGAGGGGGAAATAAACTATTGCAAATATGTTCTTCATCAAGTATTATCAACTTAGTATTCACGACACAATTAATCATTGTACTTGCCAGCAGTCATCTGATAATCAACCGTGTAATCAATTTCGTGAAATAGACAATCTTTGTCATCCCAGATTATCTTTTGTTATGCCAGGTTGTTTTTCCCTGGTGCAGCAATATGAACTTTAGAGATTGCAAAACTGTGTAGAGTTACAATTCAGGCAAAAAAACTTACTCTTTAAATGTCAATGATTATTTGACATTCAAATTGTAATGACAGCAGATTCCTGAGCAGTGCTTCATAACTCATAAACTGCTTTGGAATATTTATGAATTGAGTATTGTTTTTCTTCTTACATGAAGTGCCTGTCTTATGCAAGTAAATCTGTCAATGATTTGTTTCAATGTCAAACGTATAATAGTTCACTTAACATTTTAAAGCTTTAAAAAATTGCGCCGTAGTGTTCTTGCTTTTTTTCAGAAGCTGAAATGTTTATGAATCATTCTTGTAATGTTTGAAGGAAGTAATTATAGGAATTAAATGATGACTCATAGCTGAGCCACATAGATGCAATGTCCTAGTGAAACAAGATGAACTTTTATTTACAATACATTTATCTTTTGTACAAGATGTCAATGTGATAATTGTGGAAACATTGCTTACTGACTAAAATAAATCTGAAAATCCATTCAATTTTTAAAAATGCTTAAATACTAAATGATTGTCAAGAATCACAACATGTGCACAAAAATTGTTCGTGTATCCTTGAAGTTTATTACTCATTGATTGTGAGAGAAAAAGAAGAGTGGGTATGCATTGTCATTGGAGAAGGACAAATCAAGACACTCCCAAATCCAGAGAGTAGAAAAAGCAAGTAAGGGGAACAGTAATAGCTGGAATGAATAATGCAACGCATGAAAAAGTAGAGGAAAATAATACTCTCATGGTTGAGGTCAAACTCAACTGTGGTGAGGCAAACTGCTGAAGACATTTTGTCAAGGGAAGGACACATGCAACACAGTATGAAGACTGGAAGCATAAAAGAACAAACAAGTTTACTCAAAGGAAACTGGTTAATCACAGGAAACTCAAATTCTCTTGGAATGAGCTGAAATTATTATTACAAAACACAACGATTTTTTTAAAAATTGAAGGGCAAAATAAAGTTAAGTAAGAAATTGCCTCCAATTACTCCAGTTTCCTCCCACAGTCTAAAGATGTACAAGTTAGGTCCATTGGCCCTGTGAAGTTGCCCTTTAACGTCCCAAGATGTTAAGATTAAGGGGATTAGCAGGAAATGCATGGGGTTACGGGAGTTGGTTGGAGGATGGGCCTGGGTAAGATGCTCTGTTGGGGAGTCAGTATAGACTCAATGGGCTGAATGGCCTCCTTCTGCACTGTGGGGATACTGTGATTCTATGAATTGCAAGAGCATTTCAATTCCAATGTTGTTACTGCAGTTAATTAGACCAATCTTGAGAAACTATGATATCCAGCCACTAAAATATTCTTTGAAAGTATACTGCATGGAAAGAAAGTGGTACAGAGCAGTTCTCTACAGCATCACTTGGATGAAAAATAAATGTCCACGTATAAAATTGGCAACAGTTTTGGACCAAGAATTTGCACGTATCTAAAACAAAACATTTGCTCAGTTAAAAAGAAAAGGGTGCTTTGCGAATTTGGGGAATCTAAATAAAAACAGAAATAAACAGTAGTTAAGTAATCACGTGAAAAAAAAATGTCCTACCAGCATTTCAGTTGTAAGTGAGGTGTAACACTTAACAACACTGTAAATTGGGAAATATTAGCACAAAGTATATTTGGTGTAACATGAACAAAGCTGCCAACACATTGACATAAAAATTAATTGCTGAGAGGCACTTAATTTATCATCGAGACAGCAGCAAAAACAGTTGCTATATTAGGTACGTAACACCTCATACAGCACAATAAGCGATCAGGTAAGATAACTTCTCATTGAGAGTAGAACGAGCTGGTTTGGAATTTAGTTATATGAACTGGAAATTGAAAGAGTTCTTGTCCCACACGAATGCAGCAAACTATAATGAAAATTTCCTGATATTTATATCATATAAAGATTGACGAATTTCTGACTGAATGGTGCTGTTACATTCACCGAAGTGATGGATGACAAAAAAGATGATCTTTTGAATTCCATCCACTGACTGAAATTTGAGCAATATTATTCACTATTATCCACAACAATTGAAGCAAATTATATTATAGATTGAAGGATGAGGGTGAGAGAATAATACATTACATTGGCACTCTCCAGATTGTGGCTAGTTCCTCAAAATGTCATCCTTTATAGGTTTTTTTTGCTATTTATGGCCCAAAAAAGGGGCAATGGACATTGCCTTTTAAAATGCTTACTTTTCCTTGGGAATCTGTGATGTACTGTAATAGGAAACCTCCTTTAATCTTCATATAGTATCAGGGAATATATTTCCAAATTACAGCACAATCATCTCCTAACAAATTACAACACCATAAAAGAATATTTATTGGTATTAAAATGTTAATATTCCAATTCATCCATAATAGTACAAAATCAAACATTATTCTTGTTTTAATGAAATTACCATTTCATTGGGGTAAAAAATCTAACCCAGTGCTTTGCAGTGAAATACTCTGTACAAACTGAGTGAGGCCTGCAACGCATTTGAGACAACAGGCTGACTTATTTATTATGATTGCAGGAAAACTCACTTCAGGTTTAGTCTCTCATTTGTCTTGGATTTTGTTCTGCAGGGGATGCATGGGGAAAACACTTGGGTACTTTGAGTGTTGGCTGTGGCAGACAGAATATTTATTTATACAAAATAATCACACAAGGATGGCTAAAAACCAAGGCTTCATAAACTCCCTGCAGTCCTGGGAATATTCACTTCCTTGTAGTAAATCATTAGATGTTGAGTTACATTTGGCATAATGCCAGCAAGAACACAGGCCTATTACACCACCATACCACTAGGAAACCTACCAGCAAATCCTATGAGCACAAGATCATGCATTAAATGTATAACTTGATCATGATAAAAACTGGAGATTTGGCACCTGGCATGATAGCTACCACTACTGCCAGGGACTTGGGTTTAATTCTAGTTTGAGTCGCTGTCTGTGTGGAGTTTGCACATTCTCCCCTTGTCTATCTGGGTTTCCTCTGGGTGCTCTGGTTTCTTCTCAAATGCCAAAGCTGCTCAGGTTAGGTGGATTGGCCATACTAAATTGCCCCTTAGGATCAGGGGGATCAGCAAGATGAGTATGTAGGATCACAGGGGTAGAGTCTGGGTAGGATTGTTGTTAGTGCCATGGGCCAAATGGCCTCCTTCAACACTGGAGGGATTCTATGATTCTAAATGTTTAAATTTGTTTTTAATGATATGAAAGCAACAATCACTCATAAGAAATTGGAAAAGTGGATTCATTTATTGAGATTAGGCATGGCACAGGGTGGCATGGTGGCACAGTGGTTAGCTCCGCTGCCTCAGAGCACCAAGAACCCTGGACTCAATTCCCAGCTTGGGTCACTATCTGCCCAGAATCTGCACATTCTCTCATGTCTGTGTGAATTTCCTGTGGGTGCACTGATTTCCTCTTCAATCTGAAAGACGAGCTGGTGCATTGGCCATGCTAAATTCTCCTTCAATGTACCCAAACAGGCACAGGACCGTGGCAACTAGGGCATTTGCACAGTAATTTCTTTGCAGTGTTCATGTAAGCCTATTTTTGACACTATTAAATAAACTTTAAAATGGAAGCATTTATACTGATGTATAAATCTCAACGACATCAAAATTGTATGTTTCCTCTGCTGAGAGCAAAAGTAAAACTAAACTGGATCACATGACATAACTCCTTTCTTGTGACATCATGGTCCAACAGCTTAAAGGCATATCATAACAAAAACAAACGATTGCAGCAGAGTCCTTTTGGAGATTATGTGAAATCTACTTAAGAAATATTAGATGGACTTCTGTTACTTATGAAAACTCTGACCCACATTTTACACAAGAGATATGCGTTTGACAGCAAGAAAATACATTTTTAATCTATTCACTTGAATTGCTCAGATCTAACTCTTCAGTGCTAGTTTAGATGTCAACTAACTCAGTCTGAACTGCTGCTGGAACTAATTAAGAACATTGCATTTATTTTTGGAATTAGTTTCAGTCTCAGTAAATGTTGCCTATAACAAAACATTCTCTCTAGAACATTACCTTAGTAACTGACATGCACAAAATTACTTTAAAAACACAAAGGGTGGGATTTTTCAGCTATTTCCCATGGCAGGATTTTCCAGTCCTAGTGATGGTGACACCCTACTACAGGTTCCCAGCAGCTGAGGGTGTGAGCAAAGAGAAACCCCGTTGACAATTCTAGGCCATTATTGCTTCCACAGAGCGGCATGGTGGCACAGTGGTTAGCACTGCGGCCTTACAAATCCAGGGATCTGGGTCAATTCCGGCCTTGGGTAACTGTGTGCACAGAGTTCGCGCAGTCTCCCTGTTTTTGCATGAGTTTACAAGGCTCGCCTGAGTGAGATCGGAAAATACTGGCCATTAACTCAGGTCATCTGCATCATTGAATTGGGATTCTGTTCTATACATAGTAGTGAATTTAATTTGACCAATTCAATTAATTATTAGCAGGACTTTCCCAATTAAACCTACTTACATGAGGGTAAAGAAAACAGAGGACACATATGGAACAAATGAAAGATTGAATCCAGGATATTGAAAATAATAGAGTTTAGATAAGCTGAAAGTATACAGTGGCGAGATTCTCCAGCTTCCCAGCCACGTGTTTCCCATCTGTGGGAGATGGTGCTTTGTTTACTAGCAGCAGGATTCTCTGGTATTGGGCTGCACTATAGCACAGTGGTTAGAACTGTTGCTATATAATTCCAGGGACCTAGCTTCAATTCCCAGCTTAGGTCACTGTCTGTGTGAAGTTTGCACATTCCTTGTGTCTGCGGGGGTTTCCTCTGGGTGCTCTGGTTTCCTCCCACAGTCCAAAGATATGCGGGTTAGGTTGATGGTCCATGCTAAAATCGCCCCTTAGTACCTTGAGATGTGTAGGTTAGAGGGATTAGTGGGTAAAATATGTTGGGATATGGGGGTAGGTCTTGGGTGGGATTATGGTCGGTACAGACTTGATGGGCTGAAAGGCCTCTTTCTGTGCTGTAATGTTTCTCTGGTCTCACTTCTGCCAATGGGAATTCTCATTAATGTCACCCATGCTGGTGGAGATCCTGCGGACATGGATGCGCCGATGGCAGGACTGGAAAACCCCATCAGTGTAAACAGCTGGAAAATTCCAGCCAATTCATTTAATTTGGAGAATGAACATAGGATGAGTTTACATAAGCATAAAATTTATCTGTCTCAAGCAAGCAAGTTTAGAAAGTGGAAATATTTCTCTTCCTCACCAAGCAGAGTAATGCACATCTTATTTTGTTGCATAACTTTATTTGAAGCACTGAATATACAAGTTTTCTTAAATGACAATTAAATATGGATCCACGTAACATTGTTTAATGTGCTCACCAATAATCATGTATCATCAATGCCTATTGAAATATGAGTTAAAAATTTAATTTCCCCCTTAATTGTTAGCTTTTCTGATTTATTTTTCAGGGTAAATTATGCAATTTATGATATGCATCATCCTTAAAGAGCTGTGAGTAGAGGTTTTACACAGCAACCAGATGTAATGAAAAGCTCTCAGTCCTCTCAAAGAATCATAACTTTCAGGAAAGCTAATAGGCTAAACTAAAATACACTGGTTCACTAATTTAAAATAGACTGTGAAGAAAGGCTGTTTTATCTGCATTTTCAAGTTCAGTTACGTACCATCATATCTTTTGTTAAAATAAAATTCTACACTTCTGGTAGATTTGTTCCTTCACTGTCTTTCTGGATTTACTATGTGTCATACTCAGAGCCTCTACCTCTCTTTTCTGTTTCCCATGGGCCCTTTTTCCCAAATATAGTGAACGTCTGTCTGTAATCTTCTTCGATTAACAACTATTGCCTTGTTTCACACTAAATTACATGAGAGAGAATGCTTTTAAAACCAGCAGTTTTGACATCAAATGAAGGTCACTTTTTCCATTAATGCTGTGTTTAGAAATGTCAGCGGTCCTTCGGGAAAACAAGATAAGTTTTAAATTGGTAAATTGTCACATATTCATTGAGATAAAAGCTTTAACTAACTCTCATCATCACTCTTCTTTCCACATACACACAGGTACCATTGCACTATGTTGTAGAGAAATATATTCTGTTTTGTATTATAAAATATACGCCCATGCTTTTTTTTGTGCCACCGTGCTGACATTTCAAAATGGCAGCAGATCGGTTTCCTATCTTTTTTACCATTTTGGCAGGCATTGTCATGGGCAGTGACTTTGGGCCTTATCGGTGCCTCCGTGCATAGTGAAAGGGATAGACCAAATTCACTAGGTTAGGACATGCTGACTGAGTCAAGCTGTGCTGAGGACAGTTCTCAGTAAGGACAAGTGATTAGGCCTGGAATGATCAAGAGCAAATGAATGACCTCACTGAGGCACAGGTGACATGATTGCATCATTTCCATTCTGTGACAATGTCCCTTGCCTGACAAAATAAATCAAAGGTATTCATAACTGAGTTAAACCTCTGTCAAACCTCTGGGTATCAATGATCTGATTCACATCCAATCCACAAGAGAAAGGAAAGAATTGATCTGGATTGATTGTGTGTGGAGGAAGACCGTAAAACTGTGGAAAATGTTCATGCCACATCTTCCAGCAGCAATTTCTGTGTGGGTCTTTGAGGCTTGTAAGTGGACAATGTAGGGGCAGTGACTGTTGGTTCCATTGCTATCCATTTTCCATTTGAGTGTGGTCAAAATGCCTCGTGAGGTATTATGCAAACCAGGGATCAGGGTCATTTTGGATTGTGGGTATTCATTGTATGGTACCATAATCAAGTAAATTGATGCTACCAATTCTGCTGCCAGTTTGGGCAGCATGGTGGCACACTGATTAGCACTGCCTCACAGTGCCACGGACCCACTTCGATTCCTGATTTGAGTGATCGTCTGTGCGGAGTTTTCACGTTCACATGGGTTTCCTCCAGGTGCTCCAGTTTTCTCTCACAGTCGGAAAGATGCACTGATTAGGTGAATTGGCCATGCTAAATTCTTCCTCAGTGTACCTGAAGGGGCACCAGACTGTGGTGACTAGAGGATTTTCACAGGACTTTCATTGTAGTGTTAATGTAAGCCTACTTCTGACACTAATAAGTAAACTTTAATATTATACAATGCATTAAGTCTGGATCTTAACAAGGAAAAGCTATAGGTGTATCAGGGTATTTATTGAAAATGAGTTTATTTACAAAGAGAGTTACAGGGAAGGTACATCTCCCATCAAGATCACCTGATTATTGCCTGGAGTATCCAGTACATATCTACCTGATGTCAATGCTACATAATCATCTGCCTCATAAATTAGCATATCCATCTGTTAGCCTTTTTATTTTAAATCCCCGGTAGCGCTCCCCACTACAAAGGTCTCTGACCTATCTCCAACCCTCAGGATTAGCAGATCATCCCTTTGTGCATTCCCTCCAATAATTGATATCCTTACCCCAGTCTCCTTACCCCTGGCATCCTGACTGTTCCCAGTTAGCCTCATTCATTCCTTGGGTTGGGACAATCCCACTTCCTCATTGCCTCCCAATTGATCTCACTCATCCCAGGATCAATCCCCCACTTCCCCACTTCCCCCCTCAATTGTCTCATTTCAACTCTCCTATCATCTCCACTCTAGGATTAGATTGATTTCTTACCCTGACCCCAGGATTGGCATCAATTCCTGTCCCTGCTCTGATCACAACCCCCAACTCTCCAAAATTTCTCTCATCACTCTTTGTTGTCCTCTCCAGAATCTGATTCCTCATCCGATTGGAAGTTTGTTAACAGGCTGGCTTCCAGTGGGAGACTGACTAGCGACACAGGAACAGGAGGAGGCTATTCAGCCAATCAAGCTTGTTTCACCATTAAACATGATTATAGATGACCTGTGGCTGAACTTTATATATCTTCCTTTGGCCAAATCCCTTAGTACCTGTGCTAAACAAAAAATTATATATCTCAGATTTAAATATAGCAATTGATTTAGCAATAGCTGCTGTTTGTGAGAGAGAGTTCCAAACCTCTATCATCCCTTGTGTGTAGAAGCGGTGGCATGGTGGCACAGTGATTTGCACTAATGCTTCACTGTGCCAGGGACCCAGGTTCCATTCCCGGCTTGTGTCACTGTCTGTTTGGAGTCTGCATGTTCTCCCGAAGTCTGCATGGGTTTTCTCTGGTTTCCTCCCACATTCTGAAAGACATACTGATTCATTGCATTTGACCGAAACTGGTGCTGGACTGTGGCAATAAGGGGAATTTCACAGTAGCTTCACTGCAGTGTTAATATAAGCCTTACTTGTGACACTAATAAATTAACTTAACTAAGCGCTTCCTAACATTTCTCCTGAATGGTCAGGCCCTAATTCTTAGACTATGTTCCCCCAGTTCTAGGATTGGCAATCAGTGAAAATAGACTCTCTTTAAGAAGTTCTAAGTGTCAAATTTGTGTAAATTTGGAATAAATCCCACTTTTCTTTCAGTGGGATTTTCAAAATGAATCTCCCACACTCGACATTGAAGAGTTCACTGGCATAAATCTGATTAAAAGTCAGTGGGCGAGGCCTATTCCTGCTGGACAAGCCCGCAGCATAGAATCTGGTGGGCCACCATACATGCAACAATCTGTCATAGCGCAGATCAGCGCATGCACAATAGCCCCACACTGCCAGCCCTCCAGTCACTGGCCTCTCAGAGCTGTCTGGGCAAGCCTCAACTCTCCCTCCTAGTCCATCTCGATCTCTCCTCAAACTCCCCCTCCTCCAGCCATGGCAGGCTCAATATCCCAATCCCCGCCCCAAACCATCAACCCCGATAATCCCACCCGCAACCCTGAGCCTCCAGCAGGTTGACCCACCCCAATGGCCAGCCCCAATCACTGACCTCGCTGCCTTTGTCATTGCCAAGTGGCAGCAGGACTCTCCGCCCCCACCGATTTTCCCCCCCTCAGAGGCTGTCCCCATATAAGCACCCCCCCCCCCCCCCCCCCCCCCCCCCCCACCCACCCACGCTATGCCCTGCTTCTTTGTCACTGCCTGATGACCGGTAGCCAATGCCAAAGTGTCTCCAGGGCATTGCCACTTTGCCACTTGGACAATGCCGGGCAGCAGGCTGTCACTGCCAAGTGTGCAATACTATAGGGCACTCCTCCTTATCCCTGATTTTCTGTGGAGTCAGGCTGCCAGCTCCCCTCTGGAGGGGAGCTATTGTAAACCCTGCTGGAGTGAAACACTCCTGGCAGGGTGGGGAGAGGTTAGCTGGCTGAGAGACTCTCATACTGGGCCTGCTAATGATATCTAAACCTTCATTACCATAATTTATTCAGCTCTGTACCAATTTCCATTGCAGAGCTGACGACACATGAACTCTGATGGCCAAAGACTCATGGAGATCATGGCTCCCAGCAGGAAGCCCCCTACATGGTCTTCACTTGAGTCTCACGGACTGTTGCACTGCTTTATCTTTATCCTGTCTTTTCCTGTTCGTATCTTGAAGACCTCAATCAGATCACCCCTTAGCTTTCCAAATCTCAGAACAAACAGGTCTAATGTTTCTCCTCATAATTAAGCCCCTGAAGTCCAGGTATCATTTTTGTAAACTTACACTTAAGGTGTGGTGCCCAGATCTGTTCTCATTACGCCTGGAGGGGTCTAACCAGGGTTTTGTATAGCTGCAGTATAACTTCTTAGTCCTTAAAATCCTATCCTCTAGAAATAGAAGTAAACATTCCATTAACCATCTTGATTATTTTCTGCACCTGTAGATGGCATTTTAAAGATCTATGCATCTATGTCTCTCTGGACATCTATTGTCTTTAACTCCATACTATTTAGAAAGTACTCTGACCTGTCATTTTACAGTCCAAAATGAATGATGTCATATTTTCTTAGATTGAAATTCATTTGCCACAGTTTTATCCATTCACTGAGTCGATTAAGATCCATTTGTAATTTTATGTCATCACCTACATTGTCTACAGTGCTGCCTAACTTTGTATCATCAGCAAATTTAGATATATGACTTTATATGCCATCATCCAAGTCACTGAAAAATAATGTGAATATAACTGAGACCTCAACATAGATCCTCATGAGACACCACTAGTCACGTCCTGTCAATTTGTGTACCTACACATTATCCCTACTTTTTGTCGTCTGCCACTCAACCAATTTCCCAGGCATGTTAGTAATTTGCCCTCAATTCTGTGGGCTTCTCCGTTAGTTAACATTCTCTTATGTGGGACTTGATTAAAGGCCTTCTGGAAATCCATGTAAACAACATCATTAGACATTCCCCTGGCAACTACCATAGTTACCTCTTCAAAAAATTCAATTAGATTTGTCAGGCATGACCTACCTGTCACGAATCCATGCTAGCGCTCTCTGATTAACTGAAAATTTCTGATGTGTCCAGTTACCCTGTCCTTGATTATAGACTCCAACAATTTCCTCACAGCAGATGTTAGACTAACTGCTCTGTAATTCCCTGGACATTCTCTCTCGCCTTTCTTAAACAGCAGAGTAACATCATATGCTTATTATGCAGTTAAAACTCTATCACCTACATTGTCTACAGTGCCGCCTAATTTTGTGTCATCAGCAAATTTAAATATATGACTTTGTATGCCATCATCCAAATCACTGAAAAATAACTTGAATGTTACTGAGGCCCCAACACAGATCCTCATGAGACACCACTCGTCATCCTGCCAATTTGTGTTACCCATTATCCCTACTTTCTGTCGCCTGCCACTCAACCAATTCTCTGGGTCCCCCAACCCTTTCCACTTGCCTTTACACTCTGCCACCAGCAGGTCAGGAAATAAAAATCCAAGTCCATATTTCAGCTATGGGAGGCAATGGCCTAGTGGCATTTTTCCTAGATTATTAACCCAGAAGCTCAGCTAATGTTCTGGGGACCCGGGTTCGAATCCTGCCATAGCCGCTAATGGAATATTTAAATTTAATTTTAAAAATCTGGAATTAAGAATCTACTGATGATCATGAAGCCATTGCTGATCATTGGAAAAACCCATCTGGTTCATTAATGTCCCTTTAAGGAAGAAAATCTGATGTCCTTACTTGGTTGATCTACTTGTGACTCCAGAGCCACAGCAACATGGTTGACTCTCAACTGCTGTCCAAGGGCAGCTAAGAATGGGCAATAAATGCTGGCCAGCCAGCAAGTGAATTCAGAAAAGTACTCTAATTTCTTCACAGGATCTTTAGCAGTATAATATCTGTGCTCTTCGCAACTTGGATGTCCTTCTGAGAAAGTAACCATATTCTGATTGTAAAAAGCAGGATCAATCTTCTCTGTTAACTCTGAAACTATTAAATAATTACTGTGACATGACTTAGCTGTTTGGATAACTTGGAGTGCAGTAACTTATATTGGCCACTGTATCACTGCAGTCTAAATACAACATCAGCCACCTATCACTATAATACAGCAAATTAGATCACAGCTCAGAAATAAATACGTATTTTCTTTTGTCAGTTTAAACTGACATTCCCCAACCTGCGATTATGTTTAAACTTTAAGCAATACGAGGATCAATCTTTTCTGTTCCATTTACTATCTCTGTACAAGGTCACCTCTCATTTGCTTTCTTTCAAGGTTGAGGACTTAAGGCTTTTACAATCTGTCAACACCAGCAGCATTTTACATTGGTGTAATGCTTAAAGACACTTCATAATATTTCAGTTTTTATTTGAAATGTTCTGCCTGGCTGAAGCAAAGCACTCTGGCCACTGCCTTTCCACAGAAGCTTTATTACTGCATCTCACACATTCACACACAATTTATCTTGAGCAAATGAAAATCTTATAGAACATAGAACACTACAGCACAAACAGGCCCTTCGGCCCACAAGTTGTGCCAATCATATCAATACCTACCAGGCCATAGAATTATCTGTAACTCCCAATCCCATTAAATCTCATGTACTCATCCAGAAGTCTCTTAAAAGACCCCAGCGAGTTCGCCTCTACTACCACTGACGGCAGCCGATTCCATTCACTCACCACCCTCTGAGTGAAAAACTTACCTCTAACGTCTCCTCTATACTTGCCCCCCAGCACCTTAAATCTGTGTCCTCTTGTAGCGACCATTTCCGCCCTGGAAAATAGCCTCTGAGAATCCATCCTATCCATTCCTCTCAACATCTTATAAACCTCTATCAGGTCGCCTCTCAACCTTCGTCTCTCCAGGGAGAAGAGACCTAACTCCCTCAACCTATCTTCATAAGGCATGCCCCCCAATCCAGACAACAAGCTTGTAAATCTCCTCTGCACCATCTCAATAGCTTCCACATCCTTCCTATAGTGAGGTGACCAGAACTGCACACAGTACTGGTCTTGAAACAGTTATTATGATGAGTAAATGAAAACAGGCACTAAGTGGATGATAAGCTAATAAGACACGCCTGTTTGAAGGCCTGATTTTTAGCAGGCAATTTTGATCCTCTTTGTTGATTTACCATAATCTAAACTTGCCTGGAGATTCAGGTTTAGCACTGAAGCATTGATTAGAAGCAATTTTCATGGAGCAGTATAAGTGAGTTCCACATTGAATTGTGCGGGCTGATTGTCTCAGGGACTGAGGAAGAGGGTGTAATACTAGTTCTCAGATGCATATCCGTCAGTATTGGTGGAGGAGGTCGATGATAAGGTCTGTAACAACATCACGAGGAGGCCACAAGGCCATCCAAAGTGGTGCCAGCAGCAACAGGAGAGAAAGTGATGAAGCTGAGGTAATATCTTTCAATCTTTGTGGTCCTGTACCCACAAGAATTGAAAGATGCTACCTCAGTGTCACCTCTGGATGGCCTTCTGGCCTCTTCACATTCCCCTGGCAGTTCAAGAGAGATCCTTAACAAGATTATATGATCAATTTTCCTTTTTAACCCGGTAACTCCCGTAAGATGTATTTTTTTTTAGCTGAAGTCCAAAGAGAATTTATAGGATAAATGTCAATGGAGTGTTGGTGAAGTCTTGACAAACTCCCTTAGAAAGTCTTGATATGTTTCCAGAGTCCTCTTCAAACTTCTAGCAGCAAGTGAACAGTAAATAGTGAAAGTACCTTTACATAATGCTCAAACTCCTCAATGACAACTTGCTCCCAATCAGATGGCTACTGTTAGGGGAAAACATTAGGTCAGTTGCCAACCACTCTAATGAGCTGAGATAATATATAGCCATTTAATGTTTGTCTGGGCAGCTATTCCTAGAGAGAACTAATTTACCAAGATAGCATCCTGCACTAAAAAAACAGGTTAATTTGGTATTTCAGCTTGACCCCATCTTGCCACTGCCGTAAGGAACTGCCAAAACACCCTCTTAGCATCTAGGCCTGGGTGAATTGCCCAACACTTCAAGGATCCAGACAGAGAATTGTTGTATGACAGTTTTTAGATGTCAAATTTACAAAGATTAAAGTCTGTGTGTATTCATGATATCGCAGATTCTGAGTGGGCACTGGGGTTTAAGTGAGCAGGGAAAACGCACTCTATCTCGGCAGCATTATGGCTGAGTTTTAGTTCCTGGGACCCACTTGTATTGCACAGGTCAACTGACTCTGTTGAAATGTACTGGAGGAGGTACCAGCTGACAGCAAACAGAGAGTCAAACGCAAGGGTATCTGGAGGGTCTCATGGGAAGGAGGAGTGTCTTGGTGTGGAAGAGTTGGAGGGGGTGGGGGGGGCAGATGGTGGCTAAATATTCTTTTCCCTCTTTCATGGTTCTCAAGGAAAATAAACAGAATAACTTAAATAACCTCTTCTTGTTCTAGATCCTAGTCCTGGTAAAAGTTGCAAGTCAGGGCTTAATTATATCATCAAAACCTATAACTAATGAATTGATTTAGTCAGGGGTTTTTGTCACATGCTGAGAAGAGGTTAAAATGGAAGGGAATAAGATTCAGAAATGATAGAAATGGCTAAGTTACCTATCTAATTTAAAACCATCAAACTACTTAGCTTACACTTGCCTGATCAGATTAAACTCATCCTATTTGTTGCTCAGTTTAGGTGTTATGCATCAATTGAGTGACACAGTGGCATAGTGGATAGTACTGCTGCCTCATAGTGCCAGGGACCCGAGTTCAATTCCAGCTTTGGGTGAATGTCTGTGTGAGTCCTCGTGTCTGCTTGAATTTCTTCCGGATGCTCCACTTTCTTCCACACTCCAAAGTGCAGATTAGGATAACTGGCCATGCTAAATTGTACCTTAGTGTCAGGGGTTCAGCAGGCTAAATATGTGGGGTTACAGGGATAGAACCTGGATGGGATTGATGTCAGTGCAGGCTCGATAGGCCAAATGGCCTCCTTCTGTACAATAGGGATTTATGATTCTAGATAACTGTGCTAAAACAGTCATTTCCAAGCCATCAAGATCAATAAAATTTAAACTGGATAAAACAGTGAGTAAAAAACATAAAAGAGCAATATTTTTCTGACTTTAAGAGCTGGGTTACAAGCCCTCATGGGGCCACAAGTGGCTATGAAAACAGACCTTTGTTTGGAAGTTTCTTTTTTACTTATCTAAAAACATCTGCTGTGGAGTGGGAGAGAACATTTAGTTTTCAGTTTTCACAACTGCAGATTTTCTGTGGTTTAAAATTGCTGGGCACAGCAGCACCCACCCCCCTCCCCCTCCAGATGTAAAATGCAGGAGGAAAAAGGATTAGTGGAAAGTAAGTGACCACAGTAAACGGAGCAATGACTCGATCCAAATTGAAAAGAAGCAGGTCAGACATTGAATCAACATGACAGGACAGTAAGAAAAAGCCACAGGGGGATCCCACTGGAAAAGATTGAAATGAGTTGCATATCTCAGTTTAAGGCCAATAGGAGGTCAAGCCGGCTTGGAATTCATATCTTCATTATTCAGGCTGTGAGCCAAGTCCATGTTGGCTTCCAAATGTTCATTTTAGTGGTTTTGTTTTGTGCCAGTACAAATTTTAGCGCACAACTCATGAATAGAAATGGCCTTCCTATTGAGGGGGCACACCTCACAGATTCCATTTTAGATGCTTGTCCATTTTTAGCAGTTCTTTTTCTGAAAAAAATTTGATCATCTCCTGAAAATATCTATTTTTCCATGCACTCTACAGTTTTCCTAATCCTGGCCCTCTGTACAATATTTCAATACGGCAATGTTACAGTCATAACTACACAAATAAATTGTACCCACATCAGTGAAAAAATATTGCCTACATATGTATTGCGCAAAACAGGCGCAGTTCTGCTCATTTCACTACTCCTGAGCTTTGATTCAAACATCACATGGTGAAATTATGCGGTGTGAATTTTATTTAAAGTAACCAAGCAAATTCTTTGCTAAACTAGCAAATGAATGCAAACATATCCAGAATTCAGTGTGTTGATAATTGTCGTTTAATTTCAAGTTGGAAGTTTCGATATAATGATGGCTAAAGATGGAATGTCTATTTTACATTCTCTTCTTTCAACATTTATTCAACCAGACAAACATCCCACAGCTTTGTATCGCCATCCTTGCTGTTTGTTACTAATTGCAATATTGTACTTCAATTAAGGGTGTGCTTGCCAAGATAATACCATTAGTGAGTAAGATTTCATGAGAATATTGAAACATTAAAAGCCAATTGATCTGAGCAGATCAGGTTTATTTTTTCCCCAGAGTTGGACTATGAGGCATACTGAAGGGTGATTTTCTGACCTTGCCGTGCCTGATGCAGATTGCGCTGATCCTGGGTTACAGCATGCGGGCCTAAAAATCAGTTTCCCATCCGACTCCAAACAGTTTGCTGGCCCCCTGACCTCATTCTAATGGCGTGAACCGGATCACACCCAGAAAGAGAGCAAGGCTGAATAGTTTATTTAAAGCAGTATTTAAATATGTGGAGCTCATCCAACTTCCAGCACGCAGGATTCTCCGGCCTTCAGGTCCAGCTCAAGAAAGGCAGGAATCATGAGGCGAGGTGGACACATCAGTGGGGAGAAGATCCGAGGCCATTGAAACCTTTGGGTGATGGCCTGGGTATACTTATTAGGCACCACAACATTGCCAGTTGGGCATTGCCAGTGTGCCAGGGCAGTGCCAAGGGGATGGGGCTTGAATGGGGATTTTTAATGGGGGGGAGGCTATGCAGGTTGGTCATGCATGGGTGGACCATGTCAGGGGTATGATGGGGGAATCAGATGGGGATTCATTGGGAGGACACCAGTGGTGGCAGCCTATGTTGGGAAGGGGTTGAGGAACAATGAATGAGGGTGGGGTCCTGATGTCTATAGTGAGGAGGATGGGGTTCTCCCAGTGCACTGTGAATTCAAGGCGCCCTTGCAAAATCGTGCCTGAACACCCTAAAGCCAGCCTTGCAGGCATGATTAGCGGCCCTGCGTACAACCACGAAACTCCCAACTTTCCAAAAAAGTTCAAAGTTTAAGTTTTTTTGGAGTTTATTTATTAGTGTCACAAGTGGGCTTGCATTAACATTGCAATGAAGTCATTGCGAAATTCTCCTAGTTGCTACACTCCGCCGACTTTTCAGATATACTGAGGGATAATTTAGCATGGCCAATACACCTAACCAGCTTGTCTTTCGGACTGTGGGAGGAAATTGGAGCACGTGGAGGAAACCCAAGCGGACACGGGAAGAACATGCAGGCTCCACACAGCAGTGAATCAAGCCAGGAATCAAACCTGGGTCCCTGGCGCTGTGAGGCAGCAACGCTAACCACTGTGCCACCGTGCTGCCCAGTGACTGAGTGTGCGAGAATTGAGATGTGGAACCCACAAGAGAGATCAGCACAGGTCACTCCGTCATTCTCACCGAGTCACTTTTTGGGAGAATTCTGCCCATTAGTTCGACACAAAATTCATGAGATAGAAAAAGAAGGTAGCAGTGTCTTTCTTTCTGTATAGAGATGTGTTGGTCAAAGTTCTTTAATGCCCTGTAATTGTAAATGATTTTCCCAGTTTAAGGACTGATGCTATTCCTTTCAAAACTGGATCACAAAATCCTATCCTCAACCTGTTCCTCAGAACTACTGCCCCATCTCATGGAAAGGTCATTGCATCTCTGTTCTATGCCATGTCTGCCAAATCTTTTTGTCTGATTCACTCATAGAATTATAGAAACCCTACAGTGCAGAAAGAGGCTATTTGGCCCATCGAGTCTGCACTGATCACAATCTCACTCAGACTCTACTCTCTTACCCCTACATATTTACTTACTAATCCCTCTAACCTATGCATCTCAATATCCTAAAGGACAATTTTAGCATAGCCAATCAACTTAACCCACACATCTTTGACTGTGGGAGGAACCAAAGCACCCAGAGGAAACACATGCAGCACAAGGAAAATGTGCAAACTCCACACAGACAGTGACCTAAGCCAGGAATCGAACGCAAGTCCCTGGAGCTGTGAAACAGCAGTGCTAACCACTGTGTTACCATTTCGCCCCACTCAACCTGGCGCCCAGTCTGTTCACAACACTAAGATTGTTTCGGTTGGGATTGTCAAATGCAACCTCTGTGATAGTAACAGCAGAGCATTATTTCTCCCCATTCTCCACTATCTCTCAATTGCATGTACAAACATACAAATTAGGAGCAAGAGTAGACCATTTGTTACCTAGAGGCATGCTCCACTATTTGATAAGGATATGGTTGATCTGATTGTGGCTTCAGCTCCGCCTTCCTGAGGACCCAATTGCCCTTTGACTCCCTCGTCAATCAATTGCCACAATTGGCCATATTAGCCTTCTGCATTGCCTCTCTGGTTTTCAGTTCTATAAAACTGTCCTTGTTTGGTTTAATTCTGAGCTATCTGCATGCAGTCAGCATATCTTCTTACGGTGCTTTCTTGTCACATTTGTTCACACTAATCTATAGAATTCTCAAGAATCTCTCCTTATTATACTCCTATTTCGCACACGCATGCAGAATTGTCTATCGGTACATGCTGATGATGCCCACAGCTTTGTTTCTTGTCATCTCTCTAAACTTCACATCCACGTCAATTTTTTTTGAAATCCATGCCATTTTGCTCATCAAGTCCAGCCTTGCAGCAAAAACTATAATAAATGAACTGAAAACTCAGAGAGCATTTGCCATGTTTATCCCAAACTCCTCAAGGCAGAACTAACAACCAAAATGTTGTTCAGAAGTATAAAGGCAACTTTTGCAACACCTGACTCAAGACTTTTGCACAATTTCAGAATAAAGAAAGTTTCCAGGAGTCACACTAGCAGGGCCTAATGATGGGATGACTGGTTATACACGATTGCTTGGCTAATTTCACCTAGACAGCAGTCATGAATCACACATAATATTTTAATTGTATTTAATCATATCCACCGTAACAGAAGTAGGCAATTCATCCCAACACGTTTGCACTGATTCTCCAACAGAGCATCTTACCTAGACCCTATCCTCGTAACCCCACGTTTACCCCACTAATCCCCTTAACCTATACATCATAGGACACTAAGGGGAAATTTAGCATGGTCAGTCCACTTAACCTGCACATCTTTGGAGTGTGGGAGGAAACCGGAGCACCTGGAAGAAACCCATGTAGACACAGGGAGAATGTGCAAATTACACACAGTGACCCAACGCTGGAATCAAACCTGGGTCTCTAGAGCTGTGAGGCAACAGTGCTAACTGATGTGCCATTATGCCATCCACAAATTTACACTTTTAATTCAGATTTTTATAGAATTCAAATTTCACCATCTGCTATAGTAAGATTCAAACCTGGGACCCCAGAGCATTATGCTGGGTCCCTGGGAATGCTAGTCCAGTGACATAACTACTACACCACCACCTTTTAAGAGATCCTCAATAACAGCTGTAACTGCAGTAGCCAAGTAAAAGTTGCTGTTAATTACTTCTAACAACTGAGTTCACTAAGTATCATGAACATTCATTCATTTATGTGTGCTCTGCCCAAAGGGGAAACCTTTGGCACATCGTCTGCTGATGCTTTATCCAGAGTAGTTTTCTTGGCAGCTTTGATTAGTGGTGGCTTTATTCACACACTTTACACACTGAAAGGTAACCAGATGTGGTTAATGCAAAGCATTAATAATCAGAGTTGTGCATCATTGCTATTCCTTATCCCTTGCAATTTCCACTCAATTCTGGCAGCTGATTTTTCAGCCAATATATTTTTGCCTTCTAGCTTTCCCTCTCTAAATCTCAATATCTTGTTACTTCTCAATTTTTGAACGTCTCCTAAATACTGTAACAGTATCAGTTCCATCACAACTATCGTCATTTCCCTCATTTATCTTCTGATTTGATTTAATTTATTATTGTCACATCTATTGGGATACAGTGAAAAGTATTGTTTCTTTCATGCTGTATGCACAAAGCACATCGTATATAGAGAAGGAGATAGTGCAGTGTTGCAGTCATAGCTAGGGCGTAGAGAAAGATCAACTTGATGCGAGATACGTCCATTCAAATGTCTGTTGGCAGCAGGGAAGAAGCTGTTCCTGAGTTGGCTTGACTCAGACTTTTGTATTTTTTTCCCAACAGAAGAAGGTGGAAAAGAGAATATCCAAAGCGCATAGGATACTTGAGTATGATGGCTGCTTTTCTGAGGCAGTGGGAAATGTGGACGGTGTCGATGGATGGAGGCTAGATTGAGTGAAGAACTGGTCTTCATTCACAAACCTTTGCAGGTTATTGCAGTCTTGGACAGAGCAGAAGTCATACCAAGCTGTGATACAACCAGAAAGAATGCTTTCTGTCTTATGGATGCATCTGCAAAAGTTGGTAAAGGTCATACCAGACATGCTAAATTTTCTTGGCCTCCTGACAAAGCAGAGACATTGGTGGGCTTTCTTAATTGTAGCATCAGCAATGGGGGCGGGGGAGGGGGGGGGCGAACCAGATTGTTGGTGATCTAGACACCTAAACACTTGAAACTCTCAACTTTTTCTATGATCAGCGTTTCTATGCTAATTTCTGCTCTGCATTCCCAGATTTTCCCACCTCAATGTAAGAATTTTTCAAACAGCTTCCTGTTTCTAAGGTTCTGAATAAGAACAATGTTGTTAATCTATTACACATAGAAAAAGTGCGGGTTGGTTCACTCAGCTTGAGTTTGATGCTGAATAGAACATAGAACATGGAACATAGAACAATGCAGCACAGGAAATGGCTCTTCAGCCCAGACGTAGTGCCGAACATCAGCCACATTAAACTAATCCCAACTGGCTGCCCTTCATCCATATCTTGCTATTCCTTGCATATCATGTGCATATCTAAAAGTCCCTTTGTGTAGGTAAAATAATACTCCTGAGATTGTTAATGAGTCAAAGTACAGTAGCTTTTATTTCAAAACTCTGGCATTTATTCCAGAGCTTTGGGAGAACTAGTTCCCAAGAATGGACTGCCAGACTTCTCATGGAACACAAATACAAGTGGGTATTTATACATCATGAGTCTTAGTAATAAGTATGACATAAATTTCCAATTCCGGGCAGGGTCTCTGATCTTCCTTCTTCAATTACCATGACTACAACTGCTTCGGCATCTCTGTCTTTGCAGTTTCTTGTGTGATTAACATAAACAGGCAAGGCTTGCAATGTCTGCAAAATAATATTCACACCTGATCATCTATATTCACATCTGACCATTTGTCTTTATGAAAGTTAAAGAATGAAAGACATGAACAGGAGCAAAATAAGCCTGGGAAGATCAGCCATGATGAAGGGCTGCATTTGTGATATATTCTAGGTACAAAATTCATTAACCCTTTCCCCACTTCACTCTTAAATGCCCCTACTGTATCTGCCTCCATTACCGGCCCTGGCAGCATATTCCAAATACCTATCACTCTCTGTATAAACAAATTTGCCCTTCACATCTCCTTTGAACTTTCCCTTCTCACTTTAAACACATGCCTCCTAGTATTAGACATTTCAATTCCGGGAAAAACATTCTGATTGTCAACCCTATCTATGCCTCTCATAATTTTATAAATTTCTATCAGGTCTCCTATCAATCTCTGCGCTCAAGACAAAACAACCCTAGTTTGTTCAGCCTCTCCTTATGGCTCATATTCACATAATGGGGTTTGGTCCTAGTATGGGTTGCAGTAGTTAATGCAGCTCTGTCTCCTCACTTTGTTCCACGCCTGATCAGGAGTGGTGCCCCTTAAGCTGTGTATAACAATTGTCTCTCTCTAATGGAGACAGATGTCTCTGGTCCTTTATGAACTCTACCTGACCTTGCCTAAAGTAACCAGCACAAACTTTCAATACCTAACTTCTGAATGCCCTGATAGTACAGAACTCTCACTGTGTTCAGGTTTTGCAGACACAACATTATGGTTGCCATGTACGACAGGATTCATGGCACTTAATATAAAATTTCCTTGAATCATAAAGTAAAAATTGTCTTCATCAGAGCTAGAAACACCTGAGAACCACAAGGAAATGATATTTGTGAGCATATTCAAGATATAATGTTCCCTGGTTTGGATAGCTACATAAAACACTCAAACTTCATGGTCATATGTTATGACATTATCAAAACTTGACAAATGAGACAGAGCCTTGAGAATGCTTCAAGGCACTATTGATTTTTCCTTACCAACCATATCAACTGCCAATTACCACTTGATAAATTTGTAGCGATTACATTACTACATATCCAGCACAGCCAAAATGTAATAAAACCACTTCACAAAATTTACAGTGTGTATTACAAATACAATGGGAGCTATTTCAAGGCTGTAAATGTACCTCAGGCTCCAGATGACAGCAAGTGACTGGATCAGTGCAGATGCAGGATGTCACCTGAGTGGTTATATCGGCCGGAAGGCAGGTCCATAAGGACATATTTTCTGTCCATGTTTCATCCTGAGCCACTTTGGTGGTTTGCCATTACCTTCCACTCTCTGGGGTAGGGCAAGAAGGCAGGTTACAAGTTAACCTCAGCCAGAATAGGAACGGAACCTGGACTACTCACATTATTTTTGGACCACACTCCCGTCATCTAGCCAATTTAGCAAATGGGCACAATCTGGTAAAGTCCCTAGGGTTGGGAAACAAGGCAAATTGGAGCAATTCATTACACAGGTATCAATGTCTGATGGTGGGATGCAAACTGAGAAGTAAGTTGGTGGTGGGTTGTGGTTCCTGATGGCAAGAGGCAGGAACCTACTTTAATGCAGTAGCATGTCATGTTTTTCCAACCCACCCACCCCAAGAATCGCCATGGGTGGGGGGGAGTAGATCATGTAAAAGTCCTTTGGCTCGGGTGGGATTTACTGGCCTTGGGGCGAGGGTGGCCGGAAAAATCCTGCCACATTGAATTGCATCTAAGTGATTAAGTCAGCAGAAAATGAGAAACACTTGCATTCAGAATCACAAATCTTTAAAGTTGAAAGTTAATTGTCTTTGTAGTGAATTTTCAGTGGATAAGAGCTGATTTTCCTCCATGGTGAACTTGGCTGGACCAGGGATTAGAAAGCTGAACTGTTGCATTAAGCTCAGGTGGTGGCTGCGCAAGGTTGGGGCATGGATGTACATTGGAGGAAGAATGGTATCTATCCAAGGAGTGGAGATGTTGGCATTGGCTTGAGGTAAACATAGTGCTTTTACTGTCAAATTAACCTGTTGGACTTTAACCTGAGACTTCTTACTGTGTCTATCCAAGAAGGTCAGGATATGGCTTCAGAGGGAAGAAGGTCACATGGTGGCTGCCCTAAGAAGAGTTCTGGGGGACAGAGGGGAGAAAGTTGATGACAGAAGAAATATGAATCTCTACTGGAAGCAGCACAAGCCTAATAGAGGGGAAATTAATGTGATTGAAGGAAGGTCAATGGTGAGGATGGGAGAATTGAAGATTACAGATAGCAGGGGAAGGATGATGGAATGAGTATTGGGAATGACAATTGGTAGATTAAGTGTGATAGAGGGAACAGTTCAAAGGTACCAGGGGGCAACCTAATTTGACAGACAGTTGATCAAGAGTGATATTAGTTGGATCAAGAGTCACCGAAGGCAGGACCAGGGGTAGAGGATGGGTTGAGAGTGATAGAGAAAAGTCAAAGTTGACTGTGGGAGGGTGGAGGGTATGGACTTGAAGCTCCAGAGATGCAAGTGTGGCAGGTGATGTGGCAGCAATCCAAGTTTCAAATCCTCCTCCCAGACTGGCAGAATGATGCTGTGGGCTTTCAAGGAATAGATAGCTGACTGAGTGTGGTTTAAATATGGTGCTCAGACTTTTAAGTACTATGGAGTAATGATGGGGTAGGTGACTTCCTGCTTGACTCTTGAGTGTGCACAGCTAATTGGGTGTCCGCCACATGATTGCATGTAACCACCCATCCCACCTCTGAGTGAAAGTCCTGTTCATTTCCAATCCCCTGCCATTGGGACATGTTGCTACAAGATTTCACCCAATCTTACTAATGTTTTCCAGACTGATGCACATTTTAAGTCCAATTTGTTTTTTGATTGATGCCTTATGTGAAAATTTGATGTGGTAATGAGCAAAGAGAAGTCCGGGTCTTGAAATATTATCAAGCACATCTGTTAACAGACTGGGGAAAATTCAACTTGAAACAAAAATGACAGAAGTTTCTCCACAAAGATATAAGCATTGTACAAAAATGAACATCTGAAAACCAGACCATACAATTATACAAATTAGGAGCAGAATAAGTCCGTTGGGCCTGCTCCAGCATTCAATAAGATCATGGCTGCTCTGATTTTAGCACCAACTCCACATTCCCATCTCATTGCAATAGTCTTTTGCCCCCTTGTTTATCAAGAATCTATCTTGCTCTGTTTAAAGATATTCAAAGACTCTGTTTTCACTGCCTTTTGAGGAAGAGAATTCTAAAGTTTCACGAAGTTTATTTATTAGTGTCATAAGTAGGCTTACGTTAACAGTGCAATGATGTTACTGTGAAAATCTTCGAGCTGTCATATTCCGGCGCCTGTTTGGGTACACTGAGGAAGAATTTAGCATGGCCAATGCACCTAACCAGCACATCTTTCAGACTGTGGGAGGAAACCAGAGCACCCAGAGGAAACCCACACAGATATGGGGAGAATGTGCAGACTCTACACAGTCAGTGACCCAAGCCAGGAATCAAACCCAGGTCTCTTGCACTGTGAGGCAGCAGTGCTAACCATTGTGCCACCAACATTCTGACAGAAAAATATTTTCTTCATCTCTGCCTTTAATGGGCAACCCCCTATTTCTAAACAGTGACCTCTAGTTCTAGATTATCCCACAAGAGGAATCTTTTTTTTTCATAGCCACCTCTAGTTTAGTCTCCTCAGGATTTTAGCATATTTTAAGCAAGTTGTCTTTTACCCTACTAAATTCCAGAGGATACAAGGCCAGCCTTTCCTCATAAGACCATTCCAGGAATTAACCTAGTGAACCTTTTCTGAATTGCTTCCAAAGCATGTACATCCTCCTTTAAATAGAGACCAGTACTACACACAATAATCACCAATGCCCTTTACAACTAAAGCATAACCTCCTAACTTTTGTAATTAATTCCTGAATGGCCTCCTTCTGTACTTGTAAGGATTCTATGATTCTATGAAGATGGTAAGCTAACTGGCCTATAGTTTTCTGCATTGTGTCTTCCCCCTTTTTTCAAAAGAGTAGTTGTATTAGCAATTTTTCCAACCTAATGGAATCCTCCTTGACGCTAGGGAATTTTGGAAAATTAAAATAAATGCGTCAATTATCTGACTAGTGACTTCTTTTTTGACCGAAGTATAAAGCCTATCAGGGACCAGGGACTTGTCTATCCAGGAATTTGCTAAGTACCACTTCTCTGTTGAATGTAATTTTCTTGAGTCCCTCCCTCGCTTCCAGTTTCTGATTCACATTTATTTCTGAGATGTTACTTGTATCGTCTACAGTAAAGATTGATACAGAATAGTTGTTCTTTATTTTCCATTATTAATTCCCCAGATTCACTTTTATAGAATTAACATCACTTCATTTACACTCTCCTTTTTTAAATAACTATAGAAACTTGAGACTGGAATTCCTAACCCTTCATGCCAATGGGATCTTCCAATCGCATCAATGTGAAGGGAGATTTCGCTGGCTCATTGCCTTGCTAGAAAGAAATATGTGATGGATGATTGGAAGATTGTGACCTTATTATCTGTCATTATATTTCTAGCTAACCTTCTCTCGTATTCTAATTTCTTCCTCTTTATCAATCTTTTAGTCATTCTTTGCTGTTTTTTATATTTTGTCCAATTTTCTCACTTTCGTATAATTATGAGAGTTTCCTTTACATTTGACATTGGGTGGAATTTTCTTGTCCCACCCACCACTGGAATCATAATGGGCAGGACATGGACCATACAAAGATCTGTTGACCACAGGGGGGATTTTCTGGTTTTGGGGCATGTGCGGCCAGAAAATCCCACCCATTATTATCTTTAACTTTTTCAGTTAACCACTGATGACGGATTCTCCTCTTGGAATGTTTCTATTCTGCATATTCTGAAATAACCTCTTAAATGTCTGCCATTGCATCTCCATCTATTCATCCCTTAACCTAAATAGCCAGAACACTTCAGCTACCTCTGCTTTCATGTCCTCATAATTGCCCTTACTTAAGTTTTAAAATACTGGTTTTAATTCAGTCTTCTCTCCCTCAGTGTACCATCAACAGGATTCTCTGGCTACGGTCACCTGAAAACTGGAGATTCCCATTCAACTTCAATGGACCTTTCCATGGTCCACCGCCTGCCCACCAGAATTCCAGTGCAAGCTAGATGGGAAAATTCCATCTGAGGTCTTTAATTAATTTTAGATTGTTGCACAGTATAGATCCTGGTTGGCTCCAGAATGTGTTATTCTAAGGAACTATCCCAGTGACATTCTATAATTCTTCATTCTTTGTCCATCTAATTTTTCCAGTCTATATTCAAAATAAAATCTCTGATGATAATCTGACAAGCTCCTTTGTTTTATTCTTTTATACCTTATCTTACCATCTCATTAGTCTTGAGCAAAGAGCAAAGAGCAACAAAGCACGGGAAACAGGCCCTTCGGCCCAACGAGCCCCCGCCGCCGTCCTAACGTCTTAATGACATATCCTTGACTTTAGGCTATGCCTATTGTTGAAGATTCCCATATAGGGACTAATATAGGGACAATTTGTTAGCCAATCAGCCTAAGAGCACATTTTTGGGATGTGGGAGGAAACCGGAGCACCCGGAGGAAACCCACGCAACCACGGGGAGAACGCGCAAACTCCCGCAGACACAGGCCCAAATCCATGTCAGCACAGCAATAGCGATAGTCTCTGAGCTGTCATTTGCCCATCAGATGGTCCAGTTTAAGCATACACTGACGACGTGAAGCACTAGGCAACTCCTGAAGCAACCTCCAAGAGCAGCTCTCGCTCTTTGGGGAGCACTTCATCATGCCCACCAGAGACTTCTTGCTTTTATCATTCCTCATCTCTACCCAAACTGCTTCTATATCCTGGTTTCTTGAACCTAAGTCATCCCTTTCTATTGTGCTAATACCATCTTTAATTAATAAAACCACTTGTTCAGTTTTTCTGAGAGTTCTATCCTTCCTAAATGTCACATACTCTTCAATCCTAATGTCCAAATCTATATTATCCTGTGGCAATGTCTCTGTAATGGTTATCAGAAAAGGCTAACTGGTCCCAAAGATATACTGCAAAGAACATGTTTCATTTCACTCAGCTATCTGATATGTCAGAAAATATATCAATCATGGGTGAATCAGACAAGAATCCACTCATAAATCACTGTGAAGATATTGCTCCAGGACTTGGTTCATTACTTTAGCTGGTGTTCATGCCACCGATACTGGTAAAACAATTAGCAGCACCTTCATGCTGGAACTCTGGCGGGCAGGGGATGGACCATGCAATTTAGGTCAATTTCTCTCCATGCCATTATTAGCACAATAATGGCCCTGAATGCAGCCAGCTTGCTTGTTACACCTGCTTAAAATTATGGGCAGAATTCTCCCACACTCCCATTGATGGGCTCAATAGTGGGTGGGGAAAAAATCTGCCAGAGAACGTAAATAATTTTTACACTGGATCTTCCGCGTGTACTCTCCAAGGTAGATTAGGAAGCCTGCTGGTGGCCAGTTTGAAGCTGATTTGCATCCTCTAATGAGGCGCAGATAAAAGCCTGACTGGAATCTTCTCCTCGCGCCAAATTCTCTGCAAGGCTAGTGGAAAAAAATCGCCAGTCCAGAACACAATGGAAATATTGGGTGCAGAAATCAGGACATACCTGAAGAAAGATTGGGGCTGTCTTGGAGTCTGGGATAGAGGCTACTAGCTACTCTAGAGAACACCACAGCGGTGGGAAGGGGAGCATCCATCAGGTGGATCAGCTTCAGTATGAATGAGGAGACTCCTGGATGTCCACCTTCTTTCTTTAGCGGGTTCACCTTCTTTCTTCAGGAAGTCAATCTTCTTTTGTCAATGGTGAGTCAGTGATGTAATGCACCTTTCTAATGTGGCATCCATATGACTGGCGATCAAGCCCATGCCACAGCAGAATATGGCATTAAACCTCCAGAGGCATAATTAATGAAGTTGGGTCTGGAAGATATAGTGTGTCATCCTGTCAGCATTGGTAGCAGGAAACATTCCCTGCCACTGGACTTAATTCCAGATGGGGGAATTCCACCCCATCTATTCAAGTAACCAAAGGAGCTTTTAATGACCCAATAGCCTGAAACTGCGGGAGAGAAGTAAAGTTAGCATAATTGTGCTTGTGCTGGGAAAAGAGACCATTGGATTAGCAGCAGGCAATATTCTGGTTAGACTGCATAAACATCAAGAATCAATACAATATTTGGGAGGAGCCTATCGGCCATCATGACTGGAATGTAAACACTGCTTGGAAACTCAGTTGCGTAAGTTTTGGAATTAGAAACATTGTGATGCGATCACAACAGTAGGCAGATTTGGTATGCCTTCAGGAAACAAGCAAGTGTGTGAAGCTGTTATCACAAAAGCATATGCTATCTAGAGAAGAGTTTGTAAACTGTGACTGAATACGTGCACAAGCTGTGAAAAATCTGTTGGAGGAAAGAGACAAGGACATCTTGTCTATATCAGTCAGGAATGCAACATGGAATTTGTGGAAATGAAGTGTGAGGTAAATAAAGATAAAGGGGGACGAGATAGCGCGGGGTGAAAGGCATTGAAGTGGATAATCAGCCATGATTGTATTGAATGGCAGAGCAGGATCGATGAGCTGAATGACCTACTCCTCCTTCTATGTTCCTATGTTCCCATTCATTGATCCCACATTCCAGCAAGAAGAAATACTTAAGTGACATGAACCAACAAAACAGATGTAACACTGCAACACCAAGTTCATAGCCTGTGCTGTGTTTGAACTTCGCTCCCTAAATGGATGTGTGGGAGTGGTGAACTTACTCTCCTTCAGGAAGTCACAGGATAATTCTAAAACTGGCAAGGATTTCTCCAAATATATGCAAAGTGTTACTGTGTGCCATAAATTGTTCTATATTTTTGTCATTGTAATTGTGCTTGTTAGAGCTCAAGGCTGTGAAAGATGTGATAACTCGTTCTGGCTGCTACAGAAGAAAGACCAGATGTTGGAGTTTATTGCCAAATGCACTCTATTGCCCCCAACAACGATCGCAATCTGATATGTGTGGGGGCTGTGAATTTGGTGCCTGTAAAAGGGTAAAAACAGATCTCATAGCTTCAAGTGGTTCCTCCTGTTTATAATCAGTGAGAAGATTGTCCTAGAAATTCTCCAGTGTATAGCCTGGAAGTATAGGTTGGGATTATCCACCTCCACTTTCAGCAGGCGGAAAAGCCGGTGAGGCTGGATTATCCAACAAGAGTCCCAAGACTGCTGTTACGCCAGTGGGATTTCCCTTTCACAGATTGTCCCCACCTCCTGCCAATGACATGTGGGTTTTTTGCCACGAAAGAACAGATTCAGAAACAATCTAAATCAGGACAATGCCCAGTATGATACACTGTAAATCAGAACAGTGCACATTGTGACGCACTGTAAATCGGAACAGTGCATATTGTGACACACTGTAAACAGAACAGTGCATATTGTGACACACTGTAAATCAGAACAGTGCATATTGTGATGCACTATAAGCCAGGACAGTGCCCAGTGTAATGCACTGTAAATCTGGACAGTGCCCAGAGTGACACACTGTAAATCAGGACAGTGCATATTGTGACACACTGTAAATCAGAACAGTGCATATTGTGATGCACTATAAGCCAGGACAGTGCCCAGTGTAATGCACTGTAAATCTGGACAGTGCCTGGAGTGACACACTGTAAATCAGGACAGTGCCCAGAGTGACACACTATAAATCAGGACAGTGCCCAGAGTGATGCACTGTAAATCAGGACAGTGCCCAGAGTGATGCACTGTAAATCAGGACAGTGCCCAGTGTGCCATATTGTAAATCAGAATAATGCTCAGTATTAAACACTGTAAATCAGGACGGTGCCCAGAGTGATGCACTGTAAATCAGGACAGTGCCCAGAGTGATGCACTATAAATCAGGACAGTGCCCAGAGTGATGCACTGTAAGTCAGGACAGTGCCCAGAGTGATACACTGTAAATCAGGACAGTGCCCAGTGTGACACATTGTAAATCAGAATAATGCTCAGTATTAAACACTGTAAATCAGGAAGGTGCCCAGTGTGACGCACTGTAAATCAGGACAGTGCACAGTGTGACATACTGTAAGTCAGGACAGTGCCCAGTGTGACATATTGTAAATCAGGACAACACTCAGTATTAAACACTGTAAATCAGGACAGTGCCCAGTGTGACGTACTGTAAATCAGGACAGTGCCCAATGTGATGCATTGTAAATCAGGACAGTGCCCAGTGTGACGCAATGTAAACCAGGACAGTGCCCAGTGTGACGCACTGTAAACCAGGACAGTGCCCAGTGTGACGCACTGTAAATCAGGACAGTGCCCAATGTGACGCATTGTAAATCAGGACAGTGCCCAGTGTGATGCACTGTAAATCAGGACAGTGCACAGTGTGACGCATTGTAAATCAGGACAGTGCCCAGTGTGATGCACTGTAAATCAGGACAGTGCTCAGTATTATTACACACTGCAATTTGAAACAGTGCTTAATGTGACACACTGTAAATTAGAAGGGTGTTTGGTGTAAATATCACAAGCAGGCTTCCCCATTTTATCATTCCACATCCCGCAACCCCCTCCCCCCCACCCCTGCCTTCCCAGATAGGAGATTTCCCATTTCCCCCAACCCACTCGCCAATGTGGCGAGGTTTACAGCAAGCAGCTGCTGACAAACAGGGACCTGGAGAAGAGAACACAATGAAGGTGCAAAAGTAAGTGGAGTTCCCAGAGTGGTGGGGCTGGAGGATGGGCGGCGGGATAGAGGGGGGGGATCATACCCAGGCAGTACCTCAGCAGGTTCTGGGAACCGCGCTTGGCACTGCCACTTGATATTGTCCCCCTGCCATTGACCCTGGGGCAAAACCAGGAGAAAAAGTGTCAGAGGGGCAGTTCCCAGATTAATGCCATTGGTGAGGCCATTGTTGGGGGTGGGGAGGTGGTCCCTTGTCCTGGGGGGAGGTGTTCCCTAGGTGAGTATCTTATGTCTATGGGAGATTGGGAGGATTCCTGTAATGATAGCGGGACACCTTTTTGTAATTTTTTTTCAGATTTGTCAAGCGCCAAGATTGCTCCTGCAGTGAGGGATGGGGTGGGAGATCTTTCACTCCTTGCATTTTCTTTCAAGGTGTTAATAATTTGGTGAGAAAAGCCAGCAGGGAAGCTAGCAGGCTTCCTTTACTTCCCCCATTTGAAAAAGAAATCATAAAATTCCACCCATAGACTCTAGGTCCATCAGGAAGTCAACGAACTGCCTGCCGGTCTTTGTGGGGTTTTAATGGAAACAGCTGGAAAATGTAGAATATTAAACTATGATCTTTTGTAGTAGGGAGTTTTGGCAATCAGGATGCCTCCTCTGTACCAAAATTCACTTCCTGCACACCCATGCAGATGTCATCTGTATAAATAAACAGTTGACTATAGTGTGGGGAAGCTCATGTATGAAGAAGTTGGTGAAAATAAAAATCTTTTATTTTACACTTACACAAAAATCAAAATTTACTCACGGGGAGAATTAGAATCATAGAATCCTACAGTGCAGAAGGAGGCATATCAAATCCGCACCGACAACAATCCCACCCAGGCCCTACCCCATAACCTAACTCGTCCCCCTGACACTAAAGGGCAATTTTGCATGGCCAATCCACTTAACCCACACATCTTTGGAATACTGCAGGAAATTGGAGCACCTGGAGGAAACCCACACAGACACAAGGAGAATGTGCAAATTCCACACAGAGAGTGACCCAAGCCGCGGAATCGAACCCAAGTCCCTGGCATTGTGAGGCAGCAGTGCTAATCATTGTGCCACTGGGCTGTAGTAGAAGATTTGGGACAGAAAGTGGGTGGGCTTAAAATTTCCTAAAACTGACTGGCATACTGGTTTTCCAGCATGTTCCTGTCTCCAGGCCAATTAGGAACACAATGGATTGGGTAATGAAATGTCTACCCACTCGCAAGCAGTAGGTAATCAATTAGACCTCTTAAAGGGCTTATTGTGATTGGAGATTTTCAGTCCACAAGTGGGCCACCTGCAGCAGCTGGAACACAGAAGGATATGACTTTCTGGCAGAAGATGGAGGGGAACAAATGCTCCATGTGATTTGTTAAGTGGCTTGACAAATTGGACAGCATGATATCACAGTGGTTAGCACTGCTGCCTCACAATGCCAGGGATCCGGGTTCAATTCCAGACCCAGGTTCAATTCCGGCCCTGGGTCGCTGACTGAATGGAGTTTACTCATTCTCCCTGTGTGGGTTTCCTCTGAGTGCTCCAGTTTCTTCCCACGCTCCAAACATGTGCAAGTCAGTCGCATTGACCATGCTAACTTGTCCATCAGTGTCAGGAGGATTAGCACGATCAATACATAGGGTTACAAGGATAGGGCCTCGGTGGGATTGTTGTCGGTGCAGGCTTGATGGGCTAAATGATCTCCTTCTGCATTTAGGAATTCTAGATTCTAGTTCAAATGGATGGCCACAGCTCTGACCACAAGCTGCCTTATAGAAGTGTTCCGCCTATGCAACGGCATTCTTTCTGCTGTGAATTCTTTATTGAATAAATTTTATCAGCTTTGAGAGGGCGCTTTCAACTTGAGACACCTTCTCCCCCTCTCTCTGGCATCTATCAGTACTGCCCACACCTCTGACTGTCACTATTATGCTGTTGAAGAGTCATCTGTCAGCCTTCCAGCCATGATAGCTCACCTTCTGTACTTAATTAGGCAGCAAGATAAATCCCTGATCACTTAATGGACACCTCTTCAAAACTCACAATGAAAATGTCACTCCAAAACTGTTTAGGTTTGGAACCCAGAAACAATCCCAATATCGGGACTGCAATCCCAGAACAGAAGTCCAATTATTATAGCTCCAGGTTTTTTCCAATTCCTTTCTTTTGCTCAATGATAGTTACTGCAAGAAGAACATGCCTGCCCAGAACTGAACCCTGCATCTTTTACCTCTTGCAACAATGAGCTAATATGATATCAGTCTAACAAACTGTTCACTTGTAGCATTTTCATTGCATCTCCCGTTAGTTTGGACAATGAAAAATGTGGGGCCATTTTGTATAAGCATATTACCGTGTAGTTTATTCATATAACATAAGCTAAATACCATCCAGCACAATCAGTAATTTGCAGTGCACACAAATTGGACCACCTGATTTTGGCAAGTCTTACTATTTCTCTTGGCGATCTGGAGCTCCTGTTAATTTTCTATCAGGTTGTTTAACATTTTGCACTTGCATCTATACCATGTGCAGAATTTTGTCTTATATGTGAATATTCACCATAAACAGGGAATATTTATAAAAACACTTATTCAGCCTCAGCTGGATTATTGGGCCCAATTCAGAATGTCGTAATTTAGGATGGGTGTGAAAGCATTGGAGAAGGTGCAGAAATGATTTACGAGAATACTTCCAAGAATGAGAGGCTTCAGTCACCTGGGAAGATTGGAGCAACTAGAGCTGTTCTCTTTAAAAAAGAGAAGGCATGGGAGCAATCTTACCAGCTCGTCATGCCAGTTGATTGGCATGGCGAGCTGGTACGATTGCAAGAAAGGCAAAAAACTGGATTTGCACCAAGTTTATCACCTCTTGATGATACCAGCGCTCAATTGCCACGTAATCAACCTCACACCCTTCCTGAGGCAGATTTTAATATTAATAAGCTAATTTTAATATGTTTAATGAGCCGGGTCATAATCATGCGGACTCACTTGCCTTAATGACCTTGCTATTGGAGATCCTCACCAGTGGGGATCGTGTATGGCTCCTAGCAATGGGGACCAGATGTTACAGTCCTGCTAGGGAGGACCAGAGGCCATTGAACCCCTCTGGGTGGTCAGGTGTTGGGCGGGCAATGCTGGCACTATCAGCCTGGGACCATGGAAGTGCCAGCCTTGAACTGCCTACAGGGCATTGCCAGCCTGGCATCTTGGCACTGCCCACCAGGCTCTCTGATGCAGCCCATCAGGAAACGCAGAGTGCTAAGGGCCAGGGTCTGAGTAGGCCTGAAGTACATGTAGCACAAGGGAAGTGCGCACTCTATAATCAGGGATCACCAGCATGCTGATTGACTGGGGAGAGTGAACAGGAGCAGCAATTGACTAGAATGGGTGAACGGGGTGGTGATCAGCCAGATGGGGTGTGAATGTGGGCAGCAATCCGCCAGACCGATGGTGAACAGGGATAGCAATCAGCCAGGATAGATGGGAATTTGGGAGACAAGCTGGTGATGGGGGAGATCGGGGGCTGTGGAAGCCTTGTTCGGGGGAGTGAAAATCTTTCAGTGACTATGTACATAATGCATTGGGAGACTAGGCGCATGTGCAATAGCACTCTCTAGCAATCAGTAGACAGCTTCCTGATTTGAATAGACTCAGTCCATTCCCCCTTCTAGTGACAATTGCATTTTGCCCCATTTTGTTTCTAATTACCATAAGATAGCATCTGAGAGCCCACCTAAAAAGTGGGTGCAATTCTCTCCCATTTTCACATTTATTCGGCAGTTAGTATTTTTTTTTACTAAGGTTCCCCACTTTGAGCAGGTTTGATAGAGGTAATTAAAATCATGAAGGATCTGGACAGAATAAATTGAGAAAACTGATCCCATTGCTGGAAATATCAAGAATCAGATGACTCCAATTAAAATGATTGGTAAATAAAGCAAAGGAGAAATGGAGAAACTATTTTAAGTGGTGAGTTTTTAGGATTGGAGCTTCATTGCCTTAGAGTTGAGGCAGGTTCAATCATGGCTTTTTATAGATAATTGGATCATTTTCTCAAGAGAAAGAATTTATATCACTCTGGGGAAAAGGCAGAAGGAATGGCATGAAGTGAATTACTCTTGCAGAACTGCTACAGATGTAATGGACCGAATGGCTTCTACAATTCTAAAATGTTGAATAATTAAATACTGTCCTCCTTACCACACTGAGGATGTTCATTCCAGCTTTCAAGGAACAGAACAATGTGTGGAATGCTTGTTTCCATGGTACCTCTCCAAAATATTCATGGGGTTGATTTATAGAACAATTTTAACCATTCTCAGAAGTGCCTTATCCTCAGCAACAACAGCATCTTCATTTAACTGCTCTTCACCACAGATAGATCACATTATAGTCCGAAAGTATGGGGAAATCTCACGATGAAGGCACTTTTCATGCTGATGTAAGTGCCTCCAATTACTGTCATAAAATGATACCGCTGAATAGACTAACTCGAGTGTAATATGGATCAACGTTAGCTCAAGTATTTAATGGTTTTATGAAAATATATCTCTACATTCTCCATTATTTCTCCCACGCAAACCGTGTTATTGCACTGATTGGAAAGCTTGCAGCGAAATATACTAACCCACAGTGAACTATCAATCATATTTGATCAATAAACCCATTCATTATGATAAACAAACTGTTTGCAAACATGCTAAAATCCATTTTTATAACACTCCTCACTTTCTGGTCTAGACACATCCCTTGTTTGTTGAACAACAGGCTGGGGCCAGCCTTTTCCAACAGCTGTACATTCACATTAAATATTAATCAGCAAGCCTGCAGTAAGGGAGCTCATAGACTGACATTCAGTCTAAGGTCGCCATCTGTTCAAATGTCCAATGCTTTGTAAAGACAATCCTGTATGTTTTACAAATGACAGGTCCAAGACAGTCTCTGTAAAAAGTCGACAAAGGAGAAGATCTGTAGAGAGAAGAAAAATCACTTACACACACAACTCACATAATTTTAATCTCCAGTAACTGGACCATCTTAGATACACACACACACACACACACACACACACACACACATAAAATCAATTTTGAAAACATAATAAACAAGTGAATATTAGAACATTTTGAAGCAATCTAGCAAACAATGGAGATTTTCATGTTTCCCCTCAACTGTTTCTCAATGAATGTGATATATAAATAATCAAAGCATTTTGCTTTATCCAGAATGATCTCATGTGCATTCCAATTTACTATTGCCTAATGCAGTTGTAGAAGTTCTATTTAAAATTGTTGGCTTACATTTTAAATCCCTTTAAAACATTTGCACTAATTTATAACTGCCTCAAGAGGCTCCAGTCACTGAAATCAGGAAGGCTGAGTGTCAGCAATTTGAAGACATGGATATTCCTTTAGAAGGAGCAGGAATCAGGAATGTCAAGCTGGAGGTTAATAAATGAAACGTTGGACATCTGAAGGCTGTAGAATCCAAAATTAGAATCACTTATTACTACCTCATTAGCATGATAAGCAAGTGCTTTATTTAAATGTGTATGGGCAGCTCACAATAGTTCCTTGTTTCACTGTTTCACCAGGGTTTTGTAAGTGTCTTTTGTAAATCTAACATTGTGACCACAGCAACCATCGTGCTAATTGTTCATCTTTAGTGCGACCTTTGTTGCTACCATCTGCTCCACAAAGGTTCACCACACCTGCAGTATCTAAGTGCAAGTCTTGTGCGTATGATCCACTGAGGCCCGGAATGTTCAGCATCTTAATTCCTTCAGTTAACACTCCCTCATCAACCACAAGAGCTAAAGGCTGAGACGTGTGATGGATTGGGCTCCCTTTGCATCAGAAATGCTGATCTCAGTGCTGACACTGGGTGAAGATGCGCTCAGTAAGAGTACAGTTTCAAAAAAAGGGAAAGATTAATTTCTGCCATCGACCAAATTGAACACTAGCTTCACTGGAAGAATGCTAAATTATCCCATCAGATTACACTGGTGCATTCACTCAAAGAAATATCCTACCACAATCCAGGGAGGCTCTCAGGCTTGGACTGAAGATTGATTTCTGAGGCTACAGGATAATTTATTGGAGAGTAGAGACACTTTTGCTATAGGATCTGAAGGAGGGGAAAAAAAGACTCTTTTTTAGCCCTGATATTTTTCAGTCCTCACTTCAGCAGTTCTTTCTGCTTATGTAACATGTGTCCTTGAGAAGTGTGATCATGTGATCAAACTAAAAGCGGTTCAAGTGCATATAGTAATAACTTCAGCCGCACATGACAGATTGGATGAATCCCATCAAATATGTAAGAAGTAGCTGCGTCTGAAACCCCAACAGGTAATTGACAGAGTATCAGATGATTCTTTTAACCCCTGGTCCCTTTCCCTGATGGGTTAGAAAATTCAGTGGCGTGATTTAGATCGGACAGCTTTTGTACGACTGTGCGTCGTGAATATTTGCAGAGCAATCTTTTTGACAAAATGGGTGAATTTAGAAAAAAGTATTGTTTGCATTTTTTTCAAGCAATTGTGCATTTATTTCAATTAAAAGGCCATTCTTGCTGAACGAAAAATGATGAGACAAACATAGTTGCATTGAAAAAATATTGTTATGCCCCTGCCCAGAAGGTCAACAAGGAAAACATTGATCAGCAATTAGTGCTCCATAGCTTAGTGTGAGCAACAAAACCCCTATTTACAGTAACTCTCAGATATATAAAGCAAAGATGCTGGGACATTCTTTATAATGAAACTATGATTATAGGGAAAACAAAGGGCTGGATCTTACATGCACGCAGCAGACATGTTTGAGGTGGGCAGGTACATAAAATATGGCAGGTACCCAGGCTACAACCACCCTCACAAGCTCAACCCATAACACAATAGGTGGGTGGGCACTAAAATTGGCAGCCCAGCCACCATATTTAAATAAACATCTAAGATTCAACAGAGCTTGCCAACATGCTAATTGACCCAGATAACATACTGTCTGTTATGCGTATTGGGGCATAGTCCCTTTAAGGGAACGGGCCATGTAACCTCTTGTGTGGGGTGAACAGTTGAGAACTGCCTTGTATGGGCAGTCAACATTTGGAGTGTGGAGCAAGTGGACAATAATGAAATAAAGATCAGTGTTCCCTGGTGCCTAACAGTGCAGTAGTTGTTGAAGAGAGATCTTAATACAATGGATATAAAATTGCCATAATATGGTTGGAATGGGTGCTTTTGCTCAATAGTTTTTAGTAGGGCAGAAAAGAAGCAGGACTTTTGTGCATCAGACTTTTGTCAGACTGTCAGACTTTTGAATGGACTTACATTGCATTATGTTGATCTGTCTCTACACTTTAGCTATGACTATGGCACTACATTCTGCATTCTCGCGTTTCCTTCTCTATAAACAAAATCTTTGTCTGCATTCTGCATAAGAAACAATACTTTTCACTGTATCTCAATGCATGTGACAATAATAAATTAAAGCAAACCAAACATCAAGGGTCATCCCCTCCACTTAGAAGGCAGGCAGCTCCTGAGGATGGGATTGCCTCCCCAGTAAGGACAGAATTGCCATTCTCCAAAAAATTAGCCTACCCACAGCATTATGTCTGTGTTGCAGGCTGACACAGAGTGAGTTTGCTTCTGGCTGAGGTGTGCATCACAGTAATATCTATGCAGACATTCATGGCTGCCTCAACCATGCAAAAAATCCTGTCCATGCAATCTGGGTAAGAAGTCTCACAACACCAGGTTACATTTGGGCCAGGGAACAAAGGCTAACTGAGCTGCATTAATAAGTTTATTCGTCATTAATAACTTTTATAGCGTCCTTTCTCAGAATCTACACATATAATGAATGTGCCATGAGGGATTCTGTCTACAATTACAATCAAATCGCATCTGGACTTTTTTTTTAACTAAATGCTGTACAATTGTGACTGGGAGCTCACCCAAAGAAATTGTATATAGTTCTCTCTTGTTTGCACTCTCATTCTGCACTTAAAATTTTTCTGTAAAATTCCACCCATAATGTTTACTTAAAATCTAAGTTTCTGAAAAGGAATAGTGAAGGTCAAAATTATCATATACAAATAATGGATCTGTAGGGATATTTCAGCCAATGTTCCATATTCAAGTGCTGAGCTCACAAGAACAAACCTCAAACTTGATACTGTGAAAGCAAATCCATTTTATTGAATTGATGTGCCTTCCTTAGTGTTATATGAACGTATACATTATGGGAGAGATTTTGAAGTTCAAATGTTAAATGGGTGGAAAGTGGGTGAGAAGAAAACAGTGCTGTTATCTAGTTCTCTACCCCTCATTAACGTGCACAGATGAATACATTTCCCAGGAACAGTTTGTCAATGTGGTAGCACATCTCCTTATCAAGGACCAGCAGCAGCTTCAACAGCAGCCCATTTCTTTTGCAGGATAGATGAGCATTGCAGGCTACATTACTTCAGGACCTGCAACAACAACCATAAACACTTTCAAATCCTTTAAGACATAAAAAGCTCCAAGCCATTGCCAGAAGAGGTTCTGCAAGAACTGTATATAGGTTTATCAGTGACCAACTGAGTGTTTCTTTAAGTATTGTCAAAATGCTTGTTTCACAACTTGACCCATTCATGGTTGATTGCCAGAAGAGGAAACTGGCAAGAGTTCAGCAATGAATACTCAAAATGCTGTTGGATCTAGGTAATATCACTTGACTCCTATCTACATGCTTTCAGCAGACTCCCACTTGGTTGACATAGAGATTTAGCTGCAAACCAAAGCACACGTGAACATTGCAGAATGAAGGTAGGGTGCATGAATGGGATGCTTTATTTTCAGTTTGCATTTCAGCACAAGCAGCATTGTTGTGAGATGACATCTACAGGAAACATATTTTCTTTAATTAGAATTAAAACTCCAAGAATGCTGCAATGGAAGTTCCAATCCTGTTCATAATCTCTACCACCATACTCTCCCCTCCTCTTCTCCTCAACATCCTACCCCATTATTATATACAGATATGAGCCTGAATTTCTGAGAATTCAGGGGGCACAGCACCCACAATCTGATGAGTCGATGGAAACACATTCTCTTCAACTCCAACAGTCTCAATGCCATCTTACATAGAAGCAATGAAACTAGAAGCAGGAGTAAGCTATTCGACCCTTTGAGTCTGCTGTGCCAGTCGTTATGATCATGGCTGATTATCAAATTCAATATCCTGATCCCCATTCCCCCAATATCCTTTGAATCCTTTAGCCCTAAGAGCTATATATAATTTCTTCCTGAAATCACACAATGTTTTTGCCTGAACTATTTTCTGTGGCAGTGAATTCCATACATTCACCACCCTCTGGGTGAAGAAATTTCTCCTCAGATCAGTTCTAAAAGGTTTATTCCTTATTCTCAAACTAAGACCCCTAGTTCTGGACTCCCCACCATCAGGAACATTCTTTCTGAGTCTACTCTGTCTAGCCCTGTTAGAATTTTATAAGTTTCTATGAGATCTCCGCTCACTCTTCCAAACTCCAGTAAATATAATGCTACCTGATTTAGTCTCTCCTCGTATGACAGACATGCCATCTCAGGAATCAGCCTGGTAAATCTTTGTTGTACTCCCTTTATGGCAAGGACATCCTTCCTCAGAAAAGGACATCAAAGCTGCACACAATACTCATGGTGTGGCTTCAGCAACGTCCTATACAATTGCAGCAAACATCCCAAATTCTCACACTATGAAGGCCAATATACCATTTGACTTCTTTACTGCCTGTTGTACTACACGTTTACTTTCATTGACTGATGCACAAGGACTCCAAGGTTTCATTGAGTATTCATCTCTCTCAATTTTCATCCATTCAAGAATACCTATCTGTCTCTTCCTATTATTAATATCAAAGTGGATAACCTCACATTTATCCACATCTACATCTGCTAGCCCAATGCCCACCCACTCAGCCTGTCCAAATCACACTGAAGCATCTCTGCACCCTCCTCACACCTTAACCTCCCATCTAAATTTGTGTCACCTGCAAATTTGAAAATAATGCGTTCAGTTCTCTCTTCCAAATTACTAATATACAATGTGAAAAACTAGCACAGATCTATAACTAGTCACTGGCTGCCAATCAGAAAAAGACTTGTTTATGTCAACTCTTAGCTTCCTATCTGCTAACCAGCTTTCTATCCATCTCAAGTCATTACTTGCAATCCCATGTGCTTTAACTTTACATAGTAGCCGGTTACTTGTCGAAAGTCTTCTAAAAGTCTAAATAAACCACATCCACTGGTTCTTCTCGGTCAACTCTACTAATTACATCCTCAAAAAAATAGCCAATTGATTTGTCAAGCATGACTTCTGTTTTGTAAACCCATGCCGACTTTGTCTGATTATGCCAATGTCTTCCAAATGCCAAGTTATGAAATCCCTGATAATAGAGTAACAATTTCGCCAGTACCGACTGGCCTATAGTTCCCCACTTTCTTTCTTTTTGAATTGTAGGCTTATATTAGCTACCTTCAATGTGTAGGAACAATTCCAGAGTCCAAAGAATTTTGGAAAATAATATTTAATATTCTAATATCTAATATTTCCAGGACTACTTCCTTAAATACCCTGGGATGAGGATTGTCAGAACCTGAAGATTTATTCATCTTCAATCCCATCAATTTCCCCAAAACCATTTATCTCCTAATGCTGATTTCTTTCAGCTCCTCACGAAAACATGTTGCCCTCAGCACTTCTGGCATATTATTCATGTCTTCCCTCGTGAAGACTGAAGCAAAATACAAAATTAGTCCTTCAGCCATTTCTTTACTCCATGTTATGAATTCTCCCATTTCTGACTGTAAGAGGCCTACGTTAGTTTTTATCAATCTTTCTCTCTTTACATGTCTATAAAAACTTTTACAATCAGTTTTTATTTTCCCCATTATCTTACTTTCATATTCTATTTTTCCCTTCTTAATCAATCTCTTGGTCCTCTTTTGCTAAATTTTAAACTATTCCCAATCCTCAGGCCTATTATTTTTTTCTCACCAGTTTGGATACTTCTTCCTTGAATCTGATACTATCTCTCATCTCCCTGGTAAGTCAATGGTTTGGCCACAATTCCCTTACCACTCTTTCACCAAAGAGGAATAAACAACTTCTGGAGTTCAACTATTCATTCTTTAAATGTCTCCCATTGCCTGTCCACTCTCTTTCCTTTCAGTTATGTTTCCCAATCCATCGTGGCCAATTCATACCTCATTCCATCATAGTTATCTTTAATGAGATTCAGGACCCTGGTCTCAGAATCAATTACATCACTATCCACTTTAACAAAGAATTCTACCATATTATGATCACTCATCCCCAAAGGTTCTCTCACAACTAGATTGTCAACTAATCCTTTCTCATTGCACAACACTCAGTCCAATATGGCCTGCTCCCTTGTTGGTTTCCTCAATGCATTGCTCCAGAAAACCATCCCATATATATTCTAGAAATTCTTGCTCTATCATACTGTGACTAATATGACTTTCCCAATCTATGTGGAGATTAAAGTCACCCATAATCACAAATATTCCTTTAACCCATGCATCTCTGATTTCCTGTCTAATCTTTTTCCCAATATTACCACTACAATTTGGTGGTCTATTTGGTTTACAATGTTTTTTGCCCCTTATTGTTTGTTAACTCAACCCATAGAGATTCCACATCATCGATGCTAATAACTTTCAACAATCTTTATAAATAATGCAAGTCCACTACCTATTCCTTTCAATCCGTTCTTTCTAAACACTGAATAGCCCTCAATGTTTAGTTCTCATCCTTGCTGTCCTTGGAGGCATATCTCCATAATGCCAATGATATCATATCCCTTTACATTTATCCGTGTAACTAATTCATCCATTTTGTTTCAAATACTCCAAGCATTCCGGTCCAAAACCTTAAGGTGGGCATGTTTAATGGTTCTTTTCCCTTTCCTACCATTTGTTACTCAGTCATTATTATCTCTGGTCCTTGATTTCCCTGCCTATCACTTTCCTTATTCTCCTGACTGTCTTTTCTTCTTGCTCTCAATTGACCCTGTCCGAAATCCCTACCATATTAGTTTAAACCCTCCTCAATCATTCTAGCAAGTACCCCACCAAGGCCATGTCCTGACCAGATGTAATTCATCCAGTTTGTACCGTTCCCACCTCCCCCAGAACCAGTCCCAATGCCCAGGGAGTCTGAAACCAGCCCCTTCACACCATCCTTTCAGCCATGTATTCATTGTATATATCCTGCTGTTTCCACTCTGACTAGCATGTGGCACAGGTAATAATCCTGAAATCATTATCTTTGAGGTCCTGTTTTTCAGCTTGCTCCCAACTCCCTACATTTTGCTTTTAGGATTTCATCCTTTTATTTACTTTAATCATTTGTATCAACATGTAATTTGATTTAATCATTTAATCATTTGTATCAATTTAATCATTTAAATGATACATTTAATCATTTGTATCAATCAGTAGCTGTTCACCCTCCTGCTTCAGAATGTCCTGCAGCTGCTTTGAGACATCCTTGATTCTAGCATCAGGGGGGCAACATAGCATCCTTGAATCTTGTTTGTGATAACAGAAATGTCTTTCTATCCCCCTTACAATTAAATCTCCTCTAACTATTGCATTCCCACATTTTTCACTCCTCCCCTCTGCAGTAGAACCAACTGTGGTGCAACATTCATTAACTGTATTTAAGAGAAAATAAATAGGTTCTTGGTTGTTAAGGGATCATTGGTTACAGGGAAAAAGCAGAAGAATGGGGTTGTGAAATCTATTGGCCATGATTAAATGGTGAAGCAGACTCAGCAGGCTGAATGGCCTAATTTTGCTCCTATATTTTATGGTCTTATGAATGTAAAGTCTGCATTTTCTAGTTCAACAAGGTGAATAATTGTTCAGTAGATAGATGCAATAGATGTAATAGAACATTACATTAGTAATTTACAATAATCAGCAGAAATTTAGTCTGTTTCCAAATGGCTGTGAAATGATCACAGTATGTACCAGAAAGCACAAGCCAGGTCCCAGAATACCTATTAACTCTGTGGGTCATCTAATAAGACAATGCAAAGTGTTATGTCAGATCTGTTAGACTTCAAATAGTCATTAATGGGACATGTATATCATATTTTATGGTACATTTGCTTGAATTAGCTGAAATATCAACCATAAAGTTTAATCAAATCACTGTTAATCATGCTGAATGTCAAAAAATATTACAGAACAGTTAGGGAATCTATCAATGAACAGCCAGCAAACAGGGATGAAAACTACCAATCAAAATTCAGTAAAGACTCCCCATAAACATCACCATTTCAGTTCCATTCACAACTCCTCAGATAATGAAGCAGTTCATGATCACACGCAGCAAGACCTCATAAGTGTCAAATACATTCACACCACACAAATATCAAGCATTAACTATCTCCAACAAGAGAGAGTCTAATCTCAATATTTAATGGAATATTTGCCATCGACATCCTGAGGTTAATCATTGACCAGAAGCTTAAACCTAAACGGGAAAGAAGCTAGATCATCCACATTAATTCTGTGCCATTAGCAGGAGAGGCTGAAATTCTGTGTGATTCACCCCCAGAGTCTCTCCACCTTCTACAAGGCGTTAGTCAGAAGAGTGATGGAATACTCTCCACTTGCCTGGATGAGTGCAGCTCCAGCAATTTTCAAGGATGTCAACACTATGGTGGGGCATAGTAGCACCATAGTTAGCACTGCTACCTCACAGTGCTAGGGATCTGGGTTCGATTCCTGTTTTGCGTCACTGTCTGTGTGGAGTTTACACATTTGCATGGATTTCCTCCAGTGCTCCGGTTTCCTCCCACAGTCCAAAGATGTGCGGGTTAAGTGGATTGGACATGCTGAATTTCCCCTTAGTGTCAGGGGGTCTAGCTGGGCTAAATGAATGTGGTTATGGGGACTGGGCCTGGGATTATGGCCAATGCAGACTCAGTGGTCTGACTGGCCCCCTTCAGCATTGTAGGATTCTATGATTATTCTATGACCATGCAATCTACTTGATCATCCACCACTTTAACATTTATTCCATCTGCTATCAGCACACAATGGCCACAATGTGTAGTATCTACAAGATGCAGCGATTTGCCAAGCCTCCTCAACAGTACTGTCCAAACATGTGACCTGTAGCAAGACAAGGGCAGCAGGTGTATGGGAACAGCAGCACTACCAAGTTTTTCTTCAACTCATGCCTCTTCCCTCTTGAAAATATTCTGCTTTTCCTCACTGTCATTGGATCAAAACCCTGGAACTCCCTCTCTAACAGTACTGTGGATATACCTACATCACATGGACTGAAGTTCTTCAAGAAGGCATCTCACCGCTACCTTCTAAAGTGCAACTGAGAATATGGTCAATAAATGCTGGCCTTACCAGCATGCCCACATCGCTGAATTATTAAGAAATAAAAATCATTGATAAATTTTCTTAAATACAATTGAAAATCTATTCAGCAAGTTTAGCCACTTGAAGCCTCTCATCTCTTAAGTGCCTGGAGCTTGTGTTTTGTTCCTGTGACATTCACAAGTTTTCTGCAAATGGTGTTTATGTGTGTGCACATGTCTAACAAATGAAATGTCATTTTTTGTTAATTCCACCAACCTGCAGTATTACACACAGGAAGTCAGTCGACAGATAAAGCGATGTTAGATGACAAGGACCAGGTTATGCATGTGTAGCTCAACCCCAATTCCGTGTCAATATGTTCTGTCATTACTACAAATACATCGATTCTATCATTATTTTATAGTTAAATAGAAACATTGCAACAAATCAGAAGCAGAGCTAGTACAGGCTGAGAACCAAAAGTTAACAAACTGAAGTGCTTTGGTGTCACCATAGGTGGAAGAGTTAATTAGAGTAATGTATCCAAACATAGATGGTCTCTGTTATAAATATGTTGGCACTGAAGTGTACCATCTGGCCCAACTTTACCATCACTGTGTACAGTTTTGGTCTTCTTGCTTGAGAAAGGATATACCAGCACTGGAGGAGGTACAGAAGAGATTCACTATGTTGATTCTGGAGTTGAGAGGATTGGCTTATGAGGGAGAGACTGAGTGGACAGGGGCTATACTCATTGAAATTCAGAAGAATGAGGGGAGATCTTATAGAAATATATAAGATTATAAAGGGAATAGATAAGATAGAAGCAGGGAAGTTGTTTCCACTGATAAGTGAAACTAGGATTAGGGGACACGGCATCAAAATAAGGGGGAACAGATTTAGTGCTGAGTTGATGAGGAACTTCTTCACCCAAAGGATTGTGAATCTGTGGAATTCCCTGCCAAGTGAAGCAGTTGAGGCTACCTTATTGAATGTTTTTAAAGGCAAAAATAGATAAATTTTTGAACAATGAAGGAATTAAGGGTTATGGTGAGCAGGTGGGTAAGTGGAGCTGAGCCCACGAAAAGATCAATCATGATCTTATTGAACGGCGGAGCAGGCTCAAGAGGCCAGATGGTCTACTCCTACTCCTGGTTCTTACGTTCTTATGACATCTACAGGCATAACTATTAGGCAATGACTGAAAGCACTGACTTCAAGTGTTAAAGTTTAGCAAGATCACTATTGTAGAACTATCTTACTTGAAGAGGAAAGATTTGCAGACAACCTCAGGAGGCACAACATTCCGATGATGGTAATTAATATCTTCAATTGCTACTATACAAATGACTGATGATTTACTTAACACTTGACACTCAATTTGCCAAGTCCATTTGGTTCAAACATGGACAAAAGAGCTGATCTCCAGAGATGAGGTGGGAGTTACTGTCCTTGACATCAATGCGGCATTTAACTGAATATGACATCAAGAAACCCTGGAAACATTTTTAATGTTTATAAAGTTTATTTATTAATGTCCCGAGTAGGCTTATATTAACACTGCAATGAAGTTACTGTGAAAATCCCTAGCTGTCACAGTCTGGCACCTGTTCAAGTATACTGAGGAAGAATTTAGCATGGCCAATGCACCTAACCAGCATGTCTTTCAGACTATGGGAGGAAACTGCAGCATCCAGAGGAAACCCTTGCAGACATGCAGAAAACATGCAAACTCCACAGACAGTGACCTAAGCCAGGAATCAAAGCCAGGTCCATGGTGCAGTGAAGTAGCAGTGCTAACCACTGTACCACTGTGCCACCCCAAAACTGGAGTCAATGGGGATCAGAGGGACAACTCTCCAATGCTTGGAATCCTACCTGGTACAAAGGAAGTTAGTTGCAATTGTTGGAGGTCAATCATCTCAGCTCTAGACATCACTGCAGGAGTTCCTCAGGATAATGTTCTGGGAACAACCATCTTCAGCTGCTTCATCAATGACTTTCTTTCCACCAGAAGTGAGGATGTTCGCTGATGATTGCATAATTTCAGCACAATTCACAACTCCTAAGAAACTGAAGCAATTCATTTCCAAATGCAGCAAGACTTGGACAACTTCTAGGCTTGTGCTGACAAGTGATAAGTAACATTTGCACCACACAAGAGTCAGTCAATGACCATCTCCAACAACAAAGTATCTAACCATCTCCAGTTGACAGTACTACCATTGCTGATCCCTCTATTAACATCTTGGAGGTTAACATCAACCAGAAACTTAATTGGACTAGCCATATAAATACTATGGCTACAAGAGCAGGCCAAAGCCTAAGAATCTTGTGGTGAGAAACTTACCTCCTGACTGCTCCGCCCCGCTAAAGCTAATCCACCATCTACATGGCACAAGTCAGGCATATGATAGATACTCTCCATTTGCCTGGATTAGTGCAGCTCCATCAACACTCAAGAAGCTTCCAAGATAAAGTAATCAACTTGATTGGCACTTCATTCACTATCATTCACTTCCACTACCACATAAAGAAAAACTTTCATCTTCTTTCTTTCTAAGCAACAAGAGGAACATTGGATTCCAAACTACGTCAATCAAGCACAACACCAGTTTCAATACTGGCAAATGGCAAAGTACTTTTTGAATATTTTACATCCAAAATAACGGAAGCATTAACACTTTCTAAACAATTTGAATTTTGGCCAACAGTAAGTTTCAGATAACAACAGAATGAAACATCTGCTATCATTATGTAATGAATAAGACTTATCAGCATCTCTTGTTTCAGAGAGCTGTTCGCCTAGGGTATATACTGGAGTATATACCCTAATAGTTTAATAATCTGCCCCAATAATTTAATATTGTTCAATTCCTGAGACTGATACTTGAACGAATGTAATCTTATCAATTACTTTTAAACTTCCACCAGTGTTATTCCATGGCTGATATTAACCTATTAGCAGTTGCACTAAAACGTTTCTCAGAATCACTGTGCCATATATTGCATTGTGTTAAGGAAGGTTTATGTAGGTTACATCGCACAATGAACCATGTAATTAACTTTTTGTAGAAAAGGACATTTTAAATCTTAGTGGGCTGTTGCTCCCAATTATTTTGAAGCATTTATCCCCCTAATAATTTTCTAAATTTTTCTGCTTCTTCATGCAGGTTTCAGTTCACTGTTTGTGCATAATTACAAGGTAAATGCTGTCTTTTTAAAGAAGAGTGTTGTTCCTTTAAGTAACCTTCCTGTTCACACATGTACAGTCAAATGAATCTAAATCTCTGAAAGAACATAGTACTCTGCACTTCCTCAATTAACATCAGTCCTTTGTTGTGCTGTTAAATTATTCAGCACCTCAAGGTACACAGTTTAATTACATGAGTTGATTTTTTGCCCTATTTTGTTTCCTGTATGAACATATGAACAAGAAATAGGAGTAGGCCATTCAGCCCCTCGAGCCTACTCTGACATTTAATAAAATCATGGCTGATCTGTTAGTGACCTCAATTTTGCATTCAGCCTATTCTTAATAAGTATCAGCCCCTTGTTTATCAAGAATCTATCTATCTCTGGCTTAAAAATATTCAAAGGCTCAACTTCCACCATCTTTTGAAGAGAGTTCCAAAGACTCACAACCCTTAGAGAACACATTCCACCCCTTCTCCGTTTTAAATGGATGACCCTTTCTTTTAAGCAGTGACCCCTGATCGTGAGTCATTTCAATGAACTTTGTCATGGTGCTTTCCCTTTGTGTGCATATCTAACCTCTGACGTCTAACTTCTACGCCAAATGGCCAGATGCAGTGTTTACGAGATACAAGTGGGCGCTGCAGATGTTTGTGTTGGTTGAAGGAATGGCTCTGAAAAAGCATCATTCGTTGTTGCTGGGAATGACTCATTTTAATGACTTTCAAGCACATTTATGAGCCCTGACTCTGGAATCTTCTCCCATACTTTTATGAGGCAGTCGAATCAAAGAACACCCCTTCTTTGCCATATTTAATGCATGAGAACTCACAATAGTTGGTCCTGCAGTTCTTGCTCAGTTGTCTCTATTGATCCAGATAAATCTTAGCACTAATCCCTGGCTTACTCTTTCCATGCCTTTTAAATCCATTTAATTGCTGCTCATTTGTATAATAGATGTTGATTCTCCATTTAGCAGCCTGCCCTGTGAATAGAATATTATATGATTTGTGCACGTTACTACGAACAATAGCCTTCCAAAGGAAAAGTAATGTCCCACTGATAGCTGTGCCACAGTATTTTATTGGCTGCCTACGGCTTTACCTAGATAGGTTCTGATTACAGTCCTGGCTTGCTGCCTGGAAACAATGCCAAGGGAGATCCGTATCCATTTAATAATACATATTCCACTTTAGGGTGACTATTTTCAGAAAGTGCACTTGTAGCGGGGAACCACGCCCACATGGGAGTTATTATCAGGAAAGTGCGGACGTGCTCCCAATGATTTTCTAGTCATTAATTTTGATTGATGGTAAATTATAGGCAGAACACCAACAACATGTGCTCCTGCTGGGCTGGGCTCCCCACTGAAGCAATCATTTTGTAACATCAACCTATATTCATCAAAAAAACTAGACAGATTTTTTTTGGAGGCGTACAATTTCCATGAAACACATTTCATTTAAAGCTTAAAATAAGTATGAACAGAACAGTTTATTACGGAGTTGCTCCTGAGGGAAAGGATTTTGGAAAGTCCTGTAGTCACCAGAAAGAACAATTAAAAGAATTGACCACCAGTGAAAATTTAACAATGTGTTTTACAATTATTACACTAAGTCGCATTTTAAATATCATTCAAACTAGTTCAATATTGCCAAAAAATTATTATTGCCAAAAAAATATTAAGATGGTATCATGACAGATATAATCATTATTGGATAACTGTCTGCATCATTTCTCATTTTCCCCGGATGCAGTCAAGTTGAAATATTTGCTAATCTATTTTCGAAGAATGAATTTCTGGTGTAACTTCCTGTTGATATATTAAATTTATTTCAAAACATCTGATTGAAACATCCAAGTTTTTCACAATAACAATGAAAGGAGAAAATCGTCAAATCTCAGGACTTTTAATTTGTAGCAATTGATGATTAAAACAAATATTGAAAACACGCTATATATATTCTAATAGAAACATAAAAAATTCTAAAAAGGTAGATTCAGAAAGAATGTTCCCAATGGTGGGGGAGTCCAGAACTAGGGGTCATAGTTTGAGGATAAGGGGTTAACATTTAGACCTGAGATGAGGAGAAATTTCTTCACCCAGACAGTTGTGAATGTGTAGAATTCACTACCACATAATGTAATTAAGAGCAAAACATTGTTTGATATCCAGAAGAAATTAGATATAGCTCTTGGGGCTAAAGGGATCAAGAGATTTGGGAGGAAGGGAGTTTGGGATATTGAATTCGAAGATCAGTCATGATCAAAACGAATGGTGGAGCAGGCTCAAAGGATTGAATGGTCTATTCCTGCTTCTAGTTTCTATGTTTCTAAATTTGCCTTGATTCAGAGAGAGTACTCTCACTTCTGAATCAGCAGGTTGTGAATTAAGCTTCACTCGACAATTTAAGTCCATGATATAAATCACTACTCCCAATGCAATTCTGTGGGAGTGCTGCACTGTTGGAGATGCTACTTTTCGAAAGAGATATCAAATCAAAATCCCATCTATTATATATTTTATGTGGCTGGCGCCTACAACTATTAAGAAAGATTTTAGATCTTGTTGGAACAAGAAAGGTATTTATTGAATTGGGAAACTTAGGTACAGGAGGTTTATATGGAACACAGGCTGCTCTGGGTCAGAGTCCAGTTCAACTTGCTTACTCCATGCTTCCAGAAGATTTTGCTGAAAGAGGATTCCACCCTTTGATGTGAACACTCCCCATTTCCATTAGTCCCTCAAATCAGGGGACCCTCTATTGCTGTAAGACACTTACATCATAAACATAATGCCGTCTGTTCTCAAAAGAGGATGTAAAATGCTGTCCATTTAATATTGCATGGCTTTGCAAAAAATGCACTTGTTTCTTTGCTGTAATCTTCCTTTCTGGAGTTTAAATTCAGTGATGAGGCATGAAGATAGGAGCGATTTCTTTTGGGATGTGAGGGGGATGGTGGAGGGCTGGTAGAGCTGACCATGTGCGATAAATAAATAACAGTGAGGAGCTTACTAATTCACACAATGCAAGCAGGCATGGAGTCAAAGGTCTGGGTCGCATATTTAAACAGCAGCCAGGCAACTCACATTATTCCTTCCTCCTTTCCCCAGATACTTCTTCACTCTGCCCTGCTAACTCTTGCTTGGTGATCCTCCACGCAACTTTCACCGTCAACACCCAGCCTCCAGCACTGGCTGGCATTTACGTACATTCCTCAAAGAAGACAATGTAGCGGCATCTCTCCATTAATCATGGAAGAAGTCAACTTTGCCAGGTATTTGCCATTTATGTGCAGTAATAAAAGTCAATGTTCTAATTTCTTGTTGGCAGGGAACTTAATTTGAAGCTGGTCTTTTCGTGAGCATGCAACATATGCAAAAGGGCCTTCCCAACATTGTTCGAAGGGAAACTCAACATGCCTTTAAACAGCCATCAATATCCTGAGAACATAATTGCTAAAGTTCATCCCTCCACCAGGAGACTGATTATTGGCTTCACGCCAAATTAAGTTCTCCAGTCCTTCAAGCTTACCATTGCTGATGGGCAGGAAGAATCTGCCCAACACATGCAACAGGTTTAATTCACTGTTTTAAAATGGCGGCTCCATTTTTCAAGCATTCCAACAACTTCTATGGTTATTCCTTCACTTTTCTCTGAGTCCACACCCAAGCTTAAGTAATCAAACACAATCAAGCAAATAGACCCAAATAATCAACAAAAGAACAATTGAACATCATATAAAAGATCCCATTGCACACCTGAACCATAAAATCCCTACAGAGCAGGTGGCCATTCAGCCTGATGGAGTCTGCACCAACTCTCTAAAAGAGTGTCCCACCCAGGTACACCACATTCCTTCCCCCCACCACCCCCCACCCCACCACCCCTGCCTCTAGCCTATCCCTGTAACTCTATGCATTTACCATGGCCAACCATTTAACTTGCACAGCTCTGTAATGCAGGAGGGAACTAAGCAGCTGGGGGAAACCCACATAGACAGAGATTGAATGTGCAAACTCGACACAGACAGAAGAGTAAGGAAGTTCACCTAGCTGGCCTAGCCAATATCCATCCTAAATAACCAACACTAAAATAAACCAATGATGTGATCATTGATTTCATTGTGGCCTATCAGGTCTTTTTGTGTGAAAATTGACAGTCACATTTCCTTTATTGCAACAGTAGTCATACTCCAAATCATCTGTAGAACACTTCAGGACATCCTGAGATCATAAAAGGTGTTATATAAAGGCAATTACTTTTTCTTACAATTTATTTGATGATATTAAAATGTGACTGTGGTCGTAAGAAGAAGTTCTCATAAGAGGAACAGATGATACCTTGTAAAGATGGATGAAAAGAATTATAAAAAATGAATATTTATACCATCCTCAAAGAACAACACTGAAAATAGTCTCCTTTCTGAATGATGCTTTTATAAACTTTATCTGCTATTTGACTTTGAATTTCTGCAACAATGAATTGACAATGTTGTAACAAAGAACAAAGAAAATTACAGCACAGGAAGAGACCCTCCGGCCCTTCAAGCCTGCACCAACCTTTTCATAAGAACTTATACGATAACTTAAAATAACTTAAGATAACTTAAAATGTTCTAACTGAAAAAGTGTTAATTTATGTCATCCTTTTTGCCAGCTAACACAAAATAGGCTGGGATTTTCCGGTGCTGCCCATGATAAGAGCGGTTGCAGATGGATCAAAAAAGATGGAAGTCCAAAAACCCTGGCCAGAGAGAGTCTTTCAGCATACTTATGACTCTCCCAGCCAAGCCATTAAAAATATTTTCCTAACATTGAGTGTATACATTTTCCCCATAGTAACACATAAATATGCTTATGAAGTTCAGAAGGCTTAAGCAAAGTTTGGCAAGACCCAAGATTCTGAAATCAGCTAGGTAATTGATGACTGCTGAAAATTAACTATCTTATTTCATATAGGTTAATATTGGTAGATATTGACTTGCTGTTTGGCCATCTCAGACTGCTCTACACTTGAGGTTGTCAGGGCAATCTGGAGCTAATCAGGCTGAACCCTAACCTTAGTGAAGACCATGGGGGTGAGGGGGAGGTGATCTTGAGCCCATGCTCGTTGTCCGTGGGAATGACAGTACAGGTTGAAGATTCAGCAAAACCCTGGAAGACAGGGATCTTACTAATGTTCGAAGGAGGGAGGTTTGGCTCCAACTGGGAAGGGTGGTGCCATCTCCAGTTGAGTTTGGGGGCTGGAGGAATGCCAGCTCTAATCGTAGATGGTGGTGAATGCTGACTTTGATGACGGGGTGATGGGTGGCAGGGGAGCCCCCGGAGACTTCCTTGCTGGAATGGGGAGGGGATAGGTTCAGGGAACCTTTAAACATGGCATTCCCATGTGCAACTGGACTTTGCCAGCATGTTGAGACCTACATCCCCCACCTCACATGTTGGCATGAAACACGTCTAGCTGTTATTTTTGTGGCAGAGTTTATTAAGATCTGGAGAGGAAACTGGTGTGTTTTTCTTAAGAGAATCATTGTTTTCTTCACCAGAACCAAAACTCTGCCATGTTCAGTAAGACTTTTATCCCAAGGCTCCATCAGATACCTTAGTCAACCAGCCTGAAGTACTGCTGAACTCCCTAGCTCAGATGTTAGATTATTGAGTCTGCAACAAACACTAAGACCTTGAAGTGGATGAAAGCTTAACAAGCCTGTATGAGTTTTCAAAATGAAAGTTTGGCTTATGTGTTTGAAAGCGTTTTTATAAATATGTTTAGTTGAATAGAAAATGAGTCCATCCAACATTACTGTTAAATAAGAACATAAGAACTACGAGCAGGAGTAGGCTATCTGGCCTATCGAGTCTGCTCCCACCATTCAATAAGGCCATGGCTGATCTTTTTGTGGACTCAGCTCTACTTACTCGCCCGCTCACCATAACCCTTAATTCCTTTACTGTTCAAAAATTTATCTATCCTTGCTTTAAAAATATTCAGTGAGGTAACCTCAACTACTTCATTGGGCAGGGAATTCCACAGATTCACAACTCTTTGTGTGAAGAAGTTCCTCCTCAACTCAGTCCTAAATCTGCTTCCACTTATTTTGAGGGTATGCCCCCTAGTTTTAGTTTCACCTGTTAGTGGAAACAACTTCCCTGCTTCTATCTTATCTATTCTCTTCATAATCTTATGGTTCTTTAAGATCTCCCCTCATACTTCTGAATTTCAATGAGTATAGTCCCAGTTTATTCAGTTTTTCTTCATAAGCCAACCCTGTCAACTCCAGCATCAACCTGTTGAATCTCCTCTGCACCTCCTCCAGTGACAGTATATTCTTTCTCAAGTAACTAATTTGCTTAATTAGGCACATTTTATACTCTTACTGAATCTGGCTCTAATTTCTATTGTTATGTTAATGATTTAGTTAAAGATATACCAATGAATAAATGTTGTCCTCCAATGGAGACCCCTTCTTTGGAACATGCAGGGAGTATCATTTTGAACTTTTAATGCGTTCAGTTAGACGTTCAAATAGTTCAAATGGTTTTATGGTATTGCCTTGATAATTGTCTTTATAACGTTGCCAGCTGTTTTTAAGAGGTCCACTGTAGCTGCGGTGATTCATGTTTGCTTGAAATATTGTTATTCTTTTTGCGTCTCATTCACCCATCATATCCACCATCCTGAAAAAGTTTGGACAATTAATAATATATAGAAAGACTGCTTGATGAAGAACAAGTGCACTCTATTGTCTGGAGGTCAAAGTTTACAATGTAACAGTCCTACTATTTTACTATACATTTCTGTTAATTTTACACTATTTCTCCCTCAATGGGTATACATTAGCACAGTAAGTTATCCTGCAGAACTTGAGGAATAGGCAATATCTTTTCAAAAGTGCTTCACAATAAGCTGTGATTAATTTCAACTGCTAACATGATAAAATGTACTCCATTTGCTCACTGTGTATTTATTCCAGCCAATTAAGACCGACAGAATTATTCAGGCAGGAAACTACAGTTCTAGCCTTTCTAAATTCTCTGCAGGTATTTTCACAGCCACCATCAAACAAAATGATGACTTTTGCTAATAAAATGAGCACTCCAAAAATGATTAATCTGCTTCCTTATTTCTGGGAACAGACAATTAATTTTCAACTTCTTGTCATTTGCACCCAGGGAGATATTGCTTTTCGACAAGCTTACTGCAGATTGAAAGAATATAACAAGAAGAGAAGCAGTTTTTGACATTTACCCAACAGGAAATACTGAAGGTACTTTGTAAAAATGGCTGGTTGGAGAAAGAAAATGAAATTCTTGCTGTGTAAAACCATCAAAATTGATTATCTATGAACTGGGTGTGCATTTGTTTAATAAATCAGAGTTTTACCAAAAATATTCTTTTCTGTTCCTTTAATGAGGTACTGCAAAACCAGATCTCAGTCTAGGGTTTATTCCTGTTAATTTAATCATTTATTAGCACAGAAAGAGGTCAAATTATTCAGTGATTCCAAACAAAATTCATCTTTTTCTATATGCTTGAGTTAAAATAATTGATAATATAATTAAGGCAGCCTGAAGTTACAAAGAATGGACTGTATGTCAAGTCAAGTTTATGCAAGGTTTCATGAATGTTGCTTAAGTTATGAATAAGTGTTGAAAATAGGTCATTGACAACACAGTGCTTCACATTATCTTAGTCTAAAATAGTTGCAAATATGGTATACCAAACATCACAGTTATACAATATTTCTGACTAAATTGATGTCATATTGTAGCAATTATAATAAACATTGCTGGAAATATCAAATAAAATTTTTAATCCAGATAAATAGCCGATGTGTTCATTTTCAGAGGCCTCCATTTGGATTGTTGAAAATCATTTGCAATTTTGCAATGTCTGCCTACTTTCTTAAAGCTGCTGCTTACATGTTAAGAATTAAGTAGTGACAGTTGCCGCCTTGGAGGAAGTCACAGGCAAAGTTCAGTTTTTATTTGTTTTCCACATCAATCAAGCAGATAGATGTTTGTGTCTAAACCCTGGAGTCTTCTGGGAAGTAAAGTTAACAGAAGCACTTTTGCCCCCAAATTGGAGGATCATTGGCTCAAATCCCTCTCCGGAGACTTCAGCGTATAGTCTAAACTGACACTTCAGTACAATACTGAAGGAATGCTGAGCTGTTGGAGGTGCCCTATTTGGATGGTATATTAAACCTAAGGCCCTAGCTGCATTCGCAGGTGGATATAAAGAATTCCATGGCACTATTCAAAAAGGGAGTTCTCTCACATTCCTAACCTCACACTAAGTTGATCTTTTTCTACACTATAGCTACGACTGTAACACTACATTCTGCATTCTCTTCTTTCCTTCTTTATGAATGGTATGCTTTGTAGCGTGCAATAAATAATTCTTTTCACTGTATATAATACATATGACAATAATAAATCAAATCAAAAACATTTTCCCTCAGCCATAATTATTGAAACAGATTATCTGGTAAATTATCTCTTTGATTGTGCGAAAGTTGGCTCCCTAAGAGATAACAATGACTATTTGTCAAAATAACTTAACTGTGCTATGCTTTTGAATAGCAGAGGAAGAGGCTCATAAAGGGTACAATGAAAGCATTTTCTTTCTTGCATTCCTTGGGATCTTTTGAAGATAAGAATCTGACTTTGGAAAGTTTAGAACTTTAGGAGAACCTTAATTTTGGATAACTCCCTGCAGACAATAACAAATCTACAGAAAAAGTGATGACAAATTCAATTGGAATTCATGGGCAGGTGGTTACTGCCTGCCTTCATTTTAACTGCTGGGTGTCTGGCAGTGTCAGGGGCACATTAATATCAGGGTCCTGTGATGCCATTGGTCTCAGGTGCAACTTTGGTTGCCAACAAAGGAGTGACATCTTGGATATGCTCCACTTTTGAAACCTAGCAGCAAGCAGGATCTGGGCTGCAGGCACCAAGATAAGTAAGCATGATTTCCTTGTGAGCAAGTGCATTCCTCCAGACTTTAACAAGAAAGCTTGGGCCTTGCTGAAAAATCTGGACACCATACCCACCAGTTGACATTTGTTCAGCAATCTTTCCCTCCAGTCCCTAGTGATAACCTCTTGCTAAGTAAGGCTTATCATCAGGTTCAGATTACAGACTTACAGCCAACAATAAAATGAGGAGTTAAAAGCTGTTTGGTAAAACAATCAACAGTATATAATTGACTGTTAATGTAAATAATATGTATTTTACTAGAAGGATGTCTTGGACTTCCAGATCATTTCCTTTGACTTCCTTTTCCTCCCACTATTCCTATTTTGTATCATATTTGAAATGGAATTCATCTCTTTCAATTCTTATGCTGTGTATTTCCCAGTCTTTACGTGTCAATGCTCTATCAAAGTTCTGTGACAGGAAGGCAGACTCTAGAAGGCAGAACTAGTGCAGAGTTCAGTATTGTGTCCTTTCTGTTCAAAGTATATATCAAAGTTTAGATGTAGGGGACATGATTAAGAAATTATAGATGTTATGAGAATTGGATGAATGGTTGATAGAGGAAGAAAGCTATAAATTGCAGAAAAATTCCAATAGATTGCTTGTGGAACAATAACAAAAAATATAATTTGAAGAGGTATGAGGCTATGCTATAGTGAAGCAAACAAGCCAAGGGAATATACAGTAAATGGCAGAATTCTGAGAAATATGGAGGGACGTTGAAGTGCATATACAGATTCTTCAGGTGTGGGAGGACAGGTAGATAAGGTGGTCAAAATGGTATACATATACTCTCCTTTATTGACCAAATCTTGGAGTATAGAAGATCAGGGATTTATCTGCATTCAATTTTTTTTGATTAATGTCCATCAAAGTAGAGCAAAACTCCTCATCACATTTAAAAAAAAAATGTGCACATGAGATGCCATAAGCTACAGAATTACAAATAAAGAGCTGGAAATTGAAATGAGGCAGGGTAATTGTTCCTCAGCTGGCTCTTTCTCATGAACTGTTACAGTCTGTGAGACGAAGATGCGCTCAAAATGCTATTTGATAGCAAGCTCCAGAATTTTGATTCAATATGATAATATCATGGCCAGGATATTATGCCAGGATGGTCTTGCATGGATGCTTTGTTTAATATTTTAATTCTTGGTCATAAATGCTATTCCTTAGAGTTTAAAATGTGGATACAGATCATTTGGCCCAACTGGTCATGTTGCTATACAATCTTCCCACATGAAGTTGACCTAATCAATGTTCCCACCAGGCTACACAGACCTGCAGCAGGCTGGATAGTAAAGTATAGGCCTTATTCCATGATAAATACTGTGCATGTATTAACCATATTAAAAAAAAGGAATTTTGCATTGAAAAAACTGGATGCACACAATTCCTTCTGATTGAACTCCTTCTGTGCTTTGAGTTTTTCCATTGTTTTGTATACTTCTAATTCCAGATCATGACAAGTGACATTAGGGGCAGAATTTTCATATCTTGCCCACCATGGGAGTTGTAGTGGGATGGGGTGGATCATACGAAGGTCCATTGACCTTGGTGGGATTTTCTGGCCTTGGTGTGGGTGTAGCCAGAAAATCCCACCCTAGATATCTCAGTTCATTATGTTTGTGAGTCTCTCTTTCTCTATCTCTTTCTCTCTCTCCATCTCGAGAGCATATTTACCTGATAGGAAAGAAAGGTCAAGTTACTTCCTATCTTGAAACTATTGGAAACGACTTATTGCAATTTTAAACTGTTGAACTCTTCCGGCAGCTGGGAAACTTACGCCAGAGTATCTCATCATTTAAGCATACATTAGGCAGTTATCTGAAGGAAAGAATGTTAAAGGGATGTGAATGCAAAGGAGACCTAATATTCCTTCTAAAATTTAGTTGTGTGCATCCAGTTTTTTCAGTGCAAAAACCCTTTAATTATTTTTGGGTGGTTAATATATGCATAGTATTTATCACTGATTAAGGCCTATGCTCTACTATCTAACCTGCTGCAGGACTTTGTAGCCTAGAGGGAACATTGACTAAGTCAACTTCTTGAGAGGAAAATGTACAGCACTGCTAATCAGTTGGGCCAAATGATCTGTATCCATATTTTAATCTGTAAGGAGTGGCAGTTATTACCAAGCAATTAAAATATTAAACAAAGCAACCATGCAATATCATCCTAGCATAATATCCTGACATGACATTATCATCATTGAATCAAAATTATGGAGCTTGCTGTCAAATAGCATTTTGTGTGCACCTTCATCTCACAGACTATAACAGTTCATGAGAAAGGGCCATCAGCAGCAGCAGCAGGGAAACAAAGGCTGAGCAATAAACATAACTATCAATTGACACCCACATCCCAAAACTGAAAAAAGCACAACCACTGCTATATAATTACAACATCACAATTCCATTAGATAATAATATAATTCAATAGTATCCAATTACAATATCATCCATTAGCACACAACCATAATATTCATCTTCCACGCAATTAAGTATATCTGCTACACTTATTAAACCAAATACCAATGCAATGGGCAAATATTATCCATCACTTTTTTATTTTAATTTGGAAATCATAACATCTATTTACTTTCACAGCTCACAAATTGTACAAAGCTTCCTTACATCTAAATTCAATTAAGTGCAACAATGGATTTATCGTTAGAATGTTTTTCACCAGTCACCTCTTCATGCTCGAAGACTCAAGATTTATGGGTTACACATCAAACAAAATGGACATAGCAATGCTTGAGGAACAGCAATACTTTCCCCTGAGCATAATTAAGTGAGGGATAATCAAGACCATTTAGACAGATGGAAAATTTGATGGCTTGCAAAAAAATAGAGAAAAGCAGTTGTTCCAAGTCAGACTACCATGTCCCCCCACAAATTCTTATTTAACTAGTTAGAGCAAACTGCGGCTTTTGGGAAAGCAGAAAGTCTCTTTGCCTCCCAGCATCTCTACCTTTGATTCTTAGGCCTACTAGGAAAGTAGGTCCAGCAGAATATAGAAGAGAGCATATTACTTTCCTTCCCCGCTTTGCAGGTAAATGTCAGAAGATTGCTAAGTTCATAAAAAAATCTCCAAGATCTTTTAAAAGAAAATAGTTTGCCCGGTTGGGAAAGGTTCCTTCCCTTTGTATGTTGCATCACGTGTTTCCCCCCTGCTCCTGTAGATAGTCAAAGTCACACTGTGAGACCACTCTGTACAGGTAATGAGTCCCAATCCATGAAATCAATTAATTTCAGCATGTGTAACAGTTTGAATATGAAAACAGTCTTTAGCAATCCAGGGTTAAAGAGGAGAATTTCAGAGTTCTTGCTCCTGATTGTTTTGTATGAGTGATGTCAGATGATAGAATTGGGCTGAGTTGTCCATGTTCAGAAGGCCTATCAATACTCACCATGAAAGTACATGCACGGTGAAAATTGACTTGGAAAAGGCACTATCAAGTCAACATAGTTCTTTTCTTCTCATTGCAATATTACCAGAGCATCTTTATCTTCCTTTAATCTTCCCATTTGGTTCAAGATTCCATCTTTGTCTCCTCCTATTCTACGTCTATACATTGCCGCTCAATAACAATAGCAGCATGGATGGAGTTAATGTTCACTTGTGTGCAATATTACAATTTCAGTATACCCTATATTACATCTTCAGTATATCCTGTATTATACTTTCAGTATACTCTATATCACACCTTCAGTATACTCTACATTACGCCTTCAGTATTCCATGACAACCATCTTTTTTTGTCTCAGCATTATTTCAGGCAGTTCACTAATCTCTCTCTCTCTCTCAGTTTCCATTCCCTTTTCAAATTTATCCCTCAATCTACATCAGCAGAACAGATTATCTGGTCTTTTATCACATTCCTGTCTGTGTGCAATTTGATTGCTGTATTTTTCTCATTACAATAATGACTGCATGTCAAAACGACTTAATTTGTTATGAAGTCCTGAAGTCATGAAAGGCAGTATTATAGATGCAAGTTCTCTCTTTTATATTCAAGTTTCCAACTACTTGTAATTCAGTAATTGCCATCAGCTAAAACAAACCTAGCTGGGTTCGACTTGCATCTCAGTGACATCAACTAAAGGACTAACTATCCCCCATAGCTCAGTTTTATTATTCATTAGGCACTGCTATGATTGTGCTTAAAATTATTTTGAGAGGAAGGAGGAGAACAGAGTGTTCCTCCATCAAAATTGATTTAATAAGTTTCAGAATAACATTTGTCCAAACCTCATACAACAGAGTCAATAAGATAACTGCATATTTTCATTATCTTTCAATAATGAAACCATGCAGATTGTGGTGCACAATGATAGAATAAATCTCACTGATTTTCATTTTGCTTTTCATCCACTGCCTAATCTTCAGATGTGTAATTTATAAACAGCAGTTGGGAAATTCTTCAAGGCCCCAAAACAGTTGGGGCAATGCCAGTGCATGATTAACATCATGTCTGTTGCTTCAAATTCTCTCAAACCAGCTTCCCACCCACTGACACTGTTTACACTTCCCGCTGCCTCGGCAAAGCAGCCAGCATAATTAAGGATCCCATGCACTCTGGACATTCTCTCTTGCACCATCTTCCGTCAGGAATAAGATACAAAAGTCTGAGATCACATACCGATTGAATCAAGAACAGTTTCTTCCTTCCGCTATCAGACATTTGAATGGACCTCTCTTGCATTAAGTTTTCTACAGCCTTGCTAAGACTGTAATACGACATTCTGCATTCTCTCCTTTCCTTCTCTATGAACAGTTTTCTTTCTCTGCATAGTGCATAAGAAACAATACTTTTCACCGTATATTAATATATGTGACAATATAGCACAAAGCACGTTGTTGAGTGATTGCACATCTGAACTGGAGGCCCAAAATCATAAGCGAATACTAGATACAACTCACTCAATTGCACAACTTTCCTAGGATGCGTAGGTTAGGGGGATTAGCAGGTAAATATGTAGGGATAACGGGGTAGGGCCTAAGTGGGATTGTGGTCAGTGCATACTTGATGGGCCAAATGGCCTCTTTCTGCACTGTAGGCTCTATGATTCGAAAGGCAGCCTGCCTCTAAAGGGGGTGGTGATATATTCGATTGGAGCAGGTCTCTAATGTCATTCTAGAAGTAAATATGAATTAGGAAAGACACAAAGATGGCACAACATAGGTTAGGCTCCCAAATGCAGCAGAAGGCCTTGATATAGCAGTTGGATAGGTGTAGAAACACAGAAGGTCAGAAGGCACTCTAGAGGCACTGTAATGGCATTAGGAGCAGATACCAACCATTAGTCCCAAGGATCTAGATGCAGTGTCAGTGGCCTCTTTAGAAGAGTTAAGTGAATACATCTTCCAATGACACATTCCCCCTATTGTACCATTCGCCTCAAACACTGCTCAATGCATCACACCCACATCACTGACCTTCCAACAATCTCTATCACACTCACAGCTTCCCTGCACCTTCACATCACAGCTTCACCGCTGCAAGCCTCACCCTCACATCTCTCAGCATGCACAATGTCAAATATTCAACCAGGAACAAGTACATCACCTAAAGTGAATGCACCACACTCATCGACACTCTTTCCCCTCTCCTGCAATATAGGGCACAACCACAGGCAGCAGCTGTTAAGCAGTGAGGGACAGACATGGTGATATATCCTGGTCCTAATCAAGGAAATAGGGCTTACTATCATTGGAGTAGCCAATGAGCCAGTCGCAGGGCTCAAAGTATCAAAGATGATAGTGGTTGTCATTCTCCAGCCCACGCGCGCAAACGCAGATCACACAGGCCCGCATGGGACTGGACAATCACAGGGTAAGTGTCATACTATGTTTAGTGCATGGGAGAACACTCTTTGGTATTCTCCCTGCCCTGCCTCCTGGTATAATCTGGTTCCTGCCCAGTGAAGAATCATTTAAATATGCAGGGTCAGTTTGGTGCTGGATCCTTCCGGCTCCTGCAATTCTCTGACTCTCGGGTGCAGCAAGAGACTGGCATGTATCACTATTGGTCTCTAATACTGGAGAGCAGGTGCGATGGTCATACCAGAGGGATTTGAGGTATTGAAGCATCGGGAACATGACTGGGTCATGCCACAGCCATCCTTCCAGCCAATGGCAGTGCCGTTCTTGCCTTGTCTTGAGGCTGCAGTTTTCCTGGAACTAATGGAGAATTTCTGTCATTACTTCATTAGTGAAACAGAAATATCACACGCACTGTTGCTCACTGGAGTTGAGATAGCAGAATTGCTTCCTGAAGGTCCTGGGTAGATGTGGCTTCCTGCTGAGAAGATTTTTCCCTCTCCCTCTTCTTCTTAATAAGATCATAAGAAATAGGAGCAAGAAAAGGTCATTCCACCTCTTGAGCCTGCTCCACCATTCAATAGGATCATGGCTGATCATTGGATTCCTCATGTCTACTTTCTTGCCCTTTGATTCCCTTCCTGATCAAACATCTATCTATCTCAGCCTTCAAACACACAAGGACTCTGCCCTGAGACACCACTGTGGCAATAAGTTCTGAAGACTCACAGCTTCTGAGAAAAGAGAATCCTCCCCATCTTAGTCTTAAATTGGTACTCCTTTATTCTGAGACTGTGCCCTCTAATCCTAGACTCTTCCATCAGGGGAATATCCTCTCAGCATTTACGCTGTCAAGCCCTGTAAGAATTCAACACGTTTCAATGAGATCATCTCACATTCTTCTAAATTCTAATGAGAATCTCAAACTTATGAGGATTGTCTTTCCTCATAAGACAGTACCTCTGTGTTAAGGTTCATCCTAATGAAGCTTCTCTGAACTTCCTCCAATAAAATATTATCTTTCCTTAAAAAAGGAGGCCAAAATTGCTGACAGTTTTCCAGATGAGGCCTCATCAGTACCTTATATAGTTGCAGCAAGACTTTCCTACTTAATCACCTTGAAATAAGGGTCAATAAATATTATATTGGCCTTCCTGATTACCTGCTGCACCTGTGTGCTAGCTTTCTGTGTTTCATACACTAATACTGCTCCTTTCATGATGGCACTTAATTCCTCCCCTGTATTCTTTAGTATTAATGGGATGTTCAAAACATCTTCCACCAAAAAGGCTGATGCAAAATATCTATTCAACTCCTCTGCCTTTCTTTGTTTATCATAACTATCTCCCTAGATTCATTTTCTAAGCTGTCTCTGTTCATTTTTGACCTCTCCCTTCTTAAATATTTAAAGAAGCTCTTACTGTCAGTTTTTATATTCATTGCTAGTTTGCCCTTGTAGTTTATTTTCTCTCTCCTTATGATCTTTTATTCTTCCTTTCACGAATTCTAAATTTATCCCAGTTCTCAGGAGTGTCACTGATGTTTGCCTCTTTTCTGCTTTCTCTTTCAATTTAATACTCTCCTTTATGTTCTTGGTTAGCCATGGTTGGTTTCTCCCTCTCTGAGAATTTTTCTTCTTATTGGAATATCTTTTCACTGAGAATCATTAATTAATCCTTAAATGTCTGCTACTACTTGCATATTGTCTCTCCTGCTAATCTATCCACCCAGTCCACTTTAGATAACTCTATCCTCATTTCAATATAATTTTCTTTCTACATATAAACACACATTGAAAATAGAAGAAACAGTAGGCCATTCTAATGAATAGAATTCCAACCTAATGAGGATTGTCTTTCCTCTTAAGACAATCCCTCCATATCAAGGATCATCCTAATGAACCTTCTTTGAATTTTCTCCAATGAAATATTATCTTTCCTTAAATAAGGGGGCCAAAATTGCTCACAGTTCTCCAGATGTGGCCTCACCAGTATCTTGTATAGTTGCACAAGACTTCTACTCAACCACCTTGAAATAAGGGCCACATCTGGCCCTTTGAACCTGCTCTGTCATTCATTATGATCATGGCTGATCTTAAATTCAATATCCTGATCTCGCCATCCCTCAATATCCCTTGATCTCCTTAGCCCCATTGAATTCCTTCTTGAAATTAAGTTAATGTGGTTATTTAAGTTAAACAAGATTGTCTCAGACCAATGTTTGTTACTCGCAAATTGAATATTAAATTCTATCATGCTATGATCCTAGGGGACCTTTTACTCTGAGGTCATTTATTAAACTTACCTGATTACCCATTACCAGATCCAAGACAGCCTGTTTCCTCCATGACATATTGCTCTAGGAAACTACCCCTAATGCACTCTATGAATTTGTTGTCAAGCTACCCTTTTCAACTCGATTAACTCAATCAACATAAAAAATAAAGTCACCCATAATTATTGCTCTATTTTTACTTGCCCCTATTATTTGCTGATTTATACTCTCTCCTAGTGTGGCTACTGTTTGGAGCATACACATTACTTCTTCCCTTGCTACTTTTTTTACCTCCACTGTAATGGACTCTAGACCATCGAGACAAGATTGTCTCTCACAATAATCATTTCATTTCTTATGCTATCCCTCCACCTTTACATTCCTTCTAGTCTTTCCAAAAGGTCATATCCCTGGATATTAAGTTCCTAGTTTTGATCTTTTAAACCTGTGTCTGTAATGGCTATGTGGTTGTATCTATGTACTTTTATTTGAGGCACAAGTTTGTCTACCTTATTTTGAATTCTTCATGCATTAAGATCCAAATCGTTAGGCTTGGCTTTTTGTTTATGCAATCATCCTATCTTTTCTTTGTACCGAGTCCTATTTGCCTCTCACCCTTGTCCTTCTCTGCTTGTCCTCCTCTGTGATGCCACCACTCATTCTCCCTGTCACATTACAGGCCAAGGATGAAAGAAACAGAACTGTAGAAAAGTTATATGGATTTGAAATATTGGGGGCCATTCTCCCAAAAGTGCTGAATTGTCAGAAAACTGTTTGAAATCACAACTGTTTTCTCAGTTCAACCTCACACCCGAATCTTCCCACTCTGTGTGCTGCAGAGGTCCTAGTTGTGAATCTCATTAAAATTCTAGGGAGGGGCAGGGCCTATATGTGCCAGAGTCTGACAGCTCTGGAACTCTACGCTTGCGCAGTAGTCCCAATCTGCCAGTCTCCCTGTTTACTGGCCAGCTCAATCACTGGCCAGCCCAGAACCCTCACAGTGCTACCCCTCCAGTTCCCCCATTCCCCCACCCCACCCCTGCCCTGCCATGGCCTGATCGCAGCCCCCACAACAATTCCCAGGCCAGCTCTGAATCCGCTGTCATGGAGTACCCAGAAGTAACAATCTCCCCATTCCTCTTACCCTGGCAGAACTTCTCCCCCCAACTGACCACTACCCCTTCCCCAGCCCCTGGCAGACAACATCCCCAGCCTGACCCAATCACTGCCTTCCCTTCATCCCAAACTGATCACCATGCAGAGTGGCAGCAGGACTCCCCACCCCCACCAATTGCCTCTGTTCTCTGCCCCCTTGGCACTGCCTGATGCCGACTGAGTAGTGCCAAGGTGCCCCTGGGCATGGGCAGTGGCAAGGAACACAGGCTGGTACTGCCTGGGTGCCCATGCCCAGAGGCCACAACCCCCCACTGCCTGACCACCCTCCCACAGGGCCCCAGTTGCCTCCCCCACCTTCATTCCAGCAGGTCTCTTACCAGTTCCCTGAATTCCAACTCTAAACCCCACCGGAATGAAGTACTCCTGGCAGGTTGGGAGATTCAATTGGGACCAGCAAGTTCCCAATGAACATTAAAATGACATTTAAAATACATTTTAAAACAATTCAAATGACTTACTTGTCTTCCTGTTGGTTTCCAGCTTGGTCTGGTCTCCAACTGTTCTCCGGCTCTGGGAGATGTACGTGTTTCCAATGCATGCGCAAATCCTGAGACAAGGCCGGCAACGTGAATCTCCCACCCCGACCCATTAGAAAAGTTGCGGGTCAAGTTGGGAGAATTGTCCCATTATTTCTGTTTTTCTCTCTCCACAAATGCTGCTAGACAGCCTCAGGTTTTCCAACATTTTCTGTTTCAAATTTCAGCATCTCCAGCATTTTTATCTTAGTCCGGTTAGTGACTTTGATCCACTTTGCTACTTTACCAGATGCACTATTTGTTGATTTGATATGTCTTCTACTATCACTGCACTTCAGCACCATCTCTTCAACTGAACACTTCTCAGAAGTGTTACTGTCACTTCCCAACATGATGGGCCACTCATGAAATAAAGGCAGTCACGAGTTTTGAGATCTCTTACATACTCAATTCTGGTTGATTTTTCATGGTACATTCATCATTTCTATTATTTGCAGACCTGTGTGGTCCTTAAAACATTTTTGTTTTTTACGTTACAATAAATCTCAAAGCATATTTATTTCAAATAAGAGTTTTTTGGAGGCATTAATAATATGTCAATATTTTAGCATTGCAAATATTAGGAGAAATATAATTGACTGAAATACGATCACAGTTGGAATTGGATAAATAAATTAATGATTTTAAAGAAGGTTCCAGCTACTATCCTTATAATAGAATGTAACTGGCGCAAATTTAATTTGCTTCTTCCAAGTTGGTCACATTAAATTTTATAACACAATTTTCTACAAAATTGCAGAAAACATATTAGTTGGCAGGTTCTGATGTCCTGTTCTGTGTTTCATGAGCCAGGTGCATACAAAGATATTCTATTTCTCTGAGAAAGAGTGCTGCTCTTTTAGATTGATATGTAGTCAAAAAACTGTAATAACCTACTGAGCCTGTATGTCCCTGAAACAACCATGAGGGAAAATCCTGCATGGTAACGGGTCTCATGCAATAGGCACTAGCTGAAAATTAAAACAAAAGTAGTTGCTAAAAATGAATCCATCTCCAAATAGGTTTTTGTTTTAATCCCAAAGACGTGTGGGTTAGGTGAATTGGCCATGCTAAATTCTCCCTCAATGTACCCAAACAGGCGCCAGAATATGGCTACTATTTCTCCCTCAATGTACCCAAACAGGTGCCAGAATGTGGCGACTAGGGATTTTCACACTAACTTCATTGTGGTGTTAATGTAAGCCTACTTGTGACACCAATGAGTAAACTTTAAAAACTTTAAACTTGTTACAATTATAAGGTTGATAAGATCATTATATTATATTTTGGGACTGTAACTTTAAATTTTGGTATATGGACGGGGGTGATTGATCTGTTCTGAAGACTGTCTGACAGTAAGCCTGGGGGGTTTGATCATTAAGGATTAAACAAAGTCTTAGATTGCTTTACTGTGGAAAAAGTGCATTTATTGATGCTCGGTGCAGTCTCTGAGTTTACAATGAGTAGGCTCTTAGGCTGAAATTAACCCATCGCCATTGCCAGCGAGAATGGAGAATTTGACACTCAGCCAGAATGCCATTCACCGCAATGGGACCAGAAAATCCCAGCCATGAGCAAGGTCAGAGAATTCTGGCCTGCGTTTCCCAATGTCCTAGAGAAGTGTTGTTGGTATCAAGTGGTAAACAGTTGTTCACTTCTCAGATGAAAAAGAATTAGAATCACTGATTTGCCTGTTACCTTGGTGCAAGGTTCCATGATCTACAGGGAAGAGGACTGAAGAAGCCATTTTTGAGATTAGGTTACAGGCCTCCCTACAAATCAATGAATATTCCAGACAGCAGAAGATTTTGCATGATCAGCAGAGAGAAGAGGCTATTTGGTTTTTTGAGCAACCTTAGCTGGATATGCAAGGGGGACTAACCCTAATCAAAATGACGCATCCCTCAGCTATCTAGAGATTCTATGACACTCATCCTGGATCTAGGGAATTTAAGAAACACTTCAAAAACTGAAGAAGTTGCCAGGTAATGATCGCTCAAAGTAGTTGAGAAACCTACTGGAACCTGGGAGTGTGATGTTAGTGTAGTTTTAAGAGTTTTTTAAAATCATGGTCACAGCCTTGGGTGATGTCATTGCTGGAAAGAGGACAAAAAAAAACTGTGGACAGGTCAGGTGACTAAAGCTTTTCAGCTTTCAGTTTCATTTTGGCTGCAGTGTTGGAGGCAGTCTTAGGAGCAAGCTGGAAAAGAGGTCTCTTTCTCTCTCTGTTGTTGTTAATGTTACCAGTTAGCTGAAAGAAAGGCTTGTTGCCATGTTTCAGTAAAGAAACTGAGTTTTGGTGTTTTTGGGACCCAATCTGAATACAATCTGCTCTGAGTTTTCAAGATCATTTGAAATGAGTATTCAACCCAGGGAACTGGATTCCACTATCATGTGAGCTTTAACCTGAGCAATGATAAATCAGACTTTTGAATGGACTTACCTCATATTAAGTTGATCTTTCTCTTCACACTAGCTATGACAATGACATTACATTCTGCACTCTATTTCATTTATGAATGGCATGCTTTGTCTGTACAGTGCACAAGAACCAATGCTTTTCACTGTATACTAATACATGTGACAATGATAAACCAAATCAAATCAAACATCTCTTTCAAACCAAAGGTCATGCCAATTAGGACCCAGCATTGTAATTTGTGAAGAAAATTGAAGCCTGGAGCTTTACAGCAATAAAAATAGATTTCATAGAATCATATCGTTCAGAAGGAGGCCATTTGGCCCATTGAGTCTGCACCAACCACAATCCCACCTAGGCCCTATCCCCAGAACCAAATGCATTTACCCTAGCTAGACCCTCTGACACTAAAGGGCAATTTAGAATGACCAATCCGCCTAACCCACACATCTTTGGACTGTGGGAGGAAACCGGAGTACCCGGAGAAATCCATGCAGACATGAGGAGAATGGGTAAACTCCACACAGGCAGTGACCCAGGCCAAGATTTGAACCTGGGTCCCTGGTGCTGTGATTAGCAATGCTAATCACTATGCCACCATGCCATAATAGAAAACGCTAGAAAATTCTCTGTGGAGAAAGAAACAGAGATAACAATTCATGTCTGTACAAATGCTGCCGAACCTGATGTGTTTTTCCAGCATTTTCTGTTTTTGTTTCAGGTTTCCAGCACTTGCAGTATTTTGCTTGTTGTGGAGCTTTATAACTTGGATCGATCCATCAATTGCAGCTTCTATACAAGCATTTCTTAAACATCTCAATACACCGCACATAAAAAATGCACAATGTGAAGTTTAACGCAGGGGTTACATTCTCTCCGTCATTATTGCTAATCCAATCTAACCTCAATACATGGAAAGAGAATAAAGCTTGAACTAAAAAATGTAATTTTTCTTTCAAAATGAAAAAAGAGATACGTATGTGCATTGCAGCAAAGTAGCATCATCAGTTGAGGAACTCAGTTTGTCCTTAGCCAACCCTTATCTTTCTGGTGCACCTAATCTTAATGAACATGCAGCACCATGGGAGTGCTGCATCTTTAGAGGCATTGGGCATGATTCTCAGGGACAATGCACTATAGCTGCATGTCCCATTATGCTGATAACTCTTGCAAGTCTCATTTTGAGACTGTTCCCCTCCCCAATTGACTATACAATCAGGTTCACATCCTGATTTCTATGGATTAGCATTAATTTCAAAGTCTTATACAGATTAATCTTGTGGCTTCCAGCACTGTTGAATATTGACCATCTCCCACCCTCCCTCAGCTGGCATGAAGTTACATTGGCAGAAATCACTACTGGCTTCTAAAAATGAAAACCAATTGTGATGACTAACTTGAGCGTATGGAGGTAAGTATAGCCCCCCACTAGTGAGGGATGCTAGCTGGCACTGCCTGGGCAAGCCCTCTAAGCTGTCCCATTGGAAGTGTTCCCCTGATGTGTGTGGAGGGAGGGGTCCTGATGGATGATAGGGTAGGGAGAGTTATGCCTATGTTGGGGGCTGGGACGGTAGAGACTATGAGGGAGAGTATCCTAATGCCTGCAGAATGGGGAGGGATACGTCCCGATGTCTGTGTGGTAGGTGGGGAGGGGAGGCGGGGTGGGAATATGGGAGACATGGTGTGCACAAATTGGTTATTATAATTCTATCACGAGTGATTAAAGTTCTGAAGGATTTAATTGTCAAGCGTTTGGGGACGTCCTGAGTTTATGAAACTTGCTACACAAATGCAAATTATTTCTTCTTATTTCACCCAGCAAAGCAGGTTTCTAATTTGTCAGCTGCAGTTATTTGAAGTGCATTTTCATTAGAAGTCTATAAATATGCATATTAAAACATGGCAATAACAGAAGCCACAAATCCTGGAATGTATAATTCACTGACACGAGCTTTTATTGAACTTGAGTAATAAAATTTTTAAAAGATGAGTTAGATACTTGTTTGAAAAGAAGGTTTTATTAACAGGTAGGAGAAGCGAGTGGGATGATGAGAGTAAATGGATCACGTACTTTCCAAGCATCAGTAATTCATGCTGACAGACTGTGTTTCTCTAGCCCTGTGAAAATTTGCTGATGGGACGCCATGAATTTTTCCTGCATGTTTTCATGAAATTGAGTGCAACACACATGCAAACAGAAAAAAAAATGCAAAGCCACAGAGATTAGGACTGTGTGTTGTAACAGCATGAACTTCTGTATTGTAGCATTAAACATTGCTGACAATAGAATCATACACAACAGAAAGAAGCCATTCAGTCCCTTATGCTTGTGCCAGCTCTTTGAAAGAGCTAACCAACTGGTCCCATTTCCTGTGTTTTCCCCACAGCCCTACAAATTCCCAAGTGTACATGAAATTCCCTTCTGAATGTGTTAACACCATTGGCAGATCATAACAATTTGCTGTTCAAAAGAAGTTCTCCTCAACTTACCCTGGCTTGTCTTAAGTATGCAGGAGCTTGTGCCAGTGGAAAAACTTTTCTTCCCTTTAGCTCTCATCATATCCTTTGTGACTTTGAATATTTCTATCAAATCTCCCCTTAACCCTCGATATTCTAAGAAGAACAATGTCCATAAACTTAAAATGTTAACAAAATACATCAAGAGTCATAGAAACCCTTCAGTGCAGAAGGAGGCCATTTGGCCCATCGAGTCTGCAAGGACAATAATCCCCATATCCAAATAAATCCCTTTAAACTGCGCATCCTGGGACACTAAGGGGCAATTCAGCATGGCCAATCAACCTAACCCACACATCTTTGGACTGTGAGAAGAAACCCATGCAGACACGGGGAGAATGTGCAAACTCCACAAGATAGTAACTCAAGCCAGGAATGGAACCTGGATCCCTGGAGCTGTGAGACAGCAGTGCTAACCACTGAGCCTAAAAGATGAAACATTTCGTGGAAAGGAAAATGATCAGATGAACTCAGTTTCTTCAGTTTCTCTTTCCAAATTTGCAAAAACACGTGTCCTCAGATTTTCCCATTGCTATGGATATATTGGGCGCACTTGCATTTAAATCTCAATTTATTGCATCAATGTTCACTTTCCTAATAAGAAAAAAACTTAAAGATTTTTCTTCCATATTTAAGACAAATTATTGTTGTTGGTCAATAACCGGTAAACATATTGTAAGGTGGGTGCATGATTCATTTATTTGATTCATGCTGCTGCCTCACAGTGCCAAGGATTCAGGTTTGGGTGATTCTGGCCTTGGGTGACTAAGTGGCATTTGCCCCGTGTCTGCATGGGTTTCCCCTGCAGGTACTCCAGTTTCCTCCCACATTCCAAAGATGTGCAGGTTAGATGGTTTGGCCATGCTAAATTTCTCCTTTGTGTCAGGGGCAAATACATTGTGATTACAATGATAGGGTCTGGATGGGATTGTTGTCAGTGCAGGTTCAATGGGCTGAATGGCCTCCTTCTGCACTGTGGGGATTTGATGATTCGATGCTGATTGCTAACATGCTGTAAAGAAACACACAAATAGATCACAATGTCTTGGACGCCCCTTTAACAAAGATACGCATGCAAATTTCAGAAACTAACTGTCACTGAATCAACATTGTTGACGATAGTTAGAGGAGCTAATGATCTGCTCAAAGCAGTGAAAAGCCGTGCAGAAAATAATTTGAAGGTTACCAGATGGCGTTGGCTGTGAAAATCACAATGCAGGTAAACTGTGGATACCTGTAGGTTTGAAAAGTCAGTCATTAAAACTGTATATATTGTGGCCCCGGTGATTTTTATGACGAATACTGAATTTTAATTTTTACAGTCATTACATATCAGCGCTAAACGTTTTTGCAGTTGAAGGAGAGGAAAAAAATTAAGCAATGAATAATTTAAAACACATTTAGGTAAATAAGTATGAACTTCAGCATCATTCTATCCCATGGGTTTATTCAACATTTTAAAATTTCATAGCGAGGCTTTCATAATTGGCTGATACTGTACAATTAAATTGTATAATGAAATCTTCAATGTCACATGGTTTTGGATTGCTTTGGAAAGGACTATAAAGCCATAATTTTAATTAGCGTAATTGGCTGCGTTCTTGCATACAATCACTCTTCAATGGCTGATTGCATTCTCAGTCTTGGCACCTTTAATGGTTGCAATCTATTTTAATTACCTCACACGGTTGCAGACATCCAATTGTTCAGAAGAAATAATAAGTCAGAATTCTTTTAAATCTGTTCTGTCCCAGAAGCTGTAAAATGATTCACAATATTTTTTTGGAGAGCAGCGCTTGATAATGGGTTTTAAGATAATTTGTTTGAAGTAACTATAGACCAAATGGAAGCTGGACTCCCTCACTCAGTTTCAAAGTGACGAACAGGAGATGGATTGTCTGTGGGAATCAGGTCAAGCTGATTGATCTGTAAATTAGTCAGGTTACAGAAGCTTTAGTCGAAATGCAAATTTAATTAGATACTGTTAATGCCTTAGCAGCTATTTGATACTCAGGCGATAGTGAGAAAATGCTCATTAGCATTCTTGTGGAAGTGACTTTTGATTCTGATCACAGGTGATTGATGTCACAATCTTTGGAGATTCTCATACTTGTATTTTCTTGAGACTTTGAATGTGCCAAGGGTCAAAAGCACAAATTTTGCCTGAGACAAATCTATTTAATCCAAATAAAAACAGAAAAATGCTGGAAAATCGCAACAGGTGTGACAGCATCTGTGGTTACCTTCCCTGAAGAATTGCTGCTCTTCTCTCCGGCACACCACAGATGCTGTCAGACCTGCTGAGATTTTCCAGCATTTTCAGATTCCAATATCTGGAGCATTTTGCGTTTATCTATTTAATCCTAAATCCTTTTGCCTCACTGTGTGTGTGGAGCCTCCCTGTGTCTGCGTGGGTTTCCTCTAGGTGCTCTGGTTTCCTCCCACAGTCCAAAGATGTGTGGGTAAGGTTGATTGGTCGTGCTAAAATTGAACCTAGTGTCAGGGGATTAAGCAGGATAAATATATAAGGTTATGAGGATAAGGCCTGAATGGGATTGCGGTCGATGCAGACTCCATGCGCCGAACGGCCTCATTCTGCATGATAGGCATTCTATGATTCTATAAAAAAGCAACTATCTCAGGGTTCAACCCAGCATTCTGGCTCTGGAGATCTGTAGAGATCTGTGAGAGATCTGGATAGGCTGAGTGAATGGGTGAGGACCTGGCAGATGGAATGTAACGTTAGCAAATGTGAAGTTATCCACTTTGGTAGAAATAATATTAGGAGGAATTATTACTTAAAGTGTGAAAAGCTACAACATGCTACTGTGCAGAGGGACCTGGGGGTCCTTGTGCATGAGTCACAAAAACCCAGTTTGCAGGTGCAGCAGTTATCAAGAAGGAGAATGGAATGTTGGCCTTTATAGTGAGGGGGATAGAATATAAAAGCAGGGCAGTCTTGCTGCAACAGTACAAGGCACTGGTGAGGCCACAACTGGAATACTGTGTGTAGTTTTGGTCCCCGTATTTGCATAAAGATATATTGGCCTTGGAGGGAGTACAGAGAAGGTTCAGAAGCCTGATGCCGGAGACGAGGAGGTTAGCTTATGAAGAGAGATTGAATAGAGTGGCTCTGTACTCGTTAGAATTTAGAAGGCTGAGGGGGAATCTTGTAGAGATGTGCAAGATAATGAAGGGACTAGATAGGGTAGAGGTAGAGAGATTCTTCCCGCTTAGAAAGGATAGCAGAGCTAGAGAGCACAGCCTCAAAATAAGGGGGGGTGCACAGTTTACAACAGAGTTGAGGAGGTTCTTCACTCAAAGGGCAGTGAATCTCTGGAATTCTCTGCCCATTGAAGTGGTGGAGGCTACCTCATTGAATATATGTAAGTCACGGGTAGATAGATTTCTGACAAACAAGGGAATTAAGGTTATGGGGAGAAAGTGAGCAAGTGGCACTGATTCACTTCAAATCAGCTATGATTTTATTGAATGGCAGGGCAGGCTCAAAGGGCTAGATGGCCTATTCCTACTCCTATTTCTTATGTTCTTACGTTCTTATCCTCATTAAGGTCAGTGAGGCGAGAGCACGGAAACAAGGGCTACTGCAGGTAAAATGACAGGTTGAAAAGCCTTCAAGGTGAAACTGAACAGCTGTAACCATGCCTTTATTCATTGCTTTCATTGCCTGGTTGGTAATCTCCAACTACTCAGAAGTCATTTCAACTTGCAACTAAAATAACACATTTGATGAGCAAATTAAGATGTTAATGAGACTAATTGGCCAAACAATTAAAGAATCAGCATAAGCAAAAACATTTTTTAAATTGCCACAGCCTTTGAATTATTGCCAAAAATCCAATTACCATAGAAATTTCTGGGAATTCAGAAGTCCTTAGGATCAGCCAATTGGCCAGCCAGCCGCATTTTGAGAAAGTAATTATGCTCCTTAAAGATCCTCAAATTCTATAAGATTGTATAATACCTTGTTTTTATTTTCAAAAGGCACCATAGCTGGGGACAGGCAGTCAGACATTTCCGACACACGGGAAAAGTTCTGGACTGTTAGAATTCCCCTAAGATTAAAACAAAACATGTCAGCTATGACTCTCACCAACTTTTACAGATGCACCATAGAAAAAATTCTTTCTGGCTGTATTGCAATTTGGTATGGCTCCTGCTTTGCCCAAGACCGCAAGAAACAACAAAAGGTCATGAATGTAGCCCAATCCATCATGCAAACCAGCCCCCAATCCATTGACTCTGTCTACACTTCCCACTGGCTTGGCAAAGCACTCAGCATAATTAAGGACCCCACACATCAGGGACATTCTCTCTTCCACCTTCTTCCATCGGAAAAAAGATGCGTAAGTCTGAGGTCAAGTACAAATCGATTCAAGAACAGCTTCTTCCCTGCTGCCATCAGACTTTTGAATGAACTTACTTTGCATTAAGTTGACCTTCCTCTACACCCTATGGCTGTAACATTACATTCTGCACACTCTTGTTTCCTTCTCTATGTAAGGCATACTTTGTATAGTACTCAGGACTTTTCACTGTATGAAAGATTGTGGCATTGTGGACAGTGAAGAAAGTTATCTACAATTGCAATGGGATCTTGAGCAATTGGGCCAGTGGGTTGACAAATAGCAGTTGGAGTTTAATTTAGATAAATGCAAGGTAATGCATTTTAGTAGATTGAACCAGGTCAGGGTTTACTTGGTAAATGGTAGGGCACTGGGGAGAGTTACAGAACAAAACGATCTAGGAATATATGTTCATAGCTCCTTGAAACTGGAGCCACAGGTGGACAGAGTGGTGAAGAAGGCATTCAGCATGCTTGGTTTCATCAGTCAGAATATTGAATTCGAGTTGGAATGTCTTGTTGAAGTTGTGCAAGACATTGGTAAGGCTACACTTGGAATACTGTGTGCAATTCTGGTCACCCTATTATAGAAATGATATTATTAAACTAGAAAGAGTGCAGAAAAGATTTACTAGAATACTACTGGGACTTGATGGATTGAGTCACAAGGAAAAGCTGGATAGACTGGGATTCTTTTCTCTGGAGTGTTGGAGACTGAAGAGTGATCTTAAAAGATCTATAAAATAATGAGGGGCAAAGATTAGCTAGGTAGTCAATATCTTTTCCCAAAGATAGGGGAGCCTAAAACTAGAGGGCACAGGTTTAAGGTTAGAGGGGAGAGATACAAAAGTATTCAGAGGGACAATTTTTTCACACAGAGGGTGAGGCCTGGAACAAGCTGCCAGAGGTAGTAGTAAAGGCGGGTACGATTTTATCTTTTAAAAAGTATTTAGATAGTTACATGGGCGCAATGGGTATAGAGAGATATGGGCCAAATGCTGGACAATTGGGATTAGCTTAGGGGTTTAAAAAAAAGTGCAGTATAGACAAGTTGGGCCATAGGGCCTGTTTCCATGCTGTAAACCTCTATGACTCTATGCTAATACAATATATAAATCAAAATAATAAATAATAAATAATAATAAATTATTATTAATAAATTAACAATAATAAATCAAATCAAAGACACTTCAAATAACTAAACATTTATACTGAGTTGTAAGTATAAGATTCTTCAATCAATATTTGTTTATATGTCCAAACAATTTATTAAGGTGGATTTAAAAATTATGTTATCTTAAGTAGAGTTGGAATTTCATAATTAGCTTTAGTTGCTGTTTATGCTATGATATGTTCGCTTCTATAAAATACAAATGTTTCAATAAATATCCATTAAACATATGTAAAAGAGTTGTGATCTCATACTTATATCCTCACAAGTCCACATATAATAAATATATTCTAGAATTCTATGTTAGGATTCTAACAGCTAGTATTGGTAAGTTCAACAATAGTTTATTCTGCTAATATACCACTACATATATTGTCTCCTAAGATAACTTTGCTGGGATTGAGATACCTGGAAAAAAAATCTTTGTATTTCAGTACCTAGTCTCTAGATGATTAAACAGACAAAGTTCCTTTAACAATTTTCAACTTATTTGAGTTGAGGTCCTAAGCTAGGAATACATTTAAGGCAATAGGTTTACCTTACCGAGGATACAAATAGAACCACTCACAAGCTGTCATGGCCTTCACTCACATTAAATTGCACTTTGCTGCTGTCAGTCTTCAGTGTAGTATTAGAGCAATTTCTAATATCGTCTCCCCTCCCCCAACCTATTGGTGAGCAGTTACAATCATCCAGATTATCCTTAGGTTTTTTAGCTACTGAGGTAGCAACACAACATTCACACAGTCTGAGAGGTCCTTCTTTCTTATGCATATCAGATCTTGATTGCACTATGAGAGAATGAAAAAGGAGAGCAGGGGAAGATGGTGGGCAGAAAAGGAAAGGAGGAGAAAAGGAGGGAAGAATGAGGAAGCAAGCAGGAAGGTGGTCATGGGGCAGAGGAGAGGAACACAGGGACAGCGGAGGGGAACAGAGGGACAGTGGAGGAGAACACAGTGATAGAGGAGGGAAAAAGGGATGGGGGGGACACAAGAATGGAGGAACGGAACAGTGTTGGAGGAGTGGAACACAAAGATGCTGCAGGGAATCTCAAGGATGGAGGGGAACATAGAAGTGAAACGCAGGGACAGAGGAGGGAAACGCAGGGACAGAGGAGGGGAAAGGAATAGAGGAAGGGAAAGGGATGGAGGAGGGGAATACAGGGATGGAAGAAGAGAACCTAGGGATGGAAGCGAACACATTTAAGGAGAAAGGGAACACAGGGGTCAAGGAGAGGAAATGGATGAAGGAGGGCAATACAGGGATGGAAGAAGGGAACACAGAGATGAAGGAAGGGAACACAGAGATGGAGGATGGGAACAAGGATGGAGGAGGGTATACAATGATGGAGGAGGAACACAGGAATAGAGGGAGGGAACAGTAGAATACAGCAGTGGAACACAGAGATGGAGAAGAGAGGGGAAGTGATAGGAGGGTTGCATAGGAGAGAGAAGTTATACAAAGGACAGAGGGAGAAGAGAGGGAAGGACGAAATGAGCATAGGAATGGAAGTGGCAAGGGAAAGGCAAGAGAGGAGTGAAGATTCTTCTTCCGGCAGTAAGCTTTAGTGTTTTGTTCATGTTCATTTCTTTGCAGATTTCTAAGCCTGATTACCACAAATTTGAAATTACATTTTTCCTGTTGTTAAAACTTTTAACATGGAAGTAGTCCACGCTTGCTCAGCATATCGCTAATCGGAAAGGGATCTTAAACTACTTCAGATGAGTAATGAATAATGCACATCTCTGCTTAAAACAGCAGAGCTAAATTCACTAGCTCAGAGGATAACTTGCCAAAAGTGAATGTTTCTTATTAAAGTGATTGATGGCATTTTCTCGAATTTAATTCACTTTCCTGAATGAAATGCTTAAGGCAAATTCATGCAAGCATGTTGTAAGTATCTATAGAACTGATTACACTAAACTATGTTGTTTATTCTATTTCAATTACTCTCTAGCTTCAGTGTCACTCAGTGTGATTGAAGGATGTGCAGAAATAAATGTTCTTTATTTAAAATCTTTATCATGTTGAAAAGCACATTGCACAACATTGGAAGGTGTCTACAATGATTCGCATACCATGTGTTAACCCTAAGTGTATCCAGGCAGCTGAAGATTTTGCAAACAAAGCCTGAGCTTCCATGTCTGAGTTAAGAGTTGCAGCATTGAGTGAGAACATGTTAGACAATGTTTTTTCAATGTACATTTACACCCATCATGCAAAAAAACATGTAAAATTCTCCTATACAAAAAAACTGAGCATGAAGAGGATACAACTAATCAAGATAGTGGCATGATACACCAATCTGATTGCTTAATAACCCCACATATATTGGGGCTGCCATTTTTATCTGCCAGTCATTACAGATCTGCAAATCCATGCACAAGTCTTAAGTAGGTATATCCCTGTGTAGGCACACATTACATCTCATAGTGGAGGTGCCATAAACTAGCTAACATAATAAAAAGACAATTGTCCGAATATTCCATTCAAAGTACTTCTGTCATGTGTTGAATCTCATTCACTATTCAATCATGCATTCATTGATTTATGTTGACCGCATCCCCCCCATGAGTAAAAAAAAAAGGTCCCAGTTGAAAAATTCTTATCCTCATTTTCTAATCCCTCCGTGGTCTCACTCATCTCTATTTCTAAAACCTCTCTGAGCTCTACAGCCCTCCAAAATATTTGCGGTCCTCCAATTCTGGATTCTTGTGCATTCCCCATTCTAATCATGCCACCACCTCTAAAGCCACAGGGTTTTGCCACTACATGAAGTTTCATAAACTCTATTGCAGAAATTTTAACAAAATCTGAATTCAATAATTGCTGTTAACAGTGAGTCACATAACTAATGGGATAACAATTACAGCTTTGCAAAGGTCATAGATTTCAAGTCTGGTACAAGCACTTCTCTAGAACAAGCATGTCAATTCCTAAAGGTTGCAATACTATTAAAACAGCCACTATTCAAACTTAGAATCATAGAACCCCTATAATGCAGAAGGAGGCCTACACCGAAAACATCCAGTTCCACCCAGGCCGTCGTTAATCCTGCAAATCCCCTGACACCAAGTAGCAATTAAGCATAGAAAACCAAGCTAACCTGCAAATCTCTGGATTGTGGGAGGAAACCGGAACAAATCAGTGGAAACCCACGCAGGCACGTGGAAAATGTATAGAGAGTGACCCAATGCTAGATTCGAACCCAAGTCCCTGATGCTTTGAGACAGTAGTGCTAACAACTGCACTGCTGTGCTTCTATTGAAAAACAGTGAGATGTATTTAAAAAGCAGCAATATTTCACCTTCCTCCTTCTTCTGTAACATCATACACATCTCAGGGATTAGTTCTGATTTTATGTTTTAAATATGTTCAGCCTGAATTAGGAGATTTGAGATTCATAAAGATTCGCTGAAAATAAATAACGTTCCGATGTAGACTCAAGTTTTGCAATTGAATTGGAACATTGGGGGAAAAGGGCATAGTCCAATTGTTGTCTTTTATTCTGCCAAGGCACATCGGCCCATGAAAGGTCACCTGCCTCCAGCAGTTTGTGGTGATTGATGAGGTTGATGCAAGAACTGTTGAACCAACAGGAAGCTGCACGAATATCAAATCTACGTAAACTTTACACACATTTATTAAGCATTGGAACATGTCAGGAATTATCAACAGATCCAGGGTATGGTATTTGTATTGTACACATAATGAGATCGTTATGTGTTAAGATCCCATCGAGTGCAAAAACTTATAAAAACAGATACAAATTTCCTAACGACTGACACAAAGAATCATGCAAAATTTCCAGTTCTGTAACAAACTAAAGTCAACATCAACTATAACAAACTCAGTAAGCAACAATGACATCAAAATACAGAAAAGCTACTCCCCATTAACTTCAGAATCCATCTCCTTCCCTATTTTTATCTTGCATCACACTGTCAGCAGAGTGTTGGGCTGCATGCTAAGTGAGAAGTGCAGAGGGTCCTGGGGTGGATTAGGGTAGGAGGGATGGCTTGCATTCCCTCCCCCAACTTCGCAAGTGAAGTCAGCTCACTTCAAGCCAGCTCAACCCACAGTTATAGCACATTGCAGTCAAGTTAAGTTGGTGGAGAGTGGGACTTCAGCCCCTCACTTAGGAGGTAGCCCGCTCTCGGAAAGCTGACCATTCGGAAAGACTGGCAGCTGCAACAGCGCCAGGATCTCATTCACGGGCACTGCTGGGATTGCAAACAGTCCCAAGAATGATTTGTTAATAAGTTCAATTGACCCGTTATTATTATTTTAAATATGACACGCGGGCTGCCAATTTTGGCACCCGCTCACCTATTGTGTTATGTGGGTGAGCTCAGGAATGGACAAGAAGGTGGCCACCTGGATGCCTGCCCTATATTACATGCTCTCCCACCACCCCACCACTGAAAACATGTCTGCTGGTGGGACAAGTAAAATCCAGTAAGTAGTTTGTAAATAAACCAAGCTCCTTCCACCTTCAACAACATCTCACCACCCTGTGCCCAACTGGATTTATCTTTTGGTATTTTCTTTAAAACAGTTTCTTAACTCAGTCCTCTGGGTTTAATCAAATGAACTTCCAGTAGCAAGACGCTCTTTGACAGCTCCTTGCTCTATAAATTTCCACATAGTTTCATCCCTTTAAAGAGAGAATGCATTTCCACCAGTATTCTCTTGGTGGTATAAAAATGAAGTCAACATATTCTCTTTCTTTTTAACACATTTTCTTTTCAAACTCAGTCTAATTTTTAATCACGTATTGTAATGCTTAAAGACAAGGTTTTATATTCATACTTATTGAAAAACACTTGTACAGTCCGACATGCAGAGATGGACAAAGGATAATGAAATAAAGGAAGACCATATGACTGAAGAAGCCTTGGGTCAAACATGGAGAAAAGAGCTGAATGTGAGAGGTGAGGTGAGAATGATTTCACTTGACATCAAGGCAGTATTTGACCAAGTATGGTATCGAGGAGTGCAAGAAAAACTAGAGTTATTGGGAATCAGCTGGGAAACCTTCTTCTGGTTGGAGTCAGATCTGGCTGAAAGGAAGATGGTTGTAATGGTTGGAGGTCAATCATAGCTCCAGGACATCACTGTAGGAGTTCTTCAGAGTGGTGCCTAGGCCCAACCATCTTCAGCTGCTACATTAATGACCTTCCTTCTATCATAAGGACAGAAATGAAGATGTTTGCTGATACTGCACAATGTTCAGCACCATTCATGAATCCTCAGATACTGAAGCAGTCCATGTCCAATGCAGCAAGACTTTGGCTAACAAATCACAAGTAACATTCATGCCACACAATTATTGGGCAATGACTGGTTCCAACAGGAGAGACTATAATCACTGCCCTTTGACATTCAATGGCGCTACCATCACTGAATCCTTCACTGTCAACAACTGCAGACTTATCATTGACCAGGAATTGAACTGAACTAGCCAAGGAAAGTCAAAGCTTCAGAATTCCATAGGGAATACTCACTTCTTGTTCCCCAAAGCCTGTGTACTATTTACAAGACACAAGTCTCGAATGTGATGGAATAATCTTCACTGCCTGATGAGTACATTGCAACAACATTCAAGAACCTCAAAACAATCCAGGAAAAAGCAGTCTGCTTGATTGTTATCCCTTCCACAAACATTCAATCCCTCAATTACCAATAAATGGTGGCAGCTGAGTTTATCATCTACAAGATGCACTGCAGTGGGAACTCACCAAGATTCCCAAGGCAGCACCTTCCAAACCCACAAACACTCCCATTTAGAAGGACAAGAACAGCAGATACTAGGAACACCAGTATCTGGAGGTTCCCTTCCAAGTCACTCAACATTCTGACCTGGAAATATATCACTGTTCTTTCACTGTCAATGAGTGAAGTCCTGGAATTCCCTCCCTAACAGCATTATGGTGTATCTACACCATAAGGATTGCAGCAGTTCGTACAGTAGTTCGCCATCACCAAGGGCAACCAAGGATGAGCAATAAATGCTGGCCTATCCAGTGACGCCCCATGTCCCATAAATAAATAAAAAAGGAGAAAAAAAACAGATTGACAAAAGTTAAAAATGTGTCTTTCTGCTTTTCACTCAACTGGCAAAAATAACCCACTTGCAGAACTCTGAGCTGGTTATTTTAAGAACTGAGACTGTTTACCCTCAAGAAGGTCCTACACACGAGGGAATGTAAGTGTTTTTTCGCTCAAAGTTGTATTTTTCTGAAGAAGAATATGTGCCACTGTTACCTCATGTTCCGGAGGAGGCTTGAACACCAGAGTGAGCGATATATTTCATGCCATGAACATCAGGCATTTGAGTACATCAGTACCATTGTCATGAAGATGTGGCCTGGTCACTCACAAAAGGTGTGATGACCGCTCAGTGAACAGACTGACCACTTGGGGATAGACTGTTTCACAAGGGAAGGCCAGTAGCCAGTTTTGTGAGCGTACCTGTAGTGATTCTTAAAACTCAATAAAGAAAATTTTGAATAAGCCATATAGTTGTTTGGCACCATTCCGTGCCCAGTTTAAGACTGGAAAATGCATAGGTGATGGAGTTTATAGTGATTAACACATAAACAGTCCTTTTCCTCTACTTGGCACTACAGCACCTGTTTTTCTGGCATTTTTCCCCAAATCTCTCTCTCTGACTAAATCTAAAGTTAGTGTGTGGAAGGAACAGCTGCCTCCTTCTTTGTGCCTAAAACTTATGCCTTACTTCCAATTTGTTTTGATCGAGGCACTTACCCTATGGCAACCAGATCACGTGGCTTGTCTCTGAGCAGATTTCACATCTCCGTCTTCCAATTACTTAACTTAAAGGAGACAGTTTTAAATATAACCATCTTATTAAGTCCAGCGCTCATAACATCAGAAATAAAGACAGAACCTTACCTTTCACCATTACTAATTGCAGTGATTTTTCAGTTATACTTACACTGCAAAAATGTACTCCATATTCTATAGCTTTTAATGTTCTATAGCTAAAGTTTGCTTTAATAACCAATTTGAGAAAAAGAATTCGTCTCAGGTACACCCACAACTTAAATGTACCAAGTCCATTTCTTAGACACTCCAATTCCAGACGATTATCCAAGCACAACATATAAATTTAAAATCCAAATTTGAATTTTAATCCACCATCTATTCTGCAATATACAGCACACAAACTATATCGAATCCATTGTCAAATGTACTTTGGAGGATTTCCTGAATCTTTGGCATCTCGTTCTTTATGCGTAAAATTGGTTTCAGTGAAGTATTTTTTTGTCTATGCCTGAACTAAACAAAATAAAACTGAATAATTAAATTGGCTAAGGTCAAAAGATTTATAAATTGCTAATTTTAATGCAAGAGATCGTGACTAAGATATGACGTTCTTTGGCAAAGTGTAAATTCATTGATCAGGAGTCAATTGCAGCACAAACGATTCATTGACTTTTATTTTATTGTCTTTCATATTTCAGCTGCTGGAGTTACATTCCACGCTTTCATCCCAGTATATTTTTTAAGGAAACTAATTTGTTTTCTTCTGCGTTTCAGAATGCAGCTTAGTCTTTGAAGAAGTCATGTTTAATTTTCCACATCAATGTCCTTTCAGAGAGAGAACTAAACTGAATAACAATATTCTAAATGAGATCCAATTAATGCCTCAGTAGACACACCATTTATCCTTTGCACTTCCACTTTCTGTTTAACTAGCATTTGTTTAATCTCAGACAGGAAGTTGCCGATTCAAGTCCAGCTGGGGGAGTTTAGGTTGACCTTTAATGCAATAGCATGGGAATGCAGCAGTTCTAGACATGTTGTCCTTTGGGTGAGATGTTAAACTAAGGCCCTGTCTACACTCCTCAAAAGCAAGCAGTGCTCTCCCAGTATCTCATCTAACATTTGTCCTTCAACCATTAAAAACAGGTTATTCTGTTTAGTCTTATATCTAGGAACTTGTTCCCTGCAAAAAACATGTTTGCATTCTTCATTGCAGAGACTTGACTTCAGAGTAATTCATTGTGTGTGAAGTGCTTTCGGATATCCTAGGAGATTTGATAGGAGTTTTCCTGTTAACTTATATTGTATAAGTGTTGTAAGCAGTTTGTTATCACTCCCAAATTGTTCTTTCTCATCTTTTTCAAGAGTTTCCTGGCTGTTGCACTTAAGGTTCAGTAACAGTAAGCATCTTGTTTTCAACCCAATTACATGTATTTGGTCTTAAGTGGGCTGAGCCTCTCCACATCTTTTTCAATTGCCTCTTCCAAAATCATGCATTTTGCCATTTGCCACAGATCTGCCATCTACAAATTTAAGGATATAATCTCTCTAAGATTAGCAATGATATAGTGATACCAGCATTGGAGGGGTGGGCACAGTAAGAAGTCTCACAACATCAGATTAAAATCCAACAGGTTTATTTGGAATCATGAGCTTTCGGAGTGCTGCTCTTCATGAGGTTAGTGGAGGTTAGTTCACAAATATGGATATATAGGCAAAGATACAATTGCAAGATAAATACAGATTGGAATGTGGAGAATGGTTGGAATGTGAGTCTTTACAGATTGACAACGTTCAGCAAAAGCCCACCAAAAGTCCATCAGCCTCTTCCCATTGCTACCAAATATGATTTGACTTTTTTTTAAAAGGGTGGATGGCACAGTGGCACAGTGGTTAGCACTGATGCATCACTGTGCCAGGGAACCGGGTTTGGGTCACTGAAAATGTGGAATCTGCACATTCTCCTCATGTCTGCATGGGTTTCTTCCAGGTACTCTGGTTTCCTCCCGCAGTTCCAAGAATGAGAATCATTAATAGCAAACTTCAAAAACTTGCAAGGAATAAATGGCCAATCATCACATCTCCAAATGTGAAGAGAAGTAGGTAAAGTATTTAATCGACTCAAAATCGAAACACATTTGAATCATGGGGCAGAACATTGCATTTTTTTGACTGATGTCAGTTCAGGGAGGAAAAGCACTGTGAATCCTGTCAGCTCCAATGCCAATTTTTCCTGCCATGTTTTTGCATTTGGTCAAGAAATGCCCAGAAGATGGGTCCCACAATGTCATGCTGGTGGGCCAGGCTCCAAATGAGTTTGTCCTACCATAACATCAGCCTTCAAGAGACCAGAGATATTGAATAGATATTCCACTGATCTTATGTTCAGAGTTACTGAACCTTTTAAGTGCAACGACAAAGTGAATTTCTTTATCTTCTTACTGTCCACAAGCAGAGGTGTTTGTCAATGCTTTCAAAGTAGGCTGTGGTGGGTTTGCTAAAATCCTTTATTGGTGGTCCAATTTTCTAAATAACATTCAGCAAATGCTATTTATGATTCACTCAGAAGGTTAGTTTATTTCACATTCAAACCACGTACGTGTGCAGTGGTAATGGAGTGAATGTTCACAACACCACAAGTGTGTACATACAGAGTAAGGTGATAGGAAAGATAGAGGGGATGACCTTACCAGTTCATCATACCCGTCAATTGGCACAGCAAGCTGGTAAGACTGAGAGAGAGGCAAAAAACTGGACATGCGCAATGCTAATTTAAATGCTTAAATATTCATTTGAATGTGATTAGTGAGCCCAGGATGGAATCATCCAGGCTTATTTGCCTTAACAGCCTTGCTGGTGGAAGCCATCACGAGTGAGATTCATATATTGCCCCTACCAACAGGAACCAGACATGGTGGACTCAGTGGAGGGACCAGGGGCCACTGAGGTTGGGTGTGGGGAAGGGGCGGTGCCCCTTGGACAATGTGATTCTGGGGGTGGAATATTGCATTTTTTGACTGATGTCAAAACTCAGGGAGGAAAAGCACTGTGAATCCTGTTAGCTCCAATACCAACTTTTCCTGCCACATTTTTGACACTTATCCCATTATGCCCTGGAGCTGTCCGCAGTTGGCCAATGTCTACATTTTAATGCAGAATATATAAAAACACATGTTTAAACTCTCTAACAATGGTTATATGTATTTTTACATAAATAGTACATTTGTAACTTTGGGTCCTGTGTACCTTTACTAAACTATATTGACTCTAAATTAGTTTAGAGTCTGGGACCTTGGCACTGCCTACCGGTCAGCCTGGCACTGTCCATCAGGGGGCCCATGGGGAGGGGGTGAAGCCATGGAGGAAGTGCGGCCCAAAGGGAGGTGGGCAAGGGGAGGGCTAGCAGAGAATATCTTATGAAGTGATGTTGGCCGGGTTGTGAATCAGGAAATTATGCAGCAGCAAGAAAGTGATGGGATGCCTCTTTGACAGATGACCTGAAGCCAATCTCAGATTGTTGCACTGCCCTAACAGTACCATGAAAGTCACCGGAGCACTGATCTTTTTTGCCAGATAATTTAGTGCCAGAAATGGAGGAGCTGGAAGAGTGGAAGGCGGATCCAAAATGCACATATCCTCCTAGAGCACACGGTCAAGAAATGAGAAACTTGCCCTTTTGAAAACATGACAGCCTCTGCAGTTGAACACTGAGGTTTCAAATTCCTGTCTGTCCCTCCATCCCTCTTGAATTAAGACAAGAGAACTGTTGTTTTAAAAGGAAACAATTGACCATATTTTAGAAGGAAACACTTGAAAGTGTTTGCTGTTGAAGAACTTAAACTTCAGCTGTTAAGTTGTGTTCTCAAATATTTAATGTTTTGCATCACTTTTCCATTATTTTTATATGATGACTTTTTCAGAAAAATTTAACTGCTTCAAATGTGTTATTTGGGCAACTGAAAGAGTGGGCTGAATTTTATGTGCCGTCACTGGGTATGTTTTCAGTTGGGGGGACATGTAAAATATGGAAGGTACGCAATCCGCCATCTTCCTACCCATCGCAAGCTTAGCAGAACATGCTAAATGGAAGGGTACTAAAACCATAAGCCCAAGTTCCATATTTAAATAAATAATTAAGGAATAATTGAGCTTGTTAACAAAATGTTCAGGATAACCTAGGACTAGAAGTCTAATAGATTCTGATAAACTAATTTAGAGTCAATATAGTTTAGTAAAGGTACAAAGGACCCAAAGTTACAAATGTAGTGTTTGTGTAAAAACACATATAACCAATGTTAGAGAGTTTAAACATGTGTTTTTATATATTCTGCATTAAAATGTACACCTTGGCCAACTACAGACAGCCCTAGAGCATAATGGGATAAAAGCTGAGTAAGACAAATCACATTCTTTAAGAACAATACAGTCATAGAGTACAGTCTTTATCAGTATGGGTTACAGACAGTACAGGCTTCGCAGGCAGTAGAATGAATAAAATACTACAACTTTCCCGATAAAAGACAGTAGGAAACGGAACATTTGAACTCAACGAACCATATGTGGAAGGTTGCCAGGAGACAGTGGGAAAGAACATTCCAGATTTATATAGTAGGCTACCAAGAGACAGTAGGTGATAACCCGACTTTACAGACTTGCGTATTTTCATGTTGCCAGAAGGTAACACCAAGTAAATGACACATACTAAAATGATTGGCTCATCCAGTTAGGATGAGAAGAGTAGGTGAGTTCAAGAGTCTGGAAAATGTATAATTGTAATCCTGATTCTCAATTTTTGAATTATTTGGACTTCCCAAACCATTCCCCACACATGTGGATCAGGCCAGGGCAAAATAAAGTACGTCTTCAACCAGAATTACTGTCTTCAAAAGTTCTTTGTATTTTGCAAATTGTACTTAATAAAAGAGCAATCTCCTAAAGCCAGTATAATACTTAGGTCTCTGAAAAACTCCTACACAATGCAACTGATCCAAATATTAGGCTTCCCAAGGCACAATAAAGTTGGTGTAGGAGAGGGAAGGGCTTATTATTTTAAACTTTTTGAAAGGACAGGAATAAGGTAGGGATTCCCTTAGCTTATTTGGGGAACTTCCCACCAGAAAATCATATTACCTTCCCTTCCTGCCCACCAGCTCTCCAAAACTCACCACCGCATCCAGCTCCTACCTCATCCCTAAGATGGCCAACCTTCACTGTTCAATACTCCAGATTTTCCATGCTCCAGGATCCATTAGGCCTTCTCAGAACTGATTGTAGCTCCAGCAGTGTCCACCACTGAGCACTTGGTGCTGTCAGGTTTGCTGGATTGGCCAACAGATCTCTGGGCAACGACTTACTCCTCAGTCAGGGATGGAAGTCCCAGTGAAAGTCAATTTAGCCCATTGACAACACAGTATGGCTGTGGAGTGGGCTTGCACAGACCAAGGCAACTTCCAGCTAAAATAAAAACAGAATAATGCTGGAAAATCTCAGCAGGTCTGACAGCATTTGTGGAGGGAGAATAGAGCCAACGTTTTGAGTGTAGATGACCCTTCATCAATGCTGGCTTTCATTCTATAAAACACAGACCCCATGAATACGAATGATTGAGGGGTGGACCAGTCAAGCCTCCCCCTCATTCAATCAGGTCATGACTGATCTGCTTGTGACTTCAATCCCACATTCCTGCTTACAAATAACCTCTCATTCCCTTGTTAGTTAAATATGAGAGAATTATGAATGAAGAGCTCAAATTTAAAAAAACCCGAAAGCAAACAGTGCACATTTAAATAAAGGTATAAATAGGTCAATAAATAATACAAATAGGAAAAAGGTCAAATTCAACAGAGCACAGTGGGCAGTCAAATATAGTGGGCAATAAATAAGGAACATAAAACAAAGCAGCGAAAGGACAGAAAAATACCCCTTGTGTAAAAAGGGGTGGGAGAATAACAAGTCAGCATTGGAGGGAGGGAAACTAATGCCTTCTGAGTATGCCCCATTCTTGTGACATGACCTCTTGTGTGCAGAAGCATACTCAGCAGCAGATGTCTCTGCACTGGGCTGATGCTGGCCAAAAGGTTGTTGGCACTACAATTGGAGCCTGACAAATTACCTCATTATACTGCTGAAGAATCTGCAGTTACTTGCTATGAACTTCATTATGCTGGCTTACAATCTCATTGTGCTGCTGGGGGATCTAATTGATCCTTTATAGTTGCTGGCTAACATCCATTCTAAATTCAGTTAAAGTTTGCTGGAGCAAGTTTGAAGTGGCTGTATAACTCTCATATCAGTTACTACTCAAAAATCGTGAGTTGGATGCTGCCCCTGCGCTCGTGGAGACAACGGAACTTCCTTATCAAAAGCTGCAGTTTCCTCACCTCCCAAAGGTTCTGAGTACCTCTCTTCCACCACAACAGCCATGGCACCACAGGCTTCCCCCTTAATCAAGCACCGGTATATTTAACATTACCATCCAAGTGGAAATGGTTGAGAATTTCAAACTTCAAGCTGTCAAGGTCAACAACAATCTGTCCTGTTCCCTCCATGCTGACGCTGTAGTTAAGAAAGCCTACCAACACCTCTGGTTTCTCAGGACGCTAAGGGAATTTGGCTTGTCCGCTATGACTCTCACCAAATTTACAGATACACCATAGAAAGCATCCTTTCAATGTAAATAGATAAAGATATTGATGTACTTGTTTTTATCCTACAGGTGCTTTGGCCCACCTTGTTGTCTAACGAGGGGCATACACGCAATGAGTCGTGAGAAGACTGCTCTTGGATCTTTTTTGAGAGTATCCTAGTGCTTCACGTCGTTAGTGTACACTTGACCTGGACCATTTGATGGGCAACACGACAGCTCAGTGACTATCGCTGTGCTGTGCAGATACATGGATTTGGGCCTGTGTCTGTGGGAGTTTGCGCATTCTCCCCGTGCTTGCGTGGGTTTTCTCCGGGTGCTCCGGTTTCCTCCCACATCCCAAAGATGTGCTCTTAGGCTAATTGGCAAAACAAATTCTCCCTGAATTGTCTCAAATTTGGTTTTTAATCCATAGATCTATAAACATGGACAGGGATCGCGGGTAGAGGTGGGAACATCGGGGTGGCGGCGTGGGCTCGTTGGGCCGAAGGGCCTGTTTCCCGTGCTGTTTTGTTCTTTTTCTTTGTTCTTCGTATCACAGCTTGATCTGGTTGCTGCTCTGACCAAGACTGCAAGAAACTCCAAAGAGTTGTGAATGTAGCCCAGTCAATCACTCAAACCAGCCTCCCACCCATTGACTACTTCCAGCTGCCTCAGAAGAGCAGCCAGCATAATTAAGGACCTCATGCGTCCCAGACATAAGGTGGGATTTTGGGCTTTGCTCATCCCAAAACTGTGAAATCTCACCTGAAGTCAAAGAACATTTCCATGGTCCACTCTTCACCTGCATCGATTCCCATGGTGGGTGGGACAGTAAAATTCCGACCATATCCTCTTCCACCTTCTTCTTTTGGGAAAAAGAAATAAAAGTCTGAGGTCAGATACCAACAGCTCAGGAACATTTTCTTCCCTGCTGCCTTCAGACTTTTGAATGGACCTACCATATATTATGTTGATCTTTCTCTACATCCTAGTTTTGACTGTAACACTACATTCTGCACTGTTTCTTTTCCTTCTCTCCTATGTACTCAATGAATGGTATGTTTTGCCTGTATGGTACGCCAAAAACAATACTTTTCCTTGTATATCAATTCATGTGACAATAACGAATGACATCAACTCTTGCCTGCGCGCTCACAGAGGCAACAGAGTTTCTGCTCCAATAGCTATATCTTCCTCACCTCCCAAAGGTTCTACCACAGCAGCCGTAGCACTCCTGGCCTCCCTCTTATTCAAGAAGCATTAATATTTAACATACCATGCAATCAAAATAACTCTTCAGATCAGATGTCTATCTCTCCTGACACATCTCTCCCACCTCCACTTCAGCTGCCGTGCCATCTTGCTGTGAAAGAGTCAGCTTCATCCCTTCCACATCACCCTTTCAGGAATCATGGACACTGCTGCCAACTCAAGTCCATTACTATCTGACATGTCAGTGGACATCTGTGTATCTGTCAGAAGGAAAAAAAATCACAGCTTCACAGTTACAGAAATGAACTTTCCCCTACAATGGTTTAAGCATTCAGGTTATCATGAGGCTCAGGTGGCCAACTAGGTGGCTCCTGAACAAAAAGTAATTAAAAAATTAGAATCATCAAAAAACAATATTAAATGTTTAAAATAGATTTTTTTTAAATCACACTCAGAAAAGAGATGGCACAGTGACACAACAGTTAGCACTGCTACTTCACAGTGCCAAGAGCCCGGATTCGACTCCAGCCTCGGGCCACTGTCTGTGTGGAGTTTGCACATTTTCCCCGTGTTTGCGTGGGTTTCCTCTCACATTTCAGAAATGTGCAGGTTCAGTAGGTCGTCCATGCTAAGTTATCCTTTAGTGTTTAAAGATATGTAGGTCAGGTGAATTAGCAATGGTGAATGCATGGGGTTATATATTTTCATGGATTTTCTCTGGGAGCTCCAGTTTCTCCCACAGTCCAAAAGACATGCTAGTTAGGTGCATTGACCATGCTAAATTCTCCCGAACAAGTGCCAGAGCGTGATGTCCAGTGGATTTTCACTGTAACTTCATTGCAGTGACTAATAAATAAATAAACTCGTGCCATGGGAGCCATGGCCTCTACACCCATATCCTGTACTGAGGAATGCCTGACTGGCTCCGATGGAGGCTTCAGATAAGATGTGGAAATGCTGGCATTGGACTGGGGTAAGCACAGTAAGAAGTCTCACAACACCAGGTTAAAGTCCAACAAGTTTACAGTAAATGAACCAAGGGCCAGGATTGGCCCACTGACCTTAAATATCACTGATAGGTATAATTTAGGCCAATAAAAAGCCATCTAGCCCACATCACTTCTCACCCCTGAAGACCCCACCCTCCTCCACACATTACCCCCAGCTTTGTCCATGCCATCTCATGTTCTCCACCTAACTGTGATGGCTCTTCACACTCTCTCAGCCAAGTACCATTATGCATTATTTTGCATTTTTAAGCTTTTTCACATATTAATTTGTTTATGCAGAGTTTGTTGAAACTGTCCGTAATGTATGCTGGGTAAATGTATTTTGAAGTGCCTTAGGTTGATATGGAAGATATGATGGACTATTGAGGATTGTGGAGGTCTTATAGGTTGGGGTGGATGCTTTAAGTAGTGTCATACCCATTACAACATGAATACATTACAAATTTAAAAGCTTTTTTTGTCTATATATCCAATTCAATCCAATCAAAGTCCAATTCAAAGTCTCAGCAAGTGACACATTCCTGATCCAAACTGACAAGACAGGATCACTACTTCCTGTCTTGGGCTTGATCTACATGATCCAAACTGATTGGAGCAGGCATTGCCACCTCCTCCAAGGCTTGATCTTATTGGCATCTTAGCCAAAAGGCGGAGATGCCACTTTTAAAAAATTGCTTCAAGTGAAGTGTAACCACACAACTTCAGCCAAGTGCAGGATGTCAAAGTTACACTTGATCTTAGCCAAAAGATTGAGAAGCAATTTAAAAGCTATATTTTAAAAAGTGAACAAAGAGCTATAAAGGTGGTTACAATGTACCATGTGACTTTTGGCATTTTAACTGTAGACACTAGAGTTTGTGGCCAACACTTGATTAAATATGGGCCTGAGTGAAAGAACTTCCCAACCATTTGGCAGTTCACAGATAACTTGCCTCTATGTTCCACCAGGCATAAAAGAGATATCAAATCTCAGCGAGTGTGAAATGCATCCTATCAAACTGCCATTGTATTGTCTTGACTTCACATCTAAATGCTGAGATGTTAACTGTCTCAATAGGTCTGAAAAGTCACATCACGGGATGCTTATCTGCCTAACACACCAAGTTATTTGGGAAAAGTCTTTGGACTTGTCACAGGTCACGTGGCTATGTTTATTTTTAAAATCTCAATAGAAGCTATTCTGAGACAGAGAGACCAGCAAAATGTCACCAAAACAGCTTCAGTCAACTAAGTAGCTAAGGCAATGAACTACAGCACATTGACAGTGGGAAAAGGACTGCCAAATACCTTGAAATTACAATGGCATACTGCTAATGCTTAACTAGATATACAACATCCGGTCCCTATCTGTCTTGCATGTTATGCTGAAAGCAGCAAGTGATTCATGAATATTGTTTGCAGCTCAAACAGTCTTCAGTTAAAAATTCATAAACACGTTATAGAAGCAGACACAATTCTGAAACTTAACCTGTGCTGATAACACCTCAATAACAATTAGCATTCTGCAACTTATTCATCAGTGCTTGATGTATTCCCATGTGTCCAAATCAATATCTTCCATTGTGTACTTATGCAAAGGCATATTTCAAGTAGATATAGTGATGGTACGCCACACACTTCATTGGTTGACTGATTTCTCCTACACTAAGAACATACGAAGCAATGAATACCCAAGTATTTTGGATAATCCATTGGCATCTCACTGCTGTTATCAATTTGTACGTATTGTGTATGGGCTCATTCAGGCAACTTGTTTTTTATTTCCACAGAGACAAACTCTTCTATTTTGTTATTACTTCAAACCTGAATTCACCTCATCTGACAATCTCCTTTCACCAGTTCAATTACATTGCAAAACCTGATTTTAAATGTGCACTCTGTTTTCCAATTCTATTGTCTTCTTTTCTAAGCTGATTATATTTAATTTATGCGGGGTTCACTATCAAAACACGGTGCATCTCCCCTATGTAAATTTATCACTGTTATAGTATACATGCAAAGCAATCTCGCAGAAAGGAGCAAGGAAACAGTTCTTGCTTGGGTAGTTTTTCATTATAAGGGCACAGTCCTTCTTTCTTATGAATCAAGGTGCAATGTATCTTGAACAATGCCACAGGAGACCTGTTGATGTTTGTAAAATGTAGTCTGACTGCACAATTACAGTTTTTATAAACACACCGGTTTTCAGCCAAACTGCCAAGCTAAAAATTCCCTCTGCTATTTTATTGCATTCTCAGAGAGGCAATAACTAATTATCGGCCAGCAGATGCTCAAGGCTGCCAATTGGTTGGTGTTTGGACTCTAGCCTATTAATCATCAAGTGTTTGCGCTTCCAACCATCAATCATCAGGTGCTCATGTTCCAAACTCTCAATCATTTTGTATTTGCATTTTTACCTTCATTGTCTTCCCTTGCAATTCTAGTTTTACTAGGCTCAGCTCAGCAACTAATACTTAAAAATATTTACCTTGCAATCAACCAACAAATTTTAATGATAGGGCAAACTGATTTCGGCTTCACACCAAGGCTAAACTGTGGAATGTAATCAGGTACAAGTGTTTCCTCAGGGAGTCCTTCTCTCTGCTTCATTCCGGTATTAGGATGGCCCTATTTCATGCTGCATTCATGTTAACTGCGGTGTCCTTAATTAGCTAGGAATATCACTTCAGCCAATACTAGAAATAGCTGGTTTTATCCTTCAGTTGCAGAGGAACTAGGCCAAAGTAGAACTCACCTTGTAGACTGACAGTTTCATTTTGGATTCACAGATTCTGCTTCAAGTTGATGTAATATATACATAAGTGTTAGCTTTGATATTATCAAATTTGATGCACAATTGAAAATGAACAGCCCTAAGTACATGGAAGAATCAAACAGCATCATGGATTTCTACTGCTGCTCATCATGGTGGCACAGTGGTTAGCACTGCTGCCTCACAGTGCCAACAATCCAGGTTCAAACCCCGGCTTGGGTCACTGTGCAGAGTCTGCATGTCCTCCCAGCGTCTGCGTGGGTTTTCTCTGAGTGCTCTGGTTTCCTCCCACAGTTCGACATGCTGGTTAAATTCTCCTTCAGTGTACCTGACCAGGTGCCAGAGTGCAGCAACTAGGGGACTTTCACAGTAATTTCATTGCAGTGTTAATATAAGCATACTTGTGACACTAATAAATAAACTTGAAAAACAAGAGCTGTGTCTGTTTATTTCTTCTGCTCAAATTTCCCACAGCCTGTTCTACTGTGGGAATTGATTGTGTCTGTGTTGCGTAACACTCATCTTTTCCACTTTTGGTTAAATGAAAGTTAGCTGATCATTTTCTATCATCCCTAAACATTAAAGGAAGTCTCTTTCTGCAAAATTGTTCAGAGGAACTAACGTATGATGTTTCCATCATTAAACATTGTCTATCTACCACAGGCTTTTTTTTAACTCATTTCCCATTCTGTAAAGTATACCAAAACAAAACTTAGGGGGCTATCTTATTAACCTTGTCACATCGGTCCATCAGTGTGGTGAGCCAATAAGATTGCACAAGAGGTGGAAAACTGTGTTTATGCCCAGTTTCTTGCCTCCTGCGATATTACCAACCCTGTTTTGCTGGCATAATCAGCCACGCAGTGTACTGGAAGACCAGGATGAATGTGCAATGGTACCCTCGAGCAGTCTACAGCTGGCTTCCGAGCATGAATAGACTCCGTCCACTCCTCCTACTGACGAGAATCCCATTTTGCCTCAGTTAATTTCTATAATTGCTATACAATTGCTCACCCAAAAAATGGGTGTGGTTCTCTCCCATTTTTATGCTTGTTCAGTACTGAGAATCCTTTTGGTTTTTGCCTCCACAGCCTTTTGTGGACAGAGTGCTAGTTGAAACTGAAGGAAAATATTGGTACTTAATTTCTCATTACATACAGTGATTAAACAGTTGCAGTAAAAATCATATAGTCTCAACAAAAATGATGGTTATTGCTATTGGTTGATACAATTTTTTAAATGTACATGTCAAAATATATAAATCATTTTCAGGAATATAACAAGTTGAAAGAAAACTAAAGAACCAAGCAGCTGCTGACTTATAATTATCAGTCAATGCTAATTTTGAGTCACATTCGCCCTGCCAAGTCCCATTGTCTCAACTCTCAATGGCCAACTTTCTAGGAGGACAAAGAAAATGGTTCAAAGACACTCTGAAGCTCTCCTTGAAGAGCAGCAGTATTACAACTGGGAGGAGCTAGCTATCAATCATTCATCATGGTGACAATTTGCCCTTCAAGCTATAGCATATTTTGAGTCAGAACGTCTTAATGATGATGTAGAGTAGTGGCAGAGAATGAAAGAAGAGGAAGCAAATCCCGCTCTCCAGATCCCAGCACTTCATGGGGCATCCTGATCCATAAATGACCAAAGGTCTGCAGATTGAGAATATTCCTGCTCAGCCACGTCACAACCCAAGGGTCTGCTCGGCTCCAAGTAGACATCATCCTCAAATCAAGGAACAACCATGAAAACGAGCTTTGGGAAAACAGTGCTGCAGGGTTAAATTTGTACAAATGGAACTTCACAAGAGACTGTTGTATTCTGCATAAAAATAGGCAGAACAGGAAATCACACATAATGGGAACTCACACAAAGATTCACAGATATAAAGTGACTCACAAATATAATAATCCCCAGGTTCTAATCTTCTGTTGACAAAGCCTGTTAATCTACCATTTAATAAACATTTCTCTCAACACAAATGCTACAAGACCTAGTTGAGAAGCACCTGTAATTTTTGCATTACAGATACCTTTTGAACACTGAAATGGATCTACAGCACGCACATACATTTCAGGTACTGGTTGCACAAGACACCATACTGATGAGGGCATTAGTCCTCAGGGACTCAGGCACAGGGACCACGTACTGAGATTGTCAGATGTCAGTCAGTGTATAATACTGATGTGAAGCCATTGCTGCCATTTCCAATGTGAATGCTTCAGCTACCACCTTCTGTTAATTTCACACAGTTGAACATTTGCAAAGCAGCATTAGAAAGAATCCCACAGCAACACTATTTTAAGGGATCAACTACTCCCAAGTGAGTTGCTGATTCATTTCGACTGGCTTGTTGCTGAGGTTGTATAAATGATTGATTATTTAAAGTTGCTAAAAAGTACAGGGAGTGACATACCACATAAAGCATTCTATCCTCCTCCCTTTGAGGCTTCTGCTAAAAATCTGATGTAGATATGGGTTTGATTGTTTCTCTTCTCCTTGGCCTGCAACATGACCAGGATGATGATCAGAAGCAACTCAACAGAGGAAGATATGCTCAAAGAGGGAAGAGGTCAAGGAGGCCATTTCCATGCAGGAAACAATTCTCCAACCTCAACATCAGTGAGAAACAGTACATCAGCTTTATCTACTTCACCAAGGAGGTGTTCAATGGAAACTCCCACCATCTACAGCTCAAACAGTAGCCTGAAAACATTGGAGATGAAACTGCCAGTGGCTAAGAAGTTGACTGGGACCATGAGCCATTAACATGTCAGTTTCCTTCAAGATTGGAACAGATGATATTTGCAATAGGTTTGAGTTCATTACAGGACACCAAATAATGAATCTGGATTTCAACACAGTTTGGATCCAAGAGGGTGGAAGAACATCAAGAATAATATCTTTGCAAAACAAAATGATAAATTTCAGAGGAATATTATCTTGGGTTCAAATCTACTCCAAAGCTTGAGCACAAAAATCAAGGCTAACATTTCCGTGCAATACAAAAGCAGTGTTGCTCAGTCAGATACATCATCTTTCAACCAAGACATGGTGGCACATTGAATAGCACTGCTGCCTCAGAATGCCAGGGACCTGAGTTCAATTCTGCCTGTGATGTTTGCACATTCTCTGTGTTTGTGTGAGTCTCCTCCAGTTTTCTCTCACATTCCAAAATATGTGGGTTAGGTTGATTAGCCATGATAAATTACCCCTTAGTGTCAGGGAAGCTAGCAGGATAATTGTGTGGGGTTACAGGGATAGGCTCTGGGTGGGATTGTTGTCAGTGCAGACTCAATAAACTGAACAGCCTCTTTCTGCATTGTAGGTATTCTATGATTCTACAATCAAGGCCACATTTGCCGTTTCAAGTGGGCATAAAAGTTTCCATAGCACCATTTTGAAGAGTAGAGATGTTATCCTATGTGTCTAGACCAATATCTATCCCCAGTCAACACCTGAAACAGGTTATGTGGCCATTATTACGTTGTTAGTGAGATTTGCTGTACACATATTGGTTGCTGCATTTCCTATACTACAGCAGGAAATACATTTCAAAAACATATTATTGGCTGTAAACACCTTGGGACATCTGCGGTCATGAAGTAAATAAAAGATATAAATGTAAACCTTTCTTTATAATAGGAGATATGTGTTAAAAGGCTAGAGATAAAGAAAAGTCACTTGTTAAATAACAAATGTTTATTATATTCAAGTCTATTAGAGAATTTTTGAAGAGTTCCTCCACACATTGAAAGTGTATTGAAATCCTTGATAAACTTACGTTTTATAAAAGGTAAAGAATTTTGAAGATAAAAATGCTTGCTGCACAAAACCTGAATGTTTATCTTCAGGCCACGCTAAATGTATTTTCAATAAGTAGATTGCTTTTGAAATGCAGCCTCTTGTCATAATCGGCAAATCAACAACAAATTGGTACACACCTCAGTCTTAAATGGCTTGCCTCTTATTTTGAAACTGTGCCCCCTGTTCTAGATTCAACAGCCAGGGGGAAACATCCTAGAATCATAGAGTCATCGAATCCCTACCCTGTAAGAATTTTTTTAGTTTCAATGAGATCACTTCTCATTCATCGAAACAACAGAATACAAGCTCAGTCTTCTCAATCTCTCCTCATAAAACAATTCTGCTATCCCAGGGATTAACCTAGTGAATCTCAACTGCACTGTGGCAAGTATATCCTTCCTTCGCTAAAGAAACCAACATTGTACAATATACTTCAGCTGCTGCCTGAGCAAGGCAATATACAATTGCAGCAAGATATCTTTACTCCTGCGCTCAAATCCCCTTGCAACAAAAGCCAACATGCCATTCATTTCCCTTCCCTTCCTTGCTGCACCTACCTGATAGATTTCAGTGACTCATGAACAAGGACACCCAGGTCCTTTGTACATCAATACTTCCTAATCTCTCACCATTTAAGAAATACTCTGTCTTTCTGAGGTTTTTCTCAACCAAATTTGAGGAGCAACTAGATGAATACATGAATAGGATGGAAATGGAAGGATATGGACTTCATAAGTGTATAAGCTTTTAGTTTAGACAGACATCATGATCGATGTAGGCATGGAGGACTGAAGTGCTTCTTCCTGTGTTGTACTGTTCTTTGTTCAAAGTAGATAACTTCACAGTTACTAACATTATACTCCATCTACCATGTTCTTACCCATTCACTTAGCATGTCCAAATCTCCTTGAAGCCTCCTTGAAATGATGATGGAGGAAAAACCCTTCAAAATGAGAGGCAAAATACTGGACTTTAAAACGAGCTCAGTTTTATACTTTAAAATGACACAAACCCCAAAGATGGCTGAGAAGGTACAGTTAACCACTAATAGGAATGGCTGTAGGGTGTTTTTCTCAGAGACAATGGAACCCCTTTCTACATTTCCTGACAAGGTACTTCCAAAAGCATCCAAAGACTGATTACCAACTCCAATAAAAATAAAGGAAGGACAATTCCATCTAAAATCCCCTGCATGTAATTGTCTCCTGAGACCGACTAGTGGATTCCAATTCAAACACAAAAAAGGGGTTTAAAAGCTCCCCAAATAAGCTGCCCAGTCCTTGCTTGCTGGCTTACCTGCCTGCCTGAATATGTCCTGTTGGTGTGTCTGATTGCGTGTGTACTGTGAAGAAAGGTATCTGGAAATTTTTCTTCACTGAAGGTGTGTGATACAATACCAGAAGCAATGCCCCAGAAAAAATGAAGCAAGATTACCTTTTTAAAAAACTTGCTCTCTGACTGGAAAGCAACCATGATTTGGAGATTCCGACATTGGACTGGGGTAAACATAGTAAGAAGTCTCACAGCATCTGGTTAAAGTCCAACAAGTTTATTTGGTAGTAAATGCCAAGCTTTCAGAGCACTGCCCCTTCGTCACCTGATTAAATAGGCCAATTTTTAAATGTAACTATTGGATCTAAAAATGGAAACCTTGTTAGATCAAACCTTGTTGCTACCAGCAGAGGATGGGTTGAAAGGAGACATGAAACCAGCCATCTCATTTCACCCAGGTTTGCAAGAATTTGGGGGTATCTCAGCCAGTCAATGACAAATGGAGGAGTCTCACTCAGGTCAGCCTCAGCTAGGACTGGTCATAACACCTTGCATCCTCCTCACAACTTAGATTCCCACCTATTTTTGTATCATCAGCAAACCCGGGAATGTTACATGTGGTCCCCATGTCCAAACCATTTAAACAGGATTATGAACAGCCACAGCACAAGGACCTAATCCTTGTGGTACTCTACTAGTCACAGCCTGCCATCCTAAGAATGATCCATTTATTCCTATTAATCAGTTAACCAATTCTCACTCTATGATAGTAGCCTTAATCTGATATGTTCTCATTTTGTTTATCGTCTTTCTGAATTGAACCTTGTCAAAAACCCTCTGAAAATCCAAATTCACTGGTTGTCCTTTATTTACCATAGAATCCCTACAGTGCAGAAGGCAGCCATTCAGCCCACTGAGTCCGCGCTGACTCTCTAACACAGCATCTTACTTAGGCTCACTATACCCATAACCACACATTTGGGACACAGAGGGACAACTTAACATTGCCAATCTACATAATCTGCACATCTTTGGAGTGTGGGAGGAAACCAGAGCACCCAATGGAAACCCAGGCAGACATGGGGAGAATGTGCAAACTCCACACAGTCAATGACCCAAGGCCGGAGTTGAACCCAGGTCCCTGGCACTGTACATCAGCAGTACTAATCACTGTGCTGTCCTATACTAAAGTACCATTCTAACAAAAAATCCCACAGGTTTATCGAACATGATTCCCTTTCATAAATCCATGTTCAGCTGTCTCACAATAATTACTCCCTGCCACCTGTCTGTAACAGGTCTGTCATTCGTCACTGTGTCTCTCCCTCCTTTCTTAAATAATTCAGTTACATTTATTACTTTTCAGTCTGCAGGAATCTTTCCTGAAACTGTAGAATTTTAAAAGGTATCTCTCTATCCATCTCCTTCAATACCCTAGTGGGGTTATTCATCTGGTCCAGTTGTTTTATCAATTTTCAAATCCATTAATTTTAAAAAAAAGTATTTTTTATTTAATACTAATTTCTTTCAGTTCCTCATTTTTACAAGTGCCCTAACACCAGAATATTTCTAGGAAATTTCTTTTGTTTTTTCTCCAACAAGACAGACACAAAGGTTAGTATTTTACAACCTCACTTAGGCAAGGATCGTAAAATCCCACTCCAGGCCAATAGAGAATTTCATTCTGCAAGCCTCGCCCAATTCTAGGGCGGGTGTGCCCATAAAAATCTGGCCAAAGGGTGCAATTTTATCTGCTATTCATACCATGCTCTCTCTGCAGTGAAGTCGGAGTACTTGGCAGCCAGCCAAACCTCTGCTCGCTGCGGTAGGACGGGAAAATCCTACTGGCATGAATAGTGGTAAGATTCCAGTCAAAGTAATAACTTAGTTTCTCCATCATTTCCATTGTCTCCTTATAAATACTTCTGCCTCCACCTTTAATAGACGCATATTTATCTTTATTAATCTTTTCCTTTCCATTTACCTAAAGAAGCTTTAATAATCTGCTTTTATGTTTGTCGCTAGCTTTATCCTTTCCTTTCCTTTCTTTATTTGGTTCTTGGTCTGACTTTTCTGGATTCTAAAGTGTTCCCAATCTTCAGGTTTAATATTTTTTCTGGCAACCTTACAAATCTGAGAGTTTAGAGCAAGAATCTCTCAGAAATTGAAACAATGAGCCGAGTATTTGGAGCTAGGAAGGATTCCTGGTAGTTCCATTTGAGATCACAAGAGGTAAGAAAAATCAATAAAGGCAATTTATGAGGAAAAAATCAGGTTGGAAACCATCAAGGTAAGTGGTAGCTATCGATTCAACAAGCGAGAAATGTGAAGGAGTGGTGTCTGAAAACTTATACTCCCCGCTTCCCACCCCCATCAAAAGACATTAAAGAAAACCAGACACAGTAATTGAGCCATTGCGCAGTGAACAGGCCAGAGCTTCTATGTACTGAAGGACATTGAGTATAAAGTGGAATCATCAGCATGAGAATTATTAGTCGTGTGGACAGGGTGATTCATTTTGTCAATTAACTCTTCCAGAAAGATGCAGGACAACTGTCCTGATAAGAGTAAGATTGAAGGGGTGGCACAATGGTACAGTGGTTAGCATTGCTGTCGCACAGTGCCAGGGACCTGGGATCGATTCCTGGCTTGGGTCACTGTCTGTGTGATGTTTGCATATTCTCCCCATGTCTGTGTGGGTTTCCTCCAGGTGCTCCAGTTTTCTCCCACCCACCAAAAATGTGTGGGCAATGTAGATTGACCGTGCTAATTTGCCCCTTAGTGTCAGGGGGAGTAGCCACAATAGATGCAGAAGTTATGGGGATGGGCCCTGGGTGAGATTGTGGTCAGTGCAGACTCAATGGGCTAAATGACCTTCTTCTGCACTGGAGGATTCTATGATTCTATGAAAGGTGACCGAGGAACATTTTTAGCCGGAGAGCAGTGAACCTGTGGAACTCATTGGCTATGGAAACCAGGCCATTGAGTGTATTTAAGACAGATGTAGATAGGTTTTTGATTGGTAAGGGGATCAAATGTTATGGAGGATTGAGAAACATTAGTCATGATTGAATGGCGGCGCATTCTCAATGGGCAGAATGGCCTACTTCTGCTCCTATATCTTAAGATCCTATGGACAGCTGCAGACAAAATCAAATGCAGGTGCTATCCATATGTCGACACTGCAAAATTGGGCATGTTTCTCAACCCTCCATAACATTTGACCCCCTTATCAATCAAAAATCTATCTACATCTTCTTAAATACACTCAGTGGCCTGGCCTCCACTGTGAATGAATTCCACAGATTCACCACCCTTTGGCTGAAGAAGCTCCTCGGAGGGACTGAAAAGCTGCCACCAATCTGATTAGCCTTCAATTCTCCAAGGCAGAACTTCCTCCTGCATGAGAGGCAGAAGTCCCGCTTTAATCCAATCAGTGCTCATTAAGAGTGTAATAAGGAATCAGATTGCCAGAATCTTCAGGGATCTATTCCCTGCTAACACTTTGGCTGTAGAACCTTACAGCACGTTAGGGACCTATATTCCCTGTCACTTTCCCCATTGCCCTACAATTGTTTTCTCTTCATACAATTCCCTTTGGAGGTTTTTAAAATCTGCTTTCACTGCCTTTTCAGGTAGCAATTTCCAGATCCCCAATGCATAAAAACAAATTATTTTCTCCCCTCTGAGTTTTGCTGCTTGTTTTATTATTTGGTTACTAACCCTGCTGGTAGTGGAAACAGTTTCTCATTACTTATTGTGCCAAAGAAAATTTGAACCATTTTACTGAATCCACTCTTAACCTTCTCTTCTCCAAGGGACTAATCCCAGCTAAAATCTGTTACAAACTGAGTCTAGTATGGTTCATACCATTCCAGTAAATACTCTCTGCATCCAATCTAAAATTGAGACATTTTTCTGGAGTGGGATGTCCAACATTGGACAGAGTTTTATAGCTGAAGCCTAGCTAGCAAGATTAATAAAAGGTGAACATAACCTCTTTGCTAGTGTACCCTATGCCAAAGAGTAACGTAAAGTACTCTTGAGGAATCTCTCATGAGCAATTTCCTCAATGACTTAATAGATGCATCATCATCATCATGTTGTGTGCGGAATCTTATCAGTGAACTTTGGCCAGCTAATTGTGTGAGATGTTTGTACACAGTGATGGCAGTGTTATTGTTCTTGTGGTATAAAAGATAATCGGAAGTTGTTGGATCTCTGATGAAGCGGTATTCCATTTGATCAAATATTTCATGTAAACAAAGCTGCTTTGTTTGCTTGCATGATATGGTAATACAAGTCTGCACTACTTGTATACCTCTTTGCTTGTGCGATCAGCACGTGATGAGTTAAAATTGTATTTGCTGATCATGGATGAAAGAACAAGGAGCTGAAGGAGTGGATGAAGCTCATTCATCCATGCCTTACATATTGAGGAGATGTTGGTCGGATCACTGTGTTCATAGTAATAACATGATTGGAAGAGATTTAGTGAAACGTATAACCATGGTAACAGAAAGGCTAGGAGAAATTGAGACAAGCTGAGTGCATTTTCTTGTCTCCATGTTGTTAATTTGATGTCGCTTTTGTGATTTAGTCTAGTCTAGAGATCAAAGGTCAAATAAGAGCTGTGACTAAATCATTGTGTCTTGTCATCGCACTGGATTGTGAAGTGTGATGACCCTGGGACAATTGGAACCTCGATAATGCCTCATATATAGATTGGATTATTATTAACATTATACATGGAAAACTGAGCCACATGTAGACAGATAATGGATGTCTTCCATAAAAGTGGTTGAGACAATATGCTGAATGACCACTTAGCTGGAAACTTCCCCTCAAAATTTTAGAGTTTTAAAAAGAAAATTTACTCCATTCCTGAAATCACAAAATGAATGCACAAAATGGACGGGGCAAATCTTAATCGATCTTCTTTATTGCTCCAAAAAAAAAACAACTCAAATTGAATCCAATTCATGGTCTCCACAAGAGAGAAACATAAGATTCAAGCTGACAAGAAAAAGCACTGCACCTGATCTCGGTTTTGACCTTAGTCAACAGATCCACAGAGTTTCTTAATGTCAGAGACTCTCAGTCCTAGACAACTGTTTTTTTAATTACTGATTTATTTTTGGTTTGAAACACCGGTTTCATTTGGATTAAAGGCCATTACTGCAGCTCTTGAATTTTGTCTTCCAGTGTCTTTCGATTGGCTCCAGAAAAATCCAACAGCAACTCTCCATTCTTGTAGAAATGGAACGTTGGCAAGCAATTTATTTTACACTGTTCAGCAAGCTCCGAGGCATCATCCACGTCGACCTCACAGAAAACTACACTGGAGATTTTCTCCGCCAGTTCGTGGAACCGTGGCTTGATAGTTTGGCAAGGCCCACACCATTTTGCGGAGAAGTCGATAACCACCAGTTTACATCCTGCCTCCTTCAGCGCCATTTCAAAATCCTTCTGGTTCTCCAACACATGGACTCCCATCTTCAGTCTCCTGCACAGCCTTGTGTAGCACCAGCACCACTGTACAGTTAGTGACACAGCCTGGCAATGCTAACTGGTATAACAAAGCTTTATTGTAACAATCAATCACACACGCAGGACTTAAGCAACAATTCACAGAAACAGTATTACCCAGTTGACTTTCAGGGCAGTAGCACTGTGGGCTTGTTCAAATCTGCTTTATTTTGTTCTGTTCACATGCTTTAATTTATAACTCTATCTTCATGGTTCTGTTGGGAATGCATATTCTCTCCGCATCAACCAAAATTCATTGGCCACACTGTCCAGCTTTCACCAGCTATTCACTGTTTTATACGCAATATTGTGACCCTGCCAGCTTCAATTACTGTCTTATACACATTATTGTACCCCTGCCAGCTCCAATTACTGTCTCATATTGTGCCCCTGCCAACTCTAATTAGGCTTTTTCTGATTTGATTTATTATTGTCACATGTATTGGGATACAGTAAAAAGTACAGTTTCTTGTGTGCTATACAAACAAAGCATACCATTCATAGAGTACATCAGGGAAGGAAAAAAGAAGGTACAGAAAATATCATGTTACAGTCACAGCTAGGGTTAGAGAAAGATCAGCTGAATATATGGTAGATCCATTCAAACGTCTGATCTCTTTCTAGTAAATTGTCAACCTATGCAAGTGTGTAAGTTGTTAACAAAGTTAACATCTAACATTTCACAAGGTAGTCACACATCCAAATTAACTGAAATCTACCTCCCTCCAACCAGATATTACAACAATTACAGACTCCTTACCTGCCAAACCAACCAACTGCCAAAGAATTTAAATAGTTCCATGATTTTTTTAAGAGCTAGTCACATGATTTAATTGTGATGTCATTGGGTGTTATACAAGTTCCAGCTTTTAGTTTTTGTTTGTCCTCTGTACAGGAGCTGTTGTTTTTATTTTATCTCTACACATGTTAGCCACATCTTTTCTTTATGTTTAAAATCCAAAACTCCCTAACATAGTTGGGACAATACAAAAAGAAAATTAGCAAGGGGTCGGAATTTTGTTTCATCCAAAATAGCGGGAAAAGATCCTGAAGAGAGGAAACAAATGTTGTGGGTCATCAGACTTTGAACATTGGAAAGCTGGAGAAAGAACAGCAACAGGATTAAAGATAGAAGATCATAAACGAAAAGATATAGGGGCAAAATTAGACCATTCACCCCATTGTGCCTGTTCCATCATTTCATTATGACTGATATGTTTCTCAATTCCATTCTCCCACCTTTTCCCTGAAACTTTTAATCCCCTTACCAATCAAGAACCTATCTATATCTGTCTTAAATAGTGACTTGATCTCCATAGCTTTCGTGGCAATGAATTTCATCGATTCATTATCTCAGTTCTAAAGGGCTGTCTCTTTACTTTGAGGCTGTGCCCTCAGATCCTAGCCTCACCTCTAAATGCAATCAGCTTCTCCCATGAATAGTCAATTCAGCCCCTTGATCCTGCTCCACTGTTCAGTACAATCATGGATGATTTAATCGAGAAAGCCTAGAGTCTGCTTGCTCAATGTTGTGTCATCTCTCATGCTTGCCGAGGTCAACTTTTCTTCAGCTGAAAGCCCAGAACCTGCTCCAGGTGCCAGCTATATGTAAGAGGTGCTAGCCACACAGAACATTGCCTCCGACGGCTGCATCATCTAATAAATAGTGCAGTTTGCACAGGCTGATTGCAGAGGTCTTTAAGATCAGTTACAGTCAGCACAAAGTCTGTATATTGCATGACAATCTATATGTTAACTCTGCGCATCCTCTTACAGAAAATCTATTCTCATGTTCTCCAACTGTTGATTAATAGTAACCCAAACAACAAAGTTGACATTCAGCCTTCTTTGCAATCAGTGGCCATGGGTTATTCAGGTATTGTGGCCCCAATGTCTGATTTTGGGGAGTTTTCTAATTTAGCTTCTCCAATATGTTTTTATTTAAGGAATTAATTTTTCCTTAATTTACACCATTGTGTGTGTGTGTGTGTGTGTATATATATATATGTGTATAAATATATACACACACACACACACACACATACATATGTGTGTGTGTGTGTGTGTACATATCAGGAGTGGGTTGGTAGGGTGGGCGTCAGTGTGCTGCACCTTCCCAGATCATTTGCAATCAATTTCTCCCATTAACCCTTTCTATTCTGGTTAATAAATGTGCAAGATAAAAAAACAGAAGGAACAGGAGGGAAACAGGTTTACTCTGAAGCAAAATCCAGCGGCTATTGGAAATTTCTCCACTTACTGACTTACCTGGTGTCAGTAGAGAAGAGAGCAAATTCATTTCCTTTTTACCTTGTATTTTTACTTCCAGGCAAGTGTCTTATTGTTTCAGTGCCCCATTGATATTGGGAACTTGTGCTCACAATACTGCAGCTCAATACTTCTTACAAAACACCAGCAGGACTATTTATTTGAATCTGATCAAAACTTCTTTAAAATATGCAGGCAAACATGAGCATAGCACATTAATAAAAAGGCAGGGACAATTCTGCTTGTTTTATGTCAGATGTTTTGCAGGTGAAAACATACATTAAATCAAATGAGACTGCATTGAACAAACAGCAATTCTGAATGGGTTTGGACTAACCATGTCAGCAATAATGCACTTGCTTCATTTGCACCAGACTGAATGTAAATTGTATTATAAATTGACATACGGCATCAATAAATCCATTACATTATCAGATGTGCACTGTGAAATGGATCTTGTCCCTTTCTATTATATATCCTATTTGTGTTCCTAATACTTGTGTGGTAGTACAGAACTTGAGCATCGCTGAAAAAATAGGCATGTCAAAGTTTTTAATTTGCACTTATACTCAGTGTCCTGCTGAGTACAAGACAAAAAGCTTTGACATGTCTGTTTTTTGGGTTACTATTAATCAACAGTTGGAGAACATGAGAATAGATTTTCTGTAAGAGAATGTGTAGAGTTAACATATAGATTGTCATGCAATGTACAGACATGTTTCATTATGAACTTTCAGTCAATATTTTAAAAATTGGACACAAACAAGCTGTTTAAATGGTTGCCATAAATCATGTGTCTTTTGGCATTTAGACTACAGACAGTATAAGGACTTTGACAAATATCTCATTAAATATGGAAATAAGCAAGGATAGACAACATGAAATTCATACATCCCACTGTTTAAGGATGGGCCAACAGGTAAGGAGATTGCCAGACTGTCCATCTCTATGTGTTCATATTGGACAAAGAAGATCAAAACTCAATGGACACTATCAACTTCTTCCCATTGGGGCTGTTTTCCTTAGAAAGACATAGACTTAGAGGAGATCTAATAGAGGTGTACAAGATTATGAGATATAGATAGAGTAAACAGGGTTAAGCTTTTTCCTAGGATGGAAATAGCACGAGGGGTCACAGGCTTAGGGTGAGGGGGGTAAGGTATAATTTGGATGCTAGAGGCAGTTTTTTCACACAGAGGGTGGTGGGGGTATGGAACGTGCTGCCAAGTAAAGTGGTGGAGGCAGGTACTCTGGAGTTATTTAAGAGATACTTAGATGGGCACATGAACAGAATGGGAATGGAGGATATAGAAAACTGATTTAAAATAGGGATCATGAGCCTTGGGAGTTCCCTGGGAAGTGTGTAAATTGTCGATGATATTGATGTATTTGTTTTCATCCTACAGGTACTTCGGTCCGCCTTGTCTAACAAGGGGCATACACGCAATGGGTTGTGAGAGGGCTGCTTTTGGATTTTTCGAGAGTAGCCTAGTGCTTCACGTTGTTTGTGTACGCTTGACATGGACCATTTGATGGGCAACACGACAGCGCAGTGACTATTGCTCTGCTGTGCAGACACATGGATTTGGGCCTGTGTCTGTGGGAGTTTGCGCATTCTCCCTGTGCTTGTGTGGGTTTTCTCCGGGTGCTCTGGTTTCCTCCCACATTCCAAAGATGTGCTCTTAGGCTGATAAGCAGAACAAATTCCCCCTATTTTGGTTCTAATGCATAGATCTACAAACATAGACAGGGATGATAGGGATCATGGGTAGAAGTGGGAACATCGAGGTGGCGGCGTGGGCCCGTTGGGCCAAAAGGCCTGTTTCCCATGCTGTTTTGTTCTTTGTTCTTAATGTATATCATGATAACCTCCCCCTTCCAAACTGGGTTGAGTGGACTGCAGGCATGCTATTGAAGTTCATTTCAGGGGCTGCTACATTACATTCCAGGAACTAGCAGAGCCATCAATGCCATTAATCACCAGCCAGTCTAAGATCCGTGGGTGAATTTATTGTCCCATCCGCCATGGGAATCAGAGCAGGCAAGGGGTGGACCATGGAAAGTTCTGTTGACTTTGGGCAGGATTATCTGCTTTTGGGATGAGCAGGGCCAGAAAATGCTGTCCCTAAATTCTGAAAGTAGCTTCAAGCCATCAAGCAGCCAATGTACTTAACCTGTTCCAATTTCTCAAAGTTCATTGAGGAGCAATCTCCCAGATATTTAACTGTTTGAAACCTCACAACCTACTGTGAACACTTCATTTTACAAGGCCCTCACTTCAACTTTAAATAAGTAATACACTTCTAGAGCTATACTGCTTTCCTTGCTGCTTGTGAGTTGATTTGTCATTTGGTATGGAATAATTCAATTAAAATTAACATCAATTAGTTCATGCACAAATGCTACAATTAAAGTGACTAACATGAGGGAGTTGGAACTGGAGCTGGAGCTGGTCAATACATCAGCACATTGTGGCATAGAGTGGGATGTGCTGGTGGCACAGTGATTCATAGCCTCATAGCATCAGGGACCCGAGTTCAATTCCAACTTCAGGTCACTGCCTGTATGGAGTCTGCATGGGTTTCCTCCCCAAGTTCCAGTTTCTTCCCATAGTTTAAAAATGTGCAGGTTAGGTTGATAGGCTATGCTAAATTAACCCTAGTGTCAGGGAAATCAGCAGGGTAAATATGAGGTCTACAGAATAGGGCCTGGGTGGGATTGTGGCTGGGTGCAGACTCGATAGGTCGAATGGCCTCCTTCTGCACTATAAGGATTGTAATATTCTATTCTATGGCAATATAATTCTTCAGATCAATAAATGAACAAAAAGCAGGTGCTTCAATATGTGCAGTATCCTCTCACATGCCATTTGGTATGTCACAATATCACAAAATGTAGCTCACACGGGTTTGAGAGTATTGGCCTAAAACTGTCAGCATTTGCCTACATTACTCCACTGGAACCGGTATCAATCTCCAAAGTTGCCAAATTTTGTGATTCTACACTCTTCCAGAAGATGCATTCTTGAGGCAGCCCAAAAAACCCTTCCATCCAATGCTGCAATCAATGAAAATAAATTTAATTAGTCAGAACTGCTACTTTTACACTGTTAGCCTCACTGCAAAAACTCTTGAAAAATTTACACTTGGTTCGATGCAGTGTGACTGCTTTATTTAATGGTTACTACCTTCATAATACTGTTCATAATTCTCACTGATCCTGAACAAGGACTTTTATATTTATGGAATGACAAAAAAATTCTGTATATTTTAAAAATATAATGCGTTCTACTTTTTTTTAATCTTTGTTTTAATTTCCACAATAATCCAACCATAATTATTTACCTCACTATCTGAAAATTTAAATTACAAGTGAAATGTTTTTTATTCATTTTATTTAACTTTCATTTACTAGGTGAGTCATTTAAGAGGCAATTCATAGAATCCAACAATTCAGAAGGAGACCATTCAGCCCACCAACTCTGCAGCGACCGCAAACCCACCCAGGGCCTATCCCTATAATTGCTATTTACCCTTGCTAGTCCCCCTGACACGAAGGAGCAATTTGGCAGAGCCAATTCAACCAAACTGCATATCTTTGGAATGTGGGAGGAAACCAGAACACTCATAGGAAACCCATGCAGACATGGAAAGAATGTGTGAACTCCACACAGACAGTGACCCAAGACCATGATTGAACCCGGGTCCTTGGAGCTGTGAGGCAGCAGTGCTGACCAATTCGCAGATACAAAAATGATCAAGAAATGAATGTGATAGCAACATGAATTACATAAAAATACAAATCATTTAAACACTAAATACAATAAAATACAAATTAGCAATGAGAACCAATTGACAGTTTAGAAAGTCCAATATCAGTCAACAGATATAAGCCAATTGATTTCAAATTGATGACTTTTAACTCATTGATTTGTTGTGACCAAGTATGCCAATGTGATTGGTTCCAGGCTGGAATGTTCTGGCTGTTTATTTTGACAGAATCCCTCTGGCCTTGTTGACAGCACAAACCCTGGCAGCAGTCAAAGGGAAATTCAGCAAGTCCAGGAGATGCCACCGCTGGCAAACAGCATGCCATCTTCCACCATAAAATACGCCATGGGGTGGCCAGATAATCCCCTCTTATATGCTTACTGACATTCTGCATTTGCACATCAACCCACCCTTTGACTTGGCACCTGATTTAAACTGGTATTAGGAAAGGAGAAGGTCCTTCAATGGTGCCAGAAGATCTTGCTGGCACCAGTGGCTGCCAGCAAGACCTTCTGGTCCCTTCAAAGTCAGTGGCGATTGAGATTCCTCATCTATGCTGGGGAACACAGAGTTTAACTTCGGTGGGACCAGAAGATGCTGCCAGAGGGAAGGGCTGGAGAATTCGCTCCAGATCTTTCTGGGCAGTTTTCCACAAATTCAGCAGCAAGCGCCCTTACTTCACTACTGACCAGTAAATCCATGCAAATGTGTCTTCTCTTTCCCTAACAGACAGCGGACTGTCTGGAACCAATAAAAGTATAAATAGGTCAAGAGAAAATAGTCTTTTAACCTTATTTACAATTAGGAAGTTAGTTTTTGCTCAGTAAACTAGGATTAAATCTGTAAAGTTTGGATTCAGTGTTGAGGTAACTTTTTCAACGTTAATAATTCATTTATACGTCAAGTCCTTGACATGTAATGAATTGGTCTACCTGAATAGAGATTTTCATGTGGGAGGATTGGGAACAATTCCTACTTACTTAATAAAGGCCAGATTTAAAATTAATGAATTAATTAATAAAATTCATTTGGTTGAACAAAAGGAATCTGATGCTTATGGTAGTATTTTGCTCCACTTCATAATTGATCAAAAGGAATACTTCTATGGCAATAAGGCATTGTAATAAAATCTTGCCTTATATATTTATATTTCTTCTTTAATTCACTATAAGTGAGAATATGTCCATCGTCAAATACAGAACCGGTCCATTTGAAACCAATTGGCTTATATGACAAAATGATTAGGTTATAATGGAAATCTGATGAAAAAACATCACCACATATCATTTGTCTGGAAAGCAGCACAGGAAAAATATTTCCCCAAGAGAGTCACATGCTGAAATGTTAAATAATTACATGTAACTTCATTTAGAAACTTACCTGAATAAAATGGGCAAGTTTTAATTAGATGGGAAAGAAATAGGCTAGGGGTTGTATAAGATTAACGAACTGTCTTACATGAATTCCATTCATAATGGAACCTGAGGATTTGATTCTACTTTACATGTGTAATGAGTTACCAGAAAATCAACCTCTGACGATGTGAATAAGTCCATGAAATAAACTGTACAAAATCCTGATTTGTAATGCTAAGCCTTGGCTTTTCAAAGATCATAATTTCCAGGCATAATTGTCAAATAAAGTAGCACTAGGAAAAAAGTGGGTTAGTTTTCATGCAAAGCCATGAATAAACAACAAATTACAACATTATAGTTTTCAATAATAATGGCTATTAATAAAATGGTCACATGTAAATGCATGTAAGAACAGAAAAGTGAAAACCTTGACCCCTTGAAAATATTGTTGCATGATTCAGTTAATGCAACTACCAATGGAGCTAAAGTAGCACTTTGCCAATCATAACTTTACAGTTCATATTGTTCTCATCCATTTCCATTTATTAATCTTGTAAATCAGCACAAAGGTCAGCCACATAGGAAACTTCTCTAAAATTCCATTGTCTAACGGCTCTCTGTCACTTACTGCCAAATATTATGTGGAAAGTTAATAACACCATGGTTTAGGTTTCTGCCTTCTTCCTGTCCACAATTTTTTTTGATGTCTTTCCAAGACAATTCAACTCACTAGCTTGCACAGTTCTTATTGAGTTTCAGTCCTAGCCTCCAATCTAACTCTACTTATTTGTATTCCTGCCTTATGAATTTTTCTTTCATGGAGGCATAGCCCTTGGCATTTGCTTTTTGAATAGATGTGATGCTGGTTTGTGCAATCAAATATTGGGACCACTCCATGATGCAGATTTCCTTAAGGTTAATGATGATTCTTAATTGAATATCAATTTGCTTTTTGCACAAAATTTCTGAAACAAATTTTGGTATTCCAAGTTTGTCACTATATTTTAGTGTTTGACGGCTTGAGATTTGATGTTACAAATTTGGATTTTGTTTATTATATTGATTTAATCACATTACCAGAGGTTGAATGTTTTGTAACTCACTGCACACTGAACCAGATCCTAAGGTCCTGAATCAGAAATTAACATTTGCCATTTATTAAGGTGGTAAAAAACTATTGTTGTATTTATGTTATTTCTAAAAACAATAGCTGGTGCCATGGTATCAATCCTTTTCTCATTTCAAGGCAGACTCCACATGCACAATCAGACTGTGAACAGACTGGAAAATGGTAGCTGATACTATAAAGTCTTTGAAAACTGTTTGTTGAGATGGCTGAAGATAACTCTAAAAACAACATTTACCCAATGGATCTGCTTTTGGCTGCAGAACATCAAAGTTGCTTTTAGCTGCAGAACATCAAGAGCAAGAGGCTTGAGCTAGCACCAAGTCTAAATATTCCTTACCATCTTGCATTGTGCAAAAGTTTTGGAATATGTGGCTATTTTATTTACTTGAAATCATAGTCTGTACAGCAAAAATACTGAACAAATGGAACAACTGCACAGCCAAGTATTCTACGTGCTGTGTGATGCAATAATTTCCATCAATTAGCAATTTCTGATGGATTCCCTCCAATAAAGATAGTACATGGAATTTTATGAGTATGAATCTAAGTATCTAACTAAAGTGAAAATGGGAAAGTTCTTGATACATTTTTTGAGTTCTCACATCCAATCTTAGACAGTTACTCATTGAAAATATGGGGCAGATGGTTTCTAGCTGTTGCAGTCAGTGGGCTAGGCTTAATTCGCCAGCCAACCTGCAGAGTGAGCAATAGCAACTCTGGAGGGAGCTAATTCAACAGCAGGGTCTGACAGACAGAGAGCTGTCAGGCCCCTGCTGTTGCAGACAGACTCATAAATCTCCCTGCCACTGCAATTGCACGGCCGATTATGAGCCCAGCACCACCCATGATGCTGCCCAGGCCTATATGGCACCCTTCCTCCAGTCTGATTATAATGCAGTGGCAGTGGGCTCTCCTCCCCCCATTGGACCGCCCCTTTAGACCCAATCCCCTTCACACCCCACCTGCAGAGACATGACCCCCGACACTGCCTGATGTGACAAGGTGCCCAGTGGAAATTGCCTAGCTGCCAGGCTGGCAGTGCCAAGGTATCATTACAGAACTGCCAGTCTTGCACTGCACAAGGTGTATTCCCCTTGCCCTCAGCCTCCCCAGAGGGCCACAATGGCTTCTGGTTCCACCATTCAAATGGAGTAAGTGTTTTCCTCACTAGAGAGAACTTCTCCCAATAAAGCTATAATGGCAAGTGAGCCAGACAATTGGGCTCGCTAAACACATGCAAATCAGCAATTTAAATAAACTTGAATAAATTATTTAGTTTCTCACCCACTCCGGCAAAAGGCTGATCACTCTGAATATCCAGCTCTCATAAAATCACAAGAGCCGAGGAATTGGGCGTGATCCTGATTTCTCGGCTCTCACATGATTTTACTGGCAGGGCCAGCCGGTAAATTCCTGGCCAATGTTTTGTCAATCAATTAGTGTTATCTCATAGGATCACAGAATCACTACAGTGCAGAAGGAGGCCATCTGGCCCATCAAGCCTGCAACTGACTACAATCCAACTCAGACCCTATCCCCGCATCGCCACACATTTACCCTGCTGTTCCCCTGCACACTAGGGGTAATTTAGCATGGCCAATCAATGTAACCTGTACATCTTTGGACTATGAGAAAAAACTGAAGCACCTGGAGGAAACCCACACAGACACAGGGAGAATGTGCAAACTCCATACAGACAGTGACCCAAGGCTGGAATCTGTGCAATCATCATTCATTACAACTGTTGCTTCATCTTTAATCTATGTAATTTTCTAATATTTCTCCATGATTTTCCAACTAAACGAATAAAGGAACTAAAGACATTGTGTTTCCAAGGTCACAAGGCAATTTTCTAATATTCTCTGTTTAAAAACGTCTGATTATTGTGGCAGAAGCACATTCAATGAGATGCATCACCAGCTTTCAATTTACATCTATATAATTTCAGGATTCCCATTTGCTGATCTTTTGCATATTTCATTTTGTGTGGATATGTTTGCACTCTGTACCTTGTTTATATGCAAAATGAGTTTAAGTATGTTGACAATGGGCTCAAGTTTATATTGAGCTTCACTGAAACACTTTTTTTTCTTTCCTCCCTATCAGTCTTCAGAAGAGCGCATTTCCTGTTGACATATCCTTATCCACTCTTTAGTCACTCCCATCAAATCTTCCCATTCCCAATGCATTTTTCCATGCATGAGTGGGAGATGCCACAACCTCCCCCCCCGCCTTTTACTTTTTCTTTAATCGAAGGCTGTAACATTCCTTCCAGATGAAACAATGTTTTATGTGAACTTCCTTCAATTCAGTAGATTGCATTCCCAGCTCAAAATGTAATTTGCTATACAATATGCAGATTGGTAATTGTTGTCAGGAAAACAAAGATTTATAATTTCCTTTTGGTAATATAGAATCCGGACAGTGTAGAAGAGGCCATTCAGCCCACTGAGTCTGCACTGACACTCTGACAGAGTATCATACGCTTTCTCACTCCCCCACACTGTCCCCATAATAACACATTCTCCCATGGCTAATCCATCTAACGCACACAATTTGGGATACTATGGGGGCAATTTAGCAAGCTCAATTCACGCAACCTGCATATCTTTGGACTGTGGGAGGAAACTGGAGTACCTGGAGGAAACCCATGCAGACGCAATAGTCACCCAAGGCTGGAATTCAACATGGGCCCCTGGAGCTATCAAGTAGCAGTGTTAGCCACTGTATCACCGTGCCAGCTCAATATCACTGTTATATTTCTGGCAACAGGCTAGTGGGATGTGATTATTGTAATCAGATTAAGAGACAGGCTAACTGCAAGGGCCTAAAACTACAGTAAGAAGTGATTTTTGGTATGTCAATGAACCAATGGGAACTCCAGAAATCATTTAGATAAGTCATTAAAATCAGTAGTTTTGAAGTGTGTTGCTTTAGTTCAATGGCTATATATATACAAGTTGTAAACTTTTTAAGTAAATTTTAGGAAAAGTTTACTTCTTACAATGTAGGAATTGAAATGGAGAAAGGTATTTGATCAGTTCTGGGAAAGGGGCACTTTTGAGAGGCTGGATGATGAGATCAAAAGAAAGCATTTAAGACAGTGTGAGGGGATAGCTACCCAGATCTCCCAAAAGACAATGTGGTAGATGGTCAGATCTCCTAGAAGTGTATATAGAAGGCCAGATATGCAGAGGCAGATGCTATCAGCTTCAGATAGCACCCCAAGACCAAAGGGCAGTACGTGGTAAAATTACTGGAATTGCATAGATTTGAAACTCCATAAGCAGATCTATAAGCTGAGCAGAAATGGGAAAGTTAGCTCTGAGTAGTTTAAGTTAAGATGTTTTGAAATTGTTCCAAAGTACTATTAACTGCGTGAAGGCACTCATGGTTAAATGTAATTTTTTTACATTTTTCTTTACTTTTTAATAAACGTTTACTGTAATATAAAATCATCACAATTGTTTGGTGATGTAATTTCCTGTTTTCAAAACACCTCCTCATAATACAGAAATTGCAAAAACTATTTTGGCATCTGTTTCAAGTTTACCTTTGGGACTTGGACAGTTTAGCATTTATTGTTGGTTAACAAAACTGAGAGCTCTTTGTGAGATATTTAAAAAAATTCCTTGATTGACTTGGAATGGTTGAATTTAAAGAAAACATTTTTGAGGATAATACTAAACCAGGAGTGGTACTGTGGGATTTTAAAGTGAGAAAGTACTTAAAATGTCTTTGGCAAATTCTAAGACTTGGCTGAGAGTAGCCGAAATAACCTTGGGTTGTTTACAGAAGGTAACTGAAGCTAAGTTAGTAGAATTGACAGATCAATTGCAATTACGATTACCTAAACAGGAAATCAAACGTAATTGAAGGTCTAGCGCAGCATTTAAAATTGGAAGGAATCTTGGAACTACTGAGTTCTCCAAAGGATGATCAATTGGAATTCAGTTCCAAATGGAAAAGCTTGAATTAAAGGCAAAAGAATAAGAAGCATAAATGAGAAAGCAAGAAATAGAGGAAAAGGAAAGAGAAAGAGCATTTCAAAGGAAATAAGCAGAAAGGCAAGAGGGAGAAAAATGACAGAAAAGAGAATTGGAGCTAACAAAGCTAGAAAAGGAGGAAAGCAAAGAGGAGGAGGACAGAGAACTCCAACTTAAAAAGCTAACAGTTAAAAGGATAGACACCAAAAGAATAGCAAGAACTTATTTTCAGATAGAATCATAGAATCCTTACAGCGCAGAAGGAGACCACTCGGCCCATTGAGTCTGCACCAACAACAATCCCACCCAAGCCCTATCTCTGTAACCCCATGTTTTTACCCTGCTAATCCGTCTGACACTAGGCTCAATTTAGCCTGGCCATTCAACCAAATCCACACACCTTTGGATTGTGGGAGGAAACTGGAGCATCCAGGGGGGAAACTCACACAGGTACATGGAGAACATGCAAACTCTACATGGACAGTGAGTCGAGGCCAGAATTGAGCTCTGGTCACTGGTGCTGTAAGGCAGCAGTGCTAACCACTGTGTCACCATGGGCACATCATAGCCAAGTGCCCACAAAGCTATGCAGCTACCACCTCAGGCCACAAAGCTGCATCACTTCCACCGCAACTGGGCATCACACTGTCTTTCTCAGTGCCACATCCTCAAATACTGACACGCTAGCCCTTGATCCTTGGCACTCCAGCCTCTGTAATCAAACTCTATTTGTACTGATACCTTCCTATCTGCTGGTTTTTCCTATTTGAATGGACTCGGGGGACAGATTTGAACATGGTTGTTCCTAATAATTTTCACCCAGTAAAACTGAAATCAAAACACCAAGACCTATTAGTATCTAAAACTGCCGATGCATGCAAATCGACTGCTTTCTGCTTTAGTTGCCTCAGCATGACAGACTAATATTGATACTCTGCCAACATTTATATGGGTAATGCGTGCTAAACTAGACATGACCTGCTGAGGTGGGAGTCTTGATAATGAGTGCTTTAAAATGGAAATAACCTAAAGCTGAGTTTGAAGGTTTCCGGTGATGGGGTTGTGACTATTTCCTTTGGCAGCTTGTTTCATTGTGGGATTATCCTTGGGAAGAAAGATTGTTGACACACTGTCTTGGAAATGATTTGTCTTTGTATTTTGTTTGGATGATTATCTCTTGTTCTGTTATTGCCAGAGGGCACCAGGTACTTGTTTCTGTCAATTCCCACCAGTCCATTCCATTATTTAATAGAAGACGGTCAGTCCATTTTTTCTTCTTCCTTTGCTGTTGCAATTTGTATTCCAAATCTCTGATCAAGAATATGACACTGGTGTATTTCCCATACTGATCCATGCAAAATCATGCAACACGTCTTCGGATTGCTTCGATCTTACTGACATCTCTTGTCACATAAGGACCCACACACAACTCGCGTATTTCCAAGACTGATTGAACACGTGACTTGGTAAGCTAAAATTCTAACATTTCTGTTGCAACATCAAAATCACCTCAGAATTTATACCTTATATCTGGCCATTATATATGTGTACATACCACAAACAAAAAGCTTGGATTTGCTTTGCACAATGTGAAGTAGAATATAGCAAATAAAAAGTAGCATGGGCCCTTCGCTTACTGAATACCCCCATCATGTGGCAATGGAGTGAACTTATTTTTTTAATCAGATCATCATCAACCTTATTAACAGCAAAAAAAATGGCTTGCATTTACAAAAAGAAAATTGATGAAATTAAATTGAAAGAAAATAAAATGAAGGGAATATTCTGTGTACAACATGCACCCATTCATATATTTTGAGTTGAAGGAGTATCTTTAGCTGACGCTTCACTGGATTCTGAAAATGCTCTCTTATAATCTATAGCAAAAAAAGAAATCCCAAGATGCAACAAGACTACAAATGAAATCATTCAGGGCAAAGAGCACATAAAACATTTGAAGAGTTCAGGATATAATATTATATGTAACTGTAAAGGTCAGTATCTCATTTAGAACCTGAGGCTACGAGTAAGTACTCCTGAAAATCTTACACTTCATTGAATATAAACAAGCCCGATCCATAGAATGTCCTGTGGGAAAATATTTGTCATTACTGTTGGTGGAGAATGATAAAATTGTTGCGGGTTTTATGACTCTCTGAAAGATCATAGACTCCTACAGTACAGAAGGAGGCCATTTGGCCCATCGAGCCCTCATTGACCATAATCCCATCTTGGCCCATACCCCATAACCCCATACATTTACTCTAGCTAGTTCCCCTAACACTAAGGAGCAATTTTAACATGGCCAATCCATCTAACCCACACATTTTTGGACTCTGAAATTTTCCATTTGTTCTTTTTGGAGGTTTTTAATTGTCTGGTTTTGGCTGTTCAAAATCTAATAGTTTCAAAATAATAATGACAAAAACTTACAATTGATACTTCAGCCTGAAGAGGGAGACAATACATAAATGATTTGATGTTGCATCAGCATTTAGTAAAGACAGTTCACATCTTACAGTAGTATTTTTGTTCTCACTGACTCCACCAAGTGGTCGATACAACTACAATAATTTTCCAGGCGCATACTGCCCAAGGTATGCTGAGGAAATGTTGTCCCATAGCCACCCTTTCTTAGAAAACAGGGCTTTTAGGCTCTGTGGGGGCAAACCATTTCAACCACGTGACTCTCGTGCTTAAATCCAAACAAGGCAACATGGAACATGAGCCAAAATGTTCAAGGACAGGGCCATTTAAGATTACTGGTGTTCATGTATGTTTATGGTAAGAAGTCTCACTACACCAGGTTAAAGTCCAACAGGTTTATTGGAAATCATGAGCTTTTGGAGCGCTGCTTCTTCCTGAGGTGAGAAAAATTCACCTGAGGAAACAGCAGCACTGTGAAAGCACGTGATTTCAAAAAAGCATGTTGGACTTTAACATTGGTGTTGTAAGACATGTTATTGTGTCCATCTCAATCTAACACCAGCATCTCCACATCATGTATGTTTATGACCATTCATTACTCAATGCAGCACTGAATTTAGCATGCAAGTTCCTGGCCATTCACGCTATGACGATTTTCTGATCCCTCTGCAGTGGACAGAGATTTGGCTGAGCACCAAGTTCGCCGCCCTCACTTGTAGTGGCCACAAGGTATGAATGGACAGTAAGATCAAAGCAGATTACTGTGGATGCTGGAAAATTAAGCAAAAAACAGAAAATGCTGGAAAATCTCAACGGATCTGACAACATATGTGGCGAGAGAACAGAGCCAACATTTAAGTCTCGATGATCTTTTGTCAGAGCTAAAGGCAATAGAAAATAGGATGAGCTTTATGCTGTTATGGTGAGGAGGGGAGGGTGAGAATCTATGGGACTGGGTAGAGAACAAGCTGTTCATGGAGAACAGGGGAGGTTCACAAAATGTCATAGACTAAAAGACAAAGGGGATGTAAATGGGAGTGATCATGACCAAGAAGGGTGCTGATAGCAATCATTAAGAAATCAGAATGTGTAAATGTCAGAACAAACGTAGACACAGCGACAAAGAGCAGCCTAAGATAAGTAACTAATTGTCCTAGTGGGGTGTGGGGAGGGGAGACACTGGTGAGGAAAGAAACATGGAAAGTGAGATATTTTTTAAATTGAAAACTGTAACAACAGAAGAAATGAAAATAAATTTTAAAAAATACAATGAAATGAATTGATGAAAATGGGGTGAAGATGGAGGCGAGAGTTCAGGCTCTGAAGCTGTTGAACTCAATGATAAGTATGGAAGGCTGTAAAGTGCCTCATTAGAAAATCAGGTCCTGTTCTTCCAGTTTGCGTTGGGCTTCACTATAACAGGCCAAGGATGGAGATGTGGACATGAAAGCAGATGGTGCGTTGCACTAATCATATCTACTCCAGATCTTCACATCATCCAGCAGAGTCAATGTTTGGCACAGTAGAGACAGGGAATACTCTGTAAGGGCATCTTGATAACTCAAGGTATCTGGATACCCCCAGTCCTCTATCATCAATTGTTGTGTCCCCTCCCACTCTGCCAATCTCTGGGGCAGTGGTCAATGTGATTATTAATCTGGATCATTTCCCCATTCTTTGCTTCTCCTGGAGGCACTGTGTTCACTTCTGTTGAAAAAAGAGAAAGCAGCGAGTTATGAGTAAGATATGGAATGTGTGGAGTGATTGTGAGGAATGAGTTTATAATCAGAACTGGCTTTAAACCCATTCTTCATAGATTCCAGTTCCATCTGGGCATTATTCACAGGATCTCTCAAGGGGTGCTGACTATTATACCTCTTTGTCCTTACTTCAGATGAACAAAGAACAAAGAACAAAACAGCACAGGAAAGAGGCCCTTCGGCCCAACGAGCCCGCGCCACCACCCCGATGTTCCCACCTCTACCCGTGATCCCTGTCTATGTTTATAGATCTATGGATTAAAAACCAAATTTGAGACAATTCAGGGAGAATTTGTTTTGCCAATTAGCCTAAGAGCACATCTTTGGGATGTGGGAGGAAACCGGAGCACCCGGAGAAAACCCACGCAAGCACGGGGAGAATGCGCAAACTCCCACAGACACAGGCCCAAATCCATGTATCTGCACAGCACAGCGATAGTCACTGAGCTGTCGTGTTGCCCATCAAATGGTCCAGGTCAAGCGTACACTAACAACGTGAAGCACTAGGATACTCTCGAAAAAAATCCAAGAGCAGCCCTCTCACGACCCATCGCGTGTATGCCCCTCGTTAGACAACAAGGTGGACCAAAGCACCTGTAGGATAAAAACAAGTACATCAATATCATCATCTATTTACACACTTCCCAGGGACTCCCAAGGCTCATGATCCCTATTTTAAATCAGTTTTCTATACCCCTCCATTCCCATTCTGTTCATGTGCCCATCTAAGTATTTCTTAAATAACTCCAGAATGCATGCCCCCACCACTTTACTTGGCAGCACATTCCATATCTCCACCACCCTCTCTGTGAAAAAACTCTCTCTAGCATCCAAATTATACCTTACCCCCCTCACCCTAAGCCTGTGACCTCTCGTGCTATTTGAGTCCACCCTAGGAAAAAGCTTAACTCTGTTTATTCTATCTATACCCCTCATAATCTTGTACACCTCTATTAGATCTCCTCTAAGTCTACGTCTTTCTAAGGCAAACAGGCACAATTTGCCTAATCTCTCCTTGTAACTCAGACCTTCCATACCAGGCAGCATCCTGGTAAACCTCCTCTGCACTCTCTCCAGAGTCTCCACGTCCTTCCAGTAGTAAGGCGACCAGAACTGGACGCAGTATTCCAAATGAAGTCTAAGCAACATTTTATACAACTGCAACATTAAAGGCCAGCTCTTGTATTCTATACCCCTTCCTATAAAGGCTAGCATACCATATGCTTTATGCTTAGATGGTAAATGGTCTCTGATGTTTTTAGAAATACCTGGTCTGAAAAGAGGGAGGGTTTCTATTGTCCCTTGGAAGATTAATCTACCAGCCAAACCAGTGACTAGTGTGTACATTTCAGCCATCAGGTGTTTCTTTAAAAATGTTTAATATTTTGTTGGTAATTCCATGATTTTTCCTCAACCATCGTGACAATTTTTAAGCCTATCTTCACACACACACACACTTTTTACCCTTTGGTGGAGGGATTCCTGACTTGAGCATCAGCTCATTGAACCATATTCAGAATGCTCCTTCCACATCTAACAAGTCCTGCCATTGGACTCAAGCCTGGAGTTTCCACTGTGCCACAAGGCTTCCCATCAGGATATTATGAAGTGACTGCAGTGCAAGCCTTCAGCATTTAACTACTTGCAAGCCTAGCGAGAGGGCAACATATAGAATGGTATCTCCATCTAATTTATAACCTGAACCTAGCTGATGAAAATTAACTCTTAGATATGGCCATTCATTAGCTCTCATTTCAAGTTAAAACATTGGTCAGAAAAGCAGAAGTTAGGATTGAGAAAATATAATCAAGGAATACATTCTTAACATTGGCTGGAAAAATGGCTTAACAGGCTTGTTGGAGCAGCAAAGATATATCCAGAAAATGAACAACAACTTTTTCAAACACTATGTCTTATAAATAAATTATCCTTTTTAATTTCTCTTTGGCTTGATGTTTTAGCTCTTCATAATCAGGACATTTCCCCCAGATTTCATTGAAAGTAAACTGTCAGTTCTCTTTTACAGACCAAAATCACTTACACAGCAGACATGGAACTTCTGCCTATCAAGTTACTTAAAGCTTCCCAGGAAAACTACTATAAAACATGTTGACTAACTACCATTTGTTATAATCTGAGCACGCTTTAATAGATGACACCAACATGCAAAAGGAAACAATTCATGATCAGAACTAGAGGGATAAAAATGAGCTGATGTGACTTCCAACTTTTGCTAATCTCAGTCAAAACTGTAGCTTACTTCTCTATCTGGTTGGCCTCTGGAACTTATGATTTTTTTAAAGGTATTCCTCACATTACTATAATACAGGCTGTCCATCTCGCATCTGAATCATCAGAGTTATGAGTGGTCCTGGATAAGCACCCACCAACCTCAGCTGTGATAATGTTTGCCATCCTTCCTACAATAGGCAACATTGTGTAATATATTCTACAGTCATTTCAATCTGACCAGTGGCACGTTCGTAACTCCAAAATGGAAGGTCCCCAGAGGATGAAAGACAGATGAGCATGGCACATTGTACACATGACTGGCATTTCAGGACAGAAGAGATAGTGGCAAGACATCTTTGGGCATTTTAAAATGGTAAAACATCCATCAGCTTTTGAGCCAGATCTTAAGCACTGCAAAGTCAAAATTAAACTTCATCTGCACAATTAGATGTTTGGCAACTATGAAATTGCCCACTTCCCCTTTGCCCACGTTGGCTTCAATTTGTTTTGGAGAACTTTTGGAGTCTTCCTCACTCTTGCAACTTGAAATCTACCAGCAAAACATTCCTCAGTGTTTTAATTACATTAACAACTGTATTAGAATTAAAATAAATTAAAAACTGCAAACACTGGAAATCTGAAATTAAAACAGAATATGCAGATAATAAAGCATATTCCTTTTACAGACATTGCTGCGTAAGGTGAGATGAGAGTGACTGCCCTTGATATCAAGACAGCATTTGATGGAATATGGCATCAAAGAGCCTTAATAGAACTGGAGTCAATAGGAATGAAAGGGAAAATTCTCTGCTGGTTGGAGTTATACCTGGCACAAAGGAAGATGAATGTGGTGGTTGGAGGTCAATCATATCAGCTCCAAGACATCACTGCAGGAGTTCCTCAGGCAGTGTCCTAGGTCCAACCATCTTCAGCAACTTCATCAGTGGCCTTCCTTCCATCATAAGGTCAGAAGTGGGGATGTTTGCCAATGGTTGCACAATGTTCAGCACAATTCATGACTCCTCAGGTATTGAAGTAGTCTATGTCCAAATGCAGCAAGGCCTAGATAATATTTACGCTTCGGCTGACAAATGACAAGTAACATTCATGCCACAAAAGTGCCAGGCAATGACCATTTCCAACAAGAGAGGATCTAACCATTCAAAGCCGTTATCATTGCTGAGTCCCCCACTATCAACATCCAGGAATTGCCATTGACCAGAAACTGAACTGGACTAGCCATATAAATACTGAGACCACCAGAGCAGGTCAGAGACTAGGAATCCTGCAGCAAGTATCTTAACTCCTGACTTCTCAAAGTCCGTTCAACATCTACAAGGCACAAGTCAGGAGCGTAATGAAATACTCTCCACTTGCCTGGATGAGTGCAACTCCAACAACACTCAAGAAGCTTGACATCAACGAGGACAAACAAACTTTCCACATACATTCACTCCCTCTACACCGACCAACAGTGGCAGCAGTGTGTACCATCTACAGGATGTATTGCAGGAATTCATCAACGTTCCTTAGGCAGCACTTTCCAAACCCATTACCACTGCCAGCTAAAAGGATAAGAGCAGCAGATACCTGGGAACACCAACACCTGGAGGTCCCCCTCCAAGTCACACACCAATCTGACTTGGAATATATTGACATTTCTTCACTGTCATTGAATTAAAATCCTGGCATTCCCTTCCTAACAGCAGATGCACCTACAACCCGGGGACTGCCACAGTTCAAGAATAGGGCTCATCAACACCTTCTGCAGAGCAACTAGGGATGGGCAATAAATGCCGGCCCAGCCAACATCTCCCATATCCCATAAATGAGTTTAAAATAAAATATCCCACAAAAAAGTAACTCCCACTTCCCATCCAATTGCCATTTCACTTCTTCCTCTGATCATTCATCCCCTCCAAAGACCTCCATGCACTGACTGCTAGTGACAATAGTGAAAGCAGGGTGGACATTGTGAGTTAGTGATTGAGGAAGTGTCATTTCACAGCATAATTGATAATTGAGAAAAAATTGATAGAGTGTTCAGATAGTCGAGATACTTCAGCCTTGCTTTTTGAACTTGCTGTTTACATGGAGGAAAACTTTAGACCTCGAGATTGGAAACCACGCGACACACAGTTGAACTGCTATAAATGACGTGCAGCATCTCATGAATAGGAGATCTGCCCTTGCATCTGTGAAAAAAGAGAGAGAATTAATGTTTTGAGTCCATTCAACTCTTCTTCAGAGCTCTTAGCTTTTCCCATTTAACACTGGAAAATGTCATAATGATGGAGACAAAACTGCCTTTTCAAATACTGTACAGCAGTCTCTTTAACAAATGCTAATTTGGACAGAATTGTCTGCATTTGTGACGCAGAGGTCAAATAAATTACTTTCTTGTGGTGGTTCGCCCACTGCCTGATGCAGGCCTGGTCTGACAGTTACATCCATCGGGATAATTTGATCAGTCGTGGTACAAACACATTTATTCAGACATCTCAAATATGAGTTAATGTATTTGTCTACAATGCCAACATTGCTGATTAATTTACTTCTGATGTGGGAAATTTCTAACCAGTTAATAAGGTTTTTAAGCAGAATGCATTAAGACAGTGATACGGCTATCAGTAAAGAGTTAAATGATTCTTGAAACAAGTCAATAAGCTAATGAGAGAATAGTTTACAATACGTGAATGCAGTAAGAGATTTAAACAAATAATTACAATTTTAAAACACATATATCGATATTTTAATGTATTTTAAGTATTGTCTGAATCATTGTTGGCTTCAGCAGAAAGCAGGTTGTTGTAAGAGATGAGGATAAAGGTGAATAGTTCAGAGCCAAAGACCTGGGAACCTCATTTAGTTAGTGAAATTCGCATCAGAAAGTTTCTTATGTGGGAACACATATTGCAATATTAATGAGTAAGTGTATTCATTGTCTAGACTAAGGTTGGAAGTGTGCCGGACATAGGTTCAGCTGTCTACCCAGTTTGGCAATGATCCAGTGGGAACATCCGCTTTCACCCTGGAGTAAGCATCTAAAGTAACCAAGCAACAAGGAAGTGACTTTAGCCAAGACAGGAATTAGCATCTGGATTAATTGGACAAATGAGATATCATTATGCTGGACAGTGAAATGCAATTGGCTGAGGTGAATGTCAGGGATTATTACTGATGTGTTTATACTAAATATAATTGATTTTAAGTTAATGTAAGGCCGGAATAATTGATCAGAGAAACTATAATTGATCTGTTCTTATTTGTAAATGTCAGATTCTTCGGAGAGGTTCTGTCGCTCTATTTCAGAGCTCCTTATTTTCCAATTCCTTTTGGATTGTTAGAAAAGGGATTTCACATGGCATAATTTGCAGCAAGTTCATCCCATGCACCAATGTCAACATATGGGCTTTTCATTGAAGCCTTCTTAGGGTCCTTAAAACATCTTTTCTGTCTTCCTTGAGATAAGGTGTCATCATTAATTCATGGAAACAGGATAAGTTTTATAAGCTCTTTATTGGGCATATAGATGAAGAGGCAATAGATATCAAAACTCTTTGGAAGAAAGATTAATGCCAAAGAACAAGCAGACAGCAAAGGGTGTTTCAACTTCTTAAAAAAAAAATCCCAATACAATTACAATTAGTAACTGTACCTTTAAAAAAAATCTTTGTAACAGGTTGTTGATACAAATAGGGATGACTGAAATTTGAATACTTAGAGAACAGAATTTGCAATTAAACATTGCAGGAAAAAAGGAGGGCAGGTGGACTATTTTCACTAATTAAAAGAAACACTGATAGTAGAAAAGGGATATAATTGGAAAAATAAATAATTTGTCATTAGTCCCTTGTTATGAGGATGACACCTGTCAAATTTCAGCCTCAGGTGAAATGGAAGGGCCACAGGTCTTTAGACAGAAAGAACAAGAATTGCTGAGGAAGAGGGGAGTTGAGAGTAGGGTGGCTTTCAGGTCAAGTTCTGCTCTCGATCCTTCAGTTTTCATTGCTTCTCTACAGCAGAGCTTCTGCTGTTACTTTCCAAAATTCTTTAGGGTTGTTAAAAAAGGCAATTGGACATGGCATAATTTGCAGCAAGTTCATCCCATGCACCAATGACAACGTATGGCTTTTCATTAAAACCTTCTTAGTGTCCTTAAAACATCTTCTCTGTCCTCCTTGAGATAAGGTGCCATCATTAAGTCGTTGAAGCAGGATCAGTTTTTAAAGCTCTTTATTAGGTACATAGATGGAGAAGGAATAGATATTGAAACTCTTCAGAAGAAAGATTAATACCAAAGGACAGGTGGACAGCAAAGGGTGTTTCAAAACACAAAAAGGGAAATAAAACAAGACCTATAAATTATAGGTCAATCAACAGTATGCCAGTGATGATAAAGATATTTGAATCTATTTTTATATATTTACTATATATTAAAAGTTTTGATAGCTGAACAGCTACAGGGAAAACAATGAAATCAGTATGGATACATGTCATGTTTAATTAACCCAACAGAATTCTTGTTAGGCAAGAATAAATGTAGTAAATGTTATGAACTGTATTTTCAAAAGTATTTGATAAGGTAGCATATGGTAGGCTTATGGTAGAAGGAGTCAGAGGACAAATACTTGAATGAATAACAAGTTGATTTAAAACGTAGAAAACACGATAAAGGGTAATACTTCATATTGGAGGAAGTGTCAGCACATGGGACCATTGTTACAATTCACATGAATGGTTTGGGTTTAAGAACAAATAACTGTTTATTAAAATATGTAGATGATTTCAAACTGGGGATATAACTAACACTGAAGTAGCAGACAGTAAGAGAACAAACATTAGGTCTGGGTTACTGAATGGCACATGAACCGTAACAGAGATCAATGTGGGATGATTTACTAATGGGAAAAAGTATAAACATCACCAATACCTTAGAAAATAAGAAATTAAATGGTGTGAAAGAGTGAAATGATCTAAGGATACAATGAACAAATCATTAAAAGGCGCGGATCAGCAAAGAAATTAATATTGCACATAAACCAATGGCATTATTTTCCAATGGTATAATGTTCAAAAGTAATAGTTACACTAAATCTATGTGAGACCCTGATCAGGCTGCTTTTGAGAGATGGGCACATTTCTGGGCTCCATACAATAGAAATATGGATCCACCAGAGAAAGTATAGATTCACCAGAGATATTAGTTGTTGGTTCAGATTGAAATGGCTGGCACTTTTCTTAAAAAGGATAGATTTTCGAAGATTAGAAAACATTCTTACTTGTGTTCAACTTCAAAACTAGAGGTTATGAATACAAGATAGTTACTATTAAATTCAATTCAAAGGGAAATGAGGTAACATTTCCCTACTCATAGTGGTTAGATTGTGAAACAGGAAATGGTTGAGGAAATAGTGTGGATGCTGTCAAATGGAAGGTCAACAAGTGCGTGGGAAAAAAAAGAAATAGAAAGATATGCTGAAAGGCTGAGATGAGATAAATAGAATGGAAGACTCATGAAATATAAACATCAGCACAGGCCAGCCAATTGGTTGAGCCAATTGCCCTATTACTGTGCATATTTAATTCTATGTACCATAACCACCTACACTAGGCCAACCTGTGCTCATGTCTCACTACACTGTAGAAATAATTTCAGTCATAGGGAGTCACTTATGTTATTATAATTTTTTTGTTAAAAGACATGCGTCAAATTCTTGAACTGCAATTATTTCCACATGAAACAATCATTTCTCTTTGACTATTGAATATAGTGTAGCATTCAGGAAGTCGTTCATTAATTTTAGAACAATCAGAGGAAAATGAGGTATAATAATCTGCAAACAATCATTGGCAGAACCAGCTTTCTGCTATAAATCATAACGAACCTTATAATACACATCATGCCAGCAATTATCTCTTTCAGGCCAATGACAAAAACATATACTTCACGAAGCAGCTTCAGGCTACACTGATCTGTACTGGCAGCAATTTAGACTTTTAATACACTTCAAACATAAGGGCATCTAATCTTTGAAAATATAAATAGTAGGTAATGGAAAGAATATGGGTTTTGAGAAGGCTTTTAGGTGAGGAGAAAGGGAGAGGGAGGTTGAGGACATTGTGTCAGAACTTTTGCAGTTTAGGGCTTAATATTTTGTGACAAATTTGTGGGATAAAGGGGAAGAGTATGTATAAAATTTGGAACTTCAAGTTTTCATGGCTACAAAAGATTGTAGTGAGCAGATGGGCCAAATACATTGAGTGTGATTATACAGTCTTGCTCAAGTGAGACTGGAAATTCCCACCCAAGGTCAACAGACATTTCTGTTGTCCAATCCTCACCCGCTCCGATTCTGTGATGGGCGAGGCAATCTGGCAAATAGGAATTAAAAGGCAAGGGTGAGAATTTAAAATTCATTGTATTAGGGGAACTCGAAGCTAATGTATGTCAGTAACAAAAGCAATGATAAGAAATGAAAAATAGGCAGTTGTGTCTGAAGCAATTGGACTTTGACAAAATAGGATAAGTCTCCAGGTTGCAGAAGCATGAATATTATTTTGTGAAAAATGTGAAATCTTCTTGCATCCTCCACTGGTGAAAACAAGACGCTCGGATTTCTCTTGAAATAGTAACACTCCCCAATTGGACTGTCAATAAAAGATGTCCTTAATTGAATTGTGACCATCTTTGGTCCTGAGCGCTGATCTCATCCATTTGTGGTAACATCTTCACAGTTACCCTACCAAACCTCTTCTCATCATGGAAACACTTTGCTGGTAATATGATACTGGGTCAGAGAATGAGATGTTAGTGTAAGATCAAAATCCCCTCCAACTGAATTTCTAATATAAAACCCAGATGGACATTAACACTGCAAACAAACAGGCCAAGTCGCAACACACACAGAGGAAGGCTTTAAAGGGTTAATCTTCAAAACCAAGTCGACATTGTGTCAAGACACTGGGATATTACTATCTTAAAGGCAAAACTGTGACAATCAGACAATCCAATTAAAGAAACTAGGAGACTCTTAGAGCTGCTGGCCTCCAGTCAACAGCCATTATATAATTAAGCATCAACAACAGCTAAGGAGAAATGGATTTTATCACCAACATTTCAATTTGGGAGCCAAAGATTCACACACAAATGGAGTCCATTGTTTTATTTGCGGAATGGTGAATGGTTTTCCTGTATCAATGCAGGAATCAGGCTAAAAGAGCTTAAAAAGGGCTAAGCACTGACCATCCAAACAGGATGTCTCCAGAAAATATACTTTGCTATTTTTAAGGAAGTTTTGTCATTAAACATCTGAGACAGTAGAGCCTAGCACTGTGGTCTCCAAGAAGAATTGGAAATGGTCAACCTGATTCACAGAGCTAAAGTTCCAGCAAGGACTAACTGTGTTGGAAGCTGTGTCAGCCAGATCCAATGTATATAGGAATAGAGGTTTAAAGATAGTTTAAGGATAGCAAATGTCAAGAAGGTTTGAGTTGAGTCAAGGTTTGGACAGAAATGTGGGGTGTTTGCCTGCGACTTGTTTTGTGGAGGTTTGTAGTAATAAATCATGATTTTTGAGTGTTGTGTGCCATCGTTACACTAGTTTAGAGCCATTTTGTTGGGGAATTAGGAGTGCTTATTTTTGTTAGAATATCATTTTCTGTGCAAGTTTATCCTTCATAAAATCCTAAAGTAAAGAACTGACACTATGTGTAAACAGGAGCATACAACTCCTACATGGTTTCTGGTTTATTATTCTTCACTGGATGTCAAACATCTTGAAGTGCCAGCAAAATATTTCACTACAAGATAAGCAAAACACTATCTCGTGAAAGGCAAGATACATGAGTGATTCGTGGAGGGTTTAAGTCCATATTAACACATGACCAGAAATAAAGTAACAATTGATCTTATTACAACAGAATGTACCAGGTTTCAGTAAACTTCATTCCTTCAAGACAGGTGCTGTTAAAAACTAGAGATAGCTTCACGATTGTGGTGAAATACTTTATTCGTCACAAAGTAGTTACATCGCAAAGGGTCTACAATTCTTATTTCCATAACATCACTAATCCAGGATTTCAGTAACTCAAAGGGAAAGCTTCCAAGAGAAATGGGGAAGTACAAAATAACGTTCGACTACCGTTTCAACTGCTGCAGCTCAGGCATATCATCTGAACTCTTTCCTCAATCCATAACTGACCAATTGTCCCTTTTGCTTTGCACATGGGTATGTGCCATTGATGATTTTCCGATGAGCATCAGCAACAATTTAAGTCTCAGTGGCCAAGTTTTGAATAAAGGAGTCCAGCATTAAACTAATTAGTGCACTGAGAAAGGAAGATGTGGCCAATCTCAGCGTGTTCCATTCCCTAAACAACTCTGACTCGTTGTTGCAAAGAATTGATACCCTGCAATGTGCTTATTTAAAAGTGCCATTAATCTCCAATCTGCAAATGCGTTTCAACTGATGAGCAGAAACTAGTGCAACAGATCAAAGATGTAAACAGAAAATGGCTTAACAAAATTGTTGTTACAAAAAAATGCATAATTTCATTAAGCCAACTTGTAAAATGATTAATGAATTGGATATTTAATAAGAAAGTGTGCTGTGTGATTGACTAGCCACTGCTATAGATATTCTGGGACAGGAAGTTCATTAAATACAACAAAGCTCAATTACTAAATGAAAACAGGATTAAAGGCACATCCAATCTTCAACAGTAAATAAAAATTTATTTGCTAACAGGTTAAATCTGACAATCTAACTATTTCAATAAAATAGCATTTAAAATTAACCACTGTACAACTGTAGAATTGAAGGAAAACTACATCATCAACCTGATGTATTTACAACATTAGCAAAACAATGGTTACAAGCATTATACACAACAAAGATTTTGTCAATTTTTAATAAGTCATGGGATGAAAATGCACCTCTTCCTTGCTGGTCTTTGATAAAGAAAGTATTGCACTGGTAATGACAGAAACTGTTACAAGGGCTTGGTCCCTTAATCTAAAATCAAAAGAAATGATTGTCTTAATTTTACAGATCTGCGAACTGATATTTGCCAGACAAGAGGTGCAATCTAGGACTTTAAATGAAACAGAATTGTGTTAATATTCCTGAATGTTTAAAACAAGTAATTGCATCAGACCAGCAAACAGATCAGACAAGAGCCAGAATCACAATGTACCATTCTCTGTTTGCAGAGGATTAAGCATTTTAAGTTGCTTGTAAATGTATGTACAATTTTTCTATTAACAGTTTAGTTATGACAATGAATTACTACTTATTCAAATTCAGCAAATTTATTTTTTGCTGAATTTAAGCAACATATTAACGTCAATATTTGACCCAAACACAGGCTGAACAGACACTTAGCCACAAAATTTTGCCAAAATATTAATTTGGACTGACATGATTTTTTATTTTAAAATGGCTGGGCCAATGCAAATCTAATCTTAAATTTGGAACTTGGTACACAATGAGCAAAGAAAAAAAATGTTTTTATTAGCCACAATAAATTGATCTTCCACGTTGTGCAATGTAGGAAAAACAAATCGGGAGCCAGTTAAAAATGCCTATTATTTCTTAATTGAGTTACTTATTGCACAGAAAATTTCCACTCAGTGCAGCATGTAACCTAAATGTATAAAAGACATTGTAACTCAGCACTGCCAGGTTAATTGTGTGTGTGTGTGTGTGTGTGTGTGTGTGTGTGAGTTGGGGGGGAAGGAGGAGGAGTGGAGTTTGGGAAAGAATATGTTGATTACTGTCCAGCAAGTCTTGGTAGAAAGCGTGCATCTGTGAACACTGGCTGAAGACAGACAAGAGTCAACAATAAGAACAATCTGCCAGGAATCTCCATCTCGCTCATACCTAAAGAAAGATCACTTACAGGAAGCAAGAGGATGGCCAGCTTCTATGTAATCAGAGCCAATAAATGAGTGGAGGAGGAGAATTAAGGTAAAGAGAACTGACAATTGCAGTATCAAATTCATCACAATAGAATACAGTTTCATTAAGGGGACATTATAAATTTCCAAGATCTGTTACAACCACACTGAGTAATGCATGATTAAATTACTACCAGAACAGCACTGAAGACATCCAAGGCTGCTTATATAAACAGCCCATGAAAAGAGAAGCAGAGTTGCTCTGGTGAAATACTGGAATTTATGATTCTTCACATATTTGGCTCAGCTGAGCTAAGCATCTTGAACATTGAGAAATGTGTGTCTTAACTTATATGCAACCTATTACAATCTATGCTGCTTCAGTAAAATCGGAGATGATTAATTGGGGTGATGCAATGATCTGTTCTCTGGACTACAAGCGTGCAGAAATGCATGGACAGGAAATCATGGAACTTTGGACTGGAATTAAATCAAATACAGTTTCTTCACTGCTTATATCATTCTCCCCAATTCTAAACCAAAAAGTTACTTTAATTCACAATTTAAAATATATGTACAAATAAGTAAAACAGTATCTGCTCAGCCAGTAGAACGGTCAACATAATTCTTAAAAACAATTTCAGGAGAAGATATTTTACATTTAAAAGAAATAGTTATAATCATAAAATATTTACCATGTTAATACTGAACAATATTTCAACCTAACAAAGCAGGTGAATTCCAGGAGCTTATAATTCTAGCTTTAAGGCACTATCAGCGGGCTTCAAAATTTAACCAATTAACCTTTCGCCCTGAGACAACAGCTTCAACACTTATCTATTGTGCAAAAAGACAGTTCTTAAAAAAGTTAATACTAAAACCAAAATGCTTACAAAAAGGCCTCTTGCTGTTTGCGACATAACAAATATTAGATCAAATTAGACAGCTTTTCAAATAATTCTAGCCTAAGTGCCAGCAATTTCAAATTGAAAACATGGAGATGTATCGAGGCTAAAATAGCATAGCCTACAGTCTATCTTTTTCTTCATGACACATCTGTTAGACTCCAGTTCCTCCCCTTTTCATCCAACTTTTGACAGATTTTGCGTCAATAGGTATTATGGCAGAAGCTTTTAGAATTAAGTACTGCACTAGGTAAATGTAAGGTTTCATGTCGGCAACCTCAAGAATAATGCAAACAAATGAATGTTGGGAGGTTTTACTTCCTGTTGCTTAATGTAAAATGCAGATGCTAATACTGACACCCATGAAAATAAAACAGTTCCAACAGATACATTATTGTCAGAAATAGCAATATAAACCAAAATACTTTATAGGGTTTTATGTAAGATTCTGCAAGATTCAGGCAGAATTTATTTATAAAACATAAATGAAGAACTTGAACAAATTTGAGGTGGTTTAGATCATTAATGCATCTCTATCCTAAAAGGCCAATTGATTAGTTTACATTTTGCACTTGAACTCAGCTTGTGCTGCTAACAGCTGGTTTGGGAAGTAAATGGAAAATTGAACCACTGATTCAACAGAAGAACAAACACAGTCTGGACAATTTCAGTGAACCACATTCAAGCTGTCTTAGAAGCAACAGGAAAGGCATAATACCATAGGGGTATTATAATTAAGGGAATTTTTACATGGTTTGTTCATTAAAAAATGAATCATTAACAGTACAGGATATATCAGGAGCTCTGGTGAAGCAGAATGATTGAGAGCCTTCTGAAGCTACACAACATATAATGGCTGCGCATACAGTACTGTGGATGGTCTCAAGAGTACATTACGTAATGGGTACTTTGTAAAAGAAACAGCTGCAGTTTCTCTGCAAACTCAACAATCTATTTGCATAGCATCCTACATCTTCAGCCAGGCAGTTAGTATCTGAAAACAAGGTCCGTGCATAGCCATTGGGATGCATACATAAATCAGTAGAACTCCAATGGTGAGAAAAGATGTGATCAAACCCATCATTAACACTGGCACAAACCAGAGGTATCAAATTCCATGCATGACTAGGTATTTGCATACCTAAAGTTCTTAATCTGGTAGATGCTCTATAGATTGCTATAATAATATATCCATGAGCTGATGAAGAGTGGGATAGTCAACTATCACTGTGCTATTAATGGAGGTCTGGACAACACAGCAGTTCTGTTCCAGTGCTGCTTGCTACAATACAACTGTCATTGTATTACTCTGAATACACAGACAGCCCACAGTTTGACTGCAGCAAAGCAGACAACAAAATTGTACAACATCTAGCAGCACTAGCTCTCTGGAAAGTCTCGGACAGCCTTTGCAAAGTAGCATCTTTCATAAGTCTCCATCGGAAGGTGGTTGACAGAGGCGATACAATCTAAGAGGAAACAAAAAGGAAGTAAGTAATGAAGTGCATTTTTAAATTTTTGATCCATCTTATTTCAATAAAGAGAAAAATACAACAGCAATGCATTTCTTCAATATGTTAAGTGGAGATAAGCACAGTCCAAGCACAGCTGCCCTTTGGATTTTAGAGTCTTCAGCACTGCTGATTATATGCTTTGCAGATGATAAAAAAAGACAGCTAAATATGGCAAAAGGTGAAACTGCTCTTTGGCGCTGGAGTTCTGTGCTGTTAATCTAATTGTCTAATGTAATCGGATCATATCCCAGGCTTGTAACTACTGAAATCAAAGGCAAATAACTATACACATATGGAATCATAAAATGGTTACAGTACAGGAGGTTATTTGAACCATGCTGATACTCAGAAAGAGTAATTCACCCAGTGCATGTCCCTGCTTTTTCCCGTAGTCCAAAGTTTTCCTTTTCAGTGAATGATCCAATTCCCTTTTGAATATCTTGACTGAACCTGTCTCCACCACATTCTCAAGCAAGGCATTCCAGATCTTAACCACTCACTGCATGAAAAAGATGTGCCTCATGTCGCCATTGCTTCCTTTGCCGATTTTCTTAAATCTGTGCCCTCTGGTTCTCAATCCTTCCACCAATGAGAATAATTTCTCTCTGTGTATCCTGTCTGAATCCCTCAAGATTTCAAACATCTCATCAAATCTTCTCCCAGCCTTCTTTCCCATGGAGAACAGCCCCAATTTCTCCAATCTTTCTACTGAAGTTCCTCATCTCTTAAGCCATACTTGTGAATCTTTACTGTACTCAGTCTGATGCCTTCACATCTTTCCTAAAACGTGGTGCCCAGAATAGGATACAACAGGGTACAACAGTTCAGCTGAGGCCAAGCCAGTTTTTCATAAAGGTTTAGCATAATTTTCAGGCTTTTGCACTCTATGCCTCCACTGATAAAACCTAGAGTGTCATATGCTTTATTTACCTAGCTCTCAACCTGCCCTGTCACGTTCAATTAATTCTGCACACATACACCCAGTTCCTCTGCTCCTGCATCCTTGTAGAATGACACCCTCTTTTATATTGTCTTTCTCCATTCTTCCTATCAAAATGAATCACCTCACACTTCTCTACATTAAATTTAATCTGCCAATCGTCTACCCATTTCACCCACTTGTCTATATCCTTTTGAATTTCAATACTATCCTCCTCGGAGCAATAATTCCGAGTTTTGTATCATCCACAAATGTTGAAATTGAGCCAGACTCCAAGTCTAGGTTATTAATACACATCAGGAAGAGTAGCGGCCCTAAGACCAACCTCTGGAGGACTTCACTTCCAAACTTCCACCAGGCAAAATGAGAAACTGCTTATCACCACTGTTCTCTGTCACTCAGCCAAATTCACATCCATCTTGCCGCCATCGCTTTTAATCCACAAGTTCTAACTTTGCTCACAAGTCCACTGCTCTGAAAGCCCACATACGTCACATCAACAGCAATGCCCTCATCAACCATCTTGATTAGCTCAAAAAACTCCAGATAATTAGATAAACACAATTAAAGTTTATTTGTTAGTGTTACAATTAGACTTACATTAACACTGCAATGAAGTTCCTGTGAAAATCCCCAGTGCCTGCTTGGGTACACCAAGGAGAATTTAGCATGGCTAATGCATCTAACCAGTACATTTTCTAGACTGTGGGAGGAAACCAAATCACCCAGAGGAAACCCACGCAGACACAGGGAGAACATGCAGACTCCACACAGTCACCCCAAAGCTGGAATCAAACCCAAGTCCATGGTGCTATGAAGCAGCAGTGCTAACCACTGTCACATTGTGCCACCCCAATTTTCCCTTAACAAATGGTTAGCTTTCCTTAATTAACCCAATTTTCCCAAGTGACTTTTAATTTTGTCCTAAATTATAATTTCTAAAAGTTTGCTCACCACCAAAGTTAAAAACTGACTGGCTTGTATTTGCTGGGCTTTACACTTTTTTTTGAAGGGTGCCACATTTACAAATCTCCAGTCATCTGTCACCACGCCTGTATCTAAGGAAGACAGGAAAATTATAGCCAGTGCTTCTACAATTTCCACTGTCACTTCACTCGGTATCCTTGGATGTATCTCTTCCAATCCTGATAATTCATCACCTGTAAAAATCACACAGCTTATCTAACCTCCTTATCAATTTTAAACCCTTCAACTACCTCTTTCAGCATGACATATTCTTCCTAGATAAAGACGGATTCAAAATACTAATTTAGTACCTCAACCATTCCCTCGGCCTCCATGTATAAACCCCTTTTCAGTCCTTAATGAATCGCATTTCTCTTTCACTTATCACTTTTTTTTTAAACTATTTTATATACCTACATTAGACATTTGGATTCCCTCTTATGTTAATTATCAGTCTTGTTATCAGATTTGCTTTTGCAATCCCCCTCTGAACCTTCACATGCAGTATGGTTCTCAAGTGCTTTATCTGCCTCATTTTTGTCTGAAGAACACTTCTGTTTCACAATTTTCAACTCTTTCATCATCCAGAGACCCTGGATTTGTTTTCCTTACCTTTCCCCTTCATGAGAACATACCTTGATTATAACTGAACTCTCTCATCTTTAAAGACAGCTCACTACTCCATTACAGTTTTGCCTGCTAATCTTTGATTCCAATTTATCTGGGCCAGATTTTTTCCTAGGCCACTGAAGTTGGCTTTCCCTTAGTTAACTATCTTTACTCTGAATTGTTCTTTGTCCTTATCTATAGCCAATCTAAAGCTTATGATACACTGACCATGTCCCCTAAATGTTGTCCTGCCAATATCTTTATCCATTTAATCCATCTCATTCCGAAGAACCTGATCTAGCATTGCCTCTTTTCTTGCTGAACTACAAACTGGAAACAATCACCTGAAGAAATTCCTGTTTCTCTGTTCTTTACACTACTACATTCTGCACCTACTTTTGAATATTGAAGCCCTGCATTCTAAAACAACTCCATAATTCTTGCACTTTTCTATAATTTCCTTGAAAATTAGTTCCTCTACATATTTCATTGCTACATTCAGCAATGTAATTGCACCTTTTTTTGTTCTTTAGCTCTTAGTGAAAAAGATTGTTTCAGAACATTGGCTGGAATATTGTAATCTTGCCTGCAGCTGCGATTCTCCAGTCCTGCTGCAGTGAATGGAGTTTTGGCCAGATGCTAAATTCTTTGTTCTTGCTGGTAGCGGTGACGGGGCAAATGAGATTGGGAGAATCCCAGCCATATCTCTCTCTGGCACTTCAATGCTCTGCATAATCAATTCTGTCACTCCTTCTTTCCTATCTTTCTGAACCACCTTGTAGTCTAAGAATCCAAGTCCTGCCTTCTTTAAATCAGGTCAGTTATCCAAACATTATATCTCCTCATGGCTATCAGCAGCCTTATTTACCATACATGCACAGTAGACTTTACCATTTTCCCTCTTACATTAAACTCACCTAACACCTTACTATTTCCTACTGCAATATTATCTTTCTACGCATTCCATGTTCCTCTCTCATGTTACTCCTGGTTCTCACATTCCTGCCAATTTAGTTTAAAAGTTCCCCAATAGTACTAGCAAATCACCTTGCAATGTTCTAATTTGTGTTTAGTTCAACTAATCTGATCTGCACAGGCCCCATTTCCCCTAGAATTGATCCCAATGTCCCAAGAAACTAAAGCCTTCTCTCCTGCACCATCACTCCAGCCACTCACTCAGCTATTCTATATTCCTGAGTGTGGTACTGGGAATAATCCAGAGATTCCAACTTTGGAGGTCCTGCTTGCTAATTTCCTGCCCACTCCCTACATTCTAACTGTCGGACAACATCCCTTTTTCTACCTCTGCAGTTGGTACTGCTGTGAACCACAACTTCTAGCTGTTCCCCCTTCTCCTTCAGGATGCTCTGCAGTTACTCAGTGATGTTCTCAACCCTGGCACCAGGCAGGGAACTCACCATCTTGAGTTCACATTTGCAGCTACATAAATGTCTGTCTGTCTCTCCAATCACAATTGTTCCTCTTTGTGCCTCGCCCCTGTGTATTGCTCGAGACTGAAATGCATTCAAAACGTTTCTGCATTAGCTACCCGTTCCTTCTTGACTGTCTGGTGGTCACAAATTCGCTCTCTCCCTGCATACTCTTAACCTACAAGGTGATATATATAAGTGAGCTAGCCACAGAACTCTACAGTACTTTTAACATAGCAAAACATCCCGAGGCACTTCACAAGAGCATAATCAAACACAGTCACATCAGGACATTAGGAAAGGGGACCAAAATCATCAAGTGGTGAATTTAAAGGAGGGTCTTTAAAAGAAAACAGGGGCTTAGGAAAAGTCAGCCAGACATGATTACTGATGATGCGGGAGCGAGGCAACCTCCTGCAAACTGTGCTGAGCATACCTTTTAATTCTATCTTTTACTCTCATTCTATGCTTCTAAAACTTTATTCTAACTCTTTTAAACTTTAACAATGAACAATAATTGTGGTACTCTCTTCTTTCCATCTCTATGTACAGCAGTCTTTGTCTGTTAAGTGCGCAAGAAACAATGCTTTTCGTTGTATACTAGTACATGTGATAATAATAAATCAAATTAGATCAAAAAATCAAATTCTCGAACTAAGGGCCCAGTCAGTTGAAAGCACAACCTCCAAGACTGGGGAGATTAGACATCAGGAATGTGCAAGAAGTCAGAGTTGGAGGTAAGTTCACATTTCTGGAAGATGGGAGGCTGGCCAGGGTGATGTTGAGATCATCAATCTAAAGGTAACAAAGGCATGATGGAAGATTTCAGCAACAGATGAGCTAATACATAGGTGGAAATAGGCAATCTTTTGGGGAGAGAAAGCAGAAAAGGATCTGGCAGAGAGTTTGCTGCAAAAACTGAAATCAATGGTTTTGATCTTCCCATTATTTAATTGGTAGTGTAGGAAGGGATCATGAATAAATTCTATGAGGACACCAGCGTGAACAGTGAAGAAACAGGGGAAAACACCATTCCGGATGACTCTTTGGTTACAACAGGATAGAAAAGAATGGAAATAGGTGACAGCAATCCAATCCAGATGGATAACACAGGAGATACATTAGAGGAGGATGGTGTGGTCAATCCTTTCAAAGGCTGCCAACAGGTCCAAGGAGGAGGAGGAGGAAGAGGAAGAGGAAGAATAGTTGGCCACGGTCACAAGATGCTAACATTTGGAATCTTACTAAGAGCTGTCTAATTGCTGATGCAGGATCAACAATCTGATTAAAGGGGCTAACCACAGGATTGCAGTAAAGAAAGGCATGAATGTGGGAGCACCAATTACAAATCAAGGATTAGAGAGAAAACAACGCTTTAAAAATACTGTGAGAAATATTTTACATTCCTAATGTGGACTGGCTAGGATAAGAATTCAGAAAATGTTGTTCCTGGCTGAACGAGAAGAACTACTGGAGTAACTCCTCAAATCTGACACACAAGATATTGCTAGTCTATGTACTTATAATTTACCTTGGTACCGACTGTGGCATCTGGTCCATTACTTTCAGATTCTTGGCTGAGTTCTCAACCCTTGCACCCTACAAAAATAAAACAAATCCACTGTTATCAAATAAGGACAACTGAATTCCAATTGGATTTTGCAACAGGTCAGGAGTTTAAATCAATTAGGCACATGCCTTGAATCTGTTTCGTTGGTCTTTGAGATTCTTACCTGTTTTCTCATAATGTCCGTGGCTTGCATAATACACCTAGGTAAGAGTCCATGACTTCGAGCAAGAATAACTGCTTGTTCCAGGGTCACGCTTAAAGTACTCCTGAATAAAACCAAAATATTGGGACAATGATTATACATTTGTCATTTCAAGAAAGACAAAACATCTTGAGCATCACCTGCACAAGTGAAGAGTAAACAAAATGAGCCAATTAATACAGCAAACTCCACTGAAAATCAAATTCTTCTATAATAACCCACATCGTGCTTTTCTAAAGTAAATCCATGAAGCCACAAGACAAATTCACCAAGATTTTAATTGTCATCCCAAGGTCACAAAATCTAAAATCTGTCCTGCTCTCCTTCTTCTCGGTTTCGAAATGTAAATCAGTTACTTATACATCAGGAAATGTCATTTTCCACTCAAATAAAAACAGACATTTATTATCGTTTGCTCAAAGTGCTGAAAATTAGCAGGGCTTTTTCAGAGAAATTAATACCTTAGTGCAGCTTCAGAGCTAGGCAATGACTGTAGTGTGCAGAAATGCTGAAAATAGTTTAAGCAATGTGCTGCTGTCACATCTGGACAATCTGGTACATAATATAAATAACATTATAATGATGTAGCTGGACCAACTCAAGACTAAAGCACTTAGGAATCGACAGATTAATATTGGAAACTTTGACAAAAATACATTTGAATAGCGCAAAATCATTTTCATTGATGTTTGATTTAATATGGCAGTTGGCATGTCACAAGCAATACAAATGCAGTACACTACAACCAAAGTAACTTCCTTACATGAGATCTATGATCTCTCAAAAAAACATGCTAAACTGCACCAGTAAAATACCTTTACAAAAAGGATAATATTACCGTTTGAAAGCCAAGAGTTAAACTTTAAACTTGCATAAATAAAGTGTTATAGAATCATAGAATCCTTATAGTGTAGATGGAGGCTATTCAGTTCATCAAACTTGCATCGATAATAATCCCACCCAACCCTATCCCTATAACCTCACATATTTACCCTTCCAATCCCCCTGATGCTAAGGGGCAATTTAGTATGGCCAATCAGCCTAAGCCACACATTTTTGGACAGTGGGAGGAAACCAGACATGGGAGAATGTGTGCCACTATGCCACCGTGACACCCATACAGAATTAAACAGAGGTTGTAGTTTGAAGTGAAACCTGGACTGAGTGGCAAATACTGTGAAAATACTCAATAATTACAGACCAAGAGAGAATTAAAAATATGAGGGGTTCAAATTTGGAAGAGATGCTATATCAGTGACAGATGTTGGTCTCACCACATTTCTGTACACTTCTAGACAAAAAAGATATAAATTATGCCTCCAGGTGATGTTTCAAAACTAGGCAGGTCAGAAGATTCCACTTGGACTCAGTCCATACTTAAGAACAAACTCACAGCGACATTAATATAAACAGCAGGCTTCCAAATGCTTCATATCCAATTAATTGCTTTTGAAACATAAGTAAGCAAGTACAGCAACAGCTTCTCAGTGAGACAACCAAGAGATAAATTATCTCTTTTCTTTAAGAAATGATTTTGGTTGATGGAGAAGCGTTCACCAGGACACAGATCTCCTCTGTTGCTCTTTCAACATACCTTGGAAAGGCTAAAAGGCCTCAACTTAGCAATCAAGCTAGCACTTCAGAAAATAAAGTCTCCTCACTGCAGTTTGATAACAGGAAGACTCCCAACATAGAATAAATAGCACACCAAATCCAATACCACTATCCAAGGTCACTATCTCCAGCTAAACACAATAACTAAAATAAAAGTTTACTTATTTATCAGTCACAAATAAGGCTTACATGAATATTGCAATTAAGTTACTGTGAAACTCCCCCAGTTGCCACACTCCCGCCTATTCAGGTCAATGCACCTAATCAGCACGTCTTTCAGACTATGAGAGAAAACCGGAACATCTGGAGGAAACTCACATAGAAATGGGGAAAACGTGCAGACTCCACACAGACAGTGACCCAATCCGAGAATTGAACCCAGGTCCTTGACGCAGTGAGGCAGCATTGATAACCAGTGCCACCCTGGTGTTTGATCTGCACTAGTCTACAAGTGGCACTCAGCATTTCTTATTCATCTCATCAGTGGCCATCAAGGATTCTCAAAATTTGTAGAATTCACAATGCTGCAAAACACAATGGACTCATCTCCGTAGTGACTGAATTAGAATCCCTACGGTGCAGAAGGAGGCCATTCAGCCCATCAAGTCTGCACCGACCACAATCCCACCCAGGCCTTAAGCCCATAACCCCATATATTTACCCTGCTAAACCTCTGACATTAAGGGACATTTTAGCATGGCCAATCTACCTAACCCATACATGTTTGGCTGCAGGAGGAAACCAGGGAAACTGGTTTCTCTGGGAAACGCAGACATGAGGAGAATGTGCAAACTCCACACAGACAGTGACCCGAGAACCCGGCGCTGTGAAGCAGCAGTGCTAACTACTGTGCCATTCTAATTCTGCAATGAAATTCTGTTGGAATTTACCAAGACTGCTGATGAACATAGAAGTTGGCCCATTTACATTGCTGGGCAGATTTTACAGCACGGGCAACAATACAAACAGTAGTGCATAAAACTTGCAAGTGTAGTTTCAATTTTCTGCCTTCTTACCTTCCTTCACTGAGAATAACTATTTAGTCCGGCTGTACTGGACATCACTCGGCTAATGTGTAACAGTGACTATGAAATCAAGATCACTGTAATGGCAGCATGAGTCAGCCGCACAAATTTATTTCACAAACGAATGTAAACATGCCAACATACTTTACATCATGGGATTCTGATAATTTTACTCGACAAATTTTACAGCAATCCAAGAGTGAACAGTTTGAACAGAGTGTCGAAAGCTCGCAAATTTACTATCAAATAAATCGGTTGGATTTAAAATTGGTGTTGCTAAATTCTTACTGAGTTCTTAACAGAAAGACACAGAGGTAACTGGAGATATATCAATTACCTTTGTATACCAGTGCTGCACATAACAATCTGACAAGCTCCAAGCCTGTTGCAGAGCTCAGAAGATATTGGCAAGGTTGCGATTCCAGAAGCAGAACTACTCGAGCTCACTGAGGATGCTGAATGCTTTGGGGTGACATACAACTCCATTAGTCGTCGAAGTTCCTCCAAAGCGTTGAGGGGACGTAACAGCTGCATGTTTTTAAAAATGAAATATTATATACGAGTCAGGTTTGCGTCAATACTTTACATGCAAGGAATGCCACTGTACTTTATGTAATGTCTGGACCCTTGTCTCAAGTTTCTTTCAGTAGCTAGATTTAATATTTAAGTACAGCAATCTATGCAAGATCAAGTACAACTGAATATATACATCTTCATTTTGCTTGCACTAAAAACTGAGTAATTACACAGAATTGAAGGGAGAGGAGTGACCAGTGTATGCATGCTGGTGTTCATGTTCTGCACAAGCCTTCTCCCTATCAGCACATTCTTTTATTCCTGATGTACTTATCAACAGGATATCATAAGCAACATTATCACAGTATCACATAACATGTTAAATACAAGCCAAATGTGGGCACTTCATGATAACGTAATAAAGAAAAATGAGAACAAATAGCGTAGTATGGTACATCACTGCCAAATTCAGAATAGCACATTAAGACAAACAGCAGGATTTACAACCTGAATTGTTTTCATTGCAAAGAGAGATTTCTAATTACTTAAACAATCTAATCAATTAGTTTTCTATCAAATGCAATTTATTCAAAATTATAGAACCTACTCTGTTAGGGACATGATAGAAGTGTATTGAGACCACAAGAGATCTCGTACCTGGTTTATCTTTACAGCTGTCGTCGAAGAATCAGAAGGTAAATTAGACCTTTCTAGATAGAAAGTCCTACAGAAAGATCAAAAAACTTCAGGTAAGAGTTGGATATGCAATAGAGACACACAAAAAAAGTCCATAACAGTTAGTTTACTCCTGAATCTGTAGAGACAGCTAATAGACATCAATAGATCTTTCAATACTCTTTTTCCTTTCGCATCTTTCTGGTGCTCATGAAGACAAAATATATCAATGTTAGAGAATGTGTTAAGGGATTTTCTTCAAAAGGCAAAAGTAAATCTCTCAAAACGCTGTCCTAGTATTCCTGAGCACTCTAGAATTCCAAGTTTTCTTGTACCATTTTCATCCTTTAACTTAGTTCCCACTAATAACCACAATCACCAAAACCTACCTGCCATGGTTGGAATTCCAGCTTAGGTTAGAACGGGGATTAGGAATATGTCTGGTTTGCTTTTATATTTGTTCAGAGGATGTGAGCATTACTGTTAAGCTAGAACTTATTACCCGTCTCTAATTGTATTCCAGAACATGGAGGTGTACACCTTCTCGAAGCACTGCAGTATGTACGGCATAAGTACACCCACTGTTGTTAGGCAGGAAGCCCTAGAATTTTCAGTCAGGGAGAGTGAAGGGACTGTGATGTAGTTCCAAGTCAGGATCATAAGTGACTATGCCCAATGTTAAACAATCAAATTACCAAATAATATTTTCAATCACTTGGAACCTTGCTTCTCCTCTTAATTTCAAAGTAAGATCAATCTTTTTAACGTGAGATGGAACAAAAGTTTCTTATTTTTTTCCAACATGGACCCAGAACCTTGATGTATGCAGTACTACCCAAAGAATTAAATGTAGATCAATGCTGTGGGCAGCAGGGTTACACTGTGGTTAGTACTGCTGCCTCACAGTGGCAGAAACCCAGGTTAAATGCTGCTTTGGGTGACTGTGTGGATTTTGCACATTTTTCCCGTATCTGCGAGGGTTTTCTCCAGGTGCTCCAATTTCTTCACATAGTATAACGATATGCAGGTTAGGTTGATGGGCCAGAATAAATTATCCATTAGTGCCAGAAGGATTAGCAGGGTAAATACATGGGGTTACAGGGACAAGGCCTAGGTGAGATTATTGTTGGTGCAGGTTCAATGGGCTGAATGGCCTCCTTTGCATCGTAGTGATTTTATGATTCTAAAATTTGCACCCCCAAGTCTGACCCCCAAGTCACAGGATCTTGGTTGTACCACTGATATAATCATTATACTTTCAAGGAATGATCTTCCAAAAAAGATAGTCTTTTTCTTCTAAATTCCTTCTACAATGAACTTACCTGACTTTCCGATAATAATATTTAACTTTTTCCAGAGAGGCTGAATTGATCTGTTGTTGAAACTCTTCTGCTGAAACATTTTCTGGAGAACACTGGCTCTCAAGTGCTACAGAGAAAAAAGGTAATTATTACTATCTTGGTATAAGACCTTTCTGTGGTTGCCTGCACCACATAAAACTACTTAAGAGCAAAATAACAGTTTACCGAAGGATGACAACAAAAAATTAAGAATTCAAGCTTGATTACATCAGAGAACAAGAATTGATCCATGAAAACGGAGTTTGATTTTCTTTCCTTCAATTCAAATTGGTTTCACTCAAATCCTGACAAGATCTTAATGATTGCAAATTGTTACCAAGTACCAGTTTATACCTTATAGTATATGTATGTTTCCATCCAGAATAGGCCAATTTGTTTTTTAAAGTAGAAGTTTATTTGTCACAAGTAAGGCTTACATTAACACTGCAATGAAGTTACTGTGAAATTTCCCTAGTCATCAGTCTGGTGCCTATTCGGGTCAATGCATCTAACCAGCGCATCTTTCAGAACGTGGGAGGAAACCGGAGCACCCAGAGGAAACCCACACAAACAAGGCGAGAATGTGCAAGGTCCACACTGTCAGTGACCCAAGCCAGGAATTGAACCCAGGACCCTGGCGCTATAAAGCAACAGTGCTAACCACCATGCTAGCGTGCTGTGCTGAGCAACTTCCTGCACTAGAGAGCATTCTGTTACAACATAAATTCATGATTTATAAACAAACACACTTCCGAAGCAGCAAAAGCTTATAATTCAAGTCCATCAATAGTACATATCCAATTACATTAAGCACCCAACACAAATAAGGAAGAATTTAGATGAAAGCATAACATGTACAAAACAATTTTTGCTATGGTATGCTTACACAAAAGGATAGCTGCCATGCTTAAATGAAAGCAATTTTACCTTGCGTGAACAGCACTGTGTGTAGCTTTAAACTTCCACCATTCTGAAACTTAGAAGGCAACTCGGCAAAGTTATGACCTTCGAGGTAAAAGATAACTTTCATTGCTTGCCGGCTTCCATCAACATGATACGTGATAGAACTATCTGCAAAATAAAATCAAAATCAGCATTTAGGAACTGTTTTGATATAACATGGCAATGTTCATATTCTTGAAGATTCTTTTTTCTTAGACTACTGGAGCAACTCAAGGTTAACTGACTGCTAAACACTGCAGTTTATTTAGACAGAGTAACTGGCAAGCATTCTTTAAAATGAGCTGGGAAGGAAATGCAGGAATTGGTTGCTCCTCAGAAAGAAACAAATGTCTAAACCATACAGCCCATAGCAACTTGTATTTTATTTTACAATTTTTTGAAACGTGTGCGCCCAGTGAAGGTAAGGTTAACATGGATGGAAGAAAATTTAAAACCACAGAATGTAACAGCTCAGGAGGCCACCATTTGGCACAGTGCACCAGTGACTGCTCTCTGAAACCTATCCATTCACCTTTAAGGCTTCAACCAAATGCTAAAGTAGAGACTGAAGACAGTGTCAATGAGTCCTTCGAGAACACTAAAATTTATACATAAATCTCATTTTCTGTAATGATATAATGGGCGACATGGTGGCACAGTGGTTAGCATTACTGCCTCGTAGCACCAGGAACCCGGGGTCAATTCCCAGCTTGAGTTGCTGTCAGTGTGGAGTTTACACATTCTTCCCATGACTACGTGGGTTCTCTCTAGGTGTTCTGGTTTCCTCCCACAATCCAAAGATGTGCCCATGTGCCATCCCATCCCTGCCGTCTGTCCAGCCCTCTCAGTATTTTATCCATTTCAATTAGATTATCTCTGATTCTTCGAAATTTCAGTGAGTACAGGGCAGTCAACCCAATATCCTAATACACAATGTTGCTACTGCAGGAATAAGTCTGGTGAACTTATGCTGCCTGCCTTGAAGGAAAGCCTATTCTTCCTTAGATAAAGAGACCAAAATTGAACACAAAGCTCCAGATGTGGTTTCCCCAATGCCCCTGCACAGCTGCAGTAAGACATCCTTGCTCCTGTACTAAAATCCAGTTGCAATGAAGGCCAAAATACCATCTGCATTCCTAACTGCTCGTTGTACCTGCTTCCTTTCAGTGATTGGCCTACTAGAATATCCACGTTCATTTATACGTCAATGTTTCCAAATCTATCACCATTTAAATAATACTCTGCCATTCTGTTTCTCCGGCCAAAATAGATAACTTCACATTTGTCCATTTTACATACTGCAACAATCATGTATTTGCCCATCCACTCAACTTGCCTAAATCTCCTCAAAATGTTACAATTCTAGTTAATGTTATAACTGGATATGAAGACCTCAGAATGGAACTCTGGCTCAAGAGACGGTAATTTCTACTTTCTAAAAATCAAATGTAGAGGACCACAAACTAGCTTTAATGATGACAATAATTATTAAATGTGGAAAAATTACAATATAGTGCAAATAGCTTAACAAATACACATAAAGTATATTTTAAGTTACAAGGATTTCATTAACATACAAAGTTACTTTGATACATGACCACTGTGGACAAATGCAAACGCCTCTTTGAACGCAAGTTAGCGCCTTGGGATTTCTCCTCAGATAATTGTCACAATGGTTTTCAAACTCTAATCCCCAAAATACGCTTTTAAATCTCCTCTCATAATAATGCTTTCCATTAGTGGTTTGCATTCCTAAATTCAGTCCACATTTTCCAAAAGACTCTTGTGAACAGAGCTACAGCTCCACTTTTACCAATGAATCCACTCCAGATTTTCAAGGTTTCTTTGCCTCGAATGCTTTTACACACAAATATCAATATCCAGCCATTACGGATTGGTCCATAATTAATGTCTCACAAACCAGAATAATATATCACAAACCTAGGCAGCTCCTTTTTCAGTTCTGAGACTTGAAATAAACAATACCCTGTTTTGCTTTTAGTTCATCTTTATCCCTTTAACTTCAGCTCTCTGGAAATGCTTCTTCATTTTGCTACTTTTCTTTAGCGGCTGTCCTTTAGATTTCTGGCATTGGCTTTCTTGGTCATTATTCCATTGTATGGTTTTTCTTCTAGCAGAGTTAAGAAAGATGCTTCCTCTTTAGCTGCCTGTCACCAACTGTTCTACCTTTCAGCTAAAACTTAAGAAAAAAAAGCTTTCCTTTGTTCTTATCAGGGCCTCTAATTGCTGAGCAACTATATTTATTCTTCATGTCGTAGCTCTCTCACTTTCTCTCTAACCACAGGCCCTTCCATGCATAGAAATATTAAGTTAAACTCACCTAAAGCTATGCCTTATTTCTGATGTTTATGAATACAAATATCTTAAAATTACCTCGTGTTTCCTAACAGAAGCCTCTTAACATCCTTCTCACCACTCACATTCCCACGAAGTTTAATACCATCAGCAAACTTGGAAACACTACTTTTGATTCCCTCATCAAAACCATTGATATATACTATTAATTGCTGGGCCCCATGTATCAATTCCAGCAGGACTCCACTAGTTACCACCTGCTGCTCGAAAAACACCCCATTTATTCCAATGCTCTTTTTGCTGTCTGCTCATCAGCTCTCAATCTATGCCAATATATTATTCCCATTTTACTATAACTTTGCACATTGACCTCTTATGCAAGGCTTTATTGGAAGCTTTCTGAAAATCCAAAATACATTCAACTAATTGCTATTCTACAAGCTGTGTCTTCAAGCAACTCCAGTAGGTTTGTCGTATACGATTTCCCTTTCATAAACCTATGTTGACTTTGTTTAATCCCGTTGATATTTTTTAATGTGATTGACTCTTAATTGTTCTCTAGGATAGTTAACAATCAGTTCAAAGGCATTTGATAGCAATGCCCACATCCCCCAAAAAGTATAGAAAATCTAAATGCAACATCAAGCACTAAACTACAAGCATCCAAGATGGTCAGAATTACAACACTCAGCCAAATTCAGTAGGAGCAATTATCTAAAATCTAATCTTGCTGCAATAAAAAGGTTGACTTTTAAATTGATCCCTTTAATATAAAAGTTAATAGAAGACAGCAGAGATAATACAATTGAAAGGTAATAAAGATGTACCAGTGAAACAAAAAGCACACACTAGATGGAGAAACATTCATTTGAACCAGGCATTGGAAAAAGATGAACAAGGTGCTCAGAACTGAAAGGGAATTTATTTAGATGAGAGTGCGCTGAGGTCAAATGGTGGGGAAAGTTCGGGGTGGTGGAGCTAAATTTCTCCAGTGAAATATTAGCAAGCCTTTGAAAGATGGAGGTAAAATGATTTCCAATATAGTGTTTTCATCCCAGAATAGAAAGTCCAGCAATAGTGCAGCCCAATGGAAAATATTATATATTTAAATGTCAAAGAATTGCAGCTTAAAAGCCTTGGGAAGGAGGCCTTCTATTTAATTGCTAAAATTAGATGTTGTACATACGACATATCCATGACTGGCATTTTTTCCATTTCTGGAAGCAAGGAGGTTATATTTCAGAATGGTCTATTTTACAGTACAAATAGACTTTGATGTTACTTTACAAGCAATACACCCCCATGGAGCACAATGAAACTTTGCCAAAATTAGACTGTGTTTGTTGATGAAACGTGCCATGGACAACATCCACATAAGCAGATTTAAATTTCCCCTGTTAACTGCAGGCATTAAAACCCCCTTGAACAATGCAGAGTGCCACAATACATCAAGCACAATAGTTTCTGGGTATAGCTCATCTAGTTTGAACCAATATATGTAAAGATTCAAGGGAAATGAGTTCTCAGTGGTGTAATAAGTGATAGTTGAACAATGTGTTGATTAAAAAATTATTTTTCTTTTGCAAAGTGCAACACCTCAATTCCTCAGAAGAAAATGTTAATTTGTTCTTTTTTAATCTCATCTCTCTTTTTTAATCCTATCTTATTGTCCCAATTTCTGTTTTCCTTCTTGCGCTACGTTTTAAATAAATCTTGGCTTTGTGCCTCAATGAAGATGTATTGAAGAGTCTCACTGCTGCTTGAGCTACTCATAGATCCCCTCTAGAGGGCAGCACATTGAAACAGATGTCGACTTAATTGAATTTTCCACTGACAAGCCATGAAAAAGTCTGAGGGTAACTGTGTGTGAGGCGAATGGTGAAAGTTGTCAGGTCATCACTAAGAAGAACATCTGAGTCACGGTAGGCAGGAAGAGATAACCCATGAGCTGCGAATGCCATAGGTTGCTGGATAATTTGTGGCACTACCATTAGCTTCATCAAAAAGGCATCTCATTCTTGCCCACTCTGTGATTTTGATGAGTCTTCTGCATTTGCTAATAAATTGGTCATTAAACATGGCAGTGAAAGTTAAGTAACGGCGTTTTTAATGACTTGATAATTGTCAATGATTACCAATAACCTCTCTTTTTTTAGAAACTCAACCAGTATGGAGTCCCAGTTGGTAGAGATTTTTAAATTTTCACATTTTCTACTTTTCCTTCCTTTGTGTGCACGTTCAATCCAGCCTTTCCTTTTCTCTCCATTTATCTATCTACCTGATTTAATATATTAGATTTAACCACTCAAATTCTTTCTCATCTGTCTTGACATCATGGGCACAATCTTACATCTGTTCATGCCACGCTCCCACTGTGTAAAGGTGGAGGATTTGTCAACAAGCCAAATCTCCGTTTACAGTACCAGGATGGAAAACTCCCGTTGGCATGAACAGTCAGAAAATTCTGGCCTCTATCGCACAATTGCATTGATTAAAGAGGTTCACTGTTTGTCTGGGTATCCACCAAGGTTCCTTGTTGTCCTTGCCACGCTCTTTCCAGTTTACACGTCCAACAAGTTTTGAGAGAAAACCCATGACCTAAAACTTGCAAGGACAAGTCTGACTAACAGAGCAGACTGCAAGTTAGCTTACTTCAACAAAACCTGACACATACAATTTTTCTTTTGGGCAACATTGCTAAAGCACATATAATAAAAACATACGTATAGCTTACTCTTCTAGTTAATAACTAAATAGAACTGCGGTAGATCTTGAATCCTTGGTTTAATTGTTCATTGATAATAGATTCAAACAAAACATTAGACTGCTGTAGTCCAGAGTTTCAAATTTAATAAGGAAAATGATTCATCTTAGTCTGTTTTCATTCTGAAACTTAGTAGTAAAACAGGGAAAACTAGGGGATATTTCAAACCAGCATACTATGCAATTGGCATATAAATCTTTAAGTATTAAGCAAATGCCAACTGTTGAAAACTTAACTTCCATTTCAGCAATTGATTACACAATGAATATTCTCCAAAACCAATCTCTCCTAACATTTTAATATTTCAAAATCAGAAATTTTCAAAGAACCTTTTTCTCCTCAAGTACTGGGTGTGAAACTCATTATTGCAGGAAAATTGCGCAGCTTCAAAACTTCTCTTTAAACTGAACAGTTTGACCTACTCGATCACACAAATCAGTCTCCCATGCATTGACTTGGTCTACAAAGCCAGCATTATCAAGGAGTCCACATACCTCGGACATACTCTCTTTCACCTTCTTCCATTGGGAAAAAGATACAAGGGTCTGAGGTCATATACCAACTGACTCAAGAACAGTTTCTTCCTAGCTGCCATCAGACTTTTAAATGGACCTACTATATATTACGTTAATCTTTCTCTGCACCCAGCTATGATTGTAACACTACGTTCTGCACCTGCTCCTTTCCTTCTCCCCTATAAACTCTATGAACAGTAGGCTTTATCTGTATAGGTGCAACAAACAATACTTTTCATTGTATCCCAATATATGTGATAATAATAAATCAAATCAATAATCCAGATGCAAGATGTAATCCAAGTAAAACAAATACTTTAGAGTCTATTGATGTTGATTCTTGCTTCCTTTATTCATTACTTCACATTTATGTGAAAATAGCTGGAGATCAATATTGTCATTTAAAGTGGAGGCATTTATTTAGTCAGTCTTATTTGACAATGCTGTTGATTCCCTAATTTGGATCCAGAAACATCAACAGAGCATAATCTAGGGTCCAGACATACTGGAAGGAATCACAGAACCCCTACAGTATAGGAGACCACTCTAGACCATCAAGCCTGCACCAACAACTATCCCACCCTATCTGAGTAACCCCACATATTTACCCTGCTAATCCCCCTGAAACTAGGGTCAGTTTAACACAGCCAATCAACCGAAGCCACACATCTTTGGACTCTGGGCAGAAACCGGAGCACTCAGAGGAACTTTATGGCCCCATTGCAACTGAGGACGAGGCTAGAAAACAAGCCATTCAAAATTCCATCAAATTCGACAGGACTGGAAATTCACATTTGTGGGAGTGGAGCTGTAAAACGCACCTGTCTCTCTTTTAAATACCCTTTTGATTTCATAGATTTGAATGTGTTGCTATTGAATCGATTCCCTCCAGGTCAAGTCTGGTGGCAAATGTCCTGCACCCTCACTGCATCACAGAAGTGAGCACCGACTGTTTTGAGACAATTCAAAATAGTCCTTCTTAAAAATATCTGTCCTGCTGAAAATGGCTGAAATTACTTGGGATTCAGTGGTGGGGTAATTATACTCAAAAACCAGGGAATAGTTAAAGAATGTAACAATGCACCATAAAAACATTAAACCTCAATTAGCTTCATATTCATTCTAATGATGAGATAATCATATTTACAGAATGAATCATATTGTGTTGGAGACCTAAAGAATGCTTGAGCAATTCCGAAACCCATCTTACTTATTATTTTGGAACATACATTCAGATACCCTGAAAGCTGTTTGTATAAACACCGCCCCCATCGCCCCTTAAAAAATGGTTTTTAATTTCACATTTCTACTTCAGATTCCCTGATCATGAGTTGCTGATGTTTTTGATCGTTTTATCATATTTTTCCCTTCCTTGGAAATAACTTTATGAGTCAGGATGCCTCCACTGATCATTTTCCCTCTCCACTGAGGAGCCACCTCAGCCCATCCCACATACCTCCCCCACCCAAGTTACTTTCTTGGTGTCATGAAAAAAAACACCAATTTCCCTTCTCTAACCCGTGGCCAGTGACTTCACTTTTTCCTGGAATCTTCCCCTAACACCACCCCACATATTCCTTTCCACTGAATGCTAAAAGTCAGGTACACTCTGGCTTACGTAAGGAGAGCAGTTAACCGTCCTTTGCACTAATAACACACCTCAGCCCCTACCTCAGGAGGCATGACCATGATTGCACCAACGGTATATTTCTAATCAGTTAACTTTTAGCCTCTGTATTTGCCTATGTACACTAGGAATGAGATAAATGCTTGTCTAAATTCTTATCACAATTAACTCCCAAAGCCAGCATGAGATAATCATCCCCTCAGATTAGAATGGAGCAGATTTTGTGGACAGGGAAAACCACATTAGCTCCTAAATTCTTGATTCATACACAGACTATAAAGAGACAGCTATTCAGCTTCAAGAAACACAATGTTCCAGAAACAAAATCTCCCTTTGTTCTGATGATAGTTTTATTTTGGGTAGATAATTACTGTTGTCGTGCCTCACCTTTCTTTGAGCACAATTTCAGCACAGACCGTAAACACTGGTTAACATTCAAAATAAAGCAGTCGTGACAAATCCTTACTTGCTACTGGGTATTCATGTTCCAGCTGCCTGAAAGTGAATGTTACATTATCCAAATCTGACAAAGCGACCTTGGTGTCTTCCAGCATGATGCGCTCATCTTTCTGTGCAGAAATAAAACAATAATTATTAATTCCACTTTACCAGTGGCCAGAAATCAATATCCAAACTCCATAAACAAGAGAATGCAATTGGCCTGTGCATCCAGCGGGCAATTGCTTCAAACATTTCCCTCCTGCATATTATCTACTTTAACATAAATTAGACAACATTAAACATGTATCTGTATTACTTTTTATAAAATAATCTTCAGCTCACGCACATAATGAAGGAAGGGGAGGAATTTTGCACTATTTGCATGCAACAGCAATTTCTGGGATTCAATCTCTTCTCAACAGTACATTCTTATTAAGACTGTGTGCTTAGAATTATAGAATAGAATCACGGAGTCCCTACAGGACAGAAGGAGGCCATTCAGCCCATTAAGCCTATGCCAACAGTAATGGCACTCAGGCTTTATTCTCACGTAACCCCATGTATTTACCCTGCAACTAAAGGGCCATTTTAGCTTGGCCAATCAACCACATCTGTGGAGTGTGGGAGGAAACTGAAGCACCTGGGAGGAAACTCACGCAGAGATGGGGAAAATGTGCAGAGACTCCAATCAGAGAATTGAACCCAGGTCCCTGACACTGTGAGGCAGCAGTGCTAACTACTCTGCCGCTACTGTTCTGGCCTTTTCATTTGAACTGTAGCATATTTCAATTTTGCCTCTATCAAGGCAAGTAACTTCAAATCTTTTCCAAATGAACAGATCTTGCAAGAGTTTTGAGATTCTGCACGTCAGAACAGGGCTAAGAGGAGGTACAAGCATCATTAAAGAGCAGTCATTGGGTTCACACATGCAACAGGAAGATCCAATCTATTTTCCAGAAGAAGTCAGTTGCCATACACACATTCCAGACTGAGGCACCAAAGCCAAAACAGAAGTGTAGAAAATATGCACAGGGTTTCTGGTTTCTCTCATTTTACAAAGTGAAAAATAGTCGAAAGGAATTAAACACACCAGTTCCAGTAAAACTAGTGAATGCAGGAACATGGGTCACTCAATACCTAATGGTGAAGGAGAGTTGAGAAATTCCGATTTCCTACGTGAAATGTAAAAACATCAATTTGCCAAAACAGCTGAGTTCTCCAATGCAAAAAGTACTCGAACAATGCAATCAATGCACGACTCTACAATTTGTAAGCTTTTATAACTCGCTTGTAACTTCAAAATCATGAATTAGCTTGATTTCGCACTTGTTGATAAATTTGGGAAAAATCACTGAATCCCATAGAGAATTCTCTCTGTGCTGTCGAGTAGATGATTTGTAAACCTTTGTGTGCTCACTCACCACATTTGCAGAAAGCAGCGACTGAAAGTTGAGAAGGACGCCAGTAACAGCTATCTGTTCAAGCCACTTCTTGCTGGCCTCTTTGCTCTCCTCTTCATATTCTCCATTGTTGTTGTAGCGGTGGTTCAAAGCAGCCAATAGCTGTTCCGAAAAGGTACAAATGGCCGCTACAAGGCTTTGACAAAAGAGGACGTCTCGACGCAATTGTAACTCCAGATCTATATTGGGAAATGGGAAAAGAAAAATTAGAATAAGAAACCAAAATTAATAGTACAGTGAATAGCTAACATGTTTAGTGATTTTCCTTTGAGAAGAACCTAAAATGGTTTGGGGTGCAATTGTACTTCAGCTAATGATGTCCATGGGGAGGGAGGACCTGGGAAAAGAGACCAAGAAAGAGAAAATTCTGGGTGGTGGTGGTGGTGATGGCAGTGGTGGGTGAGTATAGGGGTGGGGAGGAAAAACTTTTTTGTTTTAACTAAAGCACTTCTGCAGCTTAGGTGCTTGTAAATGGGATACATACTCTAGTATCAAGCTACAGCAGACACTCTCGCTCCACCAGAAACCAGCAATGTAATACATATTAACAAACAAATACATTTTGAACAGCATTTTATTAATAATATTGGCTTAGGTGCTGCTTCCTAATGCATCAAGGGGCACTCATCTTTTATATGGCTAATCCCCAAGACTTCAGAAGTTGCACTGTGGATACTTTAAGGAAATGCAGCAAATTTGAATCAGACGAATGAATGGCCTTAGGATATTTTATTCATAGGACAGCTTGGAAAGTTGACAAAAGGTAAACCATTGATGCCACAAGAATTTTTGAAACTAGATTATGAAAATAAAAAAGTAAATCACTGTTCCTACTGAATCCTAGAAAACACATTCTCTTCATATTTTAAATTCTCTATCCTCCTCTTAAGTACAATCTAACCTCAAAAAATATCTACTAGCTCCATCCTTACAAACCAAGCTTTGCATTGTTCAAACAAATGAATTAAACCAACGTGGACTCTTGGCCATGCAAATAAACGGCTGGGAAGGACATCTGTAGCACAAAATTAAATCTAGTTGCCAATAGCCAAAATGATGTAAGGAGCAGAGTGGATTTAAACAGCTTTATGGAGAGAGAAAGAACATGCCAATGTCTGAGATTTAGGTGGGCAGCAGCGAAGCAAGGTACTTAACAAGATCTCACAATTCAGAAAAGACCCTTCAGTCTGAGTCAGCACCAACAGTAACTACCACTAAAGATGTGCTAATCCCATTTTCCTGTACTTGTCCCATATCCTTGAATATTTCAGATGCTCATCCAAATATCTTTTAAAGATTGTAAGGTTTCTCACCTCTTCTTCAAGGCAGTGCTTTTCAGATTCCATTTGCCACTGAGTGAAAAACAAAATTTTCAAATCCCCTCTGCATGTCCTGCCCCTTACCCTAAAACTACGCCCTCTCATGATTGACCCCTCAACCAAGGGAAACAGCTGCTTCCTATTCATCCTGTCCATATCCCTCATAATTTTATACACCTCAATCATGTCGCCCCCTCCTCAGCCTTCTCTGCTCTAAAGAAAACAAACCAAGTCTATCCAGTCTCTCCTTATGGCTCATGGCCTCAAAGAAAGTTGCACTGAGTGATTTAGCGTTCTCTGTGGTGAGAACCTGAATTCTCTTGACAAACAATGAATTTGTTCAATGGGGATTCCCAATATTTGAGCTGCAGCGATACCACCAGTCAAAAGTTGATAGCCACATTAAAGAAATTGCAAACAGCCAACCAGGAAAGTAAACAATCAAATCACTTTCTAAAGATTTTGCTGAAGCGAACTAAAGTTTGGGACGTACTTAGGGAGTCAAGGTAGAGGCTGAAATATGAGTCAACTTAAATGGAATTGTTGAAACAAGTGAATGGATCATAATGGAGGCATTACATAACATTTCAAAATGTTGAACAGTTATTCAGCACTGGATCATTAAAAATCCAGTTTCACTTCACTAGGCAAGGCACAAACATAGATGGGTGTTCGAACAGCGAAAAGGGGAACATCTGGGCAAGTTTTATTAATTGCTGCCTCAGGTGAGGGGTAGGCAGTCCATGTAGTCTGTGGCAGAACAATGTGCTAAAATCCTGAAATTTAGGTGAGATTCAAAAAACGTTGACATACTCCACCAATCTTTTACCCTGCAAATTCTGACCCATAACACTGTTGGATTTTTAAAATCATCATAAACCAGTCTCAATAAATAAATCTAAAGACATAGGTGACAATTCCATCAGAATCATTCAGTAATCTTTAATTTGCTCTTCACCACACAAGGGATGAGGTTTCCTCTCATGCACATTTGCACAATGGATCTGTCACTTCAGAAGGTGATAAACCTGGTATGACTGAAAGCTAGAAGTATGTTAACCACAGTGGCAAGCACTGTGTCTCACCACATCAGGGACCTGAGCTCAATTCCAGCCTTTGGTGACAGGCTGTATGGAGTTTGCACATTGATAGGATCCCTACAGTGGAGAAGGAGGCCATTCGGTCCATCGAGTCTGCACCGACCACAATCCCATCCAGTCCCTATTTCTGTAACCCCACCTAACCCGCACATCTTTGGACTATAGGAGGAAACCAGAAGAAAGCCATGCAGACATGGGGAGAATGTGCAGGAGTTGCAAGTTAGGTGGATTGGCCATGACAAATGCAAAGGGCTACGATGGGAGGAGTAAGATATTCTTCAGAAAGTCAAAGCAGACTTGATGGACCAAATGGCTTCCTTCTGCACTGCAGGGATTCTATGAACCGTAAGGTGAGATACTTTTAGAAAGGTTTTGCTTAATAACTATATTTTGATTTGCTACATGAAGAAAGTTAAAAAGGGAATATACAAAGGGTGTTCCATTTCATGTTTTAGTATCCCAAGTCCATTGAAAATTTTGGAGTATTTTTAAATTTATTATCACACCAACCAGATGGGAACATTGACCTGTTGTTCCACATGGATGATGTAACGTCACCAGAGAATCACAATGAGTGATTTTATTTTTAAATTGAGAAATAATTTACTTCAAAATGCTCCTCCAAGGAATAGTGCTGCACATTGGAGTTAAAACATTTCTAAAAACTGATTATATTTTGGCCTCAGCCAAATATCATACCATTCTTTCTGATGTGAATTCGGTCTTAACTTTGACCTTTTAAGTTCTATGGCTTTTAGCATTAAAAAAATCATCAATATTAAAGCTGCAAGTTTGTTTTTTGTTCTTAATACAAATGTTACTGGCAGCTGTAATTTTTGGATTCCATTGAATCATGCTACAAATAATTATAAAATAATACACAATTCCCCCCACCTCCAACGTAAACAGCAGTTTGACTTGGTTTAATTGTGATGACCAAAATATGTCTTACCTGTGCAATGAAGTAGAGCTAAAAGTAATTGGTTCTTCCCATCTGAGGAAGGAATTAGAGAGATTACTGAAATGTCAGTATTTACACATCTTTAAGAATTTAGGTTTTACATGAATGCTTATGCTCAGGGTTAGCACAACACAAGACATTACAATATTACTCAATCTGCCACGAAGTTGCAAGGCCAAGTGCAGGAAACTGGTTTTGAAGGCACTGGAAAGAGCTGGACAAAGATAGAGCAGAAAATGAGAAAACATAAGAAGCATTTAGGAGAAAAGAGTGAGGAGGAGCAAGAGTTAGTGAAGAAGAGTGAGAGGAGGTGAAAAATCAAGTAAATGGGAGAAAGCGGGGGGAGAAGGTATCAGATGTTAGAGAGGGAGCAGAGAAAGGGGTTATAGAGGGGAAAGGGGGCAGATGAACACTGGGGAGTAATACAGAGATATATCTAAGCGAAAGAGTGAGTGCAAAGTACGGAATTAGTTCAGGAGCAAAGAGATGAGTGACAAACTGGCACTTTGGTATTGCCTCTCTCTCGGGTTGCATATAAAATTCCTTAAGATATGAAATGAGAAGTTTCACTAGAATGTGTTGGTTGATTTGCACTCCCATTGGTCCTTAAGAGTTTATTATTTGACTGAGGCAAGCTGCATGATATTTGCATGGTCTCTCCAAAAATGGGCAAAAACTTCCAAAGTGTTGAAATCAGAGGTGCCACTTTGTGTCATTTGATGTTAGGAGCCAAAAGAAATGTCTAGACCATGTTTGGGTCCCATTGAAACTTACTGTTGTGCTCAGCATTAATCAGCAACCAAGCTCAGGAAACCAAGTTGAATGACAAGTCAATCATTTAACATATTGGAGCAGAATTTACAAATACACTGAAGTACCTGCAGCTATGTTGACAGGATTTTCTCTGAACTGCAGTGCAGGACAAAACATTTTAAGAAAAGCATGGCAGAAATGTGTGGCAGTGTCATCATAAAACTTACATGAATGCATTAGTCAAATATCCAATGATACAAACCACTGGAAATTAAAGATGTTGACATTTATCCTGTGCTGTAAACCACCATTCATTACTACTCAAAATACTGCTTTTTTAAATTCACATACACATTTCCACAAAGTTGTAAAACATTGACCAAGATTTTCCAGTCTCCCCACAATGTGTTTTCCAGCAGTGGAGGTGGCTCACCATTACATAGAACATAGAACATTACAGTGCAGAACAGACCCTTCGGCCTTCGATGTTGCGCCGACCAATTATGAAAAAAGCAATGACCCTCCAAACTAAACCATTCCCTTCTCTTCCATAAACTTATCAACTAACCTCTTAAACGCCACCAAACTTGGCGCATCTACAACTGCCGCAGGCAGGACATTCCACTCCCGAACCACCCTTTGGGTACCTCTGATATCCGTCCTATAACTATCACCCCTTAATTTAAAGCTGTGTCCCCTCGTGCTAGCTTTCTCCATCCTAGGAAAAGGCTATCACTGTCCACCCTATCTAAACCTCTAATCATCTTATATGTTTCGGTAAGGTCTCCTCTTAGCCGCCTCCTTTCTAACAAAAACAACCTCAAATCCCTCAGCCTCTCCTCATAAGACCTGCCCTCCATACCAGGCAACATCTGGTAAACCTCCTCTGTACCTTCTCCAATGCCTCCACATCTTTCTTATAATGTGGGGACCAGAACTGCACACAATACTCCAAGTGCGGCCGTACTAGAGTTTTGTACAGTTGCAACATGACGTTGCGGCTCCAAAATTCAATCCCCCTACCAATAAAAGCTAAGACTCCGTATGCCTTCTTAACAACCTTATTGACTTGACTGCCTACTTTCAGGGATCTGTGCACAAATACACCAAGATCCCTCTGTTCATCAACACTATTAAGAATCCTACTATTAGCCCTATACTCCACACATTTATTATTCCTGCCAAAGTGCATTACCTCACACTTTTCCACATTAAACTCCATTTGCCACCTCTCGGCCCAGCTCTGCAACTTGTCCAAGTCCCTCTGTAAACTATAACACCCCTCTTCACTTTCTACCACTCCACCGACTTTAGTGTCATCTGCAAATTTACTAATCCATCCTTCAATACCCTCATCCAGATCATTTATAAAAATTACAAACAGCAGGGGCCCCAAAACAGACCCTGAGGTACACCACTTGTAACCAAACTCCACGATGAATAATTTCCATCAACCACCACCCTCTGTCTTCTATCAGCTAGCCAATTCCTAATCCAATTAGCTAAATCACCCTCAATCCCATACATTTGCATTTTCTGCAGAAGCCTTCCATGGGCCACCTTATCGAACGCCTTACTAAAGTCCATATATACCACATCAACTGCCTTACCCCCATCCACCTCTTTGGTCACTTTTTCAAAAACTCAATAAGGTTAGTAAGGCACGACCTACCCTTCACAAAACCATGCTGACTATCCCCAATCAATTCATTTCTCTCTAAATAACTATAAATCCTATCCCTAATAATTCTCTCCAATACTTTTCCCACAACAGAAGTAAGACTCACTGGCCTATAATTCCCTGGAAGGTCTCTCTTCCCCTTCTTGAACAATGGGACCACATTCGCTATCCTCCAGTCTTCCGGAACTATACCCATAACCAACGACGACCTGAAGATCAGAGCCAGAGGCTCTGCAATCTCCTCTCTTGCCTCCCAGAGAATCCTAGGGTAAATCCCGTCCGGACCAGGGGACTTATCCAACTTCAAACCCTCGAGAATTTCTAACACATCCTCCCTATCTACTACAATACTCCCCAATTTGCAACCCTGTACCTCAGTGCTCTCCACAGCTACATTTCCAGCACTCTGCGTGAATACCGAAGAGAAATATTTATTCAGTGCCTCACCAATCTCTTCAGGCTCCACGCACAACGTCCCACTGCTGTCTATGACTGGCCCTAATCTTGCCCTAACCAATCTTCTATTCTTAACATATCTAAAGAAAGCTTTAGGATTCTCCTTGATCCTATCAGCCAAAGTCTTCTCGTGTCCCCTTTTAGCCCTCCTCAACTCACTCTTCAGCTCACTCCTGGCTAATCTATAGCTATCAATTGCACTAACTGAGCCTTCAAGCCTCATCCTGACATAAGCCTCTTTTTTCCTTTTAACCAGTGAATTAACTTTTTTAGTACACCAAGGTTCCCTTACTCGACCATTTCCTCCTTGCCTGACAGGGACATACTTATCAAGGACTCGCAGTAGCTGTTCCTTGAATAAGCTCCACATTTCAGATGTTCCCAGTCCCTGTAGTTTCCTCGTCCAACCTATGCACCCTAATTCCCTCCTTATGGCCTCATAATTACCATTCCCCCAGCTATAACTACTGCCCCCAGCTTCATGCCTATCCCTATCCATCACTAAGGTGAACGTAACCAAATTGTGGTCACTATCACCAAAATGTTCACCAACTTCCAAGCCTAACACATGGTCTGGCTCATTGCCCAGCACCAAATCCAATGTAGCCTCACCTCTAGTTGGCCTATCTACATACTGAGTCAAAAAACCTTCCTGCACACTTTGTACAAAAACTGACCCCTCTAACGAGCTAGAGCTATAGCTATTCCAATCAATATTAGTAAAGTTAAAGTCCCCCATAACAATTACCCTATTATTTTCACTCCTGTCCAGGATCGACTTTGCAATCCTTTCCTCTACCTCTCTAGAACTTTTAGGAGGTCTATAAAAGACTCCCAACAGGGTGAACTCTCCTCTCCTGTGTCTAATCTCAGCCCATACTACCTCAACAGACAAGTCCTCATCAAACTTCTTTTCTGTCACTGTGATACAGTCTTTGACTAACAATGCCACTCCTCCCCCCCCTTCTACCTTCTTCTCTACTCTGACTAAAGCATTTGAACCCTGGAACCCGCAACATCCATTCCTGTCCCTGCTCTACCCAAGTCTCTGAAACGGCCACAACATCGAAGTTCCAGGTACTGGTCCAAGCTGCAAGTTCCTCCACCTTACTGTGAATACTTCTTGCATTAAAGTATACGCATTTCAAACCATGCCCTACTCCACCCATACGCTGCTGTGTTTTACAGTTCTCCTCTATGACCCCCCTATTCTTATCCCTCTTAGCACCCCAACTACTCAGGATCCCACCCCCCCTCTGAACCATTGGCTGTTAGTAGGATGTTCCAGTCCTGCCAAAGTTTAAATTATGCTTTGTATGGTTCGTACATCCCAAAGCTGGGGAACCCAATGCTGAGGATTAACTTTGGTGGGACCAAAAGACTCCACCAGCAAGAAGGTCCAAAATGTCCTATACGTGGTCCTTGGCCCTGTGAAAAGCTTAGGAACATGTTTGTCTTCACAGAAATCTAACAGGAGGAGGACATTTTGCCCATCGAGCCTACACTGACAACAATTCTACCCAGAACCTATCCTCGTAATCCCAGTTATTTACCTTACTAGTCCTCCTGACGCTAAGGGACAATTTTGCATGGCCAATCGATCTAACTTGCACATCTTTGGACTGTGGGAGAAAACCCACACAAACACAGGGAGAAAGTGAAAACTCCACACAGATGGTAACCCAAGGCCAGAATCAAAACCAGGTCGTGAGGCAGTTTTCAACACAGATTGCCTGTAGATTAATATTTAATTAATTAATTAATTTAATGAGTAATGAAAAGCAGTACCAATTCTGTATTGTGCAAAACTCATGTCCAAGTTAATAAATGCAGAAATCCAAAGACAGATTGTAAACCTGCAGAACACATCTGTAATTAAGCCACCAGCATGTTTGCTGATGCAGTGTGTAAAAAAAAGAAATCTGAAAACATTTCTCAGACATGAATTGTAATTTTTACTTTCCAAAGTGTGACTTACTGACACTTAAATTTGAGTGCCATAAAGTTCTATTGCGAACATCTCAAATAATACATTTGTTTCAGTGGGGTTGACTATGAGGGAAAGACACAGTAAGAAGTCTCACAATACTAGGTTAAAGTCCAACAGGTTTATTTGGTAGCAAATGCCACAAGCTTTCAGGGCTTTTCCCCTTCGTCAGGTGAGTGGCAAGTTCTGACTACAAACAAAGCATATAAAGGCACACACTCAGTTTGCAGAATGCTGAACAGAATGAGAGTCTTTACAGCTAATCAAGTTTTAAAGGTGCTGACAATGTGAATGAAGGTAATATTAAGCATAGGTTAAAGGGATGTGTATTGTCTCCAGCCAGGACAGTAAGTGAGATGTTGCAAGCCCAGGCAAGTCACAAGGGTTACAAGTAGTGTGACATGAACCTAAGATCCCAGTCGAGGCCAGCCTCATGTGTGCAGAACCTGGCTATCAGTCTCTGCTCAGTGACTGATGACATATTGTCATGTCATGTTGTATGTCATGAAGGCACCTTAGAGTGTGTTTTTCAAGGCCGCTTTCACGCCACACGGCAGCGCAGAGTCGCTGATGCAGAGACTGATAGCCAGATTCTGCACACGAGACCGGCCCCAACCGGGATCTTGCAACATCTCACTTATTGTCCTGGCTGGAGACAATACACATCCCTTTAACCTATGCTTAATGCTATCTCCACTCACATTGTCTGCCCCTTTAAGACTTGATTAGCTATAAAGACTTACATTCTAATCAGCATTAGCTATAAAGACTCGCATTCTAATCAGCATTCTGTAAACTGTGTGTGTGCCGTTATATGCCCTTGTTTGTGATCAGAACTCTCCACTCACCTGATGAAGGGGCAAAGCCCCAAAAGCAAGTGGCATCTGCTACCAAATAAACCTGCTGGACTTTAACCTGGTGTTGCGAGACATCTTACTGTGTTTACCCCAGCCCAATGCCGGCATCTCCACGTTATGAGGGAAAGAAGCAGAGATTCATAGGTCAATTAAAGTGAAAGTGCAGCTGACCAGCGATGGTTACTGTCGACTTAACACAGCAGAGCATTGTGAATCCTCGCAATCTTACTGAAATAGTTTTTTGTTTCTCTCAGAACTAAATCCAGAATATAAATCTTTTCTGTGTCAATTATACATTGAATCACAAGAATGCAAGAGTGCAGCAAAATATACAGCACACACACGTCGCTGCCTAAATGATTCCACTTTTATTCAGCCTTCGACTGTCTTCTCTACCAGCAGAGCTCCAAGTTGGCAAGAACTCAATGAACTACATTTAGCATTATGATTAAATCCAAAGGAGGCCTGCAGATTGCATTCCATCTGTTAAATCATTTAAAGCATAAAACATCCCAGGGTTCCAGGCAGTAATGATTTGAAGAGCATTTACACCAGAGCCCATTTCAACCTAGCTCTGATTCTTGCCCCAACAGACCCTTGTGTACTGAATGCAAAATGAATGAACATCCTTGTACACTATGACCCACTAATCATAAAAAGTGAACATGCATAAGAGTGTTTACTTAACTGCTATCCGTTACTTTTAAACTATTGTATGACATGATGAAAGGTGACTCAAAGGAGAAATGATCTCAAAGATTCTCAGAAAGTACATTACCAACCTTCTACATATTCCTGTACATTGTCTACCAAGGCATTGATTGAACAAGGCAAGTTCCAGGGGTCTTCCTGCACATTGGTCTGGATTATACTTCGACATTTTATGTTGCGGTCAACTTTCTGTCGAAATTCTAAAAAGAGATTCTGAGAGTTAGGTGATCACAAATCTCATCACTGTCTTTTTGTAACCATTTCTGATGTGAAGATACTGTATGTAATAGATGAGCAAAACATGGTCTACTGGTGCACTACCATATTGCACATGATATTCTCTGCCATTACTCTCCTCATTTGATTCTTCGATAAAAGGGATACAGAGAAATATGGAAGTTGTACTCAATTCAGCAACTCTGAATCAACAAATTAATTTAAAGGCTCTTTATAGAGGAAGGAAATATGGTAAGCACTAAGCCAAGAAATGAGGAAGGTTAATACAAAAATAAATGATATGAGCTGTTTTACTGAGACATTAAGCACAAATTTGGAATTACATATTTGTGCAAGTAGCTGTTAGTGGGAATGAAAGAATTAACATTTCTTAAGATTTATTCAACTATCATTGACTAGAATGTAAAACATTTACGAGTAGGATGGTGGCAGAGTTGGAACACTGCTGCCTCACAGCATTAGAGACCCGGGTTTGATTCCCAATGTGGGTCACTGTCTATGTAGAGTTTGCACATTCTCCCTGTGTCTGCGTGGGTTTCCTATGGGTACTCCAGGTTTCCTCATACAGTCTGAAAGATGCGATGGTTAGGTGTATTGACCCAAACAGGCACCAGAGTTTGGCAATTAGTGGAATTACACAACAACTTCATTGCAATGTAAACCGTACTTGTGACTAACAAATAGACTTCAAAAAAAACTTCTAAAAAAATAAAATTTTAACCTCAGAGAAAAGGCAAATCAAATATAAAATACAACCATCTACATCAACACTGCTGTGTGCTTAAACAGGATTCATGACTGCATGAGTACTAAATTCTGCAGTCAAAATTCTCACCATAAGACACAGATGGCAAGAACCAGCTGTATCTTGACTTAAACTAAATGCTAACTGTTTTGTCCTGTTGAGAAAATTAGTATTGAAATAAGTTAGATATTTTGAAGCCATCTGGCAGGATAATTCTGTTATGGTATTAATCAGAACTTGTGCAGAATTTACTCTCAAGGGTTATAAAATTCTGGATAAGATTTCCCTCCATATTTTAGAATGGTTACCTGTAGCTAAGCCAAATTTCTTTGCCAGATTATGACCTTCCATATTTAAAGGAAAGCTCAAATCATTAATCTTAAATTACATGGGAGCCATTTGTATATAACTGTGCTATAAATACATGTAAAACTGAACTATTTATAGGGATCAGTCTGCTAATGGAGTTAAATAGTTTATTAGGTTTTAGATGATGGCTAGTTAGCTTTCACTTTGAGCTTTCACTTTGTGCAACCCAACCCATTAAGTATTTGTACATCAACACACAAGTGAATGATGGCTGCCTACAGCAATTTAAGGAGAATGGCTGTTAATGTTCACACCACTTAAAAAGGTAGATACAATTAGTAATTGAGTTTTATTACCACAAAAACCTATATTACCTTGAACGTTGTATTCCGTACTAATGCCATTCGTCTCTTCAAAAGCTTTGGTCATAACCGACCCCTTAAGGAGTGCATCAATAGAATCCACCTGTAATAATTCAGTGACCATGACAATGTTTCAATTTCCAATACTTGCTTTCTATGCTTTACTTTACAAGTGCTGCAAATGCTGAAAGATTACTAATTGCGGTGCTTGTGATGGGAGAGAGGTTTCTGTTGTTGGAAAAGGGTGCCAGTTTAAGTGGATGAATGAGCTGCTAATAGAATTTCAAAAGAGGTTCCAAGAGACAGGGAAGTGCTCTTGATTAGCATTCTGCTTAGTTACTACTGGTAAATAAGGAAATCTGCTCTCACGGAATACATCTGATTGCAATATAATCAAAAGCTCTTTATGGTTGATTTCTTACAGTGAAAGCCAAAAAATACTGAAAGCTGGAGAGGGTGAAACTAAATTATGCTTAAATAAATTAGCATCTCTCTTTCTGCAGATCTCAAACAATATCAAAATTATCTACTTAAATATACTTGCTTAAACCCAAACCATTTCTCTCTCTAAACTTAAGAAATACTAATGATTTTCATGCATTAAGCACTGATTATTTCAAAAGAAATAAACTCAATTGTGTAACTATTAAAAAATCTATCTGTTGCCAGTCATTTCCATCAAAGTTCTTTTCTACTTGCTTTTACTGCCTGAGTTTTCAAATTCACCAGAAATGGCGACTGTAGGCACACCAAATTGCCTAGCTATTTCTGTCTGTCAATTACTTGTTTGGTAACACAAAACATGCCTCAAAAATTAACAGCAATGAAACTTGGTATAGGTTACAGTCCAAGGAAGAATGGGTTAATTTTTAAATGAAGAGGTAAATCTAAATACTGGAATTTTTTAAAGGATTCATTAATAATGAGAAATAGGGCAAATTTACTTTTTTTAAAAGCATGTTGTGAGTTTCTTTATTTAGAAAAATGTTGATTGTTACAGAATGCTGTAGATTGTCTCAGTTGCTGTGAAGCAATTTGTCACAGCTGTCAAAGTGTGTGCTGAGTTTTCAAAGCAGTTTGTTGCACGTGAACTAGCCTGAAGCCTCCTCAGTGAAATGGAAGCTCTTAACAAAATGGATTTCAGTTTTGTAGTTGCAAGAGCTGCATAATTGTAATAACATTTGACTTAACAGAATATGGCACAGGTATTTTTTTTCTTGAGTATAGCTGAAAGAAGAGGCATGAGCGTACTATCAGCTCATTGGCAATGATTTAACCACAGTTAGGCAGAGTTCGAACAATGCTTGGTCATTAACCGTCAGTCACCATCAACTTGTGCATTCTCTATGCTGATCTCTATACCAGTGTCACTTGCCAATCAATCAGCACTCTCTTCTCATACAGCACAAATTTGCTTTCCTTTACTTCGATATTGTGAACTTTCCTGAAGAGTGCAAGATGTAAAGCTTCGGCAAAATGTTTTTTTTCTTTTAGCAATATATTTTTTCTTTTAAAGTTACCACAGGAGTTTATGTGGGCTTTTTTCCTGCCTTAACCCAAAAGAATTACCATAATTTTCACAACTCCCACAATGTTTTGTCCCCAGTAAATTTTTATTTTAACATCAGCATAAAAGAGAGGTTTACCAACAAGTCCTGGCACACTATGAATGGAGAGATGTGCCTTCAATAATAAAAGCAAATGCATACATGCATCTATAAACAACTACCTTGTGGTATCCTGTTAATGGAGGTTTAAAAAAAAAACTGAGAATCATAAGAGTTCGAGATTCAAACTATATCATGGGAGGCTCATCGACAATACTGCTGGATGCACTTTGATTTGAGGAAGCATAGAACATAGAACAACACAGCACAAACAGGCCCTTCAGCCCACAAGTTGCGCCAATCACATCTACCAATCCACAGACCTATCTATAACCCCCTGTCCTATTCTTTTCCATATACTCATCCAGAAGTCTCTTAAAAGACCCCAGTGAGTTTGCCTCAACAACCTCCGACGGCAGTCGGTTCCATTCACTCACCACCCTCTGAGTGAAAAACCTACCCCTGACATCTCCTTTGTATTTGCTTCCCTGCACCTTAAATCTGTGTCCTCTCGTAGTGACCATTTCAGCTCGGGGAAATAGTCTCTGAGAGTCCACCCTATCTATTCCTCTCAACATTTTATAAACCTCTTTCAGGTCGCCTCTCAACCTACGTCTCTCCAGTGAGAAGAGTCCCAGCTCCCTCAACCTATCTTCATAAGGCCTGCCTCCCAATCCAGGCAGCATCCTTGTAAATCTCCTCTGAACTCTCTCAATAGCCTCTACATCCTTCCTATAATGAGGCGACCAGAACTGCGCACAATACTCCAACTAGGGTCTGACAAGAGTCTTATAGAGCTGCATCATTACCTCCTGACTCCTAAACTCTATTCCTCGATTAATGAAGGCCAGTACACCATACGCCTTCTTGACCACTTCCTCCACCTGTGAGGCCGATTTAAGAGTCCTATGGACCCGGACCCCGAGATCCTTCTGCTCTACAACACAGCTAAGACTCCTACCCTTTATATTGTACTCCTTCATCCCATTATTCCTGCCAAAATGGACCACTACACATTTATCTGCGTTGAAGTCCATCTGCCACTTCTCCGCCCAGTCTTGCATCCTGTCTATGTCCCGCTGCAACTTTTGGCATCCCTCCAGACCATCCACAACACCACCGATCTTTGTATCGTCGGCGAACTTGCTAACCCATCCCTCCACTTCCTCATCCAGGTCATTTATGAAAATGACAAACAGCAGGGGTCCCAGAACAGATCCCTGGGGCACTCCACTGGTTACTGACCTCCATGCAGAATAAGACCCATCCACAACCACTCTCTGCCTTCTGCCGGCAAGCCAGTTCTGGATCCAGAAGGCCAAAGCCGCTTGGATCCCATGCCCTCTCACCTTCTCCAGAAGCCTTGCATGTGGGACCTTATCAAACGCCTTACTAAAGTCCATGTACACTACGTCCACCGCCCTTCTTTCGTCAATGTGTTCAGTCACATTTTCGAAGAACTCAACTAGGCTCTTAAGGCATGACCTGCCCTTGACAAAACCATGCTGACTATTTCTAATCAGTCCAAACTTCTCCAAATGTTCATATATCTTATCCCTCAGAAGCCTCTCCATCAGCTTACCAACCACTGAAGTCAAACTCACCGGTCAAACATGACTACATAGGTTGGCTTCTAAATTTTAATCCATTTTTAAGCCTTGACATCTTTATAATTACAAGCCTCTTGAACAATTTCATTGGTAGCTTTTGCCTACTGTTTATTCTGGATTGCTTGCATCTGTAATAGTTTGCTTTTCGAGTTGTCAACAAAAGTAAGTTTGACAGAAAAATATATTTGAATAAGCACCGTACCTCAGCAACATCTCAAGTGTGTGAGGTTAAGATCTTTTAGATGCAACCCTTAGGTAGATGATGGTATAAAGTGTGTACCTGATTGAAAAGATGCTCAAGGCAGCCATGCAATTTGTCCTGTTTGTCGAGAGGAATTCTCATGTCACATGGCAGTTCATCACCTGTTTCCGGAGAGCAAAAACAGATTTCTATTTATTTTAAACAAGTGTTTGAAATAAGTTTCAATATTTCTTTGACTTATTAGTTGTCAAATCACATACTAATCTTGTGTGGGGGGGTTATGATAGGAAATATGCACACATCATTGAAGTTTCATGAATAAATGTTTCCCGCAGCAGAGTATAACTGCATAATTCAGAGCAGATGAATATCAACATTCACTTCCATAATACACCTACAGTTATCAGCAACTTTCCAATTAGATAGTGACAAAATAAATTTAACAGATACCTTAAATGGTGAAGAACAAAATTTAAACTAATGTCAAAATTCATGCGCAAGAGCATATGGAAAACGCATCAACTCGAGTGAACACAGTTAGTGAAACTCTGCATCTCTGTTCTCAAACACTATGAAGTTTAAACTTGAACAAAGACATTTGCGCCATCACACGGTGGTAGACTATGAGTAAATGACACAGTGATAATTGATGATGACAAACGAGAATGATGAGACATGGTAGATTTATTCTTCCAGATATCACATCCATCTTGATGATCTCACATCCTCTCTCAATTGTGGTGAAAACAACAAAAAAGGGGCTATATTTTGAGGAGGAATATTACTAAAATCCTGAAAACAGTTAAATACTTGGAGCAAAATCTCACCTGATCCCATTTCATCGCTGCCCAGATAGGAGCTCCTGCTGCGGTCACTGGTATAGGACAGTACCGAGTCTCGGTTACTATTGCACTCACTGCAAGACATCACCAAATACAAGTGAAATTTTCAGCATAAAAATCCCTGGATACATTTCTGATGCTATCCTTCCTATCACATGGGCCTGAAATTCAACTTCAGATCAGTTCCCATCAAATATTATCAACCGAGGGGCTGGAAATTCTGGAGTGACTCATCTCCTGAATCCACAAAGTCTGTCCAACATCTGCATGTGTGATGTTAACATACTTCTGAAAAAACACACTCTCTGTAGCTCACAGTTTTAGCTTGTGGAGTTGGATTGTCTATAAAATGTCCTTTTATTATTCCTTAAGCATATCAGATGAAGATTGTCTGTTTGTTTTTATTTTGAGGTTGTTTATATCGCTGCATTGTTAAGAGATGTGTTTTAATTCATGCTCATGGCTTTAGTGATGTCATTGTTGGGAGGAGAGAAAAAAAACTGTGTTAGGTCAGGTTACGGTTTGAGAGTTCTGAAGCTTCAGCTTTTATTTTAAGCAGGGGCATCAAGCAAGAAAGAAGCTGAAGTCTCTTTCTCTGTCCCCAGTTCTATTTGAAAATACAGCTGGTTATCTCAAACCAATGTTCTGCCTTCAGGAAGGGAAGTGCAGCATTCAAACGGAATCAATTCCAGTCAAGTGAAAGTTAATCTATGTTGTATTAAGTTTGTGAAAAGGGTTTTGTCTGTGACAAGTTTTGATTTGTTGCAACACCTTAAATATTCAATTAAGGGTCAATACATTATTGCGGTTGTTTTCTCTTTGTTTGTAACTGATGAGGTATTGTTAATTTTTTTCTATGCATGTTGACTGTATTCTTAAATAAACATTGTTCGATAAAAATCTCCCTGGAGGGTTGTTGAATCATACCTGAAGTGAAACATATCATGCTCATCCTAGCCAAATTCAAGATGCAAAACATATGGTTTGGGTGGGCTTCATAAAATACGTTGGAGTTTCTAACCTGAACCATAAAACAAGGCACAAATCAGGAGCATGCTGGAATTCTCTCCCCTTGCCTGGATGATTGCAGTTCCAACTACACTCAAGAAGCATGACACCGTTCAAGACGGAACAGTCTACCTGATCAGTACCAGATTCAGCACCTTAAACATTCACTCCCTCCTAGGGTAGTGTATACATGATGCACTTCAGCAAATCACCAAGCCTCCTTCAATAGCACTTTCCAAATCCATGACCTCTACTACCCAGAAAGACAAGAGCAACAGATGCAAGTGGTGGTGTCTCCATACAAGCAGTGGTGTCTCCATGCAAGCTTCCCTCCAAGCCACAAAACCATCCTGACTTGGAAGTCCGATCATCATTCCTTTACTATCACTGGGTCAAAATCTCAAATCTCCCTCCCTAAAAGGACTGTGGCTGTATCAACATCACACAGATTATGGTGGTTCAAGAAAGTGGTTCACTATCACCTTCTCAGGAGCAACTAAGGATAGGCAATAAGTTCTGGCCTCGCATTCACATTCCATAAATAAATAAAAGAAAACAAACTTGTTTGAATTAGGTTCATGAAAGTTGAATAAAATTTTGGCAAACTAGCAAATTTTTTAAAAGTTTTTTTTGAAGCCAACGGTAGTTTATTAGCTTCTTCGGTGCATAAAAGTAAGTAATTTACAAGCACATAAAGTAGTAACATTTAAAGCCTGGTGATTTACACAAACCAAAGTTGATATAATGAAATCCATGTCACAATCTATCACTTATTTCTGAAAGGACAGAGTGAACATACACCCACTCATATTCTGCCTTTGGGAAGTAGATACTTTGCTTTAAAATATAAATAAAGCTGTGGTCAAAATGCCCCATGGCCAAGAGAGAAGCCTCAACAGCATAGGATGTAGCATTTGCATTGGGATTTGACCTCAGCTTTGAAATAAAGTGCCAATAGAGGATGTGCTTGATTTACATACTACAAAGTTCTTAATATCCTGTCCAACAAAGCTCAGATATCATTCCAGCTTTCAAGTTTATAGGTAAATATTATTGGTTTTCGTTGCTACATAAGTCTACACAGTCATTTCTGGCAACAACCACTTGCATTCTCTTGCCAATACAGCAGTAGACTAGACACATTCCAAACCTAAATGGTTGTTGCAATTTAGCAGTCGGAATCCACCCTATTCACTTTATAAATTTTTCATATAAAATACTTCAAATTGGCATCTGATTGTTCATAAGCCTTTACTATACCTATTTGATTAAATTGCAGAAATAACAGGACTGGAAATTATTCACACCTTCCCCTATTTACCTCTAGGGGGCAATTTACCAAAAACAAAATCCATGCTTTCTTATCCAAATGGGCACAAACACACATTAAACTGATGCAGTTACACAGCAATATTACACAGGGGTAAATCAAAACTTACACTAAATCATGTTACATTTCTGAAAAAACCCTAAAGCTGCACATCAATATCATCCTCCTTTTATTGCTCTGGGTTTACAACTAAATTAGTCTTCTGATAAGTCTTTCAGAACATAAAAAAGTTTTATATATAAAGGGAATTAAGTCAACTACGTGCTTTATTTATAGAACACAAAAGAATTGATCCCATTACAATAAAAAAAACCCATTTACGCCCAAATATCTGGACTTCAACAAATTGGACCATCTTATCTACAAAACAGAAATAAATCACGGGGAAGGATGAACCCTAAAGAAGGGTGCAATTGTAAATTAATTTGCAGCTTCGAAAAAAGCTAAAGATATCGGCAGAACGGAAAGTATAAAACTACCTTCACTCATACCCTCAGCGTTGGAGGTCAAAGCAATTTACAAAACAAAGATAATGTTAAAATCATCATTATTGACAATTAGGTGGTATTCAGGAGTCGGTTTGTAGAAACAGAAAGGCTGGATTAAGTATGATGCATTTCAGTATTCCAAACATCTCAAAGGAGGATTAGAAAAGGAAGCAGGAAAGATTGTTTGTCTTACACATTATCTGGAATTTACTGGGGGAAAATATTATTCATTTTCAGAGGGACTGATCAGATTTTGATCAGCGTATTTAGAGAAACTCTACCCATTTTTGCTTAATCGTTTGACCACAATTAAAATTAAGCAAGACCATATTATTGAACCTCCTTATGCTGCACAGCATTTAACATTCAAAAAGCACCAAGAAAAAGAAATGATATGTTTTACAACAAAATATACATGAGGTTGGAGGTTTCACAGAGATTGAACCTTTATGCCAAATAAGTTTGTTTTTTTTTACTGGTCACAAGTAGGCTTACATTAACACTGCATTGAAGTTACTATGAAAATCCTCTCGTCACCACACTCTGGTGCTTGTTTGGTTACACGGAGGAAGAATTTAGCACAGCCAATTGACCTAACCAGCATGTCTTTCAGACAGAGAGAAAACCAGAGCACCCAGATTGGAGATTATTCACACAGACAGTGATCCAAGCCAAGAATCAAAACCAGTTCACTGGCACTTGAGGCTAATCACTGCGCCACCATGCCACCCCAGGTAGGTGCAACTCATAAGCAACAGTACCAATGCATCCAAAAATGATGCTAAACATCACGTAAATCTTAACTAAAAATTGCTTCATTACTCCACTAGATGCCAGCCATTGCCTGACCATCTTAAAAGAAAAAAAATTATGTTGATGGAAACAATTTAAATGTTAGCCAATGGAACCCAAATAGTCAATCACACCTGAAAGTAGTTATTCCTCTACAAATAGTTCTCTCAAACTTCCTTCAACTGTTGGCTGCAAGAATACAGGTGTGTTCAGCAGTCCATGCTGACTTACGCCATTAATTACACAATAACAAGTGCTTGGGATTCCATGGATGGTTTAACCAGATGGGCTGAATATCTATATCATTTGTGACCAAAACTTCGAGCGGTACTTTACAACTAGTTGCTTGTGGGGATTTCCAATGAGGACACAGAATTTTCTGTAAAGTTCCAGTACTTTTTTTCCCCCCAAATAACAGAATTACATTTGCTACGAGCAGAGATGAGAGCCCATTATTTACCACCCCTTAAACCAAACTGCCATCAGCTGCCAGGAGCTTAGGTATTTTTACATACTGATAAGACTCAACAATAAATATTTCTTATAATTCACACACTTCCTACTCAAGGGAAATTGTTAGGAACGTTTGTTACCATTGGTCACGAAACCCAAGAACTAAATTGAGAAATAATTTGAGTCCAAAATCAAAATTTTGGCACACATTGCCCCAATAGTGAAAGTGGATTCTGATGGACAGCTGAATAAACAATTCTTACTACCTCGCCATTCTACACAAATACCTGTAAGAGCCAAACATTTTTAAAAAGAAGAAAAAAAAGGCTTTCAATGTTTGGAACTGAACTCGTGAGAAAATTGTTCACAGACTGTTGGAAAAAAAACTTTCAAACAGCTGGTATTGCAAACCTACACCAAGCATGAACAAGTTGTAAGAAATAAATCTGTTTCAAATCAGTACACAATGGAGCAATTGATTAATTCAACTTAAAGTGTCTGCACTTTTGGAAAGAAGAAAACAATTTTAGAATGACTACTTCATGCTTCGCTTTTGCTTTTAATTCTTATAGACTCCAAAACTAGCATAGCTTATAACATTCCTCTGCTCATTTAACAGATTTACGAAACTGGCAGATGAAATTGCTCATTTTATAGTTGGCATCTTGTTTAAAAACATCAATGCCGCATGTAACCAAAATTCTGAAACACTGCAGGAAAAGGCACAGAATTCCATGGTGTAATTGGAAACTGTTCAGCTACTTGCACCTATTGATACCTACTGACGTACGAGCTGGGGATTGCAAACTGCTTAGCCTGAAACTCGGTTACATAGTGTCTTTTCACTCACTGTGGTGCACACTTTTACATCATTCCAAAAAAGAATCAAATATCAAAAGGAAGTGTCAAAACTGGATTCAATAAACCTCTGACTCCATAGTCCCAATTATTACAAATGTAAAACTAAGAAATCAAAGAATCCTTACAATGCAGATGGAGGCCAATCAGCCCATTGATGCTGTACCAAGTCAGCATCTTACCCAAGTCCACACACTCACTGTCTGCCTGACCTCCATAACCCCTAATCCAGCTAATGCACATATTTTAGGATGCTAAGGGGAAATTTAACAAGACCAAAGCTCCTAACCTGCACATCTTTAAACTGTGGGAGGAAATCAGAGCATCCGTGTGAGGCACACAGATATGGGGAGAATGTGCAAACTCCACACAGACAGTGACCCGAGGCCAGAATTGAACTTGGGTCCTTGGCGCTGGGAGGTAGCAGTGCTAACCACAATGCCAGCATGCCACTCTTTGATTGTTTGGGTGGTGAAGAAAGAAGTGACTGGAGGGAGAGTGGTATGGAAAGCACAGCAGGACTGGAACATGATCTGGGATAAGGTTTAAAGTATAATAAGGCAATGTCATAGATACGGCATGGAATACACTTCAGCTATGAAACATTTACATTACTTTATAGTGGTGTAAATATCTAATACATCACACACAGCAAATCTGGGTGAAAATATGGAATCAATCTTCTCAAACTGAATAAAACAACACAGTCAATACGTTAAAAAAAAATCAATTTCCACATACTGAAAGCTGAATTAGTACACAATAGCCAGGCATGAATTTCATTCATTAGAGGTTCAGGATAATGTAAACTGGTACATATTACTCTGTTTTAATAATTGTACTTAATTAAACTCAAGACAGTTAACTCAATGCTCAACATCCCAACTGACCCAACGCTAACGAGAGACTTTGAAGATCTGGTGATGAAGTATCACCAATTCCCATCTATAACTGACTTCTCTAGATGGGCAGAAATAACCCCTACCTACGCTTCTTCTATTTTTAAGCCCTACCTGCAAGGCAGTACTTGGCATTTGCAGTGTTTAAGGAAGATTGTAAATTAATCCGAGTGGGCAGTGGCAAAACAAGTCATTTTTCTTGGTTAAACAGTCAGCGATTGTATTTCGCCCAAGTTAATTTACCCATTTAAAGGCATAGGCAATGGATGTAGAGTGAATATTCTATTAGTAAACAAATTCATCTTACATTAAAGAAACAAATTAATAGATATGAGTAAAATAGCCTTATAACACAAGAGGTTGTTGTGCATATTCTCGGTACAAGTGATTTCCACAAAGCGAGTTTATAATTCAAACTGGATAATCAGAGATTATTACTGGGAAGAGGCCAGAAGCTGAGAGAAAGAAAATTTCTCATACAGATTAATTGGTCTACACTTAATCTTTAAGAATGACCGATTAAAACCCCGTCAACAGAATCTTTCCAGCAATTCAACCAGCCAGAGAATGGTCAATGGCAGGAGCTGAAACAGATATCAAGGTTTCAGCAATTGAACCAAAGGCTAGAACCGGGACAAGGTGGCAAAGGCAAAGATAGAAAGTGGGTAGGGCCACATGGTATGTTTCTGAGCTGTAATATTCTGAAACTAATAAACACTATATTAAAAGACCAATCATAAACTTATGCTAGGTTGGTGGTATCTCGCTAAGGGAATCAAGAGAGGCTCATACCTATAGGAATCTCTATAACTTGTTGTATCGTGTCCAGAATCATCCTGCTCTTCTTCGTTCACCACAAAGCAGACTCTCTTTGTTCCACAGTGTTCTGCTTTGTCAATATCATTTTCTTCTATTAGGACGGATGGTGGAAGTGCGAGGTCTGATGAAGTGTGCTCCGAAGTCTCAGACTGGGCAGGCTCAGTTATTGAGGACAGCAAGCTGCAGACACAGGAGAAACAACATTACATTTATGATCGACAATAAAGGCTTTGCACATGGAAATAATTTTCTCTCTCTTTGTCAAGCCACCTGGAAACAATTGGCTTGTAGTTCCAGATGAATTGGGTACCATTTCTTGCATCTGAGAGACATGTGTAACACAACTTAGAGGTGAAAACTGCAATTCAATACAAAGCTTCAAGTTACAGTTGGATATTAATGCAGTAAACACACAAATATTACCGATGGTTACTCTAAAATGGAACATTACAGCCTCTTCGTGGAACGAGTTCAGAGGAGATTCACAAGAATGAAGCCAGGAATGAAGGGTTTGTCATATGAGAAGCGATTGAGGAGTCTGGGTCTTTACTCAATGGAGTTCAGAAGGATAAGAGAGGATCTAATTGAAATTTACAGAATACCGAGAGGCCTAGATAGAGTGGACATGGAGAGGAAGAGGATTCTTCCACTAGCAGGAGAGACTAAGACTCAAGTGCATAATCTCAGCGTGAAGAGACATGCTTTTAAAATTGAGATAAAGGAGGAATTTTTTCAGCCAGAGGGTGGTGAATCTTGGAACTCATTGCCACAGAAGGCTGTGGAGGCCAGGTTATTGAACAGCTCTAAGACAGAATTAGATAGGTTCTTGATCAATAAAGAGATCAAAAGTTACAGGGAGAATGCAGGAGTATGGAGGTGAGAGTCATCTCAACTATGATTGAATGGCAGAGCAGGGTTGGGTGACCTAATTCTGCTCCTGTATCTTATGGCCTTAAACCACAGTTTGAATCTTAGTGCTTATGCTGTCCAACTTTCTTATTTTGTTGGGTCAACTTGCATTACATGTTCCTAGTGTGCTGTCCAGAAAGTAATTTTCAGGAACACCTTCCAGCTGAACTGCTAAACAGGGGCTACAGAGGAACAAGAACGAGATCATTTTCTTTCATTGTTGCAAAACAAATCATCTGATGCTCAAGGTCAGAATGCTGTTTGGTGATGCTGCTACCCATCACTTCTACTGATTAATAATATAACTAGCTTAATCTTAAATTTGTGATTTGTCACTGGCATTCAGATATATGGTTAGTCATGTTCTTGAGTCAATTAAAGCAGTGAGAGCTGAACCACACAGATAAATACTTGGAGCTGACTCCCAATTTGTGTCATGATCTCACCCACTACCTCAATGAGGGCTGACTATCCAAGACCACCAGTCAGAGTCAAACAAAAAACAAGAACACTAACTTTCCACAAGAAGGGGAGAAGAAACAGAAGGTCCAGGATTCTCCAAGCACATCTCAATAGTCATTAGCAGAGCAGTGCCTGCAGAATGATATCGAAACAGGTCGCTACACTCGTTGAGAAATAAATATGATCTGCTGTGATTTGGGGTGCAAAGCTTAATGGAGAAAACCAACTGCAAGACAAACTAACCAGGCAAACCTTAAAAATTATTAGTATGGCAACATCATTAAACAATGGGAGTATTTACCAGCAAGTAAAGTAAGAATCCAATTTGACATTATGCCACAAAGGCACATTTCTGCAGAGCAGGTAATGATTAACTTTCAATTCTGAGTCACTGATCACTTACGCATTTATTTGCATTACGTATTGCTTCATCTCTTTTGAAGAAATCTCCAGTTTGATAAAAAGCTGGAAGAAAGAGTCCTGAATCTCCATGTCTTCCTGCTTCAATAAACAGCTCAAGCCTCCACATTCTTGGGTCACCTCCCCATTCTGTTGATTTACCAACTCATCTGAATCCAACTGCTGGTCGGTTTCTGCCTCTTCCGTAACAAAACACTTCCACTGGGGTGCTGCCATAGTGGTGATACTATGCCGAGTGTAGTTCATAGGATTTATAATACCTGCAAACAACAATAACATCTTACTCAACAATCACCAAGAAGGAGGCAATGAAAGAACCACTGAACGTTATATATTGCTGATATCAAGAAGCAGAAGTAAATAATATCAAAAATGAGCAACATCAACTGTTGCCAGCAGCAAAACACTGAACTATGCTTGCCCTGAGGAACAGAATCTAAATCCCAATTGTGATTATTAAAGTCACCTGTAGATGCACAGAGCTTTTAAATGAGTAGCAAGATGTAACTAGATGGAGTACAGAGTCCAACTTCAGAGGAGAGGGGAAAGTGCAAATTACATCTGCCAATCCAAATGGTATTTTCTAACAACCATATAGAAGTTCACTTCCTGACAGCTGTATGCCACATAATAAAATAAATCCATCCTCAAAGCAACTTGCTGTATAAAGTCACATCCTTCAACTGGTTGCATGGGATGTACTCGGCACCATTTCAGTAGCCCAGGCTTTGCTATACTATTAATGGCACGGCTGTCAGCACTCACTCTAATTACAGGGTAAAACAGAACTTCTGATAACCGCACATGCACAATTAAATGGGAAACACCAAAAATGACAGTCAGTAATATTCAGCTCTTCACTGGTTGCATGTTGCCAACAGAACCCAAATCACTATCATGGCATGACCTTAGTATTAATTGCCTACTTCTCATGTCCTTTAGACAGATCCAGGATCAAGAGTCTTAAACAAATGATAATTATTGCATTATATGTCTGGCCCTGAATTTTCTTCTTCAGAAACGTAGGGTCTTATTCCCAAAGGAAATTTAGGATGCAGATTTTAATACCTTTTTGTTTAGTTTTACCCCTGATTTCGCTCTATTAATATGATGTGTGTTTATTTTTATTCTCGTACCATGATTTAAATGCCATTTATAGCTTTTAAAATCTCCTGCTTTGCAGTCTGCGCAAGTTGCTTAGCATTCTTCAAGCTGATTGACTGAAGAACCTCTCCCTGCTGCGTAATTGGCTCACGGATTCCCAAAGACAGCATAACACTGGATCAAACACCCGATTACCAGAAATTTCCACTGGCCAGCTTTTAAAATGGACGGGATTTTCCAACCCTTCCTGCTGGCAGGAAATTCCAAACCCATCAAAGACAACCCCCTCCAGCGGATGCTCTACTGGTGGGACAGATGAGCCATGCAAAAATGCCATAGTCATTGGTGGGACCAAATGATCCCAGCCAATGCCTCAGGGCAACTGCATGTCAGGTGAATGGGAAAGTTGTCCTTTTTTGTTGTTCACAGCAATAACTGGGCCCATGTGTTTATTCCTCAGACGTCCGGATTTTTAAAAAAATAAATAAAATGCACGAGTATTAAAATCCTTTTCTCCCCTTTCTCTTCCACAAAGAAAGTGGATGGATTCCCTTTACACTGACTCTCTGTCCGGGTGTGATTCCTCTGGCAACAAAGAATAAAACCTTTAACATATCAATCTTCATCATTTCTCGCCTCCCACCTTTTCCACCTCCAGCATGAAGCTGGTGTGTTGGAAAACATGCCTCAGTACCACCCCAGCTCCCACCCAAATGCCAGATCCAAATGTCTGAAAGAAGTAAGCAATAAGCTGTGGAAGATCCCCAGGTGAAGTTTACAAGATTTTGTACACTTGCAGCTGAATTGACCTGAAGTGGTCCCTGCCTTGTCAACTGCTTGGCATAAGCAGCAAAAATGCACTGAGGCCTGGACAAGCCAAAACTGTTCTCACTATGCCAATTTCAACTTTTGGGAATTAACTCCAGGTTGCAAAGACAGAGAACTTCTTCTGAAGGAGAAACACTAATCATGGCCAATGCTTAATCACATGAATGAGTTCAATGCTTTGGCATTGAGGGTAGTCTGAGTCCTGAGTCAAGGTTATTTCTCAACAAAAACGGCAAGTAAAAAAGCAAACAAAAAACTCAAAGTAATTCACATTTTCCTCTGACCAATCATCACTTGAAATCACATTTTCCATCAAACCTACATCTCAAATTTCTCACAAATGTTTCTAAGCCCATTTTCATTGCATGAACATACTGTTGGCGCACAGTGGATTGCCATTTTTTTTCCCATTTATCAAGACTTATTCAACAAATAACCAGTGCTATAAAATCTGGAATATTAATCTTATTTTCTACTGGAACCTATAAACTGAAAATCCAACTCTTACACAGAAAGCATAATAGGAACATGGTAGACCATTCAGCTCTGAGCCCGCTTCCCCTACTTCCCCACTTCTACTCAATCAGATCACAACTGATCAGTATCTAAACTTTACCTCCAAATCAATTCACATCCTTGCCCAGCAAAGCTATCAATCTCACATTTAAAATTAATTGCACTAACATTCCCTCTCTTCCCAATATCCAAGGTCTCAAACATGCTTTCCAAATGAAGCAGTGATTTATTTTTACTTCCTCTGATTCAGTAAACAGCATTCGCTGTTCACGGTCTCATCCAGATTGAGGAAGTTAAAACTCAGTCTGTATAACCACACTGCTGAATACGTCTAGTCGGTCCACAAACATGACTCAGAACTTCCCATCATTTGCCTTTGCACTCTGACCTCGGCCTCCCATACAAGTTGCAACAAAGCTCAACACAAGCTCAAAAGGATAACCTTCTGTTAACACAGAATTCAACCATCTGATGTCTTAGCCATTGCTCTCATTTTTCTCAGACAGCAGATACTGAGGTAATAATCATTAGCACTTTTTCTGAACTCCTCTTTTGTCCTGTTATCCCATTCATTCCCACTTTTTAAAGCTGCTGTATCATCCCTTCACTTCTGCCCTCCACCCTTCATTATTCCCTCCCTTGGCACACTCCTGTCACCCTCCACTTCCCTTCTCTTTACTTGCTTTAAACCTGATATGTTTCTAACTGACAAAGGTCATCAACACAAAATGGTCAACTCTCTTTCTCTCTCTACAGATGCCAGTTGACCTCCAATGATGTGTTAGGTTTCCAACGGCAAATTTTAGTTTGATCTCTGTTCTGAGATGAATTAAACATTATTACAGTATCAATCGGCATACTACTATATCTTAGCAACTTGCTACTGAGAACTGAAATTTCAGCTAGGTTTGCATTGGCATCCATATTAAGCGAACGCGTTTTGTGTCAGATGAGGATGGGATCAAGCTGTTACGAACCAGTCAGTTAACTTGCTGAAATTTAATGTCTTAACTTGCATATGCAGAACGCAAACTCGTATGAGGTTTCACAGGACTGTCAACATTCATAGAATCATACCACAACACACATCAGAACCTCTTGGAATCAAGTTGGTTGGTGTGATACAATTCTTTCTACCTTAACTCAGCCAAGGGGAATTTACTACAAACGTTTTCAGTTCAGGAGGAATGGACATTGGCTTTTAATTAAAAGCCAATCTTAACCGGCAACAGTCAGACAGCAATTTTCCATTACCTTGATCCTGTTCCAGACCAAGGAAAGAATTTTTTCGACCAAAGCGTATGCTGAAAGATCTTCCCAGAGAGGTTGTACTTTTGGGACAGGATACTTCAATTACATTAACATGACAGTTGGTTGGACAGAAATCAGTGCTGCTTAACTGGTGCAATTTGGTCGAAGCTTGCTTGAAGGAGGGCCACGCTCTGTTTTTCAACTCCTGGGCAAACTAAAGGCAGGCAAAAAGAACAGAATTCAATAAAAGATACTCCCATGGACATTCCCTGATGCCACAGTTTTTAAACTTAAACAGGCTATAAACTGTGCACTCATCTTGAAGACAGTCAGCAATATGCACTGACAGTACTTTACTGATAATACATTTTATTTACTTCAGTGCTGGGTATTTGAATTTGTTTTTGTGATTGACGCTTATTTAGTTTTTTTTATATTTGATGATTCAGTGATTAACCAGTCTATAGTTCCTGTCCTAGTTTTTGAAAGAACTGTCCACTGAATTTCATCCCCATGTCCTTTCCAAAATCCCTTTGTTTTCTGAAACCAAATGAGAAATGCTGGAAAATCTCAGCAAGTCTGGCAGCATCTATAAGGAGAGAAAAGAGCTGATGTTCTGAATCCAGATGACCCTTTGTCAAAGCTTTGATAAAGGGTTGCCTGGACTCGAAACACCAGCTCTTTTCTCTCTTTACAGACTCTGCCAGACCTGCTGAGATTTTCCAACATTTTCTCTTTTGGTTTCAGATTCCAGCGTCCGCAGTAATTTGCTTTTAACTTTTTGTTTTCTTCTTTTTCAAATATTTATCCATTTTTGTTTTAAAAGCAATTACAAATCTGCTTTTACCAATGTTTTCAGTGAAAGGTTCTAATAAACCTCCTGTATATAAAAACATGGGAAGGGATACATTAAATATTGAAAACATAGAGCCATAAGTTACTTGATATAAACGGGATTCCACTACATGCAATATTTTAATTACTTCTGAAGATTGTTTCAGTTGACTTCAAAAATATTTGTTACTATAGTTGGCAGCCAGGAAATTATTTGCCATTATTAGAATTTGAACCCAATATAATGGCAAAATCCAATAGCCCCATGCTTTAGGAACAGAATATTGAGAGTCTCTAAGTGTGTGGCCCCCTTAGAGTTTAGAATAAATGAGAAATTTGCCTGGCCATAAACTACTGATATTTAGCTCAAGGTATCAAAACAATAAAATTGGCTCATACGTCTTCAACCACCAAAGACATGGCCAACTTCAGGTAACTGACGACAAATCAGAACAAATGTAAGTTATATAACTGTGTTTATCATGATAACAAAGTGCAATATTCATAAATTCTACAGAAGGTGATGTCAGAGGTTTTATCTAAGATTTCAATAGCATTTATCAGATTTTGCTGGTTGGATTCTATGATCCAGCAAACAAATTTGCTGTTATGTACCTTGGAATAATTGGCAATTCGCTTGCCAATGATGCCGAGCTTGGTCTCACACAAATGTCGGAATTCAAATTGAGGCTTAAAGATAAGGGAATTCCTGGAAGATATCAATCCTCTGCAGTTTTTCACAAACTGACAGTCATCTGCTGCTAAAGCCTCTAAAATCTGGCAAAGTAAGCAAACTAAGTTAATGAGGCCTTTAGAACAACAAAGCAAGCACCCGTCTGTTGGAATATTTATCATGGGAACATTACAGAACAGTTAGGCCAGTCGGGTGACAGAAGCAGTGGGGAGTCGGGGGGGGGAGATTTAGTAACATTTTTCAATGCAGAATAAGAAAAAGCTTTCCAAAATGCAAAAGTTAATATTCAAACTGGAATGGAATCAGAACATTGTGCTTGTACTTGAATATTCTTTTACTATAAACATGTTAACATGACACATAATGGAGTTCACCTTTGATATAGTGGGGAAATCCCATTCACTTTATTGGCAATCAAAGCTACCTCAGTCACTGGCAGAATAATTTTATTGGCAAATCTTAAAAGCAATTGTGTATGTGCAATTGCATAAAATACAAAATAATCTGGCAAGACCATCAGATTCGTCCATTTTCTTACTTGATGCAACTGCACACTAATTGCTAGCGATACCAAAACTCAGCAAAGCTGCCAATGTTAGAAGCAGGACAAGAAATTTTAAAATGTGACATCCTGACAACCTGATGTCTGCTAACACTGTTGCATCTGCCTTATGGAGATTGGGCCTTATGTGGTGGAGAATCTTCATTGATCGATCTTATAGAATCGTGAAGCAAGTTCTAGGGGCTGAATGATCTATTCCCCCTCCGCTGTACACATGCATACAACAGCTGATGGAAGCAAGCCAAGATGCTCAGAGAACAAGGATGAAGAGAAAGAGAAAGAAAGAGAAAGAGGGAGAGAGAAAGAGAAAGAGAGAGAAAGAGAAAGAGAAAGAAAGAGAGAGAGAGAGAAAGAGAAAGAAAGAGAGAGAGAGAGAAAGAGAAAGAAAGAGAGAGAGAGAGAAAGAGAAAGAAAGAGAGAGAGAGAGGGGGGGGGGAAGAGAAAGAAAGAGAAAGAGAAAGAGAAAGAAAGAGAGAGAGAAAGAGAAAGAAAGAGAAAGAGAAAGAGAAAGAAAGAGAGACAGAAAGAGAAAGAAAGAGAGACAGAAAGAGAAAGAAAGAGAAAAGAGAGAAAAAAGAAAGAGAAACAATGTGTGTGATTGAGTTCGAAAGATGGGGTGAGGGCAAGGCACGTCCTGGGAGGCAGAAACCAGCAGTGGAGAAAACTTCCATCCAAACCAGTAACTGACAGCAGCGCAACAAAATTACGCCAGTAATGAAGAATAATACTGCTACCACTCAGGGTCTATCTATGCAGCTCACAGCATTAGATGTAATATCCCAGTATCCTATCAATAACAGTACAGCTTTTGATATTCACTCTGAAACTATAGCCCAAACTCTTTCACTGCACATCTTTGAGCCATTTCTCACAGGGCATATTCTCCTAAACTCAGCTTGACACCCACACTTCCAAAAACCACTCTTTGGCTCGGGCTCAAAGTAAAATTTGTATAAAATTATTTGGCCTCTGGAGCACCACAACTGTCCATCTTTCTTCTCGATCTCTCCCCCCACCTCTCCCACAGCAACCTTTCCCACTCCCTCCACCTCTTCAACAACACCTACCCCACCCCCTCCACTTGTCCCACAGCACATTTCTCCACTCCCCCCACCTCTCCTGCAGCATCCTTTCCCACTCCCTCCACCTCTCCCATTCCCTCCACTTGTCCCACAGCACATTCCCCACTCCCTCCACTTGTCCCACAGCACCTTTCTCACTCCCCCCACAGCATCCACCCTATTCCTCCCACCTCTCCCACAGCACCTACCTCATTCCCTCCACTTCCCCCACAGCACGTATCCCATTCCTCCTATCTCTCCGATGCACCTTTCCCAGCCCCTCTATGTCTTCCACAGCACCCACCCCACTCCCCCTAATCCACAGCAGCGACCAGCTCTTGATAGCAACACATCTTTCATCTTAATTGATTTAAAGTTGTTTTCCATCAAAGGAAATGATACAAAACAGCTCCAGTAAAAAGCATACACAATTTTGAATTTGTTTTATATTGCACTTGATCCAATCTCAGATTTCAAAAATTCTAAACCAGCTCTGGGAAGAAGAGAACTGTTAACAACCAATCCCAATCAGTTAACTGGACATTCTCTGCATCAGCAGTCACTGATGGTCAGCGCAGTTTGTCTTTTAAGTTACTAGGATTAAGTAGAATGCATTCAATAACCTTAAACAGAAGCTTTGTATTTCAAAACTTTCCAGCTCCATTACGTAAATGTGATTTATACATGGTCTTGCCCAATAATGTAAAATGTATCACTACTCCATTAACTAGCACAGGAAATCAGTCCTTGAATAATCCACACCTTTGCCGTTAAATTGAAACATCCCTTAGGCTCCACCATTTTTTCTTTGACGTGACATTTTATCCCTGCTGTGCTGACGTACTCATAGACAACACCGTGCTCCAAATGTACATTATCCACAGTCATGTTGATATGAGAGGTCACCCCATCAGTGTTCAACTGCAGCTCTGCAAGGATCAATAAGTGATTATCTTTCATGGGTTAAAAGATTGACTACCTGAAAACAAACTCAATTATTCACTTGCTACGTTCAAGTTCAATTAGAAGCTGCAATTAGAATTTTACAATTTAAAGTCGGCCTCACTGAAAATTTGTTTAGCGCAAATTAAGTCAACAGAATGAGCCAAAGCAAGTATAATTTTCATTCAATTTGAGAGTTATCATTAATAGTTTTCTTTCTCAAACCAGAAGAACATCATTTTACTGAGGAGTTGAAAGAATTTGACAAATCAAGATGATTGACTAGGACCAATCCATGAATTTAATCAGGACCATTGCCTAAACCAGAAATGAGCCTTTTTGAAAAGTAACTCTGTGATTGTCATTCGCAGTACCAATGTTCACTCCAATATATATGTGAAAGGACATGGAATGGCACACACGCTGAAAATCTCAGCTTTATCAGTTTGTCAGGAGAAATTTTCAGCATAAAGTAATGGATTGAAAATTTTTCACTGGCAAAAATGCAGCACCCATGGGAGTTTGTATCCTACCTAGTACAAAGAGGGTGGCAGAGGCAGGTTTACACACACCCTTTAAAAATTCTGGTAGATGGCAGCACAGTGGCACAGTTGTTAGCACTGATGCTTCACAGTGCCAGGGACCCAGGTTCTATTTCAGCTTCAGATTGCCATCTGTGGGGAATTTACACCTTCTCCCCGTGTCTCTATGGGTTTCCTTAGGGTGCTCCAGTTTCCCCTCACACTCCCAAAGATGTGCGTGTTAGGTTGATTGCTAAATTGACCATACTGTCAGTGGGATTAACATATGTGGTAAATATGTGGGGTTACGGGAATAGGGCCTAGGTGGGATTGTGGTCAGTGCAGACTCAATGGGTCGAATGGCCTCCTTGTGCACTGTAGGGATTCTATGGTGATGATCTGCCTCCCAAGAGCCCCAATTCAAGGATTCCAACAGTTGGCCTCACGCCAAATGGACAAATCTTACAAACATCTTTTACTCCAGATCAGATTACTGTCAATTACCAGTCCGAAGGCTTGTATTTGTAATCCAACAGCAACATCAGCTGCTTTTACAAATCCACAGGAGCTGGTTAATGCAGCTGGTGGCCAAAGCACGAGCCCCTCACAGCTGGCTGCAGGCTGACAGTGAAACTGCCTGGACTGGAAGCCAGTAAAACCCAATGAAAAATGGGCCTTCCCCTCCCAGTCAGTTTTACTGAGTCGCAACTCCTATCAGCGAGGGATCCAAGTTGCACGCAACTGCGGTATGACCATGGTTCCTATACAAAACAAACACAGCTTACAGTTGAAAACAGAAGTGGTTTACCATCTTCCTTTCCACACAGCAGCTGTAAAGGCTGACTAAACATCAAAGCCACTGCCAAGGTGCGTAATCCATTCACACTTCACGGATCAATGCATTAAAAGTTTACATTTCCTAGATATTGGTCAGAAAATGCCAATACATTGCAGCTGAACTTTCTTCAGATTAACAACATGTCTGATGCACAGGCCTCGAAATGGCATGGCCAACAAACATGCCTGACGCCAGTTACGTAAACAGAACTAAAAAAAAACTTTACCTCAACCAGTTTTATTCCTCACATTCAACTTTGTGGTTCTACACAGGGATTAAAGCAATTCAAACAGAAATTATGTGGCTCATGTTACCATCAGCCAGCCAATCTACGTACATTTTAAACTCCTGGAAGGGATATGTTAAAACACAAATAAACAGAAAAACACACTGGTTTCTTGAAAAATAAATAGTTTAGTCAGATAGGTTCCGTTAGCAATTAATCACAACATACCTGCCTCCTGTTTGCTCTCGCTGATATGATCAAGTGCTTTTGTTTGACTGGCGGAACCATCTAACAGCTTATCGTGCAATGATAGATCAGAAATACTGCAAAGACAATCACTGCTGAGTTTTCTTTGCATGCTGTCATCCACATCATCAACAGTCCTATATATCCACTGACTGCAATTTGTTCCCTTTGAGAAATGAGAGCAAGAACATATTAGGATTGTTCACATTTTTCATTAGACTCAGACGTGACAGACTTGTTCAAGCCAACTAAGTTTTAAAATAATGAACAAAGTGTTTTTTATTTTTCTTAGTCAACATGGGCGGCACAACAGCACAGTGCTTAACACTGCTGGCTCACAACACCTGCGTTCGATTCCTGACATGGGTCATTGTCTGCATGTTCTTCCCATGTCTGTGTGGATTTCCTCTGGGTGCTCCGGTTTCCTCCCAAAGTCCGAATGACGTGCTGATTAGGTGCATTGACCATACTAAATGCACCGAACATGTGCCTGAGGGTAGCAACTGCAGAATTTTCACAGTAACTACACTGCAGTGTTAATTATAGCCTACATGTGACAACAGTAAATAACTCTAAACTTTCACTGCTATTTACTATAATCTAGTCTTTATACAAAGCCAATTTGATCTGATTTATCATTATCAGGTATTGGAATACAGTGAAAAGCATTGTTTCTTCAACACTATATAGATAAAATATACCATTCGTAGAGTACATGGAGAGAAGGAATGGAGAGGATGCAGAAGGTAGTGTTACAGTTACAGATAGGTGAAGAGAGAGATTAGCTGATTAAGGAGTCAGAGTTTAAAGCTGTTTAATACTTTTAGTCAAACCAAAGATACTTAAGGGAGAATGAAGGGAAAAATAGAAAAGTGAAAAAAAAACAAAAATACAACTGATAGGATTTTTAAACATGACAGCTTGGTTTTTCCAATGCTGAAGGTGTGTAGCAAGAGGAAAGAAATAAATATTACAGTTTGGTTGGTCAAACGGATCTTATTTTGATGCCATAAATATTAGGAAAATGGATATCATCAAAAACATACACGATATCATGTGAAATACCTATACATGCATCCTAAAGCAGAATGTGTTCACTGGACAGTGCAAACAGGTTAGTGTTTCATAAAACACATTACATTAAATATTTATCTCTAAATCAAAGTCACACACAAAGGATTATCTGGTTACCATCTCATCACTGTTTGTGAGAGTTTGCTGAGGGCAAATTGATTACCGCGTTTTCTACACTACAATTGTAATTACACTTCAAAATGACTTCACCAGCTTTGAGATGTCCTGTGGTCAAAAGTGCTAAATAAATGCTACATGATTATAAGATGATCAAGGGATTGGATAGGGTGGATAGTGAGAGCCTTTTTCCTCGGACGGTGATGACCAGCACGAGGGGATATAACTTTACATTAAGAGGTAGTAGTTATAGGACGGATGTCAGAGGCAGGTTCTTCACACAGAGGGTGGTGAGGGCGTGGAATGCCCTGCCTGCAGCAGTTGTGGACTCGCCTACTCTGGGGGCATTCAAATGTTCGGTGGATAGGCATATGGATGATATTGGAATAGTTTAGGTTAGAGGGTCCACTGGCCGGCGCAACATCGAGGGCCGAAGGACCTGTACAGCGCTGTAATGTTCTATGTTCTACATGTGATTTTAGTTGTGGGTCATTAGGCTATGATTCCACAGAAAGTATGATGCAGTATCTTTGAACTTTGCTGACTGAAAATAATACTTATTGGTTTAGACAAACTGACATGTTCCCATTCATATTAGAGTCATAGAGCTTTACGTAATGGAAACAAGCCCTTTGGTCCAACTTGTCCATGCTGACCTTTTTTTAAAACCTCTAAGCTAATTCCAATTGCCCTCTAGATCCATCTTATCCATTTAATTGTCTAAATGCTTTATAGCGATATATGTATATGCTTTATGTTGTTTGCACTTTTAAGCATATTCCCTCTCAAACAAAACAAGAGAATGGGGCAAGGATCTCCATTATTGTATAAAAGTACAGAAGTAGACTACAAAGATGATACAAAATATACAAAATGTTTTTCACAACCAGGAGTTAAACAAGTATTACCTCTTCAATTATATCCAGCTTTGTAGAAATAACAAAAAATGATGTTGCTGGTTCAAATACAATTCCACGTTTATCAAAATACATACTGAAAACAATATCAGTGATATAATATGCAACGGTCTAAATGCAGCATTATTTTGTTTGAACAAATGCAATCCATTCCCTCCCACAATCCCATAGCTATTGTAGAGCCCAAATGGTTCTCTGCCTGACAAGACAAACCAGTGAACATCTCCCAATTCTTAGCCAGTAACCACTGTTCGGTCACTCACAGGCTTTAGAAGCACTAAACAACATGTTAGGTGGCTTACTTGGTAATGCCCCACTTCCAAACTTTGCAACATCACCTAGCTCCAGGTAATCTCTAGAACCCCTACAACCAGATTGGACTGCTTCACAATTCCAATTTTTTGATATAAAGCAGCACAAATCCAAGTCACTTGTGCGCAGCATGGTGGCATAGTGGTGATCACTACTGCCTCACAGTACCAGAGACCTGGGTTCAATTCCAGCCTCAAGTCAGTGTGAATGGAGTTTGCATGTTTTCCCCATATCTGCATGGGTTTCTTCCAAGTGCTCCGGTTTCCTCCCACACTCCAAAAATGTGCAGGTAAGGTTAAATACTAAGTTGACCCTAGTGCCAGGATGATTAGCAGGCTAAGTATGTGGGGTTATGGGAATAGTTCCTGCGATGGGATTGTGGTCAGTGTAGACTCGATGGGCCAAATGGCCTCCTTTTGCACTGTAGGAATTCTATGCTTCTATTTATCACCCTAATTGACAATATAATATCAAATTATCAATCGTTATTGTTGAAAATTTCATATTAAAAAGTCTTGAGGACAACATTGGCCGCAAACTGATCCTCCACCTCAAGGCAGCTAGGAATGGGCAACAAATGGAGAACTCAATCCACAGAATCCCCACAGTGCAGAAAGAGACCATTCAGTCCATTGAGTCTGCACCGATTCTCTGAAAGGGCACTCTACCTGGGCCTGCTCCCCTGCCTTGTTCCCATAAGCTTGCACACTGATTATGTCTAATCCACTTAACCCACAAGTCTTTTGCACTATTTGAAGTTTATTTACTAGCTTCACAAGTTGGCGTATATTAACACTTCAATGAAATTACAGTGAAAACCACTTAATTGCCATGCTCCTGCACCTGTTCGGGTACGTTGAGGGAGTATTTAGCACGGTCAATGCACCTAACCGGCACATCTTTCGGATGGCGGGAGAAAACCGGAGCACCCGGAGGAAACCATGTGGACAGAGGGAGAACATGTGGCCTTCACATGGACACTCATGCAAGGAACACGGGTCTCTGGTGCTGTGAGGCTGCAGTGCTAACCACCATGCTATCGTGCCGCCCCATTAATAAGTAGAAATGAGAAAACAAAGCTTGATTCCAGGATTGCATAGAACACTGCTTTAGAATCCCAACATAACACAACCTTTCACTGTTATTCACTGTTATTATTCTCCCAGAACATTAAAAATAGTTCAAAACTCAATTCACTTGCACTTGCGGAAAATGGGGAAAGAGGACAAGTTGCTCTGATTAGCTGTGTGTCGAGGAATTGAAACATATTATTTAATTTATTTACAGTGATACAGTGGTGTAGACCAACGCATCAGCCCCTAATTAGAGCAAAAGCCCACAACTGCATCTGATATTACTGTGACTTACCAGCAGATGCTGAGGATTTTTTCTGTATGCACTGAAGTGTTCAAGTACTTCAGTATAGTTCTCCTTGCTGACATTATTCCCATTTACTTTCAGAATACACTGGCCAGGGAGAAGCCCAGCTGCTGCGGCTCCAGACCCTGCAAGATAATCAACATTTCAGAAGCAAATCACTCAGTGCTCAAACCTAAAGTGACATTATCCGAAAATAGATATTGGATAGCATCCTACTAACTTGATTATGTCAAATTTCCAGCTGGTAGCAACTGCCCAGGATGGTCAATCATCAAAGTTGCAGTGGTACAGAAAATATTTGCAACATAAAACATATTTCTAGTGAAATTTACCTTTAACAGAAAGCATTCTGCCCTCAGATTTCTATTCCAACACTTTATCCATTTAAAACCCCTGTCCACAGTCAGTTATACTGAGTGTACTATATAGTTAGTAAAGGCAAGATTTCCTCCATTACCAACAGGAATCATAGAATCCCTACAGTGCAGAAGGAGGCCATTCAGCCTATCAAGTCTGCACCGACCACAATCCCACCCAGGCCCTATTCCCGTAACCCAACATATTTACCTTGCTAATGCCTTGACACTAGGGCCAATTAAGCATGGTCAATCAACCTAACTTGCACATCTTTGGATTGTGGGATGAAACTCACACAAACACGGGGAGAATGTGCAAACTCCCACAGACAGTGATTCAAGGCTGGATTTGAAACCGGGTCGCTGCTGCTGAGGGGCAGTAGCTGTAAACATTCTCCAAAACTGGATTTCATGCATTATTATTTCTCACTTACCTCTTAAAAGTACAAGATTCAAAACATAAACACTAGTTACTAAAAATAATAATAATAAACGCAATCCTGGAATTCAATTAAATGATGTTAATGAACCAAAAATCCATGAATAGAAGACAGTAAACTTTTTCTTTCTGCCACCCTTGCTACAAAATTATTACATGCAGGCCTGAGTAACTCTGCCCAAGCTCTTTACCCGCAGTTCACATGCACACACTCACTCACACACTAGACGGAGAAAGAGAATGAAGTCAAAACACACCCACGTTGTGAGCACAAATAATGCATGAAGATTCGACCCAGCTTGCACCACTTTTTGCTTCCTCAACGCGTTTGGAGTACTTCACATTCATTCATAAAAATGGAATGCTCAAACCCATGCGTGTGCGAGGAGTGGGAAGAGAAAAAGGAAAAGGGAGGAGAAGGAATAAACCAGGCTAACATCTGTGTAACTTCTGGCAGGATGACACGTCATGATTGACCTCCGCATGAGCGTGTGAAATCTTGATAATATGTAGATAATTGTCTGCTCTGTAAGCTACTTGTACGTTTTATAATATTCCACAATAGGGTTGTTTTGAAGGGGGACAACACGCACTTTGGAAGCGCATGTTTTACCTCTGACACCCAAACCAATCATAAGCGTAGCCTTGATAGAAGTAGATTCACACAATCTCCTCTAGGCCATCACACCCACTGCGTTCCAGAAGTTTGGCATTTTTGGAAAAAGGACCCTTGGGACATAGAGTTTTCAGTCGATGGTTCTGGGAATCCTGATGTTCATGCATATCTATAAAAATAGCTTTTATATTATACAATACTGTTTTCTTGGCCTATATTTTGCAATATCCTGCTACAAAATGTTGCACAAGGATTTTGTTTCTAAATGATTCATTTTGGTTAAATTTTCTGGATAGATTTAGCATCAGCTCCCAACATTGTATATTTATTTACTGTAACCTGTTGTGACAAAGAGCAGTTTGGCAAGACAATCATTTGATTGCAACAGATTGTTCTATTAGAATTCTACACACTAGATGAGTGTGTTGTGTATTTTATGCAATGTACAAACCTCAACAGGTTCTTATTTAGTCTCTATATTCCTTTCCTTGCATTAACAGCAAGCATAGCGTTACCTGTGAGCAGCTTTCCTTTTCCAACTCAAGTTGCTGATGAAAACTGAACATTTAAGAGTACCTCTTCTCAAAATGATAGGGAGAAAGGAAAGGGTAGCTCTGTTAACGATGGAATAAATTGGCAGGGTAGTGGCTCGGAAGACTAACATGCAGAATGAGCTTGCGTGGTGATAAGCAATAGCAAAGGAAAAAGAAGTCACTCATGGGAGTAATTTATAGGGTCCCTAACAGTAACTATTCTGTAGGATGGAGTATACAAGCCCCATTATTTCTTGATACAAGAAAGATGTTGCAATGACCTTCAGTGATTTTGAAGCTTGCATATATTGGACAATTCAAATTGGCAAAAACAGAATTGAGGGGAAGTTTGCAGAGTGCATTTGGAAAAATTTCTTCAAAGAATCCATTGTGTGACCAAACAGGGAACAGATTATATTAGGCTTGATAATGCGTTGTTGAGACAGCATTATTTATTTCATAGTAAAAGACCCTCTAGGCAATAGAGATTACAATCTGCTAGAATTTCAATTTGAAGGTGCCAAACTTGGGTCTGAAACTACACTAAACTTAAGTTTGGTGTCTCAAATTTAAGCGGAAAAGTTATCGACAAATTTAAAGTAGACTCAGAAAACAGACTAAAGGTAAGAAAATAGAGAAGTATCGGCAAACATTTAAAGAAATATTAGCAAGGGCTCATGCTGTTCTGGGTAATGCATTAGCACAGAGAGAGCGTTGGTTAGCTTACAGAAAACAAAGAATCGGGGTAAATATGTAATAGTTAACTGCAATTAGTGGAGCACCAGAAAGATCAGCACTGGGGCATCAACTATTTACAAATTATAATAATGACTTAGATAAAGGGACAGAGGATATGGTAGCCAAAGTTGCCAATGATACAAAGATAGCTGAGTAAGCAAGTTGAGAGGAGGACACAAAATCTGCAAATAGATACAGATAGGTTAAGTTGGTGAGGAAAACTTTGACAGATGAAGTATAATATGGGAAATAGTGAGGTAGTCCACTTTGGCAGCAAGAAAGGAGCATTTTTTTAAAATGGGGAGAGATGGCAGAATGTTGTGATACTAAAGGATCTGGATGCCCATGTACATTCATCACAAAAGGTTAGTATGTTGATAGTGCACTAAATGAAATGTTGACCTTAATTAAGAGGAATGGTAAAAGGAGGGAAGTCTTGCCAAAACTGTACAGTGCTTTTGTGAAATCACAACAAGAATCTGCTTAACCATTCTGGTCTCCTTATTTATTGAGGGATATATTTGAATTGGAAGAAATTCAGGGAAGTTTCGTAGGTTGATTCCTGGGAGATGAGGCTGTCTTAAGAGGAAAGTTTAAGCAGTTTAGCCTATATTAATTGGTGTTTAGAAGAATGAGAGGAGATCTTGTCAAAATATACAAGACTCTGGAAGGGGCTTGATAGGATAGCTACTAAGAGAATGTTTCCCCTTGTGTGGGAATCTAGAACTGGAGAGCATGTTTCAGAATATAGGGTCATTTAATCAAGAACGTGATGAAAAGAGGTTTCTTCTTTTAGAGGGCAGTTCATTTTTGAAATACTCGTCCAGTGGAGCAGTGGAGGAACATACCCAAGAATGAGTTACAGCTTTTAAATCTACAATTCAGTGGAAGGTTTTGGGAGGCAGGCAAAAAAGCAGAGTTGAAGCAAAGGTCAGATCAACTGTGATTTTATTGAATGGCAGAGCCGACTTGAGGGGCCCAAAGGCCTATTCCTGCTCCTTACTTAATGTTTTTGTTAACAATAGGAAATCAATAGCTTACTTGCTCCACTGAGCACTATCCTTCACCAGCTTATATTTTGATAGCACTGTGTATAAACAGAAACATTTCAATGATTGAAAGCATTCTGGAAAATAAGTGGACCTCAAGCAGTATGAAGAAAGGAAAATGGATCTATAGTGTAAGTAGAACCCGAAAGGCAGGAAGAGAATGGATAAGGTGGAGTTGAGAATGAGTTCCAGAAAGTGGGAGCTCAAACTCTAAAGAAGTGTTGCAGAACCAAGCAGGCATAGAAAGAATGAAGCACGCAGAAGATCAGAGAGGAAAATGGAGAAGTGTGCAGGAATCTTGAAATTAAGTCTCTCAGATCCAAGAAAGCGATAGAATTTGACGAGGACAGGCATGATGGGAATTAGTGCAGGTGAGAATGTGGGACGGGTTTGGGCAGTCCACAAGTGGCCTGCAACTTGTGGAGGTCTGTGCAAAGATGTTGCAAAGTAGCACTGGAAACTTGCAACAGTGAAGTGGTGAAGGTGTAAATTATTGTTTTGACACTAGATCAGGCAGATGTGCTGAACACCTGCTTTGTTCAGTAAGGAAGGAACGAAACTGTAGTCAGAGAGGCTTACAAATGGAAACAGGCCCTTTGGCCCAATTTGTCCATGCCGCTCTTTTTTTAAAAACCACTGAGCTTTTTCTGTGTGTTCAATCTCTCAAATTTGCCATTCAGGGAACACTTCCACTCCCACACTAGGATTCACAAAGCAACCAACAACTTGCATTCAACAAATTGCCTTTAACAAAAAGAATATCCTGAGGCACTAAACAGAGGCACAATTAGAAGTAAATAGACACCAAAGTAAGGACTGCATTAAGAGGCTAACTACTGCTATGTTCCTCTTGTCTCTTGAGACCTTTGTAAAACTAATTTGTGTCCTTTACCTGTTTCAATACATCATTCTTTAGCTTAATATTTAATTTAATTATTGCTGATTATACCACAATGAAATACCTCTGGATGCTTTACCACCAAACCAAATAAAGTACAGATTTAAAGCAAGCAGAAATTGCAATCCAAAGATAATAATCTGTAGAAGATGATGTGAAATGGATAACTTGAACAGTCTTGTGTCTGCATCAGAATTGAGTAGACAAGTGCTATTACTAGATTAGGGAGTCTAGATACTGGTAAGTATGATATGATTTGACACATTAAAATGTTATGCTTTAATCACAGTTTCTATTTGGATCAGATACATGCTTATCTGAACCAGATTGCACAAGTCAAATCTAAATGTTGCTAGGGATTTTAAACAAAAATATAAGAACGCAATAGCAGCAGCAATATAGACCTGCATTTTAATTGTTTAAAGAAATGTTTTGGTGAACTGAGTATATTTACCATAAAAAGTAAAATGGATTAAATACTGATAGTGACAAAAGTGAACATTAACCACATTCGGCGTAGTTCAACAAACTACGTGCACTATACTTAATGTTGATTTGAATACTAAATATTGTTTCCCTCCCATCCCACCCCTAGTCAGAAATATATCTGACGAAAGCACGTGGGCTTTGCACCATGTACTTAGTATAAAGTTGAAATCCCAGCCCACATTAATCAAAAAGAAAGCACATCAAAAATTTGTTCAAACAAATAAAAACATTTAAAAGCTATTTCACTTGTAACACCCACAATGTGTCTGCTACTTCTGAAACATCTTTCATTTTTTTAAACTATAAAACCCCAGCACCTCCTACTCACCTGCTCACAATTATGTTATTTCTCTGCAAGTTCAAACTTCTTTTAATTGATCAAAGGAAGTTAAATTGCAGGTCACCATCCAAACATTTGAAAGTTAAAGTGAGTTCAATTGTAGAACTATAAAAGCTGCATTTTGAGCTTTTTCACTGAAGCCTCAAATTAACAATTTTTTAGTAAGTAGCAGAAAGTGAGTGAAAAAATTGTTGTAAATCATGTTGAAACTTGTATGGATTGGGTGAATTAAGTGGCATGATGTGTTGATATATCAACATACTGTGTTATAAATAGGTTTGCACCTACAATTAAGATCATGAATCTGTCAAATGTGTAACCCTACAAGAAGAGATGGAGTGGGTGGGAGGGGAGTGAGAGAGAGAGAGAGAAAGAAAGAAAGGAAATATACACAAGAGACATGAATCATAGGATCCCTACAGTGCAGAAAGAGGCCATTCAGCCCATCGTGACTGCACTGACCACAATCCCACCTGGTCCCTATTCCTATAACCCCTCATATTTACCCTGCTAATCCCCCTGACACTAGGGTTAATTTACTATGGCCAATCAACTTAACCCACACATATTTGGTTAGTGACTAATCTATTTCCATGAATTTCTAAGTTGGCATTTGAAGACAATCAGTGCTGGGGCTTATAAGACTCCGTCTCCATCCTCCAAGATGAAAGTCATCCCATGATTTCAGAAGGTCAGAGAAAAGCAAACAAAAATGCAATGCAAGAATTATAAGAGCAATTTAAATACACTATCAAAAATCGAACACATTTTTGAAGAATGCAAGCTAAGCACAGTTCCAGGTTTCCAGGATCCTGTTTAGCAAACAAAAAAAAAACCCCCACATTCTAACTGGGCAAAAAGAATGGGAACTAGTGCTTTAGCAAAGCACTGCATTGGTCAAGACACAGTGGTAAAACATTGGTCAAAGTTCTCGGTACAGATCAGGAAGTAAAACTCAAGTGAAAGCGAGAAACAGGCAAAAAGAAAGAAAAATAAGCTTATGTATAATACCGCGCTGCAACCTCCATTGTGTTGGAATATACACACATAGCCTGCTGCTTAATGCCTGTTCAGAATTGCCTCCATTTGGTGAGAGGGTGGAACACTATGAGGGTAACTTTTAGCCCACGTGAGCTGTCAGTGTAAATACGGGGCCAAAATATGTAAGAGTTGGAAAAGGAGATACTCGCTCAGCATGATCTTATTTTCCGATTTTCCACATCCTTCGACAGTGACGTAACGAGATGCCAGAACTTAATGTCAATAAATTTAAATGCAACGAAAGGGCTTCCTCACCATATGTTCCTCCCCACTGAATACTCATACCTGATGTTGGTGAGGTTTACAACAGGTATTTAAAGATGCAAAGCAATTAAGGAAACCTGCCCTGAGCACAAAAGTATACATGGCTACCAGGAGCAAAGGGATATGCCTGGGAAGTGTGTGTGTGTGAATCTCCCTGCATGTGTGAGTGTGTCTGGAGAGTTGGGGGGTTTGGAGGTGGGGGTGGGGGGAGGAGAAAGTGAAAAAAGTTTATTTTTAGCCCTGATTGGTGCGCCCTATAAAGATGATGCCCTGATCAGGCCCCGCTATGCCTCAGTGATAGCAAAAACCACATCCCCTGATGTTCTTTACAAAGATTGCCGGAGAATGTAGAGAAAAAACTTGTCTACAGCTGCAGCACTACTGACCGGTTTCCCTCGCTGAATCAGACATTGACAAATCATCAGATCATGCCACCCTATTTCAGTCAGGCTCAGGAAAAGGACAGGATTTTGAAATGTTGTTGGCAGGAGAAATCTTAATCTCACTCATGAAACAAAAAACAAGCAAAGCATTTAAGAAATTTTCTCCATTTGTCAATCAATGATTTAATTGGTACTGTTCCAAGTGTGCCTTCTGAAATTATCTTGGAGTGGATTTTAAGTGCCAGAAACAACGATGTGTTTAGAGTTCACAACTGGGTGTGGGAGTGGTCCTGTAACTTTGAAGTGGACACAAGCACAGTATAGTGAGCAAATCCACAATTGCACCAGATTAACCAATACTATTCCTGAGGTTCAGTATTTCAAACACTAATTGAAAAATCAGTAGGAATTTGGGCTAATTCCAAATTAATTACATTTCAATTTTACACCAATATTAGGTCTAAGGAATCTCCGCTCATTTCGCAACTACTTAATGAGAAGACCCACATTATCTTCCAAGTTAAAATTCATCAAAGTAACATTTTTAACAGATCTTGAAAGGCTTCATATGTTAAGGCTTAATAATCAATCCTATGAGTTTTGAACATCATTAAATCAGAATTACAGCACCTTCAAAATAACTTTATATTTTTAAACTTCTTCAAAAGTTAGGTCTACTAAAAATGATTTTCCATTGCTTTTTGGTGAAGATCAAGTGTAAAATCAAACCCAAGATCAATACCATTTTACGTCAGCTTTGATCTTGTTTGGTGCTCTTGGGCCCTTGGTTTAGATTAAATTTGAACTGAAATTGGTTTCTGGAACAAGCAAGGAGATATGGATTAAGAGCTTGCCCTGTCCACTCCGCATATTGGCTTTGTAACTTTAAACAAGGGATACTTTTTTTTTTAACAATAATGATTTTCCAATACCATTTAAAGTATGATTTTCCTATGCTTTTTTTAGAAAAACAGCCTTTTTTGGGCAGTTTTTGTAGTGCTATAACTAAGTTGTGTCCAAAAGTGCCTATCAATTTCACCCATACAGGTCTGCACTGCTGTGTGTAATAATATGCCTATCACTAGAAGGGAAGTGTGTCATGCGATCCAGCCTCAGTTTAACTTTGGCCTGTGGACAGAACACAGTTACATACAGCTTTGCTATTGCTATTTTCTATCCATGTATAAATGTGCCTATGCACTTAACACATAAATAAATGAACGCATAACACAGTAACACAATTCCTTTTTAGTGACTGCTGCCTTTATATCTTTCTAAAAGCACAACACTGGGCCTCACTGTAACATCTAAAATTCTCATCACTGGCAGTAGGTTCATGCACAACTTTATTTAATATCAGCAGCAAGTGTCACTGCCCACCACAAAATAGGGACCATTATGTTATCTTTAAAGTGAATTAACATAACACATATAATAATTGCCTGTGAACGTTTCAAAAGTTGATATTGCAACAAAGGCAACTTTTTGCATTAGATCTGTAGAATTTAATGTTAACTTGACAACTTACCTTTTAAAACTGCATGAACAAACGGCGGAGCAGCTCCACGTATCTGGAAGCTCAGTCCTTCCAAAGAGTCAGGAATCTTGATTATTCTGCATCAACATTGCAATATAAACATTGAGTAACTACATTCAGCTGGCTGACCTCAATTTCATATTTATCAGTATAATTTAATATCCTAATTCCTTCTAGATAACAAGGCCAGAATTTTACTGTCCGTCCTTGATGAAACACTTGGGGTATTATTTTACAGCCTTGTTCATCTCAAAAATATAAAATCACACCCAAGATCAATGGACCTTCTAGATAACAAGGCCAGAGTTTTACTGTCACGCTCATCATAGGAATCAAAGTAGGCAAGGGACAGACAACGGGAAAGTCCATTTATCTTGGGTATGATTTTATGTTTTTGGGATGAGCAAGGCTGTAAAATAATACCTCAAATGTTTCATCAAGGACTTCCCGACATCTTGTTGCCACAAGATTTCAAATAGAAGGAGATTTGCAATCAGACTGGCGTCAATAGCTAAGTCATTGTCAGCAGCTCGTTAAAATATAAGTGAAGGTTGTGAATCGCACATAAGCTTCATCCCAATACAAGTTTGAATACTCAACACTGTTTAAAGTACGTAATATCTAATTGGGCAGGAACAACTGCAAATGCCAATTCTGAAAGAGTACCTCACAGTGTGCGTTAATGAACTGATGGCAACAGTTTGTGATGAGGCCAAATGAACCAAATATGAAGCTACATCCAATGATTATAAATGGTCTATCTCCTTCAAGGATTAAGTATTTAGCAAACCAATTTGCAGGAGAACATGCCTTGTTTCAAAATGTGACACTGCATCATTTGCATATATCAGGGGAAAACATCTAGGCTCTACTTCCATAAGAGTGGTGTTAAAAAACAGCATTGTCACCTTTCAATAATGGCTCTTTCCAACCAAAATTACTAAAAGATACATCAATGCTGCACAAGTTTTGAACAGGTTCAAATAAGCAAACTTGGATTACAAATGTGCGCAACAACCAAGTATAATGATTATTTTGTTAGAGAACATATAGTTAAAGCGCTCTTAAGCACTCAATAATTTTGAGTCTGACTGGTTTGATTCATTCTTAAATCGAGCACTTTTGAAAGTTCCATTTAGTTGAAATCAGGTCTGTTTTCAGCAAGTTAGAATTCATTGTGAGTAACTTGCTTTGGTTTAAACTTCAAGTGTCAAGGATTAAGCATTAAGAGTTTTTTTTCCATCATTTAATAGGATTTAATTATGCCTATTTTCAAAGAGAAAGCATGTTGTGTTAAGAAGTGTAACAAATTACATGCCATGTCACCAAACGAATGTTCAATACAGGAGAATATTGAATATTTTTACTGCTATAATTTATATCAGAACAGAACACAAAGAAACATAACGCATATTTCACCCAGCATTTTCAGTACCGTTATACAAATTAATTAAATAGAAGAAATTCAATTGGTTTCTTTAAGAGGCATGTGCTCTAACCACCCATTTTTGAGACATTCGGCATATTCTTCTGCATTAGTCTACAGTCTACCCCTACCCCTAATTTGGTGAAAGCAACTGATTTAGGTAAGTTTCTTCATAAATTATTTTAGCTGAAGTTATCTGGATATCCTTTCCCAGTAACCACAGTTCACTGTTCTCATTCCTGGACTTGAGGAATTCAGTTATTGACAAGGCCAGCATTTGCTCCCAAGAAGGTGCCAGAGCACTGCGTCTTACTGAGTTGTTAGGAAACAAGTTGCAGAATTTTGATTGAGTGGAACCGATCAATTCAAGATGGTATATGGCTTGGGGTGCACCTTCTAGGTGGTGGTGTTCTCATACATCTACTGTCCTTGTCCTTCCAGGTAGTAGAGGTCACAGGTTATGAAGATGCTATTGAAGCAAGCTTGGCGAGTTGCAGCATTGAATTTGTATCTGGTAAGCACAGTTGCCACACTGGCAGAGGGAGGGGTTAAATACTTCAAGTGATTGTTAGGGCAGAGTGTGCAACTATCCCAGATTTTTATGGGGCCTTCCCATATTTGAGGGAATAGACCCAGTGTCCCAGGTTGCTTGCTGCCAGAATGATCTTTGTATTGTTTTTCAGATTTGTGATTCAGAAGCATATGCAGTATGCTTGTCTATACACAAATTGCACTTTGCTAAAGGAGTGTCACTCCCATGGAGAGGGATGCTCCCCCCTCCCAAAGACTCATCATGCAATGGCCCCCCAGCCTCAACAGTCAGGGCAGAACCTGCCCACACCTTTCCCCAGTTTTGTCAGGCTTACCCCTCTCCCCACCTTCATACTTCCTCATGCTTTTCCCTCACAAATTTGTCATCCTGGCATGGGGTGCCAATCAAGTAGACTGCCATATCCTGGATGGCATTATGCTTCTTGAACACTGCTGGGGTCACACTTACATAGGGCAGATGAGAGGATTCCATTAAGTTTTTGACTTGTGCCTTGTAGATGCCAGGCAGGCTTTTGGGAGGCAGGAGATGAGTTGAGTTACTCGCCACAGATTTTCCAGCCTCTGACCTGTGCTGTTAGCACAGTATTTATGTGGCTGGTCCAATTCAGTTTCTGATCAATGTTAACTTCAGTAACAAGTCTCACAACACCAGGTTAAAATCCAACAGGTTTATTTGGTCATAAATGCTACTAGCTTTTGGAATGCTGTTCCTTCGTCAGGTGAGTGGAGATTGAAAAGCTAGTAGCATTTATGACCAAATAAACCTGTTGGATTTTAACCTGGTGTTGTGAGACTTCTCACTGTGTTTATCCCAGTCCAACACCAGCATCTCCATATCAATGTTAACCTCCCAGAGTGGTGACAGGTATGGCTAAGAAGAATTTTTGAAAATTACTGAAAGAAATATGAGTAGCTGATAGCAAGTGCAATGAGTTATTATATTGCCTTTCAAACTTTGGGACCCAGACTTAGATTCCTAGTTGCAATGACAAATGACAGAATTGTTCTTACAAATGTCTGAAATGACAATATTTTAAAACAAGCATCAAGGTAATGGTGGAAGATGTAGGAAGTGAAGAAAATCACACCAGCAGGACTGGGAATGCTGGTTAAAATGGAAAATAGTATACTCAAAGATTTTTTACTTTGAACCTTAAATATAACTAATCAAAGAGTTGCAAATAATTACTGTGAACATAGAAATATTCCAGTATTCAACACCAATCCTAGCCCCCAAAGCAAACAACAGAAGGAACTGCAATAAGGAAATTATCAAAATGCATTATTTGCAACTATCTCATTTTAAGCCCAAATGGCAAGCAGCTTACAGGAACAAATGAGTTTGCTACGATTACGTAACTAATGTGGAGCACTTGAATGGCATAATCTCGTTTTGTACACGCTTCTGTAATTGATCACATGAAATGACTCACTCTTTGGGTTTTGTTGCAATCAGAACCCTCAGTGGCCTCCGACTGCAATGGAACTGATTTAAAATGGTCTCCACTTCCAGAAGTGGCCGAAGGAAAACCAAATCCTCATTAATGGAGTAAATCTTCCTTCCAACCTGAAGACCTGCCATCTATCATGCAAATGAAAAGTCAAAAGAAAATGATCATTATGCATTAGCCATATTGCTAAATCATATTTGAATCATATTGTCCAAATTTATTGCAATTTATAACATAAATGAAACAATGATAATAGCAGCGAAGGTTCATGATATTAAACCAACCTGTGCAAGAAACTCATGGAACTAGTGCAGTTGTTTCAGTATTGCCACATCCCCTCCAAGTACGAACACTATTCAGAATTGTTTTTATTGCAATCAGTTCCATAATTGGAATATGCAAATGCAGGTTTCATAGATCATGCATATTGTATGAGGTAAAGGCAAAGAATAAAGTTAAATAGTGAGGTTGGAAGGCTTGAACTGCAATAGCCTGGACCAAGTTACATGGTAACCCACGTCCCCTTAATTCAAAGCAAGTCTTTCCATTGAAATCCAACAATATATTAATATGGAAAATTTGTAAAGCAAACAAGCAGATTTAATTAAATTTTTTCCCTGTTCTGAAATGAGTGATATCCTGGCTTACATCCAGCACATCTGTTCAGCTTTTACACAAGAAGCCCACTGCATGATAATGCAGTTGAGACAATGTGAGCAGCATCCTTTAAAGGTTTTGTCATTTATTACCAGACTGGCAATCTATGTTTAGTATTCTAGTCTCCTATAAGCTCTTTTCACTACTTCCAGGAATGCAGCTCTGAAAGCAACTTGATAAATTTTATGCTTAATTTCTCAAAGATACTTTTAGTGAGTAAAATATTTGTTAGTAATGACACCTGCTAACTTCCAGAGTGACTATATTTTCACTTGCATGCATTCTGACCATCTATCTGCCACTTAATGCACTGCATTTGAACAAAGAGCTTTATGCAAATTTCCAACAACTGCCTGCCTTAAGTAAGTCTTTTATCCCTGGGAAATTGAAAATCTAATTGGAAATAGACTTATTCAAAATAACTGATTACATATAAGCGAAGTTGGTTTGCAAAACAGATATCAAGAGAGGTAGTATAAGAATGACAGCAAAGAGGGGGGATTTAAAAAGATAAAACAAACTATGTCAAAATAACTGCATTTCTTGATTCCTGCCATTAATTCCCATGAAACACAATCATCAATTTACATAGATCTGATTTTAAAAGATTGAATTGATCTGCAATTGTTTCCCAGGAACAAGAATTTGCCTAAATTTATATCCCTCCCTAATTACAGAAATGGGAAATTATTCTTATATGAAATTTATAACTGGTCGGTTAATTACTGGACAAACTGACAGAACGACTGTTTCTCAAGAATAAACACAAACTGGTTGGGGAAAATCTATGTATTGCATGAAAATTTCTTCTGTTGGATTCTGGAGAAAGAGAGAGAGAGAGAGAACGGTCTGTGGCACTTGTGCATCAACATTAACTAACCTATCCAAATTAATGTTTTGTTGTGAAAATGCCATTACCATGCTGGCGTTGGCCAATTCCACCATGAAATGGAGGGACAACCTGAAAGAAATTGCTCTGATACTGATAGAACTGCATTCCTACAGAAACATATCCATCAATTCTTGAGCTGATTGACGCAGTATTCTGGTTCCAAGAAGCTACCAAAACCTTTTTATTTAAACAGATAAACCAAGAACTTCCTTATTTGATGTGCATACAACTTGCAAATGATGAACCCCATCAGGCAAATTATAGCATATCCAACTGAGTGGTCGTCAGTTACCACATGACATTTTGTAATTTCAAATGCATCATCTTGCATGAGAAGAAATTCCCATGATCAGGGTATCAAATGTGATTACGGACTTCGACATTTTTTTTAAAAATTAGTTTTTTTTCAAACAGTGTTAAACACAGAAAGCAGACAGGCTATTAAACCTGTTCAAAATATTAGTAAACCATTGCAAACTTTTTATGACCCCAGTTTGGTCCTGCAGTACTTTTCATCTTATAACATATCGAAAGTCATGTATCAGTTATAAACATACTTCATGCATCTGGTGTTTCAAAAATATTCACTAATCTAGCAGTTAGCCTGGTTCATTTTTTTTTGTAACGGAATAACCAAGTGCTTTTCTTCAGCTAGCTCTAATCCATAATTTTATGACACAAACCCATGACTACTGCGATCCAGGAGAACAAGGGCAGCAGATGAATGGGAACCTGCAAATTCCCCTTCAAGGTTGGCCACCATCCTGATTTGTAAATATATCTCCATTCCTTCACTGTCACTGTATCAAAATCCAAGAACGTTCTTCCGAACAGCGCTGTGCATATAACCACTGACTCACCCGTTTACCATCACCTTCTCAAGGGCAATAAGGGATGGGCAATAAATGCTGGACCAACAAGCAAAAACCTCATTCCATGAAAAAATACATACTTTTTTAAAATCAACTTCTCGTTACTAATTTGGGTGTTCTGCAGATAGGTCTTTAGTTCAACTTTCTTAGGAATTGACTTACGCTGCCTTGTTATGATGTAACCCAGGGGAATTATGAAATTAACCTCTTGAAATATAAACTAGCAGCTTTTACATAGGCATATTTTCAATACACCAAACAAACCGATTGAGACAAGTCTGAATACGAAACATCAAACTGCAAGACTGCTTACTTTAGTTGCTGCAAAATCGCCTGGCTCCATTGCTATATCTGTCAATCGATTGCTGAAACCTTCATTCATGCTTGATCACCAGAATCTCTTACTTCTGTAGTGTCTCTGCAAGTCTCATACCCTCCATAAACTTCAGAGCATCCAATAGAGTGTTGCTTGCATCTAAACTGGTGCTTGTCCTATTCACCCACGACCTCTGTGCTCACTAACCTACAGTGGCTCTAATCTGATAAGATCCACTTTTGAAATTTTCATCTTTGGTGTTTCAATTCTTCCAAAGCTTCATCCTTCCCATTAAACTGCCCTCTGCTAATTCACATTTCACATATTATCCTGGCTAATTAGTGCTGGCTCCTAATCCACAGATACCTCAAAGTGACTTCTCACTTGTGTTCATACCTCTTCACAGCTTCAACGTTTCTCTTTCTTGGTGCCACTTCCAGCCTTGCAAACTGCAAAGAAGTTGGTGTTGCTCCAATTTTGGTTCTTATGCAACCCACTCCCCCTCCCCCTCCCCCCGCCACTTTCTTCAGCTCATCATTCGAGCCATGCTTTCAATAGTCTAAATCCTAAGCATGGGAACATGCTACTCCATTTCCTTCAAGAGACTCCTCTATAAACTTTGTTGCACTGGAAGATCTTAAATTCCACTGCTACATAGAAGTCCAACATTTAGTCATTTTTGTGCAGTACCAGATAATGGTGCTCATCAGTCCAGGGCTGTTCTGTTCAACATTATAGCAAAGCAAAACAGGAATTACCTCTGCAGAAGAGCCACTTTGTACAGATTTCACCACAATGGTCTTATTTTTCTCCTCTATTTCAAATCCATAACCCTCTTCTTCAGGGAATATCTAGGGAAAGAAAAAAAATTAAGAAGAAAAGTGCCACATTCTTCATGCAATTGATCTGAAACATCAAAAATATCTTAAAATTTGTATTGCCATCCACATTAAAGTCTATACCAATCAATTTAAATCGGAGACAGAAATATATACAATTGCAGAACATTCAAACTGCATGGCTAATGATGTTTCAATACTTAAAAGTAAACATTCCAAATAGCAGCCAACATTTCAAATTTAAGTAAAATTCACATAATTAATTAGTAATTAGATCCAAATATTAAAAAAAGATTGGAATCGAAACAATTTTCCTGCTAATAATAGAAAGGTTGAATAACAGATGGTGAATCTGTTAGCATGTGTTTTGTGTCCCCGAAGTGGAACTTCGATTCCTGCATTAGGATCAGTGGGTTAATCAAATTAAAGGCAATCTAATGGATTTTCATGTATGGCTGATTGACAGACAAGGTAACAAATGGAAAGGATATCACTGTTAAAAAGCTGTTAGGATTGTTGGACTTCACCAAAACCAACATTTTATCAACAGAATTCTCCAGATTTAAGAATCACAATAAACAGGCAGGGCTGCAAGTAACATAAAGCTCAATGTTCATGCTTCCGAATTAATTCCAAAATAAACTGTTCAGAGATATTTCCATTTTTATAAAATTGATAGAGACTGAACATCAAGGACGGCCCATGGCACAGTGGTTAGCACTGCTGCCTCACAATGCCTGGGACTGGGTTCAATTCCCGGCTTGAGTCACTGAGCAGACTCTGCACATTGTCCCTGTGTCAGTATGGGTTTCCTCCGCACGCTCCAGTTTTCTCCCAAAGTCTGAAAGTTAGATGGATTGGCCATAGTAAATTCTCCCTCAGTGTGCTTGAACAGGTGCCAGAGTGTGGCGACAAAGAGATTTTCACAGTAACTCCACTGCAGTGTTAAATGTAAGCCTACTTGTGACACTAATAAATAAACTTCTCAACTTTAAAAATCAGTTAAATCACAGAATTTGTCTCATGTATTAGAATGCCATTTCAAATGATACCCTACCCCAGAATTTTCCACTGCAATATTTGAGAATTTAACTCAGCAGTCTAAGAAATGGAAAAGCTTTGTAATGGTTACAAAGGGAGGTTCACTGCTGTCGGATGATAAGAACCTCAGACAATATCAGGATGTTGATATGATTGTCTGTCGAATGTTTGTTTTAAACAGTTACAAGGCTATAAAAATTATTGTGTTTCCGGAATTTGTATTCAATATCCAAAGCACGACAAGAAAGACACACCAATCAGATCTCTTGTGATGCAGATACGACAACCAAACTTTAAATTCAACTTCAAGAAGCTTGAAAGCAGTCCAGTTCAGCTTGGCATCATCTTATAAAAGAATGTACAATCTTAACAAAACGAAGGTATCCATTTTTGCAGGTTTTACTCAAATGTATTTATTTGAGAATCTAAATGTCAATACTATAACTACAATAATAATTATTTATATCATACTTTTAATATTGTAAAACATCCCAAGTGATTCACAGGAGAATTATCAAACAAACTCGGACACCAATCAACCGATGGAGATATTGAGCAGTTGTCTAGAAGTTTGATCCAACAGGAGGGCTTTAAAAAATATCTTAGAGGAGATAAGAGAGGTGGGACCCATGCAATGGGAAGGCACAACCACCAATGGTGAAGTGATTAAAAATGGTGTTGCACAAGAAGCCAGAATTAGATGAGGGCAGATACGGGGCTGGAAGAATTTACAGAAACGGAGTGGTGTGAAAATACGGGTTGCGAATTCTAAAATAATAAAGTTGTTGTTTGATCGGGAATCAATGTAGATTAGCAAGCACAGAGGTGGACGGGGGAAGCAGAATTTGGTGCAAGTCGAGATATAGTCAGTATAGTGACCTCAGGTTTATGGAGAATAGAATTGTGGGAGACCAGCCAGGAGTGTGCTGCAAAGGTATCAAAGGCATGAATAAACTTTTCAGCAGCAAATGAACTAAATGCAAAATAACAGCAGTGGAAATGGAAATGGTCTTCGTGATGACACGAATGTGAGCTCCGGGCACACAACAGGAGTAAACGTGACAGCAAGAACACAAACAGACGGGCTTAATTAGAAATTGTTACCAAGGAGAGGGCTGGAATTGGGAGCAGGACCCAAAAGTGATGGCTTTAATTTTCCCAATATTCGTTTGGGGGGGATTTCTAAGTATCCAATGTGGGATGCCGAATAAGCAGTCTGATAAATTAGCAGCACTTAAATAGTGGTGAGGGCGCTGTCAGCATACATGTGAAAACTCAGGTTGTGCTTTTGGATGATGTCATAGAGGAAATCATGGATAAATCCTGGAGGGACACAAAATAATGGCACAGGAACAGAAGCAGTACACATTGCATTTGATTCACTGGCTACAATTAGGCAGATAACAATGGAATCAGGTGAGATCCACCCAGATGGATGACAGTGGAAAGGATTGAGGAGGAGGAGGATGATGTGATCAACCATGTTAAAGACTTTATTTGATGAATGACCAAATTTGATTCGGTTCTCAACAAACATCCAATATGTTGAAATTACTGCATTTGAATCAGGACATGAACTTGACTGAAATTTCCCTTCATAAACACAAATGATCAAAGTTGAAATCCCCCACTGCTACGCAGGTTGAGAAGAGCCATTTTAGCACAGAGCAGGCGTTAAACTTGTGTTCTTCCTTAATTTAATTTTCCTCTCCCTTTCAGGATTCCAAAAGGAACATTTCCTCTGCAACATAGTGACCTACTCCTCAATCCATCCCAACTTGCTCTTGCTTAGAAAGTTCACAGTACAACATCAGCTAAAAAGTGACCCATCAGCTAAATCCTCCTTCAAACATTTAACCCGGAGCGCTACCAATTTACAACACTTGAGGTGCATAAACAGACACCTTGTGAAAGAGGTGAGGCTGTTTCTGCCTCTGCCACCCTTTCAGGCAGTGAAATCCAGATCTCCTACAGTAGGTGAAAAATATTTTCCTCATCTTCACTTTATTTCTCTACAAACCACTTTAAATCTGTGCCCCCTGTCACTAACCACTACTAAAGTAAATAGGCCTATCCCATTTTCAGTATCCAGGAGCCTTACAATTCTGTACATCTCAATCAAATCTCTCCTCATCTTCTTCTGTTCCAAGGAGAACAATGCTAATCTATTCAATCTTTCCACATTGCTGCAATTCTTAAACCCCTATCAATATCCTCACAAATCTCTTCTGTAGCCTTTCAAGTACGATATTATAGTCCTTCCTCTTTTAGCCCTCACCTTTCCACTTATTTACAACTTATTACATTGACAACCTATTCCCATTCTGATGAAAGGTCAGATCTGACAAGTTAACACTGTTTCCTTCTCTGATCGGCTGTGTATTTCTAGCATTTTACTTCCAGCTTCAGTATGTATATTTTATTCATTCTTCTTCATCTGAATGGCTCTGTTCTATATGCCTTTATCAATGGGCCTATTTAAAACGTATCACCAACCAGCACAACATGTCCAGTTCAAAGATTGCAATGCAATATCACTTCACTATTTAAAATCTGGTTAGATGGAGTAACCTCAAGCGACATTGACTGGAAACGGTGGAAATGGGTAAATTTCTAAATAATAATTGAGTCGTTGAGGTCATGCAGTAAAAATGTATCTATGGCTTAAAAACATGTTGCGACAAATCATCCTATCTAAATTCGCATGTTACGCTCATTTTCAGTGGCTGTAAAATATGAAGCTGATGAATTATAGTTCAAATTTCTCATCGAATAATATAGATCCAATATAGACCTCACTTAATCAAAATACCTGCATTGCCAATAAAACTAAAACTCAAACACTTCGCTGTCCACAACATAATAACCATATTGCTTGTCATCAGCAGAATGTGAGAGACTATTCTGCTCACAACAAGAATGAGCAGAATGGTCTCCCACATTCTGCTGGGCAACTTTTCTTTTCTGCCGGGATTATAGCAGGACACAGCTCTCCCACTTAATCAGTCTGCTTTCAACTACCTTCCTACCCATCCAATCATATGGGGTTGGGTATACCGTTCCTTGGCCTAGAAAAGCTTGTATTTAAACAGAGTTATTTATACATCTTAAAAGTCTTTCTGTTGGCTCATGATATGGTGCAATACTAGCACAAACTGAATAGGAAATTCCCAGGTTTAAATTTGTGATCCATAAGCAATTACTTATTTCCAGTGAGTTTGTTGTGAGATATAGTTCTGTGATAACTCCCACAGGAAATCACAAGTTGACCTCCCAGTTAGGCTCATTGATTATGAGTTTCCTGGGGATTGGAAATTAGTCACCAGGAGGAACTTGTCTACATAAAGCTGAGTGGGTCCACTATTCTTTTAGTCCAGGACGGGACCTGTTATGTTCACCACAGACTTGTGATTATTGCTTATTTTCATTTTGTGCAACAAAGCATGGTTCCTTCATAGCCAACTCCTCGAGTTTTATAAGTTCATTACTATGAGTACAGAAACTAGACAGAGATATTACAACTGCACTCCCAATCTCACTGAACATTACAAGAAGTACATTCATCCACATAAGCTAATACTGAAGGAGGCAATTATACAATTTATATAAAATTTTGCACAAACAGCTTACTAATACTTAACATGAGGTATGATGATTACCCTGTGGAACTTTATTTCAACGACAGTCATTGTGGTCAATATCACTTTAAAAATACTGACTGCAGCTTTTGAAATGAATATTCATTTCCGCACCTTGCAATATTTCTTGACAGATTATTACAAAGAAAGGAAGCATGTACCATGAAACATAACAATACCACATTCAGGCAAACCAAGGGGCAAACGTGAATGCGAAAAAACTACAAAACCTTTGATTATCACCAAGAATCATATCTGCAGCCAAAAACCTAATTCAGTCAGTGAGCAATGAAACATCACAACAAATCACGCTGAACAAAAATATATTTTAACTGTTGTTCAATGAAGTTAAGGATACTGCAGATCAAGACCAATTGTCCCAGATACATAACATAATCATTGCTTTTTGCAAAGGCTTCAAACATTAACTAAGAAAAAAAATCATACTACCTAACAATCTGCTTAATTATCCTCCAGTGCCACCCTCAAGCCTCACTTTTCCCTCCAACTTGACTTATTGCACTTGGATTTGAAATCATTACTGGTGACAAAAGCCAGCCAAATGAAAGGGAAGATAGGCAGGACAGAGGCACAATGGTTAGCATTGCCGACTCACAGTGCTGGGAACCTGGGTTCGATTCCTGGTTTGGATTACTGTCTGTGTGGAGTAGGCACATTCTCCTCATGTCTGTGTGGGTTTCCTCTGGGTGCTCCAGTTTCCTCCCACAGTCCAAAAGATGTGCTGATTAGATGCATTGTCTATGCTAAATTCTGCCTCAGTGTACCCGAACAGGCACTGAGTGTGGCGACCAGAGGATTTTCACAGTAATTTCATAGTAGTGTTAATTTAAGCCTACTTGTGACACTAATAAACAAACTTAACTGAAAATGAAAATGACGTTCCTTTTCAATCAATTAAACACAGAAAAAAGATTTATTCAAGTTACTCTTACAGGTCTCCCAAAATTTGAATCAGAACTGGTAGAACTTAGTAACTTATCCTTGTGAACAGTGAGAACAGTGAGGGAACAAAGTGATATTTCAAAGGACAGAAATAATTAAAGAATTAAAAGCATCAATGTACGGGGAAAGAGAGAGAAGGCTTCATTAGTCTTCATCTGAATGCAAAGCAAGAGATGAAAGGTACAAGATGTGTTCCTTTGTTTGGCATCAATCCAAAAGCAACAAGGCGACCAATTTGACAGCTATTTTGACAATATGTGTATCTTTTCAATTAAAAGTCAAAATTTCTATATTAACAAGTGTCATGTTTTTGGGAGAACAACGTTTCGTGCATTGACCTAATCAGTCAGAGTTCAGCATTTCATTCAAATTTCTACAATCCATCATCTGTAACATTTGGATAACAGCATGGAAAAAACGTCTCCCATATCAAATGCAAAAATCAACCATTTATCTTCTTACCAGAAGGGATTTAACAAGGATGTTTTCAACCAATCTGAAGTCATTCCGCAGCTGTTTGTTTTTGGAGCTGGTCCCTTCCATTTCTTCATCAGCATAAAAGCGAAAAAACTGAGATTCATCCTTGAATTCACTTTTCTCGAGCACTGTTTAAAATTTAAAATGGAATATTGACATATGCGTTTCCCCAATAATGACAAAAGGAAAGTTATCATGCTACTCTGTTTAAAGCAGACATTTTCTCAAAATTACTGTCAGCATAATTATAGACTTGAAGTTAATTTTTTCTATCAAGAAATTGTAACTGCTCGTTGAAAATGTTACCAATAAAGAAAACTCAACAAAAATCTAATACCTATTATAAATAAGTCATTCACTTGGCAATATGTCAGCTTTCATTGTGAGCTACAACAATTAAATTAAACACATTTTGAAAGATGGCCCCTTAAATACAAGTATTTAAAATAAAGTCAAACATTTCCTTTGACTCAACATCCAAACTCTCCTGGACATAAGAGTCAGTTCCTCCACAAACATCCCTTGAAATTTCTTCCCACAAAAATCTGGGGAATGGCAATTGTTTACAATCTAGAAGCATCAGCAACTCATGAGCAAAATAATCTGTTCTAAGATTTGAAATACGCAGCTTCCCTTCCAGTTGGCCAATTTTTTTTTGTTGGGTCAATCTTTGGCCCTGAGAGGGTAAAGTCAAGATGATCCACAAGCATGTATTGCAATGTATGCAGAACTATGGGCTTAACAGGTTAGTACCAACCATCATGGCTTGATCTCCCCCCCACCCACCAGTGCTCCTGCCCCCCACAAAAAGTAGTTAGTCAATGGCAATAGTGGATGTGCAAAAATATTACAAATAGTTGCCAACCTATAAAGTTTGATACAAAATTCTAGAGAGAAAAAAGTACGCATTGTGTATTTTTTTGAGAAGGATGCACAATTCGGGAGATAAACCGGACAGAATATTCCAGAGAAACAAGAACTCTGCAGAACCATGAGAGACTGCTGCAGTTTATTAATCAAAAATGGTGGATGAACCATTTGTTTGAATTCTATGTCAAGCTGGTGACTTCAAGCATATGACTGGAAGAAAGCAGAAATGGCTTTAAACAATGCCTGAAACAAAACGTAACTGAAACACATTGATAAGTAATGCTGCTGCCTGAGATTCTGTCTGAATTTTTGACTTAAACATTACTGAAAAGATCATTAGTCACCTTTAGGAGGAGGAGGGGAAGGAAAAGGGACAAAGAAAAACCTACATCCAATTGTTTTTCCATACAACTAGGGAGATCAATTGAGATAGTCAAATCTGTGACTGCTAAGATCCAATTAATGGATTTGTTTTGTGGAGTCGAGTAGGCAAGTGTTGGGTGATCTAATTATGAAACACAGATAATCTGTAAGAATAAAAAAAACCAAAAGGGACTGCAGGACATCTCAACGTAATTATGAATAGTTCCCAGCCATCACATCTTGAAAAGTTTTTTTGTGTTTCTTTGACTGATTACCGTGATGCATGAAGCCATTATTACACAGTCCAACGCCGAGTGTGACCGCTTCCTCCCTGGTCTGGCAGTCTCCCTAGCAACAAAACGACATTTTTACACCTCAAGAGATTTCCTTTTGAAAACAAATGCTTGTGATTACAAATCTAAATTTAGACAGTGCTCTTGGTTGCAAACAATAACCTCAATAGAAATGGCAAAGGGTCTCCATTGAGGTTTCAAAATAGCAAATCCAGATCTATGAATACTCGCAAAGGAAGTCAGGATAAGAAAGAACGCGTCTGGAGGCAATTATCTAAAGTTCACTTACAACCATGGTACCAGCCATAAACAAATTACTTCAGATACAACAGCTGACTTACATTTTGGTTTCTGATGCAAAGTTTATTTTTAAATAGTAGACACCCAGTTTTTAAAACAGAAGTGCCACAAACAGCCCTTCCCGTGAACATGAGGACAGCACCTCATCAGTAAATTGTTCAGAAATGATACCGTCTGGGTGTTATCTGAACGATCATGACTATTTCCTGGAGAAGTCAGAATTTCATAGAAAAATAAAATCATGGGTGCAAAAATAACATTTGGCTATTGATAGCTAATGCTGACCAATGAACAAAAAGAATAACCCCACATTCTGACAGTGTCATGTTAGAAAATGAAGAGAGATTACTGGATTTTTTTTGTTCTCATACTTCATTCCTTCAAAAGACATTGCAGCACTGGGCTACAATTAAAAGTGCACCAATGATTACTGATGTCCTAAACTTGCAGTAAAACAGCAGCTAGAGGCATACTTGATCTTGACCACGTGGCACAAGTTGATTTACTACTTAAGTAGCTGGAACACAGCAAAATGTCTTTCATGCATATTTCAAAAAAAGGAATGCTCCTGAGTCATCCCAAACAAGGTGAAAGCACCAACTTTTTAAATGTTGGTGGATGCACAATTATCTCTGTGAAGTGCAGAAAAAAAAATTTTGTAAAAAGCTGCACAACAAGTCACCAAAACAGTCTCGTGTGTGAATTCAGACCCGTAACAATTTCCAGATGTCAGTCATGCTGCCTCAGAGGCCCCTAGCCAGAAATGAAAAAGGGGAAAATGTGAAAAGTTTACTCTGACCTTTCCCTTCTTGCTGACAGGAACGGAGCCTGAGAGCAGCCAATGCCTAACATTGCTTAACATACAGAACTAATGACTTTCGAGGAATACCTACAGGGCAGAAGGAGACCATTTGGCCCATCAATTCTGCACTGACCACAATCCCACTCAAGGCCTACATTCCTAACCTCACACATTTATCCTGCTAATCCCTTGATATTATGGTCAATTTAGCATGGCCAATCAACCTAACCGGCACATCTTTGGGTGGGAGGAAACCCATGCAGACACAGGGAGAACATGCAAACTCCACACCGACAGTGGCCCAAGGCTGGAATTGAATTTAGGTCCCTGACACTGTAAGGCAACACTGCCAGAACTGTGTCACCCTATGTTACAAGGAATGTCCAAAACTTGGGAGGCCAAACTGGTAGCAAGTGAAATTCATACTCTCACCCCTCAACAAGTGTGACTCACCTATGATGAGAGCCAATCCATGGCTTATAAAGGAAATTAGAGAGTACCCAATCTAAGAAAGAAGCATACAAATTGGCCAAGTGAAATAATAAATCTGAGGATTGGGAGGAGTTTAGAATTCAGCAAAGAAGGACTAAGGGATTGATTAAGAAGGAAAAGTACAGTACAAAAGGAAGATTGCAGCAAACATAAAGAGTGACACTAAGAATTTCTATAGCTATGTGAAGGTCCCCTACAGACAGAAACAGGGGACAAAAACTAATCAAGCAACTGAATACATACTTTGGTTCTGTTTTCACAAAGAAGACACAAATCAGATGTCAGAAATGTCAGAGAATGCAAGATTTAGTGAGGGGGAAGAACTGAGGGAGACCAATATTAGTAGAGAAATGGTGCTGGAAAAATTAGTGATATTGAAGCAGATAAATCCCCATAGTCTGATAATCTACATCCCAGAGTACTTAAGGAAGTGGTTCTAGAAATAGTGGATGCATTGTGGGTCACCTTGCAGGATTTCATAAACTCTGCAACAGTTCCTACAGATTGGAGGGTAGCAACTGTCACTCCAATACTCAAAAAGGAAGGTAGAGAGAAAACAGGGAATTACAGACCTGTAAGTTTATCAGTAGTGGGGAAAGTCTTGAATCCATTATCAAGGACTGTATCATAGAGTATTTAGAAAGTAGTGGCATGATCAGACAGAGTCAGCTTGGATTTATGAAGGGGAAGTCATACTTGTCAATTCTGGTGGAATTCTTTGAAAATGTAACTAGCATAGTTGACAAGGGGGAGCCAATTGATGTGGTATATTTGGAATTTTAGAAAATGTTTGACAAAGTCCTGCATGAGAGATTATCATGCAAGATTAAAGCATGTGGGATTGGGGTAAGTGTTTTGAGATGTATAGAAACCGTTTGGCAGAGAGGAAACAAAGAGTAGGAATTAATAGGTTCTTTTCAAATTGGTAGGCAGTAACTAGTGAGGTGCCACAGGGGTTGGTACTGGGACCCCCAGCTATTCACAATATATGTTAATGATTTGGATGAGAGAACAAAATGTAACATCTCGAAGTTTTGCAGATGATACCAAGTTGAATAGGAGACTGAACTGTGATGAGGATACAGAGATCCTTCAGAATGATGTGGACAGGTTGGATGAGTGGACTAATCAATGTCAGATGCAGAATAATTTGATAAGTGAGAGTTAATCACTTTGGATGCAAAAACAAGGCAGCAGATTGTACCTAAATGGCTATAAATTGGGAGAGGGGAGCATGCAGCAGGACCCGGGTGTCTTTGTGCATTGGTCACTGAAAGTAAGCAAGCAGGTGTAGCAGACAGTAAAAAAGGCAAATGTTGGTCTTCATCCTTCGAGTAAAGGAGCAGGGATATGTTGTTGCAACTATACAGTGCCTTAGTGAGGCCAAACCTAGAGTATTATATGCAGTTTTGGTCTCGTTTTTTGAAGAAGGATGTTCTTGCTCTCAAGGGAGGGCAGTGAAGATTTACCAGGCTGATTTCAGGGATGATGGGCTGATGTATGAGGAGAAATTGACTAGGTTAGGATTATTTTTGCTAGAGCGGGGATGGGGATCTCATAGAGACATTAAATTCTAATAGGACTAGACAGGGTAGATGCAGGGAGAGTATTCCCAATGGTGTGGGAATCCAGAACCAGGGGTCACAGTCTTTGGATTCAGGGTAGACCATTTAAGACAGCGGTGAGGAGACATTTCATCACCCAAAGAGTGATGAGCCTGAGTTGATGCCAAAATATTGAATGTATTCAAGAGGTGGCTAGAAATAATACTTGGGGCGAATGGGATCAAAAGGTTATAGAGAGAAATCAGGATTAGGCTATTGAGTTGGATGATCAGCCATGATCGTAATGAATGGTGGAGCAGGTTTGAAGGGCCAGATGATCTCCAGCTGCTCCTAAAGAACATAGAACATAAAACACTACAGCACAAACAGGCCCTTCGGCCCACAAGTTGTGCCGAACACATCAAAACCTACCCAGCCATAGACCTATCTATATCCCCCAATCCCATTGGATCCCATATACTCATCCAGAAGTCTTTTAAAAGACCCCAGCGAGTTCGCCTCAACCACCACCGACGGCAGCCGATTCCATTCACTCCCCACCCTCTGAGTGAAAAACTTTCCCCTAGCATCCCCTCTGTACTTGCTTCCCTGCACCTTAAATCTGTGCCCTCTCGTTGCGACCATTTCAGCCCTGGGAAATAGTCTCTGAGAGTCCACCCTATCTATTCCTCTCAACATCTTGTAAACCTCTATTAGGTCGCCTCTCAACCTTCGTCTCTCCAGGGAGAACAGTCCCAGCTCCCTCAACCTGTCTTCATAAGGCATGCCTCCCAATCCAGGCAACATCCTTGTAACTCTCCTCTGCACCCTTTCAATAGCTTCCACATCCTTCCTATAGTGAGGCGACCAGAACTGCGCACAGTACTCCAAGTGTGGTCTGACAAGGGTCCTATAAAGCTGCGGCATTACCTCCTTTTTATGTTTCTATGAGCAAGCAATGGCAAAGAGTCCAATCATTCAACTCTCCTGCAAATGCATTTCACCTTGAGTGCTACATTCTTGCGGACTTCAAAATGTGCTCACTTACAGGGTATAATCCCAGGAAAAATATTTAATTAAGATGCCACAAAAGTTCAAGAAACATGAATATTACATCTGATCATTTTTCTGGAGGCAATTTTCTCCCAGTCGCATAGCTTGCACCATGGTACCCCCGCAGTGCCAGCACACAAAAGAACATGGGAGAGTCAAGCTGTTTCCAGTCAGCAATGAATATGCTCAGCTAGACATGATGACTCAGATTCTACTGGAGCACGTCATCTCAAAGTGGACTCTGTTACACTATTAAACTCGCCATTCTGTTAAAAAAATATTCCAAGTTGCAAGGCAAATTTCCAGGAGTGCAAACTGATAACAAGGCATCTCGCACCTTCATGAATGGCAGATCAACAGTACACAATAGCTAATAGGAACAATGGGGAAGAATTAAAATAAAGGCCTAAGAAATAAAGGAAAAGAAAGATTAGATTAAGAGGAAGAGAATAGAGACAAAAGATAAATAAGAATACCTAACAATTATGAAATAAGGTTAAATAGTTGCAACTGTTCCCATCAAGCAGTAGATGTGTCATTGAACTTGCCATAATTTTAACGGCTAAATCTGATCTCGTCTCTCTTTCTTCTGTCTACTCATTCGCTTTCCCAATCGACACTTGTATATAACAAGTCTTTGTCAGGTGACAACAGAGCAGTGCTCCGAAAGCTAGTGGCATTTGCTACCAAATAAACCTGTTGGACTTTAACCTGGTGTTGTTATCACATTTCTTATTTATTCACCCCAGTCCAATGCTGGCATCTCCACATTGTGTGTGTTCTCCCATGGCTAACATGAAGGAGAGGCAGTATCCATCATTCAACTGTTTGGTACAAAAACTGTTAACAGTGTGTTAAAGATCTCACATATTAAAACCAGAACTAGGGACAGCACGGTGGCACAGCGGCTAGCACTGCTACCTCACAGCGCCAGGGACCCGGGTTCAATTTTGGCCTCGGGTGACTGTGTGGAATTTGCACATTCATCTGGTTTCCTCCCATAGTCCAAAGATGTGTGGGTTTGGGTTTTTGATTTGATTTGTTATTGTCACATGTATTAATAATACAGTAAAAAGAATTGTTTCTTGTACACTATACAGATAAAGGATACCGTTCAAAGAAAATGAGAAAATACAGAATGTAGTGTTACAGTTATAGCTAGGGTGTAGAGAAAAATCAAGTTTGATTGGCCAAGCTAAATTAAGCCTAGTGTCGGGGGATTAGAAGGGTAAATATGTGGGGCGAGAGGAAACAGGCCCGAGTGGGATTGTGATTGTGTAGACCTGATGGGCTGAACGGCTGCCTTCTGCACTATGGGGTTTCTATGATTTTATTGAGCTCAAGATATTTCAGAGCCCAGAATACTGAAATACAGTGAAAAATAATCATCATTAAAAAAAAACACAGGTTAGGAGAGAACATCTTTCTTATCCTCTCTCAATTATTCCTTACCTGCAATAGGAGCCAATCGACCAACTTGCTTGCTGGCACCACAGACTTGTAGGTTTTCAGGTGATGGTCTCGGTCTCTGAGTTCAATACAAGATTTTTCTCTGATTAATTCTACATATTGCTTGCATCTGGAGTAAAATTTCACCAGAACTGATTAATAAATTTCCCTTCTAGTTCAAAAGGGGTTCATTTAAATATTGATGCACTCAAGATTAAAGCTTCAAGTGTCTTACAGACTTGCAATCAGCACTTCTTTAAAATCAAAGGGCAAGTTTTAAACCTACAAGGAATCACAGCACAAATTGTGCCACTGTATCAGCATGGAAATCAAATTCATTGGATACCGGAAACACGTGGCTCTGCAAGGTTCCAAATTTAGTGAAAACTCTACCCCTGCTTTTATTTAAGCTGTTCTATAAATTAGATCCAATCTGGAACTTTTTTTTTCAGAAATTCAAGCTAAGTGATCAAAAAGAGCTATCATTTCTCAGCAAAACATTTGAAATATCTGGGTAGGAGAGCATCAAATGACATTTAACGGAAGTAAATATCTAAGGAATTTATGCCAATGACATTCTGTTTAAGGAAAATAAATTCGCTGTTCAAGTGCTTGTTTCCTTTGCTAATGAAATAACACTACTGAACTACACATGGAGATAGCATGGTTTACAAAGCAAAGCATTCTGCACTGAAAGAATGGACTCTGCTTACTCAATGAAAAGCCTTTACCAAAATGAAGACTCCAGTACCAACACTTTACCGATTTCATCCTCATGTAAGTCAAGGAATTTTTATTCTAATGAACAAATAGTCAATAGTACTGAAGTTTAGCACACATGATATATGCTTTAATCACTTAAAAACGAAGCCTAAACTACTTGGTCTCATTTTCCCTAAGCCCTCTGTCATCCCCTAATTAAGTTGTAATTTTGAAGAGCTCATCATGAATAGCAGACACAACTTATCCAAACTATCATATCAGAGCATTCTTGATGCTCAATGCTTGTGAAAAATCAGAACAATTATAAGCAGAAAGACCTAACAAAACTGGACACAGGGTGATTAGATCAGTGTTTATCAAATGGAAAAGGACAATATTTGAATGGCGCAATCTTACTCATAAAGATCTTAAAAGTATGTGCTTGAATTGCATTGCAAAGCACTAGAGGCATTACATCAAGCAATTGCATTGTATTGTCAATGCACCATACTGGGAGCTCTACTCGTCCCATTACTTCATGATGTTTGGAAGTTTCATTTCCATGCACAAAAGCAAATTTATAGATGCAGAGAAGTCAAGATTCAAACTGAAAAGTTAGGTCAGTCATGTACAAGTTTGTTTGTTCTTCCCACTCAATGACTGACAGATGCTCAAAAAATCAAGAAAAATAATTGAAATTGTGCAACTCACTTTACCACAGGAGTGAAGAGGCAGTGCAATCGACAATACAGTCTCACACCCTGTCAAGAAAAGAGCAAGATCATTTATATGCAAAATGGTGCGCTTCTCTTAATTTTATTCAGAAATGTACAATACTCCATCTGTATCCAACAATTGCCAAAAGGGATTATTCCACCAGCTCCTTCAACACACTGCATGTGACTATCAGAGGCTAAGAAAGCCTATTTCACAAAAACGTTGCTCTAGTGAAAGAGCAATACCTTAGACATGATATCTTCCATCTCACTTCTGGGTTTGTACGTTCCATCATCGTACCGAAACCTATAGAGTACCTGCTCATTTTTGAAATGGTGCTTGTCAGACACTGAAACAGAAAAATGTCCATAAAAAAAAGTTAAGGTTACATAATGCATCATCATTTGCCCATAAATCCCAAAATGACTTTCAAGTTGACTAACACCAGAAATGGAATACTAATGTACTACTAATAAAGTTGAATTTCTTGGAATAACAGTGCAATTTAAAATACAACTTGTATTTATTGATGGCTGCTAATATAGTTAAAAAGCCCCAAGACATGTTACAACAGCATTATCAAATCAAATTTGACATCAAGCCAAATAAGATAATATTTGGATAAATTATGAAAAGCTTAGTTGAAGAAATAGGTTTTAGGGTGCATCTTAAAGGATGAGAAAGGGATAGAGAGGTGAAGAAGAAATTCCAGAGCTTCAGACTCATGCCTTGAATGAATGGTAAAGCAATGAGAGCTGTGGAGGTCAGGTCATTGAGTGCACTTAAGTCAGAGAAAGATAGGCTCTTGATTGGTAATTTGAGAAATTTAGCAGCCATAGTTGAATGGCAGACAGACTTGATAGGCTGAATGCCTAATTCTGCTCCTATACCTGATGGTTTTAAGGCATGAATGGTGGAAAAATGGAAATTGAAGATGTACAAGAGATCAGCAATGGAGGAGAATATGAAGTATGAAACTTACAACCGAGCCCTCAAAATTTGTACCCATATCCTCAACAAAACTCACTGATTCCTCCATTTCTACTCACCTATTAAACACAAATAAATATATTGTCTGAAGATGAATAAGAAATAATTTATGAATTATTTAACAGTAGTTTGAGGTTGAAAATTCTACATTCTCCTCTTCTTTAAGGGCACATTTCTAAAGCTTGCTTATAATTGTTAACTTTGAACCTTGTGGCAATTTTTCATGATTACTATGTAATGTCATATCATGTAGGGATATGGGGGAAGGACCTGTGTAGGATTGTGGTCAGTGCAGATTCGATGGGTCAAATGGCATTTTTCTGCAGTGTTGCGTTTCTATAATTCTATGCCTTTCAAATTGGAAAATCATTGACATGGATCCTCAACATTCATCCATTACCCAATACAATGAATAACAGCTTTAGTCACTTTTCATCTTGTGGGATATAAACAACACACGAGTATGGATGCAAGTTCAAGTGTGCAATTAGAATCACGTTATTATAGTGTTAAAATCAATGGAAACTAAAATTGGGTATAGTGTAGAATTGAGATCAAAGTTCCAGCCAATTTCCCATCATATGGGTTCAACTGAAATCGTAAGAAGCAGATATATGAATCTGTACTGTGTCAATGTGTTCAACTGAGCATTGGAAAGGAGAAAATTGGTGTTAAAAGTATCACTCACATTATACATCTTACAAGATATTTTACTGATATATTCATAAAAATACGCGTACGACTACAAAATGAGGAGATATTCAAAAACCACTGCATTTTGCAGAGACTGAGAAAAATATTTTATTTTCCAATGGAAGCACAATTTTAATGCATCTCGTAACAACTGGAGTGAATCTGACAACTGGAGTTATTAAGCTTTCTCTTTAAGAGAAGGTGTATTCACTCATTGCCAGTAAAATTTGTCCAGCTCATTTGAGATGGATCATTTCAAGGCACATCATTAACAGCTGCCTTGGACCCAGAAGAATAACACAGCCTTCCTTTGCAATGCATTTTAAAACTTTGCATAAATGTACTCACCATGATGAATGATGCCATTCTCGAGCAACGCTTGACCCAGATTCACGCCTTCCTCGGTTTTACTGATCTCTCCTATTTCCATCAGCCAGGAAACAAACTCACTGGAAAAAGAAAACATTGCCAAGAATTTCATACAATTAGCATAAAAGACAGGCAAGTAGTTATCTCCAGTGTGCATGACTGCTACAAATGCACTTATTAACACACATACAGCTTACATTAATACAAAACTTCATTTCCAATGTTGATAGATAATCTGATCAAAAACTGCAATTTGTAGAAGCCTCAAGGTATTAAATAAATTACAGCCTGTCATAAATGAGAACTTTGCTTAAAACACTCAGAAGTCTATTATTTTAATTGGATAATTAAAAATTCTTTTAAACGAAGCCTATGTAATAAATTTGTTTTTGTAAATTGGATGTCCTCAGTCAACAGGCAAGCTACTGTAGCCCTAAAACCCTTTTTTATTGAAGTTACATGTTCCTTTCAGAGAGCTACTTGTCATCTAAAGTACATAAACCCAAGATTTCCTTTGGCACAATTCATAAGCTCTGACAAGTGCCTAATTCTTAAATAGTTGAGGCTTCTTTTATTTGAATTTGGTCCACAGCCAGGCAACACTTTTTTAGACTCCAGAAACAAAATTTCACTTTTCATTTGTGTAAATATCACCCTTCTGCACACAACTCACAGTGACTGCAAGCATACCCAAATGACGTCCATAGAATAAACACTTCACAATTTAAATAGTATTTAAGGCTTGGTAAAATAGTCATCTCAGCATTTCAAATCAGGTTGCTCAACTGCACAAATTGGGGTGAATCAGAATGGAGCACTTAGACAGAAAGCAACAAGTGTATACTGTCAACAGCTGTCACGCACAGGATAAAGTGTACTGAGCTCATAGACAGGTATTAGATGAATATTAAAACTGGTTGATGTTGTCATTATTGGAAAGTTTGGGCCCGATTTTACCAAAAATTCGTGCTCGTTTTCAGGTGCGAAATCACGGTAAATTCGGGTGTTGGCCCTGCAATGCAATCTGCACCCAAAACCGGGCAGATCGCACTTTTACTGACACCTGATTTGGGCACATTTAAATTGATTTACTAAACCGCCCAGCTCTACCCCCAAACTCCACTTTACTGTCTTTGCATCCATTCCGGATCCGCGCTGCTATCCACCACTATCCATAAAAATCTGAAGCAGATTCCTGTTCCGCAGGGAAACCTCTGAAGCCCATTCTTCTCGAACACCCTTTGCAGTCCTCCCGCTAACCACCCCAGCAGATCCTCCCCCCTCCATGATCCAAACCTTCAGGAGGTAGAACCCCCACGCACTATCAGACCTCCTGGAAGGCAGATCCCCCCTAGGCAGAGCGCACCACCCACCACGCCTCCCCCGGGTTCAGATGGATATCTGGCTGGGAGGGAGAGGAGGTGGTATAGACTCTTCCAAGTCCATCCTCCCCCTATCCTCCACCATCACTTCCCAACCTGAGATCCATCTGACCCACCCTCCCTCCCTCTCCCCCAACCCTCCCCGCTTCCGGCAGGCACCAGTGGAAGGCCAGGAAGGTGCTGCAGGCTATCCAATGAGTGCAGTAAGAAATCTCACAACACCAGTTCAACAAGACTTTAACCTGGTGTTGTGAGACTTCTTCCTGTGTTGACTCCCGACATCTCCACATCAACAAGTGCAGGTCAGAAGGATGGTGGAGGGGCAGCAGCAATCAATCAGTAGGTTGGGGTTGTGCTCTGCCAAGGCAGGAGGGCAGCCTCCCGGTCCGATCGCAGCTCATTTCTCCTCCTCCTCCCCACTGCCCCGCCCCGGCTCTCTCTCTCTTTTGTCTTTCACGCCCGGGTACACTGTTTCAAATTTTTTCGAACTGCGCATCCGCAGCACAGACGAGACCAGAACCGACAAAAAGCATACGGGCGCACTGGACCAAGGATTCTGGGCTCGGATCTGGTATATAGCCTCCAAATTGTTTTTAAAGAAACAAAAGGGCCAGATTTTACCAAAGTAATGCATTTGGAGCAAACAGAAGAACATATATTCCATTGATAGTGTAATTTAAACATAGAAACTAGGAGCGTGAGTAGACCATGGCTGATCCACAATAAAGAAAACAAATGCGCATAGGATACAGGGTCATTTGACAAAGTGGATTCAAAATTAGCTCAGTTGTAGGAGACAGAGGCTGTTTTAGTGACTGGAAGACAGTATCCAGTGGAATACCACAGGGATCTGTGCTGGGTCCCTTATTATTCATCATTTATATAAACAACATAGATGACTTTGTGGAGGTTAGGATTAGCAAGTTTGCGGATGACACCAAGCTTGGCTGGGTGGTTAACAGTGAGGTCTTGGGCTGTAAGAGGATGTAGATGAGATGATGAAATGGGCAGATAAGTGGCAGACGGGATCTAACCCTGAGAAGTGTGAGGTGATAAGGAGGCGTTCAGTGAACTGTATGACACCAGAAAGTTCTGTGGAACTTGGCGTGTTTGTCCACAGATCAATGAAGACATCAGGGCATGCTAGAAGGGTGGTGAAAAATGCACGTGTCTCTTGCCTTTATCCATCAAGGAACAGATTTCAAAAGCAGGGAAGTCATATTGAAGTTATACAGAACTTAGGTGAGGCCACAGCTAGAGTACTGTGCAGTTCTGGTCACCACATTATCACAAGGATGGGATTGCAGTGGAATGAATGCAGAGGAGATTCACCACAAAACTGCCTGGAATGGAACACTTAAATTATAAAGAGAGGATGGATAAATTTGGGTTGTTTTCATTGAAGCAGACTGAAAGGTGACTTAATCAAGGTATATAAGATTATGCAGGACACGGACACAGTAGGTAAGGAGTTCTCCTTAGCTGAAGGGTCAGTCACGAGAGGACATAGATGCAAAGTGAGGGTCAGGAGGTTTAACAGGATATAAGAACAAACCTCTTAACCAGATGCTGGTGACGGCCTGGGAGGGTGGTAGAGGCAGGTTGCCTTACATTCTTTGAAACATATTTGGATGAGCACTTGGTGCATCATAACATTTGAGGCTTTGGGATAAATGGGATTCGATGGGTGGTTAGGTCTTTCACAATTTTCAGTGCTGACTCGAGGGGCCGAATGGCTTTTTCTGCACTTTATGATTCTACGATTCAATGCCATATTCCCGTTTTCTTCTCTTCCCCTTGATGCCATTAAAATGTAAAAAAATCTTTCTTGAACACGTATAATGACTTGGCTTTCACAGCCTTTTATAGTAGAGAACTCTACAAGTTCACTACTCTAAGTGAAGACATATTTCCTCACTTCAGTCCCAAATGGTCTACTCTGTATCCTGAGACAGCCCATACTAAGATTTTGATCTCTTTATTTGAGGCACTGACTTGGTTCAAGATGTAGGGGCAACCTCTGCTTAAATAGTTAATCCAAGTTAATACCAATTCGGTCTTTATACAAATGTTCAATTAAAAATTCAAAGATTCATTAACGCACAAATGTCAGTAATATATTAGAATTGGCAGCATGGAAAAAAAGTCACACACATCTTAGGTTCTTGCAATATATGAAAGAGATCGTGAACCATGAAGTTCTCAGAGTGTCTTCCGCTTGTGCAACAAACAACTGTAATTCATTATTTACTATGATTAAACACTAGGGATCTTTCATAATTTGAATCCAATGTAATTGGCAAGATAGCCTGTGAGCAAGTTGTACTTTAAGAAGCAGATAGGACTAACATATTATCACATTCGGCAGAATACATGTAATCTTTAAATATAGTAGGTTTCATTTATTAAACAACACTATTTATGATTGTAAGAGGACCTGGATACATATTGCAGTTAGCTAAGGTAAAGCATTCAATTGTTTAAGTCAGTGTAATGGAAAATATGTAGCTTTCTTACACCATTCAATCTACGTTCAGAGCCCAGCTTAATCAAAAATGATTAATTATTGTAGCTTAAATAGTAGATAGCAATGTCGTGCAATTAGGGCCCATCAAATTATATCTGATTTGGCAAAGCAAAATGAAGTCGACAGGAAATCAAGTGTAAAGTCTTTCAAGTTGTATGAATAGGACATGAAAACTGATGTTGCCTTACTTGCCAAAAAAGCACTTTTGGACAATAGACAGCTTTCTCCTCCGGTCCTTTATAAGATTTCCTTTCTTGCTCATCATCATGTGATAGAGCTTCTCTCCCTTCTCCGAGATCATGACATACGCATCACGCTCCATGCCCAACTTGAGACCTTGAAATCAAAGGTTAGAGAACATCACACGACCAATTCAAAGAACATTCTTGGCAGTGAATTAGTTCAGTTCATGCATTGTTTGAAATGGGAAACTAATTAAGTATTCAACTTAGGCTGTAATACCTTTGCATACAAATGAGCAGTGCTTTTTTTTAAATTATAGCTTTTGAGTCCATTTAGTGCAATCACTGCACAGCAACACGAAACAAAAACAGTTAGTCCCACCAAGCAGTGGTAAGTAAATACACAGATAGATATAGGGAAAGTTCCCTTCACGATGTCACCAATGTGCCAGCACTTGCCTCCAAAGAACAAACTGCATGATAATCAAACCCATTATACTTCAAAAGTTCTATACAGTTTCTGACTTATGAAACAAGTCCAAACAGTTTCTCTTCATCATTCAGTATTCCAAGAGAGGCAATACAAAGACCTCCTCTGACTCTAAATGATAGCCACGATCAAACAGTCGGATTACTGGCAGAAAAACATAAGTGCAGGAGAAAAGAAATGCAAAGACTTAGCCCGACAAGTTAAAATTCCTCACTAGGATCCAGATTTAACATCTGTCGATGAACAAGCTTGATATTTGGCACTGAACTTCCAATGTCCAAAATATCAAGATGGCAACATCAAACCAGCAATTCTGTGTTGGTCTGATCCTCATGCTGAAAGTCCGTGCCTACTAATATTTCTCATAAAACAAAGAATTTGGAAAAAACCGCTGAAAAATTTTAATCTGCAGGCCAAGATTGAAGACAGAGAGACAGTGGTGTAGTCGCTGAAATGGTAATTCAGAGAACTAGGGTAATGCTGTGAGCTGTGGGTTCAAATCCCACCATGGCAAGATGGTGAAATTCAAATTTGATAAAAAACTGGAATTAAAAGTCTAATGGCAACTGTGAAATCAACCATTGTTAATTGGATGTAAAAACACATCTGATTCACTAACATTCTTAAGGGAAGTAAATCAGTTATCCTAACCTGACCTGGCCTATAGGCAACTTCAGATCCACAGCATTGTGATGGGTCTTAAAAATGTCCTCAGGGATGGGCAACATATGCTGGCCCAGCCAGCAACATCCATGTCCCATGAACAAATTTAAAAAATTCTAGCTCCCACTATATAACAATACCGTTTCCTACCATTTGGATATGCATACCATAATCAAAAAGATGGTGGCAATACACTTATACCATTTGTGATAAGCTAGTCTCATCAGGTTGCCTAGGTAATACTCGTAAGAATTTTGTCTCACATAGCATGACCCTCACGCCTTCATCTGCCAGTTATCTGAATTAATAACATATAGGACAGATGTCAGAGGCAAGTTCATTACTCAGAGAGTAGTAAGGACGTGGGATGCCCTGCCTGCAACACTAGTAGACTCGCCAACATTAAGGGCATTTAAATGGTCATTGTATAAAAATATGGATGATTTTGGAATAGCGCAGGTTAGATGGGCTTTAGATTCGTTTTCACAGGTCTGCGCAACATCGAGGGTCAAAGGGCTTGTACGCCACTGTAATGTTCTATGTTCTATGCTTGATTACGGTGGATTGTCAAGGAAAGGAAACATTGCATGCTTGTCCTCTTTGGGGCTATTTGACTGAGGATATATGCCAATAATACAAATTTGAAATCAAATCAATCTTCCGATGCAAACTCCAGTCTGAGGCCTGAGCCTGGCGACTTGACCTTTCTTGTGCAACTGTGGATTCTTGACAAGCTGGTTGAGCTTACGAATGGAACATAACCACATGTGTGAGTACCACCATCACAACAACGTTCAGCTATATAGTATCTATTAACAAAGTAAGCACAGGAGCACAACCAGACAAAGAGAAAATGATCTAGTTAAAAATTAAGACAAATAATACAAAGCTTGATTAGAAGTTGTTTTACAGAGTGTTTTAAAAGGGATGTAGAATGGGAGAAGCAAAGAGATTGAGGGGGGGAACTTCAAAATGAAGAATGGGGTGATCATCACTCCAGATTGTTTATTTAAAATTAATTATTTAAAATGCTCATTCCTAACTGCCCTCCATTTCCCAGGGTATTTGAGAGTCAATCACACCACTGTGGATCTGAAGTGACATGTAAGCCAGGCCAAGTAAGGATAGCAGATTTCTTTTCTTAAAGGACATTACTGAACCAGATGGGTTTTTACATCAATTGACAATGGTTTTCATGGTCATCATTAGACTTTTAATTCTAGTTTTTTGTTGAATTCAAATTTCACCATCTTGCTCTGGTTTGCTAGTCTAGGGACGATAATTACTGTATGCTCCTGCCTCCCCAAGCAGCAAGGCTTGTAGTGCTAATCCTCAGAGGCTGAATAAGCACAATGATGTACGAACATTGAAGGGAGTTAACAGGCCTGATCTCTGTCGACCTGCATATAAGCTCCCTGGATTTAGGCACATCAGTGCCTGAATGGGTGCAGCTCCAACAATGCAAAACACTTGTTATCATCCAGGACAAAGCAGCCCAGTTAACTGGCATCACATCCACGCCCTCCACCAGCAACATTCAGTGGTACTATCTACAAGATTCACTGCAGCAATTCACCAAAGATCCTTAAACAGCACATTCCAAACCCATGACCACTTCCATCTAGAAGGACAAGGGTAGTAGATACATGGGAACATCACCACCTCCAAGCCACTCACCATCCTGACTTGGAAATATATTACCATTCCTTCGCAGTCACTAGGTCACAATCCTGGAACTTCCTCCCTAACAGCATTGTGGATCAACCCATGGCACATGAACTGCAGTGATTTAAGAAGGCAGCTCACCACCACCTTCTCAAGAGCAACAAGGAATGGGTAAGAAATGCTGGCCAGCCAGTGACACCCATGTCCCACAAATGAATAAAAAAAGAGATTGGATTGCAGTGGGGGGGGGGCAGCAGAAAGTGCAAATGTTGACTGGTTATTTTCTGGGAGGAGCCATGCACATCAAATTTGGCACCTGGATTTCTAACAGATCCACATCTAGCAAGCACAATTATGAACAATCACAAATGCAAGAATCTTGTTTTATTTTCCCCTGTTAGCCTAGGCCATTGCCCCAACTGTTGCTTTGATTACAAGGAATATGCACTGCAACTATCTAAAATGGTGTGCTGGAATTCAGAAGTCTCCCTATTAATTCAGTCAATATATTCAGTCCATGCAAAAGGTTCATAGGGAAAAGAAAAAGAGCTTCATAATCCACTGAAATGGGATCACTCTGGGGGCAATGATCAAAATAGAAGACTATGAAGCGAGCTCTAGGCTGTATTAATTTCCTTGATCATAGCAAAACTATTCTTCTGGATATGGAGCCCTAATGGCAGGACTCACTCTCAGAGTGGAGGCTAATCTATGGAGCACAGCGGTGCCAGCGATGGATACAAATCTGTACTTTGAGCACGTTATTAAGATATGAGGCACAGCCACATTCAATGAAGCTCGAGTTCATTACAGCTAATGTTTATTTATGAACGAAGAGTCTTGAAAAGATTCATTCATCTCTTGTCTCTTCAGCACAGGTCAGGCAGAGAGGATATCGCCTACATCTTTCATTGGCTCTTTTTAATGACAGGAAGTTTAATTTATTTTTAAGGCTCTGGGGAGTGTCTATAGTGCACTATTTAGAATTGTATGTGCAGTTTTTGTCAATCTCATGCCCTTGTCATTTTCCTTTCCCCGGCACGTAGCCGCTACACTCCATCTTTGACACTTGATTTTCAATCTCAGTGTTAGCTGCGGTCAGAGATTTGTAAGTCATAAGAACCTAAGTACACAATGAACTTGAATGGCACTGAAAATTCCATTTTATTCATTCTCACTTACACTGATAAGTTTTTAATCAGAGAAAAGAGTCCATGAAAATTAAAACATTTAAATCTTTCTTCTATTTGTCCTCCTTCATGCCCTCAATCTTTAGACACAACTATCAATGAGCTCTTTCAACAACTTAGTAAGAATATCTGATCCATAGATTCTCTCAAACCTTTGGTTAATTTTACTAATGCATTCAGGTAAAAACAGCAGTTAAGCCCATTTCCATTCTTGCTAAAACTGCATTCTAGACTTGCTTATAATGACAGTTGATATAAACGTCAAGGTTAACAACTGTCAACGTTTCCAGGAATCTGACAGAATGAAGGAACACATGAAAGGCTGTGGAGCAAACAAACATTCTTATATGAAAAAAAATACAACATTCATTCAACAGACAGAATTCAGGAACATAAAGCAGATGTAAGCAGTTTGCGGACCTTTGCGCAAACGCATGCATGCACACACGTGCCCACGCACATAATTTGTTCCCAAATTAAATCATTCTTTGTAAACTAGCCGGATCCAGCTCCCTTATATTTCAAGAAGTTCAACAAGTTTCTTAACCAAATCCTGGATCTTGAACACAATAGACCATCACTATGTCACTTAACCAAACTCTTCTCCCAATGCAGACTCCTCTAAAAAGCATCTCTATTGTCCTACCCAGTTCATATGTTGGGGGATGAACACCTTGAACCTTCGTCCTGTTCAACTTATTCAGTTTGAATTCATAAGCAAATAGTGGTTGCCAGATATTTGAATAAAGTCCTTTTACTTTCTACCTGATCTTAGATCAGCATTCTAAGTTGACACATTAACTGAAACTCTGGCAACACAGTGACACAGTGATTAGCACTTCTGCCTCACAGCACCAGGGATGTGGGTTCGAATCCCAGCTTGGGTGCCTGTACAGAATGTGCATCCTCTCCACATGTCTATGTGGGTTTCCTCCAGGTACCCCAGTTTCCTCCCACAGAGTGAAAGATGTGCTGGTTAGGTGTATTGGTTGTGCTAAACTCTCCCTCAATGTACCTGAACAGCTGCCAGAGTGTGGCAATAAGGGATTTTCACATTTCACAGTAACTTCATTGCAGTGTTTGTGTCAGTCTACTTGTGACAAATAAAGTTTAACTTTTAACTTTGAAACCTCTGCCACAGACAGAGCTTATGCAAATATTGTGTCAACAATTTTTTTACTGTGGGAGGCGAGTGATCTTCCTTACTCCAGTGTTTTGTCCCAATGTAAAGGATTTCCAGCAGCAAGCCTATGGGAATTTGCAAATAAACATGATTTTTTTTATTAGCACATGCTTGTTCAGGAGGTTTAAATGCAACATCTTAAAACATAAAAATTAAATACAGATTAAGAAAAAAATTAAAATCTGGAATTATTTCATTGTCTGTTGCAGCAGGACTGTAATTGGTGCTTTAGACACAGTAAAGTTGCCATAATTCCAAATGACGATCGGCTGCTCTCCCTTTTGAGTGACAGAGCTGACTCGTGGTGATTAAACCTGAGGGTCAACATACTTCAGGCAAGGAGCAAGGTAGAGGGCCTTTATGAATAACCTCAGCTGGTACAGGAATTGAACTCATGCTGTTGACATTGCTCTACATCACTTACCAACTGTCCAACCAACTGAGCTAAACATTGCTCTCGTCCAGCTGCACAATGTGGAACTCCAATCCTGATATCTAAACTATTAGTAAGATTGTTTACTTCTGCAACAGTGCCTAACTCTGCTCCCAAGCCTCAGTATCAACAAAACCCTCCTGGAGTTCTTTTGGACCTTCAGGGACATCTACAAAACATCTATTCTATACAAACTCTAATTGCAACACAGCCCACTCTAAGATTTGAGCATTGCATCTCCATCCTTGTCAACTTCCATGGACTTCCTGCTCCCGAGCTCAAGAATTCAAAATCTTCAGCTTTTCTTACAAATCACTGCATGCTCACACACAACAGTATCTTTGCAAACTTGGCAAGCCCTGCATCACAACCTGCTCTTTTCAGCTCTCCGACTTTAACTCTGTACTGGCAGCAGAATTTTCAAATGTGGAAGTCGATGTTTCAGTATTCTTCCATAACCTTTGCCTTTCTGCAGCTGTTGTACCCTTGAGCACTTTCTCAAAATCTATTAGAATACCTTTGTTACAATACTCTTGGTCATCTCTCATATGTGTTGCATCAACCAACCTTGGAACCATCATTATTTTAAAATGCAAGTTATTGCTGGTGCATATTTTGTAACATGGGTGCGTGAACTTAGCCACTGAATATAACAATAACTGCGGTCCTTGTAGTTTTTATTGCAGGTGGGACGCACAGATGGGTGGATGGACACACAATTCATTAGCACAGTTATAATAACGGCTACATTTTAAATGATTGCACACACCAAAAAATGAATAAACCAATAAAGAAAATGTGATTTCATGTTCAAAGTCAACCACATTTAGCATTTGGCCAAGGTGTCAAGCTGCCTCAAGATCTGGATGATGTAGTTTTAGCCATGCACAAATGCTATACTTACCTCACCTCTATATGGATACTTAGTGGACAATGGACACAGGTGGGAATTCTATTTTGCTGGATAATATCTCCTACTGGAGACCATTTTAGGTTGCAAGGCCAATCATCAAAACATGTATGATCCAGTTCTTAGTAAAAATTTAACTGATTAATTTGGCCAATTTATGCAATGGTCTTCTGAATTCCCAACTGCTCGAGAACACTTAGGGAATAAGGAACACTCTACGTAATAAATGCATTTAGATCTCCACGTGTTTTCAATAATTTTAACAAACCTAACAGTCCATTAGCCTATCCTTGATTGGTTCCTCTCTTTCAAGAGTTCTAAAATTATTTGTTTAATGGCAGTATGCTTGAAAATGCAAAGCAAATGTTAAGCCAGATTTTATAGGTTCTCTCAGAACTTCCCTGGTGTAGTTTGTATAGTTAAATGTTGAACTGCCGTTTGCCAAGTCAGTTGCCAGAATGACATGCAAGTGGTACTCTTATTGAGAGACACTTCAGTTTAACATTCAGTAAATGTAATTTTGCACAATGAGCCATTCTGAAACTCTTTAGTATGTGAAAAGCCTCTCAGTCACTGCTAAGCTACTTTTGGTTCCTCAATCTCCCCCATCCTATTTAACCTTCAGCTGAAACTACAAAGAGAGATGATCTGGTCTTTAACCATTTTGCTGTGCACAATTTGGCTGCATACAGAGCAGCCACACTTCAATAATTAACTGTCAAGTAATTTTGTGCATCTTGTGGATATCAATGTCATGATTTTCATACATTTGATTTTTTTTCTATAATTTGACCAGAACATAAAACAAGGTTTAAGGGGAACCATAACAAAAACTGCTGAGAGAATTAGAAATATTCCCACAAGTATCTGATGTAACTAGTCCCTTGAGCAGTCAGAAAGAAATAATCACGTCTAGGGTTACTAACATCAAATAGAACTACACAAATTCAACCATATAAAAAATCCAGGTGAACATTAAAAAAAAAGCTGGCAGGAAAATGATTGAAAACTAGCCAGTGACAATTGTAAATGAATTTATTAACACAAAAATGTAAGAAAAAGATTGGAACAATAAGATGACAATTGTCAATGAGGTTGAGAAAAAAAACAATAGTCAAAACACTAAATTGAAATATTATTTTACTGCAGAGAGCATTGGTGGGCATAAGAGTACTAGAGTGAGAGATGGAACAATCAAGAACAGAATAGTTGCATTTGTGTGACCTCGTTCACAATACACTATCCCACTTTTGAAGTGCAGACACTATTTTATGTTTAGAAATAGCAGCCAATTTATAAAAAAAATTGCATACAATTTGACAAAAAACCATGAGACAAATCGGCAAACAATTTGCATTGTGTGGTGATTATACGGGAGGTCTTCAGTCTTCCTTGCACACAGGTGGTGCCAGAAGACTGGAGAATTGAATAACATGAGGTCCTTGTTCGCAAAAGAACGCAAGGCTAAACTCAGTAACTAGAGACTAGCCAGTTTATCTTCTGTGGTGAGGACATTTCTACAAACAGTTGGGACAAAATTAATTGTCACAACGCAGGTTAATTAAGGAGAGCCAGCATGCATTTTTGAGGGACAATCGTATTCACCTAACTTGTTGGAGTTTTTCAGAGATAACAAAGAAGTTGACGTGGGCAATGCTATTCATGTGGTATCCCCGGATTTCCAAAAGGCATTTAATACTGAGCCACACAACAGACTTGAGAGCTCACGGGAAAAAAAGCAAAAGTGACAACATTTAACAAAATTTGGTGAGTGATAGAAATAGAGAACGATGGTTAGTGGATACCTTTCAGGCTGGAAGATTTGTGGAGGAGTTCCCTGAGGTTTGATATTGGGACCCTTGCTTTTCCTGATATACATTAATGATCTCGACTTTGATATACAGGTAACAAGTTAAAAATGTGCAGACAATACGAAACTTGGAAACACTGTAAACAGGGAGAAGGATAGTGCAAAAGCTCAAACAAACCACAACCAAGTTGGTGGAATGGGCAGATAGGTGGCAAATAAGGCTCAGTACATTGAAATGTGAGGCGATACATTTTGGTAGGAGGAACAGTATAAAATACAGAGCACTACTCTAAAGGGGGTGCAGGAGCAGAGGAACCTGGATGCGTAGGTGCGTAAGCCATTGAAAGAAGCAGGATAGGTGAAGAGAACAATTAAAGTATACAGTCTCCTAATTTATAACAATAGAGTTCATTAATAAGATGTCAGTGAGGTTCACTTAGCTTAGTAGGCTGGAAGGCTAGATTGTGATGCAGAGTGATGCCAACAGCACAGGTTTAATTCATGAGATTATTCATGATAGTCACCTTCTCAGCCTTGCTCATTCTAAGGTGTGATGATCCTCACGTTAAATCACCACCAGTGAGTTCTCCCCCTCAAAGGGAAGAGGAGCCCTTGGTCATCTGAGATTTTATCCTTTTATGTTGAAATAGTATAAGACCTCAGCTGAAGTACTGCGTACATTTCTGGAAGCTGCACTTCAGGAAGGATGTGAAGGCACTGGAGATGAGATTTACGATAATGGTTCCGGAGATATGGAACTTTATTTGCTCTAAGATTGGAAAAATTGGGCTATTTTCGTTGAAGAGAAGGCAGAGAAGTATGAAAGATGAGAGACTTGGAAAGTGTTGGCAGGGAGAAACTGTCTGTACTCGAGAAATAATAAAGAATGAGATGGCACAGATTTGAAGCCATTGATAAAACCAGCAAAAAAAGTGGTAAGGGAACAAACTTTTTAATATAGCAAGTGTTTAGGGTGTAGAATGTACTACCTGAGTAGGTGGTGGAGGCATTCAAGAAGGAACTAATGATTAGTTGAAACAAAACAAATCAGCAGGGCTATGAGACAAAGGCAGCAGAATGACACAAGGAGAAATGTTCATTCCAAGCACGATGGGCCGAATGGCCTCCTTCTACATTGTAACTAGTCTGCAATGCAGTCTTGTGGTGCATTGATATGTCTGTATCTCTGGGCCAAAAGCTCCAAACTCAAGTCCCACTCCAGGATTTGATGGGCAAACAAGGTGCATTTGTAACGTGGCCAAACAGCCTGTCAAATTTTCCAATATGCCTGATTTTAGATGTTAAAGAGCCAGAGGGCTTCCTGGTCTGCTGAACTGCACAGAACAAGGGCAAGGCCATTGCAGTACTTTGCCAAGGATAATGATGACCATTACAAGGAAAATCTCTGGTCATCAAGCCCACTTCAGGCCTGGTACCGGAAGGAGGTGGTCTTAATGCGAACAATTGACTACTACTGAATAAATTTGGAGAAATCAAAATAGAGAAGGCCGTAGACTCTGGAGACATGCTTGGAGACAGTGAGAGAGAGGAAAGAGAACAGGCTCCAACAAAGTATTTCAGATACCTTTAGATGTATAAGTCATGAAACAGGTTGTCAATGTACCACCTCGGAATTAAAAAAAAAAAATTCATAAATAAGGTTACAACAGACCAGTCACCTTAACAACGGAGTGGGAAGATCCAATTAGCATTAACTAAAACTACTGACCCAGAAAACCACTTGTTAATGAAAACAGCCAACACACACTTTTAAAGGACAAGCTATATCAGAAGAACTCCACATAATTTGACAGGAGACACTGATCTACAAAACCTAGGGAATTGCGTGTTTAGTTTTTCAAAGAAGCATTTGAAAAGATGCCATTTATGAGTCTTATTTAATATAATAATGAAAGCACACCGTAACAAAAGGACTGTGACAACATTCATAAAAGATTTATGGTCAAATGACTAATGCTTGATGGATGTTTTGTGAGCAATGGATCATTCAAACTATTACTGCTTTTAAAACCTAAATATTTTTTCTAGAAAGCTTGCTTCAGAAATGCATCTTCTGACCCCAAAGCTTTGCTTATATGCAGGATTCTAGAACATTTACAACTCAAAATACTTATCAAGGTTTGCCACAGAATCAGAGCAGGTGAGAGGAGGTTAATGGGAATCTTCAGTCTCGTTAGAGTGAGGCCATAAAACCCTGTCCATTATGTTTGCTAGTTCTGAATCAGAAAAATCTCACTACCCTCTCCTCTGTGTGCAGACAAAGTGGTCTATGGATTCTATAGGCTGCTGTTGAACTAACATGATCTCTAGTTGGTGAATACCCAAGTTCAAGCTCACATTGAGCTAGTCCTCCAAAGTAGGTCATACCCTTTGGGGATCCTTCAGCTCTTCTGCTGTTAGCCCTCATGTGTTCAGTCTGTGTAGATCTGCATTGCTAATTGCTAGGTAAATTTGTTATGACTTGCTTGTCAGGTCAGACACATCGGAATCAAGAGATCATAGCACCATCACTGTTTATGCATTTTGAATTTGGAAAGTAAAGTAATTTATTACTAGTGTCATGATTATGCTTACATTGACACTGCAATTAATTTATTGCGAAAATCAACCACTCCCCACAAATGGTGCCTGTTCACTTACACTGAGGGAGAATGTGGCGTGGCCTAACCAGCACATATTTCAGATTGTGGGAGGAAACCAGAGCACTCAGAGGACACCTATGCAGACACAGGGAGAATTTGCAAACTTCACACAGACAGTGACCTAAGTCGGGAATTGAACTCAAGTCCCTGGCACTGAGACAGCAGTGCTAACCATCTTGTTGCCCACACAGCTGCATCCTAACGCTGGGGAATAATGTGGAGATTTTGACAAGATCCCTTTGACCTTCCTTCTCCTGTCATACCTGGGAATGAGTGTCGTTATAGCTGTTTGTGATGGAAACTCTGCCCATTCTACCTACATCTTTAAATTAAGTCATTAAGTCATCTTTAAATTAAGTTAGGACACAGCTTTAAATTAAGGGGTGATAGTTATAGGACGGATATCAGAGGTAGGTTCTTTACCCAAAGGGTGGTTCGGGAGTGGAATGCCCTGCCTGCAGCAGTTGTAGATGCGCCAAGTTTGGTGGCGTTTAAGAGGTTAGTTGATAAGTATATGGAAGAGAAGGGAATGGTTTAGTTTGGAGGGGCATTGCTTTTTATATTGGTCGGCGCAAAATCGAAGGCCGAAGGGCCTGTTCTGTGCTGTAATGTTCTATGTTCTACATGACTTGTTTGTTTGCCTCTCACTCAATTAGTATCAATTAAACCCATACCTTGGTCTCTCACCCTTCCCGACTAAGCTAACCTGGTATTGGTCCACTCACAAACAGGGATCCTTCTGCTTCTCAGCTCTTTAGTTGAGCAATATCCCAAACTGTGTTTTCAAACCTTTTCCATACAGTCACCCTGCTACAATATCAATACTCCCCAACACTGTGAATCCTTGCAAAACAACTTCTCACGTCATATAGCCCAATCCAAGACTGTTTATCATTTTTTATACCTGAAATTAATTTTGCTGCCATATTGTTTGATCACAGCAGAATACCGTGCCATGTTTTTGTGATTATATAAAGGTTCCAATCTCGAATAAGGAATGGTGTAAACAAGTTCTAGGTTCATTTATTTAAAACACATAAAAATATGTATACTTGGATAGAAGACTTGAAGATATCAGCAGAACAGCTGTGTCTGCTTCTGGCCAAAGTGAATCACATGACACACTCCCCTCGAGTGATGTCATGCTGTTATTCTCCAAAGGCTTATTACATGTATCAGCTATAGCAACTGACAAAGTCTACCACTGACAGAGAAGATCTGTATCCCATTGCCAGTTCCACTGCCACTTTTCATCTCCCACTTTCTTATGTTGTGCCAACAATGAAACACCAGCTGCTCTGATCTACTGTGAACCTTTTCTATGCTCGAAATATGTAGTAACTTTCCTATGCATTCAAAATCTTTTCAGGACTGCAGCTGCTAGTGGCACGTTCCACCCCTTCAAAAACGATAATTTTGTTGCTGTCCACAATCAAATTATAGCAACCAAATCTGAAGATAGGAGACGTATTTGATTATATTTGCAGATAGCTTCATGTTCAGAGATTTTATTGGCCCTGAACACCAAGATTCTGGTAACATCATTTAAAGAGCAACAAATGGCCAGGCATCAGTGAGCACCAAATGCTATAACTTGTACTACTTCCTGTAACTTTACGCCTGGTGACACTGCTAATTTTTGTACTATAGGCTATAATGAGGTCTGAAATGAGGACAGCTGGGTAGGAGAGGTACGACAGAAATCTCTGAGTCAGCTAGGCCAATATATATTTCTACCATAGTTCTATAGAGTTATAGAGCAATACAGCATAGAAACAAGCCCTTGGATCCAACCACTCCATGCTGCCCTTCCAGCTAGTTCCAATTACCTGCATTTGGCCCATATCCTCAATTCTTTCCCATTCATGCACTTATCCAAATGCTAATTAAATACAATATCTGTCTCAATCACCTTCCCTGGCAACTCATTCCACATACACAACACCCTCTGTATGAAGAAGTTGTCCCTCAGTTCCCTTTTAAATCTTTTCCCTCTCACCTTAAACTTATGCCCTCTAGTTTTCAATTCCATTACCCTAACAAAAAAAGATTGTGTTCCTCCTGTCTACACCCCTTATGATTTAATACACCTCAATAGGCCTTCATTCATTCTCCCACGTTTCAAGGAATAAGCCTGAGCATGGCCAACTGCTCCATATAACTCAGACCCAGTAGTCCCAGCAACTTCCTCATAAATGTTTTCTGCACTCTTTCCAGTTTATCAATGTCTTTCCTATAACAGGGTGACCAAACTGTGCACAATAACTCCTAGTATAGCCTTATTAACAACTCATAACTATAACATAATATCCTAACTCCTATTCTCAGTGCCTGATTGATGAAGGCCAGTGTACTAAATGCTTTCTTCACCACTCTGTCTTTCTGTGACATCATTTTCAACGAACTATGTGCTTGCACTTCTAGGTCCCTCTATTCCTCAACAGTCCCAAAGACCCTACCATTCCCTGGTTTGACTTTCCAAAATGCAACACCTTACACTTATCTATATTGAAATCAATTTGCCAATCATTGGCCCACTTCCCTAACTGATCAAAATCACTCTGTAATATTTGATAACCTTCTTCACTATCAACAATATCTCCTAATTTTGTATCATCTGCAAACTTACTAACCATGCCTTGTACATTCACATCCAAATCATTTATACAAATAACAAATAACAAGGAATCAAAGCCAAGGCACACCACTAGTCACAGTCTCCAATCCAATAAACAACCTTCGGCCTTTGCTTCCTACTTTGAGCCAATTTTGAATCCAATTTAGAAACTCTCCCTGGATCCCATGTAATCTAACCTTCCAGATTAGCCTGCCATGTAGGAACTTGTCAAAGTCCATATAAACAACATCTAATGCCCTCCCTTCATCCCTCCTCTTCAAAAAACTCAGATTCGTGAGGCATGACTTCTCATACACAAAGCTGTGCTGACTATCCCCAGTCAGACCTTGACTATTCAAATGTTAACAGATCTTCAAAATCCCCTCCACTAACTTACCCATCACTAATGTCAAGTTCCACTGCTTGTAATTTGCTGGCTTGTCTTTTCCATTCTTCTTAAACAACTTTAGCCACCCTCCACTGATTCGGAATTTCACCAGTGGAAAGAGATGAAGCAAATATCTTGTCAAAGGCCTCTGCAACTTCTTCCCTGGCCTCCCACAAGATCCAAGATTGCACTTGATCAGGCCCAGGGGATTTATCCACCATAATGTGCTTTTAAGGCTGCAGATACCTCTTCCCTCGTAATGTCCATGTGGCCCAAGACATCACCATTTGTTTCCTTTATTTCTTTAGCAGCAAACACCGAGGAGAAATATTCATTAAAAATCTCACCCATCACCTATAAGTGAATTACAAGGAAATCCAAAGCTCTTATGACATCTTTATTGTTCTTCAGTGTGTAAATCTGAGACACATTCCTCAAAGACCTGTTACAACTCTACACAATCCTCAAAAAAATACTTAGCTGATGACCTAATCTTTGAAAAAGATTGCAATACATCACAGCAAAAGTGTATTTGAAAGCTGTTTAACCTCAACTTGCTTGGAAGAATTTGCATTCACTAAGAAATTTGAACAGAAGAGCTCTAAATGAACAACTAGATCCAAGCTCTTCAAGTACTTAAAAAGCTGGGTCAAATACAAGGAAATGAGTTATGCATGTCATTACCAACCATTCACAATTGGTCTATATAGGGGGACAGGATTGACAAATTCTGCCCTTCTGTAAAACATTAAATGACCATTAGAAATGACTCACTCTCCCTTTGCTCCCGTTCCTTCAGAATTGCGTCCAGCCATTTCTGTTTCTCTTCAGCAGTCTTGGCCATTAGGACAAACCATTTATTTTTAGCTGTGTTGTGGATCTTCCAACCATTTGTCACAGTGTAGCCATTGCTATGGTAATCAGCTGCAAACAATGGACAGAGCTGGTTAAGGAACATTACAATATAACCATGAAATGTCATTTTTTTCAATACAAACACACACTTAAGCAGGGGTTCTACTGCCTGTGCAAGTGGCTTTCTTGGCAATTATCTTCAGCTACTGTAGCAGATCATTAGATGGAGGAGCAGAAATAGGCCATTCAGCCCACTGAGTCTATTCCACCATTTAATGAGATCACGACTGATTTGCACCACCAAATTTTTTGTCGGGGTTTGACAGCAGAGACTATGGGCAGAATTTTCCAGTCGCACTCATCCTGAGACTGGAAAATCCTGCTTGGTCCATGTCCTGCGCACTACAATTCCCGTGGTGGGCAGGACCTAAAATTCCACTGATTAATCCCATTGCCACTGCCACTTACTATCTCCCAGTTTCTCATGTTATGTCAATAAGTAAGACACCAGTTGCTCTGACCTACTGAGAACCTTTTCTTATGCTCGAAATGTGCAGTAACTTTTCTATGTGCATTAAAGGTCTTTTTATGACTGCAGCTACTGGTGGCACTCAACACCCCTTCAAAAGCTTTTAAAAGCGATAATTGTGTCTGCTGTCTGACTTCAAGTTATAGCAACCAAACTGAAAGGTAGGAGATGTGTCCTGATTACATTTGGCAAAAATGTATAGAACTTCATGTTCAGAGATTACCATGAATCTCAAAGGGTTCAAAAATCATGTAGCATTGTACACTTACTGTTACAGATGTCCATTAGAATCAATGACTGCCAACTACAGGCTATTAGCAGACCCATGCCGTCAAAAGCACATCACAAACCCACATACTCTCCATCAGATGAGCTTGCAAACGCTGGCAGCAGAAACACTATGCATCTTTGTCTTTTCCCCCAACCCCAGTCTCCACAGCTGGCTTCTCAGCATCCATGGAAAAACTCCAACCAAGGTTTTCCAAGGTCAGAAACTGGTCAGTAAGACAGGTGGAAACCCACCTTTCACTTTTTTGGCTTATGCACCATTCATTTCATCTTTTAGTCTTTTAGGTTTTAAGCAGTTAGAAAAACTGCTTGAAATTTGTTTTTGACTGGACCCGGACATCTGCAATGTCCGAAATTAGATAATGAAAAAGAAAACTATTAATTGAATGCTATTTCTCAACAAAGATACAGCTTGAACCCCAACTTGGCTAAAGTGACCTAGAATAGACTCAATTTTGAATGCAGGCTCTCATTCACAAACATAAAGTTTAACTTAGAACACTACAGTACAAACAGGCCCTTCGGCCCACGAATTGCGCCAATCACATCTATATCTACCAATCCACAGACCTATCTATAACCCCCTATCCTATTCATTTCCATATACTCATCCAGAAGTCTTTTAAAAGACCCCAGCGAGTTTGCCTCTACCACCTCCGACGGCAGCTGATTCCATTCACTCACCAACTCTCTGAGTGAAAAACTTACCCTAACATCCCCTCTGTATTTGCTTCCCTGAACCTTAAATCTGTGTCCTCTCGTGCTGACCATTTCAGCTCAGGGAAATAGTCTCTGAGAATCCACCCTATATATTCCTCTCAACATTTTATAAACCTCTATCAGGTCGCCTCTCAACCTACATCTCTCCAGTGAGAAGAGTCCCAGCTCCCTCAACCTAAGTCCCAGCTCCCTCAACCTATAACTTTTAAAAATTTATTTACTAGTCACAAATAGGCTTACATTAACACTGCAATGAAGTTAATGTAAAAATCCCCTATCGCCATGCTCCAGCATCTGTTTGGGTACACTGAGGAAGAATTTAACATGGCCAATTTACCTAATCTGCACATCTTTGGACTGTGGGAGGAAACCAGAGCACCCCAAAGAAACTCATGCAGACACAGGGAGAATGTGCAAACTCCACAGACAGTGACCCAAGCCGGGAGTCAAAGCCAGGTCTCTGGCACTGTGAGGCAGCAGTGCTAATTATTGTGCCACCCAACCTTTAGAAGGACCTAAGTGCAAGGATGCAAATCATGAAGGAGAAACATGATAACCCATAAAAATGGATGGAAAACTCATGCAGTAAGTGGCTTTTATTTAAGTCTTCAGCAGCTGAGCTCAGAATTGCTGCTTGTTTTACCCCACAGTTGCTGAACAAAAAATAGGTCAAGCAAGAAATCATTTGGAAAGCAACAAAATCTTTTGCCTCCTTTGACCAGAACATCTTTTAAAATATTATAAGAAGAATTTAAATCAGTTTAGCAATTAAATTATCTCCCCTAACAAACAGCTGAACTACAGAATTAATTTAATTTATTAGCTGAACAAGTTCTGAGAAATCAAGTCTGAACTTGAAAGGAAAGAAATCCAAGTTCTATCTTTAAACTTCCTATAGCTGACTACAACTTCAATTATTTGTTAATCTTGCTGCTATAAATAGCAAGAAGAGAGACGTAATTTTTAAAAACCAAGCAAGTCTTTAATCAATTAATGGTAGTTGAGGGGGAAGGGAATTGCTTTTCTAATCAGTGTAAAATAAGTAACATGAACAGTTAGCCATACCACATTGAAGAATTCCCTTGCCTCCCATAAAGAAGAGCACTACTGTTTTAAATTGTAGGATTGGTACGTGATTCATCTTCAGTTTCTGCACTGGAACATCAAACTAGACCAGTGTTGAGTGGAAAAACAACCTCATGTGAAACAGGCGCATTTCATTGTCACTGAGTCAGCTTCTCCAGCGCACAACTTGAAAATTGAAGAAGTACAGTGAAAATTTGTGTCCCCTTGCAACCAGCCCGAGGATTGTCAGTGACATTTAGGACTTGAGCATGAAGGAATTGCAACCTCACTTTCTGCATCATGGTGCAAAGATTTATGATCAGGAAGGTCAGAAATTTTACAGCTGAGAAACGATTCACTGTTTCAAATTGTTGCAACCAATGCCACTATCAAGCCTTTGTTGCATGTGCGAGTGTGAGTGTGCACACGTGTATGTGGGCATACGTTCACCCACACTGTGTGCACACATCCTACGCGCGTGTGTACACGTACTGTGTATGCATTTGTGTGCACATGTATATGCATATATGTGCGTTTATGCATGCAAGTACATGAGTTTGTGCATGTGTTTACGTACATTTATGTGCAGGCATCAAGTGAGGCAAGTATTAGGGAGGATTGAAGCTCTCTGCTGTCAAAGAGTCTGCTACTCAAGCAATTTGAAAAAAGGTCAAATTGGGTAAGGTAGCAAGGCCACTTGAGGTAAGATAGCAAAAGACAACTAACATTCATGGAAACTTATTCCAGCTAGCAATCACCACCACCTTAGGTTATCAAGGAGGCAACAACATAAAAGCAAATTGGTGGCAAATTATGAACATACAAATTAGGAGCATAAATAAGGTCCGCGGTCCCTTGAGCTTGCTTTACCATTAAATAAAATCATGGCTGATCTGATTACACCCTCAAATCTACATTCCTGCCTATCCCAATAACACTTTGCCTCCTTGTTTATTGAGAATCTATCTACCCCCACCTTAAAAATATACAAAGACGCTGCTTCCACCGCCTTTTGAGGAAAAGAGTTCCAATAACTCAATATTGTTCTCATCTCTGATTTAAATGAGTGACACCCACAGTTTTAAAACAGTGATCCCTAGTTTTAGACTCTCCAACAAGAGAAACATACCTGTTCCATCTTCAACATTCTCCACTTCCATCACCTCAGTGTTAATTCTTCCACGGAAAATATACTGGGCACCGTTTATAGACTTGGTGCGCTTGGTTGACTTCTTACTAGCAACTCTGAGCAAAGAAAAAAATAAGCATTTCTAATATTATAAATTGCAAAGCTTAATCATCTGCCATAAATCTAGCCCTCAAGATCATCATCACACAAAGGATGATAATGATACAGCTATGCTTTCCAGGATGTGTCATCCACTGACTTAGAAGTGAGATAAATATTTAACTTGGGAAGTGAGTGTGTTCAGGGACATGGAGAGAAAACAGACAATCAGGGAGTAGAAAGACAAAGCTGCCTTAGGAGTGAAAGTGGGCCAAATTTCCCATTTTGATTCTTTTCTTCCAGAACTTGCTTCAAATTCAGGACAAATTGAGCAACTGAAAATTAGAACTTTCAAGACTGAAGATAAGGGAAATTTAAAAACCCAAAACCACAACTGATAATACAATATCTTGGCTTTGTTTGAACTGATAAATCAATAATCTGTCTCTCATCTCCATTAAGACAATCAAACTCAGAACCAATTACGTGGCACAATGGTTAGCACTGCTGCCTCACAGGGACCTGGGTTCAGTTCTAGCCTTGAGGGACTGTATGGAGTTTAAACGCTCTCTGAGCATCTGTGTGGATTCCCACTGGGTGCTCCAGTTTCCTCACACAATCCAAAGATGTGCAGATTGGTGGATTACCCAGGGTAAATATATGGGGTTGTGGGGATAGGGCCTGGGTGGGATGCTCTGTCAAACTCAATGGACTACCTGGCCCTTTCTGCACTTTGAGGATATTACATAATAGGAATTTTTTTTTTTTTTAAAATGCAGGGCATCACCAGTAACGTTAGTCATTCTGGAATTTAACAAGAAACTCTCTCCAATCACCTGCTCTCACATTACTGTACATTAAAAATCTTGTGTAACACATGAACATTATGTTTACATATCTCACTGTGTCTGTTAAGCATCAGTGCTTAATTTAGCATTAAAAAAAGTATGATGTCAGCAATTCCTAGTCACGTTTAATGGTTCAAAATCATCATCAATGCAGGCCCTGACAACTCTGTCTAACTGTTCCTGCATTTTGCCACTTGGTACGTTGAAAAAAGTGCATCCATCAGATTGCTGCGGGCAACATATCCATAAAGTATCCAGAAAGTAACTAATAAAAAAATTCCAGTGAGCAATCTGCAGCAATGTTCCTGCAGGCTCAGCCTCTGGCTGAGAATGATCAGCTGATCTTGAACCAATTTAGAACAAATGCCACATCAGCATTGCAGAAACTGGAGGGAAGTCACTACTTTTCATTTCCCAATCTGAGCCCTTTCTGTAAATGGTAAGGTAGCTTGAAACCGACTGTTCCCTTCACTAGTGAAATTACAGTGAATCACACCCAACAACAAAAAAAAAACACAAGTCCATCAGTTTTACTGCAACAATATTCATACACTTCATGGCCATGGACCCCACAACTGACTACATTCACTTCTCCATAAAATAAACACATCCAGGTTGGGAGGGCACATAATATATATGTGCTGCTGAGAGGAGGATGTGTTCTCTCAGGTTGACCGCCATGAGTCATCAAATTTCACACACAGAGTGAGAGAGAGAGAGACTTGGGGTGAATGATAAGAGTACTGAAATTCAGAGTTTTGAGCGTGCAACTGCAACAGAGTTAATTTCATTAAGAGGCTGACAGTCAGCAAATTTCTATAACTCTTCATAGGACACCAGGTCGCAGATCCAAATATGACATACCTAGATTTCCTTTTGCAGTACACCAGCAAATTATCAAACAAAAAAAACACTCGTTCCTGAATATTTCCAGCTGAGATCTTCAACAAAGGTCCTTGTTGGAGCAGCTCTGTGCATATGTCTGTCAAATTTGAACCCTGGCAAACAAAAATAGAAACATCCTGCATTATGCATAATTGTATACGAGTTCATGTACGTATTCCAAGTACAAGGAGATAAATGGGGATTTGCAACTAAAAAGCTACAAGTGAAATTGCCTGATTACTGGCTACATGTTCTTACTTCTTGCACTAATGTCCACTCAAAATGTCTTTTCACAGCAGATAAGGAAGTACACAGTCAAATATTCTCAGCCACTCATCGTAGCTGAACACTTGCATGTTGTATATTTAGAAGATGGGGAAGAAAGTGGCAAAGTTGCAAGATCCTCATTCTACCCCGAATAAAGCTTGCAAACTTTGTGACCAACTTCAGAACAAAATTTAGATGACTTTAAACTACTAGTTATTCTGCCAATAATATTCTGTTCTAACAAACTTTCAAATGCTTTGCAGAAAGGGTAAACAGATAACAGGGCACTGTATACCATAGCTGTCTGAAGAGCCTGAACCACAGCCCCGACTTGTACAACACAGTTAAGTAGAAAAGGCACTGATAATAATCCATATTGTCTACCATAGTTACATACATGGGAGCAGTAAACAATGAGTCTTCCTAAAGTTTAATAAACATGAAATATATTGCCAGTGCTTTGTCAATAACTTTACACACAGTAAGCTATCGTTTGAAGTTACAATAAAAGTAGCATAAACATCACAAAATATTTCCCCATAAGTGAGGTGATAAAAGTCAGCACTAACCCGTAGTGATTTTATGATATCTTGCAAAGTTACGCTCATCTAAAATTCTGTTGGCCACTTCTTAATTCGTAGCATATCCTCTTTAACCATCATTCTTTCTGGCAGCGGACCCACATTTCCAAGCATTTTGATTTTAAAATTCTCATCCTGTTTTGCAAATACTGCCTCACCTTTCCTCCCTACAACTTGTACCCTTCAGCCCACAATCTTGCAAGATAATGGGCTTCTCCAATTCTGGCCTCTTCTGCAAATATTTTTATTGTTCCTTCAGCTTCATTTTGTTTGATATAGACCTCTGAAGCACTATGCCACATCAACATTTCTGTATAAATACAGGTAGTGATTATTGGCTAGTTCCTTAACTTTGAATATTGTCCACATTTCAAACCACACTTCTTAAGGTTAATCACTTTGACCAAGTTTCTATCACTGTAGGAGGGACAGAACTCTTAACTGTGATGTTTATCACCACCTGTCCAAAATTCTGCCAGTTTAATATCAAAACTTGGTTGTCAATGCTTCCTGCAAAGTCTCTCAAGATATTTCACTAACTTAAAGACACTTTATAAATGAAAGTTGTTGCATCAGCAGACAAAATTAGTTGAATAAATCTGATAAAAATCAACTTAGTGAATGGAAATTAGCACAGATCATTCAGAACGTTTTCTTCATTTTGTTATTGCATAGTTTCTCTTTCAAAACATTCACTTACTTATTCTGGTATTTTACAATTGAGCAGTTCTCCAGGACGGGGGAAAAAGGGAGACTGAGACACATAATCCATCACCTCAAACTAGATGCTGGTCCCAGATAGACATTTTTGCGGAAGCAATAGGTTGTTAAGTACAGATTTCAGCTTACAAGCATAGGAATAAAAGAGACTAACAACTCTCTGTTAAAATAACAAAATAAATTAGCCATGTGACTAATCATCTTCGGTCTACCTCAAAATGCTCAGCAAGGCATTTTGCTGTCCTGCATTCAATCAAGGCAACAGAAAAGGCACTTCCTTCAGTCAGAAAGTTACATCATCTCTGCAGCTGCTACCGATGCAAAGCACTCGCTGAAACAGCAATGTTCTTCATCTTAACAAGAGAGACATTCACAATCGATATCACATCAGAAATGACTGTCATATAAGAATGACAAGTGTTGCTGCATTTCACAGCATAAAGTTTGGTTATTTTAAGCTGCCACATGACTTAAGATTAATAGCACATCTCAGCCCATCATAAGGTGGTTTTTCTCAAATGGACAAGCTTGTTGACCAGATGCACAATAATAACACACAACTGGAATGAGATTATTTCTCTCCCAAAAGTGTTTTAGTTGAAAAGATTGTTGTTAAATTTATCTGGTACAAGTGTTTACATTGTAGGTACAAATGTTAAGGTAATAGTAAATTTTGCCTAGGTTTGGTGAAACAGCAGGGGCTGGACGCACAAAGAGGATTCCACCAGCAAACGTCAACATACAAAGAAACATCTGTTCTGTCAATCTCATGGCAGAGTTTTAAACTAGTGCACCTGTGAGGAATCATTTCAAAATGTAGTCAATAGCACCATTATAGAACAGAGGTGGGGGGGTTTCTCAAAATGGCCTTTTGTGGATGGATTTAGAAAAGTGAAAACATTTCTTGCATCACATCAGAATAAGAATGCGCTATTCGAAAATGCACTGTTGAACATTTCAAATTAAAACAAGGAGGCAAAGCCCGTCACTTCCTCAGCCTTTCAAATCGTACCTCCCATCCTTCAATTGATGACTGCAAATGCTCCAACGCTTCCAGTTTCTCCATCTGCCTCTTTGTTTCATTAATATTGGTGCACACAGCTTTCATTGCTTGCAAGGCCTTTTCCACTGCCGGATTATCGTTGTGCTTTTTGGGGGTGCGTTTTAGCAACTCCTGTAAATGCATAAAGCTATAAATCTCAAACTTCAATGCCACCTCAGAAACTAATATACATGAAATATGAACATTTAAATGGGACTCATGTCAATAAAAGGAATAGTTTGTTTTAATTAATTTTTCTGGTTAAAGTTAAATGAAAATTCTCTCCGATTCCATGGCAATTATCAATGATAACTTTACTCGTGCTGACTTCCACCTAATTTTCTGTTTCATTTCCTCTGCCTTAGATAAAAAAAGTTGCAAGATGAAAAAGTATATTCTAACATGCTGCATGGTTTTTTTCAAAAAGCAACTAGTCAAAACAGAGCAAACCAGAAATGACAATTGAATATGGTTCTTGTAGGTTTTGGAATACAACTGGCTGAAGGACAATTTGTTCCGGTTCTGGATCTTACTGAGGGCCTCTGATCCAATGCTACGCATTCAAACAAGACTATGTAATGTCAATCTCACAATTCCTATTTTTCTCGCATTGTCAACTGGGAAAATATGAAGTGCTCCCTAATGAAGACATTATCTAGTGAGAGAATGCAATAAAGAGATATTGGAACAGAAAACTAAGGATAACCATGAGAAGCAGCAGGATTTTTTTCACTATTCTCTTTTGGCACACTGCATTATTGGTGCTTTTCTTATGAAAGGCTAATCACTCTGAACAGTTTTTAGACATTTTTGCGAACATCATAAACAGCCTCCTTCCTCTGTGGTATGTGGCAAGCAGAGAAGTAGAAAAAAAAAGTCTGCAGTTGATCCAACCCCAAATCTAATGCTTCTCAAATCAGCTGCCTCCAGTTAATCTTTGTTCAAAATTTTCCACACAATTAACTTCAACAGAAATGATTTTAACTACTTGATACAAAATTGTGACATTGTCCATGCGTTAAGCTTAATTCTCCTATTCTAGAGTTCATACCAATCTTGCATCCATTATTAGAATTCAATTTATAAACACATTCAAGAGTATGGAATAGTTGAATGATATCTCCCACACCTTTATTCTCCACAGCATTCAATTTCCAACAACTCAATCTAACGATTATCTAGCTACTTCTCATCTTAGTTTTCCTTCTCTCAGTATGCAGTACAGTGACCAAGACTATAAAGTTTATTTATTAGTCACAAGTAGGCTTATAACTGCAATGAAGTCACTACGAAAATCCATTAGTCACCACGCTTCAACTCCTTTTTGGGTACACTGATGGAGAATTTAGCCCGACTGATTCACCTAACCTGCACATTTTTCAGATCGTGGAAGGAAACCCACACAGACACGGGGAGGACGTGCAAACTACACATCGTCACCCACGCTGCAAATCAAATCTGGGTCTCTAGCACTGTGAGGCAGCAGTGCTAAGCACTGTGCCACTATGACAGTGTTGCAGTTATTGGGCCATCTTTAAATATCGGACACACAATGATTTCTACAAGCTATTCAGCTTCCTTACTAAATTAAAATTACAAGTCAGCTTCATTAAAATTAGTACCGTGTTATGGTGCTAGAGTCAAAGAATAGATTTTAAACGTTTAATGAAAATCAAGTTCTCCCCATGCAGAAGCGTACCAGCTTGAAGACAACATTTAGACTTTTACATTTTCCGAAAAATTTTGATTGGCTGGAAAATATTTCTAGTAATTACATGGCATCAGTTGAAAAACTGGGTAATTTCTCCAATGATCTCTGCTCTCTAATGCTTCCTCAATTGAAGATCATGTTTGTTTTGAACTGCCCTTATACCATGTCCAAGGAGATCAATAAGCAAATTCTCAAAAATCATGGATGTGACACACCAATCTTGATCACAAACATTGCATCTTAAACAGTTTATGTCAAATGATAATATTGTCCATTATAATGTACATATTTAATTGCTATGTTATCTGTTCATGAGCTATCGAATGACAGCTTTAAAGAATTTGTCTGCAACTTCTTCCAGCCAACTGATATTTCTGAATTTTAAAACAAGGGGAAGTTTTAGGTGATAATTAAATGCATCGCGCAACAACACTCATATTGTGAATTTGATTTTCTTGAGGAAATTGAGCTAGATCAAACTGGAAGCAATCTATTGAAAGGAAGATTCAGGCCAATATCACACCAACTTTTGGAAGAAACATTACAGTTCAGTAAGTTTCCTTATTCTAGTGATTTACCTTCAGTAGTAACGGATATTTGCAGATTCTCTGTATCGGAGTTAACAAATAGCCTTCCAAAGGAATATCTGTGGTCTTCATCCCTCCCAATACCATACAATTCTAAAATGAAATTGAGATTGGTAAGTCACATGACCACTTTTAAACAGACATATCTTTCCACGATAGACTCCTTTGATAATTGGGGATCTGAGAAGCAATTTTCCAATCTGGAATTCTCATATTCAAACCTTTCTCCTTCAAGACTGTAACAGAATTTTGAGTTTAAATGAGCCTTGTGTCCAAAATTTGAGATGTCTTTATATGCCTCCTACAGGTGTCAATGTCAACACAATAACTAGGAAATGAATCTTAGGTTTAGGATCTAAAAAGCTATAAAAATAATGGCTGGAATTTACCAGCTGTTCAAGCCAGCGGGATTCTCTGTACCAACTGCAGCGAACAAAGTTTTGGCCAAGCACCAAATTCTCCATCCTCGCTTGCAGTAGCAACAGGGCACAAATGTCAGAAAATTCCAACTAACATAAAACTCAAATGTTTTATCAATGTCACATGAAATTGGATTAAAATCAGCATTGGAATTATTTTTTTTCCTGACCAGACAAGGTTTGCTACTGAATTCAAGGCTCACAGCAATACACTGGCTAACTGAGGAAGGATAACTGTATTAGGCAGCCCAACTTAAACCAATTGCACAGATCATATTCAATCAAACAAACAAATGCGCTTCCACATGAACTTGAGGACAGGCCATGCAGCTTACCAGAAGCATTGCTCGTATTTCAGGTATTTTGTTCAGTTCCATGAGAAGCCTCAAGGCTTTTTCGTGGTTGCTGCAATATTCTTGATAGACACAAAATCGGTCTTTCTACAATCACAAATACAAGGATCACATCAGCATGAAAGAAATTGTTTATGTGCAATCACTTTAAATCAGCTTAATATTACACTTACACTTAATGCATGCACAAGTCGAGAAAAACTTACTGGGATTTAGTATATCTTATAGAAAAATATCTTAGATAATAGAAATAGAATATTTTAGAAAGAAAAACATTATATGCAGCTAGAGAGTCCAGTTGTTGAGGATAATAGCTCTTAACAAAGGGAGTACCCCAACCAGTTACTTTCCGTGGGTTGACCTTCAAGAAGATTGCTCGGACATCTGCCTCTTGCTCAAAACTGGCATAGAATGCATTGAGCTCATCGGGGAGAGGTGTACTGGTGCTGGCAATTTTAAATGCCTTCATCTTGTAGCTTATTATGCCTTCTTTGGACTGTGAGACACAACTCATGCAGATACAGGGAGAACATGCAAACTCCACACAGATAGAGTCACCCAAGGCTGGAATCGAACACAGGCCCCTGGTACTGTGATGCAGCAGGGCTACCTAAAGAGCCCATCAAGAGAATTCTGATGCAATAAAATTCTTGACCACATTGACATGAAGCATCAAGTTTCAGCTGCTCTTCCAAAGCACCATTTGCATTCAGTAGCTCACAAACCATTTACACCAGATTTTCAAAATTATCTCCACTTTGCAATTTTTTTCTGGGCTCCAGAGAATGTTTTAGATTGCATAAAAGCTTTTTCAATCTGATTAAAATTCAATATCTCCCCTGGATTGGCAGATTTTAAGAACTCCTGCATTTATAAATGCATTGGAAACAGAAATGCCAGTGCTGCTGTACTTTCAGACAAAATTCTGATCTGCTGTTCATGAGACAGAACCAGTGTGCTTAAGCCAATATGAGCCTGGATAAGCAGGATATAAAAGGAGTCTTTACCTCAAGAAGTTAAGTGAAAATTTGCCAGTAATCTGGAAGTGACACAACTTGCTATTCATGCCATATCAAACAGCTGTGCTATTTAAGTGAGTTGTCTGAAGGCATGGCGACCTGAACTTTGTGGGAAATTATGCCAAGCTGCTAAGTGTTCGCCATCACACCGCCATTGAAACTGACAGCAACTTTGGGAGCTTAGACATGCAGAATAATGCAAAGATCCACAAGCTGCTGGCAGCAATTTCCACGCTCCTCCAGAGGGTAGATTGTTGCTGCACCCATCCCATCCCAACCCCCACAGATCTAAATCATGGAAATTAAATCAATGGAAATGACAAGAACTCCCACGCACACACTGTTAGCCTCACTGTCAAAACCATCCAGAAAATTACTGGAAGAAATGTAACTGGGTTTTAAAATGACATACTGAATTAATAATTATTGCGAAACATACTGATTGGCCCTGAAAAGTTAGGTTTATGGAATGTCAAATTTCTCCATTGTGGTAAAAAAAAATATTTTCTATTTTTATTTGTGTTTTTAGCTTTTTGTTCTAGTTTCCATCTAAATCCAAATCATTTAGTTTATTTATTAGTGCCACAAATAGACTCACGTTAACACGACAACAAAGTTACTTTGAAAATCTGCTAGTCAACACACTCCAGCGTCTGTTTGGGCACACTGAGGGAGAATTTGGCGTGGCCAATATACTAATCAGCATATCTTTAGGAAACCAGAGCACCCAGAGGAAACCCACACAGACACAGGAAGAACATGCAAACGCCACACAGACAGTGACCCAAGCTGGGAATCAAACTGGGTCTCTAATGCTGTGAGGCAGCAGTGCTAACCACAGTGCCATCGTAACACCCCTCTCTATCTGAAAATTTGAAGTGAGGATGAAGGATACAACATTCATTTAGCTTTTTAGTTTATGTACAAATACTTCAAATCAGAATCTGACATCGCTACTGCCTAGGCACCAGATTTAATCTGAAGATTGGGGAGAGTCAGGGGAACCAGCCACAGACATCAGTGGACTTTTGTGAACAGCTTTCTAGGAGGACAGCAGCAACCACCTTTATTTTGCTGCCGATCTTAAAATCATGGTCTATTAAAGCTCCCAGGAGGAAACCATATTAACCAATTCACTTAGTTAGAACCAGCATAACTCAAAGACACACAGTACCTAGATATATGCTTGTTCATATTCAATCACAAGAATACGTGTTCCCCAAGGCGGTATGGTTTCTCAGTGGTTAGTATTCCTGCCTCACAACTCCAAAGATCTGGGTTCGATTCCCGGCCATTGTCTGAGTGGAGTTTGCATATTCCCCCCATGTCTGTGTGAGTTTCCTCCGGGGGCTCTGATTTCCTTTCACAGTCCAAAGATATGCAGATTAGGTTGACTGGCCATGCTAAATTGCCCCTTAGTGCCCTGGAATGTGTAGGTTAAAAAGATTACTGGAGTAAATATGTGGGTTCACAGGTGATAGGGCCTGGGTGGAATTATTGCCAGTGCAGACTCGATGGGCCGAACTGCCTCCTTCTGTTCTGCAGAGTTCCAACGATTTCCATGAGCCATCCACAATCCCAATAAAATGCAGCCAAACACATTTTAAATATTGAACCAAATATGGATATCAGTTCCACCAGAAAAGGAGTTTGGAAAACTTTTTTCCATTAAAGGTTGTTCAAATGAGGTTACATCTTGATGCAAACTGAGACAGGGTTTTCCAGCCTCATCATGTGGTGGTGTCCAGAATAGTAGAATTTGGAGAGTAGCCAAAAGTCAATTCCATGCGCTCCACATCTGCCACTGGTGAATTTGGAAAATCCCGACCATAGTCTCATGCTGGGTGCCCCACCTTCAAATCTTGAATCGGTGGTTCTATTTTAAACTCTTTCTCTCAAATCTAAATTCTTCAAAGACAAATTCAGAAAGCTGCTTCACTATCCAAGGGGAAAAGAAGCACAAAATCAAATTATTTTATAAACAGTTCCACAGTGCATTTGTCTAAGAATGCATCATATACACACATTTTAGTTTTTATTAGTGTTAAAAGTAGGTTTACATTAACACTGCAATGAAGTTACTGTGATAATCTCCTAGTCGTCACACTCTGGCACCTGTTCAGATACAGAGGGAGAATTTAGCATTGCCACAGAATCCACTGTGCTAATTTTAAGAGCAGCGGGCTGGTGGAATCTTGCAGCGTGCATAGCACAGAATTCGTGCATGTATTCTCGCCGCATTAAATCAACCAGTGCCAGATTTCCAGTGGCGTTTGTCTGCGCCAGACATCAGTGGGTAGGCACAGAAGTCATTTAAATGTCATTTTACACATGGTTCAAATTTAATTAGCAGGCCTGGGATTGAAGTCTCTGGACCCATTCGTCTCTCACCCGCCATCAGGAGTATTTCACTCCAGCGGCTTCTACAGTAGCTCCCCACTTTTGGGGAATTGGCAGCCCAACCCTGCTGGAGTGAAGAGGGGCAATCGGGACCCACCCAAAAAGTCAGGCACAGGTGGGGGGTGTTGCTGGGCATTGCTACCACGACAGTGCGAGCCCTGCACCCTGGCACTGCCCATTGGGCACGTAGCAGTGTCAAAGGGGACGGGCCTAGTGGGGCGATAGGTGGAGGCTGCCACTGTGCAGCCTGGATCATGGGGGAAGGATGAAGGTGAAGAGGATGGGGAGAGAGGGGCAAAGAGGAGGTGTTAGCTAGCAAATCGAGCTGGCCAGCAACTGAGAGGCCGGCAGTGCAGGGCCACTGCACTGACAAATCAGTGCGTGCACAATGGCCCACTCAGTGTGCTGATTTCAGCCTCTCCAGTGGGGATAGGCCCCGCTACTTAGTTAATAGTATTCACACTGGTGGCCTCTGCAATGCACAAAATGTGGGCGATTCTTCTCTGAACTCAAACCGAGAAAACTACAGTGAAGTACTCCAGTTTTCTCACAAATTCGACACTTAGAAATCTTCTGGGAAAATTCCAGCCCATGTCTTTCAGACAAAGAGGAAACAGGAGCACCCAGAAGAAACTCATGCAGATATGGGGAGAATGTGCAGACTCCACACAGACAGTGACTCAAGCCAGGATTCAAACTTGGATCTCTGGTTCAGTAAGAACATATAAACTTATTCCTCTCCTGGCTGACTTTAGAGTTTATTGAAATCCAACAAACTTATCTCCATAGCATCACAGAATCCCTACAGTGCAGAAGGAGGCGGTTCCATCAAGTTTGCGCTGACTGTCCGAAAGAGCATCTTCTCCAGGACCACAAACCAGCCTTATCCCTTAACCCCGCATGTTTACCATGACCAATCCACCTAACCCACGCACCTTTGGACTATGGAAGGAAACTGGAGCACCTGGAGGAAATCCACACAGACATCAATAATGTGCAAACTCCACACAGTCACACAAGGCCAGAATTGAACCTGGGTCTCCTAGTGCTATGAGGCAGCAGTGCTAACCACTGTGCAACTATGCTGCCACTGGAACCCAAGATATTTAAGTACTAAACTGAAATAAGCTCCAAGATTGAGTACAGGGAAGAGAGGCAGGCCAGTTACATAGGTTTTACTCAAAAATGAATTAAATTTTACATTCAGTGGTTTGCTGACTAATCGTTTATACAACTGCAGTAAGGAGGACTAACTGTTTCAATTTTACCATCAGGTCTGGAGTAGCAAAGGAAAAATCTGATTTATTTGCAAAGTGTACTTAACTCACTGCAGGAGGTTTTAGTAGTTTCAAATGACATACATGTGGAGTCCCAAACAAATACTTAAAAATATTTCTATTTTAAAATATCCTATTCAGTAGTTCAGCAGAACAGCAAGTACTCATGAACCTCACCAGCTCTGGTATGCAGTCTAGCCACAAAATTGCAGGGATATGTGCACACTCCCTCCAGTTCAGCCCAGTGACATATTAATTTAAAAATACATACATATATTCTTGCAATGTTTGAAGATCTAACATTTAGGGCTAACATTTAGCCCATGACAAATAGTTACAAATCCTATTTTTCAAATAGTTTATAATGGTAGGTATGAAAAAGGTGCATAAATTCCCAAAAATGCATATGAACCGAAATCTGTTCCTTCTTCATCACTTCAATTATTCACTCCAAGTCTACTATCACCTCCGCCTTCTATGCAGTTCAAATGTACCTCAAACAGAAGCTTGAGAAACAACACCCCATTTTTCATAGAATCTGGCAATGCAGAAGGAGGCCATTCAGCCCACTGACTCTGCCGACCACAATCCAATCTAGACCCTATCCATAACCCCATGCATCTACTCTATCTAGTCCCCCTGGCACTAAGGGGCAATTTAGCATGATCAATCCGCCTAATCCACACATCTTTGGATTGTGTGAGGAAACCAAAGCACCGGGACAGAATGTACAAATTTCACTCAGTGACCCAGGCTGGGAATTGAACCCAGGTCCCTGGCGCTGAGAGGCAGCAGTACTAACCACAATGCCACTGTGCCATTCAATTAGACACTTTACAATATTCATAACTTGAATAATCTCAGACAATAACCATTGCTCCCAATTTTCACAAAGTGTCTTCAACAGAGTAAAATGGTCCCACAGCAAGAGTGTCAACAAACAAAATTTTACACAGAGCCACACGGGAGATGCTCAGGCAGATGATCAAAAAGTTGCTCAAAAGGGTTTTCAGAAGCATCTTAAAAGGGGAGACAAAAAGAGGTAGCGAAGTGGCAGGGTCGAGGGAGGGATTTCTGGAGTTTGGCATATTGATGGTCCTTCAACTGCTAGAGCAGAGAGGACTGTAGGGCTGGAGAAAGTAAGAAAGAAGTATGGAGACTGGTGTTTGAAAACTGGAGAAGAATTCTAAAGAGGTGTTGTTTAATTATGAGCCAATGAAGTCACCCAGCACAGGAATAGAGGAATGGGGTATGATGCAAGTTAGGAGCAATTTTTAAATATCTTCAGAGGCCCACATTCATGAGCATCCAGGCCTTCTGCCTTTTGCTGCTTAGGCCCTTGCACCAACTGGTGATGATTCTCCTTCTCCTCATCTGGATGTGTGTCATTACCAGGACGAGGTTGCCCGCAGCCTCCAGCATCAACACAAGCGAACGTGATTAAATGAAGTGATGAATTCAGTCAGCATATCCTTTACTAGATTAATTCCATCTCAAAGCCAGCGCTAAGGCTCCACTTGGCCTTAGTCTAAATATGGCATTCCCACCATACCCCTTCTGGGTAAAGGACATCGAGATGAGCATTTCTCCGGTTCATACATGATTGTGAATTGCTCTTTGACAAACATGAGTGTTGAGAGCCACATGACTGAACTGTAATATTATTCCACTTGTCTCCACAAGATTCTACATGGAAGCAATAGCCTTGGCAGCACACAGGATTATTTGTCAGCCATGACCAGTCAACTGGGAGGATTAAGATTTGGAGTCACGAGTTGGCTGCCATCTGCTAGCTGTGCCCTTTGGAGCTATTCACCATTCATCTCTCCTCCCACTGTCTCTGGCAGCACAGAATGAAAGGCTGCTCCAATCTTTGACACCAGTTATTGAGATCATGCCCATCCTGATCCTGCCCCCTCCCATTATCTGAGCCACGTGACCAATCCCCAGTGCTGCCGATGAGATCTTCACTGGCCAAATTTGCACGAGGGACCTGCCATCTTATCATATCCCACTAGCCAATCCCATCAATCTTCAGATACTACCGTCAACAGTACCAGCCCTATCCTTTCCTGGACACACTTCCCATTTCTTTCCATAGTAAGTCTAAATACCATTCATAATTCTCACTGGTAGCGAACATAATTTGAAGACTAAACTAAATTCCTGCAGAGGCCTTTTACAACAAACAGAGCAGGGAAAAGCCATTTAGCCCTCAAGCCTACTCTGGCATTTAATTAGATGATGACTGAACTAGTAGGAATCTCAAATCTGCAACCCACCTAACTCCAATAGTCCATCATCCCTTTGCTTACCAGAAATCCAACACTTTTGTCTTAAAAATATTCAAAGGCTCTGATCCATTCATTTTTTAGGAACAGTGTTCCAAAGACTCTCATGCCGGAGTGAAAAAAATTGCATCTCATCTCAGTTTTAATCTTAAACGGGGTCTCTAGCTCTTGATTTGTCCACAAGAGGAAAAGTCCTCGCCATATTCACTCTGTCAAAATCCTTCAGGAACACAGAGATTTCAATAAATCTTACTCTTACTCTTCTCAAGTCCAGCAGATACAAGCCTAACCTGTCCTTTCCTCATGAGATAACTCACCCATTCCATGTATTTGTCTAATAAACCTTCTTTGAACTGTTTCCTATGCACTTACAGCCTCCTAAAATAAGGAGATCAGTACTGTACACAATACTCCAGATATGGGCTCACTAATGCTCTGTATAACTGAAGAATAATCTCCACACTTCATCTCATACACTGATCAGGACTTCTTTCCCAGCCTGACGAAAATATATTGCCTGATTACACAGCAATCATGTCACATTATCAATAGCTTGGGCATGATGATTACTGTCATGAGTAATTTGGTTATCACTCTTTGACATGTAGCCTTGGAATTAGAAGCTCGTGGATTCAGACCCAAGCACAAACTACACTGACAATCTAGTGCAATAAGATGGCTATTTTATTGGAAGTGTCACCTTTCAAATGAATGTTAAACCATATACCTTTTCATGTAAGCTTAGAAGATCTCATATTATATTAATGAAAAGGACTGGACTCCTCTCAGTATCCAGTCCTACCTCTGCCCATCAGGCAAAGTTACTAAAACCGCATTATTTGAAAAAATGTCTCACTGCTGTATGCAAACTGACACTCGACGGGGGATAAATGTTCGTCAAGATTCCGGGAGAACATCTGCCTTTGTCAAATATTGCCATGAGATCTTGCACATCTAGCTGAGACACAAGCTTCAGTTTAGTATTGGAGGTAGGGTTTGCCTACTAGGCTATTAATGCCTTTCTATAGGACTGAAATCACTGCGCCTAATCCATACTGACCAAGGATGGTCCTGTATTCAACCTTGGATGTGTGCTGATTTAACTGATCTCACTTTAAACCAGTGTGATGTACCTAAGATACAGAGAAAAAAGCTGCCATTGGCTGAATGTTGGTTGAATACGAAGATTGAATACCAGAGAGCTGTTGGTGCCTGACTGATTGTTTACAAGGTTGTAAAGGGTACATGGTTTACCCAATATTTTTTAAAACAACGAAAAATAAATTATTTTCTCATCAATGTGTTTGTTGGCTTGAATTTGCATGTCTTCAGAATTGTCAAGATGTTACACAAATGCAGATGTTGAATTAACAGGCAGCCTCCCAGTGTTTTCCCCAATGACGAGTGCTTGCAGACCACTATGAAAGAGCTAAATTGGTGGCAGAAAAGAAAGGAAAAGCTGTTTAAAGTTAAAGAATGCCAAATTTAAGAGCCTGAAGTCAAGTGACAGGAAATGGGATTAGCAAAAGAGCACAAATAAAACACAAACTAACTGTACTCACAAACTGAAGGAAGATGTTTCCAAGTTCATGCTGAGGTTGTGGCTCTGGTTGTAAACGACCCTCAAGAGCTGCCAAGAACAGCATATGCACATCAAGTATCTCCTCAATGTTAGAGAACAGGATCTGAAAAAAACACACAGCAGAGTCATTTTCAGGACAAAAACTTATATTTTTTTAAAAAAACATACAACTAATTTTCTGCTCAATTCAGGTAAATGTCTTGTTTCACAAAGAAATGGTTAAAGAATCAAAAATATTCTTCAGAAGCCACCCTATTTTCAAGATTTGATTAGATTAGAAGCCCCATTTTTACACAGGAAACCAATATGAAACGGTTTAGGCGTAACCTTGATAGTGCAAAGTGAGAATAAAGAAAACAAATCTAGGTCTTCTCTTCGCTAGGGTGTGCCCTTCATTTTTTTTTGAATAAACTAGAATTAAACTTATTGACAAAGCAGGAGATTACTCTAACTCCCAATGTTTGGAAAACATTAAATGATGCACCAAGGTTTGGCATGTGACCATACCTTCTTGCATATATACAAGATCTTGAAATATTTCAGCAAATACAACTATACAACTGAAAATTGGACAACTGTGTGTGTGTGTGTGTGTGTGTGTGTGTGGGGGGGGGGGGGGGGAGAGAGAGAGAGAGAGAGAGAAGACGAGTACGAGGATTAGGTGAAGAAAATGAGAGATATTTCAGGACCAGCATTCTATTCATAGATTAGGTCACTGTCTGTGTGGAGTTCACACGATCTTCTTGTGTCCGCATGGGTTTCCTCCCACAGTCCGAAAAACGTGCTGGTTAGGTGCACTGGCCAAGCTAAATTTTCCCTCAAATGTACCTAAATAGGTACCCAAGTGAGGGCACTAGGGGATTTTCATAGTAACTTCATTGCAGTAAGCCTACTTGTAACACTAATAAATAAACTTAACAAAAAACCAAAAAAAGTCTATGAACATCCATGACAACTTTATTGACAAAGCTGAGGCACTGCCAGCCAGCTTTTCTAAGTAAAAAAAAAGCTGAAAGGAGCAGAAAAAAACTGAATAAGCACGAACAGTGTTTTCTTTTAATCTGCATAGATATTTAAGAGATTACACCATTATGTGCTCCTCAATTTTTCAGCAGACCCCAAATAACCAAGAACAATTCTGACAAAACAATAAATGATTAAGAAACACTATGAATGTATGTTTTAATCTTTACAATGGTCCTACCTTGAGATCTTCTTCAGTGATTTGCTTTTCTGTCTTGTCTCCATCACTCTGATGATTTCTATGCAGGAATGACTACATGCAAAAGAAAAAGATTCATTACTTTTATGCACAAGTACAAGGGGAAATTATTTATCTGCAAACAAATGTGTGAAATATAAAATCATTTCAATTTTAACACTTCTTACAACAGTATCTGTTATCTGTCAGCATCAATATCTTAGTATAGGAAAAGCAGGAAGTGCAATGTGCAATACAAAGCTTGAAACATTTCTGCTCTAGTTTCAGGTTTCATCCTGAGCTGACCTGTTAATGGAAGAGGACGTTAAATGTAACCAGATAAACAGAAATAACAGTTAGCATGTTATTTCAAAGAGCACAGAGTCATGATCAAAAATAACTGCCCACCATATAGATCTAACAGCGAAACATCCATTCTCAAGATATTTCAGGGCAATTCTTTCATAATACAAGTTCCTTCTCTGATTAAGAGAATGCAGAAAGGGACATGCAAGTTAGAAAATGTTCTCTGAACCTATCCTCATCATATTCTGCAAAACATTCAAAGTTTTGGGGAAGACAAGCCTTCAAATTGCCTTGGAGTCAGTTTGCATGATAAAGTCCTCACTAATGAATCAAATGTTTTTCAAGCTTTTCCAATTTCAAAAGTGCATTATGACACAAGGTGAACGAACCATTTACAATTCAGCATTACAATTATGAAACTATGTATAAAATCAAATTCTGACAGCCTACATATTTGCATTCCTTCAATAAAACACTTCCACTTTATGCAATTTGAAGAGTTTTCACTCAAATTTTATTGATTGCATTTTCAGATTAGTGTTGATATATTATATTAATGACATTTTTATTTTAAATTGGTAAGAATTGATCTAAAAGTGCATCCAATTCAATGTTGTCTCATGCACAGCAAAGTAGGAGAAACAAAATATTGTTGAATTGCGTAGCCTTTACATTCCCTCTCAGTAGATGAGCTAATCATGACCAAGATTTGGACAGAATACAAGCAACTGAGTGAATAACCAAATAAATCTGACTTCAGTATAATTTCTGTTTGACAAAAATGGAACTTTTCCAAGCGTCAGCTGGCAACAACCAATTATTCATTCACAGATCCAGTATTTGTATATTGTAATGCGAGTTATCTCAAATTATATCCCTGGTATAGGCATTATCTGCAACATTTAAAGGTAACAATTGGAAGACAGATTCTGGGTGATAGAGGTCTGCATGGGTGGTAACCTTAGCAAATTTGACTACATATTTATTATGGCTGTTAGCTCTTTGTGACCCAATCCTGCAAACACCTCAGTCAGATCAGTATAAAACAACCAACAGTAGCCATTACAGTAACATTCAGACTATGTGTGCATGTGTTGTTCAAATGAAGCATATTATGTGACAGCGTAAGCACTTGATTTCTGAACTCATTTCACTGTTTCAAAACAAACCACTGAATTCAATTCTAAAAAGTGAAACCATCCCCATTAAAAATACTATATATATGATTGTTGCTGATTGTAACTTGAAGTCGCACACATGCTGATTTGTGCTTTTCATCTTGGATGCAAAACTTGTGGAGGACTTGCATTTCCCCAAGATACTAATAAAATTTGCTAATACTCAAGATGAAAGGATTAAAATTTTGAAAACAAAGAAGAATGGAAGAGATAAGAAGAGGTAACACAAGGTACAGACCATGCTAAATGGTATCAGTCATACAAGTGCCTAAAAATAACTTGCATCAAATTTAAATGAAGAGCACGCTGCACTCAACTGAAAACTGTGAGAACAGATCACAAATTTTATCGCCAATAATCCAGGCTTTGGCAGAATTTCCCTTAATGCATGGGGCTCTTGGCAACAACCATCTACAAAGTTATCATGTCGAGTTCATGACGACAGTATCATCTGATTCAGGAGATAATTAAAACAAAGTGGCCCTCAACCAAGTCAATCTGCCTAGCGTTGAATCTTGTGCTGTGTAGTACATGCGTCATGCACAGGGAGTTCCAATTTGATAAAAGCAGTGCTCTACGGTGAGCTATGCCCCAGTGAGAAAGACCAAAATGCTTTTCAAAGCAACCAAAGAGAAAGCTCTCTCAGACCAACATTGAACAATGGACATGGGAGCAGGAGGCTACCGACAGAGACATCTGATGCACGATGACAAGAACAGCAAGCCAAATTTTGAAATATTCAGACATGAGGGTATTCAAGAAAGGCACAGACAATGGAAGGAGTCTGCTTATAACAGAATTCCTCGGTCCCAAGTGTTCAAGAGTCTTACTGGCATTTTCAGCCAACAATCATGCCATCTATCATAGAAACAAGTCTACCTGTGAAGAATTGGTCATCTTCAAAATCACCACTGCTGGTCTAGTTTTATGAGCAGTTTGTTTTTATATGGAAAATGATGGAAGTACATAGGAAACCATCACACATCTATGAAGATAAAGTACAAGTTAAAGTTTTAGGTATTTCCTTCCTCAGAACCAAGCATGGGTTACACCCAAAATATCAGCTCATTTGTTTTTCTACATGGATGAGGAAGTGGAGAGATGGGTTAGTAAGTTCGCCGACGATACGATGGTTGGTGGTGTTGTGAATAGTCTGGAGGGATGTCTGAAGTTGCAGCGAGACATAGATAGGATGCAAGACTGGACGGAGAAGTGGTAGATGGACTTCAATGCGGATAAATGTGTGGTGGTCCATTTGGCAGGACCAATGGGATGAAGCAGTATAATATCAAGGGTAGGAGTCTTGGCAGTGTTGAGGAGCAGAAAGATCTTGGGGTTCAGGTCTATAGGTCTCTTAAATCTGCCCCGCAAGTGGAGGATGTGGTCAAGAGGGCATATGGGGTACTAGCCTTCATTAATAGAGAAATTGAGTTTAGGAGTCAGGAATTAATGCTGCAACTTTATGAGACCCTTGTCAGATCCCACTTGGAGTATTGTGTGCAGTCACCTCGCTATAGGAAGGATGTGGAAGCTATTGAGAGGGTGCAGAGGAGATTTACAAGGGTGTTGCCTGGATTAGGGGGCATGCCTTATGAAGATAGGTTGAGAGAGCTGGATCTCCTTCCTGGAGAGACAAAGGTTGAGAGGCTACTTGATAGAGGTTTATAAGATGTTGAGAGGAATAGATGGAGTGGATTCTCGGAGGCTATTTCCCAGGGCTAAAATGGTCGCAACGAGAGGACACAGGTTTAAGGTGCTGGGGGGCAATTACAGAGGAGATGTTAGAAGCAAGTTTTTCACTCAGAGTGGTAAGAATGGAATCGGTTGCCATCAGGGATGATAGAGGCAAACTCGCTGGGGTCTTAAGAGACTTCTGGATGAGTACATGGGATTTAATGGGATTGGGAGTTACAGATAGTTCTACGGCCTGTTAAGTATAGATATGATCAGCACAACTTGTGGGCCAAAGGGCCTGTTTGTGCTGTAGTGTTCTATGTTCTATGTTGACTGATCTGCTGTACATTTCAAGCACTTTTCAGTACATCCAGATGCAGGGAAACATAGTGGGGCTGACAATGCGCAGCGTTGCAGTGTTATAATACTAACTGCATTCGGTTAGAAGATATCAGTGAGCAATTAAATGCAGCAAAATCAATATCCATTCCAGCTATTTGTCTCAATCAGCAAAATATAAAAATTGGACCTTTGTGGTAATTCAGCAATAGGGCAGCACGGTAACATAGTGGTTAGGACTGCTGCCTCACAGCACCAGGGACCTGGGTTCAATTCCAGCCTTGGGTGACTGTGTGAAGTATGCATATTGTCCCCATGACTGCGTGGGTTTCCTCTGGGTGCTATGGTTTCCTCTCAAAGATGTGCAGGTTAGGTTGATTGGGCATGCTAAATTGACCCTAGTGTCAGGGGGATTGGACTGTACGTATGTGGGGTTACAGGAATAGAGCCTAGGTGGGATTGTTGGCGGTGCAGGTTTAATGGGCCAAAAGGCTTTCTTCTGCACTGTAGGTTCTATGATTCAATGTCACTTCTGCACTGCTACATGCTACTCTAACCCCTACACTGCATCTAAATTATAGTATGTAATACTCAAAAGTTAAACTGCTACACATGAAGAAAGCTTTAAAGAAAACCAGTTATTTATTTGCACATATCCATGAGAACAGTGTGCCTATTTCTCACTGCAGAATTGATCTTCCTTGGCTCTTCAACAGGAGAACAGCTTGGACAGAGCAAGGAGTATTCTTCCAACCACCTCTTCACTCACTCTTGAGCATGTTGCCTCACCCTAAGGTCAGCCCTTGGTTATGAAGCCACTGCAAGGTTTCTGCAAACCTCAAACATTCGTGGAACCCAGTTTAAGAAACACCAATCAAAATCACAGCTTTGCACTTTACTTTTGTAAGTTAGTAAAAGGACCATTCCAAAACCAGTCCTTTATGACTTAAAAAAAAATACTTTTTAGTTTTCCTTGGTACTTTCCAAATTGGGAACCATCAACTGCCGTAGGAATATAATGTCACCACAGTGTTTTAGGGAGCAATCAAAGCTTCAACTTAAGGAGTCAATTTTATTTTCAAAATATATTGCCTGAAATAATAAGATTTAAAAACAGCTCGTAATTATGCAGTAAAAACATGACCTTTGTTGCACTTAATCTCTACATCACATTCTCCAGTCTGATAGCTGACTGCAGTTACAGTCACACACATATGGCTAACAGCACCAACAGCAGTGCAAATAAAACAACCATTTCAATCTTCAGTTATTATTGTTACCATTCACATGGAGACCAATAACCCTTTTAAAGAAATTAATCTGAATTTCCAACTGATTGCTGAAGTTATGTCAAATCAAGGCTTTACGTTTTAAAGACTCTTACACTAACAAAAAGATTAAACAACCTATTGACTGAACACTATCTTATACTTAGATTTCCAAAACTGCTCCCTTTCACTTAAAAAAGACAAAATACCTACTTCACAGGCGTACTTTACACTGCCCCTTCAGCCAGTCTATCAATTTTCCAGGACGCAGGCCAAGTGATTCTTAGTTTCTGCAAGTTTACTTCCCTTGTTATTCTTTCCTAACCTTAACTCCAGAAGTGGTTTTCAAGTTAAGAGTTTTTCCTGGTGATTCCCCTTCTTGCACAAGCCAGGCAAATCTTCTAGTCTTGAGTGAAATCCTTATGAATTTGATCTTTTCAATCAAAGTGCAAACTTCCACCCACCTTCTGACAGTCTGTGCCTGAGAGTTTCAGAGGTATCTTAGAAACACTTCCCCTCTCAGAACCCATCTCCGTATAATCACAAATCATTTAGGCCCTGTAATCCTGTAGAATTGCTGACTGAACAGGACAGGATAGCCAATCATAAACTGACTAGTACAATAGATTCTCTTCTCACCCCTTCAGCTCAATGCTACTTCCCAGGAGAAGCTTGGAAGGAACAATGAACTCTATAGTATCAGTTGGTGGTATCTTCATCTCAGACTCAGAAGGTTACTGGGTTTAAGTCTTATTCCAGGTCAAAAATCAAAGCTAACACTCCAATTGACAGCGTACTGCATTGTCTTTTAGATGAGACATTAAACTGATGCTCCATTTGCCTTTCAGATGGACGTTAAAGATCCCAAGGCAGTATTTCAAAGACGACCAGGGGACTTTTATCCCAGTGTCCTGGGTAACATTTACCTCTCAAAATCAACATCATAAAACCAGATTATCTGCTTCTCACCTTGCTGTTTGAGAAAGTCTGTTGTACACAAATTGACATTAACTTTGTTGTTTCTTCCATGACAATTCTAAAGTATTTAATTGGCTGTAAAGCACAGAGTAACTGTGGAATGAGCTATATAAAAGCATGTCTTTCTTTTGACTACCTTATAGAGTACATTTAATGCAATAATAAAGTACTTCACAGAAACAGTATAAAGCAAAGTTAGTCACTGAGCAATATCGCGATATTGGAGTACATGGTCAAAAGTCTGACTGAAGAGCCAGGAGTATCTTGAGAAAGGGAAAGAAAGATGGAGAATCAGAGAGGGATAGGAAGCATATTCCAGAGTTTCAGACCTAACCAACTGATAGTCCAGCCACCAATGGAGGAGGGATGAAAATCAGGGATGCTCCAGAGGCCAGAATTAGATTCAATTTATTATTGTCACATGTATTGATACACAGAGTGAAGTACTGCTTCTTGCATACTATACAAAGCATATTGTTCATGCAGTACACAGAGAAAGAGGAAAAGAGACGGTGCAGAATATCATGTTACAGTCATAGCTAGAGTGTAGATAAAGATCAGCTTAATATACAATAGGTCCAATCGAAAGTCTGATGGCAGCAGGGAAGAAGCTGTTCTTAAGTGGTATGTGATCTCAGACATTTGTATCTTCTTCTCAACTGAATAGAGTATGTCTGGGGTCCTTGATTATGCTGGCTGCTTTTTTGAGGCAGGGGGAAGAGTAGACAAAGTCAATAGATTGGAGGCTGGTTTGTGTGATGGACTGGGCTACATTCATGAACCTTTGCAGTTTCTTGTGGTCTTGCTCAGAGATGAACGCAGATGTCTCAATGGGCTGTGAGATTGGAGGGGATTATTAAGATTAAGGAGAAGAGCACAGGAGTGAGGGGTAAATAGGATGCACTGCAAACTAAAACTCAGGCAGTAAAGTTTCAGATGCCTTCAGGTTTACGGGATGCAGAACATGGGCGACCAGCCAGGAATGTTTTGGAATCTTTAAGTTGTGAGGTAACAAATGGGATGAATTAGTTTTTCCATTCGCAGATAACCTGAGACAGGGGTCAAGTTTCATAGATGTGTGGTCAGAAGCTCTAATTTCAGGGTTAGATTTGGCACAAAGGGTCGTAAACAAAAAATGCAGCATAGCTCCCATTATCAACCCAGGAACACCTCGCCTCCCAACTCCAAAAATATTGTGGTCCCTCAACTTGGTTGTGGAGATTAATCAGAAAATGTAGAATCCACAAAGCTCCTGCCCCACCTTTAACTTTGAACAGGTCATAGCTACTTTAACAAGTTAATACCATCCAGCTAACCAGTGTCAGGCTTCCAGTTCTTTTAGCTTCCTGCTGGCTACAACGTTTCTGCAGCTAACGGATTTGCTCAAATATATCCTCACTGAGACCTCACTTCTCAATAAAACAACTGCATTCTCTCACCTTGTTTCCCATTGTTAGCTTTATCTCCACTCCTCTAAGTCAAAGTAGCACAGAATTGCAAGGATATGTTGAACAGCAGGCATTCACTGCTAGATCCTCCACTCATGACAAAATTTGTGAATATCGTGCAAGAAAGCCACTTGTTTTTTTTTCCCCCCAAGTGTAAAGTGACTCAAATTCCTTTCATCCTGTCACCTGCACCTTCAACGCCAACAAATATGAACAACAAACAGGTTTCTTTGTCACAGAGACCAAGGCCATTTGATCAGCTTCCTCTGCCATTTCCCTCTTTTCTCTAACACACCAGGCTAAACTTCCTCTTGGGTTCCCTGCCGTACACCGGAATCAATACCTTTCTCTCCTAACTCCAATGATACCTCTTTTCCATGCTAACCTTATCTACAACATGCACGTCCTGCTCTCTTCATTTTGCTCCCGCAAAATAGACTAACCCAAAGTTGTTTCAGGCCTTCCACGTTAACTAACGTAACAGTTCTCTTCACATTGTCCCCTTCTCTTTCAAACCTGCCGACATCATACCCCTCCTCAAAAAAAAACCCTCCACTCACCAAACTGTTATCCAACCTCCCTTTCCTATCCCAAATCCACAAAAGCGTAGTCTCTTCCTCAATCCACAGCTATCTTTTCTGTTTCAATCTCTCTAATGAGATTTCTATCCTTGCCACAGTAATGAAAGAACGCATAGCCAAGTCACAAATGACATTCTAATATGCTATGTGACCGTAACAAGAATAAACTGTCCCTCCTTATCCTTTTCAAACTCATCAACAGACTTGGACATGGTTTGCCCCACCATCCTCCAAAATCTCTATCACCTTCCAACTAGTTAGTTCCATTCACATCCAGTTGTGGCCAAGAATCATTTACAATTTTTCACTTCCTAAAAATGCAAATTTTATCTGATTTCCCAAGGGTTGACTCTCAACTTCTCATTTTGCACTTGCATGCTATCACTCAATGACATCATCCAAAGAAACAGCATCAGTTTCCACACTAGCTCTCTCTCTCTTAACTGCTTAGAGCTTCAAATGGTAAAACTGCTTGGGGATTGAATATTTCACGAGCAGAAGTTTACTCCAATTAAATAAAAGGAGAGTCGAAGTCATGATCTTCCATCCTCATGACAAAATAGATTCAATCCCTCACCCCAGCAAGTACGAGGTTGAACTCAGATAATTTGCAACCTTCATATCATATCTGACAAGAGATAAACTTCTGATTTCACATCACACCATTGCTAAGATTGCCAATTTCCACCTTTCCATTAATCACTCAACTTGATCCTTGTTTCAGTTCCTCTGCTGGTCAAACTGTCCTTCATTCCTGCTCTGGACCCAATTATTCCAGGACATGCCTGACCAGCCTCCAACATTCGATCGCCCTAAACCTAAGATGACCCAAAACTCTGCTGCCCATGTCCTAACTCACACCAAGTTACTTCACCTGCCATTGCTTATTATCAAACAAGAACCAGGATTTTAAAATTCTCATGCCATGTTTTCAAATCCCTCTACTGACTCACTTTGCCCAATCTGCACCTACGCTATGACTCATCTCTGTCATTTACACAAGCCCCACAATCCTCTGCACTGATGATTTTAATTACTCCACATTAGTAGTCATGCCTTCAAACCCCTAAGTTCAGGAATTTTCCCCCTAAATCTCAATCTCGATTTCTTCCCTTGAGACACCCCTTAAAACTTACCGCTTTGACCATCTACTTGTTGCTCTTACACCTTCCCAACTATTTCCTTAGGTCTAGCATGTGAAATGCCTCGGGAAGGTTCACAACACTAAAAAGGTGCTAAATAAAGATAAGTACTTGTTGCCAAATTCCTGGGCACTAAACCTCGGAGAATAAACAATGATCATGGGACAAAGTGTTGCCTCTCTGCCCAGGAAGTCTCCTCTGATCATAGTAAATAAAATCCCATTGAAAGTGTCCAGCAAATTCTGTTCCCTTGGGTCCACAGTGACTAACAAGTAACCTGCCCCTTGGTGTAAAGCTCAATGCATGCATCGTAAAGCATATATTGCTTGCAAAGCACAGAGGACACAACATCAAGCTAACCCTTCAGTTCAAGTTAGTGGTGTCGTCAGTGCCTTGCTGAATGGCTATGAATTATGGGCAATCCACAACTACCAAGAAAAGCAGTTCAATAATTTCCATCTTCACTCTCCACAGCATAGCCTGGGCACCTTCTGGCAAGCCAAAAATCAAAACACAGCAGTTCTCTCAAAAGGTAGACCTGCCAAGTATATTGGCACTAAGCAAGCAGAGGTGGATTGGGCACATCAGCAGGATGGAAGATAGCCAGATACTCAAGAACATCTGTCTGCTGAGGTAACCAGAGTCGGAGAACCACTTAGGTGCCCGAGGCTCCAATTCAGACTCATGCAAGCCCTCAACATCTATTATCATATCTGGGAGATATCAGCTGCTGAAAGAGGGAAATGGCAACATTTCCTTTGTGTTAGCATTCACAGCGACAACTAAGCAGAGGGTAAAGCAGTTTGCAACAATATCAAAAACAACCCATGCGATTTACGCATGATGTCTGCCACAGAACCTGCTTCTCAAGGACTGGTCTTCAAAGCCATCAACAAACAATGCACCTTGTGAAGGTGTCCCATCTAAATTAATAATTTTCTGCATGTTCAGCATTTCTTGTGCATAAAAAAACCAATACATTTATGCTCCTAATTGAGTCGCCCCAAATTCAGATCTGAATGTGGTCAATCACTTATTACCTCAGACATCATCAGACAACTGATTCCTCATATTGCACAAATAAATACTACCCTCAGGGCAGATGGGCATTATGCTAGCCATATCCTTCAAATCACCAGTTAGCAACTCACAAATTTGGCTTTGAAAGATCCTGAAGCTGTTTTTGACCCACGATCATTGCTCCTCCCAGCAAAAAGATGAGTTAATTGAGGATAGGCTTTCATTGTAAGGACATGATGTGGTGCTGGTCAATCTTTAAGCTGTGTAATTAAATCAGGCAAGACTTCATTCCTACAATTAAGTCAGTTTTTAATTAACTTTTTCAAAGGCTTAAACACAAATTCCAGTAGCAAGGAACATTGCATCCTTCAATTTAGAGCAGTTTTTAAACCCAGTAAACACGAAGTTAGAAAATGCAGTGCCACTCAAGAGAAAAAGAAGATACCCTCAACACCTGTTTACAAAAATATTCTCAAAATATTTCCTCAGCAGTGACTTGAACAGTACACAACAACTTTACTGCTGTACTTGGGAAGGCTGAGGAATGGCATTGAAAAAATAGAAAATCAGATGCAAAGTGGAGTCAGTTAACAAAAGTGATCATGGTGGCACAGTGGTTAGCACTGCTGCCTCACAGCGCCACGGACACAGGTTCAATCCCAGCCTTGAATCCCTGTCTGCATGGAGTTTGTATTTTCTCCATCTGCGTGGATTTCCTCCGGGTATTCCGGTTTCTGCCCACAGTCCAAAGATGTGTGGATTAGATTGACTGGCCATGCTAAATTGAGCCGAGTGTCAAAGGAATTAGCAGCATAAATGAGGGTTACAGGAATAGGGCCTGAGTGGGATTGTGATTGGTTCAGACTAGATGGGCCGAATGGCCTCCTTCTGTACTGTAGGGATTCGATGAGACTTTTAAAAGTGGCAAGGTTTGGGAGAGGCCTGGGATACGGTGAACTGAAGAGTGTTCCTTCAACAGGTGATGGCAAGAGGAACAAACAGAGGACCAGAGTCAACAGGAAAGGAATAAGAGCGGAAACAGTTAAATAAGACTGCAGATGCAGAGCTATGCAAGGCAGCAAAAAGAATTGTTGAAAAAGAATTAGCATTTTGAAGACAACAAGTTTGGGAATTAGTCGCCAGTGGGTTCCAGGAGAAATGGGAAATGCACACATCACTGAACACGGGAGTCTTCAGGACAAATGACAGCAATACACTTTAGCATATTTAATCATTTTTCACACAAAAGATTTTCAAAATGTTGCACTGAAACATGCACTTTCAAAACCAAGCATTCAAACAAGACATAATGAGGTGTAAAATTCTAATGAGATAGACATTAGCATTCTCCGACTAAAGTCAACTAGCAATTCATTGCTCGCTCTGAGTAACTGAGAAACGGAACAACTTCTATGATTTGTTCTGATCTCTTTAAACTTGGGAGTAAACAGTTTACTTGAAATTGACATATATGCAGAATGGCACAGGCAAAGACAAATTATCCGGTATGTTTACCAAAAGGGATGTAGCGATCATACAAATGATTTAAATTTTCAGAAGGTGGATGTCACTGGCATGCCAGTTCATTATTTGATACAACAGAGTAGTTTGTTCAGCCAACTCAGAGGGTAGTTGAGTGCCAATCACGTAGACACAGATTGGATACATATACAGACCGGGTAAAAATCACAGCTTCCCTCCTTCAAGAGACACAAGCAAAACAGCTGTAATTTTTGAACATCTGACAACTATATGTACCACATCTTTTTCTAAATTTAAAAAATTATTAATTCAATTTCTTGATTTCTCATGGTGCTTTCTGAATTCGTGTTCTCTGAATTCAGTGCAAGCATGTACATTTCTTGTACTGCAACCAAATGAGCGAATAGTGAGGTTTCAACTGTGGCATTTAAAGTGCAGAAGCACAAGTAATCGAGGAATAGGAGCAAATGTGTGACCTCTTGCACCTCCTCCACCTTCTTTCAAAATGTACTTTCAAAGCAAAATGGCAAAACTGAACTCTGGGAAGGAACCACAACTTTTAAAACTAGAAGATGGACTCTCAAAAACTGCTAAGGAAAAACATGCAGGAGGGTTTTGGGGGTAAAAGATCGCCACTCAATTTCTGCTTCAGTGGACAAGCAGAGAGAAGAGATCAGAATTGAAGTGCCTGAAAGCAGCAAAAACAAACTCCTTCAGTCTTACCAATTTTGAGGAGATGGAAATTCCCATCAAACATTGGAATTAACAGCAACAACTGCAGAGAATCAGGGGTGTCAGGAAGGTAAACACAGTGCTTTTGAGTTACTTGTCGCCGAATTAGACACTTCTAATGATGGTGCTGGAACAAGGCATGCTGCCCCAAGCATACCCTCTAATCCTATCTTTTACTCTCATTCTGTGCTTTTAAAATTGGACTTTAACTCTTATAAACTTTGTATTTCTCTACACCCTAGATATGACTGTAACACTATATTCTGCATCCTTTGTTTTCCTTCTCCCCGCTGCACTCTATGAAAGGTATGTTTTGTCGTATAGTGTGCAGGAACTAATATTTGCCACTGTATCCCAATATATTTGACAATAACAAATCAAGTCATTGGCTAACACATTGAGCCTTCATTCCAATGAATAATATCTCAAATGCTGCATGCACAGTCCATTGGAATCTGAGTGTACGTCAATAAACGAAGGACAACAACAACAGTGGCCCAGAGAAAATGGGAAAACAAGAACAGGATGGAATAGGCCACACCAAAATCAAAGGAGGCCAATTTATCATGATCATGTATAATATAGGGAGACTTAGCAGCCCCTGTGGGTAGCATGTAAACCTAGTGTGCAGGTAATTCAAATATCAAGTGCTGGGAGGTATGGTGAAGTTAGATTACTATGTATTTGTAAATCTTGGAAAGAAAGTTGGGACAGCACAGAGTGTTTGGCTGGGGTGGAGGAGCGTTCTTTTACTGAGAGAGTGTTAACAGGGAGCTTCCAGTGGGGCGAGGATTCTGCATGCCCCAAAAGGTGTCCCTTGCAAACTTAACTGTATTTCTGGTCATTCAAGGGAGGGCTGGGGTATCTAAGAAATAAGTCGTTAAGCTGATTTTGTTTGGGACAAACAAATATATTCCAATACAGCTGCCTTCAGACCATCACACAGACCCTTCCCCTCTTGACAATTATTAATCCAAGGCTTCTCCAAACGTAAAATCAATGGCCAGAATAAACACTAAGAGCCATAGCAAATTTGAATGTACCTATCCACAGGTGGAATTTAAGCTTCCAGAATTTCCCAATAAGAAATGGAGGTTAAGGAATGTAAGGAGAGGAAGTGGGGACAGTACATCTAGCCTAAAATTATTTTGCATCTCAGCCAGTTGGATTAGTTGTTCAATTTGACTTCTTAAATCAAAATGATAGCATATATCCAAGGAGAGGTACCGTGCAGATCTTTTCCTTACGTACTTACAATTTCCATTCCCTAATTTGAACAGTCCTCCCTTTCACATTTCACCTCGAGCGTAAGCTAAGAAATTGGAAACAGGCATTTTTCTGAAATGACCAAGTACACCAATTGTAAATTGAGTTAATCTGCATTGGATAGCAGTTAGCAATGCTGAACAGATAGAAATTTAGAGGGTGGATACCACTTATTCTAACATACTGGCAGAAACTAAATGTACAAGGCGGCGAGGAAATTACATAGCCCATGCAATCTCTTAACAAAAATAACTGCCAGGCACTCGTTTAAACTTCTACAGTGTGATGAATTCATTTCCCAGAAATAGTCATCTTCCAGAGTAGCTGCATTTAAATTGGGAACGAATTATAGATGATGTGTTCAAAAATGCAATTTAATTTCTACTGTCAAGTAGAACTACTACTTGACCCTCAGCCCACAGAATGCCTTGCCAAAGTATTCATGTTTTATACTAAGAGGACTATTGAGGTGTATAATGCTCACTGCTCTTCCAACTGTTGACCAACATGATGTTGACAGTTTTCCATTCGCTTTTTAAATTCAGAAATAATCTGGCCTTCAAGAAAAGAATTCTCACCAAGACAATATCGTAACTAGACTTTAACTCTTTTAAACTTCGATATTTCTCTACACCCTATATGACTGTAACACTATATTCTGCATCCTTTGCTTTCCTTCTCCCCATGCACTTCATGAAAGGTATGTTTTGTCCGTATAGTGCGCAGGAAATAATATTTGCCACTGTATCCCAATATATTTGACAATAACAAATCAAGTCATTGGATAACACATTGAGCCTTCATTCCAATGAATAATATCTCAAATGCTGTGGATTTTTTGCAGAACTTGAATATTGCTGAATGAGAGATAGATTGCCTCGGCCAAACAGAGTTAATTTGCCAACCAATCAGCACACTTTTCTCCTGTAATACAAGTTGTTGTGATCATGTAAAATTTGGCATTCTTGCACTTGTCCTGATGAGTGCAAGACCACAAAGCTCTGGCAGCCTGGCTCTCTTTCAAGCTATATACTGGCCCAGGTCTATTTGGCAGCATCAGTGTTAGCGATTTCATGTGCCCACATACTATTTTATGCTGCAGCCTTTTGCATCTTCTGATGCCAGCTCCATTAGAGCTACAAGGATACCTCACGATAATCCTTGATTCACCCTCGTTACCACTCCCCGCCCCCGCAACACTCCACTCCCCGATAATGTTGACTCTTCCGTTGGCAAACGGAAAGCAGGGTTGAGGAAGGGGATGAACAGGAAGAAGTGAGGGTGGGTTTAGGCTGAACTTTGGAAGATGGAAGGAGTGAGGTTGAATATCATAGGGCTTTTGGGAAGAGATACTGGGGAGGTACATTTCCGGGGCTTCTTTTTTTTTTAGAGCAACACAGCACGGGAAACAGGCCCTTCGGCCCAACGAGCCCGCGCCGCCGTCATAACTATATAGTAGCAATTCCATTATCATAATATAAAATTAGGTTATTCCTAATATGGAAGACTCTCACTATAGGGACAATTTGTTTCCCAATCAGCCTAAGAGCGAATTTTTGGGTTGTGGGAGGAAACCGGAGCGCCCGGAGAAAACCCACGCAACCACGGGGAGAACGCGCAAACTCCCGCAGACACCGGCCCAATTCCAAGTGTCTGCACAGCCACATCGATAGTCTCTGAGCTGTCATGGTGCCCTTCAGATGGTCCACATAAAGCACTCATTTACGACATGAAGTACCAGGCAACCCATGAATCAACATCCAAGAGCTGTCCTCGCACCACCTGCCGAATGCATGCTCATTGTTGGTCAAGTATGGACCGAATTACCTGTGGAAAAAAAAGCCGTAGTTAAACAGTCCTACTATATCCCTCTATCTGCAAACTGCATATCTTCTGTGGTTGACAATGTGCCAACTGATTTACTTAAGAGTTACATTGTCCGACAGGCTTTACACCTGCTTTGAAAAGCTCTGAGCAAATCACATAAATCAGTGTAAAGTGTAGGGCAAAGAGCCCAAGTCTCCATGGTTCAGGTTATTCTTCCCCACTGTTGTAAGGAATTGCACAGCAGTCCATGTAGGCTAAAACCAGAAATTAGGGATGAGATTTTTCAACCACGCTTGCTCCAAGACTGGAAAATCCTGCCTGAGAACTTTGCATATCCTGTTCCACCCTTACAATTCCAGGGTGGATCAGAAAATTCAATCCTGGATGTTTCAATCTCCCAAATGTGCATGCGCTGGGACCTCCTCAGGGTCCTGATGCAGCGAGTGGAGTCAAAGCCCTTCTCTCATATTGGAAGAAGCACAAGTTACTGCCTTGGCAGAGTATAGATATGGAACAGAGATAAATATTGAAAACAGACCTGCATTCTCCTATTCCTTTACTAAATTGTGGAACTCCAACACTCCAGTCTAACTGCATTGCCAGCATCCGCTTCAATATTTGTTTCCAAGAAAACTTTGAAACAGTGTACTGAAGGCATTATAGTATTGGTAACTGGCTGGCAGATTTAACTCAACACAAAACATGAAAGGGCTAAGCTAACATTTGAAAGAGAACTCAGAGATGTTACTTCATTTGCTAATACTAGCATTAAAAGCTTTAAAACAAAAAATATGACAATATCCAAAACTACTTCCACTGCAAAAAAAAGTCACAAAACTGCATCTGACTAACATGGTTCTGCAATCTGAAAACACATTAAAACACCACAAAATCTTACGTCAAAAGGAAAAAGTGGAAATCGAAATGAATCTATTTGGGATTTTGCTGCTGCTAACACTATATTTTAAGTTCAAGATAAACTTTTGTTTCGCAATATGCAAAGCCAGAATACTGAATGTAGCAAAATTCTGAGCACCTATTGTGGTTTCAGTAGTGATGCCAACAATGAGAATCTATAAGATAGCAACTGTGTTTACCATGGTATTTCTTGGTACATGCACCGGATGAACTGAATCCATTCACATGGTGGCAGATTTTTCTTTCCCCTTAGCCATCGCACTGACCATAAAATGTCGGAGCAGAAGTTGGTTATTGAGCCCAATGTGTCTGCTCCACCATTCAAGGAGATCACAATTGATCTGATATGATAATCCCCAACTCCACTTTTCTGCCCCATAACCCTTGATTCCCTTACTGATTAAAAATCTACCTCAGCCTTAAATATACTTAACAACCCAGCCTTTGCAGCACTCTGCGGTAAAGAATTCCACAGATTCACTCCCCTCTGACAAAATAAATTCTTTCTCGTCTGTCATAAATGGGGACTCTTAGTTTGAGATTATGCCCTCTGGTCCTAGATTCTCAGCATCAACACTGCCGAGTCACATGAGAATCCTATATGCCTCAATAACGATGATTTTCATTCTTCTGAAGTGCAATGAGAACAGGCCCAACTCACTTAATCTCTCTTCATAAGAAAATCCCTCCATATCCAGGAACAACCTACTAAACCTTCTATGGACTGTCCCTAATGCCAGTATATTTTTCCTCAGATAAGGGTATTTCCTTGGTGCTGGGTAGCATTGCCCATCAATAACTTACCATCTCATCTGGCAGTGCACAAAGGATCTCACTGAAAACTACCACACCTCATATCTTTTTAGCTTTTAAAAAAAAAATTAATTTTACTTCAATTTGCATTCACATTTCTTTTGAGAGTGGCTAGTCCTATTGGAAGTATCAACTTATCCTGTCTTGTTGGTGAGCAAGGTCCAGGAGAATTTATTTAAACAGCCCAGTAAATGCCGGTCATCCAAAATGATTAATTCTTGATTAAAGGGGTCAGGGGTTATGGGGAAAAGGCAGGAGAATGGGGGTAAGAAAAATATCAGCCATGATTGAACTGCAGAGCAGACCCAATGGACTGAATGACCTAATTCAGCTCTTACATCTTATGGTCTAAGAGAAGAATGAGCACTTCATACCATCATTTTGAGCAAGATCAATCTGGTGAAGCAGACAAAAGTAATACCAAACTGTAGCACAAAAACATTCAACAGAAAAAAAAACTTTGAGATAAAATACAGAACTAAAACAGATATAAGGCTTTGCAAAATTCTTTGCATGATTACCACATCCTGTTTGCTGACATTACCACCATGTTCCCTCAGCATTAACAACAGAAAACTTTCCATTTTCTACATTTCTACAGAAGAATGTGAAAAATATCATTCCATATAAAACTGCAGTATTATAGGAGGAACTAAAGTTCTGTAAATTCATTTCGATTTGTAATAGTTCTGCAGTGGACTTGGCAACAATTTAGGGCAGGGTGTAGGGTGGGTGAGTACTTCAAAATGAGCCAGGGCTTGAAACTAGTAAGTGGGAGTCTCTCATATACATACAGCATCTAATGAATTAGTGAAGCCAAGATGACAAGCATTAACTAGTGCCAAATCAGCAATATTACTGTAAACTCACAAGGAAGAATTTGGGACAAGCACTTAATTTTCAACAATTAATATATAAATTCACAACGAACAAAACTGAGACCACTTTTCGTATCTAATATTATCAGCTTCACATAATCCTGCCAATTGAATCAAAGATTGCAAGTTTAAGCACTTCCCAAGTCAGCTGATTAAGTCACAGAAGCCACAGAATGCCCACAGTACAAAAGGAGGCTATTCAGCCCATCGAGGCTGAATCGACCACAATCCCATCTACCCTATGTGTTTACCCTGCTACTGCACCCCCCCACCCCCGCCACTTCCCGAAACTATGGTCAATTTGTACGGCCAATCAACCTAACATGCACATCTTTGGATTGAGAGAGAAAACCTGAGCACACGGAGGAAACACACGCAGAAACGAGGAGAATGTGCAAACTCCACACAGACAGTGATCCAAGCCGGGAATCAAACCCAAATCCCTGGTACTGTGAGGCAGCAGTGCTAACCACTATGCCACCATGCTGCCCGATAAGTGTTTACAGCATTATGGATATTATTCTTCAGAAGAGAAGTTAAATTGAAGTTCCATCTTCCTTTTCAGGAAGAAATTGAAAAAAATATTTAAACAATATGGGAATTGTTGAGGTGTCCCTGTAGGTATATTCCTACAGCCAAACACCAAAAGGAAATGGACACATCATCAACAGCTTGCACTAGTATTTTATGATCTCACTGTGAGGAAACGTTGCCACCAGTATTCATTTATAAACATAGTGACTGCTTTGCTGGTATTATTTTTATCTTAAATAAAGATTTTAGACATTTTTAGTATGCATTACAATTGTTGACTCTGCCATAGATATTTTCTTGTGTTTGCATTAGTGATCTATCCCAAAAATAAACCTAAAAAAAAACTTTTGCTATCAACTCCATAATGTGATCCTCACACACACCCTTCCACTCATTTCTCCAATCTTTGGAAATAAGCACTGATGAGTACTCAGGTCAGACAGAGCGAGATTAAAGCCACATGACTGTTTAAATCAGACTGAGAATGTACAAGAACTTAACCAAATCTCTTACACCAACTTGACTTTTTTTTTCAAATTTGTTCACGGGATCGCTTGACAGGCCGTGGTCACATTCATTACCTGGTGTTAGTGACTCAGAGGTGGTGCCAGAGACCCAGGTTCGATTCCAGCCTTGGGTGACTAGATGTGTGGAGTTTGCACATTCTCCCAGTGTATGCGTGGGTTTTCTCTGGATGCTCTGGTTTCCTCTCACAGTTCAAAGATATTCAGGTTAGATGGACTGGCTATGATAAATTGCCCCTTAGTGTCAGAGGGATTAGCAGGGTAAACACATTGGGTTACAGGGACAGGGCCTAGGTGAGATTGTCATCAGTGCAGGCTCAATAGGCCAAATGGCCTCCCTCCGCCCTGTAGTGATTCTTTGCTTCTAATGAGCTTCCTTCATGAACCACTGTTTTTCTGCTAATCCTATAATAAATATTCCAAAACTTTATTCCCTATCAGCAAAGACAAAGCAATAAGTGCTCAAGTCAGAATGGTATGCAGGACAGAGTCAAAATTAAAGAGTTTTCACAGCATTTTTCTTCTTCAGGCTCACAAAAGAGGTGTGTTAAATTAACTTTATAAGTTCCTGGTCTGCATCTTATAGATCATACATACTGCAGTCTTTGTTCCAGTGGTCAAAGTGGATTAACAATGAGCCCCGTGGCACTAATTAACTGAACTGATAAACTTTTGAGTGTTGTGAATACATCAACTCAAGTGAGCGACAGGTATTCTATCAGATTATCGCTAGGACTCATTGCTGAGCAGTCTCTGTCTTGCACAAGTAGCCAAGGGGCTACTTGTTCAGTTTCTCGTCAAAAGGTGCTGCTGCTAATCACAAAATGCATGCCGCCGTCAATTTACCCAAGCTCCAAATTATAATCCACACCAATTATAGGAAATGAGCTCTGAATGCTCAAACTAATTTCAGATGGAGCCCTCTACATGCAGAGTAGATTTTTTAAAAAAAAATCAAGTATGAAGTCTTATTCCTGGCCAACCCTAAAAACATGATAAAATACTAAATTTAGCAAATCGCATTATAGCCACATCATTTAGATACATAGGAATGATATGGAAGCCAATATTTCAACCGGAAGTTATCTTTGAAAATTTATGTCATTTACAAGAGACCATAATAAAAAGGAATAATAGCCCAGTTAGGTTTGAGCCACTATCTGGCAAGTTGCACTTGTGCCACACACTAAGTGTCAAGCAATGATCATTTCCAATAAGAGAGAATCTAAATATTTCCCCTTCACACTCAATGGCATTACCATCACTGAATCCTCCATTATCAACATCCTGGTTGGGGTTATCATTGACAAGATACAGAACTGGACCAACCAGAAAATATTGCAGCTTTAGCAGCACAGCGTTCTGCTTTGAATAATGCACATTCTGTCTTCATAAAGTCTACAGGCAATAGCCAGGAATCTAATGGAATGTTCTTCAGTTCCTTGGGCGAGTGCAGTTCCAACAACAATCAAGAGGCTCAACACCATCCAAGACATAGACTGGAACCATCTTCACTCTCCGCACCACCAATGACAGCTGTGGGCGCCACTCCAAGGTGAACGGCTGCAACTCAAGAATTCCTTCGACAGCACCTCCCAAACTTGCATCTCCACTTCCTAGAAGGACAAAGGCAGCAGATACATTGGGAGACCATCACCTGGAGATTTTCCTCAAGCCATACATAATTCGGAAATGATAATGCTGTTCCTTCACTGTTGCCAGGTCAAAATCCTGAAACTACCTTTCTAACTGTACTGTCAGTGTACATACACCATATGGACTGCAGTAGACAAAGAAAGCAGTTTAACACCACCTTCTCAAGAGCAATACAGATGGGCAATAGGAGCTTACCCAGTCAGCAATATGTACATCCCTTAAAAGAATAAAAAAGTGTTTCCTCTCTTATTGCCACACCCCAAAAAATGCTTCAAATTCAATGTTAATATAATTCACCGGTCATTGCATATGGATTGGATAGAATTGTTAAAAATGTTATAGATAGAACATTATCCTTTCGTACCAACAGGCTACAATATACTCACATCTGTGGCCAATTAGCCTGATGAGTGAGTGTAACAAATAATTGCCTTCCAATAGATCGCCCAGTGACAAAATAAAGAAATTCATTTCTTGAACCAAAAAAACATGCTACGGGCAATTCTAATTCAGCTGATGTGATGCCAATCCTGAGCACATGGCTGTCAAAGCTCTTCAGCCCTACAATGACACTTGAGGTTTAGTGTAAGAATAACATTGGCAGATCTCCTATTCAGATGCTGATAGAAATAACTGCTGAACAACAGAGTGGATTGTGAAATTAATCAGCCAACGCACTCATACTCTCACTTTGCTGATTTAGAAATTTACATTTTGTCAAAATAAAAGCCCTGACCATCAAACATTATTTGATAAACCCAGCTGTTGGTACCAATGCCAGCTTTCCTATTGTTTTTAAGCCAAGTTCAAACTTCCATTTGGTATATTTCTAGTCATGTTTAATGGGCGGTACTAAGGCACAATGGTTAGCACTGCTGCCTTTCAATGCCAGGGATCCGGATTGGGTCACTGCCTGTGTGGAGTTTGCACATTCTTCCAGTGTTTGCATGGGTTTCCTCAGGTGCTCCAGTTTCCTCCCATAGTCCAAAGATGTGTGGGTTAGGTGGACTGGCCATGTTGCCAAGGGACTAGCTAGGGTTATGGGAATAGGGCTTGGGTGGGATTGTGATCAGTGCAGACTCGATGGGCCAAATGGCCTTTTTCTGCTCTGTAGGATTCTATGATTTTATCGTCATCTGGGGCAAGTTGAGAGTTTGGCGCAATTATCACTCAGAACGTAAAATGGTTTATATAGCATCAGAAAATATGTGTAAAATGTTTAAGCAAAAACCTCCTTTCCTGAGGGAGGCAAGATACAGTTATGCCAAGTGCATACTGCAGGCCATCACACAATGAGATGCCCAATGATCACTTCCCAGCATATTTGATAAAATAACCGTGGTAACTTAAGGAATTAGACTGAAGCAAAAACAGGAAAAGCTGGAAAATCTCAGCAAGTCCGACAGCATCTGCAGAGAGAAAATAGAGCCAACTTTTCAAGAAGAGCCATTCAGATGTGAAGCATCGACTCTATTCTCTCTGCACAGATGCTGTCAGACTTGCAGAGATTTTCCAGCATATTCTGTTTTGTTTCAGATTCCAGCATTCACAGCATTTTGTTTTATCAAAGTAAACTGAAAGGAGTCTTTCAATCATCTCAGGCCAGTAAATGAAGTCTTGTCTGCTCAGCATTTGACAGACAGATTTTTTTTTAAACCATGCTTGAATAGCCATTGTGCAAAGCCAGATTAGGAGAAGATTTTGTTCGCACTTATAATTTGCACACAATTCAATTTCTATATCCAATTATATAGCATGCTCTATGTCACCTGGATAGAACAACATTGCTTCTAACAAAGTTGGAAGCATTATGCAAATACATTTTTTCATCTAACTGCAGGGTTGTATAAGCATCATATACGATTGCATCAAGTCCTCATTTTAAGCTGTGGCTGCATTCGCGGAAATTTAGGATGCAAAGTTCTGTATATCATGGGTTCACACAGGAATCAATGTTAAAGCTGGAATTAAGAAACGTACGAGTTGAAATACTATGTATCACTAAATATAAAAGAAATCCTGCACAAGTTCCAATTAGATATCACCAGTCTCAAGATGTTTTTAAAATTTTGCTGTTAGGCTGATGGTTTTTCTTGCTTTTCTCACAGTATTAGGCAGACTATCAGCACTTACTGGATATTTCTACCTCAAGTGTAAAAATAATTTAGAAGTCATATCCATAGCAGGCATATTTGAAGTGCCAAAGTTTAAATCCAACTATTTGCTTGAAAGAAATCGCTGGCTTCCGATGCTTTTTTTTAAATTGGATATTGCTTCAAATATAATGCACCAGACTCCATAGCAACAGCGTCAATTGGGTCACAGGACCCAATGTTACATGAAGGGAATCAATGGGTATGCTGCCCAATGGCAATGGGTGGCAATGATGCAGGTGCCAATGCAGACAGATGGCAGTGATGATGCATGATCACATACAATGAAAATGGACATCAACGCAAGGAAGACAAGGACACAAAATGACTACAAAGCAGAAATTGCAACTTAGGTCAGGGAAATGCTTCTGAAACAAAAGCAACTTTAACATGAAACAAGTGAAGGTTGACCAACATAAAATGGGAACTTGCTGCATGGTTCCTAATTTGGCTCGATATTCTAAAAATTGTACTGTGTTTTATTAATAAACAGTAATGTTCAACCAAACAAGATTCAGGGCCACTTCCTGGGACCTACTGAATTTAAGACATACAACAATCCTGCACAATACAAACAGGACAAACCAATGATTAAGAAATAGGAATTGAAACATGACCAGGTTGTGGGACAAAATGGTTGGACTCTGTCTCACAAGCAATAACTTGAGCACAGCGCTGCTCCAGTGGAATTATTTACCCTGTCCACAATAGTAACAACTTGCATTCATAGGGTACCCATAATATAAAAAGGTCCAAAGATGCATTCCAGCTTCTGCCATCAGCAGGAAAAAAAGGGAATGTATAAAATTGTACTGCAAAAATTTAGGATGTGCAGTGACAGAATCCAATTTTTAAAAGATTTGAGTTTAAAGAACAGAATTTCAACAAAATACAAGTTAAAGTCAGCCTGTGGTTAAAGAGCTTCACAGTATATGCTGACAAGATCAGATATCTTTTCTCGAAAGGAACGGCAATTACTTCTTAGCGTAATGTAGGGGCACAACTGAGATGGTTAGATAATAACTCAAGGTGTGTCAGTAAATATTATGCCAGAGCATGAACATCTTAAAACTTCAAATTTAACTATTTCAAATTCAAACAAGAACATTACCGAAATAGTCCTTAGCCACCAGAAATCACAAACAAAGCTTGCTGCCCTCCTTATAATTGCCAGGATGTGTTGGATAATTTCTCTTTTCACTTGGCTTCCCTTTTCTCCCAACTAAATCACAATGAAGGCAATTTAAATCTATCTGCACAGGTAGATATAAAATCCCCAAAAAACAAGATCATATCTAGGCAAAAAAAAAATCAATAAAAACTCAACTTCTGCCTGAAGAACAATAATATAACGGGGAAAAAAAGGCAATGCACAAGTAGGAGATGCCAAGAGATGGACTATTTATTCACACCATTACAGTGAAAAGGGAACTGTCCATTCAGAGTTAAAATTTGGCCTAACTTCCCATGTTTCTAATCATGAATGAATGTTGGCACACATACACATGCATGAATGAATAGGAGAAAATGTTGAAAATAACAAATCTATCTAATCAGGCTGTCTTTAACAGAATTAAAGTCCTATTTCATGGCATTCAATTAACATTAGTGTTGCATTTTTCAAAGATTCTGTGAAATGCAAGCAGTGAGTACACACCATCTTTTATATGGGTTAAATTTGCAAATCAGATTTAACAGAGGGCATGTGAAAATCATTTTGGGGCTAAAACAGGCTCTTCTCTTTAAAGTTGAGTAAGAAATCACATGACAATTCTTCCTATTTTGAAATACATTGGCCAGAATTTTGCATTTATGTTCCGCCGTCTCAACCAAATCTCTATTCACTGCGGCAAGACCAGAAAATCCGACCAGTGTGCACAGCAGAAAAATCCAGCCCAATGTCATAAATTTACACTAATGTTAATTGCTCACAAAACAGCATATGCTTCCTCTGAAATGAATAGCTGTATTTTGCTTCACTTGAAGTTTCCGGAAAGAAAGTGTCATTTCATCAGTATAAATTGAGTATGTTGCAATTAAACACAATAAAAGGCAACATTTTGATTTGATGTATTATTGACACATCTATCAGCAAACAGTGAAAAGCATTGTTTCTTGTACGCTATACAGACAAAGCATAGAGAAGGAAACAAGAGATTGCAGAATGTAGCATTAAAGTCATAGCTGGGGCATAGAAAAAGATCAACTTAATGCAAAGTTGGTCCATTCAATAATCTGATAGCAGCAGGGAAGAAGATGTTCTTGGGTCGATTGATACGTGACCTCAGACTTTTGTATTCCTTTCCCGTTGGAAGAAGCTGGAAGAGAGAATGTCCGGGGTGCATGGAGTCCTTAATTAGGGTGGGGCTTTGCCGAGGCAACACAAAGTGTAGGCAGACTCAACGGATGGAAGGCTGGTTTGCGTGATGGATTGGGCTACATTCACGACTTTTTGTAATTTCTTCTTGTCTTGGGCAGAGCAGGAGCCATACCAAGATATAATCAGAAAGAATGCTTTCTGTGACTCATCTGTAAAAGTTGGTGAGAGTCATAGTTGACATGCCTAATTTCCATAATCCTCTGAGAAAGTAGAGGCGTTAGTGGGCTTTCTTAACTATAATGTCAGCATGGGGGAATCCAGGCAGGTTGATGGTGATCTGGACACCTAGAAACCTGAATAAATGGCTCAAATAATACAAACCAGAGTTCTTGCCTCACACAAGCCATTTCATTCACCTTTTCTCAACTCTCCAATTTTGGCCTTAAGTGGAAACACTTTCTGTGTCTCTACCTGATCAAACTCAATTCATTTTAAAGTTCTCTGTCAGACCACAATCAGTCTTTGCTTTTCTCTGAAGTCTCAGTTTTTTGGCTAAGATCAAGCGTCCAAAGTGCCGCGTCATCTTATCAGCTTGGATCTCGTTTGTCTCCTTTGTGGGGACCTTGAATTGGATTCAATTGGATTTTGAAGTAAGTTTTAGGAACAAGCAAGGAATAGATTCGGGCTTACCTAGTCCATTCTGGATATTGCCTTTGTAATTTTAAGAGCAGAGTAAAAACTTCCTTAAAAGATCATCCTGATCAATCTTCCATAATGGTTATAAGCTTCATTGTTGTTCATTTTTTATACATTCTCTACAATGAAGATCAAAACTCTATTCCCAGTACTCCCAAGTGTAGTCAAACCAAGTCCTGCATAACTTTTATGCAAACTCCTTGTCTTTCAATTATTTTCCTCTGAATAATGGACTCCAGTGCTTTGTTTTCATTTTTTTAATCCTCTTGTCAACTTACGTGGCTGCTTTTAATGATTAAAGATTATATGCATTTCTCCCCAAATCACATTCTCTCCTACCCTACCCTATCTAGACTCTTAATCCCTTACTTCTCTAACCAAAATACACCACCTCACATTTGCCTACATTGAAGTTAACTGGCCATCTACACACCCAAACTCTTGTTGTTACTTGCAAAGCTTCTCACAATATTAATGGCTCCCACATTTGGTATCACTGAATATTTTGAATTTGTATGTTCGATTCAGAGTCCAAATCATTAATGGGAATGGAGAACAGTTGCCTTCTCAGCACCGACCCCTGCAGAACACCACTTCACACCTTCTGTTACCCACTCTATTTTCCATTTTGACATCCATTCCGATACTTCACCCGTGATTACACCTTCACCTCTGACTCTGTCAAAAATGGACTATGCTGTACATTATTGAAAGCCTTTTGCCAATTCAAGCATATTACGTAGCACTGCTGCCTCACAGCAGTATTCAATTCCCCGAATGTTTGCACATTCTCCCAAATCTGTGTTTTTCCTTCAGGTGCCCCAGTTTCCTCTCTCAGTCCAAAAATGTGTGGATAAGGTGGATTGGCCATGCTAAATTGCCCCTTAGTGTCAAGGGCTAGAATGGGGTTATGAGGGCCTGGATGTGATTGTGGTTAGTGCAGACTCGATGGGCCAAATGGTCTCCTTATGCACTGTAGGATTCAATGATTCTATCTACTGCATTTCGCTTATCTAATCTTTGTTATTTCAAAAGAATTTAACAAAAAATTGATCATGTATTACTTCCCCTTTTCAAATATCTATCAACTATCCTTTACTGTATTTTCTGTTTCTAAATATTTTTAGTAAATGTCATTATCTTCACATGAAGAAAATTAATCAATTGCTACCTGCATTTGTGCATCTTCCTTTATAAATATTATAACAACAACAACTTTTAAATTCATGTAAGTGCGATTTCCATACCCTTCCTTAGTCTGGTAAAGTGGCACCTATATGCCATGATTGCATGTACAGTTGACACAGTTGGATGGTATTTCAGTAAACTATACAGAGGGACCTCTGTTACAAATAGAATGGCAACTTTTGCTGTCATCAATTGCCCACCTCCCAACAAGCAACTGCAATGTGTTGGTACAAACATCTAACAGTAGCACAGAAACCATATAATTCATTTTAATATAAAAAGCAGAATATATTTATATTTCAGATGCTTCTAACATAGTTTGTTATTTGGCTTCCAAGATCCATGTACGTAGGCTTCCAGAACACAAGGAAATAAATTTGATGAACAACCTCCTGCTTATGATTCAGAGATAGCTTAGGATTCCAGAAAAAGGGTCAACAATACACTTGAAACATGCAGAATCCCATGGATAACAATATCATCTGAAGTCTATTGAAACAAAATACTGAGTTAGCCAACTGTTCTACTTTTTGGCTGTGAAGACATACAAATATGAGTCACTACCAATTTGAAGCATACGCCAATACAAGTCGGTAAAACAAGCACTGGATGAGATTCCCCAGCCATCCAGCTACCTGTCTGTCAGCGGCGGAAGGCAACATGCCATTCCCTAGGGGCAAGATTCTTTGATCCTGTCGCTATCAATGGAATTTCTTACTGAAGACACCCCACACTGCTGGGAAATGGACACAGAATTCCGGCAAATGAGCAGGCATGGTTGCAAGACCTTGGTTGTGTTACTGTGGAGGAAAGTGCATCCGATTCCATTCTTATTGCAAATGCTAATAAACTCAACCTTCATCTCAATGATATGAAACATAATGACTAGTTATAAAGACAAATACATTTTTCAAAGCTATTCAAAAGGTTGAGTACAAGTATTTTTGGCACAATTTATTCAAATAAATACAATAACGCTAATATTGCCAGTCCTATTATCATGTTCTTAAGGCAATATAGAGATCGCAAACTGTTAAATAAAATCTTATCTTTTTATTTATTTAAAAGGTGAACTATGTGGAACCAAAAGATGGCTATAAGTGGTCAAATGATTCACAGGTTAGCTACTGTTTCTGGGAATGTCAACAGCAATTACAAAACAAAAGCTAACTCCTCATGCTTGTGAAATCTCACACCTCTCATTGTGTGCACACAGTACAAATCAATGAAGGGAGGAACCAGCAGACAATTCACCTCCTCAGCCTGGTCCCAAAACAAAAGGGAAAGCAATGAAACTTGTCATGCCTGCGGGGGCACTAAAAGCCACCATTCATCTCAAGGTGAACGAGTATTGACTATAGGCATACAGACTTCTCATCAGTGTGCAACTGACTCATTAATGGGCATCGCATTACCTGAGCTTCAAGCTTTTGGAAAAACTTATTGCATTTCCAGACTCCCAACTCAGCTGGCTGTTTAAATTTCAGTACGCAAACATCAAAGCAGGACTCAAGGCTGAGCACCAGTCTTTACCCAGCTCAGGTCTCTTCCAACTTTTTTTTTCTGGAAATTTCTTGCCATCTCCTCAGCCAAGTAGACAAGTCTGTGTCTACCAAACTCATCTCACTGTGTCACCATCAACTTTAAAGGACTTTTGAAAAATATAGCTAGATGAACTCTGGCTTCTCATTGAGGGAACTCTCACTAGATTTTGAGAAGAACATGAACTGATATCTGTGGTGCATTTTCTTTCAAGTTATTCACAGTCGCAAAATCTGTTCATTCCTATCTTATGTGTTGCGTGCGCATGACATTATGACCATTCCCCAGATTTTCAGGGTGAACAAACTGTACTTTTGATTTGCCCTTAAAGAAAGTTTACTGCAAGTCACTATTATGTATATATGCTAATTATTGTGCAAGGAAAACCATAAAGTCAGCTTTGTAACTTAAAGAGTAAGGACCTCTTGGTTATAGGTATGCACTGCCCACAGTCATGACCTTCATTACTCAATCAGGTTCCACCCTGGGGAGAGCTAACCACACCTCAGGGGTTACATGACCTGCACTCTTAAAAGGGACTGCACACATCCCAGCTTCCCCAATTTTGCTGATGATACCACAGACTGGTTCAGATCTCAAACAACGACAAGATAGAGTATAGGAAAGAGGTAGAGAACCTGGTGAATTGGTGCAACGACAATAACGTCTCCTCAATGTCAATAAAAAGGAGATAGTCATTGACTTCAGAAAGCATAGTGGAGGATACGTCCCTGTCAACATCAATGTAAGATGAAATAGAAATGATCGACAGCTTCAAGCGCCTGGGTTCAGATCACCAACAACTTGTCCTGGTCCCTCCACGCTGACAATATAGTTAAGAAAGCTTCCCCCCCCCCCACCCACCCACCGCCAACACTTCTACTTTTTCAGAAGACTAAGGAAATTTGGCATGTCAGCTACAATTCTGACCAACTTTTACAGATGCACCAAAGAAAGCATTCTTTCCGGTTGTATCACAGCTTGGTGTGGCCCCTGTTCTATCCAAGACCGCAAAAAACCACAAAAGATTGTGAACAAGGCCTAATCCATCACTCAAACCAGCCTCCCATCCAGTGTTTCTGTCCACATTTCCCACTGCCTTGGAAATCACACTCCAGACATACTCTCTTTCATCTGCTTCCATCAGGAAAAAGATACAAAAGTCTGAGATCATGTACTAACCAACTCAAGAACAGTTTCTTCCCTGCTGCCTTCAGACTTTTGAATGGATCTATCTCAGACTAAGTTCATCTTTCTCAACATCCTAGCTATGACTGTAACACTACATTCTCCTTTCCTTCTCTATCAATTGTATGCATTGTCTATACAACATGCAAGAAACAATACCTTTCACTGTAAACTAATACATATGACAATAATAAATCACATCAACATACATACATCTCAGTCACTTTACAAGTTTATCTCACAGTCAGAGTTTGAGGAAAACATCTCATTGCCCATTTCAAAAATGCTTGACAGACAGCAAGAAAATGAAAGTGGTTTTGTCTCCTTTCCCAATCTGTAAAAGTGCTATGAATGGAAACAAAGTTCCAACTTCAAACAACATTTGAAGTTATATTTCATTTCGTTCTTTCATGTTTTTGTTGCTTTGAGATATTGCAATGGAACTGTTACATAATTTCACAGTATTGGTGATAACACATCCACAGTGCATACACTGCAATCATCGAGATTACACAAATTATGAAGCTGTTAAAGTAACTTTTCCGTGTATAGTCTCAGTATCCAGACCTTCCTGGTAAATCATCAGCTTAAATATCTTGATCCCACTTCTTAAAGGATCATTTGCCTCAATGCATTAAACTTATTAAGTGCTCTTCAATAATTGGAAGTTCTAATCATTTTGAAAATGATAAGATGAAATCAAAAAACTCAATGGTAATAACACATGAACCACCCATGTTACTGCAGTTAGCAATTTACAACTGGTTTGTTAATGCAGAAACATCACAGCTGTTCCTCCTCACAACCTCTCAATAATAGCACTGATGGCCTTTGAAACAAACAGTTTGCCGCTGTTTCAGAGATTTAATTCATCTACAAAACGACTGAAGAAAATTATTGGACATGATAATGCCAAAATACATCCTGTACCAACTCAGAAGCTAATGAATGAACCAGGATTAAGCAGATGTTTCAGAAGCGTCACTCACACCTTACGCCCAACAGACAGAAAGCAGCCTCTTTTGGCAGATGCCGGGGAGCAGGTTAACCACTTTTGATCATATCCACCCGAGACGAGCTCAGGAAGGAGCAGGTACAATAACATCTCACCTAATTTGAAAAATGATCTGCTCTTCACAAGTATGTTTCTGTAATTAAATCTTTCTGATGTCTGTGGCTTCAGGGTGGTCTTGGCACAAGCACTTGTTATCTTAAAATGCAGAGTTCATAATTAGGCAGTAATAGTGACAAACGCTTACTGCATGTGCGGATGATAAATGAAATGCTGTACTTAGCACACATCACGCTGGCATTCTAATGCATATTTCTTGCAACTATTAGGCCAAATTTCACAAAACAGCAAAATCTCAACTTACTGGATAAGCAATATAGTAATAAACCAACTGGAAAAAGAAGAAACAGTTAGCGAAGATCTCACAAAAAAATGAAAAAGCAACATCATGCAATTACAATCAGTGTGCAAAACCACGGACTGGCTAGCATCGAAAAGGTCAGGTTTCAAGAACCACACAAAAAATTAACTTCAGCTATTAATGGGATAAGGAACATTATAATTAAAGTGGCACCATAAAAGGAAACTGCAGAAAATCTCAACATAATATAGCAGCAATTTCTAGCATGAAAGATGGTTCCATGAAAAGCATTTCACTTTTCAGCAGAACTAACTTGCAAAAATGACTCAAATATTTGCCCTGTACAGCCGTATTTCAAGCTGCAGTACTTCCATTTACCAGTTAGTTTAATGTAAATCAGAATCCACAGAATAAGCATTGTGGTGTCCAAATCAAGTTAAGATGCAATGACTGTAGTTTAATTGACTCTCTCTCTCAAATTATCTCAAAGGCAAAGGCAGATTACAGATTGCAAATAAGATTGCATTCAAGACCCAGCCCTCAGTCTCAATCAAGCATATGAATAATGGTCACTTTTTTCAATTGTCTTGTATTTGTATTGAATACAAATACAGAACAAGCTATATTTGAACATTGTGCATTGCAATCTGTTAAGGGGCAGGTTATTAAACATGATACTGCAAAGAAAAGAAAACACATTCTAACAAAATTATGTTGAATGCAAGAGGATACATACATGCGGCTCAAAATATAATCCTGCTCACCTATGTGCAGCTCAAATTTGAAAAGCAAAATCAGACATCAACTGATATGCGCAAATTACCAATGTAATTAATTTCTTTGAATAACTGGCGATCCACGTCAACTGTGCTAAACTCTGCACTTGTGCATTTTGGCTTCCAAAAGACACTTTGTAGATTCTGGAGGAAAAAAAAATGCAAAAGCTGTGAGAAATCAGGGGCAAATGGCTGATTCATTAGGCATTGGTCAGAAGAGAGAAGAGGCAGTATAGACTGGATCATCTCGGGCAAACATATTCCACATTTTTAGATCAAAGACTTGGATTCAGAATCTCAGAGCATGGGAGTCAAAAGCTGAAGATGACATAATCCTTGGAAAGGCAGTGGAATCAAAAGAGGCAACCATGAATTAACTGTATGATGGGAAATATTTCAGTGGATCATTATCATGCAAATAAGTGAACCTGGCACATAGAAAGGAGAAATGGACAACACACATTCTGGAGCATTATCAAAATAGCTGCAAATGATATTCAAGCCACTTAAGAATCTGACAGGCTGAAATCAACACAAAGCAATGAAACAAGGAAGAAGCAGCTAACTTTTACTGTTTTGGCTATGTCAGAGAACACACAGTGAAGTTGTACAGTACTCTCCTCAGATTGCATCTTCAACCAGATCAACAAGAACTAGAGAAAATGATTTTGAAGCATTGCAGAAGAAGCGATGAGTTCAAAGACAGAGAGAAGGAAAACAATAAACAAAACTCCAATATTGTATTACTGTCACAAACCAGCCACACGTTCAAAGTAACACCATGAATGAATCTGTCATGGGAGCAAGATCTGCAATATCTCAAACAGGGTTGCTATGAAATAGAACAAACTAATTCAGGAAAATTGTGATGGATGGATTAAAGCATTAAAAGAAGGCAAGTCAGTGTAGCTATTTTGCCGAAATCAACAGGTCCAGTAAAACAGAAGGAAACAAGGAAGATAGATGACAACCTGAATGATGGTCTGCTTCATTTGAACAGATGCAATTGTACAGAATTCCTAACTCAGGGAAGTCAATATGTATGTGCTAAGGACAAGAGCATGGGGGGTGTTCCTGGAGTTTAAGGATTATATTTGAAGAAAGATTCAAAAGGATATTTAGGGACAGAAAAGGGTAGAGAGTATTAACTCAAATAGGGATAGATGACTTGAGAGGCAGAGTATATGAGCCTTAGCAGTCACATATACAGCAATTGCTTCCATGATTCAAGGTAGAGATGCACTTGTTTGGAAAAAGATGGCTGCTCATCAAGAAAACAAAAAAAGTAAGTTTTTACACCACCAACATGGCATAATAACAAAGATACTTCCATGTACAAATAAGTTTTTTCCAGAATGAAAACAATTGGCACAAGAGAAAGGCTACACAAAAATAAGCTGGGTGGGCAGTGTCATGAGTATCAAAGCAAGAGATAAACCATTAACTGAAAGGGCAAAAAAGAAACCCGGTACCAGATTTACGCAGTAAGTGGTAGAATGCAGGAAATGATGGGTATTGGCAGGCAAGAATAAACTCGAAAACACTAGTAAATCTAGGGGACTGAAAAGTGATTAATGCTCAGGAATTTGACATGTTCAAAAAACACATTGTGTACAGCAAAGGAAATGGATGTAGTCCTATATCAGGGACTTTCAGCCGATGGCAAATTGGAAAGCAAAAGCTATCACCTAAAAAGAGAGAAAAACATGGGGGAAAACTATGCAAAATTGTTGAGCTCATTTTGAAATCCAAAAGGCTGTCATGTGCCTTACCAAAAGATGATGGTGTTCATTTCTATCTTCTGTATTTCTGCTCCTACCAGAACCACAAAAGGATTCCCTTCACCTATGATCATCCTCACTTTCCACTCATCTTCCTGCACCCATTCCATATTTCCCAATGTAACATTTCGTTTCCCTCCTACTTCAAGCATTCCCAAAGGACTGCTCCTTCCATGACATCTCAGGGCAATTCCTCAATATCTCCAACACCTTCCCATGTCAGATAGATCCAACCCAACTAATATCACGAATATGAGAGAAACAAAAGTCCTTGCTTGACTAAAATGGCTCAAAATAAATTAATGGCCATCCATAGACTGCATTTATCTCTGAGTGCTGAGAAGGAGGACATTTATCAAGCACTGGCAATTATGAGAGAATCACTGTAAATTGGAGAGGTATGGTAAATTAGATACATGTTCACCTGGTGCCCTCTTTCCTGTTGATAGCAGTTCTGGTCTTTGAGTTGGTTTCACACTCAATATCAGCACTGGATTTGAGCAGCCTCACCACTTGAGTTGCACATTTTCCACTGGCATTAAACTCACACTGCTTTTGGCTCAACAATAAACATCTGCATTACTAGTCAACACCCATGCATTGTCAGTTTTAAGTAGAAGAGGTGTAGAATAAAAGATTAACTAAGGAAGAAAGGGACAGCAAATGCCCAGCACAATTCTGTGAAATGGCAAACATTTCCCGCCAGCAATAGAAAAACAAGACAATTGTCCTCAGTAAATTGTACATTTTCCATGGAGAGAAAATAGAACTGAATTCCTGTTCTTTGCAAGTATCCATTGTTTAGACAGCTTGCTTGGCCTCCACAATCTTTAACAGCCTCAAAAACAGCATTTTGTTGATCTTTATTGAACAAGGATATTATTAGGTCAGAAATATCTTTAGGAAATGTCTTCTCCGACTTCCACAGACTCTCCCATGAGTCACAAGAGTGAGCATTTCTACCATTTCCTGAAATTGTTCCTCAACAACTAAGTAAAACGTTCATCATTTAGACAAAAGGTTTGTAAAAATATTTTCATTAATTTCCAGTAATAAAGATTGTAAATATTCAAAGGAAAGCATTCTGTACTTTCGTCCTCCAATTCCAGATTTTCAGAAGTTGAAAAGTCACCTGTTCCAGATGGGATGTCTCATGGGTTGCTACGGAACATAACGGTAGTAATTTCAGAAACTCCAATCTTCCAACCCATCTCTGATGTAAGGGTGGTATTAGAAACCTGGAGAACGATAAATATTATCCCTGTTTGAAGGCAATGATGAAAACAATTTGAAGACAATAACCCAGAAGAAAATAGAGTTTGAGAAACGTAGGTTAAAAATGAAAGCCAGGATCTGTTATAGATAGCAAACACAGAAAATGCTGCAGAAACTCAGCAGGTCTGACAGCATCTGTGGAGAAAGAATAGAGCCAATGTTTTGAGTCCTGATGATCCTTCGTCAATGCTTTGACCAAGGATCATTCAGACTCCAAAAGTTGACTGTATTCTCTTTCCACAGATGCTGTCAGATCTGCTGAGTTTCTCCAGCATTTTCTGTTTTTGTTTCAGATTCCAGCATCCACAATACTTTGCCTTTATCTTTGTGTTATAAGTAAATTAGGTTTGACTTACTCACTGAGGTTGGCATGTGCATGGAATTTCCAAAGGTTTTTGAAAAACTAAACCCCTCTGTATTATAAAGGGGGTAGTGTCAGTCTGGAATCAAACTTGGCTAAGAGACACAATAGTGGAGGACAGTTGTTTTTTCTTTAAGACCACTCACCTTTCTGACCTGGATTTTGGCATACTGGTTGTAAGTTCGGACTTTGCAGATGACACAAATCTTTAACAAGCATTAAGAAATGAAATGGTTAGGAGGCCCAGAAATCCTCTGAAATTCTTGGACATACTTTTATCCAAAATACTGCATCTATTCAAAACCTCCAAAGTGGAACACCCAGCTACTTGAATTTCAAGCCACTTGTCTGTCACTGTGCATTAGCAAAGGTACAGAACAGGCACAGGAGCTTGATCCCAAAAGTCAGAGGGATGAGCTACGACAAACGGGGAGGACAACTGACACTCCATTGACTTTGAGGATAGGCAAATGAAGAGACCTTGTATAGGTCAAACAGAAGAAGCTCAATTCACAGCTGTTTTAAGCAAACATGACTGGAGGACAAGGGCACTGAATGCACAGAGAGATTCATACAATAATTATTCTCCAGGTAGAGCACTGTAGGCTGAAGCTTCAGAGTCCTTCAACAGGCAGCTTGATCCCATATTGTTGGGGGAGGGACTGGATAGTGAGTGACTGAGGATTGTATGATCAGCTTGATAAACTGACTAACCTAACTCAACTGTACTAAAATTGCTGTTTTCTCCCTGTGTCCTCCCCATTCCAGTTAATGAAGAGAGCGAATTAAGTCACTGAATACATAAGTGAGAAATAATACACAAGCAACAGCACAGTGTCACAACACCAAGGCAAAAAAAATCTATGGTGTTCATCACTTCCAACCATATTGGCTAGTTCCTGAGAAATTACTTCCAATTTCTAGCTGAAAGATCAGTCAAGATGTTAAATCACTTTTTACATGAAGTACTTCCTGATGGAGTACTTCCTGATGGAGTACTTCCTGATGGAGTACTTCCTGATGGAGTACTTCCTGATGGAGTACTTCCTGATATCCACAATGAATATGTTTTGCAATAGTTATACCCAAGTCTTTGTGCCATGCAGTCACCATGTAATTCCAATGATTCCAACCAGTTTTACTAAAGATAGCCAGAGTGAAGTTTGTTAATTGAGTACTGGTTTGATTCCTGAACAACTGTTATGGGAAAACAATGTTTGTATTGTATCACGTAAAGGTGTCAGCGGTTAACAGCCATCTCCGGCCTCAAGTCACTGTCTGTGTGGACTTTATGCTTTCTCCCCATGTCCGGATGGGTTTTCTCTTGATGCTCAAGTTTCTTCCCACACGCCAAAAATGCACAGGTTATACTGATTGGCCATCATAAATTGACCCTAGTGTCAGGGAATTAACAGGATAAATATGTGGGATTATGGAAATAGGATTGGGTGGGGGTTTTTTTGTCAGTGCAGAATCAGTGGGCCAAATGGCCTCCTTCTGCACTGTAGAGGCTCAATGAGTTCTATGATTCTTAAATTCATACAAAATGGGATAATTTAACAGAAGTAAGCAATTCAGTCCCTCCAGCCTGTTCCACCAAGTTAATGATGGCCATAGAATCCACAGAACCCCCACAATTCAGAAACTGGCCATTTAGCCCCTCAAATCTGCATTGACTTTCCTAAAGAGCATCTTACCTAGGCCCCCCACCCTACCATATATCATCACGCATTTACCATGACCAATCCACCTGACCGACATCTTTGGACTATCGGGAAGGAACCCATGGGAAACTCATGGGAAAATGTGCAAACTCCAAACAGTCACCCAAGGCTGGAATCATAACCTTAACACAAGGGTCATATATGGTACAGAATGTTAATTTCAGAAGCTCAGCAGCCTCCAGCAGCTAGTACTTTGGATGGATAATATGTCAAGAGCATAGAAGAAGTGACCAGCCCACTAACACCCAAGTAACAGCATCTGTCTAACAAGCCAAAGCCACCCCTCCAAATCTGCCCTGCCTCTAGCAGTTTGGCAATTGGAACACAACTGGAAGAGACATCTGCATCAGCTGAGGCAAGCGACAAAATGGTATCTGGAAGCAGCATTTCTGTTGCCACCCAATAACAGTGCCTTTGATAATTGCTGTGGAGAATTCCAGTTGAGATGATCCCACCTTACTGACTGATTAAAAGGACAACAGTTAATCTGGTGTCAGATATATTACAAATGTTTTTATTTCAACTCCCACAATAATCCACAAATTATTTGAACAAGAGTTGAGAACTGATCAAGCTGAAAGAAAACACGATCTCGTCCCATAAAAAGAAAATCTATCAGGCTCTATGAACAAGTTGCTTTTCAAAAGGCCATTAAGCAATATTCTCCTTGGACAGAATTTAAATAAAAAATTGGATTTTTGGTGGTCCAAGGAAAAAGGTGGGGGGGTGGTGTTAAAAGAAAAAGAATAAATAATAATTACTGCCCTGTGGTGACAGTAGAATATATAATTGATCTGGCATTAACACACTTTGACTCTCCATAGAGAGCTCTTAATTGTTGGCATCCACATGAAAAGTCAACTGCTGTGGCGTTCTCTTAATATTGGGCATCTGCCAAAATATAGTTTAGGCTGCTTTATACAAGGATAATTGTTCAACAAAAACTGCTCAATTCAAGCATTTGTTTTTAGCACAGAATTCAAATAAAGATTTGAATTCTGGGTTTCCTCCAGGCGTTCCAGTATCCTCTCTCAGTCCAAAGGTGTGTGGCTTATGTTGATTTGGCCATGCTAAAATTGCCCCTTAGTGTCCTGAGATACATAGGTTAGAGGGACTAGTGGATAAATGTGGGGATAAGGGGGTAGGGCCAGGGTTGGATTGTGGTTGGGCAGACTCAATGGGCCAAATGGCCTCTTTCTGCAGTGTAGGGTTTCTATGATTCAATGAAAGATTTAAATTTCAACTACAGTTTGAGAAAGAAATAAACAAACAAATCTCACGTTACTGATTAGAATCAAATAGCCCCCTGCAGTGGTGTTCAGTTTCACCTTGCCTAGAATGATTCTTGAGTAGAATTATTGTCACATATTTACAGTGAAAAGTATTGTTTCTTGTGTGCTATCCAGATAATGCATACTGTTCATAGAAAAGGAAAGGAAACAGTGTAGAATATAGTGTTACACTCATAGCTAAGGTGCAGAGAATGGTCAAAAGTTAAGTTGATCTTTCAAAAGTCTGATGGCTGCAGGGAAGAAGCTGTTCTTCAGTCAGTTGGTACATGATCTCAGACTTTTGTACTTTTTTCCTGACGGAAGAAGATGGAAGCAAGGATGTCCGCAGTTTTAACAGAAAGACAAGATGAAAGAATTCAGTGTTTTAGATTCCAAAATGCTCACATCAGCCTCTTTTCAATTTTCTTGATGGAAGAGAAATTATTTTATCTTAACCTTTACCAGTTGGTGACTAATTTAATAATTGATTATAGGACCTGTAAAGTCAGGACAGTTGACATTTAATTGTTGTCAGTAGTTTTGGTTCTTGATTCTGCAGTCTGACTTCACTTGCGGTCATTTTGACATATGTTACTGTCATTGTGACCTACATAGATTGTTATTGCATTTTTTGTGGTCACTATTTTGGCATGAAACTGAAGCTACTCATATAGATACTGATTCCTACCTTTTCGTTCATAGAACTTCAAACTGACCATGTCATATCAAGTCCTTCAAGTCGTGAAGCACCTTAGGCCACAAAAGATAATAAACACTTTTTTTTAAGTGGAATAGATATAGGAGTCAGTGTCCCAGTATAAATTTCAGTTCATTTCACTGACTGGAGTATAAAATCTAGCATATTACTGCAGTGCTAAGAGATGCCTCCACTTTGAGAGATACTAACATCACTTGAAACATTAAACCATAAACGCACCCACAAAGGGGCAGCATAATGGCACAGTGGTGAGCACTGCTGCCTCACAGTGCCAGCGGCTCAGGTCACTCTCAGTGCAGTCTGCACGTTCCTCCATGTCCGCCTGGGTTTCTTCAGGTGCTCCAATTTCCTCCCAAAGTCTGAAAGACGTGCTGGTTAGGTGCATTGGACATGCTAAATTCTCCCTGAGTGTAGCCAAACAGGTGCCAGAGTGTGGCAACTAGAGGACTTTCATAGTTACTTCATTTCAGTGTTACCTGTGACATCAATAAATAAAATATGTTCAATCAACTCTACAGTGAATAGAGATGGGGAAGAAATAAGAGCAAGCACAGAACGGAAATAAGGGATGGAGAGTGAGTCAGGTGATAAAATCCTGCCTAAACTCCAATACCAATTTATCATCATCAAAAAATAGCATGAGCCAGAATAAAAGGCTGTCTTTGGGGAACTGCCTACTCAATGTTCCCTGATTCAGAAATTGTTTTATCAAGTCTGGCAGTCAAGTCAGTGGTGTCTCAAGGCACTGGCAATGAATCATCCTCCCTTATTGAAAGAACTCATTGGGATATATTTGTTTTAAAATTGGAGTTAGAATTCTCCACATTTGGCTCCAGATAAACTTGAATGGTTTTTGGACAAGGAAGTCCAAAGTCCAAAGTTCAAGCTAAATGAAATTGTAAAGCTTCAATGCTCTGGTTCAAAAACATAAAGCAGAACTGTGTTCATTAGTAGCTATTAGAACATCCTAGACTTTTGAATAAAATCAAATGGGAGTATAACCTTATAATTGTCCCTCTAATTATGTTTTTGGTCAAAAAACGCAAAAGCAAGCACAGGAAAAGACTAAAAACACACATGTAAGTAACCACATATTAAAGATACCAGTAGACACAAAGTTTCAGAAACCAAACTGGAATAATGGTAGCAATTCTCCCAGCCCACTGTGCTGGCCGGGAGACTCAAGCAGAGACCATGTAGCGGACTTCCCACTGGGTACCAAGACTGAAGTGACTGGCTACTGCCAGTCAGGAGTGTTTCACTCCTGCAGGGTTTAGCATAGCACCCCATTTGTAGGGAGCTGGTGGCCCAACTCACTGGAGTGAAGCGGGGGGGGCAATCAAGGTCCCCCCCAGGAGGTCATGATGCCTCCTGGCCACTGCCCAAAGGGCAAAGTGGCACTGCAAGAGGACACCTTGGCACTGCCCACCAGGCTGGCCAGCGATGCGGGTCCATGGGTCTGGTCAACAGTGCAGATATACTGTGCATGTGCCAATTTTGGCACTGATGGATTGCTGTGCAATCCGTCACTCTAGCAGAATAGGCCCTGTCCACTGATTTTCATATGGATCTTGCTAAGGCATTCTGTAATGCAAAGAGTGTGAGAGATTCATTTTTAAAATCCCACTGAAAAAGAAACAGCAGAATTTACTCCAGCTTTTATTCTGTGTTGAATTTGTATATTTTTATGAGAATCCCACCCAACATTAAAAATCTAAGAGAGTTTGGCCTTCAAAGATCTGTCTCATAGTAAAATAAAATGAATGTCCAACCACAATCTGGGCAGAAGATTTTATGTAATTATGCTCTATTTAATCTTTTTCAATCGCATATTTTTCACATTGAAAAGGCCACTATCTTCCACAATCACCAGCCTTCATCCATGCTTCAAACCAGTTGCTGAAATTCTGTGCTGGGTGGCCTTGCTCGCTCCATAAACTTCAGCTCCTGGCACACCAAGCCCTGCCCACACATTAGACATGAGGCAGTGACCGCAGAACGAAGTTCTCATCTTACTGTTCAAATTCCCCCATGGTCTAATCCAAGGGCTTATTTCATTCCTCTTACCTCTGACCTCTTGTGAATCTCTTCTTCACTATGGCAGTTGCGCCAATTACCCTGATATACCTCACCCTGAATCCCCTACTAAATCTCTTCCTCATTTTCTTCTTTTCCTTTAGCTCACCTCTTTGATCAAGCTCGTCTTTCCTCAGTTAATGTTGATTTAATGCATTAAACATTAAGGTATTGAAACCTTAAGCGCAGAAGAGGGGCTATATAAATGCTGATTATTATTATTATTGATGCAAAAGCAGAGAACTCTTGTTTCAACTAGTGAAAAGGTTGTTCTTTGCTGACAAAAAGGGAAAATAATGTGAATTTCCTTTAAAAAGAATAATTAATTTTGCTGTGAGGAATGAGATTTCATTCTGGTGAAATCTCATCTAACTGCAAGAGTCATATGGATTCCAAACATCAACTTTGTTCCTTCTCCACAGACACTGCCTGACCTGCTGAGTTTTGCTAGCATTTTCTCTTTTTGTTTCTAAGGACATGCCAGGTTGAATTTCGCATTCTTAAAAATTTACAGGATTAAGTGCATCATGTTTTTAAGGTGTAGAAATTTCTCCTAACTTTAACAAACTGTAAGGCATGGGCATTTAAAGGTAACATAAGGAGAGTTAAAGCAGAACTCTACAGCTGGAAAAAGGTTACGGAGTAACTGCTCTGATGCTGCAAGAGAAGCCTGCTATGTCCTATAATTAAAATGACATTAAATCACGAATGTCTGGATGAAGAAAGCTTTTGTCAACTTCAGGTCATTTGACATCAAATTTGCTTCAAAAAAGAACCATACTCCCACCCAAGTGTCTGGGAGTCATTACAGGCTGGTTTCAAAGATCATTTATAAATAGCGTCAAACTTTATTTCTATGGTTTTTAAGAATTCATATAAGTGGCATTACTACCAATTAATATGCTCATGAGGAATTTATTACATTTTAAACTTGAGGCAACTGGAAAGATCATATATTGTTACTGATTTTATTCAAGGTTTAAACATCTTCATTTTAAACAGAATCACCCCTGGAACTCGTGAGAAATAAAATGCTGTCAAAATGGTCATCATTTTTTTAAATTGGAGAGGCAATCAAGAAACAACAGCGAAAATTGCACTTAAAATAGGAGGAGGCATTTAGGTGACAGTTTACCATGATGAAACCTCACAACGCTTGCACAAACAACGAGTGAGTGCTGCATAAGTCCAGGATATAGCTTGACCCTCAATCTGTAATACATTCAATTCATGATTGTTGCCTGACCAGAAACCGGTTAAAAAGATTCATATTCCCTATAAAAGGGAGACTAAGGGAAATGAAACATGCACACATCTATACACAGCCCATTTCTTCCTACCATTTGCACCACCAAATTTGTGATCTTAGAGATGCAAACACAAGTGAAAAGTACGACTTCAAAGCTTACATCGAATTGAGAAAGTCTTGGTCCAACAGAAAACAGAATCACCACTTAATGGCTCCAATAACAAGATATGTTCATACAACTGCTTCATATGATTTCCCATTTTGGGAGTTACAAAGCAACCATGAGGCATCATTCTTTTTTTAAAAAAAAATCAAGCATTGTATTGGATTCCATATATTCTCAAATAATCACTCAAAATTTTTTTCTAAGCACAGAAAGTGGAAGAATATCAACACTGGCATTTATTATGTTGAAAGCGGTGCTTTTTTTATATATATTTTGAGCAGCTTGGTTTATTCAGACTTTCTGCTTCTGTCTGCCTCCGATCAGAGCAGGATGGCCTGACCTGCAAACTGTTGCAGCTATCAATGCTCGTGATTGTTTAGAAGGAAACGTACTTCTGCATACCAACACTGATCTTTGTAGTGCATCATCTTACACTCAGCACACTCCAGGCACAGAGAGATCAAACACTCCAAAGTCACTGGAAGTTTTTCATCTGTCGACCCAAGAGTGAGCAAAACTAACCCGTTGCTGGGGGCAGGGAAGAGCATTTTAATCAGTGAACAAATGCGAAAAGCTCCAAGTGGAACAGCCACATTAGTGAAGACAAAACACCTAGCATATCATCAGCCATTAATTGAAAACCACAGCTCTGAGCAGGGCTTTAGCTGTTACTCTAAATAAGTATGTGACAGCATTGTTCAATTGCTTTGCATCTCACCAGATGTGACATTTTTGCATCACTCAACAAAAACAAAGTGATGCCAGGAATGGAGATTTTAGTAAGTGTATAATGAATACTTACGAATATGAATGCAATCTTATATAACCCTTCTTGTGACACTAATAAATAAACGTTTCTTACTTCATGTCTGGATTTTGAACAAATCAGTAGGTTTTGGAAACCATGCTGTGTTGTTTAACATGCTTCATTTACACTTTAGGGCATTAGAAAGATCATGCATATTTAAGCATTTTTAGTGAGATACAAGCACCTTAATTTTAACATAACTGTAGCTGGTGATGATGCAACAATAAGGAGTAATAAGCATTGGAAGAATAAAATTGCAAAGACACAATGTTAATTTAAGAAAATGGGCAAATAGAAATAGTGCAAATCCAGAGAGATTTGGGCATCGAAGCACATAGATTAAAATATTATGAACAAGTGTAGAACATTGCCCAAAAGACTAATGGGACAATAGTTTTTAGATAGACTGAGGGGGTTGGGGGGGGGGGGAGACAGAGAGACAGAGAGACAGAGAGAGGGGGTGTGGCATTCTGGGAGGATATCTTGGCACTGGAGGGTGTTAAAAATCTGGACAATGGTTGTACTTCCTGGAATTTAGGTTAACAGAGGATTTTATCAAAGTTTCAAGTTATAACAGATAAGATAGATGGAGAGAAACTCTTGCCACAGTTTGAGGAGCCTTGGATGCGTAGGAATGACCTAGAATTGAGCCAAACCTTTCAAGAGTAAAGTTAGAAAACATTTGTGTCATTCTCATCTCTTAAAAAGAATAATTGGGTGCAATATTCATAGTTTTGTAACTTCCAAAAATATATAAAAGCATATTAAAAATAGAACTTATGGAATTATTTAAAACAAAGTCTCACTTCTGTCTGAAAGTTTGTATTTGAGCTAACAAAGTTTCTTGAAGAAACAAAGTCACATCATGAAATGTGACCTTCACAAACAGGACCAGCTTTTCCTCAGCTGGAGCTGTATCCAATTCTGTGCACTAGTCTTGTGAAGGGTGCGGAGGAGATTGACAACAACGGTTCCTGGGATAAGGGACTTCAGTTACATGGAGAAACAGGATATGCTGGGGTTGTTATCCTTGAGCAGAAGAAGTTTAATTGAGGTGTTCAAAACAATGAATGATTTTGACAGGACATATAATGTTAAACAGCTTCCACAGAGATCACAGATTCATGGTGATCGACAAAAAGAAACATTTATGAAGGCTTCAGGAAAGAATTGGGAAGTAGAATTAATTAGACAGCTCAGGTCTGATGAACCAAACAGCCTCCTTCTAAGATGTATTATTCTATGAATTGATTTATTTCACCTATTCACTCAATTTGTTACATATCTCAGAGATCGCAAATGATGTTTGATCAATACATTTATACTTTAACTCCGTAACTGGTAGAATTGTTAACCAAAGGTATTAAGATCTAGGGGTACGTGGACTTACATCACAAATCATAGAATCCTTAAAGTGCAGGAGGAGGCCACTGGGCCCCTTGAATCTGTACCAACAACAATCTCACCCAGGCCCTATCCTTCTAACCCTGACAATAAGGGGCAATTTAGCATAGTCAATCAACCTAACCCACACATCTTGGAGGGTGGGAGGGAACTGGAGCATCCAAAGGAAACCCAAGTAGACATAGAGAGAACGTGCAAACTCCACACAGACAGTGACCCAAGCCGGGAATTGAACCTGGGTTCCTGGCACTGAGAGGCAGCAGTACTAACTATTGTGTGCCACTGTACGCCCCAATCTCATTGAATGAAAATCAGATTGAGGGGCTAAATGATCTGTTCTTGTTCCTAATCCAGAATCCCAATGAGCTTGTTGTGCAGTCAATTTTGAATCCAGGTGTTCAGCTGTTCAACAGTTTCAACGCTTCAGATCATCCGAATCTCTTAATGCTTCTCAATTGACCTGAGTTCCGACAGCTTCCCAGTTTTCAAATTGTCCCAAGAATAAACATATGTAGTACACTCAACAGACCATATTTTGTTCCATTCCACAGAAAGCACCATTGAATTGAATAAGAACAAAAATAATATTTTGCATGGCAATTTAAATAACAAGTTTATTTTCTACAGCTACTGATCTCATCTGAACCCCCTAGATTGAATGTGTCATACTTTCACTCCTGACATTCTACATTTGCTCTTAATAATGCACTGGAATAGCAGTTATTTGAAGGGTCAGTGACAATTCCAACTTCTTCCTTTGAGGAAAATGTTACAAAAGACTGAGAACACATACCAACTGACTCAAGAACAGCTTCTTCCCTACTGCCACCAGGGTTTTGAGTGGTCCTATCACACATTAAGCTGATCTTTCTCTTACCCCATCTCTAACTGCAACCACTATATTCTGCACCCTGTCCTTTCCTTCGCCCCTCCGTATTCCATGAACAGTATGTTTTGTCTGTATAACGCACAAGAAACAATACTTTTCACTGTACGCATGAGTATAATAATTCAAATGTGACAATAATAAATCAAACATTAGACTTTTATTTCCATGGGTAACCATCAGCACTTGACCTTAATTTAAAATTGGATATATTTGTCCTGGGATTAGAATCAGTTTTCATAACTGGGAGACTTCAGCCAGATAGCTGATAATCAAGTAGAGAAATCACTTTCTGCTGTCAGCAGATATCCATGGTCCTTTCAGGACTATGGCTAATCATTCATTCAGTTGCATAAAGTGGAAAACATCAAAGTAAAAGGATGATTTTGGTAAATTGTGAATTCATGGTGTGTAGCTCAGAATAAACTAACACTAAAAAGAAGCTGTTGAAATGCAGCTATTAAGAACTACCTCAAATTTTTCCAGTATGTAACTCTGATACAAAGCATTGTCCATTTTGCATTCAAACAGCATCTTATTTTCAGTAACTCTGAAAGCTTAATGAAGGAAATCAAAAAAGAGTATGCTCACTCACTTGGAATGATGGAGAGAAGCATTGGATGATGATTGTTAACCATGTTAAAAGGTGTGGACAGGTGAGGATGGATCAGGAGAGGGCTTTTTCCTAGCTGGAACTGAACCAGTCTTCTACGGATGTCAGTTTCAGTGGTCTGTTTACCAGCTGAGCTATCCAGCATGGAATCATGAGAAAGATGGCATAGATTTGGAAAACAGCACCACATTGAAGGACTTTGAAGAAAAAGAGAAGTTGGACATGTAGCTGTGGTTTGCAAGACCAAAGGGTTAAGGGCTGACGGAGGCTTCTTTGTTACCAAAGATAGACTGCAGTATTAATGAAACAGTATAATAGAGGCCAAACTCCTGTCAGGTCCATTGGATGGCAAAAAAAAATTCAATTTCCTGTGGCTGTCCCTGTGAATTATAACTTCATTTGCTTCAATATTTTGTTTTCAATTCAAAACTGACACAAAAGTTTGGACAGGGACAACAGAGCAACTTAGACCAAGAGATTATCATTGACAGTGTTACACTTAATGTTATTCTTGCTGTCTTAAATGCAAATGTAATCAGTTCATTTTAAATGGAATTAAGCCCCGGAAGATATGTCACAATTTCTGTTAACACAATTTTCTGGCCTCGTGCTTTGGGGTATTGCACAAAATCAAATTAATTTTGGTAGTGGTCCTTTGTGAGAACTTCCCCACCCTTTCAAACCAGCTGTCACCACCCCGCTCCTCAAGAAAACCTATTTTAAGCCTCTCTAACCTTGCAAACTGCAGCCAAGTCTCAAACTTCTCTTTTTCTCCAAAGCTCTTAATGTTGCGATTGTTTCTCAAATCCACGTTCACCCTTCTCAGGACTCCATGTTCAAGTCCATCCAATCATGTTTCCAGCACAGCCAATTCTGAAAGCAGCTTTTAAAGTTTCTATTGACATTCTCTGCAACTATGACCAAGCAAGACTTTCCCTCCTGATCCTCCCATGTTAAACGCTGATGCTGCAGTGTTCAACATGGGTAACCACATAATCTTTCTCCAGTGCCTCTCTATCACCCAACTGTGACAATGTCCAATTACTTGATTGAATGCTTATCAAATTGTAGCCAGAGATTCTTCTCCCACTCCCATATGGTTAATTCTGGAGTCCCCCTGGGATTGCTCTTTGGCACCCTTCTATTTCTCATCTGCATGCCACCTCTCAAGTCATCAGAGAAAAATAGTATCTGGACGACATTCTGTTCTATCTCACTAACACCTCTGTGGACCTCTCTACTGTCTCTGAACTGTTACACTATTCTTCATACATCCAATATTCGATGAGCAGAAATTTCCAACAACTTAATACTCTGCTGACTGAAGCCACTCTCTTTGGTTCCCTGTCACAAACTCTGCTCCTTGACACAAATACAATGACTAATGCTGTATTCAGGCTTATTTTAGACTAAGTCCCATAAAGGGTTAACTGCAACAGTCTGATGTTACAGAAGGAAGTGACATGCCCTCATGAGGAGAAAGCAGCATGAAAAGAAGCTAGTATAAAAGGAGTGTACTTATCATAGTAAATGTTACAATAAAGTTCATGTTTGCAGCTAATAGTCTTCAATGGTTATTGAAACCCGCAACCCAGCAATACAGTAATAGAACAAATATTACTGGTAGCTTTGATCTTGTGTTTGAACCAGAAATAAGTTTCCAACCACGTAGCCACACCAGACTATTTACGTCTACCTGCATATCATGGTTCAAATCATACTATGTCACACCTAACAGTCGACCAAGCCCCCACCTATGCCATTGTTCCTTCTCGACTTGACTCTTCCTACACACTCTTGACCAGCCCTCCACACTTTACCCTCCATAAACACAGTCATCCAAATTTCCATGGCTCATGACCTTACTCGTACCAAGTTTTATTCATCCATTACTTCTGTGCTTACTGACCATCATTGGCTCCAAGTCCAACAACACCACACCACTAGTGGCCATGCTTTGAGCTGTCTTGATCGAATTATCGCCCTAAATCTCCACCTCTCGACCCTTCTTTCTTTTCCAGGTTCTCCTTAAAACCATCATTTTTGATCAACCTTTTTGGTCATCTATCCCAGCATCTCCTACCTGTAGCTCTGTTTTTATCACTTTCACTCTTATTTTGCAACTTGGGATGCTGCTGCTGCACTTACATTAAACACACTAAATACATTTAAGTTGCTGCACTTTGAATTCCACTCATTATTTGAAGTCCTGAGCATTTGTTTTGCAAAATCAGCTTCTTCATCAGCCTACTGGTACCTAGTGCTTACTTGTAGAATTTGAATGATTTTATCCCTTCCCTTCAATTTCAGGCACTTTGTTGCCACCACTGCCACCTCGACATTTTCTTGTTGGAAATGAAAATCAATTTTGCTTGATCTAACATCTACTTTTGACACAAAGCACTCCATTTAAAAAGCTGTTTACTGGTAATGCTAGCAACTCATTTGCCCAGAATTGCTATTAGCATGATGGATTGAATCCATTATCAAAACCTCAGTTGAAGCTTTCAGTATTAATGGCATTAATTTTGCATTCAGATGGCCATTCCATTTCTGCAGCCCAAGGCAAAAATGCACATCAAGCTGACAGCTGCAAGGGGCAGAAATTTAGAGTCTCCAATTAAAAGGAAATCCTATCACGACCACCACCACAGGCCAACGCAGCCGGGGAATATTTACTGCGCACATTTCAAACTGATTATTTCTCATCTTGGGAAGTGAAAATTGGCAGCTTACTCGGGAGTGGGGAAAACGTAGACTTGCAAATCGGGAGTTTCAAATGACACATTAAAATTTAATCTTTTTTGTTTGTAAAGTATCAAAATTCTACCGCAATCGTCACAAAGGTCAACCTGCAAGCTTCACAATTCATTTCTTAACACTCACATGCTGGACTTTATACACAAGTCAGGATTAAAACTGTACTGCTTTTATGCCTGTGCAACATTAACCATGCATCCTATAGCTTAAGAATAAATTTGACAAAAGTACACAGCTTTGAAAGTAATCAAAACTATAATCAACCTCATGCCCTTTATTCACACCACGACCTTCTCATACAAATTCAGTGCATTGTTAATCAGCACTTAAATCCATACAGCCACAGTTACAATTATGCCTCAAGGATCCCATGGAACAAGTGGCAGTAGTGCAGGGTTACAAATTATTATTTATTCTTTTGATGTGTGCTTGCAGTTCCTGATGTACAGTTTCCAGAATATTATTGTTTCCACACACCCCCCCCCAACCCCTCGTACACAATACAAATCCGAAAAAGGTTACCAGAGTAATTCTGGTAACTACGCAATGAGAGTTCTTATGACGTGAAGCATTATAGAAAACAGTACATCAAAAAGGAATGTTTTGTTTTCATACAAGTAATAGCAGCCATCTTGTTTTCAACCATGCACAAAACTTAAGTCTGTTCAACAAAAACAAGTTACTTCGAAAATGCACTACCAAAAAACTCATTATTTTAGCAGAGCCCATTTTTGGCTCATTAGTGAAACTCATCTCTTGTAAAAGAAGCCTGTTCTCTCTTAGGCATGAAATGAAATAAAAACCCTATTGTCCAAGAGCCCAGCAGAGTAGGACAAAGGCCCAGTTGCTTGATGGTGTGTGTGAATGACAGCAAACTTCCCCTTTTCACTTCCTTAACCAACAGTGTTCCTTGGCAAGAAGCAGAAAGCTAAGTTTATTCATGACTGATGTTTCAAACAGTTAAAATGTAATGCATACTTCTCTCCAACAGAAGGAAACCGAAAAGTGGTAATGTCTTTGTGAAACAAGCTTTTCTTCATCTGTTTGCAGACACACATGGTGATGATAAATCGCATATTATCTAAAAATGAAGCATAGGTCTCCACTGGTATGAAAATAAAGGCTTTACCAAAAATCATTTCTTCCATAAAGGTAGTGCTCAACTTAAAAATTTGGCACACTCATTTAGAGTTTTAAAATGATGTACTATCATTAACCTGATCAATAAGCTCCAATCAGTGAATTATCCCACTAAAAAATGAAGGAAGGTGACTACAGTGCAACTATTTATCCATCTGAAAAGTTTGCATTGCCAACTTAAATTTTTATTATCAGTACTTATTGACCAGATGTCTTTGACCAACAGGATGCTTATTTACTTGTTTGCAGTAACAGAACAAATTCTGAAGCATGTACACAAGTACTCGCGAACCATAGAATCCCTACAGTGCAGAAGGAGACCATTCAGCCCACAAAGCCTGCACCAACAACAATCCCACCAGACCTTATCCCCATAACCTCACATATTTACCCTGCTAATCTCCCTAACACTCAGGGACAATTTACCATGGTTAATCCACCTAATCCGCACATCTTTGGAGTGTGGGAAGGCTACAAAGGCCGAAAGCTTGCAAGTTTACTATCAAATAAATCGGTTGGATTTAAAATTGCTGTTGTCAGACCTCTTACTGTGTGGGCAGAAACCAGAGGACCCAGAGGAAACCCGCACAAACACAGGGAGAACATGAAAACTCCATGCAGACACACAGTCACCCTAGGCTGGAATAGAACGTGGATGAGGCAGCAGTGCTAGCCACTATGCTACCCTCACTTCACTAAAACTCCTGGGCAGTTTTTCTGCCTCAAGTGAATAGACAAAGTTCTCTTGTATAAAAGGCCAATCACATACAGAAGATTCATCAGTCTGGGGAGCATGTTTTTTTTGTAAGATGGCCAGTTAATTTATGCACAAGTTACTTGGTTAGATGACGCACAATCCATCCCAATGCTGAAGCAAAACACACTTACATCCTGCGTTTAATATCTGTGTACCAATAAACAGAGTTAAGATAGTGCACTTGTGACTTGGACAGGCTTGGACAAATGCACTTCCAATTAGTCAAGGTTAAACCTATGAATATTACCTGATACTATATATCAGTTTGGCAAGTCCTCAAAATATTTCAAACTCGAACCTTGTGAAGGAACTGATGTATTGTACAACTGATCCCAATCCTCAAGAGGTGAACCTCACTTACTTATGTATACAGAATTATTCTAATATGCAAGGAACAATGCCAGATCAGTAAATGGTATCAGGCAAACTTTCAATTGCCCATATTTTTTAAATGTCAAGTATTTGAAATTTTTAAAACAGTATAATCGTTATCTGCAATCAATATTACTCCCTTTGGTACAATCAATAAAAGTGTCAGTTATCACCATTTCAAGTGCAACTTGTATTAAGGAATGAGAATTAGATTATGAGTGACATTTGTAAATATAAACATATGCCAATGCTCTAAGTATCTTTTGATGAACTTTCAAAATTACTAAGAATCTATCTGTGCAGCTCAGAAGCTTTGAGCTGATTAATATGTTTCGAAAAGAGAATAGGAAGAAAAATTATAGAAACCAGGTTGGAATTCAACCCTTCTAAAGGAGGAACAATGGAGTCACAAGCAGCTTAAAATCAACATTGCTTTGCAAAGAAACATTGCTCCCCCTTGGAAATTCAGCTGAATTTTCAGACTTTGGATTCGGACTGAAACTGGTGATGCTACATGCAGTATTAACAGTGTCTTCCTTCCTATTCTTCAGCCAAATGGCCATTCTTAACGCAAGTGTCTGCCTACCCAGTGATCGATAGATATTTCAGCACAAGATGAATCACAACCAAACCCATCTTTATCTAATGTGCCTCAGCACTCTTGCCACCAAAACAAATGCTGAATCAGAGCAGGAATCTGTATCCATCTTCCACTGCCTCCATATTAGTGTACTGAAGTTGTGGCTTGGTAGTATTTTTGGTAAAATCGACTGGGAAAAATAATTGCACTTGTATCATGTGATCCAAAAGAACATTGTAACTAATTAAGTATCATTGAAGCAGAATCACCATTGGTGAATTTTTCATTCATGGCCTCACATCTTTTGAGTGTAACTTTGTTTTATCAATGAACGTTCTAACTGTAGAAGATGGGGTACATGCAATCCAAACAAGCTTGGAGCCTATTATACCTGAAAGTTTGGCTTAACAGATTAAAAGCAAGAAAACAATTATAAAAACTACAGGTGGACTTCATAGTTAAACAATAAGATACATGATGTCTGCAATCATTTCAGTAAAGGCAGTGCAGGGATTTTTTTTTTGAGTAGTTAGGATCAAATCAGTTTTATAGTATTCAGTCAACCCTCAAGGGTTATAAAAGCAATTTCTTTCAGCTGATCAAGTAAGGAATTTTAATTAAGGGGTATTTGACCCACAGGTCTTATTCTGGATCCCAGGGAACATTGCATTATCGTGGAGATGGGTGGAGCCCATAAGATATCATAACACATAAGAGAATTCTTAGGGAAAGTAAAAAGTTATATTAAATGCATAAATTGCATAGTTAAAAACCATGTTGTTAAGTTAATAGTGCTTGTTTTGCTTAAATCAGTTATGCACAAAGTTAATGAAATCTTGTAGCATTGTTTTAACCAATTTGTTCAAATTGATCTGTTTAAGGGCTATTGTAAAAAAAATCCAACCGCCTATTTGTTTAGAGGAAGCTCCCATAAACTGCAATCCAACATGACCTGCTTCTGTGATATTGATTGTGGGATAAATAGTGGATAGGACACTAGGGATAACTCCACAGCTCTTCTTCAAAATTATATTTTTATATCCAGTTGAGAGCAAAGAGGGATTTGGGTTTAACGTATCATCCAAAAGCCAACAGTACAAACCATGAAAGTAGAACCTTAATTAGGAGTACGACTGCGTACAGTTCTACATTGTGCATTTTCATAAAGTCTTAAGAGTTAATAGACACCCCCAAAAAAGTTACTGTTGATAATGTTTGGAGGAGTTGAAAATTAGTTTAAAATAGGCTGCGTAATTTGCAGAGACTGCAACAAGCTTTAAATGTTTTCAATAACAAAAGAAGCAAGTAAGTTTAAAGTTGGAGGTAAACCATTTTTTAAAATGGATATTATTTTGGATTCATTATTGCTGGTGACCACTCATGACCATAGTAAAGAGGTAACTTAGCCTGATGTCAATATCTTAATTAATTCAAGAAGTTTTTAATAATACATCAAGCCAAGCCTTTTAAAAAAAATCAATTGATATTTAAAACCAAGGAACAAAAGCGTAAAAACAGAAATTCAAATCTTGCACAAAAAAATACAAGTCACTGAATCTGTTGGTGAAATTTCAGAAGTCATTGATTAATTATTTTTAAAAAAAGGAGAAATTATCACTCAAGGATAGTAAAAAAGGAACATTTGACATGATTTTCCTATTTCCCCAAATAAAGAAAAAGCTTTACAAACAGGTTTGAATCGACAAGGATTAAAATGTTGGAAAGAATATATTCATATACAAGAATGGTCAACCATATACAAGGTTCACAAAATGTGAAAAGATACATAAATCGCTAACCCAAAGCTGAAAGTGTTATTTAGCATTACCACCCAGGGTTTGCAATAGTACAAATAATTCAAACATCTTCCACCAGTTCATGCCAATCATTTACTTAATGAAGCAAGCACTTGGGTTTTAAGCACAACCAGAACATTGCTATTTATTATACTGTATAACTCCATTCTTTGGAAATATGAATCGGCCACCAGTAAATCACAAACACATTTTGTTCAAAGTCCTCAGAAGAATCAAGTGACACACGAGCCAGTACATCTGGCAACCAGTCAATAATTACATTTTACAAAACCTCCGCAATACTTTCAGTCAAACAGGGAGTTGTGTGGGCTTCTGGTATTTTGGTTTGCATGACAATTCAGTCACACTTTCCATTCTGACCAATTCAACTAACTCCAAAAGATCATTTTAATTAGTGTTACTACAATCCCCAAAATTACCTCAGAAATACCATGTCATCATGTAAAATAGAACATGAGCTGTACAAAAAAAACTAAGTTTCCCAGTTTTCAACCCAAATCGATTTTAACAAATTTATCAAGTTTAAACTTTCCCTGCAGCCTTTCTGTGTAGCAGAAGTATATGTCAAATGCTTCATTTATACAGGTGAAATAAACCATAGTCCACAATTTTAAGTGAAGTTAAATTCTTGGCACTAGACTCAGACTTCAACACACTCAATTAAAAGCAAGGGTGAAGGGGGAGGAATATCAAGTCCAAAGCACCACCCTTTCTTTCCATCCAACCTGGAATCTGACCCACACACAAAAAATGTTAGACTATAATCTCTTCGATTCAGAAATCTAAACTCAGGAAACACCAATTGTCTGGAAATTGTGTGAGCAGAATCTCAGACTTGCCGCTCAACTCTACTATTTGGGCATTGCATGGGTTCACCTGATTATAGGAGAGAATATGATGAGTGATGGCCTGGGGTGTTGGAGGTAGTGGTGGGGTGGGGGGTGGAATTCATGGCACAGCACAATGCGACAAAGCCATTCAATGTGGGTTAAGTTGATTTATTCCTCCACTTCTCCATCTCTTTCTCCCCTCCTCTTCCTTTACAATGTTGTTTTTGTACAGATCCAAGCAGTTCCGGAGTATGGGTTTGTTTTGTTTTAATGCCTCATCAGTGCACCTAAGGGAAGTGTAGCCACATGCAACAATGCTCTACTTGCAATACTGGAAAAGGTAGAAATCATAAAGAAACTACAGAAGGGTGCATGGTGTGGGTGTCTCAATGGTTTATGACATTAAACAACTCAAAAAACTATTTAAAATTATTTGCAGCAAGTGACATGTCTGAACACCACATATTCATCAGTCTGCAAACCTAATATGGTATACAAGTGGTTTTGACAACTTCATACTGAGGGGGTTCCTATTTCAGGAAAAGTCCTTTGGAAAAAACCAAATGATTTCACATGGATTAGATAATCTGTGTTAAGAACAAGGTTGGTTGCAAAAATTTAAATATAGGCATTGGATTCACATTTAAAGTGAACAACCTTTTGCTGATAGAGAGGCTGTTGTACATAACTGAATTTGTGCAGTTAACAAAAGAATGAGAAACTTCACCTTGAACACGTATATAATACAAACAAGGTGGGAGCTTTCTCGGCCCACTTGCCTGTTACATGCTTGTTGTAGAGTAGACAGGGGCATGCTGTTTCAAAGATCAAAAGGAAGGTTCAACATGCTCACTTGTTCAACATATAAATATAAACTCTTGGTTACTGGCAGAAGTGTTAAGCCTCAACTTCAAAAAGGATGAAAATTCTGCCAGTGATTACGAAGCCAAATATGTGTGGATTGTTGAGGAGATCATGCGTAAATGATTCTATAATTGTTTTCTCCAAAAAGCTTGTGCATACTGTCAAAAGTTTGGGTTGGCAAATAGAGTGCAAAATTGCATGTTTGCACCAGACACTTGCGGGAAATTGGACACTGACCATCTCTTTCCTACATATTTATCCCCCAGGTGTGCATCGCCAATTCAGCCAATGGGCAGTTAATCAATGAAAAATCACTACAAGAATATTTTCTGTAACATCTCGTGAACATTTGCAGTATTGTGGTGTCAATGCTTTTATGAAGGCTATCAGTATTAAAGATCCTATTTGGCAAATGCATGGGACAGTGTCACTCAGGAGACACTTGCAAAATGCACGGTAGATGTTGTATGCTGTTAGAATGTTACATGAAAAAGATGCAAGGAAATACTTTCATGGAAGCAAAACTAAGGCAACTGATCACCTGCATTATACCAAGTGAATGCAAGGTATGTAGGTATTGACTTAGATGAGGAAGACTTTTTAACATGGTTAAAATGTGTTGACAATGCTCCAACAGTACAACAAGTAACAGATGCAGGCCCAAACAGTTTTACAATGAAAGTCTGCAGTGATAAAGAAGATAACACTCCAGAGGAGAAAATTACCATGGAGATGGGGATAAATCTGACCTTCACTTCATTCACTTGCAGCCAAGTTTCATAAGCCAGCAAGACGTAATGCATACTGCAGAAGGTCTGAATAAATTTAATTAAGAGTCAACCGTAGGTCATTAGACAGCCAGAGCACATTTGGAATATAGTCACACTCCAAAAATTTCATCAAAGATCACCATCCACCTAACACACAACGAGCAAGCACTTGGTTCCACCAATTTATAGCGCAGGACAGCAACTGCTTGCCTCTTGAAACTAAATCATGGAATGCATCAAACCCTGGAGGTAGAAGCAAATCATATTTACAACCAGCCTCCAAATAACACCTTCCAGCAGCTACTATACCAAGGTTTAGAATTTCCTCATCTGTGTGACAGATGTGCCTTCCGTTTGGTGCAAAGACTTATGCGTGACATTACAATATGCAGCTGCTTTGATTTTCTAGACACCCATATACAATGTCAGGCTACTTGTATGCAACTCCTTAATGCCAATTTTTATAGAAGTAGCTTTGAGAAAGCAATGGTTCCGCTGTGAGATTAACTCCCCACTGAGGCTGAGGTGACAAGTCTCATTTAGGCAGAGGCCCTTTCGCAACGTAGTAAATTCCCTTTTCCAACCAGTAACTCACCTCACAACTTGGTGCTTGTGCATATGTTGCATTGAATATATAAAATATAAAGGACAATTATGTAGATAAAGCTTATACACCACAAACTTAAACTAACATCAGAACCTTTGCAGTTACTGGAAAAAAACAAGAGAAAACCACTGTAACATTGAGTCCTTCGCAACCTCACTGAATGATCAGAGCTGATATCAATATACATCAGAACTTCAGTATTGGCAACAATTGGATCAATACCTTCAGGATTCCCACTTTAACTGTGAAAAACTACATTAAAATATTTGGGTGCAGCTAGCAGTGTTGAAGAAGTTTAAATGGCAACATTATACACCCCCAACAATAAAACCAAGCACTGCAATTCATTCAGGAATAACTGGTATAGGCATTAAGATAATCCTGCTGAGATACCACTGGAGATATTATTAACGAACACATCAAATGAAGAGTGAATCTGGCCAATCTAGATTCACTCCGTAACAGTTTTGGTGAGTCTTCTATCTACACTGATGTATCTTAAGAGCTGGAGTAAGCAGTTCATATCACATATGTTAAATATTAGCATATATGTGAGATGAAGCATCAAATCAAGCCCAAGATGAAGTGCAATGCCTCATCTTGTTTGGATTTTGTTTGCCTCTCTTGTGGGGAATGGATGAATTGGATTCAATTTGAACATATATCATCAGCTACTTACTCCCAACAACATATATTTATGTAGCACCTTTAACAGAGTGAAATGTCCCAAGATGCTTCATAAAAGCATTATAAAACAAAACATGACAGCAAACCACTGGAGGCAGCACAAGGTCAGATGAAGAAAAGCTTGTCAGAACACCGAAAGAGAAAAGCAATGTAAAGAGGTGTGGCGAGGGAGTTTCAGAGCTTGAGGCCTTGACAACTGAAGGCATGGCAAACAACGACGAAGTAATATAATTGGGAAGGCGCAAAAGGCCAGAATTAGAGGAGGCAAATATATCCCAGAGGGTTGAGGAGTTGAAGAAGGGAGATTACAGAGATACAGAGGGATAAGGCAATGAAAGGTTCTGAAAACAAGGACAAGAATTTGAAAATGAAAAGGTTGCTTGACTGACAGCCAACACAGGTCAGCAAGTACAGAGTGAAATGGGAACAACTTGCTGTGAGTTAAGACACAGACAACAGAGTTTTGACTGCCTCCAGTTTACAGACTGGAGCAGCCGGGGAGTGCATGGAAATAGTCAAGCCCAGAGAACTCAAAAGCATAAATGTTTCTATGTTCTCAACAGCAAATCAGCTGAGACGAGGTGAAGTTATAGATAGAAATAGATGGTTATAACTTTTATTGATGGGGCGAATAGGAGATCAAAAACCCATCTCAGGATATGACAGCAAGATTGCAAACAGGCCGGCTTAATCTCAGACTGTTGCCAAGGAGAAGAATGGAGTCAGCAGCAAGGAACAGAGTTTGGAATAAAAGTTCACAGTTAATGGGAGGAAATTTCTGCTCATTCAGTACTGCATGCTGGATAAGCAGTCCGATCAATTAGCAAAATGGAAGAGTTGAGAGGTGGTGGTGATGGCGAGGTCAAGCTGGCAGTCATCAGTGTGAATAAGAAATTAACACTGTCTTTGGTAACAGATGATGTAACCAAGTACAAGCATGTGGATGGGAAATAGGAGGGAGCCAGGAGTAGATCTGCACAGGACACCTGAGGAAATTGTATGGGAGTAGGAAAGGAAACCATTTCAAGTAATTCTCCAATCATGGTTAGCTGCATAAAAATGGAATAACATGAGAGTAGTCAGTTGGATGATCATGGATTATGATACTATGGGAAACCACTACAAAGGCACAGGTCAAAAGGGACAAAGAGAGAAAGTTGCCTTATGTGACTGTGTTCAAGGTTCCAGTTGTGACTTTTAAAAGAAATGTCACGGTACATGGTGTTGTGTTGGATGGTGCTGGTGTGTAGGGAACCTAATGAAAGAATTCACATCTGGAGTTCCAGGAATGGTGGAAATGAATGGGGGGGGGGGGGGGAGAGAGAGAGAGGCGGGGGAATGAATTAGGGGGCAAGGGGGTCACTTTCAAGGATTTGAGAGGAAAGGGAAATTGGAGATAGCAATGATGGGGGGGGAGGGGGGTTGGGTGATTACAGCAAAATTTAAATGAGAGTGGGATAACTGTGCAGATGAGTTTTAAGAAGTTATTAGAAGAAAGTGAGGTGGATGTTTTCCAGAACTTGTAACCAAGAGTCATTTACAATGTACATCCCAGACGGTCAGAAAATAGGTCGACAGTTCATAGCATTTATCTCAAAGACCACTCCATCCCCCACAAAAAGAAACTATTTTAGCACAGCTTTCTTTTAAGAATTTGACATGTGCCAACATTTGACAACCAACCATTAAATCAGGTCATGCCCACCTCCACTTTAGCTTACTGACGAGGATGGAGCGGGGGGGGGGTGGAATTCTCAACATTTCAGATTCCGATTCTAAGTGAAACCTGAATCTAATTTCACCCAAATACACAAACAACCAAGAAATCTGAAATCGGTTGTTCTATCGGCTTGTTCAATCAAAAGAAAAGGTACTGCGAATGAAGTCAGGTTGATTTAGGTCCCGGCGGGGGGAGGCTGGGGCCAAACGCTCAGATGTTCAATCCAGGAAGAAAGCAGACTGATTTACGGCGCCTTTCCCCCTTTAACCTCATTGTGTCTGGAAAGCGTGCATTTGACTTTACACAAACCATATGGCACACCTTTCAGCTCTCAGCACGCCTTATCGGCAACAAACGAACCTGCTAATAGATGTCGCTCCGTCTCAACAGGAAACCTCAGAAGAACAGGTCAGTTTAATTACCGCATCAGCAGATCAAACCCAATTCCAAAATCACTATCCCACAAATGATCGAATTGGGGGAAAATGGTTCAAATTGAATTCCAAGTAAGATGCAAGATGTTGCATTTGGGCTTGGTTAGCAGTCTAACAACGCTGGAAACATTTAACGTTTCATTTTGTTTCCAACCCCCATTGCAGGGCTGTACATTGATCCCACACATTTCTTTTTATACTCTATTCTTAAAGTTACAAAACTAATACTCAGAATGAACTGGGCAAACAAATCCATTCCTTGCTCGCTCCTAAAACCAAATTCAAAATGGAATGGAATCCAATTCAAGGTCTCCACAAGAGACACAAACAAAATCCAAGCTGACAAGATGAGACATCGCATCCCAGCCTGGGCTTGATTTGACAATTGATCTGAGCCTAAAGAAGTGCTTACAGATTTTATACGTTATATATACATATAAAGTGGTCCAAGGAAGCTTTCAGCCGCTCAATGGATCGATTTCTGATTCCACCAGAGCCCCACTGGTGCAACTCCCCCCCTGCACTAAAACTAAACAGATCTCACCGAAACCTAAGTTCCCCAAATGACAATTCCCAAGTCCCTTTAAACAACAGTATCTTTGCCGGTTATGTTGGCCCGCGGTAGCCAGTCAAGTCCACCGACCTCAAGAGAGAGGCTTGACTCTTGACACAAAAGTTTCAAATAACAGCGATCTCAGAAGTAAATATGGGGTAGGCGAAGTCACAAAGCCATGAGCAGCCGAAATTAAACTGGTGCTAACTAACATGATGTTGGACGTTAACCTTGATTTATCCATTTCACAACCCCTGCAGGAAGAGAACTTACTGCACAACAGCATTTAAACATTTTTTTAAAAAAAATCACTTACAGACTTCAGAAATTTCAAAGACCCCACGTAGTCCCTCTCCGTTTTTAAAATCTCATTCATCACACAGACTCGAAGACGGAGCTGCCGATCCGTGTCTTTTCCATTCTCCACTCCATTTTCTTGGTGACTTTCTTCATCCATGTTCCTGTGTTACTTGGAGTAAACAAGGCTGTTCGGGGGGCTGGGGTGGGGGGGCAAGGCAAAAAAAAGAGGCGAGTATGTAGATTTCCACCGCTCCTCTAAAACACTTGAGAATCCTCTGGCTTAACAGCCCCTCTCATTTTTTGTGTATGTGTGTTTGGGGTTGTTTTGACCATATGGAAAATACTTTGAGTGGATCGAGCCGGCTTCCCTCTTCAATTCTGCTCATAAAAACACAGCCCCGCACACACAGACACCAGATGAGCAGGGCAGCAGCGCTCCGTTTCGCTGCTGCTGTGCTTTTGAGAAGTCCCCGCTGCACTCCCGTTAGAAGTCACTGAAAGCTATGATTGCACGTTTGTTCTTAAACTTCCGCCCTTTCAGCTGCAGGAAGAAAACCAAGAACACACAAAAAAAAACGCACACAAGCACCAACAAGAACACAACTTCCCAAAGAAAGTGACGGGGGCTGCAATCTGCAGCAAATGCCACCGTCCAGGCAAATTCCTCTTTTCTCTTTCTTACCAATGAAACAACAAGCACATGCTCAGGAAACCGAGTGAAGGGGCCGTCTGCAAAACATCATTTAAAACTTCAAGTGGAACCTAGCAGCAGGGTCCCCGAAAACTCATTGTTGCGAGCCGCTCTGCACCTTTTTTTTTTCGCGATAAGCAATTCATGACTGCTTTTCTTTTTGGTCAGATCCACAGCGGCGGGTTTGTAAGCACAAAGGGCTCTGCTATATCAAGTTGAACCTTTTTTTGGAGGAGTGGGTACAGCGGATAGTAACAAAAGCTTCTATCTAGTACTGTCCTGCAGACTGGAACGAGTAACTAGCTTTCACAGTGAAGCTACTGATAAGCAAGGTTTTAGCTGTTGGTGTTCCGTTTTAGTGTAAAGTTCAAATGATTCAGGAGACAGAAAATACCTTTAGATGCTTCACTCCAGAAAGTGGAATGTTAGAGATAGTCCCTTACTTTTGGCTATCCTTTGGACTGCTCTTCTGCTCCCACTGTTCTGCAGCAACTGCTTATTCTTGGTCAGCGGAGAGGTGTGCATTAATATGAAGTGGAGTTTCTTTAATTTTCAATAGGATGTGCGTAAAACTGAGGAAGAAATTCCGGAACGCTAACAATTAATTACATCGTGAAACTGTGTCCCTTTTACTCTAGAGGGCGATCTTTACAGATGTATTTGTAGATTAATCTCCGTGGCTGACTTGCATCAAATCTGGAAAATCCTCAATTGTGAAGAGAACCTCTTCGAACGTCAAAAGAGTGTGAAAATTTGTAGCACCTTTCCAACTATCATGTGCCAAGACAAGAACAGCAGATTCTTGGAAATACCACCACGTCCAAGTCACTCACCATCCTGATTTGGGACTATATCACCGGTCTTTCACTGTGGCTGGGCCAAAATCCTGGGACTCCCTTTCTAAGAGCACTGTACCTCAGGAACTGCAGTAGTTCAAGAAGGCATTCACCTTCCGAAGGGCTGAGGGATGGGCAATAAATGCTGGCTGAACCAGCGAATGGCCACATTCTGTAAATAAATGGGGTATTTAATTTCAAACTGCATCAGTATTGGACACAATTACAAATGATCTTTTTTTCTGAGTACCCAGGTCCAAAATGGACTGGAAAGAGAAATTCAGCAGAAAATATCTTGCAACATTTCAGATTCATACAGGTTAAAGATCAACAGTTTTGAACCTTTTAAATGTTAACCTTCAGCTTCCACAAAGTTTAAAAGTTAACAATGTATAGTGCTGACAAGTGAAATGCTATGTATATGCATTCCATTTCAATGGCTGGAAATGGACACATACTTGGCAATATAACTCAGGTCTGCGAGTGCAATATTACCCACAAGTTTTAACTATTACCTGTAATATGTCAGCAGCCCTTAGTTTCTGTTCTGTGATTCTTTCACCTAAGTTATTAGGGTACAAGTGTATTACACACAGCTGACAATTCCTTCTACTACAGAATAAAATTAACCTTCCAACAACATGAGATCCATTCCCAATATAAATACCTCATTTATTTATACCCCATATAAATAAAAGCCACTGTCAAATAGTATATTCTGAAAGTAAGCCAGTATGCAATTTTACTTTCCAAAAAGAGACTTAAAAGTTATACACCCAATCACATGCTTTAGTCCATTATAGTTCAGTCACACAGAATAACCCAAAAATCTTCCTATTGAAAGATATGATTGGTTTTTAAAATAATTGCAAGGTTTTCAACTCTATTGAGAAGTCAATTTCTATGTATTATTTCTTCCTTGTTTGAGTAAGAACTTCCTGATGTCCATTCTAAATGTTCCTATCATTTTTATTTGTTTATTCTTATATTCCAATTTTAAATAATTGCATGGATAATCTTTGTGTTATTTATCATGTTATTTATTTCTGAAGCGTTACCTTTCAGTTGCTTCGTTTCACAGCAGAAAGATTTCTGCGGTCTTTCTTCACAGGCTTACATGGAGCAGCATTGCCTACATGGACTGATTGGGCCAAATCTTATTGTGCAATCCTATGTCCTAATTTAGCCTTTTAAGAATTGCGTTATGCCTGTTGCTTTTCTTTGCAATGCCTCCAGTGCTTCTTTTTCCCCTTGTATTTCAATAGCATGCTTACGTTAGCACGGTGACCAATAACAGCTGAGAAGAAAAAGATGAGTATGGTGTTGTGAAAACCAGGAACTTGCGAGTTTCCCTTCAATGTACAGTCCTGACCTGCACATGAATCACTATTCCTTCATTGTCAATGAGTCAAAATTCTGGAACTTCATTTAATGGCAGCAGCATCAGCGCAAATACATCAGCAAATCAAGGAGAAAATGCATGATCTTCTAAAGGCAAGCAAGACAGGGCGATAAATAATGTCCTGCCAGTATCACCTACTCTTGCAAGCAAATGAATAAAGAACTGGACACCAATGTTGTGACCTCTGACTTTTTTTCCACTGGTTTTGGCTTTGTAGTTTAATATTCTATTAACTTGCTTGTTGATGCTCTGTAATCATTGCATATATAAAGCATCATGTCTTCTAAGAAATCTCTCAACACTTACTGCACTACAGCAGATATGTTCTTGCTTCATACATAGAAAACATTACATGGTATTAAATTTGTAAAAATACAATCTCTACAGGCTTCATGAACAACAATCGCACCCAGGCCCTATCCCGATAACCCTACGTATTTATCCTGTTAATCCCTCGAACAAAGGTGCAATTTAGCACAGCCAATCAACCTAACCTGCACACCTTTGACTGTGGGAAGAAAACCACGCAGACACAGGATGAACATGCAAACTCCACATAGTCACCTGAGGCCAGAATTGAACCCGGGTTCCTGGTGCTGTGAGGCAGCAATACTAATCACTGTGCCACTGTGCCACGCTGAAATTTAATCAGCCATTGTTCAACCCTCTAACGCCTATTGTCCATCCCATTTTGTAATTTCTAAGCTGCCTGTTCTGAATTGACTGTTCTAAATATCATCTGAAAATTAGAACAATTTGGGACTGGTTTCTGCTGTAAATTCTAAGAAGTAGTAATTCCAATATTAATCCTTGGGCACCCTGTCCTCCTGTCCTGTACTTCTCAGACAAGTAAACATTCTTTTTGCCTTTCAGTTCAATCCTGGAACTTTATCATGCTTTTTTTTGGTTTTCAGTTTCACTAATTTGAATCTTCAAATAAAGTTCAATATATATACATAAAACAATATATTCTGAAAATGGGTGATATTTCTTTCATAGAACAATACAGCACAAACAGGCCTTCGGCCCACGAGTTGCGCCGATCTACCAATCATTTCTTCCTTAGACTTTTTTTTCCTCAATACTTTTCTCTAGCTCTTATTTCATTCCTGTCATCAATGATCATATTTCTTCCTATCAGCCTCCCCATCATCCTTAATACACTTTCCATCTTTGATTTTCCTGTACTTATACAGCAAACTGCTCTGCTGGCCCTCTGCATTATTCAATTTTCCTGTTTTAAAGAATCACATTTCATGCTTCTCTCTTGCAAACTCAGTCTGCTTCTGATGAAAACGTGTACTTTTCAAATATACCTTGTCATATTACTTACTGTTGACGATATCCAAAATTCTACTACCCTGGTCTTTATTTGCACGAAGTTTCCCTATCACTCCTGTGCTTACTGGCCTACATTTGCTCCTGGACAAGAAACAATTAGATGTTAAAATTCTCTTCCTTGTTTTCAAGTCTCTTTATGGCCTCACTCCTCCTGATACATATAATTTCCTTCAACCCCATAACCCTCAGATGACATGGTGGCATAGTGGTTACCACTGCTTCCTCACAGCGAAAGGGACCCAGGTTCAATTCTGGCTTTAGGTGACTGTGTGGAATTTACACATTCTCCCTATGTTTGTGTAGATTTTCTTTGAGTGTTTTGCTTTCCTCTCACACTGTGTTCTTCTAATTCTGGTTTGTTGCACATTCCCAGTTACAATTGCTCCACAGTTGGCAGCCATGCCTTCAGTTGCCTCAAGCCTGAGCTCTGGAAATACTTTCCTGCACCTTTCCACCATTTTACGTCATGTTCTTCCTTGAAGACACTTCTTAAAGCCTACCCCTTTGACTAAGCTTTTGGTCAATTGTCAGAATATTGCTTTATGTGGCTGGGTGTCATATTTTGTTTCAGAACATGCCTGTGAAGTGCCTTGGGATGTTTAATTCCATTAAAGCTGCTATATAAGTTATTTTTGTTAGCTTTAGACTGTTTCTGACAGAAAAAAATTGCTTATAATTTTTTAGGTAAATCAAAGATATTTCTATAGACAGTGGAAGGAGGTATTTTAGCAAAGCCAAATCAGTAGCTGTTTTTCAAACAAGACCTTATACCATATTTTTAAATAGGGTGTAGAACATCATCGCAAACTTGTAAGATGGAACACTGGTCATCTTCCTGGTCTGCTCCCAAGAGATTACCTCCTTCCCTTGACCTCAGCAGAGAGTCTGCATGCCAATTGGAAAATTGTAGTTGGCATCAGAAGAATGGCATTAATAGGTATTTTTGGTGGCCTAATTGGCTACCTATCAACATATCCTTTCCCCATCCCCTGTCCCACTATCTCCAATCTTCAGAAATAGTCCAGAGGTTAAAACGTGTCAGCATGCCAAACAGCAAATGGCAAGTTTTCCTTCCTCTGTGCTTGTTTCAGCAGCTTGTCAAAAAAATGTGGCCCAAGAAATTTGTACCTGAATTCTGGATTGACAGTTAGTATGATTCTCATGTCTAATGGATGTGGGCCTTGGTTGTTCATGAAAATATGAAGATGGTTACAGTACTGGAGGAAACATACCCAATGTGGCCTTTCAAACCTTTAATCAGTCCATGAATCTTTCCACTACTTCAAGTTGTCCTTCAAGGGAAATCTGTCTTTCTCCTTCATGAACATACATTGCTTAAAACTTTCTCTTGAAGTAACATCCCAAAAAATTCCTTTCAGAGTTTTTGTCTTTGGTCAAAATTTCTGACAAATATAAATATTTTCAGGAAGCAGGAAGTGAGGAACAGAAACTTCTTGAAAACAGCTGTGAAAAAGTAAGATTAAGAGCAATAATTTTATTTCCTTCATGATGAGTGGGAAAGTGATGCATACTTATCTGATCAGTTAGAAACTTAACCACATGAACCCACTAACTTTCAGTTTAACTGTGGCATGATTGGGAGTGTTGTAATATCCCACTTTGGAGAGGGGAATTTTTAATTTCATAGTTAAATGAGGCTCCATTCATAGATTTTGGCAGTTACATAAATTTATTGCTGGATGGCTGGGTTTTCCAAATTCAGAGTACCCATCTGATAAGCGGAAGTGGGAGCTGCCAACACCAGCAGATGTCTGCTCTTTAGAGCACGATTTGCCAGCCACAAGGAGTAGCTCCTTAGGCCCCTCAGACTAACACATCAAATCTGCCTCCTTCCCCATGATCTGCAGATTCTCAAATATGATCTCCCAATCTTCCCCAGTTTTCAGACCATCCATTGCAATCTACTATCCCGCACCACACCGCACCCTCCCCCCTTCCTATGCTTTAAGATATGCTCAAAGATGTGCGCGTCAAGTGGATTGACCATGCTAAATTGCTCCTTAGTGTCGGGGGACTAGCTAGGATAAATGCATTGGGTTATGGGGATAGGGGCTGAGTAAGTTTGTGGTTGGTCCTGATTCAATGAGCCGAATGGCCTCCTTTTACACTCTGGACTCCATGATCTCTCTCTCTCTCCCTGATCAGAGCTTTGCTGAGTGTTTCCGAAGAATAACCCAATTCTTTGTCCCTTGTTGCTATCTGCCAAAGCCTGATTGCATACTTCTCATTCACCATTTTATCGCTCTCCTTCTTTCCACCCTTCCCCTCCCAACCCACTTCTTCAAGCCAACTGCGACATTCCTCAGGCAGTCTTTTATCAAGCTGGTATCTGTGTTTTGCCACTAATGCATTCTGGACACTTAATGAACACTTTCAACACCTTCTCAGCCTTCTGCATGCTCATTTATCCACCACCCCTCCCCACCCTCATAGGATGAATCTCTGCTGATTCTCTTTCAGCTCTGACGAAGGGGCATCTAGACTCAAAACGTTGGCTCTATTCTCTCTCCACAAATGCTGTCACACCTGCTGAGATTTTTCTAGAATTTTTCTGCTTTTGTTGCAGGCTTCTTGCACTTCATGTTGGCCATCTGTTGGTCAAAGAGTGTGAATATCCAGTTCATGTTTCATCTGTTTTAGAATATAATTCTTAGTTTTAGGAATTAAGTTTTCACTGTAGAAAAATGAGGTAAATACAATAAAAACAAGTTAAGGCCTATTATACATAAACAGTTGGGGTCATGTTGCCTTAAGAAGTTAGCAGCTGGAAAGGGCAGATAATAAAACAGAAGGTAGAGAAACTCAACACAATGCATGATCTATGGGTCTGCACAGTGGCACAGTGGCCAGTGCTGTTGCCTCACAGCATCAGGAACCTGGGTTCAACTCCAGCCTTGGGTGACTGTGGCATATATACGTTCTTCCTGTTTCTACGTGGGTTTCCTCCAGGTGCTCCAGTTTCCACAATCCAAAGATATACAGGTTAAGTGAATTTGCCATGCATGAAGTGCCATGCATAGGGCCCCAAGATGTGTAGGTTAGGGAGATTAGTGGGATAAATATGTGGAGTTACAGGGATAAGGCCTGGGTAAGATGTTCTATCAGAGAGTCGGTGCAGACTTGATAGGTCGAATGACCTCTTCTGCATTGTAGAGATTCTATTGTGGACTGTTGGTGGAGATATATTGTCTGTGATCATTTCAGTAAGGGCAGTGCAGAAGGATGTCTTTTTTTGGGAGTTGAGCTAAACGAGTTTAAAAGCATTCAATAAACTCTGGAGGGGTTTAAAATACATTTCTTTTCATTCGATCAAAGATGGCAATTAAAATAAGGGATACTTAATCTAAAGGTCTGCTTGAGGACATCTTACAGCATGCTATGTTATCTTGGAGATGGGTGGTATTTAGGTAGATTTTCTGACTTAAGTTTATCTGAATGTTTTCTGAGAGAGTTGCAGCTTTTGTGTAGTTTATAGAATATTGAGAGAAGATTGTCAAAGTAAAGAGTTAGTTAGGCCCACACTGCTAGCAGCAAAAAAGCTAATTTCATCATTCACCAAGTGAAAGGTGCATGGGGTTGAAACTCAGTTTCAATTTAGTGAGGGAATAGAAACTGAAAAGATTGCCTAGTTTGAAGTTAGTGGAAGAACCTACAAATGGTTCTCACAAGGATCTTGTGGTAAAGGAAAGCAATCAGCAGAATTAGCTAGTAAATATTGAGAAGGCAAGTAGCACAAGATTGTAGAGTATAACCTGTGACAACTTTGTATTGGATGTAATGTGACCAATGGGAACAAGACATAAGTGCCAGCTGACCCAGTAAACCAAAGAACCAATTACAGAGTGATGTAACAGTCAGCTGATCAGTTAACTCACTATAAATAAGAACCTGTTTAGAATTGTGAGGAGCTTAGAGTGGCCCAGGGGGAGGCCCCAAGTTTGGAGTAATGATGTTTCTTTATTAAACCCGTTCTTTGATTTGTAAGTTGGAGTGACTATTGTTGTATTTTCATTAGCTGCATTTTGAAGAGTTCCTTCTAAAGAAACAAAGGGATTGAAGTGTCAATAGGCAAGAGCTTATTAATGAAAATTTACCTCTGAGAATAGCTAGAACACTGAGAAGAATTAAAGTGAAGTTCTGGAGGACTATTGGCATACTTTTGGATAGTTATGATCAAATGAAATCACTATTGGGTGTCATCATGTATAAGATCATTCTTGGAGGAAGTAGTGTGTAATTATGAACGAGATTGTTCACTATAATTTGTTTTGTGTAAGTTTGTTATATACGAGAAAAATAGTATTTGATTAAAAACGTGAAATATTATGGTGTAGTTCCATTGGTTCAAACAAACATTTTGGATTTCTCTATAAATATTAATGATCCCCAACCAGATTGCAATAAAATAGAATCAAAAATACAAATAAAGTTCTAATTTTTTCCCCAAAAATAAACTATTGAAACTGTACTAGTGTTTGCATAGAGCAGTTGGATTCAATTGTGGATTCCCTGTCCTAATGCCACTTTGAAAATCATGTCCATCATGTAGGTGCACTCTATCCTGTCAAAGGCCTTCTTCTAGGCCAGACGAATGAGGCAGATTTCCAGTTCCATCCTACACTGCGGTAATCAGATCCTTGAGTAGCATGAGACTGTCAGAGACCTTACTGCCAGGCACAGTGCAGGTCTGATCAGGAAGGATCACCAACTCCACAGCACACTTGACCCAAATTGGACATGGCTGAGACAAAATCCTTTCACTCACAATTGAAATGGGTTATCAATTTTTAATTTCCTCCCTCTCTCCCTCACTTATGGATTATGATGATGATGTCTTTCCTCATGGATTCTGACATACTTCTAATCAGAAGCATAGTCTCATCCATTTCTAGCAGGTTTGGGCTGATGTAGTGCCACAGAGTTGAATACAATTTGGCTAGTAAATTATAATTTCCACAAATTTTACTTGTATTGAAGGATCTGACATCCTTTGACAGCTCTCCAGGTTAATGGTTCATGCATATTCTCCCATTGCTCTCATCCATGGCCTTCATGACAGAGGTTACAGTGTGTTCTATACATCAATAGCAGTTACATGAATTGCATTATATGGTGAATGTGATTAACTCCATAACTTAAAATATATCTACAGCAAATTACTATTGTGGTGCACCTTTAAAATGTGCTAAATACTCACAGCTTAATGAGAAAACAGCTTACATTTCGAGTCTTAATGACACTTTATCTAAGCGTAGGTTTGACAAAGGGTCATCTGGACTCGAAATGTCAGCTCTTTTCTCCCCTTACAGGTGCTGCCAGACCTACTGAGATTTTCCAGCATTTTCTCTTTTGGTTTCCAGATTCCAGCATTCACAGTAATTCGCCTTTATTGATGAGAAAAGGAGTGGAAGAGGGTTTAGGAAAGATGGTTGATGTTTTGGGAGGAAAACATGAGTTTGAGAAAGGCTTTAAATGATAAAAAAGAGAAGCAGAAATATTTATGAGGGAGTTGCAGACATCAAAGTTGACAAAAGAATGACTTACATTTTTATAGAATTTCTCTCAGTCTCAAGGTCTTGAATGAAAATTGAGAACAAAAATATTCACCACCATGTTTCAGTGAGGAAATTTAAAAAAGCATGAATCTTTTAAAATTTTCATAGAGTCGCAGAATCCCTACTGTGTAGGAGGCCATTCAACCTGTTGCGTCTGCATTGACCACAATCCCACCCAGGCTCTATTCCTGTAACCCTGCATATTTATGCTGCTAATCTCCTGATACTCAGGGGCAATTTAACATGGCCAGTCAACCTAACCCACACATCTTTGAATTGTGGGAGGAAACCAGAGCACCTGGAGGAAACGCATGCAGACATGGGGGGCCTTATTTTTACCAGTTTGATTGTAAGTGCTGGGCAACTTGAACCTGGGAGTGTTTCAGATCCGAGGTTTAGACGTGTTCTAAGCACCTCCATCTGCCTGAAAAAAATGTCAGTGATTCTGAATCAGGCTGCAGAAGCCTGTGGGTGGGGCTTAAAGTGCCCAAAATCCTGCAGCTCCGATCGGTGCCTCCAACTGCACATGCGCAGAAAAAAAATAAAGAATGCAACTCTGCCACATCTCTCTCAAGCTGGATAATGCCTCTCCTTGGCCCCCACAGACATTGTCTCACCCCCCCCCCCCTAACATACTGAACACCTATTCCCCCCAACATCCTCCACCAGCCAAATCGAACGTGGGCCCTCCTTCCCACTCCACTGATCTCGGACAGAATGGCAGCAGACCCCCCCCCCCTTACTCTCCACTGATAACAGGCAGAGTACCAGTGGGCCCCTCTCCCTCCTCATTGATCACAAGCAGAAAATCAGCAGACCCACCCCTTCCCCTGACCAATCTCAAGCAGAGTGGCAGCAGACCCCCCAACCGCACCCACCCCCACCCCCCAAACCAATCTCAAGCAGAGAGCCGTCAAATGCTCGCACCTACCTCCTCAGTAACTGGAGTGCCCTGAATCAGACTTTTATGGACCACGTTTGTTTCACACTGATTTTGCATGGGCGAAAGCAGTGTAAAGAGGCAGGTGCTGGTAAGGTTGATATGCAGTTCCATTAAGCCAATTTAAATGCATGCAAATGCATTTAAATGGCCGTCATGCTTATTTTGGATGCGGTCACGATCATGGCCATTTCTGAACTTTGGTAAAGGGGGAACCAGCACAGAGATGGGTGCAGATTGTGCTATCACGTCATGCTCTACGTTACTAAGTTTTCATGCCTGAAAACGACGCAACACAATGATAAATTTGGGCCCAAGGGGAATGTGCAAATTCCACACAGTCACCCAAGGCTAGAATTGAACCCGGGTCTCTGGCATTCTAAGGCAGCAGTGCTAACCACCTGTGCCATTAATATTTCCAGAAAAGATATATCTAGGCATAGATTCTGTGATTTTCTCATTTTTAAATATAAGAGCCAAAGCCTCCCAACTCACTCTCGATATTGCCAGAGCTTCGCTCCACTATCTCTCACTTTCACACCTCCATATTCATCTTTCTATTTTTCTGATTTGTGTTCCTTGCTTCCCCCTATCCCCATGTTTCCCTTTTATCCAATATATTCCTGAATATTCTATATATGCTAGTATCAGTTTAGGCTATGGCTCTTGATCCAGTGCAACAGGGACAAGAGCACTATAAATCACATGCAACACAAGAAATCCAGGTTTGTGGTTTGGTCTCTATTGCCTCCAAGCTCTAGAAATCAACCTGTGGTTTCATTAAATGGATAGAGATGCAATGATACTATATTAGCCTTGACGTTACACAATCTGAGGATGATTTTGAGTTTTGCTATTACCATCAGCAGTAATGGAAACAAGGGCCCAAAATCTCACTGTGAGATCTTGTTTTCCAATTTTCCAATAATTCTCCTTCACTGAAAAGTCATACCTTGCTGAAATGAGGTTTATAATAGGTTTTTACAACAGTCAAGGGAAACCTGCCAGCAGATACTTGTAGCCTCTCCCTTGGGGTAGGGGGGGTAGGTGGGCAGTATGGCACTGCCAGTTGTAACTGTGCGATTAATCATAATCTGTGGCAATTACCTTATTAAAGGAATTACTGGTTGAAAATGTAACATTGATTGTTTGATTAATAGAGACAGCTGGAACACTTTGGTGTAACAGCCTCTTGTAGATTAGTAGCACTGAGGAAGTATTTTATGATAAACTGGTTTGAACCAAAAGGTCAGTGTAAATTGATTCTTCCAGCACAGCCATTTGTGACAATCACCAGGGGCAGGCCCTCGGGACAGTCCTATTGGGGGATTCCCTTTTTGGGGAATGTGGGGACGTCCCCCGATGCCTGTGAGAAGGGGCGGCACTCCAATGATCGTGGATTGGAGGAGCGGATCGATGCCTGTATGGTTTGGGGTTGGGGCACTGTCCTCACTTTTATGAGGAGGAGAGAATTGCCCCGAGGCTTTTGAGGGGTGGGGAATCCCCTAGTGTTCATGAGGGAATGGAGATGTAGAGGCGGGTAAATTTGCTGACTAAGAATTCAAAGAAAATGGCCAGATCTCTGTGGAACTGGCTTTGCTGATTCTATCAGGTCCTGGTCCATCCCAAATGATGATAGAAAACAAACGCCCCAAATTCTCTGTGCACAGAGTGTCAGAGAATTTGTAGAGAAAACTCAGCTGTGTAGTTGGAGGGATTCAGCCAGATAATCTTGCTGAAACCAACTGGCTGAAAAAATAACCGAAGACCTCTGACAAGAAATGAAAACTGGCTGCCAATGATGGCAGAGGATTGGTATAAAAGTTGAATCCACATAAATGCATTAACAAGGCCAATATAACATCATTTTTATAAAAGCAAATTACTGCAGAATTGGAATCTGAAACCAAAAAGAAAATGCTGGAAAATCTCAGCAGGTCTGGCAGCATCTATAAAGAAAGAAAAATAACATTTTTTTACATTTTATTCATTTTTTGTAATGGTGGCATTTGACAGGCGGTACAATGGCGCAATGGTTAGCAGATAGCGCCAAGGATCAAGTTTTATTCCTGGCTAGGATTACTGCCTGTGTGAAGTTCACACGTTCCCCCCATGTGTCTGCGTGGGTTTCCTCTGGGTGCTCCAGTTTCCTCCCAAAGTCCAAAAGATGTGCTGGTTAGATGGATTGGTCATGCTAAATTCTCCCTCAGCTTACCCAAACAGGTGCCAGAATGCGTCAACTAGGAGATTTCTAACTCTATTGCAGTGTTAATGTAAGCCTACTTATGATTAATGAATAAATTTTAACTTTAAACTTTAAGTCAGTAATAAGTAGCCGAATTGATGGGCAAATAATTGATCAAACTGCCCACAAGTGAATAAGAACGTACACAGCTATTTCTGCAGCATTCTGTAGGAAAAAGTGTCAGCAATGCAAATTAATGATCCTAAAGATATTGAATTTTAACACTGTGCCCAGGTATTGAGCTGGGGCACATCTGTAATTTTTGGCAATCATATTTTAAATCAACATTCTTATCAGAGAAAGAATGATGGTTCTAAATTTTGGACCAAGTGTACTTGTAAGATAAAGAACTCAAACTGAATTCTCAGATCCATTTCACCTGCAATCTTTACAACCAACTGACAGTCACGAATTTCTGCTTTACTCAACTCATCTGAGCTGTTGTACTTTGAAGTGCTTTCATGTCTAATGCTCAGATTGTTCAGCTGTTTCTGAGACAGCATAGATAATGGAATCAAACTGAAGAATTAAATTAAAGACAGATTATTAGCACTCAGATACATCTGCTCATCATAAATTGAAGTACTTTTGAGCTAAAGCAGGTGTGCAGGATACTAATGGAGGCCTATCACACATAGCAAAAATATTTTTCAGGAGGCTTAGTTAAAATGGTTGGTGCAGTTTCTTGGATTTGCACTAAGGTGCATCCTCACTGTACTGATCTCTGATAAAACATTCTCTTGGTGATTGTATCCTCATTGCTGCTTTGATGTTCATTGTCTATAATTCCATGAGTGTGTGCAAAAATATTATCTTAAATCAACATTCTTATCAGAGAAAGAACAGTGCCACTGTTTGTTCAAAATTCCAAGCCAAATATCACCATGAAAGTAACTGTGAACGGTTACTTCAATGCAATTTTCTACATCTGTATTTTAACAACCACCTTTGTTTGTTGAATGGCTTCTCCTCGCAGAAATAAACCATTTCATTTCATTCATTTGGAAGTGAATCAAGCTCCCACTGATGCAATAGAACAGGATCCTTGCCAAGTGTGGAGGAAAAAACAAATACACAGAAATCAGTATTACCCAGACAGGACGTCCAACTGTACTGCTGCAAGAGTCTGCTTTCATTCCTTACCCCCAAAGTATTTTTCAACAAGATACAACAAACTTCTCTTGCATGAAATGTGAAATTGTCCTGCCCATTCACATAGATAGTTCCAAGCATCAGTTAGTTCTATTACACCCATTAAAATGGTTATCATTTAAAAAAAAACAGACGCATTTGAGAATATTCTGCAGCAATACTCATAATCCCTATAACAAACAGCAGGCATGAAGTAGCAGTATTAAATTGGTGTATAAATACAGAGAGATGGGATGGATTTCTACCCCCGGATTCCTATATCAGAGGAATGCCCGATCCTAAGCACTGAAGTGTCTGATGGACATTGAGTTCTGCTACATTCCCCAGTGGAGATGACACGGGGCTTCCAGCAGTTCCCGAGGCAGCAGGCAAACTTCCCAGTCATCAACTTGAAATTACACCCATTCAGTGCAAAATACAAACACGCTAGATCTCTATGCACAGACATCCAGATGGAATCAGGTGAGAGGTAGGTTTTAATGCTGACAAAGGAGCCAGATTTATGGGCAACATGAGGTGACTTAATGCATCGGCATTGGTGATCCAGGTACTAGGGCATGCTCTAGAACTGGAGTCTCCAAACTACGGCCCATGCGCTACACCGGGCCTGCCGTGGGCTGCATCCGGATCGCAGTTTGGAGACCATGGATCTAGAAGGTGTTCTTAGGCTGCAAGTAACAAGGCCCAGTGCTGATTCTGGATGGAGGCAATAGGGGGGAATTGCCTTATCCTCTTTGAAAAGTCAAAATAAGAGTTTGTGATTGGTAACTATTGTGAAATGTCTGCCATAGACATATTGATGGAAATTTCTAACACTAAATACGACGGCCAATCTTTCTTTCCTAATCTGAGAACATCTTCGCTCTGAGTCCAAATAGGTCCTGGATGCATATGTGATGAACTTTTTCACCCCGCCTTGCCAGCGATGTGGATCTACTGCCCCAACCCCGTATGAGGAAGTGTCACATGTCACATGTTCTTTCTTTAGATCAAAATGTGCCACCAAGTTAGATGGAAATAGCTGATGTTTGACTTTGGCGGAAACCTCTGCCTGCGGAGCTTCCCAACATCATTTCTGGTATTTTCATAGTAGGTCATGCGAGGAAGCCAGATTAGAAGTCAAATTATAGATAAATTTTCCATAATTTATTAATTCCACAAGAATTTTAACTCTATAGTGTCCCTAGGAGTTGATGCTTCTTTGATGGCTTTTACCTTATTCTCTACTGGGGGTAGCCCTTTGCCACCTAGCCAGTAGCCTAAGTAAGTTATTTCAGCCACTTGGAAGATGCATATTTCCCTCTTAAAGCACACTCCCCCTTTTGAAAACTCCTGCAAGACATCTTTTAAGTTCGCCAGGTATTCTTGTCATTTAGGTCATCTAAGTACTACTTTGGGAAGCCTTTAAAGAATGTTCTGCATACACAATGGCATACACTGATGAGACCCCAAAGGACAAATAAGTATGCCCATATAGTCCCTTATGTATATTCGTTGTCATTATTTCCAGGAGGACTTCTCCAATTCAAGTTGAATATAGGTTTATCTTCAATTTGGAGAATGTCTGGCCACCTGTTAGCTTAGCATTTTAGTATTTGATTCAGGGCACTGGGTACCTATCAAATCTGGAAATCTATCTGACTATTAGTTTATAGTCCTCACAAAGGCGAACCGATTTGTCAGACTTAAGAACAAGGATTATGAGCACGGCCCATTCTGCAAATTGCACAGGCCTTATTGTGTCGAAACTTTCATGACATCTTCATTCAGTTTTCACTTTCTCTAGCAGGTAGTATGGATCTGACCTTACTCTGAAAAACTGATGCGTTGAGGTTGATGAAGATCTTCGCCTTGGCTCCTTTCATTTTCCCAGGTCTTCTTGGAAAACTCCAGGCTATCTGCTGATAACTTTGTGCAATCACCTCAAGCTTAGCCTGAAGATCTCCAACCATTTCAGGTAGAGCTGTGGAGTCAATCTCTCCAATAAGGTTCGGTCCTTGCCCCTACAAAACAAGGATTGGGAAGTGAGCTGATTGCTGCCTGAGTCACTGAGGCTATCATGTTTCCTTTTATTTTTAAAGATTCCCCCGCGTAGTAGCTAGTTCAAATCTTCTGGGCTTAGGAGCTACATACCAGTTTGCAGTTTGCCTGTATGTCTGTTCTCCAATGACAGTAAGAAGTCTGCAACACCAGATTAAATTCCAACAGGTTTATTTGGTAGCAAAAGCCACTAGCTTTCAGAGCACTGCTCCGTCATCAGGTAAGTGGTTCTTCATGTGCATATAGGTGGCGTAGTTCCTTTGTTCTCCAATGATATTCTCCAATGATGCAGACTGCAGCCCCCATGACAATCTCCATCTTCAAAAGAATGCCATTTACTAGTAATACTATTGTGACAGGAGCAACTTTTGTTGTGATGATGCGATTCAGTTGTCAAGTCCCTGTCTCTGGAGGAGGGAATATCTGCATGTTACAGTCAGAAACTGGCCTTGAGTTCTCCATTAGATAGCACACATTTCCCCATTTCTAACATTTTGTCTTGGCTGTGCCCTTTGACAGTGCTTGCAATATCCATTGTGTGTCACCTGCACTGTTCTGGAGCATGTTCTTTAACACTGGGGATCAGCACTGCCTCTTTTTCACTGCCTGGTGGTATTATTAATGCGCCAAAATTATAAGGGGCCCCTTAACACCAGGTTTACACAAGCACTCTACGTTGAGTGCTGATTACACCAGGGCAGGCCCCTCATTGGGGGATATTGTCATCTGACATCCCAGAAGCTTCTGAGCTGTTTATCTGCATTCCCCAGCAATAAAGCTATTTCAATGGCTTTTTTTAAAATCCAGATTGAGTTCGGCCAACAGTTTTTTTTGAATAGTTAGGTTATTTATGCCACAGACCAATCTGTCTTGCAATATTTCATTTAGAGATGGTCCAGATTCACAAATATTCTGTTACTTTTCATAACGTAACCAAGAACCAGCTGATAGATTCCCCAGGAATTGTCCCAGTCATACTGAAACGGTACCTCTGGAGTACAATTAAGGGATTTGGGCTGTTTTTCACCAGGTCTATGATGTCATTAAAATTTTTTAAGTCAAGGGCATCGAGAGAGATCAGACTTTTTATCATGCTGAATGTCAGAGTCGCACATGCCAACAACAATATAACTTTTTGTTTTTCATCTCCTTTAATGTTGTTACTTCTTCTACGCTTATACATGCATTCCCTACATTGAGTCTTGATATCATAAGGTTCACGTTTCTCAAAAAGAGGCATAATTGCTTTTCCTTATTGGAGAAGGTCCTTGACTTCCAGAAGTTAGATAGTGAAGAGGGGTGTTTTAGTTTACAGAGTGACTTGGACAAGTTGCAGAGCTGGGCCGAGAGGTGGCAAATGGAGTTTAATGTGGAAAAGTGTGAGGTAATGCACTTTGGCAGGAACAATAAATGTGTAGAGTATAGGGCTAATGGTAGGGCTCTTAATAGTGTTGAGGAACAGAAGGATCTTGGTGTATGTGTCAATAGATCCCTGAAAGTAGGCAGTCAAGTGGATAAAGTTGTTAAGAAGGCATATGGAGTCTTAGCTTTTATTGGTAGGGGGATTGAATTTAGGAGCCGCAGCATCATGTTGCAACTGTACAAAACTCTAGTGCGGCCGCACTTGGAGTATTGTGTGCAGTTCTGGTCGCCACATTATAAGAAAGATGTGGAGGCATTGGAGAGGGTACAGAGGAGGTTTACCAGGATGTTGCCTGGTATGGAGGGCAGGTCCTATGAAGAGAGGTTGAAGGATTTGAGGTTGTTTTCGTTAGAAAGGAGGCGGCTAAGAGGGGATCTTATTGAAGCATATAAGATGATTAGAGGTTTAGATAGGGTGGACAGTGATAGCCTTTTTCCTAGGATGGAGAAAGCTAGCACGAGGGGACACAGCTTTAAATTAAGGGGTATGAGTTATAGGACGGATATCAGAGGTAGGTTCTTTACTCAAAGAGTGATTAGGGAGTGGAATGCCCTGCCTGCAGCTGTTGTAGATGCGCCAAGTTTGGTGGCGTTTAAGAGGTTAATTGATAAGTATATGGAAGAGAAGGGAATGGTTTAGTTTGGAGGGGCATTGCTTTTTATTTTGGTCGGCACAACATCGAAGGCCGAAGGGCCTGTTCTGTGCTGTATTGTTCTATGTTCTATAAGTTGTCCGGAAAGCGAAAAATAATTTTTTTTTTAATCATCTCATTGCCAATGCCGTAATTCAGCCAAGGCCAGTCCCTCGACACTTAAGAGCCTTCATTGGAAACCAAAGGAAGAGCCACAGCTGCAACTTACAGTGATTAAATCTATACTTGGGGACCTACAAAATGGTTCAGGTTAGAGCAACAGTTTTTAACTTCCCTCTGCTCACTTCCCATTGCATGAACCTCCACTTGCTTAACAAGGAAGTTCATATTCCATGAAGCCCAAGGGGAGATCTATCAACAATCCTTCATGTCAATTGTGGCCATCATAACATATACCTAACCATCTGTGATTTAAAAGAGAATCACTGCTAAATTGAAAACATCTACCTACATTAAAATATACAGATGACTAAGCTCACTTCCTCCAAGCAGACTGATCTCGCATTCCTCACCTTGCCTCCTTTAAAACCAGAATTGGATGGGTGTGAGGCCAGATAAGTTCCTGTTTCAGATTTTTGGAGTTCTAACTTTTATCCCAAGCTCAATCCATCCATTTTTGGAAATTATGCCTCTACTTTCTTAAAAGACTAAGAAAATTTGGCATGTCTGTTGTGACTCTCATTAATTTTTACAGATGCACCATAGAAAGAATTCTTTCCAGTTGTATCACAGCTTGGTATGGCTCCTGTTCTGCCCCAGACCACAAGAATCTCCAAACATTGTGAATGTAGCCCAATCCATCACACAAACCAACCTCCCATCCACTGACTCTGTCTATGCTTCCCACTGCCCTAGAAAAGCTGCCGGCATAATTAAGGACCACATGCACTCCGGATATACTCTCTTCCACCTTCTTCCATTGGGAAAAAGATACAAAAGTCTGAAGTTATGTACAACCGACTCAAGAACAGCTTCTTCCCTGCTGCCATCAGACTTTAGAATGGACCTACCTCAGGCTAAATTGATTTTTTTCTACATTCTAGCTATGACTTTAACACTTCATTCTGCACTCTCTCCTGAATGGTACGCTTTGTTTGAATAGTGCGCAAGAAACAATACTTTTCATATATACTAATACATGTGACAATAATAAATTAAATGAAAGTATCCTTTTTGGAGCTGGACCCAGTTATTGATTTCAACTTTCTCTTACATTTAAGATCACTTGTCTTAAAGTCCTTTATCCTTCTTGCACTGATGAAATGTTTTTTCAACTACACTAAAAATGTATGGCCATATTTCTATGCTCGGTGAAGCCAATAATTAAGTTAGTAAGTATTAAGTCTGTATTTGGATATCTTAAGAAGTTAATTTCAAACTCATAATCTTGAGTTGCAAATACTTTTCCATTTATTGCTTGCATGTAATAACAAGTTTGTCTTCCTGATCTTCTCTGTCAGCAGATGAGGAGAATGCAGTGAGATAAATATGTGAAGAGGGCACTCACTGGAGCACAAACCTCTGCAATGCTGTGTTAATATTATTACAATTAATTTCACAGCTCTTTTTTGACAATTTCCTCTGCCAAGTTGATCATCTATAGCTATAAAGCTGAGAAAAATAATCTTTGTATTACATGTTTCCATCTCTCTCAAGAGGCTACAAACCAATCCACATCGAACAACCTGCTCAGAGAATTCTGCTCATATTCGGCTGTATATGTGACGGCTGTGACAAATTGCATCACAGCTCCTGAGACAAGCTAAAAAAATACATTTATGTATGTTAATGGATCCTTTAAACAAAAATCGTAGCATCCAATTAGGACCCACATCGTTACCAAAAACTCATCAGTTTTTTCTTAGACCATACTCTATTTATCAGGTTTCAGGGAAGTATGTCACTAACTTTTCAAATATATTTATTTCAAACTAACAATGAGGGGTAAAAACAATTATCTCCACTCATACTCAACTTCAATGGCATAGGTAATAACATTGTTTGAGTTAACAAATGAAAACTAGAAGCTTGGCGAATGCTGTACTCCAATGTTTAAACATATTGTAACATGAAATAAATGACCCAGATTAGAAACATAGAACAACTACTATGCTTATTCATATAACTTAGGACATGATGTGATATTGTACTGGAGTACTGGTTCAGAGGCCCAGGCTAATGCTGTTGGGATATGTGTTTAAATCCCACCATGGCGGTGGGATTTAAAAGCTGGTCTCAGTAATAGTGACCCTGAGAATCATCATCATCAAAAAAAACAAATTATTCACAAATATCCTTAAGGGAAGGCAATCTGCCATCCTTGCCTACTCTAGCCTACATGTGACTTCAAAACCACAGCAATGTGGTTGATTCTTAACTGCCTTGAAACAGCCTAGCAAGCAAACCACTCAGTTTCAAAGGCAAATAAAAATGGGCAACAAATGTTGGACTTGCTAGTGACACTCACATCCTTTGAATGAATAAAGGAAAAAAACTCCAACTAAGCTGGATTCAGGTACATTACTGAGAAAAGGCACCCTGTTAAGCCAAAATACTTGGAATACTGTGTACAGATCTGGTCACTCTATTATAGAAAGGATATTATTAAATGAGAAAGAGTGCAGAAAAGATTTACTAAGATGCTACTGAGACTTGATGGTTTGAGTTATAAGGAGAGGCTGGATAGATTGGGACTCTTTTATGGAGTATAGGTTTAGAGGTAATCATATATAAGTCATAAAATAATGAAGGGTATGGATAATGTAGATAATCATTATCTTTTCCCAAAGTTAGGGGTATCTAAAACTAGACGGCAAAGGTCTAAGGTGAGGGGAAGAGATACAAAAGGGTCCTGAGGAGTATTTTTTCATACAGAAGGTGGTGAATGTCTGGAATGAGCTGTCAGATATAGTAGCAGAGGTGGGTACAATTCTGTCTTTTAAAAAAACATTTAGATAGCTACATGGATAAGATGGATATGGAAAGATATGGGCCAAATACGGACAATTGGGACTGACTTAGTGGTTAAAAAAAAGGACGGCATGGACAAGTTGGACCCGTTTCCATGCTGAATACCTCTATGACTCTAAAAGGAAAATTTGTGTCGGTTTCACTTCAACTTCCACTTCAGCACCTTCTGTTAACTAACCACAGATCATCACAGGCAAAAGTCAGCATTCTCTGTGGTTATCTCCTACTCTTAAGTCAGGTTCCACTCTATGTGACCTCAGGAATATTGGAGGGGATAAGTGCAGAGAAAAATAAATTCTTACTCTGATTACCAAGTACAAATTGCTGTTGTTATGTTAAATAGCTTTATTGAAGTTAGTTGTGGTATTTACTACCAAAACTAGAAAAATGCACGAGAGAAGTGTTAAAGAAACAAGAAACAGGAAACTGTTCACAAGACCTGATGCCCAAAACTGCTATGGTGTCCCATTCTGAACGCTATATTGTTTCTGGTACAGTGTGGATCCAAAACCATGATTACATTCATTTCAAGTCCCCCCGCCATCTCGTAGGAAGAACTGAACAGACTAAAAACTTCCTCATTGGGAGAATGTGAAGGTTAATGAATGTCTCAAGTAACCATATATAATTCAGCACTGGCAAAAACCTGGGAACAGGTTTACCCTCCACAGTCTACCTTATAAGAAATAGTTTATAGTTTAGGCAGGTGAGAAAAAAGAAGAGCAAAAATAAAGGTAACATTAAGAAAATTGGCAAACATGTAAAAAAATGTTACGTTCTGAAGATAACATTAACAGAGTTGGTGCAGACTCAATAGGCCGAATGGCCTCTTCTGCATTGTGGGGATTCTATGATTCTATGAAAATAAATTGGGAAGCATGTAAAAAATGTTGCATTTTGAATATGTAGGATAGATTGAAATTATCTATAAGATGTCTCAGTTAAGAATATAGTCCCTTTCATGTGAATTTTTTTTGGTGTTACAAGACAAGGCTTGCTATTCAATTAAGACAAAAAGGATTTCTCTGACTTTGCTTTCATTGACTAAAATATGTTTTTTTAAATGTTAAGAAAGTGAGTCAATGCAAAACAAGGTAGTCCAGGTGTTGCCCAGCCCAAGCTGTGTTCAATAAATTACTGTTTTCATCTGATTTTTACCAGATGTGCTACAGGATGTGCACAATGTTTGCAGCATATAAAGAGACTCACAGCTTAAGCCTGATCATTTTTCAAAGATCTTGTTTAATTACAACTATAATCTGTTTAAAATTAAAGCACTGGTCCATCTACTGCTTACTAATCTTGCTCTATGAATATGACAGATAAAAGAAACACAACTGGTTCAAATATTAGTGTTGGAGATGTGAACTACATCCAATCTTAAAAATAAAAGCTGGAAACAACAGCTTTATTCAATAAGTTGGTATTTTTGTCCAAGCAATGTTGTTGGAGCATAGAAACTGGAATTGACCATTCTTCCCTCAAGACAGTTTCACCATTCAATTAAATTATGGTCGATCTGAATTTCAACTTCATTTATCCATGGTTTGTCCATTCACCGAACTGCTTAACTCTAATAAGCTCTCAGCCAAGAAGCTGCTTCCCAAAAACTTTCCAATCATTTTGATTGGTAAGTCAAAGTAGCAGATAAATGAAGTTTAACTGTTGAAGTCATCCGGGCCTCAGTGGTGCTCTTGCTTCCGTGCATGGTGCCCGCTTTGTGGCTCTTGTCATTCCTAAACTTGTATTAAAAATGGTGTTGACAACCTTAGGAACAAAAGAGTTTGAGTATTATATGTAAAGGAAAAATACAAAGAGGTGCATGGAAGGGACATAAAAATAGGGTTTGAGTTAAAGAATTAACTCAATTGATTTTGAAGTTTATTTATTAGTGTAACAAGTAGGCTTACATAAATACTGCAATGAAGTTACTGTGAAAATCTTCTAGTAGCCACACTCCGGTACCTTTTCAGATACACTGAGGGAAAATTTAACATGGCCAATGCACCTAACCAGCACATCTTTTGGACTGTGGGAGGAAACCAGAGCACTCAGAGGAAACACACACAGACACGGGGAGAACATGCAGACTCCGCACAGACAGTGACCCAAACTGGAAATTGAACCTGGGTCGCTGGCATTGTGAAGCAGCAATGCTAACCACTGTGCCACCATGCCACCTATGTTAGGTTCGATGATTTTGCGATCTGAATCATTTGCTTTGTAGAAATGATGAATAGGAAGAATGAGAAAATCAGAGGAAGAATTTTCTATAGGGCTTAAATTTGCCCTATTCAGGAGCTGAATGCCAGTAAAATTAATACAATATTAGAGGTATTATCTTGGTTGGACTTCTGTGTTTCAAGGAGAAAGAAACATGTAAGAACATTATTTTTATTGGGATTGCACACCACATGGTTCCATTGTTACATCTGTTCTAGGTGTAAAAGTTACTTCACAGTGTGCAAGGCAAATAATTGGGACTGTTTAAAAATGTCAGTAAATATATGTTACATGTAAGTAATTAAAAATACAAAAGCATCTTTAAAAAGATTCTGATTAAATGGGCTGTTGCTCTAATATTCATTTCCCAACAATTATTTATTTTTATCTTTTCAGCTATTGTGGAAAATCAAAGTGATTATTTTTCACTTTAGCGGAAGTAATTATTTACTGCTGTGGAGAGATTGTTAGCAGCCCCTTGTCATTGGATGATGATGTTGTACTACTTGCTGCTGGCTAAAATGAACAGGAGACTATAAATCTCAATACAGGAAGTTTCTTTAATTAGAAGTTTTTATAGAAACAGGATTTTAGAAGGAGCAAGACCAAAGAAGAGTTTTCTGCACATTAATGACTATCCTGTGTTTTGGTGAATGAATAAAGAAAAGGCCAGAACTCCTAGACTTCCACTTAATTTCAGTGAATATGCAGAGTTATGAATCGATAACAAAATCTGCACCATGTAAAACTTCAAAATATTATTCCTGAAACTTATTTTTACTGTGTAGCTGTATTGAATTGGGCAGATGTTGAAGGAATGCCGTGAGAAGCCTGGTGTTTCCTTTTACCTTCAAAATCTTTTCAATTATGTATTTCTTATTTAAAAACAATGTTTTTATGCTATAATTGTTGGTGACTTAACAGGAAAAAATTATGAAAGAGAATCAACATGGGGGGAAATAAACATGCCTAGTTTGTTTCAGAAATCTGTTCATTTCAACTCAATATTAATTTATTTCTCATTCACTCACTGCAAACAAAAACCTTTGAAAAAAAACATATTGTTGCACAGACATTTGTAGCTATTGTTATTCTGAAATAGATAAAGGTGAAAATTTATTTGCCCAGCAAAGCTTATGTTTCAGTTCAGAGGTCTTTATAATCAGATACAAAAGTATTTAATTTGTTCTTGGCACATTGACTGTTTCAGGTTAAATAACTAACATCCTGTGTCTCAAGATAAAAGCAAATTACTGCGGATGCTGAAATCTGAAACACAAACAAAAAAAGCCGGAAAATTCTGCAGGTCCGGCAGCATCTGTAGAAAGAGAACAGAGCTAACATTTCGAGTCTGGGTGACTCTTTGTCAGAGTTTTTGATTAAGTGTATTACTCTAATTCGAACATTTATGGGGGAAACAAGAAAATCCTGAACTGTTTGTTTCACTGTTGATTATTGTAGATGACAGCAGAGGGTGGCAAAATATCTTCTATAGGACAGAAGGACAACCCATTGTGCAACAGTTAAGCAAACAAGGAAACAAAAGGACAACAATCCACCATACTTGGAAGGATGATATGGAAATGCTGATGTTGGACTGGGATGGGCACAGTAAGAAGTCTCACAACACCAGGTTAAAGTCTAACAGGTTTATTTGGAATCGTAAACTTCGGGAGAGCTGTTTCTTCATCAGAAATCTGTCGATATGCACGATCTTCTTGGAGATCCTCTCACTTTAATTCAGTGGTTGCGGTGTTCAAGTGGAGATGCTGGCATTAGACTGGGGTGGGCTCATTAAGAAGTCTCACAATACCAGGGTAAAATCCAACAAGTTTATTTGGAATCATGAGCTTTTAGAGCTCTGATGAAGCAGCGGTGCTCTGAAAACTTGTGATTCCAAATAGACCTGTTGGACTTTAACCTGGTGTTGTGAGATTTCTTTCTTGGAAGGATGTGCAGTCAAGAGTGTCTAAATTGAAGACACAAACCATAGTATGAGTACAACGGTATAATTTATATATGTTATGTTAACACTTACAAAAGATAATTGACAGCTATATCCATGAATGAAAACAACAATATGTGGAGTCTGTAGGCATCAATTGTGATATATATGGGGAGGTTAATAAAGCAAGAGAACACACAACAAATGGTAGGATTTTTAAAAGTGTAGAGAAACTGAAGGATTGAAAAGTTAACATCTACAGATCCCTGATGGTAAAATGACAGATAGAAAGGATGATTAAGAGGCATATGGGATACTTTCCTCTATTCATCATATAAAATAGGAACTGGTGGAAGGTATTTAATCCTTTGAAACTATTCTGCCATTCAATATGACCATGGCTGATCTTCTATCTCAACACCATAGACCCCAACCTCTCCCTTGTCTATGGCCAAGCATATAAGACCAGGGAGGAATTGTTAGAACTGTACAAAACACTAGTTAGACTGAAGCTAGAGTACAGTCTATCGTTCCAGTGACTACATTCCAGAAAAGATGTGATCACACTCAAGACAGTGCAGCTGAGATTTACAAAAGTGTTACCAGAAATGGAGAAATTTAGGCAAGTGGAAAAAATTGGGATGAACTGGGTTTCCTTTGGAAAAGAAGAAGCTAAGAGAAGATTTAACTGAACTGTGTAAAATTATGAGGGATCTGGTTACAATAGATACAAAAGATCCATTTCATAATAGATTTCAAGTAATTGATGGAATGATAAGAGGGGAATTCAGAACTTTCTTTGGTGGAGCTCTGAATCTCATAGCCTGAAAGGATGGTCGAGGAAGATTTGAAAAAAGAAACACTTTGCAATGCTGTAACCTACAATCCAAGAGATGAAGGATGGAATTGCAATGGGTAGCTCTTTCTAAATTGTTGAATTCCTGAATTGTTTCACACATAAGCATTGTTCATTTTCATTTATTTAGTAGTTTACTGGAATCAAAGTCATGCACAGAAGAAGACACTGATGATACTTCTTGAGTTTGAAAACAAGCTACAAAAAGCAGATACATCTACCGAGAGCAGATAAAGTTTGTCATCAATCTTTTTGTGCACAGACAGAAATACTAAGGATTATTTACTTTGCTTCGGTGGTAGCTTCTACGGGTAAAATATTGACATTTTCACACCACTGCAGACCCTGATTCATTTGGGAGATTTAGTCTCAGGCTAAATAATGTTATTTTCTTCATGGAAAAAAAATCAGCCTTCAAATGGTGCTACAATGTGAGGATTTGTCATAGCAGTCAGGAAATAAAATCTTTTATAAGGATACCATCTGTGCGATGCTGATGTTCATGAAAATGACAATGCTCTTTGTTTGCACAATGAGAACCAATTATGTTAATTCTAGTAACAACTTTGCTGTCAGCAGGTTCCAGAAATGTTTGTGCTCTATCACAAAACACTGCATCTAAATCAACACCAATATACATAACTATAGTTGCCCATCTACTTTTTCAAGAACCACCAAAGGAACCTGTTGCATTCTCACAATCACCTTGACACCCTGCATTATCCATTTTATTAGGACCAAATGCCAGTTCAGTTGTGCAAATCTAGAAACATATGAATTAGTTTGATGAAGGAACACATGGTGAATAATTTATTACAAATGAGAATGGAACACAAGAAGCCATGGAAGTGGTTGTTACTATGTAGCATGGCTACAATCCCTGATAATGTGGAGCTGAAAGGGACAATGATGAAATGAAGAATTCAAAGTATTAATTGATGAACAGGCCACTTGTTCCATTGCATGGGTAGCTGGTTTGTGTGGAGCTGTGAATTCCACCTAGAGCATAAAGACAGTGAATAAGATGAGCAAGGGTTAAACAACTTTGTCTCACCTCTTTTGAAATGGATAGCATCATAGAACTGTTCATCTATCTGTACACAGAATTTATAATTGGAGTAAATCTCCCAGACAAAATTTGACATAATTCCATAATTGCAGATTCATTTTCAAAAACTCTTTCATGGGATGTGACGTTGCTGGCAAGGCCAGCATTTGTTGTCCATCCTTAATTACCTTTGCCAACTGGTTTGCTAGACCTTTTCAGAGTACAATTAAGAGTTGACCACATTACTGTGAGTCTGGAGTCACATGTAGGCCAGACCAGGGAAGGACAGCAGATTTCCTTTCTGAAAGGACATTAGTAACCAGATGAGTTTTTCCGACAATCAATGCTATTTTTATAATCACCATCACAGAGACTAACTTTCAATTTGATATTTATTTTTAATTTAAATTTAAATTCCACCAGTTACCCTGCTATGATGTGAGCCCTTGCCTCCAGAGCACTAAACTGGAGCTCTTGGTTATATTTCAGTGCAGTACCACTATGCCAATGCTGCCCACCTCCCCCCCCCCCCCCCCCCCCGCTCCATATAAAGACATAAGGACAGGTATCAAAGAGATAGGTTATATAAGAGGCATCTTAAAGGAGAAAGGAATGGGAGAGGGTCAGAGAAATTTCAGTAAAGAATTCCAAAGCTTAGGATTCATGCAGTTGAAGGCATGGCCGCCAATGCAGGAATAATTAAAGTTGGGGATGTGTGCAAGCTTTAAAAACCCATTGATGATAGATGTAAGGGTATCCCAGAACTCAGATGGGTAACTTGAAACACAATTTCTGAAAAATGTACCTTTTCAATTTGGTATCATGAATAAGCCTGTTTGTTAGTGTCATAAGTACATTAACATTGCAATGAACTTACTTTGAAAATCACCTAGTCGTCATACTATGGTGCCTTTTTGGTACACTGAGCAAGAATTTAGCATGGACAATGCACCCAACCAGCATGTCTTTCAGACAATGGGAAGAAACTGGAGCACTCAGAGACAACTCATGCAGGCATGGGGAGAACACGTTACCCACCATGCCAGAGACAGATAAGCAAAGGTCCAGTCTTGCTGTAACCATCAACCAGTAAAAACACAACAAGAAAGGCTACAATACAAAACAGATGTATGCTTAACTACAAAATTGGCTACACACACACACACACACACACACACGCATACGCTATATTCTAGAATTAACCTCATTCCCATCAATCTATGTGCCTGAACTCAGAGAAATGTCCCTTGTCCCAAAATAATCATCCCATATGATATAACTAAGTGCTAAATTAATCAAATTGTTACCACCCATGAATTACCTTTATGTTTGGCTCAGTGTTGGTTTTCTCTGAAGTTTTCAAATCAGCAGTTTCTTGCCTAGAATTCTGCTTTCTGGAAGAGTTTCATTTTTAAGCTGATCATGGCTGTGATCATAATTGTTGTCAAGCTGCTTTCCTTCCTTCTTCTTCCTACCTCTCCTGTCAATACACAGTTAATAGCTACTGATATACCATGTTTCCCTTTTGATCGCCTCTTATCTAAACAAATTTCTTTCTTTCATAATTAGGTTTTTAGCACAGACATATGGACTGTATTCTCAAGTCTCCACTTTGAGCTCACCTCTTTGGCAGTTTTTACACCTAAGGTTCTTACTTCTATTGTTCCCCACTTCATTTGAGTACACGCCTATTCACTGTTCGGATCCTGGTCCAGAAATCAAAGTATATAATGAAGCCATACACCCTCCAACAATATATTGCAGTGTAAATGTGAAGAAAGGATACTTCCTTCCAGGGATGATTTCACAGATAACATTTCAGCAGGCCCAATGCTGGGCCTGCCTTATAAAGACTCAAGTAATGAGTTCCAGCTGGTAATGCCACTGCCTGTTACCAGGGAACTCATGACCCCTAAGCCTTGGCTTATATTGTACAAACATGGTTTGCCTGCAGCTTTTGTCCCACTAAAACCATCTGGTCTCTTGTACCATTTTTCTCTTAACCTACAGGAAGATCAATCAGTGATTCTCCATGCACCTCCTGGAAGGTTATCACAGTATTGATATAATAGAATGCTTGGATTGCTGTTTGCATATTTTTCAAATGTGACCCCATTTTTATTTTCAGACTTTGAGTGACCCCAGAGTGAAAATGTAGGGATACAGGATGGAGGTTTCAATTGTGAATTCCGGAGAGAGAAAAGGAGAGGGGCTTTAGTTTTAGTTCTTGACCAGAGGTGCAGGTGAGGGGAGGAGGAAAACGGGAGTTGAGCACGAGGAAAGGCAGGGCTTCTCCGCAAAATAGACTCCTCCTTATTCACAGACTTTTTGCAGCAGTAGCATGTGGATCTCAGAAAGCAGTTTTAATCTATTAGATCACACACACAAACAAAGAAACCACAAGTACTTAAAGGGACTTCACAACTATCAGGAATCAGTGAGCTCCATGGCAGCTTTTGCTCCCCTGGAGCTCCTGAACCCAAAATCTTACCCACAGTTTGGGAAGCCTTTGCTTAGATTCTGCAACATAGTTTCCTGCAGCTTTTGTCCACCACTAAAACAGGTGGTGTCTTCTACCAGTTTTCTTTTAACTAACATTTGTCGATTCTGCTTCTGTTAAAATGTCACTCGTGGTTATTCTTGAAAATCCCCTTTCCTCTCAAGGAGAAAATGATGCAATCATTGTGTATAGCTTCAAATCTTCAGGTCAAACTCAAAATTTTGGAGAAGTTTGTTGCCAGCACAGTGCTGGCTATATGAGGCTAAGGCAAAGCCAAAGAGCTTGAGCAATCATGGGAAGTATTTACTGAATCAGAATTAATTACCAAAAGTAAATTACAACATAACATTGTTTCCACAGTTCACTCTGATTTGTTTGAAATGTCCAAAAACTATTCCCAGGGTAAATTATGAAAATATGGGAAATAATTCTACTGCGATCAATACATGAAAATTATTAGATCAAAATACAATTCAACAAACATTTGTTCTCAGTGATTAAGCTGAGCCATCTTAGACTATTGTAATAGTCAAAGAGAGTATTCACGAAATGCACTGTTGGTAGGATGTCCTTCCCCTTGTAGCTTGACCTGTCCCCAACAGAATGAGATGCAAGTTGTTAATATTAAAAGATCAAAAATAAAATATGATAATGTTTTATTTATCATACTTGATTTTAATTTTATTATTTCTACTCTCCTTGGAGCTACAAACTCCATCAGGTGTTAAGAGTCACTTAGAGATGTTTTAATGCCTCCAGACTCAACTCACATGTCAACAGCAGGTTTTAGTGCATTTCATTACTGCATTTTCACCATTTTTTCCTCCAAAGCATAGCCAATGCATCTAAACCAGCACATCTTTCGGACTTATGGGACAAAACCAAAGCACCTGGAGGAAATCCTCAATCTGCGTGGATGTCAGTCACCAGTGGAGTGCCCCAGGGACCTGTTTGGACCTTTGCTGTTTATCATTTTCATAAATGATTTGGATGAGGAAGTGGAGCAATGGGTTAGTAAGTTTGCCAACAACACGAAGGTTGGTGATGTTGTGGATAGTCTGGAGGGATGTCAGAAGTTGCAGTGAGACATAGATAGAATGCAAGACTGGGCGGAGAAGTGGCAGGTCGACTTCAATGTGTATAAATGGGTAGTGGGCCATTTTGGCAAGCCCAATGGGATGAAGGAGTACAATATCAAGGGTAGGACTCTTAGCAGTGTTGAGGAGCAGAAGGACATTGGGGTCCGGGTGCATAGGACTCTTAAATTGGCCTTGCAGGTGGAGGATGTGGTCAAGAAGGCATATGGTGTGCTAGCCTTCATTAATCGAGGGATTGAGTTTAGGAGTTGGGAGGTAATGCTGCAACTTTGTAAGACCCTTGTCAGAACCCCACTATGTGCAGTTCTGGTCGCCTCACTACAAGAAGGAAGAGGAAGATATTGAGAGGGTGTAGGGGAGATTTACAAGGAAGTTGTCTGGATTGGGAGGCATGCCTTATGAAGATAGGTTGAGAGAGCTAGGTCTCTTCTCCCTGAAAAGACGAAGATTGAGAGGTGGCCTGATAGAAGTTTATAAAACAATGAGAACTATAAATAGGGTGGATTCTTGGAGGCTATTTCCCAGGGCTGAAATGGTCGCTACGAGAGGACACAGGTTTAAGGTGCTGGGAAGAAGGTACAAAGGAGACGTCAGACGTAAGTTTTTCACTCAGAGGGTGGTGAGTGAGCGGAATCGGCTGCTGTCGGTGGTGGTAGAAGCGAACTCACTGGGGTCTTTTAAGGGACTTTTAAGAGATTTAATGGGATTGAGAGTTATAGATAGGCCTGGTAAGTACAGATATGATTGGCGCAACTTGTGGGCCAAAGGGCCTGTTTGTGCTGTAGTGTTCTATGTTCTATGTCCTTTAAACCCACACAGACATGTGTAGAACGTGAAGATTCCACACAGACAGTAACCCAAGCCGAGAATTGAGTCCATGTCCCTGGCACTGTGAGGCAACAGTGTTAACCACTGTATCAGCAAGCTGCCCAAATTGCATGCATGTAAAGTTTAAGAATAATTCTTTATCCTGTAAAGAAACAAAATGTAAGCACATTGTTCAGTATTGAACCTGTATATTGAACAGGATTTATTGTTTTTGTTTCATATATATTGCAACTTTGGTGTCAACATAGACTCACTATGTAGCAACTTCTCAGGTAACAGTTTTATCTATACCAATTATACTCTGCTTCTGAACCATGCATATTTAAAGCTACACTTGATCTTGACTATCTGTGTGCAATGCTATATGAAACTGACCAGCAAATATAAGGAAAATAACAAAATGGCTCAGAATTTGTAGCAAAAAGCATTAGAAGTTGCTTACCAATTACAAAAGCTAACATGCTGATTTTGTTCTTTCATTCATTCCAGCTAACTCAATTCAGGCAGCATATTTATTCTAGAAAACATTTGCTAATTGGACTTAGGCAATTGCAAGCTAAATTCCGTTAACTATTAATCATGTTGATAGTTGAACAAATCACACTGTTTATATTTGAATGGTATGCTTGACTCACTACCTTGTACCAACAGGTCAAGGAAGCAACATTTGTTTTAATTTACGCTGAGGGCATGATGCTGAAGCTAGTTGACTTAAAAATTCTTGGGAAAAAAAATTACACGAGGACTGTCTGTTTCTCACCACAAACAAGGTTGAAGAGCAGAAGAACTTCTAAAGCCACATTACAAGCAATGCCAATTAGCCAATTTCCCTGGGGGCTCCGCTGGTTCATGCCAAAATAACAACTAGAAGATTCTCTGTGGAATTTCAGGTTCTTATCTTGGCCTTGCCAATTCTGGTTTGATGTATTCCTGAAGATTTCAACCTTAACTGTCTTACATCCAAACTTCTGTCATTACTTGACAAGCACATCAATCCCCTTGGCACACTACATTTTGACAAATTTGAAAAGTGATAAACACTTCTACCCAATTGGATGATACTTCACTGTCTATGAATTGCCTCTTTTTTCATCTCCAATGCTTTTATAATCATGAACTAGAATTGTACAGAAATAAATTATGTCCCTATGATTCTATTCCCGGGTTGCTTGTAGTATTATATTGTCATGCCCAAAGAGAGGATAGAGCACAGAATTTGCTAAATGGTGAAAAGCTAGAAACAGTGGAGATCTAAAAAGCGTTTTAGGTTTCAGGTACAGAGATCATTAAAAATGTCCTGGACAGGTATAGAAGAAAATAGAAAGGTAATGGAATGCTGGCCTCTATAGAGTGGAATAGAATTCAAAAGATAAGAATTCATTTTTCAGCTCTATAGGGTAGCAATTTCCCATCCCATCTGCCACAGGAATCTTAGTGGGCAGAGACGGACTTGACTGCAGTTAATCCGTTGACCTCGGGTGGAAATTTCTGGCCTGGGTGACACAGTTGGAAAATCTAGTACAATGATTCATGATTATGAAAGCATTGGAGATGAGAAAAGAGGCAATTTATTGACAGTGAATCATCATCCAATTTCATAGAAGTGTTTATCACTTTTTAAATTTGTCAGAATGTAGTGTGCCAAGAGGATTGATGTGCTTGGCAAGTAATAACAGAAGTTTGGATGTAAGGCAGTTAGAGACAAGGTTGAAATTTTCAGGAATACATCCAGCCATAAAGTCCTACTTAGGCAGCATTTATGTTTCTATCAACAGTTCTGGGCAGTACACCTTAGGAAGAATATACTGGCCTTGGGACTCGATTATTATGTGAACTCCAAGGTGTAATGATCCACTATAATTGCCGCGCAAACCAAATCACAAAGGAAAGGCTAGCAAACTTACCTCAACTCTTTTCTTTTTGCATTTTGACCATGAATAGATATGTGTACTGATGTCAGAAGTTACAACTTCCAGTTAAAACTTTTGAGGATTTTAGATATTAAATTAAAACATTTATTAACAAAAGAAAGCTTAAACACACAAGATTACATTATGTGGTTAAAAAAAGTCTTATAGAACATTTGCCCCAAATGATTTACTACTTAGTTAAACCTAAAGCACCCCTTTAGGCAAACAATCTCTTATTTTAACTTAAAACATTTAATTTTGGGCAAATCACTTTTGCCATAGATTAGGTAGATTACAGGGCTTCTCACTCTTCCTTACAATCCGCTTTGGAAATTCACCAACTTTAAAACAAAACTCTGCTTCTGAAGAGTAGACATTTTCCTGGGTTAGCTGAAAACTCTTCATTTTTTGTCACAGATCTCTTCTATGCCAGGGAATCACATGGCCACTCCCAACACAGCTCTCACATTTCTGCTGAAGTACCATTTTGCTGTTTCATCTTGACTCTATTGTCTTCTTCCTTTTCTGAAAATACCGTTCCCAGAATATAAAAATCTTTTATATTCTCCTTATTGACCCCACTTGCAGGTTAAAAAAAACTTCCCTTATTTATGACCTTTTCCATGTTTCTAAACTTCTTTTAACTTGCCTATGAAATGTTAACATCTGAACACAACAACCCTTCTTGATCTCCTAATGCAAATTTTTACCCATGTCTGATTTATTTGTAGAAAGTTCAATTTGGTCATATTCACTTCAAGTGCACGAATTTCACACCTGGACTTCTTTGATGTCTCAACTCTTTGGACATACTGTCTTCAGTTAAATTCATCAAACACACCAAACAGAGGCTATTTGGCCCATCAAAAGATATCCCTCTAATCTACACATCATTGTATACTAAGGGGCAAATTAGCCTGGCCAATCCACCTAGCCTATACATCTTTGCATTCTGGAAGGAACCCAGAGAAAACACACCCAGAGGGAAAATGTCCAAACTCCACACAGTCACCCAAGGCCAGAATTTAACCCAGGTCCCTGTCATGTGAGGCAGCAGTAGTAACCTCTGAGCCACAATGCCATGTTGCTTCCTTCTTCACAAAGGTTAAACCAGCAGGAGAAATTGCAGAAACTTGGGTTTATTCCCTGGAACTTAGAAGGTTGTGGGATGATTTAATTGAAGTTATCAAGTATTAAATAGAACAGAATCCATAAATTGGGAGAAACTATTTCTGTGAGCTGGCGAGTTGAGGACTAAGAAGCTAGGTCAAAAAATTAGAACCAGACTTTTGAGGAATGAAGATAGGAAATACTCTTTCATGCAAGTGCATTTGATGTTTGAAACTCTTGCGCAAATGCCACAGCAATTGGTCATTTTAAAACTGAGATTGATAGTTTTATTCAGCTACAGTGTAAAGGAATATGTGACAAAGGTGGGTATATGCAATTAGATCACATATTAGCTATGATCTCATGGAATGTCTTGTGGGCTAAATGTCTGGAGACTCTAGGCATATCCTGAAGGATTGACAAACCTATCCTATTCTATGACTGAATTAAAGGGCTATCTAATAAGTTAAATAAAAATACTTCATTTTTGCCATGGTGACATCAAGAAATTGCAAATCCTTCTAATGTTTTTGGATATGGTAGTGGAAAATATTCAGTTTAGATTTCCATTCCTGGCTGATACACGTGTGCGTATGTCAGTGGATATGCGCAAAATGTCAGTAAAGAGAAAGGCTTTCTCAATTGTGAAGCCTTTCTTGTAAATACACTCACACTAGAGTTACAACTAAATCACAATTATTTTAGCAGGTACTATCACTAACTTAACTGTATTTCTACATTGATCACCATTTTAAGGGGAGAAAATGTAAAGGAGAAAAAAGGAAAGTGGGAGAAAATCAAAACTCTGTGTCCATCTCAGCTGATGTTGGAAACCATGCACAGCTGGGACACTTGCTCCTAATTGTTCCCAAAGGCTGCATCCCAATATTTAGAAGGCTTGCCTACATGCCTTCAGAAACTAATGTTCCCTTTAGGCAACACTGCTTCTCAGCACCTAATGCAATGAAAATAATGAACTGAGGCAAAACGCCAAGTGACATATCAGCATGGCATGAAAAAAGCACAGCTGTAATTAATTACAGCAGAAATAAAGGAAACACGGTGAAGTTATCATGGGATTAGCATGGGCACAGGGAAGGCGATTTGGCATCTGAGTAAAGACAAATTATTCCAAAAAGTGTTACTTCATCACATTTTCCCTGAGAAAAGGAATTACTTATACTCAATATTTGTTTAACTGTTTATGAAGTCAACCAGTTAAAGGATATTTTCCAATATTAGCATGAGGAGAAAGATTTACCATGAAATCTAATTCAGCTGTTATAAATAATCAAATATACCTTGAATTGTATTTAAAATAATAACATCACAAAAGAAAAAGGTGAATAGAAAATGCTTTTCTTGTCTTTTTCCTCTTCAGTAACCTTTTCATCTTTAAAAATTCATGAAGTGTTCTACACAGTATATTAGTACATGAATGGATCTAAGAAAAAGGGGTAACAACGAATAGTAAGCACTTTGTCATTCATTCTGCTGTACTGCCCTCAGGTGGTCTGACATCAGCAAGCAATACTGATTCTCACTCATTGCTCACGACAGGCCGATTTCCTAACAGTTCACAAAATGGCAAATGCCCCATCAATCTTTATTCATGTGGAACTTCTGATGGAGGGCTTTGTCAGTCTGAAGGAAAGCGCTAATAAACAAAATAAATGTATGGAGGATATTCTTTTCTTTTGAAATTGAAAAATTAACTGATGCATGGAAGAGTTTGGAGAACAATGGGCACAGGGTGTCAGTGGCTCCTTTAAGGGGGCGTACTGTTAGGGTTATGTGGTTGGGCCGATCCTGTGGAACGTTGAGGTGGAAAGCTGAGCCACTCGAGTGCAAGGGTCGTATCATGGGCTGAGGGAAGATTCACAATTGGAGCCAAGTAGGAGTAGTACACAGTCGCGTAGTTATTCAGTTTGATCCTATTGTAAATATAATTATTTATTGGAGCAACAAAGTCTTTTGTTCTTTAGCCTTATTGGATAGCCCTCAATTGATTACACTGAAGAGTTGAAAAAACGTTCCAGAACCTTGAGGATCTCAGTGCATACCTAGAGAGGGAAGAGACTGGAGTGTTGAAAAGAAGAAATAAGGTGCAGGCACATGTTGAAATGCCTTTGATTGGGAAATTAGAGCAATTTGAAAGTAGAAAATTGGGGGCAGTATATTGAAAGGCTATGCTACTTCTTTGTAGCAGCTGAGGTAACAACTGAAGCATAGCGGAAGGTTATTCTGCTCACAATTTGTGATGTACAAAACTTGCAGCTTAATCAAAAGTTTAACATTGCCTGATGCTCCAGACACCGAAGGGCAGAAATTTCCTGTTCTCTCCCATCGCAGGAATCGTAATGGGCAGGACAGGACCTAGCAAAATTCTGTTGACCTTAGGCAGGGGTTTCCAGTCTTGGGGTGAGCGCAGCCAGAAAATCCCGACTCAAATCTTTTGACTAGATAGTTGAGGTGGCTAGAAATCATTTTACCCCCCCCCAATCCCCGCCCCGCCACTGATCCCCAATCATTATATTAAGGTACAGATTTCACAAAGCAGTCCAGAGCCCAGAGAGACCATCTCAGGCTTTGTGGCTGGATTGAAAGGATTAATAAAGCATTGTGAATTTGGTACAGGTTTAGGATAAATATTAAGAGACAATTTGGTCTGTGGCATAAACAGCATAATTATACAAAAGAAGTTACTAGCTGAGCTCAAAATTTCTCTAGACAAAGCTATGGGGCTGATCCCAGCGACTGAATGTGCAGAACAGGGTGTACGTGAGTTGTGGTGGGATATGGCTGTTCTGAAGATTAATCTGAATGTGGGGACTGAAAAGTCCAATAAAAGGATACAGCACAGAGGGCAGAAACTTGCTTTTGGTGTTAGGGAAGAACACTCTCAAGAAGTGTGCTGATGTAGGAATTACATGTGTTTCAGATGCAATGAAAAGAAGGTTATTTAGAAGCATGGTACAGAGTGAAGCTGTCAGGACAGAATATGAAAGAAACTAGATGAAAAAACTGACAAGGAACTTGATTTGTTTATCCTTAACTAAATCCAACTGAATAAAGTATTCACTGTGGAGAGAGCCTTGATGGTAAATGGCAGATCTCTTAAAATGGATGTCAATACAGTGGCTGCAGCTACACTCTTGGGGGAGCAGGCATTTCATTATCTTTAAAAAGGTTTCTGACCATTGAGACTGAACGAGTCAGGAACTATAGTATCTACTGATACTGGAGAAACGTTGCAGATGTTAAGGGTAACAACAGTTACAGTGTCATTCAAGAATCAGGCAATTACCTATCTTAATAAGTAAGGGACTTTGACCTTATTTAATGGGATGTGATTGGCTCAAACAGATTGAACTGAATAGTTTGATGGAGGTTTGAGGAACTGCTACATAGATATTCTAAGGTCTTTCAAAATGAAGTGGGATGTACGAAAAGGGAAGCTTAAGCTAAATCTCTGACAAAGATAGATTTTTTTCTTACTTGTTCTTTCTTCACTGGCTCTTGATTTTTTTATCCTGTTGTTGCTTCTTCCCAGACTTCTAATATTCAAAGTGTGAGGACCCTTTTTCTTCTACCTTAAGCTCTTTTCTCCACGAACTAAAATCCTAATTCATTGCCGATTTCTTTTTTGTAATGGTCTAATTGCGTTAGAGGTTGTGGGTTTTAAACAAAAAGAAAAGTCATGATTTGCATACGTAGATTCAAACTAATAAAAACATATTTATTGAAGGAGCCTGTACAAAGGACAAACTGAAACAAAAAGCTAAAGCCTTTGAAACACCCAATCATATCACCATCAAATCATGCGATGTGCTGTTAAAGCAATCATGCAGCTGCTTAAATATGTAATGGGGGAGTGTGTGTAGGTATTGAGTAGAGTTGTGTCAGTTGGTGGTGGGGAGGAAGTGGGTCTCATTGATGGTCCTTCATTGATAAGCACAGTGTACGGTTGCTGCTGAAAGCCACCCATTTGACCTTGCCTGTCACTGTGTAGGAGGTTTGACGATAGCTAGATATATTTTCACTGACCTCCTCTGGCATTATATATGGTAAGTTAGAAAATATTATTTCTTCCACCTGTTTCCTGTTATGTTTCAGATCTCTTTCTCTGCTTCTGTTTTTATCTTTCCCTTGTGTTCTGCTTCCCTCTCCCTAATGTTCTTATTGTTTCTCTGTCTTTTTTTTCTATTCGCTTTTATTTTTGAGTTTGTGCACAACATGCTGTGGCAGGAAAAGAGTGGCCAAAGCATTTGAGGACAAGGTTATGGGGAAAATGTGATCCTCACCTTACTATTCCCATTCTTAATCACGTCTGCATTCTTCCCTCCACTCCTGTCCAGTAATCCTTCCCCTTTTTATAATCTCATATCTATCAGTACTTCAGCCTCTTCCCCTGTTCAGCCTTCCATCACTTTGCTTTACTGTTATTCACTTCACCCTCCACCCATCTGGCCCACAGTGAAAGTTGAGATGCTAGGGATTCCTTTTCCTTCAAAATGTTTTCTCCTTTTAACCTTCATGCAATCTGTTTACCTCAAAAAAGACATTATTTTCTTTCAAATACAACATATTTTCAAAATAGATCATTTTAAACTGAGGAAACTCACACTCTTTCACTTCCTATCTTATAGGAATTAGCAATTCAAATTTCTGACCTATGTAGAGTGTTAAAAAAAGGCACATCAGATATTCAGGCAGCACATTGTCATTTTTCCTCACTCAACTACTCACTTTTTTTTTGAAGTGTTCAGTATAAACTGTGCTCCAATAAGTATATATATCTTCCAGCTATTCTCCAAATGATTTTGAAAATAAAGTGAGCAAAAAAATTCAAGAATTTGAAGAAAGATGTTCCATCATCACAGCTTACTGAATTGTATTGATGCATCCTGTGGGTTTATTTAAGTGGATTGACATCTTGGTTAAAATTGTGGAATGTAGAATTCAATACAAAATGGTTACTACTGCTGCCTCAGATCACCAGGAACGCAGGTTCAATTCAGTCCTAGTGTGCAGTTTGCACATTCTCACCGGCCTGGCATGGGTGTCTACCTGATGCTCTGATTTCCTCCCACAGTAGTCAGAGATGCCGGTGTTGGACTGGGGTAAACTCAATAAGAGGTCTGGCAACATCAATTTTAAATCCAACCGATTTATTTGATAGTAAATCTGCTAGCTTAGAGTGCGAATCCTTACACCTAACCTGCTGTTCAAGACTTGAATAGCAGGTTAGGTGTAAGGATTTGCATTCTAATCAGCAATCTGTAAACTGTATGTGCTGATATGTGTGCTTTTGGAGACCAGAACACCTCATTCACCTGACGAAGGCACAAACGCCGAAAGCTAGCAGATTTACTATCAAATAAATCGGTTGGATTTAAAATTGGTGTTGCCAGACCTCTTACTGAGTTCCTCCCACAGTCCAAAAGACACGCCGGTTCGGCTGATTAGTCATGCTAAGTTGTTGCTAAGTGTACAAGATGCATAGGTTTGGGGGATTAGTTAAATAAATACTTGGGGTTATGGGGATGCTCTCCTGTTGAGTTAATGCTGACTTGATGAGCCAAAAATGGTCTCTGTCTGCACTGCTGGGATTCTATGAAAAACATTAAATAAGTAGGTATGAATTTCAACACCGTCGTTTTAGGGTCTTAGTGTTCTTTCACTACTCACATGACTGTTTATCATTTTTAATTCTATCTTGCTTTTCAGCAACAAAAACAGATATAAGTATGAGGTTTGAGTGAAACCAGAATCTATACCATTCCTTTTGTTTATTCTCCCTGGTAAAAAGGGATAACAAGGAAGTTTTGTTTGGATTAGAGATTTCTATGCAAGGATGAACCAGCTGGGTCAATTGGACTGACTCATATATTTATCTTGTGATCTTTGTAGCAAAGTACAAAATATCTCTGAGTACAAGATACGGATAAATTTATTTTCACTTGCAGAATTGGTTAATCCTGCTTAACCTGATGGATTTTGTTTATTATCGATCAACTAAAGGTATCAGGCATGCCCTGGTGAGTAAACTATAAGCAACAGCATTGATGCATATAATGGTGTGGTAGGATTTGATGCACAATGGATTGTGGGATGTGGTGGTTACTCCCACGTTACACACAAGTTCACACAACATTGGTCATCTGCCAAACTCTTGCATTATTTAGGTCTTGGAAGAAGCAAATGGAATAAACAGTTCAGCATTGGGATTTTCAATCTCCATTTATGACCATCGCAGTATATGACGACAAAATGCACAGTGCAACAAGGTGGATAGCATGAATAACCAAGTGGTGTAAGCAGAAAATAATCTATTTTTTGGGTAAGTGGATGCCTCCACATAGTAGGTGTCACATACAAAAACGTTCCCTCAAATGTGCACCCCAGCCGTCAGGAGTGAACAGTTCTCACTGCCACTGGCCACTTCCAGGCTGGTCATTCAGTGTGATGACTTCAACTACATCATCAATATGGCTAGACAATCTGAGAGGACTGACAGCAAATTAGATGCCAGAAAATCAGGCATTCAGAAGTGATGCCTGAACTGAGGCATAGGGGAAAGTTCCTGACACCTAATGGAGATGGTAAATATGCCAAGCTGCACGACACCTTCAGCAATTCTGCAAATGGAGTGCAGCGTGGATACATATGATCGTAGCTAGATGAGTCTTCTTCCAAAAGGTGCACAAAGACCTTTGTTATCAGCAGTCTGAAAAAAGTATATATGTTAAAGTTTATTTATTAGTCACAAGTAGGCTACATTAACACTGCAGTGAAGTTACTGTGAAAATTCCCTAGTCACTGAAAGGAGATGTTTTGGTAAAGTCATTGCATTTGGTAAAGTCCTTGAGGATCAGCAAATCTTTTTAAAATGGACTGTCTGACCCAAAGCCAACACACAGCCTCTTAGCTTCCTGTCATCTATCATAAGGTCTTAGATGACAGTGAGCAAGAGAGCCTGGGCAAACCACTAACTCTTGATGAACTGACTCAAATCCTTTGAGGTGAGTAAAACTGCTGAAAGCAATGCTTACAAATGAGTTGTATTCAACTCTGTGGGCTGAATCAGACTAGACCAGCAGGAAGCGAACGACAGTATGCTCATGGCGGCAGCATGTCAGAATTCACGAGGAAAGGCATCATTACCCTCATCAATATTGGCGACCCATTTCACTGAACATGAACTATAAAATTCTGTCCAAGGTCATCAGCAATCAGGCCACATTTGTTCTGGAGTCGGTGATTCATCCTGGCCAGAACTACTGTACCCATCAATCACTGATAATTCAGAGATATGATTGGCTATGTTCAGGACATGAAGGTGGGCACCTGCCTCATCAGCCTGAAGTAGGAGAAGATGTTTGACAGAAGAACACATTCTTCCATGATAGTTAAACTCCAAAATGGGATTTGGGGAGGGTATTTGGATCCACCTGCTCTAAACAAACATTAGTAATGCAGTTTGGCAGTGTGTTGGAATCAGAAAGGTTTCACATAAACCTGGTGTCAAGCAGGGCTGCCTTCTCTTGTCTATCTTGTTTATCTGCAACAGATTTGTTTGGTAGCAAATGCCACTGGCTTTCAGGGCTTTGCCCCTTCATCGGGTGAGTGACTGATGGACTCAGCAAAATATTCTACGCAGCACATAAACAGGATGTGGAGATGCTGACATTGGACTGGGGTAAACACAGTAAGAAGTCTCACAACTATCTCACAGATGGTGTTGTGAGACTTCTTACTATGACTACCCAGTCCAACGCCAGCATCTCTACATCCTGTTTATGTGCTGCATTGAATATTTTGCTGAGTCCATCAGTAAGGATCCAGACATAACAGGAATGAAAATCATAGGCAGTAGAGCTGGAGGTCAAAATCCTCCTCTATGTGGATGATATCACTGTCTTCTGCTCAGATTCAACGTAAATGTGCAGCTTCCTGAACTTCTGCGATCAGTTTGAACTGGTCTTAGGAACCAAGTTAAATCATGGCAAGAGCAAGTTCTTTGGGAACTAAGCAGACTGATCCTTTTTCCATCAGATCAGATTACCTGAAGGTACTGGGATATGGTTCAGAGTTGCTGGGGTTTGGCCAAAAACTGGGAGGAGCATATTGTAGAAACTGTGCATATGGGGAACAACATTCACATGGCCATCAGTTGTGAGGTAGTCTCGTGGTTGCTGTATGTGATGCAGGCCCAGCCCGCACCTTGATCCTGCACCATAGCAGTCACCCAAGCAATCATCAAGTTCATCTTGAAGGATGAGTCTAGCCGTGTTGCTGTGGAATGTGCCAAGTAGTTGGACAGTGTCAGATCACCTGTCGGTCAAGGAACGTTTACTTCTGAAAATTGCCTTTGACCACAAACCAATCAAGCAGTGGTCTGTACACAACCTCCTCGCAGCTCTGAGGGAAAAAGTAGATTGCTCATCCCTTCAGATGGTTCCCTGAGCAGACTGTCAAAGTCATTTGGCAGAATGCCTTACTACCAGAACTTTCAAGCAAGCACTAAGACCTAACTTGGCTAATGATGAGAAGGACACTCCCTATCAGATCTTTATGCAAGCTTGATGTAACTGTACCACTCAAAGTGTCTGTGGGGGTGGAGGGATTGGTGGCAGTACAGTTAATAAATGATTACACACCTCCTTGTGGAATTTACCTTTGTTCCAAAATCTGGAAAGAGATACAATAGTATTTGTCAAGATTCAGCTGGAGCAGTTCTGTGGTGTAGGACTTGTAAAGCATACAAGTTATTCCCAGGGACACACATCAATTGCTGGAGGATCATCAACTTAGCGAAAGATGCTCTTTGGTCTGCCCAAAATTTGTTGATCTTCGGGTGCAAAGAATTGTCCTCAACCAAGTGTTACAGACTGGCACATTCCAAACTCCAGGGCTACATGCTGAGATACGCACTCAAGCATGGGACAGCTGCCACCAAAGCACAATGGGGAAAGGCCACTGTGAAAGGCCTTTCAGCCAATGTACACTGAGGGTCTAGTAATCAGGTAAAACCCTTTGGATTGTGATTAAATCTAATCACAGTGTATTGAAATAACTCAGAGAGCAACATGACCAACATATATATTCGTTAAGAATTTATTCTAATGAAAATATTGAAATACATGAAACGTTCTCATTACTTAAAATAAAGCACTTCAGAGTGCATTTGATCTTTGGATAAATGTGAATATCATTGCACCTTACTGTTCTAACAATTTGAAATATTTTGTAATGTGCCTTTCAGATTATATATGAATAAAGTACATTTTTGCAAAAAACCTTGTTACTTACTGACCTTTTGCCTAAGATTGAGATTGAGGTCAGATGTAATGCTTGTTCTTGTCAGTTGGGATCTAGTTTGTCGCTCTTGTAGGAATCATGAATTGGATTCAATATGAATTTAAATTGATTTTTAGAACAAGCAAGGAGATAAATTTATGGCTTGCCCTTTAAACTTTGCGAATTAACATTAACTCCGAGAAAGGAATAAAATTACTTTTTAAAAACTGTTATCCCTTTAAAATCAATTGAAATAGTTTGTTTCCCTGTTTTGGGAACTGTTTTTAGGATTTAAAACAGTATTGTCGTGCAGACGCTTGAGCTCTGCTCAAATGGGTGTCAATGGCTTGGACTGTTGAGGGAAAACAGTTATCACCTGCAGCTTACCCAGTAGGCCTAATGGGATATACCCCAGAATACTGAGAGAGGCAAGGGAGGAAATTGCTGGGACCTTGAAAGAAATCTTTGTATTCTCACTGGCTACGGGGGAGATCCCAGAGGATTGGGGACCAGTCAATGTTGTTCCTTTGTTTAAGAAGGGTAGCAAGAATAATCCAGGTAATTATAGGCGCGTAAGCCTTACATCAATGTAGGGAAATTTATTGAGACAGGATTTATTCCCACTTGGAAATAAGTGGATGTATTAATGAGAGGCAACATGGTTTTGTGAAGGGAAGGTTGTGTCTTATGAATTTGATCGGGTTTTTCGAAAAGTGACGAAGATGATTGATGAGGATAGGATAGTGGATGTTATCTACATGGACTTCAGTAAGGCCTTTGACTGGTGCAGAAGGTAAAGTTGCATGAGATCAGAAGTGAATTGGCAAGGTGGATACAAAACTGGCTTGGTCAAAGAAGACAGAGGGTAGCAGTGGAAGGGTGTGTTTCTGAATGGAGGGCTGTGACAAGTGGTGTTCCTCAGGGATCAGTGCTGAGAACTTTGCTGTTTGTAATATATATAAATGATTTGGAGGAAAATGTAACTGGTTTGATTAGTAAGTTTGCAGACGGCACAAAGATTGGTGGATTTGCAGATAACGATGAGACCATCAGAGGATACAGCAGGATATAAATCAGTTGGAAATTTGGGTGGAGAGATCGCAGATGGAATTTAATCTGGAGAAATGTGAAGTAATGCATTTTGGAAGGTCTAATGCAGATAGGAAATATACAGTAATGGCAGAACCCTTAAGACTATTTATAGGCAAAGGAACCTAGATGTACAGGTACACAGGTCACTGAAAATGGGAATGCAGATGGAGAAGGTAGTCAAAAAGGTATACAGCATGCTTGTGTTCATGGGCTGTGGTATGAGTTTAAAAATTGGCAAGTCATGTTGCAGCTTTCTAGAAGCGTAGTTAGACCGCACTTGGAATATAGTTTTCAATTCTGGTCGCCACACTACCAGAAGGATGTGGAGGTTTTGAAGAGGGTGCTGAAAAGATTTACCAGAATATTGACTGGTATGGAAGGCATTAGCTATGAGAAGAGGTTGGAGAAACTTGGTTTATTCTCACTGGAACGATGGAGGTTGAGGGGCAACCTAATAGAAGTCTACAAGATTATGAGAGCCATGTGTAGAGCATATAATCAGAAGCTTTTTCCCAAGGTGTAAGAGTCAAATACTAGGATGCACAGGTTTAGGGTGTGCGGGGCAAGGTTTAAAGGAGATATATGAGACAGATCTTTTACACAGAGAGTAGTGGGTGCCTGGAACTCATTGCTGGAGAGGTGATGGAAGCGGATATGTTTTAAGGGACATCTTCACAAATAAACAAATAGGATGGGAATAGAGGGATATGGTCTAGGAAAGGCTAGGGGATTTTAGTTCAGTCAGGCAGCATAGTTGGTGCAGGCTTAAAGGGCCAAAGGACCTGTTCCTGTGCTGTAATTTTCTTTGTTCTTTGTTCAATATTGGCTAATTAGAAGCCAGAAGGCAAACTTGTTCTCCAATTAAGGATGTTGGAGGCAGAAGGATAGGCTGAAGCTGATGCCAGGGAAGTAAGCAAGACAGAGGTTATACCAAAATGAAAGCACTCCAGAAGTGCTACTGAACCCAGACAGTTAAGGAGGCCTTTCCACAACCTGCCCCCCATCTAGCACTATGGCTGCCTCCAGAGAGATAAATTGCCAGACCTGCAGACCAATTGGGAAACCTCATTCAACCATCTATAATATGTCTCAATTGACCTTTAATTACTTGAATTGACTACCTGCTTCTTTGGTGGGGTGGGTAGGGGTCTACCAAGAAAATTACCTGGATGCGCAATGGAGCCAGGAACTAGCACACAGGGTGTGCCTATCTACCTTTGTTCATGGCCCTCACAAGTTCAAAAACCTGTCCATCATATCAGACATTAATAAACATACAACTGTGCATTCTTATTCCAAATAAAAATAAAGGTTTAAACTTACTGTGATTCAAGTATATTTTTTTGAGTGTGTTCACTCCCTTTTTCGCTTATGCTGAAATCTATGCTGTGGCACAAGATATATTGTTCAGAGTGTGGAGATTGCTTCATTTTCCCTGCAAAATTTTAAAAAATATTAAAATATTGAAACTTTTTGAATGTGAGCCAGAAAAATCACAAGGGAATCACCAGTTAGCACTGTGAAATTGGTAGGTTTTTGTTAATTTGCCAGTCATTGTTGTTAATGTTTGGTTTCTGTGCATTCTCAGAACATAGGATCCAAAGTGTATCTTTCCACTCCATTTACTTAGTATTAATTAATCTTCTTTCCATGTATTTAAATCAGCAATGTAACAATGTAAACAGAGTTCACAAATGCTGTGAATTGTTGTTTGAGAAATAATTGTCAGAATTGAATTAAAGGGTTCAATTTTAAGGATGTTCACAGTTACCATTTGGGCTATTTAATGACCTGTACAATCTTATAAAATTCAATAATTTTACAGTGCTACTTTTCTTGACATCATGAAGTTTATGCTTTAAAAATCTTCTATATTATTTTTAAAAATCATCAACTTTCTGTATTCCAACTGAGGAACCCCAATTTGGCGAGTTTTAAAATCAAAATGTGGCTTATTATCTTCCCTGACTATTATGCAATTCTTGCAAGTTAATAATCTCTGTAACGTTTTTAAAGAACCTTACATTTATATACATCTCCTTGTCTGCACCATTCCACTTCCTGTGGCTGTGCTCTAAATCACATTTCTACTTCAATTTTTTCCCCACAGGTTCAAATTTATAATGGGAAAGCTTCAAGTAAACTTGCCACACTGATTGCAGGTGTCTGTGGAACAGCTTTCTGAACTGTTTCTGTTAGATTGGCTGCGTCCTTGTTTCTGAGATCCTTTTCTCTGTTAAGCTAATTGTGATTTAAGCTTAATTGTAAAGTTTAGAATGTACGATTCTTTGTAAACTTAAAATGTGATTTGACTTTCAGGCTTCCATTCTGATCTCGTTTGACCTCGAGTTGGTAACCCTCCTGGGGTGGCTGAGAGGTTCCTGGATCTCCAGAGTTGCTGCGAGTTGTCTGGCAGACCCCTGCATTTTAAATTTCATTCTGCAGCAGGGGCCCTCCAACCTTGTTAAATCACTGGCTGACAGTCAGAAGTTGTTGGTATGTTAGGAACAATCAAGAGTCAGAGTGAGGTTCAGAGGCTGGCAGAAGTGTCAGGAGTTGAAGAGTTTGGAATCTGGGCAAGAGATGGAAATGGAGATCTTCGGAAGGAGGAGAGATGAGGGTGGCAGTTCTGGGAAAATGAGGGCTACGGGATAGGGTTACTAGGAATTGGGGATGAAGAAAAAAATAAGAATGGTAGCTTGAGGAGAGGGAGAATGAGGAGTAGGTAGGGATGCTGGTCAGCATGGGAGAAATGCGTGGTGAGTATGCTATGATGTAGTTGGATAGGGGCAAGGGTTTGACTGCTGCTCCACACAGAGTTTTAATTGTATTGTTACAAACGGAAGAGAGATGGTGTTATGACATTTCCGCTTTGCCCCTCTCCCAATAAGATTTATTTTAGAGGGAGTGTTTTAAACCTTTTCAGTGTTGTAATTTTTAGTAATGGACACAAAGCAGGTTTCTGTGTAAGTTTAAGCGAGAAGAAAGCAAATTGTTTATTCACATTGAATCATAGGAATCTCTACAGTGCAGAAGGAAGCACACACACACACACACACACACACATACAGGCTAGATTCTCCTTCATGACTCTTTTGAATGAATGGGCTTCGAAACCGCTGGATTTACAGACAAACTCATGACTGAATTTCTGCAGGGATAAATCTTTGTAGGTGAAGATAAATTAGCCCCGTTCTGACTCCTTGTGGTGATTCATTGTTCCGACAAGGGTTCTTACCCTTCTTGCTAGAGGAATGATCTCTCTTGTCTTGTTGGTTTCAAAACTGATGGCTCTGGCTGGTTTATGCAGTAATAAGATTACCTGAAGTCAGTTTCGATCATGTAATCACATAATCAATACTTCTCTTATCTACATAAAGGATTCAGAAGCAGAAGTAATGGCTTCACATTGGGAATGAATGGTGACCATGTACACTTGCTTGTGATAAACTGATTTATTCATACCTCTCTTTGTTCAGTATCAAGTTCACACTGGGTGGGAATTTACAGCCTCGCTCATTCTGAAATTATAAAATCCCACACAAGATCAACTGACCTTTCCATGCACCACCCAATTCCTGTGGCAGGCAAGATGGTAAAATTCTGGCCACTGAGTCTGCCTGGGATCAATTTATTTGAATTTTGGTAAAGTGTAACCTCACAAGCAGTTTTATATTTTGAATGTCTTTTTAAGGAGGACATTCTACAAACGGTCATTTTTTTTTTCATTTAAAAATATTACTAGAAGGATAGGTCAGTGCTTTGTCAGTGCAGAAATCACAAAAGGTCATCCAACCCTGAGTGGCAATTTTTGCAGTACAATGTCCACTTTTCAATGTCAATTTCAGAAAGTCCACATTGCCTGAAGATGTATATTAAAAATTAGGAATTACGGTAACTTTACCGGGTAAGGTTACAAGGAAAACAAATGAAATCTCAATTGTATTTTTTAAATATTGTTTTCAGTATAAAGTGAGAGAAACACAAACATTTCAACATACACTCTCTCTCATTCAAACGTTCATACCTCAATCTTAGAATTACTTCAGCTGATGTTGTCTGCATCAGTTATTTTCTATTCAAGTTGGAGTTTCTCATCATCCTCTTATTTTAATTGAATTTCTTCTGGGCAATTAAGCTTGATCTCAGAAAGGTTTTTGTTCAGAAGCTGAATGACTTCTATCCCTTTAAATTCCATTTGTATGTTGTTGAATGTGTGTTGGATTTTTCCTAGTGCCTGTTTGTAGTAATTTGGGACTTTAAATACCAACATACATATAAGGGGTGATCTTACCAAAATGGTTCTAAGTCCTGATCTTTTTTTTGGCGGGATCACAAGTACAATCTTATGCCGTTCTGATCAAAGCTTCCCTTTCACCTCCCCTTGTGTCCCACTCCCTTGGTGCTGCTCAGTGAATTAATATGCCAGGAGGGGAGGGAGCAGGACCTAAGATTGCTAGAAAAGCTGCAACAGACAGTGGAGGGCGCAATACAGGGAAGGTGATGGCCTAGTGGTATCATAGCTAGACTATTGATCCAGAAACTAAGCTAAAGATCGAGGGACATGGGTGCAAATCTGCCACGGTGGGTAATGCAATTTGAATTCAATTTAAGAATCTAGAATTAAGAATCTACTGATGCCGATAAAAACATTGTCGATTGTTGGAAAAAACCGTCTGGTTTACCAATGTCCTTTAGGAAAGGAAATCTGCCATCTTTACCTAGTCTGGCCTGCATGTGACTCCAGACTCACAGCAATGTGGTTGACTTTCAACTGCCTTCAGTCAGCTCGGGATTGTCAATAAATGCTGGACAGCCAGCATACTCATGTCCCAAAAATGAATTTAAAAAATGCGTGCACAGATCTCTCTATTCTGTGCAACAGAACTGAGAGACCTGTCGGTCACCTCCCCCCGCCTGGATAGTGCCTGCCTCCTCCCTTGCTGTGATTGCTGGCCTCCGGGCCAACTGGCTCCCACTCACTGCTCTGTCCAATCGATCACCCTCTTCCCTGGCCCGGTCCAGCCAACTGATACCCCTGACAACCCTGGTTAATAGCCAATTCCCAGTCAATTACTAGTTACAGTGTGCAGCATCCATCTCCCTGTGACCCTGGTTGCAGAGTATGCAACAATCTTCTCAACTGAGTTGCAGAGTGCACTGCTTCTCCCCACTCCCCCACCTCCCCTTGTGCCCCACACCCATGTGCCAAGCTGGCAATGCCAGGGTGCTGGCCTGGTATTGCCCCTTACCTCTGACCTCTTGGGCCTCAATGGCCTCTGGTCCTACTGATGATACCATCATGACAGACCCTCATGACAGGGGACCATACATGAGCCTTGCTGGTGAGCACATTCACCAGTGAGGCATCTAATGCAACTTAGCCCGGACCACTGTGTTCTAGGCTCATTAATAATATTTAAATTCTATATCGGTAAGATTGCAAAAGGCAAGAAATGGATTTTTTGAGTAGCTTGCGATCTTACTGGCTCATCCTGCCCATCAACCAGCAGGATGAGAAGATAAAATTGCCCTCATAGTCTTTAGTGGGGTTTCTGCTAAATAGAAACTCAAATTTGACCCTGAGCTGCTTGAGAAATAAATTTTGCACACTACTGGACAGGCAGCTTTTCTGTCCCAATGTTTGTAATTGCAAATGTTTGTTACTGCATTGTTGCACTGCCTGTAGAGTCTTTACTCCCTTGATTGCTGCTTCCACAACTCATGAGTTGAATAGTTTGTGTTCTGGAACTTGGATAATTCTTATCTCTGAGGTGACAGTGGATGACTGATTATTCTTAGGCTTCTGAGAGGCAACTGAGTCTCTTCCTGCATTCTGTCTTTACTGCGTTCTGTAGCTAAATTTATTGGTTAGGTAAGCTTTAAATTTAGAACCCAATTACTTGATTCTACAGTGACAAATCCACAACAACTGCATTTTCATTCCTTGTCATGTTCATAAGCACTGTTCATCTCAGGGTATATTCTCTTTTGCTTCAGGGATGGTGTTTCTCCCAATTTGTCCCATGTCCAATGGGAACTTTCCAAGTCTTGATTCTTTAAAGAAGCTTATTCAAAGAAGTTCTGAACCCTATCTCTGATGCATTCCATTTGATTTCTGCTGCGAGTATCTATTTTTCACTGACTCTGTCTTGACCCCTTTAATTAGACTGGCTTTCCTTTAGTTACTTTAATCTTTACTGAACTCTTTGCCCTTTTCGTGATCTTTAAGACTTCCTCAACTCTCTGCTTCTGTGCAGAATTGTACTTGCTTTCCCTCATTTCTTGGACTACTCTGAACTCCTCGGGAATAATACTTTGCAAATAGTTAAGTCATTACTGAATAGAAGATCCACACCTTGCAATCTTCAGATCACCCACACCATTGCCAGCTCTGTAACTAGCTTACTTTGCAAGGACACCTTTATTAGAGGAACTTACACACATTCTGCAGTGAGTTCCTTAACCATGACTTTGGCATTCGTTCTGCTTTCAAGTGGAAAATCCCCAACTCCTGCCATGAGTAAAGTTTGCAACCAGTCAGTAACCCTGCGAATACTGATCTTTCTTCTGGCTTTATACAAAACCTCGGGGTCATTTTCGATTTCTACAAAAAGTCCTGACAGTTGTTTGGGTCGGTTCCTGTAACATGTGAACACAGACTCACAACTTTCACGGCCACAGGCATGGGTTTAACTACAGAGCCACCTATTGGTTAACTCTGTTAATGCCAATAGCCCATCTTCACATTCCCAGACTTACTATATAGAAGCAAGTTGTACGAGCGCCTTCCTGGTGTATTTTAAATGTTGGAGAAGTCTGTCCTTCCTCCGTTGTCTATCACCTTGGAGTTTTTTTTCCCCCCTTCCTCTTCTTTCTTTATCTAAATCCCCATTGTTCTCCCCTTCCCAGACCGATAGCGATCATTTAGGAAAGATTTTCCTTCCTTAAATGGTCTGGGCCAGATCTGCCGTGATAGCAGTGTTTCTCACCCTGTTATTCTTTATTCTTTGATATGGGACCTTATTTTAATTGGGATCTTTGTTTAAAATTCCTCCAATAAAATTATTTTGGGTAAGATTTCCTAAGTAATTGCAGGGATTTCACTTAGCAATTCTGCAATTCTGTGCAGAATTGTACTTGCAATTCTGCACAGAAGCAGAGAAATATGTGGGAAAAAAAAGCCACATATTTTCCTCTGTCAAATTCAAGGTAGGGTAGGCTGTCTTTGGGAGATTCTGAACTTCCGGTAATATCCCTCCCAGTTAAGTAGCATGTAAGCATTTAAAATAGCAGCTTTTCTCTGATCGTAATCTAGAAAAGGTGCAGGATTGTTTTGCCATTTCAATCTTTTTGCACTTTGCTGAAAGGAAATGAAGCAAGATTTGACTTCCTTGTCATTAAATTTGGGCGCTACCCGTGAATGCTCCCGAAAATCAAAACATTGCTTTGAATCTGAATCAGAATTTTTAGTGGTTACCACATTATCCAATTCTAATTTCTCTTTGTCCACCTCAAATTGGCTGATGTCCCTTCCCACTGCATTTCTCTCTCCTGGTCTCTTTTCCTTCTCTCTCTTTGCACGTTTTCTCTTTGGAACTGTAATTCTATCTTTCTTAGGTCAATTTTCCCCTCTATTTGGATTTATAAAAAATCATTCATGGGACATGGGCATTGCTGACTGGGCAGCATTTATCGCCCATTCCTTGTTGCCCTTGAGAAGGTGGTGGTGAGTCGCCTTCTTGAATCACTGCACTCCATGTGCTCTGATTGACCCACAATCCATTAGGGAGGGAATTCAAGGATTTTGACCCAACAACTGCAAAGGAACAGCAATATATTTCCAAGTCAGGATGGTGAGTGACTTGGAGGGGAATTTGCAAGTGGTGGTGTTCCCATGTATTTGCTGCCCTTCACCTTCGAGATGGAAGTGGTAGTGGGTTTGGAAGGCCCTATCTAAGGACTTTATGTGAATTGCTGCAGTGCATCTCGTAGACAGTAGTGGAGACAGTGGGTGTTTGTAGATGTGGTGCCAGTCAAGCAGGTTGCTTTATCTTGGATGGTGCCAAGCTTTTTGAATGTTATTGGAACTAATTTGTCTAGGCTAATTTGTCAGTTTCTAGCTTTGGATTTGCTTTTCTGTTTGTGGTTTAATCTCAAAGTGACAAGACAGGAGGTGGATATTTTGACCTTTTTGCTTTTAGGTCTTATGCTTACAAGGATACTATATCAGAGTCCTATTTATTGACTACAGCTCAGCCTTCAACACCATTATTCCCACAGAACTCATCTCCAAACTCCATGGCCTGGGCCTTGGCACCTCCCTCTGCAACTGCATCATGAACTTTTTAAAAAAAAAAATGAACTTCCTAATTCGCAGACCACAGTCAGTAAGGATGGGCAACATCACCTCCTCCATAATCATCCTCAATAGTAGTGCCCTACAAAGCTGTGTTCTCAACCCCTACAATACTCATTATACACCTATGACTGAGTGGCCAAATTCCCTTCCAATTTCATTCTTAAGTTTGCTGATAACAGCACTATAGTGGGTCAGATCTCAAACATTGACGAGAATATAGGAATGTGATAGAGAACCTGGTGAACTGGTACAGCAACAATAATCTCTCCCTCAATGTCAACAAAATGAAAAAGATTGTCATTGACTTCAGAAAGATAAAGGAGAACATACCAATGAGGATCTAAAACTAGAGGGTATAGGTTTAAGGTGACAAGGAAGAGACACAAAAGACAGAGCAATTTTATCACACAGAGGGTTGTGACTGTCTGGAACAAGCTGCCAGAGATAATAGCAGAGGGGGTACAATTTTGTCTTTAAAAAGCATTTAGAAAATTACATGGGTAAGATGGGCATAGAGGGATATAGACCAAATGTGACAATTGGGACTAGCTTAATGGTTAAAAAAAAGGGGGCAGCAGCACGGACAAGTTAAACCTCTATTACTTTATAAAGTTGTAAGATTTGGAGGGCTAAACCAATTTTCCAGTGACAGAAAAGAAGGCTAAGAGGTGACTTAATTGAGACATACAAGATGATCAGAGGGTTAGATAGGGTGGATAGTGAGAGCCTTTTTCCTCGGATGGAGATGGATAACACGAAGGGACATAGCTTTAAATTAAGGGGTGATAGTTATAGGACAGATGCTAGAGGTGGGTTCTTTACTCAGAGGGTAGTAAGGGTGTGGAATGCCCTGCCTGCAGCAATTGTGGACTCGTCAAGTTTAAGGGCATTCAGAGAGTCATAAAATTGGTTACATTAGTCGGTGCAACATCGAGGGCCGAAGGGCCTGTACTGCACTGTAATGTTCTATGTTCTATGTTCTATGAAGTAGAAAGGCTCGAGAGCTTTAAGTTTTTAAGTGTCCAAATCACCAACAACCTGTCCTGGTCTCTCTATGCCAACACTACAGTTAAGAAAGCCTACCAACACCTGTACTTTCTCAGAGTATTAAAGGAATTTGGCATGTCAACTACAACTCTCACCAACATTTACAGATGCACCATAGAAACAATTCTGCACCATAGAAAGAATTCTTTCTGGTTGTATCACAGCTAGGTATGGCTCCTGATCTGTCCAAGACTGCAAGGAACTACAAAAGGTCATGAATGTAGCCCAATCCATCACATAAACCAGCCTCCCATCCATTGACTCTATCTACACTTGCCGCTGCCTCGGCAAAGCAGCTAATTAAGGACCCCACGCACCCCGGACATTCTCTCTTTTATCTTCTTCCATTGGAAAAAAGAAAAAAAAAGTCTGAGGTCACGTATCAACTGACCCAAGAATAGCTTCTTCCTTGCTGCCATCAGACTTTTGAATGGACTTATTTTGCATTAAATTGATCTTTCTCTGCTAGCTATGACAGTAACACTACATTCTGCATTCTCTTGTTTTTTTTCTCTATGAACATTAGCTTGGTCTGTACAGCATGCAAGAAACAATACTTTTCACTGTATATTAATATATGTGACAATAATAAATCAAATAAAAAGAAATCATTTATCTGCCTGACATTTATTTGCCTTAATTCTTCAATATTTAATGCAGTTCAAGTTATCTCACCTCGACAAAAGTTTTAGTATTAAATGTGGCAATTTAATATACTTAGTACAGTGAACCAATGGGAAAGTCAGCTGATTGACTTTTCCACTTGCTTGTTTCAGTTCCAATAATCAATTTAACCTTCCCACTTCCAATTTGATCATTGTCAAATTGTTTCAAATTCCAGACTGGAGCCCTCAAGCTGTTATAGATGGGAGAGAGATAGTGGAATGACATTTTCCCTTTTTTGTCTCTTGATTGTCTGCAACAAGATATGTACATTCAAGGAATTTTTTAAAAACCAATTTATTGTTCCATTAGTAATAGAAACAGAGTAGGCTTTTTGGGTCCATTTAAATCAGAAGAAATTATAATCTTTATTTCCAAAAGAAGTTGGACAGAATAACTGTCAAGATGAATCTTTGCAGGTGAAGATAAATTAGTCCCTCTCTTTCATTACCTGAGTTGACTGATTGTTCTGGCAGTGTTCCATACTTCTTGTTGGAGGAATGGTCCTTCTTGCCCTTTTGATTTCCAGACTGATCTGTCCTTGGCTGGTCCTTGCAGTGGTAGTTGTTATTATCTAAAGTCAATTTACATAATGTGACCACATGTCCAGTACTTCTATTGGCCACACGAAGGATTCAAAGTTAGAAGCCATTGCCACACAACGAAGGGTGATGATGGTGGTTCACACTTGATTATGATAAATTAGTTTCTCCACACCTCTCTTTGTTAGATGTTGAGCTCTTAAACACCAGTCCTGAGCGTGTGTGTGTGTGTGTGTGTTGGGGTGGAGGGGGGAATTGATTTTGAGTTCAAGTGAATACCTTGTCAATAAGAGATGTAAATTCACAAGCAGTTTTGTATTTTAATTTTCTTTTCAAGGGAGGGCATACCAACCATGGGCGTTTGCATTTAAGAACTTTCTACATTCTTGTATTAAGTTTCTTTCTGTGCAAAACTTACAAAGGTTCACCTGTATTCTTGGTGGCTACTTTGCAGCACATTTTCCACTTCTTTTTAAAGTTGATTTCAATAAGTACACAGTGCATAAATCCGTATCTTGAAAGTTAGGAACATAGTATCTTTCATGGGTATAAGAGTATCAATTGAGATTTAGTACCTACAGCTAGAGGGCTTAGATTGGATGGTTACTTGAGCACATACAAAGAGACCCTGACACAAAAGTACAGAAGGACTTTTATGCTCTTCAATGTTTCAACCTGTAAATAAATCTATTCCATGTAAAGATTGGCTCAGGATTCTTCCTTTAACATCTGGGATATAACATAGGTTGAGCTGGGAGAAAGGAAAGTGCAAATGTTGAATTCGGAGACTGCAAATATTTTCCAGTGGAGTGAGATATTTCCTGGAGTGCTTCTCAGCTATGTTCATTTTGTAAGGAACGACTTAATGTGTTGTTGCCAGAGATTATGTGGATAGGTTACCAAATGGTGGGAAATGTCATTCGATGAAAGAGGTTAGAAAACAGATTAATGTTTTGAGTCCATTACTGTTCTTATTTGGAGAGCTCTTCTGTTCTGAAGAAGTCACACTGAACTTGAAATGTTAATTCTGTTTCTCTTTGCACAGGTGCCACAAGACCTACTGAGTATTTCAAACATTTTCTGTTTTTATTTCAGATTTCCAGTATCTGCAGTATTTTGCTTTTCATAGAAATCCACCCTTCATAATCCCCATAAAAGGACACTTTTACCATGGCTAATCCATCTGACCAACAACATCTATGGACACTAAGGGGAAATTTAGCATAGCCAATCCACTTTACCTGCGTATTTTGAACTGTGGAAGGAAACTGGAGCACTCAGAGGGAACCAACGCAGACACAGGGAGAAGGTACAAACTCCACACAGTTACCCAAGGCCAGAATTGAACCCGACCTAGTGCTTTGAGGCAGCAGTGCTGACCACTGTGCCACTGTGCTGTGTCATATTGTGCTCTGTTAAACACTCCCGATTATCTGCTAATTTCCATTATCCTTCAGGATTTCCCTCTAATATGGTACATTTTAATATATCTTTAAAAGACAAAAGTCTTTGGAAACATAATACCTACTTTGTTACCAAAATCTTTATTTAGTAGTTACAGGGTTAAGTTTTAGTCGGAGATAAGCACAGACCACATGAAAGCAGATATTGAACAAACCATGGCTTGTGTCAACAGCAGTAACTCTGATTAAGCGCAGGCTGTTTACATTACTCATATCTGGCTTTTTAATGCTCTCTGAGGCTTAAATTTAGTCATAGTGGATATGTTACATTAGTTAGGGGTACAATACCTGGTGACACAAATGTAGAGCAAGTAAAGCTCACACTGCCTCTACTTGGTTTTCGGTTAAAAAAGTACATCCCAAAGATTTGTTGTATTAGGTTATAGCATTGTCTGTTCACATCAGGTTTCTGAATTCATTCTAATCTTTGAAGGAATGACAAGATCAGGGAGGGATCTACAGGTGGTGGTGAAGATTGCAAAGATAATGAGGAGTAAATCCATAAGGGAAATATAGAGGATTGTGCTTTATGCTAACGCAATGCATGCCCAGTTGTAGCGTTTTATTCTGTGATGTCAGTGTAAGCAATGGACTATACATATAAACAGCCTCATGTTAGCACAACGCTAACTGAACACGTATGTATTTTATCAAACTGAAAGTTCAACACCGCATTGACAGTGACAGATAAAAACAGCCCAGAGAATGACCCAACATCGGTAACACAGGGAAAGGTAATTCAACTCTTAAACTTGCGTCCATTAACCTTCAAAAAACAGAAGAGAACAGAGCCACTGATTACTTTGAAATAAATGAACCATTTAATACAACTGCTTGAACAAGCACCCGATATGTGAAATAAAATAGGAAAGTTGACATTTTAAAGGTTACCAGGAACAAAGATTACAGTCATGTTTTTAATAGAACTGTTTCCTGTGAGTGACATAACTGATTTTTTGTGCATGTGGACAAGATCGATGGCCATCTTGCATGGCCATCTCGTATTGGAAGGAGACATAGTGATTAAAAATATGAGAATGAAAATGCTTTGTTTGATGCATTGAGGGACTAGGAATAAATGCAGATCAGTGAGAAGAAAAGGTAATAAAGTGACTGGGATAGAGTATGGGCAGCAGATACAAATGAACCACAAATATTTCACTCTTCACCAAATACATGCTGTATTGGGATGTCACCTCAAAGGACAACTAAAAGGAATATGCTTCACTTGGGCAAACACTGCTTTCATAGTCTTTCAAGTTTTCTGAAGATCTGTTTTCCAACAATGCTCTTTCTACTGAAGTTGTTGCTTGACCGGGTCAATGCATTCTATCACAACTGGTCATAAGCATAATGGATTCTCCCAGTGTTGAGACAGTTTTGTACACTTTTGACTATGAAAATGATGCAACCTTGAATTTTTTCAAGTTGTTGTGGGCTTCCCATGTGTCTCACCAACTCACATTCAAAAACACTGCCAATTTTCACAGTTATGCTGATGACACCCTGGTATATCTCACAAACTGCTTTCTTGACTCTTCCACTGTCTCTAAAATTACCCAACATCGAGTTTTGGATTAAATGTGGGCAAGATTAAAGTCATTGTCTTTGATTATGTTTAGTGACCATCTCCATCTATCTGTCTGACAACATCTGAGACTAAACCTCACAGTCTGCAACCTTGATGTCAGATTTGACCTCAAGTTATGCTTCTGATCATATATCCAGGCCTCCACTAAGGCCACCTACTTTCACTTGCATAACATTACCCAACTTAGTCCATGCTTCAGCTCATCTGCTGCAGAAAACTCTTATTCGTACCTCTGTTAGCTCTAGATGTGACTATTCCAATGCACTCCTGCCTACTCTTCCACATTCTACCCTTCGTATGCTTGAGGTCATCCAAAACTCTGATGCCCACGTCCTTGCTCACAGATATTATCCTTCTATCATCCTGTGCTGGCTGGCGAAGCATTGGTCAAGCCTTAAATCCTCAGCATTGTTTTCAAACTCCTCCATGACCCCTGCAATCTTCTCCAGCCCCACAACCCTCAGAGTTATCTGTGCTCCTCTAATTCTGGCTTCTTCAGCATCTCTGATTTTAGTTGCTTCATCATTAGTGACTATGCCTTTAGATATCTTTGCCCTAAATTCTGGAACTCCCTTTGTTAATCTCTGCCTTTCTTTCTCTTTCTTCCTTTCACATGCATCTTAAAACCTTCCACTTGGTCCAAGCTTTTGTCCAGCTGTACTAATGTCACCTTATGTAATTTGGTGTCTAAGTTTACTTTATAAAATTCCTATGAAATGCCTTGAGATGTTCTATTACCTTTGATGTATAGTTTGTTTTTTCTGATGGTTTCTAGAAGTTCAAAGTAATCACACTTTTTGACTCAGGTGCTGGAGCTTTATTGAAAGTATTTCTCAGATCATACCATGTGCTGCGACCTGATATATGATTGTTGTACAGCAATGAGTAATGTGCTACTATACATAATTAGGTGTACATATACGCCAAAAGCCTTGGTCATGGCTGGGATTCTTTGGTGTCACTGAAAGTGATTTGATTTGTTTTGTTATTATCACATATATTGGGATACAGTGAAAAGTATTGTTTCTTGCATGCCATATTGTCAAAACATACTATTCATAGAGTCCATAAGAGAAAAGGAAAAGATAGGGTGCAGGTTATAGTTGCAGTTACAGGTAGGCTGAAGAGAAAGATCAGCATAATATATTCAAAAGTCTGATGATAGCAGCGAAGAAGCTGTCCTTGAGTCTGTTGGTACATTTTCAGACTCTTGTATCTTTTTCACAATGGAAGAAGGTTGAAAAGAATGTGTCCAGGGCCTTAATTATGCTTTCCCTAGACAGTGGGAAGTGTAGACGGAGTCAATGAATGGGAGGCTAATTTGCATGTGGACTGGGCTAATTCACAATCCTTTGTAGTTTCCAGTGGTCTTGGTCAGAGAAGGAGTCATATGAAGCTATGACACATCTGGATAAGATGATTTCTAAGGTGCATCTGTAAAAATTGGTGACAATAAAGGTAGATATGCCGAATTTCCTTAGTCTTCTGAGAAAATAGAGATGTTGGTGGGTCTTCCTAACTATAGCATCAGCGTGGAGAGACCAGAACAGATTGTTGGTGATCTGAACATCTAGAAATTTGAAGCTCTCGACCATCTCCACTTCATCACCATTGATGTACAGGGACATGTCCTCCATCATGTTTCGTGCAGTCAATGGCTAAGTTCCTTCGTCTTACTAACATCTAGGGAGAGATTATTGTCATTGCACCATTTCCCTGGGTACTCTATCTCTTTCCTGTACTCCATCTCATAGTTGTTTGAGATCTAACCCACTTACTGTAGTGTCATCAGCAAGCTTGAAAATGGAGTTGGAGTGGAATTTGGCCATACAGTCATAAGTTCATAAGGAATAATGTAAGGGGCTAATTACACAGCCTGGTAAGGCACAGGTGGTGAGGATAATCATGAGGAGGTGTTGTTAACAACGTATCTTTACTGATTGCAGTCTGTGAATTAGGAAGTCAAAGATCCAGTTGCAGTGGGAGGAACAAAGCACCAGGACATGGAGTTTGGAGATCAGTTTTGTTGGAATAATGATGTTGAAGGCTGAGCTGTATTGATGGAGTTTTGGCTAGGATGCCAAATTCTCCATTCTCACTTGCAGCAGAATGGGCACAAATGAGATTGGATAATCCCACCTATAGTTCCTAAATCATACTGAAATAATATAACACCATAACTTGGTTACGACAGGATGTTTGTACATTAGTTAGGTATTCACAACAAATCAATTGCTTCCCAGTCATGAGTGATACCAGGATTTTATGACCGGAGTTTTAAAAATCACACTCCATTCTCCAGCTGATTTGGTGGGATCTTAACTCAGGTTTCTTGAATTACTCCTCCAGGTCTCTGATTGGAAAGCCATTGCATGACCATACCATTAAAAAGTGAACATGAAAATTTATCATGGAAAAATGTGAACGCAAAATGTTGTGAAATTATGCAGACAGAAATGATAAGTTTAATGACTTAGCATTCGAGTGAGAAAAAAAATGAGACAGATTGCAAATCTCACTTTGTCTGGATTGAACTTTTTAATAAATGAGGCACACAAATACTTCAACGAAAAGACTAAAATAATTGAGGTGTTTTACTGAAAACAAATTTCAGTTGAATGGTTCAGTTTTTTTGCTTTGATTTATTTATTGTCACATGTACTGGAATATATTGAAAAGCATGTTTCTTGCGCAGTTTACAGATAAAACATACTGTTCACGGAGTGATTAAGGGAGAAGTAAAAGGATACAGTATAATGTTATAGTTACACATCAGGTGAGGAGAAAGATCAGCTTAATGTACTTTTTAATCTTTGTATGGTTGACTTGGATGGAGTTGGTGTACTTGGTGACTGCCTTGGTGCCGTCGGAGAAGGCATGTTTGACTAGCCTGCCTGGTAGCATGAAGTGGACTACGCTCTGGATCTCCCACGCTGAAATACAATGCCGCTTGTTGTAGTAGATGAGGTGCGATGCCTCAGAGGCGATGCGCTTGAAGATGACGACCACGAAAGAGTTCATGACACTCATGGCTTTGGACGAGATGAGGGTGGAGGCGTGGACTTGGGTCAGCACCTGGTACACGTAAGTGGAGTAGCTCTGCTTGCAGGCTTTCCTCCACTTCTTGGACGGCTTCTTGGTGACCTTGGTCTGCGACTGCTTGGATGCCTTTGGGACACGCTGCCCTTAGACACAAGCTCAGGCATTCCTACTCCACTTCGTCCAAATCGGAAAACTGATCGGCTTAATGTATTTTAAGACCATTCAAAAGTCTGATGACAGCAGGCAAGAAGCTGTTCTTGAGTTGGTTGTTACCTGGCAGGGGAGACTCAACGATCAGGCAGATGAATTTCCCAGCTGTGAAACCACGATCAGGGGTTCTGGTTCAGAGAACAGCTTCTTCCCTGCTGCCTGACTTTTGAATGGAGCTAGCTTATACTAAGTTGATCTTTCTTTACACCCTAGCTACGACTGTAATACTACATTCTTCATCCTTTCCTTTCCTTTTCCCCAAAGTATTCTATGAATGTTATGCTTTGTCTGTATAGCACAGTTATTTTGAATTGATTTATTATTGTCACATGAATTTGTATACAGCAAAAAGTATTGTTTCTTGCATGCTATCCAGACAAAGCATACCGTTCATAGAGTACAGAGTGGAGAAGGAAAGGAGGATGCACAATAAATGTCCAGATCACCAACAAACCATCCTGGCCCCTCAGGAACTATGCCGAAACTATAGTTAAAAAAGCCCAACAATGCCTCTACTTTCTCAGAAGATTAAGAATATTTGGTGTTTCCACTATGACTCTCACCAACCTTTACAGATGCATCATAGAGAGCATTCATTCTGGTTGTATCCCATCTTGATATAGTTCCTGCTCTATCCAAGATCCCAAGAAACGACAAAGAGTTTACTTTTTAAAAGAAACTACAATTCGTGAATGTGGCCCAGTCCATCACTCAAACCAGCCTCCCACCCATTGACACTATCTACACTTCCCGCTGCCTCAGAAAAGCAGCCAGCATAATTAACAACTCCAAGCACCCTGGGCATACTCTCTTCCACCTACTTTCATTGGGAAATAGGTACAGAAGTCTGAGGACATGTACCAACCGACTTAAGAACAGCTTCTTCCCTGCTGCTGTCAGATTTTTGAATGGATGTAACTCGCATTAAGTTGATCTTTCTCTACACCCTAGCTATGATTGTAACACTATATTCTGCACTCTGTCCTTTCCTTCTCTCTGAACGATATGCTTTGTCTGCATAGCATGCAAGAAACAATACTTTTCACTGTATACCAATACATGTGACAACAATAAATCACAATGATTCAATATAGACCAGAACATGACTACCTTGCCTGCCGTAGAATCGGCGCATGGGAGGGTCTGACAATGAAAATCTCCATTGACCTCAGGTGAGAATTTCCAGTCTCGCCTAAGTGAGGCTGTAAAATCCCACCAATAGTGTTGCAAAACTTTGTTTTGATTTATTATTGTCATATATATTGGCCTCTTTTGGGTCAAACTAAATAAACAAACTCAAGTTAAATCAGGACAAAGTAAAAGGGGCAGATCCCCAAAAGGAGGGGGAACAGCCAGAACAAAATTAAAGTACAAAGAAAATTTTAAAACATCAAATGATAATGTGATTATTAGGGTTGATAACACATCCCAACTCTTCTGGTGTTGAACGGACACGGAAGTCATCAACTGCGCTGTGGACACTGCATGCTTCCTCTCCAGGGATACCTGGCTGCAAACGTAGTTGTGGTAGAGGGGCAGACAGTCAGGATGGATGGTCCCCTCAAATGTCCGCTACCTATATTGGTAAATAGTGTGGGCGATTGAGGGGCAGGATCATGTGTATTGGTCTCTTTTAAGGTCAAACCAATTAAACAAACTCAAGTTAAATCAGGACAAAGTGAAAGGAGCAGCTCCCCAAAAGGAGGGGGAATAGCCCAAACAAAATCAAAGTACAAAGGAAACCACTTGTATTGGGATATAGTGAAAAGTATTGTTTCTTGCACCTTATACAGACAAAACATACCGTTCATACAGTAAGTCTTTCAGACTTTTGTATCTTTTGACAATGTTTACTCGTGGAAAACTTTCAAATTACCTTGATTCTCTGTCCAGATCACTGGTATACCCTTCTACAGGACACTCTCTCTCCTGGGTTGACCATTGCCTGTACTCTCTAGCCCTGGGCTGGGGGGGCGGGGAGGAGGTGCGCCTCCGTTTCCATGACGCCAACCGCAGGTCGTGCGGGGGCGGGGCGAGGGTCAAGGGTCAGGCATCGGCTGCGGGTCACGTGCTGACTCGCCAACATGGCGGCGCCTGAGCCTTAGGAGGAGCTCGTCGGCCAGTGCCGCCGCTGCTGCCTCCTTCCCCGCCATTTCACTGCCGTCGACAGCTGGAAAATCATGCACGAGGGCAGCAAGACGAAAAACATGTTTCTGACCCGAGCGCTCGAGAAGATCCTGGCCGACAAGGACGTGAGGAAAACTCACCATTCCCAGCTCCGCAAAGCCTGCGAGGTGGCCTTGGGTAAGTTTCCTGGTTGGGTGAGCGAGGAGAGGAGAGAAGAGGGGTGGGAGGAGGTTTGATTGAAAAAAAAACCTGGGCTCCGAAATGGGTTAACGTGTCCATTTAGAGTGCATTCCTCTCCCTTAACCGAGCCAGGGATTTGACTGGCACCAACTTCAACTCCAGGGCAACAGAGCTATCTGCAACTTGACAATTATAAGGCCTTCTCCTGCTCTTCTGAGAATGCCTCTCTCGTTTGACTTCCGTGATTAAAACCGTGTTGATAAGACGCATCCAATTGAGACATCAGCTATTACTGGCGTTAGCTAGATACATGACACCCTGCGATTGATTATATTTAACCCGATCTGTCCTTTTATGAATTTTAAAACATTGACAGATAAGTTTATTTTGCATTAATTGCATGACCCATGCTTTTGACTCTTGTATTTTTGTTTTCGCATTTTGAGACCACTACTCGTTGAGAGTTAAAATGCCCTTCTGTTCAAGGAATTAGAAACCACTTTTCTGTGGGTTGGTAAATGTAGGATTTGAACGCACAAGATCGGAAAAGCTTCTGGTGCTGCTGACCAGTCTAGAAAAGAGATATCCCGCAATTGTTTTTTCATCACCCGTTTATGTATTTCTTTTGTGAAATCTACCATACTGCCCACACTTATCTTCCTTGGCAGTCTGTTCACTGTGTATAAGTTGAGCTATTACAGTTAGTGACAGTAAACTGAGCACTGTTGCAAAATGTGTGTTTAAGTGTCTGAAGTGAAAATGTATGTAATTTATCTCGGTTGTAAACGTCCAGGTGTAAATTGGGGAAGACCCGAGCAATGCAAACAGCCAAGCTGTTGTTATGACACCTGTTTCTTGGCTAAAGTTAATTTCACATTCCTGTAATGGGTTGAACTGTAATGTGGAACCTCAGAATGAGTATAAATGATTTCTCATGGGGCTATTTTGATGGTGAAATTTGTGTGCTTAAATATCAATAGTACATAGTTGAATCGTGTGCATTGCTGCGACAGGATATGATCTAAGTTTCCGAGTAATAACATGATAGTAAACGTTGAGCACGACACATTTTGTTGTGAATGATGCATATTTTGCACAAATTTGAAATATGAATTATACAGATGGTACTTGTAGAGCTCTGATATGTTACATGATAGTATTGTCGACAAATGAAAGAACTTTACGACTATCTTCTGTGATCACAGAACGTGCCCAAGTACTTTGCAACTAATTAAATATTTTGTGTTGTCATTGCTGTAATGTAGGATGGTGTGGAAGCCAAATTGCATAACTTGTGGTCTGACAAACTGCCATGAACTGATATCTCGTACCAATAAGTTGTGTTTATTTAGTGCCTTTAACATAACACAAGATACCAAGGCATGATGGCATTTTAAAACAAAGTATGAAACTAAGTTTGTTAAAGACCTATTCAGGCAATGACAAAGCTTAATCGGAGAGTTAAGTTTCAAAGTGCTTCTTAAAGCAAGAAAACCCAGGATAAAAGCAGGGAGTCTTGGGAACCAGATTTTGGGCCAAGGCAGCTAAAAGCATGCCTGTCAGTAGTAGAGTGATTGAAATAAGGGAATACTCAAAAACCCAGAATTAAAGAGCATAGATATCTTGGAGATGATTGAGAACAAGGTTGAGTATTTTAAATTGAGAATATATTTTAACTGGAAGCTAATATAGATGGGATTTGGTGCAAATTACGATATGGGCAACAGAGTTTTTGATCAGTCGAGTTTACAGAAGATAGAACATGGGAGTTTAGTCAGGAACATGTTAGAGTAGTCAAGCTTAGGGGGTTTCAGCAGCTCATGAATTGAAGCAGGCAGATGTAACTGACAGGGTGACAGGTGATCTTGGTCACAGACCAGATAATGTGGTAAAGTGTGAAAGTACGATAGAAAATGCTAGATATATAAATATTGTTGAAATGTTCATTAGGCCAGGTAGCATCTATAGAAACAGAAACAATGTTAATTTTTGTGTTTGACTTTTCATCAGAATTGAAAAAAAGATCCAACAGGTTTTGAATAAAGCTGCTTTAAAGAGTTTATTGATCTAGATACTGGAAGAAATTCTTGTTATTTGAAGTAATTCCTGGCATCTTTAATGTCCACCTGTGTTGGTGGATGAGGAGTCAGTTTATTGTGTGTTATGAAGGATGGCACCACCAAGATGGCAGCTGAAATTATGTGCTCAGGCCTCGAGTCAGAGTTAATCCTGTGTCTTAATGATGTGGGCCAGAATTAAACTTGACAATATCTATGTTCTGATTGGCCCTTTAATACCTCCTAGCGTGCGTACTTTGGAGGCGGGGGAATCTACAGTACCCCATCGTGCTATTCAGCAATTTATTTGATATTTGCAGTTTTTTTATTTCCTCTAATCTAGAGAATGTCCAAAGAAAATAAGTTATGATACTTATCCTGAACATGCTTTGTGCCAATTAAAGTTTGTGGTCCCAAGGCCTATATCAGCAAGGTACTTTGAAGTAATGTTTTGTGTTTATGCTTCCTGTGCCAATTATTATATTGTGCATTTCTGCTGCCCCTTCTACTGAGACTAAATCACCAGGTAGCCCATTGTTTTTACAATGTTTGTTCATAATACATTCCTTTATTGCTAGGGAAGAGTATCATGGTTCTTCATAATACCAATATTAAAATATATGCTTTGCAACTTGAGCAATGTGACACTGCGTATTAGGCATGATTTCCTTTAAGCTATAGTTTTAGCTATGTTGGTAAGAAGCATCCTATTGGCCTTGTTTATTGCAACTCAGCAATATTAGAACATCAAGTTTGCTAGTAATTCTAGATATTTCATAATTTTTACATTCACTGAGTGATTCTGCAATTTTTCTTCCTTTATGCAATATTTTCCACTCATCAAAATTGTAATTCATCTCTCAGTATTTCAACCATTCAGAGTTATGTAACTCACTTGGCTGTCTGTGATAACCATCTTGGTTCAACTGTCCCAACTTGTTAAATATGTTCTGTGAATTTGATCACTTTGCTTTGAAATTTTTGAACTTGCCAGTAATATAAATTTGCAAGTTGGACAACAAAACTAACATTTATCTCTGGGACATCACAGTCAGCACTCACTGCCACACCCTTTCCTTCCATTTAACCTGTTGGCTCTGTTTCTTATCTATTCTTGGTCTTTCCTGTGAAATCTCGTCACTTTAAGCTGAAGTACCAAAATTCCTGCAGTTTATTAGTTCAGAACATCCTGAAGTAGTTGGAACTAACGAAATATGTTTGAAGTCTAATTATTGATGTAATGTGGTGAAGAGGCAGCTGATTAGTAAGCACCCACAATCAACAATATGATATGAGATAATCTGCTTCAGCGATTGTTGATTGAGGGATAAATATTGTTGGAAATACTCCACTCTTCAAAATTGTCTTGAGCTGTATTGCACTCACCTGAGACAGCAGAAGACGTCTGGTTTAACTTGTACCAAAAAAATCTCCAAAAGTGCAACACCTTCTCGGTAATGCCTAGATTTTGAGTCTCGGCCTAGATTTTGGTTTACAAGTCTCTAGATTGGGATTTGAGCTCGGGACTGAAAGGGGATATTGGAGCACCTGGAGGAATCCCACGCAGACGTGGAGAAAACAAGAAAACTCCACACGTATAGTCAGCTGAGGCCGGAATTGAATCTGGGTCCCTGGCTCTGTGAGGCAGCATTGTTAACTACTGCCACCGTGCCACCCCTACATTCGAAGCTCCTGTGGATTAACCCTGAAGATTACCCTTTGTAGTTAATTCTATTTTAACTCCAATTTATCCAGAATCGCCAGTCTAACACCTTTGTTCACAAAATGTTTGAATAAAAATCTTCTAGCTCCTTTGACAGTTCTTGCCCAATATTATTCAGTCCAGCAAGACCTATGAAGCACTTTCATACTTTCTTTTCTTATGATTATCCGCATCTCAAAGAAATGATCTCTTATTGTTAAATATCCAAGGATTAAAAATCATGTATCTATTCCATGGAATTTTTTGGCCTTTATTAGATAATGTTCAAAGAGTTAAAAGCTTTTTCTTACGATTTTGTCAATTTTAAAATTATAATACTGAAATAATTGCAGTTGCAAAACTAAATAGTAAGCAGCTGTTTACATTTACCCTTCTGACCAATGGCTTGGATGCTGTCATAATGACACACAAACTGTCAACATTCACTGTCATTGCTCCTCTTGAAACTGCCAGCAGTTTGGGGAGTTAGCATGAATGCAGTGAAGTGTGAAAATTCCTAAGTTGCAGTAATTGATTTAGCACTTCTCCCAGAGGATCTGCTGTTGAAGTTGTTCCCTCCTGACCACCCGCACAATCCAATAAAAATCACTGAACTTGACAAGAGCCTTCTTCATACATTTAGCCTTGCTGTAAAAAAAAAGGCTAGAAAATATTCTCATGCATCAAATGTGATATAGCTAGATTTTTGGTAGCATACTCAATTAATAATGACTGGCCTTAGTGTTCTTGAAAGAATTTTGTGTCAGATTATCATGAAATAAAATTCAGCTTTCACTTTGTAATATTTGCTTGATATTTTAACTTATACTGTATTCCAATAATTATGGAATAATCATAAATATTTAGCTGTGTAAAATTCGTTCAGTGGTTTTTACTTGGTTAGCTGTGAGAGAACTTCAATGTGGTTGTTTGCTTGCATCACTGTTGCTTGAGACAAACCTCTTGACTTGACACCAAATTATTCAGCTGGTGGCGAGGGGAAGTGTGCACCATAGAGAGTGCTTGATTTTGAGACCACATTTGGAGTACAGCATCCTGGTTTTGGCCTGCTTTTTTGTTTAAAGGAAGAAATATCTGAATTTGAGGCAGCTCAGAGAATGTTTATTCCTGAGATGAAGAGGTAAGTTCATGAGGAAAGGTTGAGCAAATTGGACCTTTAGTCATTGCCATTTAGAAGAATGAAAGATGCTTTTATTAAAGCATGTAAGATTCTGAGAGAGGATGATGAAGTGGATGCTGAGAGAATGTTTTGCTCTGTGAGTGTGAGAACTAGGGAGCACAGTTTCAAAATAAGAGGTCCCCTATTGAAGGTAGAGGTGAGGATTTTCTTCTCTTGACAGTAACAGTCTTTTGAATTTTCTATCCCAGAGAACTGTGGAGACAGAGTCATTGAAAATATTTAAGGCTGAGGCAGTCAGATTTTTGAACTATTGAGGAGTTCGAGGTTTTTGGGAACAGGCAGGGGTGTAGTTGAGGTATAATCTGATTGAATAGTTGTACAGGCTTGAGAAATGCATATGGCCTAATTCTTGTTTGCTACATTCCAAGTCAAAGGTTAGTTATGTTGCTTTGCGACTCACTGAAATCCAGCTCATGTTGAATTTCTTCCTATTCATCAACGTTTTTCCTCATTTTTTTTTTACAACCAAGAGTGAGGATATTTTTTCATAATTATTTTGACAGACAGGATCCAGAGGATCATTATGAAGTGCTTCGAAAGGTAGTCATGGCACGAATCAATTCCAGCCTCCCAGACTACCTGGATCTACAACAGATCAACAGCAGATGCCACTTCCCTGGCCCTATGCTCAATCCTGGAACACCTAAGTAACAAGGACATCTATGTTAGACTCCCAATTATTGACTACAGCTCAGCCTTCAATACTATTACTCCCATGAAACTCATCTCCAAACTCCATGACCTGGACTTAGGCACCTCTGTGTGCAACTGGATCCTGAACTTCCTAACTCGCAGATCACAATCAGTAAGACAATAAGGCAGTAAGGCAACAACATCTCCACAATTGTCCTCAACACATGTGCCTCACAAGGCTATGTTCACAGTCCCCTACCGTACTCCTTATACACCTATGACTGTGGCCAAATTCACCTCCGATTCAAATATCAAATTTGCTGACGACACCACTATAGTGGGTCAGGTCTCAAACAATGATGAGATAGAGAATCTGGTGAACAGTGCGGCAACAGAAATCTCTTCGTCAATGTCAACAACTTCAGGAAGCATAAAGGAGAATATGCCCCTATCTACATCAATGAGGATGAAGTAGAAAGAGTCAAGAGCTTCAAGTTTTTAAGTGTCCAAATCACCAAAAACACGTCCTGGTCTCCACTGCTGACAATATAGTGAAGAAAGCCCATCAACACTTCTACTCCCAAAGAATACAAACGAAATTTGGTAGGTCAGCCACGACTTTCTCCAATTTTTATAGGTGCACCATAGAAAGCATTCTTTCTGGTTGCATTACAGCTAGCTATGGCTCTTGCTCTGTCCAAGAGCACGAGGATCTACAAAAGGTTGTGAATGTAGCCCAATCCATCACGCAAACCAGCCTCTCATTCACTGACTCTGCCTACGCTTCTTGCTGCTTCGGCAAAGCAGCTAGCATAATTAAGGATTTCACACACTGTCAAAGTCCATGTAGACAACATCAAATGCACTGACCTTATCTACCTTCTTGGCTACCCCTTCAAAAACACAAATCTGAGAGACATGATTTTCCACTCACAAAACCATGCTAACTGTCCCTAATCAATCCTTGTGTCTCTAAATGCCTGTATTTTTGATTTGATTTATTATTGTCACCTGTAATAAGAGATGAAAAGATTGTTTGTTTGTTTCTTGCGCGCTGTGGAAGTGGTGATGAATGGAAGATGTGGATGAAGCAGACACAAGCAAGCTCATGAGAATAATGGAAATGCAGAGGAAAAGCTGAAAGCAACACAAACCAAGTGTTACAGAACTCTTCTGGGTGGTGTTGAAAACTCTTAATGTTGTCCCTCAAACCAGATGCCTCTGAGGGGGGTACGTAAATTAGTGATTGTGGAGACAATTCAATCCCAGTTCATAAGTATTTGCTGCCTGGAAGTAAGAAGTGTTGCAGATGCAGCATTAGTTCAATTTGAGCCCTGTCCCTAGTTCAAATACACACCCAAACAAATCAAGTCCACATGAGACAATTGGAGGACTTGAATCAGAAATAGACTGTAGCCATCAGCTTCACAAAACATGGTGTAATACTTAAAGAATACAACATTCCATACTCAAGCTACTGCTCGGTACAAACACCAGTGAAAATTTGCTGCTTTTAAAGTTTTCAAATGAATCAGTTTGTTTTTAAATGGAATGACTCATAAACAAGTATTCAAATAAAACTTTGATTCCTTCCAAGTTTTGTGCACTTTTCGTAATGTTCATGGCCTGAGTTTTGCTGTCAGTGATCAATCTCTAGTGGGTATTGCGTGGCAACGCAGAGAATTTAGGGACAAAAAATGTGGATCTGGGACCTGTGTGAATAGGGCAGACAACAGCCTTAAATCAGCCAGATTGAAGAATCTTAAGTGAAATATACAGAGACTAGGTTTGGAAGTGAGTGTTCAGTGGGAGTCATGTACAGAAAGTGAACCAAGGTGAAATTAAGAAGGAGATAAATATTTTTTAAAAAATCTTGACGGAACAAGACACCGGTAGAAGAATAATTCAGTGGCAAGGAAGTTAATTGAAAGAAATTATGACATGCTAGATTATGTAAAATTCATCTTGCTTTGGAATGGAAAAGTCCTAACTTGTCCTGGTGTTTTTATTGAGCATCTAGCATAACCTCATGCCATCATATTTCAAATGCTGGATCTCGTGTAATGTACAGTGACAATATTTCTAGAGGGACAGAGCAAATTGGCTAGTAACTTTTGTGTTCCAGCTGCATGTGTGTGGAAGCTGAAAATAATTGGCTCAGTAAGAGATTTGGAGAATGGGTGGGCGGGAGACGTTCCGGAGGATTGCGGATGTGGTTCTTATTTTCTAGAAAGGGAACAGGAATAGTCCAGGAAATTACCGACCGGTGAGTCTGACCTCAGTGGTTGGTAAACTGATGGAGAGGCTTCTGAGGGACAAGATTTATGAGCATTTGGAGAAGTTCAGAATGATCAGAAGTAGTCAGCATGGTTTTGTCAAGTTTTAGAGCCTTATGAGCCTAGTTGAGTTCTTCGAAAATGTGATTGACAAAGGAAGAGCGGTGGACGTGGTGTACATGGACTTCAGCAAGGTGTTTGATAAGGTCCCCCATGCAAGACTTCTTGAGAAGGTGAGAGGGCATTGGATCCAAGGGGCTTTGGCCTTCTGGATCCAGAATTGGCTTGCCTGCAGAAGGCAGAGAGTGGTTGTGGATGGGTTTTTTTCTGCATGGAGGTCAGTCACCAATGGAGTGCCCCAGGGATCTGTTCTGGGACCCTTGCTGTTTGTCATTTTCATAAATGACCTGGATGAAGAAGTGGGGGGATGGGTTAGTAATTTTGCCTATGATACGAAGGTAGGTGGTGTTGTGGATAGTCTGGAGGGATGTCAGAAGTTGCAGCGAGACATAGATAGGATGCAAGACTGGGCGGAGAAGTGTTAGATGGACTTCAACACGGATAAATGTGTAGTGGTCCATTTTGGCAGGACCAATGGGATGAAGGAGTACAATATCAAGGGTAGGAGTCTTAGCTGTGTTGAAGAGCGGAAGGATCTTGGGGTCCAGGTCCATAGGACTCTTAAATTGGCCTCGCAGGTGGAGGATGTGGTCAAGAAGGTGTATGGTGTACTGGCCTTCATTAATCGTGGGATTGAGTTCAGGAGTCGGGAGGTAATGCTGCAACTTTATAAGACCCTTGTCAGACCCCCTTGGAGTACTGTACGCAGTTCTGGTCGCCTCACTATAGGAAGGATGTAGAGGCTACTGAGAGAGTGCAGAGGAAATTTACAAGGATGTTGCCTGGATTGGGAGGCATGCCTTAGGTTGAGGGAGCCAGGTCTCTTCTCCCTGGAGAGACAAAGGTTGAGAGGCGACCTGATAGAGGTTTATGAAATGTTGGGAGGAATAGATAGCCTCTGAGAATCCATCCTATTTCCCTGGGCTGAAATGGTCACTACGAGAGGACACAGATCTAAGGTGCAGGGAAGCAAGTAAAGAGGAGATGTTGGGGGTAAGTTTTTCATTCAGAGGGGGTGAGTGAATGGAATCGGCTGCCATTGGTGGTGGTAGAGGTGAACTCGCTGGGGTCTTTTAAGAGACTTCTGGATGAGTATATAGGGTCACGTGGGATTGGGGGTTATAGGTCAATGGCTTGATAGGTATAGATGTGATCGGCGCAACTTGTGGGCCGAAGGGCCTGTTTGTGCTGTAATGTTCTGTGAAATTGGAGTTGAAACCCAAAATCAAATGTTACGGTATTGAAAGGTGGATGGAGCAAGCTCGATTTGGTCATGTGGTCTATCCTATTTCTTGTATTCTTGTGTACATTTAGGAATTGTTATTAAACGATCACATGAGGAAGGAACAAAAACCAGTCTTGACAGTTGAGATTGTCTCCCCTGAATTCCATGGCCTCATGGAGTTGGTCACTTTGAAGAGTGGAGAGGAATTCTAAAAAAAATTTCATTAAATTGGCTCTTTTTTTATTTTTCTCTTCCTATTGTTCCTTTCAGGAGATTGCTTGGCTTATTTTCTTTAGGGGGCTTGCAGGTATGTGATGTGTATATTTTGTTATGGCCAATTAATAGGCTTTAATAGACCAGCTAAGTTTTTTCCTTAATTTTGTAGTCTTTTACTACAATGGAACCCACTTCACTAACCCCTGGTCCTGTATGTTCAGCAGGTAGCTGCTGTGCAAGTTCATAGCATTGAATCCCGATCGTGAAATCAGGAATTGGTTGCAGGAAAGAAAATAGAAGATAACAGTAGTTAAAACTGAGGAAATGTATTGAATGCGCTGCTCAGCTTAATACTGTTGATTCAGTTTCTATTCGAAATAAGCTGCTTGATGTTGAAAATTTAATACAATTTGGGGATGATCATAGAATCCCTACAATGCAGATAAAGGCTATTTGGCCTGCACCAATGACAGTCGCAGCTAAGCTCTATTCTTGTAACCCTATACATTTACGTGGCTAGTTTGCCTAACATTCAAGGGCAATTTAGCATGGCCAATCCATGTAACTTGCCCATCCTTGGGAGGAAACCACAGCACCCGGTGACAACCCATAGGCAGTGACTCGAGGATGTAATCGAATCTGGGTCCCTAGTGCTGTGAGGTTGCAGTGCTAATTGATGTGCCACTGTACCGCTGTTGATGGAAGGCGGCAGAGGCCAAGAAAGGAATGTGTAAATTGGGAAAGTAATGAGGTATTGAAGAACCTAGACAAAATGTTTAAGTGAATAAAACTATTGGATGTAATTTAGTATTGAAATTTATTACTGACATGAGCAACATGTTAGATGTCCAATTACCCGATGAGTAGTGTTGAGTAAGAGACTGAACAAGATGATTGTGATAATAAACTAACATTTAGAATGTAAACTTATGGCAAAATTGCACTAAAATGGACAGAATACTGAACTATATTGCCAAATTGCAAAATTGGCATGTTGAAATTGTACCATGCTTTGGTCAGGCTGCATCTTCAATACAATTTTTAGTTTTGTGTTTACTTCCAGGCATTTCAGTGAATTATTTCCTTGAATTATTAAATCTTCAATTATTCAAACAAGTTTGAATTATGATCCCCAAATCAGTGATTTTTTTTTCAAATGTTTATAAAATTGTTTGATGCATTAACTTTTATTTAAAATTGACAAACTACAATCTAATACTATTCAGTGTGCTTCCACGAGACATTCGAGCTATTATTTGCATTGATTTTTTTTTGCAGTTGAAAAATATTCCTAATGGATTTCTAAATCTAATTGCCAAATGGTGCATAACCATAGATCTTATTTTACATCCCATATTTCATAAACTAAAACAAGGTACTCTGATGTATTGCAAACACATACTTTTGATGTTCCATTCAATTTATTACTGCAAATGACTGTCCATCTCGAAGCCCTTTTCCTTGAACAAGTCGTCACTTATGAAATCTACACTCATCTTTCCCAGATCTTGTTTGAAATCAGTTTTCTACCTGTGCCATAATAGCAAAATGTGTATTGAGACAAAGGTAAATTATTCTTTCTTGTTCTCACCTGTCTGCAATCTTTGCTGGTTAATTACATCATCCTCCTTCAACATCTCTCTGCTGTCCAGCTGGGTGATGGTACACTCATCTGGATCTGTTATTGTCTAATAGCTAGAGTATCACTTGCAGGACTTCCTGTTCCTGCACCTCTACCTCTGAAGATCTATCCTTGATTCACTTCTATTTGTCATCTACATGTTGCTCCCTGCCACCACCAGTTACACTATCCAAAAACATAGCAAGCCTTCATGCGTACGCTGATGACACCCCATTCTATCTCATTCCCTCTTTCAACTTATCCAATGTTAGTTAAATCATCAAATTGATCCAATTTGTGGTATTGGATGAACAGAAATTTTTTCCAATTGAAAAGACTGAAACCATTGCTTTTGGTCCCACTTCAAATTCTTTTGCTAACAACTCCATCTGTTTCCCTGACATGGTACTGAGACTAAACCACTAAGTTAAAAATAAGCTACTGTGGATTTTGCAATCTGAAACAAAAACAGAAATAGCCAGGAAACCTCAGCAGATATAACAGCATCTGTGGAAAGAGAACAGAGCTAACATTTTGAGTCTGGATGAACCTTCATCAGATCTTTTCATGAGATGAAGCCAATTTGTTTCCAACTTTTGACTTTTGGTTAAGTTCCTGGCACATTTCTGTCGTCACTAAGATCACTTATTCCAAGCTCTGCATGTTACCTGACTTTGTTCTGTTTCACCTCATTTGTTGGTCTATGCCTTAGTTGCCTCTAGATTTTAACTGTTCTGACATGTTCTTGATTGGCCTAATACACCTGCCTCCTGTCTTGAGCCACAACACTGTTTCCCTGTCGCTGCTATACTTTCTGGTTTCTATTGGCACAAGCAACATCTTGATTTTAAAATTTTCATCTTTGTTTTTAAATCCCTCCATGGCCTCACCATTGCCTACCTCTGTAATTTCTTCCAAGCCCACAACAGAGATATCAGTGCTTCTCTAATTCTTGCCTCTGGAGCATCGCTAATTTAAATAGTTTTATCTTAAGTAGTCATGACTTCCATTGCCTAGGCCCTGAGCTTTGGAATTCTTTTCCTGCACCTAGCCACCTCTATATACCTTGCTTTCTTCCTTTAAGAATCTCCTCAAAACCATTTTAGGTTTTGATGATCCTCCATAATATCTCATAGGTTCAGCAGCATTAAAAAAAAATTAAATGTATTAATGTCACAAGTTCACTTGCAGTAACTTCACTGCAATGTTAATGTGAAAATTCCCTAGTTGCCTGTTCAAATACACTGAGGGAGAATTTACCGTGGCCAATGCACCTAATCACATCTTTCGGAATGTGGGACGAAGTCGGAGCGCCTGGAGGAAACCTCTGCAGACTCCATACAGACAGTGACCCAAGGTGGAATCAAATTTAGGACCCTGGCGCTGTGAGGCAGCAGTGCTAACTACTGTGTCGCTGAATAATGCTGTTTCAAAATGCCTAGCAATGCTTTATGCAGTCAAAAGTACTGCACAGACATAATTTGTTTGGTAAACTCAGCGAGTGCACAATTGAGACAATGTCAGTAATAAAGAAGGATGCTTTGAAAAACTAATATTGGCAGATTTGGCTCTCAGAACTGTCAGTGTGCCACGTATCACTAATTAGATGTTCCATGGGCTCATATAATTGCCATACAGCACATATAGCTGCTACTTTGTTAACAACATGAACTCAGAGCCAACATTGTGCAGAATTGTTGCAATCAAAATATAATAATGTATGGGGAGGTGATAATTTCATTGTTTTATGATAGATTATAATAGCTGACAGCCAGAAGCAGCCTGATGGATTTCCGTCAGTTTGCTTGACTTCTGTACGTGTTATAATCTTAGACTGCATCCCCAAGTTGTTGGTAAAATCTAGTTTAGCACCAATATCTATCTACAGCTCTGATATTCAGGCTTAAAATGGGGCATCTGAGTATTAATAGGAAAACTGTAGTCAAAAACAACACACTGCACAGAGTCCATAGATTTTGCAACATCATCCAGACGTCAGTAAACAGAGTCAGTCTTTGTGTCCCTCACACAAGGGATTCAGTCTTTACCTTTTAAAGATCTTGCCCTGGAATTTGCTCCAATGCAGAGGGCCTCAACAACACCCCAAATCACAGGGTTTCAGATTCATCTCCCAAGATTCCATTCCCCTGGATTACGAATATATACCTGAACATCAACTCACAAGCACTCCTTCAGCATAGCACAGATTTGCACAAATAAGGAGCTTGTGGAAAATGTATTTCCTTGAGGTTGCTACTCCTTTTATCTATCACTACTTCTTGGCGAGAATGATTATTAGGAACAGTTAAAATATGAAGGATATTTTCTTCATTAAGAAATTATCAGACACCAACAGCAATGAATAAACAATACCAGTCATTCTGTTTTCCTACATCCGTCTTCCCTAATTTATGTGTCTGTCTCTAACTGGCCCTTACTCTAGAGTCTGTTCTCAAGCCCTTGTGCTCTTGTTCTTTCCCAGGTGCTCATTCGCTCTTCCTTCGCCACCCTCCAAACCTTGCATTCTCTCAACCTCAAGTTGAAGGTGGAGAAGTGAAAACATGCAGAGTGAGGGTCAGGAAGAGAGTCAGGTCTCAATTCCTTACATTCTTGTTTTCTGTGCTTCTTCTCTGGCATTGGTGAGGCCGAATTTAGAGTATTGTGTACAATCCTGATCACCTAGCTACAGGAAGGATGTAAATAAGGTTGAAAGACTGCAGAGAAGGTTCACGAGGATGTTGCCGGGACTTGAGAAGCTGAGTTACAGAGAGAGATTGAATAGGTTAGGACTTTATTCCCTGGAGTGTAGAAAAATGAGGGCAGATTTGATAGAGGTGTATAAGATTTTGATGGGTATAGATAGAATGAATACAAGCAGGCTTTTTCCACTAAGGTAAGGAGAAAAAAAACCAGAGGGCGTGGGTTAAGCATGAAAGGAGAAAAGTTTAAAGGGAATATCGAGGAGGGGGGCTTCTTCATGCAGAGAGTGGTGAGAGTGTGGAATGAGCTGCTGGATAAAGTGGCAAATGCGGGGTCACTTTTAATATTTAAGAAAAACTTGAACGGGTTCATAACTGAGAGGTGTGTGGAGGGATGTGATTCAAGTGCAGGTCAGTGGGACTAGGCAAAAAATGGTTCAGCATAGACAAGAAGGGCCAAAAGGCCTGTTTCTGAGTTGTAATTTTCTATGGTTCTCTACAGCAAGTTTGCAGACGATACAAAGATGGCTGGACTTGCGGATAGTGAGGAGCATTGTCAGGCAATACAGCAGGACGTGGACTGGTAGCTTGGGCAGATAGATGGCAGATGGAATTCAATCCTGATAAATGCGAGGTGATGCATTTCGGGAGAAAGAATGAAGGGGTAGAGCTATTAAGAGTGTAGAGCTATTAAGAATGTAAGGGTAGACTTATTAAGAGTATAGAAACGCAGAGGGACCTGTGGGTGTAGGTGCACAAGTCTCTGAAGATGGCAGAGCAGGTAGAGAAGGTTGTGAAGAGAGCATATGACATGCTGGCCTTTTTAGGAAGAGGTATAGAGTGCAAGAGCTGGCCTTTAATGTTGCAGTTGTATAAAAAGTTGGTTAGACGTCATTTGGAATACTGCGTCCAGTTCTGGTCGCCTTACTACTGGAAGCACATGGAGACTCTGGAGAGAGTGCAGAGGAGGTTTACCTGGATGCTGCCTGGTATGGAAGGTCTGAGTTACGAGAGAGGTTAGGCAAATTTGGGCTATTTTCCTTAGTAGACTTAGAGGAGATCTAATAGAGGTGTACAAGATTATATGGGGTATAGATAGAGTAAACAGGGTGAAGCTTTTTCCTAGGATGGACTCAAATAGCACGAGGGGTCACGGGCTTAGGGTGAGGGGAGTAAGGTATAATTTGGATGTTAAAGAGAGTTTTTTCACACAGAGGGTGGTGGGGGTGTGGAACGCGCTGCCAAGTAAATGGTGAAGACAGGCACTCTGGAGTTATTTAAGAAATACTTAGATGGGCACATGAACAGAATGGGAATGGAGGGATATAGAAAACTGATTTAAAATAGGGATCATGAACCTTGGAAGTTCCCTAGGAAGTGTGTAAATTGTCGATGATATTTGATGTATTTGTTTTATCCTAAAGGTACTTCGGTCCTCCTTGTCTATCATGGAGCATACATGCGATGGGTTGTGAGAGGGCTGCTCTTGGATTTTGAAAGTAGCCTAGTGCTTCACGTTGTTAGTGTATGCTTGACCTGGACCATTTGATGGGCAACACGACAGCTCAGTGACTATTGCTATGCTGTGCAGGCACGTGGATTTGGGCCTGTGTCTGTGGGAGTTTGCGCGTTCTCTCCTTGCTTGCGTGGGTTTTCTCTGGGTGCTCCAGTATCCTCCCACATCGCAAAGATGTCCTTTTAGGCTGATTGGTGGAACAAATTCTCCCTAAATTGTCTCAGATTTGGTTCTAATGCATAGATCTATAAACATAGACAGAGATCATGAAGTAGGAACATCGAGGTGGCGGTGTGGGCTCGTTGGGCCGAAGGGCTTGTTTCCCGTGCTGTTTTGTTCTTTGTTCACTTAGATTACACAAAATCTTAGTGAGACTGCTCTGGGTGTTTATTGGAATGGCCCCAAAACTTGGCTTTATGCAAAGTAGGTCAGATCTATTCCAGATGTTCATGATTGTGAAAAATGTTTCACAGAGTGAATAAGCAGAAACTGCTTCCGCTAGCTGCAGGATCAGCAACATGAACACACAATTTTAGGATGATTGGCAAACGAACAATTGGAGGACTCTCTCCTTCCCATTACCCCACCTGAGGTCCAACACCTGCCTCCAGCACCCTCTAAATCATACCTTATTGCCTTTACCCTGACCTCTCAAACAATTGTAAACATCAATTAAATATAATTTTACCTGATTTTGGTAGTTCATGTTGTAAAAAAAAAAAGGAACATGACCACCTTACACATGAGTTATTTGTCAACGCTAGGCCTTGGATCTTGCCTGACCTGAGACAGAAGGTTAGGTGAGACAGATGGGGAAAATAATTAAGGTTTAAAAAAAAACTAGGGGCAGAGTGGCAAACTGTATTTACCACTCCAGGAATGTTCAGTTGAGCTCTGGAATTCACTGCCTTAACCATGATGAAAACAGCTGATGGTTGCTGAGAAAAGTTGTGCATGTACACACCATGGCTCCAGTATCTTGGGAGTTGCAGCACAGGTGTAGTTGGAACTTTTTTGAGACCACACAGCATACAGGAAGTTGAGACTATAATCAGTTCAGCCATGATCTTTTTGAAGGCTTGAATGGCCCACTCCTACTTTGCTCCCAAGTCGTATGTTTCTTTGAAGTAGCAGTAATATTTCTGGCAGTACAACAGATTGAACAGAGTGGTTCTAATTTAATTAGAGGAAATATTTGAGGGTCTTCAAATGCAAGACTTTTTTAGTTTTATCTCATTAAATGACAGTAAAATTTGAAATAAAATCGAAAAATCTCAGGTTGGACAGCATCAGTGTGAAGAGAGAAACAGTTAACATTTCAGGTCTGTCACTTTTCAGTGAACTGCTCTAATCAGGCGGCATCTCTATCTTGGTGCGACCAAATGCAGACTGGATGAGCATTTTGTGAAACATCTTTCAGTCTGTAAACACAATCCCAAGCTGCTCGTGGTCTGTCATTTTAGTTCTCTACTTTGCTTCCGTGATGACATCTCTGTCAGCCTACTGCAATGTTGCATTAAAGCTCAACATAAGCTTTGGATTCGGCACTTCACAGACTCGACCTTGAATTCAACAGTTTCTGATCATGAACTCTGTCCCCCATTTGTTTCCTTTTCTCTGCTTGTTTCAGATTTTGTCTTTCAGTCAGCAGCAAACCTGGTCCAGGAACATCTTTTGTTGCTTTGTTTTTCCCTTTGCCCAAGGGGGACAAACATTTCCATCATTCTATCTCTCTAGCCTTCCATTGAGACACAGACTGTCCTTTAGTCCTTGTCCCAAGCATTCCTGGCTTAAAATCTGTTACATTTCTAACTTCTCCCACTTCTGATGAAAAATCTCAAACCTGACACATTAACTGTTTCTCTCTACACTGTTATCTAACCAGTACAATTTTCCTGCACTTTGTTTTTATTTTAGATTGTCAGCATCCACTGTGTAGTTTTGATTGCAGTAAAATTTGTCCAGTAATGTTTAAAACCTCATTTTGAATTGAATTTGTGGGAAAATGCAAACAAAATTTTAACTCTTCAGTGATTGAATTTGTTTTTACATCTTATCATTGGTTTGCTGCTCTTAATGTGTATGAAATTTGAGTCTAACAGCTTTGAAATATTTACATTTAAGGAATTCGAATTGATGTATTAATTTTATCATTTGTGTTATCTGTGGTTGACTGAATTCATTTGTTTTGAGAAGAAATTGCACGTAACTTTATCATTTCAGACTTTTACGTGCAGAAATTAGATATACTCAAACAAGTTCCTAAAGATGCATTAGTTGTAGGTCTGTAAAAGAGATAGATATAGTGGCCTTTTCCATTTTTTTTGTTAGACCTTTTTCCAATTTGCACATGGTGATTTTAGGATTTTATGCCAAGATAGCATATAAAATCTGAGTGTTCTGTTGAAAAAAAAGGGCATGTTTTCTGGTTCTATCAAGTCTTTTGGGTCATCTGAGGGTGAGGATTTAAACAGCGTATGGCACTATTTGGTGTTTCCACTTGGAGAAATTTCCCAGGCTGACTGCCACTTGCAACTGCGCTGTGTGAAGTGTAGCTGAAGTATTGAAAAAGGAGAGGGACAGTATTCCTTGGCTCGCCACAATCATAGTGCAAAATAGCTAAGATCAGAAGCTGTTCGTGTAGGAATGGAATGAAGGCTGTGAACCACTGTCTTGAATTCTAAAGATCAGTCCATCAGAACAGCACTACAAAGCATTCAGTTGCTTGTTGTTTTGCAGATCTGATTAAAAGAACTTAAAGGGCACTTGGTATGAGGGAAATTGGACAATAATATTCTTGAAAACAGATGTGAAAACATTAGCTTTTTTTTTTCATGTAAAACAAAATATTTTATCAAATACCCAGTCCCCACCAAGCTTGCGTGCATGTTCTTTGCATATCATAATCGGTCAAACCAATTAATGATAGTCTACACTATGAAGCAAATAAAGATACAAATTCAGCTTTCTGGAATATTATAGCCCTATGGTTGAATTTAAGTTTAAATCGTTGATAGAATGTGACATTATATATTGTATTAATAATACAATAGAGATAAGCTAAAATATGCATTAACCTGAGAGAGAACAAGCATAGTATATAGTGCACATATAATTTTGTATTTTGAATTTCAGAATTTTGCTGTGATTTAGTTAACCTATAAAGATTACTGCATATCTTATTTCTGTTATTTTTCAATACAGCCACATTTTCACACTTTGTCACAATGCTGCTTTACATTAACTTTCAATCATCGTATCAACATAGATTACAGACTTTCATATTCATGTGATGTGTTGTAAAACGTCTTTTAAAAATGTTATGCACCAGTTCATTACTTCATCTTAAGTCAACTGCTGCTCAAAGACTGTTGTCAATAAGCAGCAGAAGCATAAGTTGAGAGTCTTGAGATAGCTCATTTTGGTGCTGAGTCATTGTGCAGTATCTGACTGATGGGGTTATATTGCGAGTTTGAAGTTAACATCATTGCTCCTAGGTTCATAGCCAGGACTGGGCTTGGAGACTCTGGAGCAACAGATAGAAATCCATGATCCATAGATATCAAAAAATGAACGAGGCAAGTGCAGGGCTAGGTCCCATGTGAGCTTCAGTGTCTCAACTTGAGGCAATTTGCTGTTTGTGAATCATGGCATGAATTGGCCTCACAATGTAGGGACTACTGGTGTAGCACGAAAGCAGATTTGAAATGGACCAGGGTTTTCCCCATTATAAAGCATGTGTTGGCTTTTCTAGGTTTCTTGATGATTTTTAGAGGCTGAGTGAAAAACTCTACTTCTGTGTCCTGTCACAGATTTTGTGTGCATTTACAGTTCATTATTTCGAAGGACAGCCACTTGTTACATTGACCAACATGATGGGCATTTTATACACAGTCATGAGATGTAGTAATATCTGTTGATCTTTCTTCAGTCTTAATTGAGGATCTGATGTTGACAAGGGAATCAATAGGATTTATTGTTCCTTGAGGAATGCTGTAGGATCTCAGGAACTATTACAGCAAGTCAGAGTCTAATTCTAATGCTTCAGCTGTACGTTTTCTCCATGATCCTCCCTCGTCATATATGTTAGTTTCTCATCTTGAAGATTTGCATTTAACAAAAATGTTCTATGACATCGGCTTCACTGTCTAGGCCTAAATTTATTGGCCAGTGCTAATTGCCCTTCAAAGTGACAGCTGCTTCCTTGAAATGCTGCAATTAATGCATAATTTACTCCCACGGTGCTGTTGGGTGGGGTGTTCTGGATTGCGACCCAGTGTCAACAAATACTAAAAAATTTTTTATGAAGACTATTTTGAACATATCCATCCACTGAAGTTGCTTGGCTTAATATGAAGCAGTGTTGGTTTTTTGACTTTTGAATTTTCTGGCAAAGGAGGGAATGGTCCTATGCCCCCGCATAGAGAATTTAACAAAGATAAATGGAGGAATAAATAATAGATGCAAAGAAGATCTGTGTTGTGTGAATATGGAACTGATCATTGAGGCTTAGGTATGCTTGTAGCACACAGGCATTAGTTGGCAAATTCTTGGTTGAAGGCATAACATTCTTGAGGCTTTAAGTTTTCTTCAACCATGTTTGTTTTTCTTTGTATTTAAGTAAGATTTCGGCTTGGTGGTCTAAACTACCTGAGTTGCAATATTTTATGTAGATGTCGTCCGATGGACATTTAAAGTTTTTTTTGATCGTTAATAATTGAAATTCTGACCTCGCTTGGAGTATTAATCACAAATGTGGTTAGAATATGGAATTCTCCACCACAAAATGTCGAGACAGAGTCCATTGTTGTTTCTTGAAGAGCAAGAGTATTACGTTTCCATGTTGGCACACTTGATGATTGGGATGCAAATTGGGTTCAAAATTGTGCTTGGTTTCAGGTTTTTTTAGTTTCGTTTTAAGTAACCAGTTAAACTAAACAGCATACTGTCAGACAAATTTATGAATCAGCACTGTCAGGCAGTATTTTATCTTTAAATTACAATATAAAATTGTAATTTAATCGAGTGATAATGTGGTGAAATTTTAGTAATGCAGTTGAAATTTGATTTTTTTTACCAAAAAAAAGCTTTTTTTATAAGCCAAAAAAAATTATGTTCATTTTTTTACTTGTTTCACTGGTGCACAGATCAGTTAGCAAATATAACGTTAGCAAACGTGAGGTTATTCACTTCGGTAGAAATAATAGGAGGGATTATTATTTAAAGGGTGAAAAGCTGCAGCATGCTACAGTGCAGTGGGACCTGGGGGTCCTTGTGCATGAATCGCAAAAACTCACTCTGTGAGTGCAGCAGGTGATCAAGAAGGCAAATGGAATATTGGCCTTAACAGCCGGGGGATAGAATATAAACACAGGGAGGTCTTGCTGCAACGGTACAGGGCATTAGTGAGGCCACAACTGGAGTACTGTGTGCAGTTTTGGTCCCCTTATTTGCAAAAGGATATATTGGCCTTGGAGGGAGTACAGGGAAGGTTTGTCTCGGCTGCTACTGGAGATGATGGGGTTAGCTTATGAGGAGATATTGAACAGACTGGGCCTGTACTCGTTAGAGTTTAGAAGGCTGAGGGGGGATCTTATAGAGGTTACAAGATAATGAAGGGGCTTGATAGGGTAAAGGTAGAGAGATTCTCCCCACTTAGAAAGGAAAACAGAACTAGAGGGCACAGTCTCAAAACGAGTGGGGGGGAGGTTGCAGTTTAGAACGGAGTTGAGGAGGAACTTTCTTCACTCAAAGGGTGGTGAATCTCTGGAATTCTCTGTCCGTTGAAGTAGTGGAAGCTACTCGTTGAATATATTTAAGTTATGGGTAGATAGATTTCTGATAGACAAGGGAATTAAGGGTTATGGGAAGAAAACGGGAAAGTGGAACTGATCCACTTTAGATCAGCCATAATCTTATTGAATGGTGGAGCAGGCTTGAAGGGCTAGATGGCCTACTCCTGCTCCTATTTCTCATGTAAGTTTCTGAGTGAATTAATTATTTTGAGGTGCCTTTTGCTATCTTGTGCATTAAAATAAATCTTAATTTTGAGCATCCTTGAATCCTTGCACACAGGCGTGAGTGGCCACGTGCCTTGGTGATTAACTCGTGCATGGAGAATGACAAGTATTTTCAGATGGGCATAATGCAGAAACTAGAATTGTGCTGAATGTAACTTGCACTTCAGATTGCTCTCTTTAATGGTTTAGCTGATTTTGAGTGAATCATACTGAATAAACCAGTGGAAACAACAAGGCTTTCAGCTGATGTGGAAAAAAAAGAGTGGAATTCAACTGATGACCTTCGGTTGAGAAACATTGACGCATATGTTTGGTTGACTGCTCTGTTATGTTGTTGCAGTGTTCTGTGACATAAATGTTTTTCCCATGATTGTAAAAGCATTGTTCATACTGTTATCTGTTTTCCAATTACCTGACGAACTGTTGTCTTAGCTATTTGCCATTTGTGGGGTTTCTCAGGCAACTCCTGAATTTTACTCGTGTTCGCTTACACATTATAATGCTCAACTAATTGCCCTTGAATATTCAGATGGACTCTGTTGAAGCCCCCTCAGAGGCAAGCCGCTACTCCACTGCATTCACAGTATAGTTTTGTAGTTGAGTATAAACTCAAACAATGAAATGATCCATTTGGAATTTTGAGTATTTTTCCCAGTTGCATTTTGCTGATGGCTCTTGCCTTCTCCAAATCAAACTACATTTTTTTTCTCGAAGGCCTTATTGTTTGTTTCTTAAGATTCACGTTGATCTTGAGTGCTGCTTTTTGTTGCAATAAGCATGCAAAGAAGTTGGAGTTTGTCTCCACTATCCCTTTCAATAGGTTGCCATTATAATTGAGGTTCTTAGTTTGTGTGTGTATTCTTAACAAATTCTGCTAATGTGTCAGGTCTACTGTGTTGCCATCCATTCAAGGTTCACTGATCATTTTAGTTTTTAGCTATATAGCCTCTCTGTGTCCTGCTCATCAATCCTTACACTAATGCATACATTCTTTCAGTATGACAGGAACTGATTTATCCCCTGTGATCTGATATTGCATATTCATTGTTCATATAAATAATGGCTACTTGGTCAAGATACTGGAGAGTGACTGGGCCTATGGACTCTATCCAGTGTAAGGAGTTGATGTTTTGAGGGAAGAGCTGTGGCAAAATGAAACTTGTCTACATTTAAAAATGGCTTGGTGAAGCATTTATTCAAAGAGCAAAGAAAATTACAGCACAAGAGCAGGCCTTTCAGTCAACCAAGCTGCCCAACTGAACTGAAACACCCTATCCTTCCCAGAATCATATCCCTCTATTCCCATCCTTGTCATGTATTTGTCAGGATGACCCTTAAAAGTCACTATTGTATCTGCTTCCACTCCCTCCCCTGGCAGTGAGTTCCAGTTGCCCACCTGTGTGAAGACATGCCTGGTACATCCCCTTTTAAACCTTGCCCCTCGCACCTTGGACCTATGCACCCTAGTAATTCACTCTTCCACTCCAGGCAAAAGCTTCTGACTATCCACTCTGTCCATGTCTCTCATAATCTTGTAGACGTCTATCAAGTCATCCCTCAATCTCCGTTGCTCCAGTGAGAACAAACCAAGTGGTTTGCTATGTTTTTGATTGTGTCACTGTCATGATTATAACAATGCTGAGTTTTGTCCATTCTTTTCTAAATTGGTGATGACTGGAGAATGTATTTTCCAAATATGATGCCACTTTAATTGCGAACTAAATTCATATGAGGCATGGAGCCGAGAAGCCCTTCCTTGTGCGCTGAATAGCAACTGCTCTACGATTACTTCTCTTGACTTTTCATATGTGTAGCTTTTAGTTTTATATTGTGACAACTTAAAAAAAACAAGAAATGAATGGTAAATTTACTTCTTCCCAGAACCTGATTGATAATATTATCAATGTAAATCTAATTGAACCAGAAGTCAACTTTTTTTCAAATGGTCAGTGTGGCAGTGGTAACTGGTCTGGCTGAATCTGCTTTTGAAGGACTTGTCACTTATGTAGTTTGTAATTAAGACATTTCAGAATGAACCACACTGCTGTGGATCTGAAGTCGCATGCTGCCCAAACCAGTAAAGACACGTGCATCAAATGGTGTTTTACAGCAATCAACAATAATCATAGTCACCTATGGATTTTTTAACATCTAGACTTTTATTAAATTCAAATTTTCACCATTTGTCGTGGTAGGATTCAAACCCACTTCCCCAGAGCATTGCCCTAGTAGTCTCTGAATCACTGTCATACCACCAAGCCATTGCAATTTGTATGTCCAGTTTTTTTTCCCAAAAGGTGCATCAGTTGAACATAGAACTGTGGAAATATACAGCATAGAAAGAGGCATTCAGCCCCTGGTGACTATGCTGGCCATTATTTTGGGAAGCTTTTACAGGATGCTCGTCTTGTAAATTTGTTGGAAGCACTGTGCTAAATGATGCCCGTGTAATGCTTAACTGAAGATAGTAACTCTTATTTTGTATTTCTTCAACAGAAGAAATAAAAGCTGAAATAGAAAAACAAAGGTAAGAAATGCAATTTCTGTTACTACTGAAAATTGTAATGTATCTAGTTTATTGCGTAACAGATGAGGGTGTCAGTTATCTGACTTTACATGGCAATAAATGGTGCTCTTTATTCCACCAAATGCAGCTAATGTTACCCTTTTGTATGATCTCACCAGGCAACATACTTGAAACGTATCTTTTTTTCACATTCTCGCAGTTCAAATAACAACCAAATCACTGGAATAGCAATGTCTTTGTCGTAACAGGTACAATTTAATTAGGTGAATATGGAGGTTCCTATGCGTGGTTGTCAGAAGATTAAATTTTGTGCCAGTGACTAATAATGCATGATAATTCCCAGTTAATTGATTTCTAATTTTATCTGGGGGGTGGTACTATGGCGCAGTGGTTAACATGCTGTCTTACAGTGCCAGGGACCCAAGTTCGATTCTGGCCTTGGATGTCTGACTGTATGGTGTTTGCACATTGTCCCGTGTACTTTTTCTTCCGCAGTCCATTATGTAAAGGCCCTGAAGTTATTAATCCTTGATAACAGACTAGCAACCTTTTCTACAAATAATTAGCTACAGAAACAGATGAAAGTCTGACCTCTGCACCGTCAAGGTGTGGAAAAGAGAGACAATTTTGTGGAGTTGCTGGAAAATGAATGTTTGCAATATTCTTTGCCCCTTTTAAAAAAAATTGTTTTGACTAATTTTTACAATTACTTTCTATAGAGCTGGAGAAAAAAATATCTCTGCAACACCAAAGGCAAACTTCATTGAAGCTGATAAGTATTTTCTTCCATTTGAGTTGGCCTGTCAATCAAAATCCCCTCGAATCATCAGCACATCTTTGGACTGCTTACAGGTGTGTAAAATTGCATTATGCAGTATGCTGCTTAATATTGTTGCAATTAAAATGTTGGGCTGTCTGCATCCTGACTCCTTTGTTCCTTCCCTTCTCCCTGACTATGATTTGTTTGCCACTTTTAGGTTTCCCTTCACAAAAACTGACACCCATTGCTCACTGCTGTAGAGTATGAGGCTTGTAAACACTTAACATTCCTCTGGCAATGATTTCTTCAATCAACCTCATGGAAGTTACAAAGGATTAGTACTGTTCTGTTTGTGTTCCTCTTTGCAAGACCTGGAATTACATACGAGTTGCAATCTGCTACACCCCCCCACCAGATTTCCTCCTCAAGTTGCATAAATTTAAATTAATCTATCAAAAAGTTCTTGAAATTGATTTCAACAATGGGCTTAATATCAAAAGAGGATTTATTTGAGAAGAAATACACGTTTAAGTTTATGTCAAGAATGGCCGTAATGAATATTTGGAAGATCTGTGAACATTTTGAAAAATGTTCAAATCAGACAGTTATATGCAGGAAATTTCCTTAGACTATGTTTGATTCATTATTTTTAGCTGCATAGCTATTAGCTGTCCCCTTTTTATGCTCAACTGTTGAGGGGATAAATACCTTGCTTTAATGATTAAATCTGGTAAGAGTTCAATATTTCTTCCTGAAGGCTTTGAAGATGTATATGGCTCTTTACATGCATGTGGCTTTGGCCTTTCAACTATGCATTGCTCAGATTTGGAACCCGCAATTTGCACTTAGATTGAAATCAGCAAGTTTGACCCCGGCTGTGCTTGGCTCTGATATGGTAAAGGCTTGGGAAGATCTTTTTACTGTTAGTGGAGAAGAATAATCAGAGAATTATAGGAACCATGGAGCAGACTGCATGAAAGGGAGGCACTCTGACCATATTCAAAAAATGCTTGAAAATGCATGACCTGTGGAGTTACAGACCTAGTGAGGAAGGCAGGTATAAACTGGCTAGTTCTTTGTTGACCAGCATGGACACATCACCTCCTATTACGTGGTCAATTTTCTGTGATTCCTATGAAATATCCAGCTGAATACTCGTAATAATGCTCATTTTATTTTTATTAATTGCACCTTGCACTTTCCTTCCTTACCTTTTAGTATATCCCTTGCACTTGGTAATTTGTTAGTTGGTTTATTTCTAGCTTTTCAGAGGTTAATTGTTTCTTCCCCATCTTGGAATCCAGTATGAAGTCTCTCAACACCAGGTTAAAGTCCAACAGGTTTATTTGGTAGCAAAATCCATTAGCTTTCGGCAGGTAAGTGGGAATTTTGTTCACAAACAGGGCATATAAAGATATGTAAATCCAGTTCCCAGCCTCTAAACAACATGATATTTTCATGGCCCTGTTAAAATTGTGTTACTCTCTCTCTCTAGAGAATGTTTGACTTTTGACAAGATATTTGAACTTCCAGATAATAGCTGAAAGCATGACACAATTTTTCACGTTTTAAGACTTTGCTGTAATAAACAAACGAAAAGCATTATTGATTAACTGCTTCTTTTGTACGCAAATAATAAACTGCAGAATTGAACACCATGTTTTATTTATAACAAAACCAAAAGAAAATCTTCACAGTATTTTTCACATTTCCTTTAAGGTAGGCGTTGCTTTCCAAGACAATTTTTAATTCCCAAGAATTTGCTTCTGTTCTTTTCCTTTCTCAGCCTGAAATATGATTTCAGAACTATCCTTCTGGCCAGAAGAACAGCACAGTGGTTAGCACTGCTGCCTCAGAGCATCAGGGACCTGGATTCAATTCTGCCCTGTCCGTGTGGAGTTTGCATATTCTCCCTGTATCTGCATGGTTTTCCTCCAGGTACTCTGGTTTCCTCCCACAGTCCAAAGATGTGCAGATCAGGATGATTGGTCATGTTAAATAAATCCTAGTGTCAGTGGATTAGGAGAGTAAATATGTGGGGTTACGAGAATAAGGGTGGGATAGTGGTCGATGCAGACACGATGGGCCAATTGCAGCCTACTGCACTCTAAGGATTCTATGATTCTATTCTAGAAGTTAATTGGGACAATTTCACTCTAGTGCAAGTGAGGCTAATCTTCCAAATTCAATTTAACTTCACATGAATTCTGTCTTTTTGATCCGAGCGCAAATTCCCATCACGGCCTTCTTGCCCAGGCCTGTTGTTAGACAACCTTCAGAATAGATTACATGGTTCCCTTCATTTTACCCAAATGTAAAGATACAGTTCCAAACATAACAATCTTATGAACCTCATACTTGTAACACTTGGTATGTGGAGCATCATCTGCTACTCATCCTGGCATATGTACACTAATGAAAAACATAAGCTGATGCTGGTGGCATTGTTATGGTGTCTTATTAAAGAAAATTGCACAGAAGTATCATTAGAACTCATTGCTGTAAGTATTATTGTTTACACCCATTTGTATATCAAGCATATGAATGTTAGAGTCCAAGAGTGCTTTGCACTGATTTAAAGTTTCTTTGCTTGTGTCTCAACTTGACCTGTAGTAGGGGGTATCAGCATTTCAGCTGTTAATGATGAGGACACTGTCTGGTTGTCCTGGCAGGTTTTGGATGCCATTTTTGATGCCCCCTTTTATTATCATGGTATGATTTGGTGGAGTACTGTTCGTCTCTTTACTAACTTGGATACTGTTGTGATGTCTTTTGTAGAAGCTGATAGCATATGGACATATCACAGGTAATGCTCCTGACAGCTCAACTGGAAAGAGACTGATTGATAGGATTATTGAAACCATTTGTGGATGTTTTCAAGGAACTCAAACAGATGAAGGAGTTCAGCTTCAGATAATTAAGGTATGTGACATCTGATTGTTTCTGCCTATTGTACAACAGGCAAATTCAAATCATCTAGTGCTTAGCTCTGAACAATCTAACACGCTTCATCATGATTCTTAAACTTTACATGTTAAACTCCAGCAAACAATTATCATTGCAGCTAGTCTAGCCAACAATCTGCATAGATATATTCGTACCTTTTCAGTTTGGTACGTAAAGATCAATTTTGAGTCCAACCATTCTTTAAAGTTACATTGCACATGTGTTTGTGACTGGTTGGAGGCATTCTGACTGATTAGCAGTCTAATAATGGGTTCAAGTGTTGCTTCAGAACTTCATGTGCTGTAGCACCAGCCCTGCCCAAAGCATATTATTTCAGTGTAGCTAAAAAGCAGCATCTGTCCAATAATATGGAAGATCCTAGGTTTACTCTGTGCACAAAGTAAGCAGGACAGATCCCCTCTAGTCAATTACCATCCCATCAGTCTACTCTCAATCATCAGTGAAGTGATGAAAGGTATCATTGGCAATACTATCAAGCTGCACCTATTTGACAAATCATCGATGGTTGATGCAGTGCAACTTAATAGTTGACCAGTGGTGTCAGCAAATGTTGTTTTAAGAAAAAAATTAGCCTAGCTGAAATAGGCACAAGAAGGGATGCAGTCCCTTGGGATGGATTTTACATTGTAATATATGATAACATTTGGGACAGGAGCTAAAAAAAAATTGCTTTTTATTAGTGATGGCATTAGTCTGTGTCCTGCTGTTCTCCATTTTTTTGTGTAGGATGGTGATTCAGATGTTGTAGCTGTGTGAAGGTCCAACTGACAAATTTTGAAATAAATCACTAATATTTAGCTATTAAGCAATGATGTAATGTTTTGGAGAAATTGAAACATTAGTAAAACCTCTATATAATAGTCTGAAGACGATGAGGGGATGATGCTAAGGAAAATCAAATTAAAGTGCAAGCATTAAGTGGATTGCAATTTTCATGAAGTGTATTTTTCTCACATCATTTAACTGTTACTTATCATTTTAGGCACTGCTCACCGCTGTGACTTCATCTCACATTGAAATCCATGAAGGAACAATCTTACAGACTGTCCGGACCTGCTATAATATCTACCTAGCCAGTAAAAACCTGATCAACCAGACAACAGCAAAAGCTACTCTCACGCAGATGCTCAATGTTATATTTACAAAGATGGAAAACCAAGTGGTATGTATTTAAAATTAAAATTCAGTTTAGGATCTGTTTTTTTTAAGCAATGCAACTTTGTTGCAGAATGAAGTAGACAACAGCTATACAGAGCAGACGGTGATAGGTTTGACTAATGGTTCAACTATATAGAATTAGCCAATTTGCATAGGTTGGCTAAATTGATCTCCCTGCTCTTGATTTAGGAGAATAGGAGGGGAAGCAAAAACAGCATTTTCTTCTGGATCACAATGCAGTAATTTCTATATTCCAGAAAGTCACATACTTAAGGATCGAGCTGTTGTCAATCTTTATGCTCTTTTATAAACTTTTGTTTCAAGCATACACCTTCAAACCAAACAACCAGTTGAATTTTGTTCCTCTTTATGGAAACGTAAGTGAAATCACCTGCATACAATCGTTTTTGAAAATTAGTTTATACAAAAATTTCAAAATAATTGGCATCAAAGATCTCCCTGTATTTTGGACTAAATATTACAAATGTAATGCCCTTTTCCAGTAACTCTCTCAATTTCCTCATATGCTCACTTCATTTTTATAAATCAATCCAACAGCTGATGACTTGCATTCACCCATCTAATTTTAAGCACTTGTTCTCCAGTATTTGTTTCAAGCCAGGTTTATTTTTATCTTATTTACAGTTTTACAGTGTACATTATTCCACAATCGACAGTTACCAAAAAACATCTTTGGGAATACTGCCTTCAGTACAACCATTGTGCAAAATTCATTTAAATTATTGAATAAATGGTGTCACACATCTGTTGCTTCAACAAATGTTCACATTTCAGCAGTCACTGTACTTTTTATTTTCTTTGCTTCTAAAGCAAAATGACATTTCTCATTCTGTCTAGCTGCACTAGAATATCCATCAGGAAGGTTAGCATGTGAAGCATTGCTAAAATTCATTAGTTTGATGTTCTTTGGGTCACCAAGAGATGGAAACCTGAATTAATATCTTTAACATTTTGTTTGCCTTTAAAAAGTTTAGGGTGTTGCAGTGTAGTGCTTTACAAGATAGCAAACTTGCATCTGATCTAGTTTGAGTATACAATTGACCCATCAAACTTCACAATTGCTTTGTTCCCTCTTTACATACATGACCCTTTCCTGAGGACCTAGTATGATTAAACAGGATGAGAGCAATACTTTCTAAATGGCTTTGTTGATTTAAAATGATTGCAAATGCACTTCAAATGTTACAAGCCTAATTTTCATTTTTAAGTTCTACTTGATTATTAGTAACGCACATCTCAAATTACATAATACAACCCCATAATCAACAATTATGTAAGGTCTAGGATTCATTCCAGTCTCAGCTGTAAAACTTAGGTCAATTGTAAATTCTAGAATTAATTTGAGAGGGTTATCTCAAAGGTCCCTGTTAGCTGAAACTATTACTCTGAGATTAACCCCTGCAACTCTACATTCATTTTTTGACTGCAAGGATGCATTCATTTTTTGACTACAAGATTGCCCTTTGTATCTCTACATCCACTTTTATATGTCTGCTGGGACTTCACTTTGCGATCTCTTGCACTTTTGAGGCTCTTTCCCTTGAGTGATTGTTTTGATGCAAGAGTAATGCATTATTGAGATTAATACTTCCACTATGCTTTTCACTAACGTTATTCTACCATCTCTCTTCTTGCACGTGATCATGTGCATAAAGCTAATATTTAAAGCTGGCGACGGATTTTCATGCATTTCTCATAATTATTATATCCCTGTGCTCAGTCAATGCCTTCGAAATGTATGTTGCCCAAGAACCCACTCTGAACAATTGGGCGGTGAATGTGATGGCCTTGTTTTGTATCTGAATCACTCATATTCTTGTGCAATTCTTGATCCTGTTCCCAAGTTCTTTCATCAGAAAGGACAGGAGCATTTGAGCTACAACATGCTTCATTTATTGTCAGCCACACCTGTATCTTTTAGCAGGATTCCCAATCTTTGACAAGACAGGTGAGCAAATCATCTCTATAACTTCAGGACAATTTTGTCTTCTTTTGCTGGGTCTTATCAGATAATACCACTAACACTTGCCTAACACTCTGAGGAACATGAGGTTTTGTTAAAAGTACTTTCATCCTTCATTGTTTTGTTGATGCCTACATTTGGTATCAGGCTATTTTGAAATCTGGCAAGGGTTCAGTTTCCTATTCTGTTACCATGGAATGTCTAATTTGTTTTTGAAAGCTGCAGATCAACTGACTTGCAAAAAACATTGTCTCATCATGCTCCATGTTGAATTTCCTCATGGCCTTTTTATGGAAGGTTTACTTAACAGCATTGGTATCTGAATGGAGATTACTGCAGCATTTATAAAATGGCATGCTCCAGCCACAAAACATTAAATTGTATTCTCTCTTTAATGAGCTACATGTGTGATTATCACCAAACTTGAAAAAGTAATTTTTTCATATTCCTGAAGCTTGCATTAATCCTCACTATTTAATGAATCATGTAGCGTTTTAATCACTCTTGGTACATACTGTGCATGTTCAAGCGCCAAGTAGCTTGGGAGAGTTAAAGTGTGCAACTATCACATCATTGGACAAAAACTCATTGTGACCAATATAATTTGATCACAGCATCACTGTTTTCATTTTCTTCCTGAGAATTTCCTAACTCTGCCACTTTGCCCATTTTGAGGACACTGTAGACATTTTGCTATGTATGATACATCAACTCACTTAACTGTTTTGAATTCACTGGGAATTCTTCTTAAAAATTATTGTTGTAGCCCAACTTTGTTTTCTGCTGTGATAGCCTAATCTGTTAAAGGTACTTTCATCCTGCATCTGCCTGTCCTTAATTGTTTTGTTGATGCCTACATTTGGTATCATGGCTATTTTGAAATCTGACCAGGGTTGAGTTTCCTCTTCTGTTACCATGGAATATCTAATTTGTTTTTGAAAGCTGAAGGAGATGACTGTTTTCCAGAAATATTTGTAAAATTACAGACTTCTGATTGAGCAGGCTCTCTTAGGAAATAGAACACTGTTAGACTTAGCTACCCAACACGTGGCCATTTATCCTACAAAACACTTCTTCTGGTTTTACTGCCTGCAGGAGGTAGTACTACCAATTCAAGACCTTGTTTTTTCTTTGATAAAATCATAGCCCATGTCTACAGATCCACTTCATTCTTCTTATAGTCATTGTTCAGACTTCAAGAATACCAAAGGATAACATGCCCTACTAATTAGCATTTGTTTTCTGCTATTTACTATAGTGTTCACGAAGATTTTAGTTTTACCTTTTTTTTTCTAGTTTCCAATCTGAAATTTATGCAACCGTACTCTGCTGCAATGTTACAGACTAGAAAACTAGATGGTGAAGATAGAACTGGAGCTAACGTTTACATGTTTTATAAGCATGTATTAACACAAATGCACATTACCAACATGCACCACCTAAACCAACAACCACAATTTTAATTTGATTCTATTTATAGGTGCACAAGTGAATCTCCAGTTAATGGCCAGCATCTGCATATAATTGAGCACAATTAATATATAGTTTACAATATGTTGCTGGGAAATGCTCTATTTAAAAATCTGAGGGGACCAGACTGTGCAATGACTTTGCCTAAGCTTAAATCATTCCCCCCAGTCCACTTTGACAGTTGAATATCTGATTGAAACAGATAAGAACATGTTCTTGCCTCAATTTCATAGAATTTATAACTGCAACACGTAGTTTAGTAAAATGGAAGAATACTTTGCCTATTCAAGCTGACTCTGATATTAACTTGTCATTGCGAACATATGGTAAAGATTACGAATGCAAGTTCCCAACGCTCAAGCTGGAGATGTAGTCAGACTGGAAGAAGAGAAAACAAATTATCAAATGCAATTCGCCACTTGTGACACAAAACATCATTCAAACATTCAGGGAATTTCGTTCCCTTGAAACAAAGGATGCTTCATTGTCATGTCAAACCCATTTTACAAGTTTTTTTTTTCCTCTTGATCCATATCAGGCTTTGTATAATGTGAAGCTTTTGGTTAGAAATCAAGAAGTGCTTAGGAGCACTGTTCTAGTAATTGTCTGTAATAATTGTGCAGCTATTGCACAACAACCTGTTTTCCAGATGAGCAACCTGCAGTCTGTCTGTTCCATTGCAATTATTTTGAGTTGTTTATCATTCGATCAGTATTTTATGATGTGTAACCTTGTCACTGGAGCAGTTTCCACTTGACCGTTTGATTTAACCTGAATGAACCTCTAGCTAATCCTGGAAAGGAGTTGCATGAAACTATTGGCAATGTGAAAGTGCTTAGTATTGATGTTTTAGCCTGTATATTTGCAAAGTAGTATCAAATCTAGTTTTAAGTGGTTGTGATGGGTCAGCTGGAGCCACTGAACAATTTATTTAAGCTTGGAATTGAAAAAATACCGTGTACGTAAACCACCCACAATCTCAAAACAGTTAAATGATAATGACCGTGAAAGGGATTTACAAGTTTGACTTTTGGGCAATTGAATTCCAGTTGGAGTCATGCAGTACAAACACAATACTGCCTTCAGTGACAAAATTGTGCTTTGTGTCTCGAGCATGATTTGTAACCTGTCCATTTCAAACACCTAGAATGTAAACAAAAATGTCTTTAGTGAGTTTTATATCCCAAGATTAGGAACCAAGTGAGGTTTTTTGAAAGTTGTAGTTGTAACTCTTAACTCATTAAGAGCTTTTTTTAAACTTCCACGTCTCTAGCTGGAAAGCTGTACTTGAAGCAACTGCAGGTGTGGAAGCAATGTTGAAAATCTGTTCAAACTTTGGGCTTCTAACAATGAATAGTTGCTCAAAATACAATTCTGGTTCATCATAACAGCCGTACACCTTGACATATGTTCAAGTCTAGCTATAACATTGACATTTACCCAACAATTTGAAAAGTTGCCCAGGTATGTCCTGTGCATAAAAATCAGGACAAATTCAGTCTGATTAATTACCGCTCCATCAGTCTGCATATGATCATCAGTAAAGCGATGAAAGGGATCAGCAACAGTGTAATCAAGCAGTAATTGGAACCATAGCTTTGCAATAACTTGCTGATGCTCAGTTTGACTTCTGTCATGACCACTGGACAAAAGAGCTGAACTCCAGATGCGGGAAAGATGATACTCTTGTCATCAAGCAGCATATTACAGAGAGTGGTATCAAGGACTCCTAGCAAAACTGCGGTCAATAGGAATCGAGAAGGAAAATTCTCCACTGGTTGGAGTCATACCAAGCACAAAGTCATCTCCGTTCTTGGGCATGACTGTAGAAGTTCCTCAGGGTAATATCCTATGCTTATCAATTGCTTCATCGACCACCTTCCCTCCATCATAAGATCAGTAGCAGGAGTGTTTGTACAATATTCAGCACCATTTGCAATGATTCAGATGCTGGAAAAGTCCATTTGTCCAAATGTAGCAAGATCGTGACAATATTCAGGCTTGAGCTGACAAGTGGCAAGTAACATTCATGCCACACAATTATCAGGCAATGATCATCTCCAACAAGCAAGAATCTGACCAATGTCCTATGACATTCAATCACAGTGCCATCATTTAATCCTCCACTAGTAACATTCTGGGGGTTTACCATTGACCAAATGCTGAACTGGATCAGCCATATAAGTAACTATGACTCAAGCAGCTAGGAAACCTGCAGTGAATAACTCACTTCCTGACTCCCCAAAACCTGTCTGTCATCAATAAGGCACAAATCAGGAGTGTGATAGAATACTCTCCACTTGCCTGGAAGGATACGTCTTCAACTGCGCTTGGGAAGCTTAGCATCATCCAGGTCAAAAGCAGCCTGCTTGATTAGCACTCCATTCACTTCCTCCACCACCAATGCACAGTGGCAGATGTGTACAAGAAGCATTACAAGAACTCACCAATTTTCCACAGGCAGCACCTTTTAAACCCCCAACGACTATCATCTAGAAGGAAACACCACCACCTGGAAGTACCCCTCAAAGCCACATGCCATTCTGAGTTGGAAAGCTATCACCTTTCCTTCACTGTTACTGGGTTAAAATCCAGGAACACCCTCCGTAACAGCACTATGGGTGTACTTACCTGGCATTGACTGCAGTGGTTTAAGAAGGCAGGTTTTCAATGCATTCAGCAATTTCACAGTAACTTTAATGTAGCCTCACTTATGACTAATAAATAAAAGTTTAGAGGTGGCTAGTGAATGCTGGCCTAGCCAGTGATGCCCAAGTTCCATGAATGAATTTACTTTGTCATGTAAGTCATAATAATTGATTTTTAGCTACCTGCTCTTGAATATAGAACTGACTTCCAAAAGACACAGACAGATTTTGCTTCTTTTGGCATACACTCAAACAATATGTTAGAAAAGCATATCTATTACTTTTGAGTCAACATCCCACAATGAGTTGCCATTTTTAATACTTTTCAGGACAATCTGAGATGTTGTGGAATTTTTTTCTGTTTCCCACCTAACCCCCAAGATGTATTATTGTTCCAAACACTTCTAAAGTCCCATTGTTAATAAGTTTTCTTATAGTGGAATCTGGAATCTGTCCATCTTTTTTGCAGGTACATGAAGCTAAAGACCTGGAGAGAGGCAGGCAGCAGCAGCATCAACATCAGCTTCAGCAGTCTCCTGGACCTTACAGTTTAGTTGGATCCCCACAACTTGATCGAATAGAGGAACATTCTTGCAAACTAACTTCAGTGGAGAGTGAAGCAGATGCTATGCAGGAGAAAGCCCACATTGGAGTCATTGAGATGGAAAATGGAACAACAGCAAATCATCTAGAAGAAAACCTTGTCATGTCTGATCAATCTTTGCATACTGCAGGTGTTCATAATTTATTTAAAAATCTTAGTTGAAAAGCTATTATTTAGGACCTTATCAAAAATATAAGTTCAACAAGGCCGTAAAATTGTAATCCAGTCAAATATAGTTGCAGGAACATATCACTTATTAGAGTATTATAAAGAACAAGGCTTAAACTAGTAGTATATTTAATATGAAGTGTGAATTATATTCATGAGAAATAAGTACACATTGCGAGAGAAGGAGTTGCCATTTAAATAGGTTTGACACCAATTCTGCAGCAGCAGTTAAGACTAAGTTGGGAACCGGGTCAAGAGAACTGCCATTGAACGGAATGCAGCAGAGCTAAGGTTGGCTGTAGCATTATTTAAAAGGCAAAGCTCTCTTCGAATTTATTTTCCTGATTAAAGTTTCAGCTGCTGTTTTTAAACTTGGAAAGATTTTTTTAGTCAATGATTCTGTAGATCTAGTTTCCATTGCTGAAAGCTAAATGTGCTGGTCTGAAGATGAGGTTAATTTCTCGCCCCCAAAGGAACTTTGTGCATATATTATATATATGTACTCAGGACTGATATAGATTATTAAAAATCTGTAAGTTAAATTCCATGAGTATAGAATGGTCATCTTCAAATTAGCTTTACTCTTCAGTAATGTAATTTTCTGTGCAAGTTTTAGTGATGTCACAGTATTTGAATGGAGCGCTACGTAGGCCACAGGTTCATCTTGGATGTCCTGACCACAGTCTTATGGAATGACAGTTGAGGAAAGGCAGAGAAGTCATTATAAGCTTATCTCATTGTTACATAGCAGCATTGGCTGAAACACAGGAACAAGACATTTCCAAAGTGCCATATGACAGGGAGAAACTGAGGCAAAAAAAAATCCCAAGTTATCACACATGCTTTGTCATGAATGTTTCTAAATGATGATCAAAGGGCTCTACTATTTTAATTGTGCAAATTCCAAATTCAGGTATTAAAATGAGAATTTAGCAAATAGAAAACAAATGAAATATTCAATCTTGTTAAAAGATTTCAGGTACTATTTTGGACTCTAACCACTGTTTTAACTTAAGGAAATCTGGATGAAAATCATGAGGAAGATGAGAAAACGGAAGATATCGTGGGACAAATATTGGAAGAAGTGGTGGCGATTGTGACTGGAGGTAGTTCATGAAATAATTTTATTTCTCCACTCTAATTTTTAAAAAAAATTCTGATTTTAAGCTGCTATGGAAAACTGGGTGTTTCTTACAGGTAGGTAAATTTGGTGGGTGAGTTGTTGTCAGATCATTTTAACCAGCTTTAGGTCTGCCATCTCAAGCTTAGCACGAGAAAATCTCTGCAAGTTAATGTATATCCCATTATCCACAGCTGGTCTGTGCTCTTGTTGAACCAGAAGTATGTTAATCTGAGTATGGGAAAAGAAATGTCAACATATCCTTAAAAACGTGTTGCTTTTGTGTATATTTTATATTTTGATTAATTGAATTTACTGTTAAAATGTCCTTAAATTAGATATTTCAAAGTCATATACTCTAGAACTACAAAGCCATTAACTTGTTTGCATTATGTAAACTTACTTGTAAATAGGAAACTTTGCAAGAATTTGGCAAATTTTTAGTCATAGATGAAAGCAGTTTAAAGTAATTGCAAACAAAGCAATTGTATTAACCTTTGAATAAATGCCAAAAACATGTATATTCACACAGATTGCAACATACTTTAATGTTTGAATGGGGCAGTTTTATAAGATAATAAAGTGCATTTGTGCACTTTGCCTTCGCTGATGAATAAATTGTGATGTGGAGATGCTAGCGTTGGACTGGGCTAAGCACAGCAAGAAGTCTCACAACACCAGGTTAAAGTCCAACAGGTTATCTGTTGGACTGTAACCTGGTGTTGTGGGACTTCTTACTGAGTAAATTGTGTGCAGAAAAGTTTTTTGATAATGATTTTTTTCCTTTAAGAGATAGAAACAAAAAACAAAGAAAATGCACCTAGGGAAACAGCTTTAGAAAATCAAACTGCTGCTGAATACACTGAAAATGGAATCCCCGAAGGCTTACCATCACTGCCTGATAATACTTCATCAATTGATAGGCAATCCATACCATATAATGATATCCAGGTAAGGAGCTTAATTATATTGTTTGTTAGAATCAAGGCTGTACTTTTTCAAGGACTCTAGTATAGATGTTGAAATTTTTAATGCTTGTTTTGTGCTGCCCAGCTGGTTCCATCTGGTATAATTGTCAAAAAAACCATCTGTGCAAACATGTATTTGAGTTGTATTCATGGATGCATAAGATTTGTTATCTTGGCTTAAATCAAGGACACAATTGGTATGTGCGATATTTGGGGGAACGAAGGGACAAGTGGTTTCCTTTTCATAATTCACATTGGATCACTTGCATTGCGAATGGAGTTCTATTGCTATCTGGTCTATTGGATCCTACACTTTTTATTCCAGTGTAATTTAGAAAACTTTTCGTAAATTGAAATAGACCTGTCTATAATGCACTAATACCAATTCAGCACAAATATGATTAAAAACTATCTTTTGAGTATTTCTGTTTTTCCAAATAAGGTTTTTTAATGAAGGTTTTTTTCCTGAAATTGAGCAGCAGCAATTTAAACAAATGAGGCACTGCACCTCGCTCAGAATACCCATCAGAAACATTACAAGAGCTGAGACTGCCTTCAGAATTCCTCACAATCAAGTCTGTTGCTGTTCCAAACAGACTTTATTGTGCATTGACCCCAATTTTGATTAAGGATGCAGTTCAGTCTTTTGTGTAGCATTACCACTGTGCTTAAGCTGAATGACACATGAAGGAACTGAAAATTGGCTGTCGCTGAGTGGATGTTGGTTACCATCAGCAACAATGTTGAACGCAACTGCAATCTGCAACCTAATAGCACTTCACATCTCTCCTTTCCTCTGTCATAGAGTTGTAGAAGGTTAGAGTGTGGAAACAGCCCCTTCAGCCCAACTTGTCCATGCCTTTTTTTAATCCTTCAGCCGTCTCATATTTAGTATAATCCACACGGGAATTCCAGCAAACAGCTATTTTGCAGTCTCAGTTTTTGCTTGTAAGTCCTTTTTAAAAAAGAATATCTCATGAAATATGAATGTAATTTGGAGCTATGATCAGTTAGCATCACCACTGGTATCAGTAAACAAAGCCTCATCTTTGTTTAGCAGAGGTCCAGACACACTTCCAGGCAGGGTGACTGAATAACAATTAGGAACCCAAGCCCTGGTGGATTTTCTTTTGAGGGCTCTGGAGCACTGTGTGTACTGTAGCACATCTGTACCACAGGTGTGGCTCAGATCAGCAAGTGGCACTCGGAATATACAACATGGAAACAAACTGTTTGGCCCAATCAATTTGTGTTGGTGGCTCTGCTTCCCTCAAACTTTTTCTGATCTAACTATCAATCTTCTATTAATCTCTATCTGCTTATCTAGCCTTCCCTTAAATAAATGGCCCAGATCTTCCAATATCCAGTAGGTTGTATCCCAGAGGCCTCCCAGTGAATGTGCTGGGGACCCCTCTGAGGTCCTGACATGCCTACTATGCCTTAATGGGCCTGTAAGTTTGGACTTGATAGGTAATTCCCTATATCTGGAGTTCTCCAAAACTGCTAGATAAAGTTTGAAATTTAGAAGATTCCAACTCAATTATCTGAAAGATCACCCAGGAAAAGTTCAAGATACAAACACCCCTCTTGCCTTCTCTCTTGCAGCCAGCTAACTATATGTTCTGCTACTTTGTCCCCTGACTCCAGATGCTCTACTGTTATCATTAATCTACTGTAGGAAACCTTATTGAAGGCCTTTTGAAAACCTAGTTAAATTATATATAATTATCCTTATCTATTCTCTTGGTATCTCTTCGAAGAATTCAGTGTGATTGCTCCATGCTGACTATTCAAAGTGTTCTTCAGCAGTGATTATATTACTTTTCCTGCTGCAAAACTGTTCCCTAGATGACTACTACAATAAAATGTTTAAAATAAAGTGTTTCAATCTACTAGCTCTCTGGCAATGTGCCTTTTTTTTTCAAAGAATTGGTAGTGCTTCTGCTTGTTCTTCATGTATTTTTTAAAAATGCTTCAATGCAATCCACCCAGATCACAGACTTTTTTTTCCCAAGTTTTGAGTTTAATTCATTTACTTTTTCTCCTTTTCAGAAATGATAAAACCACATTTAAAATAGTGTCATCTATTGATGTCATATCCACCTGTTGTTTCCCCAATAAATAATCAAAGTAATAATTTATATTTCTGCCACTTAACTATTGCTGCCTGTGATTTTATCTTGTCTATCTCTTAATGGCCATATTTCCACACGATTTTCCCTTTTTTTTGATGATATGTGCATAGAACATTTTGACGTGTTTCTTCATAATTGAACTTGATGATTTTGTTTTGCCTTTCTAACTATTTTTAACTTCTCTCCGAACCTCTTGGTATGTCAGATATCAAGCTTGAGACCTTCCCATGGAAGTTAAAAACAAATTATGTTTAAACTGTCTTGCCTGTTTATATTTATATATGCTGATGTATTACTTGTGTGATGGTTTTAAAAACATTGTTCGCCTAACAGATCTGCAGACAGTTATAATTGTTTAGTGAATAATTTGCTTCACACTTTGAGAATGAAAAGATTACCGTTAATATAGCAGTTGCGCTAAAATATACCAAGTTTTGAGCTTAAGTATTGCCAGTAGTTACTTCAATCTATTTTCTAACTTTCTTCCATGAAGTTTTACATGTGGTTTATCTACTTCAAGCACAATGGTTTTGATATTCATAATACTAATGCTTGTCCTTTTGATGCCTTATTTTCCTCTTGCTTCTGTAAATTTAAAAAAAAGTTAAATGACTAACAGTGATATTTTCCAAAGTTCTACATCACTGCACCATCTGTGTTCATCATGGGCTGATCCATAGCTCAAGCCAATAAGCAATGTCTTCCTTCTCCATGTGCAATGTATTGTATTTAAATGGTAATGTACTGTATCCATCATTAAGCCTACTAACTTAGACGTGAGTATCGGTTGCACTAACCATTCCCTACAGTCATGTTTGTTTCATGCCTATTTACTTAATTAATGAAGTATTTGCTGCTTGGCCCAAAAAAAAGCCATATTGAAGTGCTTACCTGTTTAAGGGTTCAGGCAGATGGTGAAACCTAGGAAATTTAAACAAAACAGCTTCAATAAATGTTGCAACTCCTGACTTAATATCAAACTTTGTTTTGGTTCTAGGAGTCCGAAGCTGTGGTACCACCTCCTGTTGGTATCAAATTCTCCCACATTTTGCAAAAAGATGCGTTTTTGGTTTTCAGATCACTTTGTAAACTTTCCATGAAGCCATTAAGTGATGGACCTCCAGATCCAAAGTAAGTGAATGCCAAGATGTTAAAAAAATGTCTTGTACACAAATAGAATGTAAAATCTATACTTATTGTCCAAAAGGCACATTAGTCACAACACTGACTCTGGAATTATCAGAAAATTTATGGGAAACTTATAATGCCTGTCACGATCAGTTTGCCAAATATCAGAGTTTTGGAGAAGAACAACTAAGTCAAGAGTTCCTATTCTCCACAAATTACTAGACTATTTGTGCAGCTCTGCTGTTTGCAACAAAACAAAGAATTGTAACCTCATTGGGAGTCTCCCCATTGAAATTATTTGCTGGATTTGTGATGAGTGCAAAATAATCTTCCATTTAGGGCCATATCTGTGCTCATGACTTGATTTATGGTCCTGAAATGACACTTAATCTTGGATATTCAGAAGGGAACAAGAGCAGATGTGGATTTTTATTCCAAAACAAAATTGGAATTGCTCTGTTTCTTATAAGAAAAAAAGTGTCATTGCAGGATTTTTGTGACAGACTTGCCATCCATGTTGAGAGACGGTAATTTTGAGGATGCAATGCTGATTTAACAATCAGAAATTAAAATAACTTTTTTGTGGAAAACCATTTTGGGCTACATTCAGTAAGAATGTTTGTTTATTTTAAGTGTCTACCATGCTATTCGCTCGATTAACTTCTCAAGAATCAATACAATTCCCAAATACAATTGGGTTTCAAAATTTTCTTCTGCTTTTTCTTAATTTATTATCCTTTGCTCCTCTCTCAATCTATTATTTGTGCATTTTTCTGTTTATAATTTGACCTTAATTTACCCGATTTCATCTGTCATTTGCTGTGTTTCTTCTGTCATTTAGCTCTTTGGTTAAAGAAATAGAATATTGGGTTTATGTGTATGTGGTCCCAAATACAATTTTGAGATTGTTGCACCACTATCACATCCAGAAATTTGGAAGGCAAATATGGTGCAATCTGAAGGATGAGGTAAAAAGACAAATTCATGTTGCTCAGCTTGAGATATACTGTTGATTTCTGGATCAATTCTTATTAGTAATGGTCTGCTGAGCTTTGTGTATCTTGCTGGTAAATTCTACTATGCATTATATGAAGCAACTGACTTGTTTTTATATAATGGAAATTTTACTTGCGTAACTCGGAGCTCATTTTTGTAAAGATCACAAAAAATTGTACAACACTCAAACTTAGCTTCTTTTTCCTACACAAAGATTATTAATCCATTCAGTACTGTAAGCTGTTCAGTAGCATACTTAGTAGCAGTCCCTACTGGCATAAAATAATTTAAACTTGGGGAGTATACTGAAAAATATTTTGTATATTCAAACAAGGATCAGTAAATGATTCTGCATCTGATATCCAATTAGTATTATTCAATAATCTGTTATCCAAAAATAATCCACAGTCATATAAAATATATCAGAGGAAACATAGAATCGACTTCTGGTTTTTATTCCTAGTCTTTGAGCAACTTCTGGAGAGTTGTATGCAAATTTGTAGTGAGTGATTCTTCAGTCTTTAATTTTGAATTCTCAATGACATGACTGGTTCTGGCACATATTATAGTGTTAGTGTAATGTCATATATCTGATGGTACATATAATTTTTTAATAAAACATTTACTCACATTTTTTTCAAGGTCCCATGAATTGCGGTCGAAGATAATTTCACTGCAACTACTTCTGTCAGTCCTGCAAAATGCTGGCCCTGTCTTCAAAACTAATGAAATGTTTATCAATGCAATTAAACAATACCTTTGTGTGGCGTTATCCAAAAATGGTGTCTCATGTGTGCCAGATGTGTTTGAACTTTCACTGGCTATTTTCCTTACACTTCTCTCTCACTTCAAGATTCATTTAAAAATGCAAATTGAGGTATGAATTTAATGTCTCGAGTAGTAAATTTGTGTGATGTTAAAGCATTGGCTGTTTCCAGGTACCATTCATTTACAGTATCACTTTATAACCTTATTATCAAATTCTGGAAAAAGAAACTCATGAGCTTTTTATGTTAACACTTTTAGTACAATATAATAGTGTTGTGCCCTGATTTTCAAAAGCTATCTGATTTTGTATCCTGTGATTAGTGTATTGTTTCAAGTCTGTAATTTCTCAAGCAGCTAATTATTCATGAAGGCTAGAAGTTGCCTCAAAGATAGGAATTCTGCTGTGATAAGGAATTGGGTGCCCTGGGCTACTTGAATGTATATGCTGAAAGCTGGCTACAAAATAACTATAGCAAAGCAGATAGGAAATTCCTGCAATACTCAGCAAGCCTGGAGAGAGAAAGAGTATGGCATACAGTTGGATATGAATACCAGAAGCTTTATTCCTGTGCCTGGTGCCACTTGACACTTTATATAGAGTGTCTGAAGTAATGACTATTACCCTGACTGTCTTGGTAAGCAAAAAAAGTCATGCACCTAAAATTGGCCAAGGCACAAAACAAATAGCTGGCTAGTACAGTAAATCAGGCCACAGAGTACAATGTCAAATTTCCAGTTAAACTAGCAAATAAATCAGGGATACTTCCCCTCAATCCCGCTCCAAAAGAATTTCCAACAATACCAACCACAGATTGTTGAGTTGAAGTGTTATCTGAAAGTAACAAATCATCAGTGAAGCTTGCATAAAAATCTGAGCCAAATTGGAACTGACTTCAGTGTCTTCAAATCCTGAATTTAGAAGGTGACAATCATTTGGCATTGTACATTTGGAATTTTACAGAATTAAAAAAAGAGTAAAACTACTTGCTTTAAGATGACACATAAATTCTTTCTTTCTTCGAGGTGAGTATGACCATGTTCATCATCTGGGGTGTTTGGGTTCTAATGACTAAGGACTGGTCATACTTGGAAGTTTCTGCTCGTCTTAGAACTTCTCTCTGCCTCTGTGTTGACTTACTTTCAAAGGAGGCTGCACTGTTTTTTAATTGGTTATAACAATTGTAGTGATTCTGGGTAAGTCTCTCCAAAGACTCCTAAGTTGAATTTCTCAGTGAAATTTTGATTGACATGAGAGCCATCCATAGTGCTTTTGTCAAAATCTATCTATGTCCTTCCACTCAGGTATGCTTTATTTCACGAATGCACGAGCCCCTGGAATATTGCTTTATTTGTAGCTGCTGTTGTGAGACACTGATCTATCCTAATTCTTAACTAGCTACTTCAGTCACCTCATTCCCACTGTTTTAAAATTATTTTTATGTAATCTGGGCATCATAAACTAGGCCAATATTTATTGTCCTTGAATGTGGTGGTGTTCTGCCTTCTTGAATTGCTGCAGTTCCTGTGTTGCTGGAACTATCACAGTGTTATTAAGAAGGGAGTTCTAGAGTTTTAATTATAACTTAGTATTTACCCCCCCCCCCCCCCCCCCCCACCCACCCGCGCCTGGCTTCCATCTTACTGAGATTAACTGAATCTCACTGAGTTAAACAAACTTTTTCATAAAATCACAGAATCCTTACAATGCACTTTGAGGCCAATCAACCTATTGAGCCTGCACCAACAATCACTTCACCTAGGTCGACCCCTGTAATCTATGTATTTGCCATACTAATTTCCCTGACATTGAAAAGCAATTTAGCATGACCAATTACCTAACTTGCACATCTTTGGATTATGGGAGGAAACTTGGGCACCCAGAGGAAGTCCACGCAGACATAGCGAAAACGTGCAAACTCCGCACAGTCATTTAAGGCCAGAATTAAATCCAGGTTCCTGTCACTTTGAGGCAGCAGTGCAAACCGCTATGTCAGTATACCATTTTAATGTAACTTTTCTAACTCATACAGTTTCTTTTACCGAGAATAGTTTCCATTATACTTGTTAAAATAAAATTACAATAAAATTTGATGTGCTTGGAAAATCAGCCCTAAAAGCCATGCATCATCTTTTGGGCATTGTACGATAATTCTAATTTGGTCAAGGCCTACCTGTATGTTCTACTTGGGAAGAATACTTTGATCTTTGTAAAGCTGGATTGTGTATGATTTTAGATATTCAAAATGCTAACTCCTATTTCCTCAATTGAGCAGGTTTTTTTCAAAGAGATTTTCCTAAATATTTTGGAAACATCCACAAGTACATTTGAGCATAAGTGGATGGTCATTCAAACTCTGACTAGGATTTGTGCAGGTAATTTGTTTTATATTTGTTTTGCCTTCAGCATAGCTGAAGAATTTATTTCTGTGTATTAATTCCCATTGTAATATCTATATGCAGAATCATATCAGACTCCCCCCCCCCCCCCCACCGCATACATTTTAAATCTTCAAAGTGCAGTTGCCATCTCTAAAATGAATTAACATTTGGATGAGTACATGAAATGTATATAGCAAGGTTCTTGTAATAGGAATTAATGTTGGCTTAAAGAAAAGTCAGGTTAAATATCTTAATTCTCTCAAAAAATGAGGTGCAAATTTTCTAAAGCTATTTGCAACCAATAATTGGTTCTAGCTTTTTAACCTGGCCTTATTAGTATTTGAACTATGCACAGAGTTGGATGAAAATCCAAAGCTTAAGTTTCCAATTGTAAAATTGATTAGCATTTCATGCCATCCAAGTGAACCACTTGAGTTTTAAATTTGACAATAGTTCTTGAAAACAGCGAATATTTCCCAGAATATGTGGGAAGGAAAGTGAATAAGTTGCATCTGGTGGAAGTTATTTATGTGCTTTCAGCTGGTGTCCAAGTTTACGCAGTCCACCATACTATAACTCAGGCTGCAACTTTTTAAAGGGGTTTTCTTGAATGTGACATTGTCTCAGAGCAGAGTGGTTCCCTTTCAATGAATAGTTTTGAACCTTTGAAGTAGCATAATATTTTATAATATGGAACTGGTGTATTTATTTGAATTAAGATTACATTTCTTGACTGTGATTTGCTGTATGCAATGTGCTCATCTAAGCTTCTTGGGTGCTTTGCATTGCAAAGCACACAACAATGTAAAGATCAGGGAATAAATACATTGTTCATCAGTAGCATTTCCTTTAAGATGCAAGCATTCAAAGTAGCATTATCAGTCTTAAAGGGACTGCAAGATATAACAAACAGATCGAGCAGAGCAAACAAAAATTAGAAAGAATATTTGATGTTTTTTGTGTACATTTTATGTTTAATTTATCAATTGAGTATTAACTTCCTGAACAAAACAAATGCCCTCCTGTGATTGGCGATTGTCACATTAAATTCCTATCTTCATATATTTCAGATGCTCAGTGTGTCGTGGATATTTATGTGAACTATGATTGTGATTTAAATGCTGCAAATATATTTGAACGCCTTGTGAATGACTTGTCAAAAATTGCTCAGGGACGAAGTGGTCAGGAGTTGGGGATGACACCTCTGCAGGTAAATTGTGCTTACAAACCATCAGAAGAAGATAGTGACATTTCTGGCATGTTGTAATCCAGATCTTGTCATTGCAATGTTAGAGCTCTTTGAGTCATGAATTTTACAACTCCAGTTTTTCTAAACGATGCATTTTAGTCTAAGATAATTGTTTAATGAGATTGTACACTTTATGGACATAATTAAATTTATGCAAGGGCTATCTGCTTCTGATCAAAAATATTGTTAAAATCAGGTGAGGATGGGTTGGATGACTTCCCTTTTTTCCCTCATTTGAATGCAGCAGGTTTTTTAAAAGAATATATTTGTCATGCTTTCTCCTGGATAGTTCAGGTGTTGTTCAGACAAAGTTGGAACTTGTTGCTGAGCATGTCCATCTCTAAATCTTCCAATGAAAAGCAGAATGATTGAAGTGGAAATACCTAATTTGAAGGAAAAATATTTGCAGCTCTGGAGTAATTATTAATTTATGTATTTTTAGGAAGACAATATTTTGAAGGTCAGTTGATTTATGCAGCCTATTGAAATTGAAACTATTAAGCAGAATGCTCCTCTTTAACATAAAAGAATTAAACGTGAATCACTTTTCATTTTAAACTCATATATCCTGATCAGAAAGTACAAGAAGCCAAATCATTGAGTTTATGGTGGTTCTTGCAGTTTTTAATTCATCTTTAAAAACACACATGGATGAAAGCTTATCAGGGTTGGCAAGAATGTGAGATTGAAGTTCCAATGTGATCAGCCATGATTTTGTTTAGAATCCCTAACCAAAGTAACCCTGCGGTGCGGAAGAAGGCCATTTGGCCTGTCAGATCTCCAAAGAGCATCCTGCAGCCAACTCCACCCGCTTCCCAACTGGTCCCCATGTCCTATCTCTATAACTCTGCACATTTACCAGGGCAATTGCATTTAACTTGCACATCTTGGACGGTGGGAGGCATCTGGAGCACCTTGGAAAACCCACGTAGACTTGGGGAGAACTTGGAAACTCCACATGGATGGTCACCCAAAGCTAGAATCAAACTAGAGAAGTATCAGTGTTAACCAATGAATGATACAGTAGGTTCAAGTGCTAATGACCTACTACTTTTCCTAATTCGTATGTTCCTACGTTCATGTATAGCATATCTAACTGAGGAAATGTTGTTTATCTATTTTCCAGGAGCTGAGTCTCAGAAAGAAAGGACTGGAATGTTTGGTTTCCATCCTGAAATGCATGGTTGAATGGAGTAAAGATCTATATATAAATCCAAACCATCAAACTAATCTTGGTAAGTTATATGTGAACATCTATCTGTTTTATAAAATCTAGTCAAGAGGGAAACCTAAAAGTTGAGTTGACTTTTAGCATTTATCACTATGATGATGGAAACTTAACCATGCGTGTAAGCCATAAACAATTTATCAACTAAAGCTGGAATTAGCAAATAATGCAGCTGAAATCTCCTCTTAAATGAATTTGTAGGTCAAGAGAAGCCTTCTGACCAAGATAACAGCGAAGGCAAACATGCAGAAGCCATGCGCAGACGAGGGAGTACAAATTCCTTTGACTCTACTATATCATCAGGCGTTGGGAGTATTAGTGCTCAGACATCCGCAGCAGATGATCCTGAGCAATTTGAAGTCCTGAAACAACAGAAGGATATTATTGAACAAGGGATAGATCTGTGAGTTCTCGGATATAATGTGCCAGTTTGACTATTTATCATGCTTTAAGTCTTGTTCTATTGTTTTGCAAAGCTTTGTCAAATTAATGTACCTATGACTCTTCTGCGACCAGACTTTACAATTTAAGGTCATGAGGAAGAAATTTGACTATCACAGGTTGCAATCAACTTTGAGTATACAAATTGAGCATGAAAAGGATTCATTTAACTTAAAGTCTGTTCCATCCACAATCTGTGAATTATAATTTTATTGTAGTTTTTCTGTCACACCCACAGCCCAAAACTGTTTGAATAATGTAATAAGGTCATACACTATTCTTCATGGAGTTGAATTTTGCTGAAATGTACTGAGAATCATGTGAATATATGCCAGACAATTGTAAATGTGGAATTCTGTATACCAGTTGAAGCCTAGGAATAGTATTGAACTGATAGTATATTCCTTCTTCAAGTCCCACTTGTTAGGAAATTAAAGATTTGAACATATCAAATCACCAATAAGCCAATAAGTTTCTGCTTGATTTTGCTAATTTGGAATGCAATTTGCCTAAAGTCAGCCTAATTATGACAGAACATCGAGGAAATTCAAGGCCCAGGACAAATTCACTTTTGTAAAATTTGTTAATTGCCCCATTTGCAACCCTTTATGGTTTTTTAGATCTAATTATAAATGCACCTTTAGTATATATTTTAAAAGCTACTTTTAATGGGGAAACTGATAACTGTACACCCCAGTGTAACTAGTGAATAATTTGGAATGCTTGTTAACGTTTTAGTTCTTTAGAACGAGCTTACTCATTCTGAAGAACTAAAACCTGATGGCTCTGACATCCAACATTATGAAATGCTTTGAAAGGTTAATTGTGGCATGAATTAGTTTGTGCCTCTCAGCCTGCCTGGATCTTATACAGTTTGCAACAGACCCACAGCAGACACCGTTTCCCTGGTCCTACATTCAACTCTGGAACGCTTAGATAACAAAGACACCTCTGTCAGACTCCTATTCGTAAACTACAGTCTTTAACAGCATTATTCCTACAAGACTCATCTCCAAACTTCCTGGCCTTGGGCTTGATTCCTCCTTCTGCAATTGGATTCTAGATTTCATAACTCATGAACTGCAGTCAATAAGGATAGGCATCAACACCTCCATGATCATTTTGAACATCTTTTGCCTACTGGAAGTCAAACCAGAATTTAAAATCAGACCTCCACCTGCCAGGACTCCCTGGGATTGGGATATGAGCCTTGAAACTTTTGACTTGGAGGTGAAATGCTGCCACAGTTTGCTCTGATCCAAATGTTAATCCAATATTTTAGGATAGAAACTTTATTTCTAAACCATTTCTTCAAAGAAATAAGCTCTTTTGCTAATGTCTCAATAGCCCTCAATTCTAGTGCTCCATCAATAATAGTGGTTAAAAATAATGGACGATCAGAAGAGTGGGAAAGTTTTAAACAACAGCAAAGAATGACAAAGGAGGTGATTAAAAAAGGAAAGATAGAATATGAGGCTAAACTAGCTCGAAATATCAAAAGGACAGTAAAAGTTTTCATAAGTATGTAAAGAATAAGAGAATGGCTAAAGTTAATGTTGGACCCTTGGGGGATGAGAGGGGGGATTTCGTGGTAGACAATAAGGACATTACGGAGACCTTGAATAAGTTTTTTGTGTCGGTCCTTACAGAGGAGGACGTAATTAGCTTGCCCGAAATTAAGGATAGAAGGGTGGTAGGAGATGAGGTCCTTGATGAGATTACAGTCTCTAGAGAGGTGGTGCTTGATACGTTAATGGGGCTGAAGGCAGATAAGTCCCCGGGACCGGATGAAATGCATCCTAGGGTTCTCGAGGAGATGGCAGAGGTGATGGCGGATGACCTAGTAATTATCTTTCAAAATTCAGTGCACTCCGGGAAAGTGCCGGAAGATTGGAAAATGGCTAATGTTACACCGCTGTTTAAAAAAGGTAGCAGACAGAAGGCAGGGAATTATAGGCTGGTTAGTTTAACATCTGTAGTGGAAAAATGCTTGAATCTGTCATCAAAGCAGAAATAACGAGGCACCTGGATGCAAACTGTTTGATCAAGCAGACGCAGCATGGATACGTTAAGAGGAAGTCGTGCTTGACGAATTTATTGGAGTTCTATGAGGAAGTGACTAGTGCAGTAGATAGAGGGGAACTGATGGATGTGGTGTTTTGGATTTCCAAAAGGTGTTTGATAAGGTGCTTCACGAAAGATTGCTGCAGAAGGTTAGGGTGCAGGGAGTTGGGGGTAGGGTATTAGACTGGATAGATTGTCTGATACGAAGCAGAGAGTAGGTATTAATGGGTGCTATTCTGATTGGCAGCGGGTGACTAATGGAGTGCCGCAAGGATCGGTGCTGGGGCCTCAACTATTTACCATTTACATAGATGATGTGAAGGAAGGGGCTGAGTGCAGGGTGATGAAATTTGCTGATAACACGAAGATAAGTGAAAAAGCAAATTACATGGAGAGTGTGGAAAGCCTGTAGAGGGATCTGGATAGGTTGAGTGAGTGAGCGAGGACCTGGCAGATGGAGTATAATGTTAGCAAGTGTGAGGTTATCTACTTTTGGTAGGAATAATGGTAGGAAGGATTACTATTTAAATGGCAAAAAGCTGCAGCATGCAACAGTGCAGAGGGACCTGGGGGTCCTTGTGCATGAATCACAAAAACACAGTCTGCAGGTGATCAAGAAGGCACATTGCAATGTTGGCCTTTAGAGCTAGGGGGATAGAATATAAAAGTAGCTGTATAGGGTACTGGTGAGGCCGCAGTTGGAGTTTTGTGCAGTTTTGGTCACCGCATTCGAGGAAGGATATATTTGGAGTGGGTGCAGAGAGGGTTCACTAGGCTGACACCAGAGATAAGGGTGCTGGATTATGAGGAGAGACTGAATAGGCTGGGTTTGTACTCGTTGGAGTTTAGAAGGCTGAGGGGATCTTATAGACACATATAAGATAATGAAGGGGATGGATAGGGTAGAGGTTGAGAGACTCTTCCCGCTTAGCAAAGATAGCAGGACTAGAGGGCACAGTCTCAAAAGTAAGGTTTGGGTGGGGGGTTGGGGGGCGGTTCAGAACAGAGTTGAGGAGGAATTTCTTCAAGCAAAGGGTGGTGAATCTTTGGAATTCTCTGCCTGATGAAGTGGTGGAAGCTTCCTTGCTGAATATATTTAAGTGAAGAGTGAATAGGTTTTTGATTGACAAGGGAATTAAGGGTTATGGGGAGAAAGCAGGAAAATGGTACTGAACCACTGCAGATCAGCCATGATCTTATTGAATGGTGGGGCAGGCTCGAGAGGCTGGATGGCCTACTCCTCCTATTTCTTATGTTCTTATTAATCATCTTTAAGAAAGATGCTATTTGACCCAAAAGAACTGACTTATTATGAGAATAAAAATGTCAGTTCCTGCAAATATACTGTTCGCATCCAATGACGAGCATTTGGATGGTTATTCCTCTTTTTTGGTTGGACCTGATGCAATTGAATTGTATTTCATCTGCATTTGTATGGAAAAACTAGTCATTACCATTCCAAATAGCAAAGTTTGATCATTCTAAAAATGAGTTATAGCAATGTTTGAAGGAAAAAATGCCCATATTTTTGTTTCTGTAGACAGCAGAACTGTGGTCAGTTTTTCCTCACAAATTGCTATAACCAGTTTTTGTATTGCTATACAGTTGCCTGAAGATGATATGAAATCATAGAAGAATTTGCAGACTGATGAACAGTCTGTTTAGTGTAGCTGACCTGGTATTGTCAGTAGGGTGTTGAGTCCAATGACTTACTCAGACTGTCAGCTTGGCAAATTACACTTACAGAATTTAAACTAGACTGATGTAAATAAATACTCCATATGTTGTAGTATAATTAGCATGGTCAAGCAGATGGATCAGGAACAAATTGTTCAAGTTTGTTTTCATTGGCAGGCAAATGGGGGGTGAGTGGGGCATAAAATAAGATTTGTCACGAAGTAAAGTAGTTCATTAAATATTGAAATACAAGTGGCTGCTGAAGTTGAGTCTATAATAAAAATCATAGAGCATTTCAGAAAGAATTGAATGAGTATTTGAAAAACACAAAATGAAATAATTCAGCAAAATGTGATCAGAGTAGATAGTTCTAGAAGAGTTGGCTTTACTGCCAGTAGGCTTGACATTTCCTTTCAATGTAGTTTCTATGATTTAGAATGAACTATAAGTGTCTGCTCTGGCTGCTGTGATAATGTATCGTTGCTTTTGAATATTGACTGAAATATTATCAAAATATTTTAAGCTTTCAGTATGTTCTGATATAACAATGTACAGTAAGCTGACATTCAGCTCCTGTTTGCAAACATCTTGTACATGTCGTTGTTTATTGTCTCCAATTTGAAAAGCTGGCAAATCCTTGTGTAGATATAAAGCATTTTCTGTCCATCTGCTTTCACAGCCACTCTTTTAGAATGGCTGTAATGGTAGTAACTATATTTATTTTTGCCTTTAGGTTCAACAGAAAGCCAAAGAGAGGTATACAGTACTTGCAGGAACAAGGAATGTTGGGCACAACAGCTGAAGATATTGCACAGTTTCTTCAACAGGAAGAAAGATTAGATTCAGTAAGATTTTTACTAAGTAGTGAGACGTGCATTAAAATTCTTGGTTCTTCTAGGACATTAGTGATTTTTCCATTTCTGTATATTTCTGAATGCACATTTTGTTGCAAACATGATGACCCCAGTGTCCTAAAAATGCAAAATAGAACAAATTACAGAATACGAAAAAAATTTCTTCTTAGATTGGAGTGCATGCTTATTATTTTAGAGCATAAAAATTCAATAGATTATATGGGGTTAGCATACCAAACAAGAAACTTGAAACAGCTGGTGATTCTATTCATCTGACATAAATCTCCAGCCAAAACCATTATGAAAAACATTTAAAACTCCCCCCTCATGTTTTGTAAACTTGTTTGAACACATGATTATGATGCTTGTTGATTTTAAGCTGCAGGTCAGTAATTCAGTTTGATAGTCTCAGTCTCATTTAATTATGAATGGGGAAAATTTGTTTTGTTGTGACAATCATATGACAGATGAAATATATTCTAGATGTACTTCATATGTTGCATCTCTTACAAAGTTTTATAAGAATACGTACCCCTGAGATTGGTTGAAGAACACACCTCCTTCTCAATTTAACAGTCCCCCACCTTGCACTTCCTATGAATATCAACTCACTGCTTGTCCATCGCAAATATTTTATTTGGAGTGCTAATATTAAGATTGAAAGATCGTGTCCTGGAGCATTATTTTAATTATTCCAACATTAACGTAACATTATATTGACTTTGGATTGAAAGAATTGTCTTGCTCACTTGTTTTGTATTGTGATTTTAGGATGACTGTTTTAATAATACCAAGGCTTCAACTTAAGTATGCTTAACTTATGCACTTTCACAGAGCCAAGTGGGTGAGTTCCTAGGGGAGAACACCAAGTTCAACAAAGAGGTGATGTACACTTACGTTGACCAACTGGATTTCTGTGAAAAGGATTTTGTTTCAGCACTTCGTATATATCTTGAAGGATTCCGTCTGCCTGGAGAAGCACAGAAAATCGACCGACTCATGGAAAAATTTGCAGCTAGATACTTGGAGTGCAATCAAGGGTAAATTCTGCGAATAAACTTTTTATATTTTGAAATGAGAACTGAGTATGGTTTTTAAAAATATTGTACTTGGAAATTTGTGAACGTTTATTTGATTACGTAATGCGTACTCTCCCTGTTTCTGATCCCCCACCCAGACAGACGCTGTTTGCAAGTGCTGATTCGGCATATGTTCTGGCCTACTCGATTATAATGCTGACAACAGATCTGCATAGCCCTCAGGTAACTTATTTCAGGAGAAAGTGTCCTGTGAACTGAAGATTTGACTTTGTGTTGCAACTGCTGATTTTCCTGGACTATATACAAATAAGTGATCGGCATTTGAATTAAGTTGGGTTTAGGATTCAGATTCCATCACGCTTTGAACCACTACCAATCCTTTCCCAAAGGTGAATATTCCCCTTGCAGTATGATGGTGAAATCAATATTTTCATTTTCCCCTCATTGTACGCATCAGATTGGACATTATTGAGTATTGAAAAAGGAATCATGTTGCTCCAGAAAATAAAATCTTCTGTTATTTTGAAAAATGGGTGGAATTTTCAACTTCAGGGTCTACAATAGGCAGCTGATCTGGTACCAATCATTTTGTACCATCAGTCAAAGTTGAATGTTTTTCCCAGTTTTGTTAGTGTTTTATTCTCCTTGTTTCTGATGCTAAAGATACAACAGTAAATAAAAAAGTTATTTGTTACAAATATTGCCACTGGAAAGAACATCAAAATAACAGAGAAAAGTACCTTATGGATTAAATTCAATCAAATTCCTGGACTCAAGACTCACATTACTGTATGTATTTAACAGGTAAAGAACAAAATGACCAAAGAACAGTACATAAAAATGAATCGTGGAATCCATGACAGCAAAGATTTGCCAGAAGAATATCTGTCTTCTATTTATGATGAGATTGCAGGGAAAAAAATTGCCATGAAAGAGACAAAAGAATTTTTAATCACACCAAAGTCTACTAAACCAAGTAAGTCAAACATACTTAAACTCAGCAGTTTCAGTAGACTGGATATGGAACACATTGCACTGGTATTTCCATAATGCTGCTAAAAAGAAATGTTCATTGGATGTCGTTGTTTTTTGATAGATATTATGTATGGGTCTGAACCACTGCTGCAAGTTACGCTATATGTTTGCATATTTTGTTTTTCTGTGTATTCTGTACTCAAGTCTCATTGGCAACTATGCTCATGATCGATGTTCAAAATTTCCAGAGTAACTTGAAAAACCTGAAGTTAAATTGGTAAAAACAAAATATATTGGATATATGTACAAGCACATCAGAAAAACATATTCTTAAGTACTGGTCTCTAGCAATGTAAAAATCAACATCCTGGGTGGTTACCATTGACTTGAAATGGCACTGGATTTGCGATATAAAGACAGTGGCTACAAAACAGATCAAGAGGCTGAGAATTCTGCAGAGGGCACCTCACCTCCTGATTCCCTAGAGCCTATCCACCATTTGCAGGGCACATGTCAAGACTGTGATAGAATACTTTCCACTTGCCTGGATGAATGCAACTTCACCAACACCGAAGAAGTTCGACACTGTCCAGGTCAAAGCAGCATGCTTGATTGACATTTCATCCACTACCTTCAACATTCACTCTCTCCGCTGCTGAGACACAGTGGGAGTGATGTGTACTTTCTGTAAGATGCATTGCATTCACTAAGGCTCCTTCAAAAGCACTTTCCAAACTTACAATGTCTACCACCAAAAAGAAGACCACGGGAGCACTACCACCTGCAAGTTCCTTTTCAAGTCACACATCATTCTGACTTGGAACTATATCACCATTCCTTTCCTGTTGCTCAGTTAAAATCCTTGATTTCTCTTCTTAACAGCACTGTGGGTATTCCTACAACACATGTACTGCAATGATTCGAGAAGGCAGCACACCATAATTAGGAATGGGTACTATTTCCTGGCCTATTGAATGATTCCCATATCCCATGAAGCAATATAAAAATTGAACGATCAGCTGTTGGAGGTTGGTAATATGTGAATCAGGTGATTCAGTTTACAAAAAGCAAAGCTTGGTTGTTAAATGACTTACATTTAAGATTCCCATAGTAGTATGTCAAGAAGACTGGATATTTATGATTTAATTTTCTTACCACTGACCTCTTGTGTACAAATTGAATAATTACGAAACCTCCAACTTGGCAACATAGCAAATTAATTCAAAGTCATTTAGTACTACTTTTTCATTACAGGAATTCAGCATCATCACTAAAAATATCTAACAGTGCAAAATGGACTGCATGGAATGAACCTAAGTTGATAGTGATTCAGTTAAAGGATTCTGATTTCAGTTTTATGTTTGTGGTTAACAATACTATTTGAACCCATAATTGAAATAACATGATTTACTGAGACATTTGTACATGAATTTACTTAACCATTTTGTTGAGTATTGATTTTTATGATCTTTCGTTTGTAGGTGTAGCCACTGAAAAACAGCGAAGGCTACTATATAATCTTGAAATGGAGCAAATGGCAAAAACTGCCAAGGTCCTGATGGAGGCAGTGAGTCATGCACAGGCACCGTTTACCAGTGCTACACATCTTGAACATGTCAGACCAATGTTTAAAGTAAGTTTGTTGCTAAAATACGCAATAGTTTCCCCCGTGACATGACTAACATGCAGCTGACTGGAAATATTGAATACATGTTGTACTTTGAATATTTATTGTTGTGGTGTAGTCCAAGTTATTGTTTGAATTGAAGTTCTTCAGTTGATAGCTATCTGAATATGAGTGTGCTACACTTGAAGTACTATGATAAGACCATTCGCTTCACTAGAGCGGTGGGAAATCAAAGACTCTGTCCCTTATAAAGCAGGCTGTTCATATATAACATCATTGAGACCTTAAAATAGATTGCCCACTTTAATTGGCAGCAGTGGAGAAAACAGTTTACTTTTCCCCACGGCAGAAAATCTACTTTGACATCAGAATGCAGATTTAATCCCCATTTTAGAGAGAAATTTTGTTCATTTCACTGGGGCAAACATTTCAATGCATGTTTTATGTGTTGTTATATCATTATCTTTTTGGTTTTCAACCTTTAATTTAAAGAAAACACAAATGGACGCTTTATTTTGCAATAATTGTTTTGATCCTGTTGGTTTCAATGAATATGTTTTTGGGATAATATCAAAATTATGAAAGATACAAAGTACCATTCAACATCTGTATATTTCTGTTTAGCTGGCATGGACACCGCTATTAGCAGCGTTCAGTGTTGGCTTGCAAGACTGTGATGATCCTGATGTGGCCTTCCTTTGCCTGGAAGGCATCCGGTGTGCAATTAGGATAGCCTGCATTTTTGGCATGCAGGTATGTATATACATTTCCTTAACTTAAGCGCTGTGTTAATTCAGAATTGTAGGCTTTTCCTTCAAGACTCCATCTAAATTTTGCACACAATGGGTAAAATGTTTGGCTTTTAAGATGAATATGAGCCTTAACTTTTTATCTCCTGAGAACTTTAGCTGTCAGAGTGTCTGTTTAAGAGAGATTACGAAAATCTGGAGCTTAGAATGTAGCCATTAGATTTGCCAGGAGAATTGCGCAAGAAGTCAGGGATGCACTGTAGGCTAATAATAATGCAGAGGGAGTAGGGAATGTGCAAATGGGAGAAATGCAGGGTTTGTTATGGGATTGTAAGCAAGTGATGTTTTTGTGCTGTACAAAATATGGAGTCAGAAATTTACCTCCAACTTTTGTAGCATATTGAGGTTGAGAACAATCTTGTTTTCACATGAGACCATGGCCATAGAAGAGGGTGAACTTGGTCGTGGAACAGAGTTTGTAATGAGTTTGTAACACACAAAGACAATGGCTTTGTTCTTGACATTGTTTAATTGATCAAAATTGGGGCTCATCTTGCATTGGATGTTGGCAGAACAGGTTGTTGTTGTTATCTGAACGTGGAAAAGTAAATTAAAATCAGATTGCTGTGCAAATTTGTTTTTATTTCTTTTGCACTATGCACAGCAAGGAAGTTCAGTTATTTTAGTGAGCTAATCGATGTTTGATAGGAAATAAAATCTGCTACTAATACATCGTTTGCAGATTGAACGAGATGCCTATGTTCAAGCTCTGGCCCGTTTTACACTATTGACAGCAAGTTCTGGCATCACAGAAATGAAGCAGAAGAACATCGATACTATTAAGACGCTTATTACTGTGGCACACACCGATGGTAACTACCTTGAAAATTCTTGGCATGAGGTAAATATTTTGAGAAATGCTGAAATTTCTTTTGGAGTATTTGTTCCATTGGTTAGTGGGTAAAGATAAATGAGTAAAAAGATCGAGATTTATTCAGTACATGATGTGGACACTTCATATTGATGGGATTAACTCCAAGCTTGTTACCTTCTCTGTCATTTCCCGCCTGGTTCCCATAATTCTTAACACGATGTGAGTAATTAAGGAGAAGTAGTCAAGAAGCAAAATATGCATATAAACATATGTACATGTCTGGTTCTGATGAAATTTTCTTCACAGTTGCTAACGACTTCTCCCAATCAGTTGCTTGTTCAATTATTAGTAACTGCTGCTTGAAATGAGGAGTGATTAAATCCCATCAAAGTAGTAAATAAAGATCTAGTTGGCATGGGGTACCCATTATTATTACATGAATGAGCCTTTCTTGGTACGTTGATATGGAGGAGCATTGGCCTTCTCCATATCAACATTTTTCCTTTCTAATATTGAATGATGGAGTTGGGGGCTATTAATCCTGAAATATTATAATGGAAACAGTTGATGGAATTTTCTGGCTGAACTCACCCCAGTGCCAGAAAATCCCACCCAAGATAAATGGACTTTGTGTGTTGTGCTTGCTATGATTTTCATGGTGGGTGGATCAGGTAAATTCTGCCCAGGGTCGCAGGAGCTGGTTGTAGTTATGTCTTCTTCGTCAGTCTGAAATTGAGTGTACACAGTAGTGCGTAATGCATTACTGTTACGCTTCAAATAGCCATTTTCTGTGTGAAAATTCCTGATATTTTACTTTTTTTTTAATCTCACTCTTGCATGTCGTGATTGCCACTTCAGTCGTCATTTTTAATAGTGCAGTGGACATTCCTCATCACTTTGCTTGAAATACTTCCAACTACCTATCGTATTAGTTTTTTTTTTTGCTTAAATTTGGGCAATTTTATGACAGATGCACATATTGCTGAAAGCTGAATTTCTGGAGGAGAAGCTTTAAATCTGCATTTTGTAAAGTTCTACCACTTCAGGATGTAAATAGTAATAGCACTGATCACTTTCTCACAACAAAAATGTAAATATTCTAATAATTTTAGAGATAACAGGAATACAGAAAGTCCAAGCAATGCGTGCTTTTTTTTAAAAGAAGTAACTTTTTGGATTTCTAACATTTTGCTTCTAGATCCTGAAGTGCATTAGCCAGCTGGAGCTGGCACAGTTGATAGGTACAGGGGTCAAGACTAAATATGTTTCTGGCTCTCTGCGAGCCAAAGATGGATTCACAGGAAGTCCTGGAACTGGAGGAGAAGAATTCTTAGGAATAGGTAAAATGAACAATGTTACCATTGGTTAAGTTACTGTGTAAATAGCTTTGATGATCTGTTGAATTATTTGGATGCAAATGTTAGCTTAAATATGAACTTGTATTTTATGAATAAATGCGTTTTCATGTTTTGATTTTTTAGTTACCACACAGCAGTCATAGAATGAACTAAGTTTGTGTATGTCTTTCAGTCAGATTACTTGATCTATTTAGTCAAATACTCAAGTAGCAGCTAACTGAAAGCAGCATTATGTTTTTTAACATTATGACCACAATAAGAAGTGATTCAAGTGTTAATATATTCCTCAGTGTAATCTTCAGTTAGCCCATTGTTATTGTGGTTAGAATTCAACTGTATCTTTCCTTTTATGCTCATAATTTTTTTAAAAATTAACTCAGACAATGTACTGATTTTATATTACATTGCAGATGGAAAATATTTAAGCGAATAATACCTTAAATTTTTTAAAAAGATTTTATTTAATGTTTATACAACATTACAGATCTTCCATCTGTTTAGTTGTTTCTGGTTATGCCTAGTTGTACTGTTGTGTTCAAAAAGTTAGGCAGTTCAGTATAACTTCTAAACAGAAAATTGTCTTTTAAATTTGGATACAAGCTCCAGGAAGTGAAAAAAATAGTATTGAATTTCAAATGTCTGTTTGATCATCAGCAAACTACACCTTAGAACTGTCTGTTCACGTATTTGATTCAGTTATTTAGTAAAGGGAATGGCGTATTGTTTAGCTACTGTGACCCAGAGTTCATTGGTTTGCATCAAATTAAATTGCTCGATACTAAACATTATTTGGAATAATATATTTTTATCAAGAAAGGACTTGGTCTATATTGCTCATACCACACTAGTCAAAGAATGAATTCTAAGTTTGTCATCAGAAAAATGATCAGATAGCTTTGTACAGCAGCAACGACTTGGGTTTATTTAGTACCTTTAATGTAATAAAATATCCTAAGATAGAACAGCATAAGGAGTTTTTGGGCAGACGGCCAAAAGCTGGCTCAAAGAATTTGGTTTTGAGGAGCCTCTAGAAGAAAGAGCTGTGAAGGGAAAGAATTCCAGACCTTAGCATCAAGACAGCTGAAACACAAACACCAATTTTTGAAGTGATTAATATCAGGAATGATTAAAAAATTGAAGGAGCATAGTCACCTGTTTGTTCAGAGTTTGATGGGCTAGAGGAAATTTCAGAAACAAAAGATTGAGATCATGTAGGATTTGAAAACAAGACTGAGATTTGAAATTGAATCATTACTTAACTAGAAGTCAACATGGGACAGTTAACACTACAATGGTGGGTGAATAGAGCTTGTGCTGAGTTTGGACACAGAGAAAGCAGAATTCTTGATGATAACCTTATTGTAGAGGATGAGTTAAGAGTGATTAGAAGAGTCAATTCTATAGGTAACAAGGAGGTATAGGTGAGAGTTTCAATAGCAGACGAGTGGAGATGTGTCAAAGGGAATCATTTGGAGTTAAAATAGATGATTTTAGGGATGGTCAGAAGCTGATCTTGGTGTCAAACATGACATGTAAGGTGTGATCAGTTTGGTTCAGCTTTGTATGTTTACTGGCGACAGGAATGAACTTGATGGCTGTGTAATAAAGGTTTGTGGTGGGGACCAAAGACAATGGTGTTGGTCTTCCCATTATCTAGTAAAAGGAATTTTCAGCTCAGCCACAACTGAATGTCAAATAAGATGACAATTTAGAGATAGTGAAGGAATCAAGAACTGATAGTAAGGTCGCATGTAGAATATTGTCAATACATTTTTAAAAACTGATTTTTTATATTATGTCCTAGAGGGACATGATATAATGAAACATGATGGGGTCTTTTTGCAGACTTTAGAAGTGATGGTATGGGAACTGGGAAAATTATTGTAGTTGATTATTTGACTATAGCTGGATAGGTAACAATGGAATCAAATGACTTTGTCTTCCAGCTAGGTGGGACCAATGAAGAGGTGTTGGAGTATGCTGATGTTTATAACTATATCAATGACTACAGATAGGTCAAGAAGAATGAGATGGGATGGTTTATCATTGTCGCATTATGTTGGATATAATTCATGACGTTGAGAGCCTTATCAGTGCCACAGCAGCAATGGAAACCTGTTTTTGTATGTTTGAATCTTTTCATACATTTAGGAGACAAGAACACTTTCGAGCATTTGGAGAAAGGGAGGTTGGAGATGGAGTGGCGGTTTGCAAGGATGGAGGTGGTCCATTTTTTTTAAGGAAAATAATGGTAGTGGTGGCTGATTTGAAAGAGAGAGAGGCAGTACCTGAAGATAGGAAAGCATTAACAAAATCAACCAGAAAATGAAACAGGGTGAGAAACAGTTAACTGGAATCAAAGGACAGGAGGTGAAACTTGTAGACCAGTTGAACTCTGAGGGCATTTGGGAAAATGTGAACAAAACTAGAGAAGGATGTAAAGTTGGGTCTCAGGCTGACAACAGTCTGAGAGGAAGTATGACCGATGGGTGATTGCAGCAGAGGGAAGCAGTAGATGTGGCTGAATAATGGTCTTTATTTTAGTGGCAAAAAAGTCCACAGATTATTTTGTTTTAGGTGAGAGTGGAAGAAGCAGAAGAGAGAAGTTCAAGATGATTTGCAGCAGAGAAAAAAAAGTCGGGGGATGAACTTGTGAACAACTTTTGTAATGAAAGCAAGACCCATTTAATACTTTTAAGTGGTGCAGCCAGATGTGGCATTGAATTGCTAACTAGTTGTCTAATTGCCTAATTTCTGTAACTTGGACATAATGACATAAAGATAAGGACTGTACAAAGGATTGGGCAGCATGAGAGAGCATAATAGTTTTGATGTGAACTAGCACATCAAAACTGGAGGTGAGGCTGCTCTGAGCAGATGGATAGTTAGAGAAATATTGTGGTGAATAATATGTTGAATTAATAACAATCTGCATTGATATTATGCGCCTCACATAGAAAAGCATCCCACAAGGTGTGAGGGAAAATAAATGCCAAGCCAGGGGGAAAAAAAAATTAGGAAACAGGTGACCAACATGACTTTTTTAATATTTGTACAATTTTGATTGTCTTTTTTGTTTACAGGTACCTTTGGCGGCACTGTGGACAAAAAACAAATAGCCAGTATTCAGGAATCTGTGGGAGAGACCAGTTCTCAAAGCGTAGTTGTTGCAGTGGATAGGTAAAGAAAACCTTCTAATAATGGGAGTTGCTTATTTTATATCTTGATAAACTATTTATTTTCAACTATATTTGAAATTCTTTTTGCTGAGTTAGCATGTAGTAAAGGGAAGTGGGATTCAATGTTGCTTAATATGCCATTTTTGACACCAACTAATTATTGTTTAAACCAGTTGTTACAAATCAATACCAGACGTTCCTAAATTTTTTTTAAATTGTCTACTTTGGAGATTCATTCCTCTTGCATCCTCTTATTTTAAATAAACAGTTTTTTTGTAGTTTCACTAACTCTCAGTCCATATTAATTTGTATGTTGAATTTATAAATGATTAACCAATAAAAAAAAGTTTTTACGTTTGAGCATGAGTGACACCTTTTCAAGACACGATATCATGATGAAGCACTTCCCCGTTATGTTTTTTGTAGCCTTTTTCTTCTGCACCATTTCTATTAAAAGAGCAATTCTTGCAATGCTCCACTGTAGAATTCTGACATTTCACATTCCTATAATCTTATAGCCACTTCAAATAGCCAATTTATGGCAGGTTGGAATTTTTATTTGTTCATGAGATGTGAACTTTGTTGGCAAGGCCAGCATTTATTGGTGACCTTCAACTGCGATGTGGTATAGTTATAGGCAAAGTGCTATTAGGGAGGGTGTTTCAGGATTTTGACACAGCAACAATGAAGGAATGACAACTAAGACAGTGTATTGCTTGGAGATTGATGTAGGTGGTCGTGTTTTCATGTACCTGCTGCACTTTTCCGATTTTGGAATGCGCTGTCAAAGGAGCTTTGGTGAGTAACTGCAGTGCACCTTGTAAATGACACTCACTGCTGTCACTGTGCATTGGTGAAGGAGGGATTGAATGTTTAAGATGATGGATGGGATGCTAATTCAGTTGGTTACTTTGTGCTGGATGGTATAAAGTTTCTTGGATATTATTGTAAATGCATTCATCCAGGTTAATAGAGAGTATTTGATCACATTCATGACTTGTGTCCTGTTAATGGCAAATAGGCTTTCGGGAGAAGGTGGTGACTCTGAGGTCCTGCTAAACTTAAACATCCTTAGAGGGCATGACAGGATAGGTGTAGATAAGATGTTCCCCTGGCTGGTGAGTCTAAAATAAGGCACCACAATCTCATCTTAAGGGCAGGTCATTTAAGACTGAGATGAGGAGAAATTTATTCGTTCAAGAGGGTGGTGAATCTTTGAAATTCATGACTCCAGAGGACTTTGGAAACTCAACCATTGAGCATGTTGCAGTCAGAAATTGCTAGATTACTGGCGACTAATGGCATCAACAAATGTAGAGAAGGTAGCAGTGAGATAGATCATCAGCCATAGTGTGGTTGAATGCTGTTGCTGCTGATTGCCACTCAGATGTCAAATGTTGAGCTCCACCTCCGTTCTGAATCCCTCTAATTGAGCATAGCAGTGGTGCCACATAATGGAGGATATCTTCAGTGTGAAGAGAATTTGTCTCCAAAAGAAATGTGTGGTGGTCACACCTAATAATGCAGCTGCATTTGCAATGTAGATTGGTGAAGTTGAGATTAAGTAGACTTTTCTTGCTCATTCACTTAGCAACTATCAAAGGCCAAGTTCATTAGATCCTTCAGTTAGTGATATTGCTACCAAGTCACTTGGTGATGGACGTTGAAGTCTTCAACCCAGTATACAGTTGATTCCCTTGCAACCCTTTGTGCTTCTTCTCAGTTCATTGCCCATCCCAATTTTGATCTGAATTGATCCAAGTTATTTTAGATTCTCAATTTAAATTACAATACTTAATATAGAGCTAATTACCAACACTATATATGTACGTAATATACAGGGAACATGGAGATAAAGTAAAGACAGATGTAATTTTGGAATATTTGAAAACCAGTGTGTTTTTAAAGATACAGCTTTGGAATGGCAGCATGGTGTCTTGCTCCCTTTTTTGGTATCTCTGATTTAAGGGAACAAATCTTACAAAGCATTCATTACTGCTTTCTGTATTACTTTAATTTCAGGATATTCACTGGATCAACGAGACTAGATGGAAATGCTATTGGTAGGTTTTTGAATGCTGTGTATGTCTGATGGTCAATCCAGGTAACCAAAATTCAAATGATTAAATGTAAAATAAATTGCAGTGTTGGATGAAAAGTTGGTTCAATATAAATTTTCACTATTTGGGGCATGGACGTATGTTCAAGTCCAAACCCAAACCGACTAGATAAATATTTCCTCAGCTGACACTTGAAAATTAGAATGGGTGGTATCTAATCAGCTCCTTATGGGCATTGGTCTAAAACACTAACTCTATAACAGTTGGCATACTGAGAGGCTGTGGAAGAAAGAGTGCAGGCACTCCGCTAATGTTGGAATTGACTTATATCATTGGGTCATAGGAAGCTTTTATTCTGCACATGGCTGTACTGTATTTTTCCAGAAATGTTTAATGCTCCCCTAAAGTGGCAGATTTCCATTACCCAACATTAACTCCTTCATCTTCAGTAAGTGAATGGATCAAAACCATTCCATTCACTCAGCAGGTAGTGAGTACAAGTTATATTTAGTGATTAATAATTAAAGGAAAATTGTGGAATCAAGTTATCCTTTTTTCCCATACTGCCGTTGCTGAACCAGCATGTACCTCAAAAGTAACCAAATAGGATACTACTTTATTTCCTTTTTTTTCCCAAGCACAACACATTCGCATTTATGTAACAAACTTATTTAATGTATTTCTTCAACAAAAAAACATACTAATTACTTTTATCCATAAGCTTGGTTCCAGGAAATGTATTTCTTCTTTCATCAAAATTAGAGGTAGTGTTAGCATTATTTGACAGAATTTTATTTTATCGTTTGTGCATTACATTTTATAAAATAGCAAACAGAGCAGGAATAATAGCATTCTCAATTCCTGTTACATGCACTCACCACGTGGGCAGTTTATTCTCCAGTTCCTGTTCAAAATTTACAAATTATGCAAGCAGGTTACCACACATTACAGGATACCATGTTCCAGGGTCTAGGAACTACGGCATGGTCACACAGTAATTTCCTGCCCTGTTTCTGGTGATGTGTTACCACATGTTGCCCCTTTTTATTGTCCAAAGGTAATTGGTTCAATCCTACTTCAGAATTGGGGCATCTAGTCTAGGTTGACACTATTGCACTATTAAGTTATCGCCCGAGATTATATATAGGTTATGGACATCACTGTACACATCCCTAATTGCTCACTTCAGGGTGATGATGAGTTGCCTCTTTGAATTGCTTCAGTCTGTGATGTGGGTACATCCAATATGTTGACAGGAATGGAATTTATGACTTGCAGGGGGACTTCTAGGTAATAACGTTCTCATACATCTGCTATTCCTGTCCATCTAAATGGTAGAGATTCGGAGGAAGCTTGATGAGTTTCTAGATGACCCTAAAGATGAAAGAATTCTGTGTCCTTGCTAGTACTCCTCCCTCAACCAATGCCAGATAAAACAGCATAGCTTATCTTTCATATTATTTCTGATTTTGGAATCTTACTCTCAAACATTAATCAGTGAGGTAAACAACTTGTTTCTGGAGATATGAGCAGATGTTATATAAAAGTAAAGCATAGATTATTTTCCTCATAGCTACCAGATTAAGTGTTGTCAGGGACATGTTGGCAGTGAAACTGATATTAGCCATGATCAGGCTACCAAACCACTGCCAAATGAAATTTTACTATTGCAAGGCTTCAGCGCCTTATACCCCTAGCTCCATACATTTATAGATGCTACACTCCACCTATATCCACTCCCACAACCTGACCCTGCCAGTTTTTCTCTTTCTCTCCTGCAGTAACTCTCGGTTACTTTTCCCCCTGAATAGGAGCAGTGTCCATCTATAGATTGTCTACTATATTACTGTGTCACATGAACTCTGAGCTAAGATAGTGAAATGGAGTCTACCTAAGAACATGGGGAAGACATCCTGAGAGAAAAGAAAAAGACAGTGGGTGGGGAAGATTTTCAGAAGTGATGGGGAGCGAAAATGAAAAATCAGCCACGACCACAATGGATAGTGATTCAAGCTGTTTGAAAGAGAAAGTGAGGGGAAGATGATCAATTTATTTTTGTGAACAAGCAATATAAGGTCTTTCTTGAAAAGTAATTTTGAAAAAAAACTTAACATATTCTTTTTTCATTCACCAGTTGATTTTGTACATTGGCTGTGTGCAGTATCTATGGATGAATTGGGTTCATCTCACCATCCACGCATGTTCAGTCTTCAAAAGATTGTGGAAATTTCATATTATAACATGGGTCGAATCAGGCTTCAGTGGTCCAGAATTTGGGAAGTGATTGGAAACCATTTTAATAAGGTACAGTGGTGTTGAATTTCCTTTTTTCTGAATAAGTTTTCCATTTGGCTAAGATCCAAAGTTTTTAGCATTTGAGTCATTGTTTGGCCAATAAAGGCTTCTCAGGTTCTTTTTTTTTAAAGAAGCCATTAAATGCATGAAGAAACTGGTGGATAGACCACTTGTAAGTTCCCAGAGTGCTTTACTATTTGATGAGTAATTGAATATATTTGTATTCTGATATAGGTTGGATGCAATCCAAATGAGGACGTTGCCATCTTTGCTGTTGACTCTTTAAGACAGCTGTCGATGAAATTTTTGGAGAAAGGAGAGTTGGCAAACTTCCGGTTCCAAAAGGATTTCTTGAGACCTTTTGAGCACATTATGAAGAGGAACAGGTATGAATAAATTACTTTGCAATTCAGCTTTTGTGATTTTTTTTTTAAATTGTGTCATTTCTCAACAACACCTGATTCACACATCACTAAGCTGCCATTGACGAATATTCAACACTTGTAGACCTCAGTCAATGCTCATTCTGATTTTAACTCCACTGAAGATTTGTGCATGGGTTATTGCTTGCATTTGCGTTGAATCAGTACAATGTTTCTTCAGTACTGCATCAGTCAGTCTTATTAATGATTCAGTACTGGCGTTGAAACTGTGCTGAACAAAAAAAAATGGACAGTACAGTTGAGCTTGAGCAAACATCCCAAAGGAATTGGTTAACCTCTTGTATCTAAAGTTTCTGGTCGGTTCTGTTTTTCTCGGGCATTCAGCTTATACTGCAGCATTCTTGAAGTGGAAGATAATGGAAAATGATGAAAGTAAATAAAATCAGTATTCATCTTGAGGTTGGCTCCATTTTTAGATACACTGCAGAATGGCAATTTACAGGTAAAGAAAATTCAGGGTTGAGGATAGAAGTTTGGGCAAGTGAAAACTGATGGGAAAGATAAACCACTGGAGAATACTGACAATATTTGGGCAAATAGGTAATCAAAATTAGCTTTATATCATGGAGCTGAGTTAGGTGGGGGAATGGGTAAAGTGGTTATGCTGAAAACTATGGACAGATCAAAAGCTTAAGAAGGAATAGGCACCATTTGCAGTTATATGCAGTATACAGAAATTAAGTTCTTTGAAAATAAGTATTTAAAACATCATTGTGTCCTAAAATGTAAGTTCTATTTGAAAGTTCACCCTCCCATTTTATTCTTGTTTTCTTTCCACTGGTTGATTTGTTCCATAATTTATAGAACATAGAACACTGCAGCACAAACAAGCCCTTCAGTCCACAAGCTGTGCCGATCATATTCATATCTACCAGGCCTATCTATAACTCTCAATCCCATTAAATCCCATGTACTCATTCAGAAGACTCTTAAAAGATCCCAACGAGTTCGCCTCCACCACCATCGACAATTCCACTCGCTCGTCACCCTCTGAGTGAAAACTTACCCCTGACTTCTCCTCTGTACCTGCTCCCCAGCACCTTAAAAATGTTTGTCCGCTCGTAGCGACCATTTCAGCCCTGGGAAATAGCCTCCGAGAATCCACCCTGTCAGCATTTTATAAACCTCTATCAGGTCACCTCTCAACCTTCGTCTCTCCAGGAAGAAAAGACCTAGCTCCCTCAACCTATTCTCATAAGGCATGCCACCCAATCCAGGCAACATCCTTGTAAAGTTAACACTCTGAACATCAGGAATCAAAGATTTGGTAACATATCATGTTAGAATAGTTATTTTGTTCAAAGATGCGGTGCTGAATATTTATGAAAATCCCAAAATTAGAACATACGAATTTCAATAAAGCTTCTTGTTTGAATCAAAGCTGTAAATTCCAGTTAGATCATCACACTCCATTGTAATAGCCATTGTGTATTACATACACCAGTTTTGTTTTACACTAATTTATTTTTGCAATCCTGGTCACTTTCAATACATATTGAATGTCATTTGTATTGAATGAAAAGCTACATGTATGAGAAAATAACATTTAGCTTGTGATTATATCTTAAATAACCTTCTTGATATGTATTATTTACATTGTTTTGCAACTTACCTTCTAGGACTCAACTATTAATTGTTGCTTGTTTCAGCAAACTTAGTTGAGATGGATAGAATATAATCATTCCGTGCAAGAATATTAGTGTAAAATTATTTTCAGTACATGACTAGAAATGTTGAGCACCTAAATTTAAACTTGTAATGCAAAGGTAAATGTGTTCGCTTTAATATGTACTCAGGTCACCAACGATAAAGGATATGGTCATTCGGTGCATTGCTCAGATGGTAAATTCGCAAGCTTCGAATATTCGTTCAGGATGGAAGAACATTTTCTCCGTATTCCACCAAGCTGCTTCAGACCACGATGAGCCTATTGTGGAGTTGGCATTCCAGACTACTGGTCACATTATCTGTAAATTTTTTTCTCTCTCAAATGCTATTGCACAATTTCATGAGAATTCCTTTCATTTTAATTAAACCTCCTTGATAAATATATATTTTCCATGTACATTAGAAGCTCAATATAGAACGACTTAATTCAAAATATTTTTACAGTAGGCAAAAACAACTCAAATTGTTAATGCCTGAAGTCTTTTAATCGGTATTATGTTTGTAAATGAACCATTGATCAATTATTCTTCTTTTGATGGATGTTTGTCTCTTAGTGGATGTTTTTAAGAAGCATTTTCCAGCGGCCATAGACTCCTTCCAGGATGCTGTGAAGTGTTTAGCTGAATTTGCTTGTAATGCTGCATTTCCTGATACAAGTATGGAGGCTATTCGACTTATTCGACATTGTGCAACATACGTGTCTGAGAAACCACAAGTGAGTTAATATCAGTGAAAGAAAGAAAAACTTAAATTTTTATGTGGCACATTTCACGATTTATAGAGAGTTCAGAGTGCTTGACAGCAAATATTTTTGTAAGTATTTGGATAGCCAATTTTGTATAGAAAGACCTAAACAAAAAAGTGTAATTTATTATTTAATCAATTTTAGTGATGTTCTTGGATAGTGATTGTAGGTCAGGATATGGAGAAAAATTCATTGACTTGCAAGAACGAATACTTTGGAATTGTTTACTTCCACCTGAGAGGAAAATTGGTTTAATAAATCATTCAAAAGACTAGGGGTAGAATTCTCCCATCCCACCCATGATGGGTTTGGTGGTGGGTGGCAGCAGAGAAACTCACCAGGATAAAATTACGTTGCAATTTTCCCAATGGCCATTCAGCTGCCTGGTAACCTGAACACAATTTGAATTCATTTGCATCTTATGTTAATTAAAACAGCAGCTTGGTGGTCCCATCAGACCTTTCAGTCTCGTCTCACACGAGTGTAAAATTGTTATCCTGGGATTCAGTTGCTAAAGAATGACATGCACAAGGTGGTACTTGGTCTGCAAGAGACTTTGGGGTAATAGCAACAACTTTTCTGCCATAATGCTGTGCTGGCTCTGATACACTGTTCATCAATCTGCCAAAGCAGACCAGTTCTTGCCCTCCATCTTCATACCGAGCTAGTCTTCGTGGACGGCATCATGGTTCTGAACCCATAGACCTTCTTGTGTCACTGTATCAGATCAGTACTCTGCCTGGGATTGGGGGTTACTGAGATTGTCTTCCCTCTGATGCTGCATAACAATGTCTATCTGTACAGCATTGCGCTGTGGAACTAGTGCAGCTGCTGCAACAAAGGTCCAAAGTTCACACTAGGATGGGGTATGACATGAGGTTGGTGGGGAGTGGGATGGCCTGACAGAACCAAGGCGGGAAGGAGGCAATGTTGAAGGTGGGGAGGTGATGCATTAAGATGGCCTGGCAACACTGGGGACAGTGTTGAAGTGGGTGGAAGGGCAAGGGTTCATGATGGCAGGCAGAGGGGCAAGGAGGTGAATGAAGAGGATGAACAGCTGAATGCCGTGGGGAAGGAAGCTGGACCCTGGTGAGGCTGTATGAAAACCTCTCAGAGATCAAGGGGTCAAAGGAATACCACGTCATTTTCTTGAAACAAATATACAAAGACTCCACATGCAGTGGATAGAGGTCCATTTGGGGCACTGAAGCCTTCTAGGTGATGAGGGGGTAGGTGGTTGAGTCTAGAAACAAACTTATTGAGTTTGGATTGCTGACATCCTGCACAGTCTGGTGAAGATTGATGGGCTGGATAGAGTGATTTGAGTATGTGCTGGACTGGTGTTCAAATATGGCATCAGGACTTTTGAACCACCATTTGATGGTAGTCAAACAAATCAGCTGCCAGCCCTCCTGATGACTTGGGTGAATTCACCTATACGTAGTTAATAAGTCTCAAGCACAGAATCTGGTCAGCAGCAGATGTGTTGCCGAAGCCACCCACCACTGCCCGTGGTCTCAAAATGATGAATTTTGCCCTTATCTCTAATCATGGAGTGCTACTTCAGAACACCACTGGAGCCATTGGTCTATAATTTGAGCCTAGGATCTTGAACTTAGCTTCTGATTCCAAAGCAAGAGTGTTTCATTAAGCTGTTGTGAGTACCATAATTTTGCTAGCTTGTGCTCATCCATTCTAATATCAGTTGCTAAACTACTGTTAACAATTGTTTATTTAGAATTAGTTGGTGTTATAAATGTTATTGCTGCATTGGCAATGTCACATGCAGCTGTGTGATATCATCTCAATAATAGTGAGCAACAAAACAGTAAATGTGGTGTGTATGTCAGTTGAATACTCTTTAAATTTGGTATAAGACCGTAAGACATTGGAGTAGAATTAGGCTACTCGGCCCATCGAGTCTCTTTGCTATTCAACCATGGCTGATGCTCTTTTCATCCTCATTCTGGGCTTTTTTCCTCATAACTCCTGACTCTTTATTAATCAAGAACCTATCTATCTCTGTCTTAAAGTCACTCAATTACCTGGCCTCCGCAGCCTTCTGCGGCAAAGAGTTCCACAGATTCATCACAAGTGGTGATTTGTTTACACATTGAATAATTCTAGTGTAAGGCTTGCTTGATTTGAATAAAGAAGGTAAGTCAAAACACCTTGCATTTACATAACCCTTTGAGTGTAGCTTAACATCCCGAGCTTCACTGGAGTGCTGTCAAACAAATTTTGACAATAAGTCGCATTAGAATATATTAAAACAGGTGATCAGAAACTTAGATGCAGAGATAGGTCCTGTGGAGCATTGTTAAGAAAATTAGATGAGCAGAGATGTTTAAGAGCCAAATAGTGGATTAGAATGCCTAGAATGATTCATTGATCTCTGTATTAAAGTTCATAGAATGTAGACTTAATTGATCTCCCTTCTGACCAGGTGGAGTTGGAGTGTAACTGAAGCCGAGACTTTGTGCCAACCGTCCAATGATGGAAAGGACTATTAGCACTCATATTTATAAATGTTTTGTTTGTGTATGTACCTTGTGTGTCATTCAAGTAAAATGAATGTGCCTATAAATTATAATCACTGTATTTTGATTGCATAAATTTTTTATTAACCAGTGTTCAAATTATAAATATATTTTATTAGGCACTGAAGGAATACACCAGCGATGACATGAATGTAGCCCCTGGGGATAGAGTATGGGTACGAGGATGGTTTCCGATTTTATTTGAGCTTTCCTGCATTATCAATCGTTGCAAATTAGATGTCCGTACACGGTAAAAAAAAAAGTTCTGTAGTGATACCTTTGTTTAAACTATAGAGTAGATGTGTTACAATGACTTGTTGTTAACGCTGCTTATGCAATCTGTCTTGCAGAGGGCTTACTGTGATGTTTGAAATCATAAAAAGTTATGGCCAAACTTTTGAGAAACATTGGTGGCAGGATCTGTTTAGGATTATCTTTCGGATATTTGATAACATGAAACTCCCTGAACAGCAGACTGAAGTAAGGCAAAAGTGGACTTCATCCAATATTTGATTTGATTTCATTGTGTCAACATGAGTTACTTTGAAGTTTGTCAGTCAGTTTACTCTTGCACTAGATTATTTCTAAATAATTTGAATAAGTGAAAAAAAATGTACACAGCAAGTGGATGACCTAGAATACACTACCTGAAAGTATGGTGGATGCAGATCCAATAACTTTAAAAGGGATCAGGATAAACAAGAGTAATATTTGCTAGCATCTGAAGAATGGTCAAGGCAGTAGGGCTAATTGATCCTCTTCTGTCTTATGTTGTGAATCTATGATCTGTTGAAGAAGTTTCTGTGTGAATGCTGTATTTCCAAACTATTTGAGATTAAATGTCAGACTTAACATTTGATATGTAGAAATTTCTGATATAGTAATTGATCTTTCCTGAAAAATTGTTGCCCCAAAATGCATTATGATTAACTTCAACAATTACACAATTTGTCAATACCACAGAAATATTCAGGTTTCTTTAATGTAATTAGCTGATGCAGATTAAGATAACTTTTACATTGACTCAGCGACTAAAGACAATGTGAGGTGCAGATCTGAGTCACACAACTTTCAACTCCTAGATTCAATCTCTCATCTGTTGGTTTGATGCAATGAAGCTGGAAAAAAGTCCCTTTTCGTCTTTTTTTTTATCTGAAGTGTATTATTAAAATTCACTGTTGCATTTTACAAGAGCAAGCGGATTATATCATTAAATATTATATCTGATTTTCTTTTCAGAAGTCTGAATGGATGACAACTACATGTAATCATGCACTTTATGCTATTTGTGATGTTTTCACACAATTCTATGAAGTTTTAAATCATGTGCTATTGGATGACATATTTGCTCAGCTGCATTGGTGTGTACAACAAGGTAACTTTATTCAGAAGAATCATAAAAGAAGAGTTCTAATATGTATGAAGATGTTATTTAAGTGAAGTTCTAGCTCAAAGTGATAGCTTTTTTTAAAAGTAGTCTGAATAAGTTTTTTTTTGTCTTTTTCAGTCTAAGTTTTGGTTATGCAAATTTTTAGTTTACTGGCTAAAGAGGTTAACACTGCAGTTTCAGAGTGCCAGGGACCCGGGTTCAATTCCTGGCTTGGGTCAGTGTGTGTATGGAGTTGGCACGTTTTCCCCATATCTGCGTGGGTTTCCTTCCACATTCTGAAGGACATACTTGTTAGATGCATTGACCCCAACAGGCGCTGGACTGTGGTGACTAGGGGAATTTCACAGTAACTTCATTGGAGTATTAATGTAAGCCTTTCTTGTGACTAATAAATACACTTTAAAATAAACTGATAGTTTGATAAATTGATGCCTTCAAACTCAGCTTCATTTGATTGGATGCTGAAATGCGTTTACATGTTCCTTGCAATTTTTGTGATTTCATTTTTTTTTTGACCTTTTTGATCTTTATTATAGATAATGAGCAATTGGCCCGATCAGGAACAAACTGTTTAGAAAATGTGGTCATACTAACCGGTCACAAATTCAGCCCTTTAGTCTGGGATAAAACATGTGGTTGCATGCTGGACATCTTCAAGACTACTATTCCACATGCGTAAGTTCAAGTTACCAAATATCTACACGACTGTAGAAGTTTTTTGTATGCTTTTTCTCAGGATTGGGAATTCTCAAAAGTAGTGTTGCTGTTGCAATAACAGATCACTTCACGTTATGCTTTTAAATATTTTAAATTATGGTATAATTGTACCTTTATAGATTGATCGTAAATATTTCTCTTCATAGTCTTTTAGCGTGGCGTCCCACTGGCATAGAGGAGGAGTCTTCAGAGAAGAATTCTGTGAGTATAATTTGAAATAAATGCCAAAATTTATCTTTCAAAAGAAACGTAGTAGTTTAGCCAGTGAAACTTAACAGTGCATTTCATGTTTTCTCAGGACTTGGAAGCTGACCGCCAATCAGTCTGTAGCACAGAGCGAAACCCTTCAGAAAAAGGTCAAAGTCAAGTATCTAACACCAGTGATGAAACTTGGAAAAATAGACCGCATGCAAGTAAATCCTGTTTTTGCACTGTGTTTTCTGTTTACTGTAAATATCCAGGCAGGTGTTTCCTGAACAATGTGTTTTGTTTTAAAATGTGTATTTCTTCCTGCGATAGCTGTGCTTCGTATCACAAGTTTCCCAACAAGCATAATTTTTATTTTAAATTCTAGTAAACGCATACCACAATCTTATTCTTGTTAAAATTTAAAGTGACCTCAGTGTCCTATCTGTTCAGGACAAGGGAAAATAAGTTAACAAAGGCTACTCTTCTGTTCAGAGACTCATGCTGGCAAATATATACGATTGTGTATTTTTACCTGGCACTATATCTAATTTGGGGTTTATAATGTCATTATCTTTATAAATTTCTCAAGATGCCAACCTGATACATATGCCAAAAGTGTATTTTTTGTGGTGTGATTAAATACCAGTATACTAATGACTGGATCTCCAAGATATCCAACTTAGTATAAGGTTTTGTATTTTATCCAGCAACAGCAAAAAAAAAATGCTTTACTCATCAACCCTTCTTTGGATTAACTGAACTGATTTTTTAGATAAGCTCTTCGCATCTAATTAACCATTATGAATTTGTGCAAGCTACTAGTACATCAACATTTCATGCACTTGTACAAATCCTAATAATAACTGGTCCAACTAAGATGAAAAGGAAATTGGTTGATCTTAAGTTGTTGAATCGTACTGATCAGTCAGCTTCACTATCCATAATAGAGCTGTAAGAAAAAGCAAGAGGTAAATCTCCTTGGCAGCAAGACAGAAATAAAGCTAATCTGTCAGCAGAGGATAGAATACTTATTATAATTGCTTTGACAGCACTCCCCAAACTCCTGACCCTTGGAAGGATGGAGGCAGCAGCCACATGCCAGAACACTTGATTTGGCAGTATATTACCATTGCTCAGTCAGAATCCTGGAACCCCCATCTAATAGCATTGTGGTGTACACACAGACTGGGGCAATTCAAGCAGGCTACTCGCAACCAACTTCTCAAGGCAATTAGGATGGGACAATAAATTTGGCTTTGCCAGAGATGCCCGTGTGGCATGAATAAAAGGAAAAAAAATGCAGAGATATACCAAGTCAGTTCTCAACACTGAATGCATCGTATTGGATAACTTTGAAACTTCCTGTGATGTAATTATTGGACAACTATACTGTCCTTGGCACTGTGTTTCAGCAACATACCACAGCAATGGCCAGAATGAGAAATGTATGGCATAATATATATTTAAATACTAGTGCCCCAATTATTTAATGCTTGCAGTATGAGTAGATCTTCATTGGGTGCTCCACTGATTTTAGTCATTTTGCTCATTTTTCTAGGGATATCTGATCAGAAACTTTTTGCTGCTCTCCTCATCAAATGTGTTGTGCAGCTGGAATTAATCCAAACAATAGACAACATTGTGTTCTTTCCAGCAACAAGCAAAAAGGAAGATGCTGAAACTATGGCAGCTGTACAGGTAAAATGAATTCCTGTTTGCCTGACAACTTGTAATGTTAAATGTTGGCAATGATTATTTTATTAAAAGCCAATTAAATTTTAGTTGTTTCTCATAGCAAGAGTTCTGCTGCTACCTTGAAATTGATCTTAATTTGAATGTAAAGTGAAAAATGAAAAGTCCTATAATAAGGTAATTAAATGGAGTTGTGATGAACTGTTCCATAAATTAAACTTGTACATTGCCCACTGACCCTGAAATGTATACCACTGCTAAAATGCTAATGGAACCAAAGTTAGTATTTGTTGGGGGTCGGGTGCCCAACTCAAAACATGAGAAGGCACAAATCATTTTTTTTTTTGCAGTAGTATTTATGAATTTTTTGCAGTAGTATTTATGAATTTCATGCACTTGTACAAATCCTAATAATAACTGGTCCAAAGCTTTAATGAAATTGTGTTTATCAAAGTCAAGTTATGTATAGTTTTGTGTACCTTTCATCTCTGAAAAACCCCAACGATATTCCTTGAGAGCTTCCTTTACTCAATGGATCAGACCAATATACCTAAGGAAAGTTTCCAGCAATCGATAAATGCTCTTGTCATTCAATTTATTGCAACTCAGATGCCAGAATTGTGGATTCTGGCTGTAAACTTAACAATTCACAACTCGGATGCCTTAAGATTCCATGGTACTATTTCATGGTACTATTTCTGGAATCCATGAACTGCAAACTTGCCTCAGTGTCAAGAAGGCCTGTATATCATTGGAATTTTAAAAAATATTTGAAACTGAAGAAAATTCATCATGAAAACTAGAGAACAGGACAGTAGGATTAGATTTAATTGCTCTAACTAAGAATGGACAAAATGAAGCCTCTCTACTGTATAATATTATGGTTCTAATGGGGTAAACAATAAGTTTATCTTAATTATTCAAAGACAACTTTATCGTGTTTCAAGTTTAATTAATAGCTTTAATCAGCCTTTCCCTTTGAGCTTTATAACTGCAGATGTGGGATCAGTGGAAGAGTAATAGGTTTAAAGTGTTTGTGGCTCCCAAATATTGAGAACTTAATTTGTCTTGCCTAACTTGTGGGATTCTCTTAAAACTGCAAAATTCCTAATCGGATGCTCTAATCATTTCTAATGTTTATATATAATCTTGAGATTGCTTGTTTGCTTGAGCTGACAAGATGATATTTTTATAAAGCGGACGTTGATCCCCCTCTGGGAACTAACACCGAAACACCCCAAAGAGGAATACCTCGTCCTATAATCTGTAAAAAGTGTGTCTGAAATGCTCTTCAGCAACTTCCAGTGGTTAAATAAAAAAATCCCTGATATACTCTGTAAAATAAATATGTAACAATTTATTTATCTAACTAACAGTGAGCAAATTAGCTAAACTATTAACAAAGTGAATAAATCCCTTCTAACTATTAACTATTCCCAAATAAAATAAGCTTCAAACGAAATTTAACTCAATAAATACAATTTCCACACGTTAACAAAAATAGAATTTAGTCACTCTCTAAATTACAGCCAGGTTTTGTCTTCTGGAATATTCGGCACCTTCTCTGTTGATGCTTTTGTCTGGAACTTTTTTCTTTTTTGGTATCTTTACTATCTTGATGATGCTTTCTCTAAGACATAGATGAAGTTATGAGAGCCAGCAATTTTCTCTCCAGAGAGAGTTGCGAGCTGGTCCCTCTGGCAGGTGGCAGTTGCTCCTTTATCTTTCTTTCACTGTCCCCTTTTTTTATACCCTTGATGAATTATCAATATTACCCCCAATAAGATTGATCCTCGGTTGTGAGAACCATCAGATTTAAATGTAATAAGTTTTTGGTAACTAAGTGCTTAATTCAAATTGGATAAAATTCAAAAGCCTTAATAAAAACTGTTGCTTGACCATTCAATACAAATGTTTCAGTTTAGGCTCCTTATGTACTTTTATTTTACAATTTCTAAACACCACCTTTTAACAGGACCATGCAATGCTTACTCCTCTTAGCATTTGCAATTTTACCCGCATCAAATTCTAATTTCCTACCTCTTGATCTACAATTGCTTTGCCCAATTTCACAACAATATGGCTTGGAATTGTGTTGTTTTCTGAATACTAGATTAAGGATTTATCTACCAGAGGAAACAGTATTCAGAACTTGCCCTCAGCTGGAGTCCCGTTCAAAAATGTGCTTTCTTCAGCCACAACTTGCCCTAGAACAAGTTTACACAAAGTCTAAGTTCATCTAGACTTCTGTGGCATCTCTGTTGCATTTATGGTGACACCTTAGTCTTTGGTCTCTGGAAACATAAAACTTTTAATACCCAAATTTGGGATTACCTAATTGCTATATGTTGATTTACTTTGTCTTTTTTGAGCTTGGTGATATTCTGTCTTAGCCCATTGTTTACTTAGTTTCATAAAAATAATCTGAAAATTGGCTAGATCATTTTAAAAAAATTATTACTGTGACATGGCAGCAGGGTGACATATGTTGGGAGCAGAATACATGACATTTCAGATGGACTGGGAGCTTGGAAAAAGTAGAGGAGTGACTGTTAATGGTATTAGCACAATAGAATGGGATGAGCTCAGTTCACAAACCAGGATGTAGAAGTGGTTTGGCGAGAGATGAGAAAATGATAAAAGGCAGTAAGTCATTTGAGAGAGTGGTGCTACAGATTCCCTAACAGTGACCACATGGTAAATAAAGGATGAAATAATGGGAGCTTGTCAGAAAGGTATGACAATAGTCATGTGGGATTTTAATTATGAGGACATGAAAACAGAACTAGATAAAGTGAATTGGCAACTTGGGTCAAAGACTAGGTCAATAGAGGGATGAAGTGACAGACATTTAAGGGGATATGTCAGATGCATAGATAATGCATTTCAACGAAAAAAATTCCAAGGGGAGGATCCATCATCTCTGGTTAAGTTTTAAAAAAAGTTAAAGCTAAAATAAAACTTAAAGTACATAATTATGTAAAGGTGAATGGCAGTCAGAAGATTGGACAGAATGTAAAAAAAAAGCAAAAAATGACTAAACAATTAACAAGGAGGAAAAATCATAATATGATACAAAGTTAGCTAGAAATATAAAGTTTCAATAGATATTTAAAGAGTTAATAAAATGAGCGCTGGTCCAATAAAAAGTTAGTCTGGGGATTTAATAATGGAAAATAGAGATTCCCATTGACTTCAGTTTTCCTGTGCTTCCTTGATGTTTCACTTTGCCAAAGATGGCCTTAATAGTAAGGGCAGTCATTCTTCTCTCATCTGTAGAATTCAGGTTCTTCCAATATTGTGTAAAAATAAGTTCCTTCTCTTGCTAGTCTTACAAAGGGAGACAGCAAGCAAATGGCCTATTCTTAAACCACTACTAATGTCGTGGGTGATGCGCATGGGAACCGCGGAAAGGCCTGTGTTGGCTTGAGTCATAGCACAAATGTAGGTGGTCGTAGTTGATGGAGGTCAGTTATCTCAGTCTGAGGCCATTGCTGTAGGAGATTCTCAAGATAGTGACCCTAGGCTGAGCTGTCTTCAGCAGTTTCATTAATGAACTTCTTTCCACTATGAAGCCAGGAATGGTCCTCATTACTGATGATTGCAGCATGAGTTGTATTTGATCATATTTGGACTGTTCTGGAGTTAGATTCAGATGGATTCAATGAAATGTAAATTAAGCATCATTCAACAGGAGAAAATAAACAGAGGTGTCTCTCCACTTGGAACTCAAGGAATTTAAAATGTAAATCAGTAGATGCAACAGCAGAGATAGTGAATCTACTGAAATGGTTGAACGACAATCATCTCTTCTGCAATGTCAACAAAACGAAGGAGCAAGTATCGACTTCAGGAGTTGATAGTGGAGAACGTGCCCCTGTCTATATCAACGGTGATGAAGTGGAAATGGTCAAAACTTCAAGTTCCTAAGTGTCCAGATCACCAACAACCTCTTCTAGTTCCTCCGTGCTGACACTATAGTTAGGCAAGCCCACCCACGCCTTGAATTTCTCAGGAGGCTTAGGAAATTCAACATGTCCATTATGACTTTCACCAATTGTTACAGACGCACCATAGAAAGTCTCTTTTATGGATGCATTACAGCTTGGTATGGCTCCTGCTCTGACCAAGACTGCAAGAAACAACAAAGGGCTGTGAACATAGCCTAGTCCATCATGCAAACCAGCTTTCCATCTATTGACTCCATCTACACTTGCCTCTGCCTCGGAAAAGCAGCCAGCATGATGAAAGATCCGTGCACCCCAGCCATACTCTCTTCCACCTTGTTGTATTGGAAAAAAGGGACAGAAAAGCACATTCCAACTGATTCAAGAACAACTTCAACCATGCTGCCATCAGACTTTCAAATGGACTTGCCATATATTAAACTGATCTTTCTTTACAGTCTAGCTATGATTGTAGGACTATATTCTGCACTCTCCTTTCCTTCTCTATGAGCAGTTCATTTTGTCTGTATAATGTACAAGAAACAATACTTTTCTGAAATAATACTGTATCCCAATACATAGACAATGACAAATTAAATCAAATCATCGCCCCTAGGTTGATAGTGGTTTAAGTGTGGATTATTTGCTCTCTTATAAGATTAGAAAGATGTGAATAAAGAACATTTGTTTAATATTGGAAAAAGTGCAGAAGTATCACAAATGTACAATAACTTGTTTTTATGTACAGAGGGATTCAATTGATGCTGAGGTCCATATAGATACTGAAGACCAAGGAATGTATCGATACATGACTTCACAGCAGCTTTTCAAACTCTTGGATTGTCTGTTGGAGTCCCATTCATTTGCAAAGGCTTTCAACTCAAATAATGAACAGAGGACAACGCTGTGGAGAGCAGGTGAATAATGCACATGTTAATTAAGAGTAAACTTCTGATCAGTTTAAATCAGCTGCATGATTCTATATTTCTCTGATATATTTTATGTGTAAATTGTACCACTTCATTTCACCCTTTTGAATAAAATACAATTCACGTTTTGAATAAAATGTAATTCAGACAGAACTTTGCTACAAGATACCTAATTGTATGAAAAAAATCCAGGGAACTGTACAGATGAACCACAAACCCAAATTTAGTACATTCTGCAAGATGTGAAGTAATCAGTGAAAGGGTTTAGCTCTATTAATTGTTTAGTTTCATTCAGATGAATGAGCTTTACTTGGTGTGATCTAAGCCAAAATACTGCGGATGCTGGAATGTGAAACAAAAACAGAAAATGCTGGAAAATCTCAGCAGATTTGACAGCATCTGTGGAGAGAGAATAGTGCTAATGGTCTTGAAACATTGGTTGTTATTTTCTCTCTGTAAATGTTGTCAGACTTGCTGAGATTTTCCAGGATTTTCTGTCTTCCTCTGATCCAGAGAACTGTATGTCATTTGGAGCTCCCACGAGCAGCGCAGCAGTTCCGTGACCTGTGACAGGCGACGCAAAGTAATTGATAGTATTGAGGACTTTGAAATGAGTGATTTGGAGTTCTTTGTCACAGCCAATGTGATTGTTTGGAACAATCATTATATTGAGAGGACAAGAAGCAGATTTATATTCAGCGTGTATTCATTTTCATTTCTTCCAAAAATTGTCTTTGCAGCTGTATATGAAGACAGTTGTTTTATGAAGATAGCTACTTTGAAAATGTAAAAACTGAATACATTGTTAAAACTGTTGCTGTTTTTTTTTTGAAAGCCAGTTTCACTCTCTAAAGTTTCTCAATTCAGAGGGATGCCAAGTGACTTATTCAATGTTGCTTATCAAACTACATTTCTGCAATTAGTTCTCAAAGCATCCAACCGTTGCCATAAGTTAACTTGCCATTGAATTTCTCACTTTGTCTGCAGGAAGGTATTTGTAGCTATTGAACGCTCCACCCCAGCCCCATTGAATGCACTGCTCTTTCCATTTTGAAATGTTTGTCTTTGGCCTGCTGTAATACTTCAGTGAAAGCCAATACAAACTGGAGGGGCATCCCTCAACTTTCAGTTAGGATGTTACCGCCTCCTGGAATCAACATTTAAGTTCAATAACTTCAGACTGTCAACTTTCACTTCCATCTTGACCCCTTTCTTTGTCCCAGTGCAAATTCTCCCTCTGCCAACTCCAACCCCACACAGGGCCATCAGTCACATGTTATTTAATTTTGCTTTCATCAAGCACTGGCCTTTGTTCTCCAACTAATACATCCTGCTATCCTACTATCAGCAAATCATTTAGACTTTAATGTTACCATTCATACTCCCTTTAGCTCCCACTTATCCCTGACTTTATATTCTGCTGCACTTTCTTGACACCTCCCCCTCCGCCCCTCCCCGCTTAAAATACATTCCATTTCTATCCCACATTAGCTCTGAGGAAGAGTCATGTGGACTCAACACATGAACTCTGTTTCTCTCTCCAAAGATACTGACAAACATGTTGAGTTTATCCAACTTTTGCTGTTCTTACTGCAGATACTAGAAATATGAAATATTTTGGTTTTATTTCCCATTTTGTTCTTTCTTCCCAATCATAAAACCAACTCAAGGCAGACTAATTTAACAAAACCTGATGTTTTAATAGAAATTGATTCCCTTAACTGCAGAAAATGCATACTCAGTAATGACAGCATACAGTTGGTGAGTTAACATCATATTGCAAAAGTACTGACTTTGAAGTGTTTTTCTTCTTGCTCCAGGGTTTAAGGGCAAATCCAAACCTAATCTCTTAAAGCAGGAAACTAGCAGCCTTGCTTGTTGCCTTCGTATACTCTTTCGTATGTATACAGATGAAAATCGCCAGGATTCTTGGAACAACATACAAAAACGACTATTGAAGTATGAGAATTTATTTCTAGTTTTTTTTTGTAATTAGTCTATCAAGAAAACTGAGCAAGCTGCAAGGCCCTCTGCTGCAAATCCCCTGTCATTGCATTAATGAGCTTCAATTGTGTGTTCAAGATAGAGTGTTAGGTGACTAAAAGTTCATTCAGTGTTTTACATAGTTGGCAGTGCTAAGAAGGTTATTTTGTACACAGACAATACAAAGTGCTTTTATTCTGATATTTTTTGAATATTTTTATGATGTATTATTTATTGAATCCTTTCTTGGTAACAATACTCAGGATTAAAAATTGGTTACACTTAACTGTTGGTGCAAATCGGTAACTAGTTGGTAGATATATGCCTTATGAAGAATGAAAATTCTTATCCCTGTTTCCAAATGTGTTCTTCCCCCCCCTCCCCGCCCAATAACCCTATTAGATCTTACACACCATACACTTTATTGGCTGTGAACCGCCATTGGGATGTTTCCTGCATGCATTGTTCATGTTACTTGTATTCCTGTATTTATTTTAAATTCCTGTCTATATTTATAGGTTTACTCATGTAAAGATCTTTAAAATTTAATTTCCATTGAATATGTATAGAATTTAAAATGCCTTTGCTGATTCATATTGCACCTAGAAGATCAATATTAGAAACATTTGTCAAGCAAAGTATACATGAAGATTAGTTGTTTCCTTTTGTGGCTGTTAAAAGACATTAAAACAGAATATTTGAATGTTGAACTTAACAGCAAGAAACCTTTCAAGCCTGCTCCACCAGGTCACCATGGCTGATCTGATCGTGTCTCAACTCCACTTTAACATCTGCCCCTCATAATCCTTGACTTTCTTGTCTATCAAAAATTTGTCTAACTTGGTCATGAATAAATTCAATGACTCAGGCTCCATTAATTTCTGGGAAACAGAATTCCACACACTAATGACGCTCGGGGAGAAAATTAATTCCCATCTCTGTGTTAAATAGTAGATCTCTCATTCTTAAATGGTATCCCTGATTCTAGTTTCATTCACAAGTGGATACATCCTCCTGGTAATTACCTTATGAAATCTCCCAAAGATCATTTATGGTTCTATAAGATCATCTCTCATTCTTCTAAACTCCAAGGCTTATAGGCCCAACCTGTTCAGCCTTTCTTCATTATTGTGTAATGAGAGGGGATTAATTAGTAACCTTGTGGTGCGAAATCCTTTGGGGAAAAGTGATGATAATACCTTTGAGTTCTTCATTAAAATGGAGAGTGACGCAGTTAAGCCTGAGACTAGGGTCCTGAACTTGAGCTAATTTTGGTATGAGATATGCATTGGCTCAGATAAGTTGGAAAAGGATAATTAAGGGGTTGACAGTGGATAGACAATTGCAGACATTTGAAGAATACATGGATAAACTTCAAGAACTGTATATCACTGTCTGGTGTAAGAATAAAACGGGAAGGTGGCTTATCCATGATTAGCAAGGGAAATCAGGGATAATCTTAAAAGTCAAAGAGGAGACATATAAATTGGCCAGAGATAATAGAAAACTTGAGGACTGGGAGAAATTTAAAACCCAGCAGAAGAGGACAAAGTCTTTAACTTAGAAGGAGAAAATAGAACACGAGAGTAAATTTGCAAAAACACAAAAATTGACTGCAAAAGCTTCTGTGAAGAGAAAAAGACTAGTGAAGACAAATGTAGGTCCCTTTACAGTTAGAATCAGGTGAATTCATAATGGGCAACAAAGAGATGGCAGACCAGCTGAACAAATACTTTGGATCTGTTTCATTGAGGACACAAATAACCTTCCAGAAATGCTAGGGGACAGAGGTCAGCATGAGGAAAGAACTGAAAGAAATCCTTATCAGTCAGGAAATTAATTGGAGAAATTGCTGGGATTAAAACCCAATAAATTCCCAGGGTCTGATGGTCTGCATGTTAGAGTACTTAAGGAAGTGGCCCTAGAAATAGTGAATACATTGATCATTTTTCTGCATTCTATAAATTCTGGAAGAGTATTATTGGATTGCAGGATAACAATTGTAACCCCACTTTTTAAAAAAAAGAATAGAGAAAACCAGGAATTATAGACCTCGGTATTAAGAATGTAATAACTGAACATTTGGAAAGTGTTGATAGGATTGGTCCAAGTCAGCATGGATTCATTAGAAGGAAATCGTGCTTGACAATTATTTTGGAATTTTTTAAGGATGTGACCAGTAGAGAGGACAAGGGTGAACCAGTGCATGTTGTGTATTTGGACTTTTAAAAGGCTTTTGACAATGTCCCACACAAAATTAATGAGCAAAATTAAAGCTCCTGGTATTGGGCATAATGTATTGATGTGGGTAGAGAGCTGATCGGCAGATAGGAAGTAGAGAGTGGGAATAAACGGATTCTTTTCAGATTAGTATACAATAATTCATGGGGTACCACAGGGTTCAGTGCTGGGACCCCAGCTGTTCACAATATATATTTAATGATTTGGATGAAGGAATTGAATGCAATATCCCCAGATTTGAAGACGACACTAAGTTGGGCAGTAATGTGTGCTGTGAAGGGATGCTAAGAGGTTGCAGGTGACAAGCTGTCTGAGTGGACAAATATCTGGCAAATACATTATAATGTGCATGAGTGTGAGGTTATCTACTTCGGTGGCAAAAACAGAAAGGAAGATTGGTGGCAGCTTAGGAAAAGGAGAAGTGCAACATGACCTTGTTGTCATGTTGGAACAGTTGTTGTAGTGATCAGTTTGGTGTGCAGGTACAGCAGGCGGTGAAGAAGCTAATGGTATGCTGGCTTTCATACCAAGATGATTTGAGTATAGGAGTAAGAATGTCTTGCTGCAGTTGTACAGGGCCTTGATGAGGCCTTGAGTATTTTGTGCATTTTGGGTCTTCTAGTCTGAAGAAGGGCATTTGTGCTATTGAGGGAGTCCAGCAGAGGTTCACCAGACTGATTCCCGGAATGGCAAGACTGACATATGAAGAGAGACTTGATTGACTGGGCTTCTAAATTTCTGGAATTTAGAAGAATGAGGAGGGCTGCATAGAAATATAAATTCTTACTAGGACTGGACTAGATGCAGGAGGAATGTTCCAGATGCTGGAGAAGTGCAGACCTAGTCACAGCCTAAGAATAAGGGGTAAGCCATTCAGGACAGATGAAGAAGAACTTCTTCACTCAGAGTTGTGAACCTGTGCAATTCTGTTCCACAGAAAACTTGCTGAGGCCAGTTTGTTAGATATGTTCATGTGGCAGCTAAACATGGCCCTTGTGGCTAAAGGGATCAAGAGGCATGGAGAGAAAGCAGCAGGAGATACTGAAAGTGTATGATCAGCCATGATCATATTGAATGGTGGTGTAGGCTTGAAGGGCTGAATGGTTTATACCTGCACCTGTTTTCTATGCTTCATAAGCCTTTCATTCCAGGAATGAATTATGAACCTTTCAATGCTATTATCATTTTTCAAGTAAGGATGCCAAAACTGTAGATGGTATTCTAGATGTGCTCTCACCAAAGTCCTGTGCAACCGCAATAAGACTTCCCTACTTTTCTATTCTATCCCCCATTCCATATTCTTATCACTTGTATCTGCAAACTACAGATACCTGTAGCACAGTACCTTTTGGAATTTTTGAGAGTACTTGCTATATATACCACGTGTGTGCATGTGCATATATAAAAAATTGGGAATGATAATTTGCTGCTGGTTTATTGCTATATTATAGTCTTATTGTGCAATTATTAAAAGAAACTGGTCTGAATCCTGAGGAATGCACTGTATGAAGAGTGAGAAATATCTTATGACAGGTTTATCAGTTCATTCATATCACAGGATTAGATAAAGGTGAGCAGTTAAACCTGCAAATTGTGGAAAATTACACCAATTGCGACAGACTTGCCGCAAGATAGGTCATGTTTCTTTTTGTCAGTTTTACAATTGTCAGTTCATTGAAAACTTTGTTTCTTATTAGTGTTTGCAGTGAAGCCCTTGCCTACTTCATAACACTTACCTCTGAAAGTCACCGTGAAGCTTGGACAAACTTGTTACTGCTTTTCCTCACAAAGACTCTCAAAACTAGTGATGAAAAGGTATGGATGAAATTTATCTTGTTTATACATTCATCGGCTTAAATACTTCAGATCATTAAGCAACATGTAAATTTTATATGGAAGTTGACCCCTGCAGTGTGAAAATAAAATCATCTTTGGGTAGTAAGGAACAGTTGTAAAGGAAGCCTCATTCTAAATGAGGGTTGAGTTGGTGGTGGAGGAGGTTGAAATCGATCACCGTCTGTAATTGTTCAGAACCAACATGCTTAGATCTTAATGTGCACTGCTGTTATGAATTGCCTTTGACAAAAGATTATAGTATGATTGATTTGAAACTAAGTAAATAAAGAATACAAAAACATGGCATGGAGATAGGAGGCAGGAAATGAAATTGAAGTATACTGAGAGGGAAAGTCAGCATAATCATGACAGACAAGTGATCTCTTAAAAATGTAGAATCCCTGCAGCAGAAAGAAGCCATCCAGACCTTTGAATCTGCCCTGACTCTCTGAAAAGGCATCCCACCCAGGCCCTCCCCTCTGCCCTATCCCTATAACCCTGCTCATTTACGATGGCTAATCCACCTGATCTGCATATCTTTAGACTGAGGGAGGATACCAAAGCACCAGGAAGAAATGCACGTGGGTATGGAGAGAACATACAAATATTACACAGTCACTGAAAGCCAGAAGCAAACCCAGAACTCGGGTGCTGTGAGGCAGCAGTACCACCCTCTTGTGCTGTCACTTAAATGATTCTAGAATTGTCAGGTTACAGCTCATCATTGCTTTGAAAAGGAGTAGGTTTTTTAAATCAAGTTTTGTCCAAATTCATCTTTTGTCATTATCTTGCCCTTCCATTTTTTTGATGGAGTTTTTACATCCCTATTTCTTCTGTTCTGTAATTCCATTTTGGGTTAGGATTCCATGGCTGGCAACTTGCCAAGCAGCGGCTCTTTGTTTTTGAAAATAATATTAGCCCATGTGCACACCAGAATAAAATCTGAACCTATTATCCTCATGGTTGCTGAGTGAATGTTAGAAACTACTTCGGTTTAATTTCTTGCTTTTCTATTAGAACTGATTAAATTTAGTATTCACTGGATTCTAATCTGATTTTGAGTTTGTGGTTCAGTGTAGTGTCACTGTGTTCCAGTTGTCCTTCAAGTTACAAGGAAAGCTGGAGAAACATTATTAAAAATAAATTAACAAAAAGCTGCAGATGTTAACACCTGCAGAAAATTAGAGAGGAACTGAAGCATAAAACCAGTGGGAACCAAAAATGAGTAATAACATTAGCAAAAGTGCCCTTGGGTGTCTTTGATCAGAAATGCTTTGAATACAATAGTAATGTAGATCTGTATATTTTACAACCAGCTAATTTATTTGCATATACCGCTGAATTCCTGCATGAGTGAAGTGCTGCAATGCTTAATCTTGAGCTAGAACGTTTAACCCTTCAAATTTTAAAACAAAAGCTGAAACATATATGTTTTCACGCTATATCTCATATTTGATTTTTGTTTTCCTTCAAGTTTAAGATCCATGCATCAGCATACTACCCATATTTGTGTGAAATTGTGCAGTTTGATCTCATCCCTGAACTGAGAGCAGTTTTACGCAAGTTCTTTCTACGCATCGGCTTTGTATTTCAAATCTGCCATCCAGAGGAGGAGCGACAAGAAGATACTACATAATGAAAAGTCAGCATGCGTTTCTACTTCCAACCTGTAGATGGTTCCCCTGATATTACCTGTTGTAGTCAACGAAAACATTAATTTTGGAGTTTATTTTGAACATGTTAGACAATTCCAAAATATTGAGATATTTGTCAATGATGTGTGTATTCTGTTTGTCAAAGGGTATTCCATGAGGCACTTATTCTGAATCCCTTTGTATTCTATAGTTTGTATTTTTGTTTTTGTTTGTCTTAAAGGAATGTCTGCATTGTTTCCCTCTTTTATTTTATGTCTTTAAAATACTATTTCAGGGACTTTGAATTGTATGTCGACATTATGGGACACTACTGTCTTAAACAGTAAATATTTGAGGTAAATGTATGGTTTGAACACTGTACAGTGTAAAATGAAGTCATTAACATTATGAATAAGTGGTTTCAGTGCTTTTAAATTATTAGTAACTGTTAAGCCAATAGGTGTACAATTTTGAATTGCAGTTGTGATGCACCTGGAAACATGATACATGAATTGTTTATTGAGGGAATGATGGGAATTGAAAGGTGCAGAGAATTCAATGATTCATTTGCTAAGGCCAAAATGGTCGTTTTCATTTTGGTACTTCTATGCCCAATTCAGTTTTATGTTTGATGGGTGTGATGAAATTGAGATGTTTTTGCGGTCTGTTTCTTGCATAGTTACAGTGGAGTTTGCAAACTCAGTTTCGGCCCCCGCCCCCCACCCAAAAATTATGAACACGGCATACCATAGAGAAGCACAATTACAAATTTGCAATAAGTAAACAATACTAATACCCTTTGAGAATGGAGTTGATTTCAACTCAACTGTTTTAGAACAGCGAAACATAACTTTCAATGCACAATATACAGATTATATGAAAAACTGTACTTGATGGATTGATGGCCTTGATGTAGCAAAGTCTCTGAAATGTGTTGCTAGAGAATAGCTGGGGAAACAATTTTTCCTCCTTTTTTCCCTCCCTTAGCTAAGGCTTCTTGAATCTCCGAGGTGTAATCTCATGACATGGGGATGTGGATTATTTTTTAAAACTCTGTAGTACAGTTGTCTCTACTTCTCCTTAGGGAAACTGTACATTTTAAACTAATGAAAAACAGTTGGCTGTGCTTAACCTCTACTCCCTTATAATTATTGCAGCCTAATACACATTCTGTCTTCGCACCAAGATCAGCTCGCAGCTAGATATTAAATAGTACCTAACCAATACCTGGCGGATCAATATCTCACGTTCTGAGTTGGAATTTTGTTTTTAACACTAATCTTCTGCCCATTGATGGGTAGCTCGCAGATCTCTTTGGGTTTCACATCATGCACCTTCATCTCCAATATATTTCTTGAGAAGCACCTGATTCAGAGCAGATTTCAGTAGATTCTTTCTATGTTTGTGTCAGTAGGACGCATCCTAAAGTGTCAATCGGCCAGTTACAAATTCAGTATGAATCTGCAGCATTTAACAAATCTGGCAAGTTTACACTGAGCTCACTGCTAACTTGTGAGCCCTGTGTTTTATGAGCTGACAATGCAAAACTCCACTGGTTCCAGCTGGTATAAAAGCTCTATATAAAATGGAATTATGTACTTCCCAGACATTTGAAACTTACTACAACTTACCTTAATATGAATTGAATAAGGAACAAAATTAATAACTGTTAAATCTTTGTGTATGAATAATAATTAGATGATAAATATCATCTGACTTTATTTCATATTTGGATACCAGGAATTGCTATCAGTAGATCAGAGATTTGTTCTAACATAGTGTCAGGAAAAACTCGGGAAAGAGAGCAAGAGGAAAATGACAAGAAAATCTGTAGTGATTGCTAAATTTCAGTGATTTCCCACAGAAATGTAGAGCCCAATGAGCCATTCTCTTGGCTCTGTTAAAACCAGCATTGGCAAGTGCCTGGTAACCCACTGCTGCTCTTAGTATCAAATGGTAGAAAAGGTTAGGACAAGAGCCCTTTCTTAAAATAAAGGTAGATTAATAACATAAATGATCATATGAAAGGATTAAGTTTTCCTGTTGACTATTATGCAGTAATGATTGTGTTTAATTTATGTACTTGAAGCGGAAGAAACTAATCTAGCATTTAGAAACAGGATATAGTACAAGTTTTTGAAAATGTTGATTTGTTTTAATTAAGGTAACCTGGGAGAAGCTTAACAGATTTATTGATCCCTAATCCTCTCCCATCTAAAAATGTGCACTTGTATTGAAGTTGCACAGGCACTGGGTGCACTTTGATCTAAGGGCCAAAACAAATGTAAAAGCTAACTTGGAAAATGTCAGTGTGTTATTGGGCTGTGGCATGCGTTATAAACAAGCTGTATGCATAATGTCCTACAATTGAATTGGGTGATGGTTCACTCCACACAAACTGATTTATTGGAGGATTTCCCTGTAGTCATGGCTTGTTCTATCTTGATCAACGCATTTACTTTCTGAAGTTTTGAAACAGTTGTGATGTTGACAGATTTAAGTTGTCATATTGCAATAATGATGCTTTGAACTTGGGGATATTGCCGAAGCTGAAAAGTTGTTATAACAAATAAATATTCAAAGAATGTCATTTACCATACTTCTCAAGTCAGGGGAATTCATAACTGCCTTCAAATCTCAGAATGAGTTAGCAACCTTGAAATCACTCCAAGTTATGTGTATTTACACTTTGTACAGTGTGGTTAATGGAGAGGATTGTATTTACTTTCGGGCTGTGTATTTTTGTTGACAGTGCTGTGTGTTGATAAGTGATAACATCACACAAAATTGAAGATTGTGATATAATGAAAAGGTTTATTAAGTCATTGCTTACTGTAACAAGCAAACTATAAAATATATTAAATTATACAGAAATGAAATAGTTAATTTTAAATGGCTTCATTTGTCATATTACAGATGCAATCAGTGTAAATTCTGGATAGTTCTTTCCTCAAAAATCTCATTAAAAAAATTGAGAATAAATAGATTGTATTAATTCAAGATGCTTTAATTCTGGCATCAAATGAGGGCGACAATTAATCTCCACCTGTAATGTACATGGATGCTGCCAACAGTATCAAAGTTAGATGTAGAACTTTTGATTTGCTGGAATCTTGCTATTTTTTTTCCTGACTCGAGCATTCTGGTTTGATTTTATTTTAATGATGTGGGTAGTGGACATATGCTTAATTATGTGCTTTTCTTTTAATTTGTTAATTCAGGTATGAACATAAAGAGTGACTAAAAATGGCAGCAGCATAATTAATTATATTTACCAGGTATGTCCAATGATTGACCACAGGTGCACCAAATACTTCATTTGAAGCAATTTTTCATTGTTTCAGACAATTTATTTGCTGCCTATTTGTTTAAACCTCGTTTCATATCTATTCCTGTCATTGGTTTACTTAGGAAACGAATGAACAGTGGTGTGAGCACCAAAATAACTTGCTGATTTGTGCCACCTTGAAGTGTAGGTAGTACTGCTTGACTCTCGTGAGATTGCCCAAAGCTCGTATCATTTGCACTGTTCATTACTAGTAGCATGACAGCTATGAGTGTGAAGCTTATTTATCACTTAAAATGGTTAAACACTAATGGAGCCTGATACTCTTTAATTCTGTATGCACCAGTTTATTTCACTAGCTTTTCTAAGCAGTCAAATTGTTTGTAGAGCTTACTAACCAGTAAGAGCTCCTGCCACTATTGAAGAACATTGCAATCTAATACCATCTCAACTTCACAGCAGTGCAGAATAGTAGAGCCGTGGTTCCTCACTTGCATTTCTTTTCAGAGACTATTGATAATGCAATTGGAGATGCAGTGTTAACTTAGCAAGTGCACTAAGTTAATTTGACTATTAAATATGGCATATTGATCACTTATTAGTTGGCCTGTTTATAAATAATTTGTTTTTTAATGGACTGATCATGTTTTGTGATGTAATGCTATCATATTACCCAATTGAAAATAACATATTGCTTTATTTTCTTATAATTGGTTTTAATGCAAGTCAAGTAGTCTATGCAACAAGGATAAAATGGTTCACATGTGATATTTATAATTAAAGTGAATGCATACTTTAAGTATCACAGCTTATCACCATTGTTGTTTTGGTGTTCTTTCAGCAGTCAACATTTTGTTTATGAAGAGAATCATAATTGCATTGTTCGGTGTTGCAGTTATTGCTCTTCACTGCTCCTAAAGGCATTACCACCTGTCTTTGGTACATTGTCAAAGTTGGTAGATAATCTTCAATTCTCATCCAAAGTATACATCTTGGATTTTCCAGAAGGGTATCACTGAAGGGTGATCCTGAGCAGGGATTGCTGGAAGGTGTTTCCTAGCTGTCACGACAAACCTCTTCTTTTTCCAGGCTGATATTACCTAACTTATGAATGAAAATGGAACCATTCTGTTCTGTATAACTTGGTGCCATCATGTGGTACCACATCAGGCGCTATCTTATAAATGTATCATCAGGGTAAACTAATCAAAGGTTGTTTTATTGGAAATTTGTTTTTGAAGAAATAGATAGTTGATCCCCGATTGTCTTGTCAAAGCTAATCTTTGCAACTTTTGCTTGGATTAATATCTCACATTTATAACTGCTGTCATGCTCTAGCAATATAAATTTAATCAGTTAATTTGCTGGTGCCATTGAAAATACAAAATTGTGTTTTGCTTATCCCACCAAAAATTCAGTGAATAGAAATAATATGTCCATGATGCAAGTTAAAAACAATCTTAACTGAATCCTGAATAATTGAATTATTGTGATTTACATATCCAGTTGTAGCTCCATTTCAGTGTACAATTTGGACTACTTGTGTGCAGAATGTTATGTTTACATATTTAAGTTCTAGGACATACATTATGGTGACCACGTAGAAGTTAATTATTAATAGGTTTAATGGATGAGAAATATATTACTGTGAATTGCATTAAAGAATACGCATAATTTAAGAGCATTCCTTGCCACTGTGGATGTATAAATATTTTGGAGGAACAGATAAAATATATAATATGAAATAACTATGTAAAGTTTTCTATGTCAAAATATTCTGTATAATATACTGATTGGAATTGGATAATCAGTTAATAAATCAATGAGGTTTTACATCTTCTAAGTTGCTCACTACAGTTGATGATTAAAGCTCATTATTTGCACTAGTGTGCTTTTTAAAATGTATGTAAGAACAGATGATTAATGTGACATATGATAAAGTTATTGCTGCTTCTATCTGTGTTTGAGAAATTCCTTAAGTTTTGTTTTCCTCAATATGTAACATTCATTACCTGGCATATCCCTCACTCTATGCTTGCCAACAACTTAAGAGCTTGTCGGGAGTAGCACCAGCCATACCTGAAAGTGAGGTGCCCAGCCTGGTGACAGAAAATCACACTATATGCATGCTAAACAACAAAAGCAGCATGCTGTAGGCAGAGAAAAACAATCCCACAGCCATTGATTTCTGGTGGTTTTTATAGAGTTATGATCAACAGGAAACTAAGGTTGATGTCCCTGGCGAGGGTAGAGTCAATGATCAGAGTAGCCAATGAAATTTAATTGAGGCACCACCTCATGCAATTTTTTAATGCAACCCCAGCCAGGCAGCACAATGGTTAGCACTGCTGCCTTACAGCGCCAGGGAGCCAGGTTCAATTCCCAGCTTAGGTCATGTTGTGTGGAGTTTTCACATTCTCCCTGTGTCTGGATAGGTTTCCTCCAGGTGCTCCAGTTTTACGAAAGACAGCTCGTTAGATGCATTAGCTATGCTAAATTTTCCCTCAGTATATCAAACAAGTGCTGGACTGTGGTGACTAGGGGATTTTCACATTAGTTCATTGCAGTGTTAATGTAAGCCTACTTGTTATTAATAAATAAACTTTAAGATAAAACATCAGATCAAGGCCAAGATAAGATGCAATATCTCATCTTGTCAGCTTAGATCTTGTTTGTCTATCTTGTGAGGACCATGAATAGGATTCCATTGGAATTTGAATTTGTTTTTTTGAATAAATATTTGAAATGAAAATAATCCCACAACCAAGACAATCCTCTGCATTCAGTTTTGAATGGTAGCGAGCAATTAAATAACCAGCAGAAGTGACTTCACAAGTACTCCCATCCTCTATGGCAGAGTCAAGTATGTCATCGCAGGAGAACATGCTGAAGCATTTTCAGCTAAGTGGATGATGCATCTTGACTTCCACATGACCATCTTCAACAAATTCAGTTGCCTCCATGTGAAATCAAAAACAGCTGAAAACGTTAGATGTAGCAAAGAATATGGGCCCTTTGAGCGTTCCAGCTGAAGTACTGAAGACTTGTGCTCCAGCCGTCCCCAACCAAGCCACTCAAGTACAACCAGGATCTACCTGACATTGTGGAAAATTGATCGATGATGATCTGTCCAGAAAATACAGGACAGTTGGATTTGATCTATTTACTGTCCCATCAGCTGATATTCAATCATCAGCAAATTACCAAGGGTATTGTCCACAATTGTATCAAGCTGTACTTATTCTAGAGCTGAGGAGAAAGTGACTGCCTTTCGCATGAAGACAGTTTTTGACCGACTGGCATCAAGAAGCCCTAGCAAAATTAAAGTCTGTGGACACCAGAGGGGGAATGTTTCCATTGGTTGGTGTTGTATGCAGCACCAGGGAAGAGGTTGTGTTTATTGGAAGTTAATCATCTCAGGACATCATTGCAGGTATTCCTCAGGGTAGTGTCCTAGATACAACTATTTCCATACAAAATGAAATCAAAAGTGGGGATAAACTTTACTGTGGATGCTGGAACTTGAAACAAGAACAGAACATGTTGGAAAATCTCAGTAGATCTGACAGCATCTGTGGAGAGAGAATGTTTTGAGCATGTAGAGTCCTTCATCAGACCTCAAACATTGGCTCTATTCTTTCTCCAAAAATGCTGTCAGACTTGCTGAGATTTTCCGTCAGACATGGATGTTTGATTATTGGTACTAAACATTACACATTCACAACTCCTTAGTTACTCAAGTAGTGTGCCAATTTCTGAAAATGAACTGGGAAATGTTCATGACTCTAGGAAAAGGTCACGCAGAAAGACCTTGACAATGTGCTGGTTGGGCTGATGAGTAATATTTGCACTAAACAAGTGCCAGGAAATATCCTGTGAGAGAGAATCTTACCATCTGCTTTTCATCAATAGCAGGGCCGTCACTGAATCCATCTCCCAGCAAAATCTTGGCAATTATCATTGATCAGAAACTTAACTGGACCAGCCATTTCAATATTGTGTCAAAAGACTGAGAATTCTGTGCTAAGTAATTCACCTCCCCAAAGCATGTCCAACATCAAGGAATAGGTTAGGTATGTGACGTGAACAGAACGCAGGAGCCCATTTGATTGGTACCCCCATTCAACACCTTAAACATTCATTCCATCCATCACCAGCAGACAGTGGCAGCAGTGTGCACAATTTACGAGATACACTGCAGCAACTTGCTGTGCCTCCTTTCTAAACCTGTGATCTTTGCCACTAAAAGGACAAGGGCATCAGATACACAGGCACATCCCCACTTACAAGTTCCATTCCACACAGTTGCCTGATTTAGAACTATTTTGCTGTTCCTTCACTGGGTCAGTAGCCTGGAGTTCCCTCCTTAATAGCACAGTGATATTGCAACATTACATTAACTGTAGCGATTCAAGAAGGCAGTTCACCACCAACTTCTTGGGCAATTAGGCATAAGCAATGAATGCTGGTCTTGCCAGCATTGCTCATCCCATGAACAAAAAATAATCCACAATAACTTCTGATCAGTTGTATGTAAATAGGATAATAGGTACTAGATAAGAGGGATCCGTAGCATTTTCCTTTTAAATTGAAAATTGTGCAAGTCATTCTATTACGTTATTGAAGAAGTGAGATTGCAGAACCAGTTATTTGCAGTTTAGTAAATCAAATGTCACTTGTTCTTAAGGATGAGCTGACTTGTACCTTGACAGTTTTCAAATATCTGCAGTGTTAGGAAGGATTTGTAAAGGGAAGGTCATGTCTGATGAACTTGCTTGAAGTGCTGACAAAGTGATGGATAGGGTATTGCATGTATGGCTATTATTTATGCATTTTCAGAAATTATTTTATTAAATCTCTCAAAGGACTGTTAGCTAAAGTTGCAGTTCATGGACTTGAAGGCAAATTATTGAACTGGTTAGGAAAACATGAGCACCAGAAAGAGAAAGGGATAATGGGCAGGAACTCTACTTTGGCATGATGAGACCAGTGCCTCTCCCCTAGAGGTTGTGCAACTAGGGATCTTTATTGGGAATTCAACAATTGACTGTTAATTACTCAGATGACGCAAATAGACAGCCACAATTCACATCTTTGTCAATGAAAGAAAGAAATGTGTTTCGAGCAGTTTTTGGAAGCAATGGAAAAATATAGGGAGGATGGGTTGCACAAACTAGGCTTATGTTGCTTCAAATTTAGAATATTATGGTGTGATTTAAACTTCCAAGTGGAACTGAGGGTGGATAGAATTTAACTTTTTGTTGGAAGTCTAGGATGAGCATATCCTTTTTGATTTATTATTGTCACGTGTGTTAGTATTCAGTGAAAAATATTGTTTTTTGCATGCTATACAAAGCATACCGTTCATAGAGAAGGAGAGAGTGCAGAATGTAGTGCTACAATCATAGCTAGAGTGTAGAAAGAGATCAACTTAATGCAAGGTAGGTCCATTTAAAACTCTGATGGCAGCAGGGAAGAAACTGTTATTGAGGTCAGTTGGTATGTGATTTCAGACTTTTGTATCCTTTTTCCTGAAGGAAGAAGGTGGAAGAGAGAATATCCGGGGTGCGTGGGGTTCTTGATTATGCTGGCTACTTTGCCGAGGCAGCGGGACGTGTGGACAGAGTAAACAGATGGTTTGTGTGATAGATTGGGCTACTTTCACAAACTTTTGTAGTTTCTTGCAGTCTTGGGCAGAGCAGGAGCCATACCAAGCTGTGATACAACCAGAAAGAATGCTTTCTATGGTGCATCTGTAGAAGTTGGTGGGAGTCATAGCTGACATACCAAATTTCCTTAATCTTCTGAGAAAGTAGAGGCTTGTTGGCATGGAGGGAGACCAGGAAAGTTGTTGGTAATCTGGACCCCTTAAAACTTTAAACTCTTTGACAATTTCTATTTCCTGTACAACCATGGTTTCCAATTGGTTTTGCTTCTTTGGCACACAGCCTTCTACACACTTAGAAGTCAGTTGCTGTAGTAGACCAACTTTGTACCGCTTTCTTTGACAGATTCTCCTGCTTCAGTTTTTGCTTATAAGCTAGGAGTTGTAACTCTCGTTACAGAGATGGCTGAGATCCTTCAGAGATGGGCTGATCACTTTAAAACCAACCTCAACTGACCGTCATCTATTAACGATGAGGCAATAGACAGGATTCCCCAGGTTGATATCAACAGTGCCATGGATGACCCACCAGTCGTAGCCGAACTCACGAAAGCTGTCCGCCAGCTGTCAAGTGGCAAAGCCCCAAGTGCATATGCCGTCCGTACCTGCAGAGATCTACAAAGCTGCTAGTCCTGTACTTATTGAGAAGCTCAGAGTTATGCCAGGAGCAGGAGCACAGCTTTGTCTGATTTGTCAAAGTGTGGACAGGCGATAGGCACATTTTATATTTGTGTAGCAGTGGTCTGGGATGTTTGGGCCTTTGGTGGAACAAGAGACATGTTGGTGCTAACTCGGTAGTATGCTCTTGAGCTTGGCCACAATGAACAAGGCCTCGGGATCTTTTGTCTTGAGGCTATTTTTAGTGGTGTATATTTCGTCCAGTGCAATCTTCAAGTCTGCATAGGGTGGGATGTATATCAGCATAATGGAGGTGAACTCCCATGGAAGGTAGTAGGGGTGGCATTTTAGCATCAGGTTTTCTAGTTCTGGGGAGCAGAAACTTGCCAGTGTTGCTATGTCTAGACACCACGGGGTGTTGAATAGGAAGCAGACTCCACCTTCTCTGGCCTTGCTTTGAGGCCGCTGTATGGTCCATTCAATGAATTGAGAAGCTCTCTGCTTTAGGGCACAGTCCAGTGAAGAAGGAGTGAGCCATGTCTTGGTAATACACAGCAGTTCCTCAGTTCTCTTTGGAAGGTGAATCTGGCTTTAAGTTAGTTGAGTTTGTTTTCTAGAGTTCATCTCGCTGCTTTTCCTGAAAGTTAAAACCAGATCTTTTAGGAGTGTAGGAATCCCCTCCAATTGGGCTTTTATTAAATTTAAAACCCCAGAAGCATTGTAAACATAAATACTGCAAACAGACCAATCATAAGCCTGTTGTTCAGCAAAGTTTCCATGATAATTTCTTACCAGAAAGCAATATTTGCTAGTGATCCATTAGGTAAAACAAGTTGGTGAAATGGTTCTTCTCTCCATTTGTAGGAAGTGTCAGTGATAGCTACATGAAGGCAATATTCAAGAAACACAGTACAAAAATAAAGCTTTATTGTCTTGGTAGATTATCTGATCTAAATCTCATTACTCTGTGATGTGTGAAACTTATTCTTGCGTACAGGGTCACAATATAAATTCACTAAACTGATGAGAAATTAAAACTTCTTATAAAACCATTGTATAAAAATAGAATACTTATATGCAGCAACAATGGCTAATTGTTGTCTCATGAATTTCATTAAAATTTTTTTCTCAAGTGGTGGTTTTCTTTCCATTTACTTCAGGTAATGTTAACATGACTGCTGGCAGGTTATGCTGATTGCAAGACAACAGGTGTGTACACAGCAATGTAAAAAATATCAGTGGATTATGTTACAACCCTAATTTTTCCCTGACACTTCGTTCTGCTTTACCATTAAAATTGGTTGAATGGATAGTTTTATGCTTGCTTCGACCTGAAACCTGTTGTGTACAAAATATCACTATCTAACTTAATATATTTTTCATCCTTGTTACTTAACTAGGGTTATGAACAGCTATTTCAATTTTCCTGCCTCATGGAGCAAAGTGGCTCCATCACATGGATAGCCTGCTTACTTCCTACAGTAATTATGACTGTCATATCTTAAAGATGATAATGGTTTGGTAAATCTGACAATCTGAGCATCTGCGTGTGATTGTATGACACAATGTCTCTTTTGCAAAAATAACAAAATTTGATTTTGTCAACTCGAGCTGGGTTGCCTAAGGCAGCAAAACTGGTGGGAGGGAAATGCTGAAAAATTTGGAATTTATGTAGTGCTTTTCAAAACCACTGGCTGCTTCACATTTAGTAACATACTTTACACCACTGACTCATTAACATGGGAAGCATTAGAAGATTAGGAACATAATTTTTTTTTAATGTAAACATTTGCTGAAAACTTTTGTGCAAATGGTTTTCATTGAATCATAGCAGTACTATAGCCCACCAGAAGCCAACTTAGCCTATGAGGCCTCCACCAACAACACTCCCACCCATGCCTTTCCCTGTAAGCCCATGTATTTACGTTGCTAGTCCCCCTGACATTTGGGCAGTTGAGCATGGCCAATTAATCCAACCTGCACATCCTGAGTCTGGGAGGAAACTAGAGCACCCAGAGGAAACCCATGCAGATAGCGGAGTATGTGCAAATCCATGCAGTCACCCAAGGTGAGTATTGAAGCCGGGTCCCTGTGCTGAGACGGCAGTGCGAACCACTAAGCCATTATGTTGCCCTATTTATAAACATTGGGCTGGTACACTGCAATTTATTGTCAACAGAGTAGAAAACATTAGCTGTATTTATTCAAGAAATCAAAAAATATTCAGGATAGACATCCCTGACTGCCAACTTCTCACCCTCCCCACCCCCACACCTGACCTCACCCGACCTCACCCCACCAAATCTATATGCGTGTTGGCTGGGAGTCTTAAAGCTTGCACCTAAGAAAGCTTAGCATATCAGAATTGGAGCATTATGTAGATTTTGGACAATTGAATGGCTTGAGAATTTAACAAACAAGGGTGAAGTGAAGCCCTGGGTGATTTGATGGTCCAATTGAAAATTTTTAAATTTAGGTGGCTTTGAACTAGAAGCCAATGTAAATTCGCTGATACTGGACAGCTGAATGAATAGGACTGGGTGTGAATTAACATTACTACTAAGATGATTGGTTGGCAACTGGGCTGGTAACGTGTGTTTAGATATCAGTGAATGCAGTAGATTAATTAAAGAATAGCAGTAATCATAGGAATCCTACAGTACAGAAAGAGACCATTCGGACCATCAGTCTCTATCGACCACAATTTCACCCAAGCCCTACCTCTCTATCCTATTTATTTTAGCCACTAATCCTTCTAACCTACACATCTCAGAATGCAATAAGTAGGAACAGGAGTAGCCCATCTACCCCTCTGAACCTGCCCCACTATGCAACAAGATCATGGCTGATCTGAAATGGATCAGTTTTTTCCTGCTTTTTCCCCATAATTCTTAATTCCCTTGTCTATCAGAAATCTATCTATGCATGACTTAAATATATTCAGTAAGGTAACCTCCACAACTTCAATGGGCAGAGAATTTCCAAAGATTCACCACCCTTTCAGTGAAGAAGTTCTTCCTCAATTCTGATCTAAATGCCCCCCTCCCCCCTCTTATTTTGAGGCTGTGCCCTCTAATTCTGCTATCCTTTCTAAGCAGGAAGAATTTCTCTACCTATCTAATTCCTTCATTATCTTGTAAGTCTCTATACAGATTCCCCCTCAGCCTTCTAAACTCTAATGAGCCCAGAGCCATTCTATTCAATCTCTCTTCATAGACTAACCCCTCATCTCCAGTATCAGCCTAGTGAATCTTCTCTGTACTCCCTCCAAGGCCAATATATCCTTTCGTAAATGGGGTGACCAAAATTGCACACAGTACTCCAGTTGCAGCTTCACCAGTGCCCTCTACCGTTTCAGTAAAACCTCCCTGCTTTTATATTCTATCCCCCTTGTTATAAAGGCCAACATTCCATTCGCCGCCTTGATCACCTGCTGCATCTGCAGACTGGGTTTTTGTGATTCATGCACAAAGACCCCTAGGTCCCACTGGATAGTAGCATGCTGCAGCTTTTCACCCTTTAAATATTCCTTCCTACTATTATTTCTACCAAAGTGGATAATATCACATTTGCTAATGATATACTCCATCTGCCATATCCTCACTCATGCACTTAGCCTACCCAGATCTCTCTCTGCAGACTTTCTGCGCCTTCCACATAATTTGCTTTTCCAGTCACCTTCGTGACATTAAAGGGCAATTTTAGCACGGCCAATCAACCTGCACATCTTTGGACTGGGGAGATACGGGGAGAATGTGCAAAGTCCACACACAGTGACCCAAGTAGGAATTGAATCCAGGTCCCAGGAGTTGTGAAGTAGCAGTGCTAACCATTCTGCTACCTGCCACCTCCAACCATAAAAATGCGGCTCAAATGCCTTTCACTTAAGAGTATACTTTCCAGAGGATAGTTACAGTGAAACATCAGCCAATGCAGCAGTGCTCTAAGACTGAACACACGTGCTGCCTGGATTGGAAATATCAAAAGTAAATTACTGTGTCTGTCAGAAAATGCTGGAAAGTCTCATCAGGTCTAGCAGGATCTGCGGGCAGAAAAAACAACTGACACTTCCACTCCAGACGACCTTTAGCGAAGAATTGGAAATATCACATGGGAGAGTTCGTTAGTGCGCCTGCGTACGGATATCGCTCCCACACTATTGCGCATGCGGCGGGGAATCCATCTGGCTGTATTGTGAGCAGAGGAGGGGCGGTCCCAGTGGAGTGCGCATGCGTTCAGTGGCCGGTCTATCCCACTACAGTGCGCATGCATTCGGCAGGGAATCCGTGTCTCTGCAATGCGCATGCGTCCCGCTGGGAGTCCGTCTCTGCGGTGCGCATGTGTTCCGTGGAGAGTCCGTCCCGCTCCAGTGCGCGTGCGTGCGTTGGTCAGCGCGCCATTTTCCTTGTGTTTGAACGAGCCTCAGCAGTGAAGGAGCGCTTGTGGGATCTATAATCAGAGAGAAGGTAGGACAGAGTAGCGGTGCCCGCATCCGAGGCAGGAGCATTTGGCTGGTTTTTAGAATCTCCGCTAATCGATCACGAGGAGCCACGGGCTCTTAACGACCATTTGTTTGAGTCGGGGGGAGAAGGAGGAGGAGGGTCTCCTAATCCTCCCCCCCCTCCCCGGAGTGTCGCCGTAGCATCGACTTCCACACGGCGGCTGCTGTCTGTTCACCCGAAAGCGAGCAGAGGGGAGCGGACGGCTGTGACCGAAGCGGAGACCAGGCCAGGCCAGCCCTGGAGCTTGTGTTCACAGGCTCGGCCCAGCGTGAACAGCTGCATTTCAACCAAACCTGCTCTCCATTTTGGCTCCACTGTTGATTGGTAATTGGTCAGGTGACATTAGCTGTGCCGCTGTGTGATTGGTGAGCCTACGTGTCAATCACAGCTCTAACCAGCATGTTGGGTTGCGAATTTCAGGCCTTTCTCTGGTTGTTGCAGCCGCCACGCTTCTTACACAGAGGAATGCACCACTTACCTTCAGCCCGCTGCCTTCTTTAGCCTACATGCTGCTGTTGTAAATTCCTTATTGTAAAATATGTGGTCAGTTAAAAAGACACCAAGTGAACAAATTCCAGTGTTCTCCTGGCTTGTAATTCCAGAAAGCGTCCATCGAAAAATCAGTCAATTGGCGATTTAACAATGCAGTTTTCAAAAATTAAAGCTAACCAGTAGATTTGACATTTTTATGTAGACGCCGTTTTTGATTATCTTGTAAAATCTCTTAGAAGCTCCTGTTTTCTCCTTTGCCAGTTTTTATTCCAGGTTCATTTCGATCATAGTCATAAACAACTTGTAGTTCATGGGTTCATTGCAAACTTGCCACACTGTGCTCATACTGCATTCCAAGTGGAGTCACCTCAGCCTCACCGCTAATGGGAGGTTTAATTACAGGTGAAAAACCTGCATTGGAGTGCTATTAGAAATTAAATAAAGATTTGTATTTATTTCACAGTTTTTACGGCCACAATATGTATCAGAGGTGTTTTGCAGTCAATAAGGACTTCTCTTGCAATATAGACAGCAAATTTACATACAGTAAACTCCCATAAACAGCACTTTGATACTGACAAGATAATTGTTATTTGTGATATTGATGGAGACACAAATATTTGTAAGGACAATGTGAGGCTAGGGAGAGGGAAATAAGCCGTTTGTGCAATTGGATTTTTCACATTCATCCAAACAAGTAGAAGGGACCTTGGTGAACATAACTTATTATTGAAATAATGCATGACATCAACAATGTGTGAAGTAAAGATGTTGATGAATAATTCTCTGGGTTTTATTTATGTTTCACACAAGGTTTGTGCTATGTTACAAGAGATAAGAGACCTTCTTAGCTATTGACTCCTTCATTGACTAATGTGTTCAAGTGTACAGTGTTGGTAGGCTGTTGATTCCATGATGTCCACAGAATTTTTTTGGGATTGTGTCAGACAAAATGATGGTCACATTTAGCTAATAGTTGTTGCAGTTCAAAAAAATCTGTCAAATCAGTACTCTCTGGAGGTGTTTCTGAGAGGCGTTCTACCTTTATGTGTAGACATTTTTGCAGTCTAATGCGGGAGCAGCATTTGTGTCTTAAGTGTAGTTGTGTGTCAGTTATTTGATGTCTAAGTTGTGTAATTTGACCCAGTCATTGGCAGTCAGGCTGAAGTTGGTGCTGTTCTTGAACACTGATATAGAAATATTTGTTCCACTGCAAAGCTGATATTGAGGAATCATTGGAAATAACATGAATATGCAACAGATAAACCCACAGGAAACCTGTGAGCTGCTATACAATAAAACTGTATCATAAGGAACAAAACCCAAAATACTAACTTTGCCACAAATTTCATTTAGCATTGTGACTTTTTATAGTACTGCTTTTCCATAAACCTTCCGCCTTCAGCATCTAACAAGATCTTTCAAAACCAGTTCTAAGTTTTCTTTGCAAATAGAAAGAGTCAAGAGCTTCAAGTTGTTAGTTGTCCCGATCACCAACAAATTGTTCTGGTCCCCCCTCGCCGACACTACAGTTAAGAAAGCCCATCAACGTCTCCTCTACTTTCTCAGAAGACTAAGGAAATTTGGCAAATCAGCTACAACTCACTCCAATTTTTACAGATGCACCATAGAAAGCATTCTTTGTGGTTGTATCACAGCTTGCTATGTGTCCTGCTCTGTCCAAGACTGCAAGCAACTATAAAAGGTCATGAATGTAGCCCAATCCATCACACAAACCAGCCTTCCATCCACTGACTCTCTACACTTCCTGCTGCTCAGCAAAGCAGCTAGCATAATTAAGGACCCAAGGCTATCCTGGACATTTTCTCTTCCACCTTTTTCTGTTGGGAAAAAGATACAAAAGTCTGAATTCACGTACCAGCTGAAAAGCTTCTTTCTGCTGCCTTCAGACCTACCTTGCATTAAGTTGATGTTTCTCTCACTTTAGCTATGACTGTAACGCTGCATTATGCACTCTATCATTTCCTTTTCTACGAATGGTATGCTCTTTATAGTGCGCAAGAAACAATACTTTTCATTGTATGCTAATACATGTGACAATAAATCAAATCAAGCGTTTATATGTGGATAGGAATATTTTTAAAGATTGTAGTGCAATCCCTTAACATTGTGATGACTTTAGAAATAGTTGTTTTTAAACATAAATTATCTACTGTTATAGAGAATTATTGTTTTTTTATGTTTCTCCAAACTATAACATTTAGTGGATGAATGAAGACATTAGCACTGAACAGAATCTTCAAAAGGAAACGTGTAAAAAATTGAGCAAACAATAAGGATTATAAGAAATATAAAAGAAGGGGAGTTTAGAAGAGCTGGAAAGGTAAAAGAGAACAGAATAGCACATGGCATAAAAGGAAAAAAATGTTTCTATAAGCAAATAAACCAACAGCTATGGAGAGTTTACAGCTGCCCAAAGGTGAAGAAGTGGTCCAGTTGTGAAGGATGGAGACATTTGATTTCAATTTTTGCAAATAATGAAGTTGAGAACTTGACCTCACTGAGTTCACTGTCGAAAATGATTTGGTTTTGTAAAACATTACCATACTTTGATGCAAAGTCAGAGGATCCTGGATAGATTATTCCCTTGCTCATTAATAGAAATTAGAGGACAAAGAGGAGGCTGTGGCCATGATTTTTCAAAGTTCCTTAAGTGTGCAAATTGTGCAGTGGAATTGAAGGGTCATCAAGGGTAGTTGTTCAAGAAGATAAACAAGTGACAATGGACGAGTTATTCTGAAATTAGTTCTGGACCAAATTTTACAACACAGTTCCCAGTCAAAGTAAAGAGCATTTGGAGATGCATGGATCAACAAGGACAATTGATTTTTGTTTGCTGAGGAAGTTATTTTTGATACATTTAAGGCTAGTAGGATTAGAAGCTTTGAGTACAAGGACAAAAAAAATTCTAAAATTTAATAAAAAGTAGTATTTACATACTATTGGGCACCAAATAATCGAAAGGTCATGGAAGCCATAAACAGTGTACAACATAGATTCGCTGAGCTGATACCTGGGGTCACAAACTGTCATTACAAAGAGAAATTTGAGATATTAGGGTTACTTAGGCCGGAGCAAAGAGGACTAAAATGATTTTTAGAAGATTATTAAAATATGAAAACTTTTGATCAAGTAGGGACAGTTATTTCATTTGTGTGTGGAGCTGGTGATGTGGGAGAGTGGCCATCAATTTAAGATCCTGATGGATTGTGATGAGAGGTTAGAAATTCCTTGACAACAGTTTGCTGTATTGTCACACGCTGGTTAATGCAGAGCCCCTTTTAAGTTAAACGTGGATAAGTACTTGAAGTAGCGGAGGGATTCAAAACTGTGCTGGGAGAGCAGGGACTGATTTTTGGATTGCTTAAGTGAAGAGCTAACTTGGAAATATTTGTGTATGTGAACTTCTATAACTGGATGAGAGATTTCTCTTCCTGCCGCTGCCACGCGCGCGCAGGAAAAGAAACAGCTAAGAGATTTCTTTGATGGAGTTCAAATGAACACAGTTGCCATCAGAAAAAGACAACTCGTATTAGCTAATATATGCTGTGGTCTTGCAGTGTTTGAGATAATTCAGTTCGGAAGAAAACAAATGATCAGTAGAACTGATCTGCAGTAAATATTAATCTCATGCCTTGGTCATTTTTCATTTAGGATTTGTAATCATGGACCTCAGTGATGCCAATTTACAATCCCTGTCTGAATTCTTGAAGAAGACTCTTGACCCTGATCCTACAATTAGGAGACCAGGTAATTGGTTTTTATTCCCTATGTTTTTGTTATGCTGACAGTTATTCCTTCAAAACTACCATCTGTGCAAAAGGAAATTGTCTGGCCTTCATTTATTTGGGTATCTGACTGTGTGCAAATATATCCCCTGTTTGCCTCCGTCTAGTGGCTGCATTTTGAACAAGTAACCAAAATGAATGAGTTGTGGCTCAATGGTAATACTCTGCATGAGGCAGAAAATTCCGTAGTTGACTTGAACACATGCCTGCCACCTTACTATAGTACTGATGATGTGCTGCATTATTGGAGTACCTTTTGAATGTGTATTTAAACTGAGGCCTTATTTTGAGAGTGGCCCAATAAGGTGTTAATTGGCTCAAAAATGTCTGTTATTAATCTGATATCCTATCTCTCTCTGCCTTGATAATTTCCTTCAAACCATCATTGAACCAATTTATATTATATTTCAGTTGCCTCCTCTAGTACATCGAGATCAACTCATAATTCTTTTATCTCTCTGTCACTGCCATTCTCCCCCTCCCCACCTCCTCACCCCACAAACCCTCCAACTTAGTTGTTCCCTATCATTTTAATCCTTTATTTTTGTGAATAATTTGCCAATTTTTGATCACCTTCATAGTCTTGAAATATCCAGAAATTCAATTTTGATACAATTTCTGACCCAGCAATTAAAGTCATAAAAGAGTTATTACCGTCAAGGACCTTTTCTTTTATCAATAACAACAGATTGGAGTATTTCCAAAAAACACACCCATGTTTTTTATTTCCTCAGGACTTGTTTTCTTAAGATTTGTGTGGGACAGTTTCTTCTCAGGTGGGAGGTGCTGACTTTGAACAAACTGCTGACTGACTAATAATGTAGCAACATTTCAAGCAGGTGTTTGTCTTTGACATAGTCCTGTTCTGATATTGAAAGTTGTTGGACAATAAATTTCAAAGCTTTACGCCACAACATGAGTTTTATATTAAATCATTATTTGTTGCATTGTTTGAATTTACATTTCTTTCTAGAACTTGACAAGTAAATGACTTCGGTGATTTTGAGATTCACAGAATATTCTTGACTTGATTCATTTTTGGTCTGCACATTTCCCAGGTTGTGATTCTGTGGGAGTACATTTTCACATTTCTAATTTGTTTTCTTATATCAATTTAGTGTTTAGCAAGGAACAGTTAATGTAAAGAGCATACTGTAAAACAGTTCTTCTTCCTCCATGTTTAATGGAGGAATTGATTGTATTGTCCAGAAAGGGATGTCCATTGACATCAATTGTGGACTATAGTGCCTAAAGTACTCTATTTATTCTGGGCAGGAACAGTTTTATGAAGAATCTCTAACATTTTATCTGAAGGCAAAATTGAGACAGACATATTGAAAAAATATTTGTCAATTTCAGTAAATTTCTGACCGTTTCCTTTCCGGAGATATGCAAACTGGGTGCAGACTGTTGTCTTCTTTAATATTATTCGGCCCACTTGTGGAAATTACAAGGGAATCAGATTTATTGACCACCCGATGTGCTTCAGTGCACTTAAAAAAATGAATTGCATATGAACAGAGAAGACCATTGATATATATGGACAGCATCTGAAAAATCAGACACTTCAGTTGGGTTATAGTGAACTGAAGGAAAAGAGAAATGTGGCACATTTCGTCATATATTCTTTCCAACTACTGTCAGAATCACACTCATGCTGTTTCCCTTTTTATCATTGCAAGGTTTTGTTTTATTAACAGAATTGCCCTAGCTTCATGTAATATCACTATTACATTACAGCTATCACTTTATAGGAGCCATCATTTCTGTTGCAATCAGTTAATTTGTGCAAATGTATCCATTATCAGCAATATATACTGATATATTTAAAAACAGGACATTTTGAATTTGTTATTAGGATCCAGATATGTTTCCCACCTTTCTTGGTCTTCAGAGCATTAAAAGACACCCAACCTGTCCAGAAATGGCGTCTAAAGCAGACGGGATGGGATGCCAGATATCTTTACTTCAGAAAAATAGTGAACCTGTTGGACTTACGACAATCAGATTCAAGTTATCTGGTCTCACGTTTTGCACTAAAGTTATTGAATTCTATTTACCATACTGGAGTTGGACTTATGATTTCCTGATTCAACTGCTATCATAATCACCGTCCTTGTGTTTTCTAGTAAAATAGTTGGTCCATGTCAGGATGAGATTTTTTTAACTTCAGTTTTAGTAAAGAAATGAGTTAATTTAGTTTTCTTCGTCCATAAAGTGGAAAGTCCTGAATGTTGGTAATATGTCTATGCTTTGGCTTCAAGTGGATTTTAACCAGTATTATGCGATTTACAGGGTTTTGGAAACCTAATGACAGAAGGCAACCAATCTTTTCACATTGATTAGCCAGCATTTGTCCCATGAATGGAAACCACTGACATACTAAGAATAATAGATTTGTGAGCTTCCACATTTCTTGTTGCCTCAGGCTACGCTCCCTTTTGAGTATATTTTGCCAAATAATGATTGCACACCTTGTCCTAAAGATGATGTTGGGAAGGAACGAGCAACTTTTTATGCATGCTGATGAATTAATGTGCATTCTATAAATAGATCTGAGAGAACCTGTTTTCTAGACACATTTAAATCACAGTTCTTGCCTTTTAGCTGAAAAGTTTCTCGAATCAGTGGAGAGAAACCAAAATTACCCATTGCTACTGCTAACTCTCATTGAAAAGTCTCAAGACAATGTCATGAAAGTGTGCTCAAGTGTGACTTTCAAGAACTACATCAAAAGAAACTGGCGAATTGTAAGTAACCTGTGGTGTCTTAAATGTAGGGATTCTTTATAGAAGTTAAAAATATTCCTCTTATGCTATGTAGTAGAAATGGAATTTTGTTGAAGTAAAATGCACTTTCTTGTGCAGTCTGTAGGATTTGAAATATTCTGAACTTAAAATTTTATATCTAACAAGTGAAATTCAGGCATTTGATGCACATAACCATGTAACTAAACGTCCCCTAACCTGATGATAGGAACTCTTGTTGGTGAGTTTATGTGCACGCTTTCCTTTCTTCAGGTCCTGTAGTTCACCGGCTGAATGTGAGATATGCAATTTTAATTCAAATAGAAAATGCCCAAAAATAGCCAGTGTCTTGCTACTTATTGGTTTCCATCATAGCTATATCCTAGCCATATAATAAAAAAATTAAACCTGGCCAGTAATCACCTGTCAATCTCTTCTATTCATTGACTTACACAGTTGTTATCTCTAAGCTTTGCTATTCAAATGCACCTTTGTCCAGCATCCATGTTCTACCCACTATATACTTATGATCATCCAAGATTCTGCAGTTCCTGTCTTAATGCACACAGTCTGTTCACCCACCTCCTATGCTGACTGACCTACATTACTTCTAGAAAGCAAAACCTCAATTTTAATATTCTCTTTTTTCCAAAACCCAGTGTGACGTTGGCCCATCCTATGTCAGTTATCTCCTTGAGCATGACAGCCCTTCGTGATACCTCACAAATTGTAATTCTGGCCTCTTGAGCATCTCCAATTTGAACAACTCCACCATTGGTAGCTGCTTTCAGCTGTCTAGGTTCTCTAGTTACTTCCCCACACAACTCTGCATCTCTTATCTCCCTTTCCTCCTTTTAAACTGCTGTTTATAACCTCCCTCTGTTAGGAAGCCTTTCTCAAATATTTCCTCTGACTTAGAGGATATACCTCAGTGATACAGAAACAGATTTTTAAGGGATATTTCAGAATACACATAATGGAGATATTCCCATGAGAAGGAAAACTTTCAAGGGAAGAACTCACCATCCGTGAGTAACTAGAAAGGATGGGCCAAATGGCCTCCTTTTTGCACTCAAGGATTCTCCGATTCTATGTAATAGTGCAGAGGATGGATGGAATATAAAAGGAAAGAATATAAGGTTAAAAAGGAGGGAAAATTGGAGTGCAAGAGAAATATAAAGAAGACTAGTTAGGGCTTCAATAGATATTTCAAAAAGACAGTTAACAATATTATTGTTGGTCCTGTAGAAAGTGAGTGGGAATTAATAATGGAAAATAAAGAGATGGCAGGTGATCTTGAACAAGTATTTTGCATTGATCCTCATTGTAGAGGATACAAGTAACCTCTGAGAAATAATTTAAAATCAGGAAATGGAAGAAAGGAACTAAAGAAAATTACAATCACTAAGGAAGTAGTAGTGAGCAAACTGTTGGTGTTGCTAGCTGACAAATCCCTGGATCCTGATGAACTTCATCTTAGTATCTTGAAAGAAGTAGCTAGTGCAATAGCTGATGTATTGGCTTTAATTTGCTCCAACTTACTGAATTTGGGGAAGGTTCCATTAGATTGGAAAATAGCAAATTAACTCCTGTTTTCAGAAATGGAGGGAGACAGAAAGCAGGAAACTACAGGCAGTTAGCTTAACATCAGTAATCGGGAAAAATGTTATAAGCTGCTATTGAAGATGTTATAGCAAGCCACTTATGAAAGTTCAAAGCAATTGATCAGAGTTGATGTTGTTTTGTGAGAAGGAAAATCAGGCTGAAACCATTTATTGGAGTTATTCAAAGGAGTCACGTGCTGTGGATATAAGAGGACCAGTGGATATAGTTAGTTAGCAATAGTTCTTTGCTTTCCAGAAGGTATTTGATAAGGTACCCCATCAAAGGTTATTGTGGGAAATAAAAGTTTATGGTGTAGGGGACAATATTTGGCATGGGTACATGAGCGACTAACTAACAAGGAGGATTAGCATAAATGGGTCATTTTCTGGTTGGCCAGATGTAGCAAGTGGTGTGCTACATTGATCAGAGCTGGCACCTCAACTTTTTATAATTCATATAAATGACTTGGATGAGGGGACTGAAGATATGGCTGTTAGATTTGCTGATGGCACAAAGAAAGGCAGAGAAGTAAGTTGTGAAGTGGACGTAGAAGGCTACAAAAAAAGTAGATCGATTAGGTTTTTAAAAATTATTGGTTCATGGGATGTGGACTTTGCTGATAGGGCCTGCATTTATTGCCCATCACTAATTGCCCTTGTTCAGAGGGCATTTATGGGTCAACTACATTTGTTGTGGGTCTGAAGTCACGTGTATTTTAGATCAAGTGAGGACAGCAGATTTCCTTCCCTAAAGGACATTAATGAACCAGGCTGGTTTTTACAAAAATCGACAATTGTTTCATGGTTAGACTTGTAATTCCAGATTGAATTAGTAGACAAAGATCTCGCAAATTGAATACAATGTAGAGAAATGCAAAATTGTCCTTTTTGGGAGGATAAATAAAAAAGAAGCATACTATCTAAACGGTGAGGGATTGCAGATCTGGGTGTCCTAATGCTTGAAAAACAGAAGGCTGGTATGCAGGTACAGCAAATAATTAGAAAAGTTGATAGAATGTTATCCTTTTTTTACATGAGGAATTGAATATAAAAGTAGGAAGGTTTTGCTTTAGTTATATAGGGCACTGATGAGACCACATCTGAGTACTATGTACAGTATTGGTGTCCTTATTTAAGAAAAGATGTAAATGCATTAGAAGCAGTTCGGAGAAGGTTTATATGACTAATACCAAGAATTGACAGGTTGTCTTGTGAAGAAAGGTTGGACAAGATAGCTTTTATTATGGAATCACAGAATCCCTACATGCAGAAGGAGAGCATTGAGTTCATCAAGTCTGCACCAACTCTAATCCACACAACCTACATATCTTTGGATTGTGGGAGGAAATCGAAGCTTCAACTGCTTTATTGATTCTTTCTATTGGATTATTCAATTTTGATTATTCAAATGTTCAGCTCCATTCATTGAAAACCATCCAGCAAAATAGCACGGGAAACAGGCCCTTTGGCCCAACGAGCCCACGCCACCACCCTGATGTTCCCACCTCTACCCATGATCCCTGTCTATGTTTATAGATGTATGGATTAAAAACCAAATTTGAGACAATTTAGGGAGAATTTGTTTTGCCAATTAGCCTAAGAGCACATCTTTGGGATGTGGGAGGAAACCGGAGCACCCGGAGAAAACCCACGCAAGCATGGAGAGAATGCGCAAACTCCCACAGACACAGGCCCAAATCCATGTATCTGCACAGCACAGCTATAGTCACTGAGCTGTTGTGTTGCCCATCAAATGGTCCAGATCAAGCATACACTAACGATGTGAAGCACTAGGATACTCTCAAAAAAAATCCAAGAGCAGCCCTCTCACGATCCATCGTGTGTATGCCCCTTGTTAGACAACCAGGTGGACCAAAGCATCGGTAGGATAAAAACAAGTACATCAATATCATCATCTATTTACACACTTCCCAGGGACTCCCAAGGCTCATGATACCTATTTTAAATCAGTTTTCTATATCCCTCCATTCCCATTCTGTTCATGTGCCCATCTAAGTATCTCTTAAATAACTCCAGAGTGCCTGTCTTCACCACTTTACTTGGCAGTGCATTCCATACCCCCACCATCCTCTGTGTGAAAAAACCCCCTCTTACTACCAAGTTTTTTTTATTTTGTGGGAAATGGGCATTACTGGCTTCTCTAGCATTCATTTGCCATCCTTAATTGTTCTCCATTTCTGTGGTCTTTTGAGAGTCAACCACATTGCTGTGGGTCTGCCAGACAAGGTAAGCACAGCAGTTTTCTTTCCTGAAAGGACATTGGTGAACCAGATGGATTTTAATGGCAATGGTTTCATGGTCATCATTGGACTTTTAATTCCAGTTTTTACTGAATTCAAATTTCACCATCTGCCATGGTAGGATTCGAATCTGGGCATTACTCAAATTCTCATTCGAATCCTCAGAGCATTACTCATGGTCTCTGGATTATTAGTTTAGTGACAATACCACTGCCACCACCTGCTCTTCAGTGCTACATAGTGACTATTACCAATAACCAGAATCAAACATTTTGTACCACCTTTAACAAATACCACGTTACATTATATTAAGGCCACCACTGATCTGATGATTGAATAAGTCATTTTACAACTGTGGCTTTTGGGATAGGGTGGAGATTGGATTTTTTGCTGTTAGCGGCTTGCATTTTTGCTCTGAAGCCCTCTGTGCTATCTTTGTCTTTATTCAGCATTGAAATGGAATACACATCTTAGCCAGTTACAATTGTAGATACATTCAATGTTTGACACTGTCTCAGATCATACGTTCCATCAGACACTTGTCACTGTATTCAATGTTAACTGCCTCCACAGCTGGTACATTGTAGTTTTGTGGTGTACAATCTAGAGCATATTCCTTAGCAGTTCACTAAGATTCCTCCCAGACCTTTGACCTTTACTGTCAAGAAAAACGAGAACAAGGTCACCATGGAAAAGTCATTAGATCCCAGTTACATACTGTCCTAACTTGGATATATGTCACTGTTATTCTCATTGCTGAGCACTAACTGTGGAATTTCCTAACATTCACCATTTGGGAAGTTAAATCATTGCAAGGACGATGGCACTTCAAGAAGTGAGATAATTGTTGGCGTAGAATTATAGAAATAAATTCAGAAATTCAAAGCATGGAGGAAACCATTCTGCCTAATGTATCCATAGTAAGAAGTCTCACAACACCAAGTTAAAGTCCAACAGTTTATTTGGTAGGAAACGTCCCTTCGTCAGGTGAGTGGGGAATTCTGATCACAAACAGAGCATATAAAGGCATGCACTCAGTTTACGGAATGCTGATTAGAATGCGGGTCTTTACAGCTAATCAAGTTTTAAAGGTGCAGACAGCTTGAGTGGAGATAGCATTAAGCATAGATTAAAGAGATGTGTTTGTCTCCAGAGGGGACAGTAAGTGAGATTTTGCAAGCCCAAGCAAACCTTGGGGGTTACAAATAGTGTGACGTGAACCCAAAATCCCTGTTGAGGCCATCCTGGTGTGCGGAACTTGGCTATCAGTCTCTGCTCAGCGACTGTGCACTGTCATGTGTTGTGAAGGGCGCCTTGGAGAACACTTATCTGAAGATCAGAGGCTGAATGCCCATGACCACTGAAGTGTTGGCCAAAAGGAAGAGAACTGTCTTGCCTGGTGATTGTTGAGCAGTGTGTTGTGGGTGGTCATGTTGGGTTCATGTCACCCTATTTGTAACCCCCATGATTTGCTTGGGCTTGCAAAATCTCACTTACTATCCGGTCTGGAGACAATACATATCAGACATCTCTTTAACCTATGCTTAATGCAATATCCACTCACATTGTCTGCACCTTTAAAATTTGATTAGCTATAATGACTTGACTTGCATTCTAATTAGTATTCTTTAAACTGTGTATGTGCCTTTATATGCCCTGTTTGTGATTAGAACTTCCCACTCACCTAACGAAAGGGTAAAGCCCTGAAAGCTAGTGGTGTTTGCTACCAAATAAACTGTTGGACTTTAACCTGATGTCGTGAGACTTCTTACTGTGTTTACCCTAGTCCAATGCCGACATCTCCATATAATGTATGATAAGCTGATAAGTAACCTTCTTGGGGAATCCATAATTGGAAGTAAAAGTCCTGTTGCCAACATTTCCCAGAGCAGTGATGATGTAATTTATGATGAATTGATGAAAGCCAGAGTATTTACAAAGGAGTCATTTCCAATGTTGAAATTTCTAGCCCCATAAAATAATATTTATATTCAAAAATTAAAAGTTACTGGCAACTATCTCAGGCTGTTTTTACTCATTTGTTTATGTCTTATCAGGTTGAAGATGAGCCGAACAAAATCTGCGAAGCGGACAGAGTAGCTATTAAAGCCAATATTGTTAATTTGATGCTGAGTAGTCCTGAGCAAATTCAGAAACAGGTACCTGATTACTCCTGCTTGTAAAAAAGGTTAATGAGCATTGATCTATTCTTGTTTCTTAACATGACTATGTTCTCTTTTAGTTGAGTGATGCCATCAGCATAATTGGACGTGAAGATTTTCCTCAGAAATGGCCACATCTTCTAACAGAAATGATTAACCGCTTTCAGAGTGGAGATTTTCATGTCATTAATGGAGTACTTCGAACAGCACACTCCTTATTTAAAAGGTATTTGCTTTTTCCGAGCTGGTAATCTCACCACAGCCTGTGTAGCCTGCTATGATTGATCATTTTTAATACTTGGTGATCTTTTTATCCTAATTTTAATTACTTGATGAGCTGTAACCAAAGTTGTGGTTTAAAGTTTATTTATTAGTGTCATAAGTAGGCTGAGATGAACACTGCAGTGAAGTTATTGTGAAAATCTCCTCCCTAGTTGCCACTGACGTCTGTTTGGGTACACTGAGTGAGAATTTAGCATGGCCAGTTTTCCTCACTGGCACATCATTTGGACTGTTGGAAGAAACTAGAGCATCCATAGGAAACTCACGCAGGCACAGAGAAAATATGCAGACTTGCACAGATAGTGACCCAAGCCGGAAATCGAACCCGTGTTCCTGATGCTATGAGGCAGCAGTGCTAACCACTACTTAGTGGATAATTATGTTTGCTATTTCCTTTGGCTGAAATTTCAGCATGTTTTGGTGTCACTGGGAAATCAGTCCATTTGATGGAAAATCAAGAAGACATTGTATCATGAACTGACATGGGAATAGAAATTTGAGATTTTGTCTAATGGGGATTTTTCTAACTAGAAATATAAGTTTGGACTTTTGTGTGGTCGTCCTAGATTTCACAGTCAGCAATGAAGAGGCATTGCTTGGCAGTGATCTCAGAACAAAGCTGCCTACAAAGACTCAGTGAATTCTTGCGTGCCTTTCCCAACATCAATATTCTCACAGTCAGAAAACCAGAAAATAAAAGGCTTCAATTTAAAATTGATGTTTTACTGACAATGAAATAAATTATTGGGACCTAGATTAATGTAAAAAAATCTAATTCAAAACGTTAGCTATTTTCTTTCTCTACAGATGCTTCTAGACCTTTTGAGTTTTTTCGGTGTTCCGTTTTTGTTTCGGATTTCAGCATCTGCAGTATTTTGCTTTTTTTAAAAAGTGGTTTCTTATAATAACAAAAGATTTAACAAATTATGATCTCTGCAGAGACTGATAACTTTTAAAAAGATTTGAATTTCCTGTGACCAACATTTCAACTTATCAAACTTTTATTGTAGCAAACTAAAATCAATGTTGACTAGAGTTACTTAGTTGGTAACTAACTCTCCAGACTGCAGAAAACATACCCTTACTAATGCTTTAATGTCAAGCTGCATATATACTTCTCAAGCTGCATATATACTTTACAGCATGCTCTCCACAGAACAACAATATTTTCAGGGAACCGTTCAAAATCACTCCTAGCATCCAGTGAGTTTATTTCTCTCTATCTCGCCAATTCATCTTGAATCTGTCAAAAAATGTTTCGATTGGTCTTTTGAGAATCCTCAGTCTAGAGTTCCAGCAGCAAGATCCTTGCTGGTGACTTGTCCTTGCCTTGTCACTCAGGACATGCTTTTGCTGGCATCTTACCTGATAGCTTGCCAAGAACAGCTTTTCTGTTCTGCCTGCAATGGCTCTTGCTTCCTATCTCTCTGTTCTGTGGAATTGTTTGCCGCAGAAGGCTGTGGAGGCCAGGTCATTGGGTGTCTTTAAGACAGAAATAGATAGATTCTTGATTAATAAGGGGATTATGGGGGAAAGGCAGGAGAATGGGGGTGAGAAAAATATCAACCATGATTGAATGGCAGAACAGACTCAAGGGGCCGGGTGGCCTATTTCTGCTCTTATGTGTTATGGCCTTATGCTCTTCACTCAAGCTGACATGTGATTTCAACAGCGCATGACTCTGGCTCATCAGTGATAGTGGTCTCATCACCACTTTCTTGTCTACCCCTCCCATAATATGTGACTTCCTTGTCTATCAAAAACCTATCTAATTCAGCTCTGAATAAATTTAATGACATAACTTCCATTGCTTTCTAGGAAAGAGAATTTCACAGACTAGCAGTCCTCTTGAGCCAAAACAAAATCTACTAATCTTTGTCATCAAAAGGGACCTGTTATTTTTTAATTGTGCTTGTTAGTTCTAGTTTCCCTCACAGGAGAAAGTACCCTCCTGGTATCCACCCTATCAAGTCCCCTCAGGATCTTTTTATGTTTTAAGTACATTCAAGTATGTTTCATTCTTCAAAACATCTTTCCGTATAGACCAACTTTTTCAACCTTCATCCCAGAAATGAGGCGAATGAGCTTCTGTGAGCTGCTTCTAATGCAGTTCTATCCTTCTACACGCAAGGAGACCAAATTGTACCCGCTACTCAACGTGGCCTTACCAAGGCACTGTACAGCTGCAGAAAAACTTCCTGATTTTATATTCCATTCCGCTTATAACAAATGCTAACATTCTATTTGCTTTCTTATATATTCGTTGGCCCACTTGGTAACATTATGGGATCCATATGTGGAACTCCCAGATTGCTCTTTACCAGGGTTCTATAATCTCTTTCCATTTAAATACCATACTGCTTTTCTGTTTGTCCTGCGAAAGTGAACAAGTTCACATTTCCCACATTATCTGCCCATTTTCTTAACCTATGTATGTATCTCTTACAACCTCTTGATTTACTTTGCTACCATGTTAGAGTTGTGGCAAAGTTGGTCACTTTACATTTAATCCTTCCATCTAGGTTATTGATATAGATTGTATATAGTTAAGGCCTTAGAAATCCTTGCTTATGTAACAAAGTATGAAATTAGCCTCTCGTGGTGAGTGAGGTTGTTTAGTAATTGTAAACATATGACACCAATAAAAGTTCAGTTACAGCTCACTCAACAAGTTGTTAATTTTTGAAGGGCTTTTACAAAAAGGCTAAGTGTAAAACTGGAAATTTTTGTCAATTCAGTTATATTCAGTTTGAGGAAACTTCAATAGAGAATCTTCTGGGAAACGTAAAACCACCAAAACCTTCTAAACTGAAAAATGTGCGCACTGCAAAAGTTACTTTAGGTTTTAGGAAAGTAATGCTGGTGTAAGCTGACAGTTTTGTATCATTATAGTCAGAAAATCAGAGCCATTGCTTTGATTGAAAACGTTTTGGCAAGATCGTTTGGATGTTGCAGTACTGACTGTTATGTTTGGAGATGGGTGACTTACTCAGCTAGTTGCTGTCTAGTGCTTAATGACCCACTGTCATCATTATATCAACTATTGTCTCATGGCAATGTGGCTACCCAACCATAGCTAACAACTTAAAACTAGCATTCGGTTCGAAGAGGAGTTGTACAAAGTTGTGAGAAAAAGCAATAAACCTGAGGATTGGGAGCAGTTTAAAATTCAGGGAAGGAGGGCTAAGGTTTTGATTTAAGAGGGGAAAATAGAGTACAAGTGTAAACTTGCAAGGAACATAAAGGCAGTCTAAAAGCCTTTATATTTAAAGAAAAAAAGTGGAAAAAAAGTAGATTCTTTGCAGTCTGAATTTAGATTTAGGAGAATTTATAGTAGAGAACAATGAAATATTCAGCATAACAGCTGGCTCAGTTCTGTCTTCGCTGAGGAAGACAAATAATTTTCTGGAAATACTAGGGAACCGAGGGTCTCATGAGAAAGGGAACTTGAATGTAATTAATATTACTAAAATAACAGTGATGGAGTAATTAATGTGACTGAGCAGAGAAATACTCAGTGCCTGATAATTTACATCTCAGCGTACTAAAGGAGATGGCTATGACCAAAGTTGATGCACTGATTGTCATTTTCTAAGATTCTGGAACAGTCTCAGCAGATTGGAGGGTGACAAGAGATTTCAACCCATGATATAAAAAAGTAGAGAGAGAGAAAACCAGGAATTAGGCTGATTGTCCTAACAACAGGAGTAGGAAAAATGCTCAAATCTATTATGAAGGATGTGATAATTGGACACTTAAAAAATATCAACGGGACGAGGCAAAGTAAATATGGATTTATGAAAGGGAAATCATATTTCACAAACCTAAATATGTTTGAGGATATAATTAGCAAAATAGCCAAGGGAGAACCAGTGGATGTATATTTGCATTTTCAGGAAGCACATTTGATAAAGTCTTGCATGTAAGATTAGTGTAAAGTACTTGGAATTGGGGTAATATAAGTGGATTGGGAATTGGTTAAAAGACTGGATTCAGAGAGTAGGAATATATTTTTTCCAGAATAGCAGGTAGTGACCTGCGGGATACCACAGAGATCAGTGTTAGGGCCCAAGCTATTCACAAAACACATGAGTGATTTGGATGAGGGAACCAAATATAATTTTCCAAGATTACTGACAATACAGAACTTGTTGGGAATATGAGTAGCGAGGAGAACGTTAAAAGGCTTCAAGGTAATTTAGACAAATTGGGTGAGTGGACAAATGCATGGCAGATGCATTATAATGTGGATAAATGTGAAGTTATCCAATTCAGTAGGGAAAAACAATTGGCAGAGTATTATTTATGTAGTAATAGATTGGGAAATGTTGATATACAGAGGGACCTGGCTGCTCTTGTACATCGTCATTGAAAGCAAATATGTAGTTGCATCAAGCAGTTTGGGAGGCAAATGATATGTTCACTTTCATTGAAGGGGCAGCACTATGGCACACTGATTAGCATTGCTCATCACAGGGTAAGGGACCTGGTTTAATTCCAGCCTGAGGTCACTGTCTGAGTGAAGTTTGCACTCTTTTCCCGTATCTGCGTGGATTTTCTCTGGGAAGTTCAATTTCATCCCACACTCCACAAAGATGTGCGTTGGGTTGATTGTTCATGCCAAAATTGTCCCTTAATGTCAGGGGTATCAGCAGTGTAAGTGCATTGGGTACGGGGAAAGGTCCTGGATGGCATTGTTGTCAGTGCAGGTTCAGTGGACTGAATGGCCTCCGTCTGTATGGTAGGGATTCTATGACATGAATACAGGAACAAGAATGTCTTACTGCAGCTGTATAGGATTCGGTGAGACCATATCTAGTGCAGTTTTGGTTGTCTTAGAAAAAGTACTTGTTGCAGAGGGTATGCAATAAAAATTCACTAGATTGATTCTTGGGATGGCAGGATTGTCATATGAGGAGTGATTGGACAACAGAGCCTTTATTCACTGGAGTTTAGAAAATGAGAGGGTATCTCATTGACACGTACAAAATTTCTCCGGAGCAGAGTTTTTTGGAGAGTGCCTGGTGAGACTCCTGATTTGCGATTTCTGTCTTTCACTTTAGTTGTTAGAGGGTTTATTTCGGCGCTCCGTAGCAGGAGATAGGCGCGGGGGGCTGCAGGGAAGGAAGCGCGGGAGTATAAAAGGAAGGCCAAGGTAGACAGCGGGCAGCATCGGGAGCAGGCAGTGGAGTGAGACGGGAATTAGAGTGAGAGCAATAAGGGCTTAAGCTCACTGGGCTTGGGCGAGCGCAGGCTTGGACGCGGTGAGTACCTTGATTCCTATCTAATCAACACTCTTTTCCCAACACCTTTAAAGGGGGTGTACAAAATGCCACGACACTTGGCCAAACGCGTCCACTGTGTATGCTGCCATATGTGGACCTTCTTGGAGGCATCACGTCTCCCCAAGGCCCACTTATGTGCAAAATGTTTAGAATTGCAACGTTTAAGAGCTAGGGTGAGGCAGCTGGAGCTGCGCTTGGAGGACATATGTCTAGTGAGGGAAAACGAGGTTACAATGAATAGGGAAGGTAGTCCTGCGGGGACCCCAGGATCTAGTAGTAGGGATGGGCTGGTTATAGATATGAGGAACAAGAATAAAAATCAAGGCACAAAGGCCATCTCAAAGGAGGATTTCCAGAAAACCAAGGGAGGGGTAAAAGCTGTGATGGAGAGGGCAAGTGAAGGGGAACAGAATGCCACAGAGAACAGCAGGAAAGCAGTAAGTGAGATATTGGTGGGGGATGGGATGGTTAAAGGGATCCATAGGCGTTTCTGTGGGCAAAAGAGAGACTCCAGGATGGTAGTCTGCCTCCCTGGAGCAGGGGTCCAGGATGTTTCAGAGAGAGTAGAGGGAATTTTGAAGGGAGAAGGGTCTAAGGCAAATGTAATAGTTCACATAGGTCAGAAAGATGTAGGAAGAAAGCGTAGGGGGGACATACGTAGGCAGTTTAGGGAGTTGGGGGCTCAACTGAAAGGTAGGGCCTCCAGAGTGGCGTTCTCTGGGCTGCTGCCTGTGCCTGGGACCGATAGGGTAAAAACAAATGAGACACTACAACTAAATGCATGGATGAGGGATTGGTGTAGGACAGAAGGCTTCATATTCATTGATCATTGGGAAGTCTTCAGGAGGGAGGGTGATCTATTCAAGAGGGATAGGGAGCAGTTGACTGGGAGGGGAACACATATTTTAGCTGGGAGATTAGCTGGAGTGTTTCAGAAGTGTTTAAACTAATAGGGAGGGAGGGTGGGGAGAGAGAGGGAACTGGGAGTGGGAGAGAGAGGGATGAAAGGGTAACACCAGAAGGTAGAAAGGAATATCCGAGAGCTGAGGGTCTTCAGTGCATGTGTTTTAATGCGAGGAGTGTGACTGGCAAAACAGAAGGCACGAGGAGCTTAGAAGTGGTGGCGGTGACCGAGACGTGGTTGAAGGAGGGGCAAGACTGGCAATTGAATATTCCAGGATATAAGTGTTTTAGGCATGACAGAGTTGGTGTGAGGAGAGGCGGGGGAGTGGCTTTATTAGTTAAGGACAACATCATAGCAGTGCAGAGGGAGGGAGGTATGGATGATTTAGGAATTGAGTCTATATGGGTGGAGTTGAGGAATAGGAAGGGAGTGGTTACTCTGTTGGGTGTTTACTACAGACCGCCCAACAGCCCGCGGGCCGTGGAAGAAGGGATATGCAGGGACATTTTAGATAAGTGTAGGAAAAATAGGGTAGTAGTAGTGGGAGATTTCAATTTTCCTGGAGTAGATTGGAGAGTGCCCAGAGCTGTAGGAGTGGACGGGGAGGAATTTGTACAGTGTGTTTTGGAAGGGTCCTTGGAGCAGTATGTGGATGGCCCGACTAGAGAGGGGGCTATACTGGATTTGGTTCTGGGGAATGAGCCAGGGCAGGTGGTTGACATCGAGGTAGGAGAGCATGTGTCAAATAGTGATCACAACTCTGTCTGCTTTAGGATATTAATGGAAAAGGACGAGACCTGCCCAAAAGGGAAGGTATTTAACTGGGGGAGGGCTAGATACAGCCAGATTAGGCAAGATCTTAAAGATACCGACTGGGATAAGCTTTTCGAGGGCAGGTCAACGAGGTACATGTGGGAGTCTTTCAAGGGAAAACTAAACTCTCTGCAGGAAAGATACGTGCCGGCAAGGAGGAAGGATGGGAAAGGTAGGATTAGAGAACCGTGGCTTACCAGGGATATTGAGGACTTGATCAGGAAGAAGCGAGAGGCTTACATTAGATCTAGGCAACTGGGGACTGAGACAGCGCTGGAAGCTTATAGAGAGTGTAGACGGGATCTTAAAAGGGGTATTAGAAAGGCAAAAAGGGGCCACGAGGTGGCTCTGGCAGGTAGGATTAAGGAAAATCCAAAGGCATTTTACACCTATGTAAGGAGCAAAAGGATGGTTAGAGGCAAGATTGGACCTCTTAGGGACAGAGGAGGGGATCTATGCTTAGAGCCTGAGGGAATGGGGGAGATCCTGAATGAATACTTTGCGTCGGTATTCACGCAGGAGACTGGCCAGATGTCTGTTGCTGATGTTGACAAAGTTGAGGATCGATTGAGGGAAATAAGGATTACGAGGAAAGAGGTGTTGGGGCTGTTAGGCAGCTTAAAGACATATAAAGCTCCAGGGCCTGATGGCATTTACCCCAGGCTGCTAAGGGAGTTGAGGGAAGACCTAGCTGGGCCTCTGACGCAAATCTTTGTCTCTTCCTTGGACACAGGTGAGGTCCCAGAGGACTGGAGGATAGCAAACGTAGTACCGTTGTTTAAAAAAGGTCAGAGGGATCACCCAGGGAACTATAGGCTGGTGAGCTTGACTTCAGTTATAGGTAAGCTAATGGAGAGGATCCTCAGGGACAGGATGTGTGAGCATCTGGAGCGCTGCGATCTGATCAGGGATACGCAGCATGGCTTCGTCAAGGGGAAGTCTTGTCTTACAAATCTAGTGGAATTTTTGAAGAAGTGACAAAAACAGTTGATGAAGGACATGCTGTTGATGTCGTCTACATGGATTTCAGTAAGGCGTTTGACAAGGTTCCTCATGGTAGACTGATAGAGAAGGTGAAGGCGCATGGGATACAGGGCCGGGTATGTAGATGGGTCGAGAACTGGCTCGGGAGGAGGAGACAGAGGGTAGTAGTGGAAGGCTCTTTTTCCGACTGGAAGCCTGTCACTAGTGGAGTGCCACAAGGCTCAGTACTAGGTCCTCTTCTATTTGTGGTCTACATAAACGACTTGGAAGTTGGGGTAGGTGGTGAGATCAGCAAATTTGCTGATGACACTAAGATGCTTGGATTGGCGGGTACAGAGGAGCAGTGTCAGGCAATACAACAGGACATAGATAGGTTGGTAGACTGGGCAGATAGATGGCAAATGGAATTTAATCCGGATAAATGTGAGGTGATGCATTTTGGCCGGAAAAATGTAGAAGAGAGTTATATAATAAAAGGTAAAACTATTTGGAGTATAGAGACGCAGAGAGACTTGGGGTGCAGGTTCACAAGTCTCTGAAGGTGTCTTCACAGGTGGAGAAGGTGATAAAGAAAGCGTATAGTATGTTAGCTTTCATAGAAAAGGGCATAGAATACAAGAGTCGGAGTTTGATGTTGCAATTATATAGAACGTTGATTAGGCCTTACTTGGAATACTGCGTCCAGTTCTGGTCGCTGTACTATCGGAAGGATGTAGAGTGCAGAGGAGGTTTACCAGGATGCTGCCTGGTATGGAAGGACTGTCTTATGAGGAACGATTAAATAGACTGGGGTTGCTTTCCCTTGAAAGACGTTGGCTTAGAGGGGATCTAATAGAGGTGTATAAGATTATAAGGGGTATAGATAGAGTAAATGGTGGTAAACTTTTTCCACCTTCAGAAATGGATAGGACGAGGGGTCACGGCCTTAGGGTGAGGGGGGCTATGTATAAGACGAATATTAGAGGGCAGTTTTTCACACAAAGGGTAGTGGGGGTGTGGAATGCACTGCCGAGTAAGGTGGTGGGAGCAGGCACGCTGGGGCTGTTTAAGGGTCTCTTGGACAGCCCATGAGCGGTATGCAGATAGAGGGATATAGTAGGACTGTTTAACTATGGCTTTTTTTCCACAGGTAATTCGGTCCATACTTGACCAACAAGGAGCATGCATTCGGCAGGTGGTGCGAGGACAGCTCTTGGATGTTGATTCATGGGTTGCCTGGTGCTTCATGTCGTAAATGAGTGCTTTATCTGGACCATCTGAAGGGCACCATGACAGCTCAGTGACTATCGCTGTAGCTGTGCAGACACTTGGAATTGGGCCGGTGTCTGCGGGAGTTTGTGCGTTCTCCCCGTGGTTGCGTGGGTTTTCTCCGGGCACTCCGGTTTCCTCCCACATCCAAAAAATTCGCTCTTAGGCTGATTGGGAAACAAATTGTCCCTACATTGAGACTCTTCCATATTAGGAATAACCTAAAATTAGAATAGGATAATGGAATTGTTACTATATAGTTATGACGGCGGCGCGGGCTCATTGGGCCGAAGGGCCTGTTTCCCGTGCTGTGTTGCTCTAAAAAAAAAAAATTCTGATAAAGGCTGGACAGGCTGGATGCAGGATAATGTTTTCTGTGGCTGGGTGAGGGTCTAGAATCTGGAGCCCCGGTCTGAGGATATGGAGTAGGCCATTTAGGACTGAAATGAAGGGAAGCTTTTCTCAGAAGGTGGTGAACCTGCGGAACTCTCTACCACAGAAAGCTGTGGAGACCAAGTCATTGAATATATTTAAGAAGGAAATAGATTTCTTGATTTTTTTTAAAGATATTGAGGATATGGGGAAAGAGCAAGGGTATGGCCTTGAGACAGAGGATCAGCCCTGATATTGAATGTGGAACAGGCTTGAAGGGCTGACTGACCTATTTTTCATGTTTCTACCCATATGCAGGTCAGCTATCTGCATTTTAGTCTCAGGAGTGATGCTAAATGAAGGGATATAGCATTAAATGAGCCACAAAGAACAGGCAATTCGCATTGTGGTGTTTTTTGTGATTTGAGTTTGGTGAATGGCGGCCGCTTCAATTAACTTTAGCACAGCTGACCAGACCAGCAAGTGGAAAAATCTTGTCCTGATTTGTTGTTGAGTGATGATTCCTGGTGGAATCTGTATGCGTGTGTCACTTACGAGGATGGTATCAGACTTGTGGGTCGGAACTGTACCACCTTGCCCGCCAAGGAATCAGTGCAGGCGATGGTCTGACAACAGATATTGCCGTTCACCTCGGGTGGGAATTTTTGGTCTCACCCGAGCAAGGCCGTAAAATCCCACCCATGGTCTATGATCTTGTACAATCCTCCAAAATTTAAATCATCTCAGAGGAAGGCCCCAAAAGGGTGAGGATTCAGATTAAAAATACTGGCAATATATGTGGTTAGTCTGTACCAATGAATTTTTTATATAGGCACTGATTTCTCTGCTGTTTATTTTCAGCATTTTTTTGTTTTTCAAATTAATTTACACTCCAAGGAACTGTCATTTGGGTGAGGCACTGGTGCTTGAGGAAGGATATTGTAGTCTGGCATTTGAAAAACATGGATATTAGCTTCATTGCCTTCTCAATCAACCGTGTTTCTGTTGGAATTTGGTGCAGTACTCAGCAGAAATGATGGTGATTTGTTGAGAAGCTGTCATTCAGAAGTTTTCAAGTAGATGTGTGAGATTCATTTTGATGCATTTTGGGAGGACTGACAATGCAAGGGCATACAGTGAGCGCACAAGAATGCTAGAAAATACAGAGAACCTTGATGTTTTATATCCAAAAATCCCTCAAGGCAGCAGGTCAGGTAGATAATGTAATAAAGGAGGCACAGGGGACACTTGCCTTTATTAGCCAGGTCAAAGAATGTAAGAGCAGGGAAATTACGATAGAGTTGTACAAAATGCTTGTTGGGTCACAGCTAGAGTAGCATGTGCAATTCTGGTCACCACACAATAAGAATAATGTGATTACACAGGTGCAAAGGAGATTCTCTATAAAATCATGAGGGACATAGGGTAGATAGGAAGAGACTTTTCCCCTTAGTAGAGGTGTCATTAACTGGGGGCGTAGATTTGAGGTAAGGGACAGAAGATGTAGAGGAGATTTGAGGAAAAACTTATTCACCCACAAGGTGGTAGAATCTGGAACTCAGTGCTCGAAATGATGTAGAGGCCGAAACCCTCACAAAATTTAAGAAGCATTTAGATGAGTACTTGAAATGCTGTAGTACACAAGGCGACAGACCAAGTACTGGAAAATAGGATCAGAATTGGTGACCAGTGCAGATGTGATGGGCTGGAAGGGCCTCTTTTTGTGCTATAAAACTTTCACTATTTGAAGACGAAGATGGTAGTTGCTGAGATGTTCTTTGGCAACAATGCTTAAACAGGGATTAATTGATCATTGCTATTTGCTGACATTTTGCTGTGTTTTTCACATAGCAACAGTAGCTAGACTTAAAAGCAATTAATTGGTTGTGAAAAATGCAAATCTGTTCATTTATTCTTCTTTTAAGCGTTAGTCATGGTTCATTTGGGTAGCCCTCTTGTTGCTGAGCCAGAAGTTTATGGCACTTTCTACAAAAATGTAGATTGATGCCAGTTCAGTACTGGAGTAGTACAGCAGTAGCAGTGGTGCCATCTTTCAGAGTGAGACGTCCTTCATCTGCTCTCTTAAGGTGGTTTTAAAAATCTTACAGTAGTATTTTGAAGTAAAATGGGATGTCCTGGGCAATATTAATCTCTGAATCAGCATTGTCTGGTCGTAACAAATTGCTGTCCTACATTATAACAATAACAACATTTCAAAAGTACTTCACCTGCTATAAAATGCTTTGTGACATCCCAAAATTGTGCAAGTTCAATATAAATGCAAGTCTTACTTGTTTCAAACAAGTTATATTTCTTTCCTCTTTCATAATATTTTTCATCTCATTAGGTATCGACATGAATTCAAGTCAAATGAACTGTGGACTGAGATTAAATTGGTGTTAGATACATTTGCAGAGCCCCTCACTGCACTTTTTAAGGTAGTGTTATTGTTCATTTAATAAGAATGACTAGAATTTGAAATTTTTGAATATTATTAATGCCTCACTGATCATTTTAGTCTTGAGTTAATGTTGATTTTGAATTGTGGATTGAACATTATAGCAATATATTAGTTCTCTTACCATAATTTAAATGTAATTTTTTCAGACTACTATTGAGCTGTGCCATACACATGCCAAGGATGTCAATGTGTTGAAGGTTCTCTTCTCTTCTCTTGTTTTGATTGCCAAGCTGTTCTATAGCTTAAATTTCCAAGTAAGTATTAAGTGTTGGAGTACATGTTCTGATATGCCATTATGAAATAGATTTGTAGTTAATATTTTAATTTGTTTTCTGCAGGATTTGCCAGAGTTTTTTGAAGATAACATGGAAACATGGATGATGAACTTCCATAGTTTGCTCACTTTGGACAATAAGTTACTACAAACCAATGTAATTGCCTCTCTTTAAAACAAAACGTTTTATGTCATTTGCATTGTTCATGTAAACATTTAATTCCTGCCACTAAGAAGCTGTATCTGAAAATAGTTTAGCCAGGGGACAGGCTGCACTGATGACCCCTGTGTTCCCCAGCAACGAAGCACTGAGGGATATGCTTACTTTGGATTTGTCTTGTGTTAGGATGCTGGCCCAAGTTACATTAGGAAGTCAACAGTTTTTCTTTTTGGCATAAATGTAAGGATTGGATGTTTCTGTCCTGCAGTGACTGCACTGACAAAGTATGGATCTTTTATAGTAAAACAAGCTTTAGTTTAAATATAACTAACAAATGAAGCAGCTTCACTCTTAACACTTGAGCAATATTTAAAAATGAAAGGAAGTTTACTTCCTAGCTTATGATTGTTCCAGTTCCAGATAAGCCCCATTCCTACACAGATCAACACCATCTTTACATTCCAGGCATACTTACTATAAATTGTGTTAACAGTCTTGAAGCTTTCAGATGAATTTTGTGGAGAGTGAGTGAGTAAGTTATCAGGAAGAATCTGCATATGTCTCTGACTTTTGCAGATCTTCAACAGCAACTGCCTTGTTCTCTGCTATGTACCTAGCTCCTCCCATTGCCGTATAAGCATCTGATTGATTACTTGTGACCCTCAATCAACTGAATCACAAACCCCAGCAGAAATCCCATCATAAATAAATCTGTTAGCTCTACCCTAAGTAAGCACTACATGGCTAATATGAGTGATTATCCTGCTCTCCCAGCATTGAGTTGCGTTCCTCCAGACATAGCTGCCTGTAAAATAAAGCTGAACTTTAAACATTCCCATTAAACATAAAAGTATATGTCTATTTATATCATCACTTCTTTCTCCCACTGTACCATATTAGTGAACTAGACTTGATTTTATACAACAAATATCTAATGAAAAACTGCTGCCTAAATCATGGTATCCCCTCAATATTCAGGACTCATTTTGAAGTGCTAACTTGTCTTTCTCCTGTTATGCTGATCACAGGTATCTTTGGTTGGCAATCAATTAAAGGAATGTTTAGCTGCAAATGATCTGGCTTGAATTTCACTATTAAGAAACTTTGAGAAATTGGCCTAAACAAAAGTAAGATTCATTAATTGTTAACTTAGTGTTGTAATTCTGTTATCTGTTACATTGCAGGATGAAGAGGAAGCTGGTTTACTGGAGCTACTGAAGTCTCAAATATGTGACAATGCAGCTCTCTATGCTCAAAAATATGACGAAGAATTCCAGCGTTATCTACCTCAGTTTGTCACTGCTATTTGGAATTTACTGGTTACGACCAAACAGGAGGTTAAATATGACTTGGTAGGTTTTGTAACTGTGAAAAATGATATAAATGAAATGAAAAATGAACAAACTGTGAGAAATTTATTACTGTTATTACGAATGGGCAACAAATTCTGCCCTTGCCTGCAAAGCCCACATCCTAAGAATAAATAAATTTATATATTTTGACTGTGGAGGATGTGCACCATGAATTTATCAGAATGGTACAAATTAGGAGATTACAAAACCTGAAATTTAGATGGTTAAAGGGTGATTTGATCCAGAATTTAAAGGCTAAAATTTAAAACCAGATCTTTCAGAAGTGAAATTAGCAAACACTTCATACCAAGGATGCTAGGAGTTGAAACTCTGTTCTGAAAATGGCAGTTGATACTAAATCGATTTAGTTTTGAATCTGATTCTAAGAAACTTCTACTAACCCAGATCATTCATGGATATAGAGCAAAGATGAATATGTGAAAGTTTGCAAATCAGCCATATCAGCTTGAGAGGCTCAATAGCATATCTTGGTTCCTGAGCAACATATCAACTTCTCCCATCATACTCTTTTTTTAAAAATTGTTATGCATTGTAAGAAACTTTATCTTTTCAGCCTCTTTTACTTGTTCAGTAAGTTAGAACACAATAAATACGATCAAGGGTAGGCAAGTCTTTGTGCCTTATCCATAATCCAATACGATCGTAGCTCATCTTTGCCTTCCTACACTATTCCCATATCCCTTGTTTTCCTTAATATGAAATCTTTTGATTTCTGTCTTGGATGTACTTAGCTAAGGAGACCAAAACTGAACACAGTATTTCCAGGTGTAGCTTGCTAAAGCTCAACATTATTACAACATGACTTTTCTCTTGCACTCCAATCTCTTTGTAACAAAAGCTAGCATACCATATGCTTTCAAATTGCTGCTTATTTGTCAGTATTAAAATTGACACTGATGGTTACCATAATTGTTTATTTTGAAAGCACAAACAAAGTTGAATGTACAGGCATCTAAATTACAATTGGCAAAACAAAGCTAGAAACCTTATCTGATTGGATAGGGCATGTAACTTCAGAATGCATGTTGCTATTCCCTGTCCACAATTGTTTCCATTGCCTGTAAATTAACAGAAACCTATATTTCCTTCTTGTTTTAACTTTTGTTTTAGCCTGAACACAATGTTTGTTCACTTGTGCAGATGATGACTCAGTGTATAGACCTTTAAGATTGTAATTCTAACTGTGAGAAACATCTGTTACGACATCATCTGTAGAATTATACAGAAACAAATCATATGTTAAACTTCAATCTAGCATAGCTTAATGCTGGAAGTAATTAAATTATATTCTAATAGCACCCCTGGAGCATCACCCATCAGTAGCTGTACCTTCTGTTTTAGGGCCGAGAACTGTTCCAAGATGCCTCAATAAACCTGAAATGAGATATATTTGTTTCGGCATATGTTAACTTTTTTAAATCACGTGGAGGTACTTGGTTTCTGCTAATTCCATCAAGTAAAACACTAACCAACTTTTTTTCTTTTTAGTTGGTAAGCAATGCTATTCAATTTCTGGCCTCTGTTTGTGAAAGACCTCACTACAAACATCTATTTGAAGATCAAAATACATTAACCAGTATCTGCGAAAAAGTTATTGTTCCGAACATGGAATTCCGAGGTAATTTATTATTGCCACGTAACTCATTGTGATGTTTCACTGAAGAAGTGTTGAAAATGTGCGTTGAGCTTTTGATGGCATTATTTTTTAACTGGCTTGGTGACAGTGTCGGCTAGACCCAGATGCAGACTGGCAGCTGAATGAGATTCCGAAGGACTGTTAACAGATGTAGAATAATACTTAAACATGAGCTGGGGCTTTCAGGAGTGCAAGAAAGAAAATGAAAAGAAAGCATGCATGTCTATAGACCACAATGGACTGAATTATTTTCAGGATTTTGTAGTTACTCATAAAAGGGCCAGAATTCTAATTAAAAATAATATTTGCAATTGCATTGAGTGGAGTATTTTGAAATGTGATTGCATGAGTTGCTTTGTATGGTTACTCTTCAAATGAATTATTTACTGAATTGATAGATATGTTAAAAAATACTTTATTTACTAGCAGCAAAATTTTTTTTAGCTGCTGATGAAGAAGCATTTGAAGATAATTCTGAAGAATACATCAGGCGAGATTTGGAGGGATCAGGTAATTTTGTTGTTTTTGACCATAATAAATGGATATTTATTTAATTAGGATCACAATTACTAATCACATAATATTGATAAATGTTAAAACAATCCAATATATTTTGACGCTCTTTATTTCAGAAATTGTGGCTGTGACTTCCAGCCAAAATCTCAATGTTTGCTTTCTCCCTTGTCTGTTTCTGGTCCTTTTCTGCCCAAAGAAAGCAACAAGTTGCCTGGGTATGTCTGATCCACAGAAATGTAGAGAAAATCTAGTCCAAATAATTATCATCCGAGCAGCTTCCAATCATTTGCAAGATTATAGGTCATAGATTATGCTATCAAGGAGCAGTTTGGGTTCCACCAAAAATGTTCAAAACTCATCACAGCTTTGTCTCAGGTGCGGCCTCAAACTGAATGCCCTTTGCAACAAGTGAATATTCAACCAAGCAAATCTAAGGTTAATGGGAAGATCTTCCAGGAACTTAAAACACAAAATAGCTGTGGTTCAATGTCATAGTTGTTGCAGGAATGCTCTAGATGCTCTTGGCTCAACCATCTTCAACTTTATCAACGACCTTCCCTCCTTCATAAACTCAGGGTTGAAGTTATTTACTCTCAATTTCAGTTTAATTTAGTTCCTCCAAAATGAAGGAGCACACTCCTACTATGTGATCCAGTTAAAGTAAAGGTTTGGAATCACATGCCAAATAGTTTTTGTACTATGAAGTAGCTATCTTCAACAGCACCTCATCTCGACTTTCATTGGCACCAGGTTCATAACTTGTCCATCATCATTAAACAAAAACTTAACTGGACCAGCAACATGATAATTGTAAGAGCAAAATTGAAGCTGGACACTTAGAGTGGTTCTCTTCCAGGCCCATCATCACAAGGCTAAAGTCTGAAGTGTGATGATATAGTCACCACACATTTGGATAGATGCAGATGTAGCAACACTCAAAGCTTGACTCTATCTAAGCCCCGCCCCCGCTCCCAAAAAAAAATCCACCATGGCACTCGGCTGACTTGGACGGATTCCAGTGTTCTAGCATCGGGGTTGCAATGACCAAGAAGGCCATCATTTGTTAGGAACCCAGAAAAGGCAATTAATATAGCCTCAATGACGTCATTCCAAGAGTCATTTCTTCTTTAAACTCCTGTGTGTCTTTGTGCAATTGTTTCAGATGAATGAATTGATGCTTTCTGAAAGTAAGCATGCTGGCAGTAATGCTTTTGATTTCATGTTTCTTCTGATGTCACCTACAATTAGATTCAGTGCCAGAATTCACTTGGTGGAGTACTGAAATGATTTGCTGACTTGAGATCTGCTGTGTCAGATGAAGGAAGTAGGTTACGATATAAAAAACATATTTCTATGTTAGATTAAATGCTGAATTTCTGAAGCTCTGAAATAATTTATAGGTAGCAAATTTGGTGGCATTTGGCCCATTGATTCTGCATCACATACAATTCCACCCTTACTCCTACAACCCCTAATATTTACCCTGCGAATCCCCACTGACATTAGGGTTAATTTAGCATAGCCAATCGGAGGAAACTGGAGCAACCAGAGGAAACCCATGCAGACATGGGGAGAATGAGCAAACTCCCATAGTTATGGACCCAAGGCCGGAATTGAACATGAGCTGCTGGCGCTGTGAGGCAGCAGTGCTAACCACTTTGTCATCACCTGGACTTTTTTTTATATAACTTTAATAAATATATGGATACTGATCTTTGTAAGCAAAGTAAATGTTCTTAATTTACTTTCAATTTTTCTACCCATCAACCCCAAAGAGCTGTTGCATTCTCTTGGGTTTATTAATGTACAACTTTTTTTTTGCAGACATTGACACAAGGCGAAGAGCAGCTTGTGATTTGGTGCGGGGGCTTTGTAAATATTTCGAAGGGCCTGTAACAGCAATCTTTTCTGGCTACGTCAATTCTATGCTGCAACAATATGCCAAAAATCCTTCCATTAATTGGAAACACAAAGATGCTGCAATTTATCTTGTGACCTCACTTGCCTCCAAAGCTCAAACTCAAAAGGTACTGTTTCTCTGCCCTGTAGGAACAAATTGTGTTTTCTTGTGTCTTGCATTGAATGTTAAACAGTATTTTTTTTATTTTCAGCATGGAATAACTCAAGCAAACGAACTAGTAAATTTATCAGACTTCTTTGTTAATCACATACTATCTGATTTGAAATCACCAAATGGTAAGTTGAAATATTCCATCAATAATATTGAAAGTGTGTTGGGAACTGCACAGTTTAAAAACTGTGTCTGCAATGTAATGACTTTATTGTTAAAACACCATCACAAATGGAAAGCAAGTAATCAGTGAACGATATATTTATGGCTGGTACAAGTACAAAATACATGCAAAAAAATGACAGAATATTGTCAGAAAGTTTTAGTTTAACAGAGGTATTGCTTCTAAGGCTGCTGGCCATGTGTAGTGTAGTTCATTAGTTTTCTGCATGGAATTAGGAGTCTTCCTTTAGTACTTATCATCAGTGGTAATGTATCTGATCTATTTGCTTTGAATTTTGTTTTCAGTGAATGAGTTTCCTGTGCTGAAAGCAGATGGTATTAAATACGTTATGATTTTCAGGAATCAGGCAAGAACATTTCCAGTTTTGCACTTGATGTATTTTCAAATTATCCATTAAACTCAAAAGTCAGCCATTGTAAAATATGATTGTCTTTAATACAAATTAATACTGGATTAGTGTAATGTATTAAGTTAAAATTTAGTTCATAAAGAAATGGATCTTAAACTTCTAGTTAAATGTGTTTATTTTCTTGAGTATTTTTCATTGTGTGTCATATTTTTTGCCACTGTGAAGGTAGTGTATAATTGTTAACTTAACACTTGCATTACAGCTTCCTAAAGAACAGCTTCTGATGTCGCTCCCACTGTTAATTAACCACTTGCAAGCAGAAAACATTGTTGTTCATACATATGCCGCCCATGCTCTTGAAAGGATATTCACTATGAGAGGACCCAACAATACTACTTTGTAAGTATTTGGCGACAGCAGCTTTCTTGTTTAAGGTGATAGCTTGTGGCTATCTATTGTTTGTGTTCTTTCCTATTTTTAATAAATAAGTACTAAGGTATCTTTTTTAAAGAAAAAATGTTTTTCTGTTTTCAGAATATCTGCTGTGGAGCTTGCTCCCATGGTTGAACAGCTGTTAACAAACCTTTTTAAAGCCCTGGCTTTGCCTGGATCTTCGGAAAATGAATATGTTATGAAAGGTGAGAATGGTTTAGCACTAAGTTGTTGTTTGGCTAGCTTTAGATTCACTCATTCAATGACGATAAAACTATATTTCTGAGCAATGTTTTGCTTGTTTAAAATTTAATTCTCCATTTAGAAAGAAGTTGATACAAATCAAATGATCCTAATTGGGGGAAATATGGTCCATTGAGTACCTTTTGAAGTCCAATAAAAATTCCTTTAGAATTCACCACTTTTAGTACCTTTCCAAGCAAAAAGAGGACTAATCTAAACATCCTTTAGAAAATATGCAACCACACCACCAAACTACAACGTGTTTATATGACCAGTGGATAAAGGTACAGTTTCACTTGATATGAGTAAGCTGACTTCATCTCATTGCTATTTTGTTTTCCAATACTTCCTGTAGCTTCCTTATTAAAGGTTGTAAATCCATTTTGTTTGCATTGTCATGCATGGGTTCCATCAGTGGGTTTCTTCATATGAAGCACGATTGGCATGCAATTTACCCTCACTTAGGAGCTTAAATGTAACATTCTAGTACAAATTGTGAATGCATGGGATTCTGTCTTCTGCCTTTGCTTTGATTTTAAAATACATGCTGATAGAGTACCTCAAATCTGGCAATCCAAAAACCAGATCTTTTTTCCCCCCCACGTTCGAATTATCCTTCACACTTCCTGACCCAGCTAAGAAAGCCTGGGGAATACTCATCAGTTTTGTGTATATGATTTTCTCAAGCTCTAGCCAACTTTGACCCCATCCATCCCAATATAGGTGTGGCAGGGACAGTTAAATTCATTTGGGAAGGACAAAAAAACTCTTATAAAACCCAGTCAGTTAGAATATTTAGTTATATATTATACTTGAAATGCATATTCTTGCTCCAGTACAGGATACCTGTATTGTGATTTTGATGTCTTTAAAACCACCTAAATAAAAACCCTCAGGCTTAAGTTCAAGCATGATACTTGATTTTCAGAAGCTTTTAAGGTCCGTGGACACTGGTTGCCTTTTTGCAGCTGGCCCATTGGCAATTCAAAGAGAATTACAGTATTAAAGGATGCTGCATGATCTTTTATAAGTTTAAAACAAAATTGTTTTCTGTTCTACAGAGAATTTTTAACATAATTTCAGTTTTGATTTTTTTTCATTTTAAACAGATATAGGGTTTTAAGCTCATAGAGAGAAGTGGAGGGAGGCGTGAGAGGGATATTAAATTCAGTACGTGACAAGTGAATTAATATCAGCAGTGACATTGCCTAAGTTGCTTTGTGATTGTGTGTTTGTTTTCCTGTGTCTCCTTTTCACTGAATTTTTTCCCGAAAACCGGCAAGTTCTGCAATTGGCATGGACGTTGATTGCGGCATGGATTGTCAGAATTGAGATAATGTATTTGTCTTAACACTATTCTGCTCGCATTTTCTCAGACTCGTTACATATTTATAAGTCTGCTATGTTTGAAATGTACATCTTGGCTCACATAGCCATAATAGAAATTGATGTAATACCAGTGCGCTGTCTGTCACCAGTGTTCCTCAATGCAGATTTGTGTACAGTATAGTTCAATTTACAGACATTGGAACAAATTCTCCCTCTAAGTAGTCATTTTGTATCCTTTCATTACAAATAAGCTGCAGAAATAAATATCTGAATTTGCAACTTAGATACAGTTCCTTTAATAATGAAGAATATAGTTTGACAGTGAGAATGATGTTATCCTGAGGAAGGAAAATTGTTAGGGTTTACAAATCTAAAATATTTTACCAACTACAATTAGTTTTGATTAGATCATTGGCTGTCAAAACAAAGGTAGCATTTCTGTGCTCTAATTAGCATATTAAAGGAATCTGTTTTGTCACCATTCTGTATCTGAGGGTGTGCACAGGAGCAGTGATTTGCTCCAAAGTTCTCCAGGCATTGAAATGCGAGAAATTGAAGATGATTCCTGTTATATATTGTGCATTCCAACTCACGCAACAGTGGGTAAATAACTATTGGATCGATTTCCCTGACAACATGTGCAAATAGAAGTGTTGGATTGGGATGCTTGCTCACTCATATTGCAAGAAACAGAAGCATAGCTTGTTGGAGAAAAAAATCTACTAAATATGTTCTCTTTCTATTGACAGCCATTATGAGAAGTTTCTCCCTTCTCCAGGAATCGATTGTTCCTTATGTTCCCACATTGATTACCCAGCTAACACAGAAGCTATTACTAGTTAGCAAGGTGAAGTACCCAGTTACTAATGTCATGTATAGTTTGTTTATTCATTTTGAATGTTTTAAAACTTGTATTTTTTTAAACTCTTCAGAAGTTACAATGTGGCCTGAAGAAAAGATCAATACATTCAGTTGTCTTTTGTATTTGTTTCTTCTTGGATGTAGTTCTTTAAACAGCCAATTCAATGATAAAGATTTGGAATCAATGTTACTATTTTGTCAGTTGATGACAGTATTTGATTTAAGTCTTGAAATGGACTTGATCCTTGGCAGTAATACTGAGCAAATGCTGCATTGTTAGCGGTTTCATCTTTTGGATAAGATAGTAAACTGAAATCTTGTCTGACTGCTCAGGTGGACATGAAAGGTTGCATGTCGCTATTTGATGGAGCGCAGAGAGTTCTTTCTGGCCTCCATTCAGTCAACACACATCCAGAATATCTGGTCATTTGCTCATTGGTTGGATTTAAATAAATGCAAATTCTTTCTTAATATGTATTAATTTGTAAACATTGACTTGATGTTGTCCTAGAATCCAAGCAAGCCGCATTTCAATCATTACCTATTTGAGTCTCTTTGCCTATCTGTGCGTATAACATGCAAGGCAAACCCTGCTACAGTGAGAAGTTTTGAAGAAGCTCTCTTCCCTGTATTCACAGAGATCTTGCAGAATGATGTGCAAGGTGAGTAAAGTTCCAAATAAATTTGCCGACTACATAGTGAATTCACTTTTGGATTACTGTACTTCTGACCAAATTCTACCTTCACTTAGAAAGAAACGTAGGAATTGTGAGAATCTATGGGAGTAATTGTAATTCACCAACAAGCTGGGATCAGCTAATGAAGTACAAGCTGGAGATCAAATCTAGGACCATGATGATCTGTATTGTTATGAAAACTAGATGCCTTGTTCAGAGTGGAAGTTGGGAACTTTAACCATTAACAGACTCCAGAGATTTTGTTCATGTACACAGCGGACACTGCAGTTTTTCAGTTTATACTTTCTTTGGCCTGAGGAGCCAGCATTTCTGTAGCATATAAACCTCAATCAGGTGACTGGAAAGCAGTGTTCTATGGAAGACTAGTGTTTAGAGTAAGGAGTGGGGACCAAATATAGGTCTCAAAGGGGCGAGAGGAAAGGAAAAAGTCCAAAAGGGGGGACAACGATTGTCTCAGTTAAGAAAGAAAGAGGAACAGAGAAACAAGCTGCAACCAAGAAAAGAGCTGCAGGAAGCAGACCTTAAACGAAGAGGGCTTGGGAAAATCCCAGGAAAGCTCAGGGCTTAGAGGAAACTTTAAAGATCTAAGCAAGCAGTAGAAGGTTGTTGACTGTACTGTCGGCTGCTGGGCTGGTAGTATTGTGCTCGGCACAGCTAATGGTCTGAAATTATGCTTGCTATTGCCGGGGGAATCTAGGGAAGTGGAATCTTGAGAGAAGAGTTTGAAACCCTGTGGGGTGGGCCATTTTTGATGCCATCCAAGTTGGGACAACTTTTGGAGGGAATTTCTAAATTAGATTTTTGAAGATAAAGACTGGAATCCCTTAGGAAAAAGAGACTGAGTTTCAGTGAGCTTGACTGACTCAGTTTACAGATGTCTTAGTGGGTTGAGAAATCTATGGACCCTGTGTTGGTTATATCTGCCATTTATGGTGTAGTGTGCTGTGTTTGATCACAAGTTGCTTGTCAATTCACCTGTATCCCATATTTACTTTGAATGTTAAGGTATTGGATATCATAAATATTATTTTTATGATTGTGTATAGTAAATATTTTTGTTCAAAATCACTGTAACATTGTACTTTATTTATTAGTCAAGAGTCTTGAATCACAAGTTTTGTCTCCTTTAAACAAAATATTTTTGGTCCCAAACCAAGTTTTACTAAAAACACAGTGGTCTGGTAAAGGATTATAACAGTAAACCTTAATTACTCATTGCAGATGTTTCTGAACCATCACAGAAGTCTAGACCTGCATATTGAACTAGTTTTGTTATTGTTCGTCCATCATCATCGATGAGGACCTCAATACCATTAGTCATTTTGAGGCTCATTGCGGTGTGTCCAAAGATGACTGATCAGGCCAATTAGGGCATGGAATGTCTGGCACGTATTGGACAGACTTGTGTTGGCACTTTAATTGTTGTGCTGGTGGCTCTGGATTTGTGCAGCTCATGCTTAAGTTGTGCACAACTTAATTCAGCTCGTAGAAAGATGCTTAGAGACAGTTTATGGTTGCTACTGCTTCCAATACTGCAAGTGGGAGGAGCTCATTAACTTTTGTTTTATGAGCTGCAGATCCTAATAAAGTATTCTGTGGGTGACATGGTAACACAATGACTTGCATTGCTGCCTCTCAGCGTTAGGGACCATGATTCAATTCCAGTCTTGGGTGACTGTGTGGAGTTTGCACATTCTGCCCATGTCTTCATGGGTTTCTTCCAGGTGCCCCAGTTTCCTCCTGCAGTCCATAGATGTGCGAGTTAGGTTGACAGGCCCTATTAAATTGCCCCTTAATGCCAGGCGGATTAGCAGGGTAAATATTTGGGATTACGGGCTAGTGGCTGGGTGGGATTGTTTTGGTTCAATTGGCCAAATGGCCTCTTTCTGCACTGTAGGATTCAGTGCATTCAATTTGTTTGACAGATTGTTAAACAAAAAAAAAGTCAGCTGATGAGCAAGGTCTTTGGGAGAAGGTGGAAAGCAAGTTCGATGTAAGATCAGTGTGATTGGTAAAACTAGGTGGCTTCAATTTGAACCTTTTGTGCTAGATCCTACCCTTCTTGCAATTCTTGGCCCCACAAGGACTGCCTTCATCTATCCTGTTAAATACCAAAGGCCCCCCAGCATGTGGAGAAAGCCAGGTAGGCAAGCACCTGCAGACTTCATCCATTTCCTCTTAAGGGTTTCATCCAGAGTTCTCAAATGTGCAGAACCCTTATTTACATATTTTCAAAGTATTTTTGCTATGTTATGTAACAATCCCAAGCTACTCATTTAAACACAGGTTTGGAAGTTGATTCAGGCAGCAAATGGGTGCGCAAGATCCCTGTTAGATTTTGTTTTTCAAATGAGAGAAACAGGTTGTTCAGAGTCTCTGCAGATGCTTTCGACAGGCTTCAAATTTCCGATCATTACACACTGAGCATTGTTTTTTTTCTTTATTCTCTCTATTTCTACTTTTTAGAATTCCTACCTTACGTATTTCAAGTGATGTCGCTGCTTCTGGAAATCTACAGTGCTGATATCTCTCCATGCTACATGGCTCTCTTCCCACACTTGTTGCAACCACTACTCTGGGAACGTGTGGGGAACATACCGCCACTTGTCAGACTACTGCAGGCTTTCCTGGAGAAAGGAGCAAATTCCATTTCTACAAGTGCAGCTGATAAAATTGTACGTGGAATTATTTCAATTCTTGGGAACATCTTTCAAAATTAGTTACTTGGTCAAGTTTTATCTGATTTAGAACAATTGTAATCCTGAGTAGAATCCAGCTACATTTAAATTTTGAACATTATCCCTACCAATTAGTTGTAGTCCATGAGATACTAGGTTAACTCTCAACTCCAGCAAATCACAGCGAAAGTGAAAATTGGAAGAGGGGTATAATGCACTGCCACGATATTGCCACTATTTTACTCTGCTACTGTTTTTTCTTGTCTGCAGTACTTCTTTATCGGCTTCATAGTTTACAGTCATTTTGCAGGATTAAATATGTACTGATTTTGTGGAAAAATCAAAAGGAATATGGGCATTTGGCCTTTCAAATCTGCTCAGCATTCACTATGGTCATGCTGATTTTCTACCTCAACCCAGCATCCCACACCACCTGTATCCCTTGATTTCCTTGCTATCCAAATTTCTGTTTGTCCCTGTCTTGATTCAACAGCATACTCTTGGTGTGATCTCACCGATACCATATAATTGCAGTAAGATTTCTTCTTTCTTTTACTTCAATCCCTTCATCGTAGTTAGCGCATCATTTACTTTGCTCATTGCATGCTGTACCTGCATGTGAACTTCGTGTTAAGTGTTTGAAAACACCCAAATCTCTCTGAAAGCAACATTTCCCAATCTCTCACCGTCTAAATTTTTCAAAATTTTTCTACCAAAGTGAATAACTTGATATTTTTTCAGATTATGTTCCATTTGCCATGGTTATGCCCTTTCACGTAACTTGTCAAAATCTTGTACAGCCGACTTGCAGCTTTCTTGATGTAGAGATGTCGGCGTTGGACTGGGGTAAGCTCAGTAAGAGGTCTGACAACACCAATTTTAAATCCAACTGATTTATTTGAAAGTAAACTTGCTAGCTTTCGGCATTTGTGTCTTCGTCAGGTGAATGAGGTGTTCTGGTCTCCACACACGTCAGCACAGACAGTTTACAGATTGCTGATTAGAATGCGAATTCTTACACCTAACCGGAATACCTCATTCGCCTGAGGAAGGCACAAACGCCGAAAGCTAGCAAGTTTACTATCAAATAAATCAGTTGGATTTAAAATTGGTGTTGTCAGACCTCTTACTGAGCTTGCACCCTTCTTAACAGTTTGCTTTCCAACTAACTTTGCACTATCTGCAAATTTGGATGCGTTACACTCAATGTCTTCATCCTAGTTATTGATACAGATTGTAAACCTTTAAGGTTCAGGAACAGATGCTTGCAATACCTACCTAGTTACAGTCTGCCAAACTGAACAGTATATTTGGTTAATCTTGGAATGCACAAGTGGGGTTTAATTGTTCAATTATTTATCTAAATGGGAAGTTTGTTTGTACACCAATAAATTTTGTGCCCAGATGTACTTTGATCTATGTGAACATAAGAGGTGCAAGGAGAGCAGCATGTAGCTTGCAAAAGAAGATTTATGCTAATTTAGTATATACAGTTTTGTTCTTGTCACATCTTGTTATTTAACTTGCACCTTGCTCATTTTCCCAAATCCAGTTTGCCTAATATACTGTGTTTGAAAAAAACACTGGATTGTAATAAAGAATCCAATGGAAGTATCAACAATAATTGGGGATTGCTATTGCGACGTATACAATAACTTATTCATTTAATTAAAACTTCTGTAGTTTGAATTAGCCATTGCGTATGTTGTTGTATGCCTGATCTTTGGCATCTCAAAGAAAAGTTGGTGGGCTGAAGAGTTTGCATCATGATAAATAAAGTCCATTACATCTAGAAGCTTGGTAGAAAGTTGGGTGTTGATTAATTGTTGTGGTACTAGGCCTATATTTGTTGAGTATTAAGTAAATTATCATTTGCAGACTGGGGTTTTGGGCTAAATAAGAAATCTGCTTCTTCAGTGTAGGATTTTTAGTTGGACAGGTTCATAACATTGAATAATTCTAACATTTTCCAGCTAGCCTCTTGCTATAGCAGTTGCATTTTAGCAAGCAAATTGAAAGTTATGTAGAGCCCTGCTAAAGACAGTCCACTTATTGTCAGTAAAGATAGAAACCCTAAAGAATGACTGACCATCTGTTATAGTAATGTTCACCAATATCCAAACCATGTTCTAGAATTATGTGTAGACTAAATACAAACTAATTGTCACATTTGGGATAAAAATTAAAATGAATGAGGAATTTACATTTTAAAAACTGCGAAGAAATGTATTTAATAAACTTGTAACCGTATTCGAGAAGATAAAAAGACGAGTATCTGGTGCAAAGCAAGCTGACAGAGAAGGGGGATAAATGCAGAGTGGTCAGAAGCAGAGTGAAGAGCTGAAACTAATTATGATATCTGGACAGATACATTTTCTTAACATCTGGTGGTAAGCAAAAATTGAATCGAAAAATTTAGGTGTAGATTTTTCCTGACTTGCTTTATTTTTCTTTACACTCATAGCCAGGATTGCTTGGAGTCTTTCAGAAGCTAATTGCATCTAAAGCAAATGACCATCAAGGCTTCTATCTGCTTAACAGTATAATTGAACACATGCCTCCGTAAGTATAGAGCTTTTTTTTTTCAGCTTATTGGGTGTTAAAAGCTGAATAAATTGTGTTCATGGATTGTTCTTGTATTTTCTGCCTATCAGAGATGCCATGCATCAATATCGGAAGCAGATCTTCATTTTGCTGTTCCAGAGACTTCAAAATTCAAAAACAACCAAGTTTGTTAAAAGTAAGTTTTTTTTCCTTTCTAAAGAAGTGCTTCATGAATATTTCTTAAGTGGTTTGATTTTTTTTCTTCCTTTAGCAAAGAAACAAGCCTTTTTTATTACTTTCATGACTTGGAAATTCCCAAATGGGAACCTAAAAAATTGAAGCTGTCATTCACCACAGACACTTGATTGGTGCTTATGCGTATTGCACTTTTATCTGGAGGGAAATCTTCTCAATTTATTGATTGTGTGAATTTATTTTGTTTTGCATCTTAGGTTTCTTGGTATTCGTGAACCTTTATGCTGTGAAATATGGCGCAATAGCATTGCAAGAAATATTTGACAGTATACAGCCAAAGTAAGTACAACGGTGCTCAAACATGAGAAGCAAAGTGAACTTACTTTTGGTTACAGCTTTCTTACTGGTTTGCTGAATAACTGCTACATTCTGCTTATTGGGACGTGTTGAAAATCTACTCCTCTCTCTGGTTTGCTTCAGATCTGCTACATTACAAAATCCTCTTCTTTTACGTTTAAATTGGGTATGGTGTGAAACCTTTAACTTCCTACATCATTATCAGCAAGAAATGGCACCAACTGTTCCTCTCTGCCACACTCACCTCAATCGGTGTCCAGTAGAGAAAAATGGAGACTAAAAGAACCATCCAGTCCATCAGCTTTTAAATACCAGAGTATCCCCATTTTATGCTTCATTTCAGAAGTGAAAGTGACTGTTATTGACAAGGGGGCAACACTTGATTCTGTACGGCATCAGGGAACCCTACTGGAATTGAAATCAGGTGAAATCTTTGACTGGTGAGAATCATGTCTGCCACAGAGGTTGTCCTCAATGAGTTTCTCATCTCATCATGAGATGAGTAGTGTCTTATGTCAAACCATTTTCAGCACTGCACCAGCTACTTCCATCATAAGGTCAGAATTAGGAATGTTTGCTGATCAATGCAGTGTTTGCAACTCCTCAGCTAATGAAGCAGCCCATGACCGTATGCAGCAGGATCTGGTCAGCATTCGGACTTGAATAGGTTAGTGGTTTGTTACAGAAGCATCATAAATAACTGTCTTGAACAAGAGTCTTGCCATCTCCCCTTAAGGTTTGGTGGCATTATCATCATTGAATTCTCCACTATCATTCCCCACCATCAATGTCTTGGGCTTTGTCATTGATGAAAAACCAGACACATACTGAGAGTAAGAATTAGGTTGGGATTCTGCAGTGAATGATACCTTCTGATTCTGCGAAGCTTTTCCACTATAAACAAGAAGCAAGTCAGGAATGTGATGGAATGCTTCTCACTTGTTTGGATGTGTACAGCTTCGACTACACTTAATAAATTGGACACCATTCAGGGCTAGGCAGCCAGTTTGACACAATCCAATGTACCCTAACTTGTGATCTCTACCATCTAAATGAATGGCAGCAGACACATAGGAATAGCAGCATCTCAAAATCACAGATCATCCTGACTTGGAAATCTAGCGTTCTTCTTTCATTGCTGAATTAAAATCCTGGAATTTGCTATTTTGACGTACCTTGAGTAAACAGACAACACAAGCTCATCACCATTGTCGCAGAAGTAGAAGGGATGGACAACAAATACAAGTCTTGCCAGCAACATTCACTGAATTAAAAAGATTGAGTTTTATACATTTAGCCAAGTATGATGTTTACATGGAAATTTTGAGAATTAATATCATGCTATGTGAATAATTCATTTGTTTCTTCTGTGTTAACCGTCACCTTTTATTTACTGTTTTTTTTCTGAAATGACCTACAAGTTCTTCGTTCTTTGTAATTGTTTTATTGCAGAATGTTCGGCATGGTTTTGGAAAAAATTGTTGTTCCAGAAGTGCAGAAGGTGTCTGGGCAGATTGAAAAAAAAATTTGTGCAGTGGGCATTACAAAGATCCTAACAGAATGCCCTTCTATGATGGACACTGACTATACTAAGCTTTGGTAAGTTGATGGATTTTTTGGAATGAGAGTTTCTGTTCTGTTTGAAGTTTAACTTGATAGCTAGCCTGTGAAATATACTAAATTAAGCTGCAATTACTTTTTGGGCGGAGGTGGGAAGTAGATCCAGCTCCTGCACAGCTGGAATTGCCTTGGGATTCTTCAGTTTCATCTATATGAGAATTTTTTTTTTAATTCTTTCTTGAAATGCGCAGGAGGAACTACCACCTGCAGAATCCAGGTGTTAGAGCTTGAGCAGCAGCTAAAATAACTGTGGTGGGTCTATTAGTCTGAGGGCTACATTAATAACAATTCAGAAAGGTGCTCACACTATAGCTTAAGGGCCTGGAGGCGGGTAGGGCATGTGTGGCCACTAGGCAGTCCAAGAGAAATAGGCAGGTAGTGCAAGAAACTCCTAGGGTTATGCTTAGGTCTTGTTGGATCTGGTTCTTGGAAATATGGTGAGTCAAGAAGATCAGGTGTCAGTGGTGACAATGATCTTTGTATTGCAAGGTTTAGGGTGATGATAGAAAACAATTAACTGGGACAAAAATAATTCAGGTGTAGAAATGGAGCTGGGCCAATTAGATTGGAACGAAAGGTTGGTGGGATAAATTGCAGCTGATTAGTGGCCTCCCTTCAAAACAAAAATGGCCTAGACAGAGTCAAGGTATATTCCCTTAAAAGAGAAAGGTAGGGCAAACAAATGCAGAGCCACCTGTATGAAAAATAGAAGCTAAGGTAAGGGGAAAAAAAAGTGTGCTTGTATGACGTGCCAGACAGAAAACATAGTTGAGAACCAAGAAGAATACAGAAGGTTCAGAAAAAGCATATTAGATAAGTGAAGAGAGCAGACTGTCAGTCAGCATAAAGGGAAGTCCCGAAATCTCCTGTAGGTGTATAAATAGTAAAAGGGAATTTACACTCAAAGCGTGGGGGCTTGTAGAGAGCACAGAAGAGATTTACCAGAATACTGTCATGGATAAGAAACTTCAGTTGTAAGGAACCTTTGTTGTGATACTCCCCAGGAGTCAGTATAGGGACTCTTGCTTTTCTGATAAAAATGATATAGATCTGGTGTGTAGGGTACAAGTTAAAAGCTTGTGGATGGCACAAAACTTGGAAGGATTGTAAACTGTGAGGAGCACAGAGTAGAATTTCAAAATAACATAGACAAGTTGGTGAAATGGGCATATAGGTGAGGTGGCAGATGAAGTTCAAAGCAGAGATGTGTGAGGAGATGCATTTGGTAGGAAGAACATGGGTAAAATTCTTAAGTGGGTGCAGGAGCTGAGGGACTTTAGTTTGTATATACGTAAGTCATTAAAGGTGGCCTGTCAGATGGAGAGAGCAATTAGTAAAGCAGATAGTATTCTGGGCTTTATTAACAAGGAAATAGAGTACAATAGCAAGGAGGTTATGTTGATATTGTGTAAAGCATTAATTGAATCCAGCTGGAATATAATGTCCAGCCTGGCCATCACTCTGTAGGAAGGATTTCAATTTATTATTGTCACGTATTAGCGTACAGTGAAAGTGTTGTTTCTTGCGCTCAATACAGACAAAGCAAACCATACATAGGGAAGGAAAGGAGGGAGTGCAGAATATAGTGTTGCAGTCACAGCGAGGGTGCAGAGAAACATCAACTTAATGCAAGGTAGGTCCACTCAAAAGTCTGATGGTAGCATGGAAGAAGGTGTTTTGAAGTCAGTTAGTAAAAAGACTTTTATATATCTTTTTCCTGCTGAAAGAAGGTGGAAGAAAGTATGTTCAGGGTGTGTGAGGTCCTTAATTATGCTGGCTGCTTTTCTGAGGCAGTGGGAAGTGTAGACCGTGTCAATGGATGGGAGTTTGAATGATGGATTGGGCTTCATTCATGACAGAGCAGGATCCATACCAAGCTGTGATACAATGCTTCCTGTGGTGTATCTACAGATGTTGGTGAAAGTTGTCGTGGACATGCCAAATTTCCTTAATCTCCTGAGAAAGCAAAGGCATTGGTGGGCTTTCTTCACTTCAGCATGGAGAGACCAGGATAGGTTGTTGTTGACCTGAATACCTAAAAACTTGAAATTCTCAACAATTACTACTTCATCCCCCATTGATGTTATGCCCTCCACTACAATTTCTATCTCTTTTGTTGACATCAAGGGAAAGATTATTGTTGTCGCACCAGTTAACCAGAATAGTACTAGGGATGAGAAACCACAGGATAGATTGGCAAGGTTGAGACAGCTCTCCTTGATGAGAAGAAGATTAAGAGGAGATTTGAAAGCCATGTTCATAAACATGAAGAGACTGAACAGAGACAATAGGGAGAAACTATTCCTGCTTGTAGATGGATCAAGAGTAAGAGGACAAATTTAAAGTGATTTGCAAAAGAAGCAGACGTGATCTGAGAAAAACTTTCACATGAGTGGCTCAGCTCTGGAATGCACTTTGTGATGCCGGCAACCTTCTTCTCATCAAGGAGAGCTGTCTCAACCTTGCCAATCTATACTGAGGTTTCTCATCCCTAGTACCATTCTGGTTAACTGGTGCAACAACAATAATCTTTCCCTCGATGTCAACAAAACAAAGGAGATAGAAATTGTAGTGGAGGGCATAACATCAATGGGGATGAAGTAGAAATGGTTGAGAATTTCAAGTTTTTAGGTATTCAGGTCAACAACAACCTATTCTGGTCTCTCCATGCTGAAGTGAAGAAAGCCCACCAATGCCTTTGCTTTCTAAAGAGACTAAGGAAATTTGGCATATCAGTTGAAGCATTCAGAGAGGGTATGAGATCATTATTTGTACTAGAGCATTAAGAGAATAACACTTAAGCCATGCTGCTCATTTGCAGAGCTAGTGCAGGCACAAAAGCTGTGCAGGCACAAAAATGGCAAAAAGCTCAACGTGTGATGGTGGAGAGTGACCTGAGCATCCTTGTGCACGAATTGCAAAAACACAGTATGCAGATGCAGCAGGTGATTAAGAAGGTGAATGTAATGTTAGCCTTTATAGCTCAGCGGATAGAATATAAAAGTAGGGAGGTACTTTTGCAGCTGTATAGGGTGCTAGTGAGGCCGCAGCTGATGTACTGCGTGCAGTTTTGGTCGTCGCATTCGAGGAAGGATATATTGGCCTTGGAGAGGGTGCAGAGAAGGTTTACCGGGCTGATACCAGAGATGAGGGTGTTGGATTATAAGGAGAGACTAAATAGGCTAGGTTTGTACTCTTTGGAGTTTAGAAGGCTGAGAAGGGGATCTTATAGAGACGTATAAGATAATGAAAGGGATGGATAGAGTAGAGTTTGAGACACTCTTCCTGCTTAGCAAAGATAGCAGGACTAGAGGGCACAGCCTCAAGATTAGCGGGGGGGCAGTTCAGATCAGAGTTTAGGAGAATTTCTTCACGCAGAGATGCTGAATCTTTGGAATTTTCTGCCTGATGAAGTGGTGGAGGCTTCCTCGCTGAATATGTTCAAGTCAAGAGTGGATAGGTTTTTTGATTGACAAGGGAATTAAGGGTTACGGGGAGAAAGCGGGAAAGTAGTACTGAACCACCACAGATCAGCCATGATCTTATTGAATGGTGGGGCAGGCTCGAGAGGCTGGATGGCCTACTCCTGCTCCTACTTCTTATATTCTTGTGTTCTTAAAAGGCCAAATGATCTCCATCTCCTTCCATAATAATTCTGTGAGCAATGCTGGCAAGGCCAGGATTTGTTGCTAATCCTTAATTTCCCTTGGGAAGGTGGTAGTGAGTCACCAGCTTGATCAACTGAAGTCCATCTGGTGTTGCTAGCCCACCTTTCTGTTCAAAAGGAAGTTCCGTGATTTTGACACAGTGACAATAAAGAAACAGCGATATAGTTTCAAGTTGGAATAGCACACAACTTGGAGAGGAACTTGCTGGTATTCCCATATATCTGCTTGTCCTTTGTTTTGGGGGGTAGGAGATTCGGTAGGTGGGGTAGGTTGTATAAACCATGGGTTTGGAAAGTGTTGTCAAAAGAGATTTGGCGAGTTGCTGCAGTGCTTCTTGTATTTGGTACACACTCCTGCCTCTGTGCGTTGGTGGTGGAGAATGTTTAAAATAATGGATGGTGTGCTACTCAAGGAGTCCTGGATGGTAATGAGCTTCTTGAATGTTATTGGAGTTAGACTGATCCAGGGGAGTATTCCATCACCCTCCTGACTTGTGAAGTAAATAACCTGTGTGTTTGTTACCTGAGAATTGATTAGGTGGAAAGAGAAATAATTCAAGAAATTATTGTTTAGTTTATGAATGAGAAATCCCATTAGTTAAATTGAAATGCTAGCAGCTTTTTTGATGCGGATTCTTTTTGTTTAGTGTCAGAGAAAATAGTGCGCAACTAGAAATATCCAGTGTTTAAAAAATCTTTAACTGGAGACAGATTTCCAGTTGTGAAATCAATATTAGCCATTTTAGTTTGCTTTCGTGCATCTCTCCTGCCTAATGTTGTGAAGTCCAGCTGTCGACTAATCTCAGGAGGCTGAGATATCAGGGGACTAATTTTTTTGCCAATGCTAAGTGCTGTTGACTAGTAAAATGAGAATCTGTAGCTGCTATAATAAGGAATGGTGGGGGACATGATGGTGTGAATGGAGCAGCATGCTGTTCTATTTCCTTTCCATCTTATTCTCTTAAAATTCTTTTTTGCATACTTAAGTAATATAGTTGCGTAATGACCTAATCAAAAATTAAACGTGCTGATTCTTCGTATCCATTTTCTTCAAATAGGACTCCTTTACTCCAGGCTCTTATTGGGTTATTTGAATTGCCTGAAGATGATAGTATTCCTGATGATGAACATTTCATTGATATTGAAGATGCACCAGGTTATCAGACTGCTTTCTCCCAGCTGGCGTTTGCAGGAAAGAAAGAGCATGATCCCATTGGTGCAACAGTGAGCAATCCAAGAGTTCATCTGGCCCAGTCCCTTCACAAGCTCTCCACAGCATGTCCAGGCAGGGTAGGTATTAGAGCTGTGCATTGAGCAAAAATTGGATGAAGCCAATTTAGGTTGGATAAAAGTTTCCCAAGCTATGAAAACATGTGAAAGATATTTTTGTTGTCATTCAGTGACAACAGAGTTGAGGACGTAATAGAATTTTGCTGGTCCTTCCTGTTGGTGGAAGGCAACCCCCTGCAGTGGGCTCTCCAGCAGCCGATTGGACAAACCACCAGAATACAGGAGGCATTGATAGGACTGGATGTTCCCACTGGAAGCTGAGGGTAAGCTACATCCGCTGCTGGAAAATACAGCAGCGGCGGGGGCTCACAAAATCCTACCCATGGATTTAAATGCCTCATTGATCTTATTATTTTGTTTTCATCATGGGGAATATTGCAACAACCTTTTATTCTTGGATGATTAGCACAGAATTGATCAGGTCATTTGAACATCTCATGAACTGGTTTGGAAGTGGCAAACTTCATCAAAGTCCTGGGCAGCATGGCACAGTAGTTAGTACTGCTGCCTCACAGTGTCAGGGATCTGGGTTCGATTCACAGCTTGGGTGAAGCTGCGGAATTTGCACATTTGCCCTGTGTCTGCGTGGGTTTCCTTTGGGTGCTCCGGTTTCCTCCCACAGTTCAAAATACATGCTGGTTAGGTGCATTGACTATGTTAAATTCTCTCTGTGTACCCATACAGGCACCGGTGTGTGGCAACTAAGGGATTTTTCACAATAACTTCATTGCAGTATTGATGTAAGCCTACTTGTGATTGAGAAATAAACCTTAAGTTTTTTAAATTGAATTTCACTAGATAAGCTGAATTATTTATCTAAGAATGTTTATTTGTAAAACAGTTGTCCTCTGTTCACCGCTTTACCTGAAGAATTTAAACTTTGATCAGGATGGTCGACCTCACTTTTCAATGGAGATATAACTCTGTAATTGGGAAAGAGCTATGAAAAAAATTGTACATTTCAATTCTTGGTTCCTATTTGTCCCATTATTGGAAGCAAAATTACTAGGTTTGATTCCTGCTGTGGACAATTGTCCTGAATTCACAGGTCTCGTTGTTGCCCAAGACCTTAAAGTTGCCCTCAAATATATTTTGCTGTAGTTTGCCATAGACTAATACTTATTAGCTGGCAGTTAGCAAATGTGACAAATGTAACTTAACTGAATTGACTCCTTATAATTAAACTTGACATTGTTATGCACAAAAGATCATTAGTTCTCATTTTGGTGACTGAACTCAAAGGAGGAATTTTTAGAATTTAAGGAAGCAAAGTCCAAAGTTGGATGAGTCCTATAAATGTGACAATTATGTCCAGGTACAAAGAACAAAACAGCACAGGAAACAGGCCCTTCTGCCCAACGAGCCCGCGCCGCCACCTCGATTTCCCACTTCTACTCATGATCCCTGTCATCCCTATCTATGTTTATAGATCTGTGCATGAGAACCAAATTGAGACAATTTAGGGAGAATTTATTCTGCCAATCAACCTAAGAGCACATCTTTGGAATGTAGAAGGAGACCAAAGCACCCAGAGAAAACCCACTCAAGCACGCGGAAAATGCGCAAACTCCCACAGATACAGGCCCAAATCCATGTATCTGTACAGCACAGCAATAGTCACTGAGCTGTTGTGTTGCCCATCAAACGGTCCAGGTCAAGCGTACACTAATGATGTGAAGCACTAGGCTACTCTCGAAAAATCCAAGAGCAGCCCTCTCAGGACCCATCGTGTGTATGCCCCTCCTTAGACAAGGCGGACCGAAGTACCTGTAGGTTTTATCCTACAAATGGTCACTATCTGCTGGCCCAGTAAATTTACCAGGAAACTCTCTGGTTGAATACACTATCTCTGCTGCGTTAGCTAATTCTTAGCTGAGATATTGATCATATGCTGTAAGTACGATTTCAAGTTATCAGATCATTTGGGCAGCACAGTGGTTAGCATCGCTGCCTCACAGCACTAGGGACCCAGGTTCAATTCCTGGCTTGGATCACTGTCTGTGTGAAGTTTGCACATTCTCTCTGTGTTTGTGTGGGTTTCCTCCAGGTGCTCCTGTTTCCTTCTGCAGTCCAACGATGTACGGGTTAGATGGATCAGCCATGCTAAATTGCCCTATAGTGTCAGAGGGACCAGCTAAGGTAAATAGGTTAAGTGGGATTATGGATGGTGCAGACTTGATGGGCAAATATCATCTTTCTACACTGTGTGATTCTATGATTCATTAAGCTTAATTTACAAAACAGTTTCACACTTTGTTGCCATGTTATGTAAAAAAAAAAATGTGTTTTGGCTAAAACACCCACAAGTTAATGGAATTGGTTCCTGAGAAGGAAAGTATATATTTAGGCTACATTAAAGATAAGAATTAGGTCTTGCGTACAATAAGTTGAGTTTATGATGTGCATCAACTGAAACTGCATGTATTGATTCAATGTACCATAACGTAATGCTGTAATACTTTTCTCCCATAGGTGCCATCAATGATCAGCACAAGTTTGAATGCAGAGGCTTTACAATATCTGCAGAGTTACCTTCAGGCTGCAAGTGTGCAGTTGGTGTGAACCTGTTAGAATTGACTGAGGACACTCTTTAAAGGCTTTTTGCCATGTGTGCTTGCAGAGTAAACATCATTTGATTGTGTGTGGGGTAGGAATAAACCTGGGGGAGTAGTACCAGCCAATGATGATTATGATGACTTCTGCCCAAATGCATTTTGGCCCTATGTAGGCTTAATGCTTGTGATCTCTTTCTATCTACCTTTCTGTCTTTTATTTATGTTTTCTTAATCTGACTGCAGAAACCTAAAACAATAAAGCACCTACAGATGCATTGCCGTGTACAGTTACTCTGGTGTAAAATAAAAATGGAAAATATTAAAAACTTGTCATTTGCTACCATCATTTTACCCATTTCAGGTTCACTGAACTACAGATTTCCCAGTTGTGAGTAGCAAGTTGATAACATGTCCAGACAGTGCAGGGTGCCACAGACTGGTTAGATGCAGTCTTGTGTCCACACTGCTGCTATGTTACAGGCCCATACTTTTTCGCTGAAGGCTGGAAGTTTCCCTAAACAGATATGGTTAAAAAGTATTCTTGTATCCCTTTTGTAACCTGACCAATATCACTATCTTACAAACCTACACTCTGCCATTCTGCAGTACAAAATCTTGAAGCATATTTGTATTCAGCCATGGTTAAGGATCTTCAGTTTTGCTTGCTTCAGGATAGTGGATTAGGAGAAGCAATTGTCTAGAGTGAATACATCCTCACTGGAAAAGTGAATTTTGACTGGTGATAGTATTGATTTAGATTATCCACGTCCAGAACAGTAGAACCAGAAGACACTGCATTTGAGGTGAATTCAAAACTAATCTGTACAAATAATATTTCATTAAGTGTGTGTTCAATTTATGAAACAGGCTTCCTTATTGTTGATTTATTCAAACGCCAATTAGATTTCTTTCGAAAAACAATATTTTTATCCACAGTGAATAATTTAAGATATGGTTTGTGTAGTATACTTGAGAGGAACCAGTTTGGATTCATGGTTCTTGAAGCTGTCCAATGTTTATGTTTCCACATGTTGTATTTGGATTTGTTGTAGAACTAATTGATTGAGATTAATTCCTATAATAGTCAATTACCCTCAGTTTTGTACCATGTTTCTGCATTGCTCATTGTTTTGCAATTTCTGTTGTAATGACAAAACTACTTCAAGAAGCTTCATAAATAGACAGCCAAGATGATGGAATTGGAATAGTTCTTTTTTGCTTAATGAACATGTTAAAGTAAGATAGAAACTTGAGGAGATGCTATTGACACAAGAACAGTGCTATTTGTAATTTTGCATCTCTTCATTATATGTCTTCTGTAGTACACCTTTGGTTATTGTCATCATTAGTGTTCTTTCTGTCAATGGACTTCAAAATGTTTGTTTTTTAGTTACTGGAATATTCCCTGGAAAGAAATGCAGTTTAGGCTTAAAGAGTTTTTGAAAAAGCTATGTGTTCGAAACTATTATTACTTGAATTGGGTCATTTTAATTGTTGACTTTGCATTTTGGACTTTGGTATTTGTCCATTTCTCCACTGATTGTGGTCTTTGGTTATAAAATCTGTGTTGTAACTCTATATTTCACTTTAAGAATAGCACTTTCCATGGACCAACAGAAAAGATCTCCACTCAGATGAGGGAAAATGCAGGACTTTTTAGCCTGTTAAACAGATTATCATAATTATTATTTGCCAGGCAGACAGGTTCGAAAGACTATATGCTTTACCAAGATAATCACCTTTGACATTTTCATTTCAATGTAAACCATATTCTTCAGAACACATTATGTTGGTGTAATTTGTATTCTTTTAAGAGAATCACAAACTCTGTGATGGCCAAATCCAGGTTAAATTCCATGATTAATTGAAGTTTGACAAACGTTAGTTCAACCTACAAGTTTAACCTTCTTCAGAATTTCAAAGACCTTACTTATTTCTTATTAATAATTTGTCTCAGTTACAGATTCAAATATTGTTTGGAACAAGGTCAGTGTTGGAGATACTGAATATGGAAGCTCATACATGGACAATTGTTAAGAAATGGAAATAATTTCCTTGCCTGGAATTGACAAAACATATTTGGAGAGATTAGTAATTAGTATTGCACAATCTGCCATACATTATCGAACTAAATAATGAATACTGGCTTGCAGTGTGGTGGAAAGATCTACATAGGGTGACATTGAGCCATCTTGATGTTCTCAACATTTAAGTGGAATGAAACTTGTCAGAGTTAACCAATACTAGTTGTTCACTGAGGCTGCTGTGTAAAAGGTTTTAGTCAAGAGATAAGTGCACTGTGCTACTGAATTCTCTTCAAAGTACTGAGTGTCAAGAATCCTATTTCACCTATTGCTTATTACTGGATTTCCAGTTTGGGCTGAAGAAAGCCCATTATATGCTTTTCCTTGCACAGTATAAGGCTAACAACATGCAGTGGATTTTGATGTCATTCAAGAAAGACCATCATTTTGTTCGTATCTTTTCTGTGCTTTCCCCAAATATTTGTGGAAGTTGATTTCAAGTGCTGAAAAGACAGAAAGCCACTATATTTTCCAGCAATCCAGGCAATGAACCTGTTTAGGAGGAGAAAACAAACAGATTGACAGTGGATTTTGCTCCAGTTGAATAACTTATTGGCGTTTGAAGCAGTCATGACTACATGTTGACTTGTCTTTTTATGCAGTGTGATGGGTAATAACAATTACCACAGTATGCCTCTGTTATAATCATGTAGTAACTGGATCAGAAAAAGTCATTTTGTTGTTATTCAACTGTATGTCTATGAAATTATAGTTATATATTTAAACCAAACAAGATCCTGAATGACAAGTTATTGTAAGCAGCAGTAATCGAGTTTAATTTCTTGAATCATATTGAGATTTATGGCAGTTTGTGCATCAATTTTGCCAAATGCAATTCATTCTCAGATTTTCCTGTCCAAAAGTTCAAAACTGCTACAAAATGACCACAAATGGAGTGTGGTAAATAGGACAAATATAGCAGCCTTCTGTATGGTGCCTACTCTTGAGCTCCTCTCATTATGTTGAAGATGGCTATGCCTATTAAATGGGCCCTTGAAGCTGTTTATCTTCAAAGTGCTTTGGATGAGAGTGGGTTCTGAACAATTTTGGTGCATGTGACTGTCAACATCAAGTAGAGCTCAGGTTTCAGTAAGAAGGTTCCAGAAAAAGAAAATTACATTGAAACTTCAGAGATTGAATTTTGCTGATGCCAGATATTTTTCAGACTGTGCTTCTGTCATTGAATCCTTGCATTCAAAAAGGGGGCCACTTAGCTCATCACTGGCAACAATCCCACCTAGCCCTTCTTCCTGTAATTTGACACATTTATTCTGCTAATCCCTCTAACCTACACTGGAACATTAAGGGGGAATTTAGACAATGCAACTAACCCACACATCTGTGGACTGTGGGAAGAAACCAGAGCACCCAGAGGAAACCCGCACTGATGTGAGAAAAATGTGCAAATTCCATACAACAGTGACTCAAGCTGGGAGTCAAACCCAGGTTCCTGGAGTTGTGATATAGTAGTGCTAACCTCTGTCACTATACTGCCCTAAATGTTTTTGCATAATTCTATACCACACTACTTGTGTAAATTCAGAAAATGTGCATTGTGTCTTGGATGGAATTATGGTTGACGCAAACAAATTAGAAAACTCTTTAATACGTAGTTTTGCATAAAAATAGCCTTAGCTAATTACTTTAAAAAACAATAGTGCAAAAAAAATAGGCATTTGCTTCTTAGTAATGATATTACAAGTAAAACAGCACATGTTGGAAAAACTGAACAGGTCTGGCAGCATCTGTGGAGAGTGAAGCATTCAATGAGTCCATATAGATTTCTAGCATCTGTAATATTTGGCTTTTATTTTGTAATTGATGAGTTACTCAATTAACTTTAGTCAGATCTATTAGTAATAGTAAAATAAGGACTAATGGCCTGTACTAGTTACTCTTGTCACTGTACCAGGAAAGTATTATTGTGGTACTGAACCACTGCAGATCAGCCATGATCTTATTAAATGGCGGGGCAGGCTCGAAGAGCTGGATGGCCTACTCCTGCTCCTAATTCTTATGTTCTTATTTAAAACATCATTACAACTTTTGAACATACAAACCAGGTCTCACTTTAATGTCATATTGAGGAAATGTTGCATTGTTGGAGGTACTGTTGTCCAGGTTAGACATCAAACAAAACCTCAGTTTAGATGAAAGATCACAGTTTTAAGTAATAATGTCCTGGCCATTACTTGGGCCAAAAAACTTAACAATAAGTTGCCTAATCATTCATTTCCTGCATATGCAACCAAGTTCATTGCCTTCATGAGAATAATATGTTTCAAGCACTGCAGGCTTTAAATATACTGTGAAAATGCAAAGTTAAAATATCTGATTAATCTTGATTTGGGTCAATTAAATGCCATTGGAATGAGTCACATGTGAAAGTGTGGAAGAATGAATCACTTAGAAATGTTTTGAAAAAATATATTCCTTTTTTCAATATAGACAAAAGGAATATATTTTTTCAAAATACTTCATAAAAGTGACCATTCAAACTATTATATAAGATGTAGAGCCTAATCTATTCTGGTAATGTACTGTTACTTTATAGGTTAATATTTACAGTATTCACTGATGAATATATGAACTAAGGAGCTGAAAGAGTTAGGTATAATTATGACATTTGAACAGGTACATGGATGAGAAAGATTTAGAGGGATCTTTATCAAAGGACTAGTGCAGTCCTATTTCTCTGCTGTATATCTCTATGCCTCCTAATTGCAATATTTAAAAGATATTTGCACAGGTGCATGGATAAGAAAGGGTCAGAGGGATCTAGGAATTTTGCAGTTTAAGAAACGAGGTTGGGAGAGGCGAAGAATCTTTCTCTGCTGTTTATCTCTGACTCTAGTTACATTTTGCGAAGATGCTGCTGTTGGATGGGGGTGAGCAAAGTAAGAAGTCTCACAACATAAGATTAAAGTACAACAGGTTTATTTAGAATCACAAGCTTTCCAAGTGCTGCTGCTTCCTTTAGTGAGGAACATTACGTTTAAAAGACAGACAGATAAGGAAATGGATAGGAAAGGGTCGGAGAGTGCAGTTTTGGGAAACCTAGTCAGTACGGAGTAATGAGGTTCAAGAGCTTATGGCATTGCCGTCAATGGCTGAAGAGCCTGCCAGCTACAACTGAGCACAGCCCGACTCAAAGGCGCTACACATGCGCACTAACGGCGGGGATGTACTGTCTGGCTGGGACGCTGCACCTGCGCACTAACGGCTGGGGCGAGCACGGGCTATCTGAGGCACTGCACATGCGCGTTAGCTGGAGGTTTAAAGGGCCGAGTTGAAGGGGGCGGGGCCCGCGCGGGGGAACGTGCCGATGTCAGTTCCGGTGGCGCGCGGCTCTCTGGGAAGGTGAAGCGGTTAAGGTCGGTTCCGCCGCCGGTTCGTCCGATTCTCTTTAGTGTTTGCCGTGTGTCGGCAGCGGGAAGCGGCTCCTCTATCCTGCTTCGGGAGCGAATGGATTGATTCGTTTCTTCAGAAATTCGGCTTCGAGTGCCCCCTCTCCCCCTATTTTTGAAGAAAAGAGGTAAGTTTTGGTGTGAGGCCGGGGTGATGGAGAGAGAAGGAGACCGACCGGCAGTGGGGAGGGGGGCCCTTCCATCGGCTAGGTCCCACAACTTTTCACTGGAGAGAAACTCGGGCTGTGGAGTGTGAAGGGAAGGGAAGAGCTCTGTAATGGATACGGACTATGTGAGCAGGCCGCACCTGCCCCGCTGTATAGCCGGGGTGCTGGGGGGCGGAGGGGTCCAGCTCAGGCCTTCTGGGATAAACCTGTGCAGCTGCTTACTGAGGGCCAGCCTCTCCGTGCGGCTCTTCCAAAGTTGCCTCGGCTTAATTAACAGTGTCCTCCCCGATGTACTGACCGCTATGCGCTCTCATCCCTTCCCTTCCTCCTTCCCACCCACGTTTTCAAACTTTTCAAATCCTCTGCAAGTGTTGACACCCCTTCTCTCCGTACTCCTCCCCCCCCCCCCCCCCGACTTTGTGGAAATTGTCACCCACCCAAAAGGAAATTGGTACAGCACTTGTCATTGTCAATAGCTGTGCAGCCAGCTGAAAATATCCCAATACCTGCTTGTTTGGGAAGCCGAGAATTAGTGATTCTAGTATATGTAGGTGTATGTGTACCAGATGTCGTCCTTCCGCAGTCTTTGCAGCAAGAAGTTGTTCCTAAAGCAACCATTTGGCTAACTTCATGCATCCAAACAAAGAGTTTGTGACAGGTTTTGGAACATAGTTGCTTTGTTTTTAAATGTAGACAGCATTGGATACTCAACCTGTCTTTCTAGAATCGTCACGTATGCGCTTGACCTCAGATGTGGCCCCTTAAACATCTCTTCCCTTATTTTTGTTCGACTTTAAGAGCCTGTTTATAGTGACGTTTCTTCATTAATGGGTAAATCCGAATTCTGTTCTCAGTTGGTTTAATTGATTGTTTGTAACTTGTCAGTACCATTGAATTTTAGCCTTGTTTGAGATTTTCTGCTTCTTTGCACCCCAGGTGCTTGTTTCCTATTTGAAATGTTGAATTAAATATTGATTTGTTTGTAATTATTATGCAGGTGCTATACAGTACTGAATATTGTCAGAATATGTTGCAGTTTCTTAGTATTTCATAAATGTTTCAGTGAAATACAAATCTTAAAGGGTTGAGAATATATAATAAAATTGAGAAATAATAAAAAGACAAGATACCCAAGATGATGTAGTGCCCTTATTTCAGAGCAGAAACTCGGGCAGGAAATGATTGATCGGTTAAGATAAGGGAGGCAAATGGGAGATGAAAATGATTGCAAAAATGTTGTAATTTAAATTTCTGAAGATATTTCAGTTTTATCAAACAAAATATATGCCACAACAAATAATTAGTTACTAGGATGAACTGACTAAAATTCTGGTAATAGAAGTTAATTTTAAGATCAGCCTTAAAGGTGAAGAAGCAAGATACTTGGTTCATTGCCAATGGTGGGCAAAGGGACCTAGCAAGAAACAGGTGGTTAAGACCATGTATTGTGTGGTTGGGAAAGGTCTCAAAGGAATTTGAACAATGAAGTAAAAAGTTGAGTTATGGATATTGGGGTAACTAAAAGCTTCTGAGGGCAGTCTGATGCATGAATGAGTATTGAAGGATTTATGCAATGGCCAGAGTTTTGGATGAACTGGAGTTCTTAATGGCTGGTAGATCCTCAATATCTGCAAGTACCACCCTTGACTTGGGTATGGTTTTCAGAAGGTTGTGATTAATCATTTTTAAATACTTACAGTATCTCTGTAATGTTCCTTGCTCAGTGCAAGGTCCTTGTACTGTTTTCCAGTTCCAGATGTAAATTGTGGCTGGATTCACTGATGTCTCCAGTTTCCATATGGGGAATATAATCTTATGATCTCCTACCATTATGTGATTAATTTTGACAAAGAGTGAGGAATACTGTGAATTATTTCAAGGGGTGTTGAGCAGAATTGGAGTGTAGTTTAATTTATTTGTTATACTTTTTTTGGAACAAAAATGGCAGGAGTTGTACATAATGGAGAAACACTGATAGGTGTAAATGAATTCAAATGGATAATCTACAAACGAAGGGACATAAAACCATTAAAAGGTACCTCTGGTTTTGTCAGAGTGTAAAGAGAGTGATCAATTTATAGAAAATGTATTTTAGTGCCCATTACCAAAAAAGAGGGCATACTGAGCAGATCTACTTGGAGGATCACTAGGAAGGCAAAGTATGGTTTCGATAAGTTGAAGTGCATAAATGGACACATTTTATGGGAACTTTGTTAAGCGACATGAAGGAGAAAGAAAGACAAGGGTGATAGAAGTGTGGGACATTGTCTAACAAAAAGTTAGCTTAATTATTTAAATCTGAGAGTAATGGATCTTTTCCAGTCAAGGGTTTCAAGGCAGGCAAGATTAGGGGGAGGGGGGGGAATAAGTTTAGTTATGATGCTATTGCATGGTGGAACAGACATGGAGATCTGAATTGTCTAAACTGTTCCTATGTTCAATGAAATATTTCAAATAGTCCAGATACTTCCAAGAATATCGTTGTTCACTATGCACCATGTAAATTTGCATTTAGTGGCTTGCCGTTAGCTCTCTTCATTTACTTTGCATGGATTCTCAACCCCATCTCCCATTTTTCGTACAATTTCATTTCAAACTTCTGTTCTTTTAAACTGCTACTACCATTGTTGTCATTCTGTCCTTTTGCCATCTGTTATAACAATTTACTATGCTTCTTGGCTTGTTACCATTTATTACAATCAATCATTTGCTTTTCAAGTATGAAGTTCTTGCTTTGATATAACCCATTTTCAGTTGTGGTATTGATTTAAGGACCTGTTTATCTTCCCAAAGCATTGAGTTACCTGTGACAATATTCAAGATGAATCCAGAGCTCTGTGTGTCCTCTGTGTCCAACATTCCTCTCAACCAAAACTATTGAAACCAAATTTGGCCATTTGCTCATTTAATCAATTTTGAGATCTCCATAAATTCACTTTTGTTCAAAAAGTAATTTGTTGAAAATAACTTTGATGTGAAGATCTGAATGCTTTTTTTTCCAAGCAGTCATCTCTTATTGACTGACATGGACGGAGCTCCCAAGTTGGTGGCATCATGGTTTGTTGCCAGAGCAGCACAAGAACAGGATCATTATCAGAATAACAGACTTATCTGAAAAGTGATTGGACACCTATGCTCTTTATAATTGACACTATATAAAAGGAACTGGCATCAGCAAATAATTTGTGATGTGTTGCTGAAAGAAAAGACATTTTGTCAAAGCTTTTAGTTGTGTACACATCAGGCATATACAGAAATGCCAAACTTCAAAGTTCCCTTTTGAAATTGGGCATTTTGTCTATCTGTTTGACAGCCTGCCTGTTCCTTTTTAGCAGTACCCCACAAGCAGCAATCTAAATATTTTTGCTGCCATTCTTTGTGCGTCATTATCATGATCAAGATTTTTGTAACAATAGCTTTTCAAATGATTGGAATTCCATTTTTAGACTACAATGATGGAAGGTCTGTGGGAAAATAGATGCTAGTAGAACTGTTGTTTGTGTGGCACGCCACCGCTGCTTAATGGAATAGATTTCAAACAGATCTAGCAGCTCGAGTTTGGACGACCATGAGGCACTGGGTGCATTAGCAATACCAAAATTGCACTTGACCACAATCTATAACAACATGGTCCTGGTCCTGCATATCTCCTGCTATACCATTATGACCAAGCTGGACGATCAGCGTCGTTAAATGAGTGCAGGAGAGCATAAGATGTTGGAACAGAAATAGATCATTCAGTTCATCAGGTCTGCTCTGCAATTCAATGAGATTATGTTTGGTATGATAATCCTCAACTTCACTTTCCTATCTTGTCCCCATGACCCTTCATTCCCTTGCTGATTTAAAAACCTGTCTATCTCAGCTTTGAATGTAATTAATGACCCAGCCCCTATTGTCCTCTGTGGTTTTTAAAAAAAAAAGTGCCACAGATTCAGTATCTTCGGATAATAAAAAAAATCCTTATCTATCCTAAATGGGTGACCATGAGATGAAAGTCTCTGGGCCCACACTCTCCCACAAGGGTGGAACAACTTCTTTACATCTACCTTGTCAAACCCTCCTGAGTACCTTACATGTCTCAAAAAATTGCGTCTCATTTTCCTAAACTCCAACGAGCCAGTGCCACAATGCCAGGTCCACCATCGTCAACAACTGTGAGGAAATGCTCGGGCTCTTGACCGTGAAACAACTACCAGAACGATTAGGAAATACAGGATTTCCTGACTACAAATGCAAGATTTTTGTGAACTGGCAAATTTGCCAAAACATGAATGAGAGGAAATAAGCTTGCATCTATGGCCCAAGTACCTAGGAATTTGCCCCACTGAGAGCCAAAAGGGGAGAGGTGCTTATTAAAGACAGAGGCACATTCAACGCCTGCTAGAGAGATCACTTTGAATACCTCCTCAACCAAGTTGTTACCTTCAAAGCAAATGCTGTTTACAGCATTCCATGACACGTTACTTGCCATCATCTCAGTGCAACGCCAGATGCTGAAATCAGCTGAGCAACAAGACCTTTGGCACAATTAGAATCCCTGCTGAAGTATAAAAATGGGAAAATTCTTGATGCGTCCATAGAACTTGTAGTGCAGAAGGAGACCATTCAGCCCATCAAGGAGGCACTGACAAAAATCTGATCAAGCCCTATCCCTGTAACCCCATGTATTTACACTGCTAATCCTGCTATCACCTAAGGGGCAATTTAACATGATTGATTAACTTAATCCACACATTTTTGGATTCTTGTAGGAAACAGGAGAACCCAGCAGGTCTGTAAAAGAAATTGTGTATGATTTGGAATGATTAACTGAGGCTTCAATATCATACTTTGTTATGGCAAGCAGTTTTTGCTGGGTTGGCTCACAGATTTGCAGTTCAACTACCTCCAGAATTATTTGCGATGCAATTGTACAAAGAGGCCATCTGTCCCATTGAGTCAGCACTGACAGTCTAAAAAAGCATCCACTGAGGCTCTCCCTCCATCCTACCTTTTTTAACCCCACATGTTTATCATGACTAATCCACTGAACCTACATATCTTTGAATAGTGGGTAAAAAGTAGAGCACCCAGAGGAAACCCGTGTATATGTGGGGAGAAAGTGCAAACTGCATCCAAAGTTGAATAGAACTTGGGTTCCTGATGCTGTGAGGCAGTGATTGCTGACCACTGTGTCAATAGAATCCATGCAGTACAGATGGCGGCCATCAAGCCTGCATCAATGATCTCAACAAGGCCCTGTTCCCTTAACCCCAAGTATTCACATGGCTAGTCATCTGATAAAGGGGCAATTTTGTGTAATCGATCAACCTAAGAAACATGTCTTTGCAACATGGGAGGAAACTGAAGGACCCGGAGGAAACCCATACAGCATGGGAAAATGTGCAAACTCCACAAGGTGACTTGAGGCCAGAATTGAACCCAGGTCCCTGGCACTGTGATGCAGCAGTACTTGCCACTGCGTCGCCCATTCTCCTCATGCTGGGAAATGTCTTAATTAGAGCCATAAAAGTTTACAGAATAAAACCAGTTCTTTGGCTGAACTTGTCCATGCTGCCCTTTTTTTAAGCCACTAGGTTAGTCCCAATTGCCCGCATTTGGCCCATACCCCTCTTAAACACATCTTACCCATGTAACTGTCAAAATGCTTCTTAAAAGACAAAATTGTAATTGCCTCTACTACCATCTCTGGCACCTTGTTCCAGACACCCACCACCCTCTGTATGGAAAAAATTGCCCCTCTAGACCTCAGCAAATGCCTCAAATCCCTGGAGAGAGATCACCAGTATTGCCTTTGCAAAATCCTGCCAATCCATTGGCAAGATAGGTGTACAAATGTGAACCTCTCTCCAAGGCCAATATCTCTGCATTGAAGCACTGGTCACACTCAGCCAGCTGCGATAAGTGGGCTACGTTGTCTGATTAGACCACACAAGATTCCTGAAACAAGTGTTCTGTTCCAAGCTCTGCAATGACAAATGATCACTCTCGTGTGTGTGTGTGTGTTGGCGGGGATGCAGAGGAAACACTAAAAGGATACTCTGAAAGCCTAGCAAACTAAATGCAACATCTTCATTGACAAGTAGGAATTGCTTGCCTTAGGATGCACGAATTGGAGGAGAATCAGCTATATCAATTACCTCTGACATCTGAGTAGAACACGCAGAAGCCAAGCATAATTAGCAATGAAAATCCACAGCATCCCTCCCACCTCGTTAAACATCTGAGGCAGAGCGTATGGCTCCAGGTTGGACTATTCAGTCACTGCAGAATCCACCTTCAGTGGAGGCAACTCATCATCAACCCTGAGGGAGGGACTGCTGAAGAAGTAGATACCAAAGTAGAATGTAGAAAAACTACACAAACCCTTCAGCCCAAAAGTTGCACCGATGATATCCCTATCTACAAAGCTTACCTATAACCCTCAATTCTATTTAGTCCCATATACTCATCCAGAAGTCTCTTAAAGACCCTATTGAATTTGCCTCCACTACTATTGACGGCAGCTGATTTCCACTCACCCACTACCCTCTGAATGAAAAATGTACTCCTGATATCTCCTCTGTACCTCCTCCACAGCACCTTAAACCTGTGTCCTCTCGTAGCAACCATTCCAGCCCTGGGAAAAAGCCTCAGAATCCACCTGATCTATACCTTTCGACATCTTATACACCTCTATCAGGTCACCTGTCGTTCTTTGTTTGTTTCTGTAAGGAGAAAAGAAAAGTAATGACTTATTCTTGAGGCAAGCATTTGTATTCAACCTTTGTTTTGCTCTATAGCACTGAACACAAAGAGCATTAAGGTGTCAATCTGTTGTCTGCTTTGTTAGCTACCCCATGCGCCGGAAGTATGTATGTTGGTGAAGATGTAGGTTCTCTTATGAAGCCAACCTTGAATGAGGAGATTGCTTTGAATTGGAAAAGGAATTTGAAAAAGTGTGTTCATTTGAGAACCTTAACCTACTGAATCAAGTCATGAATGTGACATGATGATGCACTAATTGGCTGAATCCCCATCGCTCTAATTTTTGCTCTCCTCACTTTTCTCTCAGACAGCGATTCCTTATTATTATATTCATGAGTGCATGTACTTTTAACAGGTGTTGCTAAATAATGATATGTGAGACCCATTAGGATCAATCAATGGTATTCCACACGATCCTGATAGAAAGCTACTAACTGGAATGAAAATAGCACCTTTGTAGCCGATTACTTTTTGGATATACTTGCCAACATTTTGGTGAACTCCCCTTTTTAGCTCAGACACGATAACCTGAAATTTATTATTTTTGAAGTGTAAGACTATGCATAAATTCTGCAACAAATTGGAATTGAGCTACCTGTGGTGAAATTTGTAAAATGTTTAAGTTACAATTTTAATTAATCATACTGCAATAATTTTATTACACTATTGATTGGAATTAGTTTAATATTGTATTTCAATTTCTATAGAATAAATTTAAAATGCTTTTCTGTGGAAAGTAATTATTGGTGAAATAATAGTGTTGAAATGGGATTTTATGATTTGATATTGTACCAAATTATGACATGTTCCTATTTTTATTTCCAGATAGATCCTGCTACTGCATATTTCTGATCTTAACCAGCACCTCTGTGGAATCTTTCTGTAAACCTAATCTTAAAATTTATGAGTTGGAAGTGTGAAATGTCTCAGATTCAGGTTCATAATTCGCCCTCCAGTCTATCGCAGCCTCTTATGGGTAACACTGTTGGCCAGAGCATTCCTACTGGGATTGGCCCTTTGCCATCAGAAAGTGCCAGTCGACCCATTCAAAGCTCAGCTTTACCTTCCATGTCTGCCACTTCCACCACCGCAGCTGCAGGTCAGTATGGAGCCATAGAGAAAATGTGTGTGCAACTAACCAATGAGAATAACTTTTTTTTAATTGTGTGAGGGAAGGAAGTGATATTCTGTTTATTCTTGAGAATTTTTTGCATTAAATATCTAACTTTAAAGCTCTTCAAAACCCAATTGAGTATTTGGATGGGTAATGAAAGACTATTCTGAAACTTGTCATATAAGCAGAAACAATATAGAACCCTAATCTTTACCTTGTAATCCCTCTCAACTTATTCAATTATTTGCCATACCTTCAGCTGCACAATAAATAATTGCATTAATGACAATTTTTTACATTCGTGGGATGTGGTCTTTCAGAAAACCAAAGAATGGTTACAGCATAGAAGGAGGCTATTCAGCTCCTCGTGCTTGTGCTGACTTTCTGAAAGAACAGCTGATCTGGTCCTGCTTATGTGCCTTTATTGTCATAACCCAGCAAATGTGTTGTCCTCTAGTTGATTATTTGGTTATCCTGTGAAGGCTTCATTTGAATTCTCCACCAAACTTCCAGGCAATGCATTCCAGATCTTAACCATTTGCTGTGTAAAATAACCTTTCTTTGTATTGTTGTTGTTTCTTCTACTAATCACTGTAAATTAGTGTCCTCTGCTTCTCGATCCTTTTGCTTTTAGGGACAGATTCTTCTTCTTACTTCCCTTCTTTAGGAAAACACCTTCAGTTTGTCTATATAACTGAATTTTCTCATCCCTGGACCCATTTGCATGAATCTTTTCTGAACTCTCTAATGCCTATACACCCCACTTAAAATGTGATGCCCAAAGTTGGATTCAGTACCCCAGTTGAGACTGGACCAGTGTTTTATGCAGGCTTATCAGGACTTGCTTGCTTTTGTACTCTTATCTATGTATTTACAGAGCCGGGATCCCGTTTTCTTTATTAACTGGTCTCTCGACCTATTCTGCCATCTTTAATGAATTGTGCACATGGACCATCAGGTCCCTATGCTGTTGCACCCTATTTAGAATTGTGCCTTTTATATTGCGTCCTTATTCTTCCAACCAAATGCCATATGTGCCCACCCTACCAGCCTAACTTCTCGAAGTCTGTTACTATGCTCTTGACAATTTGACGTTTCCAAATTTTTGATAGCTTTGAAATTATGCCCTGTACACTAAGTCGAAGTCATGAAATAGAAAGTACGTGGGCTCTAACATTGACCTCTAGGATGCCTGCTTATATCTTCCTCAGTCTGCATAACAACCATTCACCGTTGTTGTTACTTATCACAGTTTTTTTTTTGACTCCTCTGCCCATTTTGTTTCATGAACTTTAGTTTTGCTGACAAGCCTTGCATTATATGTCACTTTATCAAACACTTATGAAAATCCATTTACGGTCTCATTCATCCCTCATCAAAAATTCCAAGTTGAATAAGTCCATGCTGGTTTTCTTTAATTTGTGTTTTACATGAGTGTTAATTTTGTCTTGAATGTTATTTCTTGCCATTGATGATACACTGATTAGCTTGTAGTTGCTGGACTTATCCCTGAACCCTTTAATGAACAGAAGCAATTCTTCACTCCTCTGCTGGCATCACTGAAGATTGTCATCTGCCTCACAATTGCCAACCTTGCTTTCTTGAATCTAAATTAGTGACTTATCAGCTTTATATATAGTTTGCCCATCTAATACCTCTTAATTTTCATTATCAAATGGCAAGACAAACATTTATTGTCCATCCCCAGTTCCCCTTGAGACAGCCTTTGCAATCTCAAGACTAAACAGTGGTGGGCATTATTCTGTGGGCTTTGATTTGCCAATTGCTAACTTTGGCAATTCTATTTTATAATAACAGGTGCCTCCCCAAAAGCAGTATGGTAGTCAAGGTTCTTTAGATTGCTTTATGTTTGCCTCCCAACTAAGTGCTCGAATGCTATTCTTTGTCTGTTTTCTTCAGTATAAATCCTTGGTTTTCCAGGTCAAGACTGGGAAAGCGCTTTGTAAAACATGTTTCAGATGATGCAAGCAATAACTTTGATTTTGCATGCGTAGCTCCTCTGGAAAGGCTAATGCACTAATTAGTGGACCATTTAGCTGTGGGCTGTACACTTCTTTGTAAGCACATTGCAGGTAGGGTACCTCCTGTCACTAAAATAGTTTTTTACTGCTTAAATGGGCAAAACATTGGGGCTTCTTTAATTGTGCAGCAATGGTGAGCTTTGTATGAAGTAAAATGCAGTGGTGTAAATTTTACAATTATTAATGTCTAACCTCTACGCTGCCTTAACACTTTCAAATGCTGTCCTCCTCGGACATCTCTTGCACTGTCTACTTTCCGTATGGCACACTTCCGTTGTTCTACTGTTCCTTGTTCTCTCATGCCATTTATATTGTCTTTGAGTAGTTTTTTTATCGCTGCATAATCAGTGTGCACGCACATACCTCTTGCGCACATAGTCATATTTCAGCTGTCCATCTCCACATCTTCCACTGACCCCATTTGTGTTGTTAATGTCTTCAATTGTCTTTCTACCATGAAGCAAAACTTGTTGTTGCCTTCAGATTCTGAAAATATTCAAGACCTATTCATCTTGATTCCATAAATCTTTCCAACTGCTACTTCCAACTTTGACTAAAATTGTGCAACTTTTGTGAACTACTTAATGAAGTTCAGCTTCCTTTTCATTCAACTTGCCAAAAATTACTTTTCTCCAGCCTTACTTTTACTGCCGAACAAAAATATCCGGAGACCTGCTCCCAAATACAGCTTATCATAATTGCTTCAGGCTGTACTGCAAATTATCCTGGTCTTTGCCAAGGCCCAACTAATTTTCTCTTTTGGTGTTTTAAAATGTTTTTGTAAGGGTGCAAAAGAATTGCAAGTTGTTAAATTGAACATTATTCAAAATTAATTTTGAGTTCATCTCTTTGAATATATATTGCTTGAGTATGATAAGTTTCTGAATGTTTTTAAATTACAAGCAGTGTAACTATTAAACTGGTTGCAGTGCACAGTGTTGTTGGATCTCTAAACTTTGTTTTGCTTTGTACTTGTCTGCGGATGATGAATTTGAACACTGGCAGCAAGCAAATAACCCTGATTACCTTAATCAGTGTGGTTGACTGACCTAACTCTTTGTTGTCAACTCGTTTGTTTCTACAGTGGAGTTTTACGCACATGTATTGTGAAAATTGTATGAAGATGCACTATCTAAATTTGAATGCATAAAAAGTTTATTTGGGGAAACTTGGTTAATTTTCTGTTCCTGTGCTGTCATATGTGTAGCAGAACCTGCTACTTTTAATGTTTGCTGTGCAATTTGGAAGCAATGCAGATTATTTTATTGTGGTGAACCTAGTATCTGTAAATTTGCTTTGTACTGAAGGTGCCCAATCTTTTTTTGTCTTTAGCTGCACAAGGATACATCATTGAATCTCCTGATCTCTCAAAATGCTTTCATTAATTTTGAGTTATTGTTAATTGATACCAACAGGTCTTGGTGACCTGATTCAAGGTTTATCTGCCAAGGAACTAAGACCCACCCTGAGCAAACCATTGAGCCACAAATTTCATTATCAACTATAACTAGGGCTGAAATCTGTGCTTTCGAGACCTGATAGCTTGGGATAGTGGACGTACAGGCGTACTCCCTTGCTCTAGTACCCTGTCTATCTTTTATATCCCCTGTGTTTGCTTCATAGATATTGCAACGGTGGTTTAGCTTGTAACTATATTCTGTTGTTAGAGTCCATGATGACAAAACAAAATACTATGGAGATCCCATGTATTTTCCAGCAAGCATTTCTTTTAACTAGTGTTAACTATTAACTGTAGGCTATGTTAAACAGAATATAGCAGAAATTAAAATGCATGTTTCATTCAGTTCATAAAAAACTTGATCTATTTATTAAAATCTGTTGCCCTGAAATCTCTTTTCGGGAGGTGAGGATCAATTGGTATTGAATTTTTGTTGGGGTTTCATCCTCTGCCAACCTCATATCAGTTAGACGTAAAAGTACCTTATCCATGATCCTGAAGGTTTTCCCAACATGTGCACTTATTTAAAGATGCTATTTTAGTGACTGCATTAACGTGCTAAACTGGGATCTGTCTTAAATGCTGAAACATTATAAAATCCATTACCCAAGAAGTTTTTAAATGATAAAATCAATTGATACTGACCATGATGGCTGCTGTTGGCAGGGTGTGGTAAATATTTGGGAGCAATGCAGAAATAAATGTGTTGGTTGTTGCACTTGAACTTATTTTTCAGTTCCTTCAAACATGGCAAACCCCAAAGAGAAAACCCCTATGTGTCTTGTGAATGAGTTAGCCCGTTTCAACAAGATTCAGCCAGAATACAAACTTTTAAATGAACTTGGTCCAGCTCATGCTAAGGTTAGTAGAAAGCATTAATATTTCTGTTCTTTTATGCTTTGATAGGAGTCCATTCCCCAAGTTTTGAATAAGCCAGTTCAAATCCGTGTGTGTGTTCTGTAATTTTTAAGTTGAAAGTGCTGCAGTTTCTTCAGAAATTTAGGGTAAGAGCAATGCAAAGGCTTTATGGCGACCATGCCCTGAAATTATTTTTGGCTCTGTTGTTCATTTATTTTTATACAAATACCAATGTTGTAGAGTGCGCTTTTCCATTTAAAAACAAAATCCCAAATTGCAATGTAACTTGAGACCTTGGAAGATGTACTTAGTTTTAAATATTTAGTACATGTCCTTGAGTATCTAAATGAATCTGTACATTCTTATTACTAGGTGAGGTTGAATGAAATGTAGATTTGCAGTACATTGACCTTGGTGTTGGCGAAAGAACAAATTTTTCTTAAGTAGAGGTAGGTTATTAATTTCTATGCGCACACTAATGCTTGCCACAATTGCATTTGGTGATGAAGAAGTAACTGGCTGGACAACCTTTTCACTACAAAGTGAAATTGTAAAATCATTTTTGTCTCTTTCTGGATTATGTTTCCAGTTAGCTTAGCAATATGGGCCATTACAACCTGAGACTCCAAATTAGCATAGTGTACACTTTATCAAACTGCAATTTACCCATCTGAGTATTTGCATTGCTCTTTGAACAACATGTGCGTTTTAATAAGCATCTCACAGTGAACTCAGTATGTTAGCATTTAATAGACCTGAAATTCTTGGGAGTTTTTTCCACTGCCAGAATTGTAGGAGTATTGTAGCTGATTGTCAAATCCACTAAATCTTGGGTCAAAGGCATTATGACAGTTGCTTATGCTATTTTTGTCACTTCCTTTGCATAGATTTACCTGTGATAGGGGTGGGACAGCAAATATGGAATGGACAATATAGTGCTTAAGGTGGATATTGGTCATTTATTTTCAAAAGCGGTTTAAATATGAAGATTAGTTTTCCATGTCCCCATCAGCAATTAATTGCTCTCCTTCCTGTTTAAATTTCTTGGTGGTAGGGAAAAGAATAGACAGGCCTATTGGAACGAGTTTCTCAAAGTGGGTTTTTTTATTTAGCAGTATCCCAGTCCCAGGAATTCTGCAGCCAGTTTACAAAATGTTTTATCCTATGCTAAAATCTTTTTGTTCTTGATGGTTTTTCTGCTCTTTCTCGACGCAGAAATTTGCCTGGTTGAACAGGGACCTAAGCTGTCCCCAAACATTGGTTTCATTGGGAAGATCAAAGGCTAGATTATATGAAAATTAAAAGCTTGGTAGTGATCCATCTCCCGGGCTCCTGAGATTCAAAGTCAAAAAAAATTGAAATATCCATTTTAAGATGTTTAAAGTTTATTTATTAGTGTCACAAGTAGGCTTATGTTAACATGGCAGCAAAGTTACCGTGAAAATCCCCTAGTCGCTACACGCTGGCATCTGTTCAGGCACACATGGCCAAAGCACCTAAGCAGCACATCTTTCAGACTGTGGGAGGAAACCAGAGGAAAACCATACAGGCAAAGGGGAAACATGCAGACTCCTCCCACAGTGACCCAAGCCAGGAATCAAACTTGGGTCCTTGGCACTGAGGCAGCAGTGCTAACCACTGTGCCAGACATACTTTGAACATGACTTTCTAAGCAAATATCAAAGATAATATAGATTACATTGGGAGATGTTCATGTGTTAGATACTCTTGTACTCCTTACAAAGGGAGTTAAGAATAAAGTTGGCAAAATAAATCAAATTATAAAATCAATACTTGTGTTCTATCATAGCTAAGTGGTGTTTTTACATTAAGCTATACAGGCCACAAGGTGCCTTATTAAACTCCTAGTCTGTTACCTGGTACTAAAGTTAATTGAAGGTGATAAATGATCCAAGTTTCCCTGGGCTATTTCTTGTCAAGTGTGGACAATTTTCAGTTCAGGGCAAGATTTGTAGTTGAAAAGCTGGCTGATATTCATTACCTAGATTTATTAGAATTATCAATACAACATGGAATTATTCAGTGTGATATCTTGTTTCTGGAAAAGAAAAAAGATCTTGAGGGAATTTTAAATTGCTAGGAATTAGTTTACGCTATTTGTCAAATATAGTGTTGGCACTAACTTCCCTTAATCAACATTTATCTGCTTCGTGTGTCTAGATTGCAACTACTGCTCCTTTCGCCACCGTCCCATTAGGTTTCTTGCCACTGCATCTTTCCATCTAGTTTTAGCTTTCCTCCTCCTTGGCAGTCAGATCTCCATTACTTCTCTCACCACATTTCCTCCCTCTCTCTACAACACATAATGTTCCTAAAATCTTTACCGAGTCCTTGATGTGCTTTTTTTTCCTAATTACTCCAATTGGTTAATCCCTTGTTTCATTACCATTTCTATATTCCATCTTCTTCCACCATTGAGCCCAAGATACTTGAAACAACTCGGTTTCTCCAAGCCTTCAGCCTTAAACTTTATACATCTTCATTCTGACTCTCTGTCAAGGGTCAAGCTAACAGTCCTTAAGTTTGCTCTTTGGCCTACTAAATTTCATACAGCTGTCTGCTGATGATTTTTCTCCAGATATTTGGTTACTCTGTAGTGTTTATTGTAAAACATGCTTTATCTGAATGTCACATACACTTTTGATTATCGAATTGTTTCAGGCATTCAAAGAATTATTTATTATGTGGTTTGTTGTTTTCATTTAGTGATATGTTGTAGCAATTGTTATTTTAATATACAACCTAGATGGAAATTCAAGTTAATCTTGTAATGGTTTGCATTAAGCTTTTTGACATCCTGTAAATTTTGATTTTAGGTTTTTACAGTGCAGCTGACGCTTGGTGACCAGCATTGGGAAGCTGAAGGAAGCAGCATTAAGAAAGCTCAGCATGCAGCAGCCGCAAAGGCCTTAGTGGAAACCAGTCTCCCAAAACCACCACCTCGTCCCCCACGTAATGATTCAAAAAATCCTGGTAAAAATTAGTTTTAGTAGAACAGTCCCTGAAAGAAGCAATATTGATTGCTGTTTGTCAAACTGACAAAACTGAAGGTTAAAATCATCAATAGGGAGTGATCTCTTAAAATGTAAGGTCAAAATTAAAGGTTTGTTTCTTTTAATAAATAAAATAATACATTTTGGTAGATTATTTTCACAATGTCATTTTGCAGTTGTACACACAAACCTTAACTTCTCAACAAGTTGAATGGTGTATGCATAATTTTGAAATTGGGGATGACTTATAAGTAACAGTTTTATTTGTGTTTTTTAGACAGTGTTACTCCAACAGTAGAACTGAATGCCTTGTGTATGAAAATGGGAAAGAAACCGACCTACAGACCAATTGATCCTTATCCCGGGTTAAGGCCGAGCTACAATATGCTGAGAAATAATGCTTATCCTCAAAGGTATCCATTTTGTCAACGGATATATTTTGCCTTGCTCTGTCTCTCGCAGTTGGAATGGTTTATTTATTAGCTGCCCATAGTATGGTGCTTCAAGGCAAAGTGCCATTTCACTTAAGTAGATGAAGGGAGAAATAACAAAGCATTGTGGATCTTTTTCAGGGCATTCAAAATCCAAGAACTCTAATGGCATGTATGCAATATAAAAAAAGAGTTTAAGATCATAGAATTGTTTCAGCAAGTGGCCTTTCGGTCTGTCATGAACAGGCTGGCTCTCACTATGCAGCTTGTCCAACTCCACTGACTTTAATTTGTTCAGGGGGTTGTAGGCATTGCTATCTAAGGCAGCGTTTATTGGCCATCTGATTGTCCTCGAAGATTGTAATGAGCTGCTGCCTTAAATTCTTGTAAACCATGTTTTCTTTTCCCCATAGCTCTGCAATTTCTTTCTCTTTGGATAATTACCCAATTCTCTTTTTTGAAAGATACCATTGAATCTGAGTCGACAGTGAAAGTAAAAACCTTTCACTCATGTTTCCCTTGTGCCTTTGCCAATCACTTTAAACTGATGTTCACTGATTCTCAACCTTGCTGTCAAGGGTAACTGTTTCTCCTATCTACTCTGTTCCCAGATCTCAATTTTGAATGCCTCTGCTAAAGTTTTTCTCAACCTCCTTTTAATAAGGAGAACAGTCCCAACTTTTCTAATCTATTCTTGAAACTGAAGTTCCCCATAGCTGGAATTATTCTCATAAATCTTTGTTACTGTTTCTCCAGAACCAACTTCATGCCTCAAGTATGGTGCCAGAATTGAACACCTTATTCTATTTGAGGATGAATAAGTGTTTTATAAAGATTCACAATAACATACTTGTACTTATGAAGCCCAGGATTGTGTGTAAATCATTAAATGTGCTCTCAGCCTGTGCCACAACATCAACAATTTGTGCACACGTGCGTCCAGGTCCCTCTGCTACTTGCAGCCCTTTAGAATAATGCTTTTGATATCTCCCCCTTCTTCCCTACCAAAATGTATCTTTTCGTGCTTTTCTGCATTTCGTCGGCCGTGAGTCCTCTGTTCTTCAGGCTTGAGTATCTGATTTGAAGGCTGACTGTGCTCCTCATATTTCACAGTACTCCCATGTTTTCAAATTGTGTCTGGCACACTCAAGCCTACACCATTAATAGAGATTACAAGCACTTAAGAACACCTCCCAGAACAGTATGCTGTCTGCAGCCAAAACAATACTTCAGCACAACTGATTCCTGTCACTCAGCCAACTTCATAATCCATGGTGCCATTGTCCTTTTTATCCAGAGACCACAATTTTGCTGACAAGCTTGTTATGTGGTATTTTATCACATCTTTTGGAAGTCCATGTACAGCACACCAACAGTAAGAAGTCTGAAAGCTTGTGACTTGTGCTACCAAATAAACCTTTCAGACTTTAACCTGGTGTTGAGACTTCTTATTGTGTTTACCTCGGTCCAACGCTGGCATCTCCACATCATAGTACATCAATCACAGCACCTGCATTGTCCCTCTGTTAATTCAACCAAAAAATGAATACAAGTTAACTAAGCATTAGTTGCCTTTAAATTTTGTTGGTTCTGCATAATCATAGGTTTCAAGTAACTGTAAATCATTTACAAATAACTTGGACAAATTTAAGAATGTTTGCAACACACTAATGGGTAATTTGGCACAGTAGGTCTTTGCCAGTGTTTACGCTCTGTACGAGCTACTTTCCACCTCTTGTCCAATCCTGTCAGCATATGCTTCTCTTCCTTTACCATGTGCTTCAGCTTGCCATTGAATCGATGTTATTTGCCTCAATTGCTCTTTTTGGTAAAAGCTATTTATTCTAGCCACTCCTTTTGGAAAAAAAATCTTGAATTCCCTGTTGAATTTCTGTGATTAGCTTGTATTCCTGGTATCAAGTTCTGATCTCATCCCACAAATGGAAGCATTTTGACCTTTATCAGGTCACCCATCAGCTTTTACTGGGAGAAAAACCCACCTTTTCAATCCTTCCAAGTAAATGTTCTAATTTTTTTGCACTTGCCCTTATAGTATGGAAACTAGGACCTTTTAGTGCCCCCAAATGTGATGTATCAAGTTTCAACATTACTTTTCAATTTTCCCTTCTAGGAATGAAAGCCAGTGCTTTGTTTACTTTTTGTGAAGTCCTCTTGAGCTGCATCGATACTTTTATAACCTGTGAAAAGTGCATATCTTTGTATCTAACATGAATGTATAATTAAAACCTTTTGCCCTATTGTTCTTGGGAATTAAGATTTGATCATATAGTATTTATTCTTCCATTAGATTCTATTACCCTTTCCCTCCTGTTGGACCAGTCACTTACCAAGTTGAACTTGTAATTGGAAATCAGCAATTCCAGGGAAAAGGAAGATCAAGGCAGGCTGCTAAACATGATGCAGCTGCTAAAGCACTGAAAGCCTTGCAAAATGAAACTCTGCCATCCAAGATACCAACTGTGAGTATTTTCATTTTGAGGTGTCCCTCAACAATTGTTGCTATTATCTGAAGAGAGTCAGTTTTAGTATGCATGTTGATGAAACCTAGCTGTATCTCTTTACTGCCTATTTGGATCCTTCTAATGCCTCTTTGATGTCAGACTGTTTCTCTTATCCTAACCAAATATCAGGAAGTCTAAAACCATTGTCTTCATTACCCTTCTGTACCCTCATGATGAGTCCTTTCCCCTCTCCCACTGTTGTCTTGGACTGAATTAAACTGTCTGCAGCTTCCACACCCTGCTTGATCTCAAGCTGAGCTTCATGCTCCACGTTCTATTATGAAGGCTGTCTATTTCCAATTGGTCTACCTTTTGTCTCACTGTATCTGTTATTGAAATTCTCATCTATCTTCTGTGCCCTCTTGATTTGACATTCCAGTGCTGCTTTTTCACTCTCCACTCCCTGTAACCTTTTTGGCTCACCCAAAATTCAATGTCCCATCAACTGTCACATGCCAAGTAGACTTATTTATATCTATTGCTTGCATCCAATTCATTTCCAGTTTAAAATTCTCAGCCTTGCATTTGAGTCCTTCATTGTCGTGTATCAAACTTTTTTGAGCCCTGCAACCTCTGTTCTTCCTTCTGAAGAATAAACAGCAGCATAAGATTAGATTACGTGGCTTGTAGAAAAGCATCACAGATTTGATTAGGTAAATGGGTTGTTTTCTTTTCAAGAGTAGTGTTTAACAATCCATTAAAATAGTTTAGACACCCTAGGGTTATTTTCAAAATAATACTGTAAAATAAATATCTTTTGCAATTGAATCTGTAATTTTACAGAAGAAAAGAAAGATTTGTATTTATGTCTTTCACAAATTCGACACATTCCAAAGTATTTTAGTCAATGAACGCTTTTTTTAAAAGTAGTTGCTGATGTTATGTCGGAAAATATGAAAATCATGTGCTGCCGAAGTTTTCAAATTTTGTTATGGAATTTCATGCTGGTAACTACTGAATGTTTTCTTGCAGGTTAATGGAAAAGAGCCAGATGATGATGATCTCAATAAATCTGAAATAAGCCAAGTTTTTGAGATTGCACTGAAAAGAAATATGCCTGTAAACTTTGAAGTAAGGTTTTCATAAATTTTTTGTCTGTGTTATGCTTTTTACAAGATTGTAGAAGAAATTGTAGAAGAAATTATAGTGTATGTGATTTAGAATGATTAGCTGAGGCATCAATACAAATACTTCATGGTTATGGCAAGCAATTTAATGGCTCACAAATTTGTATTTCATCTACAATGCAACAGTTATAATGCAATAATAGAATTCCTATATTGAAAGAGGCCATCCGGCCTATCAAATCTGCACTAACTCTCAAAAAGAGCAGTCCATCCAGGCACTCCTTTCCATCCTATCCCTTTAACCGCACGCATTTATTATGACTAATTCATGTAACCTGTACGTCTTTGGATTGTGAAATTATCTATTTTGGAAGAATAAAAAAAAAAAATTAAAAGGTGAAAAATTAAGAACTTGGATCTGCAGAGGGACCTCGGAGTCTTTGTGCAAGACTCACAAAAGGCTAGTGTGCAGGTGCAGAAACTAATTAGGAAAGTTCATCAAATGCATTGATCAAACCATATCAGGAGTATTTTGTGCAGTATTGATCCTCTTATTTAAGGAATGATGTAAATGTGTTGGAAACAGTTTAGATGTTGTGACTGGTAGTTAATCCATTTAGGCAATTCTGCAGTGTATGTTTATGAGAAAAAAAATCATAATGGCTATTTTGAACATTATTGATGTGGGCGCAAGCTTCTGTTGCCCTCGTTAGATGTTGAGGAGTGAGGATTTGAAATTTTGTACTCATTTTGTTCAGTCAAGAAAGCAATAGAATGGGACAGTAAATTGCTCCCTTATTTTTCATCAGGAGAACACCCTTGGCAATAAGCACAACAAATCTACAGCCTGTCACTTGACCATGCTGTGTTGGAACCTTTTCCCCACTTCTGTTGCTGGTATGCAAATTATCGATACTCACAACAGTTCTTAAAGACTACACAATCGCATACTAGTTGCCAAAAAGATGGTTAATACATAACATGGACCTATGTAGCTGTATGTCTTTGGTGCAAATCTACTTATTGTCACGTTTCTCCCTTGAAGAAAAGTTTTTTTTTAAATAAGAGGTAGAGTGAAATTTCAAGGTACTATTAAGATTGGTGAGCCATCCTTGGGTTGTGTGTGAATCAAGTAAATTAGACATTACACAATCATTTGCAACTACCACTGTTTTGTTATTAAATTGGATTTTGCCTGTTCTTTTAAATGTATTTTATTTTCTTTACAGGTAATAAAAGAAAGTGGCCCTCCTCACATGAAGAGTTTTGTAACTAAAGTAATGGTTGGAGAATTTTCAGCTGAAGGAGAAGGGAAGAGTAAAAAAATTTCCAAGAAAGCTGCCGCAATTGCTGTTCTGGAGGAACTGAAGAAACTTCCACAGCTTCCCATAGTAGAAAAAGTGAAACCACGCATAAAAAAGAAAACTAAATCAATAGTGAAGGTGTGTAGGTATATTATTCATGAGAAGGAATATTTATTTGTATGGGGAAACACCTGGGTATTAAATGGAAAGCCAGTTAGTAACTTGCTGAAGCAGAAGTGCAGGTTTTAATTGTTAGAATCAGATTCCCTACAGTTATAAGAAGGCCATTTGGCCCATTGAGCCTTCACCAATAATTATTCCACCTGGTCCTATCCTCATAACCTCACATGTTTACCATCTAATCCTGATGACATGAAGGGGCAATTTAGTATGGCCAATCAACCTAGCCCACATATCTTTGGATTGTGGGAGGAAACCCATGTAGACGCAGTGGAGAAAATCATATAGACTCCACCAACAGTCACTCGAGGCTGGAATTGGATCTTGGTACCTGATGCTGAGAGGCAGCAGTGCTAACTGTGTGCACCATGCTGTCCCTTGTTCCAAGATTCCAGCTCAGTTCATTTGATGACTTTTGTATTTGGGCTGTGTTGTTCTTCAAGTTCTATGTTGGGCTGAGACTTGATGCTGTGTTAGAGGTGATGTCTCTGGAAGGGATAAACCAAAATCTCATCAAATAGATTATAAAATGCCATGTTGCTAATGAAACAGCAAGAAATCTTTGGGTGCATCACCATCATCATTTTTAACCATTCAATCATTTGCTGCTTCTGAGATGTTGCTTTGCAGAATGGCTGCCAATTTTGCTGACGTACCCTATCTTTAAGGATAAATGTTTCTGGATAAAGGATGATAAGGTGGTGCTAATGCAGTGGTTTGCTAATGTCATTTAGGGAAGAAGCCTGCCATCTTTGTCTGATTTGGACTTTGTGACTCCAGAGCTACAACAATGTGGTTGACTCTTCAGTGCCTCCTGAAATGGCCTGGCATGCTGCTCAGTTCAAGGACAATTGGAGATGGGCAATATATCCTGGCCCAGTCAGTGATGCCCACAGCCCATGAAAGAATTAAAAAAAAGCCTAGCCAGCTCTTATTGAATTCACATTCCAACAAAACTATTTGCTTTGAAATGCAGGTACTTTTTTCAAGTGGTTTAATTGGCTATTTGAATGGTGTATTTTATTGTCCCTAGAAATCCTGGTTGCATAATTATTTTAAAACATGCAACTTGTCAATGTTCATCAAAAGAGTAGTGAAGAGATTTCTATAAGTGAACGTAATTGGTTATAACTGTCTAAATTAAGAACATAGGAACTGAAGTAGACTGTGGGCCTTTTGAGCCCACTCTGCCATTCAATAGAATCATAGCTGAACTTCTCAAATCCACTTCCTTGTAAAATTCTCATCTTTGAACACAAAGATAAGAATTTTAAACTGATTCCCAAACCTGACAACATCAGTATGGGTCAGTAAGCACAGAAGGGTGAATGGAACAATGGGAGTTAAAATTTGGACAGCAAATGTTTGGATCTGTTTCTGTTTAAGGGATGGAACATGTAAGGCCAACTAGGATAACATTGGAATTCGATGTATCATTGAAGATTTCTAAAGCAAATGGTTTGAGACAAGAAAGTCAAGTGGTAATATGTAGGCGTCGGATTCATGGAATAGAAATTGGATGGAGGCCAGGGTCTTGCAGGAAATGGCATTGGATTTAGTGGGTCCATTGGTTAGAATATTCCAAAATACACTGGATGTGGGAATAGTATGTGAATTGATAAATGCTTGTATAACACGCTTATTCAAAAATAGGCCAATTAGCTTAATAACTATCATTGAAAAATTGTTAGAATCCTTTTGTAAGTGAAGTAAAACAAGACATGTAGAAGTCAAATTGTAATCCATCAGTGTTAGCATAGTTTTATGAAGGATAATTAGTGTTTGACTAATTTGCTTGAGTTCTTCGGATGTAACGAGCAAGGTGGATAATAGAACATAGAACATAGAACATTACAGCACAGAGCAGGCCCTTCGGCCTTCGATGTTGTGCCGACCAAAATAAAAAGCAACGCCCCTCCAAACTAAACCATTCCCTTCTCTTCCATATACTTATCAACTAACCTCTTAAACGCCACCAAACTTGGCGCATCTACAACAGCTGCAGGCCGGGCATTCCACTCCCTACTCACTCTTTGAGTAAAGAACCTACCTCTGATATCCGTCCTATAACTCATACCCCTTAGTTTAAAGCTGTGTCCCCTCGTGCTAGCTTTCTCCATCCTAGGAAAAAGGCTATCACTGTCCACCCTATCTACACCTCTAATCCTCTTATATGCTTCAATAAGATCCCCTCTTAGCCGCCTCCTTTCTAACGAAAACAACCTCAAATCCTTCAACCTCTCTTCATAGGCCCTGCCCTCCATACCAGGCAACATCCTGGTAAACCTCCTCTGTACCCTCTCCAATGCCTCCACATCTTTCTTATAATGTGGGGACCAGAACTGCACACACTACTCCAAGTGCGGCCGCACTAGAGTTTTGTACAGTTGCAACTTGACGTTGCGGCTCCGAAATTCAATCCCTCTACCAATAAAAGCCAAGACTCCATATGCCTTCCTAACAACCTTCTCGACTTGACTGCCTACTTTCAGGTATCTATGCACATACACACCAAGATCCCTCTGTTCATCAAGACTACTAAGAATCCTACCATTAGCCCTATACTCTACACATTTATTATTTCTGCCATAGTGCATTACCTCACACTTTTCCACATTAAACTCCATTGCCACCTCTCGGCCCAGCTCTGCAACTTGTCCAAGTCCCTCTGCAAACTATAACACCCCTCTTCACTATCTACCACTCCACGACTTTAGTGTCATCTGCAAATTTACTAATCCATCCTTCAATACCCTCATCCAGATCATTTATAAAAATTACAAACAGCAGGGGCCCCAAAACGGACCCCTGAGGTACACCACTTGTCACCGAACTCCACGATGAATATCTCCCATCAACCACCACCCTCTGTCTTCTATCTGCTAGCCAATTCCCAATCCAATTAGCTAAATCACCCTCAATCCCATACATCTGCATTTTCTGCAGAAGCCTTCCATGGGCCACCTTATCGAACGCCTTACTAAGTCCATATATACCACATCAACTGCCTTACCCCCATCCACCTCTTTGGTCACTTTTTCAAAAAACTCAATAAGGTTAGTAAGGCACGACCTACCCTTCACAAAACCCTGCTGACTATCCCCAATCAATTCATTTCTCTCTAAATAACTATAAATCCTATCCCTAATAATTCTCTCCAATACCTTGCCCACAACAGAAGTAAGACTCACTGGCCTATAATTCCCTGGAAGGTCTCTCTTCCCCTTCTTAACAATGGGACCACATTCGCTATCCTCCAGTCCTCCGGAACCACACCCGTAACCAACGAGGACCTGAAGATCAGAGCCAGAGGCTCTGCAATCTCCTCTCTTGCCTCCCAGAGAATCCTAGGGTAAATCCCGTCCGGCCCAGGGGACTTATCCAAATTCAAACCCTCGAGAATATCTAGCACATCCTCCCTATCTACTTCGATACCTTCCAGTTTGCTACCCTGTACCTCAGTGTTCTCCATAACTACATTTACATCACCCTGCGTGAATACCGAAGAGAAATATTTATTCAGTACCTCTCCAATCTCCTCAGGCTCCACGCACAACTTCCCACTGCTGTCTATTACTGGCCCTAATCTTGCCCTAACCAATCTTCTATTCTTAACATATCGAAAGAAAGCTTTAGGATTCTCCTTAATCCTATCAGCCAACATCTTCTCGTGTCCCCTCTTAGCTCTCCTCAATTCACTTTTTAGCTCCTCCCTGGCTAATCTATAGCTATCCATTGCACTAACTGAGCCTTCAAGCCTCATCCTGACATAAGCCTCCTTTTTCTTCTTAACCAGCAAATCAACTTTTTTCGTACACAAAGGCTCTCTTACTTGACCATTTCCTCCCTGCCTGACAGGGACATACTTATCAAGGACTCGCAGCAGCTGCTCCTTGATAAGCACCACATTCCAGATGTTCCCAGTCCCGGTAGTTTCCTAGTCCAATCTATGCACCCTAATTCTCTCCTGATGGCCTCATAATTACCCTTCCCCCAGCTATAACTACTGCCCCCAGCTTCATGCTATCCCTATCCATCACTAAGGTGAACGTAACCGAATTGTGGTCACTATCACCAAAATGTTCACCAACTTCCAAGTCTAACACCTGGTCTGGCTCATTGCCCAGCACCAAATCCAATGTAGCCTCACTCTAGTTGGCCTATCTACATACTGAGTCAAAAAACCTTCCTGCACACTTTGTACAAAAACTGACCCTCTAACGAGCTAGAGCTATAGCTATTCCAATCAATATTAGTAAAGTTAAAGTCCCCCATAACAATTACCCTATTACTTTCACTCCTGTCCAGGATTGCCTTTGCAATCCTTTCCTCTACCTCTCTAGAACTTTTAGGAGGTCTATAAAAGACTCCCAACAGGTTGACCTCTCCTCTCCTGTTTCTAATCTCAGCCCATACTACCTCAACAGACAAGTCCTCATCAAACTTCTTTTCTATCACCGTGATACAGTCTTTGACCAATAATGCCACTCCTCCCCCCCTTCTACCTCCTTCTCTACTCCGACTAAAGCGTTTGTACCCCGGAACCTGCAACATCCATTCCTGTCCCTGCTCTACCCAAGTCTCTGAAATGGCCACAACATCGAAGTTCCAGGTACTGGTCCAAACTGCAAGTTCCTCCCCCTTATTGCGAATACTCCTTGCATTAAAGTATACGCATTTCAAACCATGCCCCACCCCACCCATACGCCGCTGTGTTTTACAACTCTCTTCTATAACCCCCTTACTCTCATCCCTCTCAGCACCCCAACTACTTAGGAGTTTTTAAATAGGAATTTTTAAATGTAACATAGCTGGACTTCTAGCAGGCATTTGATAAAGTACGACACAAGTTAATACACAATTTTAGTTCTCATGGAATTAGCTTGGATAAAGAATTGGCTAACCAACAGAAGGTAGTGTGTTGGGATAAATGGTTTTTGGGTTGGCAAGATGTAACGAGTGGGGTGACACAAGGTTCGGTCCTTAAGACCCCTACTTTTTACAATTTATTAATGACTTGGATTCAAAGACAGTAGGTATCATAACCCAAACTTGCAGATGACACTAAAATAGGTGGAATTGTAAGCTGTGATAATGAAATAAGTTCATAAATGGATGTGCATCGCTTGTGAATGGGATAAAATTTGGCAGATGGAGTTTAATTCTGAGAGGTTATCTGTTTTGGTAGAAAAATATATAAAGGCAAATTGCTATCTAAATGGAGATAGTCTTTGTATATGGTAATGCAGAGGGTTCTAAGCATCCTCATGCATGAATCACGGAAAACTGGTATGCAGGTAATAAGGCAAACGGAATCTTGGACAGTTATTGATAAAACAATAGAATATCAAAGTAGTGAAGCGCTACTGCTACTATCAAAACCTTACTGAAACTGCTGTTAGAATATTGTGTACAGTTTTGCTCCCCTTATTTGAGGAGAGATGTTGTTGCATTGGAGTCAATTCATAAGAGGTTCACTAGATTGATTCCAGACGTGAGGGACCTGTCTTTATGAAGAGAGATTGGGTTGTTTAGGCTTATATGCCCTGGAGTTTACAAGAATGAGAGGAGATCTAATTGAGGCATGCAAGATGATTTGGGGGATTGACAAAAGACGTGGAGCAGATGTTTCCTGAGAGATCATATTTTTAGGATCGGACTTAGCAGATTTAAAACAGGTGAAAAAGGGTCGTGAGTCTCTGGAATTCACTGCAGAGTATGGTGAATGTCAGGATTTCGAAAAAATTTAAGGAAGAGATGGACAGATTTTTAATGAGCAAGGATTTGAAAGGCTATGGTGAACAAGCACGATGTGGGATTTGATGCTGAGATTAGATCACCCTTGGTCATATTAAATAATACCGCAAACTCAAAGGGTTGAATTGCCTACTCTAGTTTTTATTATAAAAATTAGTGCTAATTCAGCACTGAAGACAAGAAACAATATTCTATATTGGAAGCAGTGCTTGATGTTGTCAGTATGCACATGTAACTTGACATGTTTTGAATAATACCAAGGGACTGCATGTCAATGACAAATGAGGGTACCAAATATAGATTCTTGGGAGGGTTCTAATGTTATTGGAACAGAAGAGAAAGATGTTCTTGTAATTGATTTCTCTGGCTATGACTGGCTGGATAAAAATTGAACCAAACAGTCCATGTCAGCTGGATGACTGGGGCAACGTGTTAGAGGGTAGCGTGGTCAAACATGTTAAAGAGTAGTTAACCACAATCACACAGGATGTCATTTGTAATTATAAGTAGGCTATTTGTGTTGTGATAAAGATGGAAGTCTAATTGGAAGGGGTTCACACACGGATTAACAAAGATGGTGGAAGCAAATGACTATAAATGCAGAAAGGAGATGGATAGTTTTTGTCCAAGGATTGTCATGTTATATGATGGAGGGGCACAGTGTGTAAGGACTGCTGGGAGAGGCAGATTTATGGGTTTTGTTATTTTCAAAGAGCTTGCAAAACACCCATGTCTGGGACTGTAGTTTTGTCATTGGGGTTAAGTGTACACTTAGTGAGTTAATTGGTTCTTGCTATAGATATGTGACTGAAGTTTAATGGGTGTCCTCAAGTTTCCAGTTTGAAAATCAGCCACATTATATAAATGCTAGATTTGAGAAGTTACCTTGTTTGTGAAGTTATTCTGACTTTCTGTATATTTCATTTGCTTTTAAGATGGGGCAAGGTATAACTTTAATCTTGAAGAATTAGTCCAAATTTCAATGTCAGCCTATTTCTACACTGTAGGGATTCTATGGTCCTTAGCCCTTTTAAAGGGACTCCCAGCCTTAAAAAATCTAAGGGATCTCCCCTGATGGACATAAGACATCCCATACTCCAAACCTCCAAAAAGGAAGCCCCCTTCCCTCCAACACTGCCAGATGGCAGTGTAGAAAGAGGCCAGTGTCAGCCTACTGGTGATTTTGCACAAAATTAAAATTATTTTCATTATTGCATAAAGTTTATTACAGAGAAGCTGTTGTGTTGAAAATTTGATACTCTGCATAATTGGTGAAAATTGGCAACAAATAGAAAAATTAAAAAAAAGTAGCATCAGGAGAAGGCCATTCAACCCATCGAATTTGCTCCTCAATATAATTGTGGCTGATCCTCTATCTAAACACTGTTGGCATTTAGGAATCTATCTATCTTAAATACATTTAGTGCCTTGGCCTCCATGCCCTTTTGGTGGAGAATGCTATCTGTTCAGTATCCAAATTTCTCCTCGTCTCATCACTCGTTGTCGGTGCACCTAATAAATGTCCCAATCTCTAATTTGATAAATTTTAGATGGATGAATTCAATTAACTTTTGCCTGCACTACATCCTCCAAAACCAGTACATTCTAGGTTTGAGCTTGATGAGTAAATTATCTGTTTTGGAAACATATTGTATTGTCTTTAATTCTACTATGGCCCTGCCCCTGCCCCAAAATAGCTGAGTGATGATTGCTAGTAACATAATGGATCCAGTCATAAAACTGAGGTAGAATTTATAATCATGATTGCATCTCTTAATTAGATGCATGGATACTCCTTTAAAAGTAAAAATTGGATAAGGTAATGGGACATGCAGTGTACCTTTTTACTGATTTAAAAACTAAGAACCCAAACTTGATAGGTAATTTATGAAGATCGTGTATTTCATATTCAGTACATTTTCTTCAGTAGAACTTTGTATATGTTTTGCTGGGCCAGTTTTAACAATCTGTTGACATGCTGATGGCTAGCATAAAGTTTCTGAGGCATGAAAGTGGTGAAAAATTTCTATGGTTCTAAATTGATTTGATTTATTATTGTCATGTATTAGTACACAGTTTTTTTGTACACTATATAAAGCATACCGTTCATGGAGAAGGAAACAAGAGTGTATTACGATCATAGTTAGAGTTAAAGATGAACTTAATGCAAAGTAGATCCATTCAGAAGTCTGGCAGCAGAGAGGAAGCTATTCTTGACTCAGTTGGTACGTGGCCTGAGAAGTTTGTATTTTTTTTTCCCCAACAGAAGAAAGTGGAAGAGAGTATGTCCGGGCTGCATGGGGTCGCTGATTTACTAGCTGTTTTTCTGAGGCAGTGGGAAGTGTAGACAGTCAGTGGATGGGAGGCTAGTTTGCGTGATGATCTGGGCTTTATTCATGAACCTTTGTAGTTGTTTTACAATCTGGAATAGAGTAGGAGCCGTACCAAGCTGTGATACAGAGAAACGATGCTCTATGGTGCATCTGTAAAAGTTAGTGAGAGAAATAGTAGATATGCCAATATCTTTAGCCTGCTGAGAAAATAGAGGCATTAGTGGGTTTTTTTTAACTATGGTGTTGGCATGGAGGAGATCCTGTGGGTACTTGCCGTCAACGTCCCTGTGTGAATCATTGGCACTTAGGTGAGGTACTGAGATACAAAACATGAATGCTGAGCATGATTTAACAGTTTCCGATGTTAAGAGAAACTCCCTTATTTCCTATGCCTGGTCAGTCATCAAGGTAATGTAATTTGAAACTTAGTATCTGGTATATTTCATGCTCCTTCCACAGACTGTTATACCCTAGTTATCTAACGTTCAGAATTGCACCAAAATATCCCCCAAAGACTTGAGCAAATATGTGGTTGCACCACCGCACTCTAACCTGGCCATTCTTTGACAAAGATGTTACTATGATGTGAATCGTCCCTGAACAGCTTTGTTCTGCAAAAATATTTGTGTTCTACTTACCTCATCTAAACTTTCCATCACTTGCTCATCATCATGCTTTTCTTTAGAATTGTTCTGCGTGTAATTATTACTTTTGGAATCACTGGATCTGTGCAGGAAGAAATTTCTAATTTTCATGCTCACCTGAAGCTTAGTGATTGTAATTATTTTCTAGTTCTCTGTTGATCACCAGGTTAAAAAGCATGCTTTTGTCCACTTCTCAACTTCTTGTACCAAAGTAATAGCTTCTGTCTTGCGTCAAACTAAAAGTGTGTCTGTCTTCAGAACTTAATCTACTTCCTGAATTGCATTTATTTTTCTCTGAACACTTCTGCATTACACTTTCTTATTGGACAGAAAAAAGTAAAATGGCCTCTGAATCTTGGTAAAGGATTCTCTACTTTCAATACTCTTGGTAGTGTTTGCATATATGTCAGGCACAAGAACATAATATACCCATGTGTGTAGTTTTCGATACCAACTGTTCTCATGGTTTTCAGGAAAAAAATATACAAATTCATCACTTTGAACTGGATTTTCATCCACTTATACCTGGTTTGCAGAGGCTTAAGCTTCACTAATAATTCTTGTGGGCAGCAATAATTTTTTTTGTTTTGAATTTGATTTCAGCATGAAGAACAAGCTAACTTGCTGTTGGTGTCAAACCTTATCCATGTATCCTCTTCATGCATACTTGGCTACAGTTAACAGATTCTGAATTGTCATTTTCTGAGTTTTTAAAACTGTTGTGCACATTGATTCTTGCTAAACAAATGACTAGTCTTGGACAAGTACAATTGTGTTTTAGTCTATTCAATTGAGTTTATTGGTTGAAAAAAGAGCATTCTTAGCTTGATTACCCCTTTGGCTACTTGGAAGATAGCACCATATCTGTGTGCATGATGAACTCTCAGATCAGTGTGAGCTAATAGGAACAAAGTTTTGGACTATTTACTCCATTTTCTGGCAACCAATAGTAACAATTATTGGTAGAGGGTTGGGAACAGGCCCTTTTAACCTTGAGGCCAATGAATGAAGAACTTAAGAGAAAACAAAGTCACTTTCGTGTTTACGAAATCTGCAAGATTCAGCACTTTAATTTTTTTTTAAATTTAACATTCGGTCATTTCTGCACCTGGACCAAAACAGAATCTGGCTTTTCAAATTTGGCTGCAAAATTTAAACCAATTTTACTCATCTTCTCACCCATTGATTTAATTTGAATAGTGCTGAAATGCTGAGCTTGCATCTTTTTTTATTTTTAAGCTACAGACAAGTCCAGAGTATGGGCAAGGAATGAATCCAATCAGCCGTCTAGCTCAAATTCAGCAAGCAAAAAAAGAAAAGGAGCCTGAATATACATTAATGGTAGAACGAGGCCTTCCTCGCCTCAGAGAGTTTGTTATGCGGGTGAGAACTGTTACATAATTTATTTGATTATCTACAGATTGTGATCTGTACAATCCCAAATAATCTAAACTTTGTTCCATTAACTAGGTTAAAGTTGGTGGTCAAGTAGGAGAAGGAATGGGCCCAAATAAAAAAGTCGCCAAGCGAAATGCAGCTGAGAAAATGTTGGAACTCTTAGGTTTTAAAGTTCCCCAGCCTCAGCCACCTAAACCAGCTTTGAAAACTGAAGAAAAGGTGATTTTTTTTTTTTCCTCATCAATTAAATTTAAACTAGTTTGTCTTTTAAGTTCCAAGGTCTGTTTTGAAGAAATGTTCGTTTTCTTTTAAGCCAACAGTGAAAGATCCTGTTAAAGGACGGAAAGTGACCTTTTTTGAACCTGGTTCATCCGTAGAAGATGCTGCAACAGGTATGTTGCTTGGACACAGTACACCTAGTTCTCTAAAATAAAGTGGGGCAAGTGAGGAAATATTGTAAGAAACTATTATCCCAGAATTAGTTTGTGTAGTTAGAAAAAAAAGCAACAAAATATAATAATACCACAGGGAATCTGATTGACTCGTTCTTTCAAAAACTGACAAATCTAGATTGGAATCCATTTGATTAGGTAAGATCAATGAATAACACGTGATTGATTGGGTACAAATTACATTCCCACAAGGATGGTAGTTAAGATATTCCAAGACAGAATTTGTGCAGTAAAAATAGCAGCAAATACCATTTGAGTAAAGCAAACAGCAACTTCCAAAATCTATAGAGGATATTTATATGCTGAAATCAGAGCTTTTGTTACAGTTGCCCCTCCAGGAGCTTTACCACAAGTATCTCACCAAGTGATCCCACTGTTAGTACTGCTGCCTCTCAGCACCAGGGATCTGGATTCAATTCCCAGCTTGGGTTGCTGTCTTTGTGGAATCTACATGTTCTCCCTGTATCTGCATGGGTTCTTCCAGCTGCTCTAGTTTCCTTTCTCAGTTCAAAACATGCTGGTTAGGTACTTTGATTTGATTTATTATTATCATGTATTAACATACAGTGAAAAGTATTGTTTATTGCAAGCTATACAGACAAAACATACTGTTCATAGAGAAGGGAACGAGAGAGTACACAGTGTCGTGTTACAGATGTAACGAAGTTTTAGAAGCATAAAACAAGAGCAAAAGGTAGAATTAAAAGATATGCTGGGCATAGCTTGCAAAGTTCCCTCACTCCGGTGCCATCTTATGAGTGAGCCCATTGTAGTATTGGCCATGCTAAATTCTCCTTCAGTGTATCTGAACAGGTGCTGGAAAGTGGTGATTACGGGATTTTCACAGTAACTTCACTGCAGTATTAATGTAAGCCTATTTATGACAATAATAAAAAAAAGTCTAAAAAAAAATCAAACGCATAGAAAATGCGTGAACTTATCTTTCAGGCAAGTGTCACTGATAAACATGACAAAAGAAATTGCACTTATTGATTCAGATGCAAGTTTTTAATGGCGTTCTAAGTCTTAATTGCGGCCAGCAACTTCTTTGGATTGAAAATTAATTGGCCCAGTGTGAATTCTGCTTCCTTATAAAAATCTCCTAATAATGCTTAAATTGTAAAACATGTTTTTACTTTTTTTACATGTCTCTTAATGCCATCCATCTTCTATTTTCAGTCCTGCTGTCTGAATATGTTTGGCATTTGATTAATATTTCATGATTTAGACACTGTCTCGAAGGATTCTGCAATTTGGCTTGCCCAGTCATACAGGTCCCAGGTCCTAGCCCCCCTGCAGGAGACATCATGCTGTTTTGGCTCACTAATAATTAGAGTTCCAGTTCAAAAGCCCACAGTCTCTCGGGAAGTGTAATTAATGGTGCTTCACAGCTGACTGCAAAATTTGGCCCAATGAGATTAAGATGAAGTCCAAAAAGGAATTTTGTGGTAATTATTATATTCTTATAATTCAGTAGAGTATATAAGAATTGAAAAGGGAAATGAAGTGATATGTAGAACTTATTATTAACAGTAAAGGGCTGAGGTCAATCAGGGACCAATCATCATTGAGGCATGGGCATGGCTGAGGTGTTAAATGAATACTTTGCATCACTTTTTATTGGTAGACAGGATGCTACTAATATCACAGCAGAGGAGACTAATTTACTTCAGGTTAACAGTACTCAAAGCAGAAAGATAACCTAGTATGGATGGGATCCATCCTCTGCTGATCAGTGCAAAGATGAAATTGTAGAGACTTTGGCCACTGTTAAAATACTCTTTTGGAGAGTCAGTGTAGACTCAGTGAGCTGAATATAGGGATTCAGTCGATCTCTGGATTATAACTGAGCCATTGTAACTACATTACAACTGAGCAAATTGGCATAGGGTAGGAGAGATGAATGCATGGCTCAGAGGTATGAGAGATTTCCAGTTTGTGGGGCATGAGCACCAGTACTGGGGAAATTGAGGGCTGTATTTCAGATATTAGCGTGGCTTGGTTTTGTAGATTATTCCAGTGTCCAGCAAGCTGCATAACTAGGGATGTATAAAGGCTTTAAATTAAACAAGAAGTAAAGGATCAAAATTGGGTAGATCAGCAAATCCAGGAATCGAGTTATGACAGGCGAGTAAAATAGCTATGTGGCAAATGAACATCAAAGAATGGCAGGAAGAGACAGAGGAAAAAGCCTGAGAATACGTCAACAATCAAAACTAGATATTACAAAGATAACAAGGCTCTGTATTTGCACATAGTGTTAATAAAATAAATGAATTGATAGAATACATTCAAGCACATCAATATGATCTAGTGGCCATTATGGAGTCATGGCAGCAGGATGACAGAGTTTGGGTCCGACTATTGAAGGATTAATGACACTCAAGAAAAACAGGAAACTTGGTAGTATGATAGTACTATTAATCAAAGATATCATTGGTGGAATCGTTAGGGATAATGTTGATTCAGGAGATCCAGATGTAGAATTGGGTAGAGATGGAGAATAGTAGGGAAAAGAAGTCACTAGTGGGAGTGGTCTCTAAGCCCCTAACAGTACCACAGAATAGAACAAAGTATACAACAAGAAATATTAGATGCTTGTAAGAAAGGGACAGCAATAATCATGGTTGATTTTAATCTCCATATAAACTGGAAAAATCAGATTGGCAGTGGTAGCCTGAGTGAGAAATTAGACTTGGAGTTGTGTAATGTGACAGGATTAATAAATGACTTCAGTAAGGGGCCTCCTCATCACAGTATGATTGAATTTTACGTCCAATTTGCAAGGGAAAAGAGTAGGCTTAAGAGTGGTATTTTAAACACAAATGGGGTGACTGTGAGTCATGAAACCTGAACTGTCTGAAATGAACTGAGATAGCAGGCTAGTGGATAGATCAAAAGAGAAGCAATGACTGATGTTTTAAGATAGTATTTCAGAATAAGTTTATTCCTAGTGTGAAGAAAATTTTTAAGTGAACAATCCACCCTTTGTGCTTAACAAAAAAGTTAAAGAAAGCATCAACCTGAGGGGCAACAAGACATAACCGGGCAAAGATAAGTGGCAGATCAAATGATTGGTCTGAAAATAAATAATGGCAGAGAATGACTAAAAAGACGAACTGAGAGGAAATTAGCTGGAAATGTAAAAACAGATGGTAGAAATTCCTGCAGGTATTTAGAGGAAAAGTGAGTTGTCCTCTTGTAACAGTGAAGTTACTAGTACATAAGGAAATGGGAATGGAGATGTAAATAAATTTCAGCAATTGCTGTAAGGAAGGAGGTAGGTAAGAGGGAGGAAATTGGGAAATTACCATCACTAGGGAAGTGATGGTGAATAAATTGAGAGCTGTTGGCTGACAGATGTGTGGGTCCTGATTGACTCTATTCTTGGGTCTTAGAAGAGATGGCTGATGAAGTAGTGGATGTGTTGGTATTAAGTTTCCAAAATTTGTTACTTTCTGGAAACGTTCCATCAGACTACAAACTGGCGAATATAATCCCTCTATTCAAAAAGTGAGAGCATCAACAAGTGGGAAGCCAATTAGCATCTGTCATGGGGAAGGTGTTAGAATTCATCGATAAGGAGCTTAGCTGGAATCGAGGTAATCGGAAGAATCAGCATGACTTTTTGAAAATTGTTACACTAATTTGAATGTCCTTTTAAAGGAGCTCATGATGTCATAAGGGATACAGATAGGTTGGGCAAAGATCTGGCTGATGGAATTTGAAGTGAAAAAATGCAAAGGTCACTTTTGACAAAAATTTAAAAAAAACAATATTAAATGGACACAATAGCAGAATTCTAAGGTACACAGGGATCTAGGTGTTCTAGTGCATGAGTTGCAAACTGCAGCAGGCAATTAACAAGGTTGATGGAATGCTATCTCTGTGGAATTGAATATGACAGTAAGGATATTATGCTTGAGTTACACACAACATTGATGAAATCACATCTTGAATGCAGTGTGGTTTTAATATCCTTACATAAGGGGAAATGTAATTGCAAAGAAAGTTAACCAGATTGAAACCTGGAATGAGCAAGTTGTCTCGAGAGGAAAGTTTGGATAGACTGGTCTTATTTCTACTAGAATTGGGTCAAGAGTGACTTGTTTGAAGCTTGAAAGTCTGAATGATAGTTAGGAAATGCTGTTGAGATAAAAGGTCAGCCATGATCTAGTTGTTTAGACTAAGCTCAACGATCTGAATGACTTGCACTTCCTATTTTCCTGAGAGTAAGGATTAAACCCAGCGACTGCCTACCTGTCACCTAACAACAAAGACTGTGGGAAAAATATCTTTTATGAATTAAAAGGAAAGAGTACAAAAGCAAACCTTTCAAATTTCTGTTTGGGTGGTATTTTGGGTACCTTTCTTTCAGAAGGGTGTCATTACTTTTTGAAAGGGTGCAGAGGATGCTTAGTAGAATGGTATTAGGGCTTAAAAACTACTTTTATACTGGCGACCAAAAAAACTCAGGTTGTTTTTCTTCAAGTAGAATAAATTGAAGGGAAAATTAATCAGAGATGTTAACTCGAAGATTTTGGCCTAGTAAATAAAAAAAAACTGTTTGTGGTGGCAAAAATGATCAGCACTTTGAGGACAGATTTAAAGTAATAAAATAGGGGTGACCTAATTACACAGTGAATTGTTAAGATGGGGAAAGAGCAGAATGAGACTATTATTGCCTCCTTTAAGAGCAAGCACAAGCATGATGCAGCAAATGGCATCTTTGTCTTGGACAGAGGTTTATGCTATCTTCTAAGTACTAAATTTAACATTGAATATCACTAAACTGAGGTATTGCTTCTTTGTTCCACTTTTGGATCTAGTACTTGAGGTTTTTCCAAACTGCCAGAGTATGAAGGAGATCAGTACTTTGTATACAATCATTATGATTGGGAAATTACGACCTTGCTCTTTTTAAAAAAAAAGTGTTTTGAGCTAATAAGACAAAGAGAATTGTACTGACTGAATTTTACAGAAAACTTGATTCCAAGCCTGTTTATGAAAGAGGAGTAATCAAGAGAGTGCCACTGGCTAAGGTTCAGTTGTGGAAATATTGATATCAAGTAATGTTTAACTGGTCTGGAATTTTTACCTTATTGGAGAATATAAATCTCCTGGAAAAAAAAAGTTTGGTTTAGAGCTTATAATGAAGATGTGTGTGAATATATAATGATTTAAAAAAAAGACTTGAGTTTGGTAAACTTGACCCAACAGTGACGTATCTGATATTCCAAAAATTAAACTGAAAGAAAACCAATCTACATTCGGTAACACTGCTTTTTTGGTAACTGTCAAGTATTTTCAAGCATTGTAAAGAATTCTAAAATGTACTACTTTTCAGTTAAAGATGGGAGCATACGTCTAGAAGATGAGTTTCGAATGCCTTACCCCAGTCATCAACAACTGCCTGCAGGAATCCTTCCGATGGTTCCTGAGGTAGCACAGGCTGTTGGTGTCAATCAAGGGCATCATACCAAAGATTTCAACAGGCCTGCAGCAAATCCAGCCATGGCCACTGTCACCGCAATGATAGCAAGAGAACTTCTATATGGCGGAACATCCTTAACTGCAGAAGCAATTTTGAAAAACAATCCTGCAGCCCGTAAGCCACAAAGCACTCTTACCAGACCTTCAGAACAGTTGGACTTTTTGGCTAGTGTTCAAGGATTACAGGTATAATAAATCTGTCTTTGGGCTAATCCTGTAAGTTATCATGGCAGAAATGTCAATCTGTTTATAAATCACTACTAAATTAATTGTCTTTGAAGTTGAAATGAAAGAAGTAGGAACCAAAACACTGCCTTCTCTGCTATAAAATTATAAATTTTGTTTTTGTAATACAAATTGTGTAGTACAATATAATTTACCTTTTAATTATTAATGTTGAATATGGCCCATGCAACTGGACGCAATGAATTATCTGCTTAAAATCTTCCATATTTTGTTTGAGAGTAAATTCTAAGTGTAGTTGGAAGCAAGGCTAACATTATTAGCACTATTAAGATTCTATAATGGCTTGCTAGCCAAAATTCAAGCATTGGAAATAAGTGTAATGAATGTGTAACAAAAATCGAGCACAACTCTTTCACTTTTTCAGTTCATTCTGTGCCTTAATGGTATTGACATGTGTTGACATACAATTTTCACAGGGACCAGTAATCTTTGGATATCCAATTGAAATCATTGTTAACGTGCAAGTTTGGATGCTAAGCCAAACTAAGCTGTAACCTCTCATTTTGAGTTGATGATTTGAGAAGGGGAGTGCCAGTTAAGGTCTCTAAAACCTTACCTCGTATAGTTTATTTTCTAGGTATGAGCAGCCTCATTTTCCCTTTTTGCATCCTCTCGCCAATTGCATAACTCCGTGCCTCAGTTAAGATGACTTCAATCACCAGAGACAACATTATACTTGAAGCTTTTGAAGCTGTGACTCTAAGCACATCAAGCTACGTTTATTTTCTGTATCGTTGTCAGAAGTTTAACATTTGAGATTTGCTCACGTTCTGTCATGTTTATTCAAGCTACTTCAAAATTGATTTCTGCACAGTGCAATCGTTTACAGTTCCAAAATTGTGTCCTTGCTCAGTTTAATGTGCAGTATTTGTAGCTTCTAAAAGATCATTTGAGTGTGACTGTTGGTCACTTTTCTGAACGTCACGTTATATCATTTATTTTCAGGTTGAATATAAAGATTTCCCAAAAAACAATAAAAATGAGTATGTGTCTCTGATAAACTGTTCATCCCAACCTCCCCTGATCAGTCATGGAATTGGAAAAGATGTTGAGTCCTGTCATGATATGGTAAAGGATATTTTATATTTTTTGATATTTAGTGTTAATATCTTATTGCCTGTTCAGTTGGCAAACTGATAAATTGAGCCAAAACTCTTTAAATAGACTTCTAAGACCAATATATGTAAAGTTTGCCTTTTTTGCAATAAATATTTCCATTTACTTTTCAGGCTGCTCTTAATATCCTGAAACTGTTGTCTGAGCTGGACCAACAAAATGTAGACATACCAAGAACAGGAAATGGACCAATTGCTGTGTAAGTATAAGCTGATTCTTGTCTTCATGATTTGAGAATATATGGCAAAAGGATTGAATTAAAGAGAAAATAGGTTTTTATTTCTGCCCTGTGTATATGTGTTAATGGAAAAAAGAACAAGATTTAATATTTTACCCCAGCATTATTAAAAGAAATCAATATTGAAAGAGAAGTTGCAGTAATAAACTTGTTCTGAGATTGCATGGATAATTTAAGGGATATGTCATACTCGTGGTGCAATCTGTGGGATGTCTCCTTTTTAAAAAACCCGGACTAAACTTGATTGAAAATGCTTTTTGCATAAAACTAATCGTGATTACTTGTGTGTTAAACTTCTACGGATGCAATTCTTCCACGTTTTTACAAGTGTGTGTAGTCCATAATTCCCGAGATATGATGCATTTTGAGCTAAATGATAACCACCTTTACTGAAGTTTTGGATTCCCTATGATTAAGAACTAAACCAATTGTAATCCCACAAGCATCTGCAGCTTTGGAGAATTCATAATCTACTGTATTTGATTAAGTTCTAAAACTTTAAACCTACACTTTTTATGGAAAATGTTTGCAGAAGTACTAAATTAAAAACCAATTGCTTCTTTTCAGATGTGTGAAACAAGAAATTGATGGCGATTCTCTCATCAAACCGGCTAACTCAAACACTTTAGGACAAACACTGGATGTCACTGACTGAAAGCCTTTTATTGACCCAAAGCGCCAAGCACCAGAGAAAATCGGATGCTTCCTGTTCTGTGACATGTAACTTATGTTTTAGACAACTACAGTATGCATATTACTGTAGTATCTAAATCATTAAGTTGCTTAACTTTTTAAAATAGTAATGCATTTCAACATTAATTCATTTTTTTGATGAAGGAAATTTGTTCCTAATGTTTCATTGGAACCTTGTTCACACCAATATCCAGCAGCAAAAAGTTAGAATTTCTGTTGATGACTCTCCAATAGTACATTACATGATGATTGAAAAATTGCTTAACAAAATCAGGGTCATATCCAATGTATGTAGTTCACGATTTGGTACCTGTCTGAATTGGCTGTTAGTAAAACAAACCCCATTTGGGTTTGACAAAACTTGGTGCTAGTTTAAAAAGTAGTGTGCCTGCATTTTCATAATTGTATATCTGAAAGAAGCAAGCTGGAACTCTAAATTGAGTTCTGTTTCAATAAGTTATTTAAAAAAAAAAACTGCCTCTTTTTTTTCTCACCCTTAAAAGATGGTATCAAGTGAAATGTTCAGTCTCAGTTCTAGGTTAAGTTTGTATTTTTTAATCTAAAGGGTTTTTTTTTAATTTGGTAATTCTGAAGAACTTTGCTTTTTGTTTTTATATTAAACTTTGTTTATATAAAAAATAAATGAGTAATTTTCAACAGTGCACAAGAATTACATTGTTGGATATGATCTGTTACCTAGCTTATACCAGAAATTGCAGATTACTGTAAATCTTGGTGTAGGGTAAAATGTAAGATGTTGTGTTGTACTTTATTAATGCTTTGATGTAATGTTCCATGTGATGTACACAAAGTGTGTACAGTAAACATTTTGCTTATTGTCCAAGTAAAGCACGAACCCTTGCCAACTAAGTCAAAACTTGTTACTTTACTTTTGGACTTTTTTTTTCCTTCCCATGTATTGTACCTATGGAATGGAGAAGTAAACATTGGTGTTTGTGCAAAAGTACTGGTGGCTTTTTTTGGCATAACACATTTTATCAATGTGAAGCTGAGTTAAAGGAGTTGAAAACCACTGTCAATTTTAATTTATAAATTACAACATTTTTAAAGGATTATTTTGAAGAAAAGGTTTTGGAGGTTCTGATTATCTTGCAATACAGTTTTTTGGAATCTAGTATTCAAAAAGCTAAGCTGTTCCGGTGCTTATTTTGTGCATCACAATATCCTTTACAAATGTAAAATTGCTGGAAAATGCTGTAAACATGCCAGTGATTAACTTTTTAAAGCCTTCTGATTGTAAATGAAGCATTTAACTCCTTTAAGTCAAGCTCCACAGGCTTTTCTCCATTGTCTGTGGTAGAACAGCTAACCTTTAAATATAAAGGATTTTTTTTTACTTAACAGCATCGGCCTGATCAATAACACTACTCCAAAGTTGCACTTCGGTGACTTTTGGTATCTACACTTGGTAACTTTTAAAATGGCGTAGATTTGAAGCTCTGAAAAATTATTCAATTGAGAACAATGGAGCTTTACTGTATTAAAAGTTCTTTTGACTAAAACTTAATGGTTTAAAACTGTTTTGATTCAAATATTGATAGGAGTAAAGCATTCTTGAGCTTGACCCCAAATGGAATGAGCTGTTATGTACTAAGCAACTTTGGTTCTGAAATTGTGTTTAAAAGTTCTAAAATAACTGCACGATCCCCATACATTTTTGCAATACATTTAAAAGAGCAGGCGAAAAGGATGAAGAAGAGAGACAGACTAGCTGGAAATAGCATTTAGTGTGCCTGAAATTTCTTTCCATCTATAGGGTAATACTACTGAACTTTGAATTGAATCTATTTTGCTCTGGAACTACACACCTTGCTTCGAATTTCACATCTTTCTAGTTGTGCTCGCTTTCATTTATTTGACTTTCCTGAATGTGAAGTCCATTCTGTTTTCACAATTATTCTAGTTCTATAAGCAATTTACATCTGTAGATCTTAAATGAAAATTGCTGCTATTTTGAATGTACAGTTATTTTGAGACTAAATCTACATAAAACAGTACAAATCTGCCTTAAACTCACTTGTGTATTTGGCGACCTGACATTAACATCCTATCAAATGATTCAATTTGCCAACAGAACTTTGAATTGTAGGATTGAATTTCACCAAATCAAACGCATCTAAATTTCATCGTTGACTGCTGAATGAGCAAGGCTTTAAATCAAGTGGAGCAAAGATATTTCTAATGGGCTTGCATTTATCATGTTTCTGAATTATTTCCAATTCTTCACATGAAAGAAATCTATTCTGGAGTAGTGATTTAATGCACAGCAAAGTCCCACAAACTGTACTGAGATGTATGACCAGTTGATACATTTTAGTGTAGATTGGTTGAGCTATTAACTGATATCCTAAGGCTGGCGTCCCTGCTGTTGCAGCTGAAGTGTTCTCGATTCTATCCCAACTTTATAAAAGCCTCACCTTTGTATTCCTCATTGACAGCATTTATTGGATGATTGCTGTTTTAAGTAAAATAAATCTAAATATCTTCACTATTGACTGTTCTATAGATGCCAGTAAAGCAGCCAGTGTTTTACCACATGACTCCTTAAAGCCCATCAGTCCTTGAGCATAAAAGATCTTGGCTATAGAAATACTCAGCAGCTCTGGCAGCATCTGTGAAGGGAGAAAGAGTTAATGTTTCAAGTCCAATATGACTGAAATGTAATGGATTATATGCGTTTAAATGAGGGTGATGGTCAGGAGGAACGAAAGGGAAGAGTAGCGTTGATTAAACATCAAAGATGTCATGAAACAAAAGGCAAATCAAGTGCTGATGGTTGTAAAGAAACAAAAGCATAGATGTTAATAGCAGAATAGAGAATCCTGGCTTGAATTTATGTATGAGATTTGAGAAAGTGATATAGCTCAGAAGATATAACTATCTTGTAATGTTTGTGAAGCACTTCAGAATTACCATGTTACCTGATTTGAAACCTGCAAAATTACCTCCAGAAACGCTACCTTGTGCGCTTATCTGGCTTTAAGGAGCCTGCTGAATTGCCATGTGTACCTGCAGCTTTCTAATACTTATTTGTACAAATTCTTGCTTTCCTGCCTTATTTGCATGTTTTTCAAATGTTGCAGGAATATTAACTGGTTAAGTATTGGAACTGTGGATGTTCATGGTAATGTAAGACTAACTGTACCTTATTGACAAGTTACCTCATCTTTTTAGAGCGCTTGTTATTTTACCTGCCTTTTCCCCTTGTTTTTAAATGCCCTGTGAAATTATGTACTTAAATATGAATCTAGAATGTGTTCTATAAATTGGATCAAAAATAGCTGACTCAAGTTTGAAATTAATCTTGATTTTTAACACTACATTGGAGAAAAGATAAGTTGCACACTGATTTAATTTTCAAATGTTAGTCTATGACCAGGATTTGATTTTTGTCACATTGACAGTGAAAAATATTGTTTCTTGCACACTATACAGATAAAGCATACCATTCATAAAGAAGTGCAGAATGTAATATTACAGTCATAGCTAGGGTGTAGTGAAAGACCAACAACGCAAGGTAAGTCCATTCGGAAGCCTAATAGTAGCAGGGGGGCAATTGTTCTTAAGTTGGTTGGTGCATAACCTTAGAGTTTTGTATCTTTTTCCTGATGGCAAAAGATTAAAGAGAGAATGTCTGGGGTGCCTGTGGTCCTTAATTATACTGGTCACTTTGCCAAGGCAGCGGGAAGTGTTTCAGCGTCAGTGGATGGCTGGCCAGTGTGTTTGATAGATTGGGCTACATTCATGACTTGAGCAGAGAAGGAGCCATACCAAGCCATGATACATTAAAACATTCTGGTTGTATCTGTAAAGATTGGTGAGAGTTGTAACTGATATGCCAAATTTCCATTGTCTTCTGAACAAGTAGAGGCGTTGGTGGGCTTTCTTAACTACTGTCAGCATGGAGGCACTAGGACAGGTTATTGTGATCTGGCAGCTTAAAAACTTGAAGCTTGCGATACTTTCTACTTCATTCCTGTTGATGTAAACAGGGGCATTTCTCCTTTATGCTCCCTGAAGTCAATGACAATCTCCTTCATTTTGTTGACATTGAGGGAGAAATTATTGTTGCTGCACCGGTTCACCAGATTCTCTATCTCATTCCCGTGTTCCATCTCTTTGTTATTTGAGATCCGACCCAGTACAATGTTGTCATCAGCAAAATTGAATTGCAGGGGAATTTGGCCCCACAGTCATAGATGTATAAGGGATATAGTAGGGGGCTGAGAGCACAGTCTTGTGAGGCACTGGTATTGAGGATGATCATGGAGAAGGTGGTGTTGCCTATCCATGCTGATTGTGGCCTGTAAGTTAAGAAGTTCAGGATCCAGTGGCAGAAGGAGGTGCTGAAGCCCAGGCCACAGAGTTTGGAGATGAGTTTTATTGGAATAATGGTGTTGTAGACTGAGTTCTAGTTGATAAATAAAAGTCTGACATAGATGTTCTTGTTATCTAGGTATTCCAGGGCTGAGTGCAGGACTAGGAGATGATGTCTGCTGTGGACCTGTTGCGGCAATAGGTAAACTAGTGGATCCAAGTAATCTGTGAGGGTGGAATTGATTTGTGCTATGACAAACCTTTTGAAGCACTTCATAATGATGGATGTCAGAGTCAACGGCCGATTAAACACTGCTTGGTTTTTCTTGGGTACCAGGATGATGGTTGTCTTCTTGAAGCAGATAGGGACCTCAGATGGTTGAAGATGTCTGTGAATACCACCACTAAACCCCCCATCCCTCCCACAAGCTGATCCATGCAGGATTCGAGTACTTGTCCAGGTACCCCATCCAGGCTAGTCACTTTCCATGGATTGGCCTTTAAGAAAGCTGTTCTGAAAATTGTGATGGTGACTCCAGATGCAGGTTCTTCCAGGGCAGAAGGCATGTTCTCGCTGACCTCTTGCTCAAAACGGGCATAGGATGCATTGAGCTCATCAGAGAGGAATGCATTGGAGCTGGTAATTTTACATGTCTTCGTCTCGAAGCCTGTTATGTCTTTCAGACTTAGCCATTGTTGGCGGGAGTCGGTGTGGCTGGGTTTGTAGCTTGGTTTAGCCTTTTGGCATCTTTGATGGATCATCTTAGATCATATCTGTCTGTCTTGCATAAGTCAATGTGGCCTGACTTGAACATCTCAGATCTGGACTTTATCAAGCAATGGATATTCCTGTTCATCCGTGGTTTCTGGCTGGCGAACACACATTTGCTTTTTTGGCACACAGCCTTCAATATGCTTATTAATGAAGTCAGTTACTGTAGTGGTGTACTTGTTTAGGCTGATCGCAGAGTTTTTAAATACTGACCAGTCCACTGACTCAAGACAGCCCCGTAGGGGATCGTCCAATTCCTCAAACCAACATTTCATGACTTTCTTTGGATTCTCCAGTTTCAGTTTTTGCTTGTAAGCCAAGAACAGGAGCACAGTCCTGTGATCTGATTTGTCAAAGTGTGGGCAGGCAGTAGAGCAGTAGGTATGTTTGGTATTTGTATAGCAGTGGCTTAGGATGTTTGGGCCTCTGATGGAACAGGAGACATGTTGGTAGCAACATAGTCTCTGAGAGTCCACCCTATTTCCCAGGGCTGAAATGGTCGTGACGAGAGGACACAGATTTAAGGTGCAGGGAAGCAAGTACAGAGGGGATGCTAGGGAAAGTTTTTCACTCAGAGGGTGGTGAGTGAATGGAATCGGCTGCCATCGGTGGTGGTCAAGGCGAACTCGCTGGGGTCTTTTAAAAGACTTCTGGATGAGTATATGGAATCCAATGGGATTGGGGGTTATAGATAGGTCTATGGCTGGGTAGGTTTTGATGTGTTCGGCACAACTTGTGGGCCGAAGGGCCTGTTTGTGCTGTAGTGTTCTATGTAGTATGCTCTTTTGCTTCTGAATTCTGATGGTAACTTTCCACAGCATTCTTCCTTGCCACAATTAATGGGATACACCGATAACTTCCTGATTATTCTAATTTTTGGACCTTTGTTACTGCAGGGGCTTGCCAGCTTTTGGTTTTATTTTTACCTCAATGCAAATGCAACTTTTTAATCTGAATATTAAAGTCAAAGCATTGAACTAATGTTTTACCATATCTTGCTGTTCCTTTGTTGAATTTGCTTATTTGTTGGCCAGAGTTGGGGGAGAGAAAAAAAGGGTGTTTCGACCAAAATGGCTTCATCCTCCTTCTTGGCATTCACTAATATGGATACACAAAAAGATAAATTTTCAGGAAGATTTTGTTATATTTGAAGTTTTAAAATAAAACTCCAATTATTTTTGTGGCCAATACTACAGAAGAACTGAAGGTCTATCATTTTCCTTGAATGATTCATGTATGTTCAGATTTCAAATGTTCATTTTATGAACATCAAAATCAAATGTTCATAATCACTGGCCCAATAAGTGACATGGAATTACTTCAGTGGAATTTGTTTTCATTGGTCAGCTGTTTCTGTAGTGTCTGGCATTCATCTATTGTAAATAAACCTCTGATCAACAGTGTGGTGTTCAAGTATAGATTATGCTTGCAAAATTACGTTTATTATCTATTCTGTTACCCTGAGAAGATTCTTCTGTTTATTGAACTACTGCAGTCTTAATGTCATTGGGTGCAAAAATTCTAGAATGCTGTGCCAGATTTGATGAAGGAACTGCAGTTTATAGTCTAAATCAGGATAATGAGGCTTGGAGGTGATTGTGTTCTCCTGATTCCCTCTGAGTTGTAGAAGTTCCATGGAATTTTGATACAATGCATCTTGTAGATCATACACTGCTCCCAGTGAATGAATATACAAAGAATGAATTGTGATTCCAGTGGAAAATGTTAAGTTTCAATCACGCTTCTGATTTGTGTATAATGGAAACTGAGGAGTGGGATTTGAGTTATTGTCACATATTAGTATACAGAGAAAATGATTGTTCATTGTGTGCTATACAAACAAAGCATATTGTACATAAAGAAAAGGAGTGTGCGCAGAATGTAGTGTTACAGTCCTAGCTAGGCTATAAAGAAAGATCAACTTAATACGAGATAGTAGTCTAATGGCAGCATGGAAGAAACTGTTCTGAGTCATTTAGTACAAGTCATCAGATGTTTGTATCTTTTTCCTGACTGAATAAGGTGAAAGAATTTGTGGGGTCAGATTCCATTATATACAAATCAGAAGTGTGATCAAAACTTAACACATTTTCCACTGGAATCACGATTATTTTCGGGAGAGATTATTGTTGCACCAATTCACCAGATTCTCTATTTCTTTCCTGCACTCTGAATCATCACTGTTTGAAATTCGGACTACTATTGTGATGTCATCAGCAAACTTGAAAATAGAGTTGAAGGAGAGTTTGACTACATAGCCGTAGGTGTATAAGGAGTATAGTAAAGGGCTGAGGACATACTTTGTGGGGTATGAATGTTGAGGATAATCGTGGAGGAGGTGTTGCCTATAGGTTGGTAAGCCTAGGATCCAGTTGCAGAGGGAGAGGAACCAAGCTCCAAGTCATGGTGTTTGGAGATGAGTTCTGCGAGATTAATGGCTGAGGAGCCCAGTATATGGTTCTTTGTTATCCGGGTGTTACAGGGTTGAGTTTGGCTAGGGAGCTGTCATCTGCTGTGAACCTCTTGCACTGATAGTGAACTGAGTGGAAGCAGGCAATCTGGGAAGCCATGTTTGATTTGTGCCATGACTCATTTTCCACAGCACTTAATGACGGATGGGAGAGTCACAATGGTTATTAGGGCACACTGCCTTGCTTTTCTTTGGTATTGACATTGCTGTGTAGTCCAATTTAAGCTTTTCATCATTCTCTCTGATGTTGCAAGGGCCTTAGGTGATGCTTTTGATGACCAAGGGCAGTCAGGACTTTAGCAGAACAAAAACAAGTTATTCATGGGTTTGTATCACCACATGCCTGAGGCGCTACTATTGAAACTCTTCATTTAAGTTTGTGATATTCCCTATGATTAAAGTAGTCATTGTGATATAATAAATTTCTCAGGTTACTGGTGCTTTATTTACATGAAAGTAATTGATAAATTGTAGCACTCAGACCTCATAGCATAGCAGTTCTTATTGTGTTAATCTCAGGAGTTAATAGAATAAGACCACCATGACTAAACAACCAAAGTAGGCCATAAGACACTCATGAATCACAAACATCTATTTTAGATTTAAAAACAAATTCTTATGAGGTTAAGCATAAGGGGCCCTAGAATCTGTAATTTAACAGCATCCATTTGTTTTCCAGTTGGCAAACACTTCCATCTTAGATGTCTCAAAAAAATTTGTCAGTAACACCCTGTCCTACTTTGTTCCTTTCCATAGTTACTCGTAGGCCTCTCCTGTCATCTTTCACAGCAGTCAGGTTTCTACAGGACTTTATTTATTTTGTTTTTTGGCAACAAGAGAATTGGGATGGAGTGTAGTTATCTTCTAGTGTAAATTATATTGAGTTTGAGAGATGAAGTGCCATTCCATCTAGGGTGAATATTTTTAAAATCATACAGCAAATGGTGTAAATAATCATTCTGACTTATTGTTAGCACAATGTGTTTGATTTAAATTGTCTTTTCTGTAGATAAAGAAATTGTGTATGCATTCGAACTTCTGTATGATCTCTCCATCAATAGAAGTAAGATTCCATGTGGCAAATGTTGTCCCTTTGTTCAAAAAGGGGAGTAGGGACCATCCTGGAAATTATAGACCGGTGAGCCTGACTTCTGTTGTGGGCAAGGTCTTGGAAAGAATTATAAGGGATAGTATTTATAAGCATCTAGAGAGAAATAAATTGATTAGGGATAGTCAGCACGGTTTTGTGAAGGGTAGGTCGTGCCTCACAAACCTTATTGAGTTTTTTGAGGAGGTGACCAAAGAGTTAGATAAGGGTAAGGCAGTTGATGTAGTGTATATGGATTTTAGCAAAGCGTTTGATAAGGTTCCCCATGGTAGGTTACTGCAGGAAGTGCAGATGCATGGGATTGAAGGTGATTTAGCAGTTTGGATTAGGAATTGGCTAGCTGATAGAAGACAGAGGGTGGTGGTTGATGGGAAATATTCAACCTGGAGTGCCGTTACAAGTGGTGTACCTCAAGGATCTGTTTTAGGGCCACTGCTGTTTGTCATTTTTATAAATGACCTAGATGAGGTGTAGAGGGTTGGATTAGTAAATTTGCTGACGATACCAAAGTGGGGGGAGTTGTAGACAGCGAGGATGGATGTTATAGTTTGCAGAGGGACATAGGTTGCAGAGCTGGGCCGTGAGGTGGCAAATGGAATTCAATACGGATAAGTGTGAGGTGATTCAGTTTGGTAGGAATAACAGGCATATGAAATATAGGGCTAATGGAAGGACCCTTAATAGTGTTGTCGAGCAGGGGGATCTTGGGGTACAAGTACATAGCTCTTTGAAAGTTGGCACCCAGGTTGATAAAGTTGTTAAGAAGGCGTACGGTGTGTTAGCTTTTATTGGTAGAAGGATTGAATTTAGGAGCCGTGAGGTTATGTTACAACTGTACAAAACTCTGATGCGGCCGCACTTGGAGTATTGCGTACAGTTCTGGTCGCCGCATTATAAGAAAGATGTGGAAGCATTGGAAAGGGTGCAGAGGAGGTTTACCAGGATGTTGCCTGGTATGGTGGAAAGGCTGAGGGACCTGAGGTTATTTTCATTAGAGAGAAGAAGGTTACGCGGTGACCTAATTGAGGCGTATAAGATGATCAAGGGCTTGGATAGGGTGGATAGTGAGAGCCTTTTTCCTCGGATGGTGATGACCAACACGAGGGGACGTAACTTTAAATTAAGAGGTGGTAGTTATAGGATGAATGTCAGAGGCAGGTTCTTCACACACAGGGTGGTGAGGGCGTGGAATGCCCTGCTTGCAGCAGTTGTGGACTCGCCTACTTCAGGGGCATTCAAATGGTCGGTGGATAGGCATATGGATGATATCGGAATAGTTTAGGTTAGAGGGTCCACTGGCCGGTGCTGTAATGTGCTACGTTCTATGGTTCTGTTCTACTCTCTGCTCCTGATGGCATAAGCAAAGAAAATACTTGAAAATCTTCACAGATCTCACAGTATCTATGGAGAGATAATAGAGCTAAAATTTAGAGTCAGGCAGTTTGTCTACTATGCTGGTAGCTAACCCTACATGGTGAACGTTCCTATGGCTGCTACTTCTGGCTCTGATTAGGGTCAGTCAGACTTGCAACTTTGGTTCTATTCTTATGCCATAGATACTGTTAAACCTGCTGAGATAGAAACCCTATAGTGTGGAAAGAAACCATTTGGTCCATTGAGTCTGCATTGACCACTATCCCACCCAGGCTCTATCCCCATATCTCATCCCCTAATTCCTCTAACCTAGACATCTCATGACACTATGGGGCAATTTTAGTATGGCCAATCGACCTAACCTGTACATTTTTGGACTGTAGGAGGAAACTAGAGCACTTGGAGGGAACCATGCAGACACGAGGAGAATTTGCAAACTCCACAGTGACCCAAACCGGGAATTAAACCTAAGTCTCTGAAGCTGTGAAGCAGCACTGCTTAATCACTGTGCTACCGTGCCGCGCGTTTTCTGTTTTTGTTTCAGATTCCAGCATCTGCAGTATTTTGCTTTTACTTCTGTCAAATTACACTGCAAGCAGAAGGCAAGATGTCCTTCCCTACGGATAGAATAAATTTACTCCGCACCTGCGTAAACGCTACGGGCTGTGCGTGAGCATGTTTAAGCATAGAAGACTGGAGATGTACCGTTTCCTATCACAAGGACAGAGTGAAACAGCTTTCCATCAGGGCACATGCGGAGTGCGGGTCAATGACCTCTCAGCGATTCCTTTGCATTTTGTTACGTTGGCTCTGAGCACGTGCCACTCCGTTTGTTTCCGATTGGCTGGAAGGCCAGCTCTGCGCGCGACTTTCTGACGTCACAATGCTGGGGGTGGGGCCAGCCGGTCGGCTGTTATATAAGTAGCTGCGCGAGGCTGTCTCTTCCTTTTGGCGCTGGAAGCAGGTGAGTGTAAGTTTTAAGTGATAGGAGGGGAGCTGCTGCTGTAGTAGCGTGGGAAGACGGCCGATTGAGCATGGGTCTGTGTAGACCTTACTGGGTCCCGGCTTTCATGCATGTGCAGCGCCTGTAAGGTGCGGGGAGTCCACCGCCGGCAACGGGGGTGTGGCCTCCCTTTTGTGTGCTGGTCGGTATCTTGAGTTCTTTCCCTGGCCCAGGACACTGGCTGCCTGCTGCATCTAACTGGTGTTAAATTCACTAGCTTTGACCTTGAAAGGAAGGAAGTAAACTGGGCCTAGGACTAAAGAGGGAGCAAGTGGGTTAGGATTTGAAGCAGGATTTCCCCAGGAGTGAGCAACACGTGGAGGCTGGTCCCTCTTTCATAGTTCCAGCTTGCTTCCCTGCTGACTAGAAAGACCAGGCATTCTGAATCCTTATTTTAGAGACTTTTTTATTGATAGTGTTGTTTCTACTGGTGTTTCGTGATGATTGTAAACTTTTTTCCCCATAAAATCGTCGATGCTGATCTTTTTCAAACACGAGTCAAAATCAGTCTGAAACATCAGCTGGGATGTTATAAGGCAATGTTCCTGACCATAGCCCACGTGAATTACGTGCATTTTATTTTCCCTCCTCAGGATTTTTTGTCTAGATATCCCATCTATGTTCCTGTACTATATCTTGTGCAGGATGTTTCAGGTTGGTGAGAAAAAGATCCATTTTATCCATAAATGTGATGATTGCTGATATTTAGTTTTATCTACTGCATATTTTTTATTCTAAAGGCTCAAATGTCTCATTTTGAGGGATTGTTTGCTGAAGGATGGGAGTGGGCACTTTAGCTTATCAAACCTGTTCAACATTCAAAGCAGCTTTTGTTCTGTATTCTTCAGATTGTCAACCACAGATGCTTTTGCTCACTAATTTTGGGTTAATAATTGACTAGTGGTAGGTGTTACTTAGAGAGGGCTAAGCTTCTACCACTCTTTGTAAAAGTGATGTATTTTGGTAGATTGAACCAAGGCAGGATTTACTCAGTTAATGGTATGGCGCTAGGGAGAGTTAGAGAACAGAGAGATTTACGGGTACATGTTCATAGCTTCTTGAAAGTGCAGTCACATGTGGACAGAGTGGTGAAGAAAGCATTTGGCATTCTTGGTTTCACAGGTCAGAGCATTGAATACAGGAGTTGGGATGTCATCTTGATATATAAGACACTGGTACAGCCACACTTGGAATACTGTGTGCAGTTCTAGTCACCTTATTTTAGGAAGCATGATATTAATCTAGACAGTGCAGAAAGGATTTATTAGGATGCTACCAGGACTTGATGGTTTGATTTATAAGGAAAGAGGCTAGATAGACTGGGACATTTTTCTCTGAAGTGTATGCTGAGGGGTGATCTTATAGAGGTCTATATAGATAGGGACAGGAGTAGGCCATCCAGCCCCTCGAGCCTGCCCTGCCATTCATTAAGATCATAGCTATTCAGTACCAGTTGCCTGCTTTTTCCCTGTAACCCTTAATTCCCTTGTCAATCAAAAACCTATCCACTCTTGACTTAAATATATTCAGCAAGGAAGCCTCCACCACTTCAACAGGCAGAGCATTCCAAAGATTCACCCCCTTTGCATGAAGAAATACCTCCTCAACTCTGATCTGAACCGCTCCCCCCTAATCTTGAGGTTGTGCCTTCTAGTCTTGCTATCTTTGTTAAGCGGGAAGAGTCTCTCAACCTCTACCCTATCCATCCCCTTCATTTTTTTTTAAGAGCAACACAGCACGGGAAACAGGCCCTTCGGCCCAACGAGCCCACGCCGCCATCATAACTATATAGTATCAATTCCATTATCCTATTCTAATTTTAGGTTATTCCTAATATGGAAGAGTCTCAATGTAGGGACAATTTGTTTCCCAATCAGCCTAAGAGCGAATTTTTTGGATGTGGGAGGAAACCGGAGTGCCCGGAGAAAACCCACGCAACCACGGGGAGAACGCACAAACTCCCGCAGACACCGGCCCAATTCCAAGTGTCTGCACAGCTACAGCGATAGTCACTGAGCTGTCATGGTGCCCTTCAGATGGTCCAGATAAAGCACTCATTTACGACGTGAAGCACCAGGCAACCCATGAATCAACATCCAAGAGCTGTCCTCGCACAACCTGCCGAATGCATGCTCCTTGTTGGTCAAGTTGGACCGAATTACCTGTGGGGAAAAAAAGCCATAGTTAAACAGTCCTACTATATCCTTCTATCTGCATACCGCTCATGTGGCTGTCCAAGAGACCTTTAAACAGCCCCAGCGTGTCTGCTCCCACCACCTTACTCGGCAATGCATTCCACACCCCCACTACCCTTTGTGTGAAAAACTGCCCTCTAATATTCGTCTTATACATAGCCCCCCTCACCCTAAGGCCATGACCCCTCGTCCTATCCATTTCTGAAGGTGGAAAAAGTTTACCACCATTTACTCTATCTATAACCCTTATAATCTTATACACCTCTATTAGATCCCCTCTAAGCCGACGTCTTTCAAGGGAAAACAACCCCAGTCTATTTAATCATTCCTCATAAGACAGTCCTTCCATACCAGGCAGCATCCTGGTAAACCTCCTCTGTACTCTCTCCAAGGACTCCACATCCTTCCGATAGTACGGCGACCAGAACTGGACGCAGTATTCCAAGTGAGGCCTAACCAACGTTCTATACAATTGCAACATCAAACTCCTACTCTTGTATTCATACCCTTTTCTACGAAAGCTAACATACTATACGCTTTCTTTATCACCTTCTCCACCTGTGAAGAATTCATTGTCTTATACGTCTCTATAAGATCCCACCTCAGCCTTCTAAACTCTCAACAAGGACAAACCTAGTTTTCCCAAAGGTGGGGGAGTCTAAAACTAGAGAACACCGGTTCAAGATGAGGGAGAGATATACAAGAGTGTCAGAGACGCAGTTTTTTCACACAGGGTGCTGAGTATTTGGAACAAGCTGCCAGAGGTGGTGGTAGAGGCGGGTACAATTTTGTCTTAAAGCATTTGGGTAGGTACGTGCATAAGATGAGAGAGTATAGAGAGATATGAGCCAAATGCAGACAATTAGGATTAGCTTAGGGTTTTAAAAAAAGGTGGCTTGGAAAAGTTGGGCTGAAGGACCTATTTCACACTGTAAATCTGAGTAATGAATGCCTGAATACTTGGAGGAAATACTTTCAAGGGTGGGTCAAGCATGGGCTTCTGACCTCCTAGTAAAGTGGTGACTAAGTATCAATTCCTCTAATTTTGCCCACCTTTGCCTCTGTTGGCTCGTCAAAAACTTGGTTATCCCAGATTCTTATATATAGCTCCTGTTGTGTGTCCCTTGGAACTAGTATTCATATTGGTATATGTTAAAGTGCATGAGATAGCAGGTAATGTCTTGAGATAGATGGAAAACTGGTTAGCAGGTAGATGGCAAAAAGTTCTCATAAATGTGCCTTTTTCCCAATTGGCAGGCAGTGACTAGTTGGATTCAGCAATTATCTATGTTAGGACCCCAAGTATTCACGCAGTGATTTGCAAGAGGTAATGGAATGTATCATAGCTAAATTTGCAGTGATACAAGTTGGATGGGAAGGGAGTTGTGAGGAGGATGCTTCAAAGTGATTTGGAGAGGCTGAATGTGAGGGCATAAAATGCATGACAGATGCTGTATACTGTTGATAATGAGGTTGTCCACTTGGGTAGCAATAATAGTAGATTACTTGAATGGGTGTAAATTGAAAGGTGGATGCTCAGCAAGACCTTGATATCCTTGTGCATGAGTACCATAGACAATAAAGAAGGTTTGACAATATTGAGTGGTTTTGAGCATAGGGATAGCAATGTTTTGTTACAATTGTATAGGGTGTTGGTAAGGCCACAGGTGGAGTTTTGTGTGCAGTTTTGGTTTACTTATTGTAGGAAAAATGCTATACAGGGGGTGTAGGGAAGATTTATTAGGCTGATTCCTGGGATGGCAGGCCAGTTAAGATTATATTCACCGGCATTTAGACTAGAGTGAGAAGGGATCTCTTGGGAACTTATAGCAGCGGATACAATAATGATTTTTTAAAGGGTGTCTTGACAAATATATTAATAAGATGGGAATGGAGGGATATGGTCCCTGGAATGGTAGGGGGTTTTAGTTCAGTTGGGCAGTGTGGTTGATGCAGGCTTGAAGGACCTACGGGCTTGTTCCTGTGCCGTAATTTTCTGTTACACAAGGTAGATTCAAAAAGAATGCCCCCAAAGGTAGGTGAGTCCGGAACTGGAGGTGATAGTTTGAGGATAAGGGATAAATCTTTTAGAACTGGAGTGAGAAGAAATTTCTTCACCTAGAGTTCAGTGAACGTGTGGAGTCCACTACTACAAAGCAGTTGAGGCCAAAAGGTTGTCCCATTTTAAGAAATTAGATATCGCTCTTGGGATTAAGGGGGCTGGGGGTCATTGTATTGAATTTGATGATCAATCATGGTCAAGATGAATGATCATAGGAGGCTACAGTGCAGAATGAGACCCTTCGGCCCATCGGGTCACAACCGGACACAATCCCACCTAGACCCTACCCCCATATCCCTACATTATTATACCCACTAATCCCTCTAACTTACACATCACTGGATACTAAGGGGCAATTGCTTAGCATGGCCAATCAACCTAACCTGCACATCTTTGGACTGTGGGACAACACCCACGCAGACACGAGAATATGCAAACTCCACACAAGACAGTGACCCAGCTGGAAATTGAACCCAGGACCCTGAAGCTGTGAAGCAGCAGTGCTGACCATTGTACTACCGTGGAGCAGGCTTAAAGGGCTGAATGGCCTACTGTTTCTGTGAATATTTGTTTATAATTTTTTTATTATAATTTAAGAGCTAGCATAAGTGTGGTATCGTCCACAATTAAATAGTTTAAATTGTGCTCCTTGTGTCCAGTGTCATTAGCTGTAAAAATTGTCATTCAACCCCTATGTTGTGGGATTATTTGTGTGGGCTTTTATTTAGTAAATTTGTTTTTCTTCTTTCCCCAGGCTCAGGGTGGATGTTGCGATAGACAGTCATATCCAGAGTGACCAAGCTGATGACTTGGGTGCGTAAATATTTGACACAGCAAACATTTACAGGACTCTAGTGGATGATGCTAAATATTTTTTCCCCGTCTTATCGATCATGATGATTTTGAAAAATAAGCCGAATTCTTCTGACGCTAGAGAAGCTATTTCTTTAGGCAAAATTGTCATTCTGTATTGGTTAACACTCTACTTTCTTGTAGGTTAGATGAGTGCTCAGGCCAGGTGCTGCGATAGACATTCCTGTCCAGAATGACAGTGCTGATTGAAGCTTGGGTATGTAGCATTGCAAACATTAACACAGCAAACGTTTACAGTCTAGTGAATGATGATGAAACTTTTTTCCCCGTCTTATCGATCATGATGATTTTGTAAAATAAGCCAAATTCTTCTGATGCTAGACAAGAAATTTGCCTGGGGCAAAATTGTCCTTTTATGTAAAGTCAACATGATTTATTTCTTCCTGCAGAGTAGGAGGGTCTGCTCAGGCTAGATTCTGCAATCCAGAGTGATGGTGACTACCATTTTGTGCTGCTTGATGGCTCGGGTATGTAAATATTCTACACTGCACACATTTATTACAGACTGGTGAATGATGTTGAAAATTTTTTCCCCGTCTTATCGAACATGGTGATTTTTGTAAAATAAGCCAAATTTTTCTGACACTAAAGAAGGAATTTGCTTGGGCAAAATTGTCATTTTTTTATCAGTTACATAGTATTTTCTTCTTATAGGTTAGATGAGTCTGCTCAGGCCAGATGTAGCGATAGACATTCCTATCCAGAATGACAGTGCTGACTGACAGCTTGGGTATGTAGCACTGCGACCATTAATACAGCAAACATTTACAGAGTCTAGTGAATGATGATGGAACTTTTTTCCCCGTCTTATCGATCATGATGATATCGATCATAACAAAATAAGCCAAATTCTTCTGACGCTGGAAAAACATTTGCTTGGGGCAAAATTATCATTTTATGTTAAGTCAACATGATTATTTCTTCCTGCAGAGTAGGAGGGTCTGCTCAGGCTAGATTCTGCAATCCAGAGTGATGGTGACTACCATTTTGTGCTGCTTGATGGCTCAGGTATGTAAATATTCTACACTGCACACATTTATTACAGACTGGTGATGATGTTGAAATTTTTCCCCGTCTTATCGAACATGGTGATTTTTGTAAAATAAGCCAAATTTTTCTGACACTAAAGAAGGAATTTGCTTGGGGCAAAATTGTCATTTTTTTATCAGTTAACATAGTATTTTCTTCTTATAGGTTAGATGAGTCTGCTCAGGCCAGATGTAGCGATAGACATTCCTATCCAGGATGACAGTGCTGACTGACAGCTTGGGTATGTAGCACTGCGACCATTAATAAAGCAACATTTACAGAGTCTAGTGAATGATGATGGAACTTTTTTCCCCGTCTTATCGATCATGATGATATCGATCATAACAAAATAAGCCAAATTCTTCTGATGCTGGAAAACATTTGCTTGGGGCAAAATTATCATTTTATGTTAAGTCAACATGATTTATTTCTTCCTGCAGGGTAGGAGGGTCTGCTCAGGCTAGATTCTGCGATCCACAGTGATGATGTGACTACCATTTTGTACTGCTTGATGGCTTGGGTATGTAGATATTCTACACTGCAAACGTTTATTACAGACTAGTGAATGATGCTCAGAAATTTTTCCCCCATCTTATCAATCTGGTGATTTTGTAAAATAAGCCAATTTTTTCTGACACTAGAAAAGTAATTTGCTTGGGCAAAATCATCATTTTTATATCATTCAATGTGGTATTTCTTCCTGTAGGTCTGATGGGTCATGAGCCAATTTCAGAATCTTGAAATTGGAGGTGTGATTTTTCATGCATTTCCTCCTTCAAATTTTTCTTCCCTTGGTTGGGCTGTGTGAGGCCAATGAGGCTGAGCTGTTGTTATATCTTGTAGTGCTAACCTTGTATTTTATTTTACCCTATAGGCCAAGGAGCTGTAGTGATCTGCAGAATAACTGAAATGTTGCAGAAAGGCAAGTAATAATTTTGGAACCATTGTAATCTATTGAAACAAAATTATTTTTATTGCTCTGCAGTCGCTCACTGTGTATTTTTTCACCTACAGGATTTGAAGATCTGCAGCTCAATGAAACTCCCGCGTCCTCAGTTTGTGGGAAAAGTAGTTGCTTTTGATGTTGTAACATATATTTTTAATAAATTCTTTGAAAGTGGCTCATTTTCAAATGGTGTTTATTCAAAACATTGCCAAGAAGAATTACAAAGGTGAATCTTTACATTAAATGATGGAGATTATACATTTGCAAGTTTGTTAAAACTACTCAGTTTCATAAAAAAAAGTTCAACTGTCTTTAGCTTGTATTGTGGATCCATGATAGTTTTATGTCCATTGTGTAGACTTTTCAACTTCCTGCACCTGGGTTTTAATCCACATTAAGTAAATGCAAAGTCTGAACAAGTTCTTGCATTTATGTCACACCCTCGCTAAGATGTTGCCTCCAGGAGCATGATTGAACAAAACCATAAAGAAGGAAGGAAGGAGATATTGGGAGCAGTTGGTTTCAGGATCTGAAGGTGCATCCCCTAGTAGAGAGCACAAAATCGTATATTGAGTAAGAATTATAGCAGATTTTGGAAAGGGCTGAAAGTTGTTATTGGTCAGTACTCAAGCAACATCACTTAGTTGTTAACTGTCTGGCTGTAGAAGCTAGATGGGTGAAGAATAGTTAACCACTGTCAGCTGCTTAGGATGTAGTTTGAAGGATCACAGATGAATGTTGACAAAACCCCATGCATTCCTTTCTGAATCTTCCTTTCAAAGCCATGTATTCCACAAGAAGCTAGATGGTGGTATATTGCACCAGCTGACCTGATTTGAGGGCAGCAGGTGATGGTATTGAACCTCCAGTTTGCATAAATAATCTCATGGAAGGATCCTTCTCACCATCAGTCAAGCTGCATCTTGGTGTCTACTTGAAAGTTCTAATGGGTATTCTGCCAAATGACTCAGGATTTGTCATCTTTTCTCACAGAGCTTCGGAAGTTGTGTCATGGAACACCACCCAATGGACTTGTGGAGGGTGTTTCACTGCACAGATGATTCTGTGAATGTCAGGTGTTATATCACTTGAACTGAATGGGTCTTTCAAAGTAACGTGGCCAGATTCATCCTTCACAACACCAGGGACAGGTAGAACTTCAGCATATAGTGTGCAGAGTGTTACTGGGAGTTTTTGCACAACCTGATGCAGCCGCACAATTCTACAGTGCAGTATTAGAACATTTACCTTGGGTTTTAAAAGTTGAACTATGATCCAATCAAGGTCTTTAAAATGATAAAGCAATTCAGTAAGAGGAAATGTTTCCTTTTTTGGGGGCCAATTCCTTGAATGAGCAGTCTTAAAATTGTAGCTGTACTATTTGAAAGTGAAATCACAAAACATTCTTTATAACAAATCTGGAACTCAGTCTTCTCAAGTTTATGGATGTGGGGCCCATTGAAACTGTCAATACTGCAATAGATAGATAAGGGTATCGTGGGATGTGATGCCAAGGCTGGACAATAAATGATATGCAGCGAACTGAAGGGTAGAACAGGCCAGAGGGGCTGAATGTGCTATCCCAAGTGCTGTATTGCTGATAGAGGGTGCTATAGTACTGGGAACTCACAAGAATTGTGCATCTCTTTTGGTGACTTGACAGCAGCCAACAGAACTGAAGTCTTGGAATCATAAAATGATACCTTGCAGGAGGCTGTCTGATTCCATGTGGGTGGCACAATAGCATTGCTGTTTCACAGCACCAGGACCCTGCATTCTTGATTCAGGGCTTGGGTCACTGGAGTTTGCCTGTTCTCACATGCCTGTGTGGGATTCCTCTGGGTGTTCTCACAGACTGAAAGACGTGCCAGATCAGTGTGTTGACCAGAACACGTGCTGGATTGTGATGACTAGGAATTTAACTAAATTCATGACCATGTTTAATGTAAATTCTACTTGTAACTAATAAATAAGCTTTACCCATCTTTACTTTACCCATCATGTCTCCTCTTTGTTAGGGCTGTCCAATTAATCCCATTGCCCTTTTCCCAGAGCTCACAAAATGCATTTCCTTCAAACGTGTCCAATTCACTCTCGAATGTTATTGTTAGACCATTCTTTCAGGCAGTTCATTCCAGATAACAGTTTGTAATTACTCATATTATTTCGGATCTTTTGTCAATCGCTTTAAATCTGTGTCGTCTTAGTGACTCTCCAGTACTGGAAATGGTTCTTTCCAGTTACTCCACCAAAACTATTTATGAGTCTGAATATTTCTATCAAGCTCCCTCCTGACTACTGCTCAAAAGGGAAATATTTTCACCTAGCATAACTTCTTGGCTTTATACTTAAGTAATAATAAACCCAAGCATCGTATGTACCTCCAAGAGCCTTTGTAACTTCCTATTGCTTGTAGTTGGTGTGTACAAATGCCCAAATCTGTTTCATAGAATCTTACAGTGCAGAAGGTGGCCATTTGGCCCACTGAGACCACAATCCCACCAGACACTATTCCCATAACTCCATGCATTTACTCTAACTAGTTCTCCTGACACTAAAGGCCAAATTTAGCATAGCCAATCCACCTAACCTGCACATCTTTGGAGCGTGGGAGCAATTCAGAGGAAACCCACGCAGACAGGAAGAATGTGCAAATTTCACAGATAGTGACCCAAGCCGGGAATTGAACCTAGGTCGCTGGTGTGTGAGTCAGCAGTGTTAACCACTACAGAAAGGGGAGTTTTTGTACTCCTTAAATACATGCCATTCAGTTGATATTCATTCTTATGAAGACCGATCACTTCACACTTTTCAATATTTAATCCTCCATACGTCAGCAATTTAATCAGTCTGCTATGCCCTAGGTCCACATATACCTTGTTTCAATAATCTGCACATTTCCTCCTGAAGACTTATTATTTTCATTGTTTATTCCATTTTACAGCTGATACCATTTTGAACATTGACATTATACCATGCTGACCCTAATGTAGGTCATTGATAGATATTAAGATGACTGCTTTTTTTTTATAGCGACCTCTGTGGAACATCCCTACAAAGCTTCCTTTGGTCTGAAAAAAATTGTTCATCTGCACTCTCTGCTTTCTGCCTCTTAGTCCCTGTCCTATTAATCCCATGGGCTTCAATTTTAACACCGTCAACAATAATCCATTGTATATTGTCAAATGTTTGCTAATGGAATTTCACAGTGGTAATGATCCCCCTTGTTTTTTTTAACATCAGGAATATTTTATCAACCAGATTGATGGATGGCACCTCAATTTTAATATCACTCAATAATAGTTTGCAGAACAATATTGGCTATGCAGCCCAGACGCTTAGTTCCCAGACTAAGCTTTGAAACTATAAACTTCCAATTTAGAACCAAGAGTGCTGGCGAAGGAAATGTTGTAAAACATCCTTATGTAAAAACTCTTCAAAAATTATGGCTGAACTTCAATGTCCAGTGGTAAAATTTCAAAACACATTAATGATTGATTTACATTATTCCTTTGTTTGTAACGTCTGCAAGGAATAAAATTATGGCAGTGTGTTCACAGCTTCAGGTTTAAGGAGTGCTGTGGATGCTGTCAGTGGGGCTAAGTTATTGAAATGTCCATTCTGCCCTCTGGTGGTTGAAGGTTGATCTGGAACCAATATTCCCCATCAATAAGAGACAGACAGCAAAACTGCTGTTTGTGGAATTTTGAAAAAATCATTTTTGTTTTATAAAATTCATGTGATTAAAATTTTTTAAGGCATGAGCTTATATTTACATGGGGTGGCATAGTAGTTAGCACTGCTGCCTTGCAGCGCCAGGAACCCAGGTTATTTTCCAATCTTGGGTCACTATGTGGAGTTTGCATGTCCTCCTTGTGTCTGCGTGAGTTTCCTCTGGGTGCTCTGGCTTCCTCCCATAGCCCAAAGCTGTGCAGTTTAGATGTCGTGGCTGTGCTAAATTGCCTGTTAGTGCCCAAAAATGTGTCAGTTGATGGAATAGCAGAGTGAACAAATATGATGTTATGTAAGGTCTAGGTGGGATTTATTTGACTTATTATTGTTACATGTATTGGGATAGTGAATAGCTTCTTGATCTCTAGACAGACAGGCATACTATTTAGAGTACATAATGGAGAAGAAATGGAGAGGGTGGGGAATGTGGTGTTATAGTCAATGCTAGGATGGAGAGAAAGATCAACTTAACATTAAAGGTGATCCATTCAAAAGCCTGATGGCAGCAGGGAAGAAGCTGTTCTTGGTTGGCACATGATTTCAGACTTTTGAAGTGGAAGAGTGAATGTCTGGAGTGGAGGTGAAGCGAGAGTGTGTGGAGTCCTTAATTAATCTGCTTTTTCAGAGCAGCAAGAAATGTAGATAGTGTCAATGGACATGTGGCTGGTTTGCATAATGGATTGGGCTACATTCACAACCTTTTGTAGTTTCTTGCAGTCTTGGTCAGAGCAGGAGCCATACCAAGCTATAGAAAGCATCCTTTCTGGATGTACTATGATGCATGTGTAAAAGTTGGAGAGTGTCATAGTGGACATTTCCTTAGCCTCCTGTGAACATAGAGGTATTAGTGGGCTTTCTTAACTATAGCGCCAGTGTGGAAGGACCAGGAAAGATTGTTGGTGATCTGAACATTTAGAAATATCTTAAGATGCTCTGTAGACACAATGTGCCAGAATAGACAGAGGGCCAAATGGCCTCCTCCTGTACTGTAGGGATTCTATGATGTGTATCTTCATGAATCACAAAAGGTTATCATGCAGTACAGCAAGTAATTAGAAAAATGAATAAACTGTTGGCCTTTATTGCAACAAGGAAATGGTATAAAATAAGGCAATCTTGCTATAGCTGTGCCAGGCATTGGGATGATCAGACCAAGATCTGTTTTCTGTTTTATTTTCCTTATTTAAGGAAAGATATAGTGGCATTGTCACTGGAATAGTAATTCAGAGTCCCCAAGTAATACTCTGGGATTACAGATTCAAATTTCGCCACTGCAAATGGTGAAATTTGAATTCAATAAAAATCTGGAATTAAAAGTCTAATTGTAATGACCTCAACAAGGTCCATGAGGTTGGTCTCTTGGAGTATGAGCCCTCTGATTGAGGCAATAATTGTCTGCCCAATCAGGGATTCTCACCTATGCATAAAATGAGGAGTGTCAATCCACTGACACTGACTTTGGATCTGAAGCATTCTTAGAAGAAGAGATAAGTTTGTAAATAAATGGAATCTGGTGAAGGGACACTGGCCTTAGAGGAGTTAGAAACCCTTCAGCACAGAAAGAGGCCTTTTGGCCCATCAAGTCTGCACCAGGCCGCCCCCCCCCCCCCCCCCCCCCCCCCCCCCCCCCCCCCCCCCCCCCCCCCTGCCGTATATCCACTAATCCCTCTAATCTACTCATCTCAGGACACTAAGGGCAATTTTAGCATAGCCAATCAACCTAACCCACACATTTTGCACTGCGGAAGGAAAACTCGAGCATACAGAGGAAACCCACACAGACACAAGAAAAATGTGCAAATTCCACACAGACAGTGATCCAAGGTTTGATCCCTGGAGCTGAGAAGCAGCAACGCTCACCACTATGCTACTGTGCCGTGTTAGTTATCTCACTAATAATGATCATGAAACCACTGTTCATGCAATGGTAGCAGTACAGAAAATATTCACTGTTACTCTCGGGATAAAGTTTTTTTTTATTTTAAAGTTTAATTATTGTCACATGTAGCCTTACATTAACATTGCAACGAAGTTACTGTGAAAATCCCCTAGTTGCCACACTCTGGCACCTGTTCAGGTGCACTGAGGGAGAATTGAGCGTGGCCAATGCAACTAACCAGCACATCTTTTGGACTATGGGAGGAAACTGGAACACCAGAGGAAACCCATGCAGACACAGGAAGAACTTGTAGACTCTGCACAGACAGTGACACAAACCGGGAATCGAACCCAGTTCCCTAGCGCTGTGAGGCAGCAGTGCTAACTATTTGTCTTATGAGGAAAGGTTAAGCAGGTTGACTATCATCATTGGAGTTTAAAAGAATGAGAGGTGATCTTTTTGAAACAAGATTCCGAGGAAGCTTGCCAGGAAAGAGAATGTCTTCTCTCATGAGGATATCTAAGGGGGGTCACAAGCAATGAAGAGGATTGTTTTTCTCAGAGGATTGCTAATCTTTGGAATTCTGTTACCAGAGAACAGTAGATAGAGGCTGGGTCATGAAATATGTTCAATTTGGACAGATTTTTGATTTGCAGGGGAGGGCAGTTAAGGGTTATAGAGGACAAACAGTTGAGGTATCAGATTAGCCTTGATTTTCTTGAATGGTGAAGCAGATTTGATGGGCTGAATGGCCTACTCCCTGCTTCTGTTTCTTACGTTCCTCTGTTGTTCTTCAAACGTTTCCCATTCAATTAATTCCTTCTGGTGTCCAGCCGATATGATACAGGTAAACACAATAGTCGATTTGCACGCAGTGAGTTTCCAGGAATAAATGAGTCACCAATTAATTTGATTTCTTTGGAGGTGTTAACATCCCTGACTGTAAATTTGGACAACTCCAGAATTGCAACATGTCGACCTGCTGTTGATCTCTGTTCTTTAGCTCACTGCTGTAGCTGATACACTTCCTCAACTTGCTCCTCTAGTTTGCAGAGCGAAACCTTAACATCACCTACAAACAGCAAGTGTTTAATGAGGTGGGGGGTGTTGGTTGGTGGATATACACGTGCATGCGCGTCGGTGGGGGGAACAAATAAACTGAAGGTTCAGAACCGAGAAGTGGTTGAGGCAGGTTCAATGGCAAAATTTAAAAAACATTTGGATAAACACATGGATGGGAAAGGATATGAGCCAAATGCGGGCAAATGGGACAAGCTGGGAGGGTACTATGGTCTGTATGAGTAGGTTGGGCTGAAAGGCCTCTTTCTATGCTGTATTTCTCTATGACTCTCTGTTGTGGAAAGGCATTGCACACAATGCAGAAGGAAGCCATTCAGCCCATTAAGCCTGCACTGATAACAATCCTATCCAGGCCCTATCCTCATATCTGCTAACCTCCCTGACACGAAGGGACAATTTAGCCTGACCAATTAACGTAGCTCACACATTGAGTGCCTCCAAATGACCCTCCTAATGATCAATGTGCCTGCAGGTTTTCTTAAATTCTATGTCAATCAGATCATGATGCCAACTCCACTAACTTTCCCTTGGCAGATTTGCTACTGTTTGGGAGTTCTGACCCACCCAGTGAAAATTGTGTCAAATAATGTCATGAGAGCCCCATGTAAGTTTCCTCATCAACATATACACACACACACACCTCATCCTGTCCTGTGTGCTGCTCCACTGTAAGAATAGTGGTCAGCTGATTTATGGCAGAAATGAGATGTTAAGTCAATCTTTTATTTTAACTGCTTGCCAGGGTTAGTTTCCAATTGTGGTCATTTTTTGATAGAGGAATGCAAGCCAATACCCTGCCCTTCAAATAGTGTTATGAGACCTTTCTCATCAGTGGCACAGTGATTAGGGCAGAGTGCCAGGACCCAGTTTTGATTCCCAGCTTGAATCACTGTCTGTGTTTGCACTTTCTCCTCATGTCTGTGCAGGTTTCCTCCCATATTCTGAAAGACATGCTGGTTAGATGCATTGGCCGTGCTAAATCCTCCCTCAATGTACCCCAACAGGCACAGGAGTGTGGCAGCCAGGGGATTTTCACAGTAACTTCATTGCGGTGTTAATGTAAGCCTACTTGTAACAAATAACTTTAAAGAAATAGGCAGAAGTGTCGTAGATTTCAGCTGAAAGACAGCACATCCCTAGCATCACAATGAAGGCTTGTTATCTGGTCAAGTCATTAAAATGGGCTTTGAATCCTTAACATTCTGAATTCTAACCATCAGCTTTGCCAATTGAACCGATATATTCAAGCAAGTACAGGTGAAAATTAGTTTTTACAAGTTCCTGGGAAATCCATCAATATTCCTAAGGCAGAGCAAAATGAGGCCAGATCTAAAGCTAAGACTCTCTTTGAGATCAATTGCTGTTTGTTGCTGGAAAGCTGATGAGGAAGAAAAGTGGCTGTGAGAAAGGCAGAAAGAAAATCCTGGAGAATGGTCCCCACGGTTCAGTGATGCTTCCCTGCAGACTCTCCTATGGGCTGGTAGGGCAAAGTCCTCTTTTCTTGGGATGGAGGAAGAAAGCAAACCCTTTCCTCAAGCTTGGACAGAGAGGAGTCAGCAACCGTGGGGTCACTCTCAGAACTGGGATCCAGTGCTGTAAGCACGCTAATGGCTTTACTGAATCTGCAAAGTGAGCTCTCGATACCTCAGAATCAAAGAATCCTACAGTGCAGAAGGAGGCCATTCAGCCCATCAGGTCTGCACTGACCACAATCTCACCCAGGTTCTATTCCTGTAACCCCACATATTTACCCTGCTATTACCCTGACACGAGGGTCAATTTAGCATGGCCAATCAACGTAACCCGCACATCTTTGGACTGTGGGAGGAAGCCAGAGTTCCCAGAGGAACCCCATGCAGACACAGGGAAAATGTGCAAATCTGCACAGATAGTGACCTGAGGCCGGAATTGAACCTGGATCCCTGGTGCCATGAGGCAGCAGTGTTAACCACTGTGCCACCTCATGCATATGGCCATGCAAGAGGGTCAGTTTGGTGGTAAAAAGCTCAAGCAGCAACATATCAGAGACTTGGCTGCTTTTCAAGGAAAGGGAGAAGTCTGTCATTACTGACCCTTACAATATCCTTTGTGCAGGAGGCATTCATATAGTTCCATTAGGGATGGCTGCGTGTAATTGAGCGATTAACAATGTTCATTTTTCTGCTTGTAGGAGGAAACAGTCTATAACTTCAAGGAATGAACAAAGACCAACTTCCATTCCAGTCCATCCTAACTCCATGGCAGTGGAAGTACCAGAACTGGTAGGATTACACAGCAGCTGCTATGTCACTGATTGTGAGACAAGAGTGCAGACACAAGACAGGAATCTTAAGTATATTTCTTATATGTCCATCCACACATGGAGCCAGACATGAGTCACCCTGAGTAGCTTTCTAGATGCTAGGAAGCTGAGACCAGAGTTAATAGTAACAGCCGCCCAAATAGGTAGACATTTCTTCAATGTTAGAAGTACATTTCAGTCTTGAATTCAGAATTTCCACTCCAAAAGAGCCCCTGACATACAAAGAGACATCATTGCATGCAGTGGAAACATGGCAGCTCCATGCAAATAGGACTTGAAAGGACAAGATGGAATGACCACATCGCTTTATCTATTCCTTCATGGAGAGAGCAGGATTGCCCATGGGACAGTTGGCTGTCTCTGAGGAAGAGGTGAGACATCAAAGAGCGCACTGTCACATTGCTCCCCCACACCACCCTCCACCCCATACTCTTCACCAGTGCAGATCCTCGCATGTTGGTGGATATCCATCCATGTTTCGGTTCAGGGTAGCAAAGCTGCTGGACACATCATCCCGAGCAGCTGATGGAGTCTGTGACAGCCAGGACAGTGTGACACCCAAACTCATACTGAGCTCCAGGCCGATGATGAAGTCATCAGCAACACAACAATTGACACAGCTGCAGTGAGAGGTGAGCGAACATCTGGTGGAGCTTCCAGATACTCTGTGCATCCATGTGAAAGAATCCATCCTGACCATGAATGCTGCTATGTCTCTGATAGTAGCACACTTAACTTCCTCCATTGAAAGATTAAGGACCCTCATGAAGAATCTAATCCACAACACCATACAATGGGTGCCGAGATATGTGAAGGCCTGAATGCTATTGCCTTGGCCACGAGCCCTTTGAAGCAATAGCTGGGTGAGAAGAAGGTGAAGTGCCTGGAGTTTCCAGCAGCTCCTCTGTCCCCATACTGGTGCCACTCCTAGTTGATATTTTGTAGCGTTAGCATTCATTTCTAATTTTCTTAATAACATATTCAATCCATGGATGCAACAGAGAATGAAGTTTGAATTAGTCCTGTTACCCAGGACTTAAGTTGCCGGGGGTTGGGGGTGGGGGAGGGGGAGGGGGGGCTTGACAATTGTAAAGATTGGCCATCACCTCCAGTCTTCGATTCATGTTTTTGTAATTATTAGATTCCCCATGTACTTACCCTACCAATCCTCCTGACACTAAAGGGACAATTTAGCATGGCCAATCAACCCAACCCGCACATCTTTGCACTGTGGGACAAAACTGGAGCACCCAGAGAGAACCCCAAACAGACATGGGGAGAACATGCATGCTCCACACACAGACTGACCTGAGGCTGGAATTGAACCCAGTCCTAATCACTGTGCCACCTCTCTGTGTGAGACTATCAGAAATGCTGGTCCATAAATCATTAACTTATGTATAAAAAATGTCTCCATGGTGGGTTCATTTGAGATCAGTAGCAATCAGTAACACATTTGGCTAAGATGTTGCTATTGAAAACTACACTGCAAAAGGTGACTGTTGTCAATGATGACAGGTCACTGGGATAAATTCCACATCTCTGCTATTATCTCTAATTTGGGGATGCAGCTATTTTCTCTTCTTTTTTTCCCCAACATTAATTATTGGCATTTTAAAATAATGTATGAATAGTCAGTCCTCCAGAGCGGTATTCTTATAACAAAAGGTCACCATCAATTTGCTGTGACATTTATAGTTTTCACACCAACCTTCTCTATATAGAATTCCAGTCTTTTTTAAATATTTAGCAACTGTGCGCAGAATAGTGGAGGACAAACAAGTGTTGTCCCGTTTTCTTAACTGCACTGTTCAAATGAAGAACTCTCAGTTCTATTTACTAAATGCCAAGGTTCAGGGCAGAATGACTGAGTACCCTTCTTTTACACTGACGGTGTTCCATAGTGTTTGGTGTGCTTGACTGTGTTTGGTTAGAGCCAAGTCTAATCAAACTACTGGGAAAGATTCTGTTGTTAACTGAGGAGACTGAGCCCTGGTTATTCAGCTAGTTTGTGTCACAGTTTCACTCAATGTATATCATACTTCACTGTTTTGCAAACAGCCTTGAACCATGCTTTTTCTTAAAGCTAGAAGTGAACAAGAGTACAAAAGGTTTACAGCATTACTCGTCCCGAAACCATAAAATCCCGCCCGAAATCAACAGACTATCCTATTGCTCTGATTCCCGTAGCAGACGGGCAGTAAAATTCCAACCATAGAGTCAGAGAGTCATAGAGCAATATAGCATAGAAACAGGCCCTTCGGCCCAATCAGTCCATGCTGACCATGGTCCAGCTAATCCTGATTGTGTGTGTTTGGCCCACATCCCTCTACTTCTTTCCCATTTATAGATTTATTCAAATACTTTTAAATGTTGCTATTGTATCTGCCTTAACCACTTTCTCCAGCAGCTCATTCCATCAACGTATCACCCTCTGTGTGACATGATTAAAAGAAACAGCCACCCAAAGAACAGAAATTAAACAGAATCGAATGATGAGCAGCTCAGATTTTTCTCTGTCGTTGCAGTGGGACTTGATATTTTCCTAGTACTTACGCCACTAAGCCTGGATAATTTCAGATAAAATCTAATTTAGATCATCTGCCAAAGTTACCAGCGACTCTTTGGGAGACAGTGAGAAGAAAATCCCTGCTGCCACATCAACATCAACTGCCTCAACCTACTCTCATCCTGTCTTTCCCACACAAGCTCTTCCTGTAGTGTCCTCTGTTGATGTTCTCCAACAGATTGTGTTCCCCACATTGTGATGCATGTCAGCGTGCTCTCAAGCTGATGTGAAAGGGCAATTTAATGTGGGGACTTTCAGGCATAAAAGCCTGAGAATGATATTTAAATTGAAAGTCACAATTCCCATTACATCGTTGGTTGCGGTGTGGCTGAGGCAGGAAGGGGGATGGTTCAATCGACTGGGGAAATCTTGCTGGCTAAAAAGACATTTTGCGACCCCTATGAAATTCTCCTTCCCTACTGCTGTTTCCACCCCCTGAAAACGGGAGGGGAAAATTCCCCCTTCGGTAAATGTTTTTGACTACAATCATTTCCCAGGATCATATCTGGGGAATAATGTTAATTAGTTGTTAATTATAATTAATTAATTGTTAATTATAATAATAATTGTTAGTATAATTAAATCACATCTCTACTGAACCTCACTCCTCTGTTAAACAAAATGTTCTATGCACTATGATCAGCCAGAATAGGAAATATAATTGTGGAATCATAGAAACCCTGCAATGCTGAAGGAGACCATTCAGCCCATCAAACCTGCACCAACAGCAATCCCACCCAAACCCTATCCCTGTAACCCCACACATTGATCCCGCCTGATACTAAGGGACAATTTAGCATAGCCAATCAATCCACATATCTTTGGGCCCCAACTTTTTTTTTTTAACTCCTTCGCTAGCCCCCTTTTCTCAAATTTCTATTGTCAGTCCTCTTCAGATCTAACTAGCGCGAGGAAGTTATGCACTTCTTTGCCACGGTGCAAACACCACCCATTCAAATGGACACAATTAGATCTTTTTAATCACAGGCAACAACATTTCGGTTTGGTCAAATGGTAGCCCCCTCCCCTCCCTCCACCCCCCACCAAGTCAATTTGCTTCTGTTTGTTTGGAACCACTGCCCGAGGTAGATTCTGTTAACTGTCCCTGTTAGGATTAACTTAATGACATTTCATTCTAGAGCAGCATTTAAAATGAAAAAATGATAAAACTTGGAAAAAAATCAATATGACAGAATATTCACATATGGACAGTGATGAATCAAATTCCAGGAAAGATCAAATTTATCAATTAATTTGAAGAGGAAATACTTCAGATTTAAATCTATCTACTAAATGGGCAGCACAGTGGGTAGCAGTGCTGCCTCACAGTGCCAGGAACCCAGATTTGATTCCCGACTTGGGTCACTGTCTGTGCAGAGTTTGCATGTTCTCCCAGTGTCTGTGAGGGTTTCCTCTGGGTGCTCCGGTTTCCTCCCATAGTTCGAAAGATGTGCTGGTTAGGTGGATTGTCCGTGCTAAATTCTCCCTCAGTGTACCCAAACAGGCATCTCAGTGTGGCAATTACCAGTTTTCCATAGTAACTTCATTGCAGCACTGTCGTAAGCCTGCTTGTGATCAATAAATTAACTTTAAAAACGTTCAATTCAAATGGTAAATCATTTAATGCAAGCTGGTTGGTCTCAATGAAACCACAGCACCGTTCCAAACAATGGATCGTACTATTCAGTATTTAAATATCCTTAGGTCATGATGTAACTGACAACAAGGTTAGGTATGAACAGGATCACTTGGGTTACATTCTGGTTCTACAGTTATGTTTTTGTTGGGAGAATGTGCATTCATCACTGAATGAGAGTAAAGCCAGTTGAGAAGGGGGAGTTTGTTGGTTTACAGGGAGTTCTGTGAACTCGATGTCCTCCTGCAATCAGTTCTTATAAGATCCACTTTCAATCCAAACAGAGTTCAAATCACATCGCAGAAATATAGAGCAAAGCCATTTAGATCTTTAAACTTCTGACTGCTGCAACATAATTGTCAAAAATTTTCAAATTAAAGTTTACTCTTGACTTGGGGATTTTCACAGTAACTTCATTGCAGTGTTAAATGTAAGTCTACTTGTGACTAATAAACCAAAGTCATCGATTCATATTTAGTAAGTTTGTTGCTACCAGTTTCTCGAGCTCAGGGGTGTTTATATTATGGAGCACGAGGGAGACCAGTGTATTTCCAATCACTTGTAATGTAGGCCACATTGAGCCAAGATCAATGATACAGGAGTTGGTACATTATGTTCCAACTATACAAGACCATGGGCGGTATGGGGGCAAGGTGCTAGCACTGCTGCCTCACAGTGCCAGGAACATTAGTTCAATTCTGGCCTCGGGTCACTAAGTGTGGAGCTTGAGCATTCTCCCCGTGTCTGTGTGGGTTTCCTCTGGGTGTTCCGGTTTCTTCTCACTGTCCAAAAGTGTGCGGGCTAAGTTGATTGGCCAGACTAACTTGGTCCTGGTGTCAGGGTAAACGTGGGATTACGGGAATAGGGCCCAGGTAGGATTGTGGTAGTGCAGATTCAATGGGCTGAATGGCCTCCTTCTGCACTGTAGGGATTCTATGATTTGGATTACTGCGTACAATTCCAGTCACCCTGCTATAGGAATGATGCTATTAAACTGGAAAGGGTACAAAAAAAGGTTTACAAGCATGTTACTGGGACTGGAAGGTTTGAATTATAAGGATAGGCTGGGACTTCTTTCCCTGCAGCATAGGAACACTTAGAGGTTAAGGGGCATAGTTAAGGTGAATAGCCAAGGTTGCTTCCCCAAGGAAGAGGAGTCCAAAACTAGACAGCATAGATTTAAGGTGAAAGGAGAAAGATTTAAAAGAGACCTGAGGAGCAACTTCTTTACACAGAGGGCGATGAATGTACGGAATGAGCTGCCAGATGAGGTGGTAGAGATGGGTACAATTACAACATTTAGAAGACATTTCAACAGGTACATGGATGGGAAAAGTTGAGGGATTAGGGGCCAAATGCAGGCAAATGGGCCCAGTTCAGTTTAGGAAACCTGGTCAGCATGGATGAGTTGGGGCCTGTTTCCATGCTGGATATCTCATGGCACTAAATAACAAACCCCTCTAAAACAAATAAATACATTTTCAGTTGTTGGTTCAGTCTGTGCTGATTTTAGAAACAAATCTGCTGTTGTTTTCTGTGTCAGGGAGCATATTTGTGCTGTTTTTTTTAGCTATGGAGATGTAATCGTGTACAGGAATTTCCTGCATTGTGCAGTTAATAAATTTGCTGACCAAATATGTGAAGAACTGTTCAAAAACAAACGATCCTTCTTTTGGAAACTACAGCAACAGAAAATGAGTGGATGGACATGTGAAAAACATTCTCTTCAGTGAAAGAAATGACAAGCAATTTCTATTTCAGAGGCTGCTGCAGATTCGACTCCATCTTATACCAGGCCGTCAAATCATTTCCCTGTTCCTTTTGCCATTTTTATTTCACATGACAATGTTTATGAGACTAACCTGACATTGCATTAGCTCCATTAAATATATTTCAGATTTTAAATCAAATAAAACTGGAGTCTAGAAATAATTGACTATGTGCATACATATGAGTGACAGGCCTGTAAACCTATCCTGCCATTCATTTTAGTAACAGGACATATTTTTTCTGATAACACAACAAGTAAATGACTTCAGACATATGACAAATCTCAAACGTGTACAAACTCATTGTCCCATTGACTAACACACTGAGAATCCACGGCCTGAATTTCACATTAGTCCCCCGCTGGTGGGATTTTAGATTTTGAAGCTGACAGGAGGATTTTCTTGGCACAAACAGGAGCAAATTCATTCCATGCTAAGTGCACTGAATCAATCCGCCATGTGAAATCCACTAGTATAGAGTCCCCAGGCATGTGATTCACCCAAACTGGCTCACAGCTCTGCACTAGGGGAGCTGCATTTAAACACTCCTCTGCACTTACAGCTAGTCAGGCCTCGAGGATGGCAGAGCGCAGCTCCAAGCTTCTTGGGGGCAGATCTCGGAAAGGCTGCAGTGGAGGAGAGGCGGATCATCCTGTACGCCTGAGTGGATAGTCGATCCAGAACTAGAGAAGGAAATGCAGCCAGCAGTGGCTGTGGCAGTCAATGTCCACATCCTTACACTGAGGACTGCCATCCGATGCCCAAAGAAAATGAATCATAAAATCATGCAATGCAGAAAGAGGCCATTTGGTTTCATTGAATAGATACTGAACACAATCCCACCCAACTAGGCCCCCTGACAGGAAGGGGTAGTTTTTGGCCAATCCATCTAACCTGCGTAGCTTTGGACTGTGGGAGTAAACTGGAGCAACCAGAAGAAACCCATGCAGACATGGGGAGAATGTGCAGATTCCACACAGACAGCAACCCAAGCCGGGAATGGAACCTGGATTCCTGGTGCTGTGAGGCAGCAGTGCTAATCACTGTGCCACCCAATGACCTCATTTGAGTTGCAAGGGCGAGTGTCCGTCTGTCACATCTTGGCATCAGCCTCTACTGTCACACCTGAAATGTCACCATCAGTCCACTCCCTCATACCCCGCAGCCTTCCAGCACCCGATTCCTCAGCGCCTTCCTCAAATCTCTCTGGATCTTCTTGCCACACACCCTGCCTGTCAAAGCACAGTGCCAACATATGCCACCTTGAATTACAGCATCTGGATCACACTTTAAGAAACCAGTGGTGTATTGTACCCATGTGGCGTCCTGCTGGAAAGTTGGGAACATTCCCAGACATTTGCATGCTGAACTTGCTGATGAGATTGAAATCCAGTCAATCTCACGCTAATCAGCCTTACTGGGTACAATCTGATTTCCACTATCATTAAGAGACTGAGATGGCAGGGAGCTGTTTGACACCTGGTTTTTAGAGACACAATTTTCCAGGATTGGCATGATCTGTACCAGGCATGGCAAAGCCGAAAAGTAACCCCCCCCACCCCCACAACTTGTTTCCTTTGGTTGGGGCTTCTAGAACTGACGGCAGAATTTCAAAATAAGGGAATGCCATTTAGGACAGACAAAAGGAGAAATTTCTTCTTATAGAAGATTCTGGGCCTTCAGAATTCTCTATCACACAGGGCTGTAGAAGCTCAGTTATTGAGAATGTTTAAGGTAGAGATTGATTGTTGTGAATCAGCAGTCAATGTAAAGGAGATAGTACTCATAAAAAAAATGTTCGATCAGCTATGATCATATTGAATGGAGGAGCAAGCTCAAAGGGCTGAATGGCTTACTCCTGCTCCTATATTCCTATGTTAAAATTGAAAGTACAGGTGTTCTTGTGAAAGTATTACTCTTCTAATTTTTCTACTCAGCTCTGAAGTCATATTCAACACAAAACTGTTAACACAGTTTCTTTCTCCACTCATGCTGCCAGACCTGTTATGTTTTCTGAGACTTTCATTTTTCATCTCAGATTTCCAGCATCTGCAGTATTTTGCTTTTATTCAGGAAATTATCTTGGCCTGATCAACATTCCTCCTTCAACAAATCCTATCCAAACACACTAAATGGTCCTTCATCTATTTCTGTTGTGAAACATTCCTATGTACAAACAGGTTGGCAAATTTTGTATAAAAAATACATGAATTGACTGGCTATGAAATGCTTTCAGATATACTTAACATAAGAACTAAGATCATTTGACCCCTCGAGTTTGCCCTGCCATTCAATATGATCATGGATGATCTTTTCGTGGACTCAGCTCCACTTACCCACTCACTCCGATAACCCTCAATTCCTTTACTGTTCAAAGGTCTATCTATTTTTGCCTTAAAAACTTTCAATGAGGTAGCCTCAAGTCAAAGATGAATACTGAGGTGGCAAAATGTAATTGAAGTTACTGATGTTGAAGCAGAGTTTATATCCCTGATTTATTAATGTGTATTTAATTTATCTCATTATTAATATTTAGTACATTCTAGCAGTGCTTATTAATCTTGAAGTATAGCTGGAACATGGTGTTCTCTCCAGTTTCTTAAAACAATGTTGCATACTCCACAATAAAATCATTACTCTCCCTACCTCAGTTATGGAGGAGCAGTTAATACAAATCCTTCTCTGGTTAACCAGTTTGGCAATAGAATTAAATGGTTTCTTCTTCATTTTCATTTGAAGAAGGGGCACAAAAAAGACATTTTTAATGTGTAAGTTGAGAACTGTCTCTGATTGACAAGTTTCCATGCTGTAACCCCTATGGCTCTAAACCTATTTCAATGCTGCCTTTTTTTAAAACCCCGAAACTAATCCCAATTGCCCGCATTTGGCCCATATCCTTTTATATCCATCGTACTCATGTAACTGTCTAACGCTTTTTAAAAGACAAATTTGTATCTGCCTTTACTACTACCTCTGGCAACTTGTTCCAGAGGCTCACCACCCTCTCGACACTTTTGTCTTTCTTCCCTCTTACGTTAAGCCTATGCCCACTGGTTTTAGGTTCCCCTACCTTTGGGAAAAGATACTGACTATCTAGCTAATCTATGTCTCCCATTATTTTATAGACCTCTATAAGATCACCCCTCAGCCTCCTACACTCCAGAGGAAAATGTTCCAGTCTATCCAGTCTCTCCTTGTAACTCAATCCATCAAGTCCCGATAGCATCCTCAGGGACAGGATGTATGAGCATCTGGAGCGCTGCGATCTGATCAGGGATACACAGCATGGCTTCGTTAAGGGGAGGTTGTGCCTTATGAACCTAGTGGAATTTTTTGAAGAGGTGACAAAAACGGTTGATGAAGGACAAGCCGTTGATGTCGTCTACATGGATTTCAGTAAGGCGTTTGACAAGGTTCCCCATGGTAGGCTGATAAAAAAAGGTGAAGGCGCATGGGATACAGGGCCAGGTATGTAGATGGGTTGAGAACTGGCTTGGGAGGAGGAGACAGCGGGTAGCAGTGGAAGGCTCTTTTTCCAACTGGAGGTCAGTCACTAGTGGTGTGCCACAGGGCTCAGTACTAGGACCTCTTCTATTTGTGATTTATATAAATGACTTGGAAGAGGGGGTAGATGGTGTGATCAGCAAATTTGCTGATGACACTAAGATACTTGGATTGGCGGGTACTGAGGAGCAGTGCCAGGCAATACAACAGGACATTTATAGGCTGGTAGATTGGGCAGATAGATGGCAAATGGAATTTAATCTGGATAAATGCGAGGTGATGCATTTTGGCCGGAATAACATAGAGGGGAGTTATAGGATAAAAGGTAAAACTATCCGGAGTATAGAGACGCAGAGAGACCTGGGGGGTGCAGGTTCACAAGTCTCTGAAGGTGTCAGTACAGGTGGAGAATGTGATAAAGAAAGCGTATGGTATGTTAGCCTTCATAGGAAGGGGTATAGAATACAAGAGTAGGAGTCTGAGGTTGCAAGTGTATAGAACGTTGGTTAGGCCTCACTTGGAGTACTGCGTCCAGTTCTGGTCGCCGTACTACCGGAAGGATGTGGAGGCCCTGGAGAGAGTGCGGAGGAGTTTTACCAGGATGCTGCCTGGTATGGAAGGGCTGTCTTACGAGGAAGGGTTGAACGTACTGGGGTTGTTTTCCCTTGAAAGATGTCGGCTGAGAGGGGATCTATTAGAGGTATATAAGATTATGAGGGGTATAGATAGAGTAAATGGTGGTAAGCTTTTTCCACCATTAGATTCTGATAGAACGAGGGGTCACGGCCTTAGGGTGAAGGGGGCTATGTATAAGACTAATACTAGAGGGCATTTTTTCACACAAAGGGTAGTGGGGGTGTGGAATGCACTACCGAGTAAGGTGGTGGGAGCAGGCACGCTAGGGTTGTTTAAGGCTCTCCTGGACAGCCACATGAGCGGTCTGCAGATAGAGGGATATAGGAGGACTGTTTAAATACTTTAATTGTTTCCACAGGCTGTTCGGTCCACCTTGTTGACCAACAAGGTACATGCATTCGGCAGGTCGTGCGAGGGCTGCTCCTGGATGTTACTTCAGGAGTGGCCTAGTGCTTCATGTCGTTAGTGTATGCTTAAACTGGACCATCAGATGTGCAACATGACAGCTCAGAGACTATCGCTGTTGCTGTGCAGACACATGGATTTGGGCCTGTGTCTGCAGGAGTTTGCGCGTTCTCCCCGTGGTTGCGTGGGTTTTCTCCGGGTGCTCCGGTTTCCTCCCACATCCCAAAATGTGCTCTTAGGCTGATTGGGTAACAAATTGTCCCTATATTGGTCTCTATATGTCATTAAGACGTTAGGATGGTGGCATGGGCTCGTTAGGCCGAAGGGCCTGTTTCCCGTTCTGTGTTGTTCTTTGTTCTTTGTTCTCTGTTCTTTGCTTTCTAGTAAATCGTTTCTGTACTCTTTCTAGTTTAATAATATTGTTTCTATAATAGGGTGATCAGGATTGTACACAATATTCCAAGTGTGGCCTTATCAATGTCTTGTACAACTTCAAAAAGACTTCCCAACTCTTGTATTCAGTGTTTTGACTGATGAAACCAAGCATGCCGAATGCCTTCTTCACCATTCTGTCCATCTGTGACTCCACTTTCAAGGAGCTCTGAACATGCACCTCTAGATCTCTCTGTTCTGTAACTCTCCCCAATATCCTACCATTAAGTGAGTAAGTCCTGTCTTGGTTCAACCTACTAAAATACATAACTTCGCACTGTTTAAATTAAACTCCATCTGCCATTTGTCAGTTCAATTAATCAAGATCCTGTTACAAACGGAGATAATTTTCTTTGCTACCCACTATACTACCAATCTTGGTGTCATCTGCAAAATTATTAACCATACTTCCTATATTCTCATTCAAATCATTAATATAAACGACAAATAACAGTGGACCTAGCACTGATCCCGAGGCACACTGCTAGTTACAGGTCTCCAGTTTGAAATACAACCTTCTACAACCACTGACTTCTGTCAAGAAGCCAATTTTGTATCTATTTAGATACCTCACCCTGGATCCTGTGAGATTTAACTTTATACAACAACTTACCATGTGGTAACTTATCAAAGGCCTTGCTAAAGTCCACATAGACAACATCAACTGCACTATCCTCATCTGCCTTCTTTGTTACCTTTTTAAACCTTACTCAAATTGTGAGACATGATTTTCCACTCACAAAGCCATGCTGACTGTCCCTAATCAGTCCTTGCATCTCTAAATGCCTGTAGATCCTGTTTCTCAAAGTACCATCCAACAACTTATGCACCACAGATGTGAAGCTCACTGGCCTGTAGTTCCCAGGTCTTTCCCTATAGCTCTTTTTAAACAAAAACACAACATTAGCCACTCTTCAATCTTCAGCTACCTCATCCGTAACTATCGATGATTCAAATATCTTGGCTATTGGACCCGCAATTTCTCCCTAGCCTCCACAATGTCCTGGGATACACTTTATTAGGTCCCAGGGATTTATCTATCTTGATACGCTTTAAGACTTCCAGCACCTCTTTCTCCATAATATGTGCACTCTTCAAGACATCACTATTTATTTCCCCAAATTCCCTAACATTCATGCTTTTCTCAACAGTAAACACTGATGAAAAATATTCATTTAGGAGCTCACCCATCCCTTGTGGATCCATGCATAGATGACATTGTTGATCTCTAAGAGGCCTGACTACCTCCCTTGTTACTCTTTTGCCCTTTATGTATTTGTAGATGCTCTTTGGATTCTCCTTTCCCTTAGCTGCCTAAATAATCTTGTATCTTCTTTTTGTCCTTCTAATTTCTCTCTTAACTCTACTCCTACACCCCCTATACTCTTCAAGTGATTCACTTGATCACAGCTTCTTATGCATGTCATATGACTCTTTCTTCTTCTTGACCAGGGCCTCAATATTCCAAGTCATCCAGGGTTCCCACCTTCCATCAGCCTTGCCCTTCACTAAGAGGAATAGGCTTACCCTGAACCCTGGTTAACACTCTGTTGAAAGTCTCCCACTTACCAGATATCCCTTTGCCTTTCCACAGACTGTCCCAATAAACTTTTGTAAGGTCCTGCCTGATACCATCAAAACAGACCTATCATTCTCAATGCCATCTTCAACTAATGGAATTACGGTCACTGGGTCCAAAGTGATCCCTCACTAACACTTCTGTGATCTGCCCTTCCTTATCTCCCAAGAGGAAGTCAAGTTTTGTCCCCTCTCTAGTTGGGCCAGCCACATATTGAATGAGAAATTCCTCCTGAATACATAACAAATTTCTCTCCATCCAATCCTCTAATACTATGGCTGCCCCAGTCAATGTTTGGAAAGTTAAAATCACTGACTATTACCATCCTACTTTTCTTGGAGCTATCTGTATAATTCCTTACATTGTTGCTCTTCAATTTCCCACAGGCTATTTGGGGGCCCATAGTACAACCCTATCAAAGTGATTTCCCCCTCCTCATTTCTCAGTTCTATCTACATAGACTCAGTGGCTGAACCCTTGAATATATCCCCTCTCACTACGCCGTAGTGTTTTCCCTAATCAAAAATGCAACACCACCTCCTCTCTTACCTCCTGTTCTATCTTTCTTCTGGCATCTGTATGCTGGAACATTGAGCTGCTAGTCCTGTCCCTCCCTTAGCCATGTTTCAGTAATTGCTATAATATCCCCTCCATGCCCTGAGTTCATCTGCCTTGCCCGTCAGACCTCTTGCATTGAAATAAATGCAGTGTAATCGGACTTCCCTTGTTTTCTGTCTTGCTTTTGCCTGATCTGTCTGCTACTAGGATTACTGACACTGCTTTTACTACCTAATGTGCCCTCTTTAACTTCTGTGCTGTCCTCAAACTTCTCTTCTGTCTCCCTACTTCTTTGGATCCAACCCTCTCTACCAAACTAGTTTAAACACTCCCGAATGATTCTAGCAAATCTCCCATCAGGATTTTAGTCCCCCTGCAATTCAAGAGTAACCCATCCTCTCGAACAGGTCAGCCCTTCCCCAGAAAATGTCCCAATGATCCAAAAATCTAAATCTCTACCCCCTGCACAGCTCTCAAGCCACGCATTCATCTGCCTAATTTTCCTATTCCCAGCATATATGGCACTGATCACAGACCAGAAATTACTAGCTTTGACATCCTGCACTTTATCCTTTTGCCTAACTCTCTATATTCACACTTCAGGACCTTATTCCTTTTTCCATCTATGTTGTTGGTACTAATATGTACAACGACCTCTGGCTGCTCACCCTCCCCCTTAAAAATTTTCTGCAATTGCCCATCCCTGGCTCAATCCTTCATCCTGGCACCAGGGAGGCAACAAACCATCCAAGAGTCTCAATTGCAGCCACAAAAATGCCTGTCTGTGTCTCTAATTAATGAGTCCCCTATTACTATTGCTCGCTTGCTCTTTACCTGATCCTATTTTACAGCAGAACCAGATATAATGCTGGCCTGGCTGCTGCTGGTATTTTCCCCCTGACAGGCAATATTCCTCAACAGTATCCAAAATGGTATACCTATTTGAAAGGGGAATAGACACAGGAGACTCCTGTACTACCTGCCTGCCTGTCCTGGCAGTCACCTATCTACCTGACTGAACCTGTGGCGTGACAACCTCCCTGTAACTGATGTCTATCACACTGTTTGCCTCCTGTATGTTCTGCAATGCATCCACCTGCTGTTCTAATTGAACAATGCAGTCTGTGAGGAACTGCAACTGGACATACTTCCTGCAGATAAAGTTGTCAAGGAGACTAGATTGCTCCCTGATTTCCCACATCTGGCAGGAAGAGCATACCACTGTCCGAACTGCCATATTACCCTTATACAGGAAAAGTATAAAATAATAATAAAATAATATAAAATAATCATAACTCATAAAGTCATATTTATAGGGTCATTGAGGTTTACAGCATGGAAACAGGCCCTTTGGCCCAATTTGTCCATGCCACCTTTTTTTTTAAAACCCATAGGCTAATCCCAATTGCTTCATTTGGCCCATATCCCTCTATATCCATCTTACCCATGTAATTACCTAAATGCTATTTAAAAGATAAAATTGTACCTGCCTCTACTACTACCTCTGGCAGCTTGTTACAGATGTTCAGCACTCTCAATGTGAAAAAATTGCCCCTCTGAACACTTTTTATCTCTTCCCTCTCATCTTGAACCTATGCCCTCTGGTTTTAGACTTGTCTACCTTTGGAAAAAGATATTGACAATCGACCTTGTCTAATTCCCTCATATTTTATAGACATCTATAAGATCACCCCTCAATCTTCTACACGCCAGAGAAAAAAGTCCCAGTCCATTCAGCCTCTCCTTATGACTCAATCCATCAAATCCCGGTAGCATCCTAGTAAATCTTTTCTGCACTCTTTCTAGATTAATAATATCCTTTCTATAATAGGGTGACCAGAATTGCGCACATTATTCCAAATGTGGTCTTCACAATATTTTGTACAACTTCAAAAGGTGCCTCAACTCCTGTATTCAATGTTCTGACCGATGAAACCAAGTATGCTAATTGCTTTCTTCACCATTCTGTCCATTTGTGACTCCACTTTCAAGGAGTTATGTACCCTAGATCTCTTTGTTTTGTAATTCTCCCCAGCGCCCTACCATTAACTGGTTAAGTCCTGTCCTGGTTCTATCTCACATTTGTCTTAATTAAACTCTGTCTGCCATTTGTCAGTCCACTGGCCCAATTGATCAAGATCCTGTTGCAGTTGGAGATAACTTTCTTCACTATCCACTATACCCCCAATCTTGTTGTCATCTGCAAACTTACTAACCCCTATATTCTCATTCAAATAGTTAATATAAATGACAAATAACAGTGCACCTAGCATGTCACTGGTCACAGGCCTACAGTTTAAAAAACAATTCTTTACAACCACCCTCTGGCTTCTGTCAAGAAGCCAATTTTGTATCCAATTAGATACCTTACCCTGGATCCTGTGAGATTTAACTTTATCGACAACCTACCATACGGTACCTTGTCAAAGGTCTTGCGAAAATCAACTATATTGCCCTCATCTACCTTCTTGGTTACCCCTTCAAAGAACTGAATTAAATTTCACCTTTCCCTTGCTTGTGGTCCTAACCCCAATCTTTTTTTTCCAAAAATATACTTTATTCATAAAAATTTCAAATAAACCATTGCAAATCTACATGTCTATGAGTTGCAAACAGCGCAGAATTAAAACTTTTTTACTGTTTGAAATAAATTACAGTCATAACATTTCAAAACTTAAAACTATATACATACCTCAAAAATTATTGTGTGCCGTTATGCTCAGATTGGCACACAGTTATGCAGGTCAAGAGTATTCTGCAGTTTCCAGGCCCTTGGTCTGCCTCATTAAAAGGCCTTATAGCGTGGCCTTACCCCATTGTGCCTTTGCGGAGGCTGCCCCAAGCTTTGGTGCGTCCCTCAGCATGTAGTCTTGGACCTCGGAATGTGCCTGTCTGCAGCATTCGGTTGGGGACAGTTCTTTCAACTGGAAGATCAGCAAGTTTTGGGCGGACCAAAGTGCGTCCTTCATCAAGTTGATGACTTTCCAGCAGCAGTTGCTTTTTGTCTCGGTGTGCGTCTTTGGAAACAACCCATAGAGCACAGAGTCCTGCATCACCGAGCTGCTCAGGACGAACCTCGGCAAATACTACTGCATCTCACTCCTGACCTTCTTTGCAGAGGCACATTCCACAAGGAGGCGTACGACTGTCTCATCAGCCCTGCAGCCGCTTTGATGATGTTGAGACCTCAAGCGTGCATAAAGGATCTGACGGGGAATGCCCTTCTCACCATATCTAGGTGCTTGTTCATGAACTCTGTCAGATGACACTAACACTCTGCTCAGGGAACCATCCAACACAATCCACCATCTCCTTCTCTGTCAGGACCCTAAGGACATTACACACTAACCACTGCTTAATCACCATGATATCAAACATGTGTTCTTGGAAAAAATATTACCTTCAACTGCCAATCACCATCAGCACTCCACTACCTTCACCTTAACATTTACCTTTACTTGAAGTAGGAGGGTGCCTCCTGGAAATCCACCTTCTGGCCACAGTGACTGTACCTATGCAAATGTTACCTGCAACTGGCAATCACCTTTGCTGCTCTGTTGCCCTCAACTGGACACTTGCCTTCACTCAAAGGAGGAAGGTGTCTCTGGAAATCCACCTTCTGGTTGCAGTGACAGTATGTATGCAAATATTAGCTGCAATCGCCAATCAACTTCGCCACTCTGCCGCTATCACCTGGCTTGTGAGATTGTTTGCTAATTGGCCCTGCTGAAAGAAACACATGTCCTACCTACATTTGAAATATGATCTATTCTATGATCCTGCAATTATTCTATTATTCTGTTGGTATTTGAGCTGATGGATGTTAGGATTCTCCCTCTTTGGGTACCATGCCTTAAGATGGTCCATGGATGTTTTCTTTGGAAACATGGATCATCTTTCTTGGTGGTATATTTATCCAGTTTTCAAGTTTCTTTAGGCAGATCATTCTTTGTCTTTTACCATCAATCTTTCCCATCAGACTTGGGCACTCCTTCCTTCCTGAGGGCTCACCAGTTAACACTGATAAAGCACGGATGTCTCTGTGGTTAGTCATCTAGGAAACTGCATGAACAGTGTTTGGCAAAGGAAGAAACAAGAACAATGATTGCTTTGAGAGCTACCTTGGAGAAATGAGTCATGTTATTGATGGGAATAACACAGCTCAGCCAGCTTGCAACCTGTTTCCTCGCCCTATTGCACATGAGAATCTCATGCTAGTCAAGGCAGTCGTGCAGAGGACAGAAAGGTACTGTGCCAACAAGTATTGGATCTATTTATGAAATATAAGCTGCTAATGACATATGTACTGTGTATGAATGTTCGATAATCATCCAAAGAAATGTACAGGGCAGCATGGTTACACAATGTTTAGCACCACTGCCTCACAGCGCCAGTGACCTGGATTCGATTCCTGGTTTGGGTCTGTGCAGAGTTTGTACATTCTGCCTCTGTGTGGATTTCCTCCGGGTGCTCTGGTTTCCTCTCACAGTCCAAAAGATGTGCAGGTTAGGTGAATTGGCATCCTAAATTCTCCCTTGGTGGACTCCAATAGGCACCGGACTGTGGCCAGTAGGGAATTTTCATAGCAAATGTATCAAAGTAAGCCCACCGGTGACTACTTATAAATAAACTTTAGTATCAAAAGAGCAGTCAACACCATCATCACCAAAGTTGCTCCTTTAAAAAGGGAGAAGTACTCCTTGACACAAGCAAATCATTTCCTGGTCAAAGCAATGTTCTGAGCTTTACTGACATGAGATGGAAACTCCTCTGCAGCTATCTATCATGCTAAAGCCTGATGCCCTCACGACTTGAACTTGAGAAGTTCACTGACTCCCTAGCCGTAAGGAAAACACCTGGAAAAGAATGGAATAGCAGCTGTATAAAAGGCCTCAAATGCTGTCAAACCTCGACAATCTTCTCTTCTTCTGCTGAAGAGCAGATTCTGTCCCATAGGGTGTGTGTGATACAAACATCTTCACAATCACATTAAACAAGAACAAAAAGCATTGAGGGATTGCAACAACAAGCAGGGCATCTCACTCATTCAGCATTACCTGGAAGGCCTTTGCCAGAGTGATTCAGAATTCTCCATTGATTGGCCAACATATAGCCTGAGGCACAATGAGGCTTCAGGGCAGAGAGATCCATGGTAGATATGGTCTTGTTCCTATGTCAGCTTCAAGAAAAGTGAGAAAGCAGCAAACACCATTCTACCTTGCTTGTGTGGATTTCACAGAAGTGTTTGCACCCTGAGCAGATAGGCCTCTACTGGATACTAGAGAAAAGTGGCTGTCCTCTGAAACTTGATAATGGGCAGGAGATTTCCACTAGTGAGTTTCAGAAACTCCAAAGTAAATGCCAAGCTTCCAAACAAAATCAAAAGTCATCGAATCATATAGTGCAGGAAAGACCATTTGGCTTATTAAGTCTGCACTGACAATAACTATTATTAAAGTCACACTAATATCATTTTCCAGAACATGTCCCATATCCTTGAATGTTATGATGTTTCAAGCGCTTGTCCAAATACTTCTTAAAGATTGTAAGGTTCCCAGCCTCCGCTACCTTACCCAGCAGTGCATTCCGGATTCGCAACACCCTTTGAGTGAAAAAGTTTTTTTCTCAAAACCCCTCTGAATCTCCTGCTCTTTATCCTAAAACTATGTCCCCTTGTGATTGACCCTTCAACCTGGGAGACAGCTTCCTATTCACCCTCATAATCTTATACACCTCAATCATATCCTCCCTTGGGCTTCTGTGCTCTAAAGAAAACAATCCATGCTATCCAGTCTCCCCTTATAGCTCAAATGCTCCATTCCAGGCAACATTTTGGTGAACCTTCTCTGTATTCTCCCTAATAGAAGCATAGAACACTACAGCACAGAAAGAGGCCTCCTGGCCCTTCTTGGTTGTGCCAAACCATTTCTCCGCCTGGTCCCACTGACCTGCACCTGGACCATATCCCTCCACACCCCTCTCACTCATGTACCTGTCCAAGTTCTTCTTATATATTAAAAGTGACCTCATATTTACAACTTCATCTGGCAGCTCATTCCACACTCCCACAATATCAGCAGAGATTGTCTCACACTAGCAGCCAGGCACAACATCCCATGTATCATTTGTGGCAGACTTTATAACCTGTTCATTCAGTCATCAAAAGAAATACAGCAGATGATCTTATCTGATCTTTCTAACATTCTGAGACTGCATTCCTATCATTTCTCCCTGGAAGGATGCTAATCAGTGGTAAGGGTATAAGCACAAGTATAGGCCAGGACATTGGAAGAACTCCTTGATCTTTGAATGGTATCTTACATATACCAGAACAGTCTTCTGACAAGCATAGAATTACTCTCTCAATCAGCCTGGGTTCAGGGTTTACATGAATTCAGATGATGCCAAATCTGTCTTTCTACTTTCTCTTTTGACTCCAGGAGCTATTGTTCAATATTCCAGTTGTCCGTCCAGCATCCATTCTCCCCGTTTTTGCTTTAGAAACATAAGCCACCTCTGCTCCTCTCCACTGCCACTGAAACTTGAATAATTGCTTTATCATCTCTTGCTTTGATTTCATAGAAATCCTAGAGAAGGTCACTCGACCCATCGAGTCTGCACTGACAATAATCCCAACCCCAGAGCCTATCCCCACAACACCACACATTTACCCCACTAATCCCTCTAACCTATACATTCTGGGACACTAAAGGACAATTTAACATAGCCAATCAAACTAACCCGCACATCTTTGGACTGTGGGAGGAAACCCACGCAGACATGGGGAGAACATGCAAACTTCACACAGTGACCCAAGCCATGAATTGAACCCAGGTCCCTGGAGCTGTGAGACAGCATTGCTAACCAATGTGCCACAAAGACCTTCTAGCAGGGATTCTCTGCAAATTACAATGTGAATAGCAATTCATTATGAATCCCTAAATCATTTTCCATTCAAAGCCCTCCCTATTCTACGATTACTTCATTTTGTACTGGCTCCATATATTTATTTGTACACATTTTTCTTTGTCTTTAGTCTAGCTTGCATCTGTAAGTCTATCCAACCCTATATCATAGCTCATTTCCTTCATTTCGATGACAGATATTCTTTTCTCTGCTATGTTCTTCACTCCACTTTTGGCCACTCCTTTGAAAATTCAGGTCCAATACATTCAGGATAAAAACCAGAAATGAACCCAGTGGTTTAATGTTGGAGCTCAATTAGCCTTGTTGATACATGGGCTGGATTTACAACTGGAGGCAGGATTGGGAGTGGAAGGGCTGGTAAAATAGCAGCGGAAGATATTGGAAAGGCTAACCAATGTCTTTGGGCCCGATTTTACTATTTTCATTCTAAGTGCTGAATCTGAGTGCAATTCAGATCTGATTTGGAAATCTGCTTTCAGATGTACCTAGCCTGAAAAAAAATCGCGGGGCTTATTGCGCCTGAAACGATTGGACTCTGAACTGCGTATGCACAATGAGAAAAAAAAATTGAAAATTATGCCGCTTTCACATCGCTCCCAGCCCGCAAAAGATGGATAATGTGGCGCAGGAACTATGGCTCCACAACATCATCCTCACCCCTACAGCATAACCTTCCCCCTTATCCATCCACCTGCTCCACTTCCCAGACTGATCACGATTCTTTGCTCCCTTCCCCCACTCCCACCAATCACCTGCAGAGCGAATCCCATCCCTCCCCCTCCTCCCACCACCCAATAATGATCTGGCCTCCTCCCCCTTCTCCCTCCACACCAATCAGACAGCAATCTACCCTCCTCCCCTCCCACTAGATAGCGAATGGGCCTCCTCCTCCCTCCCCCACCCAGGCGATAGTCTGGCCTCTCTCTGCCGTCCCCCCAACTAGAGACCAATCTGTCCTCCCTCTCCTCCATCCACCAGAAATACATCTGACTTGCCTCCTCCCCATCCTTCCAACCAGAAAATGGTTAGGCCTCCCTTTTCCCACTCCCTACATTTCCCCCCAGCACCAGAAAATGATCTGGCCTTTCTCCTCTCTTCCCCCCACCAGAGAATGGCCTAGCCTGTCTTCTTTCTACCCCCAGCACCATTCTGTGTCAGAGAGCCGTTGGAAGCTCTGAACTTACCTCTGTAACAGCTGGAGCATCCAAAACAGCCCTTTTACCGTGCATGTATGTTTTGCACCAAATCTAGACTCGCTAATGTGATGATAAAGTGGGAAATGCTGATAAAAGTTGGGCAGGCAGTTCATTAATTCAATTTACATGCATGCAAATGCATTTAAATTGCCGTTGTGCCTGTTTCAGGTGTGAATGGGATCACGGCTATTCCTGGCCCTCGGTAAAGTGAGCATCTGCTTGGACATGGGCACAGATCGTGTTAATGGTCTCATGCCTGACTTTACCATGTTTTTGCACCTGAAAATGGGAGCGATGCAATGGTAAAATTGGGCCCTTTACGTCACCATGACATATTCCCTGAGGTAGCCTCCACTGACGGTGGGTGGCCAATTAATTCAATTATTTGGCTAATTAGCAGACACTTTCTGCTGCTACCACATTTTAATAACATTACAACAGATTCCTGCCAACATCACTAAAGGGTCCCTATAACTCTACAGCAGTCCATGTAACAGCCTCATCATTTCTACTGCTCATAAAATCCCCTGTGCTATCCTGCCACAGATCAATGTGGAGATGATAGTCTAGTGGTATTATCATTAGATAAACTCAGCTAATGTTCTAGGACGTGGGATCAAATCGCAACATGGCAAATGGTGGAATTTAAATTCAATTTAAAAAATCTGGAATTAAGAATCTATTGATGTCCATGAAACCATTGTTCATTGTCAGAAAAACCCATCTGGTTCACTAACGTCCTTTACGGAAATCGGCTGTCCTTACTTGGTCTGGCCTACATATGACTCCAGAGCCACAGCAATGTGGTTGACTCTCAACTGCCCTTGAAGGGCGATGAGGATGGACAATAAATGCTGGTCAGCCAGCGATGCCCACGCCCCACGAATGAATACTGAAAAAAAACAAAAATGGCTGGGAAGTTTTCTGTCTACTCAATCCCTACAGAGCAGAAGGAGGCCATTTGGTCCATCAAGCCTTCACTGGGAATAATCCCATCCCTGTAACCCCACATATTTACTCTACTAGTCCTGATAAGTGTTGGCAATTTAATATGGCTAATCAGCTCATCAATCTCACACATCTTGGAGCGTGGGAAGAAGCAGGAGCAGCAGAGGAAACCCACGCAGACATGGAGAGAACATGCAAACTCCATATACTCAGTGACCTGAGACTGGACTTGAACACAGGTCCCTGGCACCGTGAGGCAGCAGTGCTAATCACTGTGCCACCATGTCATGGTTCATTGGTTATTGGTAGTTCTGATTTTGAAGGTGTAGGGTGAAATTTTTAACTTGCCATTGGGTGTAAAATGAATGCAGTTCATTATAGAAATCATCCAATTTTCATTGTATTCAATGATAATAAGACCATCACACGCAACCAATGTACAACACTTGGAAGTAAAATTTATTATTTAATCTTTATTTTTTAAAAACACGATAAGTATGTTTTATCCCTTTCAGCAGAGTTTATAATTTTGTGTCTATCTAAAGCTAAGAATAAAATGAAGTTTCAGTAATGATTGAACCCACAATAAAATCCCTTCTCTTAGAAAGCTGCAGAATAATGTCTTCTAAAATTCAGGCTGAAGTAAACGGCAGTCTGGCAGACAGTATTAAACAAGCAGATTTAAATATGACAGGCAATCTCAATTTTGAAATTGCCACAACTGATTTATTTTGTGAAATGTATCAAGCTCACAGCAACTCACCAATCTCAATTATTACAGGCTGGCTGTTCCTTATGGAATAAAGTGACAATGGTATTAGGGAAATCCATTTCAGGCTTGACACATTCCCCTAAAGGTAACATGGTGACTGATATGGATGAAGGACATCCACAACACTGGGATAGCTTTCTGTACAACTTTTAGTGAATAACTTTTAGAAAACCAGCAACTAAGGGCGGAATTTTAACCCTCCATGGTGGATGGGAATAGAGTAAGGAACAGCCCCATTTCCTGCTCTGTTCTTTCCCACTTTTGATTTTTTAGCACTGTTATATTTGAGAGTAGGAATAGCACAAGCCTGACCTGAGTGAAAGCCTCATGCAAGAATGCTGATTGTCATCCTGTGCCATCTACTGGCATCTTAACCAGAGTCTGAGTGGAGAAGCTGCTGTTTCTTTTGGTAGCATGAACCAGGAATCTGATCCCCTACCATCTCTGACATGTAGTAGTAGTTCACAGCAGTTTGCCAAATATCATCAGCAATCAGTAATTGCAGAAAACATTTGTTTTTATGCCTGTGTCTTTAAAGATCTATATCTCTCTTCAGCAAATCTAGGTTGCAAACATGCCTTCCAAAGAACTATTTCCCGGGCTATCCTTTCCATTTCCTTTAGCTCCAAATTCACTTCTGCTCTGAGATTGATTGATTTATTATTGTCATATGTATAAGCATATGGTGAAAAGTATTGTTTCTTGTGCGTTATACAGATAAAGCATACTGTTCATAAAGTATATAGGGGAGAAGGAAAGGAGAGGTTGCAGAATATAGTGTTGCAGTTAGCGATAGGGTGAGGTGATAATACCATTCAAAAGTCTGATGGCAGCAGGAAAGAAACTTTTCTTAAATCAGTTGGCACATGATTTTAGATTTCTGAATCTTTTTCCCAAAGGACGGAGGAAAAAGAGAGTAATGTCCAGAACAGTGAGTTCCTTGATTATGCTGGCTGCCTTTCCAAGGTGATGGAAAGTGCAGATGGAGTCAATGGATGAGTGGCTGGCTTGTGAGATCAAGTGGGTTTCTTTCAGATCTTTTTGTAGTTTCTTGCAGTCTTGGTTAGAGCAAGCTGTGATATACCCAGAAAGGATGTTTTCTATGGTGCATTTATAAAAATTGGTCATGATGGACATTCCAAATTTCCTTAGCCTTCCGAGAAAGTAGAGGCATTAATGGGCTCTCTTAACTATAGCGTCGGCATGGAGGGACCAGCACAGGCTGTAGGTGATCTAGACACCTAGAAATGTGAAACTCCTGACCATTTCTACTTCATCATATGCAGTAGTGTCTTTACCAGCTATGTTACTGAGTTGTGTTGATGCTGGGAAAGGTAAGACGAAGTGATGACAATTCTTAGAAAGGACTATCAATTGGCTATCATCATTGCCTTTAGGATAGACATAAAATCCTCAATTGGGTTCTGGAATTACATACCCAGCTCTTTCCAGTGATTCCCTCTCGTTTGCTGGAGACAGGTTATCCAGGTGAAGGAAAGAGAACCTCTTTTCTATTCCTTTCCTGCTCCTTGAGCATCTTCAAAGTTATTTTGACAAAGTAGAGATTTGGTTAATGTCATACTGCCAGTTGCCTCCCCAGTATGTTATCCACTGACCCCTGTTGTTAAGTGCACTTTCCACACTAATGACTGCAGGCTGAATTTATGTGATTACAGATCATTAACTGTACCCCTCCTCAAAGGATGAGCTGCTGATATGCAGTGAGATTAACAGAGGCACCCCACCTACTGAACTTTGAGTTTCAACTTCTAAGTCAATCAAGCCTTTTGCTAACGTCATTGGCAGATAATTCAGATCTGCCATTCATCCTGACAAACGCCAAAGATGAACCCACTGCCTCCATATAAAAGAGGCAATGTTTCCCCCCGCAAACCCTGCTCCAGTGTGAAAGAAATGGACTGCGTATTTGTGCTATCGAAAACATATTGCTGGTGTTGGACAGCTGCCATATTTGCTCACACAATAAATGAGACTCCCTGCAGGAAATGATTAAGGATTAAATACTTTTTGAGATAGTTTGGTATCAAATAAATTATGGTAATATCAGAACGCACTTCTGGATACAAGCATTATTATTCTGTGCTTCATCCCAGAACATTCTGGATTGTCCCAATTTCATTCACCCAATTCTGTAATTTTGCTTCACTGTACTGTATTGATGCAGCTCAAGGGGACCAGAATTATTGCATTGTTCTAGGATCTATATTCCAGGGCATTCCTTCAAATCCAGGAAGAAATTCCAAACAGTTTTGCCCATGTTACTCCAGAAGCAAAGAAGCTGAAAAGATGTACAAATGAGGTGGGATTGGCCATATTAAATTATCCCTCAGTGTCCCAAGATGTGTAGTTTAGGGGAATTAGTGGGGAAAATGTATGGTGTTACAGGGATACGGTGGAGGGAGGGATGTGGTGGTGGTAATGTAGCGGGTGGTGTGGGTGCTGGGCCTGGGAAAGATGCTGTGTTGAAGATTTAGTGCAGATGGGCTGAATGGCCTCCTTCTGCACTATAGGGCTTTTATGATTCTATGAAGCTTGGAAATGGTTGAATATTGAGACTGAAATTAACAGCCTAGATCACTCTATGAATTTATCCACCCAATAGCTAAACTGCACAACTCAGGAAAACCGGGGTTTAAACTATGTTGCATTAGCAGGCCTCAGCTGCAATGGTGGTGCACGTAACTAATTGATTCTGCACTCCATATTTCATGAGAGATTAATCAGCCAGCATTTTTACCCAGCTGTGATGCCTGACATAGTCTAATAGCTGACTGTAACTGCTGGGGTTCACACATAATTAATGATCACAGGACAGGGAAGAGGTTGACAAGGCATCAACGAGCCAATATCTCCAGGAGGGAAAGGGGAGAGAATTTTTGAAATAGTTTTTCTAAAAGGATTGTAAGGAATTCCAAAATCTATATGTTCATTGGTATCTATTTGTGAACTTTATGGTTATAACTGTATCGCTAATGTATATGGCCCAAGCCAAGAATGCAGATTGGGAATCTGTTAAAGTGCCCACAAAACAATCAGTTCTTTGAGGCACACTTGAGACGGAATAAGTTCTCATTATTTGTGAGTCAATTTAACAAAGTGCTTCCTGACATCAAAGACACCCTAGAAATAAAGTCTTGTAAGAGTTTAATGGATGTTGTAAAGTCAACAGTAAAGCCTGAACTTTAATAGCAGCTAAAAGATTTAAATTGTTTGCAGATTTATAGATTCCACACTAAAAGCCATAAAATCAGATTTACCTTTCTGGATGGGGTGACATAGGTTTATCAATGTTTTGAAATTAAATTCAATGGAAACATGATCTATGTTAGCTGCTCTAAAAGCCAGGATGTGTTCAATCGCTTTTTTAATTATTCAAAGTGAAATCTAAATGACATTAACATCTTGTGGACTGCCTGAAACAGTCGGGTTTATTTTAACCCTGGTTTCAGGGTTTCAAACTATCAAAGATACAATTTCTTTTCACTGGAGTTTGTTATACTGCTTGTGTTTGCAACTCTCAAGGAGAGGCAGGATGTCTACTAACATAAGCTAATTACTCAATTAGAATAATTTTCTGCATAATTTAATGGTGTATCTAATGACTTTCCTGAAACTCACCATTGAAAGAAAAATAAGAAAACAAAAGCAGCGGAAGGGGTTCATTGCAATCCAAGAAAATACTGTAATAAGTATTCAGTACTCACAGCTGCTCTCTCCCTTAGGATAAGTGATGTTCATGGTACTTTTCTGAGGGTTTGCACACTTTTGCAAGCTTTTTGAATCACACGGGGTTGGATAGCACCTTGGCTGCCTTAGATTGCCCTTTGCACAAGCTGACAATATGATCAGTAGCAGTAAAAGTAACAGCTGCAGTATAGCCTGTTGTTTCTAATCTCCCTGGACTATCGGGAGTGGAGGACCAGAGGGTGCAGCTCACAGGCAACTCTGCACAGGTTTTCTCTTACAGTCACAAAGCCAGTGCTCAGAGTGGACCAGGAAAACCCAAATCCATTCATTGCTTGCTCCAAAAGCTAAATTCAAAGTTCAATTGAATCCAATTTAAGATCTTAGAATCCCATCAGTACAGATGGAGTCATTCGGCTCATCGAATCTGTATCTACCACAATTGACCACATCCTGGCCCTCTTCCCTATACAACCTCACATATTTACCCCGCTAGGGTCAATTTAGTATGGTCAATCAACCTAACCCGCACATCTTCGGAGTGTGGAAGGAAACCGGAACACCCGGAGGAAACCTATGCATACACGGGGATGAAAGTACAAACTCTAAACAGTGACTCAAGCTGGGAATTGAACTCAGCTCCCTGGTGCTGTGAGGTAGCAGCGCTAATCACTATGCCACTGTGCTGAGAGACAAACAAGATCCAAGCTGACAAGATGAGGTGTTGCAACCCATCTTGACTTGATCTGAGGTTTGATCTTTAACCAAAAAAGATACGTGAGCAGAGGCTACATTCTCTTGACATGTCAGAATGGCTGTGTTTCAGGAGGCTGAGGTTGTTGTGCCAATTGCTGCCGAATCTGCCATCTCCAGGAAGAAGGCTTGCTGTCTTCGTTCTGAAAGACACCAGCACTCACAATTATTTTATGTCTGTGCCCTTCCTGTGTCTGCTGGAATCGGTGAGGGTCTCCCAGTTGATGGTCTCAGATACAACAGACTGGATGTTTCCCAGGACTGGCAATGATGTGAATTTCATCTGCAGCGATGCCAGTTAGAATGAGATTTGTTCATTGGCTGGTTTCCCATATGCCATTGATTGCACACGTGGAGATTCACACACCTCAGATCAATCAGGAATATTTGTGAATCTCACAAAAGGACTACCACTTCATCTGGGTATGTCGCTAAAAAAAGACTTATCTTCAATGGGCACCTACCACAATGCTTCTGTCTAACTGTCTTTGTAAGTGAAAGCAAACATTAGCTTGGAGATAAGGGATACTTATTTCAAATTTGGTTTATGTTGCCCATCAGAAATCTGATCACTAAAGTCCAACGATGCTAAAATGAACACCAGACAATGGCATCAAACATGTAGTCAAACGAAAATGGACCTATTCAAGGTGTGCTTCAAATGCCTAAGTAGATCCACAGGCAAACTTCAGTATGTAGCAGCCTAGGTGTCCTGAAGAGTTGTGGTGAGTACATTGCGCAGTATCCATGTTTGAGTCTCCAGGAGGAACAAGATGTACGGGAACATTGTTTGCGGATGATTCCAAGGAACAGGGAGGATACCAGGGCAACACAGAACCAAATTCCCTTGCTGCTGCTGTTGAGGATGATTGGTACGTCCTTATGATCTTATTAATGCAAACCTCACTTAGGTTGCATCTGTGTCAGAACCACATGAAATGATCATTCTTCCCGCACCGCTGGCAGTTGTCCAATATATTCAACAGGGGCAAGGAAGGTGATCTGTCTTGTCAGTGGGAGACAGTGACTTAAAGCTCAGTTTATTTGGAGAATTAGAGATAATAAAAAAACCCTTTTAGTTTTATTATTGGAGGTTTTTTAGATATCTTTGGAAATCCTAAAAATATACAACGGTGGTAACAGGATCGGTTTGCTTGACCTTCTCTGGACAATTTACAAACTTTCAATTGTTAACAAAACTCCATGAAATTAGTGCATTAGGCAGACATCCAGAGTCACTTTGAAGCCTCTTTTCTAAATCATACGATATATTGAAAGCTTTTATTTAATATTGGTGCATCAATCTATCATAATAAAAGCTAAGTATCATTAGTTGCCAGGTTTACTGTGGATATAAATTTATTTAAGGGTGATAGTTTTGCGCAATGCATTTACTACCATTGGCACTGTTTTCTTTGTACTTACATTTCCATTCCTTTCAAAGATCTAAACTATCATTTTCTTTCATCATGTAACACTGACAGATTTAATACAATGAAAGGCCATTAAGATTTATCATTTCAGCTGGCATGGAAATGATATCTAGCTGTGTTCTTTTACAGTACTACTTGTACCAATTACCTCTCCTAACAAAGAACCACTATTTTAGCACTTGAATAGCTATTTTATGGCATTGTCTCATTCTCAGTCCTGTTACTCATTGGGATAATTCTACATAAGTTCACATTTTACACAGTACAAGTTTTTCTTTATGCAAAACATCAAAATTGTATCATAAAATCCCTGCAGTGCAGAAGGAGGCTGTTCAGTCCATTGAATCTGCACCATCACTTTCCCACTAGGCCCTATCCCCTTAACCCCATGCATTTACCCTACTAGTCCCCCTGCCGCCATGGGGCAATTTAGCATGGTCAATCAACCTAATCCTCACATCTTTGGAATGTGGGAGGAAACCGGAGCACCCAGAGGAATCTAGATAGGTTGAGTGAGTGGGCGAGAACCTGGCAGATGGAGTATAATGTTAGCAAGTGTGAGACTTTAGTAAGAATAATGATAGGAAGGATTACTATTTAAATGGAGAAAAGCTGCAGCATGCGACAGTGCAGAGGGACCTGGGGATCCTTGTGCACGAATTGCTAAAACATAGTATGCAGGTGCAGCTGGTGATTAAGAAGGCAAATGCAATGTTGGCCTTTATAGCTAAAGGGGGATAGAATATAAAAGTAGGGAGGTTCTGTTGCAGCTGTATAGGGTGTGGTGAGGCCGCAGCTGGAGTACTGTGTGCAGTTTTGGTCTCCGCATTCGAGGAAGAATATATTGGCCTTGGAGGGGGTGCAGAGAAGGTTTACTAGGCTGATACCGGAGATGAGGGTGTTGGATTATGAGAAGAGATTGAATAGGCTAGGTTTGTACCCTTTGGAGTTTAGAAGGCTGAGAGGGGATCTTATAGACATATAAGATAATTAAGGGGATGGATAGGGTAGAGGTTGAGAGACTTTTCCTGCTTAGCAAAGATAGCAGGACTAGAGGGCACAGCCTCAAGACTGGGGGGGGGGATGGTTCAGATCAGAGTTGCGGAGGGGTTTCTTCACGCAGAGGGTGGTGAATCTTTGGAATTCTTGCTTGATGAGGTGGTGGAGGCTTCCTCACTGAATATGTTCAAGTCAAGAGTGGATAGGTTTTTAATTGACAAGGGAATTAAGGGTTACGGGGAGAAAGCAGGAAAGTGGTACTGAACCACTACAGATCAGCCATGATCTTATTGAATGGCGGGGCAGGTTCGAGGGGCTGGATGGCCTACTCCTGCTCCTATTTCTTATGTTCTTATGTTCTAAACCCATGCAGACATGGGGAGAATGTGCAAAATCCACACAGACAGTGACCCAAGCTGGGAATCGAACCTGGGTCCCCTGCGCTGCATGTTTGATATGTCTGCATTGATTAACAATTGTCTATATTCTTGAAATACTTCCAGTCACAGTTACGTGGATAGCAATTTTTTTAGAATGCTGCCTTGCAGTTCTCTGTTTCACTGGATTACATTATAAAGTTGCTTCATATGTAATGATGAAGAGGGAAGTGCTTGTTTGAAGATCTTAGCATCCATTTTAAAAATCCTTCCTCATCCATTCGAGGTACTATATTGGTCAGATGCATGACTGGTGGAATTGGGAGAAACCTAGTGGAGCGATCCCTTATGGGGAGTCAGACAAGACCAGAGATTCTATTCCAAATAGAGCTCCCTGGTGATTTAGTAGTTGGGATTCGGCGCTCTCACTACTGCAGCCCGGGTTTGTTCCCGGTCAGGAAACACGACCCTTTGTGGGTGGTATGGTGGCACAGTGGTTGGCACTGCTGCCTCACAGCGCCAGGGACTCGGATTCGGTTCCTGGTTTTGGTCACTGTCTGTGTGGAGTTTGCACATTTTCCCCATGTCTATGCGGGTTTCCTCGGGTGCTCCAGTTTTCTCCCACAGTCCAAAGATGTGCAGATTAGGTGCATTGGCTGTGCTAAATTGACCCTGAGTGTCAGGAGGGCTAGCTAGGGTAAATGCATGACGTTATAGGGATAGGGCCTGGATGGAATCATAGTTGGTGCTTACTGAATGGGCTGAATGGCCTCCTTCTGCACTCTTGAGATTCTATGATTCTAAAATACATGAAAGATGTGGTGAGCGATCGCTGCAAAAGCAAAGAGATGAGGTAATAAATTGGTCATAGATTTTGTATCATATTTAATTTGTAACTAGTCCAAGGTTTCTTTTGACAGATACTTTTAATTATTATGTGTCCCAGCAAACAGCAGAAGCTTCAGCAGCCATATCAAGTGCAAAGTGGGCTGATCTGTTAAACTGGTAGCTTCATTCTGATGTAAGGTCAATGCTGAATGTTATACCTAACAAAAGACTTTTTCAGTTCTCTGCCCAAAGTAGAATAACTTCCACCAAGGACGAGGAGTAGGTCCAGAATGCACTCCAGCCAGAATGGGAATTAAACCCTGTGCTGTTGGCACTAAACTGATCTACACCAGCCATTCTGCCAAGCAGAGAGTGCAAGTTGTGATGACAACATACTCTTTTACTTGCATATTATAGTCCCTCTGACAGAGTTACAGAATTCCATATGTAGTCACTTCACAAGACAAATGTTGCACCAGGAGGAATTTGAAATTCTGCATTCTGAATTGATCTTTAACCTAAAGGATGTAGTTCAGTCTCAAGATATTAGTTACTAACAATGTCCAGCAGGAATTAGACCTAGGTTCATGATTCTGCACTGTCTTTAGTAATGCCAGTGGTGTTGCCAGTATATGTAGATTACACTTAAATTGGAGAGGTTACAGTTTTTACTTCCTTATTGACTCCATTTTTTGTCTCTCTTTTTGCTTCACCTTAGATGATACTTAGTTATCAGGTGAGGAGGAGTGTAGGAAGGGAAGTTGGAGGAGGGAAAAGTTATGGTGGTTGGGTCAAACTGATGTAGCACAGGATTGATTGAGCACTTGGTCTATTCCTGTCTCTCAATTTGTATTTGATGAACACATTTGTATGTATGTAGTAACATCAACTGGAGTCCACCAGGAAGCTGTTAGCTCTTCAGGGACACCAATTTTCTGAGTATTGGGGTAGTCTTTGAGATTGTGATCCCTGATTTTCTGTCCCTAAAAAAACAAACTGTCCATTCAAACACAATCTAATTGCTTAATTATCCTGTAAATATTGATTAAGCCTTACCAATGTCTGCACTCTCTGAAGTATAAAGATGTGGATCTTTGTCCTGACTTTCCCCCCTCCATCCCCACTGCAGCTGCTACAAAGCATGAAAAATATTCACCGTGTGAGGAGTCCGACATCGGACAAAATTTTCTAACTGAGACCTACACCAAAATGGTTTTGTCATAAATAGTTCTGCAAGAAACACCAGAGCACCTAATTATCTCTAGCTAATGTTTAGAGATCTATGCATCAAACACTCATCTCTCTTTCTTCTTCCACCTATAGATTTTTAGGCTGTGGAAGGGAAGCTTGAATTTACAGGGACAGGATTTCACCTGTGATCCCACCTCCCTGACCTCACAATGATTGTATATCGAGATAGGCAAGGCATCACTCACTCCTGCCCCAAGTGCGGTCCTGAAACAGCCTATCATTGTTTTCCAACCAGCCTCAATTTTCAGGTTGGTGGGTGGGTTGAAGCTGTATGGAGGAAACCCAAAAATATGAAAAGTTGGATCACATGTGAAAAGGAGGAGGGGTGCCTCCATCAGACACCCCTTTCTGACTGGGGCACCTTCCCTCTGTTAAGGCCTGGTGACCTCTGGATCTCTCTCCCCATATCCAGTCTAGCCCCTGAGACCCCGATTGCCTCCCTCACATCCCTCCTCTGCCCTGCGACCCCTTGCACTTATCTAGGACTCTGGTTCCCGTGACTTAGTCTTTGGGTGCACTCTGCAATTCCCATTCCGAATGTTCTTGTTGGAACTGCAGAGTTTCTGGCCAAACTGATTAGCATGCAATTCTTCAAGGCAGGACTTCATCCCGAGCAATGGGTGGAGGTCCCTTATACTGCCAATTAAATGTTATTCAAGCATACATTTGTCAATGACCAGATCAGAAACTCAAAGGTATTTTATGAAGTTAGCCTAGACCCTAACTTTTATATTTGATTTTAGCATTCGGTGTATGGTGTTTTATTCCAGGTTCACTCCAGTGACCCAATAAGAAGGTTTTCTCAAAGCAAACTTTATTTAAGAACACAGTTAGAATATAACAAAAAGAATTAGCATAACTTTTACAAACTAAATTATTAAAGCATGACAAAGTATAATGGTTAACAGTTAGCTATCTCTACTGTTCCAATTTAGCAGCTTCCCCTATAGACATAAATCTCTTCTTTAGAATTATAAGTTTATTTATTCTTAATCACACGTACTCTGCAATGAAGTTACTGTGAAAATTCCCTAGATATCACACTCAGGCACCTGTTTGGATACACTGAGGGAGAATTAGCATAGCCAATGCACCTAACTGTACGTCTTTATAATGTGGGAGGAAACGGGAGCACTCAGAGAAAACCCATGCAGACACAGGCAGAATGTGTACAGACTCCGAACAGACAGTGACTCAAGCCAGGAATCAAACCCAAATCCCTGGCAATATGAGGCAGCAGCGCTAACCACTGTGCCACTATGCCGTTCTCTCTAGGTGTCTAAAGTAATAGACATAGCCAAAGATGCCTATGTGGGGATTAGAGGTTTGGCCTTTTAACATCTCTGGAGAGTGATGCAGATGGACATTTTAATTCTCATGCAGTAACTTCCAGAGAAAACTCCATCTGCAAACAGTAGAATCTCAGCAAAAAAGGCTTCCTCTTGGCAGATTCCAGTCTCCATTTCAAATAAAACAAGAGATACAGAGAAAGGAACATCTCTCTTAAAATCCCAACAAGCAGCCTGCCTTGATTTCTCTGTGAAAGCAATGCTGTACGCAGTCATATGATCATACTTGTCAATCAACCCAATCAAGTCCTACTCTGCAATATCCTCGGGAAAACACAAAATGATAAATCGCTGCACTTGTGTTCAGATTAAAACAAACATGGTAGTAACTAAAATCAACTATACTGTTGTGGGAACAATACAGTGCTGCTGGATCCAGGCTCCAAGTGTATAGAACAGGTCCTGCACAAGAAGCGTGACTAAAATAAATTTATTAAAGGCACAGTATCATCACAAATTGACAGCGCAACAGCTGGAGCCCCTACCATCTCTATAGATAGCTGGGCCCTCCCTCACCGTTCTAAAAATTCAGGCCATAGTTCTTTTTCCCAAAAGGGATATGTAATAATTTTCAGGCAATATCATAAAATTATAGAATATTGTAGCATAGAAGCAAGTCTCTGATCAATTAAATCAGCCCAAAGAAGCAGAGTGAATGGCAGGAGTCACAATAGGTTTTCCTGATTTTTACTTGGAGGATATCAACAAATTGGAATTAACAACAGAATCTGTGCATAAATAAGAGTGTGCAGATATCAATCTTGGATGCTGTAATAAAAACGCTAATGAATTTCATATGTAGGGCAGTTATATTGGTTATTACAGTCAGAAAGTTTTAGACAATTATAATGCTGATGAAAATTGTATGATTGTGTACGGGAGTGGAACAAAAATGGAAAGTTGCACCTCTGAGTTATTCTCCATAAACTGAAACTCAGTATTTGAAACAGCAAAGAAGTGATGTTTTGCAAGTGAATGAGAACTTTGTTTAATCTGGGCCAAACAAATTTATGAACAGGAATACTTTGTGCAATAATTGCTTTGTGCAAAAAGCCTATTTTTTTAACTATTTGTGGCGTGCAAAGTCAATCTATTTATTTAGAATATCTGAGCAAGTAAATTTATACATTTGACTGATGGGACTTGCATTAAAAAAAACCGAATGACTCAAATAGCATATGTGGTAGTCATAGAATCACTACAATGCAGAAAGTGGCCATTCAGCCTGCACCAACAACTATCCCATCCTTGTAACCTCATGTATTTACTCTGCTAATCCCCCTGACAGTAAAGGGCAATTTAACATGGCTGATCAACCTAATCCACACATCTTTGGAATGTGGGAAGAAACCGGAGCACCCGCACGAAACCCAACAGACATGGGGAGAATGTGCAAACTGCACACTATGACGCAAAGCTGGAATTGAACTCAGGTCCCTGGCACTGTGAGGCAGCAGTGCAAACCATGTGTCACTGTACAGCGCAGTGAATAGTCGCTATGGTGATAAGATCAAAATTGCAGCACTTTAACGAGGTTAAAAAACTAAAATGGTTAAATATTTATTTCTTTATATTACTCAAAAAGTGTAACCATTCAATTCTGAACAAGATAAAGGACTAATTAAACTGAAGATTGGGAGTTCTAAGAAAAGATATTGGATTCTTTCACAAGTAAGTTACAAAGGATCAAAGTGAGTTAAAAAAAACCTTTGCTTAGGATTTCTTTCAGATTCACTGGAATTATCAGCTTATAATTATTTTGCAGTTTTATTACCAGATGTTCAAGCAATTTTACAAGACAAATGGAAAATGACTTACTATATAGTGTTTTCATTCAACTCATAAAGGTTGATGATGCAAAATCCACAAAAAAGACGGTTTTGTTTACTTGACCATTCCTGCTGGAATTTAATTGCTTTAAGTCAATAGGTGTAATTTCATTCAGTTCTTTCATGTACTCTTTATATGCGTCTGTTTGTCTTTTTTGGGAGTGAACCACATTGACAGCCAGACCTGTGGACTCAGGCAGATCCTATTAATCTTTTACCTCATTAAATGTTCAATGTGAAACTGTTGCAAGCCATCAACCAGCCGAACACGAGAAGATGCAAAATGTTTAAGTTGTGTCAATTCAAAATACTGCTAAAGTCTTTAATCTTATTGGAATGGAAAACCTTTTGATGCATGTTCAATATGTATTTAGTGACTTTTTACCTGGACCTGTGCACTCTTATGCAGGCAGACCTTCCAGGAAATAATGGTATAAATGGCTCACTCCTCTACTTACTTCAAGGAAACACTCAGTGAAGAAATTGCAATATTGGGCCAAATGCGGGCAACTGGGATTAGCTTAGTAGTTTTAAAAATGAAAGGGCGGCACAAACAAGTTGGGCCAAAGGGCCTGTTTTCATGCTCTATGACTCTATAACTGTACTCCATCAACAAAATAAATGATCAAAATCATGGGTTACCTGGATCTTTGGGTTACTGTTGTCAGATCATTACAGAATGGTGGTAAAGATCACAGATGGCACTGGTGGGTTACCCCAGTGGAACTAGTTTGTTACAGAATGGAGCTGGTTGGGTTACAAAATGGTGTTGTAGAGTGGTGTTAGTGGCGCAGAGAATGAAAATGACTGTATTTGAATGGAATTGGTGTTACGGAATGAGGCTTGTAAGTTAAAGAATGGGACTAGTGGGTTACAAAACGAATAAAATATTCAAAGTCAACATATTGCTGATATGAAGAACAACTATTTAATGTGTTGATATCTCAACCATACATTGAAATTGAAGCAGGCACAGACCTGAACTAATTTTATTAATGTTTAATTTGATAATAAATTTAGAGTTTCATGTTGCTTACATCTTAAAGGAATCCTGAACATAAATGTTCTATCAATGTGCAAATCAGTAGGACCCATGTGCCTAGAGTTTCCTGACCTGGGTAGGATCCTAGCCTTACTTTATTAACAGTTGCAACCAATGCTCAATGAATGAGCTCAGTAAAAAGATTAGTTGCAGGAAGATCAAAACACAGATTAAATAGCTTATTCAATAGAAAGACATACAAATATCACTGAATCTTACAAATATACAAATTGGAACCAATATTCATTCGATTGTTTCTTAATGTATGTTATCTCTATCCACATTTTATTTCTAGCTGTAATCTATGCTTTACTCCTAAATTCAATAAATATTAGCCCAGAAATTGCTGAAATAATAATGATAAGCTCATCAATACTGTCCCGTTATTTTTAGCTTGTAAAAAAGAAACTCCCACAATTTGCGGGAAAGAGGTATGCCGTGAGTCTGGATTCTTCATAAGTTGCTGGATGATCTGTGCTTCGCTGCTGTTGGACAAAAAGAAACCCATATCACTGCAACCTCGTGGTGAACCTCCCAATCGAAATTAAATGTGACTCATGCAATACTGGATTTATGTTGTAAATGTGAATTAATCTTGCCACAGCCATTTATGGTTGGTAATTCATGCCGTAAATACTATGTTATTGTCATGATTTATGAACCTAACATGAAACTCAACCTTGGAGGTCCAGAATGGGAGCAATGAAACTGCAGAATCAAACTTCTGCAGATAGCAAATTATTCCTAAACATATTTTTAAAATTTAAATTTAAGCTTTTTTCTTCTTGTTCTTTTCTGTCTCCTTTTTCTTTTCTTCAATCATTCTCTTTCCTTTCCATCTGTAATTTACCTCTAATTTATCCTATTTCCTTCCATATTGTTTCCTTGATTTCTTTATCCCTTTGTTTCATGGATAAAGGACCATTGGGTGGGATATACATGAGGGGCGCCATCTCACCGGCCATTCACACCACACTCCTGTTGCAATGAAGTCAGAGAATGGACAACACAGTGAGTTAGCACTGCTGTCTCACACCTCCAAGAAGCTGGGTTTGATCCCCAGCTTGGGTCACTGTTTGTGTGGAATTTGTGTGTTCTCCCCGTGCCTATGTGGGTTTCCTCTGGTTTTCTCTCGCAATCCAAAGACATGTGGGTTAAGCGCATTTGTTATGCTAAATTGCCCCTTAGTGTCCCGTGCTGAGTAGGTTAAAGGAATTAAAGGGTAAATACGTGGGATTACTGGGTTAGGGCATGGGTAGGGTTGTTGTCAGTGTAGGCTCGATGGGCTGAATGACTTTCTTCTGCACTGTAGGGATTCTGTGAATTCCTACGAATTTGATGCCCAGCCAAATCTCCATTCACTGCAGTGGAATGGGAAAATCCCACCAATGTGAAGGGTGATAACATTCCAGCTGAAGTCTCTGAAGCAATCTCAATGCTGCTGTGTTGTTATCAATTCACATTTCCAGCAATTTAGTACACATATAGTGCGTCCTGAAGGGTAAGGGGGAAAAGTTCAACCCTTGTCATCAGATGTGGCATTCTAGCAAATTCTGCGCTATTCGTTGATCCACGAGAATGTTCAGTTATCAAAACACGGTCACTAATTCCAAAAGGCCTTAATCTTAAACAAATATTTGGAATTAAAAACAGGGAATGATGAAGGACTGTGACCTTTATAGAAAGGGAGAGAGCTGATTTTTGTAGCGGTATTAACAGCAAAACAAATGTGGTCATTACTGCTCTGAAACAGACAACAACTTCCGGAACTGCATATGTGCAGTTAAAAATGGAAATGCAGACTCTTCTGTCAGCAATTCAACATTTCTTCACAGGATATGCTGTTAATTTCCCACAGGGGGAAATATATTAGAAATCATTGGCTGGTAAGAATTTGCCCCTTCATGCTGCAATATCGCTGTTGAAGCCCTCCCAAAAATATTATGCCTTGTTAATTATTGATATATTTCTGGGTTCTCAGAGGTGTACTGATTCATTATTATTAATATTAGAAAACTAATTTTATGCTTGTGTAACGTCAAATATCTGTGTTATGATAGAATCCCATGGCAGGAATTCACTTGCCATTCACATTAATGGGACTCTCTGTCTTGTCAACCTCACATTCCCATACTAGAACTATATCGTACTATATGATAGGATTTTGTGATTGCTAAATTATTGGGGTCTCTTGTTTCAAAGTCCTCATTAGAGATGAGACAACTCTACGTTTCTTATCTTTGCTTGTCTCAGTTCTGTCCATGGACTCTTGCTTTCCTTTGCCACCAATAATCTGATACTCTTGTTGCATGTTCACACTCAAGCTCAATTGCATCCATCTTACATTTGATGAGTGCGTTGGTCACCCCACCACCAATTCTTGTGTGCGCAATGGCATTATGGCTTCTCAGTTCATTTAACTACAAAGGGCCATTCATTACTCATACATCATCATAACATGCCCGCCACAAAACCCACCCCATACCTTGTCTCCCCACATCCCTGTGAACCATGTTGAATTTCCGATCATCTTTGCATTCCTTACCCTTACATTGACCCAGGACCTTCAATCTATTTCCCATCCTTGACAGAAACAGACTGATGTGTCTTCTGTAACTCTGATTCCACTAAGAACAGCCATCTCACTAGACTTTTCTATACTGGAGCATGTTAACTCAGTATTACTGTTGTTGAACTCAACGGATCTTTGAACACTTTTCAGCACATCATCACATCGTACCCACTGGCCTGGATGGCCACGTTTGCCCAGATCTTCATCGTTTCATGGTGTGGCCTCCTCTTGCTATCTCATGGCATAAGGATGTCCTGCTTGGTACTAATGTAAGAAACATGGGGCAAAGTGCCCACTGGCATTGCCCTCCCATCTGGCATGCCAATGGATGCTGAGGCCATAACTTCTGCCAGATTTTAGATCCCCTCCTGGACAACTCTCTGAGGCTCCTCATCAACTCTACCAGCCTTCAGGGTGTTGCCTCTAATCTGAATAAAGCCAGACCCCTATTGGACCTGGTGCCCAATAGGTGCCCGCCTCTGCTGGCAACACTGACTCTATGTCAAGGTACTTTTCACAGTGGCCAGCCCTCCACTGGCTAGACAGTGTAAAATTGTTGTGGAAATTATGGCTGTTTCTGGGCTTGCTAATCACAAAACTCAAACCATGGTGTAAATTCACCATTGGAGGATCAGGGAGCACACCAATATAACAAGTGATTTGGGGGGCTAATATCACCATGGCAGCAAACTACTTTCATTATTACTTAATGGTCATGCTATCCCTTGAATTGTCAACTCTTCCAAAGTAATGTTTTTGTGGTTAATTTGATTTATCTCCGTAAAACCCATCATTTGCATCAACAAAAAGATTCAAGTTACTCTGATGCAGAATGTTCAGTTTTATTTTGTTTACTGCATTAAAGTTAATAAGTGAAGGATACCTAATCACTTTAGCACCTGTTTCACGCTTTGTTACTGTGTTAGGGATGCAGAGTCAGTTTTGCAGATATGAACGGTATGTTACAAAGCGACATAGATAGATTAAGTGAGTTGGCAAAAGCATGATAGATGGGGTACAGTGTGGGACAAGGTAAGGTTAGATACCTAAAGAGAAAAAAACAAGGTGGAATATTTTCTCAATGGTGGGAGACCAGAAACATTGGCAGAACAAAGGCAGAAAAACAGGTCACTAATATCTGGTGGGCAAATGTAATCAAAAGGCCTGAAGCCCACCAACTTTTATCTAAAGAGGATGGAATACAAAAGGGACAAAGTTTTGCTTTGCATCAAGTCTAAGTCAAGGCTCTGCACATCTGGAGCATGATATTCAGTTTAGCGCACTGCATCGCAGAATGTGTTGGCCTTGAAGTGAGTACAGTAGCATCTCACCATGATAATACTCGGCTTAAAAGGATTAAATTATGAGGACAGGTTGAATAAACTTGACATGCTTAGGAGGGTGAAGGGTGCTCTGACTAAAATATTTAAAATGTTAAAGGAATTCTATGATGTGGATATGTAAGAACTAGTTCTGGAATCCAGAATAATGGCATATAACCTTTCCAGGATTGAAATTTTTGCACACAAAGTGAGTTATGAGGAGAGGTTAGGCAAATTGGGACTGTTTTCCTTAGGAAGACGTAGACTTAGAGGAGATGTAATAAAAGTGTACAAGATAATGACGAGTATAGATAGAGTAAATAGGGTTAGGCTTTTTCCTAGGATGGACTCGAATAGCACGAGAGTCACAGGCTTAGGGTGAGGGGGGTAAGGTATAATTTGGATGCTAGAGGGAGTTTTTTCACATAGAGGGTGGTGGGGGTATGGAATGCGCTGCCAAGTAAAGTGGTGGAGACAGACACTCTGGAGTTATTTAAGAAATACTTAGATGGACACATGAACAGAATGGGAATGGAGGGGTATAGAAAACTGATTTAACATCAGGATCATGAGCCTTGGGAGTCCCTGGGAAGTGTGTAAATAGATGATGATATTGATGTACTTGTTTTTATCCTACAGGTGCTTTGGTCCGCCTTGATGTCTAACAAGGGGCATACACACGATGGGTCGTGAGAGGGCTGCTCTTGGATTTTTTGAGAGTATCCTAGTGCTTCACGTTGTTAGTGTATGCTTGACCTGGACCATTTGATGGGCAACACGACAGCTCAGTGGCTATTGCTGTGCTGTGCAGATACATGAATTTGGGCCTGTGTCTGTGGGAGTTTGCACATTCTTCCCATGCTTGTGTGGGTTTTCTCCGGGTGCTCCGGTTTCCTCCCACATCCCAAAGATGTGCTCTTAGGCTAATTGGCAAAACAATTTCTCCCTAAATTGTCTCAAATTTGGTTTTTAATCCATAGATCTATAAACATAGACAGGGATCATGGGTGGAGATGGGAACATCGGGGTGGTGGTGTGGGCTTGTTGGGCTGAAGGGCCTGTTTCCCATGCTGTTTTGTTCTTTGTTCTTTGTACAATTCAGTAGGATATGGGGATGCTCTGCCATTCAAAATATTCTAGACTGACATTGGTAGAAAAAGAAGCCAAGTGAGACTATGAAGGGATGTGGATTAAAGACAGGCAAATGGAGTTGAGTTACAGGTCAGGCAGTGAATGAACTGAGGAACAGGCTGAATGGTTTATTCCTCTTTCTACATCTCCATGTTTCTACTTATCACAGAAACAGTTGGATTTATCTTTCTGAGATCTTAAACTGAGTTTCTAAAACAAAATCTCAGACTATTTATTTTAATGTACAGATCATTTAGGATTAGTTTAGAATCCTAAAGAACTTATATTCTTTTTCTTCCCTCCTCCCTCTTTTTCATATCTCTGCCAAGAGAAAATTGGATTACTTCAGAGCTCTCACAGTCATAACTGTTGTGCCTTGATACGATGAACACAAAAGAGGGAGTGAATTTTGCAATTTTGTACTGCTGCTTGCCAGAGACCCCGTGGTTCAGATTGGGCAGAAATAGCTCAGAAAGTGAAAGACAATAGATTAAAACACACATCACAATAAAAGACACAAAAACAAATTTTCCTTCTTATTTGCTCAGCCAGTTTTGCTATGTGTGGGAGAATGTTATTGCAAACTCATACTTATTACAATATTTATATATCTTATTCACCCCACAAGAACACAACAACACCGCATTGATTCAGTTACTTACCTTATATCTCTCAAACGAAGATTTCTCTCAGAAGGCAATCTAATTCAGATGCAATCCGATAAAGATCCTATTACATTTCCTTAAAGTTTCCATCCAAAATTACAAAAATAAACATTTCAATATTTTTAGTGGTTAGCATCTCGTATCATTGGTGTCTTCACGTAGCACACATTTATAAACCTTATCACTATTGGCTGTAGATTCCTTTTTACAATTCAATGATTCAATGAGCCTGTCATTCATCAAAGATTAGATGTCAGTGCAGAATATGCTCCAGCTTTTCGTATAATGCCAACATATGGCACAACCAGACTGTGTATAATGTGGGTTGGATGCAGAGTTACATTCCCTTTATATTTATATAATACTTAAATATTGAGTACATGAAGATGGAAATGACCAATGAGGTTTTCTTTATGTTAGAAATGAGTGTTGCCGCTCCACTCTGATGGCTCTCTGGCATATGCGATTATGTTGAGGGTGTGAGGTAATTAAAGGATACCTCACTGCGCGTAATGCTTGGAGACCACCTCCAGATACCTACCAGGATTACGTCCTGAAATGTGTGGGTTAGGTTGATTGGCCATGCTAAAATTGCCCTTAGTGTGCTGAGGTGATTAGGTTAGAGAGATTAGTGGGTAAATATGTAGGGATATGGGGGTAGGGCCCTAGTGGGATTGTGGTCAGTGCAGACTCGATGGGCCAAACAGCCTCTTTCTGTACTGTAGAGTTTCTATGATTCTATGAGGTCTCAGTGAGGGGGCTCAAACAGCCCACAGATGGACAGCTAATTATGGAACTTGGCTGCTGCCAGGCAGGTAGCCTCTGCTCTGAAAGATCATCCAGAGAGTCATCAAATTCAAATCCACTCAGGCTCATTTTTTGCTTTTTCTTAGCAGTTATCCAGCGATCTCTCTGAGTGAGATACTATTTTGACTACGACCAAACAATAGTAATATGAAGAAAATGTCACAAATAGATGTAGGAATGAGGCACTGAACCAGAATGGTCAGCAAGCCAGCTCCTGCCTCCTGTGGGTGACCTTTCCAGAGGTGAGTTGTCACTGGCAGAGGCTACCTGTCTGGCATCAGCAAATTTCCAAAATTAACTTTCCATTTGTGGGTTGTTTGGGTCCCCCACTGAGATCTAAGCCTCGCAGACACCTGGAAACAGCTTCCTGACAATAGACATCAGCAAGTATCCTTTAATTGCCTCACAATGCAGCCACATATACCATAGTGCCACAGCTGCCAGGACCATCATAGTGGAGTAGCCACACCCACTTATGATGTGGATAAACTTTAGAAGTCACCTTCATTTTCAGGTGCTCTCATGATCTCTCACCTATACTGACCACACTAGTGGGTCAACAGGCCATCTACTCCTCAGTGTTCCATGTGGCCTTCCTGTCTAGGGAGCACTCCCACTCTCTCTGCTGCCACCCTTCCTGCCCAATTATCTCTAGCTGGGAGAAGTTTCTGCTGATGGCCTGTTAAATGGCTGACTCCAGTACGATCATGCAGGTGGACAGGATTCAGACATCATCGAACCAACACCCGAGAATCTTCTAAAAGGAGAAGATTCTGCTCTCATTTTTCAGTCTCCAGTGCTGATAAAGAGTCAAATTTTAACCATGTCTTTTCTCTTTACAAATATTAATGGATCAATCGTGTGTTTTCAGAAACATTTACCCTAAGTTGAAGGTTTCATAAAGGGAATGCCCATCATTATCATTATTTTCTTGTAAGAAAACTAATATGACATTAGTGCTTTCAATTTTCCAGACTTTACACTTGGTGTTATTGAGAGATCATTATTAACCAGGAATTACAATAAACAATTTCAATGTTGGAGAACTCAGAGCTTTCTAAAGTGTGGGAAATCTTGCTGCTTTAGCTTTACACAAATGGCAGGGTGATTTCTGAGTCAGTAACCCAGACATATGAGCAGAAGGCATTCTGGTTAAACTTGCCGGAAGGTACCTGTCAAAAACTTGACTTTAGGATCACCTCCAATTACAGATAGTGGATGAGATAACAAGTTTGGATCTTGATTGCAGGTGTGTAGGATTGGAAGGGTCAACAGCAGCTCTTTACAGGGTAGCCATATTCCTCCCCAGCCAGTCACCCCATAACGTTCAGCTCCAAGAAACATTTCACAGTGAGAATGAGGAGTGCAACACATCTGAAGGCAGCTGATAGGAATCAATTCTGGCGCTTCAGATTAAACCAAGTATTTTTATTCAATACTGGCCTTTGCGCCATGCTTCCAAACTCAGAATTAATATTCTTACTCTGATCTGGAAATCTTCAGCACCTATGGATTCCCATAACACCAACACTGTGGGGCAAATGATTCCAAATTTGTAGCCATTGATTGTTATTTGAATGGTAATGAAACATTAACAATGAAAACCACAAAAAGGGGTCTGATAAAGGTGGAACTCTTCCTGTGCATCTCTGATGCGACATTTAGAAAAGAACTTCTGAATGTTAATTGAGAAAGGTACAGTAAGGGGTATGTATAAAACTCCTGTTATCTGAGCTTCTAAAGACTTGACTTTACAATGAGCATTTCTGATATCTCAGTTGATTCATTAGAGAATTTGTTTAATTAATTGGACTTTAAACAAGTGATTGTAAATCATCTTTCATACTGTTCCAGCTGTGTTTCTACAAAACTTGGCAGTTTTGGCACAATTCCAGCATTCTTAAAGCTAAACTTTCATCTCTCTTGTCAGAGCAAGAGGACTAAGGCAGCTAATTCAGGAAGGAGGGTGGTTTTTTTTCTCTGTTAGAACACAGTTTCTTTTAAGTAGACTTGAGGTGAAACAGTGCAATTTGGTTAATGGGAGGCCTGGGGTGAAACTGAATAATCTCAGAATGAGCTGGGAGCAGGGAACAATCCGAACAGCTTGGATCAAATTCCATTCTGAATAATTGATCTCAAACCTGATTAAATGTGCGAAAGGAGAGACTGGACGGAGGGATGGGGATTATGACAGTAATTGAAATGGGACAGGGAGAATAGTGATTGTTGGGGAGGGGCCACAGTGAGCAAGGGAGTGGAATTCAGAAGAGAGGTGAATGGCAATAGGGACTGAGGTGGTGCGGAGGAGGGAAAGAGAGATTAGCGGGGAAAGAGAGGGCTTTCTTCTGGCTTCTTCCCACAGTCCAATGATGTGCAGGTTAGGTGGATTGGCCATGCTGAATTGCCCCTTAGTAACCCGAGATGTGTGGGTTGAAGGGTTTATTGGGATAAATACATGGGGTTACGGGGGGGTAAGGCAGATTTGGGCCTGGATGGGATGCTCTGTCAGAGAATTGGTGCAGACTTGATGGGCTGAATGGCCTTAATTAATGGAAATATTCTATGATTACTTGCGGTTGGAATACATTGACGTAGAATTTGAGTTTTTGTATTGAGTATAACCTTTGAACAGGTGTACAAATATTGGTACACAGGCTGTTTTTACAGAAGGATGAATTCATGACTTAGTCTCCAAAGTGGCATTGTTGTGAAGTCTGCAGTATCGCCTGATCTATGTTTTAGTACACGCGATAAGAATTGACCTTTACACATAAAGTTTCTGTTCGTCTCAGCTGTGTCTGCAGCACTCCCACATTGTGTCCTTGTGGAAAGATACAGATTTGCTTTACCTTGCTCAGTCTGACTCCTTTGTAATTGTCACATTCGGTACATGATTGATGTTTTCAATTTATGAATGTGTGTGCTTACTGACCTGGCATTTTGCAATAGCTGTCAAATATATTTTATGACTTAATATTTTTATAAGACAAGATAATGTGTTTATAAAAATGGTGTAATGGATGATTTATAATTGCAATACATTTCAGGTATCAGAGAAATGATTCAACCTCTATTGCTTGAGGATTTCCCAATCACAAAACGTAGTTAGAAGAAATAATTGATTGTAAAACCTAACTTATCTTTCTTCTGTTGCCTTTTAGATGTCAAATTCAGCAATGAAATATAAAATAAGTGCATTTCTCAAGGTAGTATTTGCCTGCAAGCTCTGCTGTGTGATGGTAGATTACTTTTTCAGTTGCTGAGGTGCCCGCTGTCAACATTGTAGATTTGGGTAAATGTTAACAATCAAAATTTTTGCATGGTTATGAATATTTTGATAAATTCCTGTGAAAGTTTCTTATCATGAATTAACTATCTTGAAAACTGTATTCACTTGTGGCTTTCAGAAATAAGTGTAAGGGCTAATGTTCATTAAAATAAACCATTACCTCAGTGAATGAAAGATAATGGTTAGGGAATACTAGCTAATGTTCATTAAAATAAGCCATTACCTCAGTAAGTGAAAGATAATGAGCTGTTTAAAAGAATCATTTGGTTTTAAAAATGAGATTGGAACACGTTCATTTGAGTCAATGAGGGCTTTCTGAATCTCAGAATTCAAACATTTAAATAACATTTCATTGGCAAAGCAGCCTGAAATGTATCTGTGCATTTTCCAGATCCTCTTTCACAGGGCCAAAGCAGTCCCTGCCCTGTGAAGGGAACAAGGACAAAATTGACGTCCTATGCTCAGATGATTTGGTTTGATTTGATTTTGCTATTGTCACATGTATTAGTATACAGTGAAAAGTATTGTTTCTTGCACGCTGTACAAAGCATACCGTACATAGAGAAGGAAATGAGAGAGTGCAGAATATAGCGTTGCAGTCATAGCTCGGATTTAGAGAAACATCAATTTAATGCGAAGTAGGTCCATTCAAAGTAGCAGGAAAGAAGTTGTTCTTAGGTCGGTTGGTATGTGTCCTCAGACTTTTGTATCTTTTTCCCAATGGAAGAAGGTGGAAGAGAGAATATCCAGGGTGTGTGAGGTCCTTAATTATTCTGGCTACTTTTCTGATACGGCAGGAAGTGTAGACAGAGCCAATAGATGGGAGGCTGGTTTGCGTGATGGAATGGCATCATTTGCTAAACTTTCCTCCAATTTGAGTCTCCTTGTGTAAAAGAAAAGCCACTAATTGTTTGAATGCAGTGAGTGACTGCTATTGATGCTGAGACTATGACCAGCTATATCTTTGTTGTTGTTTCTTAATCACTACTTTTTTATGACTTTCCAGTGACATCCCAGTATTTTTGATTGCAATGGAGAACAAGGTGGAACAGAATCAGAAGGAAAAGGCAAATAAAAAGAGATAATGCACAGAAAGTAATTGAAACTCACATGCCTATTTACCTCCCACGTTGCTCTGAACGTACAAAGCCAGAAGGTATTTCAAAAACCTCACATATGGTCAATGTTCAAAGGAATTGAGGTGTCCAAAGGAAACTCTTCAAGATTTTTATCTTCAAGCTGATGTGCAGATCCCAAAAGCCTTTAACTTCTAAACATCTCAATCCTTTCATTCTGCAAGAACAGGTATTAGCAATATGTACAAATCAGTTGAACAATGATGTGTAAACAGCATTAAAGATTTAGGCTGGGATTTTCCTGAAATAATTCAAAATGCCAAATTCATGTAAAAAACTGGAACAAATCCCACTGTTTTTTTTCAGCAAGGGTTTCAAAATGAATCTCCCACACTCAGTACACTGCAAAGTGTCTCAATGTGAATCACGATAAAAATCAATGGATTTGACACTGGAGAGGCCAGCAGTGTAGTGCTCAGTGGGCCACTGCACATGTGCTGATCTGTCATAGTGGAAAATGTTGACATATTTGTGTAAATTATTGCTTTTCCAAATAATATGAAGGCGATTCTCCAAGCCCACAGTGCTGTTACAGCCAACACAGCAGGCTGCGAAACATAAGCAGAGGCTGTTTAGCAGGCTCCACACTTGGCGTCATAACCTCCATGCCTATACAGCCGCCAGAATTCTCGCATCATCATCTCCATGCCAGAAATCAGCCTGGAGGTGATTAAAATATGTGAATTCAATCTTATATCCTATTAGCACACCCGGGACTGAATTCTCTGGGCCCGCTCGCCTCTCCCGTCCTGCCAGGAGTGTTTCGCTCCAGTTGGGTTTGCAACAGCTCCCCACCAATGGGGAGTTGGTGGTCTGACCGCACTGAGAGAAAGGGGAGGGGGGGCATGAAGACCCCAAAGGAGATCGGGGGTAATGGGAGGGTGCCCCTGGGCATTGCCAGCTTGGCAGTGCCAGCCTGTCCCCCTGACACTGTCCGAGGAGCAATCTCAAGATGACTTTATTCAGTAGCTGAGTGAGATAGCCATATTTTGGGATGTTGCCTGTCTATAAGTTTGGTTGTAGAGGGAGAAATGATGTCCTGTTCCCCCTTTGTGATCCTGGCCAATTTTTAGTGGAAACTCAATACAAGTCAGCCCAGAAATCACCCTGTCCAGAGCTAAAAATCTGCCCTCGTTGTTACAATTTAGCAGAAAACCCAGCCTCAAGACTCCCCTTTAAACTTTTGACTTCTTGGGTGCTTAGTATTCTGGGAGTTGACTTGGGAAAATCTCCATGACATTTTAAATGCAATGAAGCACCAGAGAGAAAAAGAATAATTTTTTTCCTTTCACTTTTATTGGGAGGTGAAGGCTTCCTAAACTTATTATATTGAACCACAGGAAAGACCAAACAGTAAACATATGATACAATGGATTTCTCATGTGAAATCTTTTAGTTTTCTATTTTGTGGTTTCCTCCTATTCAGATTCAACATGAGTAACTGAATGTTGGGAATTCAGCCATTTGATAACAATCTCCTTGGATTTGAGCTAGTGTTGTGAAAGAATCTGCATAGGAATAATTTCAAACTGGTGGTCTATTTTGCATGGATTTTAAGATGGTAAAATACTGGAAGAATTATACTTCGGTTTTTGCTCAAGATAAATAAATCTTAAAACACTAAGTAAATTAACCGCTTGTTCACACAATGAGCACTAGGGTTTCTCTTGTTACAGACTGTAGCTATAGATATTTGGTATAGCATAAGGATACAACAATGACCGCTTTGGTATAAAGATATGATTACAGTTGCTACAGTACATTGACATGAGTATAGTTGCTATATCGGTTGATTATAGTTACTAAAATATACAAATATGACTACAGTTGCTAGAACATATAAATGTGACTATAATTGCTATAGTATGTAGATATAATTATGGTTGCTATAGTATATAGGTAAGACTACAATTGCTATATACTACAAAGTATATAGGTGTGGCTGTAGTTGCTATATAGATGTGACTATAATTGAAACAATTTATGGATATGGCTGTTGTATATCGATATGACTATCATTCTATAGTAAATAGATATCACTATAATATGCAGATATGACTAGATTTGCTACAGTATATAGACATGACTATTGCTACTACAGAGCAGCGTGGTGGCACAGTGGCCTCACAGCACCAGGGATCTGGGTTCAATTCCAGCCTCAGGTGACTGTCTCTGTGGAGTTTGCATAAGTCTGCTTGGGTTTCCTCCAGGTGCTCCAGTTTCCTCTCACTGTTCAAAGATGTGTAGATTAGTTAATTGGCAATGCAAAATTGCCCCTTACTGTCAGGGAGACTAGCAGGTTAAATAAGTGGGGTTATGAGATAGAGCCTGGGTGGGATTGTTGTTGGTGCAAGCTTGATTATTCTATTCTAAATAGGTATAACAATAGTTGCTATATATAATTACATAATTGCAATATAGTTATGTCAATATTTGCTAAAATGTATAGGTATCACCATAGTTACTGTAGTATGTAACTATGACTGTGGTTGCTATATAGAATTATTATAATTGCTATAATATAGTTATGTCAATATTTGCTATAATATATAGATATGACTACAGTTGCTATAGAGTATAGGTATGAACAAAGAACAAAACAGCACGGGAAACAGGCCCTTCGGCACAACGGGCCCGCGCTGCCACCTCGATGTTCCCACTTCTGTCCGTGATCCCTGTCTGTGTTTATAAGGCTATGGATGGAAACCAAATTTGAGTCAATTTAGGGAGAATTTGTTCTGCCAATCAGCCTAAGAGCACATCTTTTGGATGTGAGAGGAAACCGGAGCACCTGGAGAAAACCCACGCAAGCACGGGGAGAATGCGCAAACTCCATGCCCAAATCCATGTATCTGCACAGCACCGCAATAGTCACTGAGCTGTCATGTTGCCCATCAAATGATTAGAAATATTTTGTTGGGATTCTGATAAAAAGTCATTGACCTTTAGAGAATCAGCTCTGCCTTCCTCTCCACAAATATTGCCTCAACTAGTCATAAAGTTATACTTCACAGAGAAAGGCTGTTTGGCCCACCATGTCTGTGCCGGTCAAAGACAAACCACCTAACTATTCTAATCCCATTTTCCAGCACTTGGTCCATAATCTTGTATGTCTTGACATTGCAAGTGCACATCTAAATACTTAAATGTCATGGGGGCCTCTGCCTCCACCACCTTTTCAGGCAGTGAGTTCCAGACTCCCACCACCTTTTGGGTGTAAAAGCTTTCCTCATTTCCCCTCTAAACTTCCTGCCCCTTATCTTAAATCCTGGTCATTGGTCTGTCCACCAAGGGGAAACGTTGCTTCCTGCCTATTCTACCTATGCCCTCTCATAATTTTATACATCTCAATCATGTCCCATCAGTCTCCTCAGCTCCAAGGAAAACAACCCTACTCAATCCAATCTCTTTGTATAATTAAAACTCACTAACTCAGGCAACATCCTGGTAAATCTCCTTTCCCTTTCCAGCAGTATCACATCCCTCCTATAATGTAGATTCCAGAGCACAATACTCTATTATTTGCAGACTTTCTTTTTTTAAAATTTTTGTTGGGATTATTATTCACTTTTCTGATATTTATAGACCTGAAAAGCATTTAAACGTCTAGCAATCAAGCAAGGCTAACTATTAATCTAAGGCATAAATTGCAAAAAGAGACTTTAAACAACTAACCTGATACTTTCTCTATTTAGGACAAATCTGTATCACTAATTGTGTTAGCCCAAATTTTCCTTTTCAAGAGCGTTTTTAAATATTCTAATTCAGGTTTCCTAAGATTTTCAAGTCACAGAACCCAAGTGACCTCAAGCATTCTCATAATGTCAACACACCTTTTTTTTTGCCACAAAATAAGTGCAAACATAGAAATCAAGGGAGTGATTCTCCCAAACGTACTGAATTGGTGGGAAAGCTGCTCTAGATCCCAACTGTTTTCTCAGTTCAGCTTCTCACCCGAATCTCTGCACTCTGCACTGCAGAGACCACAGTTGTGAATATCATTAAAAACATGGGAGTGGGGTCTATTTGCACCAAAGAGCTTGAAATTGGTGGGATGAAAGGAACTCGCGCATGCGCACATTGCTGGGTGATTGTGGAAAAGACCTCAGAGCATCCAGATCACTGTCCCTCAACCCCCACAGAGATTGCTGGCCTCATTGCTAACCCCCACAACCCCTCCCATACAGACACCGCTGGCCTCATTGCTAGCCTCCACAACACTCGCACCCCTCCACCCCCGCCTACACACTCAAACACAGGCCTCATCACTAGCCCTCACAACCCCCACACAGACATTGCTGGTCTCATTGCTGACCCCCACAACCCTCCCACAGAGCCATGACTGGCCTCATCACTGGCACCCACACCCCTCCCAAGAGACACTGAGGGCCTCATCACTGCCCCCTCCACCATCTCTCCCAAACATGGCTGCCCAGTCATCTCATACTCCCATGGCATATGGGATAATATGGGCATGGAATCCCTTCGTTCTTTGTTCATACTGTCCTCACTGCCTCAGTGCGAAAAACTAGCATTGTGCTGAACATACAGCTTGCGAGCATTCTCTGTCTTGAAATGGGAGCCTTGAGTATTGCACCCCTCCTGGACACAGCAGCCTATTGAATGGTAGCCAATCAGCACCCTGAGGAATGCATGACATTCAACTGAATGCAGCCTTCAAAATTTCTTTGTTGCCAACAAGCCCTTGATTGGTCACAATCACTGCCCTAATAAGACAGAATTGTATATAAGCTGCGGGCAACCAGTCATGCCACAAAGATGCCTGTGCGCAAACCAGTACCTAGATTCACAAAAGCCAACCAGGGGCATCTGCTAGATGCCGTGAAGGAGAGGTGTGAAGGGATCTTCCCCAGCCAGGGCCCTCACCCAAGGGTGCACCTGACTTGGCGTTGTGGGAGGAGGTGGTGGAAGTGGTGAATGCCAGGAGCCTGACACCGCGCTCTGGCAGGCAGTGTCGGAAAAAAATGCACAACCTTCAACAAGCAGCTAAGGTGAGTGAGCATCCCACTTGGAACTCTGTACATGCTTGGTACCGATTTCAAACCCTGTTTAGATACCTGAAGGGCATGCAACAAGTTACCCTTCCCCCCAGGAACAGACTCCTTCCCCTCACCCATCAACGACCATCCTTCAGTGGTGACCGCTTTCCCCGAAACTGTCAGCACAAGGCCTGAGACACAGGCATTGCGCACCATGCACCGTGGTATGTTAATGTTTGTTATCCATCTTATGTTCCTACAGGGGAAAAACATCCACACAACGCATGGGAGACAACACAGGCTGGTGATGGTGTACCTGACCTGCAGCAGCTGACCAGCGTCGAGAAGCTGGCAGTGGATGATGGGCCCTTCCGATTACTCACCGACAGTCAGGTCAGCAAACAGCATGCAAGTGAGCAGAAGCAAACACTCATCCTTGGTTTTCCTTTAAGTGAATGTGATGCTGCATGGAATTTTTGCCTCCCTCTCCTTAATGTGTATTCTTTATAGCAACTCCAGACCCAGAGGAATCCGCCTCTTCGGGTGTTGCCACCGCCCCAGCTGCTCTGGAGCAAACTGTCCACGATCCTCTGGATGATACCTCGGAGGGAGGCACTGAGAAATCCTCAGCGGGCAGCACCACTGAAGCAGCACAGGCGTCTACCACACAATCCACCAACACAGAGATGATCACCATGTCTTCTGGGTCACGTTCTGGTGAGCACATCTCAGCCGCAATTGCACATCAGGTAGAGGCGGGCACATCCGAGAGCCCGGGCACATGGAGGCCAGGATTCAGCTGTCCCTAAGCCAGTTGCTGGGCCTCTGGGTTTGTCCCTTCCAAGGCTGGTGGAGACGGGGAAGGGCTGTCAGCAACCATGTTGCAACTGCAAGGCTGTTTAGGGAAGTCGAACAGAAAACTCTTGCAGGAGTTGGTGCCGACACAGCGTGCGAACCTGGCCAACACTGCAAGAATGGCGACTGAGTGGACAGTCTGGTTCAGGGGTCTGTCCACAAGTGACACGGTCCGGACCGTCCTGGAGACACTACGGATCACGGGAGTGTGTGTTTCTGGCATCCAGGAGGCACCCCGTATTCAATGGCCCTAGGTGTCGGGGCATGTAGGAGACACTGCTGGCCATGGCTGGGATTCTCCCCGGCATTCTAGAGGCACAGCAGATTGTGGCTGTGAACCTCAACAACTTAGCCCAAGCTCAGAGGGCTATTGCTGAGGGGTTCCAGAGCCTGGCTCGCTCACAGAATGCTGCAGGCTCTGGAGCTTGGCTGAGTCTCAGAGGGGCATGGCTGAGGGATCATAGATCATGGGGCAGGCACATCTAGGTCTGCTAAAGCCAGGTGACGCTGAAACTAGAGCTCAGTCCAGCCACCCTTGTGTCCAATGGAGTGTCCCCAGGGCTCAAGAGAAGTACTAGCTCCTATGCTTGGCACTGTTCCACCCAGGAAATCCCGGACATCCCAAGATATTCTGAATCCCTCCTTCCTTACTCTGGGGCATCTCAGGGCCAGCAAGACGAACACGGTGGCACCGAAACAGTACTATTAGCAAGTCAGCCGGAGTTCTCCAGGTCTGGCCACTGCGGGGACATTCACCAAGGGTATCACAAGCAAAAGGGCGTGCATCACAACTAGACATCTCCACCTCCAATGTGCATCCTGGGGTAGCACCTAGAAGAAGCAGTAGTCAGCCCAAAGTTAGAAAGCTGTATTCACTAGAGGATAAAGGTGAAGTCAGCATTAGTCATGGTTTGGTAATCATTTGTTATGAACATAATAAACTGTTAATTGCACGTCATGCTGTGACTAATGTGTCTTTGATCCCTACTCTCACCCTACCCCTCACACTACCCCACCCCCAACCTCAGTGTTCCCAACTCCCAAACGTAGAGGCGCTGTCTGGAATTCTAAAGAGACAATTATACTTGACAAATCTCAGAGTTCTCAGAATATCAGACATGGTGGAGGGGGAAATGCAGTATATGTACTGTAGACGAACTTGAGGAAAACCTTTGACAAACTACCATATGGTACATAGGAATTACCAGAGAAGATTATGGAGGTATATTGTAATAGAAAGCTGGATTAAAATTGATTATGGAATGAAAACAGAGAGGAGAAGTTAAGGAAAGTTTCCATATTAGTTGGAAATGGATTCTGCTTACCTCAGGATTCTGTTTTGGGCACTGTGTGAATTTATTCTTTGCATATAGATCTACAAACTTGCAGACAATATTAACAAAGATGTATATTTAATCTTTTAGAAGACAACAGAAAAACAATAAATGGACATGGATGAGTTGGGAGAATGGATTCAAAAAGTGGCGGATGGAATTCAATGTCAGTAAACATGGGGAGATGCATTCACTGAAAGAACATTACAGTAGTATTAATATTCTGGATTGAACAAAGCTTGGCTCACTAAAAAAATCAGAGATAATAGTTGATGGTTAACATGTAGCACCTCAGATTACAAAGTTTATGAAAAATTATAGATTTTATTGTAGAAGCCAAGAGATAACTATGAGTCAATATAAAACCTGAATAACGTCTCGGATAGACTGCAATTCTTTAATAAAAAGGATGTTGAAGCTTTAGAAATTATATAACACTAACTTGTTGGAATGAGATAGTACAAACATAAAGACTGATCCAAAAAATTATTTTTATTTTGTATGGCACAGACTATAGGGTGATATAACAGTGTTTAAACTTAGGGAGTGCTATGAGGTAGATAGAAATAGATTGCTTCCAATAGTTGAACGGTTAAGGACAAAGGATCATGAATATAAGGTTAAATATAAGAAAATAAGAATTGTGGGCAGGAGAAAGTTGTGAGGCTATGAAAATCAATTCCAGGTAAGTGGGAACTATGGCAACATTAAAGATTAGATTGGAAAGGTGATGAAGTAGTCTGGAAACAGAGCGCACAAAAGTGATTAGAACTATTTGCTTGGACATGATAAGCACCCAAACAGGCTGGCCAGGTCAAATCACTTGTTGCCTGGTTGTGTATTTTATATATTCTACTTGGCACTGCTCGATAGAAATAAAAATATTTCAATTATCATTTATTGAAACTAGCAAATTTAACAGTTTTTTAAAAAATGTATGCAAGTGATATGTACCCATTAAGCCGATATTTTATTCTATTCAATTGTAGGATATGGGTGTCATTGGCACAGATAGCAGTTATTGTTGTCCATCCTTCATTGATCTTGAGAAGATGGTGGCCTTCTTGAATACAACTGATTGGTTTGTTAGGCTATTTCAGAGGGCAGTTAAGAATCAAACACATTGTGGGTCTGGGATCTTATGTAAGCCAGACCGTGCACAGCTGGCAGGTTACTTTCCCTAAAGGATATCACTAAATTAAGTAAGTGTTTAGTAACAATTCAATAGTGTTATGGTTACCATTATTCATTTTTGTGTCTCTTTTTCCCTCTAGATTTCACTTAATTAATAGAATTTAAGTTTTCCCAGCTGCTGCACTGGGATTTGAACTCATGTTTCTGGATTATTAGTAAATGTCTTTGGATTCAGACTGGCAGCATAATGCTAATATTGCTAGACCTGGATTTGAATGTTCTGACAGCATGAGTTCAAATCCCACTAGGATACTAGTGGAATTCAAATCCAATTAATTAATAATTCTGGAATAAATGCTACATCCAGAAATTTAGTGGTTGAATAATGGCCTATGCCTTAGGAAATCAACAATTACTCCAGCATAGAATTTGCAGAAATCTATTATTTACACTGAACAATAATTTCCTGGGATCTTTTGAGCCATTCTTCAAGATGAAACAAAGCTCATTATCAAAGCTCTGCCAACCAATAAACTCAATGGCAATGGGCAATCACAAATTTCCTGCATTTATTCCATTTTCTACATTGAAAAAAATGGTGCAGGTTCTGTTCTCCAGAAATGTTACTGGGCTGAGACTTTGACCAGGATTGTCCCAAAATAGATAAATACAATCATACAGTGCAGAAAGAGGCCCTTTGGCCCATCGAGTTTGCATGACCAGAATCCCGCCCAGGTTCCCTCCCTATATCGCTACATATTTTACCTACTAATCCACGCATCCCAAGACACTAAGCATGGCCTATCAACCTAACCTGCATATCTTTGGACTGTGGGAGAAAACCAGAACACCTGGAGGAAACCCATGCAAACATGAGGAGAATGTGCAAACTCCACACGGATAGTGACCTGAGCCAGAAATCGAACCCAGGTCCCTGGAACTGTGAAGCAGTAGGGCTAACCACTGTGCTACCATGCCATCCCAAATGTTAGGGAGAATGGGGACAAATCCCGCTGTTTCTTTTCACATGAATTCCAGAAAGACTCTCTGATACTCTGTGCATCACAGAGTGCCCTCGTGGGATCCCCTCTGGAAATCTGGGGGCAGCTCGAGAGGCTGGCAGCCTAGTGCTGAGCAGGCCACTGCGCATGCGCCAATCTATCAATGCCGAGATGGGCACAAGCGTGATGGCCCTCCCCATTGCCAGCGTCCACATCACTGGCCAGTCCAATCATTGGCCAGTCCTGCAATGCCCCATTGTTGGCCAATCGAACCCCCATCTTCTGATCGCTGGCCTCCGGCCTTCCCCAGGCCAGTGCCTATGTCCCACCCTTCTGGATAGCCCCGATCCCTCCATCCTGATAACCAGTCCCAATACTCCCCCACTGCCAGCTCTGATCTCCCCCGCAGTCCTGAGCGTCCCCCCCCCCACTGCCAACTACCATTCCCGACATCCCTTCTCCGGCAGCTTCAACTCCTTTCTGCCTGATGGCCAAACCCCGGTCAACCTCAATCCCTTCCTCTCTCACCAATAGCAGAGTGGCAGTGGGTCACCCTTCCTACCTATCGTGCTGCCAATAGGCACCGCCCCCAGTATGACACTCCTCTTTGACACCACCCTATTGGCACTGCCCAGTGCAAGGTGGGCAGTGCCAAGATGCCAAGATGGGTAGTTCCAGTTTTCCGCTTGGGCAGTGCCAGGATACCAGGTTGGCACTGCCCAAGGGGTATTCCCTTTACACCCAATCTCCTGGCGGTGGAGGCTTCTTGGCCTCTGCCCCCTCCAATGAGGTTGCGCCACCTTTTTCACATTATGGGGCGCATAGTGAACCCTGCTGGAAGGAACCATTCCTGGGGGGACGGGGGTGCGGGGGGAGGACACTGAATTCTCTGGACCTACTAATCATATGGAAATGCCAATTACTATAAAGATCAAGACTTGTGGAGGCCGTGATGCCCTATGGGTATCCTGCGGAATGCCAACCATTGCTGTCTCCTGGCCCCCCTCGCTACTCAAGCAGTGCAGCAGGCTGGGAGAATCACCCCCTTGAACACTTCATCTTTCTTCAGCCACACTGCCTGACCTGAGTTTTGTTTTCCAATATTTATTGTTTTTATTTCAGATTTCCAGAATCCATGGTATTTTGCTGCTGTAGTGTTTCGGATGACCTGGTATTGATGTGAACTGTGGTCTTTACATGAATCTGTATGACTTATGAAATGTATTGGGCAGATCTGGAAGATTCCGGGTCATTGTGTCCTCTACGTGGATAAAGTGCCCCTGTCCATCTGGAACACTGTGTCCTCTATCTGAGCCATTAACTTACACCCCTGAAATAAATGAAAGGCAAAATATTACAGAGATCAACTGCAATTCTTGTATTATTTGGTAAAGTAATGTAATAAAGTGCAAAGGTGAATATTCATGTATTTTTAATGACAGGTAAGAAATTTTGGGGTCTCCCTTTTCACCAAGCTATTAAATATTTCAATAACTTCTATTACTTTTCCCCACCATCCTGACTTGGAATTATATCGCTGTCCTCTCAGTCTAGCTGTGTCAAAATCTTGGAACTCCCTCTCACACAGCACTGTGGACATACCTACACTACACGCTACCACCTTCACAAGGTCATTTCAGGATGCATAATAAATGCCACTGATGCTCACAACACAGGGATGAATTTAAAAATTGAATAATTGGTAAAAGTCTGAACTAAATTACTTCCAAAAGGAATGTTTGTCCTCTGTCTGTACTTTCATTGACAGGACTTGCATTTGCAGAAAGCAAATGTTAAAACCTTAGACTATTTTATACAAAAAAAACCTCCAGTTCAAAATTCTCAGCGGAAATTACTAAAGTATTATAGAATCATGCAATCCTCTCAGTACAGAAGAAGGCCATTTGGCCCATCAAGCCATCAACCAACAGTCTTACCCAGGCCCCATTCCCCCATATATTTACCCAGTTAGGCTACCTGACACTAAGAGGATGATTTATTATGGCCAATCAACCTAACCTACATTGGATTTGGTGCTGGGCAATGAGCCAGACCAGGTGTTAGACTTGGAAGTTGGTGAACATTTTGGTGATAGTGACCACAATTCAGTTACGTTCACCTTAGTGATGGATAGGGATAGGCATGAACCTGGGGGCAGTAGTTATAGCTGGGGGAATGGTAATTATGAGGCCATTAGGAGGGAATTAGAGTGCATAGGTTGGACTAGGAAACTACAGGGACTGGGAACATCTGAAATGTGGAGCTTATTCAAGGAGCAACTACTGCGAGTCCTTGATAAGTATGTCCCTGTCAGGCAAGGAGGAAATGGTCGAGTAAGGGAACCATGGTGTACTAAAAAAGTTAATTCGCTGGTCAAAAGGAAAAAGGATGTCAGGATGAGGCTTGAAGGCTCAGTTAGTGCACTGGATAGCTATAGATTAGCCAGGAGGGAGCTAAAGAGTGAGTTGAGGAGAGCTAAAAGGGACACGAGAAGACTTTGGCTGATAGGATCAAGGAGAATCCTAAAGCTTTCTTTAGATATGTTAAGAATAGAAGATTGGTTAGGGCAAGGTTAAGGCCAGTCATGGACAGCAGTGGGAAGTTGTGCGTGGAGCCTGAAGAGATTGGAGAGGCACTGAACAAATATTTCTCTTCGGTATTCACGCAGGGAGATGTAAATGTAGTTGTGGAGAACACTGGGATACAGGGTTGCAAACTGGAAATTATTGATGTAGATAAGGAGGATGTGCTAGATATTCTTGAGGGTTTGAAGTTAGATAAGTCCCCTGGGCCGGACGGGATTTACTCTAGGATTCTCTGGGAGGCGAGAGTGGCGATTGCAGAGCCTCTGGCTCTGATCTTCAGGTCGTCGTTGGTTACAGGTATAGTGCCGGAAGACTGGAGGATAACGAATGTGGTCCCATTGTTCAAGAAGGGGAATAGAGACTTTCCAGGGAATTATAGGCCGGTGAGTCTTACTTCTGTTGTGGGCAAAGTATTGGAAAGAATATTAGGGATAGGATTTATAGTTATTTAGAGAGAAATGAATTGATTGGGATAGTCAGCATGGTTTTGTGAAGGGTAGGTCATGCCTTACTAACCTTATTGAGTTTTTGAAAAAGTGACCAAAGAGGTGGATGGGGAAGGCAGGTTGATGTGGTATATATGACTTTAGTAAGGTGTTCGATAAGGTGGCCCCATGGAAGGCTTCTGCAGAAAATGCAGATGTATGGGATTGAGGGTGATTTAGCTAATTGGATTAGGAATTGGCTAGCAGATAGAAGACAGGAGGGTGGTGGTTGATGGAATTATTCATCGTGGAGTTCGGTTACAAGTGGTGTACCTCAGGGATCTGTTTTGGGGCCCCTGCTGTTTGTAATTTTTATAAATGATCTGGATGAGGGTATTGAAGGATGGATTAGTAAATTTGCGGATTACACCAAAGTCGGAGGAGTGGTAGATAGTGAAGAGGGGTGTTATAGTTTGCAGAGAGACTTGGACAAGTTGCAGAGCTGGGCCGAGAGATGGCAAATGGAGTTTAATGCGGAAAAGTGTGTGGTAATTCACTTTGGCAGGAATAACAAATGTGTGGAGTATAGGGCTAATGGTAGGATCTTAATAGTGTTGATGAACAGAGGGATCTTGGTGTACATGTGCATAGATCCCTGAAAGTTGGCAGTCAAGTCGATAAGGTTGTTAAGAAGGCATATGGAGTCTTAGCTTTTATTGGTAGGAGGATTGAATTTCGGAGCCGCAACGTCATGTTGCAACTGTACAAAACTCTAGTGGCCGCACTTGGAGTATTGTGTGCAGTTCTGGTCCCCGCATTATAAGAAAGATGTGGAGGCATTGGAGAGGGTACAGAGGAGGTTTACCAGGATGTTGCCTGGTATGGAGGGCAGGTCTTATGAAGAGAGGCTGAGGGATTTGAGGTTGTTTTCGTTAGAAAGAAGGCGGCTAAGAGGGGACCTTATTGAAACATATAAGATGATTAGAGGTTTAGATAGGGTGGACAGTGATAGCCTTTTTCCTAGGATGGAGAAAGTTAGCACGAGGGGACATAGCTTTAAATTAAGGGGTGGTAGTTATAGGACGGATATCAGAGGTAGGTTCTTTACCCAGAGGGTGGTAAGGGTATGGAATACCCTGCCTGCTGCAGTTGTAGATGCACCAAGTTTGGTGGCATTTAAGAGGTTAGTAGATAAGTTTATGGATGATAAGGGAATGGTTTAGGTTAGAGGGTCATTGCTTTTTCCTAATTGGTCGGCGCAACATTGAAGGCCGAAGGGCCTGTTCTGCGCTGTAATGTTCTATGTTCTATGTAACCTGCATATCTTTGTTATGTCTTATACTAACAAAATGGTTCTTATGCAAATAAAGGGGAAGGTTTTTTTGTGGACAAAACACGACAAAAAGTATCCCTTCCAATCTTCCAACAAATCAGCCAGGTTTGCTAATATTGTGAAGCAAGCCACACTGAGTTAATGGAAATCCTAATACACAGATGCTCTTGTTAACACTTGTTTGGTGATTTATCGCTCTATCCAATGTAATAAATGGAACTTCTCTCCACCAGTTCTTCCAGCAACATCCTGCAGTACCCGGAATTCACTACTGTAAGTGTGAACACTCTCCAGAGCTGGTTGGGTTTCACTCCATGGTTCAGATCATCAGCCCTGCTTATTTATTTACTTATTAGTCACAAGTAGGCTTATATTAACACTGCAATGAAGTTACTGTGAAAATCCCCCAATCGCCACACTCCATCATCTGTTCGGGTACACTGAAGAAGAATTTAGCGCGGTCATTTCACCTAACCAGCACGTCTTTGCACAGTGAGAGGAAACTTGAGCACCCAGAGGAAACCCACGCAGACACTGGGTGAATGTGCAAACAAGTGGTAAGTTAACACTATTTCACCCATCCTGATCTTCAGTAATTCCGGCAGGTAGAGAAGGCGGGGGGGGAGGGGGTAAACTGATGAATTTAAACCAACTGGACGTTAAGAATGCACTTGACTCAAGCAACAGAAGTTGGATTAGGTAGAATTAAATTCTGATTTGCAAGAATTATTAATATAATCAGAGGTTGCTTCAGATTGCGGATGACAGCGGAATCTGAAACACCTCTGACTCATTAAAGAAAATCCGATTCCCGACAAAGAAAATCCCCAAAAGCTGAAAGCCAAAGGTCATGAACGATTGTATGTGTGCGTGTGTTTAAAAAACTTTTCTTTACGGTGTAGAACATAAAATAGCAGATGAAAGTCGAGGGTTGAATTTAATCAGAACAAGCCATCTGAACATTTCGAAAGCTGGATAAAAAAAAAGAAGACACCGTTTATCTCTCACCTGAATCTAACCTGAATTGAATACTTCTCCACTCACAATACGCTCCACAATAATCCATAGGAAAGCGAGCTGGTGCTGTTCAGATTGTGTCGGTTTCACATTAGATTATGTGTGATCAAAAGTGGAGGCTAAAGTCACCCGAGGCTGAAACGGAGGAGTGCTTGGAGCTCTGATTGGGGAAATTGAAAGCGGGTCCTCGGAGTTGACAAGTGGTCCCTTGCTGCCCACTTCTTTTGTTAAAGTTTGGAGGAAGGAGTGTGAACGCGCGGGGAGATCTGCAGGACAACAACAACAGGTTGCGAGGAGGAGGGTTGGGAGGGGGGTGGGGAGGTGGGGGGCGGCTAAGGGTGGCGGGGGATCCACTGATGGTTCAGAACGATTGAAAAAAATGGGGCTGGGAGCGGTGCTTTGGATCCTGGGCTTGGAGCTGCTGTGGCTGGCGCGCTCGCTGGAGGTGGCGTGTGGATCTGGGGAACTGCTGCCAGGGGATAGAGCCTGAATGTCGCAGCACAGGCTGGCGTCCCGACCGCTCCTACGGAACCTGCTACTGCGACCAGGCTTGTCGAAACACCCTGGACTGCTGCCACGATTATCAACTCGCTTGTCCGGTAACCTAGACAGTTCCCATTTGAAAGAACAACTTTTTTGTGTGTTTAACCCCCCCCCTCTCTCCCTCCTGTACATTTTTTAATGTCTTTCGTGACGGGAGAGAAATCTACTCCGCACTTTAATCATTTCTCAAACGTTGAACAATAATTTCGCAGATTGGGAGAGTTACAGTGAAGCTGGTCTGTGGATTGGAAAAACACAAACTGTAAAATGCTTTATCAAAATAATGCAGTCGTGTCAGCTGTAAGATTCTATAAGTGGGCAGTGCCTCGCAGAAACTCCAGATAAATTACTTTTATCCACAAGGTTATATGACGACACACACACACACATAGGATTTTCGCTTAATAGAATATTGTAGGTCTAGCGGTGAGGGAACAGTAGCGCGGTGTTAATGTCTCAAAACACATCCTTCGCTGAGATAAACGAAAACTCACACCAACTTTTTATTCACTTAAATATACACCCCAGGGCTAGAGGGCAGGGAAGAAGGATAGGCGTAAAGGACAGACAAGCAAGTACAACTGATCATTTATAAGCGATGGAATGAAACTGGAACCTTATCAGTCTGGGTAATTTCAAATGGAATCTCAATTACTTCTTTTAAACTGGGACCAATTGTCGGAAAGCCCCTAGCAGTGGCTGTGGGCAGTTAGACCATTGGCTTGGGGTATGATCTATTAGTCTTTCTGGCAAGTCACATGGGACGGATGCCAAGCATTAGGACGAGTCGTTACTCAGCACAAAAGAAAAAAAATAATGCAGTCATTTAAACTTATTTGGCAATCTGACAGTAGGTGAGGGTGGTGGACTGCTGGGTTAGTTACGATGTTAGTAAGATTGTGAGAGAGCACAATGTGAAAAAGATCAGTGTGGGGGGTTTGAATAGTTTACTGGGAGAACAGCTACATTTTCTGTTGGGTTTTCGGCACACAACGCAGGTCCTCACAGCTCCTTGATTCATGGTGTCCACTTACCTCTGTTTCGGAAGGAAGCAAATAGGAATCAATGGGAAGATGAATATAGAAATATGAAGGAAAGGGAATAATAAGGTGAAGGAATGAGTAGTGAGCAAAAAGAGAACCCAAAATTCTTCTAAACATGTGTAATGTAAGGGTGAAACCAATTGTGGGACCAAAAAAGGAGGCAGGAGAACATGGCTGAGATACTAAATGAATACTTTGAACTTATCTCACCATAGAGGAGAGGGTTCTGCTATTTAAAACTACAGGAAGGAGTCAGTAATTATATTCATAGAATCATACAGTACAGAAGGTGACCATTCAGCCCATTATTGCAAACTCCAAATTTCCTTGCTGCCATCGACTTTTGAATGAATTATCTCACACCGAGTTGATCTTTCTCCACATCCCAGCTATGGCACTACTTTTACACTCTCTCTTTTCCTTCCCTATGCAGGAATGCTTGTCTGTATAGTGCTTAAGAAATAAAAATTCACTATATGTTAATACATGGACAATAATAAACAATCCAAATCAGGCAGTACCCAAGGTCAGATTGAACATGTGTCCCTGGTGCTGTGAGGCAGCAGTGCTAATCACTATGCCAACTTGTCACCCCCCTATTATCCTCCTCTGTCCCGATGAAAATCGTCCCAGGTTTTTCCAAGCTCTGTTCGTATCAGAAACCTGTCATCCCCAGTAAAGTTTTGTTGCAATCTTTCTTACATTTTTTTGGAATGTTTGTGCTCAGGATTGTTCACAGTATTCCCGCTGAGGCCAAAGTAGTGATAATAAAGCTCTAACATGATCTCTACAATTTGATTGGTATTCCCCTATTTAACAAACCAGACAAGTCATAGGTTGTATAAATCCCCTTTAATCAATTGCCCTGCCACCTTTGAAGACTTGTGTGTATGAACATTGGCGCTTTTTGGTCTTTCTACAAATTTAGATGTGAGCTGGGGTAAAATATATAGTAGAGGGACTTAAGAGTAGGCAGCCCTAAAATACTTTCACTTGAGTGTCAATTTTTGTTACTCATGCCCTGGAATGGGACTCAAACCCACAGCCTTGATGGCTCAGAAAAATAGTTTCTCAGCAAGATCAGGAAAACTATAGATACCAGGAACAAGAATCAGACATTCAGCCCATCGAGCCTGCACTGTAATAAGATTATTACTTGATTAATTAGCCTTAACTCCACTTACCTATCTGTCCTCACTAATTCCCTTATGAGTCAATAATCTGTCTACCGTAACCTTTGAATATATTCAATTTCTCAACCTCTACTTGCTCTCTGTGGAAGAGATTTCCAAAGTCGAACGACCCTCTGACAGAAGAAATTCTTCCTCACTTTAATTGGGACGTTCTCTTATTTGTAAACTGTGCAGCTTATTTGTGTGTACAGCTATGAGGGGAAATAATCCTCAGAGCTACTCTACCAAGCCAGCTAAGAATCTTACATGTTTTGATAAATCACCTCTCATTCTGTCTGAACTGCAATAGGTATAGTCCAAGCTCACAACCTTCCCTCATAAGTATAAATCTCTTCAGCCAAATGAGAATTCTCTGAATGTTTGTGATTGCAAGTGATATTCCTCTTTAAGTAAGGAGACCAAAACTGCATACAATACTCTGGGTGTGGTCTCACCAATGCCAGCTGTGGTGGAACTTCCTTAATTTACATTCCATCCCTCTTACAACAGAGGTCAACATTCATTTTCCTTCCTAATTATTTTGCTATATCTGGATGTTTTTTTTTTGTGATTCATGTACAAGAACACCCAGATCATTCTGAACTGCAACATTCTGCAGTCTCTCACCATTTTAAAAAATGCATGGAGTTTTTGTATTCTCCCAGCCCTAGGTGGAAACCTTTTTTACCCACTTTAAACTCTGCCTTCCAATGGTTTTTGCTCAATTGTTCAACTTATTCAATTTCTTAACTCCCCCCACCCGCCCCCTCAACCTTATGGCGTGTTTTACTGTGGTGGAAATGGTCTTGACATTGGCTACTGGTGGGATCTACCAGTCCCACTGATATCCATGGTGTTTTGCTCATCCTGCACTGGGGAACTTATCACAGTGGGTCTTTGTTAAGCAGGTACTGGTGAATCCCACCAGCAGGAAGGCTGGAAAATCCCACCCTTGTATGCTCCACAAACTGTTTTCATGCTAGCTTTGTATAAACAGCTGACACCAGCATGGCATTCCAATGTGAAATCCGAGCATTTCTGGCATTCATGTTTCTATTCCCAATGTTGAACATTATGCAAAGAGCTGCTGTCTACTGATGGAATTTGAAATGTTGTATGTTTTGTAAATCTTCACCATCGTCACCATCACCACTACCTATTGCTCAAATTCATACAGGAAGCACGGTCTACTTGGATCATGTCGTCAAATATTCTTGCTGCCTGTGAATATATTGCCCCAACATGAACACAGAAACACTCTGGACTACTTGATTTTCAAAACGAAAATCATGGGGGGCAATATGCTTGGTGTTCTTTTAAAGGTAGTTCTGGATTCTTTCACATGTCATACAATTTGCAGCATTAATGTTTTTGTGTGGTTTATTAGCTATTTCTTGCAAAGTGAGCGAATGGAGTTTCTGGAGTGGCTGTGCAGAAACAATGCAAAATACGTACGTGTTCGTCAGCGATACATCACACAAGAGCCACAGAATGGTGGCGAGCCATGTCCTCCCTTGGAAGAAAGAGCAGGCTGTGTGGAATATCACAATGCCAAGACAAGATGTGTAGGCAGTCTTTGGTTAGTGGTATTACATTTATTGGTAGGGTCTGTTTACACTAATGGTTGTAAGTGAAGAGGATTGACGTTGTATAAACACTTCTAGTGATAGCTGAAATTTATTTAACTAAAAAGGGATCTAATTTTCTAGAGACTGAAGATAATTCATTTGACTGGGCAAATTTCTGATTATTTTGTGATGTATATCGAATTTATTGAAATATAGTTGCCAATAAAAAATATAACAAGGTGCTTAATATATAGAGCTTAAAATTTGTACAGGAAACATTTTTTAGACCAATTTGTATCAGAATTGATGCAAAGGGTTTAATAGACCATTAGTTTGGTAGCATCACCTTTCTAAATGTTGATATTGATATCGATTCATATCATATATAAAAGTATAGTCAATGGATGGATGTTGTAAAGTGTGATAAATAAAACACTGATTTTTACGATGGACTGATCACAACTTCCTGTCACAGTGGAACCAGACATACCTCTAAAATTATTTGTGATGAGTTTTTGTTTGTTAGTAATTTATGGTTTATTAGCTTTGCTGCAGACTGTGGGTAAATAATGAATAAACCTCAGTTGAGGACATTTCAAGGCTACAGTAATTACCATGGTCAACTCTGAATAATGATTATTAACATGGGAGTTTACCCTCTGATCTTACTAGTAATCCATTATATGCATGCTTATGAACAGGGTTTTCAATTATCTAATCTTAGATGAAATATGTTTAGAATGAACAACTCCCTGTACAGCTGACTGAATGGAATGTATAATCATAGAACCATAGGATAGCTACAGAACAGAAGGGAGGGCCATTAGGCCATCGTCTGCACTGATTCTCCACACAAATCCTCTTACCCAGGCCCATCCCCTGCCTGATCCCATAAACTCACAATTTATCCCACTGATGTACTCGTACATTACTACACTAAGGATTTATGTATAAGGACACTTAGAACCCATTTTCTAAGCATGCACATAGCATTTATATGGCAGCTTATCTTGGGTAGTAACATTTATGTGGCACCTTATTGAATTCTTTTTAGAATTGCAAAAAATATACACATCTACTAGATATCCCTTTATCACCTTCAAAAACTTAATGAATTGTCAAATTCGAGTTTTCTTTCACAAAAGCCACAGTAACTCTGCCTGATTGTATTATTTTTTTTAAATTCCTGCTTCTACAATTCCTTAATAATGGAATCTAGCATTTTCCCAACTACTAGATGTTAGACTACACAAGGTAGATAGCAGCTCCGGGACCTGATTATCTGTATCCCAGGATGTTATGGGACGTTAGAGAGGAAATTGTGGTGCCCTAGTAAAAAATTTTGAACATCGACAGCCACATGTGAGGTGCCTGAAGTTGGAGGGTGGCAATATTGTGCTTTGTTTAAGAAGGGCTGCATGGAAACTACAGCTGGTGAGTCTAACATCTGCAGTGGGTAAATTGTTAGAAGACATTCTGAAAAACAAATCTATAGGCGTTTTAGAGACGGCAAAAACTAATTAGGAACAGGCAGCATGGTTTTGAGAGTGGAAGATCATGTCTCCTGAATTTTGATTTTTGAAGGCTAACTAATAAGGTAGATGAAGGCAGTGCAGTTGACGTTGACTACATATTCTACCCAGACGTAGTATCTTTCACTTCTTCCATTGGAAAAAGATACAAAAGTCTTGAACAGTACCAACCAACTCAAGAAACAGCTTTCTTCCGCCTGGCATCAGACTTTTAAATGGGCCTACCTTGCATTAAGTTGATCTTTCACTACACCCTAGCTATGACTGTAACACTACATTCTGCACTCTCTCCTCTCCTTCTCCCTATGACTGGTATGCTTTTGTCTGTATATGCACAAGAAGCAATACTTTTCACTATATGCCAATACATGTTGACAATAATCAAATCATATCAATCAAATACATGGACTTAACAAGGCCTTTTGACAAAGCATGGTAGGTTGATTGCATAAGGTTAAATCTCACGGAATCCTGAGTGAGGTAAGTGACGGTAGTGAGTGGATACAAAATTGGCTTCATGACAGAAAACAATAGTACAAAATCAAGAGACAAAAGGGATGGAAGAAATCTCAAACAATCATCTTTAGAGAAAAAGGAACAGGAAAACTAAAGGCTGACCAGGTTGCGTGGACCTGATAGCCTACATCCCACTGTCTTAAGCCGATTGATGTAGAGATATAATCTTCTATTTTCCTTATATTCTGGGTTGACCCTAGGGATTGGAAAACCCAAAGGTAACCTTTTCAAGAAAGGAGGGATAAAAAAGGCCAGTTATAGGATTATAGGATACTTGACTGTGAGATCATTAATTCCTGTCTCATTTTAGCTTACCAAGTGGGTTCCAGAATATATTGTTTGAAGAAATCTCCCAAACCACTCCATGACCTCCTCACAGAATTGTCACAGTGCAGAAGGAGGCCGTTCGGCCCTTTGTGTCCTGTGCTAGCTCTCAACTGAGCATTATGACTGAGTGCCCTCTCCTACCTTTTCCCTGTAATATTTCATGTTTCTATTAAATAATTTCTTGACTGTCTTGATAGAACCCTGCTTCCACCACACTTTCGGGCAACGCATTCCAGACCTGAACCACTTGCTGTGCAAAAAGTGTTCTTTTCTCACATCACATCTACTTGTTTTGAAAAAATCTCTTTGAATTTCTGCCCTCTTGTTCTTGAAACTTTTACAAACAGCAACGGCTTTACCTCAAGACTATCTTTGTCTGTAAGGTGCCTGGACTTTTGACAATTTAATCAGATTGTTGCCAACAAATAAACATGCTTTCCTCATGCTTGAAGGTCTGACATCTCCATAACCTGATTAGTTTATTTGAATTTTAGCAAAGCCTTTGACAAGGTTTCCCGCATGGGAGATGATTGAGAAGGGCTGAAGCATGTGGAATTCAGGGAACTTGGTGAAATTGATCTGAAATGGCTTAGCAGATAGGACACAAAGGTGTTTTGAATGTCCATGTCAGTGATGTACCAAAAGAATCAAGCGGGACCCTATTTGTTCTCTACAAAATGATATAGATAGGACATGTGCGTGGACTGGTAAGTAAGCTTGTAGATGAACCCAGATCAGTTAGGGTGGCTAATAAGAAAGAGGTTGTGGTTACAGAAGATATAGATGGTTTGTGAAAGGCAGAGCTAGTGGCAGATGGGCACTTAACCCGATAAGTGCCACACTGGATGCACTTTGGAAGAAATGACAAAGGAGTATTAAAGAATAGCAGGACATACGAAGCTCAGGGGAACAGATGGACCTTGGGGTATCTATTCACAGATCCATGAAGGTGGCAGAGCAGGTGATAAGGTAGTCAAGAAGGCATATGAGAAACATTGGTCATGGCATGAAGTATAAGAGCAAGCTGCTACATTGGAGCTACACAGGAATGTTAGGCCAAGATGGAATACCGAGTGCACCAATTTTAGTATAGTTATTACCATTGCAGACTCAATGCGCCAAAGGGCTTTTTCTGCACTGTATGGGTCTGATTTTACCATTTTCATTCGAAGTGCTGACCTGGGCGCAATTCAGATCTGATTGGAAAGCTTTAATGCACCCCATACATACTCACAGCCTGAAAAAAGAAAATCACGAGTCGAATTGTGCTGTGGATGGGACTTATCGCGTCCAAAATGATCGGACTCTGATTGAAGTATCCAAATACTTTTGAAAGGTTGTAAGGTTTCCAGCCTCCATTACCTTTGCATTCCTGATCCCCAGACCCTCTGAGTGAAAGTATTTCTCTCCAATCCTCTCCTGAATTATGCATGCCCCCACAGGTAGAGGAAAAAAAATGTGAAAAGAAGCCCATGTCAGATTGCTCCCAGGCCGCAGAAAGTGGAGAAATGACCCAGGAGCAAAAAGCTAGAACAGTGGCCCCCACCAGATATCACTGTCTCCCTTATCTACCCCCTCCCTTGCTATCTTGACCAATCGCAACCCCTCGCTTCTCCTTCCCTGGCACCGATCACCGCAGAATGGCAGCGGACCCTGCTGCTCCCCCCACATCCCCTCCCATCAGAGATCATCTGCATCCTCCTCCACCCCCGGCCTCCACTCCCTCACTGTTGAGCGATTGGGCCTCTCCCCCACACCAGAGATACATCTTTCCTGCCTCCCTCCTCCCACCTCCCCAAAACAGAAACAATCTACCTCCCCCCTCCCACCCCCCAATGATTTGGTGCAGAGAACCATTGAAGCTCTGAACTCACCTCTTCAACTGAAGCGCCTACACCATTTTTATTCAGCATGTTCATTTGGCATGGTCCCAAATTGCGAACGCGGTGGTAAGGGGAGAAATGCTGAAAAATTTGGGCGAACAGTTCATTAATGCAATCGAAAATGCATGCGTCTGCTTTGGGCACGATCTGTATCATTCCTGGGCCTCAGTAAAGTGACATCTGCGCGGACACTGGCGTGGATCACGTTAATGGCCTCACACTCGACTTATACCATGTTTTTGTGCCCCGGAAAACAGGCAATGGTAAAATTGGGCCCGTGACTCTATGATTCTATAATTAACATTTTCACTGTCTTTTTCCTGATCTAACAACATGGCATTTCCGTTCAAATAGTTTATGTACAGCATGTAAATAGCCGTTCTGTCCATCTAGTATGTTCTAGAGTTTTGACTCCATAGGGAGATTCTCCCAGCTCACTACGCCGCTCCAGCATGTTGAGCAAGCGGGAGACAGAAACAGAGACCATGTAATGGCCACCGCTGGGTGGCCCAGTCTCTGTGCATTTCTGGCCGCTGGATTTTCGTCGTGGAGCTGATTTAAAATTCTAAATTGCTACTTGAATCCTATTAGTCCCCCACCCTCACCAGGAGTGGTTATTTCCAGCGGGGTTTTCATAGCTCCCCACTAACAGGGAGCTGGTGGCCTGACTCCACTGGAATGAGGGAGTCCATGGAGGTTGATGAGCTATGAGGGGTTAATGCCTGGGCAGTGGCAAGCTTGGCTCCCCGCTCTGCCCAAGGGAGTGAAGTGGCAATACCCAGGGGCCAAAGTGGTGCTATTAGACAGTGCCAAGTTTGTAAGACATCTGGGGTAGGGGCCTACTGGGCGAGCCTGGCCTCTGCAGAGGAGATCAGGGGAGTGGAAATTCCCGCTGCCATTCTGCACTTAGATCGTGACTAGTGGAAGCATGGATCGAGATCGGGCTGGCCATCAGCATGTGTGGTGGGGGGGGGTGGGGGGGAGGGAGTGGGGGGGTGGGGGGGGTGGGGGGGGAGGGGTTCCAGCCGGGGGGGGTGGGGGGGCGGGGTGGTGGGGGATTTGTCAGGGCTGCAGGGGATGGGGGGAGAGGTTCAGGAGATCAGGTTCTGCCTCGGTGGGCCAATGTTGTGGGGTCGTGGGGCTGGCCATTGATCACTCTGGCCAGTGATCAGGAGGCTGGCAGAGGTGGGCTACTGTGCATGCGCCCATTTCTGCTACGATAAGAAAAGTGGGATTTACTCGAGCTTTTACACAAAATTAATCACTTAGAATTTCCTTGGGGGAATCCTAGCCCATGAGTTTCCTTCCATTATCTTTATTACCAGCCTTTCAGCAGATATTTCTACTCACTTTTCCCTCTAAACATCTAATTTCCTACTAAAAGGATTCAGGCTATTTTCGTCCACCACTCCCTGTGAAGGTTCTGGAAGCTTTCTGAGTAAAAGCACTTTTCCTTTCATTGCGGAGTTTATTAGTAACTATCTTTTGTTTGTAGTTTTAGATTGTCCCAATCAGAATTTGAATGAAATCTAAGTTAATTGGAGATTTAAGTATTATAATTATTTGACAAACAGCTCCACAGAGTGTTTTTCTCTCTCACCTGCATACCCAGCCCAAATGAATTGAAGGTTTTTGTCTAATATATCACAGAAATCCCTCGATTGAATTCAACTAACAATTTAGTGCAGTGACTTGCAATTATTTCATGAAGGAGTTGTCCAGGGTCTCAGCTGACTGATGCTGATTTTTGCATCATGCTTGCCTTGTTTAGATTATATCTTTTTAAGTATAATACGGAACTCTCTATTTTACAGATTCTTATCCTTATGAGACAGTGCATTCTTTAGTTACAATACACATAGCATGATACTTTTTCATTATGAGAAATAAAACTATCTGCATATTAAATCCATTATAGCATTAAAAAACTTATCAGTGAGCAGCTTTTTCATTGACACTTTATTTAAAATGCAATATCACTCCCATTGTAGAATTGCTGCTTATGCACAGGCGGCACAGTGGCATGGTGGTTAGTGCTGCAACCTCACAATGCCAAGGACACGGATTCAATTCCGGCCTCAAGTAACTATCTTGTCGAGTTTGCACATTCTCCCCGTGTCAGCATGAGTTTCGTTCAGGTGCTCCGGTTTCCTCCCACAGCTCAAAGATGTGCAGGTCAGGTGGATCGGCCATGCTAAATTGCCCCTCAGTATTGGGTAGCTAGCAGGGTAAATTCATGGGGTTATGGGAATAGGGCCTGGGTGGGTTTGTTGATGATACAGGTTTGATGGGTCAAATGGCCTCCTTCTTTCTGCATTGTAGGTATTCTATTGAACTATGAAATATATTTGCAAGAATTTTGGTTAAATCATTGACACCCCATTTAAAAAAAATTCTGTGGATAAATGTATATCCTTGATGAAGATCAATGTGTTGCTTTAACTTAGTGAAATAAATGGAAGTGAATTATTTATGAATAATGCACTTTTTATGACATTTATGTTGTACATTTCATTTCCTATCGTTGGAAATCTTTTTGTGCATTGTTAAGAAGTACAAACCTTTGCTGTTTTTAACCTTTTTGGACACCTGCCTAATGTTGTCACTCATGATTTTCATCTTTGTGTTTTACTGTGTACAGTCCCTGCATTAATTACCACAGGGGGATATGGAAAAGCTCGAAAAAAGCGAGATGTATTCTTTGAATCTGAGACGCCAGGGTAAGTAAAAGGTCACAGACATGTCTGCCACAGCGTGCTGGCAGATTAAGCTCTGTCTAACTACACTTTAAATCCAAATCAAGAAATTGGAGAAAATGTTTATGTGAAGTGATTTCCTACTCAAACCTTGTTGGATCACCATTATTTATGTTGAGCATTCACGATCTGGTAGTTGGTGAGTTTGAAAATTTTAGTTTGTGGCAGGAAGGAAGGAAGGATGTCTGCAGAGTGGCTAACCCTTGTTGGACTGGACCTGCAAGGAGTGCTTGGCACAGACCGAATGGAAAAATGCTTCTTTGTCCATTACAATTGCCAGCACCTTAACCAACACTTGTAGAACTGAAGGAAATGATTTCTTCAGCAGGGATATGATCTGTGACTGCTCCAATGTATAATATTTATAGAAAATGTATTTATTTACAACTGGGAATACAAGTCACGTAGGAAAAATGATCAGAATGTCAACAATTAAGTGCTAAAGTGACAAGATAAATGCCATGATCCAGCTTTCCCTGTAAGAGTTGTGCTTTAATAAAATGTGGGTTTGAGAATTATGCTAGACTTTTAGTTCGTTCTTTGTCCCAAGCTTCTTTTGTCTGTTACTCCATGTTGGGGATGTAGCCATACTGAAATTGCCCTAATGTTCTCTAAAGGAGAGAGGAATAATTTGACTTTTTTCTGTTTTTATTCGTTCATGTGACTTGGGCAAAGTTGGCTTGCCAGCTTTTATTGCTCATCCCTTGTTGCCTCTGAAAAGTTTATTTATAAAATTAAAGTTTATTTATTAGTCATAAGTAAGGCTTTCATTAGCACTTCAATGAACTTCCTGTGAAATTCCTCTAGTAGCCACATTCTGGCGCCTGTTTGGATCAATGCACCTAACCAGCACATTTTTCAGTCTGTGGGAGGAAACCGGAGCACCTAGAGGTGACCCACACAGACATGTGGAGAACATGCAGACTCCACACAGACAGCGACCCAAACCGAGAATCAAACCCAGGTCCCTGGCACTGTGAGGCAGCAGTGCTAACCACTGTGCCGCTGTGCCACCCCCTAAGAAGGTGATGGTGAGCTGCTTCTTGAAAAGCTGCAGTCTACGTGCTGTGGGTTGACCTACAATGTCATGAGGAAGGGAATTCCAGAATCTTGACCCAGCAACTGCTAAAAAATGGTGATATATTTCCAAGTTTGAGGATAAGGGATAAAACATTTTAGAACTGAGGTGAGGACAAATTTCTTCACCTAGAGGTTTGGAATTCACTACCACAGAAAGTAGTTGAGGCCAAAACATTGTCTGATTTCAAGATGAAAGTAGACATAGCTCTTGGGGCTAAAGAGATATGGGGGTAGTGGGGATCAGGATATTGAATTTGATGTCAGCCATGATCATAATGAATGGCAGAGCAGATGCAAAGGGCCGAATGGCTTATCCTGTTTCTAGTTTCTATGTTTCTAATCAGGAAGATGAGTGGCTTGCAGGAGAACTTGTAGCTGATGGTGTTCCCATGTATCTGCTGCCCTTGTCCTTCTAGATTAAAGTGGAAGATGCTGTCAAAGAATCTTTGGCGAATTGCTGCATGCATCTTGTAGATAGTCCACACTTCACCTTCATTATCCAATGATCTTTGTATATTTAGCATTTTTAACTTTTTTTAAAAAAATCAAATTTTACAATAGATAAATTATAATAATTGTTTATTAAAACCTGTTTGGATTGGCACTAGTGTATAAAATGTCTTGCAGCTGGTCTGTATGTGTTGCATTTAGTCACATGGACAAAGCTATATGTAGAAAAAAAAGCCAGCCTTTTAATATTGTGTTCATCTGACCTCGGGGCAGAGATTTACAAGTTGGTCTAAATTTCTCTGTTTGCCTCATTTAATCACATTCCCACAGTGAATGTGATTATAACTAATAAACTAATAAGTAAGGAATCCTCATTCATGGATAATGTCACTCCTTTATCATTGAAGAGGGAGGTTACTATATTAACTACACAGCCCAAAGGCATTGCAGGTTAGGTGGATTGGCGATGCTAAATTGCCCCTTAGTGTCCAGAGATATGTAGATTAGATGAATTAGCCATGGTAAATGTATAGGGTGATATGGAGATGCCGGTGTTGGACTGGGGTAAACAAATACATAGGGTTATAGGGATAAGGCGGGAGAGAGGGCTTAGTTTGGATACTCTGACAGAGTCAGTGCAGACCTAATGGGCTGAATGACCTCTTCTGCCCTGTAAAGATTCTATTCTATGATCCTACATCTTCTACCTCTGCAAACCTACAAGTGATATTAACCACAATCCATCTTAGCAGTTAGTCATCACCTACCGGTCCCAAACCACAAACTACCCAAAAGGAATGCAATGGAGATTAAGTTGTATTGTTGTTGATTATTGTAACAGCTATTTCAGAGGGTAATTAATATTCCATAGAATTCTAAAAGTAGACCATTCAGCCTATAAGCTTGCTAACTCTTCAGTTGTCTGTTTCGTCCGATCCCATTCAGGTGCACTTTCCTGATTTTTTAATACTTTTCTTTTTCAAGTACTTAATTCCCTATTTAATCGTTACAGTCTGTACCTTATTAGCAACACGTTAAAACTTGCCAAGTACTCATGCGAAATAATTCTTCTTCTGTCTACTTTCATTTGAGCTTTTTAAAAAATCTATTGATCTTCTATATTTTCTAGCGTGCTTTCCTGAACATTATTTTTTTCTTTTTCCCTTCCTTATCTCATAGATATTGTGTTGAGTTTAAAGTGCAGTCATTGACTCAGAATTGCATGGTAGAGAACCGTCCTCATACTAGGTGGATGCAATATCTTCGGGAAGGATTCACTGTTTGTGTAGAATGCCAACCTCCTGCCCTGAACTCGAGATTCCAGCGATGTTACGGTGATGGCATAGAAGCTGAAAGGCAAGAAATTATGCTTTTATTTCATTTTTTATACACAGTTAGCATGGTGTCTGTGTTTTTGTAATAAGGTAAAATGTAGATATCTTCCAGTTTTCAAAGTCCATCATTATTTATTCACAGCCTGAAGCATCACAGGGAGCCACACACAACTTAAGATGTAGGCCATGGGTGCAGCTCCCACACTGACTATGTGCAATTGTATAAAATGATTCATATATGTACAGTTGGCTGGAATAATGAATGGTCAAATCCTGTCCTTTTAATAGTTTTGTAGGGTAAGGTTAATATTTTTTATTATTAGTCATAAGTAAGGCTTACATTAATACTGCAATGAAGTTACTGTGAAATTTCCCTAGTTGCCACAGTCCAGCACTTGTTCGGGTCAATACACTGAACCAGTATGTCTTTCAGAATGTGGGAAGAAACCAGAATATCCAGAGGAAACCCATGCAGACACAGGGAAAAAGTGCAAACTCCACATAGATAGTGATCCAAGCTGGGAATTGAATCCATGTCCTGGTACTGTGAGGCAGCAGTGTGCTACAGTGTCGCAGTCGCACGTATGGGTTTGTTTTTGGGTGAGCTGGGTATGGCTATTATGGTAGCTGCTTCTCTACTCTTTTCTCCAGCTGTCTTGCTATGGATATATCATTTTTTTCCCTTTGATGATACACACCGTGTGGACCAGGTTTCTAGCATAGAGGTGCAAATTATTCCCTGGTCTCCCCACTTTGAAGTCACCTTCTTTATCCACCATTGTTTTCAGCTAGTCACTTCGATAAACACTAATTCGCATATCAAAAACAGCCAATCAGACAGCTGTACATATCAGTTTCCCCTTTATCTCATTTTATTTACTTTTATTTTATCCTGATTTAATAGCTGCAAACAGTAAGTCTGTTCTGTTTTATTTTGTTAACGCATGTGGGCATTGTTGACATGTCCAGCATTTGTTGCCCATTCCTAATTGCCCTTAAATGGCTTGCACGGCCATTTTAGAGAGGTGTTAATGGTTGACCATGTGAGTGTAGAGTGACTTGTGGGCCAGCCTGCACAAGGACAGCAGATTTTGTTCCCTAAAAAACATTTAAATGATATCATTTAGAAAATACTGAGATAACGCGACTGATAACTCTGTAGAAGATAGTTCATAATTCTCTGTGGTTCGATAAATGGTTATTCACATGGAATTGTTAAAGTATGTATGCCTCTCTCTAGCAGAAATCAGATCCTACAGTGGCATGCGATTGGGAATCCTCGCTGCAGAGGAACATGGAAGTGGATTCGACAGATCGAGTCATGTTCTTGCCCTTCAGTCCACAGTTTTTTATTCATTTGAAGCCAACTCATCCCATCCAAGAAAGATGGTCAGCTCATTAATACCTGCTAAGCACTTGTACTATGGACATCAATTTTTCTGGAATGTAATTCAGGCTATAATACTGCTGAAAAGATAGAGATGCTGTTGAAGCTTTTAGTCTTGCACTCATCAGGACAGATTTGCCAGAGTATCAATTGTAAAGAGAACAGCAATTTATACTGCATATGAAGAGAGCTCCGATTGATAGGTAGAGGCGTTTACTCTACCTCTACCAATCATGCACCACTTGCCAACCTAATAGCACTCTCTTCGCATGCAGTAGAAATTGTTGTTTCTTTTACAATCAGTTATCTTGCTGATCTGTCCTCTTGGGTGTAAGACAAAAATTTTGACAACATGTCTTTTTTTTCAGCAACATTCAAGATCAGTACTACCAAATGACTAACTGAACCCATGTTAAGATTAATTATAAGATATATTCTGAAGTTTGTGTGGAATATTATGTGCATATAAATGCATTGCAGGAAGGATTTGATGAAGTGTTTGAAACAAGGCTTTCTGTAAACCTTACTATTTTCCAGCATTTTCAATGAATAACATCTTATCACCACGTGAAAGAATAAAATAGTCATTAATCTTTGATGGAAAATAATAAATCAGATTGGAGAGACAGTCTTTAAGCTGATTTTCTCTCAGACCATCTAAGATATTTAAAGTACAAATGTCAAGCCAAATGTTACAGAATTAGTTCAGCGATTGGTTAAAGGAATTGTTTTCTTTGCCAGAAAGCTTTGGTTACTGCTAAGTGAGTGACTTTCTCAACGCTCCCTGTTCAGTCTGACATTCATTGTTTATAAATATTTAATTGGCAAATCTCGTGGACTGTAACGTGTATCTCTCCAAAGGAACATGGAGCATTCATCTTCCTGATTGTTGGTGAAAATCTAATTGTGGCTGGAAAGCTTGTGTCAATAATAGGTGATTAGATAAATGACCATTCTAGCACAGCTTTCTGCCGCTTTGAAACAACTTACCTTTCACAAGGACTGTTTTCTTATGGCTAACGATGTAACAAATTTGTGACTTCAGGGGAAATCTGAATTCCAGTGTGAAATCTTAAGAAAAATGTTAACAAAGGAAGATTTAGGGGAGTGGAGCATGCATAAGGTCAATTATATATTCCAATTATTGGTTTTGCCTGTGGAATGGAGAAGCTGTAGATGAAATCAGGTTGACTGACATTTTAAAAATAAATGAGAATAAAATACACTTTTGTCCACAGAGGACAAGTGTGTTCTTACTTTCAAACTTATGTCCAAGACCATGTATTTTGTAGTCTGAATTATTGTCTATCTTTATTCCTATCTCGCTTATAGTCACTGAAACTTTCACTTACAACTTTGTCAACTAAACCACAGCTCAATGTTGACAATTACATTATATCCTAGTCACTCACCAAGGAGCAATGAACCTATACCCCTAAATCTATAACCCATGCCCCTAGACCCATAACTCTCCTCAATGTCCTACCATTAATGAGTAAATTCTGCCCCAATCGATCTATTAAAATGCATCACCTCACATTTATCTATTAAGCTCCATCTGCATTCATCAGCCCACTGGCCCAATTGATCAAGGTCCCATTACAATCCTAGATAACCTTCTTCATTATTTACTTTGCCACCAATCTTGGTGTCATCTGCAACCTTGCCTCCTAAATTCTCATTGAAATCATTAATATAAATGACAAATAATGGTGTACCCAGCACCGATCCCTGAGACACACCACTGATCACAAATCTTCACTTTAAAAAACAACCCTCTTCAACCACACTCTGTCTTCTATTGTCAAACCAATTTTGTATCCTTACCCTGGATCCCATGAGATTTAACTGCTTGCAACAAGCTGCCATGGAGTACCTTGTCAAAGGCTTTGCTAAAGTTGCATGGCCCTCATCTACCTTCAAAAACTCAGTCAAATTCATGAGACATGATTTTCCATTCGCAAAACCATGTTGATTGATTAAATGTATATTTTCTCCCTTCCCACTCACTCTGTCACATAGCCTCCCGCCACCTTGTGTAATTTCTCCCACTCCTTTCAAAAATCTTAATCAACCTGCTCTGGAGAATCAGTGCAAGCTCAATGGGCCAAACAGCCTCCTTGTACACAGTAGTGATTCCGTGAACCTCTTTTTTCCCTCTCTAACTCTCTCTGGTATCAAACGGTGAGCTGCTTTGCTAACCCTGAAAGGTACTGCAATGATTTGAAACATTTATCTTTGAAACACTTCAACACTTCGTTGAGAAAATTGCAGCAGAAATCAGCCCTAGCTTTGCAAGCAAAAATGTCTAGTTCTCTACCTCTTTTCAGGGACAGGTAGTTGAATCAAGCTCAAATCTCGGAGTAAATGAATGCAATTTCAGAACAGCACGTGATGGAGTTGCACGGGAAAATAATGGCTTTGTTTTTGAGGTTAGCAGTGAAACAAGGGCAATCATCACAAGGGCAATTCAATTAAATCTTCACACAATGACCAAATGATCGCTGTAGCATTACTTCCCCCATTCCGGAAGCCTATTTAAAATGGCACCAGGTCAAGGGGCTGTTTGGTGATTACTGGCAGGCAACCAATCACATTGAAATATTCACATATAGCAAACCAAAAAATCGAAAGCACTTAGCTCGAAAGGTGTGCTGGTTCAGTGTATTGTCCATGTTAAATTCACCCTTAGTGTACCCGACCAGGCAGCAGAGTGTGGCAACTAGGGGATTTCCACAATCACTTCGTTGCATTGTTAATGTAAACTTACTTATGACACTAATATATAAATTTTAATTAGACTATAACTTCACTGAAATGGCATTCTGTGCCCATTTTCTGGTGCTAAACTCATTCAGTGCCTGTCTCGCCCAACCTTCCTGACTTGAGCTGGAAGAGATCCAGGCAGTCCCTGAGTCAAGTCCCACAATCTAAAACAAGTGAAGGTAACAACACATCCTCACTTTCTACTGAACTAATTGTCATTAGAAATAACAGGCCGAGGGAAAGTAAGTGTCTAAGATCAGTGGATGGGATTTGAGGATTGGACAGGGGGTGAGTAGAGTCAAACATGGGGGAATGGTCAGACACAGGTATTTGGGGAGTTGGACAAGAGGAAGTGGGGAACTGAACCATGGGGAGAGATGGGTAATTGGGCAAAGATCAGAAATGGTGGCTTTCCCCCGTTATCCTTTGATCCCTTTAGCCTTAAGAGTTATATCTTACTCCTTCTTGAAAATGTGCAATGGTTTGTCTTCAAAAGCTTTTTTTGGTAAAGAATTCAACAAGCTTATCAGTGTCTGGGTGAAGAAATTTCTCCTCATTTCTATTCTAACGCTACCATCAAATCATGGCTCATGGTTCTGAAATCTCTGCCATCGGAAACATTCTTCCTGCATTTACCCTGTCTTGTTTGTTAGAATTTATAGGTTTCTATGAGCCCTTCCACTCATTCTTCCAAACTCCATATATAATCTATCCTTACTGACTCAGTCTCTTCTCATATATCAATTTTGCTATCCCAGGAATCAGTCTGGTAAACCTTTGCTGCATGTAATATTCCAGGGTGTGATCTTACCAAGGTCCTGTATAACTACAGCAAGACATTCCTTTCCTGTACTTGAATCCTTTTACTAAGAAGGCCAAAGTACCATTTGCTTTCTTCACTGCCAGCTTTACTTGAATACTTACTTCCAGTAACTTGTATACAAGGCACACAAGTCTTTTGTATATGCCTCTTTCTCAATCCATAGCCATTCGGATATTAATCTGCCTTCCTGTTTCAGCTACCTACGTGGATAACTCACATTTATTTACATTATACTACATCGACCATGCATTTGCTCATTCCCTCAGTTTGTCCAGAACACACTGAAGCATTTCTACATCCTCCTCACAGCTCACCCTCCTACCCTAGTTTATGGCAAGTACAAATTTGGAGATATTACACTTAGTCCTCTCATCTAAACCATTAACATACATTGTGAGGCCCCACCACTAAAAATCCTTGTGGTACCCCACTAATCACTGCCTGCCACTTGAAAAAACACCCATTTAATCCTATTCCTTTATTCCTGTCAGCCAGCTTTCTATCCATCTCAATATACTACCTTTATTTTATGTATTTTAATAATACACGCTAATCTCTTATGTGGGACCTGCAGAATCACCTAAAGTTAGCAATTTAATTTGCTTTATTGGATGGTGCCCAGAGCAGTGCAATTTTCCAGGGGAAATTACTGCTTCTGGACAATTGCCAGGTAAACCCTTAAATGGGAATTTCTGAGTGTTATCATAGAATCCCTAAAGTACAGAAGAGGCCATTCAGCCTTTCGAGTCTGCGCCGACTCTTTAAAGAGTATTTTACCTAGGCCCCCTTCCTCACCCTATTTCATGCATTTACTATGGCTAATCCATCAAACCTCCACATCTTGGGACACTAAAGGGCAATTTAGCATGGCTAATCTACCTAACCTGCACATCTTTTAGGGTACCCCAAAATCCGACGCTGGGGAGCCAGGAAGTTAGCAGCCTTCATTTTTAATTTAAATTTTCGGATAGCAAAATAAATAGTCATCATAGGATTGAAAGAGAAATCAAATTAACAATAGAACTCTTACAAAAAGAAGATACATTTTAAAAATATGTTAAACATTATTTTATCATTACAGGAAAATGTGGCATTCTCAGGACTGATCAGGACATTCAAAAGTATTTATTCAATTAGTAACTCAAGTTACATCTCATTTAATGATTTTTTTACAGTGTGACGAGCAGCTTAAGTGTGGAAGTTATCATCAATTCCGTTGTTTCCCAATTATAGCAGCTTGAGGGCACCTCATCTGTCACCTTCTGGAGGGGCAAAGAATCACCGACAGCAACTTCTGGATATCCATGTTCTTCGGTGCATGGTAGATGCCAGAAGTTGCTGTTGGTTTTAATGGAGTAATGGCGGAAAATGCTGACAGTCTCACCATCATCACTACCCCAAAATTTGGACCATTGTTACTTTTCCCTTCTCCCCTTTGGAGTGAAGGCGAATAATTCAATGGTTGAAAGGTTCAGTCTTGTCTGAACTTTGAGAGGCAGTTTGAAATTTAAATTTCTGCAAATTGAACCTTGTTCCCTCTCTGTCAAGTTAACCTGAAGAATTCAAACGCAGAATTGAGCTCCCCATTATAAATGTTTTTTTTAAATATCAGACATTTTGGGATCCCTGGACCAAACTGGCACATTTCTTTTAATTGATCATATTAAAAAATCATATTTGAGGGCAAATATTTGGGCTTGGATTTATAGGGTGTCTAAGGAGAGGAAAAGTGTCTACCATAGAGCAGGAAGTCGTGCTACCTGAGGTACGTTTACTCATGGAAATGATGAAGTATGTTCCAAAGGAAGCCAGGAATTCCATCCAATGAAGAAATCTAGAGGCGGACATCAAGAGCAAGATATGAGAGCTTTTGATTAATGGCTTTTATATTCTGGAAATGTAACTGGTATATACAATGTGAAGTCTCTTCCTTGCAGAGGCTGAGTGCCAACTCTCAGAGAGGGCTTTAACAAAGAGTCATCTGGATTTGAAATAACAGCTCTTTTCTCTCCTTACAGATACTGCCAGACATGCTGAGATTTTCCAACATTTTCTTTTTTGGTGTCAGATTCCAGTACTGCAGTATGCTGAATAAGCTGTGATAGTAGTATCCACAGTATCCGTATAAGCTTTTATGCCTGCATACAATATGAATCTCCCTTTTTCCTCATCCCTATTGCTAAAAGTCACATGCATTTGATACATTCTTTATATTTAAAATCTCATGCACTGGAGTAATGGACCATACTAACTTACTTCAGTATGGTTACATGGTCCCATCTCCGGAATATCACATCCTTATTTTACGAATGGTGCTATTAGAAAGTATATATACATAATACAAAATTCAGCCCTCAAGGAAGCCCTTTGCCCATTGTCCATGCATACACCATTGATTTGGACGTCAACAATGGCTCTGTTGGTAGCACTCTTGGCTCTAAGTTATGAGACTTTGGGTTCAAGTCAACTTCCAAGATTTGAACGCAATAATTAAAAAGCTAAAACTGAAGGAGTGCTGCACTGCAAGTCATGCTGTCTTTCAGATGGAATAATTTAAAGCAAGGCCTCACTTCGTCTCTTAGATGGATGCAAAGTATCCAACAGCATTATTTCAAAAAAGAGAAGTGGAGTTATCCCTGATGTCTTGGCCAATATTTATTCCTCAATCAACAGCAAAGGAAACAGATGATCTGGTCATTATTGCATTGCTGTTTGTGGAGTTTCCTGTGGACACACTGACTGCTGAGTTTCCTACATCACAACTGTGATAGTTCAATAGTATTTCACTGGTTGTAGAATGCTTTAGAGCATCATCTGGTCATGAAAGGCACTATATAAATGCATTTCTTTTCAGTTTTTGATTGACATCAGAAGCTCCTATACTAAGGCGTGCCTTTCTGAATCACAACTGTTGACAGTTAATCCACAGGGAAAGATATTCATTAACTTTGTTGTTTAAATTCTGCCACATATTTCAAGAGACATTACTCCTTGGGTATGTCTTGCTATTTGAATTTGCTTTGGTTGATTTGGTCCTGAATCAACTGCCTTTCTGGCATTTGATCCCTGTGCTACTTTCAAAATGAAAGCAGAAATACATAGATCATCAGGTAGAATGTATTAATGAAACACAGCAACTGTGATGCATAGTCTGTCAAAATTATTTTTTAAAAATTGATATAATAATTTTATTTGGGTGATTGTGCTTGGAATTAAAGTTCAAATTTTTAGCTCCCGGCATCTCTCATTGGAGTAATGAAACAGACGCCAATGTGATAAATTATGTATATTACTGCAGGGATACACAAATCAAAGACTTGTACATTAACTGTGCAGGTTTATGTGCTAGAAATCCTGTCCTAATGATGAGGAGTAATGGAGATTTTGTAGCGCAGTGGGTAGTTCCCAGACTCTGAGCCGGAAACTCTGGGTATATACCCCCTGATGTGGAGATGCTGGCATTGTACTGGAGTAAGTACAGTAAGAAGCCTCACAACACCAGGTTAAAGTCAAACAGGTTTATTTGGTAGCAAAGCCACAAACCTTCAAGGGGCAGTGCTCCGAAAACTTGTGGCTTTGCTACCAAATAAACCTGTTGGATGGTGTTTTGAGACTTCTTACTGTTCAAATCCCACCTCAGAATTTGATGGCCAAAGAAGCTGTGTTCATAATGTGGCTAAAAATGTTAAATGCCAACCTGCAAATTCTTCCAACAAACCAGTGGCCAGTGGTAAGCATGGGAGAGAGTTTTGTCAGCCACTCTTGATGTGGCGTAGCACCCCACAGGCTATAAGTTCCTTACAGCAGACTAGCAACTTGTTCCAAGAATAACTAACTATGGAAACAGGTGAAAGTCTGTCTCAGTGCACGACTGTGTGTGAGAAGCAAATTGAAATGGAATGAGGAGTTATAGCTTGTTGAGAGATTTGATAAACTTTGGGCTATAGGAACAGAGAAAGTCAAGGAGAGACCAATATCAGTGTTCAAAACTACGAAGGAATTGAGAAGGTAAATAGTGAAGACTTAGGATTATTTCCATTCGTTGGAGAATGAGCAATGAGGGCACAAGAATTTTTAAAATTCAATTAATTCACACGATGCTGCTGGCACAACCCAATTGCCTTGCAGGAGATAGTAAGGAACCATCATGTTGAGCTTCTTTAGGATGTATAGTCAAGGTCCTCCCACGACAAGTTGTTGAGGGAATTCCAGAGTTTTAACCTAGCAATGATGAAGTATTTCCAAGTCAGAATGGTGTGTAACTTGGAGGTGAATTTGAAGAAGTTGATGTTCCCACTCACTTGCTTACTTTATCCTTCTTGGTGGTAATGGTGGGTTTTAGAGGTGCTGTTTAAGAATCCTTCGAAAGGTGCGACAGTGCATATGGTGGATGGTAGCCATTTTGAGCCACTGGTGGAAGGAGTTGTCAAGTAGGCTGCTTCGTCTTAGATATTGTCAGCATATTTTTGGAGCTTCACTTATCAACTTACGTGGAGAGCTTTCCTGAGTTGTAACTTAAGGAAATACTTCAGGAATGACCTGGAACTGACCTCTGACAAACACAATCATCATCTTTTCTGCTAGATATGACCCTAGCCAATGGACAGCTTTACTCCTGACTCCCAGTGACATTAATTTTTCTCTTTGATGCCACATTGGGTTAAATTCTTCCCTGATGTCAATAGCAATCACACCCATAGAAGTCAGCCTTTTTGTTCATATTTTGGTCCTTGCATTGGTGAGCAAGTTATTGGTGAGTATGTGCCATGGATAGCAAGCAAATATGCAGGTACAGCAAGCAGGTAGGAAATCAAGCTGCATATTGCTGTTCATTGAAAGAGAATTTGAGTACCGGAACAAGGATATCTTACTGCAGTGTACTGGGCACTTGTGAGACCACATCTGGAGTATTGCATGCAATTTTGGTCTCCTTATCTTAGAAAGGACATTATTAACCAAAAGGGGGAATGCAACAAAGATTCACTGGACTGATCCCCAGGATGGCAGGATTGTTGTATGAGGAGAGATTGGATTAACTAGGTTTGCATCTCAAGATGTGTTTAGGGGGATTAAGGAGATTAGGCTTGGCAAATGTGTGGGGTAATCAGATAGGATGGGGTAACAGGCAGGGAATTGGTGCAGATTCGATGGGCTGAACGGCCTCCTTCTGCACTGTAGGTATCCTATGATTCTATGTATTCACTGTAGTTTAAGAGAATAAGAGGGGATCTCATTGAAACATATAAGATCCTGACAGGACCGGACAAATTGGATACAGGGATGATGATTACCTTAGAACAAGGTCTCACTATCTCAGGATATGATGTAAGCTATTTAGGGCTGAGATGAGGAGAAATTTCTTCATTCAAAGGTGGTAAATCTTTGGAGTTCTCTACATGAAAGGCAGTGAAGGCTAAATCACTGAATATATTTAAGAATGAAATAGATTTCTAGATTCTAATGTTGTCAAAGGTGTATCAGGAGAGCACTGGAATATGGCAGTGAGATAAAGAATCAGCCATGATCATGTTGAATTGTACAACAGGCTCAAAGGACAGAACAGCCATCTCCTGCTTCTATTTTCTTTGTTTCTACATTTGAGAATGACACTTTTCATCACTTCCTGATAATTAGTGATAGTGACTGGATTGGATTTGTCCTTTTTTTATAGACAGACATACATCAGTGAAGGGCAATCTAGGGCAGAATTCTTCAGCTTCGCTGGTCTAAAAGCTGAAATTTCCTGTTAATTTTACATTGTCTACAACTTGCCCACTAAAATTCCAGTGGTGGGTAGGAGGAATGGGAGACGTCTAGTGAGTGGCCCTCCTTCAATGATGGAATCTGTTCATTAACCATAATATGAATAAAATTAAATATATTTAATATACACAGGATATTTTATAAGGAGTAACAGAAAATGCTTAATCATTTATATATCAATAGAACTGTCATCAACTACTAATAGTAAAAACAAAAGAAATATTTACACATTGGACACAGAGGGAGTGTATGGCTTGCACAGTACAATCAACATGCCCCTCATTTCTCTTGCCCTTGCTTTTCAATCATATTGTAGGAAAATCCTATGCAGGCGGAAATCAACAGAGTGTGGCAACCCTGTGCATGGGCAATGGTCAACAAAATGCCTCGTGGGTTGTACTCAGAACCTAGATGGGTCGCATGCCGCCCCTGGGCCACAGATTGCCCACCTCTGACATTCATGGGCAATTTCCATACACAAATAGAAAAATAAACAGGGAAGGTAGAAGAATATTTTTCACGCAACACTTCATTCGAGTATGAGATGTATATTGTAAGTGCCTATTGAAACTGTGCTGACTACAAAATATGGAAGATAATTCAATGGCCAGTTATAGAGCATGAGAGTATTAGATTATGAGAGAAGAGCAGGGTGTTGGGATTAGAACAGACCATGCAACGGCGTGTAGGATCAAATGATGTTGCGTGCCAAATTTCTAATTGTGTTTTTAGAATCAAAGGCTAAATGTAAATTTGAACATATCAGTATGTGTTTGATTTTATTGCTATGATGATTCTTTTCTGCAATAAAATTTCAAGCATGCACAAGTAATTAGATTGTATAAAATCTGTAAAGGTCAATATTCCTTTTCTGTTTCATTCTGGTTAACTGTATTCTCAGATCAGAAGTGTATTACTGAAAATGAGTGTTAACTGACATTCGCGATTGGTTGCTAATGGGTCTTAGAAGGTTAATGAATAAAAATGTAAAAAATTGTAGAACAAGTAACGAGTTAGACATCTTAATATGGAAATAAAATTCCTTTATCTACAAACACACAATTTTGAATAGTAGTCTCTTCAGGTACCTCTTTTATTGTGACGATGATATCCAAATACTATGGATTTAAAGGTGATGCCAGATGCTAGAAAACTTTTCAGCAATGAAAATATTTATTCTGCAATTGAATTCTGTACCAACTATCCAACTGCTTCAAAACCTAGTTACACAGCTTTCCCACGGGGAGTACTTAATTCCCAACATTGACGAAACTGGAATATATCAGCTAAAAATTGCAACAATTCGACAGACATAAACAACATCCTGGGAGATTATTAGTTATCACAAATAATGTGGCGTCATTGCTGAGACAGCAATTTGGATAAGCCGTGATATTGTATGTAAATTGAACCAATGTAACTGATTTATTCTGGGATGTAGATGCAATACTACATCTGGCAGTTTTCTTTGTAACAGCCATCTGAATTCTTCATCAATCTCTTCGAAACTGATGGAACTTAGCTTTCTGAAAAAAATTCAAGTCTGAATCTAAACTTGCGTGTTATAAAGTTTGTTTGTTAGTTTCACAAGTAAGCTGACGTTAACACTGCAATGAAGTTACTATGAAAATCCTCTAGGCACCTGTTTGTGTATACTAAGGGGAATTTAGCATGGCCAATGCACCTAACTAGTACATTTTTCTGACTGTGGGAGGAAACCAGAGCAAACCCTTGCAGACACGGGGAAAACGTCAGACTGTGCACAAACAGTGACCCAAGCCTGGAATCAAACCCGGGTCCCTGGCGCTGTGAGGCAACAGTGCTAACCACTGCGCTAACATACCACCCTTGTTCTATTGTGTAATAAAACTGAAGGCGGCATCTGTGAAGAGAGAACAGAGCTAATATTTCATGTCTGGTTGACCCTTCATGGGAGCTGAAGACAAAGAAAATAGGATGAGAATTATTTTGCTAGGAATGGGGGGGGGGAGGGTGTGATTGACAAAGCTATCAGACAAAAAGAGACAGGGAATGTAAATGGTGGCGCAAAATGCTGAGAATGGTGCTAATAGAGATCGGAATGTGTAAATGGCAGAGCAAAGATGCAGGGTACCAAAGGACAACCTGAGGCTTGAGGCAGATGGATGCAGGATGCAGCTGCAGGGGAAGAGGTGGAAGGAAGATGGAAAGCAATATTTTACAAGTGAACAAATGAAATGATGGAAGAAATGAAAATTAAATATCAATAATATAAATTAAAATGGATTAGTTAGATAAAAAGTAATGAACTAAAATAAAATAAATGAAAATGAAGTAGCTGTGGTGGAGTTCATGCTCTGAACTTGTTAAAAGTGACACTAATGTAGGAAGAGGACAAACTTGCTTCTTCCAGCCATCTGCCCAGAAATTGGAGTCCGTCTGGTTCTGCTGTGGGTATTCATTTAAAATGGAGTTCAACACGTTTCAGAAATGCAGCATGCTTTGTGCTAGCAAAAACTGGGATCTTAACAGATCAGTTAGCCCCTAAGATTGAAGGGGGTGGGGGTGGGGAAAGATGGTCTGCCTGACCAAACTCTAGGCCACTCTTCCAAATGTTGAGCTAGAATTTTCACAGGGATTGTAGTCACCTTTTTTTTGGGGTGTCTGCCAATTTTCCAGTGGAAATTCTACTCTGTCTCCCGCGACCGTCATGGTGGCAAGTGGTTAGCACTGCTCCCTCACAGTGCCAGGGAACCAGGTTTGATTCCCATCTTGGAATCCCATCTGTGTGGAATTTGCACGTTCTCTCTGTGTCTGTGTAGGTTTTCTCTGGGTGCTCCGGTTTTCTCCCACAGTCTAAAGATGTGCGGGTTATGTGGATTGCCCATGCTAAATTGCCCCTTAGTGTCAGGGGGACTGGTTAGGGTAAATCCATGGGGGTAATGGGGATTGAACCTGGGAGGGATTGTGGTTGGTGCTGAATGGCCTCCTTCTGTACTGTAGAATTCTATGATTTTAACCTATTTCAGCCTCACAGCAAAGTGTTTGCAAAGTCACTTGGAATTTCTACTGATTTTCAGTACCATGTGATCAGGAAAACCTATAGAAAAGTGCGTTCTTTGGATTATTCACGGATGCGTTAGTCTGTTTAAAGAAACAAGTCTATTAATTTCTAATGCCGTAGCTGATCCACTGAAACTTAATTATACTAAATATTGTAAATGGTGGATCAGTGGAAAACACTGGCTTAAAAGATCATTGGTTAGCTGTTTGTGTTCCTTCTACATTGTTGACCCGCTAAAGTTATGGCAATAGATTGAGAAAAATGTTTTGGCAATTCCAAACATCTCTTATTGTAGAATTTCCAAATGTTTTAACTTTAGTCAAAACTCAGATATATAAAAAAAAACTGGGATCTCAACAGTTCACTATATTCATTCATGACTTAGTATGAAGTCTCACAACACCAGGTTAAAGTCTGACGGATTTATTTGGAATCATGAGCTTTCGGAGTGCTGCTCCTTATCAGGTGAGTGGAATCCCCGATAAAAGAGTCACTTAAATGACTCACCTGATGAAGGAGAAGCATTCCAAAAGCTTGTGATACCAAATAAACCTGTTGGACTTTAACCTAGTGTTGTGAGATTTCTTACTAGGCCCACCCCATTCTAACACTGGCATTTCCACATCATGGTTATCAATGACCTAGATAACACAATAGAGAAAATTATATCCAGCTTCCTGATGGCACCAAGATTTGGGGTGTAGTTAGCGGCACAAATGGGAGCGTAAAATCATAAATAACCATTGCTCGAGTAAGTGAATGGGAAAAATAGATGTATTTCAAACTGTGCATACATTTCAGACCAAAAATAAAGGATAGATGTGAACATTGTTTGAATGCGAAAAGCTAAGAATAATGGATGCTAAAGAGATTTGGGCACTCATTTGCACAGACCACTAAAGTGTCATAGTCAGGTACAAAAAGTAATCAAAAAAGTTAATGGAAAGTTTGTCTTTATAACCAGAGGGTAGAATATAAAGCTCTAATTAGACCATGTCAGGAGGACTGTGTATTGTACCTTATAAAAGATACATTGGTCTTTGGGGCAATGCAGAATCTATTCACCAGAATGTTATCATGGCTCCGTGAGGTGGATTATGAGGGAATAGTACATAAATTAATCTTGTATTCGCTGGAGTATAAAAGACTAAGGGGTAATTGATTGAAGCGAGTCGATAGAGTAGATAAAACTTTCACTGCTGGTAGATTGTCTAGGACAAAGAGACAATCAGAACCAAGCCATTCAGGAGAGAGGGGGTACTGACACTGACTGCTGGAAATGGAGAGGTAGAAGGGGTCCGATGTTTGGGGGAAGGTGGGGGGCAAGGTGTTGCCGGCTCCAACTGGGGAGGCATGGGTGGGGGGGAAGGTTAATGTCACCTCTGATCACAGGGATGGTGGGCAGGGAGGGGTTGTGTGGGAAAGAGCCTGATGGGTGGGGGCAGGTTAATCTTTGCTTTGATTAGGGCACTCTTTAAATCTTAGTGCAGTGTGGCCTTGTCAGTGTGTTAAAGTCTCCCTACCCTCCCCCCGCCCCCCACGCCCAACATGACAGTGTGTTTGTGACAGAATGTGGTAAGATCTGGAGAAAAAACTGACCCTGGCTTCCATTCTCCCCCCAAAAAATTAGGCACTTAACAGGATGGAAACTGGGAAATTTCTGGCATGGGCACTACCAGACTGGCACTAGTCAAGGGGCAACTCCCTACCCCAATCTCCCAAGGGAGAACCTGTATGGCCTCTTTCTGCACCAGCGTTGATAGGGATCAGTTGTAAACTCTGCTGGTGGGAACCTCTCCTGGTGGTGGGGCTGAAAGCATTAGCGGGTCCAGAGGCTACCAACTTCAGTTCACTAATCATATTGAAATGGCAATTGCGCTGTGAAATGGCAGTTGGGCAATTTCCTGATATCACGGTCCTACTATAGGCCCAACTGGCATGATTTTCACCTGGGAGACTGCAAATGCTGGAATCCAAAACAAAAACAAAAGAGAAAATGCTGGAAAATCTCAGCAGGTCTGGCAGCATCTGTAGAGATAGAATAGAGCCGATGTTTCTAGTGTAAAATGACTCTTTAAAAGGTCAGAAAATGCTGGAAAATCTCAGCAGACTTGACAACACCTTTGGAGAGAGAACGATCCTTTGAAGGGTCGACTCGAAATAAACTTTCTTCACAGATGTTGTCAGACTTGCTGAGACTTTCCAGCAGTTTCTGTTCAGCCTTAGGTGTTTAAAATGGCTTGGGTGTTCTCATTAGCTTGCAAATAAAGTTTCAATGATGACCTTAAGTACAGAAAATATGTAAAACAAATAATTTTACTTCTGGTTTCTGAATGATTAGTATTTCATTGATCAAGTTGAATGTTCGAAAATGTAGACAGTCCATATGTTGTTCCTTCTCCTTATGATGAATTGCTGCCAGTCCAGTGCAAAAACTGATTAAGCTCATACGTAATGACAATGTGTTGTGCCTTCTTGACTAAAGGAGTGGCTGAATTCCACAAAATAGTAAACTGTTAGATATCTTTTGTGCAGGAGATGCCTGAAGCTGATGGGTCCTGGTGCATTTGTAACTATGATGTAGAAATGCCAGCGTTGAACTGGGGTAAACATAGTAAGAAGTCTCACAACACCAGGTTAAAGTCTGAAAGGCTTATTTGGTAGCATAAGCCACTAGCTTTTGGAGCACTGTCCCTTTTGTGAGGTACAGATTCATATTGTCGCTCACATTGTCTGCACCTTTAAGACTGATTACTTGTGAAAACTTGCAATCCAACTATTATTTTGTAAACTAAGTTTGTGTCTTTCTGTGCCCTGTTTGTGAATAGAACTCCCACTCACCTGATTAAGGGGCAGTGCTGCGAAAGCTAATGGCTTGTGCTACTAAATAAACCTGTTGGACTTCAACCTGGTGTTGTGAGATTTGTTACTGTGTTTGTAACTACCAGCATTAGGTGCCACCTCACTTTTATAACTCGTGCTACAAGTCTGAATTTTGGTGGCCTGACCTTGCCTAACGGGCCTAAGTTGCCTTTTCTGATAAAACTTCTGCGCACAGCCTCCGATTTCTGCTGGCACTTGATTTCGTAGCGTGCTTGTTTTTCTGTTCACGTTATGCTCCCGCTGCAGCAAGGTTAGAGAATTTGATGGCCAGCTAAATCTTCGCTCTCTGAAGTGGGGTGGGAAAATCCCACCGGTGTGAACGATGGTAAGATTCGAGCCTTGGAAAAGGAAACACGAGCAAGGATATGCTAGTCAGCCCATTGAACCTACTCCACCGCTCAATAACCTCATGGCTGATCTGATTGTGACAATAATTCCAGTTTCCTTCTTGTTCCCCATCACCCAAATGTATCTCACTGTCCCAGCATATCCCAATCAATGCAGAAATTTGTCATGGACAAATGCAGAAAGTATATTTATACAATGCTGCCCTCCATTCTGAGAGGTTGTCAGAGTTGTAAGAGAGCTGGTGCAGTTAGCAGTAGAAATCACAGCTGTCTGGATCCTCAACAAAAGTCAATGCATGTAAACAAGCAGAAGGGATCATGGGCTGGTGACCTGGTGTGGGAACCCTGGTCAACTTACCCTCCTTAACCCAGGGGTGCACCTGACAGTTGGAGAGAATTGTCAAGAGAGAGAACTAAACATTATCCCAGCCTGTTTCAAATCTAAAGAATTCCGAATCCATCCTACTTTAATCGCTCTGCTGGATTGAGGTTTTTCCTGGTTTGCTTGTGCACTGTTAACCATTACAATATATTCTATTGGCACAAATTTCAAAAGAAATATTGTCTTATACTAAAGCCTTCGTTTGGGGCAACATGGTGGCACAATAGTTAGCATTGCTGCCTCACACGTCAGGGACCGTGGTTTGATTCCTGGCTTGGATCACTGTCAGTGTAGAGTTTGCCCATTCTCCCTGTGTCTGCATGGGTTTTCTCTGGGTATCTGGAGTCATCCCACAATCCAAAGACGCGCTGATTAGGTGCACTGGCCATGTTGAATTCTCCCTCAGTGTACCCAAACAGGGCACTAGTGTGTAACAACTAGGGGATTTTCACAGTAACTTCATTGCAATGTTAACATAAGCCTACTTGTAACACTAATAAATAAACTTTTAACTTCCTAAGAGGGGAGGAAAATGCTTAGTTAGTAAGTCAGCCTCTGCATGTATTCGCTGTGTGGAAGGAGCTACCAGCAGAGGGCAGAACAGGTACAAGAAGCACATTACATAGAAGAAATAAACTTAATTTAGAATTTACACCACTTACAAATTCATAGTCTGTTGAATGTTAAAAAATGTGCTTAATACAATAAAGCACAAACTTGCCATTCTGAATAAATATCAGTCCTAATTTTAGCAATTTCTCTCAAATTTTAAAAGCACTGTCAGCTACAGATTTATTGGTCAATGAATTTGAATATCACTTGGGCTGATTTGCTCCATAGCAGCCATTTTTCTTTTTGATGTGATTGCAACAAGCCTGAAGTAAGCCAGTGAAAGCAACCTGAATGCGAATGTGCATTGTGCACGGACTTTAACAGTTTGAAAATGCACTGGGGTATAAATTCAGGTATAATATAAAGTGTGTGATAGCGAGTGGGCAACCAGTTTTCACAGTTTTCAGTGGGAATTAACATCAGACAGTGTAACTTGGGCTGTTAATACACAAGCACCTGTTTCACATGGGTGCCCAGGATGAATTTTAGTGGTTTTGTATTTTAGCCCAATGTCTCGAGAACAATGCCTTTGCAGCTTCTTGGTAGCATATTAAACAAAGCCAGATTTCTGATCTGAGACTTGACCTGGAATTGACTCCACTGTTCAATTCTACAGCCCAAAAAAATGAAATCTTACTTTCAGATATGATGTACCATGTTCAACAGTGTCTGTGCATCTGTGTGTGTGTGTATACATAATAGATAAGTTGCATGAAGAGAGAGATAGATCAGTCCTTCTGTAGCACTGATTTGATTTGATTTATTATTGTCATATATTAGTATGCAGTGAAAAGTATTGCTTCTTGCGCACTATACGGACAAAGCATACAGTTCATAGAGAAAAAAAGGCAAGAGTGCGGAATGTAATGTTGCAGCCTTAGTGAGCGTGTAGAGAAAGGTCAACTTAATCATTGTTAATGACAGGTCGGAAGTTTTCAATTAAACTAATACAATAGAAAGAATCATTACCAGCATGGAGGGCAATCCTGGGAAAAAAACAGGAGACTGAATTATTGACATGAGAATCAATTTGTATTCTGAACAGGATTTTAATGGTCTGGGAACACTAGAGAGGATGTTAGGATTGAATATTCAATGGAGATGGAGTTTTGAGGTCAATGAGGGCAGCAAGGTGGCATAGTGGTTAGCACTGCTATCTCACAGCACCAGTGACCTGGGTTCAATTCCTGGCTTGGGGCACTGTGTGGAGTTTGCATGTTCTCCCTGTGTCTGTGTGTGTTTCCTCTGGGTGCTCCAGTTTCCCCCCACAGTCCAAAGATGTGTGGGTTAGGGGGATTGGCCATGCTAAGTTGCCCCTCGGTGTCAGGGGAATAGCTGGGGTAAATGCATGGGGTTATGCATGGGGATGGGGCCTGGGTGGATTGTGGTCTCTGCAGACTCGATGGGCCAAATGGCTTTTTTCTGCAATGTAAATTCTATGATTCTATGATTGTAGCAATTCCTGGGAGAAGGTTCTGGAGCCTGAAGTATCAGTCACAAGTTCAAACAGCCCTGGGATACTCCAGTGATTGTGGAACAACAGGAATACAGTGAGTACACTGAATAGAATTTCTGAGCACAGAGGGGAGTTACGATTCTGGGATGGGGCAGTGAGGAAGGACTCGGGGTCTGAACACAGTTACTAATGCAACTAGATTGTTTAAAGCCACAGAATGCAAAATAGTGGCTTAAGTTGATCCTGAGGTCGATCAGAACTTAATTACCATTTAATGAGGGAGGATGGCAGATTGCCAGGTTCTTGTAAAACTCTCAGTGTAGATCAACACAAATTGCATGCTTTCTAATACTCTTATTCCTCTGGATTGTAACATGCATTTAGAGCACTAGAATCATTCTGAATTGGTAGAAATTAATTGCAGTTGAGGACTGACTGACAGAACCCTGGCATATGTTGAATGTTTGTGAATGGCACTATGCCCCCAACCATTCTGATTACATCTCTTCACTAGGCACTCCAGAGTGATCTGGGCAGCCAGTGGAAGCATGGCTCCATGCTTATACCACTCTTGAAATATTGCTGGTACTATACAGATCAGTGCATTACAATTTCTGCATTTGATTGTTCTCACATGCCATTGTCATGGCAACCTGCCATGCAAAAACCATTGAATTTGTTTGAGCTAAATGATTAGTGAATTGATCCAACTAGTGTTTTGAACAATTACTCATTTGGCTTGCTTGAAAATCAAGGAGTGGGAAAAGTTTAATCCAATATGTCCAATTGTGAAGCAAATAGAATTTACAACCACACTTTTGAAGCAGACTAAACAGTGATGAAGCTAACAAGTTGACTCTTAACCAACTGTAAGCGCTTTCTTTAACACTCTCAGGCAAAATGCTGAAACTCTTTGACACAGCTCCCATACGATGTGAAAAATCAGCACTTTTGTCCTCATGGCTGAATCCACAAAATCTTCATTTCTGACATCGTGAGCAGACTTGGGAGATAGCTGCATCCTTCAACAAGCTCTCTGAAGGGCTCACCCTGCCATTAGCAGTTGCTGCAGCCCATTCTTGATAGATAGCTCACAATGTACATGGACTAAAGCAGCTCAATACCTAACATGTGATGTATTGGTGTCTGGGTCGGGGTAATGCCTTGTGCTGCATGTTCAGGACAATTGTCCACTTCTGAAATGTCCTCTTCCAAAGGAGGCATTTGTTGTGAAGGAACTGTAAGAAAAAGGAAAAGGAAGAATGGTTAAAATGGCAGTTAAGAGTTGAACATTGGCTGAAAGGTCTCAGGTAGCAATTCTAAAGCTTCCTGCCCATCTACTGAAATGAATGAAAGGCTACAAGCAACATGCAGATATCCTCCTTCCTTGGTTCTCATGACTGTGCTTAGGGTACCGCTGATCAATTGGTTTTCATAACCCTATGTCAGGGTATTGTGGATTCTTGTACCTCAGGTCATGTGGCAATAAAGTGCTGAAATTAGAATAGTTGGGTGGGTTTGTCTTTGATCAGCGAAGACACAACAGGCCAAAGGGCTTTTTTTTCTCTATGATTATAATGTGAAGTGAATAAGGAATAATGAGATGATTTGATGATTGTAGAATTATCAGTATGTGAGAGGAGAATTATGTTAGTATCCAATATCAAGAGAGGAAAGCAAAAAGTAAGTGCATTTTAAATAAGAAAATGCGTTTTAGTGTGCCTTACATTTTTTGGCTGCATAGGCAAGGTTAGCAATTATTTTTAGTGTGCCCTTAGTGGATGGTAAGAGAGATGAGGGTGTGGAGGGAATCATTAGCAGCGGTGGGGCAAGAGAAGAGTGCTGTGAAGTGCTGTTGGAAGAGAGAAGGAGAATTGTGCTGACACCTCTTGATAGTTTTGTGAAGTCAACGAACCTATTGCTGCAATGAACCAAATTTCTGCGCATTATGTTGGTGGTATTGAGCCTATCCAAATCCTGGCATTACGATGCCAAGCAGAAATGGATCAATACACTGTCACCAATGCCTCTTGGGGGATGGTACTTGAAGAGAGAGGAGGCTGATCACCTCTGCTCAAGCCTGATTTATCCTCCTCTTGGAGAGAACTTTATGGGTGTTCCACAAGAGCTGCTTTGGTCATACCCTACATCCTCTACTGGGGATCATGATGTGGAGATGCTGGCATTGGACTGGGGTGGACATAGTAAGAAATCTCACAACATCAGGTTAAAGTCCAATAGGTTTATTTGGAATCACAAGCTTTCGGAGCACTGCTCCTTCATCAGGTGAGTGGTCTGTATCTGGTCAGTATCCATCCCACCATCAGACTCACCATAGGTTACTCTCCAGAATCTTGGACACACATGCTTCCATCAAGGATGGTCACCTCAGCACTTCACTCTACCGCAAGCCTACGGAAGACCTCACAATGCTCTCACTCACCTGATGAAGGAGCAGCGCTCCAAAAACTTGTAGTTCCAAATAAACTTGCTAGATTTTAACTTGATATTGTGAGACTTCTTACACTACTGGGGTCCTCTGGAAAGGCATCAGAGAAATGGTAGGCAGCTCTGAGATGCATCAGTCTTGTGAAAAAGCCTGGAGAAGTCACTCAAGCCACTGAGATGCATTTCCTGGGAAATGCAACTGGGGATGTAATCTCACTTTAACAATACTTGGGGAGTCACTTCAGAAATGATGTGCATCATCTGGTTGTGCAATCTGATTCCTCAGTCACAAAGGCCATCTGTCAGTCAAATATAGTTGAGACTCAGTATTGAAAATTACCCTGGCTCCGTGTGAGAAACATCTGCCCTCCACAATGCCCAATTTCCGACTTGTGAATATTGAAGCTTTAGTCCCTAGGAATAAAATGTGATTGTGGAAAGGCAAGTGCTTTGTTACCGGTAGCTGTTGAAGTTTGCTTTCCATTTACCACTCAACAGGGCTGTAATTGAAAATCACAATGCTGTGGCACATCACTTACACATCATTCTATAAAGATCATAACATTATGATGTTAGGACTGAGGCCAATACTTAAAAGCATTATGATCTTCTCCACTATAATTCTTTGGGCAATTTTCATCAGAGTATATTGTTTTAGTATTATTTTTAAATATCTTGTTTTTTTTAAGCTCCCCATTTTTATAAACAACCCAACAAACCCTCAGGGTTTGGTACAATACAGCATAATCATCTTTTCACACATGCATACAGAAAAGACTGGCAAATAATCATGACAATTGAATCATAGAATCACTTCACTACAGAAGGAAGCCATTTGGCCCACTGAGTCTGTACTAACCACAATCCTGCTCAGACCCTATTCCCGTAACCCTCATTTACCCTGATAATCTCTCTGACATTAGGGTCAATGTAGTAATCAACCTGTCCTGAACATCTTTGGACAGTCAGAGGAAAGCCAAGCAGACATGGGAAGAAAGTGCAAACTCCACATAGACACTGACTCGAGGCTGGAATTGAACCTGTGTCCAGGATGCTGCAAGTCAGCAGTGCTAACCATTGTGCCACCGTTAATTTGGATTATCAATTATAATTTCTTGTAATTATTGTAATCAGCACCTCCCCTTGTATGGATAATGAGAGGATATTAGACAGAGTGGGGGAATATCTGGATAACAGTGTAATAGATGAAGTCATGAGCACACAGTACAATGATGCACATCTTCCCCCACAGGATAACAAGTACTGGGCTACTTAGTATAAGAGAGTGTCTATGGGGCCAAATACAAACAATTTGAGCTTAAAACAGTACCTCAAAACTTCCAAATAACAACCGGAGAACATCAGGGTACAACTCAAACCTATCATATAATTTCCACATCTTCTATGTATTAATATTCAAAATAGTTGCTACCCTAGCCTACACAGTCAAAGGGCAGCATGGTAGCACAGTGGTTAGAGCGGCACAGTAACACAATGGTTAGCACTGCTGCTTCACAACTCCAGGGACCTGGGTTTGATTCCCAGCTTGGGTCACTGTCTGTATGGAGTTTGCACATTCTCCTTGTGTCTGCGTGGGTTTCCTCTGGGTGCTCTGGTTTCCTCCCACAGTCCAAAGATGTGCGGGTTAGATTGATTGGCCATGCTAAAATTGCCCCTCAGTGTCCTGAGATGCATAGATTAGTGAGTAAAATATGTAGGGATATGTGGGATGGGGTCTGGATGATATTGAGGTCGGTGCAGATTCGATGGGCCAAAAGATCTCTTTCTACACTGTAAGATTTCCATGATTTCTAAATTAAGGGATATCAACATTAAAAAAAGTTAATAATCTAAGAGTTCTAACATCACATTTGGGCCCACAACATCTCCAGCCACACAGGAGGTACCAGACAAGCTCCACCATCAGCCAGAAAATCTATCCCATTTCCCATCAAGGAGACCCTACCAACTGCAAGTCACCCGCAGGCAGGATATCTCTGGTAAAAATACAATTCTCCTGGTCCTGACAAGATGAGACAAACCTAATATAATAAATATAATAAATCAGAGCATACATCAGTACCCTGCTAACCCAGACAACAAAACCACAGAGAGAGGGGAACACCAGGATAAGAAGATAGACACAAGACAGATGGTTTGACAACATACAATTTCACGTGCAGGATATCAGGAGCATAGTCACATAACTTCATCAGAGAAACACAGATAATGTGGGGCCCAATATTTACATTAACACTCAGGCTCTGCAAAAACAGAATATGACCACTTTAGGGGAACCCAATTCTCAAGAAAGAGAGTTGATCAGAAGTTCCCAAGCGAGGACAACCTACTCCCTCATTTAGCATATTCCCCACAGATTCATTATTTATTTGTGGGACATGGGTGTCACTGGCTGGGCCAGCATTTATTGTCCATCCCTAGTTAGCTGAGGGCAGTTGAGAGACAACCACGTTGCCTTGGCTCTGGAATCATACGTAAGCCAAATCAGGCAAGGACAGCAGATTTCCTTCCCTAAAGGAGAACCAGATGGGTTTTACCAACAATTGACAATGATTTCATGGTCATCAGCAGATTTTTAATTCTGGACATTTTTCATTGAGTTCAAATTCCACCATCTGCTATGGTGGAATTCAAACTTGGGTCCCCAGAATATTAGCTAAGTTTCTGAATTAATAATCTAGTCATACTACCAGTAGGCCATTGCTTCCCCATATCCAGGAATGGATAATTAAAGTAGTTACTGCCCTAACATACCCAGCCAAGATAAACACAGCAATAACATAGCTAAAAGGGCAAACACTGGTCTTATATTGTCTTGACCTTGGTGTTCATCAAGGGGACTGGAGGTGGTTAAATGTGGTTGGACCCTGCCACCTGCCAGGCCTAGGTCTCTCTCTACCAGGGCATCTGGGTGAAGTTACAGCAGAGGTGTAGAGGTTTTGGTGAAATTAAGGATAGATTCTTGATGTTGCTTAACAATTTTAGTGATATCAATCATGAACAAGCAAGACCATATTCTTGCTTGCTCCAAGGGAGATAGGGGGAGGTGGGGGGGGGGCAATGTTGAGAGGATTGGGGGTGGTAGTGTGAAATTCCTCAAATGTCAGTCAACTGTGCACCCACCTCTTTGCAATTTTATGTTGGTTCAGCCTAAGTTCTAGGCTGGTCTTGACTACCCCCCTTCCCCACCTTGTCCCAGTTGAGGATCTTAAATGGCCAATTAATGATTATTTAAGGGACATTTTCCACCAGCCTCAATATTTCAAGAGCAGGGATTAGCTGGAAAGTAAACCCTGGGGAGGGAAAAATCTTGGTGGGGAGTGGTGGTATGTGGTGGTGGTGAGGGTGGAGAGAGGGTTAGGAGGGAGTAGGGGTGGATGGGTAGGGTTACATCTCCATTAACAGTATCCTTTGAACATAGGGTGCACCCACCTCAATGTGCTCCCTTTTTACATTCATTTTCTGGTCTCAAAGATTTTAGATTCTCTTTCTGAGAGAGAAGTTCAAAACAGCTTCATTCTGTGTCCACAACACGTTCCTTCTTTGATCAAAATTATTTTAGTCACTTTAAGAATTCAGATGCTTTTTATCCTCGAGCATCAATGTTTCTTATTCCTGTTAGGTCTGATTATTAAATAATCTGCATCTATTCAATTTTCCCTAATTCCATTCATAACAAATTTTATTTAATTCTTTCCAAACAATTTTAAGAACCTTTTAATTTTGGCCTTTTATTGTTCTTTCCAATGCCTGATGTCTTCCATATAATTCACGAATCACATAATTCCAAGATCTATTTCCTTCCTTGATATATTCAATGATTTAAGCCTCCAACAATTGGATTTGAGATGTTATAGCAATAAAAGCATATTGGTTTTTATTATAAAACTTATTATTTTTATTGGCTGGTACAGTTTCTGCCTTCTCTCTAAAGTTAGACTTTTTTCAATGCCTCCTATTTTCCTAGTTTTACAAATGGAGATCTACTGCTCCTTAGCTGATATATTATGCCAATCTGTGATACATTATATATATCTGCCAAAATTGCTGCTTCCCACATCTTAGAAATCTTATGGTTCCCCAGACGTGGCCGAATAGTTATTAGGATGCTGTTTCAAAATTCTTCCAGTATTATTAGTTCTCTCGCATTTTCTAAAGTTTGATCCACCTTTTGTGATCGAAACCTTGGAAGATCTACAGTGCAGAATGAGGCTATTCAGCCCATTGAGTCTACACTGACTCTCCAAAAGAGCATCTTAACTTGGCCAACCCATTTCTCCTCAGCTCCATCAGTAGAGAACCATCAAACAATTCATTGGACTTCTTCCAAGTTTCAACTACACAGAGCCAGTTGACAGCAACATTTTTGCTTCCTGGAGTCTGCTAAGAGCAGAGCCTGTTAAGTATGGCCATTTTCCCTACTGTAGAACACTCACTTCCCCCAGCAAACATAGATAAATTGAAAGCCTAGAATTTTCTTAAGCTCTATCCATTTCCATGACAATGTAGCCTTCCAGGGCTTACAGAATGCTTTTAAACTAATTAACTAGTATTAACTCCCAAAACACAACTCTCTGGGCTGTATTTCATTGGGAGCAGAGTAGATAGCTTGTGTGGGATTCTCCGATGTCATTTGCCCCATTACCGCTATCAGTGAATTTGATACTTAGCCAAAACTCCATTCACTGCAGCAGGTCCAGAGAATCCCAACTGCAGACAAGGTTGGAGAATTATGTGTCTCCAAATATCCAGCTAAATAATACCAGCTCCTGTTTTATGACATTACCTTTCAAGTTGTTAACCCCTTGTGGCAACATAGCTCCAACCTGTTAAGTGTAACAGACTTCAAACTGCTTTAATTAGATTTATTCCATTCTCTAAGTTAAACTTTAATCTTCCCAGAACTAAAAATTCTCTCTAAAATATACTATGAACCAAGAACTAGGTGTTTATAACAATATTATGAAGAAACATTCTCTTTATTGGAAAATGCCTAGAACAGAGCAGAACTGGGTTGAATATAGATTTAGATCAAGGAAGTAAATATATTTGGACCATTAAAGAGTGCCCAGATCACATGAAGGAAGATGCTTCAAGGTGACCACTGGAGATGGTAGAAAGGTAGAAGACTCCTTATTTTCTTGTAAATACTATGAGACAATTTCATGAACATGTAAATGGTGAAATTCTACATGACCTCTTTGAATGAGGCAATCATATTGAATCAAAATATGGGAGTTATGAGCAGTTTACACAAAGTAGAATAGACCTAAAATTGCCAATGTTCATTTCACATGAGGTCCTGATAATCTTGGAAGAGAAGAGCGATCAGTTCAGGCATGATGCATTCCTAGGTTTACAATGTAAGGCACTGTGTGGTAAATCAGCCATTCAATTGCCAATATTATAGAAGCTTATATTTGAAATACATAGACCATCATCTTTCAGATTATCTATTAGTTTTCCAGTTATTATTGACTGATTTGATTTAGAGTTTAGTTCTGAAACTATTACATGTCTGTTTTTATTAATTCTTTAAAAAGTGGCAGAAAATCTTTGAGAGCCTCTCAGCAATGCTTGCTTCTATCAACTGACTGAAAGTAGAATTTATGTTCTTGAAGCTACAGCTGACAATACAATTCTTTTTACTTAAAAACACAATTGTCTTATTTTATACAAGAGTTATTGAACCATTGGCTTGCTGTGAGATGAAAGTACTCAAACTATTAATGGTTCCAAAGGGAGGTCCAATCCTTAACCTGTTTCTTTCCAATAGTATGCACTCTTTGTCTTTCCCTCAGCTGTTAATACACTCTGCCCATTGTTTTTCTCAGATTTGCTACTTGAGTTTGGTCCAATTCTCCACTAAAAGCTAGTTTCACATGTCTTTGTTCATTTTGGAGGCTTCCCAGCTAATGATCTTTTGCTTGATTCTCATTAATCCTGTTTATTTGAAATACTCAGCTCCAGACAACTTCCCTATGAAACACAACGAGTAAAACTGTAGAATTTGCTACAGCTGTGACGTTACAGTAATTCAGCCTCCTTTAAGTTCTATTTGAAAGTTCATAAGATTTGTGCTTTCTTTGTTAACTCATTGCTTTTTCCACACAAGGGATCAGGGAAGTTGTTCAATTATACAATCAAAAAATAGTTTGAAAGCAGCATTAAAATCTGCCAAACCTTTTCTGGAGCTAAACAAAATATCAGAGCTGCAGTCACTTAGTGCATTCAAAATCATTCTCTACAAAGATAATTCATGTGATCTGTTAGCATAATCTTTTCAATTGCTTTTTAAGCAACACTCATTGTTCAGAAGTAAGTGTAGGTAGCAATTCAGGATAGGTATATTGATTGAAGTGGAAGACCAAAGCCCACAGGTCAAGTCCTTTAATGAAGCTGCAAATACAATCTGTGCTATCGAAGTCTATTATCCCTGCTCAATTTTGTTTTATTAAAGCCCATATCCAGTTCTGCTAAAACATAAGAGTTTATGAATTAAGTATTGTTGTATTAATGAAGACAAAATGTATCTCGTTGGATGTTTTAAATTGGATGTAATGAATATTAAGAGTTATCTAGAGCATGAATAAATCTTGGGTATTATGCATTAATAAATTAGTGTTTTCTCCCATTTGCAAAAATTTAAATGCTTTTTTGAGTGACACAGATTATTAATACATTGGCATCTGTACACTGATAAAAGTTATAAAGGTGCAGTTACAGTTCAATTAAACTTAAGGGCTGCCATTGATTTTACATTCAGGAATTTGCATATATGATTTTGAAATATTTAGATTTAAGAGACTTCCGAAATTGAGGCGGAGAATCAACTTTCTTAATGAGTAGTTATGAGATGTGATAGATGTTAGGAGGACCTGTTACAGTGGTACAGTGGCACAATAGTTAGCATTGTTGGTTCATAGCACCAGGGATCTGGGGTCAATTCCAGCTTTGGATGACTGTTTGTGTGAAGTTTGCACTTTCTCGATGCATGGGTTTCCTCTGGGTGCTCCGGTTTCCTTCCATTGTCTAAAGATGTGCAGGTTAGGCAGACTGGCCATGCAAAGTTGCTCCTTAGGGGCTAAGCTGTATAGGTTAGGGGATGGAGTAGTATTGGATGGATACTAATGGAGTAAGTACGTGGGGCTATACAGATAGGGCTGGCTGGGATGCTCTGTCTCTGTCAGTGTGATTTGATGGGCCTAATGGCCTTCTTCTGAATTGTAGGGACTTTATGATTCTATAATCAGTCACTTTATGGTTCAATCTTGAGCTCTGAAACAGGAGCCTGAGTAGATCACCACTTGCCTCTTTGCAGGCCACAATGCTATTTATTTTGCTCTGGTTGCTACCCCAGCATATCGCATAGAATCACAATACAATATAGCAAACAGTCAACAGACCTATTATGTGCCTTCTTATTTTCTTTTTTTCCTTCCCAGCTTCTTCTCACTCACACATGTCTGGTAGCCTTCTGCCATTTTAACAGTTTCCAAGTTCTTGATCATAGTTGTCCCCTTAGATCATAAGAGCATTTGCCTGATCAGATTATAGCCTCAACTCCAATTTCCTATCAGCTGCACTATAACCTCTTGCCCTTTTCAACATTTGAACAAAGAACAAAGAACAAAACAGCACGGGAAACAGGCCCAACGAGCCCGTGCTGCCACCCCGATGTTCCCACCTCTACCTGTGATCCCTGTCTATGTTTATAGATCTATAGATTAAAAACCAAATTTGAGACAATTTAGGGGGAATTTGTTTTGCCAATTAGCCTAAGAGCACATCTTTGGGATGTGGGAGGAAACCGGAGCACCCGGAGAAAACCCACGCAAGCACGGGGAGAACGCGCAAACTCCCACAGACACAGACCCAAATCCATGTATCTCCACAGCACATACCGAATTTGCTGTATATGATCTGGTCTCCTTCATGTTGGAGGAACGCAGAATGAGTGATTGTTTTGGAGAATAGCTCTGTTTGGTACATTAGTGTGACAACCTCAGTTTGAATTCACTTGTCATTTTAATTCTTTGTCTTAGTCCTACTCTTAAACATTTTGTCCTCAGTCTCCTGCACTGTTCCAATGTCAAATCGAGAAACAGTAGTTCACCTTTTGACTGGGTACTTTATAGCTTGTTGGACTCAACATTGAGTTCAACAATGTCAGATCATAATTCCTGCTACCATTCTGGACAGCAAGTGCTAGCAATGACTCTGCCATTTTCAGTTTTTCTGGACCCACCTTTTTTGCTCCTTTTTTTTGTTCCAGTGACATCCATTTTGCCTCACACTTCCATCTGTTTTATCATTTACTCTCTCCTGTCCTCTGCCTTTGCACAAACCTACCTGTAGTTCTTTCCTCCACCCCCTCCCACCTTTCATCCTTCCTTCTTTCTGCAACTTTTCCACCTTTGCACCTACTTGCACCTGTTGCATCTCTAGCTTTTTCCAGTTCTGATGAAAGTTTAATGACCTGAAACGTTAACTCTTGTTTCTCTCGCCACGAGATACTGGGCGCGATCTTACTGGCTGTTCACAACCGACTGCTGCCACAAGCCAGGATGAAGAATTTGGCACTCAGCCAAATCTCCGTTCAGTGGGAGCAGAAAATCCCACAGGTGTGAATGGCTGGAAAATTCTGGGCATCGTCTGGTCCACTGAGCACTGCAGCATTTTCGGTTTTTATTTCAGATTTCCAGGATCCAGAGGCAGGTCAGCGTCAGTGTCCATTTTTCAACTCTCCTGTTTTCTCCATTACATTTTAATATTCCTTGTTTTGAAACTGCTTTGCTTTGCAAACTGCAGCTAAAGTAGGTCGTAATGTCAGCTGATGTTTGCAAATTGGAAGCACACAGACAGAAGGCACTGTTGGAACACTATTGCGTTGTTTGGCATTTAATGCAACAATGAGAAACGTCAGTGTATTTAGCGAGCAATTACAGAGAAGCACAAAAGAGAGAATTGGAAAGCCTGTAGCAGCGCAGTTACATTGTGTGGCTGACATTACAGCACTCTATCTTCAGAAGCAAGAAATAAACAGGAGGAAAATGATCAGCGATTCTCTGAAATTACAGTTCGCTCTTATTGGAGATGGTCATTGCCTGCTACATGTGTTTCTTGCCCTTTATCATCCTTTCTGCTACTCACAATTTTAGCTGGTGAAGATTTTTCCTTAGATTTCATTGATTTTAATTTTGACCAGGAATCCTTAATGCCACATTTAGTCAAATGCTGCCTCAATATTAGGGTAGTAATTCTCACCTCACCTCTAGAACTTAGCTCTTTGTTCATGTTTGGGCCCATGCTAGAATGAGGTCTACAAGGGAATAGGTGGAACCCAAACCAAACATCAATGGACAGAGTTTTACTGAGTAAGTGCCAATGGATAACTCTGTGGATGAAATCTTTCATCACTTTGCTGATGATTGAGAGTAGACAGATGGGCAGGTAATTGGCTGGGTTGGATTTACACTGCTTTTAACGTACTGGACTTATCTGGGCAATTTTCCATGTTGCTGGGTAAATCCTAATATTGTAGCTGTGCTGAAACAGCTTGGCGAGGGGTTAGGGGCAGATTCACAATGTAATACATCATGCTGTGGCACATTGCCCCCAAACAACAACAGGAGGCCCCAGAGTGAATGAGTTTCTATCACTTGTAATTGAATTCCATGCGAGGATATTTGTTTTCTTTACAGATCAGTGTTTTGATTGTAATGTAAACAATGGCCAGAATTCTCCCAAAAAGATTTGAAGTGTTAAATTCCTGGGAAAATTTGCGTAATTCACGCCAGTTTCTTCAGTGGGAGTTCACACTAGAATCTCCTACACTCTGTCTAATGTAGAGGCCACCAGTTTGAATGTCATTAGTAAGTGAGTGAGGCCTATTCCTGCCTGGGAGACTGAAATCAGCAGGCCTCTGCACATGCATAATGGCCCCAAACTGTCAGCCTCCCATTTGCTGGCCAGCTCAATCGCTGGCCAACTCAGGATTTCCTCAGTGCTGCCTCTTCAACCCCACCATGACCCAACTGCGGACCTTCCCGATCATTCCTGGGCGCAGAGGGATGGGAGAATTGCAACCAATAACTTGTATCACAAAGGTAAGGAAATAACATTAGCAAAGCAAGTCAACTATGTGAAGTACTCAGTTCTGAGACCCAACACCTCTTTCAAAAGGCCCAGTGGAGTTGTTGTTTCTAAAATCATTCAGACACCATGGATAGAATTTTCCCAATTCTTCCCCCACAGAAATCATAGCAGGTGGGGGATAGACAATACAATGGTCCATTGACCTCAAATGGGATTTTCTGCTCTTGGTGTATGTGGCCAGAAGATCCCACTCTATGGGCAAAATCTTCACGGTCATTCACGCCACACTCCTTTTCTGGCTAAATTGGAGAATTTGGCATCCAGCCAAATCCTGCGAGTGAGAACGGCTGTAACATTCCAGCTCTTGAATTTAGATGCTGACCAATTGTCATCTGGGGCTCTGATACTGAGGAGCTAAAACACATTGTATAGGATGCTGCAGAGAGGATCCCAGCATCTCTAACAGATGCCAACAGAAAAACAATCTCATTAGCAGCTGTAATGATGTATTTTCATTGACTTGATTAGAAATACAAAAGGATATATTAAGAAGAACTGTACACCAATATAGCAGCCAGTATGGTTGCACCTAGTCTCCTATATGTCTCCTGCCAGAGGGCTGACCTTAACTCCTGGGGTGATTCCTCACTCTGTGTTCCAATTGGTCCCTTAAATCAGATGATCCTTACTCTGCCATGTTGCCCTAAAAGGGACAATTACCATAGTGGCACTCCTCTGAATCCTAACAATTCTGACCAACCCCGGCTCACTTACCTCCACAATCAGGTGTGAGCCATTCCAACACTCCATCATAGTGAATCTCGAATATGAACTTTGGCCAACTAACTGTTGTAAATAGATAGAAATCCAGGTGGATCCAGGAAAAAAAAGTTAACTGCAAAACAACCTCCCGAACCTTCTGCTTCTCTTATCTCTTAGAAGTTGTTAGTCTGTTTCTTAACTTAATCGTCAGTTTGCAGAATGATTTTAGTCTGTGCAATGATAAATATTGAAAGAACCACAAAGAATGTTTCAGTTGTCAGCTTTGGATTTTTATTGTTCTTTACTGCCTTTTGAGGACTTCAAAGTAGCCAGGTAACGTCTCAGCATAATAAATACTGTCTCAATATAACTTATAGTTCAGGAGGGATTTATATTCTGACTTTATATTGGTGTAAAATTGGCATTTTGACATGATGGTTCTGCTCAAGATGCATTTGTATTGTCAAACAGGTTTATACCCAGGACCTGATTTCAGTTCCCATTTCAGAGCCCAGACTATTTTCAACATCCTCTTGGTTGTATTTTTCCACCATAAAATAATCTGATCATTTATTGTGGGACGCATAGGTCTGAATCCGCCACGGATATTGGACCGGCAAGGGGGTGGAGCGTGGAAAGGTCAGTTGACCTGAGGTGAAATTTTATGGTTTCAGGATGAGCGAGGCCGTAAAATCCCATCCACATTGTTTCAGCAATTGATATCGGCAGTGTTGGGTCCTAATTGAATGGTAACTATTAACCCTAATATTCCTCTCAAAGAACTGTGTAAGTGAGGAATCATCTAGAGGGCACCCTGATGTGTCATTCGAGTAACGCCCTTTGCAACGTAGAACCAGGTACATTCCAGTTCATACCTCTTGGCCACGTTGATCTAGCTAATTGCAGGTTGTGCAAACGTCTTCATTTGATTCCTGGGGAGATGGAGGTTGAATCAGCAAGGAGTTGCCATTCCTGATACCGCAATGTCCCTCATAATGTTTTGGTTGATTTGTGAAAAATGGTCTCTTGGGCAAAGCACTAGAGGATTGTTTGTATTGAGAGGATGATAATATGTCAACAACAAAATGGGGAAATGATCTCTAAAGAGCAGGATTCCATTTCAACACAAAATGCTGAGGAGGAAACAAGGAAACCAATTCAATAACCACATATTAAGCCATAAACAATGTGTGTGCAATTCTGTTGCTACTTCAGCATTTGATTTTAATGGTTAGATTTTTAGTGACACCATAATTCCTGTGCTTGATTTGAGAGAATTCTTTGATTGATACACACAATGTTATTTTCTTCATTAAATAGTCTACTCAAATTCCACTCTCCTACTGGTTTGTCCTTGAGTTCTCATTATGCCTATCATCAATCCTCTTTTCTTGTTCCTTTGAGAGACAGAGAGAATGAGAGTGGAAAAGAACAACGAGCATTACGACTGAAAATAGATACCTTTACCTGAGCTGCATTTTCAAATCAGTTATTCGTACACAAACACATCTGGGAATGTATAGTTCCTTCTTATAATGCAGAGCAAACTCGGATGGACATGTCTTAAGTAATATTTTCTAACTCTTGTGACCAGAAGACAAGAATCTATGAGGGTTTATGCTAAACAAATGGGAGAGTAAGATTGTATCAAGTTCCAGAAAAACTGATTAATTTTGAAATTAATCCCAAAAATGCCCACTGATCAGGCCAGCAGTGTTTTTTCGTTAATGTAGCTGCTTAATAACTCCAGCAGAATTGCAATAGATGTGGATACTCTCAGCCCTTTATTATGAGTCAGGTTAGAAAATATTTGATAAAGCCTGGCTGAACCATAAGTTTTGCATCTCGAATTTGGCTAGGATGAGCATGATATGTTTCACTTCAGATATGATTGAACAACCCATGGGAGAACTTTTATCAGACAAAGTTTATTAAAAGTATAGTTAACATGTACAGTAAGAAACTTAGCAATACCTTACATCAATTACAAATAAAGAATAAGAGAAAGAAAACAATCACAATAATGCATTAATGCTTAAATGAATATTAAAACTGTTCCAACAATCCAAAATCTTTCATAGACAAAACCCTTTTCACAGGCTTAACACCACACAGATTAAAAACTCACTCAACGGGCATTGAGTCTTTTCGAATGCTGCACTTTTCTTCCGGAAGACAAAACGTTGCCTTGACATAACCAGCAAAATTTCCAAATAGAACAGGGAGACAGAGAGAGTGAGATTTCAGCTTCTTTCTTGCTTGATGCCCCTGCTAAAACTTAAAACTAAACTGCAGCCTCAGAACTCTCAAAACTGAAACCTTAAACTCATTGCAAAGAAACAAAACTGTCCAAAAACACTTGATCTTTTCACCAAACAATGTAGGATTTTAACACTAATCTCAAAGTAAATATATACAACCCCCATTTCAGACACTTAAGAAGCAATAAAAAAATTCATCTTGGTCAGCCTGGTAACAATGACATCACTGAAGCTGTGAGCTACAGAAATCATGTTTAAAAAAAAATTTCTTAAAGGGAAACTATTGTCACACCTTTCTTGCCAATAAAAATAATAATGATTTTGATAGTTAAACTTTGGCAGAAGGTTTTGGTCAAGGTGAATATAATGAACATGCAGACATTTCTATGATGGCACCTAGCTGAATGAGATTAGCTCGTAGCTTAAAAAAAATCCCAGAGAACTGAACATCTTAGAAAGAAAATAATTTCCAATCCCTCAGATTTTATCTGACACCAAAATGATGAGAGAAGATATTCAATTATCTTCGAAGTATGGGACAGGATTATAGTGGGATAGTATCCTGTAGAGATTTGCTCCAAGAGTAAAAGGAAGAACAATCAGAGATGTGTTTAAAGCACCAGATTAATATATATAGATTTTATCATAGGTGTGGATTGGAAATTTTGAGAAAATGAAACATAACTAAGTAATTTCCTGACCTGGCACGAATTGCATTGATCGTGAAGAAAAGTGCATGAGTCTAAAAATTGGTTTTGCATCCGGTGCCAAACAATTTGCGATTCTCCTGGCCCTTTCCTGTTGGCGCAAACTGGATCATGGGCAGGGACTCTATTAGTATATTTGAAGTAGCATTTAAATACACAGAGCCTGTTCAAATCTCAGCGCACATAATTCAGGTGCCTTCCAGTGCCACTTGATAATGGCCAAAAATCAATACTAGTCTGCATTAGCGGAGACTTGGTGCAATGCTCATGCTGGGGTGACTCAGGAGCAACTTGAAACCCCTAAGTGATTGAAGGCATGGCTGGGCAGAGTCCAACAGTCAGTGCCCACCTGGCAGGATCCACTTGGCACACAGGCGGTGCCCAACTGGCACACCCAGCACTGTCAGTTGGGTAGTGTCAGTGTGCTGGTTGGGCACTGCCAGTGTGCTAGGGGCTAACACGCTTGTTCCAGAGTAGCAGTGCAGCTTTTGCCCATTGGAATGCAACACAGATCTTCAAGCATGAAAAACTCATGAAAAATAAAAGGAACAGCACCTGCCGCATGTTGTAAATGGCCTTTCCTGACCTCATAAAAGCCTCTGACCCTGTGAATGATGTAAGCTAATGGTGCAGACTCCTCCTGAATTTTTGTTGCCTTTAAAATTTGTTGCCATCCTCTGCCAACTCCGTCATGACACACTGGTTATGATCTTTCCCAACTGAAGCATCGCAGACCCAATCTCAGTGAAAACTGGGGTCATATAAAGGCTGTGCGAACCCTCTTCCCATCTTCCTAACTGCAATGCAGCATTTCAGCTCAACTGTTCAACCTATGCTGCCTTCAATCCAAAACCAGAATCACTCCCATTTCTATCAGTGGTCTCAAATAAGCCTGTGTAATTTACTGAAGACCAGCAGAGGGAGTGCTGAGTCATTGTGAAGATAGAGAAAGTAGGGACCGGGTTTTAAGGTGCTTCTGGGAGCAAGAACAGCGATAGGTGGCAGTGAAAAATAGGGTTCTGCCTAGCATGCCAGTTTTCTGGCACATTTTCTGCCTGCCATGCCAATTTTCTGGCACTTTCAGCCTTGATAAAGGGTCAGCTGGACTTGAAACATCAGCTCTTTTCTCTCCTTACAGATGCTACCAGACCTGCTGAGATTTTCCAGTGTTTTCTCTTTTGATTTCTGTCCCTGTTCCTGCCTGGCATGCCAAATTCCTGGCACTTTTCTACTTTCAACGAGTTCCATCAAGTTGGGATAAGGCAAGCCTGGGAAACCTCCCTGAATCCCCAATGAAGCCAATTAAGCTGGTTAATAAGCTCATTGAGTCCTTGTAAAGGGCCAGCTTGGGATTTTGGTGAGGGGGGGTGGGTGCGCTGTGCGATCATTGAGGTAGAAATATGGTGGGGGTGGGGAGACAGATATAACCACACATCAGCTTGGGTGAGCCCATGAAAGGGAGCATTGATATCTGTGCAGCAGCCTCTGGAGGTATCCCCACTGGGACAAAACCAAAGACAAGGAACACCATCATATCCAATTCAGCTGTAAATCGAGGCAAGAGAGCAGGCTGCCTCCACTTCATCTGAGGGAAACATTGCATAGTGGTGGTCATTGTTGGGCAGAGCATTGAGTGAGGGTGGAGTTTCCCTCAATTATCAATTTTTTTTTATTTAACAAAAAAAATTAATAAATGATGCCAGATGTGTGAGCTTCAATTCTTTAAGGGGATAAGAGAGGAGAGATGAAGGGAGCAAATGCCCTTGGAACATCTAGACAGTGGTAGTAAGAGCAAATTGGCACTCAGTCATTGGCATACTGAGGTGTACAGTTGGAGCAGGGTATTGTCCATACATGTCCAGGCAGTGGATGGGCTTGTCACTCTCCTGGCATCGCTGAGGCACTGGAGAAGGGGGTTAAGCTTGCAAACATGATTGGGTGCTCAGCTGAGAAATCACTGGCAATGGAAACATACATGATTTAAGACACTGGGTCTCTTAGGCATGAGAATCAACATCCTCAGCAGGAGAGGCAGAGTACCGGGTATGAGGAGGCCAGAGGAGAGGGATGAGGAGTAGGAGGGCAGTTCAGGTCTTGCCATTAGAATAAGATCTATGACTGTAGATGGAGACACAGTAAGAAGTGTCACAACACCAGGCTGAAGTCCAACAGGTTTATTTGGCAGCCAATAGCTAGTGGCTTTTGCTACCAAATAAATCTGTTGGACTTTAACCTGGTGTTGTGACACTTCTTACTGTGTTTACCCCATTCCAACGCCGGCATCTCCACATCGTTGATGGAGAAGCAGTGAGGCAGGTGATTGCATCTATCCAGACAGAATATCACTGAGATTGTTATTGTGGCTGAGGAATAGCTCAGACTAATTTGTAAAAGTCAGACGGCCTCTTTGACTCTGGCTTCTTCCAAGGATCAGGTGGTGCTCTTGCAAACTGCTACACACTACTGCATCTCATTGGTACTGATGTATTATCTATGAGTACATTATTTAATAATATACTCACAAATAATGCAACAGTACATTCAATTCAGCCACTATGGTTTGGAGGGACGAAGGGCAGTGGGATTTACCTCTTAGTGCTCAATTCTCCCAGGCACTCCTGCATCATTGATTGCACCCATAAAGCCATCAAGGCACTGGGTAATAATCAGTCAGATTCATCAGCAGGAAGGACTCCCACTCCCTTTCTATTCCTATGATTTGTGCCAGTGCGAGAACTTCCATGTGTGTACCCATTTTCCTTACAGGTGCCGTGATTCCCTCATCCTTTGGCAGCCCAAGTTCCACAAGGCTTCATTCAGCTTTCCCATGCTAGAGGATCTGTGATGTCGCTTGAAGAGATGATTACTCAAACCTTCACCAGACTCTGTGACAGAGGCACAAGGGCTACACTATTGTGAGTATTGAGCAGATAAAGTGGCTTCTAATGATTCAGTTCTGGTGTTTGGACAGGTTGCGTGTGCTTTGCAAGTTCTCGTTCATGGTGGGTGTCTGCTGTGCTCTCCATAATATGACCCTCCAGAGGGTGAAGAGGTTAAGGTCTTTGAACAACTCAGCACATCAGAGGAACTGAAGGAAGATACAGAACACTGAGGTGCCCCAATTAGAAGTCTCACAACACCAGGTTAAAGTCCAAAGATGTGCGGGTTAGGTTGATTGGCCATGCTAAGAAATTGTCCCTTAGTGTCTAGATATGCGTAAGTTAGAGGGATTAGTGGGTATAATATATGGGGATATGGAGGTAGGGGCCTAGGTCAGATTGTGTTCAGGTTTACTCGATGGGTCGAAGGGCCTCTTTTTGCATTGTAGGGTTCTTTGGTTGTATGGTTGTTATTGTGTTTACCCCAGTCAAAACACTGGCATCCAGTGTCTCCATTGCTCAGGGAGGTGACCAGTTCCGGCATAGAATTCCTGTCCACATCTGGGCTCACCTGATCCAGGCTTGTTTCAGCTGAGCCTTTGGTGGTGGGGAAAGGTGTGCAGAACTCCTGTCCACCGAGGGTTGTCAGTCTGTCAGGGGCTAGCAGATCTAATAAACAGCAGTGCAGCCAGTGGCTGCTGAGAGTAATACATCCAATGTAGGCGTTGAACTGTTGCTGGATCCTAGGCCACAAGTGGGTGATGACAAAGAACAAAGAACAAAACAGCACAGGAAACAGGCCCTTCGGTCCAACAAGCCTGCGCCGACACCCTGATGTTCCCACCTCTACCCGTGATCCCTGTCTATGATTATAGATCTATGGATTAAAAACCAAATTTGAGACAATTTAGGGAGAATTTGTTTTGCCAATTAGCCTAAGAACACATTTTTAGGATGTGGGAGGAAACCGGAGCACCTGGAGAAAACCCAAGCAAGCATGCAAACTCCCACAGACATAGGCCCAAATCCATGTATCTGCACAGCACAGCGATAGTTACTGAGCTGTCGTGTTGCCCATCAAATGGTCCAGGTCAAGCATACACTAACGACGTGAAGCACTAGAATACTCTCGAAAAAAATCCAAGAGCAGCCCTCTCACGATCCATCGCGTGTATGCCCCTCGTTAGACAACAAGGTGGATCAAAGCACCTGTAGGATAAAAACAAGTATATCAATATCATCTATTTACACACTTCCCAGGGACTCCCAAGGCTCATGATCCCTATTTTAAATCAGTTTTCTATACCCTTCCATTCCCATTCTGTTCATGTGCCCATCTAAGTATTTCTTAAATAACTCCAGAGTACCTGCCTCCACCACTTTACTTGACAGCGCATTCCATACCCCCACCACCCTCTGTGTGAAAAAACTCCCTCTAGCATCCAAATTATACCTTACCCCCCTCACCCTAAGCCTGTGACCCCTCGTGCTATTCAAGTCCATCCTCGGAAAAAGTTTAACTCTGTTTACTTTTTCTATACCCCTCGTAATCTTGTACACCTCTATTAGATCTCCTCTAAGTCCTTCTAAGGAAAACAGCCCCAATTTGCCTAACCTCTCCTCATAACTCAGACCTTCTATACCAGGCAGCATCCTGGTAAACCTCCTTTGCACTCTCTCCAGAGTCTCCATGTCCTTCTGGTAGTAAGGCAACCAGAACTGGACGCAGTATTCTAAATGAGGTCTAACCAGCGTTTTATACAACTGCAACATTAAAGGCCAGCTCTTGTACTCTACACCCCTTCCTATAAAGGCTAGCATACTATATGCTTTCTTCACAACCTTCTCCACTTGCTCTGCCACCTTCAGAGACTTGTTCACCTGCACCCCCAGGTCCCTCTGCGTTTCTATATTCTTAATAGGTCTACCCTTTATCATATACCTCCCCTCTACATTCTTTCTCCCGAAATGCATCACCTCACATTTATCAGGATTGAATTCCATCTGCCATCTATTTGCCCAAGCTACCAGCCTATATATGTCCTGCTGCATCGCCTGACAATGCTCCTCACTATCCACAAGTCCAGCCGTCTTTGTATCGTCTGCAAACTTGTTGATCACTCCACTTACTCCCTCTTCCAAGTCATTTATATATATTACAAACAGAAGAGGTCCCAGTACCGAGCCCTGCAGCACACCATAATGACAGACCTCTAGCTAGAAAAACACCCTTCCACTATTACTCTCTGTCTCCTATTTACCAAGCCAGTTACTTATTCATCTAGCTACCTGTCCTTGTATCCCATGAGCCCCTGAGTGGGTTGGTGAGGTGAGGGTCATGGCGAAGGCAGGGGAGGTGGGTTGGCAGCAAGGACACCCAGCCACCCGCCCTCCCACTCCCACACCTAAACCCCACTTCCCTTTTGAACTCAGTGCCTTTGAACAAGCTACTCCCTCTGGGGCCTGCAAGCAAACCTGATCGGGATTTGTTTCTTTGGGCTTCTTGCATAGCTGGTCCATTGCCAGCTACTGGGGGAGCATCAATGGTGATAGGATGAGCCATTAAGTGGACATTGATTCTCCATTTCAGTTTGTGGTGGGGCAGGAAGGCTGTCCACGGGCATTCCTGCCATGGATTTAATTGTGTGGTGTATTTCCCACTCACTACCCTCCCATCTGATTAATTACCCCCTATAAGCAACTGGGGAGGGCAAACATTTCACCCGAGAAGTCCCTGTTTGCACTTGGATCTGTTAAAGAGAACTGGGGGAAATCAAGGAAGCAGCAATGAATTGATGTCCAGCTTGGCTTTCCAATGGCTGAAGCTTGCAGAGGTTTGGAAAGACTAAAGGGATTAAAAATTTAACATACTGGAAAAGAATAGTGAAAGCTGGAGTCCATGCAATAAACCTTTATTTTAATATTCACAGGATTAGAAAGGCCATTGAGGATGATTTACTTGCAGTTTAGAAGGAACAAGAGTGGAACATTCAGAACAGTTGTAATTATTGTGGTTTTCAATAAATTAAAAATGTACTTTGAATGGGGAAAAGGCTTGAGGCTACAAATCTGAAACATTTTATCACACTCTTGGGCAAGATACAAGTCATGGATAAACTTGGATTCTTCAGCAATTCAAAAACCACTAAGGTGGAAAATAAATACTTGACACAAATAAACTTTCTTGAAGACAGTTTGTGGAGAACAGGCAGGGTTCCACTTTCAACTGAAGGAGATAAGAGGGGCTGATCGCTGATTGGTGAAAAGGGACCAACAATTAGCCATCAAAGGTAAAAAGTAAAGTTTATTGGTGATGAATAGGCTTACATTCACACTGCAATGAGTTCACTGTGAAAATCGCCCAGTCGCCACACTCCGGTACCTGTACACTAAGGGAGAATTTAGCATGGCCAATTTAGCTAACCCATACATCTTTGGACTGTGAGAAGAAACTAGAGCACCCAGAGGAAACCCACACACACACACAGGGAGAACATGCAAACTCCACACAGACAGTGACCCCCTAGCCAGCAATCGAACCCAAGTTCTTGAAGCTATGAAGCAGCAATGCTAACCACTGTGCCACTATGCTGCCCATTGTTAGATTGTGCTAAGTAAATTGAATAATTATTTTTCAAAGTATGAAGGAGATCAAGATGTATGAAACTTCAAGCTAATTCATGGAAGCTTGGGCCAGAATATCATGCCTCTAATGTTAAAGGCAAAATATCACAAAATATTCACTCTGACAAAGAGTCATCCAGACTTGAAATGTTGGTTCTATTCTCTCTCCATCATTGCTGTCAGACCTTGCTGAGATTTTCCAGCATTTTCTGCTTTAATATGCCTCTAATATTGTACTATTGTTTTTGATATATATTCTCTTCCAGTGTAGCTTCTTTGCTATAAACATGTGCTGATGAGTTAGCCTATGATGTTTAAGCCCTCGTACTGAGAGAAGATTGGGAGGTTTGAATATTGAGGGTACATGAGTTGAAGGAGACTGTTGAATAATGAGTGATGAGCAATTCTTATGGAGAATAAATGGGGAAAGGGAAGAGCCCTGATGAGAGGGTGGAAATGTGATCAAGAGCTATTCAACACTCGCATTAGCCATCAACAAGGTCATCAGTAATGTATAGTTACAGATCAGATAATCGGAAATACTAAATTGTAATTTTCATTCATGCTAGTCACCAACCTGGGAACATTTAATTGATTTCAATGGGTAAAGTTTCTCAGGTTTTTTGCATTTGATTGTGAAATATTTCTGAATAGATACCTCCACTAGAAAAATTGCAGAGAAAAGTAATTTGGAAATCTTGTATGACAGAGGCTGGATTATTGCTTTCCCCCCAGAGTGTGATTATGAATCAAAATTAAATGTTAGTTCTGAAAATTGAGACTGATTCTGTTCAGGAGCTATGTTTTAATAGAGAGTCATATATGGATAGAAGGAGGCCACTCAGCCTATTTAGTCCATGCTGGCTCTTTGCAAAGCTAATCCAGTCAGTCTCACTCCCTCGGTCAATCCCTATATTAAAGAATTAAGAAAATATTTCGAGATTTTTCCACACATTCCGACTAACGCAAAACAAATGAACTTGTTTTCTTGGAATGTTACTTGTGAAGTTACAGGGAGCCAAATAATCTGATGAGTATGTTTCAAATAACAAAAATATCTGAACCCAATTTATCATTTGTGCTAAAATCCTGCCCACCAACTGTATAACTAGGAATAATACTGGGACTAGATTTAATGAACATGAAAGGGTTATTACCATCAATTGAAGGGTCATTAAGAGTCCTGTATTGCCTCTTTTCAGAAAGGCCTGCCACTCAGTATTTAACTGGACAGCCATGAGTGTTTTCCGGGAATTTGCCCAGAGAGGCAAAAGTCTAAAGGCCAATTAGAGGCTGCAGCCTAATCAAACAACAGTCCCACAATGAAGGCTTTGGCTGTTGCTGATGCTACACCCACCCAAAGCCCAGGATCATCGCTAGATCCTAGGCAACAGGCCGAATTATGGTGGGGTTTGTCGAGTGGGGGCTGTATTAGGGGAGGGTGCAGCAAAAAAGCAGAAACTTCCAGAGTGCAATGACCCTTTCATCACTGGGTCCCTCAATCAGATGCTGAGTGCCTTTGAATGAAGAAATCCTCGTCTAATTTCACAAGCAATACCAAATGGATTTGGTTGTCATGTTCCCACATGGTAACTGCCTCATGTGCTGCTTACCGTTTGTGGCAGGAAGATTCACTGAATTGGGCTTTATTTTCTGAGCCTCAATTGGTGACGGAGAGGAGGCTCTTCACAAGCCATTCTCCCCTGCAGACTTAATCAGGGAGAGAAGATGGAGGGATTCTCACTCACCACCTTCTCACTCAATTAAATGCCTCCTGCACTCAATCTCACCACAGGGAAAGACAGCAGATTCCACTCCTGCTTTTCTCTGAGAATTGATTTCAATTGCCTTAATTCTGCTTAAATTGAATCCACCTTAGATTCAGAACAGACATATTTAATACAGTTTCTCGAGGGCTTGTCAGAAGTGACTATTTTTAATCAGATTTTACAGTTGGAATTCACTTTTGTCGGGCAGTTGGTGTGTTTAAACTCAAAACAACTGTAATCCCAGTACAAATTTAAAATCAAAAGCTGAATAAAATATGCATATCCTTTTGATTAAAATGTGTTGGTGGACTATGCAAAATGTGTGAATCAATTTATTAAAGGTCATCTTCAAAACTACAAGTAATTCATTTTTTTCCCTGCTGGAACTCAGATCAGGATATCAACTTTCACAATATACTCTGTAGACATGCATTTGAATCTTTGCACCCGTAGTATTTGCATATTGTCATGACAAGGAGACATGTAATAAAATATAGATATCTATATTGTTCTGGCTACTGAATAACATTATTTAAAAGTATAATGGGCAAAGTCTTTACACTGACTGAAGCTGTGATTGGTTACAACTCAGATGAAAGAAATTTCTAGCATTCAGAAAACCTCATTAAGCTTATTACCTCTAAATATGTGTTAATAACCCTTGTGACTTCAGAAATCAAATTCCAAAGAAATGCACAAAGGCTCCTGGCAAAGGGTTACCTGGACTCGAAACGTCAGCTCTTTTCTTTCCTTACAGATCCTGCTAGACCTGCTGAGATTTTCCAGCATTTTCTCTTTTGGTTTAAGGCTCCTTTACATTTCTGAAGCAAGGTGTCTCAGAGAACAAAGGACCTTGAAACTTCCGGTAAACCTATTATTCTATGAAACATTCATCATATCAAGAATCCAGACCAAAGTTAAAACTTATTTATTCGTCACAAGTAAGGCTTACATTAACACTGCAATGAAATTTACTGTGAAGTACCCCTAGTTGCCACACTCTGGTACCTGTTCAGGTCAATACACCTAGCCAGCATGTCTTTCAAACTGTGGGAGGAAACTGGAGCGCCCAGAGGAAACCTGTGGGAAAATGTACAAATTTCACACAGACAGTGACTCAAGCCAGGCATCAAACCTAAATCCCTGTTTTGTGAGGCAGTAGTGTTAACCACTGTGTCACCATGCTAACCTTGCACATTCTTTGTTCAAATCAAGGGAAAGAAATAGAAGTTATATTAATGATTCCCCATGCCACCCACTCCCTGTGACCCCCAGCTGTTTGAACCCATAATATTGCTTTGCTAAAGAAATCAGCCTGCTGTCTTCTTTCAACAAAACAGCAGGAGAATCAGAGCTCTGACCATGTTTAAATTACCTGGCCCTCATCTACACTGTTTCTACTGAACATTCAAACTTTTGAACCAACTGCAAGACTAATTCACCTCTCCATGATTCTCCTATTGTGGAAGTCAATACGATTGGAAAAGTAGATTATTCAGAATCCATTTCAGCCGGTGAACTTCTCTAAAGGATTATACTTTGGACTTTTGATTCTGGACTTGCAAGAAACAATAATTCTTATTTTGCCTGTGATCTTATCCCTCTTTCTTTCTCTTATTCCTCTTCTCTGAATGTATTGGGGACTTACATATTAATAACCCTTCCCTGGATTTTCAGTGTGCGTAAAATAAATTAGTCTCTGATTTTACCCTATCATAATTGTATTGTGGGATTACAGGGCTTCCTCATATCATTCTCCCGTTCGAGCATTTGGTTAAATAAAATTACATCTTAAAAGTCAATTTGAGTCTTTGTATTAGCTTAAGTTTGACCCAATACATTGGCCTCGAGATGAAACCTCCATCTACAGTTGTCAGTTGAGGTTTGGGTCATTCCAAAACTTAAGGGTTGCAGAAAATACATCACTATTTTTTTTTTAAGCAACACAGCACGGGAAACAGGCCCTTCGGCCCAACGAGCCTGCGCCGCCGTCATACTATATAGTAGCAAATCCATTATCCTATTTTAATATTCCTATATAATAATATATATATTATTCCTAATATGGAAAATTCTCACCATAGGGACAATTTGTTTCCCAATCAGCCTAAGAGCGAATTTTTGGGTTGTGGGAGGAAACCGGAGTGCCCGGAGAAAACCCACGCAACCACGGGGAGAACGCGCAAACTCCCGCAGACACCGGCCCAATTCCAAGTGTCTGCACAGCCACATCGATAGTCTCTGAGCTGTCATGGTGCCCTTCAGATGGTCCACATAAAGCACTCATTTACGACATGAGGTACCAGGCAACCCATGAATCAACATCCAAGAGCTGTACTCGCACCACCTGCTGAATGCATGCTCAATGATGGTCAAGTATGGACCGAATTACCTGTGGAAAAAAGCCGTAGTTAAACAGTCCTACTATATCCCTCTATCTGCATACCGCTCATGTGGCTGTCCAAGAGACCCTTAAACAGCCCTAGCGTGCCTGCTCCCACCACCTTACTCGGCAGTGCATTCCACACCCCCACTACCCTTTGTGTGAAAAACTGCCCTCTAATATTCGTCCTATACATAGCCCCCCTCACCCTATGGCCATGACCTCTCGTCCTATCCATTTCTAAAGGTGGAAAAAGTTTACCTCCATTTACTCTATCTATACCCCTTATAATCTTATACACCTCTATGAGATCCCCTCTAAGCCGACGTCTTTCAAGGGAAAACAACCCCAGTCTATCTAATCGTTCCTCATAAGACAGTCCTTCCATACCAGGCAGCATCCTGGTAAACCTCCTCTGCACTCTCTCCAAGGACTCCACATCCTTCCGATAGTACGGCGACCAGAACTGGACGCAGTATTCCAAGTGAGGCCTAACCAACGTTCTATACAACTGCAACATCAAACTCCTACTCTTGTATTCTATACCCTTTTCTATGAAAGCTAACATACTATACGCTTTCTTTATCACCTTCTCCACCTGTGAAGACACCTTCAGAGACTTGTGAACCTGCACCCCCAAGTCTCTCTGCTTCTCTATGCTCCGTATAGTTTTACCTTTTATCCTATAACTCTCTTCTACATTTTTCCGGCCAAAATGCATCACCTCGCATTTATCCGGATTAAATTCCATTTGCCATCTATCTGCCCAGTCTACCAACCTATCTATGTCCTGTTGTATTGCCTGACACTGCTCTTCTGTACCCGCCAATCCAAGCATCTTGGTGTCATCAGCAAATTTGCTGATCTCACCACCTACCCCTACTTCCAAGTCGTTTATGTAGACCACAAATAGAAGAGGACCTAGTACTGAGCCTTGTGGCACTCCACTAGTGACAGGCTTCCAGCCGGAAAAAGAGCCTTCCACTACTACCCTCTGTCTCCTCCTCCCGAGCCAGTTCTCGACCCATCTACATACCCGACCCTGTATCCCATGCGCCTTCACCTTCTCTATCAGTCTACCATGAGGAACCTTGTCAAACGCCTTACTGAAATCCATGTAGACGACATCAACAGCCTGTCCTTCATCAACTGTTTTTGTCACTTCTTCAAAAAATTCCACTAGATTTGTAAGACAAGACTTCCCCTTGACGAAGCCATGCTGCGTATCCCTGATCAGATCGCAGCGCTCCAGATGCTCATACATCCTGTCCCTGAGGATCCTCTCCATTAGCTTACCTATAACTGAAGTCAAGCTCACCGGCCTATAGTTCCCTGGGTGATCCCTCTGACCTTTTTTAAACAACGGTACTACGTTTGCTATCCTCCAGTCCTCTGGGACCTCACCTGTGTCCAAGGAAGAGACAAAGATTTGCGTCAGAGGCCCAGCCAAGTCTTCCCTCAACTCCCTTAGCAGCCTGGGGTAAATGCCATCAGGCCCCGGAGCTTTATATGTCTTTAAGCTGCCTAACAGCCCCAACACCTCTTTCCTCGTAATCTTTATTTCCCTCAACCGATCCTCAACTTTGTCAACATCAGCAACAGACATCTGTCCAGTCTCCTGCATGAATACCGACGCAAAGTATTCATTCAGGATCTCCCCCATTCCCTCAGGCTCTAAGCATAGATCCCCTCCTCTGTCCCTAAGAGGTCCAATCTTGCCTCTAACCATCCTTTTGCTCCTTACATAGGTGTAAAATGCCTTTGGATTTTCCTTTATCCTACCTGCCAGAGCCACCTCGTGGCCCCTTTTTGCCTTTCTAATACCCCTTTTAAGATCCCGTCTACACTCTCTATAAGCTTCCAGCGCTGTCTCAGTCCCTAGTTGCCTAGATCTAATGTAAGCCTCTCGCTTTTTCTTGATCAAGTTCTCAATCTCCCTGGTAAGCCAAGGTTCTCTAATCCTACCTTTCCCATCCTTCCTCCTTGCCGGCACGTATCTTTCCTGCAGAGAGTTTAGTTTTCCCTTGAAAGACTCCCACATGTACCTCGTCGACCTGCCCTCAAAAAGCTTATCCCAGTCGGTATCTTTAAGATCTTGCCTAATCTGGCCGTATCTAGCCCTCCCCCAGTTAAATACCTTCCCTTTTGGGCCAGTCTCGTCCTTTTCCATTAATATCCTAAAGCAGACAGAGTTGTGATCACTATTTGACACCTGCTCTCCTACCTCGACGTCAACCACCTGGCCTGGCTCATTCCCCAGAACCAAATCCAGTATAGCCCCATCTCTAGTCGGGCCATCCACATACTGCTCCAAGGACCCTTCCAAAACACACTGTACAAATTCCTCCCCATCCACTCCTACAGCCCTGGGCACACTCCAATCTACTCCAGGAAAATTGAAATCTCCCACTACTACCACCCTATTTTTCCTACACTTATCTAAAATGTCCCTGCATATCCCTTCTTCCATGGCCCGCGGGCTGTTGGGCGGTCTGTAGTAAACACCCAACAGAGTAACCACTCCCTTCCTATTCCTCAACTCCACCCATAGAGACTCAATTCCTAAATCATCCATACCTCCCTCATATAAAGGAGAAGATCAAAAGTAATAGAAAAATACCTTTCTGCCTACTGAAGGATGTTGAGAGGAAAAATCAGGGTGGTTAAAATTAAACTCTCTTCCCATCTGTAACAATATTTAATAGAAATTGTAGCCAATAAAGAAGCAATTAGACATTGATTGTGCAGTAACTATATATGGTGTTTATAACAGAAGGCGGTTATCTACAAGGCACTCGTTATTTATTATTGCTCTGTCATGGGTGTCATTGACTCCTTTCATGGAGTTATTATAAATTTATGCCAATGTACACTATAGCACCTGGGAACAGAGAAAATCAACAGATGGTGCCAACATATCAGCCTGATCATCCTAGTTTAAAATGTATTTATTAGTGCCACAAGTAAGCTTAATTTAACATTGCAATGAAGTGCCTGTGAAAATCTCCTAGTGGGCAGTGTTTGGGTACAATGAGGAAGAGTTTGCCACAGCCAATACGTCTTTCAGACGGTGAGACGAAATCAGAGCACCCCAAAGGTTCCCATGCAGAGACGGGGAGAATGTGCAGACTGCTTAGACAGTGACCCAAACCTGGAATCAAACCCAGGTCCCTCATCAACTCTAACCCTAACCCTAACCCTAAGCCTAAGCCTAATCCTACAGCCCCCATCTGATTTATATTTGACACAGTTTGGGATGTGCTGAGCCATATGAATGCTGAGGAGGGAACTAAACAAACAGATGGGTGATGGTAATTGTATTTTTTTAATAAAGGTCCTGTGTTGGCAGCTCATGGGAATCTGCCAACATCCTCAATGAGAAACTGGCTGGCTAATATCTAATTAGTATGCCTGATCCAAATTGACCTAAGGCTTTATGTAAACTAGACTGGTAAGCTTTTGACACCTCCTGCACATCTCCATGAAATTTGCTGCTCTAGTAGGGATCAATCTTTAGCCCCAGCTAAATCCTAAAAGGGTAGTAGGCATTCGGAATGGGGATAAATTGTTGTCTGACAGCCGTCTATGGAATTTGTGCGCAACTCGTCTTGGTTCCACATTCAATTAAGTACCTTTTGATGGCAACCTCCAGCAGTCCATTTAAAGACCATCGATTAAGTCTCAGGGAGATCTGCTTATCCTAGATGCTCTCGACCTTGAGCCTAGAACCAGCTGTGTTCAGGGTTGCCCAATTTCAACAAATGGAAATAGGCTAACACCACAGGCTGTCGAAACCTAAACTGGAGCCTTCACCAATGACAGGCTGTGCACATCTGATGGAGAATATGTGGCACATATCATTTACTATATTGTGTGTTAGTTTGTCCATCTTGCATTTATAAAGTGAGTGTGGCACCAAAGTATTTCTCGACAGCTTTTCCCATGTAATCTTCTTTAAGTTGAAGCAGTGATTTTCTGCTTACTGCCAGAACATTGGGTTACTCAGGAGATTTCTCCATGCAACCAAAGTTAGGGAAAATCCAGATAATTGAAAACTGTGGAACTAGTTTGAAAGAGTCTGAGGAAGGACATTAGGCTTATATTTTGCCATTTGCAGAACAATGATGGAGAGTGGAATGTTGAAGGCACTTTCTAATTTAGCTATCGTGGTTAAGGTCACGGAGGGGCAGAGATCTCCAGCACAGAAAAAGGCATGATGTGGAGATGCTAGCGTTGGACTGGGATGGGTGCCATGAGAAGCCTCACAACACTTTAACCTGGTGTTGTGAGACTTCTTACTGTGCACAGAGAAAGGCCTGTTACATTAATGCTGGATATGAGACAAACCACCTAATTATTCTAATCCCATTTTCCAGCACTTTGTCCATAGCCTTGTATGCCTTGACATCACAAGTGAACATCTAAATACTTCTTAAATGTTTCTTTCAACACCTCCCCGCCCCCCCCACCACGCCTCCTCTTCAGGCACTGAGTTCCAGACTCCCACCATTCTTTGGATGAAAAGGTTTTTCCTCATATCCCCACTAAACCTCCTGCCCCTTATCTTAAAACTATTCCCCTAGTCATTCACCCCTCCACCAAGGGGAAAAGTTTCTTCCTGTCCACTCTATATATGCCCCTCATAATTTTATACACCTCAATCATGTCCCCTCTCAATCTCCTGCGCTCCAAGAAAAACAACCTCGCTCTATCTAATCTTTCTTCAGAACTAAAGCTTTCTGGTCTAGGCAACATCCTGGTAAATGTCCTCTGCACCCTTTCCAGTTCTATCATATCTCTCCTAGGATATGGATTTCAGAACTGCAGAGAATAATCCACCTGTGACTTAACAAATATTTTATACAGTTTCAGTGTGACCTCCTTGTCCTTAAGCTCTGTGCCTCAGCTAATAAAGGCAAGTATACTACATGCCTTCTTAATCACTTTATTCACCAGTCTTGCTACTTTATGGGACCAGTGTACATACGCACCAAGGTCTGTCTGATCCTTGGGGCTTCCCAGGGTCCTGTGTTCATCATGAATTTCCTTGTCTTGTTTGCCCTACCCCAATTGCATCACTTATCCGGATTGAAGTCCATTTGCTACTGATCAGCCCATTTGACCAGCTTGCCTGTAACTTCCTGTAATCTAAGGCTACCCTCCTCTGGTTCTGGTACAATTTTTTCCCACTGAGGGATGGATATCAGGGATGTTTTTTTCTGGTTCACTTCAGAGGAAGAAACATGGATGACTGGTGCAGAGACTGAAAGGCTGAAAATTTGGACAGGACACAAAAATGTAGGTGAACATTGAGATGTGGGAGTATCTTTTGCTTCTGATGAGCAGCACTCAACCTTTAAACTATCTGCTAATTGAAATGACTGCAACCAGTGTTAAGTGGCAAATATGTAAAATTATTTGAGGTTAGCATGAGCTATAGATCGCCTGCAATATTTCAGAACAACCTGTACCTCTTAAAGGAGAGGTGCATTGTGCCCTGGTGCTGAATGAGTTGATTGACAAATCAGAAAATGATGACCATGTGAGGGACTGGATAAAGAACACAAGATTCACACCATTAATCTTTTGGAAAAGGTAAATGTTGTCACAGCATCTGAAATGTTTGCCAAGATTCAAATTATCCGCCCTAAGACAGTTAGGCAGCATTAGAAAACTTCAGGAGCACACAATTTGGTACAGTTTTATCACATGTTATAAAGAATGACAAGTCATTGAGAATGTTTCTTGACCCATGCATTTAAATACAGCTTTGAAACGCTGCCCTTACAAAATACCACATTAGAGGAGTAAATGAGACTTGTAAATGCAAAATTCTTCCAGAAGCTTGGTGCTAAACACGATTACTAGTCAATACACCTCACAGAGAAGTGCAAAGAGTTTGGAACATTTTGTACCTCATTTGGATGATACTGTTTTCAGTGATTTCTATTCAGTCTATCTGAAAGTCCGGCTCTCTCTGAAGCTCAGCACATTCATTGCATTAGCAGGCATAGAGAGTTTAAAAGTTTAAAGTTTATTTAATAGTCACAAGTAAGGCTTATATTAACACTGCAATGAAATTATCGTAATCGCCACACTCTGGAGCCTGTTCAGGTCAATGTATCTAACCAGCACATCTTTCAGATGTGGGAGGGAACCATGGAAAGGGAAAATGATCAAACCCGGGTCCCTGGCGCTGTGAGGCAGCAGTGCTAATCATTGTGCCACTGTGCTACCCATGCCACCGTACCATCCACGAAGTAATGCACAACCTTGTAGCTGCATCGCAGATGACACAGCTTTTGGTGGTTGAGCAAAGTAAGAACACGACCATAATCTGTACTTATTGCAAGCAGCATGGAATGAAGGATTGGCACTCAACAGTCTGAAATGCAACATCAACAAGCTGCAGATAATTTTTTTTTTGATTTTATTTATTCTACTGCTGGCATACATCCTGACCCAAGTAAAATAGAGGATAGTAAAGTGATGTTAACTCCTCAAGGATTATCTTTGGTGATGCCAAGGCCATTGTGATATCTTGTGTCCACACATTCCCAATTTTGTTCAAAAGTCTTCATCCTAAGGGAATTATTGAGAAAGAATGTGCCTTTCCAGTGGCATGAAAACTACCAATAACTCTTCAAAACTGCTGATATTAGAAACATTGGCTGGAATTCTCCCTGGATTACAGGGAATGTGAAAAGCCATTGACAGTCAGGTAGGAATTTCTGGTTTTTAGACCAGCATGGCTAAAGAATTCCTCATATTGGGTGGGATTTTTCTCCTTTTCCACAGTGTGTTTTGCAGTGCTGGGAGGTGACATGTTGCTCGCTGGCAGTGGGACCATAAGATCCTATGTTTGTCAATGACAAGAAATAACTCAATGGTTAAAGCTTATTTTTTGATGGAAAGCAGCATTCAATTTTGATGGCATTTACCTGTCAGGGAGAATTATTAGTATCCACGAATAATTAAATGGTTTCAAACAATTAATAAAGATAAAATATAAGTAAAATGCATAAACAAAATAAAATAACATTTATAAAATCTAAATAGCAATGGGTATCTGCACAGGTCCTAACTACACTTGTCTTTTTATGGGATATGTGGAACTTTCCTTGTTCCAGGCCTATTCAGGTCTCCTTCCACCACTCCTTTACCGATACATTGGTGACTATTTTGGACTTATTTCAAACTCTGGTCCAGACCGTGAAAAATTCATCAACTTTGTTTCCAGTTTTCACCCGTTCATCGCCTTCACCTAGTCCATCTCAGGTATTTCCCTTCCTGTTCTTTCTATCTCCATTTCTGGCAATAGACTATCTATCAATATCCATTACAAGCCACTGATTCCCACAGCTATCTGGACTATAGTTCTTCACACTCCACATTCTGTAAGGGCTCCATCCCGTTCTCTCAGCTCCTTAGCCTCCATTGTATTCGTTCCGATGATGCCACTTTTCGAAATGGTGATTCTAATACGTACTCCTTTTTCCTCAACCATGGATTCCCATCTACAGTTGTCGACAGCATGCAGCCCATCTCCCATGCCACAACTCTCACCCCCTCCTCTCCCTTCCAGAACAAGGGTAGAGTCTCCCTTGTCCTCACATTTCACCCCACCAGCCTTGGCATGCAAAGCAAAATCCTCCACCATTTTTGCCAACTCCAGCATGATGCCACCAAGAAACATATGTTCCCTTCACTCCCTCTGTCAGCATTCCGCAGAGACTGTTCCCTCCAGGATGATCTAGTCCACTCCTTCACTATACTCAATATTTCTCCCGCTCATTGCACCTTCCCATGCAATTGCAGGAGGGGTAACACCTGTCCCTTTACCTCCTTTGTGCTCACTTTCCAAGATCCAAAATATTCATTCCACTTTAAGCAACATTTCACTTGCATCTCTTTCAATTTGGTATATTACATTCACTGTTCCTAATATGGTCTCCTCTATAGCGGAGAGACGAAACATAGACTGGGTGATTGCTTTGCTGAGCACCTTTGGTCTGTGTACAATCAGAACATTGGCCTTCTGGTTGCTTGCCATTTTAAAACATGACCCTGCTCCCATATCCACATGTCTGTCCTTGACTTGTTGCAATGTTTCAGTGAAACTGAACGCAAATGGAGGAACAACATTTCATCTTCGGGCTAGGCACTTTACAGCGTTCTCAACACAGAATTCAGCAACTTCAGATGATTTGCTCTACCCCACCTTGGCCCGTTTCATTCTATTTTATTTAAATTTTTTATTGTTCTCTACCTTCTATTTCTTTATTAACATTTTTTATTTTTCTTTCTGCACCCCCTCCAGTATTTCCCCCTACTTCACCCCCCTTCTCTTACTTTTTCTCCCCACACTTCTCCTTTTCTACACTCTACCTCTGACCCATCTCCCTGTCTCATCTGGTAGAGCTTACAGCTTCTCTGCCATTTGACTATTCACATCCTTTATTCTGTCTGTGGACAGCTATCAACAATCTTTTCCCCTGGTTTCTATGACTATGACTCATCTTTCATTCCCTCCCCCTGCAATCAAAATAGCTTCCACTTTCTATGCCTTTTAGCTTTGATGAAAGGTCACCTGGACTTGAAATGTCAGTTTTTTTCTCGCCTTACAGATGCTGCCAGACACGCTGAGAATTTCCAGAGTTTTCTGTTTTGATAATGAATAATGACTATTATGTGTTTTTCTATTTCTGTTTCATTATGTTTATTTAAATAGTGAGTGATGATGAAACAGTGGAACATTGCCGATAAAAGAGACATTTTGTCATAGTCTTGTGTCTCACTCATCAGGACATGCTGCAACAATACAAATCCAATGAGACAATTATGACCAACAGTTAACTGTCAGTCATCATCAACTCATGCATTCACCATGGCAATGCCTCTCCCAAATAACATTCACTTGCTAACCAGTCAGCATTCTCTTCTCATACAGTAGAAATTGGATTTTTTGGAGGCATCACACTATAGCTCACATTACAGCTTTCAGGTACTAATTGGCTGCTTGAGTGGAATTACTGATTTAAGATCTTGCTCTGTGATCTAGGTTACAATGAAGATTCTCAATTATGCTGCCGGTTGTATATTCTAGTTACCACAAGAGGAGACCCAACTCTATAAAAGATGCAGCACTTCTCCCTTAACTTTTCTTTATCTTGGGAAGAACAAATTATTTAGCATCTTTCGGTGTAACCCAAAGACGATTAAAGTTTGGTAATCAGCATAAATTGTAGAGTGTTAACTGGCTAATGAATTTAGGTGATTCTGGTTGAGGGATGGATGCCAGTCAGGACATAGGGATGGACTCCCCCGTTCTCTTTCCAATAGTGTTTAAGTCCAAGTGAACTAGCAAGGTTTAATGTGTCATCCAAAAACAGCGTTTTAGAAATGTTGAACTCCCTCCAAACAGAGCTGAACTATTCTACATAATAGAGGACCTAGAGTGGGATTTGAACCCACAAACCTCTTGAGTCAGAGAGTCGCTCTAATAAGCCAAGCATTACAATATGTATTATCAGACATCTGGACCATTGTTCAGTCCGGTATCTCGATGGCAATTATAGTGGACTGTGTTCCTAAGGAAGAAAGTTGCCATTGTTAAAATTTCTACCTGCTTCTGATCAGATAAGACCTCGCAAGAGCAATAAAATCATTCTGTAGATTCCAAGGGCAATGATTCCAGTCTATGTTCTGTAATCACATAGAGCAATCCTACCTAAAACTTGGATTTATATTCTTGCAAAATGTTCTGCAATATGAAAAGGTTTGACAAAAATGTCTGTTTTCAAATTCTGTAATAACATCTTAACTATATACCCTGTATGATAATTCAGAATTTTCTCACTGTTTTGTAAAGCACTCACCAAGCCAGTTTGTCTAACTGTATCATCAGAAAAGCATTTAATTTGTCATGTTAAGTGGGGCTTGATACGGTGTTATAATGTGGAAACTTCCTGAAGGTTATGTACAACAAGAGAGAACCTAATCACCTCACCTTGACATTCAATGGCAACACCAGCACTATTTAAGAGATACTCAGATGGGTACATGAGCAAAAAAGGGATGGATATAGAAGACTGATTTAAAATAGGGATCATGAGCCTTGCGACGTCCCTGGGAATTGCCTAAGTTGTGCATGATATTGATATATTTCTGTTTTATCCTACAAGTACTTCGGTCCGCCTTGTTGTCCAACAAGGGGCATACACGCAATGGGTCGTGAGAGGGCTGCTCTTGGATTTTTCAAGAGTAGCTTAGTTTTTCACGTCGTTAGTGTATGCTTGAACTGGACCAGTTGATGGGCAACACGACAGCTCAGTGACTATCGCTGTGCTGTGCAGATACATGGATTTGGGCCTGTGTCTGTGGGAGTTTGCGCATTCTCCCTGTGCTTGCGTGGGTTTTCTCCGGGTGCTCCGGTTTCCTCCCACACCCCAAAGCTCTTAGGCTGATTGGGAAAACAAATTCTCCCTAAGTTATCTTGCTAATTTGCTTCCAATGCAGATTTCTATAAACATGGACAGGGATCATGGGTGGAAGTGGCAACGTCGAGGTGGCGGCGCGGGCTTGTTGGGCCGAAGGGCCTGTTTCCCATGCTGTGTTGTTCTTTGTTCTTTAGATCTCCCACCAGCAACATTCTGGAAGGTTACCATTGACCAGAAACTTAACTGGATCAACCATATATATACTGCGGGCCATATAAAAGCAAGTTTGAGACTGGGGATTCTAAAGTGAGTAACTCATTCCCACTTACCAGTTGCTCTCCAAGCCACACACTATAATGACTTGAAAATATAGTATCAATCCCTCACTGTCACTAGGTTGAAATCCTGGAACTCCTTCCCTAACAGCACTTTGGGTGTACCTACACCAAATGGACTACAGAAGTTCAAGAAAGTGGTTTACCCCACGTTCTCACGCAAAATTAGGGATGAACAACAAATACTGGCCTAGCCAGCAATGTCAGTATCCCATGAAAAGATAAAAATAAATGATAAAATGTGACTGATCAGAGAATTTCATGATAATCAATTTGGGCTATGCAGCAAGTGACAGGAGCTAATTTTTAAGCATCGATAAGTCTTTAGTTATTTTGTGTACATTTTATTTAGTCATGAATTATTAATCAGATGGTGCTGGAAATTATAATATAACTTTTTATATAGGGAAAAAATGTTTGGGAAAGCCCAAATTGATAGCTGACAAAAAGAAACAAGCATCACTTTCAGATCAAGCAGTACACTCAAATTAAATGAGATTCAATAGGAAATGGTATAAACTGAAAGAGCACAGAAAATAATTAGAAAGAGCATTCTAGCTGAAAGTACGAAGGTGGGGCTAAAGGCTGTGGACATCCAGAAACAACTTGAGGTAGAGAAGTTTAGATATGTATATGCCTGTAAGAGTACAATTAATCCAGCCCAGCATTATATATACACTCAGTAAACCCAACCTTATCCTTAAACGTAACACAAGGAAGACATATCTGGATTCTGCAGGGCTAATTGATCAGCAGAAATAGTATTGATGCACATGGACAGGAACATTGTTTTCATTTTTCTTTTGGTGTAATTTTAGCCCTGTTTTCACTTACAAACATGGTGGGAGCAGACAAATAATAAATCGCCAATCCCTGCCACCCATTTACCACTGACTTTACAACTTGACGAATTTTTTAGGAGAAGCAAATTGATGAATGCATTGACGACAGGCTGGGCTATTACATGAGGCAAAGAAGAAGAACTAAATGTGAGGGAAATAGTAGGGTGAGAAAGAAGAAAGGAGATGCAGTCGTTGTTCCCTGCTGATTTGAGGAGAGCTATTGGAAGTGATGAAAGTAAGGATTCATAACGCTGAGTCCAAAATAGGATTCTACCAGGCTCTGCAGAGAGTGTGAAAAATGTGAGCAAGAATCTTACCTTGACAATCTGGATTGGATGATTACGTCTTTTCTGAACTGCAGCCAGGTTGTGAAACAGTGTTGTATTTTTTTTACCAGCTCTCTCCATAGCTGGCAACTGATTTACTGTGGTACTTGTTACCATTCCATTGGGAAGATGACCTTTTTCATTCGTTGTCAGTTTGACTGCACCAGAATCTCTGGCCCAGTCTGCTGCAAAGCTCAAACCCCTTTTTGTTATTTTAAGTAGTGGTTACTCTGCTTTCATTGTCAAATTTAAACAAGGCCTCACCATGAAAATGGCACAGGTTCTTTTAAGTTTAAGTCTAAGTTTATTTATTAGTGTCACAAGTAGGCTTACGTTAAGATTGCAATAAAGTTACTGTGAAAAATCCCCTAGTGGCCAACTCCAGCACCTGTTCAGAATCACAGAAGGGGAATTTTAGTTAATGCACCTAACCTGCTCATCTTTAGAGAGTGGGAGGAGACCGGAGCACCTGGAGGAAACTCACACAGACATGGGGAGAATGTGAAAACTCCACACAGACGGTGATCCAAGCCAGGAATCAAACCCAGGTCGCTGGCACTGTGAGGCAGCAGTGCTAACGACTGTGCCTCTCACTCTGCTTCATTGACAGACAAGATTTGGGTGATAATATATCATTATCTCACTGCTCTTTGCTTTCCCTCCTCACACCTCCAGGATTCCCATTAGTTGTGCCTATTCCACTAGCCACATGCACAAGTTGGTCAAGGGTTAGAATTCTAGTCTCCAGAGAATTCTTTACCCAATATGGAACCACTTGGCAGCATTGGCATGTGGCAGATGATAGTATTTTCCAGGAAATGATGCAAAAGATCTTGAGGTTCCCTATAGAGGAAAAGCGTTGTAGCACATTTCTTTTCCTAATATTTCCTGCTGAAAGGCCTTGTCTTAACTGAGACATTCATCGCAGCTGCTGATCAGGTTTTCAAGGTATTTTTATCACTTTTGCTGTCTTCTGCTGCTATAATCAGCAGACTGTCTGCAGCACCACTGAGATTTTCCATATTTATAGAATCATAGAACCCCTAGAGTGCAGATGAGGCCATTCAGCCCATCAGATCTGTACTGACTCTCCATCAGAGCATTAACCAGGCTTTCTCCTCCGCCCTATGCCCTTAACCTCACACATGTCCCATTTCCCATTCCTAATCCATCTAACCTACACATGTTTGAACACTAAGGGCCAATTTAGCATGACCAATTCACCTAACCGGCACTACTTCGGACTGTGGGAGAAAACCGGTGCACGCAGAAGAAACCCACGCAGGCGCATGGAGAAAGTGCAATTTCCGCAAAGACAGTCACTCAAATTGAACCAAAGAGCTATGAGGCAGCTGTGCTAACCATGACACCCTTATTCATGCCGCTGGGTTCTTTTTGGATGGCTGAATTGTTTCTTGGAGTCCAGCATACATAGAGAATGATCGCCAGTGGAGGAACCACTTCCCTTAGAGGCAAATGCCAATGTGATGTGCAATCCAGTGATCTTTGAAATTTTGGAATCCGAACGCTGGTTGTGATTGTTCAGGTTACTTGAATAGATAATGGGGCTTTTCAGTTCTCAGATGCCTGAAGATTGCCTGGAAGGAGCCTATGCTCTGGTTAGCATTGATTTTATTGCTGATAATGGGTTATCATTGGGAATGACCTTGAGAGCACCTATTAAGTAGCAAGGGTGAAGAGACTGGAGAAGCTGGCTTTATTCTTTCCGCAGCAAAGAAGGATAAAACATTGTTGCGCAGTGAGTTGCTGCCATCTGGAATTCACTTTGTAAGAGGGATGGCAGATGCAGATTGAATAATAATTTTCAGAAGGAAATTGGAAATATACTTTGAGAAGGAGAAATTTGCAGAGCGATAGGGAACAGCAGAAAAATGGGGCTAACTGGGCAGTCATTTCAGTGAGCCAGCGCAAGTCCGATGTACTAAAAGGCCTCCTTCTGTTCTGTGTTGTTCCATGATTGTGCCTGAAGAAACGTTGACATTCCTCTGAGGAATACTAATTTTCTAGGTGAGACAGAGACAAAAAGGGAACTTGCAATATTGGGCATGCTTTACATTTCTCAAAGATTTTTAGGAATTATGGACAGGCTGCCCTGTCCATGTATCTAAATGCAGCAAGGCTACCTTGCAAATAAATCTTTTTGGTTCTTCCTGCCATATTTTCATTTTACTAAAACAATAACAGGCACTTGAAGGAGCTGGCAATAGGTTTTGTCCCTGTGGTTTCCTTAGGTCTGAATATGCAAGCATTATCATTGAATCTTACAGTGCAGTAGAAGGCTATTTGACCCATCAAATCTACATGAATCACAATACCACCCCGGCCCTATCTCCGTAACTCCACATATTTGCCCTGCTAATTCCCCTGACACTAAGGGGAAATTTAGCATGGCCAGTCAATCGAACCTGCATATCTTTGGAGTGTGGGAGGAAACCAGATCACTCAGAGGAAACACATGGGGAGAATGTGCAAACTCCTCACAGAGAGTGACCTGAGGTTGGAATTGAACCCTGGTCCCGTGAGGCAGCAGTGCTAATCACTGTGCCACGCATAAAACTCATCTCTTAGGCTACCTTTGTCAATTTGAATGGTCTAATCTACATGAAGAGTAATGTCCCCCACAATTATTACATTGTTTAAAGTTTATTTCTTAGTGTCACAAGTAGGCATACATTAACGCAGCAATGAAGTTAATGTGAAAATCCCCGAGTCGCCACACTCTAGCACTTGTTCGGGTACACTGAGGGAGAATTTAGCTTGGTCAATGCACTTAACCAGCACATCCTTTGGATTTTGGGAGGAAACCAGAACACCCAAAGGAAACCCACACAGACACGGGGAGAATGCGCAGTCTCCACACAGTGACCCAAACTGGCAATCAAACCCAGTTCCCAGGCACTGTGAGGCAGCAGTGCTAACCATTGTGCCATTAATGTAAGGGGAGCCAAAAAGGTTAAGAAACATTTTTCTTTTCCAGCTGCCCAATGGATCTTCAGGCCTTGAGGTCTATATCATGGCCAAAGCTGCAGGGATTTCAGCTTTGTGTACTCCTATTTCCATTTCCCAGTGTACAACTGGTGGCAGTGAAAAAAAGACAGCTCCCTTTTAAATGCTGGCTTTCTGTCTAGCCAGCAACCAATTAATATGGGCGTGGGGCACACATTTTATAGGGTTAGGTTGAAAACACATCATGCTTCTGTTGCAAAGGCTTATCCCTTGTTCAAATTTTGAGATGCTCACATGCTGTCAGCGAAAATCTTCCACTGTGAAATAACTGGCGTTGCCAACAAACAAAAGATCTGTGATACTGTTTGTCATGCTAATTGTGTGGGGATACCTGTTTATCCAGCAGTGTAAATGTTAACGCACCATTCAGATTTGACGGTAAAAAAATTTACTTAACACTTTCTTGCTTGCTTGTTAATTTATAATACATAGAATAGAACCATTAAAATGGTCTGTAATCTAAATAATAAATAATGAAAGCAAGTGTTCATGGAATATGACCATGGAATATAAATGTGGCATCGCTTACATGTGCAATAAGTGCAATGTTAATCCATTTCAGATTCACACTTCTTGAGAAAATGAGAATGTAACTACTTTTTGTCCTAGTAATAAAGCTCAAAAGATATTTTCTGAACAATTTTATTTACTTCTTTTGAGTTATCAATAAAATTTATCATAAATGTTAGGTATCTACTTAATGGGCTATTTTCACCAGCGCATGAATTTTGACTAAAAAGACCACATAGACTCTTACATTTTATACATACCCTTAATTTACTTTTGGAACAGTATGCAGTGGGGAACAATGCTTTAAAATCCTTAGACGCTTTGACATAGTTTATCAGACAAGTACAGTATTGTAGTGTCACACGGATATCACAGTTCCATACCACTACATGCATACAGAGACATTGATTTTCACAGGAACAGTTAAATCATAAAACGCGACAAGTAAAAGACTTATGTGATAAAATTTACAACCAAAACAAAATTTCAGGAGAAACAATTAACAGTGACTAATTCAGAAATTATAACATTAATATTGAACCCATAATAGGACAGCAATGATTATCCAACATGGCAGTTGGTAAACCCAGTTTCGTGTGATGCAAAATTGAAATGTAATGTCGATCACTGTCCCCACTGAAAAAGGCAACATCCTTCCTAGTTTATTGGAATGTCATGATAATTGTCAAACATAAATAGGATATGTTTGATCACAGAGCAGATGTAATGGTATCTGATATAGAGTGATGATTGTCTGGATTGAATAATTAATGGTTTATCACTTGCAAAATTGAATAATTCTTGCAGTCCAACTGAGACTAAGCATCAGAAGATTCAGTCTCACTGTTCACCTATGGTGGGTGACAAAATAGACGGAACAATATGGATTCACTCACTGAGAAAAAATACATTTTTTTGAGTGTCATTTGTCTATTTAAACAAAACCAGCAGAAACAGTCATTTTTCTTATGGATGCCATAGAACTACTGACAATGACAAGATAACCATATAACTTTTATGACAAATAGATATATACAGGTCGAAACTAAACATCTAGACTGGGGTGTCAATGAAAAGAATGAAGAAACTCTCTTCTGCTCAAAACTGCAGAGTTGCACGTAACCATAGATACCAAGTGCCCAAATATTTGCAGTATTGCTCAGCTCTGTTTATAAATTTGAAACCCAGGTTGGTTTTCAAACAGCATCGGTCGATATATGTAATACAAATTGGAACAGTTTAGTGTTACAGAACCAGTGCTTTAAATACTGTTGTGTCATCTATTGAAATTAGACAAGCTTTTTAAAATTAAGTGCAGCCATTTCGTCCTTCAGCTCCGAGAGAGGCTGATAGATAGGAACTACTTTGGGATCTAGGTAAGGAACAGATTGAACTGACACATTCGGACTACCCAGGTTCAGTAGAGAATTGTAAAACAAAAATAATGTAACAGGCTGTTTAAACAGGAATACTATATGAGGTGAACTTTCTCATACCCCCATCAGTTAAACACTTTGCACTAATTATGTGCTATGGGGCTCAAATTAGTGTAACAATCAATCATGCAGTTGTGAATAGCTTGTCACATCTGTTACTTTCCATTTGCATTCAACATTGTTGAAATTCTTTTAACCGTCTTTGTCAAGAAGAGTTATCTTGTGCAAGATGTTGGCCTTCCAGGTGAGAATGGTTGATGGCCACCATTGTACAAGTGATTTTTTAAATTAGTAGTTCAAGGAATGTGGACATTGCTGGCTGGGCCAGCATTCATTACCCATCCCTGAGGGCATTAAGTGTCAATCACATTGCTGTTGGTCTGGACTCACAAGTAGGCCAGACGATGTAAGAGTGGCATATTTCCTTCCTTAAAAGACATTAGTGAACAAGATGGGTTTTTATGACAATGGTTTCATGGTCATCATTGGGCTTTTAAATCCAGATTTTTTCTGTATTCAAATTTCACCAACTACTATGGTGGAATTCGAACCCAGGTCCACAGAATATTATTCTGCGTCACTGGATTATTGGTCTGTTGATAATACCACCATGTCACTGCCTCCCCTATGCCAAGCAGATTAGCTATAGGAAGCTTGGGATTCAGTTTCCCCAATTGCCCTTAGGTGGATGGTTTTCTGGTTTCTGGAACTGAATTGATAAACAAACTGAAGCTAGAGCTTGCCAGCTGCTCATCGCTGTTTAAAATTCTGTTTATGGTAACTTAGCAGAGAAATAAAGCTATCGGGAAAAGCAGAAGGCCTTTAAAGGCATACCTGATTCCTCTCAGAAGCACTTGAGAGTTGCTGCAAAGATTCAGTTTTGGTGCTGCAATTCACAAAAAAACCCATTTTTTTTGGAAAGATATCTAGTTGTGCATTCACCATATGTTTTTTCCCTCAAAAAGTCAACAGATTTGCAAAAAGGAATTAGCTTGGTATTTATGGAAATATGCTGTGCAATGCAACACATGGGGGCTTGTTTCGCATAACGTTACTTCAGCAGTTGGTGCTGCTATCTTTTAACATCTTCATTATCATGCCACACAGTCGCTCTGCTGGCATGCTGGCATGAGAGCTGTTTCGTGTTTTTTTTTACCCCTTCTGCATCCATAGAAAGCAGTTTGTTATATGATAACATTAATTACATGACATCAAATAGATTTGGTGACCTTTAACCAACATGCAGTCAGTTGTGAAAATCAATTAACAATTCTCTCTCAAACAGTACTCTAAGAAATTAAGTTAATTACATAATTTAACAAAAGTTTTTTTTGCTTCTAACTCAGTAATTCATGATACAAAACATAATTTCGTTTTACTTATAGTTGCCCTTATATAAATTTTGCTAAAATACTGATAATGTTTATTTGAACAGAAAAATAGACTATTCTGCAACACATGCAGGTCATTAGACCGCTCCATACATCTGATACTCATAGAGCCAAGAAGATGGCAAACACAAAAATGCAGAGGTTATCCAAACATCTGCACTTGATAAAAGAAAATACTCAACTACCTCTTACTTACATGGATTTCCACTGCCTTGGTTGTGAGCTGTAAATGTGAGCTGTACCAGTTTGTGATACAATTTTTGAAAATCACAACTATGTGTTAAGTACATTTTAATAATCAGCAAACTAAGGTTTTACAACAGGGAATACATTTTACAAATTATGGTTTGTCAGAAAATAATCATATGATTAAACTAGGAAGTGATAACTGTTATCCTGAATACAATGAGACCTCAACCCATCTACACCCAATAGGCAGTAGTGTGCATGCTTATGTTCCCATGGTAAGGAACAAAAATTCATCGGGAATGCTGCTCCTCTTTTACTGGAATTGGCTAATGTATTTGATCTGGAGCTCTTGTACTCGAAGCAAAGACAGCAGAGATTTTATTATGTACAAGGTGCTGCCAAGACAAGGCACAAGAGAGATCGACCACTGCAGTCTTAAAGTCATCAGTCTTAGATGTAATTATCTGGTAATGACAACATTTTGGACGACTCATTCTTTCCTAACTGCATTTTACCCATTTCAATTCATAGCTAATGACTATTTTCAATTGTGCTTTTCACACAGGAATCCTCAGAGACCTACCGCATGTGTCGTTTTAAAAAATAAACCTCATCAAGAAAAAATAAGAACACAGGAACAACAGTAAGACCAACATTCAGCCCCTTGATTTTTCGGCCACTCAACCATTCATTTGGATCATGACTGATCTGTACCTCAACCTCACTTGCCCGCCTTTTCTCCATGCACCGAACAAAAAAAATCTATTGATCTCAATCTTAGAAGTTTCACTTGAATAACAGGCAACAAGATGCATCGTTAAGTGCTTGCTGTGACATTTCAGGACATGACTAGCATTGTCTGACATTCTTGTGTTCTTTCAGGATTTGAATTAAATCTTCCAAATGATCTGATTCCCTACACAGTACTTGGATCTGTCTTGTGTTTTTTTTTTCATTGTTCTCTTTTTAAGTAGATTTTCTCAGTGAACCTCAGCGGAATAAAAGACCATCTGAGCATGGTGAAATCCCACTTAAATCATTAGGTTCTGGAATTTGGTTAAATAAGTTGGAATGAATTATTTGTACGGACATAAGGCATGCAATCTTTTCTCCAGAATTCATTTACTTTGTGGAACTATTATAATCTTCAATGGAATAAAAGAGAAGAGTTTGGCTGTTAGAGGTTTTGATCATTTAAAAAAAGTAGACAGTTACGAAATTAAGCAAAAGTATAAAATATTAAATAAATTCATTGAAACAAGGGAAGCAGATTCCAAGTGCCAGAGTAGAGCAATTCAACTGCACATTTTTAAGCAAAGCAAATTGCAGCGAGAGTGGTTTTTCAAGTGAGCGTTTGACATGTGGATGGAATCTTCTTGCTGCTGAGAGACAGCAAACTGCCTTTTGTATCCAGGGCGAGTTGCACCAGTAGAACCCATGTTTAGCATAACTTGCATCTTTTGACAAATTGCATGGGAGTATAGAATTCATGATTGCTGCATTTTATGTTCCCTAATATGCATCGCTACACCTGTCCGCTAATCTGTTGTTGCTCTATGTCTGCAGACTTGTGATTAGTATACCCATTGCTGAGAGTCTATAAATTTCATATGTGGAATGGTGACTTGTCAGTTTAGAATTAACAATGACTCTGCACCTCAGCACTCGGACCTGTTTACAGATGGACAAAAGTATATGCTGCATACTGATATGTTGGTAATTTAAAACCAAAAGAAGTTTAATTACACTATTAACCTTCTGAAACAGTTGTGATAAAAAATACACAGTGCAAAATAGGAGTTTAATGTAATGTGCAAACAGCCACTAGGTGCATTTATATATTTTATATGTATGGCAAAATATGTATCATGAAACATATGGGCATATTTAGGAAAAGAACATCAGAAATGTATTTGTGATTGTTTGTCCATTAATGATTTTGCCTTGCATTGAGGTTAGGTAGATCCAATGTATGTGCAACATCTTTTAGCTTCCTAGAAAGCCAACATTTAAATGTCATATGAGCTCGGACTGAAGTTACATGTCTGTTGTAGAGGTGTCGTTCATACAGTTACACTTACAACTGCTCTTTCATACAGCCAGCACAGATGTAATACATCAGTTGGCCTTCTTCTGTGCTGTATGTTTCTGTAATTCAAAAGGACTCTTTCATTCTGTTATGGTTAATTTTTTAGAACCAAAGACAGTATTTCATAACAAGATTACTGTACCAAAAATAAAATTTTAACATTTTCAAAGTGCTAGTGTTTAATCATTTAGATCTATACTTTCTTAACCAGCCAGAATGAAAAAATAAGCATTATTCCATTGTTAAAAATAAATCTTTCATTTAAAACTGTAAACTTCAAATCTGGTAAACTTACTAGGTTTGGTTTGATATTGTACTTTGAAAATAAAGTCTATGATCATATTCTTTACATGGAAACCTTTATGAAATTTTATATGGTATTTTACATTTTCCAAAAGGGACTTCAGTCTAGTTTATAATACAGATATGTCAAAGCTATGAAGGCATTTCTACATGGGCATTATGCTTAGATATTCAGAGTGAGAGACATTTGTGCATACAGTTCATATCTAGAAAATAATCTAGCAGCTATATTAACATTAACAGAAATGGGAAGGTTGGATCTGTTTAGTTAGAATTTTCATAGCAGAAATCTTCATTTGGTAGATACTATTTTATTGAATGAAGATAATTCCAACCACTGCTCTATATAGATCAGATTGATAGTGAAGCGTCACTATGATATAGGCAGTTTCACATCTGTCAATTAACTGGTGCAACTCACCCCTCCCCCCACCCCCCCCACTATTTTCCTGATCAATAATTTAGGGCCTATGTTGTGATCTTTGAATATTGAAAGAACTCTTCAGCTTCAAAAATACTTTTTTTTTCTTCACATGACATCTACAAAGTTAACTTTTGCCAGTTTTTAAGCTAAGTGTTATCTAGAAACCATGATGAAGGAAATACACGGAAGCGAAGAATATTTCTTAATACGCATTATTTCTGGAATAGTCTACAATTTTAAAAATCGCTTAACGTTATTAATTCTGGTGCGGAAATGTTTGATGCATTCCTCAAAGGTTTAATTAAGGAAATTGAGCAAATACTGCAGTTCTACAACCAAAGGACCCTAACCTGAATTAAAATAAGCACAATCTTTAGTGGAAGCATTATTCCTCTTTGCTTCATTGTATCCATTAGACCAATCATATGATACAATAATGGTGTGGTTCAGTTATGCAACCAGAATCTGTAAATGAAATCCAGGCAGTGCCCTTCAAAGGATGTCTCTATGATTCAGAACGTTCTGAAACATTCTGTCTTTCTGTCCTTTAATTTGCAAATACTTTTCTGCATGTCTCTGAGCAACCATCATTACCTCTATATTTAAAATGTGTGATCAGATTTTTTTATTCCTCTATAGTCACTGGATGGATAGAAGGGACTCAGAAACGAAAAAGAAGAGTGTGATAAAATTCTGATGGTATGAGTTAGCAGAAGTTTGCAGGTATATGTTTTCTGTTCTTCACTGCTAATGTTCCATGGACAGGACCTTTGCATTTTGGTCAATGTTCTCAGGTTCCCTTCCATTAAACCCTCCTTTATACTTTAAAGGTAACACTGGCTTGCTTGAAATAGTTTTCCATGCCATGCAAAAAATACAAAGCTCTGTTTTCTTTTGAGGATATGCAATTTCATTTCACAATTCCAGCTCAGACAACAGCCTGGCAGACCTGAAAGTCAGATGTTGTCATCATATACAGTGGAACAGCCACTTTCACCATATGTCACATGAATCTCTGGTGAGATGTGGTTGTCCAACTTGTTTCCTTCTTGGTTACCACCTTTCTTAACTCTATCAGTTACATTTTCTGTACTGTACATGCAGTTTTGTCCAAAGTGCTTCGCCGACGAAGTCACACCAGATTCTTCTAAATAATTTCCATCCTTTCGGGATACACTGTCCTTCTTACTTGGACAGTCACTGTTGATGATGTGATAGGTGAGACTTGTTGATCCAGAAGGCTTCCTGCCATCCAGAGACTGATCTTCTTCATCACTGTCTGCGTCAATATACTTCTTTACTCCATCGTCATGGAAAGTAAAAGCCACCGGCATTATATTTTCTGGTGGTTTCATTCCAGTTGAAGAACAAATTGCTGAAGCTTCTATACCAGGCAGATGTTTCTCTGCATGTAAGGGACCATCTATGGGACTAATGGTGCTCTGACCCGCAATGGGGTCCGTAATTGCTGACAGACCTGTTATGTTTGTGTTTTGAACAGTATTGATATCACTTTCCATGAAGTTTACCTTAAGAGATCTGGATTTTATGAGGTTGCCTGGTCTGGTTGGGCCTTTAGTGCTTTCTGAAAAAGTGGCACTATGTTTATCTACTGCGGTATTATAAGAGTTATTGGAACTGATGTCCAAGAGGTTCTTATGGTAACTGCCATCTACTGTTGTGGCAACTTGCCTGCTTGATGCACTATCAGCTGGCAAGACTTGTGATTCTTGATTCTGACCTGGGTTCCCATAAACTTTATTGGGCATTATTACTGTAGGACTGTGAGTAAATTTACCAGTATCAGGAAACTCTGTAGCGCAGCTAATGAAGCTGTCTATGCTTGATAGACTCCTCATATCCACTATTCCATCCGGTGTGCTTAATAATGGATCCGAGGGACCAGAGGTTTTCTCCATCTCTGATTGATTTTGTGTTCTAACTTTATATGTTTGTCCCAATTGACTGATGTTCATGTTGGGCTGAGATTGTGTTTTTGCCATTTTACTGTACATATCCTCCAATTTCTGTACATTTAAGTGCTGTGGGCTAATGTTTGGGGAGCGTGCATTTCCTGGAGACCTATTTCCTTTGTACTTAGTCTCAGGAGATTTGTTGGAGCTGGTCTCAGATACAGTCCGTTTCCCCCATTTCCACTTGTTAGGCGATAGACTACTATCCTGCAGTTTCTCACTTTTGCCCATATTTTCTCCATTTTTCTCAACAACAATATCCATAAGTTCTATGCTGCGGGCAAAAGCGTCTTTCATGTTCATCGAAACGATGCTCCCATTTCTCTTTGCCCTTTCAAGTGCCTCCCTTCGTTTTATTGCTTTCTCCTGTCTCTTCTGTTCCTTGTAGAACTCTGAGAAATTATTCACAATGATTGGTATAGGAAGCGCAATCACCAGCACGCCTGCGATACAACATAGTCCACCAACTATCTTACCCAACAAGGTTTTAGGATAGATGTCACCATATCCAACAGTTGTCATAGTGATAGTGGCCCACCAGAAAGAAGCAGGAATACTCTTGAACTTGGTGTCATCTTCATCCTTTTCAGCAAAAAACACCAAACTGGAAAATATCATGATGCCCATGGCGAGGAACAGAATCAGCAGTCCGAGTTCATTGTAACTTCGTCTGAGTGTAAATCCCAGAGACTGCAAGCCTGTAGAGTGCCTTGCCAATTTGAGAATTCGTAGTATCCTCATTATCCGGAAAATCTGAACCACGCGTCTGACATTCTGGAACTGAAGCACACTTTTGTTGGATTCTGTGAGAAAAATAGTGACATAATATGGCAAAATGGCTAATAAATCAATGACATTCAGTGGACCTTTAAAGAATTTCCATTTGCTCGGTGATGACAAGAAACGCAACAGGTATTCCATGGTGAACCATGCGATGCACACGGCTTCTACATGAGCTAGCTGTGGATTGTCCGTGAACTGTCCAAATTCATCCTTGTCTTGTAGTTCAGGAAGTGTGTTGAGTGACAAGGCAATTGTTGATAATACTATGAAAAGAATGGATATTATTGCCAGGGCCTGCAAAAGAAAAGAACATTTTACCGGTTAGAATTCAGAATATGACATTTTTCAATTTTTTATCCTTTCTTTTCTATAATACAGTTTATCTGAACACGCAAAAGAATCTGAAATTAACTGTCATTGGTGGTGTTTTTGGATTATTCTATGCTCTTTCTGTCATAGATATTTAACACTGCTTTTCTCACATCTATTTAAAAGTTCTCCGATAGGGCGAAATTGATATGGTAGACACATGGAAGGAAGTATCTAATTAAAATATAAATATTCAGTTAAAGAGTCAAAGTCCAGAAATAACTGTTGGTGTCAAGTCTGCAAACTCATTGAACATGTTTGTTTGACATTCCCCTGTCTGACTGGCACCCACAGTTCATCTGATTTATCCTGTGAGGCCTCTTTTTAATGGACCAAATTTTGCAGATCCCCATGATTGGGGTTTTGGGGTGGGATGAATGTAAAGGGGTGCAAGCCCAGTGTCTTCCCATACACCGCGGCCTGTTCTGGATAACATGGTGGTAGGAGGACACTGACACCGGCAGCACTCGCCTGCCTCCACACCCCCAGCATTTTAAAATAAATAATTAATAGGTAATTCAGCTTGTTGCCAATCCAATTGACCTGCATTTCATGCTATTGAGAAGTCAAAACAGTTGGTATGGACAAATAGGTGGGAGTTTTTAAAAAATGTTTTGTGAAGGTGTTAAAGAAGGAATTTATGGGTGAGTGTGTGGGTGGTGAGGGGTGCCCTTTGCCCATTGGGACATCTTACCTACATTGTTTCTCCTTGGATTGTCTCTTGAACCCACTTTCCTCCCTAAGCTGCCACCCTGCCCAAAACCTGGTTCAGCGTACATCTCCACTTCTTCTTAGGGACTGCTTGCAGTCCCAATTGTGTCCACTATGGGTACTGTTCTGGCACAGCTTGGTCTGCTAGAGCTCTCAAGGGTGGGTGGGACTTCTACCATCTGAGGGATGGAAGTCTCATTTGGATGGGCTTTTTATTTAGTTCCATCAGTTTGCTGATTGTTCCAATGATGGGGGGGGGTGGTGGAGGGATTGCAATATGTGCCTCCCCCATAATCCTATGAAATTGAGCCCAATCAGTGTAGCCATTCCTGAAATGTGTCTACCCCAGTTTAAAATAATTTAAATAATCTATAAGCAGTCAAAAGATGTGCAGGTTAGGTTGATTGGCCATGATAAAATTGCCCCTAGTGTCCTCAGATGCGTAGGTTAGAGGGATTAGTAGGTAAAATATGTAAGGATATGGGGGTAGGGTCGGGATGGGATTGTGGTTGGTGCTGACTCGATGGGCCACTTCCTGTGCTGTAGGGCTTCTATGATTCTATGAGCACTGGCTCCAGAACTGATGGCTGTGCTGCACCATTTTTGACTCTTACCATTTCTACACACCATTTACACTCACTCTCTGTTTTCTCTTGTTCGGTCAGTTATCAATCCATCAGGAGCTTTCCTCCTGTTATATTTCTTACTGCTCTGTCAGCCTTGCCAGAATTCTTGCTTATCAGTCATAAGCTTGGGAGTGTTAGTCCCAGATATCACCTTAATTTATAGGACTATTTAATTAAATTGAAACGAGATAGTATGTAGATAACACGGTTAATGTTCTAAAAATAGTCCATTCAACATTTCAGAAATTGAATTCTTTTGGATTTTACCTGACAGTTGTTACAATTTGAATAATTATTAGAACAGGGACAGGTAACTTGTGGTGAATGTGTTGCCTTTTTGTGAGCTATGAGAACTCTTTGGAGGCTGAATTCCATAGTTCCCCAAAACGGACTGATATTTCAATTATTTCAGCTTCGAGCCAGTGCTAAATGTACAGGTGAGAGGCTGGATGCATCAGCAGAGAGTCAATATTTTGAGGGGCTAACATCACTTACTGCAACTTGCACTGATTAAAGCTAGCCTTCCCCCTCACTAGGAGCTGCACTGTGGATGGAGCAGATACTTACAATCGTGCAGGAAGTAACTGAGATCTGAGGTACATTGAAGAATGGTGGGGAGAGGGGGGGATCCTACATGGTTATCAAACAGCCCACTAGAGGCCTGCATGGTGGAAGTAGAAAGAATGAGTTGTCTTGTATCCACAGAGACCAAGTGGCACTACTGACATATGGTGAAAAGACAATGGGGGCAGAAAGCTGTGGATGTCAATACCAGGTATCAAGTCCTGAGGACTTGGATAGAAACATACATAGAAACGTACATAGAAAGTAGAAGCAGGAGTAGGCCGTTGAGCCCTTCGAGCTTGGTCGGCCATTCATTTTGATCATGGCTGATTATAAATTCAATACCCTGATTATGCTTTCCTCCATATACCTTGATGCCCTTAGTCCCAAAACATTTATCGAATTTCATCTTAAAATCACACAATGTTTTGGCCTCAATTACTTACTGTGGTAGTGAATTCCACAGATTCATCAGTCCTAAAAGGTTCATCCCTTATCTTCAAACTAGAACCACAAGTTCTAGACACCCCTCCAAAGGGAACATTCTCTCTGAATCCACCTTACCCATAATGGAATTTATAAGTTTCTATGAGATTCTTTTCTCACTCTTCTAACTCTAATGAATATAATCCTAACTGACTGAATCTCTCCACATAAGACAGACCTGCCATGCCAGGAATCAGCCTGGTAAACTTTCACTGCGCTCCCTCAATAGCAGGAAAATCCTTCCTCAGATAAGGACACTAAAACTCCAGGTCTGGTCTCAACATCATTGCATACACCTGCAGAAAAACATTCCTATTTCTGTACTCAAATATTTTTGCCATGAAGCTCAACATACCATTTGCATTATTTACAGCCTGCTATTACTGTGCCCTTATTTTCAGTGACAGATGCACAAGGACACCATGGTCTCCCTGACTGAACACCTCTCAATTTACATCCACTCAAATATTAATCTGTGCTCCTATTTTTGCCACATTATACTGCATTTGTTATGCATATGCCCACTCATTCAACTTGTCTAAATCATGCTGAAACGTTTCTGCATCCTCCTTATAGCCCACCCTCCCAACTTTGTATCATCTGCAAATTTGGAAATAATACATTTAGTTCTCTTATTCAAGTCATTAGTATATGATTTTTTTTGTTCATTCATTGGAAATGAGCATCATTGACTGGCCAGCAATTATTGCCCATCCCTAGTTGACCTGGGAGAGCAGTTGAGAATCATCCACATTGCTGTAGCTCTGGCATTACATGATGTCAGATTTCCTTCCCTAAAAGATATTAGTAAAGGAGATAGGTTTGTCTGACAATTTGTAATTGTTTCATGGTCATCAGTAGATTCTTAATTCCAGTTTTTTTTTATTGAATTCAAATTCCAGCATCTGAAATTCATGGTTGAATTTGAATCTGGGGAATGTTAGCTGAGTTTCTGGATTAAAAGTTTAGTGATAATACAAGTAGGCCATCACTTCCCTACAGTGAACAGTTACGATCCTAGCATACATCTTTGTTACTAGTCGCTGCCTGCCAATTGGAAAAAAATCCATTTATTCCAACTTTTGCTTCCTGTCTGCTAACCAGCTTTCTATCCATCTCAAGACATGACCCGCAATCCCATGCATTTTAACTGTATAAAGTAATCTGTTATGTGATGCACTGCTGCAAAAAGTTCAATGACTTCACACAAATGATCAATGTCAGTGAATGTATCTTGAAAAGCCATATCGTGGTAGACGTACAATTAACCTCTGCCACTGTTTAAATCCCCACACTACCAGCATTCATCTAACAACAATCTCTATCAATCAGGACTCATGTCTAATAATCATATACTTCATTTCACTTTCCCATACTTAACACTGCTTGGAGACCTAGAAACTTGAAACTCTCGACCATTTTTATTTCATTCCCCTTGATGTCAACAGGAGTATGTCATAGAATCATAGAATCCCTACAGTTCAGAAGGAGGTCATTTGGCCCATTAAACTTACACTGACCACAATCCCACTCAGGCAGTATTTCGGTAACCCCACATATTTATCCTGCTAATATCCTAACACTAGGGTCAATTTAGCATGGCTGATCAAACTAACCCGCACATCTTTGGATTGTGTAGGAAACCGCAGCACACAAAGGAAAACCACATAGACACAAGGAGAATGTGCAAACTCCACACAGACAGTGACCCAAGGCTGGAATTGAACTTGAGTTCTTGGTGCTGTGAGGCAGCAGTGCCAGCTACTGTGCCCCTGTGCTGCCCAGAAAGACGCCATTCGTCCCATTTAGCTGCACTGACAACAATGTCCTTCACTACTTTTCCTGAAGTTGATGATTATCTCTTTCCTTTTACTGACAGTGAGGGAGAGATTATTGTCACGGATCTCTACTTCTTCCTTGTACTCCATTATTTTCATTACTGTTTGAGGTCTTACCCACTATGTGGAGTCATCAGCAAATTTGAAAATAGAGCTAGAGTGAAATTTGGCTACACGGTCAAAATTGTGTAAGCAGTATATTAATGAACTTTGTGGGCCACAGATATTTAGGAGAGTTATGAAGGAGGTGTTGTCACCTATCCTTACTAAGTTAGGAAAGGGGCAGGAGAATTTTTGGCGTACTCAGATTAATGGAAGATGGAAGATAAGAAACTAGTGAGAAGAGTGTTGGAATTATTAAGTTTCAAGGAAACAAAGGCATGGATGAGAGTTTCAGTAGGAGATGAGCTGAAGCATTGCTGGAATTGGGTGATATTTTGAAAGTTGAAGTCTTGGTGAGGGAATAGATTGTGGCTGGAAGTTCATCTTGGGGTCAAATAACAGGAAGGTTGTGAATTGTCTGCTTTAGCCAGGCACTGGGACGATGTAGCTGGCTGCGAAATGGAGTTCTTTGAGGTGGCTGAATATAATGAGTTGGATCTTCCCAGTATTTAAGTGGAGGAAATTTCTGCTCATGAAGTACTGGATGTCACAGAAGCAATGTGACAAAGTAGAGGCAGTAAAGGGGTCATGAAAGCCAGCAGTGAGGGAGAGCTGGCTGATGTCAGCATAATGTGGAACTTGATGCTTGTTTTTGGATGATGTCATCAAGGCGCAACATGTAGGTGAGCAATAGGAGGGTGCAGAGATCCATCGTCCAGGGACACCAGTAGTAGGAGTGGAAAGAGAAGCCATTACAAGCAAATCTCTGGATGTGACTAATTAAATAAGCATGCGAGCCGTGAATACAGGAGAATGGCGGTGAGGTGTTGGCGGAGAACTGTGTGGTCAACTGTATGATACAAACTGTAGACAGGTCAAGGCAAATGAGGATTGATGGTTTTCATTTAGAATGCCATCCATGATTTTGATAAGAGTCGTTTGAATACCATTCCAAGAACATACATCTGATTGGAGAAACTTAGAGATCCAGGAAAGATGGACACTATTATTGGATAAATGTTCAGAGACTTTGGATAGAGTGAAAGGAAATTGATATCCTTCCTTTCCTAGTTGAATGCAATAAGAGTTAATGCATTACATTTTACAGAAAAGATGAATAAATAAACTCTTTGCTGTTACATTATTAATTCCGTTCAGTATCTATTGAAAAATAGTTGCTATGTGCTGTCAGCTGCAGATTGCATTAATCTATGGCTCACTTGACAGGCCACAAAGGTTTAATGGTCCTTATTAACAGCTCAAAGAATGGGAAATAATTTGACAGCATCTCATTTATGGTTCACACAATGTTCCATAATCAAATGATTATGCTACCACCTGAGCGGAATATCTCAGAGTGGTCAGAAAGAGCCAAAAATTCTATAATATTTTCTGATAAAGCAGAACAGGGATTTATTATTCATGAACAAAATGTCTGCATTAAATTTTAGCATGCTGTTGCTTTCAGTGAGACTATTTCTACTGATCCTGTATTGCTTTGAGTGCACTTTCCCCAAAGACATTCATTTGTCCTAACTAGGCTACAGTCAAGCTGAAGTTGATAATTGATAATAAGTATCCGTAGAGTGCAAAGCTCAGTTGCTGAAACATACCACTAACTATTGATGTGTCACTGAGCCCAATGACGATGGGATGCCCCATATGGATGCTTGGGTTGAATTTGCTTCCTGTGTTTGGTCTTTTTATTGGACTGCCATCATATGATCTTCTGCCTCCAGCTGCCCAGCCCCCACACTCAATCCACAGGTTGACCTATATGTTCATACTCTTGATCCTCCATCATCCCATGTGTACTGGAAAATGAATAGCCTCTTCATTATCTGACCAGATGATTCTCAGTTGTCAGTCAAAATGGCCTTTTCCCTCTAAGTATTTCTAACAATTAAAGAGTACAAACACTTAAAAAAAAACATTGTTTTATGATGTGATTTTCCTCCTGATGTGGTTTTTTTTCCCAGCAGTGTCATGAAAATTAATCTTGGAGGCTACAGGTGAATCTTGATAAGTTAGCAATTTTAGCCTGGGTGCATTTGCAGATTTCTGCTCTCCAGAGCACCAAATGGTAACTATCGGACAGGGTTTCCAACAAAAGTGGGTTACAACCCCCAATAGGGTTATTAGGTGAGATTTTGGGGTTGTGAGCTCTAAGCTGGCAATGGCTGCCATGGAGCTCATGCTGATTTCTGACAGAGATCTCTGTAAATACTCATGTTTTTCAGTGAATGAGACCTAACAGAGTACTCGCTGAGGCCCAATGAATGTTGGAGAAAATGGCTGCCTTTCCATCATGCTAGACTTCACTTTTTCCCACTCACAACAAGTCCAAGGCTGTAAAATGGTGGTCACTTTCTCTCATGTTCACGTTACTGTCCTCAGCTTGCTGCAGTGTTCCATGCAAGCTCAAGCAACAGCACTTTGTCCTTATCCACTTCACAGCCTTCTGAACTCAATATTGACTTCAACAGTTTCTTTGTAAAAAGTCATCAAGGTGTATGGCACAGAAAAGGCCCTTTGGTCCTTTTCTGTGCTTGTCAAAAACAACCACCTAACTATCCTAATTCCATTTTCCAGCACTTGGTTCATAGCCTTGTATGCCTTGGCATTGCAAGTGCACATTTAAGGACTTTTCAAATATCAGTGAGGATCTCATGATTTTGGTTTCAAATAGAGCTATTTATTATTCTGGCATTAATACTCCCTCTGGACAAATGCTTTGTTTTTTTACTACTACCATTTGACTTTTGTTCAATCATATCCCTGTTACTGATTCTCTTTCACCCTCTACTGTATATCAATCCTTCCTTTTCCTCTTTCTCTCTCCTGCCCCCTCTTCAGATTCAGTTCTGAAGAATTCATAAAATCATTGAAACCCTACATTGCAGAAGGAGGCCATTTGGCCCATTGAGTCTGCACCAACCACAATCCCATCCAGGCCCTATCCCCATACCACTACATTCATATTCAACTCAAAACATTAACTCTCGTTTCTTCTCCACTGATAGCAATTTTTGTAGATGCACCATAGAGAGAATTCTTTTGGATGTATCACAGCTTGGTACGGCTGCTGCTCTGACCAAGACTGCAAAAAAGTACAGAGTTGTGAATGTAGCCCAGTCCATCTCACAAACCAGCCTCCCATCCATTGATACCGTCTACACTTTCTGCTGCCTCAGAAAAGCAGCCAGCATAATCAAGGATCCACACACTCTTGTTATACTCTCTTCCATCTTCTTCTATTGAGAAAAAGAAACACAAGTTTGGGATCATGTACCAACTGACTTAAGGACATTTCCTTCCCTGCTGCTATAAGATATTTGAAAAGATCTACCATAGTAAGCTGACCTCTCTCTACATCCTAGCTATAACTGTAACATTAAATTCTGCACCCTTTCCTTTCCTTCCCCTCATGTCCTCAATGAATGATATGCTTTGTCTGAATAGCGTGCCAGAAAACAATACTTCTCATGTTATACCAATACATATGCCAATAATAAATGAAATCAAAGATATGGTCAGATCAACTGAGTATTTCCAGCATGTTCTATTTTTATTTCTTTAATATATTTTCCACAAAACTTGAAAACTTCCACAGAATATCTGAAATAATAGTCAAAATTATCAGTTAAATTATAGTCAAATTTCCAGCTTTGTTTGAATAATTGATTTACAGATCAATATGCAGCCGATGTTAACCACTTATGAGAAAGCTATTACAGAATACATATTTTCAAATGACATTTAAAATTATAAGTTATATTCAGCAATATAAGGCAGAATACTGTTTTTAATGCAGCAGTGTTATTATGATGTTGTATCAATCCTATTAATGTCAAATTAATTGGCTGTATATTGTATTGTGTCATGTGAATAGGTTGAATGAGTTTCCAGTATGTTTTTGGAACAACGTACTTAGAGTATCAGAAGTAATGTCCTTACAGGAGGATTTAATATCATTGTCATTAGATGCAGGTTAAAAGCATATTTATTTGAATTGGGTTAGGAAGCTGTTACTAAAGAACATATCAATATAATTATTTATTAAAAAAATTGCAATCCCAATTGGAAATGCATCAATGAAACTTTTCTATCCACACCTACAAATATTCATTAACACCAGTAAAAAGCTGCTGGAAATCTTTTTGGTTTATTTATTCATGTCACAAGTAGGCTTGCATTAACACTGAAATGAAGTTACTGTGAAAATCCTCTAGTTGCAACACTCTGGCACTTATTCAGGTGCCAATGCACCCAACCAGCACATTGCTTGGAGATCTGAAATTAAAAGAAAAGCTACTAGAAATGCACAGGTCTACCAATATCTGAAATGAGAAATGAGAAGGAAATGGCCTGATGTAAAATCTTCATCAAAATTGGAAATTAGAAAAGAAATGGGGGCCAGAACTCTACCATCTTGCCCATAACGGAATCGGAGCAGATGAGTATCCAACAATGGCAAACTCCATTGACCTCTGGGGGGAGGGAGGGGAGTTTCCAGTCTCACCCAACTGAGGCCATAAAATCCCATCCATGATATTTTATAAAGCAAATTCTTCATTATATCCTATTCATAGGGCTACTTCCCTTCCAGATCTCAGATCTCATGAAAAAGTTACACCTGAAATGTTGTCTGTAAGCCTCCCATATTCCTGGGCAATGCATAGAATTCATGCGAGGGCTTGCCCCACTAGTTTCTCCCAGCTCTGAATTGGTGGGAGGTGGGGCTAGCATTTAAATGATATTTTAAACATCATTTAAACGCTAATAGTGGGCCCAGGACTGAATTCTGCAGAACTGCTAGCCTCTCCTGCCCCGCCAGAGTGTTTCACTCCAGCAAGGACTGCACTCGCACCCCACTTTCGGAGAGCTAGTTACCTGATTCCGCTGGAGTGAAGGAGGGAGGCATAAGGGGTCATGGCGCTGGCCAGCGATCAAGCTTTCCAGCAATCAGGAGGCTGACAGTGTGGGGGCTACTGCACATATGCAGAGACCCGGTGGTTTCAGCCTCCCAGGGGGAAATAGGCCTCACCCTCTGATTTATAATGATATTCATGTTGGTGGCCTCTGTAGTGCACAATGTGGGAGATTCTAGTCTGAATACCCACTGAAATAAACATTGTGAATTACTCCAGTTTTCGTGCAAATTCAACACTTAGAATTTTTGGGGAGAATTCCGGCCATTAACTTTTAATCTTTTCAGTTGCTGGTGTACTGGTGTGTATTATTTTCTATTTTTATTCCGATATGTATCAAATTCCGCAGTGAATCCAGTTATAATTTATTATAACCGTTTGGGAAAGAACAACGCCCATGGCCAAGGTTCAAGAAACATGACCTTTAATGCAGACCTAATAAACACATGCTGTTGCTAAGTTGCATCACCGGGTCTAAGTGTTCAAGAATTGCTGATAAACTGTTGCTAAGCTCCAGACAGCAGATTGCTGTTATACAATGGATGCTATTTCATGGTTCATGTGCAGATCTATTAACAGAGACCAAGTCAAAGCTGTGGGACTTTTCGGTCGTGATCCAAACACCCAAGGAATCCACTCACACCTGGAATATACACTTAGGCTAAAACAGATGTGTTCTGTCTATTACGTGGGTTACGGAGGACAGCTGAATGATATGAATGTATTATTCTTTCTCCATTCTTCCTATTCTGGTTAAAGTCAACAGATTTATTTGATAGCAAAAGCCACTAGCTTTGGGAGCTGCTCCTTCATCAGGTGAGTGGGAATTCTGTTTACAAACAGGGCATATAAAGACACAAACTCAGTTTACAAAATAATGGTCTTTACAGTTAATCAAGTCTTAAAGATACAGGCAATGTGCGTGGAGGTAGTGTTAAGCACAGGTTAAAGAAATGTGTATTGTCTCCAGGCAGGACATTTAGTGAGATTTTGCAAGTCCAGGCAAGTTGTTCGGGTTATAGATGATGTGACATGAACCTAAGATGCCAGTTGAGGCCGTCCTCATGTGTGTGGAACTTGGCTATCAGTCTCTGCTCAATGACTCTAGTTGTCGTGTATCATGAAGGCTGCCTTGGAGAAAGCTTGCCTGAAGATGAGAGATGGAATGCCCGTGACCGCTGAAGTGTTCCTCAACAGGAAGAGAACAGTCTTGCCTGGTGTTTGTCAAGTGGTGTTCATTCATCTATTGTTGGAACATCTGCATGGTCTCACCTATGCTGCAGGAACGGATGTCCTGAGGCAGGGTATATTGGAGAGACCATGCAGAGCTATAACAATGGATGAATGAACACTGCTCAACAATCACCAGGCAAGAGTGTTCTCTACCTGTTGGGGAACACTTTGGTGGTCACGGGCATTTGGCCTCTGATCTTCAGGTAAGTATTCTCCAAGTTGGCCTTCACGACACACGACAACTCAGAGTCACTGAACAGAGACTGATAGCCAAGTCCTACACACATGAGGACAGCCTCAACTGGGATCTTGGGTTCATGTCACACTATCTGTAACTCCTACAGTTTGCCTGGGCATGCAAAATCTCACTAACTTTCTGTCTGGAGACAATATACATCTCTTTAACCTGCGCTTAATGCTCTCTCTACTCACATTGTCTGTATTGTTAAGACTTGATTACCTGTAAATACTTGCATTCCAACCATTATTTTGTAAATTGAGTTTGTGTCTTTATATGCCCTGTTTGTGAATAGAACTCCCACTCACCTGACGAAGGAGTAGCAAGCGCTCCGAAATCTAGTGGCTTATGCTACAAATAAGCCTATTGGACTTCAACCTGGTGTTGTGAGACTTTTTACTGTGTATATCCCAGTCCAATGCTGGCATTTACACGTCATGACTTCCTATCCCGACGCAGAGATACCCCACTGTTACATGTGGTTGTGCAAGTCCCATCGTAAAACAATAATGTACATACACGCTTGAAATCTCATCTTACAGGTGTGAAGCAGATCACAACCCCCCAAAAAAGGCTGCATTTATGTGGCACCTTTCATAACTTCTGGATAAGCTGATATAATTTACAGTTATTGAAATATTTTTGAATGGTGCCGCTACTCTAACGTAAATGCAAATAAGAATGGTCTGAACCAGGATGTGTTAGTTAGAATATTTAATTTAGGAGCAAATCAGATAAAAAGAAAATAAAGGTTAAGAAAGTTGAGACTAAAAGAGAGAGACATAAAAGGGATAGAAAAAAAATGGACATGTTAATTTTTTTGATTTTTTGATTTTCGACCTGAAGGACTCCATATTTGTGAAAATTAATTTTCAGTACTTGATAGCTGATTTGTCGATAAAGACTTGACACAACATTAAAATTTTACTTCCTTTAGAATGGACAAATCGTAATTTGTTCTAATCAGTTAATTACATATACATAAAAAGCAGAAGCCAATTTACTCATAGCAAGATCCTTCAAACAGCAGTGTATCAATCTTTTTTTTAATTGATCTGGAGAACTCTCTCACTTTCTTCAAAATGTGGTGCAATGCCATTGCTGATTTACATTCACTTAGTTGAGCAGTTTAACATCTCAGGTGGGATTTTTCAGCTGCTCTTGCCCCAAAACCAGAAAATCCCACCTGAGGTCAGTGGATCTTTCCATGGTCCGCCCCTTGCCTGCTACGATTCTCATGGTGTGGAATGGGAAAATTTGCTTCCTCAATTTAAAAATGAACCCTCCAGCAGTACAGTACACTCTCAGTGCTATACTATAATACCAGTCTATTATAAATGCTCACATTTGTGGAGACTCTTGCAAATATTTAGGTTGTGGAGTTAAATCCATGTCATATAATCAAAACAAATTAAACTGATTTTAAGTACTCTGATGTGATTAGTGCAAACCCTATTTTATTTGGGAAGGAAACAAAATTGGAGGATAAATGTGAGGTGGATGCAAAGATGCTTCAGTGTGATTTGGACAAATTGAGTGAGTGGGCAAATGCATGGCAGATGCAGCATAATGTGGATAAATATGAGATTATCCATTTTGGTAGCAACAACAGGAAGGCAGATTAAGAGAGCGGAGCATAAATGTCCATGTACACCAGCCATTGAAAGTAAGCATCCAGGCAGAGTAGGTAGTGAAGAAGGCAAATGATGTGCTAGCTTTGTAGCAAAAGGATTTGAGTACAGGTGCAGTTATAAAGGTCCTTGCTGAGATCACATCACGAATATTGTGTGCAGTGATATTCTTGCTGTGGACATGGTGCAGTAAAGGTTTACCAGACTGATTCCTCGGCTGGTAGAACTAACATATAAGGAGAGATTAAGTCAGTTAGATTATATTCACTGGAGGTTAGATGAATGAGAGAGGATCTCACAAAAATTTATAAAATTCTAACAAAGTTAGACAGGATAGATGCAGGAAGGATGTTCCTTATGGGGGGGAGGGGGAGTCCAGAACAATTGGTCACTGTCTGAGGATACAGGGTAAATAATTTAGAATCAAGATGAGGAGAAATCTCTTCACCCAGAGAGTGGTAAGCCTGTGGAATTCTTCACCATAAAAAGCTTTTCAAGCCAAAACATTGCGTGTTTGCAAGAAGGAGTTAGAGGTAGCCATGGGGCTTAAGGGATGAAAGAAAATGGGAGGGGTGGGAGGAGAATGGGAACTATTATTGAGGTGGATAGTCAGTCATGATCATAATAAATGGCAGAGCAGGCTTGAAAATACATTTGGCCCCAAGTCCTGCAGTGGAACTCAAACTCTTAACTTCTGGCTCAAAGGCAGACCTGCTACCCATTGTATCACAAAACCACAACACTGAATTAACATAGTGCATATCCAGATGCATCTTGATTCTGGTATGAAGTTGAGTGAAATTCTTTCCTCCAAGGAGTTTTATTACACTTTGCCCTGTTACGAAGATAATTAATCTGTTGTAGCGCAATTGTAGCCTAAAAGCTATCACCAGAGCCCATCCTCATTTTGGACCCTTAGTTCAATATGTTGATACATTAAAAGCAAAATGCTGAAGATGCTGGAAATCAGAATTAAAAGCAGAAAGTGCCAGAAATTCTCAGCAGGTCAAAAGCAGAGAAAAGCAGGGAGAAAAACAGACATAATGGTCTGTGACCTAACACCTTTCTACTGGTGCTGAGTGACCTGCTGGGCAGTTTCAACCTGTTTTAGTATCGATGTATCAGTTAGTTTTATATTTTGAGACAACCAGTGTTCAAAATGTAGCACAATGTAACTGCTACAAATACAACCAAATTGTTTCCCAGGTGAAACAAGGGGTGAGATTTTCTGACTGTATTTAGCCCAAGATTGGAAAAACCCATCCAAACTCAACAGAGGTTTAATTGGTCTGCCGAATTTTCTGTCCCACTTGCTATGATTCCCACCAAGATACAGAGTAATATTCATCTTGCTTGATACAAGAAAACATATTCATGTTACAAAGCTGAGTCCATTTTAAATAATCACATGAAAATATGCACATACATGCTGTGATTTATCTTCATACTACATTCTTGAAGTTTCTCCTGAATCCTAACTATTATCCCACATGCAATGCTTTACCACTAAGATATAAGCGCCAACATACATTTGAAATTCCCTCCATGGATTGCCATGTTGATTTGGTGGAGAGGCTTTGCATGCGCTGATGATCCTTTGAATGATGCCATCAGGAAGCCTGGTAGAGCCACCATTGTGGCAAGGTCAGGGGGAGGATGATTGGCCAGAATTCTACGCTGTTCAAGCCAGCAGGATTCTGCAGTCCCACTGGCAGCGGCTGCAGCTATTCACGCTGGTGGGATTCTCCAGTCCCACCAGCAGTGCATCCCCACTTGTGGGTTTCCTGCCGGCATGGGGGTGATGTCAATGCAAATTCCCATGAACAGCAGCGAGATTAGAGAAAAAATGCACTGTCTCTCACCAACAGGGAACATGTGGCTGAGAGGCTGGACAATCTTGGCCATTATTTTTTCTGGGGACTTCAATGTCAGGATTGGCAGTAACTTCTGGAGAGGTACCATTGGGGAACATGGAGTGGAGAAAGCCCATGGAAATGGTGCCCTCCTGCTTAGCATGGCCTTATTTTAACAAATACTTTCTTCTATCTGATAGTTTCCCAGAACAAAGCACTGGCACTTCTTGGATTATATCAATGTTCAAAGACTTAAGTGATGCCAATCCCATGCAATCCTTGCAGGAGACAGGTGCCTGCTGGACAGATCATAAACTTTTTCAATTGGTGTTGGATACCAATGCAGGATTGGTAACTGGATACAAGATATCACAAGTCCCAAATATCCAAAAGGAGAGAAAATCAATGTCTCAACCCTGAAGAGTTGGCTGAAAAGAGGAACTCCAAATTCAGCTCATAAATAATTTTGGAAAATCTTCTCACATCCGACTCAATTATTGAAAAGTGAGATTAAATAAAATTGGCTCTAATAGATTTCTGTGCCCAGGCCATTGGGTTCAAACGTCATTGTCACCAGGACAGGTTTGATGAAAATGATGTTGAAATAGATAATCTGCTGGAATGAAAATGAGCAGCCTTCATTGCCTGGCAGAACAACCCAAGGTCACAAGTCAAGACAGCAGCATTCCAACAGCTCAAGACTGTCACTCAAAAACAAAATAAGAAGTCTCACAACACCAGGTTAAACAGGTTTATTTGGTAACAAATGTATATATGTATCGTATCGACACGAACGTCAAGTTTCTACAAAGATGCAAGAAAGCAGACAGTACACATCTCTTTAACCTGTGCTCAATGCTCTCTCCACGCACATTATCTGTACCTTTAAGAATTGATTACCTGTAAAGACTCGCATTTCAACCATTATTTTGTAAATTGAGTTTGTGTTTTTATATGCCCTGTTTGTGAACAGAGCTCCCACTATCTGATGAAAGAGCAGCGCTCTGAAAGCCAGAGGCTTTTGCTACCAAATAAACCTGTTGTACTTTAACCTATGTTTATCCCCAGTCCAACACTGGCATCTCCACATCATGACCCAAAATCAAATCCAGAAGATAAAGGGCAAGTTATGGGAAGAGAAAGCCTGAGAGACCCAACAATATGCTGAGCATTGTGACATGTCAAACTTTTTGGAATCCATCAGAGCCACCTATCGATTAAGGTCAAATGGACAAAATCCGCTTTCCTCATGGGATGGTATTGGTATCTCTTTTCTTAATGAGGACAATGCAATCTATCAAAGCTGCTTCAAACATTTTCGGTAATTCCTCAATGGGGAATCCACGATGTCAACTGACACTCTCCAGGTTACCTCCTGTGGTAGAATCCATTGGTGAAGCACCACAGATGGAAGAACTGCACCAAACAATCAAATGGATGAAAAACAACAAAGTCTGTGGCCCCTGAAGGTATTTCAGCTGAAGTCTTATAAGCAGGTGGGCCTTTACTCACACCAAGACTTTATACATTCAGCCTGTGGATTTGGGAAGAAAAAGAGTTGGCCCTACCTCCAGCTTCCTGAATGTGGCAATTGTGACAATCACCAAGGAGGGAGATAAATCGTGTTGTGGAGATAATCAAGCCACTTCCATAGCAGGGAAAATCCACACATGCATTCTCCTGGATCACCAACTTCTTGTGGCTGAGGAAGTCTTTCCAGAGACATAGCATGGCTTTAGACTTTCCAGTGGAACCTTTAACATGGTGTTCATCACCAGACAAATCCAATTAAAATATCAAAAACAACACAGGAACTCTTCAGTAGCATTCATCATCCTAACCCAAAACATTTGACTCAATAAACTGTGAGGTTCTGTTGATTGTGCTTCAAAGGTTTGGATGTCCAAGAAACTTTATTACAATTCTCCAAATTTTTCATGATGCAACTATTTTTGAGTGGGAGATCTAAAACAGATGTTTTCAAAATCGGACCGGGGCAATCAGGGCTGAGTGATAGCACATATTATTTACAATTGATCTGACAGTGGCTATTCATCTCATTGAAGATCAACTGCTTTCTGGAGTTAGTATTAAATACCACCTAAATGGAAAACTTTTTAATCTCAATTGTCTCCATGCCAAGATTAAACTGGTTTTACTAGACATACATGATCTACAGTTTGTCAAGGGATTAAAGAAAGCAGAACCTGCACTCTGGATCCTACTGCCTCCAAATAAGACACCTTGCCTCATGTTCCCAAAGATCTCCAAGTAACAGGAAGACTCAAGGCCACAAACTCGGCCTTGAGTAAGTGTCAACTTCATGTTGAAGGATAGTGGCAACTACCTTTGCCACTACCATTTTGAAATTCTACCTGGAAGAAAAACTGATCTTGCCAGATTAAAAAAAGTAAAAATGTAGAAATGAATTTGAATTAACATTCCAGTATCCAACGATCAATAAGAATTGATTCAATGAAATATTTTATCCCACCCACGTACAATGAGTTACTTTGGAAGCTCTGTGACCATTGCAATATTGGCAATACAAAAAAGGATTTGGCAGCAGTGTGTTGGCTTGAAACTAGAGCTATTGAAAAGAATTTTAATAGGAGTGAAGATCCCATTTTATTTTGCCTATTAGTGCAGATTTTAACTATTTGTGTTTCAATAATAACAAGAATGAGGGCAGTGGAGAAGCCGAATTAACTTCAATAGTCTTTGTATTTTGACTATGTTAATTGAATGCTTGAATACTGTTGGTCTTTGTCACTCCTTTGTAACTCCTCCATTCCATTCTCCAATTATCCCATCGGTGCTTTCTGTTTCATTGTTTATAAAATCAAAAAATGCTACACGTAAGTAATAATATATTTTCTTAGTTACTTGTTTTCAAGAAGAGTTTTTGTACAATTGGCATGACTCCCATAAGTAAGAACAGACAAATTAAACTAATGGAATTCACTCCCCTCACTGTGATGATAAGCAACTGATGTTTTAACAAGGACAAGGCTGTCCTTTCTGCGAACTGGAACACTCCCTCTAGTAAGCTAAAGAACACTTCTAAATACACTGTTACTCTGAACAATATTCCATTCATTCTGAAGTACTCAGTAATTGCGCATTACCCTTATTTCCCAGGCTTGTTTCAGGTAAAATTCTTTACTTTTGTGATCTGGATTTACCAAAGAACAGTAATGTTTGTTTTCTTTTGCAAAGAGTTGAGTTCAGAAACCCAAATTATTTCCCACTTATAAAGCAGCGGCAAAATGTTTTGCTGCGTGTGTAAATGATGCAGTTGGGCTTTCAATTTTCAGGGCTACAGTAACCTTTATAGCCACAATTAGCATTCTCCATGCCCGAGCTCACTACTTCAGTTGTGTCTGCACAATAGGCAACAAAGCTAAATAATGGGACACCCTTGATGTAGTGAAAACACCCAGTTGCAGCATTAAAGTGAATTGTATTCATGTTTTCTACACAGTGCCCACTTCCTCCTCCCTGTTTTCCTGGCTGCTCCCCATTATCCTCCAGTCCCAAATGCAGATCCACTCGACCATTTATGATTGCAGTAAAAGTGTTGCAAAGATGGAATAAAACAATTCAACCACAACAAAAATTTTAGCAGAAAATTGACGGAAGGAACTAGTGGGGAAACAGACACGCAGGCATTAAACAATTGCGAAAAAAAGGACAACTTAGCAGTTCCAAAGAAGCATCATATTCAACTCAAAATGTTAACTCTGCCTCTTTCTCCACAGATACTGAGTATTTGCAGCAATTAACTTGGATGTTCTTGTTAGAGCAGAAATGTCAAGAAGAGATTCCATAGGGGTTTTCAAAATAGGAAAGGGTCTGACATAGTAAACAAGGAGAAAATGTTTCCAGAAGAATTCATAACCAAAGGACACAAATTTAAGGCAACTGGTAAAAGAATCACAGGTGACATGAAACAAGTTGTTGTTACTTGGAAAACATTGCCAGAAAGAATGACAGAAGCAAATTCAAAAGTGACATTCAGATATGTGAAGGGGAATAAATTACGGGGCTAGGTGAAAGGGCAGATAAGTGGTGCTAATTAGATAGCTTTTACAAAGAGGCATGATGAGCTGAATGGCCTCCTCCTCTCCTGTGTTGGGTAATTCTATGATTCTAGTTGATGCACTCTGTAAATGGCTGTTTAAGGTTCCCTTGTTGTCTATTAGTGCCATGAGTTTCTGAACAATTTTATCAGATGACTTATCAGTCTCTGAGACAGCCAATTTCACTGAAGTGTCCTACAAGTGCAGGATCTTTACTCAAAAATAGGAGCCAGAATTCTCCCATTCAGCCCACCATGGGAATTGTAGTAGGCAGGAGGTGGACCACGGAAAGGTCCATTGACCTCGGGCAGAATTCCCCAATTTTGAGGCGAGCATGGCCAGAGAATCTTGCCCAAGGTTTTCAAGTGACTCGGACCCATGTCCTAGACACCTACAGCAGAACCCAATCCAATATGTAAGGCAAAAGAGAAAATGCTGGAAAATCTCAGCAAGTCTGGCAACATCTATAAGGAGAGAAAATAGCTGATGTTTTGAGTCCATGCAAAAGTCTGAGGTCACGTACCAACCAACTCAGAACAGCTTCTTTCCTGCTGCTGTCAGATTTCTGAATGGACTTATCTTGCATTAAGTTCATCTTTCTCCACATTCTAGCTATGACTGTAACATTACATTCTGCACACTCTCGTTTCCTTCTCTATGAATGGTATGTTTTGCCTGTATAGTGCATGAGAAATAATTCTTTTCACTGTATGTTCATCCATATGACAATAATAAATCAAATCAAATTAAAATCAGATGACCCTCTGTGAAAGCTAAAAGGCATCCAAAGTGAGAGTGTCGGTCAGGGAATGAAAGGTGGGTCATAGCCACAGAAACAAGGCAAAAGGTGCTAATGGCAGCGCATAGTGAAAACAAAAGATGTGAGTGGCCAAACAGCAGAGAAGCTGATATCAGAGGATAAGCTAAGACAGATGAAGATGTAGAGGGAGTGGTGGAAGGATAGGTGGGATAGGGGTAAAATTGAGAGAAAGTAAGAAAAAGGGGATAAAATAGGGGGAAGAATAGTGGAAGAAAAATGAAGAAAGACAATAAAGAAATCAAAAGTAGAGAACAGTTAAAAACTGAAAAAAAACAAAGAGATCGAGGTGGGGTAGAGCTAATCATCTAAATTTGTTGAAGATAGAGGATGGGGTATCTCTAGTGTGGAAGAAATGAGTATGTGTGTGCACACAACCCTATCGTGTTGGATCTATAACTGCCTATTTCATCTCTCTGAAAGGATTGTCCTATTTTAGGATTACCCAGTCAGAAAAACAGTTTAGGTTCGGCACTTGTGCATTGTTTTTCAACTGTTTATTCAGGTAGTTGATGACGCTGAAAACAAGGTCAGTTCCAGATCACAAACAGTTCTGAAGGATGAGATTCCAAAGTAAATAGAAATATTTATTTTAACTGCATAGTCTGTCCGCATGAACTCATGAATAATGCAAATGTTGGTGCATTTTATTCCAGCATGAATCTTTAATTTTTCATGCTTGAATTTATTTCCCTTTTCTTTCTAGCATGTTGGTTGCCAGGTTTGTACGATCAAATTGTCGGCTCTATAAGCTTGCTTTCATTGGCTCGAGTTGTTATGAATTGAAAAAAATGTGACACGTTCCTTTTTCATTCTTACAACTGGAGCTTCATTTACAGAAATATTATATTAAGAAAATCAAAATCTAGGAAAATGGGATGCTTTGAGGAAGTATTTAACTGAATGTTGGGGAAGTGGGAGTGCTGCCTTCCCGCAACACACTGTACCTGATTGAATTAATGCCTAATGGATTTATATTTAGTTGGACTTTTTTTTTATTGTGATCAGTTTTGTTGTCAAGCATTGATCCACTCATCAATCTTCCAGTTGGTCTATCTGGAATACTGCTGTTGCCTCACATTATGAAATAGCATTGCGGTGTGGCATAGAATTCATCGGTTGCAGAATTGGGCTCCGTAGCATTAAGTGGCTTTCACCACTGGCGAAAACTAATGTTTGCTCCATTCCCACCAATTTTGGCATGGTCTGTGCCCAATGCCCCATTATTGAGAGCACAGTGGCACAGTGGTTAGCACTGCTGCCTCTCAACGCCAGGGTCCCAGGTTCGATTCTCAGCTTGGGTCATTGTCTGTGTGGAGTCAGCATGTTCTCCCCATGTCTGAGTGGGTTTCCTCCAGATATTCCGGTTCCTTCTATAGTCTGAAAGACGTATTGGTTACGTGCATTGGCCTTGCTAAATTCCACCTCAGTGTACACCTGAACAGGAGCCACAGTGTGGTGGCTAGGGGATTTTCACTGTAACTTTATTGCAGTATTAATGTAAGCCTACTTGTGATGCTAATAAATAAACTTAAAACCTACAAATGGTGTGAGCTGTGTGCAGAATATGCAGATTTGATATCAATCATTATTTAATGTTGATTTGACACCTGCCTCACCATTTGGGCCTTCTAACTCTAGTTAATGATCTCTTTTTAAAAATTCAAAGCTGAGCACAATGTATGTGCTCAGTATAAAGAGCAGTGACCAGGTGCTATTTAAAGGCAGCATTATCCAACTTGCACACTAATTACTGGTGATCTGTTACTGCTTTTTGCTGAGCTTGTGGAGGTACTGGGTGCTAGAAGGAGTTGTAAAAAGTTCATGGAGGGTGATTCTCTCATCTCATTGTGCTGCCTTTTTAGTGCAGTGGGCCGGGAGATTCTAGCGGCAGCCGATTTGTGTGATCCGCACTGGGTGCCAGACCCTCTCTACATCTCCCAGCGCCAGATTTCCAGCACCAACAGCTCCGTGCCAAAAATCGGTGCAGTGTTGCCTAATATATGCAGCATGTAATTTTAATATAATTTTAATCCAGTTAGGGGGCCGAGGACTGAAATCTCCGGGCCCACTAGCTCTTTTCTTTCACCAGGAGTGTTTCACTCTAGCAGGGTTTCCAGTAGCTCCCCACTTGCAGGGAGATGGCAGTCTGACCCCACTGGAGTGAAGGGCGGGCAATCGAGACCTCCATCCCCTCCCAGAGGGTCAGGCACTTAGGCATTGCCACCTTGCCAGTGCCAGCTTGGGCTCCCGGCACTGCCCAAGGGACAAAGTGCCAATGCTCAGGGGGCAGGTTGGCATTGCCCATCGGGCATGGAGCAATGCCAAGAGGGCAGAACCTGTTGGGGTGGGGCCTCTGGCTAGTTGATCGATGGGGGTGAAGGGTGCCACTGCCATTCGTGCAGTTGGTATCAGTGGGGAAGAGAGGGAGAGAGGCCAACAATTGGGCCTGGCCAATGAGGTGGAACGGGGTCGTGGCAGACTGCTTGGGGGGGAGAGGGGTGCGGTGGCATGGGAGGATGGGCTTGGCACTGCTTGGGTGGGGGCTCAGGACTGCTGGTGGGGAGGGGGAGTGGGATTGTGGAGGTGAGATCATGGCAGGTTGGAAGGGGAAATTTGGGGCTGGGCCTGAATGTGATTACTCCAGTTTCGACACAAATTCGACACTCAGAATTTTTTTGGGAGAATCCCATCTGATGTCTACAGGGATTGTGGTAGTTGCTACTGAAAGTCTGAACGCACAACTTGCACAGTGTCATGGGCATTGAAGGTATAGATTACCATAAACTTCAGCATCAGAGGGCAATAAAGGAGAGATAGCAAAGAGAACGGGCTGTTTAAGAGAGTGGGGAACATGGAAGAAGGCCTTCAGCAGTAGGCCTTATCCACTTAATATCTTCAAGGAGCTCTTCTTGTCCACAGCGAAGTTGGAAGCAGTGTGTTGTGTGGCTGCATTTCATCAAGGAGCATCTTGGAACAAGAGCTGTGGCCTCACAGCAGGACAAGGTTGGTGCTGTCAGTGGTTGTCAATGTTACTGTCATCCAGATTTGTTTTTTTTGCCAGCAGATCCTGGAACCAGTGATGCAGTAAATATCTAGGAGTTCTCTGCTGCACCCTGGAGATGACAAAGTCTCTATAGTTCAGGAGACGAGATTCCAATCTTCTGCTTTCTATACAGTGTGAAGCCAGAGGCATGTGCATGGAAATTGGTAGGAAAGTGGGGGGACCACTTGCAAAAGTATAAGTGTATATTTGCCATTGTCTCAGATGATGATAGATTGCTTTCCTTTTTGAGGGTGAGATTTGACTGGTAGTGATTTAACCTGACGATCACCACACAGGCATGGTTGAGAACACAGGCCTATAGGAATACCCTCGACTGATAGGGGCAAAGTGCCATCGAATACCATATATCAATAGTGAGACATAATGAAACTGCAAAAGGGTATCTATCACTCACTTAATGTACTGTTGGTATACAACTGCTCAGCATCTCATCCTAATAGACATTTGCAATTCAGATAGCAGTCATGCTCCATCATTTTGTACCCAACAGATGCCCCAAAATTCTTATAATTGCTACATGGAACCAGAAGGTGGCTGTTTGATGACAAGGGCCATTTTGTCTACACTTGGCTGAAGACTTCCCTCCTTAAGCCCGCCAGATGTGGCCACCACCATTATAATGAGCATCATAAAGCAATGAGGAACACTACCAAGCAGACCATGCAGGTGTTAAAGCAATGGTTCCAAAGTTTGGGCCACTCAGGAGCAGCCCTCCAATACTGACCAGAGAGAGTGTCCTACTTAGTGGTGGGCTCTTGCATTCTCCATAACATGGCTATCAAGAGGGTATAGCTCTTGCCACCACAGTTTTGAGAACATTTCAAAGGAGAAGAAAGGCCAAAGGAAGAGAACATTCACATTCTGGACAGGCTGTCTGTGGATGCATCATTCACTCCCATTCCCTGATTAAAATCCCAATTCCCCATTGTTTAACAGCTCCAAATGATGAATTATTTTCGTCATGGCCACAATTTAAAAATAGTGACCACTCTATTCCAACTTCATCCAACAACATATTCAAAACTCAATATAACACTCAATTAATCATCCAGTACATTCCCTTCGTGCCTATCTTGACAATGCATTTGCCATAGCAATTGCTCCTGTACATTGCTTACCGAGTGGCTGCAGCATCGCTAATGATAGGTGTTGAGTTTTAGTGTAGGAGCTGGTAGATGGCCTTTCAGAATAGCCTTGAGCAGCTTTGCCTTCTGAATGTTGCCTTGGCTTGGACGGCAGTAGTGCGGGCTGGCTGGTACAGACAGATGGCAGGAACACAAATACGGTCTTCCTGAGAGAGGAGATATAGCTTGAGTTCCACAGAGGCACTGCCACTGTCCTTTAGCGATGGGTAAACAATCTCAGTCATTCTGTGGAGCACAGATTTCTGGCCTGCTGTGAGTGCCTGCAAGCATTTTTTGGCATCCATAGCAATGATGGCAGCATTCTGAGCCTGCAGGGCAACAAGCCGGAGTTACAAGGCACTCTGGCAAATCATGCAAATCACCAGATATTTCTGAGCGCATGCCCATGAAATTTTTTCTACATGCCTCTCCAAATAAGTCCTTTTCTGAATTCTCTGCAGCAGATCTTTTCTGTGAGGGTGGCACGGTGGCACAGCTGTTAACACTGCTGCTGTACAGTGCCGTGGATCCAGATTTGATTCCTGGCTTGGGTCACTGTCTTTGTGGAGTCTGCACACTATCTCTGGTTCTGTATGAGTCTCCTCCGGATGCTCTGGTTTCTTTCCACAGTCCAAAGATGGATGGGTTAGGTAGATTGGCCATGCTAAATTGCCCTTTAGTGTCAGGGGTAAGGCGGGGTGCTAGCTAGGGTAAATGCATGGAGTAATGGGGATAGGCCCTGGGTGTGATTGTTGGCAGTACAACTTGATGGGTTGAACAGCCTCCTTCTGTACTGTAGGATTCTATGGTTCAATGTGATCCTGCCCTCAGGGATACCCTTGCAATCATTTCTTCCTGCCCTGGCTGCAGCTCACTCGTGTCTGATGACTCACTACGTATATATTTCATACATATAGAACATAGAACATAGAACACTACAGCACAAACAGGCCCTTCGGCCCACAAGTTGTGCCGAACACATCAAAACCTACCCAGCCATAGACCTATCTATAACCCCCAATCCCATTGGATCCCATATACTCATCCAGAAGTCTTTTAAAAGACCCCAGCGAGTTCGCCTCGACCACCACCGACGGCAGCCGATTCCATTCACTCACCACCCTCTGAGTGAAAAACTTTCCCCTAGCATCCCCTCTGTACTTGCTTCCCTGCACCTTAAATCTGTGCCCTCTCGTCGCGACCATTTCAGCCCTGGGAAATAGTCTCTGAGAGTCCACCCTATCTATTCCTCTCAACATCTTGTAAACCTCTATCAGGTCGCCTCTCAACCTTCGTCTCTCCAGGGAGAACAGTCCCAGTTCCCTCAACCTGTCTTCATAAGGCATGCCTCCCAATCCAGGCAACATCCTTGTAAATCTCCTCTGCACCCTTTCAATAGCTTCCACGTCCTTCCTATAGTGAGGCGACCAGAACTGCGCACAGTACTCCAAGTGTGGTCTGACAAGGGTCCTATAAAGCTGCAGCATTACCTCCTGACTCCTGAACTCAATCCCTTGATGAATGAAGGCCAGTACACCATAAGCTTTCTTAACCACATCCTCCACCTGGGAGGCCGAATTGAGAGTCTTATGGACCCGGACCCCAAGATCCCTCTGCTCTTCCACACAGCTAAGACTCCTACCTTTGATAGTGTACTCATTCATCCCGTTGGATCTGCCAAAATGGACCACAACACATTTATCCGTGTTGAAGTCCATCTGCCACTTCTCCGCCCATTCTTGCATCCTGTCGATGTCCTGCTGCAACTTTTGACATCTCTCCAGACCATCCACAACACCACCGATCTTCGTGTCATTGGCGAACTTACTCACTCATCCCTCCACTTCCTCATCCAGGTCATTTATGAAAATGACAAACAGCAAGGATCCCAGAACAGATCCCTGGGGCACTCCACTGGTGACTGACCTCCATGTAGAAAAAGAACAATTCACAACCACCCTCTGCCTTCTGCAGGCAAGCCAGTTCTGGATCCACAAGGCCAAAGCCCCTTGGATCCCATGCCCTCTCACCTTCTCAAGAAGTCTTGCATGGGGGACCTTGTCAAATGCCTTGCTGAAGTCCATGTACACCACGTATGTATGTTAATACATATTAACATACATATGTTAAGTACAAACAGCACCTACATCTGAGCTGATGACTGTGAACATCATATCAAGTGTTTCCTTCTCCTTAATCTGTTGTCCCTCTAGAGCTTCAGGCACCACTAGCTGACCAGATGGCAGTTTTGGATAACTGAAAACATAAATGTCCAAAGATAGTTTGGGGTGAGGGAGGGGAGTAAATAATAAGGCAACATTCAGAGGACGAAGCTGCTCAGGGTTAATCTGCAAGGCTATCTACCAACTCCCACACCAAAACTCAACAGCCTACCACCAGCTATGCTGCAGCCGCTGAGTAAACAATGTATAGGAATAAACGCTAAGGCAAATGCACTCCCAAGATAGGCACTAAGGGAATGTACCTCTTATTTACCATCTGCAGCCTGTACAAAGTAACACATTACAGAATGAGAATGGTTGGGATTTGAGAAGTTGGATTAGGTCGCTGTACACCATCATCTTCAATGACGAAAGTAGCACTGCTTGCCATGGTCTCAGTAACTGCCGCTTTCATAATTCCCGGCAATGTATTCCCCAAGGGTGAAATGAGGTTATGAATGTCAGGTTTAAGGTGTGGTTAATACAAACTGCTGGGACATGAGGGTATGTGTGCAGCATGGAGCAGTGATCTACTGGGTAGAAATTGCACAGAAAGATGCACTTGCTGACCGTGGCCATTCTTGTCAGGCAATTGTAATTCTTCATACACTGCATCCTTTGAACTAAACTGTTGATATTGACAACCATTATCAATTGCCTGATATCTGAAATAAATAGCAATGATAACCATTCTCATTGCCTACCCTGCATTCATATCTTCCTGAGGAGAGAGAAATTCTGTCATCTGCACCAAGGATTTCAGTACAGCATCTGCAAGTCTTGGCGCACACACTCTGGCTTTTTGTGCCAATTATGATGCTTCTTCCAGCCCTTCCCCAAACAGTTTCAGCTGCACTTGTCATCTCTTTAAGAGGTGCAGTCTGTCTTTAAGTAGTATGTGTTATGTTTAAGTGGTGCGAGCCTCACACAAACTTAGTCCCCGTTGAGTGGGTAGCCACTCAGTGTGTACTTAGTGATGGGCCACACTCTCCAGTCATTCTAATTAGTAGACAGCAAGAAACTTGCGTGCTCTCTGTCTCACCTTGTATATATGGCAATTACATTTCATGATTGCTACCCTATATTTCTGGATCAGTCTAATTTATTTCACATTGTGTTTACCTTTTAAATTCCAGATTTGGTTTTGGGTTGAAAGTTATGTCATTTGAAAAATGAATATTTGTCACTATTGTTTTAAAAATTTGAATTTAGTTGAATTGGTAGAGAAATGTTCAAGATTAGACCACAGAATATGGCTGAAAGGTGTATTTAAAATGAAAATATTCAATGTTGGCATTGTAATTTCTAAGTGTAAATATCTACAGAAGGGCTAACTGGATAAGATGCAACTTCCATTCTTCTATCTTAAAAAAAATCATAGAAGTAATGTCAAAAGGTGTGAGGGTTAGATTGATTGGCCATACTAAATTGACCCAGTGTCAGGGGGATTAGCAGAGTATAATGTGTGGGGTTATGGGAATAGGGCTTGGATAGGATTGTGGTTGGTACATACTTGGTGGGCCAAATGGTCTCCTTCAGTATTGTGACATAGAACACCACAAACACCAGGATTTGTTGCCTGTTCCTAATTGCCCCTTGACCTGAGTGGCTTGCCAAGCCATTTCAGAAGGCAGTTAAACTTCAACCACATTGTTGTGGGTCTGGAGTCACATAGGGATCAGACTGGGTTAGGACAGCAGATTTCTTTCCCTGAAGGACATTAGTAAGTCAGATGAGTTTCTACAATAATCAATTATAGCCTCATGGTCTCCATTACTGAGATTAGCTTTATATTCCAGATTTTTAAATTCAGTTTAGATTCCAATATTTGTCATGCTGGGATTTGAACCCACACCCCAAGGCCAGGTTACTACTACATTACATGGCATGCATTGAAGGTTTACCTGATTGATTCCTGGGATAGTGCGATTTATGTATGATGACAGGTTGAGTTAGTTAGGATTATCTTCTCTGGAGTTCGGAAGATCGGGGGGATTGCATAGAAACCTATAAAATTCTAACAGGATTAGACAGGGCAGGTGCAGAAAGGATGCAGAAAGATGTTCACATGGACGACTCTAGAACCAGGGGTCATGGTCTAAGGATACAAATGACTTAAGATTGAGATGAGGAGAAATTTCTTTATCCAGAGAGTGCCTGTGGAATTCACTACCATACAAAACATTGTATGTTTTTAAGAAGGAGTTGGATGTAGCGTGTGGGGCTAAAGTGATCAAAGGAAAGTGGGAACAGGTTATTGAGTGGGATGATCAGCCAAGGTCAGAAGTAATGGCAGAACAGGCTTGAAGGGCCGAATGGCCCACTCCTGCTCCTATTGTCTACATTCCCTGTCTATGTTTCCATTATCACAATACCACTACCTCTGAATGTGAACTAAAGTAAAATCTTGTTAACATTTTTATGATCTCCATAAAAAGAAGATGAAGAATGGGTAATGCAATCTCATAATTAGAAGAATGTGAGACAGGAATTATAGATCAATTAGTCTGACATCAGTCGTGAAGAAAGTGCTCACCAATTTTATACGGGATGCTATTAGTTTCCTCTAACTAGAAAGGTCATGGGATAGTCAGCATTGTTTTACACTAACTCAAACCTTATGAAACCATTGTTTATTTTAATAAAAATGATTAAGTTATTGGAGAAGAAATTGCCGGTGATTATGATGCCAGTGTTTAAAGGGATGTGGTTTGGTCACCAAGGCTAATAAATAATAGTGAATTAGCGTGCTGTAAAATAAGTTTATTTATTTATTAGTCACAAATAAGGCTTACAAGTAAGTCCCACAGTCCAGCGCCTGATTGGGTCAATGTACCTAATCAGCATGTCTTTCAGAATGTGGGAGGAAATCAGAGCACCTGGAGGAATACCACGCAGACACAGGAAGAACGCCACACACAGAGTGACCCAAGCTGGAAATTGAACCTGGGTCCCTGGTGCTGTGTGGCAGCAGTGCTAACCACTATGCCACCATGCTGCACACATCCAATCAAGATAAAAATTATCAAGACAATTGAAAATATAAAGTGATGATTAATGGCCAATGACAGCAACATTTTTTGATAGGAGTTCACTTTCTTACCCAGGGACAGTTCAGACAATTGTAATACTGCAGCATTACTCTGGCTAAGTTTAGTTAACCCAGCAATAAGATTTGGACATGCCCTGGTTTGTGTGGCAAATCTAAAGAATTGAATGCTGCTGTTCAATTCACATTAAAAACAAGCATAGAAAAATCTGTAGAATGAGGAAAGTCTTTTAGATTATCTCTCTTCTTTCAATAGACAATGAGGAGAGTGTAGTGGTGGAGAGGGGGGGCACTTCCTGTTTTTATCCTTTGCGGTCCTTAGACATAAAATCAAGAGTGACATTGTAAAGCCAAAGGATGGCTAAATGAATATTTCACGGCTTGGATCTTTTTCTTTATTTTGAATGCATGTTTTTATTGACATTATTGTGTTACCTTAAGCAAGGGCACCCTTCTGAAATTGGGAGGAACATCTTTAAAAATCTCCCAGAGTTAGAGGATGTAGGCAATCTAAGCATTAGTCATTTTAACCACTGTCTTTTTTTTTGATGGACACTGCATTCTTCTTATGTTGACATTCCCAGCATTCTTTGTTTAATGGAAACTGCATTCTCCCTTTGTTGACATTCCTAGCAACCTTTGGTAATCATGCTATTCATAGAATTGTGCCTGTTAAATTTAGGCCTCAAGAAGTAGTCCCTGGATTTCTCCTGTTTGTGACATTAGATCACTGAACTATCCCCGTCAGCGATTCAAAAACACCAATCACCCTCGGCTGGTGAGAATGGAGAATTTGGTGCTTGCTCCCTTTGCAGCAGCAGGGCCGGAGAATCCCAGCTGCAGATGTGGTTGGAGAATTCCAGCATATGTGTGGAAACATTTCCAAGGTGAATCTCCATTAGAGGGTGGCATTGCTGCCTCACAGCGCCAGGGATCCGGATTTGAATCCCAGTTTGGGTCACTGCGTGACGTTTGTATGTTTGCCCTCTGTCTGCATGGGTTTCCTCCGGGTACTCTAGTTTCCTCCCACACTCCAAAAACTGTGCAGGTTAAGGGGATTGGCTGTGCTCAATTGCTCCTTAGTTTCAGGAGGACTAGCTAGGGTGAATGCATGGGGATAGGGTCTGGGTGGGATCATGGTTGGCGCAGACTAGGGCTGAATGGCCTCTTTCTGCACTGTAGGATTCTACGATTAGGTGGAAAAGTGTGTTGCATTTCAATAGTTCCATCACCGCTCAGAATCGCAGGCCACCTGCCTGAAAAGGCAGCTGCCTGCAAATTCTTTAATGCTGTTAAGAACACATTAGATTTTAGAGGCCTGTCAAGCTGCATTAACTAATAAACGTTCTTAGCTTCTCGTGTAGGGCAAAGTCTTAGATCTCAGCAAGAAATTGTCTATAAAGCAGGAAAGCCAGGCTAAAAATAGAAATAATTTAATCCGTGGTATCCCTGCAGCAGCATGATGAACCATTCCAGTGCTTAATATAGTTCTTCCACAAGGTGAAATATTATGGTCTGGAGGGAGAATGACAGAAATAAATAGCATCTGAAGCATTCAGAATAGGTTATTAGCTGAAATCTGCACTAACTCTGGGCAGGAAATGCTTAGCATTATGAGCAAACAGGAGGCCATAAAAATATCAAGGCAACAAAATTAAGCAGGTGAAATTGTATCAATTAATATTACAAAGAGTTTAAAATAGTGTTTTAAATGTCCCATTTTATCCTCATTTGCTACAATGAGGGAAATAAAACTGGCAATCATTCCTATATTTCTTTAGATTGGAGTAACAAATTTCCTTTCTTGATTACTAAATGGGGTATCAGGGAGGCACAATGGTTAGCACTGCTGCCTCACAGCGCCAGGGACCCAGGTTCAATGCTGGCTTTGGTTCACTGTCTCTATGGAGTTTGCACGTTCTTGCAGTGACTGTGTGGGTTTCCTCTGTGGGTTCCGCTTTCCTCCCACAGTCCAAAGATGTGCAAGTAAGATGGATTTACTATGCTAAATTGCCCTTTAGTGTTCAAAAATGTGGAAGGCCAGATGAATTAGCGCTGGTAAATGCACAGGCTTCTGGCAATTGGACAGAGGTGAGGGCTTGGGTAAGATGTTCTTTCGGAGAGTTGGCTCAGACTCAGTGGGCCAAATGGCCTCCTTCTGCAATATAGGGATTCTATGGATTACTTGCTTTACCCCAACTCCTTTTTGGTACATTGTTTTTTGCATTATTCAGCTGACAAGAAGTGTTGGCAAGTAAAGGCAAGATACTGCAGATACTGGAATCTGAAACACAAACAGAAAATACTGGAAAACCTCAGCCACTGTGACAGCATCTGTGGAGGGAGAATAGATCTAATGTTTTGAGTCAAGATGACCCACTTGAAATGTTTGCTCCATTCTCTTTCCACCAATGTTGTAAGACTTGCTGAAATTTTCTAATATTTTCTGCTTTTGTGTAGGCAAGTAAATTGGTTACCTTTACCATTGTCAAATCGGCAACCAGTCACTATCTGGGAGTATGCTTTAATGATTTTCTCAGTTTTTAAAATGCCCTGTGGAAATTCTTGATAACATGGCTAGAAAAGAAAATTATAGCACTATTTTTGAATGTATTTCTTAATCTTTGCATTTAGAAAGGCTCATTGACAATAAAATATGTTTCCTGAACAATAGTACTTTTATTATTTAGGAGCCAAAAGCTTTTGCCCACATGTTACATTCCAAATTTCAAAATCTATGGTTTATCGGGAACACCAGTTGTTCATGTTATTTATGAATAACAGGAGCTAACTTCAAATAAGTGTTGGTACGTCTGTTCCAAAATCTCCTTGGCATTGCAACATTGAATGATTCAATTACAAAACACCAGGGCAACATTTTACTTTAAAAATTAGCAACTGACTTGAAATATTATCTACCAATATATTGATTGTATTTATTTTGTAATTGATCCATTTGGTAAACTTACCTCATAAATGTGAACATGATCACTATATTAACCATATGAATCTTCAAAGTCATTGGCACGTGCCACCTATCTACAGTTCACAAAGTTTAAAGTTTATTTATTATCGGCACAAGTAGGCTTACATTAACACTGCAATGAAGTTACAGAGTAAATCCGGTGCCTATTCAGGTACAGAGGGAGAATTCAGCATGGCTAAAGTACTTAATGACCATGTCTTTCAGACTATGGGAGGAATTTGGAGCATCCAGAAGAAACCCACGCAGACACAGGAAGAACGTGCAGACTCTGCACAACCGTGACTGCAGCCAGGAATCAAACCCAGATCCCTGGTGCTGTGAGGCAGGAGCGCTAACCACAGTGCCACCTTGCTGCCCTAACTGAAGCCAACTAACTGGACAACATGTGAATCCTTTTCTATGAGTACATTATATCTGAACATTAATTTATTGCAGATAACAAAATACGGATACAATTTTTAAAATTATGGGCACGTTGAAATTTTGTATAACCTCAAGCCTCAATCCAGTCAAATCAAAACTGCACAGGAATGAAGGAGGCCATTCAGCCCAACATGCATGTGCCAGCTCTTGAGAAGAGCTATCTGATGAGTCCCAATCACTTGATGCTCTATATAGTCCCGCTACTTCTTTTTATCCAATTTTGTTCTGAAAGTTATCAAATCTGCGTCCATCAACAGTACATTCCAAATGAAAAAGAAATCATTCCTCTAGTTCTTTCGACAATTACATTAAATTTGTTCCCTCTGGGGCTTAATGACTACCTGCCATTGAATGTATGGATTAGAAGCAGGAGTAGACCATTCAGACCCTCAAGCCTGCTCCACCTTCAGTACGATTATGGCTGATCTGATTGTAACCGCAATCACACATTCCTGCTTACCAATAGCCTTTCACCCCCTCTGTTAATCAAGAATCTATCTAGCCCTGCCTTAAAATAATCAAAGACTCTGCTTCCACTATCTTTTGGTCAAAAGAGTTCCAGAATTCACGACCCTCTGAGAGAAAAAAAAACTCCTCATCTCTGCATTAAATAGGTGACCCTTATTTTTAAATGGTGATTGCATGTTCTGGATTCTCCCACAAGAGGAAACATCCTTTCCACATCCACCCCTTCTGGATCTTAAAGGTTTTAATCAAGTCGCTTCTTCTAAACCCTAGAGAATACAAACTTAACCTTTTCAACCTTTCATTGTAAGACAAGACACTCATTTCTGGAATTAGTTCTGGAATTTGAACTGCTTGTACTTCTAACATCTTTCCTTATGGCCAATATTACACAATACTCCATATGGGGTCTCACCAATGCCCTGGGCAACTGAAGCGTTACCTTCCTACTTTAATAATAAATTCCCCTTGCAATAAAAAATAACCTTCTATGAGCTCTCCTAATTACTAGCTCTACCTGTATACCAACCTTTTGTGATTCATACACTAGGGCACCCAGATCCTGATGCACCTCATAGCTCTGCAATCTCTTACCATTTAGATAATAATCTTTTGTTTTGTTTTTCCTGCTAAAATGGGCAATTTCACATTTTTCTACATTATACTCCATTTGCCAGATTTTTGTCTATTCTCTTAACCTATCTATGTTCTTTTGTAGCTTCATTACAGTCTCTTCGCAATTTACTTTCCTATCTATGTTTGTGTGGTCAGCAAATTTAGCAACCATGCTTTCAGTTCCTTCATCCAAGTCATTTATATAAATTGCCAGTTCAGGCCCAAGCACTGATCCACTTGTCGCATTCTAATAACCAGTAAGAGACCCATTCTGCCAATTCTGTTTTCTCTTAGCTATCCAATCTTCAATCTATGTCAGTTTGTTACTGCCAACCTTATGAGCTTTAATTTTTCACAATGATCTTTGAAACGGCAACTTATCAATGCCTTCCGAAAATTTAAGTACAGTACATTCACCGGTTCCCATTTCTCCACAGCACATGTGATAGCACAATAAATTCTATAATCTATTCTACATGCAACCCATTCAAGGAATTCCAATAAATTGGTTAAACATGGTTTCCTTTTCACAAAACCATGCTGACTCTGTCTAGTTGCCTTGAATTTTTTGAAGTATCCTATTATAACATTTTTAATAATGGCTTCCAACATTTTCCCTATGACAGATGTTAGGCTAATTGATCTGTAGTTTCCTGCTTTCTGACCCCTTTCCTTTTTGAATTAGAGGAGTTACATTTGCTATCGTCCAATCTAATGGAACCTTCCTTAAACCTAGGGAAGTTTGTAAAATTAAAACCAATGCATCAACTAGATCATTAGCTACTTATTTCAAGACCTTAGGGTGAAGTCCATTCAGACCAGAGTATTTGTCAGCCGAACCAAAAATTATTGAATGCCACTTAACTTGGCAATTGTAATTTTGCTAGGTTCCTCCCTCTCTTCTATTCCCTGATTTACAGTTATTTCTAGGATGTTATTAGTGTCTGTTATAGTGGAGACTGATGCAAAATAACTGTTTAATTCATCCAACATCACTTCATTTCCATTACCAATTTTTCAGGTGCACTTTCTATAAGACTAATGTTCACTTTGTTAGCTTTTTTTAATAAGTATTTATAAAACCCTTATTGTCTATCTTTTTAATACTAGCTGGCTTTTCTCATGTTCTATTATTTCCTTCCTTATCGGTCATCTTATCAATCAGGTATAGTCTCTGCAATGCAAGTTCTGTTCACTCATATCTGAATATTACACTAGAACCAAAGACTTTTGATTTGCCAAGTAACTTTATGGATGGATGAGCTGCTTGTCCAGTCATCGCCGGCCCATCTTTCAGTTCCCACTGTCTACTTTTCCGGTACAAAACAGGCCACTAAGATGATTGATTTTTTAATTCATTTGTGGGATATAGGTGTCACTGGCTGGCCAGCATTCATTGTCCATGCAATGAACTGAATGGCTTGCCAGGCCAAGGGCAGTTGAGAATCAGCCATGTTGTTCGACTCTGGAGTCACATGTAGACCAGACCAGGTACAGACAGCAGATTTCCTTCCCTAAAGAACATTAGTGAATCAGATGAGTTTTTCCTAACAATTGACAATGGTTTTATGTTTTTTAGTAGATTCTTAATTCCGGGTACTTTTTAATTGAATTCAAATTCCACCATCTGCCGTGGTGGGATTCAAACCTGGATCCCCAGAACGTTAGCTGAGTTTTTGGATTAATAGTCTAGCATTATACAACTAGGCCATAGCCTCCCCATTTGTTAGTGCATTGCTAGACAAAGCATGCAAGAAAGAAGGGTTGAATTTCTCCCTCGCAGATATGTCAGCATGCGTTGTTATTTGTGATCTGAGTTGCAGTTAGAAGCTGGTTGACCTTCACACTTTACTCATCTCATTAAACTCCCACTGATCTGGGATTCTGTTTATTTGATCACAATTAGAACTTTTTGGCTTTACCGGGAACATGGATGAGATTCTCTGCCAGTGAGAGATGGCACATTATTTGTTAGCAGTGAGTTCTCTGGTCCTGCCGCTGTCAGTGGGAATTCCCATTGATGTCACCCCATCCTGGCGGACAACCCACGGGTGGAAATGCGCTATTGACGGAACTGGAGAATCCTGGCCATCATCTTTAGCAGCAAAATAATGCATTGTGAAGGTAACATTCGTGTACTTATAAAATCATCTGTTACCCAACATATCATGATAAATGACACTAGAGATCAGGGAGCATTGAAGTACATGAAAATATGTTGGTGAATTTTGTGCAATAATCATATCCTGAGCAATAACTGTTATGAATAATAGATACGCGGGTGAATTTGAGGTAGTAACTCTACCTTGGGACAGCTAGCATTATAAATAATAAATGTGCAGGAGAGGGTTTGAAGTAGTAATCTTATATTTTCTCAGATTGTACAGTCAGAACTTTTGCGCCAGATGCCTCAAAGATAACCAGCATAAGTAGATCAGTGATTATTTAACAGTAATAAGTAATTTGTTCTTTTAATAATAATTGTTGTAATTTCCATTGTTAAAACATAGACATAAAACCTAACCACAGTGTAGCTGCTGTTTTGGTGCAAGAGAGTTGTGTCCTGAGCTGTTGATTTCAGCTTAACAGGCTCCAAAAAGCCAGCCGTCATTCTTTAGATAGGATAGGCCAGAATTTGATGCAGGTCTCCAGGGCAATATTCTGGAAAGTAATTTTTTAAAAAGAATAAAAGATGTCATCAACAAAGATTCATATCAAGCGAGATGTTGTCCCTAGTTTGATTAGTTTCTGAACTGTTGCATTCATATTGAATTAAATCTTTTCACCCAGAGAATAAATTATACACAATGTGGCCACGAAAGCAGTAAACATCCACCAGTTTGAAACAAAAGATGCTAAAAGGATGGGGAAACAGCCAGGGAAATGGTTTAATTAGATTGTTCCAATGGAAGAGCTAGTTCCAGATTAAGCAGCTTGCACTTGATGGTTTCCTCCTCTGGTGTATACTTTCTATGATAATGAAAAATCATTCAATATCATTTTATCCTGACCAGGAATTTTCGCAAAGCCGGCCATGCAACACCACAACTTCTCGGTAGTGCGCTGAGTATCTTATGTGCATAAATGAGGATTACCACCATGCTATCACCAAAACCACAGCAGCAAAGAAGGAGCAGCTATGAGGAAATTCTTGGCACTTCTATTTTTGATGCATCTGCTGTGACATTTAACTTGAGTAAAATCCATATCAATTAAATTGGAAATGTACAATTGTGTTTAAGTCTTCTCTGGATCAATGCATCCCCATTTAAAACAATAATGTACCTAGTATTGAGATACTCACTGCTATATTTAATAATAGCCCCAGCTGAAGTATAAAGATGTTTTCATTCTGTTTGGATACAGGTATTGCAGTCAGCCTGAATCTTAGAGTGGCACGGGAGCACAGTGGTTAGCACTGCTGCTTCACAGCACCAGTGATCTAGGTTCAATTCCCCACTTGGGTCACTGTCTGTGCAGAATCTGCACGTTCTCCCTGTGGGTTTCCTCCGCGTGCTCCAGTTTCTTCTCACAATCTGAAAGACATGTTGCTTAGATGTATTGGCCATGTTAAATTCTCCCTCAGTGTTCCTGAACAGGTGCCAGAATGTGGCGACTAGGGGATTTTCACAGTAACTTCATTGCAGCGTTAATGTAAACCTAGTTGAGACTAATAAGTGAATAAACTTCATAAAACTCTCTAATCTTTAGTCCCTTAAGAGAAAAATATGGTGGCGCAGCAGTTAGCACTGCTACATCACAAGGCCAGGGGACCTCAGTTCGACTCCAGCCTTAGGTGACTGTGTGGAATTTACACCTTCTCCCCGTGTCTGCATGGGTTTCCTGTATGTGTTCTAGTTTTCTGCCACAGTCCAAAGATGTATAGTTGGCCATGATAAATTGCCCCTTAGTTTCAGGGGAATTAGCAGGTTAAATGTGGGGTTAAGGGATTGGATCACCAGTGCAGGCTCAATGGGCTGAATGGTCTCCTTTTGAACTGTAGAGATTCTATGATTCTATAAATTATGCTTAAGTGTTAGATTTTGGTCCTTTACAATATTATTTTAACACAAAAATAGCTAAAAATGATGAATTTATTTTTGTCATTACACTAATGATGGAATCTAATTGAACCAATTAAAAAAAGCAGAAAAGTGTTCTGTCTAGAGATGTGGCCTCTCCATGACTGGGTACCTGATGATTTGTAGTATCCAGAATAATTTCAATTCCTAACATGTTTGTTTCTCAAAGTTGAAGTCAGGGTCTTCAGGACATAAATTGAGTGTCGCATAATTGTTGGTTCTCTCTTTATATTTACTTCTATTTTGTCTAATTTAATTTACCTACATTTTCCCCCTTATTTTGAATATATTGAGGTTGAGTGATCCTACGAGGAAATACCATAAATACAATCTGAGTACTCATTCCCTACCTTTAGGCTTTTAAGTCAGTTCAGGTTACATGGAATGGTCTTTGACTCTGCCTGTTTGATCAATGAATTCTGATTTCTTAAGCAATATTACTCCCCCAATCAATAACAACATAAACATGTTAATTGGTCATTGATCTGGGGCAAAGGGTGGCACGGTGGTACAAATGTCAGTACTGCTGCCTCAGCGCCAGGGACCTGAGTTTGATCCTGACCTTGGGTGACTGTGTGGAGTCTGCACGTTCTCCCTGTGCTAGCATGGATTTCCACTGGGTGCTCCAGTTTCTTTCCACAGTCCAAAGTTGCGCAGGTTGGGTGAATTGACCATGCTAAATTGACCCTTAATTTCCCAAGATGTGTAGCTTATGGAAATTAGAGGGATAAATGCATGAGATTAGAGGGATAGAACCTGGGTGGGATGCTGTTGGAGAGCCAGTGCAGGACTGATGGGCCAAATAGCCTCCTTCTGCAGTGTAGGGATTCTATGAGATTTTATGAAGTCTAACCAAAAACTGGCAAGGTGTTGATTTGTCATGAAAAGCAGTGTTTCCTGCCAATGGCATGGATGTGTTTTTGGACTCAATGTTATGCTTGTTTAGGAATAATTTAATGGCCATGACAATCATATTATTTCAACGCCACATTTTCTCTGATTCACCCAGCCTGCAACCACTTAAGTGCTGCCAGCACTGGGCAGCTCTATGTAAACAGCTCCCCAGTTCCACAATGACTGCAGGAGATGGCAGCCAAGTAGGCAGCACCGTGCTTTGTGGAGGTGGCCCTCACCAGGATGCTGGATGGAGTGGAGCAGATACGGCCTTCCAGCAGGGTCACCTGGGTTGCAGTGGCAGCCCCAGTCAATACAAATACACTCCAGAAATGGACAGGGCAGCAGTGTCAATAGAAGATGAATGGTATCAGCATAATGATCCCGCACTATCCTCCAACCCGCCCTGTTCACAGCTTCCTTTCTCCCCCCACCAACCCTGTCTGCAGAGTGGCAGTGGGACACCACCCACCCCCCACCACACATAACAAGGGTCCCACCAGGCCCTGACCCATGGGCCCTGCCTCTGAATGCCCCACTTCCTTGGCACTGCACCATGCCTGATGGACAATGCCAAGATGTCCCCGAGGCAATAGCACTTTGCCCCTTGAGCAATGCCAGGAGACACAGGCTGGCACTGCCAAGGGACAAAGTGCTAATGCCCAGGAGACACCTTGGCAAGGGCAGCCAGGTGCACCAATTTGCCACCGCCCGACCCTCTGTGGGTCCAGACTGCTCCTCCTTCACTCCAGCAAGATCAGTGAGGAATTATAGAAATCCCTGCTGGAATGAAAGATCCCTAGTGGCGGGGAGAGGCTAATGGGCCCAGAGACTTCAGTCCTGGGACCGCTAATCATACTTAAATTATATTAAAATCCAACCCTCCCGCATGCATAATACAGCTCTGCGCCTATTTCCAGCATGGAGTTGATGGAGCCAGAAACCTGGTTCAGGGAGAGGTGCTCAGGGCCAGACACCCAGTGCTGATCGTGCTAATCCAGTCCCGCTGAAATCTCCTAATTCAAATGGGACTTTCTAATCAATCTGCTTGCTAACTTATCAACGCAGCGGGATGGGAGAATCACCCCCAACATTTTTTAAAAAATGTTTCATGTGATAGTAGCTCCAGTGATTTGTGTACAGAAGACTCTGTGAAATCATTTGAATGCAGCAGCCAGTTACAGGTTCAGTTGTAAACTTATATTAATAATATCTTTGTAACATTGCCGGTGACTTTTACAGTGCCTGTAATGGATAATTTTAAACTACAGCAAGGGCTGAATGCTCATCTTGTTACTTCCAGCTAAAACGTATTCCAGCTGTCTGGTAGGGAAAGTGTTTCTTCAATAATAAGAGGGCTTAAAGTCTTACATTATATTTCTAGTCTGGATCAGCATTGGACACTTATATTAATGAATTGGGTCCTGTTCTTGTATGTGCAATATCCCTATAATGAGGTTTGCAATCAATCATTACTTATTTTTTTGTGAAGCATTTGATTAACCTGTCCATTGAATCTGTGAACTCTACTGAATTGCATCCATCTAAGATTTAAATCCTTTTACCAATTTCAGATTTGAGTTGTTGCAATCTTGAGGAAAAAACAGGCAGAAAGAATGTTGATAGTTTAAAAAGTTTATTTATTAGTCACAAGTCAGCTTATATCAACGCTGCAATGAAGTTACTGTGAAAATCCCCCAGTTGACACATTCCAGGCTGTTCAGGTACACTGAGAGAGGATTTAGCACCTAACCTGTACATCTTTGGACAGTGGGAGGAAATCCATGTAGACATGAGGAAAATGTACAAACTTCACACAGAAAGAAATTTCACACCAGCTTGTCAGATAAACCTGTCAGACTTTACACTGGTGTTGTGAGATTTCTTTCTGTTTTACCCCAGTACAACACTGGCATCTTCACTTCAAACTCCACACAGACAGAATCGCTAGGAATCGAATCCGGATCCCAGGCAGCAGTGCTAACCACTATGCGACTGTGTCACCCCAGCCTTTCCAAAAGGAGCTCTGAGTGAGCATTGTAAACCAGTTTCATGGGTTGTGAAACAGATAGCAAACCATCTTTGCATGGCTCGCATAGGTCAATAATTTCCAACGCCAATCCTGCTGTTGATTAGCTAGACACAGCAACCATAGACCAATATCAAGTGACTTTATTATTATGTAAAGTTTGCCTGCATTGCTTAAATGGAGGTGTACTGCAGCTGAAACAGGTGCAGAAAATGGATCTAATCCGGGAAACGTTGAGGAATGGCACATCGTGGGAAAGAGTAGTCTGCAAAATGCCTAAAGGAAAGATGGAAAAATGTCCAGCCATGCTTAGAAAATAATGATTGGTCAATACCAGGAATCAAGAAGCAAGAAGCTTGATGCAGTGGCACAAGAAGTTCAAAGACCTCACATGAGTGGTCAAGATCAGTGAATACATCTTCAAATACCATATGTTACCAGCTGTATGACTAGCTTCACATTCTGCTCACCTACCAACAATCTCAATCAGCCAGGACTCATACATATCAGGCATTCATATATTTCACCGCATCCCTATACACTTAGCATTGCTGCAAATTTCACATTGTCAATCTCAGAGTTTAGCCACATTGATAGCCACATCACTCACAGAGCTGCATGGCATTTGCTGAAATACCTCTCTCTCTGTTGCAGGAGAAAATTACATTCAAAGAAATAATGGGAGCTAACTGGAGTGAAAAAGGCACACCTGCAGTGATGAAATCGACTCTGCTCGCCATTATTGGGGTGTCCTTTGCTGAGGCTACATCCAGTGTTGGGGTTAACATAATCAAAAATGAAGTACTCTCATGCATCATCCTCATTGTTATGATCCACTTCCATCTTATTATTGCACTTCCCCTTCTGGTTTACAAGCTGCAGATGGTATAATACATAATGAGGCGTAGCTGAGAGGCCAGATAGCTTTTAGAATACTAGAACACCTGCTTCCTAAAGGAAATTTTGTTTGATTGACATCTTAGGCTTTCTGATCTATGTGCTCATTGTTTTTACACAGATTAATGATTTGAGACACTTGTGTTTTTAAGATTTTGAAGGGCCTGGATGGCTAACACTTTTATTAGCCTATACTACATATTACTTTTTTCAAACATAGGACAGAGTCATCAATGAATTACTTTTCTTTCAAAACATTTTCTATATATTATTTTTATACCACTGTAAACTCCCACAGAATCCCTAGCGTACAGAAGGAGGACATTCAGTCAATCGAGTCTATGGTGATTCTCCAAAAGAACATCTCATCCAGGCCTACCTCCTATGCCCATAACCCCACACACACTTACCATGGCTAATCCCACTAACCTGCACATCTTTGGATGTGGGAGAAAATCAAGACACCTGGAGGAAACCCATACAAACATAGGGAGAATGGGCAAACTCCACACAGTCACCTGAAGCCTGAATCAAACCCAGTTCTCAGGCACTGTGAAGCAGCAGTGCTAACCACTGTGCCACAGTACTGCCTACACAATATGGTTCATTGATTCCAGAAAGTGTATAGTGAGTCAATAGACAGGGAGGTGTCATCACTTGGCACAGTGGGATAAGGAGCCAGAGGTCATAGATGGGAGTGGTGTAATTTGAGAGAGAACTTTTGAAGTATTATCATGCAAACCAGGGTTCACAAGTCTCTTATCCCAGGAACTAGCCTGGTGAATATTCTTCAGATTCTAATGTTACTGAATCCGTTTTTAGGTAAGGGGACCAAAACAGTATGCAGTATTCCAGGTAAGCCCTGCAAAATTTCAACAAACCTCCCTATTTTTAAAGTACAATCCCTTTACAATAAAGGCCAAAATGCAATTTGCCTTCTTCAGTATTTGTTGGACCTGCCTGCTAACTTTTTATGACTCATGCACTTGAGCACTCAGATCTTGAAGTAGTCCATGCCCAAATGCAACACGACCTGGGACAATATTCAGGCTTGGGCTGGCGAGTAGCGAATCACATTAGTGCCAAACAAGTGCCAGGCAGTGACTATTTCCAAAAACAGAGTATTTAACCATTGCCCCCTTCATGTTCAATGGCACTAACATCACTGACTCCCTTGCTATCAACATCCTGGGATGTTATCATTGACCAAAAACTGAACTGGACCAGTCATGTAAATACTGTGGCTACAAGAGTTAGTAAAAAGCTAGGAATCCTACAGAGAGTAACACATCACCTGACTCCCCAAAGTCTTTCCACCATCTACAAGGTAGAAGTCAGGAGTGAGATGGAATTCTCTCCACTTGCTTGGAAGAGAGCGACTCCAACACACTCAAGAAGCTAACACCATCCAGGACAAAGCAACCTGTTTGACTACTACTCATTCCACAAACATTCAATCCTTCCACCATTGACAACAATAACTCACCAAGACTGCTTAGGCAGCAAATCATTACACCACAAGATGTAGGAGCAGAAAAAGGCCATTTGGCCCATCAAGTTGGCTCCAACATTCAATGAGAACATGAAAATCTGAAATGATAATCCTCAACTCCACTTTCCTCTCTTATCCCCAAATCCCTTGATTCCCATACTGATTGAAAATATATCTATTTCAGGTTGGAACAGCCTTAACAACACAATCTCTACAACCCTTTGTGATAAAGAATTCCCCAGATTCAGTACCATGTAAAAGAAAAGATTTCTCCTCATCTTTCTCTTAAATGGGTGACCATGACATTATGCTCAGTATCTACCCTGTTATGTCCTCTAAGGATCCTATATGGCTCAATAAGGTCACCTCTTATTCTTCTGAACTACACTGTGTATAATCCAAACCTTCTCAGCCTCTCCTCAAGAAAGTTCCCCCATATGCAACATCAACCTCATGAACCTTCTCTGGAGTGCCTCCAGTGACCAAACCAGTGAACCTTGTCTGGTCTGACTCCAATATCAAATCCATGACCACTACCATCTAGAAAGACAAGGCAGCAGATGCCTGGGAACACCAGCACCAGGAGATTCTCCTCCAACTCACTCACCATCCTGTCATAGAAATATATCGCTGTTCTTTCCCTATCATGGGGTTAAAAATCCTGGAATTCCCTTCCTAATAGCATTGTACCTACACCTCAATGATTGTAGCGATTCAAGAAGGCAGCTCACCACCACCTTCTCAAGGGCAACTAGGGATGGGCAATAAATGCTGGTCTAGTCAATGATGTCCACATCCTGTAAAATGAGTGAAAAATAGATAAATAAACCTGCAATTAATTGAAACAGTCCAAAATAATCCAGATAAACTAATTAATTTCTTTTCTTGGTAAATTTTGATGTTTCATGGTTTTTTTTTGAGCAGGTATCCTTTATTATGTTCTAAGATTTAAAGTGGCTTTTTGTTTTGTAAGAGAAAGTTAGAGTCACATTTAAATGTGATACATAAACCAAATTCAGCAAAGCTGAATACCATTTTAAAGATATTGCACATCACATGCTTTAAGAGTTAATGAGAAATTAGCTGGAGGTGTGGAGACCCTGTTGTAATGCCGCCAGTACAATACTGAATTCACTATCAAAGTTACAAATTTGAATGTTAATCTCAATTAACACTTGAGTACTGCTGTTCACACCGGGTGACTCCTTTGGTTCATCCCTTGGGTGTTTCTTACGGTATTGATAACTAAGAGGAATTTATCTCACTGCTGGCAAAAGGTCAGGTGTGCCAGGGGTGAGGGGACAGAGGATGGTAAATATCAAGAGAGTCTTGTGTACACAACAGAATTAGCCTGACTGATATATGTTAATGGAAAATGGAGTTACAGTCATTTAAATCTATGATTGCTACCCTCAGGTATATAACCAATTGGGCACAGATGTATAAAATAATGGAAGAAAAAAAATAACATTTGAAAAAATATCATGAAACATAAAGCTGCTGTGACATATCTGCATATGCTCATTGTGGTTGGGTACAATAATGTATTTTTTTCAAAATGGAACCAGAGTTCACTGGAAGAAGAGCAATTTAATCTCAAGTTATGTTATATGCAGAACAAAAATCAGAAAACTGCTTCAAGGAAATGGAAAATCCTTTTGTTTTTGCCTGGGGTTCCTAGAATATAAGTAAATATTTAGACTGTTGAAATCCACCCTGCTTGTGTCCAACTCTAAAGGAACCTGCAATCTGCAGTTGCTTTACAGGAGACAGATGTGCACTTACTAACCTTCACAACAGGGTGACGGGAATCATTGTTGTGTGTACGCCTCCGCACTGAATAGGAAATGAAATATAGGGCCACATCTTACAGACACTGCCACGCTCGGTGGATACAGTAGTGTTGACCTTAAGCATTCAAAGCTGTTTCTATGGTACCCATAACAGACATCACTAAACTGGGTCAAGTTCTTTCTTTGACTTAGCAAAGGGTGTGCGTTTGAACTACAGCTGCACCACCCATTTATTTAAGAGGGAAAATTAAAAAAGAATTCTAAAAATAGAAAAAAAAATCAATTTTTCCCTTTCCGTTAATGAGAGTGATAATTAGCAGGTTGTTATCTGCAGGTCATAGCTGAAGCATCTGTTTTCCCCCCTGAGGGATGGTGCAATCCATAACAAGGTCAAACAAAAGCCACTCTGACGGTTCATTTATATAGTGGATTATGCTCTGTCGACCATCGTGTAGAATTAAATGTAATTAAAACTGTCAGCTACTTTAAAGATACACTGTTCAGTGTAGACAAAGCGCCTTGTCCAACCTCCCATTGTCACAAATGTGAGGCCTGTACAATGTATTCTGACATAGCACTGCAGACGGGTAAAATGGCAAACAAAGAATAGCTCCACTTTGGAAAATAAGTCGGGGATTGTTTCCTTATTCTCCATGGGAAACTGTTCAACCATACGAAGACAATCTCAGAATCCAACATATACAGTGGTCCTCATCTGTCACTTGATGTTGCTCATTCCATCCATCTTTTAACATTTAAACTTCACAATAGGGGAATGAATCCTGAATTTCACTCACAATCATCTGAGGCTATTCTTATTTCATTTCCAGCTGCAGTACCAAACATACTGTCTTTTATTGCAAAAAATGACAAAGCTTTAAATGTGCTCCACTGCTGTTTATCTCCTGTAATCCAATTGCAGTCATTCTGCTTTGACGAATAACCTGGTCATATTTCTTCAATAAGATTAGCATATTCATAAGTTCCCAAGCGGTACTTAGTCTCTCACTTTCTCTTCCTGTCTTTGCTCGAACGCACTTACATCTCATTCACAGAACTTATCGTCACATTGACATTTCACATCTGTTACAAAAAATAAAACAGACGCAGCACATCTCTTTCTACAAACTTCCAATTGTGAAATTGAAGTTTAAATAAATCTGAACACGTTGGCACAGTGGTTAGCACTACTGACTCCCAGCACTAGGGATGCAAGTTCAATTCCTGGCTTGGGTCACTGTCTGTGTGGATTCTGCTCGTTCTCCCCATGTCTGTGTGGGCTTCCTCTGGCTGCTCCTGTTCCTTCCCGCAGTCTGAAAGATGCGCTGGTTAGGTGCACTGGCCATGCTAAATTCTCCCTCAGTGTATCCAACAAGACTAGAGAATCTTCAGGGTAACTTCATTGCTGTGTTAATGTAAGCCTACTTGGGCACAAATAGATAAAATAAACAATTAAGACTTCTTTGGATTCTGTTTGTTGTTTTATGAGTGTATATGTGAGATTTTCTTTCAGTATGGTAGAATGGGACGGTAAATTTCTAGCATTTATATCTTGTGGTCGGGGAGAAGAGATGGGTGTGATGATGGGGGAGATTTGAATTTTGCACATTATGGTATTGTCCTGTTTGTTCATTGCCCTGCAAATCTCAGTGTGTTTGAGAAGCTTTTAGGCTTCACACCAACCAAGCTGGATAAATTGTAAATTTACCACCAGGGGTCTCTACACCATTATCGCTCAAGAATAAAGAGCTACATCTTACTGCCCTGCTGATGAAAGAATATCACATAAATTCGTTTGTGATTGCAAAATTAGTACTTTGCTTGTCATAGCATGTAAATCAGGAAAGCGTAGAAACCATTTTCACTGAAGCTGGAGGGTAGGATGTTTGAAAATAAAAAGAAACAGACAGCAGGCAAAGCCTGTGAGCTCACACAAAGAACACAGGTTCAGTGACTGGAGTCAATGTTAACACCTAAAGGTGTGTGGATGAGGGCTGAAGCGGGAAGTAAAAAAAAACTCTAGATGTCAAACCTGACTCCAACTGTCCACCTCTGATTTTAATGGCAAAGTGTTGGGGTGGGAGGGTTCAGGGTGGGGAGGTGATCAGTCCACTCACACGGGATGAATGGGTCAGTCACTACAATCTCTTTAGGAAGTTGAATGCCTCTGTTTTATTTGATTTTAGTTTTTAACTTATGTCGGCTGAGTTTCCCAGGTCTTGGGAATCCCAGTGGGTAAAGGGAGGTGAGAAGTGCCAGATCCATCAGGTAAGTGTAATAACAATGGCCTTCCCTCCATCATATGGTCAACAGTGGGGATGTTTGCTGATGATTGCAGCATGAGCAGTGCCATTCAAGATCCTCAGATACTGAAACAGTTCATGTACGTATCTAGCAAGATCTGCACATCATTTAGGCTTGTCCTGATGAGTGAGAAGTAACATTTATGCCACGCAAGTGCCAGGCAATGACCATCTCCAACAAGAGAGTATCTAATCATCTCCCCTTAACAGTCAGTGGCATTAGCATAAATGAATCACCAGGATGCTGCCTGGAACATTTAAGCTATGAAGAGAGGTTGGATAGGCTTGGGTTGTTTTTGTTGGAGCAGAGAAGATTGAGGGGTGACCTGATTGAGATGTACAAATTTATAAGGGACATGGACAGAGTGGATAAGTCACAGCTGATCCCTTTAATTGAAAGGTCAATCACGAGGGGACAAAGCAGTCCACTTGGCTGGCATCTTATCCACTATCTTAAACATTCATTTCCTCTTCCACCAATGCACAGTGACAGCAGTATGTACCATGTACAAGATGCATTGCAACAACTCACTAAGGTTTCTTCAACAGCAGCTTCTAAACCCATTTAGATGGACAAAGGCAGCAGCACATGTCTTATCATCCTGACTTGGAACTATGTTGCCATTTCTTTATGGTTGCTGGGTCAAAATGCTGATACTCTCTTCCTAAAAGCACTGTGGTTGTATCTACAGCACATGGATTGCAGTAGTTTAAGAAGGAAATTGACCATGTGATCAATTCCAATGCAGCATGTCATTATGGCACAGTGGTTAGCACTATTGCTTCACAATGTCAGGGACATGGGTTTGATTCCTGGCTTGGGTTACTGTCTGTGTGGAGTAAGCACGTTCTCCTTGTGTTTGCATGGGTTTCCTTCGGATACTCTGGTTTCCTCCTGCTGTTTGAAAGATATACTGGTTAAGTGCATTAACCATGCTAAATTCTCCCTCAGTGTAGCTGAACAGGCGCTAGAGTGTGGTGACTAGGGGATTTTCACAATAACTTCATTACAGTGTTAATGGAAGCCTACATATGACACTAATAAAATAAAAATTAAAAACTTTAAACAATTTCCACAATCTCCTTCACGATCTGTTCATAGTCTCAAATGATCCAGTCTCCTCATCCCTATTCCTCCCTCCTCTCCTGCAGAGCAGGCTCAAGGTGACAAAATGATCAATTTCTGTCTAATGTATCTCTTCTCCCGCTGTTGTCACGACTTTGTGAATCCGTATTTCCTACCTGTGGTCATGAAGGGCAGGAAACCTGAGGGATGTCCAGGAAACATATAGCTCTAGGATTCAATTCTGGAAATCCTCCCCCATCCTACTCTCTTCCGGACTCCGAATAAAGATCTGGGCCAATTATAATAAAATTACCAGGTGGGTTTCTACAACTCCTGCAAAATGGAAGGCCAAATAGAGATTGGCAAAAATGTGCAACAATTGTTGGCTGGAAGAGTGACAGTCACACCCTCTGAACAAGCAAAGGCTGGAAGAGTGACAGTCACACCCTCTGAACAAGCAAAAAAATATAATCATTTGAACCTGACTGAAATGTTGCACATGTTGTGCAAATGCTTTAAATTTCCATATTGATATTTGTAACAAAATGCATGTATATTTGCCAACATTGTTAATTTGGCACCAGTTTGAGAAATTTATGGTAGAAGAATGTTGATGTGAATGTTTGTTATAGAATTGCACAATGTTCAGAGCATTGGTCAAAGGATGGGTTGGATTTTACCAGCCCTGTGAAGATGAGCTGGGAGATGGATGGTCTTGTAAAATGGCAGTGGAAGGCATCAAGAAGTGAGCCTGACATTTCCTTTGCCGCCATGGTATATTCGCAGGGCTGGGAATATCAGAGATGCAGCCACCTGCTATGGTGGGGTTCATTGATGGTTGCTCCCTGTGGTCCACAGACAGGACCTTCCCGATGGCAATATATTGGCTATAGCACTGGACTTGAGGATTTACTCCTTCCAATGTGGTGGTATGTCTACCCTGGCTCATTAAATAAAAACTTTTCCTCGCCTTCAAGGGCATCACAATATGGAAATATTCTTTTCTTCTTCCTACAGCTTCAGCAGCAACAGCCTCTACTGATTGCACTGCTGAGCCTGCCAAGCTGCCAGTCCAATGCTTTGGAAGGTAGGTTGCTGTCCTCAATAGGTTGGTGGTCTCAGTGCCACCCTTTTAATTGGCCAGAGCTGGTAAAACATTGTCCAGGGGTCCCACTATCTGTCCCAGTTGTTTGGGATGCCAATTTCACTCCCAGTGGTAAAAGAACTCCAGCTTCAATGAATTCTTGTTCATCTTTGCATGATAACATATAGGTCACTTGTCTCTATGAACTTCCTAACCCATAGTAGCACAGTGGTTAACATGATTGCCTCAAAGCGCCAGGGACCCGGGTTTGATTCCCAGCTTGAGTCATTGTCTGTGCAGGGTCTGTACATTCTCCCCATGTCTGCATGAGTTTCCTCCAGATGCTCTGGTTTCTACACACAGTCCAAAAGATGTGCTGGATGAGTGCATTGGCCATGCTAAATTCTCCCCAACAGATGCCAGAGTGTGGTGACGAAGGGATTTCACAGTAACTTCATTACAGTGCGAATGTAAACCTATCTGTGACACTAATAAATAATCCTATTCTACTGTTCACTCCCTACATTTGTTAATATTCTTCATTCTCAAGCCATTATGTGACTTCATTTTAAAAGAGGTAATGGGCTTTGTTTCTGTGACAACTGCAGGCACAAAATTCCATGCACTTCAAACTCTTAAAAGATTTTTGGCTTTTCCTTTATTTTCAAAATTATCTGCATTTATATCTTTTTTATTACCGTTCACCCAGAGAGATTTAATCCATCGCCTTTAGAATCGTGAGGATCTCTCAAAGCATTCCCACAGTCTATAGATGTGCAGGTTAAGTCGATTGGCCACGCTAAATTGCCACTTAGTGTCTCCGAGTGTGTATATTAGAGAGATTAGCAGGGTGAATATGTAGGGTTATGGAAATAGGGCCTGGGTGGGATTGCTGCTGGTGCAGACTCGATGGGCTGAATGGCTTCCTGAACTATAAGTTTCTATGACTTCTATGAATTCTCTTAGCTAAAGTAGAAAAATGTCCTTTACATTTCAAATAACTCCTCATCCGAATGAATCTGTTCTGTCAGTGGTTAGCACTGCTGCCTCACAGCTCCAGGGACCTGGGTTTGATTTCCAGCTTGGGTCACTGTCCTGTAAAGTTTGCACATTCTCCTTGTGTCTGTGTGGTTTCCTTTGGATGATCCAATTTCCTCCCACAATCCAGAAGATGAGCTGATTAGGTGAATTAGTCATGCTGAATTCTCCCTCGGTGTAACAGGTGGATTTTCATAATAACTTCATTGCAGTGTGAATGTAGGTCTACTTGCGACTAATAAATAAAAACTTAAAACTTTTCTATTGAGATCTCTGAGACTACACACCATATCCTGGCTGCAACATAACTAAGCATGTATACAAGTTCAATTTTACATCTTTGCTTTCATATTCAATGGTTGTTAATACAGCTCTATGGCTTTACCTAACTTATGATGATTATCTCTCCACTCCATTTAAAATCTTCTTATTTAAGTTAAATTTGCATTAAATCAATATTTCCATTTCTGCTTCACAGTTCTATTTTCTAGTTTTGCCTGCCAGTTAACTTGGGAAAGATCATTTATTTTAATTTTGTGATCGTGCATTTGACATTTTTTTCTGTTCTTATACTGCATCCTGATTACTGTGGCCAGATGTTCTCCTATTTGCTCCATTCTGCTTCATTATGACATTGTTTGCAGAAATGCAATGATGCTTGGGTTTGCGCAACTTTGTTTCTCTCAAAGAAGTAAGTGGTCAATTGCTTTTCTTCCTGCAATGGAAATGTACCTTTCAAACATCTTGCATCAATGTCTACTAATGGTCCCATTGACCTCAGATGACTGAGTTACAGGTAAAGAACAAAGAACACAGAAATTTACAGCATAGGAACAGGTCCTTTGGCTCTCCAAGTCTGCTGCCCGTCTGAATTAAAACCCCCTTCCCTTCAGGGGATCATATCCCTCTATTCTCATCCTATTCATATATTTGCCAAAATGCCCCTTAAAAGTGATTATTGTATCTGCTTCCATTATCTCCTCCAGCAGTGAGTTCCAGGCATCGAACGCCCTCTGTATAAAAGTCTTGCCTCATACATGTCCTTTAAACCTTGCCACTTTGCACCTCAAACCTATGCCCTTAGTAATTGATTCTTCAACCCTGGAAAAAAGCTTCTGACTATTCACTCTTTCCATGCCCCTCATAATCTTATAGATTTCTATCAGGTCACCCCTCAACCTCCATCATTCCAGTCAGAGTTTCTCCAACCTCTCCTCATGGCTAATGCCCTCTATACCAGACAACATCCTGATAAATCTTTTCTGTACAGTTGCAACATGACCTGCCAGTTTTTAAACTGAATGTTCCGGCTGATGAAGGCAAGCATGCCGTACACCTTCTTGATTACTTGTCCACCTGAGTGACCCATCGTATCCCTACATCCAGATCCCTCTGCCTATTAATACACTTAAGGGTTCTTCAGTTTGAGTCAATTGTCTTTCTCAACCTCTTCTATTTGATTTGGCTTTAGTAGAGGATCCTACAGGGGGGATTTTCCTCCCACTCTGTGTGGCATAACTTACAGCAGTGGGAGTGGCATATGCTCCCTGAGACGGGAACTTATAGACCCAACATTATCAATGGAGTTTTGCACTGAGTGCTTCCCTTGATGATGGGAAATCCGTGCAGGTCGTGCTGTCAGTGGGACTGTAGGATCATAGGGTGGAATTTTCTCAAATAATGACTCAGGGTGCGATCATATCCGCTGTTCCTGATCCAATGCCATTGCAGCACAGACTGAGAATCTGGTGCCCAACCAAATCTCCATTATTGTAGCGAGACCAGGAAATTCTGCTGACATAAACGATTGGAAGATTCCATCCGAATGTCGGATTCTCCCACTGTGTTCACCTGTCACCGCTCACCCAAGAATGGAGCATTTGGCACTCATCCAAAATCTCCTGTCTCCCTGCACTCACTGCGGCGGAACAGGAGAATCCTAGCCAAAGGCAAGGTTGGAGAATTCTGGCCTTTGGGTGAGAAAACCTGTGTGATTCTGAGCAAATCAGATCGCAGTTCTCTCACACAGTGGGCAAAATCTGATAACAAAAATGGCAAAGTGTTGTTTCTGGTGAGAAAACCAGAATGTTTCTCTCCCAAGTAACTGATTGGTTTTCTCTCCTGGACCAGAATTTTCCGATCGTTCACGCCAGTTTATTTTCCTATCCCGCTGCAGTGAATGCGGATGTGGCTTGTCACCAAATTCTCCATCTTTGCTGCTGCAGGAGCGTAGTCTGAATGTGGTGTAAACGGGTTATAAGACCACACCCCAAATCTTATGACAAAAAAATTCAAGGAGGCATGATTTACGCTGTTATTCAAAGGAGCATAAACATGTCAGCAAATATGTTCAGAGATCGGTGTGCCATCTTTAAAGGGCGCACTGATCAAAGCAGCAGTAAATCTTCCCCCACTTCATCACTGAGGCCTTCGGGACCCCCTTCCCCTGTTCCAATCAGAACCAGCATTCACTCCCATCCTGCACTGCGATCATCAGTCTGTGCTCTCCCTTCGCCCCCCATCACCATTGTGATAATCAACTCCTGCCCCCTTTACCCCTCCAAAACAACCATCGCTGGCTATGCTGGCAGTACCTGCCATGTCTATTGCCCCGTGGGACCTGTACTTACTTTTCCATCCCTATGGAGACCCAGACCACAAGTTCATACACATCACATCGGCATGGTTTGAAGATATGGTGAGGAGTCCAGTTAAGATGCCGGGGGTGGGGGAGGTGTTAAATTATATTAAAATACATGCAAACACATGTAAATCAGAATGATGCTAGTTATGGACACGAACCTGATAATATTGCTGGGCAGGCCAGATCCAAAGTCACTGTTGAGAACTGCAACTTCCGGATCTTGAGCCCCGGTATTTGCATGGATGGCAAACGTAAGTACAAGATTGCCCCCAATCATTTTTTGGGAAAACGGTGAGTTTTGCAGCAGTTCTGAGAAGTATGTGGCCTAAACTTGCCAGCAAGGCTGTCATAACATAGTTCTTAAAGGATGCTCCATTCTCAAATTGAAATTGAAGACCCCCATCCCTTCCCCCATAGACATGAGGACCCCAGCACCCCCTCCCTCCCCCCGAAGGCATGTTTCCCAACTACCCCCCCAACTTAGACCACTGGCATTGGGGACCTCCCAATGGATCACCCTTCATGTCTTCCTTCACACCACCCCTTGATGCCCTGCTCTTCATGCTCCCTCCTCTTCATGAACCCCTTCCTGCCTGCCTCTGGCTCCATCCCTCTCACGCTCCACCCTTCTCAGATCCCTCAGATCCCACTCCCTCAGTATGGCCCCTGGCACACTGGCAGAGTCAACCTGCCACTCTGACAGAGCCCACCTGACAGTGTCCACTGGGGGTGGGCTGGTGGTGTGGGCTGGTGAGGACTACAAGCCAAATTCCAGTCAGCCTCTGATTCATGGCTTTAATTGGTCTCTTATTTAACTTAATAAATTACTTGCTGCTTGTGGATTAGTTGTTTTGTCCCTGCTCCAGTCTTCAGCAAAAGGGCCCAAAGGTATCATTGTGCCAACAAATCAGCCAGTGGTGCAAAGTTACATCCCTGTCCGTCTCTGCTGTTGCCCCCATATTGGGATGAATACTCTGCCCGGGCATCACTTTGCCAAATATAGAGATGATTTGTTGCAATTCTGTATGTAAAAATGACAGGTTATTGGGAGAGGAAAACTGGATGTATCAGAACTGAAAATGTCCTGTTTTTCTGATGAAAACAATATTAGTTTACCTCAGTAACGTATCCATTCTTTGAACAAAATGTTTTCTGTGTAGTGGAAGGATAATATTACAAGATAACATCAGCGTGTCTGCATATGACAGTATTCTGTGTCAGGGATATCAATTAAAATTCAACCACTCAGGGCTATATTACTCTGTACTTCTGGTATCTTCCATAAATAAATAGTTGGTAAATTGGGACCAACCTTCATTTGTAATTTGAACCTCTGTGACTTTCCATTTTGTGATACATTTTATACCTTGCTACAGCTTAAGTGGCCCGGAGGTTTCTGTAAATCTGATTCAGATTAGGTTTGTTTTTACAATTAACAGTTGAAAACAAGAATTACACTGCCTAATTAGATAATTTGACTCTTAAAAGGGAGTGTCCTTCCATTTGACTAAATAGTTACAGTTTCAGACACGAATCATTCACTGGATCTGTTTGTAGCTTCTGCACTTTGGTATTACTTACTACTTCATTTTGCATAAACTGTGAAATTTGTTCATAAGTACACTGGGATCTTGAGACTTTTTCTGGCCTTTCATCAACTATAGTAAATTCCAAAGGTCAGGTTGGTCATAATTCTTACTTATATTGAATTACATTCAATTCCAGTGATCGATCCACTTGCCTCTGCAATAGTTCTTTTTAGTATAAGGAATACGCAGCAGGATTAGCTTAGATGTTATAATTACTTTGGCTCCTATTTCACCCGGGCTTCCCAATTTGGTTAGTGCAAAATCAACAAAAAAAGGTATTGACTGTATAAATTTGAACAAGGGAAATGACTCCTTCCACAGCACCATCACTCTGAAAACTGAATAGGCTGTCACACGCAAAGTAAGATTTCAAATAACAAGTCCTCCCTTCAGTTACTGAGCTTTGCAGTTATATAACAAACTGTCAGAGCTACATTGTGCTTATGCAGAAAGCAGACACAGGAAAATGATCTCTCACCATTATTTAAATACCTGCCAATGGCATTTCCTGGCCATGTCCTTCCTGAATGTTGCCAGGTCACAAACTAACTCTGCATGAGAGGTGAGGGAGTGACTTGGACTCAGACTTCTGTCACTGCTTCTTTATGCTAGGTCCAGGAAGTGCAGGGGCAATTCTCTTCATTTTTACCCACTTTGTATTCTCATCCTCACACTCCCACCCCTGCAAAAACAGGAGTGATATTTGACCTCGATACTACTGCACATGAAATCCGTATCTCTTCATAACATGAACTTCATAACGTAACATGAACATGTAAAGTATCAGTTATGAACTGTCTTATTCTGCTGCCTTCTCTTCTGTTTTTCCTTTTGCACAGTAATGAATCCTGTATGGGACAACACCTCAAACTCGCCAAATAATTCTTGCTTTATTTATGTTGAACTTCAAATGCAGTTCAGCAGCATCTTAGCTTATACAACTACTTCTTTATTAACGGTGAACATTTGAATGTTCATGAAATAAATTTGCTGCAGCAATCACATCCATTTTACGTCTAGTATCAAGATTTTTTAATCATCCCTATAACATCTTCACAAAAACATTGTCAACAGTAGCTATTAGTTTGTTCTCACATTATGAAGCACATATTGCAAAGCCTCCTTACATCCTCACTTGTCTATTCTTCCCATGTAACCAAATCCCACCTTGGTTCTCCAAAGTACCTTTCAAAGTCTCAGTCAAAACTACTCTTGTTCAACTGCTATCAAAAAATGGGGTAAATTTTCTGGCTTTGCCAGAATTGTTGCAGGTGGGTCGGAAAATTTGACACAGAAACTAGAAGAAGCAGTAGACCATTCAGCCCTTTGAGCCCGCTCTACTATTCATTATAATCATGGTTGATCAGCAAATTCAATATCCTGATCCCTTCCAACCGCCATATCTCTTGATCCCTTTAACCTCAAGAGCTATATCTAATTTCTTCTTGAAATCACACAATGTTTTGGCTTCAACTATTTTTTTTAAGAACAACACAGCACGGGAAACAGGCCCTTCGGCCCAACGAGCCCGCGCCGCTCTCATAACTATATAGTAGCAATTCCATTATCCTATTATAGATTTAGGTTATTCCTAATATGGAAGACTCTCACTATAGGGACAATTTGTTTCCTAATCAGCCTAAGAGCGAATTTTTGGGTTGTGGGAGGAAACCGGAGCGCCCGGAGAAAACCCACGCAACCACGGGGAGAACGCGCAAACTCCCGCAGACACCGGCCCAATTCCAAGTGTCTGCACAGCCACATCGATAGTCTCTGAGCTGTCATGGTGCCCTTCAGATGGTCCACATAAAGCACTCATTTACGACATGAGGTACCAGGCAACCCATGAATCAACATCCAAGAGCTGTACTCGCACCACCTGCCGAATGCATGCTCATTGTTGGTCAAGTATGGACCGAATTACCTGTGGAAAAAAGCCGTAGTTAAACAGTCCTAATATATCCCTCTATCTGCATACCGCTCATGTGGCTGTCCAAGAGACCCTTAAACAGCCCCAGCGTGCCTGCTCCCACCACCTTACTCGGCAGTGCATTCCACACCCCCACTACCCTTTGTGTGAAAAACTGCCCTCTAATATTCGTCTTATACATAGCCCCCCTCACCCTAAGGCCATGACCCCTCGTCCTATCCATTTCTGAAGGTGGAAAAAGTTTACCTCCATTTACTCTATCTATACCCCTTATAATCTTATACACCTCTATGAGATCCCCTCTAAGCCGACGTCTTTCAAGGGAAAACAACCCCAGTCTATTTAATCGTTCCTCATAAGACAGTCCTTCCATACCAGGCAGCATCCTGGTAAACCTCCTCTGCACTCTCTCCAAGGACTCCACATCCTTCCGATAGTACGGCGACCAGAACTGGACGCAGTATTCCAAGTGAGGCCTAACCAAAGTTCTATACAACTGCAACATCAAACTCCTACTCTTGTATTCTATACCCTTTTCTATGAAAGCTAACATACTATACGCCTTCTTTATCACCTTCTCCACCTGTGAGGACACCTTCAGAGACTTGTGAACCTGCACCCCCAAGTCTCTCTGCGTCTCTATGCTCCGTATAGTTTTACCTTTTATCCTATAACTCTCTTCTACATTTTTCCGGCCAAAATGCATCACCTCGCATTTATCCGGATTAAATTCCATTTGCCATCTATCTGCCCAGTCTACCAACCTATCTATGTCCTGTTGTATTGCCTGACACTGCTCCTCTGTACCCGCCAATCCAAGCATCTTGGTGTCATCAGCAAATTTGCTGATCTCACCACCTACCCCAACTTCCAAGTCGTTTATGTAGACCACAAATAGAAGAGGACCTAGTACTGAGCCTTGTGGCACTCCACTAGTGACAGGCTTCCAGCCGGAAAAAGAGCCTTCCACTACTACCCTCTGTCTCCTCCTCCCGAGCCAGTTCTCGACCCATCTACATACCCGACCCTGTATCCCATGCGCCTTCACCTTCTCTATCAGTCTACCATGAGGAACCTTGTCAAACGCCTTACTGAAATCCATGTAGACGACATCAACAGCATGTCCTTCATCAACTGTTTTTGTCACTTCTTCAAAAAATTCCACTAGATTTGTAAGACAAGACTTCCCCTTGACGAAGCCATGCTGCGTACCCCTGATCAGATCGCAGCGCTCCAGATGCTCATACATCCTGTCCCTAAGGATCCTCTCCTTTCTGTGGTAATGAATTTCACTAGTGAATTTGATGCACCATTGGAAGGTCCATTGACATCAGGTTGATATTTCCTGTCTTGGGGGGCAGGTAAGATTTGAAAATCTCACCATTTTTTCCTTCTCTCCCTCTATTTTATTATCCTCAAGTTAGCAACACTGCCACATCCCATTGCAACCAATGAACAACTCAAATTGTAATCGCAATTCCTGCTTTGAGAGTGGTACTGGAATTTCTCAAACGTCATATAAAAAGGGCCTGGTGCTGTCTGTACTTTGTCAACAGCTGAGGCTGTCAGTTCTCTCAGTGTGTGACAACAAACACAGTGGAAAAGGTATACAGCAGGTAACTTGATTCTAGGCAATAATTTGTTCTAATAGATCACCTCCATATTATAAAATAGCATGGTGACTCAATGGATTACATAATAGGCAGGCCACTCCAACATATTGCAGCCCAGTTGGCAAAAGTGAAAATTGTCCCCAATATTCCTTCCAAACAAAACATGAGTGAAACCAAGGGCGTAAATATATAATTGCCGAAGCCTTTTCTCAGCCCAATTTTAACTTTCCCCCTTACCAAGTTAATTAAGCGTTTGTTCCCAGGCCTCTCCCAATTCATATAACTCTGCCCCTCACCACCTTGCACTTGCTCAACTTCATACAATTTGATATCATTTTTAAATTTTTTTTTGTTTTTTTGAGGCTGTTTGATTTTCATCTTGTGTGAATTTTTGTTTCTCTATGAGATTCATTACAGCTCTTCCATTTGCTGGTCTCATTCAGGTTCACTACTGACACGCTCTCCACGGTTCTTTTAATTGAATGCTCTTGCTTCAAAAGTCTCTGGCTGTGTGACCATTTTTCTCCTTTGTTCCCATATTTTTAAATGCCTTTTTTGTTCTCAGTGTATTTTTATATGCCCCATTGTGTGTTTTGCTTTTTGTTTTAAATTTGATTTGATTTGATTTATTATAGTCACGTATTAACATGCAATAAAAAGTATTGTTTCTTGCGCGCTATATAGACAAAACATACTGTTTATAGAGAAGGAAACAAAATGAGTGCAGAAGGTAGTGTTACAGTCACAGCTAGAGAAAAATCAACTTAATGCAAGGTAAGTCCATTCAAAAGACTGACAGCATCAGAGTCGATTGGTATGTGTCCTCAGACTTTTCTATCTCTTTACCGATGGAAGAATGTGGAAGAGAGAATGTCTGGGGTACAAGGAGCCCTTAATTATGCTGGCTGTTTTGTCGAAGCAGTGGGAAATATAGACAGAGTCAATGGATGGGAGTTGGTTTGTGTAATGGGTTGGGCAATATTCACGACGTTTGCAGTTCCTTGCAGTCTTGGGTAGAGCATGAGTCATACTAAGCTGTGATACAACCAGAAAGAATGCTTTGACTAGTGCATCTGTAAAAGTTGGTAAGAGTTGTAGGTGACATGCCAAATTTCCTTAGTTTTCTGAGAGGCATTGGTGGGCTTTCTTTACTATAGTGTTCACATGAGGGGACCAAGAGAGGTTGTTGGCGATCCGGACCCTTAAGACCTTAAAGCTCTTTACCATTTCTACTTCATTCCTGTTGACATAGACACGTTTATTTGGCAGCACTAGCTTTTGGAGCCTCAAGCTCCTTCTTCAGGTATACTGGGGAAGTCTTGGTTGCTTGAGGAGTTTGAGGCTCTGAAAGCTAGTGCTGCCAAAGAAACCTGTAGAACTTTAACCTGGTATTGTGAGACTTCTTACTATGCTTATCCCAGTCCAATGCCCACATCTCCACATCATGATGTAGACAGGGGCATGTTCTCCTCTACGCTTCCTGAAGTTGATGACAATTTCTTTCATTTTGTTCACATTGGGGGAGAGGTTATTGTGGCTGCACCGGTTCATAGAACATAGAACATTACAGCACAGAACAGGCCCTTCGGCCTTCGATGTTGCGCCGACCAATATAAAAAGCAATGCCCCTCCAAACTAAACCATTCCCTTCTCTTCCATATACTTATCAACTAACCTCTTAAACGCCATTCTTCATTCTTCACCTTCTTTTACTTTTTGTTTACTTTTTGCTCCACTCATCAACCCAAAAACCCAAAATCTAAGGACTGAAAAATTTCCTTCATGATTAAGTCTTGCTGTCTGAAGGATGACCCTTCTCTGGTGGGTTGTGGATGGGATTCCTGAGGGGAGTATTTCACTAGCGGGACTGATTAATAGGTCACCTGCTGCCAGGATTTTGTTTAACTGAGGATGGCATCCGGTCACCCAACAACTGCTGGTCCAATCAGAGACCAAGCAGCTTGGCAACCTCAGAGCACCACTGCTTGCAGTGTTCAATACTGAGGCTGCAGCTCCAGGATATCTTGACAACTTTGTAAGTAATCTTGGGGAATCCAGGACAAGATAAGTAGGCATGCCTGTTGATCAGTGTATGGGAGAGGATGATGGGAATGGAGTTGTTGTTCAATGGCAGCCACTTAATTTGGGAGGGGCCATTGCTGACTATTCCTATCCTCTGGGCGCATGGAGTGCCCAGCCAGGAGATTCTTGGGAACCTATTTGGAATTCTCCCCACATGGCAGCTAATCCTCCAATGTGGACAATCTATCCGTGGGGTGGAAAGTGCCCTTATCTGAGCTGGTAAGTGGGTACAATGCCTCCTCAATGCCTTCCCAGCCCCTCACTAAACCAAGTAAGTTAAAATTCCATGCTTTATTATGTACAGAAAGTGAAATAAAGAGAAGGAAAGAAAGATGGGGTTAAGAGAGAAAGATAAAAAAAAATATGAAATTAAGTTCTTTGACAATAACTATTAAGTTTAAAATTTATTTATCAGTGTCACAAGTAGGCTTACATTAACATTGAAATGAAGTCACTGGGAAAATCCTCTATTCATCTCACTGTCCAGGCACACTGAGGGAGAATTCAGCATTGCTAACACACTAAATCAGCAGGCTGATTTCCGACTGTGGGGAAAAACCAGAAGGAATAAGACTCCATGCTTAAGAAAGTTAATTTTAGGTGCCAGCAAGGATTTAGAAAATAAATCAGCCTGAACACTATTAAAATTCCAAGCATCAATCTTTTCAAGATAGTGGGTATCTAGTGAACAAATACTGAAGCTTTGCATTCTTCATGTCTCAAAGTGCCGAGTCTCTCAGCAAAATATTAGTATTGAACAGCTTCTGGCAAAACTTCCATTTTCTGTGTGTGTGTGTGTGTGTGTGTGTGTGTGTGTGTGTGTGTGTGTGTGTGTGTGTGGTGTGTGTGTGTGTGTGTGTGGGTGTGTGTGTGTGTGTGTGTGTGTGTGTGTGTGGTCACTGGAAGTTGATATTGGATTTACTCTTAACTAACGGTGAGTGCTGATCGACCAGTGTCATCTCCATTACAAAATCTGAGTTAACATAAAAATCAAATAAAATAAGGAGAGCATTAAATATTTTAAAACAGGAATGGAATTACATCTGTGTCCCCAGCCCACTTCTTCCCTGCTTTCTAAACCCATTCCTACCAAACTCAGCTCTTGAGTAAATATATCTTCTAAAATGATGAGTAATAGAGTGAAGATTCCAATGATCTTTTCTATTTCAACTGCTTTGTGCTTTTGCACTTTGAAAAGGACCCTTCACAGTCTGTCAGTATTTCCTACAATTGGCACAATGTCCTTGCAAGTAGTTTAGCATTTGTGGTGATTCTTTTTACAGGTTAAATATTAACAAGGGTATAATCTTAACTTTTGTCAATGTAGTGTTGAATAGAAATGGCTTCACACTAGTACCCTTGAAAACCGCACTATCTGGATAAGTAGCCAATTGTATAGCTAAGGGGCTTGTTTGCTACATAGGATACAAATTATACAACTACAGTGTTCATATTAAAAAAATTCCTGTGGAAGTACAAATTCAGGATTGCTATCTCAAAGATCTGAACCAAATGCCATAATATCATTTCACTGTCAGAAATAATACTTTTGATATTCTAAATGATACTTACCTTCATTACACATTTACTGGTGGTGGAATCACTGACAATAGTTGCTTGCCTTAGCTTAGTGGTTGCCCCTTGAATTAGGTAATCTTAGTTCAGGCTATATCCTATAAACTCAAGCACATAAGCTAGGCTGGATCTAAAAAGGAGTGTGCTCTGTTAGAGATGCCACCTTTCAGATGAAATACTAAATTCTTTACTCAGGTGGCTGCATTTTGAAGGAAAGGGAAATTCTCTCAACTTCCATATCAATATTTATCTCTTGGTCAATACTACTTCAAGATAAAAAGATTACTTGGTCATTTATCTCACTGCTGTGTGTGCGTCGTACTGTGCACAAATGTCAATAGGGAATAAAAGTACCTAAATAAAAGCAAAACACTGCAGATATTGGATATCTGAAGAAACATACAGGAAATGCTGGATAAACTCAGCAGGTCCGGCAGCATCTTTGGAGATAGAAACAGAGTTAACTTTTCAACTCCATAAGAGTCATATAGACTCAAAACCTGGGGTGTGGTTCTTGGTGTTCCCTGCAGCAGTTTTCTCGTGGCATGAGGTGGTGAACATAGAACATAGAACATTACAGCACAGAACAGGCCCTTCGGCCTTCGATGTTGCGCTGACCAATATAAAAAGCAATGCCCCTCCAAACTAAACCATTCCCTTCTCTTCCATATACTTATCAACTAACCTCTTAAACGCCACCAAACTTGGCGCATCTACAACTGCTGCAGGCAGGGCATTCCACTCCCGAACCACCCTTGGGTAAAGAACCTACCTCTGATATCCGTCCTATAACTATCACCCCTTAATTTAAAGCTGTGTCCCCTCGTGCTAGCTTTCTCCATCCTAGGAAAAAGGCTATCACTGTCCACCCTATCTAAACCTCTAATCATCTTATATGTTTCGATCAGGTCCCCTCTTAGCCGCCTCCTTTCTAACGAAAACAACCTCAAATCCCTCAGCCTCTCTTCATAAGACCTGCCCTCCATACCAGGCAACATCCTGGTAAACCTCCTCTGTACCCTCTCCAATGCCTCCACATCTTTCTTATAATGCGGGGACCAGAACTGCACACAATACTCCAAGTGCGGCCGCACTAGAGTTTTGTACAGTTGCAACATGACGTTGCGGCTCCGAAATTCAATCCCTCTACCAATAAAAGCCAAGACTCCATATGCCTTCTTAACAACCTTCTCGACCTGACTGCCTGACTGCCTGGTGCGCCGGCAATCTGCTGATCCTGCCACTGTCAATGGGATTTCCCATTGATTCCACTCCACGCTGTTGGAAAATCCGCAGCAGGGTACAGTGTTGGTGGGACATGAAGATTCTGCTGGCGTGAACAGCCAAATGGCCATGAACTTTGTTTCCGTCTCCACAGAATCTGCCAAACCTGCTGAGTTTATCCAGCGTTTTCTGTTTCACTTTATGACTAAATGTATTTAATTGACTTTGTAACAGCTGAGATTTCCTGAGGTTGACAACAGCACTACATAAATCTTTATCTTTCAACAATCTAATACACTGATGTGTATGTTTTCTTTTGATTGAAACATCAGGATCATGTGTAAATCAACTATTTTTGCCTCCTTCTCAATGCACCTGCTGCTGAAACTCTCAACCAGGCTAGTTTTACTTCCAGACTTGATTATTCCATCCTTGCCCTGACCAGCCTTCCAATGTTCATACTCCGTAAACATGAGTTCACTCAAAACTCTGCCACCCATATCTAAACTCATACCAAGTTCCATTCATCTATTATCTATGTACTTGCTGAGCTATGTTGGCTCCCAGTTTACCAAGGTTTTGAATTTAAAACTCATTTATCCCTGTGTTCAAATTTCTCAGACCCTTATCTCTACCTATGGCTGGGATTTTCCAGTCTGCTACCAGTGGGCATCATTGCAGGCGGGATGGGAAAATTCGGAGAGTACCCAAAATTGCCATCTTCTGGCAGGGGCAGAAAATCCCACCCTATATCTGTAACCTCTCCCTGCTCTACAAGCCTCCGAGTTTGCCTCTTCCTTAAATTCTTTTGCCACAACTCTGATACCTACACCATCAGGCCTAACGTCTGAGATTCCATCCCTAATCCTTTCCATTTCTCTTATTCTATAACTTGCCTTTCTGGCCAAGCTTTTATACACCTGTCCTAATGCCCCCTTCTGTGTCTGGGCATCAATGTTGTTTTTAATGAACGTTTCACTGAACAGGCAGATGATGGCCAAGTGGTATTATTACTAGACTATTAACCCAGAAACTTAGCTAATGTTCTGGGGACCTGGGTCCTAATCCTGTCAAGGTAGATAGTGGAATTTGAATCCAATAAAGGTCTGGAATTAAGAATCTATTGATGACCATGAAACCATTGTCGATTGTTGGAAAAACCCAACTGGTTCACTAATGTCCTTTAGGGAAAGAAATCTGCCATCCTTATCCAGTCTGGGTTACGTGTGACTCCAGAGCCATAGCAATGTGGTTAACTCTCAACTGCTCTCGGGCAACTAGAGATGGGCAATAAATGCTGGCTAGCCAATAATGCCCAAGTCCCATGAATGAATAATTAAAAAAAGTGCTGCATACATATATTATTGTTGTGGATATTATTAATATGCTATGGTGGGGAAACAATAGGTTTGGTTTATTTCAGAAGAATGAGGTCAAACGTGTTGAAAGACCTTTTTGAAAGATCTTGAAGGTGCAAGGAGTTGCGGGTAAGGTATTAGCTTGGATAGAGGGTTGGTTGTCTAATAGGAAGCAGAGAGTCAATGGGTACTATTCTGGTTGGCAGCTGATGACTAGTGGAGTGCCACAGGGATCGGTGCTGTGGCCTCAACTGTTTACCATATACATAGATGATCTGGAGGAAGGGACTGAGTATAGGGTAATGAAATTTGTTGATGACACGAAGATGTGTGGAAAAGCAAATTGTGTGGAGGGTGTGGAAAGTCTGCAGAGAGATCTGGATAGATTGAATAAGTGGGCGAGGACCTGGCAGATGGAGTATAATGTTAGCAAGTGTGAGATTATCCACTTTGGTAGAAATAATAGTAGGAGGGATTATTAATTAAAAGGCGAAAAGCTGCAGCATGCTACGGTGCAGAGGGACCTGAGGGTCCTTGTCTGCATGTGCAGCTGGTGATCAAAAAGGCGAATGGGATGTTGGCCTTTATAGCTAGAGGGATAGAATGCAAAAGTAGGGAGGTCTTGTTGCAACTGTATAGGGTGCTGCTGAGGCCACAGCTGGAGTACTGTGTGCAGTTTTGATCGCTGCATTTGCGGAAGGATATATTGGCCTTGGAGTGCAGAGAAGGTTCACTAGGCTGATACCAGAGATGAGGGGTTAGCCTATGAGGAGAGATTGAGTAGACTAGGTTTGAACTCGTTGGAGTTTAGAAGATTGAGGGGGGATCTTATAGAGACATATAAGATAATGAAGGGGACGGATAGGGTAGAGGTAGAAAGAATAGCAGGACTAGAAGGCACGGTCTCAAAATAAGGGGAGGGGGTGCAATTTAGTCTCAAAATAAAGGGAGGGTTGAGGAGGAACTTCTTCACTCAAAGGGTGGTGAATCTTTGGAATTCACTGCTCGTTGAAGTGGTGGAGGCTACTTCGCTGAATATATTTAAGTCACGGGTAGATAGGTTTCTGGTAAACAGGGGAATTAAGGGTTATGGGGAGAAAGTGGGGAAGTGGAATTGATCCACTTCAGATCAGCCATGATCTTACTGAATAGAGGGCAGGCTCGAGGGACGAGATGGCCTACTCTTGCTTCTATTTCTTATGTTGAAGAAAGAAATGTGAGTTTGGTTATATTTTCAAGATAACTTTTTGCAGACACGCAGACGTATAGTGTATCACTGGGTCTTAGCTGGAGATAGAAAGAAGAAAGAGATGGAGAGAAGTTTAAAGAGCCAGCTAGGTTGAGGATAGATTACCATAACTATACGAAAGGATTTCATTCCTTCTCTTAGAAATGGTCGAAGACACTGGAGGGATATGGGGTGTTTGAAGCCTCCAGCAGGGGGCAGGCTGACACTAATTCAATCATCTTCTCTGTAGGGTGGTTTTAACACTTGTACTGTCCTGCCTGCCATAAGCAACTGCAGAATACTTTAATTATATCCTTCTGGCGGTTGTTTCATAGTAATTTTTTTGAACTCTTCTGCTTTTCTGCAAGTAGGGGGCATGGGATCTTTCATAACCATCTGGGCTGATAGACTGATCTGGTTAAATGTCTCATTCAGAATGCAGAGGGCAGTCTCTTGCTTTGCTCTGTTTGGTGATTAACATCACCGTTCTGTCAGGCTGGATTTAAAAACTGCCCAAGGATTCCCTCGGCTCACCTGAGCCCTTTATAAGCCCATCTGTTTAGCATTTTAAATTTTAACTTCTGTGTGAGAGAGTCTAAACATGTGTAACCATGCACAGAATTGGAGTTCTGGCCAAGCAGAGACCATATAACATAAACCTGGCATGCTCTGGCCAGAGTTAGTTTGGAGCTAGTGTGCTGTATACATGTACCTTGAAATAACCCATTAAGTTTAATGTTCAGGACATAATATACAATACAGCAGTACTTGCTATTTCTTAGTGTAAAATTAATGTCTTACCCTGAAACATAAAACTTGATTTAAATGCTATTTAGCTTGCAGATTAATACATTTGGGTACAAGCATTCAGAGAAAACTGGGAGCGTCATTTCCATCATCCAGCATTGACTGTTTAAGTGACGTTTTTTCCACAGAGTGAAGGCCCATTAGGACTTCCTGAATTACACAGCTCAATTTAGAAAGTAAAGCCTATTACAGTTATCCTTTGTTGTCCTCAGCAGAGCACGGCAAGCAGCTCAATTTAAAATACCATCGCCATAGCCCTCAGAGACGCCCAGACACATCAGAGGAATGCAACAGCTTGTGAAATATAATGAGAAAAAGCTGTGATACTCAACCGGTCAGGCAGTGTCTGTGGAGAGGGAGACCAAGTCAACATTTCATGTTGGTAGCCCTTTTATTCAGAAGTGGAGAAAGCTAGAGATGTAACAGGTTTTAAGTGAGTACAGAGACAGGAAAAATGGGAGAAGGCAGGAGAGATAAAATGACATGAGGGAGGGTGGACAGGTCAAAAGGAGTAATATCCTTTGTCCCTTTTGTTTCACACAGTGGCAATAGGTGATGATCCTGCTTTGCCCAGTTATAGCCCTCACTTATGTCTCTTTACCTGTCCAATAACCATCTTCTTTTGTCTAGCATCATCGTTCATTTTGTCATTTAATCTCTGTTGTCTTCCACTCTCTCATAGACTCTCCCTTTTGTCCTCCTCCCACTTTTCCTTGCCATTGTAACTTGACCTGAAATATTAACTGTTTCTGTGCACATAGATGCTGCCAGGTTTGCATTTCTTATATTTTCAGATCTCCAGCATTCACTCTGTTTTCTTATTGTGGCAGCACCCCATGACTCTGTTTCCACGTTAGTCATGGTTCAAGAGAAATTTGGAAAAATAATTAATGAATGAATTGATATTTAACCCATTACAAGAGTATCATTCTTGTAGAGTGGCATGGTGGCATAGTGGTTAGCACTGCTGCTTCATAGCACTAAGGATCTGAGTTCGATTCCAGCTTGGGTCACTGTAGGTGTGGAGTCTGCATATTCTCCCTGTTTCTGCATGGGTTTCCTCCCACAATCTGAAATACTTGCTGGTTAGGTGCATTAGCCATGCTAAAGTCTTCCTCAGTGTACCCAAACAGACGCCAGAGTCTTCATTGTAACATGTAATGGGTGTAACTTCATTACAGTGTTAATATAAGCCTACTTGCAGCACTAACAAATAAACTTAAACTGAAAAACTTAAACACTGTTATCAGCCTTCATAGCTTTCCCATACTCGAGTTCACACTGGTTTGGTGTCCAATAATATATTCACATTTGTTCCTACATCAAAGTGTTTAAAGATCACTTTGCCATCAATTCTATCTTTCCATCCACAGCTGTCTAATGCTGTCCCTTCCATTTTACTTCACTTCTGGCCCAAGCTTAACTCCATTTACACAACAGCAGGTCAGGGATATTGTACTTCAGATTAAAGCACTATATACGCACATGACGTAGATATATAAAACGCCTCATTAAGTATCCAGTGGGTGACTCAGATGCAACTTATTTTCCATCAGCCACTACTATGATGACGTCATTTTGCAGTTAAATCTGCCAATTGATAAAGAAGCTTTAGCAATGAACAATGAGTGAGGCCCTGATTAATTCACTGAGCCTGGATCTGCTTCCCTTCCCTTATCATTGAGTGAATAACTGACCAGTCAGCAAGTACTTTAAGGCTTGTTGAATTATAAAGAAACCAGTTCTAGCTATGGGATCAGTAATTTAATCTTTATTCATTGCAATGATCCTTTGACTTAATTTTTCTCACTTCCACCTAACATACATGTTGTCTTCTCCAGGTGTTTATAACAGCTGCCAGCTAAAATCTATTTTCATATCAACGGTATACATGAGTACCACAATTACAGTATCAGCACTGAGATTCTATTTATATGTAAACATGCCAAAGTTTCACAATAACAAATCATCCTCCTTCTACAAATATTGCATTGTCATTTTAATGTGGGAAATATGTTCGTTATTTATTTAAGGGTTGGAAACAGGTTGGAACCACTGTTGTATAAATAGAGCAGTGGCACTCATGCCATCAACCTTACCCTTGTTGGTAGGGAGAGTGGAATGACAATCCCATTGATACTGCCAACACTACTGCTTGATCTGGTTCAACAGGGAACGCACACAGTGGCTACACTGCCTCTCAACCCTAGTTTGCTTTTTCTATTAAAAATGAGTGAAATTTGGGAAGACAGGATGTCAAACTCCAGTTTCGTACTGGGGAATCTGACAGCTGAGTCTGCTCGTATTAGTCAATCTACATGAATGAGGTTGTTTGCAAAAGTCGCACTGAACGGATGTGGCTTAAATCCAAGTTTGAAGTAAAGTTTATTTATTCGTCACAAGTCTGCTTACATTAATACTGCAATGAAGTTACTGTGAAAACCCCCTAGTTGCCATACACTGGCGCCTGTTCATGTGCACTGAAGGAGAATTTAGCATGGCCAATTCACTTAACCAGCATATCTTTTGGACTGTGGGAGGAAACCAGAACATCTGGAGGAAACCCATAGAGAGAATGTGCAGACTCCGCACAGACAGTGACCCAAGTCAGGAACTGAACCCAGGTCCCTGGCGCTGTGAGGCAGCAGTGCTTACCACTGTGCCACAATGCTGCACCTTGATCAGTTAAACTTAATTTTTCTTTGGGTCCCAATTGCTGATACTAATATTCACTTAGTTTAAATTTGGTGAGATTGGGAGAACAGATTGGTATTTTTTGACATTGGCAAAAGGTTCATGACCTTTGGTCACATTTTGAGTCACTGGGAGCCCCAAAACCAGAAAATCCCGCTCGAGGTCAATGGACCTTTGCATGGACGATTCCTGTAGCAGGCGAGATGGGAAAATCTCCCTACCGCTTATCTGTGGCGTGTCTAATAGAGGAAACTTCAGGTCATAGGGAGAGACTTTGAGGCTATACGCTCCATCTGTGAGAATGGCGATGTGCACCTGAAATTTGGAAAGCAGATTCATGCCAACGAGTTTCTGAGTTTGTCTTTCAGGATACTTGCTGGTGGAGTGATGTGAAATATGCTTCGGCAGCGCAGAAAGTTCACATTAATAGATTAGTATGTCATTAATGAGTACTCTCTCCAGGACTTCTCTGCACCCCCTCACTGAATATCCATTTGGCACTGGCATGATGTTATGCCAGGACTATTTCGAATAGTTTCACCGAGGTGTGAATCTGACGTGGACGTCATCCCAGGGACATAAAGGTGAGCACAGCCCTTGGGGAGGAGGGACATGGCCAAACAGTAGCATGACACCATGCACATGCCAACCTGGCAGTGCCAACTAGTGCCAGGGGTTTAGCCCCATCCAGAGCTTCATGGGGGAAAGAGGGGGGAAATTCATTCAGATTTGGTTGTGGTTCGGAAGCAGGGAATGCTGGCAGTTGGGATAGGGGTGGGAAGTTTGTGGGTGCTGGTTTCGACTGTGCGGGCTGGGGAAGGGATTGGGGGGAAGGAGCAGAAGGGGTTGATGATCAGAGTGAGGGGGTGAGGAGCTGATGATCAGTAATTGGGAAAAGTACAGGGGGTGTGATAAGAAGTGCAGACTCTGATCTGGGGTGGGGAAGGGAGCCCCTGGGATCTCTGTGGTAGGCTGAAGGGAAGCTTTATTCCTGATATGATCAGGATGTTCTTTAAATATAGTGCTCCCAGTGCAGGCAGATTTTGCTGGAGTGTTAAGGCCCCACCTCCTGCAGGATGGTGTCAAATGTGCTCCCCTGACTTTTTATTTTAGGCCAAATGTCCTAAGATCTGGGGTGAACACCGACATGCTTTTTCTGGAGAGAAACATGCCAGTTTTCTCACCGGAAACAACACTCTACTATTTTTTTGATAAGATTTTGCCCATTGTGTTTAAATTGTGCTTCTGATTTTACCAGCCACGTACCCCTGGCTTTAATCAGTTGCCTCCTGCTTATTTGCATGAAACACGTTTTGAAAGCAGGACAAATAACACAGAACTTTAAATTAAAATAACATAGGCTAAAACAACCATCCAAAGCTATTAGACTTGCAATGGATTCTTGAATTGCAAACATTACAAATGTAGATGATCTTGTAACCAATGAAATGGATGTTGTTGATCAATACAATTGTTCAGGCTGTTCCATTACATCCATCCCCTCAAGCTGATATGGACAACTCAATCTCACATCTGACTTATCATGAATTTTGACCCAGGTCAAATTGCTTCCCCTTGTGTTTTATGGGAAGATTTTATTCATTAAGCTTATGCAAGGATTATAGGAGGTCGTGTGGTGCAGTGGGTAGCATCCCTACCTCTGAGTCATTAGCTCCAAGTTTGAGTGGCACAGTGGTTAGCACTGCTGCCTCACAGCACCAGGGACCCAAGTTTGATTCCCAGTTTGGAGTTTGCACATTTTCCCCATGTCTGCATGGGTTTCCTCCAGGTGCTCTGATTTCATCCCACACCCCAAAGATGTATGAGTCAGGTTGATTAGCCATGCTAAATTGCCATACCCGATAAGGGATGGGTGGGATTGTGGTCCATGCAGACTTGATGGGCCAAATGACCTCCTTTTCCATTGTAGGAATTCAATGATTCTGAGAGTTCCAACTCAGGAATTGTTGGCTAAGGAAGGTGCATTCGTAACATGGTCAAACAGTATATCAACCTGCAAATCCTTCCAAACACACCAATGGCTGGCAATAAGAGGCACAGAGACTTGTTGTTGGGCATGCTTGATGTGCAGTGGTACCCCTCAATCATAAGTCTCTGGCAACAAACCAGTCATTAACTACTAGCTATGAAAACAGATAATGTTTAGCCTTAGTGCACCACTAGGTGTTGGAAGAGAACCGGAATTGGAAATACAAGGATTATATTACCTTAGGGCATCTTCTGTACTTAGCTAAATTCACTTCTTTTTTTGGGCAGATATTTCTGAGGATATCTAAACCATTTGAATGTTGCTGTTTTGCTAAACAATGTACAGTGATTACTGTTCTCTCTTACTTTGGACAACAAGCACCGAAATCAAAAATGTGCGTAAAAGGAACTCTGGCTGAGAACTGCCCAGATCCCACTTGATACTTCTCTGAAAGAGTTGCAAAATTGTTCAGTTTGTCCTTTCTACCCTGACCTCATTGTTGACAAATCCAAATAAAGGCATTTTTCTCATGTCATTGGAGTTGAAAGGCCATGAGGAATAGTCCAATGATACTTTTGTATGTTGTGCAAGTCTTTATAGGCAATATGGTTGGCGAATGGGGTTGATCAATGATAACTGGAATAGCTGGATGGTATTTTCCTGCCCTTCCTCCCAGCAAGATCTTCCAGGCCCACTGAAGGTGAGTTACCAGGTGGCGTAGCTAATGAGTATGCAAATAGCCATCAACTTTGTCAGGACTGGAAGATCCCGCCAGCTAGAATGGCCAGGAAATTCTGGCCTTTATTTCCATCAGTTGGTGAATCAGTAGTGCGTTTACATTGACTGGAATTTCCGGCTGTTCATACCAGTGGGATCCTCTGGGTCTGCCAGCAGTGCACTCTTGCTTACGGGCTTTCTGGCAGCATGGGATCATTTCAACGGGTAACTGCATTGACAATGGTGGGATAAGAGAACCCCACTACCTGCAAACATCACACTGCCTCCCACCGCCATGAAATACACAGCTGGGAGACTGAGGAATCCCGTCCATAGACTGGGCATTATCACTGAAAGAATGATGGGAGAAGTTAGAATAAGTTAATCACATTAATGTTTATTGAAAGAAAAGAACACTTTACTGTAATAGTTACTGAGGTGAAGACTAGTATCATTTACCTGGTAATTGGATAAGTATGTATGAAGGGAGGATACAATGGGGAAAAGGCATTGTAATAGACTTAAAATAGATAGAACCCGCTGAATAATTAGGACCATCACTGACATGCTGACTGGTCTCTTCTGAGCTGCCATTTCTGTATTCGATGTTTGTTCCTTCCCATACGCAAGATGCACTGGAGCAATTAGCCAAGGCTTATTGGATAATATCTCCCAAACCTGTGACCTTTATCACCTAGAATGACAAAGGGGGGAGACATATAAGGGAACATCACTACCGATAAGCCCCCTGTAAACCACACATCACCCTGACTTTGGACTGTATTGCCGTTCCTTCACTGTTGTTGGATCAAAGTCTTGGAAGTCCCTCCCTGACAGCACAGTGAATGTATCTGCAAAAATATTCAGTGACTTAAGAAGATGCATCATCATTTTTCAATGACAATTAGGGATGGATAACAAATGTTGGCCTTGCCAGTGATGTTTACATCCCAAGAATGAATTTAAAAAGTACCACCGTGCAGTATTCCAAATTCCAACTTTCCAAAGTATTGTCTAAGAATCAGTCACGAATAAATCACTCACTCAATCATACAAAAGAGAAGATAAGCAATTTCCCAATGCCAATTCTAAGCACAAATATATTAGCAATGTAATATATTTATAAAGAAATTTCAGCTTGTCGCTATCACTTGGTGTTAAAATAACACTTCTATGTTCCACAATCAAATGAAACTGAACATAATTCCTTATGAAGCCTCCTTCTTTCCTATGAAATAACATGCAGTGTCAAAGATGAATTCTATCACTGTGTTAATAGTACAGAAATACAGCAGCAATGGATATTACCACGAAATCAAATAATATGCGTCATAAAGCAAAGTAATTCCTCCAGAGTTTGCTACTGTATTGGAATAATTTTCTCTTCTGGCACTAAGATTAGTTTGTACTCAATCACCTTGCACAGATCTCACCTCTGGAAATTCCCCAAAGTTGTCTTTATTTTGAAGTCAGCGAATCCCTGACTCAGTTTGGGTCAGCTGGTGGCAAACTTCACATAGCTGCATAGTGGCATGGTGGCACAGTGGTTAGCACTGCTGCCCCACAACACCAGGGACCCAGATTCGCTTCCCAGCTTGGGTCACTGCCTGTGCGGAGTCTGCACGCTCTCCTCCGTGGGTACCCTGCGGGAGCTCCAGTTTTCTTCCACAGTCGGAAAGAATGCTGAGTGGGTGCAGTAGTCATGTTAAATTCTCCCTCAATGTACTGGAATGTGATTGCTGGAGGATTTTTCATGTTGCATTGTTAATGTAATCTTACTTGTAACACTAATAAGTAAACTTCAACTTTAAGAACTAGCTGGAGCTCTTAAAGTTTGATGTGATTATTTAAAAAGGCTGCTCCATTTGTTGCTGGGTACTCCAACCTGTTAGATTGTATCAGATGCTGCTTCAAAAGATGCATCAATTGACGTCTAACCTTTTAGGTACTTCAGCACATTCGACCCTTAGGATAACAGTGAATGACCCACGGAAATCTCCCAAAGTTGGCTTTATTATCAAGAAGCTCAACACCATTAAGCACAGAGTAACCTTAATAGGACACATCTACAGCTTAAATATTCACACCTAGCATGCACTCCCAGCAGCAACGGTTGAATATGTACAATATCCTGCATCAACTCACCAAGGCTTCTTTGATAGTATCTTCCAACCCATTGACCTCTTCCACCCAGGCGGATAAGAATGGCAAACACATTGGAACACCAACATCTGCAACTTCTCCTCTAGGTCACACACCAACCTAACTTGTAACTATGACACCATTCCTTCACTGTCACTGGGTCAAAAGCTTGGAACTCCCTCCCTAACAGCACTGAGTGGAACTTAACAATTTGGATTGCAGTGGTTCAAGGGAGCGACTCGCCACTACTTTCTCAAAGACATTTTTAAAAATTCTTTCATGAGACATCATGAGATTTCAGGACCAGCACAGTAGCACAGCACTGCTTCTTCACAGCTCCAGGGACCTGGGTTCAATTCTTGGCTTTGGTCACTGTTTGTGTGGAATTTGCACTTTCTCCTCGTGTTTGCGTGGGTTTCCTCCCACAGTCCAAAGATGTGCAGGTTAGGTTAATTGGCTATGCCAGAAAATTGCCCTTAGTGTCCTGAAATGTGTAGGTTAGGGGGATTAGTGGGTAAATATATAAGATTTGGGGGTAGGGCCTGGGGGGGATTGTGGTTGGTGCAGACCCAATGGGTGGAATGGCCTCTTTCTGCACTATAGGGTTTCTATGTGAGTATCACTGGCCAGCATTTACAGATCATTCCTAATTGGTGGTGAGCCAAAATCTTGAACTGTTGCTGTCCATATGGCATAGGTACACTCACAGTGCTGTTAGGAAAGGAGTTCCAAGATTTTGACCCAGTCTCAGTGAAGGATTGGTGATTTATTTACAGGTCAGAATGGTGTGTGACTTGGGGAGGAACTTGAAAGTTATGGCATGCCCATATATTTTTACACTTGTATTGATAGATGTCATGGATTTGGAAGGTCCTGTTAAAGGAACCGTGGTGAATTGCTACACTGCATTTTGTAAATAGTGCACACTGCTTCCAGCATGCATTAGTGGAGGGAGTGAATGCTGAAGGTGGTGGATGGAAAGCCAATCAAATGAGCTCCTTTGTCCTGGATGGTGTCAAGTTTCTATGTTGGAGTTGAACTCATGCAAACAGGTAGAGAGTATTCCAACACACTATTGACCTGTGCCTTGTAGGTGGTGGACAGCTTTTGAGGAATCAGGAGTTGAGTTACTCGCCACAGAATTTCCATTTTCTGACCTGAGATAGTGGCCACAATATTCATCTGGCAAGCCTAGTTCTGTTTCTGGTCATGGTAACTGCCAGGATGTTAATGATGGTGGAATGATTGTAATGACATTGAATGTCAAGGGGCTATCGTTGGTTTCTCTCTTTTGGAGATGGTTATTGTCTGGAACTTGTGTGTTGCAAATGTAATTTGTCACTTATCAGCTGAAGCCTGAAGTTTTGCCGCCTTTGGATACGGATTGCTTCAGTAACAAATACAAATAATACTGGACACTGTGCAATCATTCGCGAACATTAAGGGGTGGACAACAACTGCTGGCCTTGCCAATGATAATCACATTCCAAGAACGGATCAATTTTTTGGCACTGCAATCTTTCTCCCCCTTTCACTTGCTTTATTGTTAAACTGTAAGATTGTAAAGGATTGATAAAATTAAAAACTTAACAAACGAAGCCACAAGCCACCCAGTATTTAAAGCAGAATTGTTAGCAAGGCTGACATTGTAATTTTCAAAATTCAAAGCAGAGTTCAGCAATAACAAATGTATTTAAAACTACATTTTTTTCTGCTTAACAACACATCAAGGACAGGGGACATTCAAACCGATTGTTCAGCTGATTGAAGGTGCTGTCTGGAATAGCTGGCATATTTAATGCCATTCAAGCAGTGCCTTTGAAATGATCACCAATGATAATGGCAAGCAATCAGTGCCAAATGCCTACCATAGGTGGCTATGCAACCTAACTGGGGATAGCGTAAGTGCTGGGGCTGCATCTTACTTATATTGATTTGGGAGCATGATATTAGTTATAAATAATAACAATTAGGAGCACTTTCCTTCTAGTGCATGCAACAATAGTGTAATTTTCCAATCGATTGGTGCTATATTTAACTGCATGCTACACAGGCACTGCTGCTAAAGGGGCGTCTCTCACAATAGCTTCACTGCTTTGTGTCAAACTATAAAGTTGCTTCAATTTAAACATTCTATCATTCTATTCTAACATTCTTCCTGGTGAGGTATAATGACTTTTTTCTTTGCAGTTGGAATATCAAATACATCAGATTTACAGAACTATTCGAAGAAACATTTACAAGCAAAAGATGGAATGAAGCAAGATAACATTTAGTTCTTGAATTTTGCATCCTCGTGGTTTGTATGTCTTTTCATCCAGCAGATAAAAGAATGTCATCTTTTTCTCTAGCTGCCAAATTTGAGTTTATAATGCAAGGTTTAAATAGATCTTTGAACATTTTCCTGCTTTACTTCCTGGATTTTTAATCATTGGATTTGTTAAATTCGCTTATTCATAAAAGAGAATCCTTCTCCTGTTCTCAAAACTTAGATCTGGATGAAACCATGGGATCACGGTCTGGAATGTGAGTTAGCTGTTACTTGAAAAGTGGGAAAATTAATCCAAAAAAGAAATGGACTAACACTGGAATACCTAGAAGGAAAAAAAGAATAAAACAGGGAATTTTTTTATTGACTCGTGGGATATGAGTGTCACTGGCTGGCCAGCATTTAGTGCCCATCCCTAGTTGCCCTTGGAGGGCTATTGAACCACATTGCTGTGGCTCTGGAATCACATGTGGGCCAACCTACCTAAGGATGGCAGATTTCCTTCCTTAATGGACATTAGTAAACCAGATGGGATTGTTTTGACAGTCGAATAGCTTCATGGTCATCAGTAGATTCTTATTTCCAGATATTTTTTATTTAATTCAATTTCTGCCATTTGTGGGATTCGAACCCGGGTCTCCAGAATATTAGCTGAGTTTAGCCATCACCTTCCTTTCCAGTTTAAGAATACTGATCAGAAATGGTCTTGTACAATTTAAAATGGAACACGAGTGAACTGAGGAAATAAGAATACCTTCTGCGTAATATCATAAAGAAAATAATAAGATAAATGTAGTTAGTATCCATTCCTGACACAAAATGTCAAAAATGTTTCTTTGGAAGAAAAGAAAACTCCCAACTCTTTCTCTCATTCCCCATGATCTCCAGAACCCCTATGTGATTATATGTTGGAATGGTGTCTTAGGAACTTGTCTCCAGTATTGAGATAATTGCACAGGCTGTCAATTAAGGCAGAGAATAAAATGTCTATTGGTTTGAAGCATCTTCCCATCTAATGCTTCAGCCCCTGGAACTAACTCAGAAAGTTTACCACCGAAGAAAATAAAGTCTCGATTTTATTCATCATAGAATTCCTCACAGTGCAGAAGGAGGCCTTTCAGCCCATTGAGTGCACTGACTCTCCGACGGAGCATTTTACCCAGGCTTACCCCTTGTCCTATTCCCCCATAACCCCACAAATTTACCCCACTAATTCCCCTAACTTCCCCATCTTGGGACATCATGGGGTAATTTAGCATGGCTAATTCACATAATCTATACATCTTTTGACATGCAGATTTAAAGTAATTAAAACTTAATTGTCTTTTAGAACACATGATTTTATTTGTTAACACCTGTCCTTGATGCATTTTGTATGAATCTCCTAAACATTCATTTTTCTTCACTATCATTTTAACTATCTCCATTCTTTTCTTAGCATTCTTAGCTAAATAGCAAAAATCCCCAGCCCCACAAAAAAATTGCAGTTGACAGAATATGTGAAAGTAATCTGAGATTAGTATAAATGTCCTTGCAAAGTCTCTGAGAAATTAGTCCCTTATGACTGAAGTGTCTTTTTCTATTGATCTCACCTCTGTTCCCAATAGATTATATCCAAATTCACTAACACTGAGTTCTAATATTTAATTAATAGGCTTGGAATTGGTCAGAATTTCTAAACTGTATTTTTAGTTTTATATATATGCAGTTGAATTTTATACAGAATCATGCAGTATTTTCCTACCCTTGATTAATATGGTCACTGTCTCAATCAAAGCACATTTGTCAGATCAAGGTGTATCATTATTTAGCATTTCAGTACGCTGGTACACGTTTTTGGCCTTTGATATTCTGACTCCCATTGATGTTCTTCTACAAATCAGATTGAACAGGAAAACAAAAACCAGCTTGCTCCCGCTGCGTCACCGAGGGTTATGATGCATGTTCAGGACCACGGATCTCCACATGTTGAGTTTCTGATCTCAGCTGCGGAGTTGGGAGGGTTCCTGAGTGAAGGCCATCTACCAGATTTTCAGTGGCAAAAGCTAAGAGGTGCCTGTTTGACTGCTTAATGGGTCAGGAAGATAGGATAAATAAACCAGGGAGTAAATTTCACAGAGAAATGTTTCCAATGAACAAGCAAAAAGCAGCAGGTTTGTTTTAGTATATGAGAACATTCTGTTTGAGTCTCAGGAATTCAACAATGTTGATACTGCAATATTAATGTCCACGAGAGACAAAGCAATGAGGTGTGACTGTATATGCAAGCTTTATATATGAATATTCATCCTGGCATTGCAAGAATAATAACAAGTCCCAGCTTTGCTTCTGACGTCTCTCTCTTATGAAACAGTTTGAATGTGGACAAGTGGAACAACATCAGATTTGTGTGGATTTATTCCACCTGAGCTATTTTCAATTGTTTTTTTCTCAAGATGTGGGTCATACTGGCAAAGTGTAATAAGTCTTTGGAGGTAGAAGCCCTTTCACCAAAATTCTTTTATTTACAAATTTTAACAGCAGTAAACAGGGTACTATCAGTTTGCAGTCTACCTCCAGGGATGTCAGCTCCTAATTAAGTACAAGGCAAAAACTCCCTGACTGGTCCATCAGTTGAGTCCTTAATCAGGGAGCTCATACTCCAATAAGCTAATTTCAATGGCCTGATTGAAGTCATTACACAAAGCCACAATTGTTGCCCATTTCTAGTTGCCCTGAAAAGTGGTAGCAGCTGTTTCTGAGTTGCTTGTGTCCAGGACAGTGTGACTGAAGGTTTCCTGCATCCCAGGCAGTATGACTGAAGGGCTCATCCTGCTCTGCAATCAGAATTTGGTACTTGTAAAAGATATTTCCACCAAACTGCCATTAAACTTCATGGAGGAGTCAGAAGGGTCCAGAGGAAAATCTAAGTATAAGCGTCAATCGCTTTGTACTTGATTGGAGTCACATTGGAGTAGGTCAGCTAGATCAGGTAACAGTAGTAAGAGGGTTCAACTCCATTAGTTAACAAGTTGGTCTTTTACAGCCATTCATGATCACTTTTTTCTCTTGTGCCACTGCTGACAAACGACCAGATATCATGGGCGTCAATCTTGTTTATACTGCCCCCCGCTGCCAGTGAGAATGCAAAATTTTGTGCTCAGCCAAATCACTGCAGCAGCACTGGAGAATCCCAGCTGTGGTGAGGTTGGAGGTTTTCGGAGATTGAGTTCAATTTTAACAGCTTGTCTGATTTGAACTCAATGGGTATGATTTTGGCTTTATGCGACAGTGTGAACAATGTGATTGTCCAAGATTAGGCCTGTGTTCTCATTTATATGAGGCCTATGAGCCGAAGGGATTTGTTGGACTTCCCATGGCAGTTCGCTGGCAAACAGAATATTAATTTTGGATGGCGGCGCCTGTGGCAGTTGCTCTCAGCGAGGTGCTGGCAGAGTGGAGTGGGAAGTGAGGTGGGCATCACTTGGGAGAGAAGGGATGGGTGGTGGTTGGCAACAGTCCTGTCACTGCAATGGGCCAGGCGCTGGTGCATCTGCACCTCCCTGCTCCTGATGCAGGTAAGCATTTTTTCACATACACAGCATTAACATTGGTCCTTATTTAACAATACGTGCTGCAGCCAATTTATGATCTTAAAGGACATTTAAAAATAAATGAAACATTACTGCTTACGGTTATGGAAAAAGAAAAATCTTTCAGCGTGGTTTGAAATTGATCACTGGTTCGATAAAATGTCTCCAGTTTTTAAGATACCAGTGCGCTTGGTAATTTATTCTTGCAGCTGAGAAATCCTGTTTACAGACAGCAAACTGTTTTGCCAATATCAAAGAGCTGTAGGAAGCTTGCACTTTGATCTTCAAGTACCAGAACTTGACAGATGCTCTTTCAGAATAATGTCTCAGTTTAAAACTAGGGGATGGGAACTTCTCGAGGTCTGCCGATATAATGACACGGCCAACCCAAACTTATTCATATTTTTAAAGGCTGAACATCAGACCTCTTGCCTCCCTAAGAGGGGGTGGGGGCAGACAGTTAAGCACAATGGAAGGAAGGGAAAGGAAGGGGAGTCAATCGTGGGTGATTTGGAGTTGGGGAAGTACACCAGCTCTTTCAGCACCTTAGTAATGATTTCAAATTTAATTATAGAATCCCTACACTTTACAAATTCAGCCCATTAAGTCTGCACCGACCACAATCCCACTGAACCCCTATCCCTGTAGCCCCATGTATTTACCGTTCTGATTCCCTAACACTAAGTGGCAATTTAGCATGGCCAGTCAACCTCACTCACACATCTTTGGAGTGTGGGATGAAATCGGACCACCTGGAGGAAACTCACGCAGACACGGGGAGAATGTGCAAACTCCACACTGACAGTGAACCAAGCCGGGAATCAAACCCAGGTCCCTGTGCTATGAAGCAGCAGTGCTAACCACTGTACTACCATGCCACTCCCTGTTTAAGAACAAACATCAGATTTTAGGAGCAATTTGAGTTGAGGAAATCTGAATGTGTGGCTTTCTCGAATGTACTGCAGGATATCATGCAGATTTCTTTGACAGGGTTACCTGGTGAAGGCCAACCCACATTGACAAGCTGCCTGTCTTTTGGTTGAGCAAGCAGCTGAGTGAACAGATGGCAGTAAAATCTGACGTTATCCAAAGGTGTGTAGGTTAGGTTGATTGGCCATGCTAAATTGCCCATTAGGGTCAAGGGATGAGCAGGGTAAATGCATGAGATCACAGGGATAGAGCCTGGATGGGATTGTTGTCAGTGCATGACTCAATGGACTGAAAGGCCTCTCTCTGTATTGAGGGGATTCTATGATTGTGGGAGTGGCATTGGTCATCAGAGGAGCATTGCTGGGCAAAGGCTTTGCAGGAAATGGGAGTGAAAACTATTATCACATGGGGGAGGGGGCTGGGGACCAGCCCATCGTTAGGCATTGGTGGTGGGGGGGCAATGATCTGATCATGTGTAGATAAGCTTGTTGGTTTTGGGGAATTAATCCTGCTGAGAATCAGTACAATGAAAATGTTTACCTCATTGGAACAGCCTTTCTCGACTCCTTTTACCTGCCAGGATTCCGGAGGAGTGGGCACCTTAGCCTCCACAACTTCAAATTAAAAAATAAATAAAAAGGAAATAGACAGTTTCTAATCTGCTTCTTTCTCAAGCCTTGTGTGAGGGGTGAAGATTGGCATCAAGTTTGAAAACTGAAATGGATTTAGCTCTTTCAATACAACTGCCCTTGGAGATTAACATTCTCCCCTTTGCTGGTGACCTAAATCGCAGTAACCATTGAAGATCCACAAGTGTGACTGGTCTAGCTCCTGCCTCAGTCATTCTGTAATTTAGCCAAGTGGGCCCAAAACAGGCTTTAGGTCACTCGTTTGCAGATATATGGTTTAATGCCTCTTTTAGAAGGCTACCAGGGACAGATGTGCTGACTCAATGAACAGGATTTTCCAGCTGCACTCACCCCCAAGACTGGAAAATCCCACCTGAGGTCAACAGACTTTTGCATGATCTGTGTCCTGCTTGCTATGATTCCCTTGGCAGGCGGATGCGAATATTCATCCCAAAACTAACCCAAATGCACTTTGCATGAGACATTAGTAAATAAAATTGGCCTTCATTGAACCTGCCTTACACTTATTAACTGACTGTCAATGAAGTCCACTTTCTACTTCTACACACATCTGGTGGAGTTTATTTTTATCCATTAGGTTGAAGTGTCTGCATCTACGCACTCCTCTTCAGACAAGGACACAGTGAATCAGTTTAATATATAGTATTACTACATCAAGAAGCAGTAAACTGCCACCACAAATGGTTAAGTCTTTGCAAAGGATGATGCAAAGGTATCAAAACTGAAAAAGACATTTGTTCTACCACGTAGAGCGGGATAAGATTCCTGCAGCCACAGCTTTCTTACGTTTTTGCTAATTTAAGATATCTTAACTTATGCTGTGTGAAGAAACAAACTCTCCTGACATTTTTGGCAAGCTGGTTTACAAATTGGGAGCGTTTGGACTCAAATCTTAAAACACAATAATATAAAGTGCATGACTTAATCATCATGCCTTTGGGATAAACCACCGACAAATGTTGCTGTTACATTATCCAGACACATCAATGATGATGAAGACTTACGTTTCATCTCCATAGCAACCATATGTGCCATGAATTTAATTGGTCCCCAACTGGGTTGCTGAAGGGGTATTCCCATAAGTGACAGACATGGAGTCAACCACATATATTAGATGGATTTGTGCATCCTTTATCAGGAAAAAGCTAAACATTAATCTTGGAGCAAATAGAATATTTTTTTTTCTCTCTCCTATCTCCCTTCCCCCATTAGACTGGTTTATTTTTAGAAGTAATTCCTTCTATAAAATAGATGACCTATCAAACAGCCACCTTGGCTGTTTCTGCAGGGAGATTCCACGCTGGCAATTTTGAAGTGAAAATATGTAAATTTGAGAAAAGCTGTAGGAGTGATGCTGGGCTTTGCCTCCCAGGCAACATCACTAGTCGTGTTGACAGAGGGTTGTGAGCAGGTCAGTCGCTTGTCATATTGTTTGGTGACTGAAATGAAACGTGAAGGGAGGAAAATAGCTGACAAAAAGAGAAAGGAGTTTTACAACAAGGTAAACATGTTGTCTAGGGCTCACCTTTTCAGAATTTCCTGCTGATAATGTGCCAAAATAAAAGAATTATATACTGAATGATAATTCCTGACTCATAACGCTGAGACAGACTAATGCTTAGTCTGGTGGGAATGGTCAGTAGTGGGAATGGATGGAGTACTGAGTGTAGAGTGGCACGATTGTATCTGAATTACCTGTTTCCAATCAGAGACAGATGCTTTGTATACACCTTCCCCTCACCTGCCCAGTGCTAAAGATTCCAACCGATATGTCACTGTTGTCTATGCATTCATAGAATACAATCCCAACAACGCAGAAGAGACCATTTAGCCAATTGGATCTGCACCGAATCTCTGACAGCGTATTTTACCCAGACCCTTTTCCCACCCTAAGATAAAATACTGCATATTTTGGAATCTGAATCAAACCCTTCAAGCATCATCCTAACTCAAAACATTGGCTCTATTCTCTCCCACAGATGTTATCAGACCTACTGAGTTTTTCTAGCATTTTCTGTTTTTGTCTCTCCCACCCTATTTCTGTAACCCCACATCTCATCAATAAATTTTGGAACTGTAAGGGTCAATTTAGCATGATCAATCCACCCAACCTGCATATCTTGGACTGTGGGAGGAAACCAGAGCACCTGGAGGAAACTCACACAGACACGGGGAGAATATGCAGACTCCCACACAGATAGTCACCCAAAGTTGGAATTGAACCTGGGCCACTAGCACTGTAAGGTAACAGTGCAAGCCACTGTGCCAACATGCTACCCAAGGATTCCAAGGATTCTGTTATGCTGTTATATGCTTATAGACTGAATTACATTCTGAACTTTGATTTCTGAAAATACTATTGTTGTTCACCAAAACAGGCCATGATTAAGCTTGCAAATGCGATTTCAGGGGAAAATTTGATCTCTAATGAATGCTTGTTTTATAACCAGAAGGGGAAAACATGCCTTTACCTAACTTCAGATTTTGACACTGGTGCTTTTTGTACCATATGAAGTGCAGTCTCAATGTCAGTGGCAGCCAATGTTCTTTAACCCTGGCCTCGATTTTAATCTTCTCTCCCTTCCAAGATAGCCTCATGTCCAGTGACAAAGGATCCCTCCAGTCATTTGGTCTAGGGGCTGACATTTACAGCCCTGAAGAGAGACCAAAATGGAAGCAAATGGCCAAAACAATGGCTGCAATCAGTGCTGGCAGAAGTCCCATCTGCAGTTTCACCGCTGGCCATTTTGTGAGGCACAAGAATCAATTGGGGCGGAAAGGTCAGGCCTTTCAGGATTTTCACTGAAAATGAGGTTCCGAAGCTCTCTGTTGCCCTTGCTGAGTGAAAAAAGACATGAATGGCTATGGAGGCAGGACAAAAGGACAGGAAATTTCCTGAAAGGCACTGAATTATTGGGGGGCTTAAGGATGGCATTGGAGCCTAGTTAATTTAGGGGAAGTCAAAAAGGGAAAGGTTAGAGGCAAGGAGATGACTCCAAAGGCAGGATTCACTTTTGGACAGGCATTGATTTTGATGGGAGCAGAAGTCTCTGTTGGGAAAATAGAAGTAATTTTAGATGAGCTATACTTGTATTGTTCAATATTAGAAATAAGATATAGGTTTAAGTGGGTTTAATTTCATGTTTCTTTATAAGAAGGAGTAAAACTCGAGTTAGAGTGATGCTCGACAAAGGTGTTTGTGTGTATGGAATTTGTTCAATTCAAACTGTGCTTCTATTGTGTTCAGAGGGGGCTATGGCATGAAAAATAAACAAGTTGGGAGAAACGTAAAGCCATCACTTACCAGCCAGGGACATTTTTAGGGCAGAAATGCTTTTTGAATGTAGTTTTAACTGGATTCATCAGCAATTGATTTCAGAAGGCTAGAGAAGGAACATCTTTTTCAGCTTTGCTTGAAGAAAAGGCATATCATGGAGTAATGATTAGGAAAATAAGTACCAGAAATTAGAGTACAGTTAGTTAAGGAAACTAGAGAAATGCAGAGGAGTTTCCAGGAATATTGAAGCAAAACGGATCAAAGAGGAACTGCTGTTGGGAACTGAATGGTTATGGAAGGCAAAGTTAGACCTGGGAAGAGAAGAACTGATGATTTTGGTTGCAGGCAAGCTGCATATCTGAAGGAATTGTAAGGTTCAGTGTCCTTATTTCCAGTGTTTGAAGTAAGAATATTTTGTTGGGGACTGAATACTTGAGTTTGTGTAAATGCACCTGAAGGAGAGCTGGAAAATATGGTACTGGATTCCTTGTTAAAAAGTGGAAGAAAAACTTTGTTTGAAACGATAATTTGAAAAACCTGGAATAGATTCTTGCTGCAAATAGTTGATGGACAGCATTGATTGAAAGAATATCTTAATCCGTGTTTTATGGGAATTTGGAATCTCTCATGTGACAATCATGAGATGAGATGGGAGGTGAGAAGAAATCAATGGAAGATTGGCTGAGCGGCATCAACTATTTAGTTTCAAAACTTGGTAGTTTCTTTGAAAACTGTACACATTTGTGAGGATAAAGGGTGTGTGAAAGATTATGTTTAATAAAGGATTTTTTTGTTAAAACTAATTAGCGGTCCTGTGACTCTGTTTCTCCATGTTTTCTTAAGGAAGTAAAAACTTACAATCTTTTGAGCTAGTGTTCCATTCTGGAATCTTACTGTTGAGTAGTAATACCAACTGAGTTCATTTCTACTATTTAAGTGCTGGCTTAACTGAGGCTCAGACCTACTGTCAGCATTCAGAAAGGATCGTCAGAATTCAGGAAATAAAATGGCAGATGGGGTAAGCTGGATTGATACAAAGTGGAACTTTCCATTTGGAAAATCTTGTTTCCCAAAAACCTGGTGATGGGGGTAGGTTTGTAACAATGAGATGGGTCTCACCTTCCGATTCCCACCTCCTATCTGAAAACCTGGCCCTAAAATTTCTTCCTTAAGTCGCTCCACTTTGTTAGATCCTTATCCAACTTTGAAAGCCTGTTCAATAATAGTTTGATCTTCACCTGTAACTGCATGCCACTTGTTCTCACTGCTGGGACACACTTAGGATGTTTTACAATATTGAGGTAGCTGGCCTGAAACTTTACCAGTTTTCGGGCATGCTGCTGCAGTCTGTTTGTTGAGTCTCTATCAACAAAGAATCAAATTAAACCAAGACCTGAGGCATTGAGTTATGGCTTTGCACTCCAGTTTCTGTATTGCCCTCTTCAAACAAGGATGTTAGCATGATGGAATGAGTGATGGGACTGAAAGGGTATAGATTGCTGGATGGGTGTACGGTAAGGTAGGTATGGGATAGTAGGGATGGAAAGGGTTGTGATGGGGTAGTGGGGATGGAGGGGTAGTGGGGATTGGGCTGATCATAAGACCACAAGATATAGGAGCAGAATGAGGCCATTCAATTCATCAAGACTGTTCCACCATTCAGTCATGGTGGTGATGAAAGAATGGGGGATGTTGGAGTGGTGGGGATAGGGAGGTTGTGGTGGGAAACTGAGAGTGGTTTGGGCACTGAGAGGGAGGAAGCAGTGGGTCAGTGGTATTGTCAGTGGACTGGTAATCCAGATGCCCAGAGCAAGATCTGGGGAGCCGGGTTCAAATCCTGCCAGGGAATTTTGAAATTTTAATTTAATATTATTCTGGAATTAAAAGTTAATGATGACCATTATCAATTATTGTAAATGCTTCACTAATGTCCTTTAGGAGAGGAAATCTTGCATGTGACTCCAGATCATAGTGATGTGAATGAGTCTCAAATCGCTTCTGAAATGAAGGACAGTTAGAGACGGGAATAAATACTGGTCCAGCCAGTGATAGTCACATTCTGTAAACTGCAAAAGAAAATCTAATTTTGTTAAGAGTTTCTACTCCTCTGGTCCTCTGAAGAAATCTATTTCCATTCTGTTGAAATACGTCAGTTGAAGCCAGGTGAACTTCCCCAAAGAAGGTTGAGAGGCATGATTTGGCTCCTCAAAGAAAAGTTTTAAAGAATGTGGCTCTTTAGCCAAGTGAAAGGAGGCATTAGATGCGCACTTACTTTTCATCGGATGGGGAACCAACATCCCAGTGAACCCTGATGGCCTCTAGCCCAAGGTGGGCATCCAGCATTGGTATGACAGTTGGTTGATCTCTTTTTGGCCCTCAGAAATTTGATGGGATTAGTGGTGGAACTCCTGGCTGGTCAGATGCTGGCACTTAATACAAATAATTTGTTAATTTAATACAATTTATTATTTCCAAGCATGTGTGGAGTACAAATAGAACAATTTGCTTGGAAAAAGTGGGATATTGTGAAATAATTGGATTCAATAATGCAAACAATCCTATCAAATGCCTTATTATTTCTTGAGATATGCAAATTGGAATAATATTTCAATAGTGGGGAACATCTTCCTATATTTGAATGCCTTGGTTACATTCCAAGCAGCAGTGAAGAGGATTTATATTCTAAAATTTATTTGCAATTAATTTTGTTCCAATTATTCCTTGTAATTAAGAACCTTTTTTTTTAGCTGTGACCTTATTCTCAGAATTATTTTTTAAATTTGGTTCTAAAGTAACAACAGTGTGAGTTTTCCTATTTTACTGGGTCAACGCTTGCTCACTATTTTTCTTATCTGCTGATGCAAAGTACATTTTTGTCATTCAAGCTTTGTAATGATTCCAGCCTGAGGCCCATGGGATTAAAGGGGCAGTTAAAGCACACATATAAATTGGCTAAGAGACGGAAAGCAGAAAATTGGGATATATAGTAATTCTTCAGACGGAATGGTGATGTCCTCTGGGAGTTGGCATTCGGACCACTCCTCTTCTTGATATCTATTACTGACCGAAACATATGCATAGAAGCCACAATTTCAAAGTTAGCAGGTGACATAAAAACTTGAGGATATAGTGAAACAGCAAGGACGGTACTAGCACACTTCCGGCAAACAGATAGACTGGTGAAATGGCCAGACATCTGGCGGATTAAATTTTGTCTGCACTGATGTGTTTCAGGAGACAAATGTGCAGAACCAATATAAACTATAAACTAGAATTTTAAATGGGATGCATCATCAGAAGGAACTAGGGTCTGTGTGTACAAATCTTTGAAGGCAGCAGGGCAAATTGATGAATATGTTTAAAAAGTAAATCAAGTGGGATCCTGAGCTTTTTCTAAGTAGTCACAGAGGACAAAAGCAAGGAATTTATAGTAAGCCTAATAAATCACTGGAAAGGCCTCCGTTGAAATACAATTCTGTCACCACATAGAACATAGAACATAGAACAATACAGCACAGAACAGGCCCTTCGGCCTTCGATGTTGTGCCGACCAAAATAAAAAGCAATGCCCCTCCTAACTAAACCATTCCCTTCTCATCCATATACTTATCAACTAACCTCTTAAAACGCCACCAAACTTGGCGCATCTACAACAGCTGCAGGCAGGGCATTCCACTCCCTAATCACTCTTTGAGTAAAGAACCTACCTCTGATATCCGTCCTATAACTCATACCCCTTAATTTAAAGCTGTGTCCCCTCGTGCTAGCTTTCTCCATCCTAGGAAAAAGGCTATCACTGTCCACCCTATCCAAACCTCTAATTATCTTATATGCACACTTCAGGGAGGATGTAGAGAAAGGACAGAGGAGGGGCAGAATGATACCAGGACCATAAGAAGTCAGGAAATTGGAGAGACTAGAGCAACTGGGAATGTTCCCCTGACAGCAGAGAGAATTAAGACAGAACTTAAAGGAAATGTTCAAAGTCATTAGGGGTGTTGATAGAGTAAACAAGAAGAAATGGTGCTTTAAAATAACCAGTGAGTAGAAGACACCAATCTCATATCAGAGGCAACAGAACTAGATGTGAGATAAGGGCAGGGATTATCTTGTTCTTCTATAGCAGGTTCTCCGGCAGCGAAAGAAGATGAGATCACAATTTACCAGTGGCATGCCCAGCAAACCATGTAAAATGCCACTGCCATCAGTGGGACCGTCTAATGACTACCCACGTATGCCACCAGAAAACCTGCCTTGGGTAGGAGTGGGGTGGGCTGGGGGGTGGGGGGGGTGGTGGTGGAGAAAATCCTAGCTGAGTAGTTTTATTCTTAATACGCAAAGTCACAGTCAGCTAAATGCACTGCCTTGGGGATTCAATATTAAGGGAATTTCAGATGCTTACAAAAAAATTGCAAAAGTCTCGCAAGGGCCCTGGAAAGAGATGAAGGGTAGAACGAATTGGATTACTCTTTCAAAGAGCTGCTGCAGCTTCAAGAGGCCAATGGCTTCCTTCAATGCTGCAAGATTCAAAGAAGGAGCAATTCAGTGCCCGAGGTCTCTATTTGTGATGTCTGGCTCCAGGGAGTTGAAATAAGTTTGCACAGTTGCTAGAAGTGGCACTATGTGAACAGATTTCTTTCCCGAAGTTTCTATGATTCTGGATTTGTCAATCCCTACTCGTTCTACTGAAGTCCAGGATCAAATATCTTCAAAAGAGAAGAGGGATGATGAATAGAAACTAACATTTATGATGATCGATACCTGAGTGATTCGAAAGTTTCAACCTAATTCATTCATTGAAATGTCATTGGTTTACAAAGTACATGCTTCTAGGGGGAACAATATTCAATGACTGCCAATATAGAGAAATTAGACATGCTTTGCCAGTACTTAGTCTGAAAAATCAACCTTACTATGTCTCAAGAATGAAAATATGGTAAAACTTTTCATGACATGTGAGAGGCAGTGTCACAGTGGTATTATCACTGGACCAATAAACCAAAGACCCAGACAAGATCTGGGGACCTACGTTCAAATTCCACTAAGGCAGGTAGTGTAATTTGAAGTCAATAAAAATCTGGAATTAAAAGTCATTATTAGACTTTTAATTCCAGATTTTTATTGACTTCAAATTCATAGTCATTATTAGACTATGAAACTACTATCAATTGTTATAAAAATCCATTTGGCTCACTAATGTACTTTAGGCAAGGAAATCTGCCATCCCTACCTGGTCTGGCCTATTTGTGACTCCAGACCCACAGGTTGACCCTCAAATGAAGGGCATTTAGGGACCAGCAATAAATGCTAGCCCAGCCAGTGACACTCACATCCTAAAACATGTTGTAGCTATTTAGGGTGGAAGTTTTCAATTTTTTTCCTAGGTTTTGTCTCAGGCAGAAAAAGCAGAGGGCAGCCCCTTGCTGGATTTCCCACTTCTAAACATTTAGAAAACAAAGTGGAAGGGATGAGTCGCAGCATCATGTTGGCATGATGGGCTCTGAAAGAGCCTGCCCCACCAGCAACCTCGGCTCCTAATATTTTTAAAGGACCGCCTATTCTGAAAAATAAAAGCAGAAATACCGCATTGAACCCTTCTGCCCCTTGGACACGGGACCCCTTCCACATAAACCCTCGCCCCTCCACAGACATGGGGAGTGTTTTTGTTTTGGATGTTTTAAAGGAGTTAGATGATGATTGCTGTATTTATGAATTAGTACTAAAATGACATTTTTCAACATAGGAAAAGGTTTTCAATGAATTACTCTTTCAAAAGTTTTGTTTTTAAAAAACACATCCTACTGTCGCTACAGTGTTAATCATTTATGGACAGTTTATAGAGAGTCAATAGATATGAAAATGCCATAGCTTCATGTAGGGGACATGAGGGGCCATAGATTTGGGTGGAAGGGCAGAATTGGTCATAGAGTGCATGAAGGGCAATGGGGGTTGCATGGAAAGGCACAGTTTAGCATAGGGGGCCTGAGGGAGTTCTTTTGAACTTAGCTTTCCATCATGACTTCTCTGAAGGACTATAAACCATGATTCTGTAAAAACCTGGCCCGACTCCATGAAAATTGCGGAGGACCAGGTGATGCCCATCTCTGCAATGGAGCTGGTCATGTCAGGAGTGCCTAAATAGGTTATGACAGAAACCAGGTTGCATCCTTTAAAGGCATTCCTGAAAATCAGACTGCTTGGGAGTGGGGTCAGGAATCCTGAAGTCGGACCTTGCTTGTCGTTTTTAAAGGGCCGATGAGTCATCTTGACTTTCTGAAAATTGAACCTCCAAGTTTGCAATTCAACAAAAAGAGAAAACTCATCATCCACACATGGCTGTATAGGATCATCATCCATCTCCATTGTAAAGCAATAGCTTTCAGCTTCAACTCATTCTTGGTGGACAATAGCAGTTAATTATGTGTCTGGACATGATTTCTGACTCTGAAACCCTTTACTCCCCAAAGACTCTTAAAGCCCTAGGACATCTGCAAAAAACATTACAAGAAACAGCAGCTGCAGGAAAAGGCTTTATCATCCTAACCTTTAAGAACCAGGAGCCTGTAACATCTTAGAAAACAGCATCAAAGACTGATTCATAATTCCAAGTCCACCTGTAAAGAAATGATACCACCTGATAATGCAAACCAAAAATGCCTAGCTTCATGAACTGTTGAACATTAATCTCTTTGGGGGAATCTTGCACAATCATCATATCCAACTTCAGTTAAGTCAACTCATTTCAACTAAAATTCAAGAGAGTAAGAGACTTCATTCCGTTACTGGGCATATAATGACTTCTCAATGACCCAAACACGTAAACAATGAATATTCTTCTTGTAACTTGTAAAAGTAAACTCTTCTTTCTAACTGTATCTTTTCTTCAGCATGTGTATTTGTATGAGTGCTGAATGACTGATGTAGCATTTTAGGTATCTGGGTTGAATGCATGAATAAATAGTCCTCTTTCTTTCAGCCAACAAAAGCATGCTGCTGTTATTAAATTGATCACACTCTACAGGAGCTAAGAAATACTTTTTCCTCTCCAAAAAATCACATTGGTTATGGACAGTGTGGAAAAGGATATAAGCATTTCAGATCACTTCTGACCCTGTCTGTAATAGAGTTTTTATTCTTTGGTGGTCTATTCTAGAGATCTTTCAATAAAGTAGCGTCGGCTTGATGGGATGGATGACCTCCTTTTGCACTATAGGGATTCTAGTATTTCAATTACTAAATTACCTCCTGTGTGGGCATGCTTGCACAGTGGATAAATAATAAAAAAAGGGACGGCACGGTGGCACAGTAGTTAGCACTGCTGCTTTAAAGCACCAGGGACCCGGATTTGATTCCTGCCTGGCTTGGATCACTGTCTGTATGGAGTTTGTACATTCGCCTCATGTCTGCCTGGGTCTCCTTCAGGTGTTCTGGTTTCCTCCTATGGTCCAAAGAGGCGCGGGTTAGGTGGATTGGCCATGCTAAATTGCTCCTTAGTGTCAGGGGGATTAGCTAGGATAAATATATGGGGTTAAAGGGCTAAGGCCTGGGTGGGATTGTGATTGGTGCAGACTCGATGGGCCGAACGACCTTCTTCTGCACTGTTGGACTCTACGATTCTATGACCACACCACTGTGCATTTTTGTGGACATAACATTATTGATAAGGATCATTAAACGACAATTGTTAGTTCAGCAGGGATTTGCCTTGTCACCATAAACAGGGAAGACTGGAGATTATTGATTGGGCTCAAGCTAGAAATGAATTTACAATACGATCCTAAAAAGGGAGCACTTTTGCTTCAATGCAATCTGTTGTTGACTGTGCTGGACCTGCAACATAATAGTGATCAAGAATCTGATTGCTCCTGCCTGGTTTAAAGGGAGGATTTACAATGTGTTTTTCCAATTTGTCAAGGAAAAGGGTGACTATATATTTTCAAAATTGACTCTGGAGAAACACAGCCCAACACTCACCAGCCAAGGTAGTGCAGCATGCTGGAATAGAACTCCCGGTTATCCATCTTTTGCCTGGTTAAAGCTATCCACCGTTATTCTAGTCACCAATGGCTCCCATTATCTAGTCATTTTCTCTCCAAGTCATTTTCAAAGGAAAACTGCATGCCCCAGGGAGTACCTGGGATTTGATAGGAGACTTGGGGATAATTAGTTGTTAAATGGAGGAGACAGAGCACAGCCACGGAATGCAATGCCTGCATAAATTAAAGTCTCCGAGTGAGTCCATCTATTCTGGTTGAAAATGGGAATGACATCCCTTCCACCAAATCTACCTGCCCTCAGCCCCACTCACTTTATTCACTGATTACAAGTCAGATTGGGGGTAATTTGCTTCCTGGTTTGAATCTCAGCAGTTGTTAATAGTTTTGGTATTGATTCTGGGATAAAATTCTGAAAGAATCATGGAATCCCTACACTGCAAAAGGGGACCATTCAGCCCATTGAATCTGCACCGACTCTCTGATAGAGCATCTTACCCAGGCCATATCATAGTAACCATATGTATTTACCCTGCTAATCCCCCTAACTTACACATCTTAGGACATTAAGGGACAATTTACGATGGTCAATCCACCTAACCTGCACATCTTTGGACTGAAGGAAGAAACTGGAGGACTGGAGGAAACCCATAGAGACACGGGAAGAATGTGCAAACTCCACACAATCACCTAAGGCTGGAATTAAAGTCTTTAGTGCTGTGAGGCAGCAATAGTAACCATTCTGCCACCAGGGATTTTTCGTTGCAGGGACATCTAATGACTGTACCCAGAAAATATGGATGTGTTGTAACCCCACTAAAGAGCATTTGTGCCCAAAACCTTCCCATGTTCTGGATCTGGCCAAAGGAGGCAAAGGGATGTTAAAAGATCCTCAACTCACAGCAGAGTCAGGGAATTGGTCTGATACATGTAACTTTAATGAGTTTCTCAACAGACGAGGAAAAGGTCACTTTGTCTGTGGTTTGAAGGAAACATGGATATAGGAGAATTTCTTGGTGGAAGACAGACTCATGTCTGCCAGTGCTCTCAAAATAGCAGTTGGATTGGAGACTTGAGTTACAAGCCACAAGCTCCAGAGTGAATGGAATAGGTCAACTCGGCAGGAGTGATGGGCAAAATAATCATCACCTGTACAGATGTTTTCTCATGAAGGTTAAATGCATAGAATCAGGCCATTTAGCCAAGTCTTTCTAGAAGCCAATGAGCACCAGTAGCTTGGAGGTAGGAAAAGCAAAAGAAGGCCTGAAGTATTGTAACACAGCGCTGTGAGGAATCAATAAAACAAAGGAAAAAGATCCCTTGTCTATTTTTCTATTTACCCCAGCGTACACAAAGGAGTAAGCATACTACAAGGTAATACCAAAGAAGGAGAAATATTTTATGGTACAAACAGTAATGTAAAATCTTATGATCCCTGTCTAGACAGAAGGTATTAAATGTCAACTATATTGGACACTGAGGCTGCAGTAATTATTATAACATGTAAAGTACATGAGGGAAAGTTTAAGAAAATTTATCCTGCAAAAATCTGATTTTTTAATCCTGGATAACATATAATTCCCTCCATAAATGGATTTCTCCTCATTTTTCCTCTTTTTTTTTGTAGCAATTTTAAGTTGATATCCCTCAGCTATTACAAAGGAAATGATCTTTCCCTCTTCACCAAATGAAAATATTCAGAACTAGAAAGCTGGATTTTCAGTGGATAGTTTGAATCAGAGAATTTCCTGGCTCAGAGTGTTTGGAACAAAATGCCCCGAATGGCATGGTATTCACACCAGAAGGATAGGGCTGGGATGTAGTCAGGTCTGCAGAACCAGTACAAATTTCAGATGACCACACAGGCAGATGAATGGCAAGGCGGGCTGCTTAAAAGGCCCAAATTGTTTCTCGGGAACATCATTCCAGTTGTTTTGTTAAACATTAAACTCCATATCCTCAATTTTCACATTCCGTCGACCCCTACTCATGCCAACTCTCACCAATCCATGCTCCACACATAGCCTCAATGGCCCCTTATAAAGTTAGAGACTCCCTACAGTGGCCCATCAAATTTGCACTGACTCCTCAAAAGAGCATCTTTCCCAGCCACCCTCACCCCTGCCCTATCCACATTACCCCACACATTCACCCTGGTTAATCTACCTAACCTACACATCTTTGGCCACTGAGGGGCAATTTAGCATAGCAATCCATATAACTTGTATGCTTTTGGAGTTTGGAATGAAATTGGAGCACCAGGAGGAAACTCATGCAGACATAGGAGAATGTTCCAAACTCTATGCAGACGAGGCCAGAATTGAACCTGCGTCCCTGATGCAGTCAGGCAGCAGTGCTAACCATTGTGTCACCATTTATACCATGTTAACTTATGCATTCCAACCAGCCCTAATATCCCCTCAAACTATTCATGCTAACTTGTAGCTCTTCCCTGCCCGTTCAATCAATTTATATTCCATGTAGAACAAAGAACAAACAATGATAGTGAGGATATGCTTAAAAAATATATATTTATAATTTTTTCAAAATAAAATAGCTGTTGCAACAAATCTATAAAACTGTCAATCAACCAGACCTTTAAAGTATCAATAACAGAAATTATAAGCACTAAGCACCTTTTTATCTTGTTTATCCTGGGGGAAAAAAGCTGATAAAACTATCAATCAAACAAAGTATTCCCTTCTGTGCATCTGTTTCATCAGAGTAACACTTTTATGGAAGTTTAAGTTCTCACTCAAGCACCATAATGAAACTGGCCCAATTCTACAAATAGTACAGGGATCATGGAGATACCCTACCAGGTAATGATGGCAGCCTGGTGGGAAATCCCTTGTCCCATGCCAATAGAAATTGGGACATCAAGAAGAGGGTGGTAATCCCTGAATCATGTCCCATCCACCATTTTTAAAGGTCTGTGGGGTCTCCACAATTCCCCAAAACTCTGTCCATCTTTTATCACTTTTTTATTCATGTACTTAACACCCTTATTTATAAAACTCAAAAGATTTATCGCTTTTGTTTGCTCCCTGTATCTATATTCACACCCAATCCATTTAAATTGGTATCCATTTCTACTGCCTCCCTATCTGATTCTGCTGTCTGTTTTAGTTAAAATTCCCACCATTAAGTTTCAGTATCATTTTAAACAAATAATTGCACTCCAGTGTTTAAGTTTACTTATTAGTGTCTCAAGTATGCTTACATTAACACTACAATGAAGTTACCATGAAAATCCCCTAATTGCCGCACTCTGGTGCCTGTTTGGATCACTAAGGGAGAAATTAGCATTGACAATGCGCATAACCAGCAGGTTTTTTAGACTGTGGGAGGAAACTGAAGACCCCCAAGAAAACTTACGCAGGCACGGGAGAACATGTAGACTCTGCACAGGCAGTGACCTAACTCGGAATCAAACCCAGGTCCCAGGCACAATGAGAAGTTACCTCACATAGGGATTTATTCCTGGTGTAATCATTTAGGGCAATGGAAGGAAACAACTGCATAATTTATCCTGATGAGTTTCAAACTTTTTCATGCCGAGATACTATAACTTTATTCTGGCTGCTACTGCAGGTATTTATTTTTTGTTTTTCTCCTGCTAATTTTCACCATTTGTCCATCCTATTGCCTGAGGATATTGAATTATTGAGCTATGATTTCCCAGATATCTATTATCCTGGCATTCCCAATTAATGTGTGAGCTGAGGGAGAAGTCCTAACTGGCACTTACTTCATGAGGGGAATAATGTTTTACAGATGCATTTCCAAAAGATGGGAGAATCAGCAAACAGGAGCAAGAATTTATGGTAGTGGTGGTCAAAGACAGGATTGGACTGTGATATCAATGACATTGTAATTATAGTAGAATCATAGAATCCCTACAGTGCAGAAGGAGGCTATTTGGCCCAATGAATCATCACCGATTCTTACCGAGGCTTACCCCGTAGCCTCTCATATTTACCCCACTAATCCCCCTAAGCTATATGTCGTGGGGACACCAAAGGGCAATTTAGCATGGCCAATCTGCTTAACTTGGATATCTTTGGACTATGGAAGGAACACTGAGACACACAGACACGGGGAGAACATGCAATCTCTTCACATTCAACCAAGACTGGAATTTAACCCGGATTCCTGGTGCTGTGAGGCAGCAGTTGCTAATCGCTATGTCACCATACTGCCCACACTGTAATTACACCCTAGCATGGATCATCCAACTTGGCAGAAACATAAAATGGGCCCTGCAAAAATCTTGGAACCTGGGCTCGGCTACATTGGTCAAGCTTGTGTTTGTATTTTAAATTCAGAACACTTGTATTTCAATGGCCTCAACTTGGAATTAAAAACTAGAAGCAAATGATTCCTTATTTTTTGTGTTGATCTGCATGTTTGTTCTTGTAGCACTGAAAAAAACGGTAAGCTCTCTTCTGTCATTTCAGAGAGAATGAAATCCTGAAATCGTGCTGTACAGACTAACTTGAAGCTGTGCTCTTCAACACATGCCAGAAAATTCATTATTACTAAGTCAATACTAAATACACAAGGCTTGATTCACTTAGTTTGTATGAATGAAACCTGGTTGAAATTCAGAGCCATCAGAAAAAATAGATGCAAGTTCCAAGGCATCAGAGCAAACCAAGTAAATGGAACTGGATTCTTCATAGAATTCCATATTTTACAGGCTCACCAAATCATTAAATGAAATAAAACAATAAAAAATCTTTTGATTATGTGGTGGAGAAAGCAACTGCCCATCATCATTGTTGAAGAGAGTGCAGAGGAAATTTATAAAAATGATTTCAGGGATAAACAACAGTAGCTTTGAGAATAGATTAGAGAAAGTTGGCCTGTTTTCTTAGAGAAAAGAAGGCTGAAAGGAGAGTTGATTGCGACATCTAAGATCCTGAGTGATACGGACAGGGTAAATGGAGGGAAATGTAACCTTCTCAAGAGTATATCATGAATTGGATAGCACAGATTTAAGATAATGGGCAAAAGGTGTAAAAGTGAAGTGAGGAAAAGTGTTTTTATCCAGAGGATGGTTGAAGTCTGGAACAAACTTCCAAGAGGGTGGTGGTTTGATCGAGGTATTGAAAAGAAAATCGGATTGCTACTTGAAAAGAAAGAATGTGCAAAATTATGGGGATAAGGCAGAGAAGTGGGATCAGATAGAATCCTTTTCCAGAGGGCTGGTGAGACTGAATGGCCTCCTTCTGCACTGGAAAGACTCATAAGAAAATGCAGGAAATATGGAGAACATTGTACATTTATGTAGAACATAAGTACCATCATCCATGTGTATACAGAGCATCTAGCTCCAATTTAAAATGATCAATATTTAGATTGTTTAAGGGCTGATTTTTAGGTAATTCCAGCAAGCAGAGCTTTGGCCCAAAATTTGAAACCTTGTGTTTACCTAGCAGCTTCCTTCATACCTGCATGAATGCTCCTTGTGTGGCCACAAATACCTTTCTGCTGCCCACTAAGAGTTCATCCAATTCCATCCAAGTGATTGCCTTCCCTCCCTGAGATGAAAATTTTTCTGTAGATTTCTGTTGGAGTCACCAGTGTTGTAGTGTTCACTGCCTTTGGAACATATATGTTGTTTGATTTTCACCAGGATCACAAAAACCCAGCTCACTGCTTAAAAAGACTCAATCCCCCTGGCACCCTCTTGGTAATTTGGACAGATGGCAGCAACATTCTTCTCAGAACCTGTCTGAAGCCCATGTTAAAATCAATTTTGTTTTCATTTCCAATAACCCCAGAGATGTTCACTCTCTCTTCCTAACTTCTAATACGACTTCACTTCACACCAATTTGCTTGAGGTTTTCCCTAGCTATCTTGCCCTTGACTGTTGGGACATGATCTAATCAGCAGTCTTTTCTGTCATTTGTACCTGTTGATTCTACTTTCTAATCTCTTTTGCAATTGTGTGCTTGTCACTGCTATTTTTAAAGTGCTTGTCATTCTGTATTACACCTCTGTGCCTTCTCCAGTCCTTTGCCCAAGAGTTTGCCACACAGAACTTGATTAATTGGTTTGTTGTAATCTTCTGCCATTCAACTTTCATTGTGCAGAGAGCAGATCTTGTGAAATGCTGGTAGAGAAGTTAATGTTAATGTGCCTGCCTCTATAAGTCAGTTGGTGTAGAGTCTAAGATATGATCAGGTCTAGACATTAGGTATGTCATTAGTACCTATTAAAAACTTAATTATCAGCCATCTTATTTTACATTGCGAATACCAACATAGTAAAACCAAATGTGCTGCTAAATTCCATTTTTTTAAAGTGTGTAATGTTTCTGCTCAGAAGCTGAGAGGGTAAGGTGAATTTTACGAGAGGTGCTTGGGGAGGAGCAGGGTGGGGTAACACTACTCACTGTCCTGCAGCGTTGATACTCTGTGAGTGGCCTGAATGACATGACAGTGGGACTTCCGTCTCTCAGGATAGGAAGTCCTGCCCTCAAGAGCTGCTGGCCTATCTGTTTGGCTGGCAACTGAATGGTCTTAACAGTGCCAGGAATCAGTTGTGGTCAGCATTGAGACTACAACTGATCTCAAGGAGAATATCCTTGGAATAAGTCTGGGATTTTCAGTTGGGGAAGCATCCAAAACCCTGAGTACGTGTGGTGGGGTTAAGAGGAGGTACCAACTTTGGGATTGCCCCCTCCAAAGGAGATATACCTGAACTCCTTCTCACATTTTAACTCCAGAGTGTGAAAGAACTTAACTTCCTTTGTTCTGTTATCCCCATCCACCTGTATTATTGCACCGGAAATAATTTCATCTTAACCGCCGAACTCCTTACCCACTCACACTAGTCAGGGGGACAGTTTGGGGGTTGACAGGAATGTGATTCCAACCAATTATGGATTGGTCATTAAGGGGTGGTAGTTATAGGACGGATGTCAGAGGTAGGTTCTTTACCCAGAGGGTGGTAAGGGTATGGAATGCTCTGCCTGCTGCAGTTGTAGATGCGCCAAGTTTGGTGGCGTTTAAGAAGTTAGTAGATAAGTTTATGGATGAAAAGGGAATCGTTTAGGTTAGAGGGTCATTGCTTTGTCTTAATTGGTCGGCGCAACATCGAAGGCCGAAGGGCCTGTTCTGCGCTGTAATGTTCTATGTTCTAATTGTGTTGATTTGCACCCTCCCCCAGGCGTTTGCAAAGTTCTTCTCGGTGGTTCCCCATATGGGCATCTAGAGTGAGGAGGCATATAAAAGTAATTGAAGACAGAAGTGAGGAAAAAGGTTTTCTCTCAGGTGATCAGTGGTCTTTGGAATTCTATTCTACAGAGGCTCAGTCATTGAATAAGTTCAAGGCTGAATTAGACAGGCATTTACATCTGAAGGTGCAGCCCAGGATTACAGAGGGGAAGGCAGGAAAGTGGAATCAAGGCCATAACCATGTCATGAAGTTGATGTTATATGTGCTGTCTGAGACCAGAACACCCCATTCGCCTGACGAAGAGGTGAACATTGAAAGCTTGTGAGCTTACTATCAAATAAATCGCTTGGACTTAAACCTGGTGTTGTCAGATTTCTTACTGTGTGTACAATCATATCAGCCATGATCTTATTGAATGGCAGAGAAGGTTTCATGAGCTGAAAGGCCTAATTGTGCTCCTACTTCCTATCATATGATCGAAATATATGAAACTTTACATGCTTACATAGAATCAGGGCACTTAGCCCAAATGGTCTATGTTGGTACTCATATTTCACAGCAGCCAAGTCAATTTACATTGCAGAGACATATGAATGCACTTTAGAAAAATGACAATGAAAAGTCACTAAGAAAAATTTCAATAATGGAAAGAGAAATACAGTTTTTGCAGCTTATGTTAAACTCTGAGATAAGTAGGGTTGTAAGATTACAACATGATCTCAGAAATCTACTGATGCCATTCCCAAACATTTTGTGGTGATGTTTAAATGATTTGGTCTGTTCTGGAGACAACACATCCATTACTTCTGTCTTCACTGATGTCCATCTTAACATCTTTCTCCTTATTTACAAATTTCTTCCTATACTTATATCTTCCCAACTCTGTAATCTGCTCCAGTTCTACACTCCAGCCTGTACTCTGAGCTCCAATACAATCCTCTCTCCTCTCTATTCTTCACCTGATGGCAGGCAATTTGACCATCCCAATCTTAACCACTGGGACCCCTTTCCTAAACCTCTTTGCCTTCTATTTTCCCAACCTCCTCAAAACTTATCTTCATTCCAATGCTCCAAAAGCTGAACAGTTGAACCTAGCTCCGAAATTCATTATTTGTGTTAGAGGGCAGTTTTTCTTGTATTTAAAACTGTTGTTCTTTTCAAGTAGCCAGACAATGTTGTGGAGTGGTTTCAAGATGATTTATTGACAACTGTAGCACTACAGAACTCTAACTAAGCCATTCAGACCAGAGTGCAGAATTCAGAAATACACAAGCAATTATAGTTTCAAATTTGATTAAGATTAATTAGCATAAACCAATAAAATTATAGGAGTTATCTCTATCCACTCACAGTTATTGATTAAGGTTACTTCATGCATCCATAAGGGTATAATGTTCAATTAACTTGTAATAGTTATATCATCAAGCAATTATAACTACATTTCTGACCAATGGAATATCAACCTCCCTTTCCATTGTCCCATGTTCTAATGGGATTTAGTTGTAGCTTCACATTGTTCAATTGAATGGTCCCTGACTCTTATCTGGGTTTGCTTTAATCAAGACCTGTCGTTTTCCCATATTTTTCCCTGTGTGACTGAGATACAGCTTGCAGCTTATGTGATTTTTAAACACGTGTATTTATTAACTCTTTCAATTTGGTGCGTCTCAATCTACATCCTTCATTGCTAGTCCGATTCTCTCCTAATTTCTCTGCCACTCTGTCCAGTTATTTCCTCTCTTAGGCACCTTTTGATGTTTATATCACTGAGGCACTGTAACAATGTAAATCATTGTTAACTGTGCTTAAAAATAGGGAATATTAACCAAGGGAATAATTACACTTCATACCCATGGAGATGTTGTCTTTCTTGGAGGGTAGCAAACCCTTGGAACCTTCTTCCTCAAAAGGCAGTGGAATATTTTTAGGGTAGAGCTGGATAGATTCTGGATGAGTAGATGGGGGGATGAAAGGTTAGTGGAGGGTCGGTGAGAATGTGAAGTTGAGGTTGCAATCAGATTAACCATGTTCTTATTGAATGGCAGAACAGGCTCAAGGGACTGAGTGGTCTACTCATAATTTGTATGGCATCAGATATTCTCCAGCCCCTCACATTATTAGGATTTATCACAGGTACAACGGTAAACAATCATGTTGCTTCCTATTTTAAGACAAGCAGGGCCAGGATTTTACAGCCCTTCCTTCCTGGCTGAATATTACATCTGGCAGAAGTAAATGGAAATTTAAGTGGCATGTCACATCCAGTTGGTGGGTGACATGCCATAATGGCACCAGAACACCCTAGTGCAGGATTTAGTATCATGGGAGTTTTAATAAAGCACATAGGAGATATTTTGGTAAGGCCAAAACTTTGCTGATAAGGCCAGGCAAAAGTTATTATCTTCAGACAAAGTGCACTTCAGTTCCGTAATTAGAAAAGTCCCTGTAGGATGACACATTGTTAATTTGATCTGCTTTGCGGCCAACGGTACCATTGAAAAGGGGCATTATGTCTCATCTGATAAACAGTGTCTGCCAACCTGCAAATCCATCTTTGGCTGTTTTGTTGATTTTTTTAACTACCTATAATAGTGCGAAAATCCCAATGAGTTATGACTCCCACACTGAAGTCTCTCAGCTGGGACTGTGTGATTCCCTCACAGCAATAGATAAATGCTGACATCAGTGATATTCCTTATTCGAGATGCCAGCATTGGTATGTGAAACTGTAGATTTCAATTAATTGCAACTGGGCGGTTTCAAACTTCAGTCTTTTTATCACCTGATATGAGACAAGCTAAAATTAAATAACATTGTGACTGTAATGATTTTCACGTGTTATGACCCTGACACACTATAACTCAGCCACTGATGGAAGGACTATTTCAAGGTTGAAGATTTAAGGCTTGTCCCTGACTCATTTAGTTGTGTGGAAAATAATTTGTTGAATTGCCCTGGTCCCATGGTAGTGGTCATGAAGACGAAGCTGTGGGGTGGTGAGTGTCGAATAAGGATAAGCCACACTAGGATGCATTTCCTGCAGTTGGGAGTTATCACAGAAAATGGATTGATTCCTTGGAGACAGGCAAGCAACATTGTTTAAGCCTTCAATTCAGGCCGATCTTCCAGCCTTGATGACAGAGCAAAGGGTGGCATGATGGCACAGTCATTGGCACTGCTGCCTTCCAGCTCCAGGGACCTGGGTTTAATTCCCTCTTGAGTTATTGTCTGTGTAGAATTTGCACATTCTCCCCGTCTGTGTCTGTTTCCTCCAGGTACTCCAGTTTCCTCCCACAGTCCAAAGATGTGTGGGTTAGCTCAATTGGGCCATGCTAAATTGCCCATAGAGTCCTGGGATGTGTAGTTTGGAGGAATTATTAGGGTAAATGTGTGGGAATAGGGCTTGGAATGGAATTGTGGTTGGTGCAATCTCAATGGGCCAAATGGCCTCCTTCTGCACTGTAGGGTTTCAGTGCTGATTCTATGAAGGCAGCTATGCAACTCGTGCAAAGGCCACCATACCCTGAAAGGTGGCTTCCTTGCAGTGGTTCCTTACAATCTGCTCAATTTAGCCATTTAGACTGCCTTCTTCATTCATTGATTTGTAAGTCAGCGAAGATGCCTCTAATGCTGAGTCACCCTTGTGGCACCTGATTTGCATCAGCAGCCTCTACTTCTCCTGCTGGGCTTGTCGAGGCGTCAGAGCTGCTGTCCTCTAATTAGGTCTGCATAAGAGAACCTGCTTTAAGGATGGCGAGTGCGGAGATAGCCATTAGAAGGTCACCAGTAGAAACATCGGAGGAGCTGTAAGCCCAAAGTAGGGGTCCCAAATTCAATGACAAATCCAGGCCAATGTGCTGAAAAGCGACTGGAAATTCCTCTTGTAGCTAATGGATTTTATCTGGAATCATGAAGTGGTGCAAAGGTAACATTTTTACAAAGTTCCTGTTTTGCAGCTTGCTACATCACGACAGATGTTAAGGGGAGAACTGATAGAAGTTTACATGGCATGAGGTATATGGACAGAATGGATAGTCAGAAGCTTTTTCCCAGGGTGGAAGAGTCAATTATTAGGTTTAAGTACAAGGCACAAGGTTTAAGGGGAGATGTCGGAGGCTAGATTTTTTACACAGAGGATGTTGGATGCCTGGAACTCGCGACTGGGGTAGATGGTGGAAGCAGATACAACATTGACCTTTAAGGAGTATCTTGACAAATACATGAATAGGATGGGAATAGAGGGATGTGGTCCCCAGAAGGATAAGGGGTTTTAGTTCAGATAGGCAGCATGGTCATTGCAGGCTTGACAGGCCAAAGGCTTGTTCCTGTGCTGTAATTTTCTTTGCTGTTTGTATATCAAAGCAGGCTTGCTAGCTGGTTAGTGATGCAAAGTGATGCCAACAGTGTGGGTTCAATTCCCATACAGACTGAGGATATTCATGAAGGCCCGCTTTCTCCCCCTTGCCCTTCATTTGAGGTGTGGTGACCCGCAGATTAAATCACCATTCGTCAGCTCTCAAAAGGGAAAGCAGCTAATAGCCTTCTGAGATTATGGCAACTTTTCCTTTACATCAAAATACTGAACACAACAAAAATTATTTTATTTGATCATCATCTGCATTCTAATAAAATGCAGACATCACATTTCTATTTCACTATTCTGTAACTCTGCTGGTCAGTTCCCCTTTTGCCTGCCTTGTTTTCTTAATGCAATATGAGAAGTTTTTTTGATAAATATATGAGAGAGGAAGATTTCTGCAGCTAAGAGAAGTAATCCTATGTCATAGTACTAGATCTACACTGTCAAATGGGTTCAATTACAGTTCATAGACGTTCATATGACGATTGAACAGAATTTCTCTGATACAGAATCATGGAATTGTACAAAGCAACCCTCATGTTTGTCCCAACGCTTTGAAAACTCTATCCCACGCACCCCACACATATTGGGCGAAACCATCTGAGGTTAATGGACATTTCATAGTCAGTCTTCGCCTGTTATGGTTTCCGTGGTGGACAGAATGGGAAAATTTGCCCCACTTTCTTTCACCTTCTTTTGTCAGGAAAAAGATACAAAAGTCTGAGATCACACACTAATCGATTCAAGAACAGCTTTTTCCCTGCTGCCATCAAACTTTTGAATGGACCTACCATATATTAAGTTGAACTTTCTCTACACTGTAACACTATGTTCTGCACCCTCTCCTTTCCTTCTCCCCCATGTACTCTATGTACGATATGATTTGTATATATAGCACACAGGAAACCATACTTTTCATTGTACCTGAACACGTGACAATAATAAATCAAATTAAATCAAATCAAAATTGTCCCCAATAATCCTTTTCTTCCAGACAAACCCATTTCAATAGGCTTCAATATAAATTTTTACCTTGGGTTAATCTAACAAAATATGGAACCAAGTTTAAGACTCCTTTGCCTGGCCTATTATTAGCTTGAACTGGCATTTGGTCACTTAGCATGAGTTTTTGTGTGAGTGTTTTCATATCATGTTTGGTAGGACCTTGAGGTGGGAGGCTGGTGTAGCCATCTATTTTAGATGGAAGGGCACTTGTTAATTGGAGTCTGCTAATGTAGGTGTTCACCACTACTATTAAAAAGATTATCTAGCATCCTTTTCAAGGATCATTGGAGGCCATTCAGGAGACCTCCTTCTAGGGTTGTTGCCACCAAGCCTGGTTCTACCTAGGCTGATTACTTATCTCTGTCGGCTCAGTTCTGACCATCAGTAAACTTATTTCCAGCCCTTTTCCATCAATGAGCTACTTCAGAGAATCCGTTTGTGTCTGCAGCTGACTGGATGCATTTCTAACAAGCTGAGTACTCAAAATGGTTCAGGCTGTAACAGATGGCTGCCAGGTGTGCTCCGCCCACTGACTACCTGTCATGAGCTTCAATTTAAAATCAACCCAATGTTTTTCAAATTATGTGTTTGAAAATAAAAGTAAAAGCAGTCCCAACTTCTGGCAGGAGCAATTCGAAAGTCACCTTGCAGCTTTGCAGCATGTCTGTAAAACCAACTGGTTTCCATCGTGCACTCTGTTTGTGCAGTTCACATTTTTACTACCTTTCAACGATATTCAGGAAGTAAAAGAAAATGTAGAATAGTGTGTTGAAAATTCTGAAAGGGAACAGCTGCTGGTGACAGAACAAAACAGGAACTTGATGAGAGATCTCTGTAAATGACGCTGTGAGTATCCTTTGCTAAATGACCCAATGAATGGACACAAAAAGACCATTCTGCTGAATTTGTTCACTTTGCCATTTAGATTGTAGTGACTATGACTGTAGTATTTGTGTAAAGTAGTTTTGCTTTAAACTGATGCTAAATTGTTATGGAAATTCAGAGTGTTCTTTATATGTGACCTGGCGTGTTGGGTGAGCTGACTGGGACCCCCTCCCTCTTGAGTGGGCAGTTAACACTCGGAGTATGGAGCGAGTAGACTGAATAAAGATCTGTATTCTCTGACACCTGATTGTGGAGCAGTTGTTGAGAGGACTCCTCAGTAATAAGAAATTTAACACTAAGTAAGGGTCCCAATTTAGAGTCCACCATTTTAGTGGCAGACTGGTCCTGATTCCAGAGTCACACGATGATACTAACACTACTGTGTTCAACACTTGTGGAGTCCTTCCCAGATTTGTTGAGTATGCGATTTCTTAATGCAATTTTTCTTTGCCTTGTGCTTTGAATTATACAGGGGGGAATTCTCCCTATTACACGCTTTAAATTTGGCAGAAATCCGAGGAAAAAGTGAATAAATAGTGTTTTTGCTCTTTCTTTGTAATCCCACCAACATTGAAAGAAACCCTTAGAAATTCTTAACAATAGTTGAAGAACAGTCCCACACTGCAGCAAATCTTTGCAAGGTTTCTTGGGGGAAGGAGTCTCACTCTATACCAAATGAGTTTGGACACTTAACTCCAGGTCTGTAACACACAGCTTTAGTGCTGCTGTGCAGAAGAAACGAAATGGCACCAATGTTAATCTCAGTGCAACAGACCTGTGAAGCAGCTACACCTAAATTTACTTTTCACTTGAAGTTTCTTTCATCATCAATCATTTGACTTCTCTTCTGGTTTCTCGATATTCATCCCACTACTTCCCTTCTTGATTCTGAAAACAAGTCTTGAGGCATGTCCCAAAATAATTTCTTTGTGTCAGCGAATTTCCCTTCTACTGCCTTCATTCATTGCTTGTTGATTTACATCCCAATAACATTTTTGCCATTTGAATTCTTTCCAATATTACTTTGCTCTTAATTGATCAAAAAGAATCACTCATTTCCAAGGAATCTGTGTACATAAGGAGTCTACAATTACATAAATGGATATGTACACAACACAACACTTCCTCAGGAACTCTGAATGGTGCCAAGAGTGCACTAATATAGGCATGTAACCATATAGCTAAATGCCAGCACAACACTAGATGGATGGTATAAGTAAGTAAAACAGATTTTAAACCATTATAATGGGTGCAATTATGGAATGCAATTTACAGAAGTACAAATAATGTTTGTTGCATGTTCTTTGTCTTTCCTCCTTAGCATAAATGTTTGTATACTGAAATGTTCTCAAAGTGGTTGCATTAATTTTGGATTTTTCAACATTCTGATTGCTTTCATTTACTAGCCAAAACTTGGGGGAGATTACAAATAAAAAGCACTGCAAAGTTCTATTCAGATATGAAACAAATATTCAGGAAAAACTAGCTCCTTCATTTTCTCCCCTTAATTCTGCCAATGTTTTCTTTTCCATTCAGTTCTTTTCCAAAATGTATTCCTTTCTCCAATACAAAGCCTACGTCATGGATGATGATCATCTTGGTGCATTGCTTGAGTAACCCCATCCTTTACACTTGATGATTTTGCCTTCACTTGATACATATACATTACATTTTCAGAAGTGTCGCTTGATGACAATCAAGAGAGAAAAAAAATGGGTTGAATACCTCCAAACCATATTATGTGGGTAGTGATGGTACGACTTGCTGTCCTATCTGAAATTAATACAATTCAGCACAGATTGGACATCCTTTCTGGTGTCCAATGCTCAATTACTCATTGAATAAACTCATGGATTGCACCAAGACAAGCAAGGCTACAAACCATCTAGGTTTATTCATCCAGAAAGCATCTACCAGATGTCAAATGCAATCATGTGTTAAATAATTGCTAAATCTTTGCTTTCACTAATCTACCTCGAAGTCCATCCCATGAATTGCTCATTCTGAATGAAAAATAATTTTGTGATATCAGTCTTAATGTTTCTTTTAAACCTGTATTCTTTTGTACTATTCTCACAATTCAGCTTAAAATAATTTTCCAGACTGTTACAATCTTATGCGAGTATATAAAGATATACACACCTCCGTACAAGCCTGAAAACCCACATTTTTTGACTCATTGTAACTCAGACCTCTAATGTTAGGGATCAGCTTTGTGGCTTGCCTTTGTCCTACCTCATGCACTTGCATGTTACCCAAGTATCTCTGTGATTAAAACTGAAAATGCCACTCAAGGTACATTTGACCACTATCCAATTTGATCATTATACCCTCTGCTTGTATTCAACTGTTTTGTTTGGATTATTCAGCATTATATTTGTTCACTGTATCTTTGCATTGGCTGGACGTATTGAACATTCTTCTATAACTTACATTTTTTTAAAATTTGTTTGGAAAGGCTGAACTGCCTGGTCCAAATCCACTGCTTGTTGTAATTTGGTCATTTTTCATTGAACATTTGAATCTAAATCTTTGATGTCATTTGTAAATAGTGGCAGCCCCAGCACTAATCTCTGGTGTAGCCTACTCTGTACTTCAGCCTCTCTCCAACTGGACCTAACTATCCTAACAAACAATCTTGATTTCCATTCATGAAACATCAAAGTTAACTTAGTTAACAAACACACATTTTCAAGTGCCTTTTGAAAGTTTGAGGTACAAAATATCAAAGGGTTTTCCACAGTTTTTTGAATTATTTACTTCAAGTAAGCCAAAAGGTTGAGGCAGGATATTTCCATTCTAATGAATGCTATTTCCTAATTTCATCATAATTCCATTATCTTACATGGAATTGAAATCAGACTAACAGACCTATCACTGTCTATGCCATTTTTTCCTTGCCCTTTGTAAAATGTATATTATATTCACTAGATGCCTACCTATAAGTCATCCTGGCATTTAGTTATTCCTTCTCAATGACTGTCATTTATTCATAAATCCCACTTGACATATGGGGCTATTTACTATCCACCCTTTTGAGTTTATTGGTGTTCACCAATTTTAGCTTGCCTCAGAATTCCATCTATATTTTATTGCAGATATTAATTTTCCACAGGTTATCTCTGATGGGTGAGAGAGGGGAGAGTATGTTGTTCAAGATTTTCCTTGTGAATACTTGCAATAAGTAATCTGAGTTATTCTCAGTTGTGCTTATCTTCTGTTTCAAGATGATCTGCATTGTTCAAAGTTCTCGCTTCTATTTTTACTGCCTCTTTCCCATCGGAAGAAATGAAGACATTTCTTAAAAGTTCTGCCAAAGTTTGCCTTTTGATAATTTAAATGCTATTGTGATTTTGCATGTTGCATCAGTAGAGAAGAGAAAAATCAGACGATACATAGGCTGAAGTCTGGTACAATTTGCACTAAAGTTTAATTGAAAGTACTACTCGTGACAAAGAAGGAAATCTGTCTCTTTCTCATACACTGAGATAGGATTGGGTGCATGGAATGCCAAATCCATTTTCATAAGATACAATTTTAGGTTTATGCACCACATCTAATATATTTCAAGCAGAACAGAGTTGTTCTAATAGAAATTTAGTCTGTTTAGCATTTTTATGAAAAGTGTACCACAAAATAAAATGTAATCCCAGTTTAGGTTTTTGAGTATGTTTGCCGACAAGACAAATTAAGTGATATTTTTAGGGAGAGTTAATAATTAACTCTGAGAGTTAATAATTACCATCAGATAGTGACAGAACAATACCCTTTCCATCGATCTAGATTAAAAATGTTATACTCCAGCTCTGTCTGAGAAAATCAATTTGTTCTGGTGTTCAATGCACTAAGGATGCCTATTACTTTCAAGGACAATGCAGTAACCTGGCAAGTAGAAGTACTGAGAAGATAACGTCCTTCATATTTTGGTTTAACCTTAAATGGCATGTGCATTTAAGGAAATACACTGTTTAGAATGAAAAGCTTAATAAATCATTGTTGCGGGAATGTAAAATTGACTTTACCTGACAAGGTTTCCAAAATCCTACTAATGATGGGACAACAGAGAATGATGCAAAATGCAAGAATATATATGAGACTTACAAAAAGAAAGGTAACATAATGAATTTTACTTTACTGGAGAGTGTAAGTCTTGAGAGAAAATGCATATTGATTACTGAATTGATCAAGCCCTCCGATAACTGATTTTGCCCTTCTTCTTTTATGTTCTTTTGTAATAGTGAATCTGGGAAGTTAATAATCATTGTAAAAAAGGTTACAGGAAAGCATAACTAATAAGCTCGTATTACTGTCACCTATTGAATCCAGCAGAGTACTTGGGGAGTTAGGTCACTTGTTTAAAAGATTTTCATTTCTAACAATTAACAGCTGCATTTTTGATTACTGCACTTGGCTATGTCCTATTTCCTTACTTCCTATTTACATATGATCATATCATAAGTGATTGTTTGTATTCTATTTTAATTTGTCCTTATTTTCCCCCAGGTTATTGGAGTTGCTGGCTGATGAACAGCCATACCCAGATCACCACCAATGCTGCTCTACATTGTCAGCCAGAGGCTTAGTGACAATGTTCACTGAGGTACCTTTACTGCATTCCCTTCCCTCTCCAAGGGAATTTTGAATTTTCATTCAAATGTAATTCAAAGTGGCAAGTGAGCAGAAAAATATATGTTTGGAGAAACTTTCCTCAGAAATATAGTAGCTTCATTAATTTGATTGAAACTCCAAACTACTTGGCAGTTCATATTCCTGTCACTTACTGAAGGACCTCATTCAATCAAACCTAATGATTTGCTGGTTCCTAATCAAGGGGCAGGACAATGGAAATGAAGATTTAAATCATGTTGTGGACTAAGACACATTTCATTTGGATTTTCCACTATTTTATATCTGTTGTAGTTATTGACCAAAAAGAAAACTATCTTTTTAAATCTGTGCAATTAGTTAAACAAACCATATTACATCTTCCACCTGTGACATACCACACATGATTTTCCTTTCCACCGAAATCAGTAGGAGGGAAAATCTGCTGATGAGTATAATGGGCAGCTAACATATAATAATATGTGTAATCTTGTGACAATATCATTTGGGACTGTCTTATAGTATACAGGTTAATACGCATGAAAGTAAATTAAAAACATAAAAGTCCTACATTAAAAAGGTCAACAAAAGCAGGACAAATCCAACTCAGCTAATTATCTGCCTATTAACCTATTCCCAATCATCAAAGCAACAGAAGAACTTGTCAACATAAATATAAAGTGACACTTTTCGTTAACCTATTAATTGATACCCAATTTGGCTTCCTTCTCAAGACATCATTATCACAGCCAAACATGGATGCAACCTGAATTCTAAAGGATGAGTTGAGAGTGACCATGCTTGACATCAAGGCAGCATTTGACTGGCTGTGGCATCAACAAAACTGAAATCATCTGGGAGCTGGGGGATTCAGTGGTTCTGCAGGAATAGTGTCCAATTATCTTCAGTTGCTTCATCAATGACCTTTCTTTCATCATCAGGTCAGACTTGGTTTTGTCTGCTGCTGAATGTACAGTATCCAACTCCACTTGCAATCATGCAAATAATGCAGTAGGCTATAACCACATTGAGCAAGTACAGGACAAAATCCAAGTCTGGGCTAATAAGTGGCAAGTAACATTCATGCCAATGTACCAAGTAATATGTACCAAGTAATGACCATCTCCAGTAAGAGCAAACATTCCTGGACTGTCAATAAATTCGCAATCTGTAGACTCCCCACTGTTACCATCCTGGGTCATCATTTCAACCAGACTGGCCACAAAAACATCTACTAGTGCAGCTTGGAGGGTGTGTAAACTGCCTTAAGTGGCTCAATCCTTGAGTCTTCCAAGCCTCTTTGACACTAGGCACAAATGTGGCATTTTTCACATGCTTTATCAGATCTCTCTACAACACATAGGGTAAAGCAATCAGAACATCTACCATCTACTATCCCTCCAACACTGGCCTATCATGGCATACTATGTGCAGGCATCTCTCAAGCTTCTACCACCCCAAAGTTCAAGGGCAAAAGGTGCATGGAAACAACATTACCTTTAATTTCCCTTCAAGTCACACATCATCCTAACTTGGACATATACCACTGAACCTTCATTGTTGCCAAGACAAAAGATAGAAACTCATAACGTAAAAGTAATTTGGGAACAACTTCACTATGTGGACTGCAGTAGTTGAAACGAAGCTTTATTCCCGCTTTCTCAGATGAAATTCGGGATGGGCAATGGATGGAAGTCTTGCCGGAATATGGTAATTCAAAAAGGTCAGCTTAAAAAACATGTGTTATGCTGTGCAGTTTAAAGGTTAGAGTTCCCAAGCAGGACATTTGAGTGACGGGAGTGGAAACTGAGCAAAGTATAAATAAGATTTTAAATGCTCAGCAGTAGTATCTTGGGCTGCAATTCAGAAAAGGCATAAGTGACTTGGTGAATTGAGGAGACAATGGACCAAAATTTATTCCGGTAGCCAATGAACAGTGCTTGTTGTTAGGTAAACATATTCTTGCAACATTCAGGTGGCAGTTAGGAAAACAAATTCAATGTTGGCGTTCATTTCTAGAGGGCTAGAATAGAAGAACAGGGATGTACTGCTGCTGTTGTGTCAGGCTCAGGTCAGACCCCACTTGAAATATTATAAGCAGTTTTGGGCCCCATACTTAAAGAAGGGTGTCCTGGCTTTAGAGGGGGTCCAGAGAAGATTCACAAGAATGATCCCAGGAATGAAGGATTTGTCATATGAGGAGCAATTGATGAGTCTGGGTCTATATTTGATGAAGTTTAGAAGAATGAGGGGAGATCTATGAAACTTACCGAATACTGAGAGGCCTCGATAGAGTGGATGTGGAGAGGATGTTTCCACAAGTAGGAGAGACTAAAACACGAGGGCACAACCTCAGAGTGAAGAGTTGCTCCTTTAAAACTAAACTGAGAAGGAATCTCTTAAGCCAGAAAGTGGTCAATCTGTGGAACCTCTTGCCACAGAGGATTGTGGAAGCAAAGTCATTGAATGTTTTTAAAGATCTTGATCAATTAGGGGATCAAGAGTTATGGGGAGAATGCAAGAGATTGGGGATGAGAATCATATCAGCCAGGATTGAATGGCAGACCAGACATGATGTGTAGTATGACTTAATTCTTTTCCTATACCTTATGATTTTATGATATTTCCCATTTAATGTTGATTTTGTCCAGCAAGTTTCTGAAGTGGTGGTCAGAAATTGCATGCTCTACAACGCATCTAAGATCTGAATGAATAAAGTAACTGTGTATCTCTTTAAGAAGTCTGACAACACCAGGTTTAAATCCAACCATTTTATTTGATAGTAAACTTACAAGCTTTCGACCCTATGGTCTTCGTCAGGTGAATGAGGTATTTTGGTCTCCAATAGCACACTACCGCAGGGAGGTCCATTGTCAACTTTTCGGACTATTTCTTTAGCCAATGTATAGCTGTAATGTCACAGGATTAGTAATCCAGAGGCCAAGCTAATGCTTTGGGAGAAAAAGTTTAAACCCCCATTACAGCATCTTGTGGAATTTAAACTCAATTAATTAAAATGTCTCAGTAGTGGTGACTTTGACAATTATCATAGATTGTTATTAAAAGAAAACATTGGTTCAGTAAAGGAAATTTGCCACCTTATGGCAATATGATTGACTCTTAACTGTTTACTGAAATGGCCTAGCAATATGCTGAGTTCAAGGGACATCAGAAATGTGCACGAAGTACTGGCCTTGCCAGTGACACCCACATCCCACAAAAGAATCAAATTTAAAAATTTTGAAACCTGAAGAAGGAAATGTAAAGTATGTGAATTCTATGTTGAGTCAGGTACAAGACAAAAAATGAGGGAAACACAGAAGACTGGACTAAAACAAAGAAAGAAAAAAATGAAAACATAACAAATTATAATCTGCACATATGCCACTCTGTCCAAACAATATCTCAAATATGCAGTTCTGCCATCAGGTAAATGGAAGAGAATGTGTATGAGTTCTTTGATTTAAGTGGTCTGAATTTCTGTGAATACAATTTTCTTTTTATTTCCTTTTTTCTTATGGAGCTGTGTGTTACCACGTTTCAATATATACACTCAGTCGTCATCTAGAACTTCATCCAACTGACCACTATTTATGCATCAGCTTAGATAATGACATCCTCTGAGTGTCGAATTGTGGAAGCCATCATATTACTATAGGGACTCGAAGAAGGATTTTTACTGTTCACTTGAAAAAATTTAATAAGGATTACAATTAACATGGAGTGGAAATCTTCTCTTCTGTTCTCAACTGATGTTTGCACGCATGCACATTTTCCATCAGTGGTTACTGAATACTGGTCACAGAAGCAGTCTGCTTGATCTTTTTTCTCCCTAGACCAGCATATAGAAGTCAACTGTGGCATCATTTGCTATCCCAACCCACCTGCTAAACTAGCACAGACCAGAAACTGAACCTGCGATCATTTAACATGTAAAATTTGAGGTACATTAGCTGGTGTCTTTACGTGAGCTTTCATTGACAGAGCAAAGATGATCTTCCACTAATTACTTCAGTTTTTGAATCAGAGAGTATATTTAAAACAAAGTTCCTTCAAAGTAATGAAGGTGATTATCAGTCTTCCTAAAATCTTTAAATGCACTAGGTATTCTCCCTCATAAAAGTTCCAGAGGAAAATGCACAAATCTTAGGGTTAATTTTACTATTTTGCATTCCAGCTAAATAAATAGGTAAAAGAATCATATGGGATGTGCTGATCTTCTGCTCTTGAATTCCCAGTGGCTGCTGCTCTGTTCTGGAAGGTCTAATTTATAAAAGCTACTCAATTATATCCCCTTGTAAACCAATGAATCAGTTAATTGCTTTGATTTGAGGACAAGTGCGAGGTTTCCCATTAAAATCAGTTAACATTAAAATTAAATTGGGTTATATATGAAATTTATTTCCTTGTTTCTGGATTGGTTAATTATACTTTACCCACCATTTCATTCTCCCAAAGATTCTGACCATAAACTAGATATTTCACTGATATTAATATACTATAGAATTTCCCGACTAAACTGTACTTCACTAATAGTATTTTGTCTTTGATCAGCCTTGAACAGTATCCTCTATTTCATGTATTTGTCTTTTCTTCACTGATGGGCGAAAAAAATGGCGAGTGTTGGTTCTGCTGCGAAAAAATGGAGTGATTCCTGCGAATGGAGCCGATGTGTTTAAATGAGTCTCCAGCACTTGTTCCACAATGACTGCAGGGAATGGCAGGTGAGTTTGCGTTTCCCCAGCGCTGGGTTTCCGGTGGCATCTGCTCTGCGCCAGAAATTGGTGGGAAGACGCACAGACCATTTAAATCGTTATTTCAATTTCATTTGCATGTGATCAGCGTGCCCCGGACTGAAGTCTCCAGGTCAGCTAGAGTCTCCCGTCCCATCAGCGTATTTCACTCCAGCGGGGGTTACACTAGTTCCCCACCAACAGAGGAAACTAGCAGCCCAACCCCACTTGAATAAAGGGGGGCAATCGAGGCACCCCCAAAGAGTTGGGTGGTGGGGAGTGTCCCTTGAGTACTGGAACTCTGGCAGTGTCAGCTTGAGCCCCTGGCTGTGCTCAAGAGGCAAAGTGCCAATGTCCAGGGCAGCTTGGCACTTCCTCCAGGCATGGGGCAGTGCCAAGGCGGTGGGACATATGGGGGTGGGACTAAGGGTGATGAGTGAGGGTGGGAGGGTGTCCCACTGCCACTCTGCTGTCGTGATCGGTGGGGAATGGAGAGAGGCCACCGACTGGGGTGGGATGCGGGGATGGGATAAGCCAGCAGAGGGTGGGGGAGGATGCAGTCACCCTGCTGGGGGATGGTCAGCACTGCACGGGGTGGGGGGAGGGGGGGGTAATTGTCGAGGGAAGAATTGGTGGGGGAGGCTGGAGATTGGGTTTGGGTGGGTGGAGAGGGGAAGGGGGAGGTTCTGGGCTGACACTGGCAATGGTCAGAAGGCCAGTGATCAGACCATAGGAGAGCTGGTGTTGTGGGGGTCATGAGGCTGGCTGATTGGTGTATGTACAGTGGCCCTCTCAGTGTGCTGGTTTCAGCCTCTTCGGCAGGAATAAGTCCTGCCCCTGAAATTTAATGATATTCACACTGGTGGTCTCCGCAGTGCACACTGTGGGAAATTCTTCTCTGAACTTCTACTGAAAAAAACCCACCATGAATTGCTCTAGTTTTCACTCAAATTCGACACTTGGAAATTTTTTTGGAGCATTCCACCCTCTGCTTCTGATTTGGCACAACAAGAGTTTCTATTTACAGAACGTGTACTTTGTCAAAGAGTATAAAATGAACGACGTTTTAAATGTAATTACAATTTGCAACCAGCGTTCATTACAAGTCTTTAAGTAATGGAATGAAATGTGATCTGTAATTTTCTGCATACTCTTTGTACTAATTGGTCTATTTGTGGTTTGCCTACTCTCTGAATTTACTAAGTTGATTTCTGCAAGTATGCTACAAACTCCTCACTTATCATCTGTTTTTGTTTAGAATTCATAAAACTCCACATATTTCTAAGTAAGTCCATAGTATATGCTTCACTTGCCTTCTGTTGGTTAAACCTGTTAATATTGGAGAGTTAATTAGAAGTTGAGACTGATGTTGATTCATGGGACTTTTCAATCACTTTTCAACTGTAATGAAAATGTAAGTTTCAGCAATAAACTTAGAAGTTGTATAATACGTTTTGTCGCAAATAATGTGATTTATCTTAGCATTACAGGACCTGTCATCTAACACACTACAATTCATGACTTATCTGCTGACTTTCTTGTTATTTATAATAGGGATTCCTAAAACTCTGATCCGGTCAACTTTGTTACCTCTCCGTATCATAGAATCCCACAGTGCAGAAAGAAGCCATTCGGTCCTTTGAGTGTGCACCAATCCAATCCCACCCAGGTCCTATCCCATAACCCCATGAATTTACCCTAACTAGTCCCCCTGACATTAAGGGGCAATTTAGTATGGCCAATCCACCTAACTCACGTATCTTTTGACCATGGGAGGAAAACAGAACACCTGGAGGAAACCATGCAGACATGGGGAGAACATGCACAACTCCACACAGACAGTGACCCAAGCTAGGAAATCAAATGCAGGTCCCTGGCGCTGTGAGGCAATAGTGCTAACCACTGTGCTACCATGCCATATCAATAAGTTTCTTTGTTCATTGTCTGTCTTTTTGCTGATGGTGTCACATTCAATTTTGGCCTTCAGATTTGACATCTTTAGTGCTCAGAAATTTTGCTTTTTGTTGCACTACTCCCTTCAATCACCACACCTTGAATGACCCACCATAGTACTTTATTGCGGCAGCCAAAATATGCTCTTACACTCGGCAATATTTGTATTGGCCTCAACTGAACTTTGAGCATTGGCTTTCCATCTACGATTTCCAACCTAAAATAAGTAACTGTCAGAAAACTCTACATCAAAAATCTGCTTTGGCAATAATTGAAAGAGGACTTCAAAATATGACGAGCAATAATACACATCAGAACGTGCAAATATTATTTTATACAACAGTTCTTGTACATTATTTGATCTTTACTTACTGTTAGTTCTTTCGCTATTTGTGTCAAAGATAAATCTGAGTTATTGTTGAATTGTTTACAGATATACTGCTCTGGAAAATTGTTATATGATTTAGACGGTTCTGGGTGAGCCACATTTTTTGTAAGAACTAACATTAATCTATACATCATGTCCTTTATGGAAGAACTAGTAATTCACCAAATTTTAACTGCAGCTTTTTAAATACAACGAGACAAAAAAGAAACACACTGTGCTTTTAAAAATGCTTATCTCCTAAGTTAAGCCATTGAATCAAATGGGAAAAGCACTTATTGAAGGCTATGTTCTTGAACAAGAATTTTAGCATAAAACTCATTCTTTTTCGAACCAATTTTCATTCTTTTCTCTCATTTGCACAATGAGGAACTTGGTTGGTAGCCTCACCTTGCCAATTCTATTCAAATAGAACTCAGGGCTCAAAATAACTCATTCAACCTCTGAAGATGCAGCAAAAAAAAAAATAGATGCTAATGACTGGGAAACATCATTTGTTGAACTATCCAAGACAGCCAGGAAACCATGAAGTCAGAGGAGAAGTTTATTTATTAGTGTCACAACTAGGCTTACATTAACACTGCAATGAGGTTACTGTGAAAATTCTCTGGGTGCTACATTCTGGTGGTTGGTCAGGTACACTGAGGGCGAATTTAGCATAGCCATTGCATCTAACCAGTATGTCTTTTGGACTTTGAGAGGAAGCTAGAGCACCCGGAGGAGACACATGCAGACATGGTGAGAATGTGTAGACTTTGCATGGACAATGACCCAAGCCAGGAATTGAACATCCGAATCCCTGGTGCTATGAGGCAACAGTGCTAACCACCCTAAAAAGGAACATCATCTTACTTTTTTTTATTTCTTCTACCCTAATTGAGGCTGACGATCTGACACTTGTGCTGAAGGGATGAGCTTTTAGAGGAGGATAAATGTGCTGGAGCTTCACAGGAAGGAATTTTCTCCTCAGTTTTATTGATGATATTGGTAGAAAATTGGATGTGAAACCATTTCATGGCACTGTGCTGATCAACATGAATTGCTGGATTTTCAGCTGGAAATATAACCAAATCAAATGTTGCCATGACTATTAAAAACAAGCAGGCTAGAATGGCAACCTAAGTTATACCTCCCAGTATAACTGCTAACGCAGGATGTGCATAAGCCAGTAAAGTGAGGCCATTTAGCATTGCACAGGTCTATTAGAAAGCCCTTTAAATCTTATATTTCCCCACGAAGGATTGGATCAATCAGAGGCCAGTTTCAATCTTTTCCTGAGGAAGGCAGAAATATTGGCCGGAAATCTCTGACCTAGCCCATGGCTGGGATTCTCTGGTTCTGCTGCTGTGGAGTTTTGGCTGAGTGTCAAGTGCTGAGTTCTCACTAGCATCAGTGGCAGGGTGAACAAGATCAGAGAATCCTGGACATTGTCAGGATCATGGACAAGATTTGCACTTACGCTGATATTAGTGGCAGTGAATCCAAAGAATATTTGCCTTAATAAACCAGAAAGTTGGGTTATGATGAATGAATTAATGTATCTAGTAGCATGAATTTTCAATTGAAGATTTAGGCCAGAATCCTCTGACCATTCACGTCAGTGGGACTCTCGTCCCATCAATGGCATATCCCCGTCACATGTTTCCCAGCAGTGTGGGGCGGCTTCAATGAGAATTCCCATAAAAGGGGTGGGACCAGAAGATCTTACCACCAGTGAACACTGTGCCACCTCCCTCCGCCAAGAAAAACGCTGAGGGGAGGCAAAGAATCTCCCCCTTAATGTTTGAGAGGGCTGGGATTCAATGGGAAAGCCAATACATTAGAGGGATAAATTTTAATGGACATATAAACATATGAACTAGGAGCAGAAGTAGCCATTCACCCCTTCAAGCCTGCACCACTATAAATAAGATCATGAATGATCTGACTGTAACCTCCTGTCCACGCTCAATGAAGCTGTACATCCTTGTTAATCTATCTGGCTCAGCCTTGAAAACATTCAAAGGCGCTGCTTCCCCTGCTTTTTGAGGAAAGAAGTTCCAAAGGTTCACGCTACCCTGAGAAAAAGATTTTTTTCCATTCTGTTTTAATTGAGTGACTCTTTATTTTTAAACATTGACTTCTAGTTCAAGACTCTCCCACAAAATGAAACATCCTCACCACAGCAACCCTGTCAAAGCTCCTCAGGATCTTATATATTTCAATCAAGTCACCTCTTATACCTCTAAACTCCATCCAGTACAAGGCTAGCCTGTCTAATTTTTCCTCATAAAATAACCTGCCCATTCCTGGTATTAGTTTAGCGAACAGAAGGGCTTGTTTTGTGTTCTTTTCATGATACAGTTTGTGACTGAATGATTTGATTGGGTAACGATGAATTGGTGACTATTTTTGATATATCATGGAATTATTATCTTCATGGGATTTATTCTCTGTAACATGTTGTGAATGACACATGGATATATAATACATGTATTTAAAATACACCCGCTTTGATTAAATACCATGGTAAGTGAGTATTCAAAGGCACAAGGTCAGTTTGTATTGTCTGGACTTATTTTGAAATGGAATAAAGAGTCTGATAAGAAGTGACTAGTGAAGTTGGTGAAAACCCATTAGACCTCTTTTAAAGTTATCAATAATGGATGGAGAGTTTTCAGCATCAAAAGCAGCTTATAACATTATAGAAGGAACTTATCCATCACAGACAGTGAAAATCTGATGAAACACTTTTATCTTGATCATGAAGTGGCTTGAATTATTTTGTTGTATGTTGTATGTTGAACAATTAATGGCAAACTTTACTTTTTAAAGAAATTAATGATCTAATAAAGGAAATAAGAAATGAGATCGATGAATAAAGGATTGTTAAAGTCACAACTATCTTATTGAATGAAGGTAAAGAGAAAGAAAAACACCCCCACAGACGAGATGAGAAGTTATACTTTGTACATATGTGTGATATTTTTCTATCTGCTATTTTAATGAAGGTGTAACTGATTAATATCTCAATTAAAATAGTGAGCAGAGTAGTGTTGTATGTTAAATGTTCATCCATTAAATGACAATAATTTCTAGGCCAGTGCTTCATGTGCAATCTATTTGAGATATCAGTGATTTCTTGAAGACTGAAACACTTATTATATTTAGTACCATTGTCATTTCCAATTTACCCTAGTAATTTGTAACATTGCAAACCTTGAAGCTGCGAAATCTTTACATATTCTGAAATTGAAAGACCTGACAATAAGAGTTAGAAACAGACTGGATTGCAATGTTGGTAACTTTTAATCTTGATTTTTAAAGTTAGAGCTTATTTATTCATCACAAGTAGGCTGACATTAACACTGCAATGAAGTTACTGTGGAAATCCCCTAGTCGCCACACTCTAGTGCCTATTCAGGTACACTGAGGAAGAATTTGGCACAGCCAGTACAGCTAACCAGCACATCTTTTGGACTGTGGGAGGGAACCAGAGCACCCAGAGGAAACCCACGCAAACACGGGGAGAACGTGCAGATTCCACACAGACAGTGACCCAAGCCAGGAATTGAACTTAGGTCCCTGGAACTGTGAAGCAGCAGTGCTAACCACTGTGTCACTGTACCACCCTTTGGGCTTCATCCTTTAATTCCTACAGCAATAAGATTTGCTTTTTCTATAGTTCTCCTTACAAAAAGGTATCGAAATCTTGTAGGGTAGTGTAAACAATAGATATGAAATGAGGAGAAAGGTCAACAGGTGCAAACGTGGAACTGATGGAAATTAAGAAAGTAGAGAGGAGTAAGACCTTGAAGAGATTTAAAAGTTACAGTGAGGATCTTGAATTCCATTCTCAGAGATGGTATAATGATGAGAGAAAGAGTTTCTTTCTAATGGAGCACATGGGAAATAAGCTCATGTTAGGTTGTGAATGACATATCAAGATTCTTCACTGTTAGACATAATCAGGTTTGGCACCTAGAAGTTGATGAAGTCAGGGCCAAATAGAATTGATGAATGCGGTCTCAATTTGTTGCTGTGAAACTGGGTGAAATTTTGACATATTCAGAACTTAGTGCCAGGTGAGCAATTGCAGAATGTCACAAAAGCCTTATGTTTTGATAGAATGTGAAGAATTGTAACAGTGTGATTAATGCTGAGATATTGGCCAAGGACGTTAATTATCTGCAGCAGAGTCTGGAGACAATGGCACCCATTCTCCAATGAGTTTGAAGAAGTTATGATGCCATCTGATCAAATGAGTAACAAGGGGATTGGGTTGAACTTTTTGGCTTAGGGTTTGGTCGAGTTGTTTGAGGAGGCGGTGGGATACTATGGTTGGATTTTGCCACTGGCAGCCAATGAACAGGTCATCATTGGGGCAACCTAGGATGGGTCACATTAGGAAGAGGACACCTCCATGACAAACTGCATTCAAAGAAGGGTCAGATTTAGGAGGATATTGGAGCTAGATAGGCAACAGAAAGGGGACAAGAATCAGAGACCAGAACTAAGGAATACCGTTTAAAATTAAAGGGGCCTCCCTTTTAAGATGGACATGAGGGGAAACTTAACACTCAGAGAGTCATGACTCTGTGGAACTCTCCTTTCCAGAGACTGCTAGAGGCAGTGTCATTGAATATTTTTCAGTCAGTGGTAGCTGGATAACTGACTAAGAAGAAACAAAAGGGCACCAGGAATAATCAGCATAGCTGAGATCATAATAAGATCTATGGAAAGGGAGGGTGAATATGAGGTGATAATTGTCAAGAACAGAGGGAATCAAGGGTGGAACAATCATGTGATAATAGTGCATTTGTAAGAGTCCAATGCCAGAGGGGAAGGAGCCATAAACAATGTCAGCAAGAATGATGACCACAACGATGGGTATTTAGGAGCTTATTGGCAATGGGATAAAGGATGCATGAGGTAAGCCTCAGGAAAAAATTGATCTTGGAGAAATGGGGGAGGAGTACTTAAATTAGAGAGAGAGAGAGAGAGAGAGACAGCGTAACAGAGCTGATGGAGGAGCATAAGAGAATAGGCGATTTAGGCTATGAAAGCAGCTAAACAAATGGTCTGACTCTTGATAATCTAGAAATGTTTGAGACCTTGCATTTGGTGCTAGAAATAACATCGAGGAGGGAGGGCAAAGGAGAAGCATTTATTGGGTGAGGAGTCACAGAAAAGAAGCATTCTTGCTCTTCAAGGTCATCCAATCTCAGTGCTTTAGAAAAGATAGTGGTGGAATTGTAGCATCTTTAACAGCAAGCTCAAGATATTTTGAAAGGTGTGGTTTCACAGTGTGGTAGTAAACAACAGGTAAATTGAATGTGTCATGTTTGAGGTAAATGAAGCTGGCTTTGAAAGGTGTTGAATGTAGTTCGAGGATTTTTTTCAACATTTTGAATCGGATTCGCTGAAGCATAAAGGTTAGTTTCTTTGTTAGTCAAATACCTGACTGGAAGAAAAATACAGATACTGCTTTCAAAAAAAAAATAAAACTTTGAATATGCCAAAATTATTGTTGTTAAATCAGCAGCTCTGAGGCTAGTGTAATCAACTTAGCTCCAAAGTGAACTCAGTAATGTTAAAGTTACACTGTTGAGACAAGCCTTTCTATGTTGTTAAGGGTCTACATTATACTTGGTTTGTGAATCCTGATTACTGTGATTAGAAATGAAGAGATATGAATTTCATTCTTTACACTGACTGAGTTTTAACTAATGATGAGTAAGCACTACTTGATTAAAGTGGATGATGCACATCTATAGTTAATAAACATAATATTGCAGCCTCGAGCCAGGGAATACGCCAGGGAAGAATCAAATTGCATGAAAGGCTTTGGGAACAGAAGTAGGTCATTCAACCCATCGAGTGTACTTTACCATTTTGTTAACTTTATAAACAGTGTACTTTAATTTAGAACTTACAGTTCTCATAGAATTGACTGTACTAGAGCACATTATTCAGCTCATTTCACCTCTACTGGTGCTGGCTATTTAACTGAAGCTGAACAATTCAGTTTCTCTGTATGCACTCCTCTTTTCTTCCTCTAACGTTGGATCTATCCACCTTATTATTTGTTGCACCATCAGTAAAAATTTTCCAACCCCATCACAGGAGATTCAGAACTCAGTTATAAGTCCATTGACAGCACCGGATGATCCCAGCAATGTGTGGGGCTGAAAAATCCCACCAAATTAGGGGAATTAAATGCTCCTTCCAGAGGTAGATTTGGAGATGGTGTAAACAGAGAACAAAGAACAAAGAAAATTACAGCACAGGAACAAGACTTTGGCCCTCCAAGTCTGCGCCGACCATGCTGCCTGTCTGAACTAAAACCCCCGATCTTTCCGGGGACCTTATCCCTCTATTCCTATCCTATTCATGTTTTTGTCAAGACTCTTTAAAGTCACTATCGTATCTGGTTCCACTATCTCTCCCGGCAGTGGGTTCCAGGCACTCACACCCTCTACTTACGATGTACATCTCCTTTAAACTTTGCCCCTCACACTTTAAATATATGCCCCCTAATAATTGACTCTTCCACCCTGGGAAAGGGCTTCTGGTTATCCACTCTGTCCATGCCCCTCATAATCTTGTAGACTTCTATCAGATCATCCCTCAACCTTTGTTGTTCCAGTGAGAACAAACCAAGTTTCTCCAATCTCTCTTCATAGCTAGTGGCCTCCATACCAGCTAACATCTTGGTATATCTTTTCTGTATCCTCTCCAAATTCTCCACAACTTTCTGGTAGAGTGGCGACCAGAATTGTGCACCCATTTAATTGGGTGAGAAGATATCAGGTGGAGACATTGATAGCTTCCTGATTCCTCTAGATCATTTGATGGGCGGGGTGGATCAAGGGCAGCTTTTCCACCCAGAAATCATTTGAGGCCGTTAATTGCCAACGAGCCATTTAGGGAGCTCATTTCACCATCAATGGTGAGGATTACACCAAGTGAACAATCTACCATGAAAACCTTGGCAGATATGACTGCGGCCTGTTTAAGGGAATCCCTCCTATCTGGGTAATCCATGCCTAAAGAAGAGACCTGCTTGCAGAAAGGACTGCCCACGTGAAGATCTCCACCTGCCTTGAAACTAATTCTCCTCTCTCATCACTCAGCCAGTCTTAGTGATACCATTTCACTTATCTTTTCTGCAAAACTTCAGTGGCAATTTTTATCCTGGGCCTACTCCAGTACCAACAATGGCCACTGCTTCAAGTTGTGCTGCAGATACTTGGAAAGCTGTCATCCCTGATTGGCTGGCAGTTCTCAGAGGTGCGAAAAAAACATCCTGAAGATGCCGGGGACATCATTGTCAATCATGTAAATGTCTGACTGGTGTTAAATTGCAGGACCTTGGAATGGTTTTGCCAGGGTCTGCCAGTTGCTTTCCAGCCAGTGGACTAGTCTACCATCATGACCATCAAATTCTGCCCAATCTTTCACTTCATTCTCTCAAAATCTTTCATATTTTTGAAAAGCTCTCATTAGATATTTCCTGTGTGTTATCTGTTCTAGTGGAGAAAAGCCCCCAAGTTTCAAAGAGAGCGGGATTTTCAGCGTCGCCCCCTCCTCCCTTGGCATGGTTTCCAACAGAGGAAGAATCTCATCATTGGCTCCCAATGGGATCTTCTGGTCCTGCCAATATGTACGATGTTTTTATGCCTTGCCTGTCCCACCACGGGAGGTTTGCCTTTGGCGGAATGTTTTGATTCCACTGGCAGGAAGGGCTGGAAAATCCCATTCTTTGTTTGTAACTAAGTCAGCAGATTCAGTTTCATTCAACCTTCAATGTCCAACATCCATGGGATTTTTGTACCTGCCGCACGTAATAATTCCGATTGTCGCTGAACCAATTTGTAAAAATTCAACAGGGTTTGTAGTTCTGAATTATCTATTTTGAAATCACCATCAGCTTTTTCTGTTAGTCATTGGACTAAGTGATGACACCAGGCTTATTCTAGGCTGATGATTATTGAGCATTCATAATTGTAATCAGATGTGCACTGTGAACATTCCAGAAAAGATTATACTTACAAGCTATTTGATTAGTAAGCTGAAATGACAGTTCGCAGGGTTAGAATTAATTATAGTTATCAAAGAATTTTACAATGCAGAGGAAGTTTATTCAATCCACTGTGTCCACATTGGCTTGCTAACAGCACTATCCATTTAGTCCCATTGGCAGAGATATCATCAGAAATGATAGTTACATATAGCCCATATTTTTGAAGAACCAACTGTCCTCTTTTCTCAGGAAGTGCAGTGTCTCTGAGAAACCTGCCTTGATCTGTATTATTCTTCTCTCAATGGGTGCACATTATTTTGAGGTCTGCAAACTGCTGCTCCCAGTGATTGGGGGGAGAGGGGGTGTTGGGGGTGTGTGTGGCGCTGCTGCTGCTGCAGGGATAGAGAATTGCTGTCTGCAATTTCCTGAGATGTACAACTGGAGAACATTAGTCCTCACTGGCAGTGGAAGGTTATAGATCCCTAAATGGATTTGCCACAGAACAGACAGTACATTCAGTTATCCTGAAACTTGACAAAGACTGTAATATGCACATGTTCCTTTGTGTTTCTGTTATTGGTTTTGGTTGATATTTATATTGGTATCTCCTTGGCAAATTCAGTTAGCTTCACAGCAGATAACACATGAACCTCTGGGGTGTATTATTGACCACTTTAACAACATTCTGGTTTAATGTTTTAACATTCCTTTATACATTGATTTTTAGTTCAGGCGGTTCTTCCTCCACATAGCCCTCTGCCTCCCTTAAGGGACTGCCCCTTACTTTGTTATTCAGTTTGTTTGATTTAATCTAAAAAGTTTGGTAGCACAGGAACCACTTTTCTGTTATTGGCTGGAAGCAACCTCAAGCCCAAAATGCAGAGGACAGAGCATTCTCTGTTATCATTGGGCTGTGGGTCGTTAACCATCTCTGCAAGTCAATATGGCTCAATGAAGCACCTTTTAATCACAGTGTTCTCACTGAACCTTAGGGCAATTACTTACTGATCTTTTATAATGTTCTAGTGGCTGTGCCATTCGTGATGGAAATGCTACCTGAGGTGGTTTATTCCATGTGTTGTGCTCTTTCTCAGCTATCCGCCTTCACCTCTACACTATGAGAATATCTGGATGCAAAAGCAAACATCCAATTCTTGTTTTTTAGTGTAAGTGGCAATGCAGATGTATAAAATCAGCGAATTGGAATGGTGGTTTAATCTTTCTTTGCGCAATGATTTTGAATGGCCTAGGATATATTTGTGTTAAACATATTTCAGCATGGGGGCAAAAGGTTAATATTACACATAAATTGCAAAGTCTGCCAAGAGCTTTATATGTGCCTGACACCGGTGTGACAAAATCGTGTTGTCAGATGTTTTGAGACCAGTGTACGGATATTATTTAAATATATTCCTACACAGCTTCAGCTTTGCACAAAGGGGAATAATAAAGTTCCATGGAATTTCTCTCAAAGCAACATGGCTCAGAATATCAGGGATGTGGACACTTGAAAATGACAAACAGCATCTATGTAGCAACCTTGAAATCATTTGCGAAAATCAAGATCTATCGAGTGTGCTTAAGGATCAACATGGCATGCTGTTTTTCATTTTCTATTGCCTCAATGACAAATATATTTAAGTTGCTTTAAAGGCAAACCTATTTTGATTACTAAAAGTAAGAATACAAGTGCAGGCAATGTACTCCTGAGACCGTGTAAGGCTCTGGTCAGACTCCATTTGAAGTATTGTAAGCAATTTTGGGCCCCATATCTCAGGAAGGATGTGCTGGCTTTGGAAAGGGTCCAGAAGAGATTCACAAGAATAATCCCTGGAATGGAGAGCTTGGCATATGAGGAATGGTTGAGCTCTCTGGGTCTGTACTCATTGGAGGTTAGAAAGATGAGGGAGAATCTTGCTGAAACTTACAGGATTCTGCAAGGCATGGATATTGTGGATGTGAAGGGGATATTTCCACTATCAAGAAAAACTAGAACCAGAAGGTGCAACTTCAGGTTAAAGGGACAATCCTTAAAGCAGAGATAAGGAAGAATTTCTTTAGCCAGCAAGTGGTGAATCCATAGAATTCTTTGCCGCAGAAGGCTGTGGAGGCCAAATCATTGAGTATTTTTAAGTCAGGGATAGATAGGTTTTTGATTAATAAGGGGATCAGGAGCTATGGGGGAAAAGGCAGAAGAATGGGGATGAGAAAAATATCAGCCATGATTGAATGGCAGAGCAGACTCAATGGGCTGAATGGCTTAATTCTGCTCCTGTCTTGTGGTCTTATGGTCTAAATGGCTGCCATCAGTTTTTCCTGTAAATTTAGCATTAAGTTCAAGAGATGGCACAATATTTAGTCCTGCTGCCTCACAGTGGCAGCAACCCAAGTTTGATCCTAGCCTCCGGTGATTGTCTGTGTGCAGTTTACACATTTTTCTTATGTCTACAAGGGTTTCCTCTGAGTGCTTTGGTTTCCTCCCACACTCCAAAGATGTGAGGGTTAGGTTGATTGGCTATGCTAAATTGAGGGATGAGCAGAGGGATGAGCAGAGGGATGAGCAGCATAAATATATGGCAATATGGGAATAGGGCCTGGGTGGATTGTTTTATGCAGGTTCGATTGCCCGCATGGCCTCCTTCTGCACTGCAGAGATTCTATGATTCTAAAAATATTAAGAAACAATAAAGATCCAGAGATCTCAGTTGTCCATTCCAAATGGTAGCAAACCGAACAAGGAATAAATGTGTCAAAAATTGTGTTTGGTGTCAACCTTGACTTAGTGGGAGAAATCACATGTCTGATTTCAAAGATGTGTTCAAATCTTACACCCTGAGACTCGCACCATTATCAGAGTGCTTTCCAGTGTACTAGCTGCACCAACAGGAGTGAGATCTTTCAGAAATGATATGAAATCAAGATACCCTCCTGGGTGGATGAAAAAGATCTCAAAGCAGTACTTAAAGATGGATGGAAGAGGTTTTCTGGTGTTCCGACAAACCCTTATGTCTCAACAAACACTGCAAAAAACACAATTTGGGTCATTTTTCTGACTGCAGCTTGCTGTAAGCAACTTAGCTACTACGTATTTAAAGTGAGTACACTTCAAAAATATTTGCTTGGCTGGGAAGCATTTTGGAAGGGATTAAGGGTGGGAAAGGAAGAGTTCAAACTCAAGTTTGTTCCTCTCAGGGATTTATTTAAAATAATTTTGCATGAGATTTGGAATCCTGATGAAGCTCTCACAAGTAAAGGAATCGGCTACTTCAGCTCAGTAAAATCATAGGCAACAAGAAGTCTGCACAAGATGGTCCACTCCTGATGCACGGATTACTGAATTGATCCTTATGTAAAAGAGTAACAATAAAAATAGCGTTTATCCATTATTGTGTTCTTATTGTCCTGTTTACTTATATCCATGAATACTGACGCAAATGACCCATTGTGCCTCCAAGAAATTAGCATTACCAGCTAATGGCAGGCAAGTTTGTTTAATATTGACTCCTGAATTCTGAAGCCCTTTAAGATGCATTAAAGCTTAAATGAAGCTTGAGTGAAGCAAAATTTTGAGAACTCTTTCAACAAATGGCTAGACCCATGACAAAAGTAATTGCACGTGGAGCATTTCAGACATTAAAGTGGCATTCCAATTCTCCTGATCTATAATTTAGTGACATTTCCAATGTAAGAGGTCAGAACTGAATGGTACTTAAATGCTCAACTTAGATCTGATATTGGATAGTCTTTTCTCTTAGGAATGTCCTGTGTACCTATAATCAATGGCCGGTTCTTTCTTGTCTGTCCAAGTTCACTAGACAATTAAGAGCAAGGGGAAAGAGGAGGTGCTTTTTCAATCAGTGAAATCAAACTACCTGTCAGCTCCGATGTCAGATTTAGTGAGCCTGCAACTTCAATATTCCATATTTTCCTTCATCCTCTAGGATTCTTTTCTTTTCTAAGAATGCTGATTCACCTTGGGGAATGAGTCCATGTCACCTTCTCACAGATGCCTTTAAATAGTGACTTGTTCAGATTTCCCATGCAGAATTATGATTTTGCTCTGACCCTCTTCCCATCACTGCATCTCCTCTGTTCTCAGCCCAAATCCACTAATGTCCAATGTAGCACCATATACAGCACATATAGAATCAAACCTGGAATCAGCATGGTGGCACAGTGGTTAGCACTGCAGCCTCACAACACCACGTCAATTCCGGCCTTGGGTAACTGTATGTGTGTGTGTGCAGTTTGCATGTTCTCCCCATGTCTGCATGGGTTTCTCCTACAGTCCAAAGATGAGTAGGGTAGGTTGATTGGCCACGCTAAATTTCCCCTTAGTGTCCCAGGATGTGTGGGTTAGGAGGATTAACGGGATAAATATATGGGGTTATGGGAATAAGCTCTGGATGAGATCAAGGTCGGTGCAGACACAATGGGCCTCCTTCTGTACTGTAGGAATTCTATGATCCTATTGATTTAAGGAGCAGAACAAATGGGAGAGACAAATGAGAGAAACAGAAAACATTGAAATACACAGCTGGTTAATTTTGAGAAAGGTTAACCAATCTGAAAGGTCCTCCCCCCACGGATGCTGCCTCTTCTGCTAAGTACTTCTAGCATCTGTTCCTGGTTTAGATTTCCAGCATCCACTGGATTTCACTTTCCTCTTGGGGAGTCAGATGGTCAATTTTGAAATGATTTGTAATTAATAGAAATAAACTTGGCACATTTAAATAAAAATTGCATCCATTCCATTCTATTCAACTAAAAGGTATAACACCCATATGAGGATCCCCAAATATACATAGGCCAAAATGATACCCATCAATGTGACTGCTTCGACTGAATTGGATGACGCCTGAGGTCTGTTTGAAATAATTTTTTTGGCATTGTCTCAAAATCACAAACCATTATTAGAGCTCAAATGGTGACTGTGGCTGCAGTTTGAAGTTGTGCTCATTCACAAAGGATTGAGGTTAGACAATTTGATGCAAGACTGCGCCAAGGTGAGGTTTATGATCTGCACTATTGTTTGCAAATAATAGCTCGTCAATTTAGCAACTGAATTCTTAGTGGCCAAAGTTTACTTGAATTGTAGGTCTGCCTCAGAAATTGTTTGGGACACAACCTCCGTCTGCCATCCTGACATAGAACATAGAACATAGAACAATACAGCACAGAACAGGCCCTTCGGCCTTCGATGTTGTGCCGACCAAAATAAAAAGCAATGCCCCTCCTAACTAAACCATTCCCTTCTCATCCAGATACTTATCAACTAACCTCTTAAACGCCACCAAACTTGGCGCATCTACAACAGCTGCAGGCAGGGCATTCCACTCCTAATCACTCTTTGAGTAAAGAACCTACCTCTGATATCCGTCCTATAACTCATACCCCTTAATTTAAAGCTGTGTCCCCTCGTGCTAGCTTCTCCATCCTAGGAAAAAGGCTATCACTGTCCACCCTATCTAAACCTCTAATCATCTTATATGCTTCAATAAGATCCCCCTTAGCCGCCTCCTTTCTAACGAAAACAACCTCAAATCCTTCAACCTCTCTTCATAGGACCTGCCCTCCATACCAGGCAACATCCTGGTAAACCTCCTCTGTACCCTCTCCAATGCCTGCACATCTTTCTTATAATGTGGGGACCAGAACTGCACACAATACTCCAAGTGCGGCCGCACTAGAGTTTTGTACAGTTGCAACATGATGCTGCGGCTCCTAAATTCAATCCCCCTACCAATAAAAGCTAAGACTCCATATGCCTTCTTAACAACTTATCCACTTGACTGCCTACTTTCAGGGATCTATTGACACATACACCAAGATCCTTCTGTTCCTCAACACTATTAAGAGCCCTACCATTAGCCCTATACTCTACACATTTATTGTTCCTGCCAAAGGGCATTACCTCACACTTTTCCACATTAAACTCCATTTGCCACCTCTCGGCCCAGCTCTGCAACTTGTCCAAGTCACTCTGTAAACTAAAACACCCCTCTTCACTATCTACCACTCCACCAACTTTAGTATCATCTGCAAATTTACTGATCCATCCCTCAATACCCTCATCCAGATCATTTATAAAAAGTACAAACAGCAGGGGCCCCAAAACAGACCCCTGAGGTACACCACTTGTCACCGAACTCCAAGATGAATATCTCCCATCAACCACCACCCTCTGTCTTCTATCTGCTAGCCAATTCCTAACCCAATTAGCTAAATCACCCTCTATCCCATACATCTGCATTTTCTGCAGAAGTCTTCATGGGCCACCTTATCAAACGCCTTACTAAAGTCCATATATACCACATCAACCGCCTTACTCCCATCCACCTCTTTGGTCACTTTTTCAAAAAACTCAATAAGGTTAGTAAGGCACGACCTACCCTTCACAAAACCATGCTGACTATCCCCAATCAATTCATTTCTCTTTAAATAACTATAAATCCTATCCCTAATAATTCTCTCCAATACTTTGCCCACAACAGAAGTAAGACTCACTGGCCTATAATTCCCTGGAAGGTCTCTCTTCCCCTTCTTGAACAATGGGACCACATTCGCTATCCTCCAGTCCTCCGGAACCACACCGTAACCAACGAGGACCTGAAGATCAGAGCCAGAGGCTCTGCAATCTCCTCTCTTGCCTCCCAGAGAATCCTAGGGTAAATCCCGTACGGCCCAGGGGACTTATCCAACTTCAAACCCTCGAGAATTTCTAACACATCCTCCCTATCTACTACAATACTGCCCAATTTGCAACCCTGCACCTCAGTGTTCTCCATAGCTACATTTCCAGCACTCTGCGTGAATACCGAAGCGAAATATTTATTCAGTGCCTCACCAATCTCTTCAGGCTCCACGCACAACTTCCCACTACTGTCTATGACTGGCCCTAATCTTGCCCTAACCAATCTTCTATTCTTAACATAGCGAAAGAAAGCTTTAGGATTCTCCTTAATCCTATCAGCCAACATCTTCTCGTGTCCCCTCTTAGCTCTCCTCAATTCACTTTTTACCCCCTTCCTAGCTAATCTATAGCTATCCATTGCACTACCTGAGCCTTCAAGCCTCATCCTGACATAAGCCTCCTTTTTCTTCTTAACCAGCAAATCAACTCTTTTCGTACACCAATGCTCTCTTACTCGTCCATTTCCTCCCTGCCTGACAGGGACATACTTATCAAGGACTCGCAGCAGCTGCTCCTTGAATAAGCACCACATTCCAGATGTTCCCAGTCCCTGTAGTTCCCTAGTCCAATCTATGCCCCCTAATTCTCTCCTGATGGCCTCATAATTACCCTTCCCCCAGCTATAACTACAGCCCCCAGCTTCATGCCTATCCCTGTCCATCACTAAGGTGAACGTAACCGAATTGTGGTCACTATCACCAAAATGTTCACTAACTTCCAAGCATAACACCTGGTCTGGCTCATTGCCCAGCACCAAATCCAATGTAGCCTCACCTCTAGTTGGCCTATCTACATACTGAGTCAAAAAACCTTCCTGCACACTCTGTACGAAAACTGACCCCGCTAACGAGCTAGAGCTATAGCTATTCCAATCAATATTAGCAAAGTTAAAGTCCCCCATCACAATTACCCTACTACTTTCACTCCTAATCAGAATTGACTTCGCAATCCTTTCCTCAACCTCTCTAGAACTATTAGAACTATCTAGAACTGACCCTGTCATGATCTCAGCAACTTAGCTGGGTTATGGTTAGTTTTTAACCATATATGATCACTGGTAACATGGGAGGATAACCTGTTATATTTGAGTTGGAGATTGGGAGCAAGGTTGCTTGATGGTGATTTACATTGTGCTGTGTCATTAGTCACAGCAGAGATGTTATGGATAAGCCAAGTATTAAGAGAATAGCAGTCTCCAAATTCAACAGGGAAAGAATTATGGGCAGATTTTCCATCCTCACTTGCCTCAAAACTCAAGACTCCTGCCTGACTTCAATGGACTTTTACATGGTGCATGCCTACTAGGATTCCAGTGCCGGTGGGATGGGAGAGTTCCAGCCTATAACTAGCTTTGTATGAGCCTAGTTAATCACCATGGTTAAATGGAAAGGTGGGATTGATCCCAGTACTCAGAAAAGCTACTCTTTAACCCACCTTTTGCCTCTCTCTTTCCTGCCAATGTAGACATCCTAATGCCTCTTCCCTACAAAAGAACAGGTATGGGACATCTGAACAACTGATAAACCCTATCTACTTAAACATGGTGAGGTGGACAAATAACATATGGCATGATATCCCCACGGGATATTACAAGGAAATAATGTGCTAATTCTAAGAATAGGGTTTTAAAGAGCAAATGACAACGGCAACTACAGCAAATAGGGGAGTTCACCCAGTGTCACTCAATTATACAGCATGAGACTATTCAAATGTGGACAAGGTGTAGAAAAATTCTGTCAATGCATTTGTATGACATTCCATTGTCTGATATGTTTAACACTGGTGTTGGCTGGCTTTAGAAATGGATTTGTCTCCATTAAGGCAGCAGACAAAGAAATTACATACCAATGTGTCAAGTGTTCATCCGCTAATATTGGCAACAGACCATGCTCGCTAATTTGGATGTGAATCATTTTGACCCAAAGCAAAATCAGTTCTGTAGTGAATCCTGAATTACAAAAAGAAGTTCTTTATTTAGATCTACTGTGGTTATAAATAATGTTCCAGCATTGTTATGCTTGAAGTCAGGACACAGAGTTAATGAAAAGATGAGGCACAGGAGAGTGCTTTAATTATCGTGTGGCCTCCTACTCCAAAATTAAACAGACTGGAATATTCATTGCTTTAGTAGAGAATGAAGAACGTACCAATGTCAATTTTTGTTTTGTGAATGGCACATAGAAAAATAGTGGGCGTGATCTCACCAGCTTGCAGCGCCAGTCGATCCACATTGATCATGTAAGATTGGATGAAAGGCTAAATATCGGGTTTGTGCCCGATTTCTCGTCTGTTGTGATCTTGCCAGCCCTGTTCTGCCAGCAAAATCAGCCTCATGCCTGGTAAGGACACAAGACTGATTTATTAATGAGATCCGGATGTTATTAACCCCATCGCCAGTCAAGGTTGTCACCAGCAAGGATCACCAATGGTCTCCCCAATAGGGACCACATGAGATGATATCGCCGGTGGGAACTGAAGTCCCCATTGACTGAGGGCAGGGCTGGACAATGCCCTTCTGGCACTGTCAGCCTAGCATCTTGGCACTACCCACTGGATACCAGGCAGCACTTGGGGGCTGGGGCCTGAGAGAATGGGGACTGATGGAGGCAAAACCTGAGATGATAGGGCCATGACGGGAAGGGGTAGCCCCATAGGGGACTGGTGGGGGGGAGGGGAGATAGGTGATAGGTGGGGCAATCATCCGGGGTGCCGATTGGGGAGTGGCAATTGGCCGGGGCAGCAACAGGGGGAGGGGAGGATAGGATTTGGTCGGGGCAATGATCAGGGAAAGTGACTAGCTAAGGCCACAATATGGGGATGATTGTCCATGGCTGCGATTGTGGGGACGATCAGACAACTGGCAGTGAATGGAAAAAGGTAATGTTTCGGGTGGTGATTGGGATGTGGCAGGGTGTTGATGCCTGTTGGGTGTACTGGGAAATTGTGGTGCTTGCACAATAGCACCCGTAGAGCTCAGTAGCTGGCTTCACAGGCGAGCTGATGTTCCCCACCACCCTCCCCTCCCCATTCTGGTGAGGTTCACAATGAATTGCATAGAGTGCATAAATTACCATTGCTTATGTCCCATTTTCTTGCCCATTTTACACTTCGAATTTTTTTGAGAAAATGCCATCCCATATGCCTTGGCAAAAAATGGAAAGAGTATAACAGCTCGAGGACTTCATCATTCAACAGATCAGCTCTTGCTTCAATAGTCTCTCTCAGTCATAACCTTCATCAATAAAGAGTCAATCTAAGTCTAGAAACTCTACTGGCAGATGGTCATCATCTTCTTCAGTGTCTTCTATTTCTGTGCCTTGTAGCCCATCTATGTAAATAACTGAGAAATCTGCAATCTCCTTCTGGAGTCCAGTGAATGCTGTTGCTGTAATAAAGAGTGATTCACTGCTCAATGAATAACCTTCACCAGACCTGTCAGTTCCTGCATCCTAATTCACAGACTGCAATTGGTAAGGATGGGTTATAACACGTCCTCCATGATCATCCCCAACACTGGTGCCCCACAAGGCTCTGTCCTCAGCCCCTTATTATCCTCTTTGTCTGTGTGGCCAAATTTCCCTCCAATTCAATTTTCAAGTTTGTGGATGAACCACCATAGTGGGCTGGATCTCAAATAATGATGAAACAAAGTACAGGAAAGAGATAGAGAATCTGGTGAACTGGTGCAATGACAATCATCTTTCCCTTAATGTCAACAAAATGAAGAAGATGGTCATCAACTTCAGGAAGCATAAAGAAGAACATGCTTCTGTCGACATCAATGGGGATGAAGTAGAATTGGCTGAGAGATTCAAGTTTTTAGGTGTCCAGACTGCCAGCAACCTGTCTTGTCCTTCCATGTCGATGCTATAGTTAGGAAAGCACACCAAGCCTTTATTTTCTCTGGAGGCTAAGTATATCTGTTGCAACTTTCACTAACTTTTACAGATGCACCATAAAAAATATTCTTCCTGATTGTTTCATAGCTTGGTATGGCTCCTGCTCTGTTCAAGATCATAAAAAACTACAAAGGATCGTGAATGAAGCCCAATCCATCAATGAACCAGCCTTTCATTCATTGACACTGCCTACACTTCACACTGCTTGGAAAACAACCAGCATAATCAAAGACCCCACGCACACCAGATACACTCTCTCCTACCTTCTTTCATCTTGAAAAAGATACAAAAATCTGAGGACATGTACCAACTGATTCAAGGATAGCTTCTTCCCAGCTGCTATTAGACTCTTGAATGGACCTACCTTGCATTAAGTTAATCTTTCTCTACACCTTAGCTATAACTGTAACACTCTCTCCTTTTCTTCTCTGTGTAAGGTATGCTTTGTCTGTTTAGTGCAAGAAACAATAGTTTTCACTGCACACTAATGTATGTGACAATAATAAATTAGATCAAATCAAACTCAAAATCTTCATCCAGAGCACCTGGAGGGAACCCATGCAGATACAGGGAGAACAAGCAGGCTCTGCACAGACGGTGACCCAAACCGGAAATTGAACCCGGATTAGAACTTAAAACATAGAACATAGAACACTACAGCATGAACAGGCCCTTCGGCCCACGAGTTGCGCCGATCACATCTATATCTACCAATCCGCAGACCTATCTATAACCCCCTATCCCATTTGTTCCCATATACTCATCCAGAAGTCTTTTAAAAGACCTCAGCGAGTTCGCCTCTACCACCTCCGACGGCAGCCGATTCCATTCTTGACGCTATGGAGGCAGCAACTCGAACTACTGTGCCACCCACAAATTATTGCCAAATTTGTTTGGTTCCTACTTAAATACTATCTAGATCTCTCTTTCAGAAACTCGTGACCTCTTCTGGATTAAGAAAGTTTCCCTCTACTTAACGAGTGACTTCATTTCAACTTAGGTATTTTTCTTTAAAAACTCTTACTTACACAAGACTAAATTATCAATATCTTGGGATATATATTCTTTTGTTTAGATGTTCCATCTTAGCCCCTCAATATCTTGCACATGTCATTGTTACAGCATCACTATCTCATTACCATAACTATCAGCCTATTATTCCACAGTATAGTCTGGTCTTTGTTGTACAAAATAGTAATTCACCATCACACACCACCGCCACTTTTATCCCCTTTTCATGTTCCGCAGAAAACAAATTCTGAAATATTATTTGATTGTGGAGTGCTTGGATGTGCAAAGCATTTGATAAATTTTTGATTAAAGGCTACGTTAAAATTTATTTATTGTCACAAATAGGCATACATCAACACTGCAATGTCACAAATAGGCTTACATTAACACTGAAATCCCCTAGTCGCCACACTCCAGTGCCTGTTCGGGTACACTAGATAATTTATCATGGCCAATGCACCTAACCAGAACGTCTTTCAGACTGTGGGAAGAAATCAGATGAAATCCACACAGACACGGGGAGAATGTGTAGACTCCACACAGACAATGACCCAAGCCAGGAACCAAACCCAGGTCCCTGGGCAAGAAGTTTCCTTTTATTTCCAAAGAATTAAATGCTGTTCTGAAACCAACCAAATTTTTTCCAAGGAATTAAATTGTTATTTGAGTTTTTCCATATTCATTCTTAATTATAATTGTCTTTTGAATCGATCAGCAAATAATGCTGGGGTCCTTGGCATGATCATGTGATACTAAACTAACTGCTTTCCTGCAATCTGTGCTGAAGAAATGTCCCATCCAACTGAAATTAAATAATGATGGAGTCAAATAGTTTGGAAGGAATTAACTAAATAAATTTTATTCTAAAACTGCAATAACCTAAATACAAGATGTTTGTTAGTGCATTAAATAATATATGAAGTAAAGTGCCCCAGACATTAAAAAATGAAATAAAAATCCTAGCTATGTATAACAGTGAGGGACAAGTCGGATTACCCCCCCCCAAAAAGTGGAGAAATTGTCATGCCTACTTAAATACCATTTTCGTTGTATTTTATAATTTTGTTATTCATTTATTATGGAAAATCGAATCAGATTATCTGTTAAGTGTGAAAGATAAAACTTCCTTTATCCAAGATTAGTGTCCTTCTACATATTATATGAATTATTCTATTTCATTCCATCATGATAGTGATAAAGTTCTTTTTTACTCAGGTTGTTGTGATAGACTTCCACTTGTACTAAAACTTGCAAAGTTTTCTCAGGAGTTGCCAAATGCTGATAGCTACATTTAGTTCTTAAGTTAAAACCTACACTTAATATCTGTGATTTGATTAATTATTAAATAGATAACACTGAATTTACTTGCTAAGTCTGTAACAGAAAAATAGATTTTTTTTCAGTTCTGATTGGGATTTGTTTGAAGACAGAGATTTTCTTCAAGCTGCTCTCTCTCTCCACAAAAGCTAGAATTTTACCAGAATCGGGGCAGACGAAACTCACAGATAGAATTCTCCATTGGCTTTGAATGAGATTTTATGAGCCTCACCCGAGTGAATTCCTAATATCCCAGCCAAAAATATTGTGACAATCTCAAAACTGTCTACATTCATTACAGAAAACATACTTATGGTTCCTCATTGTACTTAAAGTGGCATTTTAAGTTGGTTAGAGGAATGTTGCTTATTTGGAACTGAAACAGTGGTAAGTTAGAAATTAAAGTAATTTCTTTTCATTTTTTCAATAGCGCTTAACTGTTAATAGTTAAGCTGCTTTATTTGTTAGAGTTATAGTTAAGCTGTGTTATTAAATAAAGTTTGTTTTACTGTAAAACAAATTCCTTAATTTAGCAATGGAATAACTCCTGGAGTGAAGCATGCTATTCTCACATTGTTACCAAAAATAGAAAAATTGTTAGGCATCAACTTCATAGAGTTCAAAAGTGCTTGACAGTGTTCACTGTGACAGCTTGTGGAAGATTCACCGAAACTTCAGAATTCTACTCAAGATTATCATTGGGAAGTTCTAGAGCATTTCGAATACAGTATCATCCTTGGTAATATATTATTATTACATTCAGACTACATTGTATTTCATGGAGCAACACCCTGATCAAGTGCCTCCTGCATTTTTCCAGATGAACTATATGTGGACTATTACCTGTGAAATAAAGGTCATAATTTGAATAGATTTAAAATCCCATAGATAAGAAAAATAAAATCTAGTTAGTATAAAACCAAAGCATTAAATTTTAATACGGAAGGATTTAGTAAGGTGATGTATGAACTTGCTGAAGTGATGTGGAAACATAATGATCAGAAGGTGGGATCATCATCCAATTAAGAATGGCGAGCAATCTCTCGAAATGGGGGAGACGGGTTGTTATCAGAAACCTTCCACCATGAAAGCAGCAGTAGGATGCCCAGGCAGACAGTGAAGGAGTGGGCTTTTCAATATGGAGGTGCCATCTCTCCAAACTTTTCAAACTTCAAATTCAAAATGTGCTTCAAAGATTGGTCTTCACTGCGAGTCCTGTCTACGAGATGGATTGTGACTGCTGCTACGCCGAGATAGGCTGCGAGGAACTTTAAGTCTCTAAGCAGCTACATTGTCACCTGGCACCACTGGTACCTCAAGGTTAACAGGAAAAGGCAGTTGATCTTCATCTTGTAATCTGGCCAATTGTTAACCACCAATATTAGGCAAGTGGTCCTGCGTTCCCCTCTTCTCACTGCATATAAAATGACCGGAAGTGGGATGGAGCCAGAGAACTGGCACATAGATTGGAACCGTGAAATTCTGCGCCTATCTTTCTAGTCCTGGTAGGGCCTCAGCACTAAGTACAATGGACTTGACTTTTAAAGCACTTTTGACATTCTCTGGATATCCTATAAGAATTCTCAGCCATTAAAGTACTTTTCTCTATACAGCCTCTACAAATGATGAATTAAACAGGAAGGGCATTAGAAAACAAGGAAAATATCATGATAGGGATAAGAAAACAGTGGGGGAGCATGAGAAGAGAATCTTAAAAGATACTTAAAATAGAGAATTATTCAGAAAAATATATCAATAAAAACAAACCTGTTAGAGGTAGGGTGAGATCCCTGAGAAGACAGGGTAGATTGTTTGTAGAGGGCAAAGTGACATTAGCAGGAACACTTAACAATTGATTCACTTCAGTGTTTACAAATCAGTAAGATAATGTGCAGAAAATACTAATAAAGTAGACAAGCACAAGAAATAATTCTGAGAATTGAAGGACAATGATAATATAATGGAATATGCAAAAAAAAGCAGAACTTAGTGACCTAGTAATGACCTGGGTATTAATGGCAAAGGGGTGGACCTTGCTGCTGACTTAAAAAAAAAACTGCATACAAAGACCGAGTGAGCTTGATGGCATCAATTGCCCTCGTTATGATGCCAGTTTCATTTTGATGCTGGTAATAGGTGATATCTGGGACAGTGATGTTCATTAGGGGATGATGGCTGGTTAATGGTAATATCACTGACAGTGGTCCAAAACCCAGGCCAGTGCGTTGGGGACATTGCTTCAAATCATACCTCGGCAGATGGTGGAATTTACATTCAATTAATGAGTAACTTACTTTAATTAATACATCTGGAATTGAAGTCTCTGCCATGGAACTATCATTGATTATTGCAAAAGCCCATCTGATTTGTCAGTATCCTTTAGGGAAGAATTTTTTGTCCTTTATAAATCAGAGTATCAAGTATAAAAGTTGGAATGTTATGGTAGGGTTATATAAGACATTGGTGAGGCTGAATTTAGAGTATTGTGTACAGTTTTGGTCACCTAGTTATAGGAAGGATGTAAATCAGGTTGAAAGAGTGCAGAGAAGGTTCATGAGGATGTTGCCGGGACTTGAGAAGCTGAGTTAGAAGAGAGATTGAATAGGTTAGGACTTTACTCTCTGTACCGTAGAAGAATGAGGGGAGATTTGATAGAGGTGTATACAATTTTGATGGGTACAGATAGAGAGAATGCAAGCAGGCTTTTTCAACTGAAGCTAGGGGAGAAAAAAAAAGACGCCATGGGTTAAGGGTGAAAGGAGAAAAGTTTAAAGGGAATATTGGGGGGAGGGGGAGCTTCTTCATGCAAAGAGTGGTGAGAGTGTAAATGAACTGCCAGACAGAGTAGTAAATGTGGGACCACTTTTAACCTTTAAGAAAAACTTGGACGGGTACATGGGTGAGAGGGGTGTGGAGGGATATGGTCCAAATGCAGGTCAGTGGTACTAGGCAAAAAATGATTCAGCACAGACAAGAAGGGCCAAAAGGCCTGTTTCTGAGCTGTAAATTTTCTATGTTTTATGGAAAGAAATCTGCCATTGTTGGTCTAACAGCATCTGTGAAGAGAGAATAGAGCCACTGTTTCAAGTCAGGATGACCCTTCAAAATGTTGGCTCTATTCTCTCTCCACTGATACTAACAGATCTGCTGAGATTTTCCAGCATTTTCTGTTTTTGTTTCAGATTCCAGCATTTCCAGTATTTTGCCTTAATCTGCCATTGTTACTGGATCTGAGCTCCATCTGACATCAGACTTAGACCATGTAATGTGGTTGATTCTTAACTGCTTAGTAAAATGACCTTAAGTATTGCTACGGAAGAGTTATAAATGATTAAGTTGGTTTAAGAAGTCGGATTACCACCAAGGGAACAAATGTCCACATCCTTTGAAAAAATAAGAATAAGAATAAAGCAGGTTAGAAGCCAATCAGACTAAAGAATTCTCCAGGACAGGAAACAAGCAAATAAAAAGTGCTGATTAATACTCAATATTTCATCATTTTATAGACAGTAGATATAGATTGGGATTAAGGTAGAAACTCAGATACCTGCACCTTTTTCAAAAAGATAAAAATTTCATTATTTTGAACTTCCATGGAATTTTTATCAGGGAATGGAAGGGAAGATGTCCAATATTTTTAAAATTAGTTTTGTGTAGAGCTGCCAATAGTGGTTTTGACTTAATGTACATTAAAAATTCAGTTAGGACTTATTCAATAAGGCTTAACATTTTCAGTGGGGTTTACACTGAGAATGGTGTGTTGAAAGTTGAAGTTCATGTCAAATCACTGATAACTATGCTAATTGCACCTGAAGAGATTGCAACACTGTAATCTTCTGATGAACAGATTCAAATTGATGGAAAATTCCAAGTTTCCACATTAACCTACTCATCTGGGAGAACTCCAGAAGTTGTTGACAAATTCTCAGAATAATGACAGCGGAAAATGAACAGTGACCGGCCAGTATTTTATGACTTCGTTCAGACAAGACTCATAAAATCCCGCCCTGGGCCAACGAAGAATTCTGTTCTGCAAGCCACGCTCACCTCTGAATTGGGGTGGGCATGCCGGCCAGTGTCAAGTTCAATACAAATGCAAAATCCAGCATGGTGTGTGTTATTGTGAGGCATTATTTTTGTTTCCTTTCTTAAAAATAAAAAATTATACTCAAAATGATTGAAAGCTAGGTGTTGTAGGAGAGCAGTAAAATATTGGGAGGGATGCAATTCAGATTCACAAAGCATTAAAAGACCACTTCAAGTGGATAATGTAATGATACATTGGATTTTTGTTGCAAAAGATATGGAATCTAAAAGTTGAGACATAATGATGTATCCATACAAAATCATTGCAAGACAACAGTTGGAGAATTGTGTTCAATTTGAGACTTCACACTAGAGGAAAAATATTGAGACAATTAAAGAGGGTATTGTGTAGATTCACAACAACATTACATGTTATAAGGATATACAGATACAACAAAAAAGTTGAAGAAAACTGATACTGTTTCTTTTTTGGAATAAAGACCACGGCTCACTAATTTAATGGAAGTGTTTAAATTATGGAATGATATAATGGAATCTTGAGTAGTCTTGAATGGGGGGGTAGGGGGGCATCATTTTGATGTTCCATGTCAGATTTAGTTCAGGGAGCTGGGGAAATATTTTACACAGATAGTTCTAGGGCTGTGAAATGTACTACTGGAGTCATTGATTAAAATGAATTAAATAAAAGTGTAAAGAATTTGGTTCAGGGTGATTTTCAAGATCATTATTTTCTTTGTGTGAAATATAATAAATGAAATATAATAAATGATAATGTGCCTATTATTTGAAGAATAGCAAATCAAATGGTTTGGGAGAATCTAGCCTTCTATATGTTGGATTTTTATTATCTGCACGAAAGAACAGTAATCTTGTGGTAACCTTGTGACCACTGGATAATAGTGACCCTCCCCATAGACTGCTTGAACCCTAATGTATCTCATTGAAAGTAAGAAGATTAATACATAAATTTGGATTTTTGTTCATCTAAGCAGCTTTAAGGTATTAACAATGGACACTTCAATCGCTATCACATGCCTACATCTCAAGAAATGCTATAATCAGAATAAATGTCTTTGAAAAATTGTTCAGGAGACTTCAAAAGATTTTCAGAACTGGAGATTGATACATTTTATGCACTGTTATATGAACCTAAATAATCCTTCATTACAGGATTTCACAACTCCATGGAAATTTATCTTTGGACAAGCAGCTTCCTACATTTAAATATAAAGGAACGGGTTAATCTATTTTTCCTTTGAACTTCTGTTTTTTTTTATTAGAATAGTACATTTAGCATGTCGTGGTCCTAGAGTGTAATCTTGTGAAAGCAAGTGCTCACTTAAAATTCAAATACAGAGCTCAATCTATCTGGATTATCATCAACATAATTTACACCCGTTGTGCTTTCAATGGTTAAAGATTTTTACCAGAAGTGGTAAATTTTGAGTCTTATATATCGACATGAATTGTGGAATAAAAACAGTGAATTAGAAATGGTGAAATTATTAATGTTTGTGGTAAAATATAAAGGACAGATTAAAATCCTGATGTTTCATCTTTTGGATTTGGTTTGAAATGCAGCCTTGATTGATGGGAACTCCCAGTCAGCTACTTGCAAAGGTCCCAAGCATAATTATTGGTGTTGATTTAATCCACATACCCATCAATACAAGTCACAGTATATACTTGTGCAACATTTCAGACCTAAATGACACTCCAATTAAGAGAAAGGTCAAGCAGCTAATGTGAACAATGAAAATCTGCTGGATTCAATCTGGGCACATCTGAAATCCTGGTTCAAGAAAATTAATGGGGCACGTTAGAGATAAAGAAAAGTAGAAAAATGTCATTAATTCCTTGGCACTGACATTTGTCAGTCAGATGAACCTTGCAACTCAACAAACCATTGGGGTTCATACAGTGCGACAGTGAAAGCACATTACTGGATGATAGGATAGGATCTTCTCAGAAGAAGGAACTCCCAATGTTAAGAAGTTTTTTGAGTTTGGACGAGAGGTCGGATTTCCCCGGTCATATTGCCAGGAGGAGTTAATCAACAGCTCGGCAGGCCTTCCATTCTAGTGCTAGCAACTCTGCAGCCCAGGCAGCACCACCAAGAAAGGTGCTCAGGCAGCAAGGGAAAGATGAGGATGCCTGCATTTTGAGACTTCCATCCAGGGATGGCATAGAGTTGTTTTATTTTGCTAGTGCAATGAAGGGCAACCTTTTTTTATCTATTCATGGAACATAGGCATTGCTGATTGGCCAGCATTTATTCCCTATCCCTAATTTGCAGATGATACTAAAGTTGGTGGTGTGGTAGATAGTGAAGAGGGGTGTTTTAGTTTACAGAGTGACTTGGACAAGTTGCAGAGCTGGGCCGAGAGGTGGCAAATGGAGTTTAATGTGGAAAAGTGTGAGGTAATGCACTTTGGCAGGAACAATAAATGTGTAGAGTATAGGGCTAATGGTAGGGCTCTTAATAGTGTTGAGGAACAGAAGGATCTTGGTGTATGTGTCAATAGATCCCTGAAAGTAGGCAGTCAAGTGGATAAAGTTGTTAAGAAGGCATATGGAGTCTTAGCTTTTATTGGTAGGGGGATTGAATTTAGGAGCCGCAGCATCATGTTGCAACTGTACAAAACTCTAGTGCGGCCGCACTTGGAGTATTGTGTGCAGTTCTGGTCCCCACATTATAAGAAAGATGTGGAGGCATTGGAGAGGGTACAGAGGAGGTTTACCAGGATGTTGCCTGGTATGGAGGGCAGGTCCTATGAAGAGAGGTTGAAGGATTTGAGGTTGTTTTCGTTAGAAAGGAGGCGGCTAAGAGGGGATCTTATTGAAGCATATAAGATGATTAGAGGTTTAGATAGGGTGGACAGTGATAGCCTTTTTCCTAGGATGGAGAAAGCTAGCACGAGGGGACACAGCTTTAAATTAAGGGGTATGAGTTATAGGACGGATATCAGAGGTAGGTTCTTTACTCAAAGAGTGATTAGGGAGTGGAATGCCCTGCCTGCAGCTGTTGTAGATGCGCCAAGTTTGGTGGCGTTTAAGAGGTTAATTGATAAGTATATGGAAGAGAAGGGAATGGTTTAGTTTGGAGGGGCATTGCTTTTTATTTTGGTCGGCACAACATCGAAGGCCGAAGGGCCTGTTCTGTGCTGTATTGTTCTATGTTCTATGTTCTATGTTCTAATTGTCCAAGGTCATTTGAGAGTCAACCACATTGTTGTGGCTCTGGAGCCAAATGTAGGCCAGACTAGGTAAGGAAGGCAGATTTCCTTCCCTAAAGCACATTAGTGAACGAGATGGGTTTTTCCAACAATCAGCAATGGTTTTATGGTCATTAATAGATTTGTAATTCCAGATATTTTTTATTGAAATCAAATTCCATCATCTGCTGTGATGGGATTTGAATCCGGGTCCTCAGGACATTAGCTGAACTTTTGGATTTCTAGTCTAACAATAATACCACCAGGCCATTGCGTATCCTTTGTTTAATCTAGATTAGCTCTGTGTCTCTGGTCAGCCAGCACCTGAACCTTTCCCATTCCAAACATTGGGAAACCTCCCCTTCTGCGGCACTGAATGGGATCCATCCCAATGCAGTTCCCTAGCATTTGATAGGCCAGGCTATTTTCCAACTTGAGGAATTGGTAAAATTCTGTTCGTACAATGGAACAGCATAGAGGGTGGCAATTTGACCCATTGTCCCTACACTGCTCTCAGGACAACAACCCAGATTCTCAGGTCTCCCCATCTCACTGAAGTATTTCATCTCTTTATAACTGCAATAAATCTCTTCTGCACTCTCCCTTTGACTCATCATTCGAGGGAATCTAAGAGTCAAAGTCTTTTCACCAATCAAATACTAGAGGCACTGAGTTGGATGTTCTTCACTGATTTTGTTCAAAATTGTTTCAGAATGCAATACAGTTGTACTAATCTTATGGACCTAAAATGGTGCTCTAATAATCAATTGCGACATACACCAATATTCGAGTCTCTGTTGAATAGATTTTTTTGAAAAAAACATTTCTGGAAGCTGTTTAAATTAAGTGAAAGCCTCATTGTGAAGGAAATGAAGCTCCTCGACTTATTTTAGACTCAACTGAACCAAAGAAAGGTTAAGATGCGGAAAGACGCCATTCAATCTACCTTGACTGCAAATACCAAAAGAGATGAAAAATAAACTAGCTGCTCATTTTAATCATATTTTCCATCACCTGGTCCATAGCCTTGCAGGTTGCAATTTCAAGTAGCTTTGAAATGTGTTGAGTATTTCTGTTTCAACCACCAATTTAGGCAATGAATTCCTGATGTCCACCATCCTCTGTGTGAAAAAAAACTTCATGTCCCTCAAACTTTGTACCTATCATCTTAAATGTGTGCCTCCTGGTTATTGTCCCCTCAGCTAGGGGAAACTACTCTTTCCTGCCTACCCTGTCCAGACCCCCTTTATAATTTTGTACACTTCAATTGGGTCACCCTGTAGCCTCCTTTGTTCTAAGGAAATCAATCTTAACCTATTGAATCTCTCTTCATTGTTGTAATTCTCAAGTCCTGGCAACATTCTTGTAAATCTCCTCTCCACAGCAATTATGTTTTTCCTATAATATGGTCACCAGAATTGTATAGAAACTTCTAGCTTCGGCCTACTTAGCATTTTATACAATTCCAGCATTATATTCCTGCTTTTGCTTTCAATATCTCGCCCAATAAAGAAAAGCATTCCATATGATTTCTTGACCATCTTGTCCACTGGTCCTGTTGTCTTCAAGGACCTGTGGACATACAATTCATGCTCCCTCTCTTCCTCAACCCTTCTCAATATTAATTGAGCATTCCCTGGCTTTATTTGTCCTCCCCAAATGCATTATCTCACACTTTTCCGCATTGAATTTCATTTGTCACTTCTCTGCCCACTCAATTAAATCATTGCTATCATTCTGGAGTCGACAGCTGTTCTCTTCAGCTACACGGCCAATTTTGGGTCATCTATAAACTTCCCAATAATGCCACCTACACTTAAGTCTGAATCATTAATAATAACAATAAACAGCAAGGGACCCAACACTGAGCCATGTGGAACACCACTGTAAACTTCCATTCGCAGAAATATCCATTGATTATTATCCTTTGCTGAGCCAATTATAGATCCAACCTGTCACTTGTCCTGTATCCCTTTTCTGACCAATCTGCCATGTACAACCTTGTCAAATGCCTTATTGAAATCCACTGCACAACCCTCAACAATCCTCCTTGTTACTTACTAAAAAAATTTAATGAAGGTAGTAAGACACCTATCTTCTCCTAACCATGCTGACTATCCTTAATCCGTACTCTTTTAACTGACAGTTTATCCTATTTTTCAGAATTGGTTTTAACAATTTGCCCAATACTGAAATCAGACTGACCATCCTATTATTTTCTGGCTTGTCTCTCACACCCTTTTTAAATAAGGGTACAACATCCACAGACAGCTAATCTTGGGGTCAGGAAATTGCTTTGCTGAAATTGCTTAAATTTCAGCTTGCATCTCTGGATCCTGAACCAATAGTCTTTAAGGAGCCCACAGAAGGGTGCTTAGAAAGGTCTAAAATCTGTAAATGTCTAGAATTTGTTGAGTCTAAAGCAGAAGGGCTGTTCTTTTTGGCTGTACAATAGAATTGTGGGCTGTTATCGGCGAGCCCTCACATTGCTCCAACTCCCACCCTTATTTATCTTTCTTTTCCAATAAATGTGATAATGTTTGGGGAAATAAAATAGAAAGCTCCAGACTACTGTTGTTTTCCTACTTTTGGACCATGAGCAATGGCACAGGAGATCAGCTCTTTTACAGAGTAACACACTTATGTGCTTTATGATTTTACTGTTTTTCTTATCACATGTAGGTGGCAAGGTGGCACAGTGGTTAACACTGCTGCCTCACAGTGCCAGGGATCCAAGTTTGATTCCCAGCTTGGGTCACTGTCTGTGCAAGTTTACACGTTCTCCCTGTGTCTGCATATGCTTCCTTTAGTTTCATCCCATAGTACGAAAGATGGGCGGGTTAGGTGCATTTGCCATGATAAATTCTCCCCCAGTTTACCTGAACAGGGGCCAGAATGTGGCGAGTTGAGGATTTTCATAGTAACTTAATTACAATTTAAGATGTCTACTTGTGACACTAATAAATAATTTAAATAGTAGAATGCAGTTATTTATTTGAAAATAACAAAAATAAATAAACTTAAACTATAAAATGTCATATGTTCTGAATTACTGTAAGTGTGACTTTGGGAAATTCATTAATTTTTATTAAATTTCTCTGAACAAAGCCACTGTAGACATTTAGTTATAAAATGCAATGGGTTGAGTTTTAACTTTTGATATAATGAAGATACAATGAGCTGTATCTCAATTGTTAACAATTTCACGTCTGAATTTGAAGATTATGGATCAAATTCCAGTGCAGAAACTGGAGCATAAAAAGATGAAGGTCACGATTTCTGGATTCACCTCATCCCTTTTGCCACAGCCTATCACTGACAGTTGGTGGGATTGTCCAGTCTACTGAAGTCTATAGTAGTTTGTATGGTTCACCTGTCCCACCACGGGGGTATCTGCGCATTTCTTGGGGGGAGGGGAGGTGTTGCTTTTGGTGGGACTGGAAGATCTTGCCAGCGAGGAAGGGCTGGAAAATTCTGCCCTGAGAATGATACTCTAATGCAGTGCAGAGGGAGTGCTGCACTGTTGGGCAGTGCAATCTTACAGATGAGATGATAGTCCCCATCTGCAGTCTCAAATGGATATGGAAGTTGGCATGACATACTTTGAAGAGTGGGGGAAATTATACCCGGTATCTCAGCCAGTATTTATCTCTCATTCAATATCACTAAACAGATTATTTGGTCATTATCACATTGTTGTTTGTGGAAGCTTGCAGCGTGCACATTGGATTGTCACATTTCCAGCATGAGAACAATGACTACACTTATAAAATATTTAGTTGTCTGTAAAGCACTTCGGGATGTCTTAAGGTCATGAATGGCACTAAATAAATCCAAGGGCACAAACTTATCTGCCAGTCATGCCATGTGGCTGTTGCAGCAAGCTCCGAGAATTTGGCGCCCTGCCAAATCTTCAATCACTGCGGCGGATGGGAAAGTCCTGCCGGTATGAACGGTGGTAAAATTCCAGCCCAAATCTTTCCTTTCAGAATGCATTTATTTGGGTTAGGTTTCAAGTTTCTGTTAAAATACTTTTGCATAATCACAAATTATAAATGGATCAGTGAATTTGGCAGTTTGATCAAACTTGTTTGTTTCTTTTTTTCCCTCTTTTGATTAAAAATATCCCTTGATACATTTAAGAGCGTTAACCTGTTTCAGTTTTAACAGTACAGATAAAAATGGATTTATCTGTAAAGGTCAGCAATTTTGTGAAGCTTATTTTGTTCTCTGTGTGTAACCTAATTTAAAATCACTAAAAATCATTTCTCGGCCTTTTGGCTAAGATCAAGCGTCAGATCAAACCCATAATCAGGTGCAATGCCTTTTCTTGTCAGCTTGGATTTTGTCCATCTCTCTTGTGGGGATCATGACTTGGATTCAATTTAAATTTGAATTGTTTTTTGGAGCAAGCAAGGAGATGATTAAGGGCTTGCCATGTCCATCCTACACATTGGCTTTGTAATTTTAAAAATGGAATAAAAAATTTTAAAGTGTAGAAAACAGACTCAAATGAACTACGTGAACCCTTTAATAGTTTCACGATGTTTGATACAAAAACATTTTAAAAATGTGTTTAATATGAACCTCAATTTGAAAAGATTTGCTTAAACAATGCAATAGGTTTTGATCTGGAAGTCTGGCTAGTTTTCTGGCACCTCTGACTCAGGCAAAATGAGTCCTGAACCAATGTATGAAACAAGAATAGAAATGGTCTTAGGTATTGCTCACTTGGGTTTAAAATTCCCCAATTATTTGTGCCGTTTTGGCTAAATCAATCTGGATTGGGCTGTTACAGTTATCTGTGAGAACCTCTCCACCAAATTCTTGTAAGCAAAGGACAAAACGCTGAGACTATCCTAGCTAACAGCCTTTCCCAAAGGGAGGTAGTTGGAGAATTGGCTGTACACTCCCTGCTAGCAAGGGTCTTCATTGGTACCATACAATCAGCATGTTAAAAATCTAAAATGCAATGCTATTACCTTGTACAGAGGAAGTTGCCATTGAACATGCTACCCTGGATATGCTTTCAAATTATTATATGATACAACTATGCAATTCTTATAATCACATTCCTACCCGTGGCTTCCCACTAAATCACTTCTTAACTTTATTGAATGGTGGGAAGAAATCAGTGGATTGGCAATCCACAAACACCATTCTTGATAGGAAATTTTGTTCACTGAAAGTGTGGATTTAATATTTGATGGGAAAATTACAAACATTGCGTTAATTTAGAGTCTCTTTGGAACAACTCTTGACAGTCTTCTGACATTGTCGACATCCTTTCATCTAGGTAAGATGATGGACATACAGCATGTTAGTCCATTGGGAATGCGGTAGCTTCTTATAGTGCACTCTTGCTGATGACCAATTCATAAGTAGCAGGTTCTGCCACAAGTGGTACCAAATGTCATTGTGGGCTGTTGTTTGTGGAGTTCATGTTTGATTGCCAAGCCATTGTAGCTATTGATTGTCCTGATGGTACACATTGCTATCCCAATTTTCCTCTTGTCATCAGTTAGTGTCCCTCACTTATGGAAAATGATATTTAAGCCTTCACACCTGCAAAGCTCCACCCAAAGTGGAGCTTTGGGCATTTTCCTAGTCATCTGGCTCCAGCTACCTTGTTGTAAGAAAGTCCTGGGATATGTGGCTATCATCCACCCTGCAAACATGCCTATACCAGTGAAGTTGCCTCTGCTTGTGAGTACCAATGTATTTGACAGCAATGCCTTTGAGAGGGCTGTCTCATTTGTAATTTTCATTCAATGTCCAGAACCTGGTGCTTAGGGAGAAGATGAAAGTTGTTGAGTTTTCTATCAGTCATTCACATTTGATGGTCATAAGACAAGATTTTGAGAACATAGACCTCAAAAACTCACATCTTGGTCCTGAGAGTCAACTTTGATGCACGTTTCGTGAGTTGCCAAAAGAGGGTATCGCTTTCCTTTTGCGGCCTCCTAGTGGTCAATTATATTATGACAGTGACAAGACAGTAGAACTAGTCATCCAACAGGCAACTGTGGTATAGGGGAAATTTAAAACTGAAATGGATACTAAATGAAAGCAACATAAAAGTTTCTAATCTCCTCCGGTTGTTTATGTATTCACCTGCTGTTTCAAACAGTTGCAAACCAGTTTTACACAGAACTGTGACTTGTAAATAGTTCATGGAAGCCTTGGAATGAAATAGCTTTAGACTTGCAAAAACAACTGCAGGTTATTTTTCAATTAGTTCCAAGCTTCATTTCCCATCTCCCTCTCACTATTTTGTAATAGTTTCAGGTTGCCAGTTGGACCCCAACTTTAATTTGTAGCATGAGTGAGTGTGAGGCATATAGACCAAGTATTTTTTAATTAATTCATGGAATGTGGGTGTCACTGAGAGGGTCGGCATTCATTACCCATCCCTGATTGACCTGCTGGACCATTTCTCAGGGCATTTAAGAGTCATCACATTGCTGTGGATCTGGAATCACAGGTAGACCAGACTAGGTAAGGATGGCAGATTCCCTAATGGACATTAGCGAACCAGATAGGTTGTTATGACAATGGTTTCATAGTCATCATTAGATAATTAATTGTTGAATTAAAACATCAGCATTCCTGTGCATTACCCTGGGGTCTCTGGATTACCAGTCTAATGAAAATACCATGGTGCCGCCCCCTCCACCCAGGTACTAGTTCTTTATAGCTTGCCAACATGAAGCCCAGCTACTTTAGCTTCTGCGGCATATTTAAGTAAACTCATCCTGAATTTTACTCAAAGCTGTGTCAGCAGTGCTTCTGCTAAGATCCCCAGGATGTGTGCAACTCTAACTGAGTAATGTCCTGCCCATATTTTAACACCTTGCACATCTTGAGCTCTTTGGGCATATGGGGTTAAAATTGGCGCCACTAAATATTGATTAAAATAATAAAAGCAAAATCTGATACTATTTGCCCAGAATCTAAGGAGGCTTTCTTTTCCTCCAAAATTTTGCAATGTGACAAACACATTTGTGCCTCATAATGCCAGCTCATTCGTAAAATGACCAAAAATGGGTTTGTTTGCCAGGCGTGTGAAAAGTAAGTGTAAATATTATTCAATCACTGAGGGTACCTGGCAGATCAACTGTGAATCTTGCTCCATGTGCTACTGTTTACAGAGAAGAAACAACATGGCTTTTGCTGTTTGTTCTTCAAAAGGTCCAAATGTGCAAAGTCTGAGACACAATCTGTGTCACACTTTCACTGCACAATTGTTTCAACTTGTCTCATTTGGTGAAATCATAAAATCACTTATGAAAAATATATGCAGAATTTTGCTCTGGATAAAGCATGCTGCATCACCTCCCCCACCCCCTCCCCCCACACCAAACATATGTAGAAAAATATAACTGCAAGAGAATTTATATTATCACCTAGAGGGAGAGGGGGTGTTGGTGAGTGTGGGGAGGGAATAACACAATGGTTAGTACTGATGCCTCACAGCACCAGAGATCCAGGTTTGATTCCTGGCTTGGGTCACTGCTTTTGGAGGGTACGTTCTCCCTGTGTCTGCGTGGGTTTGCTCCGGTTTCCTCCCACAGTCTGGAAGACAGTCTGGTGAATTGGCCATTCTAAAATTCTCTCTTGGTGTATCCGAACAGGTGCCGGAGTGTAGCGATTAGGGGCTTTTTACGGTAACTTCAATGCAATGTTAACGTAAGCTTACTGGTGATGAGAATAAATAAATTTTCATAAACTGAATGGTTTTGGTAATTTTTTTTCTACTGTAATGGAACTGTTGTCTCAGGGCAGTACTGGAGAACCGGATAAGAATGGCAACTATCAGCAACCTGGTGAAAAACTTGCTAGTAGCTGATGAGCTGAAACCTTGTTTTTTTATATATTAGTGCCATGTCATCGGAAAAAAAAAACTAGCCAGTATGGCTGGGTATTAGTATGACAGATGACCCAAATAATTTTCATTTGATTGCAACTCTCAGTCCCTCCACTGTCTCAAATGAGACATAGTGAATCAAATTGAATATAATGAATGGTGACTTGATTGCGGGCACAAAGCATTATGATTCCTGTCTCCGCACAGCTTATTGCTTCACCTAAATGACACCGATAAAAGTTTTGTTAATTTTAGACTACCTGCAGATCCTGGGAAATTCTGATCTTGCTTCATTTTAAAGATTCCCATCAATCACATCATGATGCTGTAGCACATGTTACATTAATAAAGAAATTCTGTTGAATGGAGAGTTAAAACTAGTTGGGAGATTGACAGCACATTTGGAAGTGACATGTAGAATCCTCTTTTTGTTAGAATTGGACACAGAAGGAAGGATTTTAAAAGACAGGTTGGCAGGAGTCTGTTACTGTGCTTATTAATGAGCTCATCCAGCAATTAATTAGACGAGTGGAAGTTTGAGATCTCTTCCCTCCGCTGTCCTTTTCAAAATTGCATTGTGTCCAGGAGATGATGGAATTTAGTGACACTACCCCCCCAGTCCTTTTGGGAGTACCATTTTTAATATATGTCCAAACTTACTCCCTCTCCCACAAGCATTTGAAAATCCAGCCCCTCATCTGTCATTCTGCAGTGTGGTTATCCCAATGAAACCTTTGAAAAAGTGTGAACTTACTCTGAAGCGTTAAGGCTGTGACTCTGTATGCCTGGCAATCAAGTAGAAGGAAACATGAGTTGACAAAGGACTGAAGGAACCGATGGCCTAGTGGTACTATTACCAGATTATTCATCCAGAAACTCAGCTAAATGTCTCAGGGGCCTGGTTCGAATCCCACCACATTACTGAATTTAATAGAACATATCTGAAATTAAAAATCTACTGATAACCATGAAACCATTGTTGATTGTTGGAAAAACCCATCTGGTTCATTAGTGTCCTTTAGAGAAGGAAGTCTCTGTTTTACCTGGTCTGGCCCACATGGGACTCCAGAGCTACAGCAATGCATTTGACTCTAAATTGCCCTCTGAAATGGTCTAACAAGCCACTCAGTTTCTGGGTAGCGGGGGGCTAGGGATGGGGAATAAATGATGGGTAGCTAGCAATGGCCACGTGCTATGAATGAATTAAAAAAATACAATTATACCTCCATTTGTCTGACCAAAAGCCCATGAGGGCAGTTTCCTCTTTGGGAACTTGATTGCTAATTAGTCCTATAATATTTTAATATTTATTATGATGCTGCTGCTATTGCTGCTTGGAGCTATTCCTGTCAGGAAATCTGCTGTCATGGTATGCCACACTCATCGGTTTCACACCATCCTTATACACATCTTGCTTGCTTGCAACCACTACGATGTCCATCATCTAACAATGGTTGGAATAGTCATTTCCTTTTTTGGATGATACCTGTTAACAGTTCCTTTGCATTTTCAAACACCGCTTTGTTAGTCTTATTGTCGGTATCTGAAATTTTATGCATATGTCTTAGTATCCCTTTTCAATGACCTCTTATTTTTTCCACAGATCTTTATTTATTGTCCAGGTTTCTGAGGCAGATTCGAAAATGGAAACAGTGTATCATTTTTCTCCTTTGTTATAAACTTGAATTTTCTTGTTGGCAACACATCCTTCATCTTCACAAAATTACCTTTGGCCATTTCAGTTCTTCTGCTGACTTGGGCATTGCAACTATTATCTTCTGTTATCATTTGTCCTAAATAGACAAACATATCGACTTGGTCCAGTATGACACCATCCATTTCAATCTTCACTCTATTTTTTTCTACTGTGTTCCCTCTAACTACTTTTTTGTGTTGAAACTCAATCCATAATCTAAACTTCCAATTTTTACTGATCTACAACATTTTGTAGGGCCTCTTCTAATTCTGCAAGTAGCACTGTGTCATCCGTGTCCTGCAAGTTAGTTAGTTTGTTACTCAATTGTTTTACTCTTTGAAGTCCATCTAATTTTCTATTTCTCATGTGTACAGATTGAATTATTTTGATGACAGTCCATGCTTTGTCATAACCACCTCTTGATTTAAAACATTATTTTCCTGATTGTCCTTCTTTAAGCATGATGTTCTTTATTTTCTCCCAATATAGACTGAGTAAATCTCACATCTTTATTGTCAATGCCACATTTTAGAAACATGTCCATTAACTTTTGATGATTATTATGATAAAATGTATAATTTAATTCGCCAACAATTCCCACTATGGAAGAGTCAGGAAAATCCCAGCTTATCTGTTTTTGTTTCACTCACTTAAATTCATTTTCTAATCTATTTCCAAATTCTTAAAAACAGGAATCTTCATTCAGAATGCAGATGCAGCAATTTCCAATTTTTTCTAGCTTTTCCTTTTAGAAAATTAAATTTTGTAAGATCTAGTCAGGATATTTCATTGCTTTCTATAGCTAAAAATAATTTTGCAGGGGAGAGGTTGTGCATACATGCCAGAATTCTCCGGCTGTTCATGCTGATGAGAATCTGCGGTCCTGCTGGCAGTGCACATCTGTCTGTTTCTCACTGGCGTGGGGTGACACCAATGGGAATTTCCATTGGTAAAGTTTAACATTTTTATTTATTCGTCATAAGTAAAACTTCCATTAACATTGCAACAAAGTTACTGTGAAATGCCCCTAGTCACCACACTCCGGCGCCTGTTTGGGTCAATGCATCTAACCAGCACATCTCTCAGTCTGTGGGAGGAAACTGGAACACCTGGAGGAAACCCATGCAGATAATGTGCAAACTCTGCACAGACAGTGACCCAAACCAGAAACTGAACTTGGTGCTGTGAAGCAGCAGTGCTAATAACTGTGCTACCATGCCACCCTGTTTGTGTTAGCAAATAATATGCCACCTCCTGCTGGCAGGAACCATGCAAAACTGGGAGGCCAGAGAATCTCACCCATACCTTTTGAAAACATGTTAAACAGCTCAAGACAAAATAATAAAAAAAAATTCTCATCACTATAAAAATCCTTGTCATAGGTAATAATTTGAAAAGATGGATATCTGATATTCTAATGTTTTATGAACACAGTACATGGATTTTAGTCAGTGCCTTATTAAGATAGCATAATCCTAATTACTGTTTTAACAAGTCTCTCCACTATTTAAAGGAATTGTGGAAAGTTTAATTAAATATAACTTGCTCATTAGCTAGAATGGAGTAAATTTGGCCTTTACACTTGTACTATTGTCCAAAGAGAATAGCACGAATAATATTAAAAAATGCTCCCTGGGACAGGGCAATTGAATAAATCAACACACTGTCCTTTTCCTTTGAAACCTGATATTGAATCTAATGTAGGCTGCTGGGTGAAAGACTTCATTCTTTGCTGGTGATAGGGCTGACTTGTGAAATAAGATTTGTTAGTTTCAAAGGGCACAAACACTGTTTGTGCAGTGAATCTTATGCTGATTCTCTATCTGTCATCACAGACTAGGTATGGATTAAATTAACAAATGTTGTCTTCAACTGAATTGTCAACGTCAGTTGCCAACTCCACTATCAGATAACAATCCCATGGCTAAAAGGGATTGTTGATGTGACATAATGATAACATCACTGAACCAGTAATCTCAGGACTCAGACTAATGGCCTGGAGACAGGGGTTCAAATCTCATTAAGGCAGTTGGTGGAATTTAAATTCAATTGATAAATCTAGAAGATAAAGCTAGTCTTAGTAATGGCCAATATTGATTGTTGTAAAACCCATCTGGTTCATCCAGGGAACCTAGCTAGGGAAAGAAATCTACCACCCTTAGCTGACCGACAGCAATGTGGTTGATTCTTAACTACCCTCTGAAAAGGAATAGTGTGACACTCAGCTCAAAGGACATTTCAGGATGGGTCTTGTTCCACATCCCATGAAAGAATAAAGAAAAAAAAAATCACAAGTTAAACATTAAGCCCTTTTCTGTGTTGGCCTGATTTGATATGCTTCACAGTTTTGAGTGAATCCTTAGTAAATTGTGTCTATCATTCCAATGACAATTCACAGGCTCCTTGTTCTCCAGATTTATTTATTTTAGCTTAATTTTTCATATCCTTTCAGTCTCTTTCTCCAGCAATGTCTCTTAATGCTCACTTCCTGCTTCTCTAAATTACTGCTTTTCAGGTCCATTGCAAACCGTATGACCTGGGTCTCAATCTTCAGTTCACCAACGTACTCTCATTCACCACTAACCACTCACCCAGTTTCCTCATGTGGGCCGACCTTTATTCTCAACACATGCTGTGTCGGAATTTTCTCTCAAACTGACTTTGACTGTTCTACTTCTTTCTTTTCCATCCATAACCTCTTAAGGTGGTAAGAAATATCACTCCTGCACTCTTTTGCACTCCTTCTCTTGATCCTAAGATAATCTGAGGTTTTATTTTGCAATGAGAATATGTTAACACAAGTTGTTATAATATAGAAATTGTTTAAAAATAGTATAATTCACTCATCTAGCTGACATTTAAAGGGTAAAATGTCCCTTTGCAATATGTATGAAGGAGCTGATGATATTCTAATTAAGTTTTAACAAAGGGTCCCATTAGGTGTTAGAATTCAAAACTTCTCACCATTGAATTAGGAATTTATTTTAAGTAATAGCACTTAGCACGGTTCAGTACTGCATTGTAACATTTACTGTTTTAGGTTGATGCTTTATTGTACTTCACGTGGTAAACACATCCAACACCAACAATTATACAATCCTTGCAGCAGAATAGCAAGTTACTGGATCAGTACTGCCTTTCAATTTTTGTGTTGGACCATATTTCTAATACAGGGTATATGTGCAGGGCCCCAGGCAATACCTGAAGCCAGGAAATATCATAAATGTTACTCTATAATGGATTGTATTTTCTCTGGGGTTACACAATTCCAATATTTAATTCTCATAGTACTGAAGGGTTTGAGGCAAACTCGCAAGCAGCTGGAAATGCTGCTTATTTGACACTTTCAAGTACATTTTGGGCTTCTTATCAATGTTTCTGAATTAAAATGTTACAATGGAATACGTGGTAAAATATCTGTAGATTTAGCACCTTAAAAATACAGTGCATTCATTTATGAATATTTCAGCAGTCAACCCTGAGATCAAGTAAGACTCTATACCAAGAGATCACAGCTTAATACATGTTTTAACAGAAACAGGGAAAATAAGATAAAACTGTATTACATGTTTTTGTAAAAGATTATAAAATGTTTTCCTTTATAAAAAACTTCTCAAAATGGCAACAATATTTCACTGGAACCAATATCTATTATTTGTGCTGCAAAGTAGGATTTTGGAGTAGTTTTCCATCAAAATAATCATTTGGCAAAATATTTGCTTAGTACACCACCAGATTTCTCCATATATAATCCTGTGACATACGTGAAGGAAAATGATTTAATATTTAATGTTGCTTTTTCTTTTCCCCCAGTACACATTAGATTCTCTTTGTTTCTTTCCCTTCAGTATGACAGCATCTTTCAAAAGAAATGGAGGCCAGAAGTTGCTATAGGTCTAACCCATCTTCTATCCACCTTGTTAATTTCCACCTTGTGAACAAGGATAGTCTACATGACATATCTTCAACCTCACTAAGAACTTTATAAATAGGATCCAGCTTGGCGCCCAACACGTTCAGCCATTACTTGCTAAGATGTGAAGTCATGGCAGCAGTGCTCTATGTGTTGATTTCCTAGTCCCCACAATCTGCCTATGAAGAAAGATTAAGTGTAGGCCAGAGGAGAAAATACCATAAGAATGGGAATTACTCCTTCTGGGGTAACTTCTAGATGCTAATTTCAGTGTTAGGTTAATGAAAGCTTGAAGAGAGAAATTCCTTTTGGATGGAAGTGGTTGTGTTGCTGGAAATTATTGAGAAGGGCAAAGTACTCCTACCCTATAAATGTATATATACTTAATTAAAACAATTAAGCACTGTTTAAATTTGAAACTTGACGATTTGGTAAATTTGACCTTATCATGTCCAGTTCAAGCATGGATATACTAGCTGGAATTCTCCAGTCTTGTGCCCCTCCCCCACTACCACTGCCAGCTGGAAGAGAGAACTTGGCACTCAGCCAATTCACCATTCACAGCAGTGGGAATGGAGAATCCCAGAGGAGGCCGAGGTGGAAAGATTCCAGCCACTGGGGATAATTCTCCAGGGCCACTAGCCCTGGTGGGATTTATAATGGCTCACTCAATTCAGCGTAAGGGACAAAATGCAATCCTCACCAGACGTCATACCCGCTGTGAGTTTCCTGGCCAGCTCCACTGGCCCCAGTCAGGATCTCTCACAGAGTGGGCAAAAATGTGATCACTACTCATTGACACCTCTAACTTTTTCAGGAGGCTAAGGAAATTTGGAAAGTCCATTCTCACCAATATTTACTGATGCATGATAGAAAGCATTTTCAGATGTATCACAGCTTGGTATGGCTCCTGCTCTACAAAAAAACTACACAATGTTGTGAATGTGGCCCTGTCCATCACACAAACCAGCCTCCCTTCCATTGACACTGTCCACACTTCCCGCTGACTCGGAAAAGCAGCCAGCAGATTCATGAGCCCCATATATCCAAGACACATTCTTTTCCACCTTCTTCCATCATGAAAAAGATACAAAAGTCTGAGATCATGTATTAACCAACTCAAGAACAGCTTCTTCTTTGCTTCCATCAGATTTTTGATCTACCTTTCATTAAGTTGATCTTTCTCTGCACTCTAGCTGTGACTGCAACACTACATTCTGCACTCTTTTTCTTATCCCCTATGTACTCTATGAGTAGTAAGTTTTGTCTCCATAGTGAGCAAGAAACAATACTTTTCATGAATCCCCAATACATTTGACAATAATAAATCAAATAAAAAATGTTCATTTTAATATAATCACCAGGATTTAGGCCAGATATTCCAATTTTCCATTATGACTCCTCCTCCCCTGCAGTGGGAAGTCCAGCGGATGTAATTAGGTGCAGGTCCTGACAACTGAGGACCTGATTCTTTGGGTTCTGAGACCGGGGCAGGAGGAGGGAGTTGTACGTACTGTGCCCATGGCCTCCCAGTCACTGCCAGGCTATAAAAGCAGGGCCTCTCAAGGGACCTGGGGATCAGGTAGTAGGGGGTGGGAGGGGGGGTGGTACTTTATTCTGGAGGAAGGGATTAATCTCAGGGTCTCCTCTGGAATAAGGGTCTCATGGCTGGGCTTCTCCTTCTTGCCCTGGGAAACATGGAGATCACTGTTAGGATGGTGACTTCAAGCAACTTTCTGTTAAAAATATTATTGCCTCAGTTCTGTAAAACTGAAGTGGCCAGGTGACATTAATATTCATGCCCTTGGTTGATTTTTCAAGTGCCCTAGCTGTCATCAGAACTCTCTGAAGTACTTTGATTGATAGGAGGTGTCAGTTTCACTCAAGAAATTCCTCTTTGTAGCCTAAATGAATCACAGATGCTGCCCGACCTCTTTGAACTGCTTTGATTGACAGCTCCAGAACAGATCAAATAGTTCATTGTTGATACAATCAGTTCATGCTCAAGTAAGCCATACCTATTCAGCATGACTCCATTTGTTTGACACTGCAGTGTTTTAGTTTCTGATCCTTCTTAGAAAGCACAAATGGTTTCTAATACTTCTTTTTGCTTTTTTTAAATCTTGCCCGAGTCCATAAGCTTCATTCTAAACACTTCTTTCTTTTTTTTACTTTGAGTCTTTTGTCTCTGCCAAGTTTCAAGATTAAAGATGCTGTGGTTTGTATCTCTGAGATAGAGGACGCTGAGGCAAGATTTCACTGAAGTGCATAAAGTTACAAGGGAGCTTTGCAGAATGGATATGGAAGGGCCTATTGGAAAAGTTGAAGAGTCACCAGTGGGTACAGGTTAAAAGTTGAAGGCTGAGGAATAAAGGAGAGTTGTGGGGAAATTAATTTAACCTGATAGTTGAACTTTGGATGAGGGGTAGGGTGGGGTAGAGGTAGAAAGCTTCAAAAGCATGTAGCACATGGTTATCCATTAGACACACCATAGTATATGGGGCTACTACCAGGGCTGAAAAATGTACCCCTTCCAGCCAGCAGACATCTCATGGGCTAAATGGCTGCTTCCTCTGCTATCATTTTCTTTGAATCTGCAGCCAATCTTCTCACTTCATCCAATGAGACCCTCTGAAGGACCATTCATATTAGTTAGATAAGACATAAGTTGGTCACTGACATTCGAGATGAGGATGCAGAACCTTGTCCATTTGAACATTGCCTCCCAGCATATTATGTTCAAAGATCTGTTGGATGAAGGTGAAATTATTGCCTCTGCTGTGCTGGACATCTTTGAACTGCTTATTTTACATTCCTTTCTAATTCGCCTTTAACTTTTGCAAGCCTCTGGCAATGCTGAGAAGATTAAATGCTTTGAAATACTTTGTTTACATTCAGTTTCATAGTCCAGTGAGTTTTATTAGTATCTTGATTGACAACTCCAGGATATTTCACAGTAGGCAGTAGCTTTTTTTTTGCTTTTATTTCCCTTCACAGTCAATTAAATCTGAAGTACTTCTCTTTTCAGTTGTTTTGGGTTTCTCTTTTTCAAACATGCTTTCTTTTTGATCTGAAGAACTTCTTTGATAGAACAGTGGACAGTTTGACTGATCTTTTTCCACAGTAGATTGTTTCTACCTCTTATACTGGAACAACATGTCTGAACTGGACGTTGTTTTCAGACATAGCAGAAATTGGCATAATTCCCCCTGCCACCCTAGTGATGCCACCCTGGCAATTTCAACCTAGCTGTGATCACTGTTAAAGTGACATTGTCAGGGTGACACTGCCAGGATGGCAAGCCCTTTAAAAATGGTGTTGGATCTCTGTGAATTCAGGGTTGTTGATGTGTTTTCTACTGGGGTTTGTGAGTTTAAATCCCACCACAGCAGCGCTGCCAGTGCCAATGTGAAACACTCCTGTTTTCCTGCTGGCAATAGTACTTAGTTTATATTTAGGAGAATCGTGGCCATTATAAATATTAAAACCATGAGTAGATTTTTCCGCACGTTGTGCAGTGGAGGAGGCACCTGACATTAGCAGGCAATGGGATCTTCCGGTCCTGCCAATGTTGAAGGAATTTGCCATTGAATGCGCTCCTTTGCCAGAAAACTTTTGCCTATATTTTTAATAAGAGAATACATTATACCATAAGGATCCTTTGACATTTCAGGAGTTAGACAATGGCTAAAACCTGATTAAAAATGGCCCTGAGTGAAGGAATTCCATACCAGTTGTGAGGTTCACACATCTCATGGTTTAAGAATGGACCAAAACCTATGGACAATGGAGTTTGCGAACAACTTACCTCAACGCTTCACCAGGGATAGAAAAGATATCAAAACTTCATGGGTCATAGATCAATATGAAATAGATTCCATCAAGTTTTCATTGTATTGCCATGGCCCTTCATCCAGATATAAAGAACTTCAATATCTCAAAGTCTCAAGAGTGAAAAAGCCAAAACACAGGATATTTACTGGCCCAACATACCACTTTATTTGGAAAATGGCTTTGGACTTGAAACAGGTCTCAAGGTAGAGCAGCCATGCTTGTGACTTGCTTTCAAAAATAACAGCAGAAGTTGCTCTGAATGGCAAGAAACAATCGCCAGAATTTTATTGCCATGCTTGTCCGAGACTCATAAGATCCCGCCTGAGGCCAATGGAGAATGTCGTTCTGCGAGCCTTGCCTGCCCCAATTCCGGGGTGGGTGTGCCTGTAAAATTCCGGCTATATGGCTAATATCTATGCCATCAAACCAACTGCAAAACAATTATTCGGCCAAGGAAACATACAGCTATATCTGTGTCATCTATCATGGCAGAAATATGCAAAGCTCAGTCCTTTTTAGTGACTCCTGTTACTGTATAAATGAAAGAGAGAATGTATTCATTAAAGGCATTTCTGTTGCTATTTGTGTGATCCATTATGTAGTAATTTAGCAGCTATAGATCCAAAATCTTTGCGTACTGATCACTGATGATCAATGATGGGAATATTTATTTTAGACGTACGTTATTGAGGACATCCTGAGGATTAAAGATTGCCTTCACTTCTGGTTAGGATGATTCTTTAACCAAACTCTACAGCGCACTCTGTTTCTATTCCGTGGCTTGAATTTGGAACATATAATCAATTCGTTACTCGATACCGCATGCTCTGAGACTGAAAATTGTGGTTCAGCTCCTAAGCATTTGATTAAATGCTTCAAATACATGCAATGAAAATGAATCTTTACATTCTATATACATTTTATATTTTGAATTTTTATATATATACGGCCAATGGCTGGGTGCAAACCAAATCTGTTGGTTAAAAGATTGCATTATTTTGGACATAAATGATTACGTACATAACAATGCAACAGCCACAGTTCACAGCCATTTAATAGTACCTTTGTCCAAACACTACCACTGCACATAAAGTGACAACCTCCCAAGTGATAAAGATTCCTGCGGTGGATTTGTGTGATTCTGTTTTTGTTATTCATTGGATATGGGTTAGCATTTGGTAAGCAGAAACCCATCCCTAATTGTCCTTGAACTGAGTGGCTTGTTAGGTAGGCCATTTCGCCGGGCAATTAAGAATCAACCAAATGGCTGTGGGTCTGGAGTCATATGTAGGTCAAATTTCCTTCCCTAAAGGGCCTTAGAGAAACAGATTGGTTTTTACAATTGGTTTCAGTGCCGACCTTCAAGCTTCAATTCCAGATTTTGTATTGAATTCAAATTTCACTATCTACAGTGGTGGGATTTGAATCAGGTCCCCAGAGCAGTGCTCCGGGTCTTTGGATTACAAATCTAGTTATAGTAATACTATACGACTGCCTTCCTTATAAAATGAAAACATTAAGCAGATTTTCAGTTGTAGCAAGAAACAATGTGATATTTGTTCTTTTTCTCACGCAAGTTGTTTTTAAATGTATCCTGATTGAGATTAGTTGAACATTTTCTGTTTCTTTTAGTGCATTTTTATGGCATATATATCACACATTTTAAAATTTAGAAGTATTCCTGCCTGCATATTCTTAAATATGTGAATAATGTACAAAACTATGGTTAAGTGTGCTGAAACTTTAATTTTCAACTTTAGGAAAGGAATATCTGGTCAGGCAGCATCTAAGGAGAAAGAAGGAAGGTTAACATTTCAGATCGATGAATTTTTGTCAGAATTTTGAATGAGATTCAGTTTTACAGTGCGTTCTGACAAAAGGTCATTAGCCTGAAACATTCAACGGAATTCTTATAGGCAAGAGAGGCAAGTCTGGGTGTGTGCATGGAGATAAAGCTCCTCAAATTGGCAACAGTTACATATCATCCTGCTCTCTTCTGAGTTTCAAATGGGTTGGAAGTGAATTAGGGAACCCTCATGTAGCTCTCATGTAAGTGAGTTAGATATTCAAATAGATGAGTATGTTATGTTTTATTAGCTTTAACAGACAGTGCACTAGATCCCCGAGCTGTCAGGAACTTGCCAGGGTCACTGAGGTGAGTGCATAGCAGGGAGTACCTAACTCAATGAGACTGAAAGCGTGGGAAGTCTTTGATCGACACAACATGAAGAACCAATGGCGAGGTGAGAAGCTACTGCTCAAAGAACTCCTTGTCAAGGTGTGCTTTCGCTACTGATAAGCAACTGCCAATTTCTTGAAAATCACCTCAAGGATCTTGCGCTTCACTCATCTTCCGATGTACTCCCTGCTGCCAACCTTCACTATAGCCCTACAATGTTCACTCTCTTATGCTTAATCCTGAAATCAGGAAGTTGCTGTGTGGGATAAAGGTCTGAGAGATCTCCCACATGTCTTGAGAATGTAATGTATTTTTTTTGAATTTGTATCTAACAACAAATGGCCATATAAAAGTTCACAGTCCATTCAAGTGCAAGTTTAATAAAGGGTTAACACTGTTCATTTGCAGTTCAGAGCAAATCCTTCCTCTCTTCCCCCTCATTGTTTATTGCTTATTGGCAGACGTACAGATGTTGGAAGCATATTTCACTTGGGTTTCAAATAAAACTCCTGTTCATACTTTGCTTTAGGGATCTGTAGCTTTCAGTAATGAAAGCTAATTAAGTCTGTGACATTTTCAAAAATAATAAGCTATCAGAAGCTAAGACATGTGATGTATACAATATTCAACATTTACAGAATTGGCTGGAATGCTTCACATTTAAGTTGGTTAAAAGCTAAGCTGGATAACTAGCGGCCAAAACCAGAAGAGGAGCAAAGGCAGATTACATTGTGTATGCAAGTTTATTGCAGGATGAACGCCGAATGTTTAGCTAAAACACAAAATACAACTTTTATGAAATGTTTATAGCAGTCTGTGGACTAAAGCAGTATTTTCTTGATGGCATTTCTAAATAAACCTACTGGCATCCTAGATGCACCAATAACAGTTAATGCATGCAAAATACCCTGCTCTCCTATCTCTGACAATGATAAAAGCAATTAGGACATTAAGATTGGATAAAAATAAGCAAATCTTCATTTAGGTATCATATAATTTAATTGATCTATTGTTATTGCATAAACCTAAAAAGGGGACTGTCAGTTGTTTCTGATAGGCTTTAATAGTGTTCCTTCTATGCATTCAAAGCTGTCACAATGTGAAAAAAGAATTGGCCCTGTTAACTTCCAGCAGCCGATACCATAATTTTTCATTGATACCTCCGTTACTTGTACTGTGCTATTGAGGATACCAGCATCGAATTTAAGATAAGTCTTAGGAAGTTATCCAGTGCTACATAATTCTACTTCAGACCAATATTGATTTATTCCTATTGAAAACCATCATTATTTGTTAATGCTGGCTGCAATAGCGAGACAATCTTACCTCAGTCAATGGAGGGGGGCATGATATAGAATTCAGATAATAACTTCAGTAAATTACGGGAATCAGAACACATTAAGTAGAATTCTGCAGTGCTTTACCATTGCCAGTGAAGGTCCCATTTTTCACGTATTTAAAATCGACTAGCTTGTTTTCAAAGTATTGGTCCATTTGTAAATTATTGCAATGAAAGGTACCAAAATAAGTCATTCTGATCTTCCAAAAACAAGCAGGCAAATATGCACATTTGGAAAATTGTGTTTTCCCGTTTATATTTTAGTTTTGCAGCTGAAGGCTGAAGGAGATTAACGTTTGTCCTTAATTGTTTATAATTGTTATATCTCTTAACATAACTAGATCTATGTGATAAAGTCAAAGAATTTTAAGGTAATTGACTTAATGGGATGATGCATGAACATATTTTGATTTTGCTGGTAGAGATATAAATTTCAATAAGTTTTATTTAAAAAACATCAGTAGAAAGGTTGAATACATCTTTATGCTTGCCGCTGTGCACGTAATCCTATCCCCTGTTACCTTTCTGTTGCCAATTCTTTAGTCTTTCTGAGTGCTGATGTGGAGCTGCTGGCGTTGGACTGGGGTAGGCACAGTAAGTAGTCTCACAACATAGGTTAAAGTCCAAGAGGTTTATTTGGTAGCATGAACTTTTGGAGCATTGCCCCTTCATCAGACTCACCTGATGATGGGGCAATGCTCTGAAAATCAAATAAACCTGTTGAACTTTAACCTGGTGTTGTGAGAATACTTACTGTCTTTCTGAGTGCCACTTAACCCTCTTATTGCTGAGAAAAAAATTGCTGAGAGCAAAAAATTTATTAAACTGATGGAGACAATTAAACTACATTGGATCGTTTCATCACTCCACTGCAGAAGCAGAATATCAATCATAAACGAATTAGAAATTCAAATGAATACAATATCGACTTGCACTTTTAACATAGTAAAATGTCCTGAGGTGCTTTAAAGGAGCGTTGTCAAAGATAATTTAACACTGATCCAACTAAAGTAATATTAGGGAAAATGGACAAAACCTGGTCAAGAGGTAGATATTAAAGAGAGCTTAATGATGGAGAGAAAGGTGGTGAGGTGGAAAGAACGCCAGAATGCAGGTTCTAGTCAATTGAAGACAATTAAAATGGAGGAGGGTCAAGAGGCCAGAAATGCCAAAATGAATTTGAACATCAGCAAAACAAATTTGTTGGGAAAAGGAAATTTGACAATATGGGTGATGGAACTGTGCCTTTGTCCAGGTATGGACAGCTGTTTCGATCATTTCGAGATTATGGAAGATGGAAAGAAGGACACTGGCAAGGAGAATTTGGAGAAAATGAGCATAAATATGATACAAAAGGCAAGTGTGCAACTCACCAGCATTGGTTTGTGTTTGGGAGTATGGGTTTGGGGAGACATGAAAGAGAATGCTGAGATCTGCACCTCTGAGCTTACTTTGAATCAGATTCCAGAGAAATTGATGTGTTACTTATGGAAGCCAAAGTTTGACAGTGTTATTATTCCTCTGGAAAATGAAGGCTCCTGGATACCATTACTCTAATCCAAAACAACATTAATTAACTGAACATCTCAGTTCAGCACTGTGATGTATTACATTGTTAGCAATGCTATCTTTTAAATGAGACATGAAACTAATGCTCTGTTCAAGTGATTTAGGTAATTAAAAAAAAATTAAATTTGTAAATTAAAGAAAAATCACTGACAATGGTTAAACTCTGAAGGAATGATCCCCCACACTTGGAAGGATAATGTTTTGGGACCAGACAAGAGTTTGTTGTTAAAAATTCACCTAGACGTAAATACATCAAACCTAAATTTTTGTCATGTTTTATGGGTATCTAGAGAGAGATACTTCAACTTTGTGTGTTCTAACACTAAGTCTCTCTGTTAGATATTAGTGTAGCGAAGCTGGTGGAGCAATGGTACAAGCTGAACAGCAACGTACTGATTCCTGCATTTAACTGCATATGTCAGAAGTTGCTGTCCAATTTACTCCTTAATAATGGTTAGCATGGATACCCTCATGTTATTCTTACCAGATTATTACCAGGCAACTAAGTCATGCCTTACATGATTTTATTTTATTAGGTGTGTACCAAGCTTGTATTGAAATTGAGATTGATTTACAGAAAATGGTCCCTGACTGTTCCTGACCAGGAAATTGTTTTATGATTGACAGCTAAAGTATAGATGGCTGCACGGTAAAGAGCTGATTTTATTTGATTTAAAACCTTGGTTGTTTATCATTGTTGGGCACAGAATGTAAAACATTGCTCGGGTGAATGTGATCAGCTAAGTGAGAAACAACTCGAACCAATTTGTTTGAACATTCTGATTGCTTTAACTTTTGCTGATTGCTGATTTTTGAATTGTAATTGTGCACAGTTTGACTGGTTGTGTTTAATTACAATACTGATTTCTGATGGGCACTGCCCATCAGAAGTGGTATAATTTAGACAGCCAGGCTGCCATGAAGACAATGAGACAATAGCCTTTCACAGTCATTCACTGCAAATTCTACTATTTCACCTATATAGTGACAATTGACCATTTGAACGAGCCAGAATTGTCAAGTGAACTTGTTCTTAGGATTATTGAATGATACCATACAGGAGAAGGCTATTCAGCCTGTTTTGTCTGTCTTCTTATTCTTTCCCCATAAACCTGCAACATTTTCCTCTTCAAGTATTTCTTTAATTTCCTCTTGCAGGTTCATTGAATCGGCTCTCATTACCATTTCAAGCTGTGCAAACAACTTGACGCATGAATTTCATTTTCCATCATCTCATCTCATGTTCTTTTGCCAATTACCTGAAATCTATGTCCTCTAGTTACTGAGCCCTGCCATTGCCAACTGTTCCTCCTTATTTTTGTCCCTGAATATAATCTGAGCTTCTTCGTCAATCTCTCCACGTAACTGAAATCCTGCATCTCTTGTACCATCCTGGTAAATTCTCTCTATATTCCCTTCAAGCCCTTAAAGTCATTCCCTAAAGTGTAGTACCTAGAATGAAGTGGGCATTGCCCACCCTTGCTACAGCGAGGGTCAATGACTGCATTAAATGTGGCCACTAAGGTTCTCATGGTCTTCACTTCAAACATCCAAATTGTCTGTAACCATAGGAAGCAGATCCTTAGATGTGTACACAGTTCCCAAGAAGCAGCCATGGTATCCATGCAGTCCTATGTGCCGGGACTGTTTTGGTCATCCATGCCTCTCCAGGAATGGATTCCCAGTGACAAGGGCTACTCACTGAAGACATGGCTACACATGCCTATGAGAAACCTCACTGCAGAAGAGGAAGGGTACAACAGCTGCCTCAAGAAACCACTGAGCAGGCCAATGAGCTGCTGAAGATAAGATTCATGTTACCGGACCAGTCCAGTGGAGTCCTGCAGTGTACCCCAGTGACGGCCTCACGTCTCATAGTGACCTGTAGTGCACTCCACAAGCCAGCATTGCAGAAGGGGAATGGTTTTGAACAATGAAGAAGTAATCAACTGCTATTCCTTCTCCAATAAGGAGGATGTGGAGCAGACTGCTCAGAGATGGCATAGGATAAGGTATCTCCACTGGCAAAAGGAAATGAGAAACATACAGAGAGAGGCTTGAGACAATCTCATATATATTTCCTTACAACCTTGGTTCACTTTCACAATCAATGCAATACTTAGCTTGACGTGAACCTGCTCTCACCTCTTTCACCTGGCACTCCGTTACCTAGCTTGAAGGTTCACAGCACTGAATGACAAACACCAGCTGACCAGAGGCAGCCTATTCCAAAGCAATGAGCCTATTGAGGGTGGAAGGCTGTATATGACATCTAATAACATATCAAGAAATGAAGGGATGATTAAGAACAGCAAGACTAACATTTATTGATTGGTACTACTGTATAAAACCTTAACATTTCCAAATTCTAAATGCCCCTGAATCCTAAGAGTATCTAGATGCCCTTCTTAATAGACTTATGTATAATCCTACGAGGTGTGATTCCTTCACTTGCAACAGAGGTGGAGGCTGCTGGCTGATCCCATGGCTTGGGATATCCTTGGCAGCTATCTATTGCCTAGAAGGCCCTGGCATGCTGACGGTCTCCTCTACAGGTTCAGGACCTTCCTTTGTCATCATGGCTACTAGAACCAGTGCCACTGGCAGAGGAGCTGAGGAGCTACTGTCCACACTCTGCGAAGACGCAGCTGCTCTTTCTTGCTTGCACATTATAGCTCCATGCCTTGGAAGAGACTCCAGACACCTCATCCTCCATGTACCTTGCCAGGGCCTTCATGGACAAGGTCTGCATGTTTGTGCGCATCCTGGGCATTGGCCAACTAGTTTTCTGGATCTGGTTGTTTGTAAGAGTCAACAGCATTCCAATAGAGGATGCTGTGGATGCAACACCTTGAGACATGGTGCCATTCATTGCCTGAATGGATTCCTTCTTTGTCCACATGGTTGTGTATGGTCTCAGGTAACTCTGCCAGATGTTCTCTTACCTCTTGCTGCATCTGCAGCAGATGCATTTCTCCTGATGAATCCAGAGGCATGTCATTGGTCTGGGGCTCTGCTTGGACCTGTTGGAAGGGGTGCAGAAATGATCTCTCCTGGTCGGTGGGGGGAGGGGGCGGATGTATGTTCTGCTAAAATATTGTCAAGGTGATTGAATTACCTTGGGCTGCAGCTTTTTAAGTATGGTGTCAGCACCTGCCTTTGAGTTCCATTGAGATCTCTTTACCCACCACTGATGAAGCTGCATGACACTGAATGGTAGGACACTCGTTCTGTTGCCTTCACTGGGACTTACAACTTCTTAACAAAGTTCAGCTCTTAATCATATAATCCCTACAGTGCAGAAACAGGCCATTTGGCCCATTGAATCAGCACTGGCCACAATCCTACCCAGGCTCTATTCCCATAACCCCACATATTTATTTTGTAAATCCCCTGACACTCGGGTCAATTTTAGCATGGCCACTCAACCTAACCCACACATCTTTGGACTGTGGGAGGAAACTGGAGCACCTGAAGGGAACCGATGAAGACATGGGGAGAATGTGCAAACTCCACACAGACAGTGACCCGAGGCTGGAATTCAACTCGGGTCCCTGGCGCCATGAGGAGCAGTGCTAATCACTGTGCCACACTATTTATAGTAAATTAACTTATGCTATCCATTTATACTATTGTTAAAATGCTTTTTGGACTCTCTGGTGTTGGTTTAAGTCTCAGGATATCCTGATATTTGAATCTGCAAAGCACAAATGTGAAAAGTTTCAGTTTTGTCTGAGTGAAAGGCTCCTTGTAGTATTGGGAAGGAAAGTTAAAAATTGCCTTTTCACCTAATTTTTCAAAGAATGCTATTCTTGGGATCGAGTATAGGACAGTACTGACATGATGCCTGTTCCTCCTACTTCCAGGCTTCTCACTGAAGACCCGCAAGGAGTAAAGTGAGTTATTAAGTTAGTTAACGAGGATTATTTCTGTATGTGGAATGATTGCTGTATTCCCCTATATTAATCACTTGCATGATGAAGAAACTGTACGCAAATCACTTTGAGATGTTGCTAACGGGTATGAAATGCTATACTGATTCGTGCAGAGTTTCTCTGGTGATGTGATCTCCCCTCCCCCACTCGCTGAGAAGTCACTGGGGAGGGCATCCCCACCAATCAGGGCTGTCCTGCAGCCATTTAATGACTGGCTGTGTGACTGGGAACAGTAGCCAAGGCTCAGAATATAAACAGTGTCAAGAGTGAAAGAGCTGGAGCCCAGATCACTGGGAACACTGGAGTGGCATGGTGAGGAAGGGTGGTGGGGATGGAGGAAGGAGGAGGAGGAAGAGAGAGAGAGAGAGAGCAAGGATTGCATTAAGTAGAGTGGAGATGATGATTGGAAGGGCAGGTACGGAGGGAACAACCGGGGTTCTCAGATCTTGATGCAATGGATTTTTAGCTGGCCCACTATAATCCCCACGTCAGCAACCCTCATGGCGGCAGCAGAAAGTCCTGGCCTTGATATCAATAAAAAAACTTACCATCAGCTCATCAGTGTTCTAAAACACAGCTGGTTCACCATTTTCTTTTAGAGAAAGAAACTGGTTTAGCCTATTTGTGATTCCTGTTTCACACTGATGTAACTGACTCTAAACTGCTCTCTGAAGTTGCCTAGATAATAAATTACCAGTGGTGTCCATCGTCTGCTTTACAATTTCTTCATTATGCAGTGACTAATATTGGGGAATATAGCAATCATTTTGTGCACTTACAAATTAAATTTCTCCCTTTGCTCCATGTAGATGCTTCACTGAGGAACCTGGGTGTAGGAGGAACAGGCTTCATGTCATTATTGTCCTTTGCTTGATAACAAGGCTAAGAATCAATAAAGCACCAGAGGGGAAAAAAAGAGACTTCCATTCAAGTTAATGATCTCTGGTGAGAGCAAAATGCTGCCAGGTCATGGTCAAACCGCATGGTCAAATACTTCATATAATTAACCCTGCTTATCTCAGCCAACCTGCCACCCTTACTGTTATCAAAGTACCCAGGAGAGGGAAAAGAGGATTCTAACATTATTTTCTTTGAAATGGCTGGAATTCCTATTCGACCAGCTGTCAAGCTTTGACTCCACTGAGAGAATTTTAACTATCCAGCTCCCTACTATTCAGTAAGAGAGGATAAGAGAGCATTGAGTTAGTGAATTAATGAAAACTGGTCTTGAATGTGTCTCCATCCAGTTGAAGTGTGCCAGGTTTGGGGGCCTCCAGTTAAACCACTCTGGTGAGGTGGCTGTGTGTTCACATGTTGAAACAAGGCTCTGCTCTTGAGTTTTTGAGAACCATTTGAATTAAATGGCTGGAGGCTGGATTTTCCAGGAATCAGGAACTCTGCAGTTAAAAAAGGAAGTAAGATTCAGCCACAAAGTGCTTTTCACAGCATTGCATGAATGCTTTCCTCTTGCCCCTTCTGGAATATAATCTGCTGTGGTTCAGCTCTGTCCCTGCCAGTTGCAGACCTACCATGTGACCATCAGACCTCATCTGTAATTTTCATAACTTTCTCAGTGATCTTCAACTAGCCCTCACTGACCTCTTTCTCCCTCCTCACCGACTTGCACCCAACCCCCTACCATGCCTTGATCTTCTCTGATTATTGGGAACCTTCAATCACTGTACAAATTAAGAGGCTACCTGGTTGGGCAGGAAATTAAATGTAGAGATTATATGAGTGCAATATTACTGAGATACAACTTCACTCCTTTCTAAACTTGATTTAAACTATCTCCCATATGATTCAACATTGTGATATATATATAGTGGTATATGGCTGCCATGGACCATCATTCACCATAAAGTGAACAATATCATTGAAAATGTTTAGCACAAAAGCATGTAGTTCTGGCCAATTGCACACTGTGCAATTTTAATTTGTTTTGCTAACATATTACATTACTATATGCTACTTGAATTAACATGGAACTAAAAACATGCAAATTCTACCATAATCACTTACACAAATGATGACCAGATTGAAATATAATATGCTAAAATTATGCAGGAGTTTGGTGAGGAGGCTATACCTGGAGTATTGCATACAGTTTTAGTCTTCTTACCTAAGAAACATATGCACTTGCGTAGTTTAGTTCCTGGGATGAGCAACTCCACTGTAAGGAGTGGTTGAGTGAAATGAAGTTTAGAATGAGAGGTGGTATCATTGAACCATACACAATTCTTAAAGGGCCTAGCTAGATAAATCCTGATCAGTTATTTCTTCCAGCAAGACAGGTTAGAATTAGGAATAATAGTCTTAGAATAAGAATTGGCTGTTTAAGATGGAGATCAGGAGCAATTTCTTCACCCAGTGGCATCACAAATCTTCCCTACATCAGAGACTATAAATTCCAGTCAATGTGCATGTTCAAGACAAAGAGCAATTAATTTTTGGGCACTAGGAAATTAAGCAACATGGGGGAAGGCGGTAGGAGGAATTGATGTGAAAGTGCAGCCATGATCTTATTGAATGACAGAGCAAGCTTGAAGGCCATAAGACCTATTCTTGCTATTATTTCTCATCTTGTTATGCTCTTAAATGACATTGAAAATATGAGACAATCTCATAATGTATCCATTGCTGTGAATCTTAGTCTTGATAAACAATATCAATCTGAATTTCCCAAGTGGAATGAAATTTATGAGTCTCACATTATGGTAAGAATAGATTGCTTTCTTGTATTGCTCAAGTATTCCTCTGACTAGTCCAGCAAAGAGTGACATTAATGGGGGACTGAGGAACTTTTCATAAGGATGATTGGAAAGTTCAGCCTTCGGAAACATTTTAAGGAATTCAGCAGCAGTTTAAAAAAATGCAGTGGTTTAACATAGTACAATATTTTTTGGACACTGTGGTTACAGAGATTTATGTTGTACTCCAAGACTCTTGGGCATTAACTCCAATTAGAGCACTAATGACTAAAATGACACAAGCCTACGTAAGTTATTTTAAAACCTCTTTGCCATTTGTTTAATAATGTATTGAAGATAAAGGAACTAGGAGCGATGTTAGAGAGCTATATGATAATGGTACTACAGAGAAGGAGATTGGCAGATTAATTCAGTTTTCAAAATGATGGTAGGGAGAGCAAAATATTTCATTTATTTTGGCAAAATAAATGATTTTACAGAAGAAATAAGCCTGAAGTCAATAACGAATCCAGTAAAAAATAATCAAAATTTAATTACAAGGTCGGGATTCTTTCACATTTATGATAAACTCATACCTGCACTATAAAAAATATTAAGCGGAATGCAATGAACATCGGGACTCAGAGCAAACATAGTCTTGAAAAGTTCCATAATTTCTGGTTGAAGCGACAGCAAAATGTCAGTGTTTGCCATCATTACTCTGTGGAACTAACAGCAACTTCTGGTTTTCTGTCCTTGCTACAGCTAAATACAGAGATTCAGGGTAAATCCCATCCTCTGCATCTGCATTATTGATGTCCTCACACATGGAAATCAATTAGAAATCACTGAATTGAAATGAACTTCTATTTTATACATTATTATCCTTACTGTAAAATGTTTTGAAAAAGTTAATATTCATTCATCAAGGTATCATTGGGCTATCAATGACATACTGAGCCATAAATACTCCTGAACAGTCTCTTTGGCCCTGAAAACTAATGTCATAGTTGTGGAATGTCAAATTTCTGCTTGCCATGTTTAAAATTTCCATGGATTTTAAAAACATTTTTCCCAAAATTTGTTCATGATATTTCAGCTTTCATATTTGATGTCCCATACACATTTCCCAATCTTCACTTTGAGTAAAATTAGAAAAAGTGAATGATAAAACTTGTTTGTTAATTTCTGGTTTGCTGAGAAACTCCAAATCCACTTGTCTGCCTAGCCTTTGTGATAACACCACTGTAGGTGGACATCAGAGATTCCCAATGAAATCCATTCCACAGGGATTGCTAGATCTCTGTGGGCAGCTTTCTTTGCAGTCAGTGATAAGTAGCGTTTTGCCACCGACTATAAAATCTGATCAATTATTATGAATTGCATAGTTTATATCAGTTATCTGAATATGCCTACGGTATAACTGAAGTGTAACTTTGCAACTACAGCACAGTTTGAACATTGAACCAATTCACTCATAATATTTGAATGATAACAATACAAGAGTATTGTCCACCCATCAAAATATTCTATGTTTATTGCTAATTGTGTGCAAACATGAGGCCGTAATGGTGCTGTCTCTTAATCACCATGAGATAGAACCCAGTTATGTGTAAAGAAAATATACAATCGCTAACTTTGAAGACAAATTAAATTTAAAAAAAAATCTTATTTTACAGTCTCAAGGTTTACATAAGAGAAATCAACATAACAATGAGCCAGAAAGGAAGACTAGCTATTTTGGGAATGAATCATAAATACATCATTTTTTACAGATTTACAATGTTACCACCTACAGTAATTGCAGATTTCTTTTCTGCATCATACTACAATGTGTCTGTAGGGCCATATATTTGCTTCATAACTCTTGATATGATTTGTTCCCTGGCTCATTCTCATCCTATCATGTACCTGAAATGTTTGGCTAGCTCCTTGCTGCTAAAATTAGTCTTGAAAAAGACTCCCAACATAAAGACAATAACTGATAAATTATCATAATAGCTTAAAGAATTCTTTATCCAAACTTATTTTCGTGGAATAATTCCAAATGAGAAAACATACTAAGACTCAACAGTCCATTCAGACTCCATTTCCAATCATTGGTGCAAGCATTGCCATGCCATAGCACTTATGCGTTTTATGGATACTAATTTCTACAATTCATATTTCTAGAACCTAACTCCCTTTCTTTTCAATAGATACAGAACAGATTTTAAGAATCTATTTTAGATATTTTTTAAGAGCATATCAACTATGTTCCCTTGAGCAGGGTGGTGGTAATGATATGTTACATAATTCAGTATTAATGTTGTGTAAGATATATAGCTTGTCTAAGAATAAAAACAGCAGTACTCATACAGATTCAGTATTATTTATTTATTAGTGTTAAAAGTAGGCTTACATTAACACTACAGTGAAGTTATTGTGAAAATCCCTTTGACGCCACAATCCAACACTTGCTCCGGTACGCTGAGAGAAAATTTGACTTGGTCAATAAACCTAACCAGCAAGTCTTTCGGGCTATGGGAGGAAACCAGAGAAAACCCACACAGACATGGGGAGAATGTGCAAATTTCATGCAGATAGTGATCCAAGCCAGGAATTGAACCTAGGTCCTTGGTGCTATGTGGCAGTATTGCTCACCACTGTGCTATTGTGTCGCCCCATTAAGCTGTAACAGAGTCAGATTATTATAGAGAAACTAATACCTGAACTGGTTTCATTGCATTTAATTTGACTCATAACATAATTCTACCTCATTCTGGTCTCAAATTTTCATCCTTTATTTCCCATATAAACAAAGATCATTTTGATTAGGTTTGTTCTTTGCATCACCAAGGGGGACTGATATTTGCAGTTAGGGTGAAGAAGCAATGCTGACCTCAAAGACTGTGGTCAGTTGGTCAGTCAGCCAGTTGTGGGTGATATGATTACAGTACTGGCCATTAGAGATTCCCCGAGCCATTTTTAAAATTTATTTTTCATTAGGTGTGAGCTTTGCTGTTAAGGTCAACATTTATTGCTCATTCCTATTGCTCTTGAGAATCATATAATTCCTACAGTGCAGAAGAGGCCATTTGACCTATCGAATCTGCATTGACTCTCTGACAATTATCTTACCCACTCTCTCTCTCCCTTGCCTTATCCCTGTAACTCCACACACTTATCATGGCTAATCCATCTAACCTACACATCTTGGGCTACTAAATAGCAATTTAGCACGGCCAATCCGCCTAACCTGCACATCTTTGGAATGCAGGAAGAAACCTGGGCATTGGAGGAAACCCATGCAGACATGGGGAAAATGTGCAAACTCCACACAGACAGTCACCCAAGGTTGGAATTGAACCTGGTCTCTGGAGCTGTGTGGCAGCAGTGCTAACCACTGTGCCACAGTCTGCGAAGAAGCAGGCAGTGATCACCCATTAACAACATTTGAATGATGTGAGGAGTAAAGGGAACTTCTGTATTTAAAATATAATTATGTAAATAAGTGAAAATTGAGCAAGAAAAATCAATAAACCAACTCACTTATGCACATTCTCTTAGTGTGTTGCACTTTTGCTGAATCAATGTGACATAAATTGGGTTAAATGCTGCTGGAAAGATAACGATGCTGTAAAGCTGTACACCATTATTAATGCGCAAATAAACCAGCATGTTAAGGGAATTAATGCTATGAGTTGTGAATCCTCCAAACTTGCTGGTCAAAATATGTAACTCCTGCCTTTCTTTCACTGAAATAGCATTGCACCCTTAACCTCTGGGTTTGCACACTATTTACTGGCTGAACTTGCCACAGGAATTATGTCTGGTAATTACAATTGGCAGTAATCATTTCAACTAATTAATAATTATTAATGCTGTTTCATTCAATCTTCCCTTGTCCAGAAGTTGAAAGAAGGGATTTCTTCTTCCTGGTGGTAAATTTTCTCAAAATGTTAGGTTTTAATATTATCTTTTTTCAGTCTCTTTGTTTTGTTGTTGCCTCTTTTTCTTTTCCTCTCTTTATTTTTCTTTCTGTACTTGATTTGATATCACTTTACTCAATCTAATTCACCCTACTTCGCGGTCATTTGCCTGTATGTTTTTTCCCTTCAATCTTTAGATCACATTGGTGAAGGGATCTCGTAGAAACTTAGAACATTCTAACAGGATTAGACAGGCAGATTTGGAATGTTCCTGATGGTGGGGGAGTCCAGAACTAGGGGTCATAGTAAGGGACTTTTAGGACTGAGGTGAGGAGAAATTTCTTCACTCAGTGAGTGGTGAATCTGTGGAATTCACTACCACAGAAAGTAGTTGAGGCCAAAACATTGTACGATTTCAAGAAAAAATTAAATGTAGCTCTTGGGGCTGAAAGGATCAAGGGATTCAGGGGGAAGTGGGATCAGGATATTGAACTTAATGATCAGCCACGATCAAAGTGAATGGCACAGCACACTCAAAGGGCCAAATAGCCTACTATTGCTTCTATTTTCTATGTTAAGCAAACTGAGAGTTGGTCCCACTCTCCACTGAAGTCACAGATGTCACATTGCTCTCACTGCACCATTATAAACCATCATTGCCAGTAGGTTTATAAAACCTATTTGGACTGAAGGGTGTAAGGAAAAATCTCAATGAAGTGACAGTAGTTCAACAAGGTCTGACCCAACGTTTCAGTGCAATTGCTTTACTGCTGCAAAGGATGTATCATCTCTACATTTAGGCTGCAACAGATTAGCAATAATATCAGAAATTACACTCTTGAGCAACATCACAGAAAAGTTTAATAAAGCTTAATATATCATTAATGAGAATTGCTATTTAAACGTGTAGAAATGAGCATCAATCAGAAAGATAAGTAACAGTGGTCAAAATAACCAATCACTGAGGACCAGATGAAAGTCTTATGAACATTACAGATGAAGTTCTCCCAAAAAAATTCTAGGCGTCATATTTGTGTGAAAACTGGAGTAATTCACATTGGTTTCTTTTCCAGCGGGAGTTCAGAGATGAATCTACCACACTCTGTGCACTGCAGAAGCCACCTACTTGAATATCTTTAAAAACGAGGGAGCGGGGTCTATCCCTCCCGGAGAGGCTGAAACCAGCATGCTGTGCGGGCCACTGCGCATGTGCCAGTCAGTCAGTGCTGGGATTGGTGCATACGCAGTGGCCTCGCACTACTGGCCTCCTAACTGCTGGCCAACTTGATCGTTGGCCAGCCCTGCAATCCCTGCAATGACAGCTCTCTGCTCCCCCATGGCCTGGTCGCTGCCCCCCCCCCCCACCAAAGCATTTGGGGCTTCAGCCCAGACACCCCTCTCCTGGCCCGCCGTGATCTCCATCCCTCACTGCCAACAGGACCCCTCCCCATCAATCCCTCCCTCTCCCTTCCCCCCACCCCCCACAGTGTTGGCCCCATCATCAGGCTGACTGTCCCATCCCAACCCCAGCATGCCCTGATCACTGGCCTCCCTCCTTTCCCCACCGATCCTGACTACAGAGTGGCAGCAGGATTCTCCAACTCCACTGATTGCCCGAAAGGCTCTGCCCCCACAGGTCCTGCTCCTTTGGCACTGCCCAATGCCTGATAAGTAGTGTCAAGGTGCATTGACACTTTGCCCATTGGGCACTTCCAGGGGGCATAGGCCAGCACTGCCTGGGTGCCAAAGCCTAGAGGGCACCCCTTCACAGCCATTCGACCCTCTGAGGGGCCCTGATTTCTCTCCTTTCATTCCAGCGGGGTCAAGCTACTAGCTGCCTGGTAGCGGGGAGCTGCTCTAAACACCGCTAGAATGAACTACTCCTGCAGTTGGAGAGGTGGGTGGGTGGGGGGAAAGAGGCTGCTAATCACATTTAAAATGTATTGAAATGTCTTTGTACCTTCCCATCGATTTCCAGCATGGAGAGGCAATGTTAGAAATCCAGAGTTAGGAGATGCTAGCGGGATATGAAAACGAGTTTGAACCCCGTGAACCTTCTGATGCGAAATCTCCTGGTCTGCTGCACTAAAAAAATTAGTGCAGTGGGATGAAGAATTGCGGCCATATATTTTAGACATATTGGATATTTTATCCCTTGTTCATTTTAATAATGTTGCTTGGTGACATGTCATGCCCAGAGCACTGCATTGACTACATAAGGTTTTGCCTTGTTCAGTGTCTTAATTAGTTCAATCTTATTCTCATTCTAATTGACTAGAAAGCAGCGATAAATAATTCACTTTCAGTGAAAACAGAGACCCTCACAATTCCATGGTAAGCATATGAATGTGAAGGAAGTCTCTATGCCCACATATGAAAGCACCAGTTAGCAAATTCCATAGAGTACAGACCAAGTATTGGAAATTGGGATTAGAATAGATGTGCTTGATGGCTAGCATTGACATGATGGGCTGAAGGGCCTCTTTTGTGTGCTGTAAACTCTATGTCATGTCAACAGAATCTACCAAGTTTCATAATACATCTGGCTGGTTGACCCAGATAACAGATAAGAGATAAAAATAGATAACTTTATAACAATGAAGGTTACAGGGCTCACATAATTATAATGCTGTAGAAACCTCTTCAGCAGTAGTGTTTCCTTTAACTTATCGACCGCACTTGGAATTGTATGAATTTATCAAGGGAAAAAGTACATTTGGCCCAGGATGCCTGTTATGGTGCCAACTTTTCAAATGGAGCAATCTAGCTGAACATCATTTGTTTGCACTTGCCTTGTATTGTTTCACGTTCTTTCTTCTCAAGTATGCATCAATTCATCTTTAAATGCTTTCACTGATCACCCACTGTAAAGCATGTTCTAATATCCCTCAACATTCCTTTTACATGCTTTCCCTAAACTCATTTGTAATTGATATTCATTCATGCTTCCTTGAAGTTACGCTTAGGAGTGAAATCAAAGGACTAAAGGGCTAATTATGTCTGAAGTAGGCCATTCTGCCTGGAGGAGTTGGATGAGATGGATGTATTTTGTAAATAATAGCAACTAAATTTAAAAGAGCAGCCAAAGCAATGGTTGTCATATCTCTAATGTGTTGTAGATGTGAAAGCCAGATATTGTACGGTCTGGAAAATAGGCCACTTACAGTGCAAGAAACATGCTGGCTGGGATTCTGCGGTCTTTCACTCCCTGTTATCACTGCCAACAGAGAATTCGGTGCTCACCCAGGGAGGAATTATCCTACCCGTCAGCCACGGGAATGGTAGCGGGTGAGCCACAGACCATGCAAAGGTACATTGACTTCAGGTGAGATTTTCTGGTCTTCGGGGCGAGCGTGGCTGGAAAATCCTGCTGCAAATTTCTATTCACAGCAGTGGGACTGGAGAATCTCAACTCTGAACCAGGTTGGAGAATCAGTCCCTTTATTTCTATAAATTATGTTCCCTGATCTAATGTTACAGAAATGACTATTCTTAATGACTTGTTTGTCAGAGAAATTTGGTAATGATTATGTTCCATTTTAGTGAAGTGAACCATTTAATAACTATTGCAATCATGACGAAGATATCAGATTCTAGAGCAGGGCACAATAGGATAGTGTTCATGAATGGACCTCTTACTTGTTTATATCTGATTGAAATAGACTCTGTCATAATTTATTTTTTGTTCTGGAGAATAAACTTTTTATGCTAATCTCACTCCATGGGGGGGTACTGGGACGCAGGAAAAAACAACATTCTTCCCTGGAGTGACCTTAATTATGTCTTTTACCTGAATTTATCATTCCCCATAAAGCAAACGCCTGTTTCAGATGTATCTGTACTTTTTATATATTAAAAAGATAACACATATCAACAAAAGATCACAATGCCCCTCATCATAGAACAGGAATTCTTGTATGATGAGATTTCCTGCATATGTCATCCAAAAGGTCGGCAGGGAACATGGCTATGCCGAGGAGCGTTAATTGGCTGGTGACAGGACTTTTACTTCTCATTCGGGCAGAGGTTCTGCTTCAGAGAGCTGCCAGCCAATCTGGGTCCGCATCGTGGAATTTCTGCAGTGGCGGGGCAGCTTATCTTTCCACATGTTTTTCAGAAAGGATGTAACATTTGCAGTACTCCAGTCATCTGGAATACCCCTGAGCCTAAGGAAGTTTGAAAATTATAGTCAGTATCTCTGCAGTTTTCACTCTCAGCTTCCTTCAGTATTCTTAGATGTGTTTCATCTGGTCCTGGTGTCTTATCAACTGTAAGCGGACACCGCCTATACATCATCCTTATGAATTTTAAATCCTTCAAGTGCATCATCTTTCACCATGGACACCAACTTATTCCTTGGTAAAGACAGATGAAAAGTATTCATTTTAATATCTCAGTTCATGCTCACTGCCTCTATGTGTAAATCATTTTTCTAGTTCCTAATCTGTCCTGCTGTTCCCCTTACCTACAAGGGTCACCACCTGTGAAGGTCACTAGTGCTAAAGCAGTTCCTACACAAGAATGAGCTGAAGTCTCCACATAATATGAAGTTAGGTCATTAAATATAGCATGATATGCTTGGAATGTCCAGGTAGGCATAATCTGAGAATTCAGATACTGCCAGCCTAATTTTCTTGCTCAGTAGAGTCAGCAGAAAAATGTTGCTTGTTGAGGCCAAAACGCAGAAGAGGAAGAAAGTTTTATGATCCAAGGGTACAGAGAGAAGCACAGAAATAATCTATGGCCGGAATTCTCCAACCTTGCCCGCGATGAGAATTCTCCAATCCTGCTGCAGTGAATGGAGTTTTGGCTGAACTCCAAATTCTCTGTTCTTACTGGCAGTGGTTGCGGAGCATAGAATGTTGGAGAATTCCAGCTTGCGTTTTCCTTGACGATCGGACTGCTGCTTAGTTGGTTCAGCTGCAATTTTTGGAAGGCTTCCACTATAAATATCTTTGACGATTCTCATAGGCTTTGTGCACAGGTTCCAAGTAATCTAAACACCAACTAGCAGTGGGCTGAACTCAGCCCATGGACTGCACATTGAGATCCAGGCCTGAAACATGGCTGCCATTTTGAGCTCCATTGTCAGAATAATTCCACCAGTCATCTCTATTAGATTCAAATCTTCCTGGTGTGTATATTTTAAAAATGAATGGCACATAGAGGTGAGAGATATCAAATGTAGTGTTAATTATTTTAATATTAACATTGAAATTAGTTACTTTTAGAAACTACGGAATTTGTAACAAAAATGTTGGGGTTTAAAAAGTCATGGCTGGAATTTTAGGGTCATTTATGCCTTGCTGCCGCAGTAAGCGAGGATGGAGAATTTAACGCTCAGCCAAATCTCCGTTCACTGCAGCGGGACCAGACAATCCTGCTCGAACGGCTGGAAACTCCAGACAAGCAATTTCACTTTCTTTAGCCCGGCGTGTGTCAGGAATTATCTTGTGGAAATTAAAACTGTTAGAAACAGACAAGTATGTAAGAATTAATTTTTATCAGCACTTAAGTTTGGCAGGTAAGAAAAGATATATCAATTATACAGGGAGAATAATCGCCCAATCTCTGTTCAAGATTTGATTGAACGTTCTTTTAACTAATTGAACAAGATCAGTCCTACCAACTGCTTATGTTTCACTCAGAGAATTGTTGCGATACGGAATGCTCCACTTGAAATAATCATGAAAGCTGAATTGAACAGGCATTTGAAGATGAGAAATTTGTGACAAAAAGCAGAAATGTGAGGCTAGTCGTGACTGCTCTTCCAAAGAACCAGTATCGGCACAACAGGGCAAATGGTCTCTTTCTCTGCTATTCATCTCATTTTATGAAGATACCAAAAGCAATGGCAACATTTTCCACGCTCAAGACTAAAGCCAGGATTTTCCATCCACTTGGGGCAGGACATAGTGAGCCATTGGCCGGTGGCAGGATTTGGTCATTAGATTCGTTCCACTAGTTGGCGCAACATTGAAGGCCGAAGGGCCTGTACTGCACTGTAATATTCCATGTTCTAGCATCTACCAGTCATGCCATAACTTATGGGCTTTTGCATAATTTGCCTGCTCTGGCTGTCAGGGAACTCGCCATGAGGAATCAACATCAGCAGGACCAGAAGATCCCGCCATTGGGAAGAGACAAAATTCCACCCTAAGTGTGGTGGCAGAGGGAACATGATTCCCGCTGATTCAGTCGGGAGAACATTCCAAACATTTCCCACCAGAGATTGTTGTCTGGTTGGGGGCGGGGTGGGGGGGTCAGATAGCCCTCTTGTTGGATGGGAAGAGGCAAGTCAGATGGCTCTCTGGTCGGAGGAGAGAAGCAATTCAGATGGCTGTCTGGTGGGAGGGAGAAAGGTGGGTCAGATGCCCTATGATGGTGGAAGGCTGGAGGGGTCCGTTGCCACTCTGCATCTGGTCGGTGAGGGGGAAGGGGGTAGGTGGCTGTGATTGGTCTGGGTAGTGGATGGTGAGAGGGTAAGGGGGACAGTTATTTTGTGGACGGGGGTAAGGCAATGTCTATGGGGATTGGAGGAGTATTACCCGGCTGGGAGCGATATGGTAGGGGAGTGTTTTTGTATTTTTGTATTGTGCATGCAAGTTGAAGGCTCCAATCAGAACTGCAGTTCTTTCAGTGCGATAAGCCCCGCCCACAGTGAAATTCCCTTCGTTGCCACACTCCGTTACCTGTTCAAGTCAATGCATGTCTTTCAGACTGTGGGAGCACACCAGGGCACCCAGAGGAAACCCACGCAGACACGGGGAGAACGTGCAGACTCCACACAGACTGTGATCCAAGCCAGGAATTAAACCCTGTTCCCTGGTGCTGTGAGGCAGCAGTGCTAACCACAGCGCCACAATGCCGCTCCTTGCAGCAAATACCTGGATCCCCCTAGAGCTCTTTGGCTTACGCCAATGTTTTAGGGAGTGAAAAACCGAAGTTTAATTCCTGAACTGTACAAGCATTAAGGTGCGAATAGGGAATGCTTTGAAGCCTCTGGGCTTTCTGATAGAAAAACAGTCAGCAATCATACAACCCCTGGTTGCTTTCCAATGATGTCTGTAAAATCTGGTGAAAAAATACTTCAGTGGGTGTTGAGCATAGATCTTGACTGTAATGTGTTGAATAGCTTACTGACATTCTGGAATAAAGAGCAATCATTTTTATTGACTTCCTCTTCCAGCAACTTAGTATTATATCACAAAATGAGTCACAAACTGAAAGACTTTTTAAAAAAGTAAACTGTTTGTCCTATTGATAGAAAAGAAATCTCTTAGGAAGACAACACAACTCCTGGCTGTACAGGGTATTCAGTTGTAATAAGTATCAGTTTTGCTTCTCTAAGCGCAGGCACTTTTGCTTGTGAGTCATACAGTGATTGGTTTCAAGTTCTACTTCAGAGACTTGCGTACGTAACCTAACACTTCAGTACAGTACTGAGAGAAAGCTGTTCTGTTGGGGGAACTGTCGCATCTCCATCTGTTTGTACAGGTGGATGTAAGAAATCCCATGACACCATACTGAAGAAGATCACGGGAGTCCTCCATTGTTCTGGCCAACACATATTCCTCAACCAATATGAAACAGATTAATTAGTCAACTATCCTTTTACTCTTTGCAGGACCTGATTTGTTCTATGGTAATAGTGATTCCACCTCAGCTTTGAAGTGTCAGGGGATTTCCAGATGATGTAAATGATGTTGTTTCCTCTTCCTTCGAATAAATTCCCCTGATTTCTGGCACCAGCTTTTAAACACTTCTTCTGCCTTGTCTTTGTTTCTTATTCCTGGTTCCCATCATTTATTTTGGCAGGAAGAGCAATTTGTATCAGTTCTGGTTTTGATAAGAGTTCAAAATGATTCCAAAAAAGCTATTTTCTTTAGCCAGTCAGAATCTCATTTCTATAAATTGGTATTCATAGATATGCTCAGATCAATCTTGGAAGCATACCATTCAAATCAACAGATGAGAAATTTCTCTGATGGCCCATGAAACTTCATTGACTCAGAGGAATTGCCTTGTTCATGTCACCCTAAAGGTTAATACTGCATTGTGTCAGACAATACTCATTATACTGATCTAGTGAGCTAAGAATTATCTGGCAACTGTTGTCAGGGGAGCAGTGTACATACAATAACCATAGTGTGTGACCTTCTCTATTATTTAAGAATATTTTATGGAGGCAAGCTGGATCCAATACTGGAAGGTGGAATACATACTTTTGGTACATAGAATAACTGATAAAAAACCCAACAAGGCTTGTGGGCTGCTATTTATCTGTTGTCCTCCCCACGTATGAAGCTTTGCACTTTTAACATGAATCAACTCTTCACTGAAAAATTAGAAATTTCAAATCAATTTTCCCTGGAAAATATTAGAGAAAATTCACTTGCTATTCTTTTTTGTCCTTTAGAACATCTTGTCTTCACTGATGATGGAAAAATTAAGTTTTATGTCTTCAAGTCAATGGTCATCGTGCTTAATAACTTTTTAATACAAATATTTCAGTCTCCAATTCCCAAGATGGCACTGTTTCTTGCCTAGATATCAATCCAAATCTGGTTAGAAGAATAATCTTAACAAATTTCCCAACGAAATTTGGGCCAATTTTGGATTTCAGGCCATTTATGAAAGTAGCAAATAATAGTGCGAAGCAGGTTGTGCATCAGAATAAAGAGTCGAACGGGGGAGGTTTATTCATCCAGAAAATCCAGAAAAATGTTGCTACGTATACGTTTTCATACACCGATCGAGAGAACATATTGAACATTTTTATAAGCTATTGAGTTACAAAATAAATAGCACGGCTCCATTAGTTTGAATAAGTGAGCTATAAACATAGATAATTAAAACCTATTACACAATCAGATTTTCCTGGTTACATCTGCTTTCTTCAAGGCATTTGGCTGCAGTAAAGTTCAACTTCTTTTGTAAGCACCTCTGTCAATCACAAAGCACAAACACTGGTGAAAGTTTATTAATAGCAGGACTGCCTTCTGTCGAGTGCAATAAATAAAGATGGAATAATGGTTTCAAGTTATAAGGGAGAAACATTCAGAACAATTACCTATAGACTAATATTATCTAGTTTTTTTAAATAATAAAGGATATGTTTTGCCTGATACTGTTACATTTCTGCAGGAATATCCACTAAGAAAACAGAGACTAACTCCAAACAAGATTAATAATTCACATCAATCCGAATGTAGCAATTAGCATAGATTTTAATTTCCTTTTTATGAGAAGTACTTTAGTGAAAATGCTGTAACAATCATGTTAATGATTGTGGAGAAAAGGACTAAGTGAGAATATATGCCCAAAAGAAAACTCTCCTCATTGCAAATTCTTTGGATTGTGTGTTGAATGTTGAATAATTCCAGTTTAAACCATATTAACCTTTAGACTAGAGAAAGTTTTTAATGCAGAGATCTCTGAGGGTACAGAACACTTTACCTAAGAGTAATTGATGCAGAGACTATTCCATCTTTTTATAGGGTACAAGATTATGGATAGGGTAAACAGCAGGAGGATTGGTTTTGCATTGTTTTGCCAATAGGTGGCATAGTGCTAAGTGAGTGAAAGACTTCCTTCTGCATTATAATTTCCCTTGTTTTTACATTACGGATTCACTGCTATCTGTTTAGCAAACCACTTTAGTATCACTTTGTTTAAATGGCTTAAATTCAAATGGTATTTTCTTGAATCTTTATGTAGAACTTCGGCAATCTGGCTTGCTTTTCAAGGATGATCCGTATTGGGTGCAAGCCACATGAATAGCACACTTGTCTTCTAATTGCATCACTGCACATCTGTGCAACATCAGGATTTTTGCCCGCTAATTGAAGAATGTTTTAATAGCCGTTATATCCTGCAAACTGTTGGCTAATGTAACCTAAGAACTGTTTTGAAGTTCAGATCTCCAATTTCCATTTAACCCCAGAAGGATTTTTAACAAGACCAGAAAGGGCTTCAGTTTGTTTGCCTGATGTTGACCATATCTCCCTCTGGATGGTTATTCTGAAGACTATACGTTTAATCTCCCTCAGCCTATCCAGTCTCACATCATACATTGGATTCATTATGGCATGGGGAAATAGAAAGCCCCCAGGTGTAGGCGGGAATTTACTCCCAGCCCAACTCCATCAGCCACTCTGAAATGGCTCGGAAGAAGTAGGTGGAATTTCTGTTCCTGAAGGAAGCTCTCTATTTCCCAATTCTGATATGAATATACCGGCATTGGACTAGGGTAAACCTGTTGAACTTTAACCTGGTGTTGTGAGACTTCTTATTGTGTTTTCCCCATTCCACCAATATCCAATTGTTCTGTCAGGCGTTTGAAATTGCTGAGGAAGTGTAGCTGAAATAGAACAGTACAGGTCCTTCGGCCCTCATTGTTCTACCGAGCTATGTCTAAACCCAAAATCAAGCTATCCCACACCCTATAATTCTGGTGTACTCTATATGCCTATCGAATAACTGCTTGAAAGTTCCTAAAGTGTCCGACTCCACTATCACAGCAGGCAATGTATTCCACACCCCAACCACTCTCTGAGTGAACAATCTACCTTGGACATCCCTCCTATATCTCGCACCATGAATCTTATAGTTATGCCCCCTAGTAACAGTTACATCCACCTGAGGAAATAGTCTCTGTGCATCCAATCTATCTCCCTCATCATCTTATAAACTTCTATTAAGTCATCTCTCATCCTCTCCGCTCTAAAGAGAAAAGCCCCAGCTCCCTCAACCTTTCCTGAAAAAACCTATTATGAAGTTACTGTGAAAATCCTCTAGTCACCATACTCCGTAAATTTAGCATGGCCAATGCACCTAATCAGTTCTTCTTTTAGACTGTGGGAGGAAACTGGAACACCCAGAGGAAGTCCTTGCAGACATGAGGAGAACATGCAGACTCTACAAAGACAGTGACCCAAGCCAAGAATCAAATCCAGGATCCTGGCGCTGTGAGGCAGCAGTGCTAACCACTATGCCACTGCGGCACCACTTCCATTGGAATATGTTTGAACAATCAACGTAAGAAGATCTAGTTAATAGTATTATTCTTTATAGTATACTCATGATCCATGAGGAAAGCCTAAAGGATCTTATTGGCTCACACAACAGTTTGGATTAGAGACTAATGGAGAGGGGAGGGTGGAAAAATAGGAAAGGCCAATCATCTAATGCAGTTAAGTATGATAGATGTTGCTCAGGCACTTAGCATTCTTAGTCAGAGAATTTAGTATTTATGATACAGCAGGGACCAATAAAGAGGTGCTAAGAGTAGGGTAGTTTTCTAAATGATTTGTAGGTGCTCAACACATTTCAGATATAAACAATAAAATAAAACAGTGTTTGGAAGATGTTCAAAAGTGCTGACGTCAATTAAGTGCCAACACTCCTCAAATAACTTAATCTGCAGCATTTGGTCACCAGTAGTGCTTATTATTGGATGCAAACATGTTTGGTTTGTACCCAATATGTTGCACAGCCATCAGCACAGGATCAATCTGCAGCATGAAAGGACAATGAAATTATTTATGTCTGTTCTCCCTTTGGATATTAGAATGGCATTCTTTCAGATTCTGCATTTGGTAGTGCTATGATATCCTTCTTACCCATTTGGTAGATTGCAGTTCTTCTTCAGAAGACTGCCAAGTAACTACACAATGTCCTGGGATTTGTCAGTTATTCAGTAATATTGTGTAAAGTCTAAACTATCCATTTCTTTTCTAAGTACCATTTCTTTCCATGATACATCCAGAGAGCTGCCACCCAATAGCTGAATATTGGGTATAGTTTCCATGCCTTAATGCACCGAGAAATGGATATCTAATAGTATAGTAAATGCTGGAGAAAGAATGAAGAAGCTGTGTTTTGTAGCTTTTTCAGGAGTCAGGAGAATCAGGCTGGCAGCAATCCAGAGTTTTGGAGCACATTTTGCGATATTAGTACGCAAATGATTAACTCTTTCTTTTAGCTATTGTTTTAAAAGAAATTAGTTCATATTTAATTGTAAATGTTATTATGAATGTTAAATGAAATAATGTAATAAACTAATTTCACTGCTTAGCTTTATGCCATTTTCTTCAGTATATTACTATGCATGGTAAAACCAGTTAATAGCGGTATATTTAAATTGAAACCTTAGCAGAAAACATGTGAAAATTTATAGTATAAAAACTCAGTTACCTCAACTATCTGTCAATGTTACACTCATCATAGTATAAGAGGAATAGCATTGTGTCTGCTTGGAAAAACAAGGGGATGGATAGAGCTCAGTGTCTCCACATTTTCCCCTGATTCGCACAGCAATGAGACCATTTCACTTCCAACTGCGTCATTGCTTATGCTGTTCCTGATGCCATTGTCTCATTAATGCCAATTTGAAGGGACAAGAGATCGGACTTCATGGCTTGGCACAGAGAATAAAGGGATAAGCCAGTGGCCATTTGATAATTACATTTTCCCAATACTGTAACTCTTTATTGTGATACGTATCACTGTATTGACCATCTGGAGAACAAACTAGTTTGTTTTCCAATAATCTTGGACAATGTCTTTTCAAAGATGTGTTGAAGAATTATGCTCTGTGGAAAATATTAAGATTGAGTTCAAACTGATTGTACAGAAGGGCTGTATGAGATAGGGAATTATTTTCACTCTGTGTGTTCTCATAGGATCAAATGAAGGTCAGGGACCAACTTTCTCTCACTGAAAGCCTTTTCAGGTATTTTCAAAACCAAACACTGTGCATCTGCCCTCACATACACAGATATATTCTTGCAAGATCTGCAGTTTAACACTTACAAATATACTGAACGAATATCACTTCTGGAAAGTAGAAATGATCGATGCTAATTAATCTTTTGTTCTGTTTTTGGGTCTGAAAACGTTCATCTCTAAATGAGTGATAGCCCAATAAAAAGAGTAATTACAAATTGCACACCAGTTTGGGTCTTGAGATCAAAATTTCTCCGTTATGTCTCTCCAAGAATTATGAAGAATCAATGCACAGTAGTTATAAAGCAGAAGTCAATTTCCCTGATAAAACTATACATCCTACAAATTTCATTTTGACACTTGATGATGGGGGCAATTAAAGGAAATTGTTATAGATTTGAAATGTTGATAAAAGGCCATTTTCTGGGAAACCAAATGCTCTAAGAAAAGTTGCTGAAGCTTTCTCACTAAGCCTGTTGCATCTGGTCCTTTTTAAAAGCTTCAATGCACATTTTTCAGTTCCTTTCTCCCTGCACCACTTTCAAATTGTTTTGCTCTCTGCTGAATCAGAGATCAATCTATTCTCACTGGGAATGCTACAGCTGAGCCAGCCGTCACATATTTGGAACAGGCTATCCCATATATCACTGACTCACAGCATAAAAATATAGTCTTTCATGTACCTTTAGTTCACATAAATGACTTTTAGTTCTCTCGCCTTTGGCTAAAAATACCTCACTGCATTTAACTTAAATTTCTTTCATTATTTTCAGAACAGGTCATTCTCCCTTAACTCATTTTTCGTATGAGCTGAGATTTGCCTCCCTTAACCACTCTTCATATCTTAATAATTCTAAGACTTTGAACCATCTCAATTGCCCATCTTTGAATCCTTGCCAATGGTTTCAGATATTTTCTGATTACGGTCACATAATATTTCAGTTGTTTTATTAAGTGTCAATGTAACTTCCTTGGATTTGTGTTCTCTGAAACTATATATACATCTGACATTCTACTTGTCCTTGGAACCGTTACATCTACTGTTATGATGCTTCCAGTGTTTTGCCAGTTGTCACGTCAAGATTTCTGCCTGATATATTTCTTTGCAGATATATTACAATTACACACATTATTTTAAGCTTGTTCGAATCTAAGACAACTTGTATAGTTGCCAAGACTCCCTAGATATCAGAATTCAATGATTTTCTGCTCAACACTGCTGTTTTTCATATAATTTATCATCTGTATATGTACACATCTTAAACACACTATTTTGACCACAATTACTTAGTGATTGAATAGAACATGGTTCCAAGCATAATTAATTTTTTATTGCACTGGAATGTCACTTTGGCTCAATTGGAAACACTCTTGCTTCTGAATCATATGGTTTCGGGTTGAAACCCAACTACAGACTTGGACAATAGAATAAGATGTCACTTTAGTGCAATAATGATGCAAGGTTAGATTGCTGGAGATTAATGTGTCAACGAGATATTAAACTAAAATCCCAGCTACCAATTCAGGAAGTGTATGATTTAGTGCATGGAATTCTCCTAATGCCCAGTCCAATAATCCTTTTTCAACAATTAAGGAAAGTTGTACTGGTATTTATATTGTGTGTTTAATGACCTCAAAGTGTTTTTCAATCAATTAAGTACTTCTGAAGTGTAGTCAGGAAGAATATAGGGAAGTGCAGAAATCGATTTGCACACAGCCAGGCCCTACAAATAGCAATGAGAAACATGACCAGATAAATCAGTTTTTGCAATGTTGGCTGAGGGATTAATATTGAGCAGTATACTGGCCAGCCATGGGATCTTTTATATCCACCTGAGAGGGCAGACATGGCTTTAGTTTAACATTTCAACCAAAGGATAGATTCATAAACATTTCAACTCATTATTTTTCTTATTGATGACTTTTACAAAGTCATGTAAAGTGCCCTGTTTACCCACGTAACAAACATAGATTTTAAAAAATGACTTAATAAACACAGTTAGCATAATCCTTTCTTTCTCCTCTATCTATGACTGTCCAGTTACTGTTGCAATCAATAGCGTCTATCCTTTATCATAGTAATTTAGTCAAGTGATTATCACACTACTTATTTTATTCAATAAGTCATCAATTCAACTTGAATATTCTGGCAAAGAGCCTTTGTTCACTATGCCTTCCTACTGCAGTGTAATTTATCCTTCATTCATAAACCTGGATCTGAATTTCTTTTTTCATCACCAGAGTCTAATCCTTTCTCTGTTGCAGAAGTTGGGAAAATCAGGCTCCCATGATCAATGTTTTCAATGTTTTTATTTGGGTGCCTATCAAAATGAAACACTTTCTGAAATCAGGTACCCATTGTCAGCATTAAGATCTTAAGAAATAGGAGCATTTGTAGCCCATTTGGTCCACCGAGCTTTCTGTCTCATTCAATAGGATCATGACTGATCTGACTGTGGACTAACCCCACCTTCATTCCTGTGGTTAAACCCCATCCCCACCATCCCAAACCCTCAATCTACAATTCTTAGTTCCCTTGAAGATGGCCTGTCTGGCTCAGCCTTGAACTTTTTATATTCTTTCAGCAGTTGTGGGTTTCACTGCCAAGGTCAGCATTTGTTGTCCTCTCTTATTGCCCCTGAGAAGGAGGTGATGAGCCACCTTCTTGAACTGCTTGAAATCTTGAAATGATCTGGTGCACCCAGATTCATATATGATTTACTACGAAAATGGGAAGTGCTGTGTTTGGGGGCAGGACTTGCAATGTCTGGGTTCTCCTGCAATTTTTGCCATTGTGCAGAGGCCATCCATTGTAGCAAAAATCCAAGCTTTAGTCTTTCATCTCTGAGACCTTCTTTACATCCACTGTTGACCAATGGGATGAAATCTCGTTTTAATTTATTTAAATAAAGAATGTAACATGAAGGGACTCTGTCTAAATTGATCATTGGATGTGAATTTAAAGACTGAAGTTATTGTTAATTTGACATCAAATTGACTATCTCACTCAAACAAACAGTCTTTAAGAATGGAAAAATAAAGTGTTAGTGATGTTGTTTTGAGAAGGGACATTGTTGTCAGAATGTGGAAAGATTTACTCTGAATTAAACTTTGATTAACATCTTTAGTCAAGAAGGGAGGGAGGCTGACAGCAGGAAATTATAAGCTGGTTAGTTTAACACCTGTCTTTGAGAAAATGTTAGAATCTATTATGAAGGAGCTACTGATAGAACATTTAAAATATTATAGAGTTGACATGGTTTTGTGAAAGAGAAATTGTGTTTATTCAAGTTCTTTGAGAATGTAAAAAGTGGGATGGATAAAGAGATACCGGTAGATGTAGTGTATTTGATTTCTAAAGGCATTCAATAAGGTGTCACATAAAAGGTTATCACAGAAGATAAGATCTTATGTTCTTGAGAGTGATTTATTAGTACATACAGAGGATTTACTAACTACAGGAATAGGGAGATATGATATGTGCATAATTTTCAGGTTGGCAAACTGTAACTAGTAGAGTGTTAAAGGATCAATGCTGGAACCTCAATTATTTACCATCTGTACTTGAATGAAGGAACTTATTACTCTGATCATATTTCCTAACAACGTAAAGAAAGATAGAAAAGCAAGTTGTGTGAAGAATACAAAGATATTGCAAAGGGACGTAAATGGGTTAAGTGAATGGGCAAAAATATGGCATGTGAAATATAATTGGGAAAATGTGAGGTTTTGCACTTTTGCAGGAAGAGTAGAAAAGCAGAATATTCTTTAAATGTAGAAAGACCGCAGAATTCCGTTGTATAGAGGGCTCTGGGTATTGACTTAAAAAAAGTTAGCAGACAGGCACAGAAAGTAAGTAGGAAGACAAATTAAACGATGATCTTGTTTGCAAGAGGAGTGAAGTATTAAAGTAGGGAAGTGTATCCATAACTATACAGCACATTAGTGAGATCATAGCTAATGTACTGTGTAGAATTTTGGTCTCCTTAGTTCAACATCATGAAGGAAAAAGCAGCCCACTTGACCACATCCCATCCACAAACATTCACTTCCTGCACAACCAATGCATGGTGGCAGCAGGGTGTGCTATCTACATTGTAGTTGCATTGTAGCAACTCTCTAAAAGTCCTTTGAGAGCACTTTCCAAACATCCCCTTTATCACCCAGAAGGACACAGACACATGAGCTGGAACTCTACCATCTTTTCCACTACAGAACTGGCACAGGTGACAATCCAACAAAGGAAGTCTTCATTGACTTTGGGCCTGAATTTCTGGTGTCGCCTGAGCGAGACCATAAAATCACACCTAGGAGAATAACATCATCTGCAAGTTTCCCTCCAAGTCACATATGATCCTGATTTGGAGCTATATCGCTGTTCCTTCCCTGACACCGGAGCAAAGCCTTGGAATTCCCTTTTCCGCGTTCATGATTCATGGAGGCAGCTGACCATTTAAATCAGCAGTTGCCTCCACTCAAATTGGATTTGTCAGTCAAGAAGTGTGAATCTCAAAGTGCTCAGTGTAGAGCTGGTAAGGGCAGGTCTAGACTAGCTGTATTTGTTTGGATAACCATGGAATTCTTTTAGAGAGATGCAGGTACTCCTGTGAAATTAACTGCAAAATTGTCTTCACTGTCCCAGAATTGGCACAAATGCAATAGCCACTTATTGTGACTAAGGAGGGTGGGGCCGATGGACCTGGGGCAATTTTATTTTCTCCTTCCTGGTTCACGTAGCCAGGTGCTGGAAGAACGTTTTGCTTGAGAAGGGTGCTTTGTGTGAAGGAAGGTAGGTGACCATGCACACAGAGGCTATGGAAGCCAGCAAGGAGCTGAGAAAACAGCCTTGTGGGGCACTGGTGTTGATGCTGACCATTGTTGCTTATCCTTAATGATTGTGATCTGCGAGTTAGGAATTTCAGGATCCAGTTTCAGAAGGAGGTGCCGAAGTCGAGGCCATGGAGTTTGCAGATGACTTTTGTGGGAATAATGGTATTGAACACTGAGTTGTCATCAATAAATAAGAATCTGACATAGGTATCCTTGTTATCTATGTATTTCATGTAGGGCCAGAGAGATGGCATCTGCTGTGGACCTATTGCGGCAGTAAGCAAACTGGAATGGATCCAGCTAGTCCAGGAGGCTGGAATTGATTCCATGCCATGACTAAACTTTCATAATGATGGATATCAGAGCTCTAGGGCAAATGTAGCCAGAGAATACCACCCAAGGTTTTTGCCCAAATAGCAGGCTTCCCTCAGGAGCACAATCTTTCTGATTGCACCATGTTGCCAGAAAGGCTTGCTTACCAGCCACTTGTGCTCCCATAAATGCTGCAAAGGTTTTGAATGCTCCTTGTCAGGGCCCAGCTGCAGCATCTCTTGAGATGAACACAATCTTCAATGTAGAGGGTGTTGAGTACTACACAAAGACTGGAATAAGACGGCTCAATAACTATAATGACATCTTGGCAGGCCTTTCAACAGTTGATCCAGCTGTTCATGTGAAGGTTTCTTTTCATTGCTGGACTCCTGGATTCCTCATCTGTGGGAGAAGAATTTATCCTCAAGTGAGCCCTCCCTGGGCAATTTCCCAGTCACTATTACCTGCTGTGCTGACTCATGCTGGGAGTTTGATTATATGCAGACCACTACCTCATGAGAGACTGGGCATCAATAGCTGTCATTTGCAATATGTAATATGAAGCTGTGAAATTTGGTAAATATTTGCTGAAGTGGGTGAAGGGTCGCGAGTAATCTGCACTCAGATAAACCAGTAGCGTCACTTTTCCCAATGTTCGGCTTTATCCAAGTTTCCAATTATCAGGGCTCCTAATCCTTTAGGTGAAGACTAGGATCCTTTCTGGTCTTGGACTACTCCCTTGCTGTTTAGATAGTAAAAGAGACCGAGAATTACGTTTGTTGAAAAGTGGGGGTGTGAAACATTGTGCATTTGTGTTGACAGCTGGAGAAGAAGCAAGAAATAATCAGGATGCAGAAGCGATGAATGTAGAAGGACGAATGAGAAAGGAGTGCCGAGAGCTTGATGATTCTGCAGGCGCCAGGATGTGAGCAGCGAATGCTGATGTGAAAATAGGAAAAAGGAAGTGTGTTTGGAATGAGAAAAACAAGTTGTAATTTGTCTCTGTGATTGTATGCTAAAGGGTATAACAGAGAGGAGCAAACTGTTGACAATGATGGCCAAGATACAATGAGACCTTGAACAGGAGTTGTTGAGAAATATCAAAACCTGTCTACACCCTTGCTGCTCTTCTGCTCTGACTGTGGAATCATAGAATCATAGAATCCCTACAGTGCAGAAGGAGGCTGTTTGGCCTATCAAATTTGCCCCAAACACAATTCCACCCAGGCTCTATTACTGTAACCCCACATATTTACCCTGCTATTCCCTTCACACGAGGGTCAATTCATGGCCAATCAACCTAACCCACACACCTTTGGACTATAAGAGGAAACCGGAGCACCTGGAGAAAACTCACACAGACACGGAGAGAATGTGCAGACTCCACACAGAGAGTGACCTGAGGTTGGAATTGAACCCAGGTTCCTGGCGCTGTGAGGCAGCAGTGCTAATCGCTGTGCCACCTTGCTGTCCTACTGAATCTTCTGTCACTGAAACCAAGTGCTGGGTCAGTGCTACAAACACACTCCCTTTAAGTCAGCCTGCGCAACATGTGGAGAGCTGCAAATAAGTAACTAGGTCCTCATCTCTTACAAGGATGCACCTGACAACCTGGAGGGATGCTAGTGATTCAGCAGTACAACAAGAACTCTGGCCACACTGTTGCAACAAAATAGAAAAGCAATAGAAAAGTGTAGTAAAAATCATATTGGACATATTAAAATAAGGCTTGGGCATGAAAAACGGCTTAGCCATCACACTTGTCACAAACGCTTGTAACTTGCCTGCCTAATTCCCTCCATTGGGCCTTTGGCATGATTCAATGCAGTGTGAGTATCTAATCACACATTTTTGCTGACAAAAACAATGTCCAAATTATGAATGATATGCTATTGATTAACCATGCTTTGTTTAACTATAGGATTGAATAATGTCCTTTAGTGAAGGAAATCAGCCATCCTTACCAGGTCTGGCCTACTTCTGACTCCTGGTTGATTCTTAATTACCCTCTAAAATGGCCTAACGAACTGTTAATGACTTCAATCAGGCCAATGGGGTTGGCCTATAGAATATGAACTCCCTGATTAAGGAATAAAGCAAGGCACCTACAGGTCCAAGCAGTTGGCGACCGAGGGGGTCATCCTATCTGACTGTCTGCCCTCTACCACGACTATATTCATGGCCAGGTGTCCGTGGAAAGGGAGCATTCAGGGTCTGAGGGCACTGCTGATGCCTTCCACACTCCCTGGGCATCGCAGAGTCTGGGATGTATTATTGACCCCTTAATCACAATTTAATTTGATATTTTAAATTTTCTTTTCACTTTGTCTTTTGTTTCGGTCTGTTCCCCTCCCTTTGGGAAGCTATCCGTTTTGAGCTGTTCCTAAGTTAGTTTGATTTTGTTTATTTGGTTGGACAACAAAAGATATCCCTGATTAAGGAGTCAATTGATGGGCCAATCAGGGAGTCTTTTCCTTATAGTTAACCGGGAGTGTCAGTTCCTCTAGGATCCCCAAAGGTAGACTATTGACTGATAGTAATCTGTGTATTGCTGTTGGAGTTGTAAATAAAGGGATTTTGGTGAAGGGACTTTGCCAACAAAAACTTGTTACACCTATGCCACTCAGTTGAAGAGGCAGTTAGGGATGGGCAACAAATGCTGGTCCAGTTAGCGACGCCCATATCCATCAAGTAATTTTGTAAAAATGAGAATTTTCAAAGCAAAATTAGGCCATTTTTTATTTCATTTATTTTTGTAGGTAACTGTAATCCTATATGGTTGAACACAAGCTAAACATTTATTGTAAGGATGAAATGTTTTTCCTTTTACCATTTTAAATGTGGGATTTAATCTTGTTTAATTCAAGGGCATCTAATGCATATTTGGTTATGCATTAGATTCTATTATTTTTTCTGAAATGATTCGGTATTTCCATTCAAAAGGAAAATCGTTCACTGTAAATTGAACAGTAAACAATCAAGAGTTTGGCCACCATCAAGATAATTTTATATTGGATGATTTAGATTGATCGAATTCAAAGGACTTGTTTAATCTGAATAAAACCTACCTATTATGTGTTCCAAAGATGAAGTGATCTGTTGCCAGATGGAAGCTAGAAGATTTGCTGAGAATGACACTCTGAAGAATGACCTTGCTGCTGTTCAGTTAGGATTGAGACTGGGATGGCTGTTGTGTAAGAATATAAATGCTGCTGGAAGCTGATTAAGATGGCCATGCCCTAACTTTGGATAGGCTAATTATAGAAAGTTAAAGCAGAGCATTGGTTAGCAAAACATCTGACTTGTCTTCTGCTATTAACAAAATGAGCCATGAAAGTTTTCGTGCAAAGATTTCTTTATTTTAAGTAGTTTTTAGTCATCCCAGGATTTACATCAGAGCCAAAAGGAACAGTTTTAAATCAAACTTACTGTTGCTTTAGAACACATCTGTACCAGAATATGTTGTCACACTTGATAGCTATCACCTCCAAAATAAGTGAAATCGAAAATGGCTTAATTTTGCTTTGAAAATTGTCCATTTTTACAAAATTCTTTGATGGGATCAGGGTATTGCTGGCTGGGGCAATATTTGTTCTCCAGCCCTAACTGCCCCTTCAACTGAATGACTTATTAGGCTATTTCAGATGGTGGTTAAGAGACAACCACATTGTTGTTGGTTTGGAGCCAGACCAAGTAAGGATGGCTGATTCCCTTTCCTGAAGGACATCATTTCAATCCCTATGGTTAAACAAAGCATGTTTAATAAATTGCACATCATTCATAATTTAGACCTTGTTTTTGTTAGCAAAAATGTATGATTGTGATAGCTATCAAGATGCTGGAAACCTGAAATACAACATCTGTCTATATATTTTATCTTTTGTTTTATTGGTTAATTTCCACTTTTCAACAATTCCACCAGTTCTTCTCTTTTACTCTGTTAACTTTCACTGGCATCTGTTGTCTCGCTCCATCTCCCCATACCCTTGGTTTGAATGAAAAGTCAGTGACCTAAAACATTAAACTGTATCTTTCTCACTTCAACCTGATTATTTCTCATCAGCATCTGAACTGATTAAACATGGAATTGACCTTGAAATTTCAGCCACAATAATGGACACTCAAAAAGTTATAATTCTGTAAAGAAAATAACAGTGCATGTATTCATTCACCCATGCCAATGTTGTGATTGTCACTTGCCTGATATGGGTGTGAAATGTAGATTGCCTAATGTGGCAGATGTCTCTTGGAATGATTTGAAAAGACCAAGCAATGTAAAAGCTTCATTTGGATATTTTCATAGGAGCACTGCTCCAACTCCAGCTGTTGTGAGCAGGTTATTGTATAGAAGATGGCACAACTATCTTGTGAAGAGGAAACAGCAGAGTCAGATCGCTGCTGGCAGGTCCAGTTGGGCAGTGATGTAACAAATTGCCTTCGATATTGTTGCTGGCCCCACAAGAAGCTGCCTTTCTCATTTTAAATTTACAGTATCTTTCGGAGCTACATAGGAACGGTACCCAGCCTCACCATTGGAAAATCAGTTTCAAAACGAGCAGAGGACAAAGATAATAAAGAAAATATTTTTCTAAAAATTAGATAATACGGAAACTCTGAACATTGACGATCACAAAGCATCAAGTTAATAATTACCTAATATAATTAAGAAGCCTGTACCCCATTTGTCCCATTTGAGGGCAAGACGTTTATAATGATGGAATCTCTTATGAAGACGTAGATCAGAATCCTCCAACCATTCACACCGGCGAGATTCCCTGGTCCCACCGGCAGCACAGGTCTGCCTGTATGTTTCCAGCTGACATGGGGTGACATCAATAGGAATTCCCATTATTGCAGCGATGGGACCAAAGATTCCCACCGACGGGAAACATGCAAAGAACAAAGAACAAAGAAAATTACAGTACAGAAACAGACCCTTTGGCCTCCCAGCCTGCGCTGCTCAAGCTGCCTAATGAAACTAAAACAGGACAATATCCCTCTACTCCCACTTTACTCATGTATTTATCAAGTAGACCCTTAAAAGCCACTATTGCATCTGCTTCTACTATTTCCTGGCAGCGAGTTCCAGGCTACCACTATCTACTGTTTGAAAAATGTGTCTCATACATCTTCTTTAAACCTTGCGCCTCACAACTTAAACCTATGCCCCCTAGTAATCGACTCTTCCACCCTGGGAAAGAGCTTCTGACAATCCACTTTGTCCATGCCCCTCATAATCTTGCAGACTTCTATCAAGTTGCCCCTCAACCTACATTGTTCCCGTAAGAACAAACCATGTTTCTCCAACCTCTCTTCAAAGCAATGCCCTCCATATCAGGCAACATCCTGCTAAATCTTTTCTGTATCCTCTTTAAAGCCTTCACATCCTTCTGTAGTATGGTGACCAGAATTGAACATTTAAGGTTCTGTAAAGCTGTACCATGACTTGCTGATTCCTAAATTTAATGTCCTGGCCAATGAAGGCAAGCATGCCATATGCCTTCTTGACTATCTTCTTCACCTATGTTGCCACTTTTAGTGACCTATGTACCTGTACATCCAGATCCCTCTGCCTATCAATACTCTTAAGGGTTTTGCCATTTACTGTATGTTTCCTATCTTTATTAGACCTTCCAAAATGCGGCTGGAAGGCTGGAGAATCTCATCTGTAAAATTTGCCACAGTATCAGAATGGTAGTTAGAATCATAGAAATCCTATAGTGCCAATGTTCATTTGGCCCACCAAGTCACACACCAACAACAATGCCACCGGGCCCTACTCTGTAATCAAATGTACTTACCCCAGTAGTCCCCTGCCACTAAGAGGCAATTTAGTATGGCCAATCAACATAATCTGCACAACTTTGGACTATGGCAGTGGGGGCCGGGGGGGGGGGAAACTGGAGCATCTGGAGGAAACCCATGCAGACACAGAGAGAACACACAAACTCCATACAGAGAGTCACTCAAAGATGGAAAAGAACTGAGTCCCTGATGCTGTGAGGCAGCAGTGCTAACCACTGTGCCATTGCATCGGGCAAAAGTTAAACAGAGCCTGAACAGTGTTTTCTTATAATTTTGGTCAACTCAATAGTTAGAAGATTTTGTGTTCCACAATGTCCAAGTTTGTCTTTGGGCAGCAACTGGGACACACAAAAATCTTTCTGCGGACTCTGCTTAAAATTACTTTGTTAGTATCTCTAGGTGTTGAAGGAGAAAATTGGCATCAAATTTAATGTGCTTTTGCAGCCTGTAGAGTTCCCTTTGCTGTATCATGATATCACCCACAACTCTGTCCACTGACGTTTAAACACAAAGTTAACTGTCACCTGCTGGACCAGGGTTCCTAGAGCAAGTATTAAGCTGCAGGAAATCTATGTTTGCCTACTGATGTGGTATGATAATTAAGACTATTAGATCATTGGGTTACACTATCTTTATTGATTCCTGCAACCTCAATCACATGCCCAATTAAATATTTATTCAGAATTTTTTGTGAAGGTATTAATTTAAAGAGCATTAACAAATGGTGGCAATGTGGACATGCTCATAAAAATAAACAAAATACTGTGGATGCTGGACCCTGAACGAGAATGCTGGAAAAGCTCAGTTGATCTGGTAGCGTCTATAGGAAGGTAAAAAAAAGTTAATGCTTCAAGTCCATTTGACTCCTGTTCAGACGTGCTCATGTCTGAGTCAGAAGCTCAAGTCCAAATACTGAACTTAGCCAATTATTTAGACTGCCATTTCTGTGCAGTACTGAGGGACTACTGCATTGCATGTTAGAAGTTCTGCTAATGCACCCTAGTGCTGATGACATATTTTGCCAATTTGGAATTCATTAAGTCTGCATTTAGCAGGGGTGATGGTGGAGGAGGGGCACACTCCACTTGGGGGTTCCATCATCAAAAAGGAATCCATCTCTGCAATGGAAAAACATCCAGAAGGGCTCCAGCAATGGATTATGAAGAGTCAGAAACACAGTGAAGATCTGGAAGATTCCATGGAAACTAGGCTCATCACCAGATCACACTTCCAGGGAAGAGGGCTGAGGTAATGGGCGACTTCAAGCCCCTTTCCTTCCAGGAGGCACATCATGGTATTTAGAAACATAGAAGTATGGAAAACAGAAGCAGGAATAGGCCATTTGGTCCTTTGAGTCTGTTCTGTTATTCTGATTGATCATGGCTGATCATCAAAATCAATATTCTGATCCCCCTTTCACCCGTATCTCTTGATCACTTTAGCCCCACGAGCTATAATAGTTACCATCACCTTCCACATCAAGAGCCTGGGTGACACAGATGGAGAGATGAGAAAGTCTGTTAGGATGCCTACCCTGCATCCTGTTGCTTTTAGCAGCAGTGCAGATAGAAAAATAGTGAGCAGTGGCAATATTGGCAGGGACAGAAAGAAGGAAATCCCAATCAGAGTGATGATTCTGTCAAGACTCTGGCATACTATTTTTCTATTATCATTCACCCAGTTTTTTTGTTGAATTCATGAGGAAATTAAGATGCCTATCTGCTTAGAGGCATAAAAAAAATTCCATCCACTGCCTCTGTGCTGTCAGAACGCTTGTCTAACATCCAGCTGGAGACCAGCTGTTATTTCCTCCAGTTAAACATTAAAAGAATTGAAATCATAGTATTTGGCTCCTGTCGTAAATTCCGTACCATTGTCAATGACTCATTGCAGTCACCCCAACCCTGCCCTTTTCCTGCTTCAGACTGAATCAGATATATATAACTCTGGTGCTCTATTTCATCTTGAACCATGCTTCTGACCCCACATCCTGTTCACTACAAAGACTACATACACCCACCTCTGTCATTATCTCAGCCCCTCAGTTCCTTAAGCCCTCATCCACTTGGCATATTGAATATTTTAATACTCCTTCTAACAGCTTTCTTTCCTCCAGTCTTTATTAATTTGAGCCAAAATAAAATTCTAATTCTGCACCAAGTTCCATTTCCATCAACCCTTTTCTTGCTAACTTACCTTACCTTCCAGTTTTCTATAGTCTGAATTTAAAATGTTCGTGCTCTCACTCAAATCCCTTCTTTGTCTTCCCCCTTCCCATCCCCATCACCATAATCTCCTCCAGTATTATAACACCATCCTTCAGTCTAGCCTCTGACCTCTTGTGCCCTGCTTCGCTATCCCTAGCAGCTGTGTGTCTATCCAAACACTCCTTAAAATACATCCTTGGTTGGAGTTCTTAGTCTTACTATCCCCTTCCATAGCCCAGTATCCAATTGTTTGTTTTTTTTATTATACAAAATGCTTTGAGATTTTTTTTCGCTGGTGGGATACAAATGGAAATCACTGTTGTAATTTTGCCACATTGCTTATTTAGATCACAAAGTTAATTACAGGGTTGATAATAAGATGCCAAATCTTTTCACAAGGCCGCATTTCAGCTGCACAGAAAAACGATGATACTCCATTCCTCGTTCAGATTTCACTGATACTGAATGAGCTTAAAAAATAATATAAGGGGACCAATAGTCTATGATTTATCAAACAATGTACAAATCTGTTTATATTCTGGCAGGCTCACTTTTGTTCAATTTTAATGGTCTGAAGTAATTACTTGTAAGCAGTTTAATATAAATGGTATTTATAAATTCAAACTTCTGTTGAAAATGCAATTTTTGTTATGGTGTGGATGTAGCTGCATGACTACAGATTCAAATATTTATTATGTAACGCAGTAATCTTGGTTATGCTGTGGATGTGTTCTCTTGTATGAAGTTCAGCTAATGATACAGAGTAAATGGGGGAATTTTCCAATCTCCCAGCTGTGTGTTTTTTGGCAATGGGAAGTGGCATGCGATTCACTGACAGTGGGAATCTCTTGTCAATGGCACTTCTCATTGATAACAACCCATGCCACCATGAAACCAATGGCTGCCAGTGGGACCAGTGAATACCACCAGCATAAAGAATTCCCCTCAGAGTAATGTTTTACTCTAATGGCTTTACGTGTGAAGACAATTTATTTCAATTCATTATGCTCAAAAAATAAATGGATAGAAAACAGTATTAAATATCACCATGTAATGTATTTTCAAACACCACATTGTAGACTACCATTCGTGCATTCAATTCTGCCATAAGTCACTAAATCAAGCATTTTGTCCAAATATATATCTGAATTTATAAAATGACTTCAAAAAAAAAGATTTTTCATATCCTTCTTATGAAATGCACACTACATACCACTTTGATACCTAGCTACTACCAGATGACTTTCAAATGCCATGAATTTTAAATGATCATGTATTTCATATCACAGAGAATTTCTGGTGGCACATTAATTTTCAGGATCCTACACAATGCAGGAGGGATCAAAGTTAAACATATTGCAATCAAAATGAATTATTGTCGAATTTGGATTCCGGGCGATTACGGTTTTAGGTTAACTACACTCTGCTTCTAATCTTAGAACCTTACAGATATGGAAGCTGTATATGGAAAGGGTAATTATATTTTTTGCATTTTAATTTCAAATTCCCAAATGACGTAGGAACTTAGAAATAGCAACTGGCAACATCAGCAGCTGTTCAATTCACATTCAATCCATGTAGCAAAGGTATTAATTCATTTTGTAAAATTGGTGATCAGAAGGATGCAGATGGATTTATTAAGCATTCTGTCACCAATGGCTGCCAATAATCTAATGGCTGTTAATAATCTGTGGCCAGTGAAATGACTAGTCAAATAATAAAGAGCTGTTCAATTGGCAAATATGGAATTGAAAGCTTATAAATGGAAAACTGATAGCTGTGAATTGAGATTTAGGCTGTATTTTGTCCTACTCTATTGATAAGCATGTAATAAGGGTGCTTTAATATTGCCCATTGGACCATGTGATTGCCTCACACCTTGCTTTAGAAGAGAAAGCGGATAACTTGAAAATTCCCTTTACAGAGATGAGGAATAAATTCAAGAATGCCATGGATAGGTGGGACCAAAATGCGGGATCAAAAACTGCTTTATGGAAATCAGTGCACATATACCTGAAATATTCATCTTAAAATCCTTTTTGCTATTGAAATGGAGGCATTAACATTTATATTAAATGGGCTATCACCTCAGCTAACCCGGAAAAATCAATTCCAGCTCAATAATTGAGTGTGCACCAATATGTGTCGCAAGTTCAAAGGAAATATAATATTTTTTCTGTATTATGTAATGTACCTAGGACAAGAAAAGGTCTTTAGAATCCTGCATGTTTTATGTCCAATCTCATCCTCAGGAACCAGCTCCCTCTTTATCCTATTCTCACCTCTGGATTTGGCAAAAAAATAGAGGCCAGTACACAGTTCAGGAATCCTCACTCAGTAATCTCATCCTATACTTCATAGAAGACCAGGTAAGTCCTGGAGGATATGCAGATAAGAATAAATTCCAAGAGATTCAAGTTTTCTTTGTTCACATATAAACGTTATTATTTTTCTGGGTATGTCAACCATACTGGGTATGTCAACCAATGGCATATTTGAAAATGAGCTAAAGGCTGAGTTTGTTTAGTGAGCAGCTGAGCTATTGGAACAGATTTAAACCCCCCCATCTGATAAGGGCCTTGGTCTATCATGATGACAGTAATGTCACTGCAATTGATCTTTGAATTGATAAAGTGGAATTGGCCAATGTTCCCATTCTTGATCCTATCCATCAATATCTGGAAACCCAGTAGCCAGCTGACTCTCAAACTACTGTTATACAGATGAATAAAACATTTGAAGACAATGATGTTTACTGTACCCATAAGAGTATTAATGAGAGAAAACAGGAAGATAAAAAGTGAATGGACAGTCAGTGTGATTTCTGCTGCTTTTTAGAATAACATTGTATAAATATTCTAAAGTGCAAACATTACAAGGCTGTTAAAGCTTAATGACTTTTGTTGTTTTGCAAATGTGCTCCAATAAAAATCTAATCTATGTAGTTTGAGAAAAGAGATTTTCAGACATTTTATAGGATCATTGCTTTTCATTTAAACAGACCAATTATTCAGCTACAGTTTAAAAAAAATAAGAAATAAGAACTATAGATTGAGAATATACTTTTAAAGTATATATTTTGAATTATCCTGTTATCATCTTGAAAACTGTATACACGCACGTAAACTAACCACATAGATGTACCATCAAAGAATTGTACTGCTCATTTTTATGTACCTTTTTGTTGAAGTGTCAAAATTGCACTGGTTCTACAAACAATACTGTTTGTTGTTGATTACAAACATATTTTTCTCCTGCATATGGTTTTTAAGTAGTAAGATCTGCTTTCAGAACACTGTGATATGAGGGCATTCTATAGGGAACAGTTTGCCTTTCATGCTGTTTTAATATTGTGCACAAAATGCTATTACAGTATATGTGTAAACAGTGCCATTACTTTTTTTTACATTCATCTCATTGCCCAGTTAATATGATGGCTCCAGATCTCAGTCATTGTAGCTGCTGTATATAGCTGCTGGCAAATGCATGAAAATGAACTAGATTGTAACGCTCTGCAATGGGGGGAAAAAATATCTGTTGATCTCTGTTCAGCTCTGAGTAGAGATTTACCACTGGGAAAATGTAAAGGTTTTTTACACTGCATACCATGGAAGCAGTTCCAACAACTCTGACAATGGATACAAAACAATTCATCCTCAATTCATCTTGTCTAAGGGCCAAGCCAACATGAGACTTGCAGAAATCATAGTGGTTGGGTTCCCCTGACACTCCAAAGAGGGTTAATTGAAAGCATTGAGTCCTGGGATTAGAGGTATTCACATCAGGAAGTGATTGAATTTAGTGACCATGTCTACATTATAGTTGTCCAGGATAATTTGCAGGATTCCTTATCATCATTAGTAGTCAACCGTGACCAAAAATGCTAAATATTATTTCATAAGGAAGCTCATCTAAATTGAATATTTACTATCATGTTACAACTGGATGCTACAGGCGGGATGTTTAACTGAAGAGAGGGAACATTATTAATATCAGAGCTTGGGGGATGTGTACACTAACTACTTCCATGTAGTCAATAAAACCTGCCCAGGTCAGATGAGAACGTAATTTCTTATAATATTTACACCCAGGCCAGCATTATTCTTATTCAGATAGTTAAACTGAATCAAGAAAAAGATGAGGATGCCCACATATAATGGACATACAGAATGATATATATCTATAGGTTACTATTTAGACATGTAAAGCTAGCAGACATGACTGCAACCAAAATAATCTAACATTTAGGTGTTTTTTGATTAATTTATGGGATGTGGGTGTGACTGGCTGGCCAACGTTTATTGCCCATTCCTAGATGTCCTTCAGAAGGTGGTGGTGAGCTGCGTTTTTCAACTCTGGCATCAGTATTTATTTATTTAATGAATTCACAGTCCTAAGCCAAGTAGTTTCTTCTGATTCTGCTGCGTTGAGAACTGCCTTGTAGATGGTGGACAAGCTTTGGGTGTCAAGAGGATTCCTAGCCTTTGATCTGCTCTGGCAGCCACAGTATTTACATGGCTAGTCCCGTTCAGTTTCTGGTCAATAGTAACCCCTAGGATTTATTGGTGAGGGATTCAGCGATGGTAATGCCAAAGGATGTCAAGGAACAATGGTCAGATCTCTCTTATTTGAGATGTTCATTCCCTACACTTATATGGCATGGATGTTACTGGCCATTTGTCAGCCTAAGCCTGGATACTGTTTAGGTCTTGCTGCATTTAGTTGTGAATTGCTTCAGTATCTGAGGAATCACAAATGTTGCTGAACATTGTGCAATCATCTGCGAACATCCCCTCTTCTGATTTTATGAAGGTCATTATTGATGAAATAGCTGAAGACAGCTGGGCCTGGGACACTACTGAATGCTACAGGCGGGATGTTTACTACACTACTGAAGAACTCCTAAAGTGACATCCTGGACATGAGATGTCCTGGACCTCTAATCACCACAACCATTTCCCTTTGCACCAGGTATGACTTTAACCATTGAACATTTTGCCTTCTGATTCCCACGGATGCTGATTTTGCTAGGGCTCCTTGATGACACACTTACTGAAACACTCCCTTGATATCAAGGGAATCACTCTCACCACACCTCTGGCATCCAGTTCTTTTGTTCATTTTTGAATGAAAGCTGTAATGAGGTGAGAAACTAAGTAATCCTGGCAAGACCCAAACTGAGCATCTGCGAGCAGATTCTTACTGAGTAAGTGCCATTTGATAGCAATGTTGAGGGCCTTTTCCATTACTTTTCTGATAATCGAGAGTAGATTGATGGGGAGGTAATTAGCCAAAATGGATTTGTAGGAAACAATTCTGAGTTGCTGGATCTATTCAAAATCTATTTCATTTAGTACGGCAGTGGTGCCACAGAACACAATGGAAAATATCCTCTATGTAAAGGTGAGGCTTAATCTCCGCAAGAACTGTCCAGTGGTGATTCTTATTGAAACTTTCTTGGACAGATGCATCTGTGGCAAGTGGGTTGATGAGAATGAGGTTAAGTACTTCTTCCTTCTTGTTAGTTTTTTTCACCATCTACCAGTCTCAGTCAAACAGCTATGTCTTTTAGGACTTGGCCAGCTTGGTCTGTGGTGGTACCATCAAGCCACTTGTGGTGATGGACATTGAAGTCCACCACTCAGGGTACATTCTGTGCTCTTGCCACCCTCAGTGCTTCCTCCAAGTGGTGTTCAATGTGGAGGAGTACTGATTCATCAGCTGAGAGCGACACTATGTGGTAATCAGCAGGTGTTTTCCTTGCCCATGTTTGACCTGACATCATTAGACTTCATAGGTCCAGAGTTGATGTTGAGGACTCCCAGTGCAACTCCCTCCCAAATGTGTGCCACTATGCCATCACCTCTATTGGATCTGTCTTATCAGTGAGATGGGGCATGTCCAGGAATGGTGGCGGTGGTGGTGGTCCCTGGGACACTTTCTGTAGGGTATGATCTGTGACTATGACTATTTTAAGCTGTTCTGATACAGTTCTCCCAATGTTAGCACCAGCCCCAGATGTTAGTAGGTAGGACTTTACCGGGTGAACAGGGTAAAGTTTGCCATTGTCATTTCCAGGGCCAAGGTCAATCCCTGGTAATCTGTTCAGTTTCATTCCTTTGTGTTTTCTTCGGGATTATTGAATACAACTGACTGGTTTGCTACACTATTTTAGATGGCTTTAAACAGTCAACTATATTACTGTGGGTCTGGAATCACATATATACCCTAGACCAGAAAATGACAGTAGGTTTCCTTCCCTAAAGGACATTGGGGTGAACCAAGTGGATTTTTATGACCTTGGACAGTAATTTCATGGTCATCATTAGACTCCAAATGTACTCAAGTTTAAATTCCACCACTGATCCACCATCAGAGGCAGAGAGTCACTTTACCTCTTGCACAACATGCTGTCTCATAATGTATCACTCAACTAGAGATCTTTGGTTACTTCTGACGTTTTGGCAGAGATTAGGCAAACAAAAAATATGAACATATAGAATAGAAATTCAGTCCTATTTTAAATGCTAACACATAATAAAACTGGTCTTAAAAAATTCAATTGAAGACATTTAGTAATTTTTCACATTTGAAAGATTCAAGATTATCTTAGAGGTGTTAGCTATCTTCAGTTTCTTCGATGCCTGTTATGATCAATAGATATATAACTGTACAGGTCACTACAGGTAGAAACTGATTTCCACATACTAGCCAAGACAAAATCAAACATCATTTTCTTTATTTTGTAAGTTTAACCCTTAGTGCAACAAAAATAACCTTTGACTTCGTTACATAGAATAATGCTGTGCAATTTTGAAAAAACAAGTACCATTTACAATTTATAAACTCTTCACTTTAATTGGCTTTGCCAGCAATGGCTCCAAATTTGTAGAAATGGTCCTCTTGTGCTCCATTTGTCACATTTTCTCCCCTTGCCTTTTAGTTTAAAAATTTGGGTTGCAAATTGCTAGAAATACCATATGAAAGCTACACTGTGTCTGGGACTTGGTGAACATCAAGAGTAACAGCCTATCTTCTTAACAAAGGTTAGAGAAAGAAACAGGAATGAGTGAGAAGGAAATAGAGTCAAGTTGGTACAGAAAAAGATAAAGAAAAAGAGGCAGAAGAGGAGGTAGGAAAATGATTAAAACAATTAAAACTTTTAGAGATCTCCAGGAACAAGATAGTACAGTTTCAATAGTTCTGTTTCTGAGTCAGGGAGGTAAATAGCACTGCAAGATCTTTTTAATAAAAGTTATTTGCTACATTGCGTACCCATCTTAGTTTTATCAGTGCAAATGCTTCAAATTCATGGGGATGTTGAATGTAAGCTCCTATTTTTTGTAAGTTGAACAACAGTGTCACAAATTATTCAGTAATATCACATGAATCACTTTCTCACCACAAGTTGGGTACTTTTTTTACACAATAACTAGGTGCACATCAAACTTGCCATAATTTTCCCAGCAAATTGTGGACAATCTTTGACAATAACCTTTTTAGTGGTGCAGACAGTCTTCAATTTCTGTACTAAATCATACAACTGGAGCACTAAGATATAAATTGGATTTATCACTTTGATTGATCACCCAGACTATGTGCTTCCACAGAAAATGTATTTTTTTTAACGCTATCCTGTGAACGTCTGAATAAATTGCATCCAACAAAATGTTTTTTGCACTCCTGTATGCTGTCAACTTACCTCAATCAATACAAGCATTATTGCTTCTTGTATAAAGCTTTTATATTATATAATCTATCAAATCTTGCCCTAAAGGTTAAATAACTGATGTGCCGAGTAAAAGAAAAATAGAATAATTTTACCTCAGATGCATCTCAGAAGATGCCACTTGATAGTAGAGACAATAATTTTCTTTACTATTGGCAAGCTTTTAAATTACGACTATAGTCACTGTTTAAACTGATGACTATCTATTAAACATTGTAGAAGTACCAAATCTACAACATGCTTGCCATGTTCTAATATTATCACTTCTTCAGTCTTTTCACGACACAAGATTAATGCTTTTGCTTATATCTTGAATTAGAATATGTAGATCTACATAGTAGCACCATGCGAATTTCCCCATCTTTAATATGCAATTCAACAATTTTAAGCAAAAATAAAACAATTTTTGATAGCCAGAACAAATCACAAACAGACCCAAGTCAATCAACAGGTTTAGGCCTTTTATCAGTATTATCCATCAATTCTCTGAATGTCGACTCGAGAATAGCTTCTTCTCTGTTACCATCAGATTTTTGAATGGATCTACCTTATATTAAGCTGATCTTTCCTGCATCCTATGTATAACTGTAACATATATTTTGCACCCTCTTCTCTCCTTCACTATGTACTCTATGAACGATATTTTTCTCAGTATAGCAAGCAAAAAACAATGTATCCCAATACATGTGACAATAATAAATCAAATCAAAGTCAATCTCAGGTTGATTATGTAAGAATATACTCTATGCATACTAATATGTAACCAAAAACACAATTTAGCTTGAAAAGTAACTATTCATAAAATTAATATAGTATACTGGAATTTATTTACCAGTTTTATTGATCTCTTGTAATGTTGGTTCATTCATAAATTTCTATTGCCCTTCTAATACAGATCATTCAAATAGATTTACTCTGAATTTCACAGAGGCAGATAAATTAAGTAGAACTAACTGATTTTTACATCAAACCATCTGAACTTCTAAAATTCAGAATCATGTATTTATTCACATGATCATAAGACACAGGAGCAGTAAGCCATTCGGTCCATCAGGCTTGTTCTATCATTCATTAAGGGTAGATGTGAAAAGGATGTTTCCTCTCGCTCGCGATTAGGGATCATAGGGAGGGATTTTACGGCCTCACTCAACCTGAGAGCGGAAAGTCTTGCCCGAGGTCAACGGACCTTCACATTGCCCTCGCTTCGTCTGCTCCGATTCCCATGACAGTTGGGGCAGTACTAATCCAGCAATAATCTCAGAGTTAAGGATCATGCCATGTAAGAATGTGAGGAGGAATTTCTTCACTAAGTGGGTGATGTATCTTTTAAATTCTCTACCCCACAGGGCTGTGAAAGCTCAATCATTGAGCATGTCCATGAGAGAAATAGAGGAGAAAAATAACGTTTGAAATAAATGATCGATCATGATTTCTTTGAATGGTGGAATAGGCCTAATGAGCCAACTGGCTTACTCCTACTCCCATGTTCTTAAATTAACTGCTGTTCAGTTGAAAATATCTGAGCAATCAGTAAGTGTCATAACTGCAGAACTAGTTGGAAACATGAAATGTCTCTCGCTCCAAAAAACTGCTGAACCTAACTAGAAGAGCAACCTAACTATTTGACTTCAGAAGCCATCATTGTTGCTGAACACATCTAATCATCTTCAAACATTCACTCCAGACAGCCACCATGTCAATTGCAAGCTAAGCAACTCCAAAGGTGTCATAAAGGACCAGACAGAATCTCATCCATATACGTATCCTTTATCTTTACCTGTAATTAACATGTATGGATTCCGTTAGTAACTTTATTACTTCTACTTACATAACTTGCAGCAGTATTTTGTAATAAACAACTGAATCAGATTGCCACTGAACTCAAAAGTTCCTAATGGAGAATCTGGACAATCCTATTTTGTCTGATCTTCTGACTCAAATTGGTGAGATCTGGGCTGTGCATTGAATCCTCGGAGTGTGGTGTCTAAGCCACAGGTAAGAAAGCCACAGCACTTTTTTCCAGCACTAGCTGCTGGAACCAGTTAAGTTTAAAGGTTCTTGGATGGGGAAGTCTAAGGAGATGTTGGGCGTTGGGGTGTATTGAAGTAGGCCTGGTTTAGGGAGTTGGCATTGGGTCGAGTTTTAGGGTAGGGGCAAGAGTTTCAGATCAGACCTTGGTAGGTGGAGTGTTGGTTCTGGTTTTGGAGGGGTTGAGCGGATCAGGTTGGGCCTAGAGAGTTGAGGGGGGTAGGGGAGAGGTGACTGTGAGTCAGGTCAACCCTTAGGGAGTTAGGAGGATATCCAGTTGGAACTTTGGGAGGGAGTGAGGAGTGTTGGGGGAGGTAGGGCCTTGGGTGACTGTTTGGAGGGGATGCCTGGGTCTGGACTGAGAACTGGGCTTGGTGGGGATGAGAATTGGGTTTGGTGGCAGCGAGGTTGGATAGCAGAGATGAGCTTCACAGGGAGTGGTCCCTGGACAGCCAGGACCATCCGAAGTCCGTGGTTTAAATTGCATTTTTGGATGTTTCTCAATGCAGGTGAAGTTTACACTTTCCAGGCAAGTGTCATGCAAACATTACCTGGGTGTCCTGGAGCTCAGAAGCTACAGTCTTTTATCTTGTGCCAGATTAATGCTTTGCTCTTCATATTGTTAATTTGCAACACACACACACACACACACACACACACACACACACACACACACACACACACCCCTTTGAATGAATCTTTCTCATATATGGGTTCAAGTTGTAAGAGACAAATGGACAATCTTCTAACTCATTGTGCTGTTTGGTCCCATGTACCAACCAATTCCCAATGTGTGTGTGAGCTTTACCCACTCCTTATGACGATGAAAAGTGAACATTTGTGCCACAAGTGACTTGGGCCCAGCCTAGCTGTACAATGGAGATTGTGGTACAATCTTGATTCTGCTGATGTTGTCAACAGTATCCTACACATTCAGAATGTGCCTGTGTTACACCAGCAATTCCACCTGAAATTTACTCCAATTGCTGCATAAAAATTCCAGTACAGTGTAGCTAACCTCCTCTTTAATCTCCTCTTACCGAGTAATTGTATGCTGGAGTATTTATTGTATGTCCGCTCGCGTGCCAAGATACACTGACTATTGGAGGAAAGCATGGTGTTATTTCTGTTGCATTGCTGCCCAGTCAGCTTGAGTGAGGTGGTAGGTCATTCATCATGTGGTGCACACCTTCTGGTTCCCTAGTACAATAAATACATTAATCATCTTGCAGATTAATGAATCATTGTGAACACGATTGTTCCTTCCACTATATTGTTGCTGAGCATATCACGAATATATGCCATTTTGAAAAAGTCTTGGCACTGCCACATGTCATAATCCATGCACTAACATTTCATAAGCTATGTGCTAATGTGTCAATAACTGCAGTACTTCATTGTATATTCATCCAGAAAAGCAAAGTTCCTTTCATTAAGTTTACTGAGAAGGCATTAATCCTGAAAATGTACGTTAATGATTATAACTTAAAGCCAACAAGACAAATCTTGCTCCTAATACCAAACTGGTTCACCAAGTAGCACTCCAGACAATCCAATGCGACTTTAGTTTACATTCCTTACTTACGGATATTGAGAGCAGTTAGAGATTCGGAAAGTGCTGTTGTTAAATACTATTTCTTATCAGTGAATGAATTCTAAATCATGACACCAAAAATTATTAATGTCAGCAGCTTAAGATATTGGCAAATTGATGGGAGCACGGATTTGGACTTCATAAGACTAATAATGTAATGCTGGTATGGATTGCTGCTTGGTTGTGAGCAAGACCAATGCACAGTGCCCAATGTAATGGGAGAGTGACAAGGTTATAAGTAAGCATTTGGGAAACTACTCAATGCATTTCTGTGCCAAACATTTTCAGTACAGAAAACATTGAATATTCTCCAATGTTTTGCAGATAAAAAGAACAAGATGGAGAATCCAAGATAGCCAATTGAAGAGATAAGCCAAGCGAGTGAACACATTTCATGAGCACTGCTAGCAACATTCCTTTATAATAGGTCTTCTACCAAATGTCATTGCTAAGGCATTCAAACCACATTATCTTTCATGCACTTGGCCCCAATTTTATTATTATTTGCTTTCTCTGAGCAGTTCTTGAGATTGGAGAGGATGGTAAAGTAAGGTGACACCATCCAATGAACAGGATATACATTGATAAGGCTCATGGTCTCTTTTCATATGTTGATTTTGCTTTTGTCTCATTTTTTACTTGAAGCTTTTTATGAATGAATGATCCTAAGAATTTTATAAAAATAACTGGATTCAACCTCTTTACTTTTTTGCAAATTAAAATGTGGAAAATTGATAAACTATGAACTAAGATGCTGTCTGATTTACAACACCCATTTATTTCAAGGCAAATGAGTAAGAAGAAGACTACAGTAATGTAATAACTGCATTGTATGTTGCACAAACTCACGAATGGGCCCAAGACATTACTTCCAGCCCAGTAATCTGCCCAGTCTACCTCAGATTACCTGTGCCATATTAGTATTTGCCATTAATCTCAGAGTAAGGGGTCGTCCATTTAAAACAGAGAAAAGAAGGGACTTCTCTGAGAGGTTGGTGAATCTGTGGAATTCTTTACCACAGAGAACTGTAGTGGCTGGGTGATTAAGTACGTTCAACGCTAAGACAGATAGATTTGTAATTAATAATGGAATCAAGAGTTATGAGATAAGGTGGGACAGTGGAGTTGAGGATTCTCGCATGAGATCAGTCATGATGTCACTGAGCAAGAGCAGACTCAATGGGCTGAATGGTCTACTTCTGCTCCTGTGTCTTATGGTTTAATGCCACTAACAGGAGACTGCTATCAAATTATAAAGACATTATGCCAATCACACAAATGAGGAATGTGATATATGAATTGCAGTGCCAATGTGATGCTAGATATGTAGCCATTTGTCCCAAAGATTGATGGATTGTATCAAACAACATGTCATTCCCACTGTTTGTAACAGAAAAGTACTGACTGCACCCAACCAGCCTGTGCTTGTAAAACTCAAAACATGCTGCCTCATTAGATGTGATTCAGTGACTGGACAACATTTGCTAAATAATCTTCAGTGTGCTAAGAATTAAACCAATGACAAGTTTAGGATTGTCAATCAGGCTCGTAATTTGGCACGTTGGCATGTGCTGGAAGCTACAAGTATTAATACACAGGGCCCTATTCTTTGCAGACATAAAGAACAGTACACACATTGCAGCTATTTTAGCTAAACAAAATCAGTGACGTCCATTCAATGGTTTATTCTACAGGGAAATGCCCTGATCAAGCTGAGTGAAGTTGTCTGGTTTACATTTCAAACACTGTTTGGCAATTAACTGTCAGTCACCATCAACTGGTGGACTCTCCATGGCAACACCTCCACCAGTCAGAGTTCACTTGCCAACCAATCAGCACTCTTTTCTCATACAGTATAAACTTGTTGATTTTCTTGACATTGTACTGTTGTAAAAGCTCCAACAAACAAGTCTCTTTCCTCAGCAATACTCAAGTAATATAACTTGGAAATTGGTAAAAATTGATTGTTAATATAACTCTATCCACTTTAAATTTGTTAAATCTAGTGAATTGTAAGCATTCAAATTCCATGTTCCTGTCATGTTGGAATGGAGATGGATGAGATTTTAAGTTAATGGGCAGGGCCCAATTGTGGGATTCAACATGTTCTTTTTCCCTGACGTGCTGAGCTTCCCCATCATATTTCTGGGACATCCTTCTTTGGTTAGTTGTTTAATTGTCCACCTCATAGCATGGCCAAACAGACTGATTATCAACCTGCAAATTCTTCCCATGCCTATGGCAGATGATAGAGCAGGACAGCCTCCCAATCATCCAGAATTTCGTGTGCAGCAGCAAAGCAGCCTCCCCACACTAAAATACTCAACGTGCAGGTTCTTGTCAAGGGCTTTACTCCATCACACATAGTCCCCTCAAAGTGAGGAGGATATCAGAAGAATTGTCCACCACATTCACCACTGGATGTGGCTGGACTACAGAGCTTTGATGCGATCCAATGGCTTTAGGATTGCTTAGCTCTGTCTACATCATGCTGTTCCCACTAAATTTCTGCTAAATCCTCTAATGTGAACAGGATTGTGCCACATTTATGCCAGGTAAATTTCTCACTCAGAATTGTTGGTTTGCCACAGGTTGGGTGCAATTTTCCAGTCGCACTCACCCAAAGATTGGAGAATCCCACCCAAAATCAATAGACCTTTGCATGATCCGTGTCCCATCCGCTACAATTCCTGGAAAATTCCATCCATTAAATATTCTGCTGCCTGATTTAAAGCAGTTTCAGTCAAGTGAGAATGATTAACGAATCGCCTAAACTGATCTGTTATATGGCTCCAAATCTGTGTCTTGAATTGATGGTTTCTGTTAGTAGCCATTTTAAACTAAACTTCCACATGATATATCTCCAGACACATTTGACATCAGACTGTGTTAGGAAGAGGGATTTTTGTGAACAAAGATCCAAACTACACCATAACTCTTCAAATAATTCATCCCTGAAAATCAAGCTGTTCCGTGAAGTATTTGGTGAAAGGGGATCAGAACTGGCTTTCTCTTCAAGTTATCCACTTCATTAGGCATAACTTGTAGTGACTTTGACTGCAGTCCATGACCTCTGTCAAGTAGGCATGTGTCATAATCAAACAGCACTGCAAATATTTTTGTTAGCTTTTTACATGCAGTTTTAAAGTAAAATTCCACTGCTAACATTTGTTACCATCCCTATCCAACTAGCAAACATTAGACTTGGAGAAGCAGGATGATTTTTAACTTCTCATGTAAGGATAACCATGCCTTTTGAATCAGAATCCTGAAATACCATTTGAAACATAAACATTTCCAGAGGGTTGATATTAACCTGATCTCAGTCGTAAACAATGTTCACTGTGTTGTGGGGTCCCGATGGGGACAGAAGCAATTTGGTTTCTGCAAATTCCTAACTTTGTAGAAATCAACAGTATCTCCTTCAGAACTGATGATACGTTTGAAATAAATTTAAATGCCCCATTTTATAAAATACATCATATCATCATTTCAACATAAATATCTTGATTTTAGCGCAATGGAACTAACCATTTAGAGGATGGTAAAAATTAGTACATTACCTATGCTTCAAGAGTACCATCTACAGAAATGCAAGTATAGGCCAGGATTCTCCCTGTGCTGGTCGAGTAGTGCAGCAGGCCAGGAGACATCTGTGGGGGAACCTTCAGTGGGACTAGCAACAGCATCTGGCCGATCTCTGAGGCCTTATTTTTGGGCATAATCAGCTCCATACCAGAAACTACCCCGCTGACAGATCAGCACATGTGCAGTAGCCCTCTTGCAACGTTGATACTGGTCTCTCCTGGGGTATTGCACATTCTCATGAATAGGCCTAAGGTGCCATTCTTGGACCCAAAAAGTGTCTGATTTTCTACCTTGGAAAGATAGACCATCTCAAAACTTTGAGTAACAAGTGAATCTATTATGCTGTGGTGACACAATTTTTTTTTTCTCATTAACTGGAATGTCAATAAGCCAAAAAGACTTGCTGCCTGCCACTCAAATAAGTAATTTGGCAGGTAAATTTCAGTGTCAGTGCAATGCCAGATATGTAGGCTGTATGTCCCCATGACTAACGGATCATTTCAAACAGCCAGTCCCTTTGGCTGTTTGCAAGTACTGAGTGTATTTAACAAACTTATGCTTGCAAAACTCAGAACACAGTGATAAATATATTAATGTTATTCCGTGATTGGACATCACTTGTTGAATAGTTCTAAGTGTACTAAGAATTACACTAGCAACTAATTTAAGATTATCAGTCCGGCTCACAACGTAACTCATTTATCCTTGTTCGAAGCTATATATTATCGTTTGCAGAGACCTGCCCTCTTGAGCAAAGGAAATATGTTTGGGTGTGGCATCTTTTTTGAATAAAAAGAACCATGGTAGGAGCAATAACCACTGGATGCATTCTCCGTGGCAATATTTTGACCAATCAAAGCTGATTTATTAACCAAACAGCCCCTTTTTCTTACGCAGCACAAATTGTTGTTCCCTTTGAAATTTTGTATTCTTGAATCTATCCTGATAAGATGAAAAACTTTGATAGCAATTTCTTTTATCTGCAATAATAAAATGTTCACCGAATTATTTGGTGTACTTGTCTATGATGGAAAAGAACTTTCATTTATGTAAGTTGAATATATTCCTATGTATACATAAACTTGTATACATTGTGCCATGTGATACCAAATGGGCTTTCCTTACGCTGTTTACCATATACAGTAGTGAGTGGGTTGCATTATTGTTAAAGACATATATCATCATAAAACCTATTATGGTATTGTTTTGACACTAGCAGTCAGACTTGTGCAAAGGAGACTGAAATGGTAATCAATTCAAGTAGCAACAGTGTCATTTGTATATATACTCCTGAGTACTAAGACTAAAACATTATTTTACATTTCTATTTGCAATATTTATTATAGGGCTAATGAAACTGAACAGTCGCTGTGCACTGACCGTCCATGAATGACACAAAAAAGCACTGTTGCATTGAGGTATACTAGAATTGAGTAATAGAATGTGATATAAAACTTTTTTTTTTAATCCACAGCAAATAATTATGAATTATTCAACCATTCTGTGCTTACAGTGAGGAGTCAAATGCTGAACTGCTCAGTAACATCAACATTTGAGGTAAATGTGTAGCAATAAAATCTTAACATGAGGGAAGATTTTCACTGATTGTTGCAATATGACATTGTAAAGATAGCAGAAAACAATTATTTCAAATGAAATTGCAAAGATGCTCTGAAATAACTAGCTACAATGTCATAACAGAGTAGGCAAAAGAAATCCCCTCCTAGGTTTCTACAATAACCTCATTAAATATCAGTTTCATTAACTAGTTGAGTATAAATTTCTTTTGTAATTTCAAGGACCTAAGTCTTGAAAACTTGATTTACATGGTACACATGACTCAAACAGCATCCTATTCACCAACCTCTAAGAATAGTTCCAGGGCAATTTTGGGATCCATATTAAGGGACATTACCATCCTTTCCCAGCACAGCTTTTAGATAAGTACATAACAGCTGTGATACAATCTGATTTGTAGGCCAAAAATTTCAAGGGCCATGATCCTTTTACAAAAATTGTTGCCTGGGCAGTTATTCTTACCAGGATTTGATAATGTTGGTTCCAGCAAGAAAATAGCATGTTTCTCTCCAGGTCAGTTTTCTCTCCTGATCTTATCGCTCACTGCCAAAATAAAAGACCTGGATACGTTTGACAATGTCATGTTGGAGAGGAGATAGCCTAATCATGTCAGTAACGCCTTGCTGCACTGAAATCAGGGCACCATGTTTAAAGGATACCTTAGTCAGAGCATAAATAACCCCCTCAGCCCACAATGGAGATCTCAGGGTTCCCCAACCTCTATCTCTCTCTATCCCCCAAATAGCCATCGCCAGCATCCCCAGCTCCCATATCTACTCCTGGCCACCACCATTTACAAATAAACCCCCCATCCATGAGGCTCCCATTAGCATCCACCCCTGGCACTGCCCCTGGAACAGGGTGGCACTGCCAGGTTGGCACCAGTTTGTTGCACCTTTGCACACTCCCGTGAGGATTCCCTCGACAGCTTCACGTCCCAGTGAATTTGTTGTAAACTGCATCAACAAGAGGGGTGAATATTTGGCAGGGGTCAATATCTGGAAGGAGGATGTGTTAATTATATCAAAATCTACTAAAACATATTTAAATCAGGTTCACATCCATTGTGGGCATGAACCTGACTACATTGCTGGCAAGGTGCAATGAAAATCAGAAGTTATGATCTCACCGGTGAGATCTGCAACTTTCCAATTTTGCCACATCTTGAACCTTCATCGGCATTCTCACAGATGGTGAGAGAAAGCTCAAGATCCTGTCTATTAGCGTAAAAGACTGACTTGTAACCAGTATTCGTACACATGAATATTCCCAAGTGAGGGAGAAAAACTGCAAGAGCGAACAACAAAATGTCTAACCATTAAAGCCTATTCAAAACATATGAGGGGTCACTGTCCCCTCCTCTAGGTTTTGGTAGTGTTCTCCAGATGTTCTCTGAACTCTGAGGCTATCTGTATCCTATTGAGCTACAGATGCAGATAATCAGGGCCATACTCATTGCAGGGACGTGAAAGCTTGATTTACATTATTCTTTCTTTTAAAACATAAAGGTCTCATTTGCTGCAGATAAAATTGCAGAGGGAAGGAGATGTGCAAATAGCCATGGTAAGGACTTCCAATTCTGTGGTACCCCTATCCCACCTCATCTCTGCTAAAATACTCCCATTGGATGGCAGATCCAATCTCTAGTATTTGTATGCATGTCTGTGTGACATTATCACATTAACAGTGTCCAATAGGAAACTGATTGGAACTGTTCACACACATTTCACAACACCAACAAAATAAGAGATCTTCAGAAAAAGTCTAATATTAAATCAATGCATTACTCAGTTCCAAGTTATTTCTATCTCCCCTCTACCAAAACCAATCCATATTTGACATAGTAATGAAAATTTGTTCCTCAAAGCAAATTTTTCAATAATAAATAGATTGTCTAATAATAAATCGAATACTACTAAATTCAGCTTTAAATATTAGTACTGAGTAAAGAAATGAATTAGACATCATAGAGTTGCCAGTGTACATTTGTAACTGTCCAAGTTGTTTGCCAGATAGTTCTGAAAATTGGTTTAATTAAGTAAAAGATTATGCACATTTTCTCTTTTGCTTTATCATGAGCAACACAGGCGACCATGTGGGCAACACAGTGGCACAGAGATTGGCACTGCCACCTCATAGTGCCAGGGACCCACATTCGATTTCCGGCTTGAGTCACTGCCTGTGTGGAGTCTGTATGTTCTCCCTGTGTCTGTGTGGGTTTCCTCCGGGTGCTCCTGCTTCCTGCCACAGTTTGAAAGATGCGCTGGTTAGGTGTGTTAGCCATGCTAAATTCTATCTCAGTATACCTGAACGGGTGTCAGAGTATGGAAACTAGGGGATTTTCAAAGTAACTTCATTGTAGTGTTAATGTATGCCTAATAATACTTAAACAAGTCTGCCGTCTATACACTGGAATCTAGTCAGCAGTATATTGTAAATATCTCAATCTGAACGCTTTATGCAATCCTGAACCATCCTATTATTATAAATGTCAGACAGAAGTCTTCTAAATAAATTGATTTTTGTGCACCAACATATTTAATATGTAATACTTTTAACTGTCTATATCAAGAGGTGCATAAAAAATTGTGGAAAATTAGTTACACACTTATTATGAGTACACTAGTCTAGATTACTATAAATCATGTCACCTCCCTCACCATTTTTCTAAGTAGTTAGTAAACTAATGGTGGGTTGTGCTATAAACCATTATTCATGTATATGTTTAAGAATTGAAAATTGTCAAGGCATATATTTTACATGTGAATATGTTATCATGAGGAGAGGCTGAGGGATTTGAGGTTGTTTTCGTTAGAAAGAAGGTGGCTAAGAGGAGACCTTATTGAAACATACAAGATGATTAGAGGTTTAGATAGGGTGGATAGTGATAGCCTTTTTCCGAGGGTGGAGAAAGCTAGCACGAGGGGACATAGCTTTAAATTAAGGGGTGGTAGTTATAGGACGGATGTCAGAGGTAGGTTCTTTACCCTGAGGGCAGTAAGGGTATGGAATGCCCTGCCTGCTGCAGTTGTAGATGCGCCAAGTTGGGGGCGTTTAAGAGGTCCGTGGGTAGGTTTATGGATGAAAAGAGAATGGTTTAGGTTAGAGAGTCATTGCTTTTTCTTAATCGGCGCAACATTGAGGGCCGAAGGGCCTGTTCTGCACTGTAATGTTCTCTGTTCTATGTTCTAATAATGGCACTGATGCCACACAGCACCAGGGACCATGTTCAATACCCAGTTTGCGTCACTGTCTGTGTAAAGACTACATGTTCTCCCCATGTCTTCATGGGTTTCCTCTGGGCGCTTCAGTTTCCTTCCACATTCTGAAAGATGTGCTGGTTAGGTGCATTGGGCATGCTGAATTCTCCCTCAGTGTACCTGAACAGGTGCCGGAAAGTGGTGACTCGGGGATTTTCACAGTATCCTTATCACTGTGTTAATGTAAGCCTATTTGTGACACAAATAAATAAAACTTTAAAACTTTAAAAGAATTAGCAAATTGCTTTAAAAAATGATTGCAACCTCTCTGTCATGCATAATGCTATTCTACAGTGGATACTTACGTCACAGTTGAAATGGTAGCATTAAAATTTTGGAATGAAGAAATAAACCTTTAGCAGCAGCTAATAAAATATTAGAACAGAAAATGACTAACAATATTCAGCCAGTCAGGCATTATTTGTAGTTGAAAATACAGAATGGGCAGAATTGAATTCCAGCGATGGGGGTCTCTGACCCCATAACCAGTTGGAGAGCCAGAGGAAATCCCATAACAAAAACAGAAAATGCTGGAAAATCTCAGCAGGTCTGATGCATTTGTGGAGAGAGAACAGCAACAACATTTGAAGTCTTGATAACCCTTCATCACAGCTGGCCAATGTTTCAAGTCTGGGTTACCCTTTGACAGAGCTGCTGAGATTTTCTAGCATTTTCTGTTTTTGTTTCAGAAATATCAGGCCTGCTAAGATTTTCCAGCATTTTCTGACTTTGTTTTAGTTGTCAGACCTGCTGAGATTTTCCAGCATTTTATTTTTTGTTGCAATTGTCAGCCTTGCTGAGATTTTCCAGCATTTTCTGTTTTTGTTTCAGATTCCAGTTTCCTCAGTATTTTGACTTTATCTTAGAAGGAGCCCCATGTTGTTTTTTCCCCAGGAAGCCCAATACAATTATATGGTAAGAACATAGGAACTAGGAGAAGGAGAAGGCTATCTGACCCCTCGAGCCTGCTCTGCAATTCAATTAGATTATGGTTGATCTTTTCATGGACTCAGCTCCACTCACCCACCCACTCACCATAACCCTTAATCCTCTACTGTTCAAAATCTACCTTCGCCTAAAAGCCATCAATGAAGTAGCGTCAACTGCTTTACTGGGCAGGGAATTCCACAGATCCACAACCCTTTGGGTGAAGAAGTTTCTCCTCAACTCAATCCTAAGTATGCTTCCCCTTATTTTGAGATTATGCCCCCTAGTTCTAGTTTCACCCACCAATGGAAATAACCTCTCAGTTCCTACCTTATTTTATTCCCTTCATAATTTTATGTTTCTATAAGATCCCTCTCATTCTTCCAAATTCCAACAAGCATAATCTTCTCAGTCTCTCTTTGTAAGCCAACCCTCCTCCAACTTTGGAATCAACCTATTAAATCTCCTCTGCACTGCCTCCAGTGCCAGTACAACCTTTCTTAAATGAAGAGATCAAAACTGTATTCCAGGTGTAGCCTCACCAGCATCTTATACAGCTGCAACATAACCTCCTTCTAGCAATGAAGGACAAAATTCCATTGGCCTTCTTAATTACTAGCTGCACCTGTAAACCAACATTTTGCCATTCATGCACAAGGACACCCAAGTCCCTCTGCACGACAGCATGCTGCAATGTTTCACTATTTAAATAACGGTCTATTTTGCTATTACTCCTGCCATTTACCAACATTGTATTCCATCTGCCAAATCCTTGCCCACTCATTAAATTATCTGTGTCCCTCTGCAGACCTTCAGAGTCCTCTGCACACTTTTCTCTCAACTTGGTGGTAGATCTGGAAAAAAGATTAGTATCAGAGATGGTGACATGACTGAATGTTGTTTTTTAAAAAAAACTATTAGTTAGGAAAATCCTAGATTCTTTATCAGAGTCTCTGTGTTGTTGATGACCATTTCATAATACGTAAGAAGCTTGTACAAACTGGATAAATGATTTGTGAACTGTGTTTTTAAGTAAATCAAAGTTTTCTTTATACAGTTTACATTTATATTGTTTTGTTTATCCTAGTGAAGGATTTGGAGCATTGGCAACAGCAGCTGTTGCTCCCAATGCCACTATCAGCAATGGAAAGCTGCTGGCCTCTGATTAATCAGCAGCTCTCAGTAGTGGGATTTCTGCCCTTTTGTGATGGAATCCATCAGAAGGCTTGATATTGTCCAGGTAAGTGCTGCTTATTCTTTGGGGACATTATGAGCACAGTGAACAAAGAGGAACCAATTGATGTGGTGTATCTGGATTTCCAGAAGACATTCTACAAAGTGCTGCACAAAAGGCTACTGCATAAGATAAAGGCACACTGAGTTATGGGGAACGTATGAAGATGAATAGAGGGTTGATTAACTAACAGGAAGCAAAAAGTAGGGATAAATGGTTGTTTTTCCAGCTGGCAATCAGCGATTAATGGTGTGCCTCAGGGATCAGTAATGGGACTGCAATCATTTCCAATTTACATAGATGATTGGAATTGGGGACCAAGTGTTGTGTGTCAAAATTGGCAGATGACACTACGATAAGTGTTTCTCTCCACTGACGCTGCCTGGTTATCTGAGATTTTACAGCATATTTTCTTCTTATGTCAGATTTCCAGTATCTGCAGTATTTTGCTTTTGTATTTGCATTTTGAATACTATTACCTCAGGTAGGAAAATGAAGTAGAGAAAAAAGCGCTAACAAAATTAAAAACAGGAAAGAGAAGAATGCTGAAGTGCAGAACAGAAGTCTCAGCATAATGCTAATTCTGTATCTGAGCATTAGCTAAACATGACAATAGATATAAGTTATTGGTATGGTTTTCAGAACAACATATGCTCTTTTTTTTAACCTCTCCTGATCTCTTTTTTTCCCTTCTGGGTTTCTGTGTACTTTTTGAGTTTTTGTTTTTTGAGTGGGCACATAGTTCCAAATCCCATTGGTCATGCGTACCAGCCTGACCACAATAAATATTTAAACCAAGCACGTGCGGATTTGTCCTAGCACATGCACGAGACCTGAGGTTCATCGGGTCTTGGAGACGTTGACAACAGAGCTGAAGATAAAGGTTAGTTTTATTTTAACGGCATGAATTTTTAATCATTTTTGAATCTTTTCACGTGGCACACTTGCAGGGAGCTTTGTAACAGACCAATGTGTGGTGGCACATTGGTTGGGAATCATTGCCACAGATCACACATATATGTCAGCTATGAAGCCTCCAAAAAGCCTTCCAAAAATAGAGCTTGACTTAAACACCAGGTATGAAATGTGGATTGCTGGGTTGGTGTAAATGACTGCCATTTTAAAATGGGGAAAGAAAACATGACACCAGTAACTCAAATGATAGGGTGCATAGTAAGACACTCTTCCTATGATTGCAAGAGTGATGGTCAGGGCTCAAGATTGGCAAAACATGGAAGTTGTGAATTCATAAGATCGCAATTTCCAATTTTTCATCACCCCTTGCCAGCAAGGTAATCAGGCTTGAACCTGATTTCAATAATTTGAATGAATTGCAATATAATTAAGCACACCTCCCTCCCCTTGTCTCGTACCATAATTTGGAACCTCGTCAGTGGGATGCCATGTTGGCATGGTTTACAACAGGCTCTCCCAGACATGAACTTGATGTGGGGATCCTCCGGGCGAGTAAAAGTGAGCATAACTCCCGGTGGAGAGGGGCATGGCAAGGGAGTGCCCTGGCAATGCCTCCTAACACTGCTTCCGGCATATGTTGACACTGCCTTATTGGCAATAGACAGATTGGCACCCTGCCCATGCTAACCTGGCAGTGCCAACGTATGCCAGGGTGTACCCGAGCAGCAGACTCATGCAGAGGGGAAGGGGGCATTCATTTATTTGTGATAGTTGCTGGGGGGGAAGCAGGCATGGGAGTTGGGAATGCAGGTGCTGGCTGTTCATGGAGGGGCGGTGGGGGGGAAGGAGTCTGATGTTCAGGGGAAAGGGAAAAAGCAAGAGTGCTAGCGTTGACTGTGAAGTGGAGGGGTATACTGACTGTTTGGGTGGGGGGTTAGGGGAAAGGAGTCCGATTTTAGGAGGAAAGGTGGTGTGCCTGCATCAACACATGGGGAGGGAGTCGCTGGCATTAATCATCAGGTGTGAACGCCCATTCCAATTGCAGAGGGTTTGTCGGCTCTGATTGCGAGTATGGGGGTGATGAATCCAGACCAATTGTGATGGATGAAGGAGAGACCTCTGTGATGGGGGTTGGGATGGGGGTGGTGGGAGGTTACATTTTCCTCTAATTGGAGTGCCCTTGAAACATGTTGCCCCAATCTTGGTGAGGCGCCCAGCTTTGTTGATGTATCCCCTTCATGAAGTCATGAAACACAGCCTGCTATTTTCTTTTGATTGAATATGGAAAAATCTATAGAGAAAACTGACCTGTTCCCATCATTTTTCTCGCCAGAACAGATACTTTGCCAAATTTGGGTAAGATCATCCCTAATATGAAAGTGAAAAATTTTATTGAATGAATTAATTGTACAGGGATATGTTAAAACACAACCAAAAAATTTTAAGAAGCAATATTTTAATTGAGAGGGTTTTTCTGCACCCCCCTGCCCCCCACCTTGGCTACTCCTGTGTCATGTTTTGAGGTACCAGTGATGTCCCACCATTGACTAACAGTGAATCTTCCAGTCCCACCATTGTCAATGGGGTTTCCTTTTGTATGCACTCTTTGCATTTGGAGAACCCATGGTGGTGAGTGGTGGGGCAGGTGCTGCTGCTAGCAGGACTGAAAGATCCCAACAGCAAGAGTGGCTGGAAAATCCCCTTGTTAATGCATAGTTATTTGCCAGGTTAATGAATATTGTGACTTTTATCCTGAAATTTCCTTTGTACTGTATTCATTTTGCCAGAGGAAGTACTTCAGGTCACCATGCATCTGTGAGTGCATCTAAAACTCCCAAACAACACGGCCTGCATTGCCAGCTTGTGACTTATGTGCTAATTTAAACATACAACTTTGGAGTGTGAAATTGAAGTTTACCCCACACACGAGTCTGGCATTTCTTAGCGGAAGAAGATATAGATTGAGTGAAGCAAGAACATGAATTTTAGTGCAGGAAATTGGGGTTGTCTTGTACACTCAAGTTACATGATGCAATCTACAGTCATTGGCATGTCCAGAAGCAGGTCAGGTGGACTCCTTCCATATTGTAAGATTCCATGATTCTATGAACATTGTAGTTGAGATTCTGAGTCGCGCTGAGTCTGATTGCAGCCTCCTACACACTGTCCTGAACCTGGGAGTCATCCTTTTGATGAGTCTAATGCCTGTTTTGATGTGCTCTTTTGAATGGCTCCAGGGTCACTTTGGTACCGAAATAAGACATATTAATGATTCATCTCTGCTTCCATTGCACATTGATATCTCTAAACTAACCACACTGCAACAAAATTCAGACTATTCAAGGAGAAGCTAGCTAAGCAGGGTGCCATCACTTTGTCAAAAATGCAATTACAATACCCCCCGAGCTCTCTGCCAGTATATGGTGAGAATCTTGAATGATAAGTTACTAATTGTACCTTTTAATCTGTCCTTTATTGGAACAAGATCATGTATGGTCTTGAAACCAATCAACCACTTTCTACAGGACTCCCATTAAATGCGGCAATAGGCAATCATCATAATGTAAAAATGAAATCAATCCAATTACAATAATTGCTCAAATCTGTTACTTCTTGTATTCTGACATAATGCTAAGCTTCTTAAATTAAATACATCTATCTAAAAAGAGCCTGCCAAATGTTGCTTTAATTAGTGTTGTTTTGCTATTAATTTGTACAGTACAGGCTACATTTCACAAAGTTGAGATTCAGACTAAACTAAAACACAGTGGAATATTTTACATTATAAATGCCGCCATGAAAATGGCACAGGAACTACATTCCCAGGAATGGGAAGAACCAGCTTCCCATCCATTGACTCTGTCTACACTTCTTGATGTCTTGGCAAAGCAGCCAGCATAATTAAGGATCCCATATACCCCAAACATTCTAACTTCCACTTATTTTTTCGGGAAAAAGATACAAAAGTCTGAGGATCACGTAGCAACCGACTCAAGAACAGCTTTTTCCCTGCTGCTGTCAGACATTTGAATGGACCTACCTTGCATTAAGTTGATCTTTTTCTACGCCCTAGGTATAGCTATAACACTACATTCTGCAGTCTCTCATTTCCTTCTCTATGAATGGTATGTTTTGTCTGTATAGTGTGCAAGGAACAATACTTTTCACTGTATGTTAATACATGTGACAATAATAAATCAAATCAAATCAAATCCCTTACTTTGGCATTGTCACTGTCACATTACCAATTCTAGCTATAATAATTTGGCAAAGTAAAATAAAACATAAAGTTTACAATCTCAAGGACAGCAGCAGCATCCACAATGGAATATGAGGTTCGCTAGTGATAGATGGAATGTGCTTCTTATCATGTCTGTTACTCAACCTCACCACCAGATAGGTGGATGTGTGAAGGAATGACTTGCTTAGAGCACTCAGTCCATAAAAATGAAACAGGAGTGTTAGGTCAAAATGATATCCTTGAAGGAATGAATCATCTGAATCATAAGCAGGTATACAGCTCTTTTAACAATATTACAAGAAGTTTGCAGTCACAAAGCATTTTTCACAATTTCAAGAAATCCCAAAGGGCTTCACCGCCAAATAAGCACTCTTTAAGTGAAGTCATTATTATACTGTAGAAACTGTGTGTGGCACCAAGGTTTCACAAACAGCAATGTGATATTGGTCAGATAAATTGTCTGTTATAGCAATGTTGATTGTGGGATAAATATTGGCCAAGATGAAAGGGGCAATCCTTCCTACTCTCCTTTGAACAGCAGCACCACAGATCTATTACATCCACCAGAGAGGACAGAATAATGCTCAGTTTAGCATCGACTCCCTCAATACAGCTCAGGAACATCCACCCCTATTTTTGTGACTAAGTGGCTCCTGAACCCACGAACTCTGATTCAGAGAGCTACCCACCAAGCTGCCAATGACACTTTAATTGGTCCTCGATTCATCTCTATTTTTGTCTCTCTATGTATCCTTGCTTCTCCTCTCCTGAATGTATCAATTCCTGAAGGAGGAAGAATCAGCAAAGATTGTACATAAGACCGTAAGAGTAGGAACAACATTCAGCCATTCGGCCCATCGAATCTCTACACCATTCAATGAGATCATTACTGATCTGATGAGATAATCCTCAACTCCCCTTCGCCTCCTGATCTCCAAAACCTTTGATTCCCTTACTGATTAAAACTCTGTCGATCTCAGTAAAGATTTTTAAGGATTCACTGCCCTCTAAGAAGAAATTCCTCCTCATCTCTGTTTTATATGGGTAATCCCTTATGCCCTTTGCTAACACGAGGTAAAATAGCCTCTCAGTATCTAACCTGCCAAGTCCCCGGTGAAGTGATTTCCAGCCTGCGTTCACTGTGAGAGACAATGGCGATGCAGATGGAAAATGTGGAGAGAATTACCAGCGAGATTGTCCATAAACATATATTTAAAAGGCCTCCCCCCAACAGTATCCCCCTCACAGAATATGGAAACCTTGCCGACATGACATTCCATGAGAGGAACATGCCCAGGTAGTTCTCTGGTATTGGTCCTTGGCACATGCTGATACTTCTACTTGGCACAGGTTGGCTAATAATGTATCTTCTCCCTCTGAAGACAGGTTAGATTTAACCCACAAGAGAAGTCTGATGATCCCTGGATGCCATTTTTTAAGTCTTTAAAAAGGTGGCTTTTAAAAATAACTTCAAAGATTTGTAATATTTGTACATGCCTGTACTGAGCATAACACACTCTCTCCCACAGAGAAGAAAATGAATAACATTTCTTACATGTTTTTATCTAAAGCAAAATAAGAATGCATACATTCACTCCTTTATTCACACTTGGATTTTCTCAGGGCTATCTGATGCTGCTACAATTTCTCTGCGGCATTCTCTTTTCTCAAAATCTCCAGTTATGATTTCTCTATTGACAAGTAGAGGTGGCATGTTGGTACAGTGGTTAGCACTGCTGTCTCACTGCTGCAGGGACCCGGGTTCGATTCTAGTCTCGGGTAACTGCCTGTGTGAAGTTTGCATGTTCTCCCCCTGTCTATGTGGGTTTCCTCTGGGTGCTCCAGTTTCCTCCCACACCCCAAAAATGTGCGGGATGGCCATGATAAATTATCCCTGAGTGGCAGTGGGATATGCAAGGGTTAAATATAGGGATAAGGCTGGGCGGGATTGTTGCCGGTGCAGGCTTGATGGGCAAAACAGCCTCCAACTGCACTGTCAGGATTCTAAGTTATTAATATCACTACACAAGATCCCAGGACTGATGATTTTACTGGAAATAGGATTTGCTTACTTAGTATTTGGAAAAAGTTGAGAAACCATGCTGCCTTTTAAGGCGAGCAACAAAAGGAGATGAAGGGAACACTTAGTTTTTCACAAAACCATTTCCTAACAAGAGTCCATCGCCATTATCAGTAAGATTTGTCACCATTGGCATCTGAAGCTATTTCACTAGACTATCCTTTGTTGGAAAGCTTCTACTGCATAAATTATTCTGACTGGTTGGGCAATCTCCAAGGCCATTAACCCCCTTTGTGGCTGCTTCCATAGTGCACGAATCTATTGATTTCAATCCTAGCCACCGTGGATTTGTATTTCATGGGAAATGGTGTGGGCTGCATTGCTTTTTGGACCCTGTGAGGTGTCTGGAGTGTCCCATGTCACCTTAGCGTCAGTTGCCAAAGAAATTGAACTGTGGGTTCAGGTGGATTTAAGTTGTGAATATGTACTCAATAGTGTAGAAGGATGGGGGGGTGGGGAACGGGATTCTGATTGAAACTTAGAGAATATTGAAAGGCCTAGATGTGGGGAAGATACTTCCATTAGTAGGAAAGACTAGAGTCTGAGGGCACAGCCTCAGAGTAAAGGGATGACCCTTTGGAATCCTGACAAGGAGGAATTTCTTCAGCCAGAGGGTGGTGAATCTATGAAATTCATTGCCACAGAAAGCTGTGGAGGCCAGTTCACTGAATGTATTTAAGACAGATAGATAGGTTCTTGATTGATAAGGGGATCAAAGATAATGTGGAAAAGGCACCTTTTAAATACGCTTCTCAAAAAGGCTGAGAAACATATCAGCACTGATCGAATGATGGAGCAAACTCAATGGCCGAATAGCCTAATTCTGTTCCGCTATCTTATGATCATATGGTGATCCTTTGGTAACTTTGTGGTTACTCCTGGATTAGCTACACTTGAACTTCCCTTGATACTGCCACAAGTGTAGTTTATCTTCCACTGGGTTGCTGATATTTCTTGAATTCCACAGACCCTTCCTTTAACTCTATTGGCCTGATTTTCGGTTTCATCTATGTCCTTTTTATCTAGGAAGGTTTTCTCCTGACTTCCAGAAGGCTCTTTGACTTTCCATCTATTGATCCCCAGTAGGTTGCTATGACGTTACAACTCCAACTGTCACTATTCCAGGGACACATTGTGGATGAACTTTTACAAGGGGAACTTATACAACAGTTTGGTTCTCAAATTTTCTCAAATGCTAAATAAGCAAATCCTAAGAAAATCCAAAGTGTAGTCAAGTTACCATGTGCCAGTAAAGCTCTTTCCCCATTATGCTGTCATTCTTGCTTTCAGGTGGAAAATCAGCAAACTCCATTTGGAAGCACCTTGTGTCTCAGAAGGTGGTTATTTATTTTCTGGGAAGTTGGATTATGGTTCCTTTCTGCAAGAAGATTTTTGTCTTTTGTCGCTGTCTCATCTGGTACATTCCAGGCTATGGACATGGCTCTGAACCCCAGCTCCCCCTGTTGGTTTCTCGGTAAACCAACAGTTCTCTCTGATGTGGCCTGGCTGGCCCATAGCAGGGCTAAATCAGCTCTACTGATTTATTTTTTAGATTCTTTCTTTTAGAAGTTGGGGATTGATCTAATTGACTTCTTTACATTCTTTTTCTCTATAGTCTATTTCTGTTCCCTCTAACTCTTTTTTTCACTCCCTGACTGATAAAAGCTACACAGCCCAAATTTGCTTTGGATTAGAGGTTTATGGGTTAAATCATAGTCAACAGTCCTGAAGCCACACCTCTGAATCTGCAAATCCTTTCTTCCTTTATGCAAGTTTTGAGACTGGATGGGAGACCATTTCTAAACTCTGTCGAAACTATTTTTTTTGTTATATATCCAATTCAATCCAATCAAAGTCCAATTTAAAATCTCAGCAAGTGAGATATCCCCGATTTAAGCTGACAAGATAGGGTTCTCACCTCCTTTCTTGGGCTTGATCTACGTGATCCAAGCTGATTGGAGCAGGCACTGTACCTTCTCCAAAGCTTAAAGGTACAATTGCATCTTAGCCAAAAGGCTGAGATGCTGTTTTAAAGAATTGCTTCAAATGAAACCTCAGAGTAACCTCATGACTTCAATCAAGTGCAGGACATTGATACTACACATCTTCTAAACTATTATTTCTTTTAAACCTTCATAAGTGCGGTCTACCTTGAGAGCTCAGAGTCAACTTTCAGAGAATATGAGTTTACTTCATTCAACTTCTTGGAAGCTCTGAATCTCTTTTTGACAGGAATTCTGGAACTGTTGGTGCAATGCCTCCAGTACTAGATCACAGACACTGAGGATAGGAACTGGTGGAACTATCAGCAGGCAGCATTGAATAAACTTTGACATTGTATCAGGTGCGTTCAAAACTCATGAGCTGCCAGTTTTTTGAAGGCTATGAAGTAAGTTTCCACATTTCCTCCTCAAATTCGGGGTGACTAAGGAGTACTTCTGATGGTCAAAAGTTGCCCCTGAGCTCAGAGGATTGAAATTGCAATTAAAAAAAGATTTCTGTTTTCCCTTAGCTGCTGAAATCTGTCTCAATTTCCATCTTTCTGCACCTATAACTCTCTCTCAAACATTTCAAGCTGGGAAGCACATTCTCTCTCTTTCTCTTCCCACTCTTTCTCTTTTTCCTGAAATTGTAACTCTCGTTTCCACTCTTCAAGAAGGATTTTGGCTAGAATAACCTAGTCTGCATCAGGTTCTGTTTCTTCTACTTGTTCTGCACTTGGAGTGAGGCTCAACTGTTTGACTAATATTTTTAGTACCTCACCACGCTATTTCAAGTATGCTAAGTTTTACCTGCTTAGATATAGCTTTTAGTTGTTCAGAGACCCAGATCTTTACCAAGTTAATTCCTCCTCTTCGATAACCATTTTTGCACCAAAACTAGCCATGCTACTTTCTAGTTTAAATACACAGAAATTTTACTGCTTTAACACTTATGACATTTCAACAATGTTGGCTTAATGGAAACACCACCATTTCTTCTCCAAGTAAATTCGGCTCCAAGTCACTCACTATCCTGACTTGGAAATATATTGCCATGCCTACATAGTCACTGGCTCAGAATTCTGGAATTCCCTCTCTAACAGCATCGTGGGTCAACCCACTAAACATGAACATATTTCAAAAAGGCAGCACACTACACCTTCAAAAGGGCAAGTAGGCATGGGTAATAAATGCTGGCCAGCCTGCAACGCCCATGTATGAATTTTTAAAAATGTTATTTTTCTACGACCTCCTGTTACCATTTCTATTAAAGTCAGATTTGGCTGCTTTGTGTCAAATTCAATTCAAAATTGCAGCCTTCAACTGACAAGTGCTATGTGTTTCCTTTTTATTGCACATGCTCAACATTTCTGTATGTCAATATATACGTTTTCCTATGCTCAAAGTAGTTTACTGAGTTTTTAAAACCACAGCAGCAAGCCTTTGTTATTTAAAAATAAGGGAAGTTATTTCTTACACATTCGACCCCAGGTTCAATTCTTGGCCTTGGATCAGTGTCTGCACGTTCTCCCCGTGTCCGCGTGCATTTCTTCCGGGTGTTCGGTTTTCTCCCACATTCCGAAAGACATGCCGGTTAGGTGCATTGGCCATGCTAAATTCTCCCTGACATTTCCAGGTTTGTCACGCAAACTTGAAATTCAAACAGAATTTAAGAGAATTCTTGTTTCCCTTTCCAGGTGTTGCTGTTGGATACCTTGGCTGCTTAGATGGCTGCTTGTACTCCGATCGCTTTTGATGGCGCTTCATGGACTCTTGACAAAATTTTGCTGGGAATCTACTACTACATTTTAAAATCAGGGAGCAAAGCCTTAACTATGTAACCTCATACCAAGCGCCAAATCATTGTCCAACTAAGGTGGCGTGCCAATCCGTTCAGCATTCTGAACACTGACTTTTCAGTCTTACGGTTTTAGAAAGTCAGAGGTCTTTGTGTTTGAAGGACACACATTGAACACCATATTTAAATGAGGCATCAACAGGCTTTGTTTACCTGTTGGTCTGAGCCACAACGAGTAATAGTACAGCTTTTGTTCCCTCTCTAGAGAAAAGGTAGTTTCAATCTACAAGGGAAGTCTGGTGATACCAGGATGCTACCTTCTGCATTGTTTAAAAACATGGCTTTTAAAAATAGCTTTAAAAATGTATAATACCTCCATGCCTGTCATGCGTAGAACACCACTCTATTCCACAGCCCATATGTAATCAAAACTAAACCCAAGGCAAGTAAATTAAAACAAATGTCACAAGTACAGATTGTGCCACTCAAAGACAAGTTCATGGGAAAAGCTCTTACATAGAGAGAGAATAAACCTTGTGAAAAACTAACGTTCTTTAACTTCACTCTGTCGACAGTGTTCATCCCATTTGTAGCCAATCGGAGGTGTAAATAAAAATGTGAAAAGACTAAACAATAATGGCTACACTAATTTACATGTTTGACACAAACAAAAACTGTTCTATAAATCATAGAATCCTACAATGCAGAAGGACACCATTTGGCCCATCGAGATTGCACTGACCACAATGCCAACCATACCCTATCCCCGTATATTTACCTAGCTAGCCCCGCTGACACTAAAGAGCAATTTAGCATGACCAATATTCCTAACGTGCACATCTTTGGACTGTGGAAGGAGACTGGAGCATTCAGAGAAAGCCCATGCAGACACAGGGAGGATGTGCAAACTCCATACAGACAATGACCTAAACCAGGAATTTAACCTGACTCCCTGGCGCTGTAAGGTAGTAGCGCTAAACACTGTTCCACCATGCCACCCAGACAATGATCCAAGCTGGGGACTGAACCCAGGTCCCTGGTGCTGTGAGGCAGCACTGCTAACCACCATTCCACCATGCTGCCCATTTGAGTGTGCTTTTAATAACTCTTTAGTCTCTGACGTTTCCTACATAAAACCTTCACCAGTCTGTGTCCTGTCCCAGTGCCAGTTGTAAAGAACTTTACAAAATATATGTTTTTAATAAAGATTAATTATTAGTATTGCAAGTAGGCTTACATTAACAATGCAAAGAAATTATTGTGAAAATCCCCAAGTTGCCACACTCCGGCACCTGTTCAGGTACAATGAAGGAGAATTTAGCATGGCCAAACCAGAGTACTCGGAGGAAACCACACAGACATGGGCAGAACATACTAATTCCACACAGTCACCCAAGCTGGGAATTGAAGCTACGCCCCTTGCACTGTGAGGTAGCAGCGTTAACCATTGCTATTGTGCCACCCCAATTGTCTTAGTACAACTGTACATCAACAAAAATGAATCCAAGCATATTCAGTAATTATTGAAATAATGGCTGTTTGAATGTCATACCAATGAAAGTTTTATTTCATGAAGTGCTTTTATTCTACAGGGAGACTTCAGTGCCCTATAGAAGACATTGATTGTAACATTATGTGATAGGATTTATGACGTTGCGCTGTAGATCATACAGATCGTCACTCCTGTAAGGCACAAACTGCTGGCACTTGCTTATAGGTGTCTCTGTAAATATTAACAATAACTATGGACCAAATACTGAGCAGGATGAAGATTTAGAATTGCCTGTAAGTTTTGAAAAAAATCTTTTATCTCTCAATTGCTGTTATCTATGCACGTTTAATGACATGGTTCATCCTTCAAGGGAGTTGATCAATTTCGTTCTTTTGAAATAAATTACTTGATTCCTATAGGCTACAGTAGGCTATAGCTGGGGAGCAAAGAATTTAATTGGACAGGATTGGTTTTTAGACGGAGGAAGATTTTTATTTTCTACAAGTTGGAAGATAGTTTCACATTTATCTTTCTTTTCATTTATTCAAGAGATATGGGTTTCATTGAAACAACCTTCTCGACTTGACTGCCTGAAAGTAGGCAGTCAAGTCGAGAAGGTTGTTAAGAAGGCATATGGAGTCTTGGCTTTTATTGGTAGGGGGATTGAATTTCGGAGCCGCAACGTCATGTTGCAACTGTACAAAACTCTAGTGCGGCCGCACTTGGAGTATTGTGTGCAGTTCTGGTCCCCACATTATAAGAAAGATGTGGAGGCATTGGAGAGGGTACAGAGGAGGTTTACCAGGATGTTGCCTGGTATGGAGGGCAGGTCTTATGAAGAGAGGCTGAGGGATTTGAGGTTGTTTTCGTTAGAAAGGAGGCGGCTAAGAGGGGACCTTATTGAAACATATAAGATGATTAGAGGTTTAGATAGGGTGGACAGTGATAGCCTTTTTCCTAGGATGGAGAAAGCTAGCACGAGGGGACACAGCTTTAAATTAAGGGGTGATAGTTATAGGACGGATATCAGAGGTAGGTTCTTTACCCAAAGGGTGGTTCGGGAGTGGAATGCCCTGCCTGCAGCAGTTGTAGATGCGCCAAGTTTGGTGGCATTTAAGAGGTTAGTTGATAAGTATATGGAAGAGAAGGGAATGGTTTAGCTTGGAGGGGCATTGCTTTTTATATTGGTCAGTGCAACATCGAAGGCCGAAGGGCCTGTTCTGTGCTGTAATGTTCTATGTTCTATGTTCTATGTTCTATGTTCATTAGCTAGGCCAGCATTTATTGCCCATCCCTAGTTGCCTTTTAGAAGGTAGTGATAAGCTGCCTTCTTGAATCTCTGCAGTGCCTGAGGTGTAAGTACACCCACCATGCTGTTAGGGAGAGATTTCCAGGAATTGGATCCAAGTCAGGATGGTGAATGGCTTGGAGGAGAACTTCCAACCTGTTCCCAGGTAGCTGCTACATTTTTAATCATAACTCCTTAAGCTTATTTACACTGAATTTGTGAATTCATAGGTATGAGAATTTTCAACAGATTCAGAAATATGTCCAACATATTTGCGGCAAAAGCCACTCCATCATTGAAATCTAACAACAGCTTGTAGATAGTGATGTGATGCACTTCAATAAGCTCCAGAAGATATCAGCAATATTAATTATTACATTGAGGAGACATTTTGGGTGACTTTGGAAAAAAAATGGTGTTGAGTAACAATAACTTTATACAATAACAATAACTAGATGTGAGTGAAAAAGGATGCAGTTGGACTCAGTAATCCGGGAAGAGCTTCCTGGAATAACGAATGGTAAGGACTGACCTGGCTTCTTGAGCCTGATCGACGTACAGTAATGAATACTAGAAAAATTTATGTGAGGATGTCAAGTGAGGACAGAATTTGGTTTTAATTCCAGGGTAGAAAAGCCCATTGGCACTCAAAATAAAGAGGATCGTGCCTCAATTGCACCATTGAATGCTGCTTCCTTCAATGTAAATTGTTTTGTTTTTGGTTGTTGTACTTCAGTACTGGAGTCAATTCTCTCATCTTTATCTACCTGTCCAGTTAAGATCATATAATCCATACAGTGCAGAAGGAGGCCATTCGACCCAACAAGCCTGTATCGAATACAACCCCACTCAGGCCCTATCCCTGTAACCCTACATATTTATCCTGCTAACCCCCCTAACACTAAGGAGCAATTTTGCATAGTCTATCAATCTTGCCTGCACATCTTTGGACTGTGGGAAGAAACTGGAGCACCTGGAGCAAGCCTACACAGACATGGGGAGAACGTGCTGACTCCACATCGACTGTGACCAAGCCGGGAATTGAACCCAGGTCCCTGGCTCTGTGAAACAACAATGCTAACCGTTGTGCCACATTGTGGTCCTCACTTAATAGAGCCACACTGAAAGAGGTGTTATGCTCTGCAAAGCTATTTCCCTTTGTCTGCAGACCCAATAATATATGTCACTCCAGAAGCCAAATGTGTGTGATGTTTTAGTGGAGATGATGCCATTTTTAAAAATCTCATCCATTGAAATCAAACAAAAATGTTTGGCAAATAATCATTATGACAAAAACACTTTAAAGCCAAGCTCCCACTCAAATTTTTCAATTTTATCATTCACATTAGTGCAGAATAAATGCAGTTTTGAAACTTGTTTATTTTGCACTAGCTTTCAGTTGTAGTTCATCTGGAATAAAAGAGAAAGTTAAGAATGAACATTTTCCAGGGAATAACTTCTGTATCTGAATGCTATGTTACACTTTTAACCCAGAGCCCCAGTCTCAATAATATGGTCCCAGTTGCACCACTGAGGATTTTTTATTCCCCATAACCTTCTGAGATACAAAGCAGTATGGAATATGTACCACAGAGCTACATCTCACCCTTTTCTCTCCCATCAGAACTGAGTTTTATACATTCAAGTTTTAGTATAAATGAATGGCATTTTTATACCTCAAGACTCATCATCCTTAATAAAAGAAGTATTTATTATTCAGTGTTTAACATTTGACACACAGACCAAATAATCAGTATGCTTGACAGAGACACCTGGCTTTCAAAACATGGAATATATGTGGAATTTTGGCACTCACAGTAAAGACCATTTTGGTAACTAACTTGTTCGAAGCTTGCAAAGTAAACTTATTATGCTTATGTTTAACAAATTATGCTGACATTTGTGCTGAAGAATTCACACCATATTTGTCTCCAGACGTCCAGAATTTACTTCATATTTCAACTTCTCTCATGCCTAAATACACAATGGGCTAAACTCCCAGGATGGTGAGCACTCAGCATTCACCATCCTAATAGTTGGTGTGTGACCTATCCCTGCCAACTCTGACTAATCCACTGCCATCTTATACTCAATTGAACATTGGTTGGCAATGGTAGGGGGGGGTGGGGGGGAAGGAGGTGCGCAACTTATATCCGCCTTCAGAAGGAAGCTGCATCGTGGGAAGCTGTCATCCAACCTCATCACAGAAGCAAGAAGTCAGGGAGATAATAATTTGAGAAAAAGTTTTTAATAATAATATCTTATTTCTCCAACTTTATGCTCTGTCTTTTGTATTACTATTAATGTTGAGAATATGCTGTGCTTAACAGAGCTGTTACATCTTGTAATGTACATTATACATTTGGGGGTCACTAATATATATTGACTTAATAATTTATGTTTTCATATTGGGAGGTTTAAAATTATAATTCACAAATTCTTCCCCTTTGTAAAATTATAAATCCTAAAACGTTCTCATCATTAATGTTTCTGTACCAATATAGCCAATTCTATGTCTTAACTTTTCTTTTAAAGGCAAGAATAGGAACAAAATGGTGCCAAATATCTAATAATCTAGAAATTCTAGAAGTAGAATTTTATAAATTTGTTCACAGGATCTGAGTGTTGCAGATATTTATGTCGCATCCCTAATTGCCCTTGGAAAGGCAATGGAGAGCTTGAGTCACTGTAAACCATATTGATTACAATAACCCACCCACAATTAAAGAATGGTGATATATTTCTGGATGGTATGTGATTCAATAGAACTTGCAGCTGCTAATGATGTCATGTGTCTGCTGCTCTTGTCTTTCCAAAACAATAAGGATCGTGGATTTGGAAAGTGCTGTCAAAGAACTGTGGCAAATTGTTGCAATGCATCAAGTGGATGATCCACACTGCTGCCCTGTGCACTGGTGATAGGGTGAATTAATGTTTAATGTGATGTGTGGAATGGCAATCAAATGGGGGTCTTTACAATCAAGTGGGCTTCTATTAAGCATCTTCTGTGTTGTTGGAGCTGCAATTGCTGATGTTGCTGGTAAGGGACTCAATGAAGGTAACGCCACCGAATGTTAAGAGGAGGTGGCTAGAATGTCTTTTGTTGGAGGTGGCTGTTGTCTGGCACTTGGGTGGCACAAATGTTTCCAGGTATTGTTGTATGCAGCACAGACTACTCCTTACCTGAAGAAATGCAAATGGAAAGGCAATCATCGACAATCATCTCCACTTCTGACTCTGTGTTGGAAGGAACATCATTGATGATCTCCATAATCCTCTATAGCTGTGCTGGGTATGTTTCTAGCCATCATTTGATTGTCATTGATTCAAATTGTTCATGAATTCCTTGATTTCACTGTGTCAAATGTTGCTTTAATGTCAACAAATCTGGCTTCATCTAGAATGTTAGCATGCTTGTCCATGCCTGAACTGAGGCTGTTAGGAGATCTAATGATGGGCAATCCCGGCACAAATTGGTGAGCAGTTTATTGCGCCATTTGACAATACCTTATATTACTTTGCTTATTGAGACCACAAACTTTCCGTACTCCAGACAGATTGTCAGGATACATAGCCTTTGTTGTATCCAATGTGCTTCATTTCATAGAATGAATCAAATTGACTGAAAACTGGCTGTTGGTGATTTTAGGAGGGTTCAGGTGGGCAATTTGCTCAGTTGGAGAGGGTGTGATGCAGAATGTGCCTATGACGTGGGTTCAATCCTTACAGCAATTGTCGTAGTTTATGGAGGGCAGCCTCCATGTTTTGCCCCATCTTGGTGTGCAGTGATGGCCCCTCAAGCTGCATACCCACTTGTCTCTATATAACAGTGAGAGATGCCTATGCACCTCATGAACTATGACACAATAACTAATGAGGAGGAGACAGAGATGGACTTTCTACTCTTCTGCCTGTGGAGGGATGCAAGTACATTTATCCTTGTCTTTTGCAGTGACACACTGGACTCTCCAATTATTGAGAATGGCAGTGTTCATGGAATCTCCTGCTGTTATTGCTGAATTGCCCAGAAGCGATCACAACTGGATATGGCAGGACTAAGAGCTTTGATCTCTTTGATCTGCTCTGCTGTTTGGAGATTGCATTGCTTCTGCTGTTTAGCATGCATGCAATCCTAGTTTTGTAGCTTCACCAAGTTGGCATCACTTTCAGGAATGCCAGGTGCTCCTTCTGGCATACTCTATTCTCTTTGAACCAGGATTGATACCCTAGCTTAATAAGAGAAAGTGAGAGCTATGCCAAGCTGTGATGTTCAGATTGTGGTGAAATACAATTCTGCTGTTGCTAATGACAAAGAGTCCTTCTGAATGTCCAGTTTTGAGCTGCTGGATCTGTTCTGAATTGATGCCTCACAGGATCAAGGAAGGTGTATCAGTATGAAAGTTGGATGCTGCCTCTACAACTATTAGTCACTCCTGCGAATACCATTATGGACCGGAGCATGTGTGACAGGTGAAATAGTGAAGGTGAGGTCAAGCAAACTATTTCTATTTACTACTGAATCGGACTGGTAGATATGTCAGACATGGTGTTATCAAACCATCCTTGGTAAGAGGCATTGATGGTTCCCAAAGAGTGCCCTTCCCATTCTCAGTGCTTTTTCAAATGGGGTTCAATGTGGACCAATACTGATTCATCAGCTGAAGGAGGGCAGTACATTGTAATCAGCAAGAATATTTCCTCACTTAAGCTTGATGTTAAGAGTCATTACGTGATCAAGATCAAGGTATAGGACTCTGAACTTCATTCCCTCTTGACTCTGGACTACTTGCTTTGCCATTATTGATGAGTCAGTCCTTCTGGTGGACTGAAAGGACTTAGCCAGGAGCAGTAATGGCATATGGAACATTGGCTGAAAGGTATGATTCTATGACCTTTATTATTTGACTAATCTATGGGATAGCTCTCTCAATTTAGGGAAGAAGAAGCCAACCAAAGAGCTGGATCAGAGATGAAGCTTAATAGATTTGACATTTAAGTGTCCAGAACTTGGAAGTATTCAGTGGTAATAGGTGTAGCATACAGTAGTAGGCAATAGTATCCAGGCCTCTTTGGCTGGAAGAGGTTTAAATATGAGACGAGTCTTCTTGTATGGAGGGTGGAAGGACTGAAATATAATTGATTTGGGGTTAAGAGAAATTGGCTGTAGTTCTGATTTGGGAGCAATGAGAAAATTAAGAAAGACTGAGGGCTTTAGACAATCACCACAGCAAAACAGAATTTGGGATTTTGAAATATAGCTGCCTCCTACAATATGGGCGGGAGAAGCCAGAGTTTGGGAATATTGGGAGAGTGAGTGTTTGTGTCTGACAGCTCTGTTAGTTTCGCTGCTCATTAAGAGAAGTAGTTTGGTGTGCAAACACAGAGAACTTGTTCCTTTACTTTGATGCTTTTGGGAAGTGAATGAGCTTTAGGATTGGCATAGCACATTCTCAAAAAAATATTGTACTTGTTTCAGGCAGTGAAATTAGTTTGAACCTTGAGAAGCCCCAGTGGACTGGTACTAAATATAAAGTAACATCTTTGGAAAATAAATCCAATTACTATAGCAACCATCGTTCCCTCTGCTACAACAGTGAATGTTTAAAAGATTAATTGGAAAAAAAATTTTATAAAGGCAAGTTTTAATTGGAGAACTGGCCAACATTCAGACATCAAAGATAGACAAAATGGATTTTTAAATCTTGAAAAGAACACTTAAGACCATTTTCATAGATATTGTAAGCATTCTGTGTGAACGTACAGATATTGCTCCTTCAGAGATCCAGTGCAGACACAACAGATAGAATTACCTCCTTCTGTGTTGTAATCGTTCTATGATTCTATATGTTTAATAGACCATGTAGGATTCATCACATCTATTTGTTAATGTCTAATTGAGTAGCAGTGCTAATAACCTATAAAAACTTACTTCTTGCGACATTAGTTTGTTGGCCACGCCATCTTTTATTGGCCATTCCAAATAACCCAGATGAAGCGATAGCTCAGGAGGGACCACCTTCTTGAACCACGCCTAAATCGTATGGTGAAGGTACACCATCCTGACTTTACTACTCTTTGTAGTTATTTAAAACTTGATTTGTGGTTTGCTAGGTCATTTAAGAGGGCAATTTGGAGTAAACCACATTGTCTTAATAATGGGAAACTCTCAGAAATCTGACAGAAGCATTTATAAAAAACCTTTTTAGCAAATTACAATTCAAAATGGTAGCACAATGGCACAGTAGTTAGCTAGCACAGCATCAGGGAACCGGCTTCAATGCTGACTTTGGGTGACTATCTAAGTGGAGTTTGCATTTTCTCCTCATGTCTACCTGGGTTTCCTCTAGGTGTTCCAGTTTCCTCTCACATTTCAAATATGTGCAAGTTAGGTAGATTGTTCATGCTAAATTGCTCCTTAGTATCAGGGGAATTAGTAGGGTAAATAGGTGGGATTAAGTGGATAGGGCCTAGGCGGGGTTGTTGTTGATGCATGCCCAATGGGCCGAATGGCATCCTTTTGCACTTTTTGGATTCTATGATACTATTGCAGAAGATGTTCTATAAGTCAAATCATTCGAGGAAATAACTGGGCAACTGAAGAGAAGCAATCAATGATATTGGGGTGGGTTTTGCATGGGGGAGGGTAGATTGGAGAGCAAACTGTCAGTGTTTGTCATTACTGCCCCTCTTAAACTGACAATATCAGGATGTGAGGCATATGTAGAATAAGATGGACATTCTGAGGTTGCGATCTATTTCTCATGACTCCGATATAGGCTGCACTAGGATCCACCACTTCCATCATTTTTACAAACACTTTTCCCGCCAAGAAATCAGTGATGATTCCAACATTCCCACTCCAGCATTGCTGGCAGGAACTCCACGTAAACTTTCATCTTGTTAAATCAGGTGTAACTGGCTGTTTAATCACTATTAAACATTATTGAAATGTGATGAGCCACAGAACTGCCCTTAAAAAAAAAACTTGGTAATCGTGGGGTGCTGTTTTGTAATTAATTAGTAGATTTTTAAGTTTTGTTTTAAATTAAAGGGAGGGAATATTGTAGCTTCTATCTTCATCCTATGCGTACGCCCTAATCTTAAATATTTGACATGGAGCAAATTAAAGGCACAGTTTATTTATTTGACTGCTTTATACTTCCTGTCTGTGGCCAGAACTCTACCACTTTGCCCACCATGGAATCAGCACAGACATGGGTCCGACAATAGAAATCTCCATGGACCTCGGTGGGGGGGGTGGGTGGTGGCAGGGGGTGAGTTTCCAGTCTCACCCGAACAAGGCCGTAAAATCCCGCCCATGTGTCTGTAATATGGTTGGACAGCTGAATGACACTCCAGCTAAACACTGTGAAAACCTAGTAGCAAACTCTGCAATCAGTTGCAGTGATACTGTACAACGTTAGAGATGAAATCCTTGCTAGAGAGAGAGAGAGTGCGAGAGACATTTGATCTCTCAAGGGGGCTTAATTTGTGCTCAGCAATGAGCGCCCTTGCTTCCTCAGGACCACCATTCCCCCAGGCACTGGGCTATGCCAGGCACTTGCAGATGGAAGGCGAATTACTAAACTGAAAGGCATGCAAAATCAGATAGACTGCCATCTGTTCCTGCGATCTTTTTGGTCACCTCATGTAATTATTTCCTACCACTGAGGGGGAAAAAAAACATTCCATTTATAATTGTAAAGAAGCGCTGTCTAATGTACAGAACAGCCAACTCTTTCTACCAGTCGTGAATCACCCGTGTCGTGAAGGCCTTCACCAGTCGTGAAGGCACTATTGGTGCCTTTAACATGCCAGTGTGTAGCTTGCCATTTTTGGTAGTTTAAGCACAAAATATGCATGAGACGTAAATAATTCCATTTTAGAACTTGGTCAAAAGGACACAGCATAAAGTGCTGCCAGTGGATTGCATAACTTGTGCTTGAACTAACAACTCTGTGAATAGGGGGAGGGCTGCCTAATAGGATGAGGAACAGCAAAAACAGCCATTATGAAATAAAGATGCACTGTATTCCTTGACTACCAGAGCACAGCCACAGGTTTTTTTTTCAAATTTCACTGTGTGTAAAGATGGTCAGCAGGTGAAAACAAACACACTTGTTCCAAGTCGTAGTAACTGAAAGGTTGATGTAGTGTTTCTTGTGAGGGGATAGGGAAGGAGAAAGCTTGGTTGTATGTAAACTACATCATAATTTGTTGGAACAGCTATTCACTAAAAAACACAGCAAAGTGGAACATACTTGAACAGAGCCAAATTAAGATGAATCGTGACCTGCAGAGTTTAAAAGGAGCTAAAGTTGGCAAACGTGAATATTAGTCATACTAGTAGCATCAGGGATAAAAGCTTTAGAATCCTACAGTGCAGAAGGAGGCTAGTTGGCCCATTGAGGTGCACCGACCACAATCCCACCAGGACCTCAACCCTCATAACCGCATTTGTTCACCGCATGAGTTCCCCTGACACTAAGGGGCAATTTAGTGTGGCCAATCCATCCACCTAACCTGCATGTCTTTGGACTTTGGGAAGAAACTGGAGCACCTGCAGGAAACCCACACAGACACAGGGAGAATGTCAGACTTCACACAGATTGTGACCCAAGTCAGGAATCGAACCCTGGTTCCTAGCACTGTAAGAAGTCTGACAACACCAGTTTTAAATCCAACTGATTTATTTGATAGTAAACTCGCAAGCTTTCGGCTTTATGGCCTTAGTCAGGCGAATGAGGTGTTCTGGTCTCCAATAGCACACATATCAGCACAGACAGTTTACAAATTACTGATTAGAATGCGAATCTTTACACCTAACCTGCTATTCAAGTCTTAAAATGGCTAACAATGTGAGTGGAAGGAGCACTGAGCACAGGTTAGAGAGATGTGTATTGTCCCCAGACAGCACAGTAAGTGAGGTTTTTTGCTAACAGGCAAGTCATGGGGGCCACAGACAGCGTGACACGAAGCCAAGACCCCCGTCAAGACCGTCCCCATGTGCGTGGAACCTGCCACCAGTCTCCGCCCAGCGGCTCCGCGCCGCTGCATGCCGCAAAGGCCCCCCTGAAGAATGCCCACCCTAAGGCCGGAGGCCGAATGCCCGCAGTGCTCCGCAGTACACAGAGGGCACTGAATGTTTGTTTTCAGTTTATTAGAGTCAAAAGTGGCCTTATGTTAACACTGCAATGAATTTACTGTTGAAACCCTCTAGTCACTACAATCCGGCATCTGTTTGGATATATTAAGGGGGAATTTAGCATGGCCCATGTATCTAACTAGCACTTTTTTTAGACTGTGGGAGGAAACTGGAGCACCCAGAGGAAACCCACACCAACACGAGTAGAATATACAAGCTCCGCACGAACTGTGACCCAAGCTGGGAGTCAAACTCGTGTCTCTGGCACTGTGAGGCAGCAGTGCTAACCACTGTGCCACTGTGAGAGGTAACGGTGACAGGTAGTGAGAATTATTTAAGAAGAATTGGATAGATAAAAAAGTCCAAAGCTCCTTCTTCACTTGAAGCTATGTAGTGAATTACTTAAATCAGAGTAGGATGAACATTCTTAAGTGCAATGAGCACACTCCCCCTTGACAGAAACCAAAAGAGAAAATGCTGGAAAATCTCAGCAGATTGGCAGCATCTTTAAGGGTAACTTGACAGAAGTTTGGCAGAACGTGGAAAGGAAAATAGTGTTTAAGAACATGGAGTTTAGCACCCTGGTTTTCTTGGTTTAAGATCATTGATCAATCATTAAACTAAACACAGGATTCACTTTAGAAACAGATGCAAATCCTTTGGAATTTTACAAACGGACTTTGTACTAGGAAGGTATATAGCTGCTGTGCAGTATTTGAATATTAAAATTTGAACTGAAAGAACTCACTAAAGTATTGGATTACTTTCTTCCATCTCCTAGCACTGTTTCCTAAAATTACCCCATTCTTTGAATGTGTGTGTGCGTGTGTGTGTGTGTGTGCGTGTGTGTGCATGTAAGTGTATGTGTGTGTGGTGTGTGATGTGTGTGGGATGCATGTATGTTAGCAGCTACTATAGTTGGGAATTGTATAGGGACATTTGTGGTACATTTTGCACCATATACACTGTGGAGCTATTTCAATATTTGGTCTGCTAACTCCTCCCTTGGCTTGGTGGATAATTACACTCTGATACTGAACTATACAGAGCTTATATAGCTATAATAATTATAGCTTATAATAAGCTTCACTAATATGTTCGCTGATCTCTAATGGAAATGCAACAGCAATACGTGAATTGGCTTTGGTAGAATTACATGACTGAAAATATAAGTGGATGTGTGATATAAGGGATGGTATGATTCATCTGAAAAATTAATTTAAAGGCTGATGTGGCAAAAAGAACAGACTTCAAATGAATTCTGTTCAAAGAACATTAGTCCTGGAATAAGCTTCCATTAAAGTTTGCAGCTTTATCAGTATTTGACTGAAATGGCCATTTTTCATTCATGAAGCCAATGCTATGTGACTACAGAGGGCATCACCTGATAAAGAGACAACATTCCGAAAGCTTATGTTATCAAATAAACCTGTTGGACTTTAACCTGGTGTTGTGAAACTGCTTACTGCGCCTCTCTTCTTCAGGCATGCACATACATTCATGTTAATATCAGGAATGAGGAATTCTGGCTATGATGTCACCTCAAACACACTGTGCAAACATAAAGCAAAACTTTTTCAGGCTCTCTTTTATTCAGGCCTGTAATTTCTTAGATAAGTTGATACTTCACTGAAGTGCTTGTAAGTGGAGGGTTCTCAATAAGCTGAGAGACCTTTTGTAGTTGAATTTCTGGAAGATTGGTTCTTAAGTAAGCTTGAAGCTGGAATAGGTTGGGGAGAATCACTTCCCTGCTTTCAAGGTATTGCTATTTACTACCTTGACTGCTTAGTTGAATGCAGATGCTTCAAGGATTTCTAATGATTGTTCCGTCTCTGTAAAGCTGTGATGTGGAGATGCTTTGGACTGAGGTGGGCACAGCAAGAAGTCTCACAATACTAGGTTAAAGTCCAGCAGGTTTATTTGGTATCATGATTTTTTGGAGCTGCTCCTTCATCAGGTGAGTGGAGAACTGGGTTCATAAACATATATAGACAGGGATTCAATTGTAAGATAATGGTTGGAATGTTGGTCTTAATAGTTAACAATTAATCAATTCTTTACAGGTACAGACAATGTGAGTGGAGAAAGGGATTATCACCAGGTCAAAAAAGTACAAATTATCTCAAACCAGAACAGATACTACGATTTTGCAAGCCCAGGCCAAATGTGGGGTTACACTTAGACACTGTCCTGGCTTGAGACAATTCACAGCTCTTTAACCTGTGATTATTTCTCTCTCCTCTTGCATTGTTTGTAACTGTAAAGGCTTGATTACTGTTAAGACTTGCATTCCAATCATTATCTTGTAATTGAACCTCTGTCTACATATGTCATGTTTGTGAATCCAACTCTCCACTTACCTGATGAAGGAGCAGTGCCCTGAAAGCTCATGATACCAAATAAACCTGTCAGACTTTAACCTGCTGTCGTGAGACTTCTTACTCTGCAGAGTTGATTCTTGCTGTTTTTAAAAACAGGCAACAAATATGGCTAATTCACCTACATTACCTGCTACAAGCCCAAATTTCTTTTACAAATGTATTTATCTAGTGAATGCACACCTTTGAAGCCAAGCAATTGCCACCTTATTTGCTGAGATTAAGGTGATTAGTCCAACTTGTAGCCCATATACAGGACAATTTTTGATAATATACAACATGTTTTTTGTCTTTCCACAGGTGTGCAAAGGGTTTGTACTGAGACTCTAGCAGTGGAAGTTTACTATACAGGGCTCTGGCCAGCTTGAACCTGTTTAACAAGAACCACTATTGATGTGGCAGTTCAAAGTCTGAATCAAAAGAAGAGATTCAACACAGGGAACTTGGTAGTAACTTTCCATGTTTCCTTTTACTTGTTACAAAGGATGTCTGCGGGTAGCTCTTGCTCAAGGAGGGTGGTCCATATGGGATGCCTCAATGGAAGGTGGACAGAATGCGTATTGACTCAGCCACCACATAAATGATAAATAGGGTAGTTTCAACCCAGGTATTGGTTTTCTCTGTCGGTCAAGGGATGTGTGCAGTGAGATGTTTGTGCGAACTGGAAGACAGGGCGGGAGCCTTAAGTTTAACGTTTATTTATTATTGTCACAAGTAGATTTAGATTAACACTGTAATGAAGTTACTGTGAAAACTCCCTAGTTGCCATACTCCAGTAACTGTTTGGGTACACTGAGGGAGAATTTAGCTTAGCCAATGCACCTAACCAACACATCTTTTGGATTGCAGAGGAAAGCGGGGCACCCGGAGGAAAGCCACCCAGACGCAAGGAGAGTGTGCAGACCCTGCACAACAGCAACTCAAGCTGGGAATCGAATCCAGGCCCCTGGCGCTGTGCTGCAGCAGTACTAACCACAGTGTCATTCCAGATATGATGCACACCATTCAGTTAATTGACTGTCAATAAAAACAATACGCGTGTGATTACCTTTGCCGGACAGGTGCACCATATGGTAGAGCAAGTGTTGACAACCTGTGCATTTTTTTTTCCAAATAAAGTGAGTGGTCAGGTGCTAGGTTTTTGTCATTTGACACTTTGACATTAGCCTAATCTGAAGCTAATGAGAAGTTGATGTGAATTGCCAGGGGAGGACTGTGTGTTGCTAAAGCTGGAGCAATCATATTCATCCAGCACAAACTGAGTTTTCAATGTTTCTATTGTCTATGGTGAACCAGAAAGACCAATCAGCTGGGATGCTACAGTCTTTCTGTTGATGTTCTATCCTTAAACAAAGGATGTGTGAATTTCCTGGATGGTTATGAACATGTAGAATAATTAGGTATTTGCATAAATGTCACAACTGTCTCGAGTTTACTATCAAATAAACTTATTGGACTTTAACCTAGTGTTGTGAGACCTTTTACTGTGTTTACCGCAGTCCAACGCTGGCATCTCCAATATTGCCAGAAGCCCCATGATTAGCAATGCCATTTTAACAGTCCACTTTTCATTCAAGTAACGTCTGGAAATTTATATCATTCTGGAGTATGACAAAATATTTAGCTGATCTAAGACTGGTTCTTGATCTGTTTCTTCCAAGAGAAATTGATTTTACCCTTGGAATACATTAACATTTACACTGGTGAAAATGGGAATTTAAACTGAAAATGAGATACTTGAAATATGAGGAAAAAAAGCATATGAGAAAATTTGAGAAAAATTTGCTTAACAGAAACGTAACTCAAAAAAATTGAGGGAAATTTAAAATATCCATTCATGTCCAGTTGACATTTCCATAAATAATTCATACCTCCATTTCCCAGAAAACAATATTAATTATCTTGAAAGAATTCCAAAGTCAAGGTAACAAGCTGTTGAAATGACACCAGATGTTGCTCAGCAATATCAGTTTTATTGTCTCTGTCTATTATTTGGTACCTGCTGAAATATTGATATATGTCAAGTACCACCATCTGCATAATAATCACTTGTGACAATTAGCTTTTGTTTGTTTATTTTTCTTACAGTTCAGCACAAGGAAATGTTAGGCATTTCTTTTCTAGAGCAATTCTTATAAGTGTTTGGTTGATGAGTAAGAAAGTGAAAGTGCCTGAATGTACCCAATGCTTTTAGTATCTGGATAGCATTCTTCCTAATCAGGTCCATTAGCATTCTCTCTACCCATGTCCTTTCCTTGTAGATCCTTGTGTACTTTGCCCTTGCCAGAAACAAGTGAAAACTTACCTTCCTAATAAATAATTCATCATTAATTAAGCAATCTTGTTGTGAATTGCACTAGAACACAAAGTCCAGAGCAGTGAAGTCTCTAATCTATCTGCACACATCCCCCAGGTTGATGTTCTGTAACTGAGTTTATGATAGTTTTAGTAAATTGATCATGGAATACCAAGGGTCTCAGAAATATGTATTCCATTATAACCCACTGTAAAACTTCAAGTAAAATTTTTTATGTAATGACGTCAACAAGCATTCCTTATGGTGGGGTGGAGCAGGCTGGGGTGGGCAGTCATCAGACAAATCTGATCATATTTTTACCCAATGTCCACAGGGATTTTTGATTAGAAATTAAAAGTAGTAGCAACTCCATGACAAAGATCAGGGTGAATGAAGTCAAATATTAGTTAGTAAGATGAATTGCAAAGTGGGTGCAAAGCAGAAAAAGGGCAGGAGTTAAGGAAATTTTCTCAAAATAGCAGGACATGGGCAGTGATGTGCTTCAAGTATCATAATTGGGGTCATTGCTACTCACCAGGTAGATAAAAGATTTGGTGTAGAAGTATAAATATGGGCTGGAAAATTGGGCCACAACCATTATAGGTATACAGGATGCTGTGGTTCCCAGTGATAGTAGATGTTGTACCTTTTACAAAGTAAAAGTCAGAATTGATGTACATAAATATTTCAATCTTATAATCTTGGTGTGGTGTGTTTAAATACCTGAAACAGTTTCAGATTTCCACCAGGTTTTTGGCTCTTATTCTTTCCCATGGAGCGAAGATTGAATCACTTATGTTGGTTTCTTGGAAGCCATTCTTGTCCTTCATTACTGCACAGGCAGGAATGGTCAGATTATTGACTGCATGTTTGCTGGAAGAATTATGTATTATTTCTGAAACTGGCATTATTTTCTAATTCTACTCCATTATCTCCTCTCCACAATCCCCACTCCAAATTTTCAAGTTTTTTTGCCCCTTGTTTTTCAGGGTGAGGATAAATGACACACTCTCTTGATTCAGCAATTATCCATTTAGTTTGGAAGATTACAAATGTGAAGCATTAGTTAAGGAAGACAAGAGAGAAACAATAAAATGATGGACCTGTTAGTCTAATATCTGTTGTGGGGAAGTTATTGAATTTATAATTAAGGACAAAGTGACTGAGCACTTAGATGTATTTGAGCTGATTAGAAAGAACCAACATGGATTTGTGAAGGATAGGTCACATCTAACAAACCCAACTGTATTTTTTCTGGATGTAACTAAAGTTAGTAGAATGCCTATAGCCTGCATTTTATGTAGATTCCAAATGGAATTTAATTAAGTTCAACAAAACAAACCATTAGTTAAAATTAACGGAATTAAAGGCACATTAATTACCTGGCAAGGGAAGACAGAGAAAATGGAAAATGGATATATACTCAAATTGGAAGGGAATGACATGTGCACACAGTGGCACAATGGTTAGCACTGCGGCCTCACAGCTCCAGGGACCTGCGTTCGATTCACGTCTTGGGTCGCTGTCTGTGTGGAGTCTGCACGTTCCTTCCATATGCATATGGGTTTCCTCTTGGTGCTATGGTTTCCTCCCACAATCTGAAAGATGTGCTGGTTAGGTGCATTGACCATGCTAAATTCTCCCTCAGTATATTTGGATAGGCGCTGGAGTTTGGTGACTAGAGAGATTTCACAGTAACGTCATTGCAATGTTAATATAGCCTATTTGTGACACTAATAGATAGAAATAAACTTAGTGGTGTTCCACAAAATTCTACGCTGGGCCTCAACTATTTATTATTAATAAATTAGGTTACGTAATTGGGAGCTATATATCCTTGTTTACTAATGATACAATGATAGTGACAAATGGAAGATGCGAGCACAGATTAACAACAGCATTGATGGATTAAATGACTGTACAAAACTGTTTCAGATACAACTCAATGCAGGCGAGTGTGACACCATGCATTTTAGACCAAAAAGGGATAGATTCAAGTTTTCTTTTAAGTTGTAAAAAGATACCAACAGCAGAAATGCAGAGATTTATGAATTCACACACAACGATCACGATGGCAGTCCGGTACAAAAATTAATTAAACTGCTGATGGAATGCTGGATTTTATGGTCACTCGACAGGTGTATTTTCTGCGGGAGTGGGGTGGCATGTAAAATATGGCAGAGCGGCTGGTCCACTACCTTCCCACCATTCCCCTCCTTACACTTTGAAGGAAATAATTAATTGGAAATTAAGTTTATTAACAAACCAATTGACCCATATTTTATGCTGCAGACAGGCTGGTTAAAAAGCAGGAAAGGAAGGGATGGAGGGAACTTCCTTCAGGCAAGGTGACGGGGCAGGGGTAGGGTATCAGTATACGCCGTGTACGCATCAGTGGCACTTCATCAGGATTTTCCACTCAATGTGCCACTTGCTGTCTAGCTATCAAATCATTCCTATCATCCCCCCTTGCCCCATCTTCTTCCTCCCTCTCTACTTCATGTATGGATTCTTAAATCTCCTGTCTCCAGTGTCCATATCGTCTTTATCCAAGGTCAATGTCCAATCCCAGCAGGGCTCAACACTGAGTTGCAGCACTGCTGGTACCACCAGAGCAGCCAGCCAATCAGATTAGCCGACATCCCACTGAAAGATGGAAGTCCAACTCTCAGCTTGTCTGCTCCCAGCATGCATCTGGAAATGACTTTTCTTCTGGGGGAAAGCAGGCAACAGTATGCCCAGATAATTCCATCCATTGTCTTTTTTATCTGGAGGACTAGAATAAAAAGGGGAGAAATTTTTTGCTGCATTTATACAAAACCTTTTGAAACCAAAACCTGTGGGCCAGTACTCATTGACATTTAGAAAAATAAGAGGCAACCTTATTGAGACATATGGGATTCTTAGGGACTGAAAAGGCTTGATATTGAGAGGTTGTTTCCCCCTTGGAGGAGAGTCTAGGAGCAGGGCGCATAATCTCAGAGTAAGGGATCACCTATTTAAGAAAAACACTGAGGAGGAATTTCTTCTCTGGAATCTCTGGAATTCTTTATCATAGAGGGCGGTAGAGGCTGGATCATTAAATATGTTCAAAGCTAAGATAGACAAATTTTTAATCAGTAAGGAAATCAAGGATTACAGGGATAAGGCTGAAAAGTAGAGTTGAGGATTATCACATCAGATCAGTCATGATCTCATTGAATGGCACAGCAGATTCGATAGGCCAAATGGCCTACTTCAACTCATACGTCTTATGGTCTTATGGCTTTTAGCTTTATACCATACCTGCAATTCTCTTGTACAGTATTGGTACTGAATCTTACAAAAACTGCAGTGCAGATTCCCCAGAATCTTACCAAGGTTTAAGTGCTAGATTATGAGGATGGTTACATAAACTTGGATTCCTGGAATATAGAAAGTTAAGGGGTGATATAATGTAGGTCGGAGTTCTCTGACCTCGCTCATAACTGGGATTCAGTGGGCAGTAAATAAAGTTTCGGCTTAGTGCCAAATTCTCCATTCTTGCTAGTAGTGAATGAGTTTGGAGAATTCCAGCCATAGTTTTTTTAAGATTTGGAAGGAAATTAAGAGGATAGTTAGAAATAAACACTTACCATTGGCAGGGGAAGAGTAGGACAGCACAGCTTAACCTTAAAATCAGAGCCAAACCATTTAATAGTGACATTAAGAAATGCTTGACACAAAAGATGTTAGAAAGTAGCAGGCATAGCTCAATTAATTTTAAATCTGAGATCAATTAACTGTTGCTAGACAGGGATATTAAGGTATAATGGGCCAAGGCCTGTGGATAGAATGAGGATACAGATTAGCCATGATCTCACTGAGTAACAGAGCAGACTTATGGAAATGAATGAGTGACTCCTGTATTATGTATTTCAGTGCCCATGAAAGTCTTGTCATGGATTGACCTCGATTCATTGTGTTAAAAAAATAAAGAAGTCTTTTTTTAAAGATTGTCTCACAGAAACATCCTGAAGCACTTAACAAATCATTAAGTAAATTGTGCAGTTACTATTGTGATACTGTTAAATGCAAAGTCTCACAAATATAATCTAGATGAATGACCATTTAATTTGTTTCTGTTTATGTTGGTTGAGAGGAATGTGCTCCAGGCACTGGAAAAACTCTCCTTTTTTGAACAGTTCTGTGGAACTTGAACCAAAAGAACAAGGCATTGATTTAATTTCTCATCCAAAGGTTGATACCTTTAGCACTACAACCAATGCCCCATATTGTCCTGATGTGGAGATGCCGGCATTGGACTGAGGTGGGCACAGTAAGAAGTCTCACAACACCAGGTTAAAGTCCAATAGCTTTATTTGGAATAAAGCAGCTTTTGGACTGCTGCTCTTTCATCAGGTGAGTGGGCATAAGTTCACAAACACAGCATATATAGGCAAAGTCACAATTGCAACATAATTATAGATTACAATGGTTGGAATGCGAGTCTTTACAATAATCTAGTCTTTACAGGTACAAACAGTGTGCATGGAGAGAGGGATAATCACAGGTTAAAGAGGTATGAATTGTCTCAAGCCAGGATAAGTAGAACTTTAACCTGATGTGAGACTTCTCATTGTGCCACACTGTCCAGGAATGCTGTCTTCAATTCATGCACTTATGTCTTGCAGGGTGATTTAATCCCAGAATTTAACATTACTGCTCTGAGATCCAAGCACCTATAAATTCATCCTATCCTCAACTTTGACAATCGCCTCAATCATGTCTGCCTACTGACTGCAATCACTTCCTATGCAGCAATTTCAACTCCTCAAATAAATCAGACAATCCTTCCTTAGTTTCCCTTTGGCACTTTAATCAAAACAATGTGGTTTACGCCAAGATCAAAGCTCTACTGATTAATCGACTATTCAAATGAACTTCAGTTAAATGAAAGAGGAAGTATGAGAGGCCAGGTAGCTTTGATATCAAAGCAATGTTTGATCATCCTTAATATAGGAGGAATTTTCTCATGGTCTATCAGTCCTTCTTTTGACTTATATTTTTGCCTTAGTTTTGGCAGTAACATCCATCTCAGTTTGCCAAGACATTGATGGATTTAATGCTTCAGAACATAATTTTACTTTTTTCCAGATTTATGGGTTTCACACTCTGCTCTATCTTCTTTGGATTGTAATGCATTGCTATCCGCTTTGGAACTGTGAAGGACAGTAGTAGCTGTCCACTCAAGGCTATAGTTATAATCAAAATATCTTTCAGAACTTAAAAGCTGCTCATCCAGCATGTTGTTCCCCATTTCTTTCATTATCTATCTGGATAGAGAAATGTTATTGGAATGATACCATTGTTACCTCGTTTGAGCTGGGATCATAGAAGTCCTTAAGCCAAATTTACTCATTCCTTGGAACTGTAGGTTTATCAATATATCATATATGAGGGCACAAGATTAGGATTGTGTCTTTTGTTGAAGCTAAGACAGGGGATTATGCTTTCATGGAATCCTACAGTGCAGAAAGAGGCCATTTGACTCATCAAATCTGTACCGACTGCCACCCAGGCCCCATCACCATAACCCCATGCATTTACCCTAATTAGTCCCGTTGACACTAAAGGGCAATTTACCATGTACAAAGCACCTAATCCACTCATCTTTGCACTGTGGGGGGAAAACGGCACACCCAGAGGAAACCCATGCAGACACAGGGAGAAAGCTCAGACAGTGACCCAGGCCAGGAATCGAACTCCAATCCCTGGCACTGTGACGCAACAATGCTAACCACGTGCCACCATGATTTTTGAAGCATTTCCTTAATGCACCCAGTAGCAGCATCACATCATGCTTTGCTATCAACTGATTGTTATATTAGGCTGGATCTTCAGCTTTGAGGCTGGAAGTGGGAGTGGGAAGATTTCTGGTTCAAACTGCCACCTCAGGAGAAGGTGCCTGCAAAAGCAGAATTTTCATTCCGAGAGTGGGGGAAGTGCAGGAGGTAACTGGAGCACAATTCACCACTTCTCGAAAGAGTTCGAAGGCAGCCACTAGGGTAACCAAATACTTCTTTAAGAAATCCACCCGTGCCCCAGTTAAAATAAATAAAACAAACAACAGCCCTCCAATCTTCACATCCACACAAATTCCATGTCCCATCTATGCCAACTAATGCAACCTCATACTGCTCATATTCTCCACAACAACTTATGATTTCCTGCCCCCCAACCCCCCATAGCCTCAATGGCAACTTTGAGAAGAGTGACAATTCTGTTAATTGAACAAGGTTTATTTTTACAATTGACAGAATTTAACCTGAGGGGCACAGATATCAAGCAGGAAATGTTTTCCCTGGGGCATAACTGTTTCAACAGAATAGTTGATGTCTGGGCTCTCAGCCAGAAGTCTTGCATCCTTGTAGATGACAAAATGTTAATAGTTACTTCAGGCCAGGGCCCTATTACAGATTTAAAATGGCAATAGTGCAACAGGGGATTATTGAGGAAACTTAGGAAGCTGAAAGTAGAAACCAGAGACTGTCCCGCAAGATAGATATAGGGAGACGGCCGGTACCATCAGAATTTTAGCTGATGAAAAATTTTGTAGAAGTGTGTCCAATATGAAGGTAATAGATTCTTTTCAGTAGTGTTGGAGTGTTGGTGGGAGGGGAATTGCCTGAGATGTGGACTGCCATATACATGAATATATTGAAAAGCTTCTACACGTGACATTATGTTTTAATCATCCTCTTCCTTTTGTGATCATGTTTTGGAAAGTCTTAAGCAAATACACAAATCAATCTAGATTTTACAAAATGAGCAGATTTATTATTTGTTAAGATATTAGTTTGACCCTGCTGATACCAGTGATAAACTGCATTGCTGCAAGTGCTGAGTGTTAGTTATGATATTAGATTTTCAGATATGACATTAGATTTAGGCCCCATCTTGCTGCTGAGGTGAAAATAAAAGATTCTGTGATATTATTATTGTCACATGCATTAACATTGAAGAGCCAAGATTATTCCTTACTCAATCAAAACCATCAATTTCAGGTTGACTGATTTTCCATCATTCTCTGCTGTTTGCAGGATATTTCTGAGCACAAACTGGCTGCATTCCACTGTTTATATATCAGATATTCTGTACGATTACAAAATTTAGCCTGTAGGAAAATGTTTCCAGTTCAAAATATGCTTAAATCTTAGTGACATTGTTTCAGTGATACTCGAAAAGTGGAACAATCTCCACTGTTCATAAGATCAGTGGATTTAAGTGATTGAGTGTGGCTTTGGACAGAATGTGGAAGTATGGTGAGAAGAGGAAAGTCATAAATATCTTTCTAAAAATCTAATATTGTTTACATTAGTATTTAACATTTAATATTGTTTAACTTGTCGGTCTCAACCAGGTGTCTACACAGGGGAAGAGAAGCTATCTGCTAGCAGCAACTGAAAGAGTTAATTAATGAAGGAAACTAGTTTGAATTGGTCTTTGCTTTACCTGGTCTCAGCTAGTCCCTTTGTTCAGAACATACAAATTCAGCCACTCTCCATGCCATTTGCACTAAGGATAGTGTGTGAATGTTTAGTGGGAGGAGGGGGTAAGGAGGAAAGGGCAGTAGTCCTTTGCTTTTCTAACCTCTTCATCCTGTGGGAATTGGTCCTAGAGGGGAAGGGGTGAACCTTTGGTAAGTATTTGGTGAATGTCTGGAAAGGTCAAGTCTATTTTCCAAAGGTTTGAATTTGTCTGCAGTTTTTGATAAGATTAATTTATGTCTAAAAAAAACAAATAATTGGATAAAATAATAGTCACTAATTAATGCTAACTGCCAGAATTCTCAGTCTGTTTCCGTCCCCCTGTCACTGCAAGCAAGGATGGAGAATTTGGTGCTCAGCCAAATCTCCTTTCTTTGATCTGATTTGATTTATTATTGTCACATGTATTAACATATAATAAAGAGTATTTTTTTGTCGCTATAAAGCATACCGTCCATAGAAAAGGTCAGGAGAGCATGCAGAATGTAGTGTTACAGTCATAGCTAGGGTATAGAGAAAGATTAACTTAATGCAAGGTAGTCCATTCAAAAGACTATGGCAGCAGGGAAGAAGCTGTTCTTGGTTGGTATACAACTTTTTCATATTCACTGCAGCGGGACCTGAGAATCCTGCACGTGTGAATGGCTAGTGAATTTCGGTCCATAAGTATTAGCAGGAAAGGTGATGTGTCAAGGCTACAGCACATGGGAATTCATAGATTTTCATGCTATTCAGGGCAAGCGTGCCTGCAGGAAGTGTCTACAGTTTGAGGTTCAGAATCATCAGGGTGGAGAGAGTTACCCAGATACTTTATTTCAGGAGGCAGTCACACCACTTATGGTAGAGTTTGCTGGTTTGGAAAATGGTCAGAGACTGGTGTGACTGCAAGTGAAGGGAGCCAGAGGACAGGAATGTAGGAGTGTCAGTCTGTACAATTACCTAACAGGTTTGAGGTTCTTCCAGCTTGTTTGGATGAGATGGGGGGCTGCCAGGTGGATGAGCTGGCTGCCAATGGTACTGTGATACAAGAAGCCTTTCAAGTGGATGCAGCACATAAGAATGTAGCGGTAGTAGGGGACAGTAAAATGAGAGAGTTTGACATTGTTCTCTGTAGCAAGGAGTGAGGGTTCAAAAGGCTGTGTTGCCTGCATGGTGCCAGGAGCTGGTTCATCAGCTTCAGAGAGGAACTTGCAATGGCAGAGTAAGTTTTGGTCCATGTAGGTACCATCAACATAGGTTGAATGAGGCACTAAATTAAATAAGGTTATAATCTCTGGATTATTACCTGAGCTGTAAGGTTATCCATTGTCTCCATTCATACCACTTTGATTTAATTTGAATTTTTGAGATTGAACTTATGGCATTCACCAGTAGAAATTTTGGGTGAAGTGGGTTTCAGTTTGTGGGGCACTGGCATCAGTATTGAGTCCTACAGCTTGCCAATGTGAAAATAATCCATTTTCCAAACTCTAAGCTGTCTGTTAACTATCCAAGCTATATCACCCCCAGGACCATTTTATATGACACCTTATTGAATGCCTTTTGGAAATCCAAATACATCTAAAAGTTCCCCTTTTTTCTGCTGTTAAATTCTCAAAGGACTCTGATAAATTTTCAAACATAATGCATCGCAATGTCCGAAGTTGGACTCCAGCTTACCAACTTGAAGCTGAGATTCTTTGTGCTACAGACATTTACTGCAGATGTGACTGCCATAGATCACACAGACATCCATCAGTACCCCTGTGCTACATCTGCAATAAATCACTTGTATTGCCACCTTTATTTTCTTTGCTTTTAACTAATTAGGTTCAGAATATCATTACCAAAAGAGAAAATGCTGGAAAACCTTGACAGCATCTATAAGGAGAGAAAAGAGTTGATGCTTTGAGTCCTCTCTTTTCTCTCCTTACAGATGCTGCCACACCTGCTGAGATTTTCCAGCATTTTCTCTTTTGGTTTCAGATTCCAGCATCCCCAGTAATTTGCTTTTAGCCCAGATTTTTATTAGAAAAATCATTAAACAATTAACATATTTATAAAGTTTAGCTAGATACGCTATAGATTTAATATAATGCTTATTTCTGCTGGTTAATTTAATTCTGCAATTTAGATGGGGAAGAAACTTAAAATTCATTAATTATGTACCAGCACATGTGCTTCATGTCTTTAGGCTGCTGCTCTTGGACCCCTACTTGTTTGTAAAAGGCCAGAATAGCATGTCTTCCCTCACTACAATGAATTTCCTCACCAAGTTTCCAGATCTAAGCACTAGGTCTTAACGCACTCAATCTCCAGCCACACCTTTGTGCAACTTATTTCATAGATACCAGTTAGCCTCAGTTTCATATTTAGTAAAATAACTTCCCTGCAGCTTTATTTCCTTGTTTTGGCATGATTAACTCTTTTATAGGATTTTCCTGTACAGCAACACAATCAGAATCTGAATTAGCAGAGGTCTGAATCATTGTAACCCACTGAAAATTCCAGCATTGCTTTAGTCAGCAATAGTTTTCAGGATTTAAGATTATTAGTTTTGTTAAATACTAACCATAAATTTTCAATTTTCATCATTTTTTTTTCAAACGCCATCTGACAAAATCATTTGCTATAAATTTCTACTGGTGAATGCCATAAATTTAATCTCAGAAATTCAAATTAAATCAAAGGGGTATGAATGGAGACAATGGATTTTGTTATATTTTGGATTTTGATCAAAAGGTTAAACGTTTGAAAACGAGCCAAGAATGAAGTTTCATAAGTGCCCACTGTTGGCACACGCAACTTTTATTTGGCTGCCTTTTTGTATTTCACAAAGACAATTTATTGCATTGTGAAAGAAATGCCTAATAAATTTGACATAAGGGATACCAAGAAAGGATCAAAAGGACCGTTTTTTTTAACTAATGTTGAATGCTCGGAGTCCTGAGTAACTCCCATCATCTGAAAACTCAGTGTGGAAAGTTCAAAATATGACCAATTATTCGACTAGTCTATGGAAACATACATTAAAAACATGGATGGAATTTTCCCCTAAAAAAAAGAACCACCGCTGCCAGTGGGAGCGGACAATTTGGTGCTCAGCCAAATCTCCATTCGCTCTAGCCGGACTGGAGAATCCCAGCTGCAGGCATTGTCGGAGAATCCAGCCTGAAGTATCATAATGGCGAGAAAAGTGGAGCAATCTGCCCTGGTCTGTCATGCATGGTCTAGACCACAATCATCCCACATTCATTGGGAAAGTGGAATGTTGAGTGCTGATAGTAGGGGACAGTAAAGTGAGGGAGTTTGACATTGTTCTCTGTAGCAAGGAGGGAGAGTTCAAAAGGCTGTGTTGCCTGCATGGTTCATCTGCTTCAACGAGGAACTTGCAATGGCAGAGTAAGGATCCATTGTTTTGGTCCATGTAGGTACCATCAACATAGGTTGAATGAAGAAAGTAATTCTGCATTGAGGTAGGCACTAAATTAAATAAGGTTAATTATTATTACCTGGATTATTACCTGAGCTATAAGGTTATCCATTGTCTCCATTCATACCACTTTGATTTAATTTGAATTTTTGAGATTAAACTTATGGCATTCACCAGTAAAAATTTACAGCAAATGATTTTGTCAGATAATGTTTGAAAAAAAAATATAGTTGCATAAAATTGAACAGATGAATATGTGACTTAGAGACTAGTATGGGTGAAGTGGGTTTCAGTTTCTGGGGCACTGGCATCTCAGCTCCAGGACATCTCTGCAGGAGTTCCTTAGGATTGTGTCTTAGGCCCAACTATCTTCAGCTGCTTCATCAATGACTTTCCCTCCATCATTTCACTGATGGTCGCACAATATCTAGGACTATTCACAACTCCTTGGGTATTGAAACAGTCCATGTTCAAATGTAACAACGTCTGGACAATATCCAGGCTTGGGCAGACAAGTGGCATGTAATATTTGTGCCACACAAATGCTATCACCACTAAAAGAGACTCTTAACTATTGTCTCTTGCCATTCAGTGGCATTACCATCACTATTGTACTGTCAACATCCTTGAGGTTACCATTGACCAGGAACTCAACTGGACCCACCACATAAACACTGTGGCTACAAGAGAAGGTCAAAGGCTTGGAATACTGCAGTGAGTATCTCACTTCCTGACTCTCCAAAGCCTATCCACCATTTACAAGGTACAAATCAGGAATTTGATGGAATACTTCCCACTTGCCTGGATGGATGCACTTCCAACAACACTAAGGAAGCTTGAAATCATCCAGGACAAAGAAGCCTGCTTGACTGGTGCCACATCTATAAATATCCATTCCCTCCACCACTGATGCTCAGTAAAAGCAGTTTATACCAGCAATAAGATGCAGTGCAGCAATTCACCAAAGATCCTTAGACAGCATCTTCCAAACCCACGATCACTTCCATTTAGAAGGATAGGGGCAGCAGATAAATGGGAACACCACCACCTACCAGTTCCCCTCCAAGCCACTCATCATCCTGACTTGAAAATATATTGCTGTCTCTTTGCAGTTGCTGGGTCAAAATCCTGGCATTCTCTCCCTCTTGGCATAGTGGGTTAACTTACAGCATTTGGACTGTAGCGATTCAAGAAGCCAGCTCACCACCACCTTCTCGAGGGTAAATAAGGATGGCCAATAAATGCTGGCCAGCCAGCAATACCCTCATCCCACTAGTGAATTTAAAAAGTCTGTCAGCGTGTTCAGATTCTCCACATGATACGGAAATGCAAGTTATTATCCAAAAGAAAAAAAAGGGTAAGTGAATCTATGTTAAAAATATTACTGCTGTTCTATTAGTGATATCAAAGAATCTCCTCAATTGGAAGGGAAAATAATTCAAGTTGACAAATATTTGGTGGCAATTCTATCACGTAGGTAATGATTTCTGCCTCTGACAAAATCTATCATTTTACCTTCTATCTTTCTGATAAATTCATGTCACTTTGAAAATGTGATCTTTCACAGTTTAGTTTGACATTAACATTTCAGGTGAGACTGGAGAGCACTGTTTCTATTAATACATTTTTCAACATAAAAATGAAATTTATGCAAGTGTAATTCTTTGTGTAACTACTTGTGCAGCAGCATTGCAGAAACATTTTAATATTTGCCAATTTTCCAATTCTCTTCCTACATCTGGTGGCACATTTTCATCTTGTTTCCATCGCTAGTAATTCCCGAACAAGTTGCCAATCTGTCACCAGAGACTTATAGCTTGAGTGGGCACCTCTCCACATCAAACATGGCTGACCAGGAGTCTCTCTCACTCTTACCACTAGCCATTGGTATATTGAAAGGATCTGCAGGCTGACACATGGTTATGAACTCATCTTCCTTGGCCATCAAGTTCTCGGGTGGGGTTTGAAGTCAGAGCTTCTGCTTCAGAGGCAGGAGTGTTACCCACAAGACTTCTCCATGCTGACATATACAGAAGTCAAAGCAGCTGTCACATGTAAGAAATAAACAGAGGAGAAGTGAAATTCAACTCCAAGACACAAAATAGGTAGAAGTGGATTGACCACAGTTTAAACGTTCACCTAATCATTCTTTCTGTGGAGAGTAAAGTCAATCTTGTATCCAATGATCAGCCAGTTTGCTGCTGCCCATTTTGCAATTTGAAGTGAATTTCACTCACATACTCAAGTTGTCTTAAGCTGGTCACCTAATGGAGTAAAGGACGTCTAAGTTTTCAGTGTGGACAACAAGTTGAACATGTAAAACTCGGGCAGCACAGTGGTACAGCACGCACTGCTCCTTCAAGGTGTCAGAGACTCCAGTCACTGTCTGTGCGGAGTCTGCACATTCTTTCCGTGTCCTCCTGGTGCTCTGGTTTTCTTGGTAGCTACTTCAACCATAAACAAATAACAATATGTGACCTACTTACTCTCATAGTGCATTAGGTGATTGTATTGATTGACTTTTGAAAGTTTATTTACGTATATAACCCTGTCTTTTAAGGCCAATTTTTAAATTCTGTTTTTTTTCTGCAATGAGTGCCATGGGTTGCTTAATGATACTTATTTTTATTATCTTTGCCCAAAGGGATCGATGGGGGGTAACTTCAAAAATTGCCAGCTCAAATCAAAAATTTTAAAGTACACTTATTAGTTACAAGGAGGTTTTACATTTACTGAGAAAATTTCCTAGTCGCCACACTCTGGTGCCTGTTCAGGTACACCGAAGGAGAATTTAGTATGGCCAATCCATCTAACCAGCAGGTCTTTTGGATGGGGAGAAAACCTGAGCACCTGGAGGAAATCCATGTAGTCATGGAGAGAATGTGCAAACTCCACACAGGCATTGACCCAAGTCGGGAATCGAACACATATCCCTGGTACTATGTGCTAACCACTGTGCCATGGAGCCACCCTTTTGAAATTTGATTCTGAAATTGATTTTGAAATTATGGAAAGAAGCTAAGATGGATGCTTCAATCTGCAAGACAAAAAGTTATCCAAAGGACCTTCTCAAAGCACAAAGGTTTAACATATTCTAGTTTCTTTTTCTTTGATATAGAACTGCAGCAAAATTTCAGGTTCTCTATTTGGCTGTGAATATGAATTCCAAATAATCAGTCATATAAACAAATGTTGATGATGTTCCATTAGTGTAAATAGCATCATTGTTTTAAAACATGTCAAGTATTTTTCTGGTCATGTCTAGTTTTAGCTTTTTCACTGACTAATAGGTGTTACAGTAGAAGCAGGTCCATGAAATATATACCAATATATCCCAAACAATCTTGTTGAATCTGTCTCTACTCTTAATGGCCACAATTCTCCCGCTGCTCACATGAGCAGGATTTTCCAAACCCGCCAGCATCGCAACCCCACCCGTGGGTTTATTGCCAGTGTGGGGCGACATCATTGCCTCATACAGCTAACGCCTTTTCAACATCAGGAAGGACAACCTGCCTGTGTTGTTTTAAAGAGTCATCAGCTGCTTAGAGTTTAGCTGTATTCTTCTTGATGCTGCAATAATTCTACAAATGTTTAGTATTTTCAATCATCTGTTTCAGCTACCAGAAGTTTCCAGGAAGTAGTACAGCAGGTGCCGAAAAGATTTTTGCTGACTTCAACTTTTGAACAAATCTCTAGCTGATTAGATCTGGATGGAGACAAGGAACCAGAAACAAGGAGAAGCTCTACAACCGTCCAAGTGAAAGACACTGCTACTGAATGGGCAGAGATTGCATTTTATCCTCAACCTCGATGCGATAAGAACCAGAGGGGAAAATTGTAGGAGTGTATGTATATTTGAATAAAGACTTGTGGGGAGATGTACAATATCAGGAGCACTGATACTGATATTACAACTGATGTAACTGTCATGCAATGTCATATGATTAAGTATCTAAGATCTGGGAGCTAAATTCTTCCACCTGGGAATCAAATGCCGTGGCAGAGGTGAGAAGTACAGTGCTTTCCACTGCAAAAACTAAGGGGAAAAACACACCAAACCTTCCCCAAAGGTTTTTGGGAAAAGGCAGGAAAACAGGCTTGAGAAACATCAGCCATGATCAAATGGCGCAGTAGACTCCATAAGCTAATTCTGCTCCTATATTTTATGCTCTTATAGAGACAGATAGGTTCTTATGGCAACCAAGTGTTTTGCATCATATTCTGTGATGGGGCAAGCCTGAAAGTGCACATATTGAAAAGATAGTAACTGGTAGGTGGCAGGGTGACACAGTGGTTAGTACTGCTGCCTCACAGCGCCAGGGTCCCAGGTTCAATTTCAGCCTCGAGTCACTGTCTATGTGGAGTTTGCACATTCTCCCCAAATCTGTGTGGGTTCTTCTCAATGCCAAAGACATGCAGGTTAGGTTGATTGGCCACACTAAATTGCCCCTAGTGTCAGGGGGTTAGCAGGGTAAATGTGTGGAGTTATAAGAATAGGATTGTGTCGGTACAGGTTCGATGGGCTGAATGACCTCCTTCTGTACTGTGGGGTTTCTATGATTCTATCACTGATCCACTCTTGAAGAAAGGAGGTGTATCTCCTGAAAATAATATGGATTCCTGTGAAGCTCCAGGACAGCGAATCTGGAAGATCCAACTATTAATGCTCCACCCAGCCACCACTGTGGTATTCCGGAATCCAGGGCTGCTGTTAGCCTCTATCCTGGAGGCAACCTCAGGCATTGTTCAAGTGAATCCTGAAATCTACATGTCACGTTGCTCGAAACGTGTTTTGCATTAATGTGTTTTCCTGCTGGTGAATTGGGTGAGAGTACTTGAATCTTTATTTGCATCCCATTAGCTGGATTCAAATGAGTTTCTCACTGGCCTCCAGCAGGTTTTCCAATCTGCCAGTGTGGACTCCAGCAGAAGATCCCACAAGTAATGTGCGATGCCATAAAACTGATTTTTGGGCCTCTTGCTGCATTCACCCCACCTCACTGCCTCGCATTGAAGTCATTGACAGGGCTAATGAGAATCGCACTCCTGTTGTGAAGCAGAAGAACAATTTTGTATAGTGTACTGAGACAAACAAGAATATTTTTTTTACAAAGTCCAAGGTAGTATTCTTAGGAAAATGGTCAAATCCTAAAAAAACCCCATTAAGATCCTAAATGCAAGATGAAATATTCTCCTTCATAGAATCCCTACAGTACATCAAGTTGCACCATCAACAATCCTACCCAGGCCCTTTCCCCATAACCCCACATATTTACCCTACTAATCCCCCCCGACATCCCCCTAACACTAAGCATGGCCAATCAACCTAACCTGTACATTTCTGGAGTCTGGGAGGAAACCCATGTAGACACAGGGAGAATGCGCAAACTCCACTCAGATAGTGATCCAAGCTGGGAATTGAACCTGGGTCGCTGGTGCTGTGAGGCAGCAGTGCTAACTTCTGTGCTACCCTGTTGATTAGAACTTGTAGGCTGAACAAAAAAATCAGTCTTTGCTGGAACTTGGGAACTGTGTAATCCATCACGCTCACACTGAAGTTATGCAGGGAAGACAAACACAGCAATAAATCTGCTCACTTTCCACAAGTGATCTTTCTATGATTTACACACTTATTGGGTGGAGTGTAGTAGCAGGCAGGAACAGCTGAAGTCATCAGGCACAATGGCAGGCTTCTCCACCTTATTGTTGGCCACTTAGAAAACAAAATTCAAGGGCTGATCACATAGCGTCATGCTGTGAATTGCTGGCTTCCCTCCAACAACTTCGATTTTTAAAAATCGGAATGCCATTTTTAAAGGAAGTAGACGGAAGTAAAAATAGAAATCCATCACCCAACCTCCATGTAACACCCATGCACTGACCCCTGGCTCTGCCTGGGCATAACCCTCTCCCCTGAGCAATGCACTCACCTGAGTTCCCCTGGCGTGTCTGTCTGCAAGATGCACAGCTTGGGACACCAGTCGCAGATCATGTCAGAGTGGATAATATAATGTCCAGGCCTGATAATCAGATTTAAATATATTCTAACGTGGTTCTCCGGTATTCTTGTTACGTCATTGATAGGGTCGATCATGGGGATAATGACAATAGGACTTCCCACCGACATTGAAGGCGATTTGGACCTCTCGCAAGACTTTGTGCTCCCATCGCACCCGACGCGAACGGGAATGAAAAATCCCAGCTGTCGAGCAGCTCTTACCGTTCGTTTGCGTCACGAGAACTGCAGCAAAGACGGAAAATAAGGCGACAAGCCACATCTCTGTTCACTGCAGCGGGATGGGAAAATCCCACTGGCGTGAACTTCAAAAAATTCTGGTCATTGCGTTTTTCTGAGCCTTAGAATAAAACATAAAATATTTACTGGTTGAAATAATGGTAAATACTGCAGTCACTGTGTCAAATGCAGAGATTAAAACATCACTGAAGAACAGACATTAGACAATGACTGCTAATTATGCAAAAAATTAAACAAATACAAATAACATGCTCACCCATAAATCAAGCCTGTTAATTTATGCAACATTTGAACTGGCTGCCTGTTTCCTATCAGTTAATTACAAATAGGTCTGAAACTATCAAGAACAATTTAGATGGCTCGCTAAATTAATTACTAGATATCACAATGCAAATATCATGTAAGCGTAAGCAAATAACATATCAGTGCTCACTGTCCCTAACTAACCAAAGTCTAGAGAAATGACTTCTTGAGCTGAGGTCAGCCTCTTGAAAAGGTTTCGGAAACATTCTTGGATAGATGATTTCGTATAATTTAATGTGTGCAAGGCATCACAATTTATAGCAGTCAAGTGGAAGAAGGCTAATGGAATGTTATCCTCTCTTACATGAGGATTTGGACACAAAAGTAAGGATGTGTTTCAGTTATGCAGGGCATTGATAAGATCACATCTCAAACATTATATACAATTTTCACCTGAATCAGCAAAAGCCAGAGTATTTCCCAGGATGCTGGCAATTAGTGACTTCAGACACTACCCTGCAATAAGATATTCATTACTTTCTCTGTCCTCTAAAACTATTGGACTCCCCTGGTCACTTTAATTTCCATGCCCCCTGGACAGCTGAAAGGCTTCAATATCAGTCCATTTAATTCTTCTTTCTCTCTCTAGGAAGCTGCAGGTGTGAGAAGAACCTTTCTCAAATCCTCTGACTGATAGAATTCACTCGCTTTCACTTGGGAGGGAATTTCCTTCACTTAGCCCCATTGTTTTAATTCAGCATTAATTTCATATCTTTGAGCCTTCATTGAAAGCCAAGAGCCTTTGAAATACCTTTAAACTCTCTGAAAACTTTTGTTTCCATTCAATTGTAGCCCAGTTCTTTTGACTGATAATTTAATGGTTTTACTCTGATGCAGACAGCTGTGAAAAGTGCTGTTAACGCAGGAGCACCATATCAAGGCCACTAAGAATTACTTCTTGTCATCAGTAGAGACACTGCAACTGGATAATAGTTATCACATTTGAAGTCGGTACAGCAACTACTGGCCAGCTGTAGTTTTATTCAAATAAGTCTAAAGTCCTAAGATTCAACTTCACTCCTGACTACTATTGCTAAAGATTCAGGCCCAATTTCAGAGACATTCTCCTTGTTGGTCCTCTCCTGTTGAGACAGTCACTTGGATTGACTTCCAGTGAGTGATTCTGGAATGGAATTTTTCCACTAAATCTGGGGAATATGATAAAAAAGACTTAGAATAATTGAAGGAAAAACAAACTGCCCATCCAAAGCACCTGCAATTTCAGTCCCTGATGCAGTGACAATCCCAGTGTCCCGTACAAAGCTTTTGGAACACTCTGCAAGGCTTTGAATGTGTTGACTTTGTATTATTACGTGAGGCTAAATCACTAAAGTGCAATGTCAGACAATGCATGAAGAACATTGGACACTTATTCACCCTATTATCCATGCCATGGTGACCTGGTGGGAGAAACACCTCCAAACGTGCAAATTTCTCAGTGGTCTGGTGCTGAGTGGCAATGATCTCTCTGATGTCTAGTGTCTAAAGAATAGGTTGACAATTTCTATGATCTATTGATTACCTTCTTCCTAATCCCAATGCAAAAAAGTGCATTCATATTAGTCAGTCTAAGTTATTGCAGCTGTCACTTCCTGTCCTTGAATGTTATTGCAACGTACAAGGTAACGTCCACATTTCTCACTGACACCTGTTCTGCTGTTGAACCAAAAGAATGATGTCTGCAGAGAGGGGCTAGGGGTTGATGAGTTGTCTTGTTGAGTTTCACTTATTCACATTCCCCAGTTAGTGGATATTGTATCTTCTTTGGTGGTCTCCCAGGAGGACAAAGTACATTTTGGATAATGCAACAGAAGTATGACCTGAACGTTCAATTTTACCAGCACAATACCAGAATTGTACGTTTTTACAAAATAACCTTATACTGAAGCTAAAGACGTGAACAAACAGATTTACTGATGTCTGCTGCCCATATATTAGTATAATGAGAACTGATTCTCATCATCAGCAAATGATTTACTTCTTTGAGTTAATACATTGACATTAATATTTTTGGTATTTGTAACTCTGGCATGTATAAATACCTCTCAACAGTTCTCTTATTTATTGTTTATCTGTAGTCAGGTCCCTGGGGACTCCTGACACAATCAAGAATACTAGTGATCTTTGAAAAGTAACCACATAATAAGTATGACTAAGTTAATGTTCACTGATAATAAAGGGTAAAGTTACCTCCCTGTTTTTTTAAACAGAGTATTGATCTGCAAAATTGTTTTATTTTTGTCAAGAAGCGTCAACATTTGTGAGACTGCATGTTAGTATTTATAAAATGGATGATTTCTGCAGAGTATGAGGGATGTAATCATGTTGAATGGTTTAAGAATGATTAGGCCCTTTTTTTTGCCATGTGCAGGAATGTCTAAAACAAAATTAGTGATGCTGTGAGGCTCATTTTTATTGAAGTTGAGATCAAACCTGAGAAATATTGAAGACATGGGCCCTTTTACACGTTTTGTGCATAATTGAAAATAAAATTCAAATGATCTATGCAAAGATCAAAACACTTAAACACACTTGAATCGATTAAATTTCCTAATACTCGGGAACATGGGACTTGCTATCTTGCTCCTTCATTGGTGGATTTGAAAATGAGGGGCTTGTTAAATGTAGCAGATGGCCTACCTACAATGCACGATTCCTCCCATCCCCAATCGCAATTAATGCACTCATAAATGCTTCACTCTGTCATCACTGGCATTTAATGGACAGTAGTAGAGGCCCAAGCAAGCTGTCAGCCAAGCAGGCTTCCCTGTGTGCAGACTGTGAGGTCAGCGGAGTCCCCTCCTTAAGAGGTTCTTAGTGACTATCATAAGGCTTCCCCATGGCCTCTCAACCCCTGCCAAATCCCATCCCCCCCTCAGCCTGGCAGCTTGGCAGCTGACAAATCCTCCAAATGTACATAAATGCTCCAGTGGGATGTCTTGAACACGGAAGTGCGGAAATCCAATCTATTAAAAGGCTGCAGGACATCCATTGTTTCCCTTGGTGGGCTTAACCCTGACCATTTAACTGCACAGCAGGGAATCTAGCACATTCCATAACCTAACCCATGGTTTACAAATTCCTCAGAAGTTGATGTTTGTGTTTTTTTTACCCATTTTTCTGCTATGTCAAATGACAAGTTTTTGCAATAAAAATACATTATTTCAATCAGTTATATTTATCTAGTAACATTTCTATAGAGTTTGATTGAATCCCTACCAAAGTTAATTGAATATTGACACATGTGGACTGCAGCAGTTCAAGAATGCGACTCACTATCACCTTCAGAAGGACACTTTGGGATAGGAATGAGTGCTGACCCAGCCAGCAAACATCCACACCTTGTGACAGAATAATATTTTTAAATCATAAAATGTACTATGTTTGCAAACATGTTAAATGAAGTAATGTTTTCTATTCCAATCTGAGCTCAAATCCAATTTTGGAAAATAGAACAGAAAATGCATCAAATAAAATTCTATACTCAAATTGGAATTGAAATAATGGACTGAATTTTACTAATTCTCGAGGGAAGAGCTGCAAATCTGAGTGGGGTGGCAAACGGGACAGGAGATGGGCAGTGAGGCCCCATAAAATAGTGAGCAAAGGTGTGTGTGGGGGCAGTTGGAGGGGAAGACAATGTAGTGTCCATTACCTTCCTGCCACCATGATAATTTATTTTGGTGGGGAAGGTGGATGCCAACCCTACTGCCTCACAGCCAATGGAGCCACTGAACTGGCCAGTAGCTGGCATTTTAAACAGCAGCAGAAGGCACTCAGTTGCTTGAGGAGATTGGTAAACAATACCATTCTCCCTGTGAGCACTTTCTATTCAAGCACTCTATGGACAACAGAATGTACCCCCGTCATCCCTTGCAAAGCTGCCTCACAGTGCCCTCAAATAATCCACCTTCCACTTTGCTGGGGTTTACTCAACTGGCTTGATATCCGCAAACTCTTCTTTACTAGATTATTAAGGTGTTCTGCTTTCATGGCATCCTCTCTTCCTAGTAGTAGTCCCAGCCAATAGTGGCAGTGCAGAGCTACCCAGTCCTCCAACCAGCAGTGGCATCACTGGGCTACCCGCTCTTCTGACCAGCAGCTTTTGGGGTAATCCCCATCCCTTAAATGGGAAACAACCCCAAGAACAATAAATGAGTCACCAGATGGTCTGAAAGTGTGACCAGTGGTCCCAGAAAAGGACATTTTCCTAAACATCTGGAACCAATCTCAGGGCTCTGATTGCCCTGATAAAATTGCAGCCAATGGTTAGTTTAGTGTTGTGAACGATTTTAAAAAAGGCAATTTTTTTGTGTCTCAGCTTTAACGTTGGGAGGGCACATTCTAATTTATCTTCTAAGCAATTAATGCTTTGAAGATTTATTTAGTCTATGCAGTATTAAGTAAAACTAACTGAAGCTTTATCTGTTCTCAGCCAGTCTGGTTGCACAGGCCCTGTAGAAGGTCAATGTTTCTGAGTAGGAGGGTCATTGCAAAAGTCAGTGTTTAGTCCTGACTTTGTGAGGAGATTCTTGCTGCAAGCATGCACATGCAGACACTGGGTGCATGAAGGTTCAAGTCTTGCCACAGTACCCATCATGTTAAATAGTTTGTCAGCAATCACTCTCAAATGTTAACATATTCATAACAGATTTGACTGAGGTACTAGAAACTATTAAAACCTGTAGAACCATATCCCCTTTAAAGTTTATTTATTGGCATCACAAGTTGGCTTACATTAACATTGCATTGTGAAAATCCCCCAGTCACCACATTCCAGCGCCTGTTTGGGTACACTGAGGGAGAATTCAATATAGCCAATGCACCTATCCAGCGCATCTTCTGGATTGTGGGAAGAAACTGGAGCACCTGGAGGAATTCCATGCAGATGTGGGGAAAATGTGTAGACTCAGCACAGACAGTGACCCAGGCTGGTAATCAAATCGGGTCCCTGTCAGGCCATAGTGCCAAACACTGTGCCACTGTAGTACCCAGAGATAAATCCGGGTTTTTAAGTATCATTTAAGAGATAATTGCAATGGAAAGCAATTTACATCAATCCACAACAAGCTGCCTTTATTTTCAAACAAAGTTATAAATCTTCTAAATAAGATTTAAAGCATGCATCCTGTTTATATTAGCATGCTTAAAGAGATATAGTTCTGCTCCAACATTGAAGAAAGCCAAGTGTATTTTTTTAATGAAAATATCAGAATGGTTAGTCTTATCATCTCCCTAGAGAATGATAAATTTTAAGAAGATATTTGAATTCCAGTGACTGAATAAAAAAGATCACACACAACTAGTTTTAAGACTTGCTATAATAAACAAACTAAAAGAGTTAATCACTATTTTTGGAAGAAACTTGTACTTTAAGTGACAGAAAAGATCCCCCGTATAGTTTTTAAACACAACCATTGATCCCATGCTCATAGTTACACTTTACAGGGGATTTTCACAGTAATTTCATTGCAGTGTGAATGTAAGCCTACTTGTGACTAATAAACAAACTTTAACTTTGTTTGTTATGTGCATACTTTATTCTCTCCTGGAAACTCTCCAGGGTTATTATCCATTCCCAATGACTTGCTTTGTCTTTTCTTTCCCAGATGGGTAACTTCCAATCCCTGAACTGACTTTCACAGTGAGGCTTATCCTGGAGATTCCTTGCTCTAGCCAAAACCAAGTGAATCTTACAACCTCACTTAAATTCTCATGAATTCATCTCTTTAGGCTGAATGCGAGTTCCCACCTGCCTCCTGTAAAAGAGAAAAATAAAGACAGAATTTTCTCTGCTTCAGGTGCTAGACTGACTCTCTATTTCTCTGCTCTTTCTCTTACAGATTCTTGCAGAGTCACCACAGCTGTAGGTTTAGAGATACCTTAGGAAAACCTGCAATCTGATCCTGTAATGGCTCTTCTGGACTATTTTCTGCAGAAAACCATCCCCATGGTGATGTGAATCACGTGGATCTTGAATCTGAGTAAAAAATTTGAAAATCCTTTACTCTTGCAACTCCATTCTATCTTGAAATTAAATAGACAGCTTGAAGTATAACTATTTATAAAACTTGATGTTCCTAACACCATCCAATGAGACTTGGAGATAACAGTCTATCCATATCAGTACAGCTGCTCTGATCACAAGTGTGAATAGCTTGCATCTTCTTCCCTATAAGATCTAAGCCCCCACTTTACCATTAGCAACCAAGCAGGCTGGAGTCAGAGCTGGTCACATGATCTTCTTCAATCCTCTATTTAAAGAGGATTAAAAAGACAGTCCCTAAAAATGAACTTGAACGATTAGCTAAACATTATCTTAAAGCTTATTTTCTGGATCACTGTATTCTAAGTTACTGCATGGTTATTAATTGCCTTTACCTCCTAAACCTTAAACCCCAGTCACAAACTGAAGGAATGGTTACTGCTGATAATCTGCAGAATATATAATTAAATATGTTGACTTTGTTTTATCAACATTGTTCTTCAGAAATAGGCTGCTGCAGAACATATTAAGTTTAACCTCCATTCTCTTCCAATTTGAAATTAGATCAGTCTATAAAAAATAGGTATTTACAACTGTGAGAGCACTCTGACTGCCTTCACAAAGTGCTGGGGTCATTTTAAAGCCTGCACCTCATTTAAGTAGAATCAGTGAGCAGAGGGTACCAATCAGGATTCTCAATACTGTTCATCAGCATGAGGCATTTTGACTGGCTGCAATGTCAATTATATCACAAATAGGCTCTGGGGTAAAATGGAGGGCTGAGCCCAGGATTTTGTGGAATTAGGAGGAAAACTCCTTTCTAGTTCCATCAAAGTTTAGCATTGAAATCACACTTGGAGTGACCAGAATGAAACCGTTTAAGACCGACTTGGGGAAGTGATGGTATAGTCGTATTATTGCTGGACTATTAATCCAGAAACTCATCTAATGTTTTGGGGACTTACGTTCAAATCCTGCCATGGCAGGTGGTGGAATTTAAATTCAGTAAAATATATCTGGAGTTAAGAATCTACTGATGACCATGAAACTTATTAATTGTTAGAAAAACCTATCCAGCTCACTAATATCCTTTAAGGGAAAGAAACCAGCTGTCCTTATCTGGATGGCCTACATGTGACTCCAGATCCACAGCAATGTGGTTGACTCTCAATTGCTTCAGGCAACTAGGAATAGATAATAAATCCCAGCCAATGATGCCTATGTCCCACGAATGAACTTTTAAAAAGATTCAGCAGCTGAATCGTGGGTGGGACATGTAGCGCACATGTTCCCCCCAACCCTGCCAACTGTGTGTGCCCCTTCACATTTCAATCAGAGTCTTAACTATATCATAGTTCCTGATTTAAATAATCAAGAGGCTGATCACCTGACCATCCAAGGGAAGGATTTGAAAAATTATAATGCCTGGAGCATCAGTGCTAATTAGGCAATAAATTAACCAACACTATTTCCAAATCATTTCTGCTTCACTGACCATACTATAGTATTAGTTAAAATCAGCTCAAGGACTCAAAACTAAGGATGGAATTTTCTGGCCCTTCCTGCTGACACGATCTTCCAGTCCCATCGGCTGGGATTTATTATCCCAGCTGGAGATAATCCCAGGTGGAGCCAGCTGCCTCCACCTCCAGAAAACACAGCTTAGAGGATAGGGGGAGGGGCAGAAAATTCTGTCCTAAGTGTAATCCTACCACTATCCATTCCCCCTCTTACCACCCCATCACGTTCCCATCACTGCAATGTCCCCCCTCCCCCTTTTGAGTAGTTCTCTCAACCCCTCAACTCCATCTTATGTTATGTGGTTACTCACCTAACTCTGCAGCCCAGCCACTTCCCATGATTGCCATTTGATAACCTCCCACCTTTACCAAAGCTGCCCATAAGAAACCAAAGGCCTTTCCTCACCTTCACGCTCTGCTTGACATATGTTTCACTCAAAGCAGCTCTTCCTGATTTCAGGATTCAAAATTGTTTTGAAAAAAGAAAGCGAATCACAAATGACGACGGAAACTGTGCCAAACTTTTTTTTTTGGCTATTTGTCTTTGTCTGTCATAAACTAAGAGATCTGTTCCAGAGCTATAAGCAAATTTGCATTGGCCTGTTCCAACTGTCTGACCATAAATTAACTTCAAAATTCAGCTCAAATAATGAGCAGCAGTGGCTGGAATTCTGAAACAAAAACAGAAGTGTTGAAGACACACAACAGTCAGCAATAATGGTGAGGACAGATTGGCTCCTGTCACAGTCCATAGTAGAGAAACCAAATGCACTTTGTTCTGTTCCTAAGCCAAGTGACCTGTTCTTCACCACCGGAACTCCCCATCTTTCTATCATGGGCCACACTGACAGTTCCAAAGAAGCTTAATGCCAGTTTCAGGAAAAATATTCCAACTTTCTGCTGGACATTCCTCAAACTTCAGGCCTGTAAATTGATCAGGAAATTCAGACTTCTGCTACATCCCAATTTTCAATGGAAGCAAAATACCACTGAAGCTAAAGAATCATTCTAGGCTTTTTAGTTCCAATTGTCTCCTCCATGAATTATTGTTTTGAATCCATATGACTCTTCTTCAGAGCTGTGATCATTTTCAACTCTAATTTCATACTGATCCTCAGGTTTTTGCAAACTTTCTCTCAGCGAATCAATCACCGCACACTTTGTTATTTATACAGACTTTAATTCATTAATCTCTTGGGTCTGCATAACATTCTGGTCTTAATGTCTTTTACTTGATGATTCCTTCTTTCCTCTTTTCTTGACTGAACTAAAATCTGCCTCCTATGTTTCAGTTTGCAAAGAAGTTTTGCTACTCAAAACATAGTTTTGCTTTCTCTCTGATATTTATTTTATTTGATTTGATTTATTATTATCATATGTATTAGTATACAGCGAAAAATATTGTTTCTTGCATGCTGTACAGATAGAATATGCCGCTCAGAGGGAAGGAAATGGGAGAGTGCAGAATGTAGTGTTACAGTCATAGCTAGGGCATAGAGAAAGGTCAACTTAATGCAAGAGAAATCCATTCACAAGTCTGACAGCAGTAGGGAAGAAGTTGTTCTTGAGTCGGCTGGTATGTGACATCAAACTTTTGTATCTTTTTCCCCAACAGATGAAGGCAGAAGAGAAAATGACCGGATGTGTACGGTCCGTAATTAAGCTGGCTACTTTGCCTGGAAGTGTAGACAGAGTCAATGGATGGGAGGCTGGTTTATGTGATGGATTGGGCTATGTTGAACCTTCAAAATGCAAATGTGTGCATTTTTTAGACTGAAGTCACGGAGAAAGATAAGCATCTGCTCTGATCCCAAAGTCCTGCTCCCCTCTCATTGGCTTTGCAAATGTTTATCCAACACAAAATGAACAGATGCACAATTGCAATACTGTTATTTCTATCTCTTCACACCCATTCAAGCTTGGACTCTGGTTTTTCAAAATTATTTAGTCAAACCATTAAGGACAAGAGACAGAAATGCAATAAAAACATCCCATTGGTACAATTACATTTTGCACAGGATTCCCACAAAAGCAATGACAAAGGTAACCAGATTATCAGTTCTGAATGTGCAAAGTGGCAAAATGTTGACCAGAACACTGAGAGAACTCATGTTTTTCTTTGAATAGTGCCATGGGATGAGTTCCATCCACCTGAAATGGCAGACAAGCTCTAAGTTTAATGCTTTAGCTAAAAGGTGACACAACAGTGCACGCCCTCAGCAAGATGTGCCAGCATAGATTATGTGCTGAAGTCTCTGGGGTAAGTCTTCACCAAACAACCTTTTGACTCAGAGGAAGCGCTATGGCTGAGTCAAGATTGACACCATTCGCGTGAATGTTTAAAAGAGATTACAGTCAGAATGTTTATTTTATTTTTGATGCATTACCAAAGAGCTGTGTTCTCAAGCTGGCAAATAAAATATAGCTGCATTGATGCTAGTATGTTCTATAAGTCACAACAAATGAATGGGTGTCATGGTGGCACAGTGGTTAGCACTGCTGCTTCACAGTGCCAGGGACTGGCCTTGGGTGGCTGTCTGAGTGGAGATTTTACGTTGTCTGAGGGTTTCCTTTGGGTTCTCCAGTTTCCTCCCAAAGCTGTGCAGGTTAGATGGATTGGTCAGATTAAATTGCAACCTTGATGTCCCAAGATGTGAATGTTTGATGAATTAGCCATGGAAAATGTGTGGGGTTATGGGGATGGTATGAGGGAGAGGCTGGGTAAGATGCTTTGTCAGAGAGTTGGTGCAGAATTGATAGGCTGAATGACTTCTGCAGGGATTTTATGAATATGATAGAGAGAGACAATTATTTTCACTTGGCAGAATTGATTTCTAAATGTTACAAAAACACAGCAATGCCAATACTGACTGTGCATTTTTTTTTGTAATTTTTAACAGTTCAGAAGACAGGTTCAAAGGAAGAGAATGCCACATGCTTTAATCAAATATAAGTGTATTAACAATACTTGCTAGAACCTTTGTGAGACTGGAAATGGAATAAGAATGACACCAATGGTACAACCGAGTGGAAATGAGGGGCCTGATTCTCCTATTGCAACCTGCAACTTTTCTGGCAGGTCCGGTCAGGAGAATCATGTTGTCGGCCTTTTTCCAGTATTTCTGCGTGAACCCGGAAAGCATGCATGTCTCCCACAGCAGGAGAATAGTTGCAGTCCAGACCACGCTAGAAACCAGCAGGAAGACAGGTAAGTCATTTGAATCATTTTTTAATGCAGTTTAAATACATTTGGCACATCATTATCGCCAATCCCGATACCATCTCCCACCACCCCCCACCATTACTTCATCCCAGCACCATTTAGAGTAGCTCCCATGTTTGGAATGAAGCAGGGGGAATAATCGGGACCCTTGAGGAGTATGGGCAGTGGGACATGGTGCCCCTTGGGCATGGGTACTCTGGCAGTGCTAGCCTGTGTCTCCTTGCATTGCCCAAGGGGAGCCACAATCAGGCTATGGGGAGCTTGGAGGGGTGGGGGGGAGCACAGTGCACTGTGGGGGTCCTGGCTGGCCAGCGATCAGGCTGGCCAGCAAACAGAGTCTGATAGATCAGGGCCACTGAACATATGTAGAGTTCCAGAACTGTCAAACTCCAGCATGAATACCCCGCTCCCTGGGTTTTTAATGAGATTCCCAATTGTGACTTTCTGCAGTGCTCAGAATGCAGAAACTTGAGCGTGAAGCTGCACTAGAATAGTTTTCCCACCAATTCAGCACTTTTGGGAGAATCGCCCCGAGGTTTCACATCACTTTCTGACCAGTTGCTTTGATCATCAGTTGATGTGTGATGAATTATACTAAATTTATAGTTCCAATTGTCTCCTCCATTAATTATAGTTTGAGATTTGTGATCCATTATGATAGCATTTATTTCAATGATTTGGTAACACTGTTCATTGATTTTCTATCTTATTTAAATAAAGGCAAATAAAAATAAATGCAACAGATTTAAAATTCAATGCATGTGCTCATCAGTATGGGTGTACTACATTCTGACACCTAAGCTAGTCAGCATATTAGATGGTGTTTCCAAGAAACTCGATAGTAATATTAATGTTCAATAAAAAAAGTTTTAATATGACATTTATTGTAAAAATGGTTGTATGTTTTATGGTGAGAGCAGCAATGAGAGTTTTATAACTTGGAGATATGAAGGATGAAAAAAAAAATCAAACTTGGCCCTCACTCAATCACAAGAAACTACAATGAAGACTGAAAACAGTCAGGTGCATTTTCATTGTGCGAAAATTTTAATTCAATTAAAGTGAGTAATTGAAAAATATTGTGATATTCAAATTCATTTTTAATGTAATGTCTAATGTTTCAACTTGTTTATTTCAAAACAGATATAAAACAATTCTATGCTTCTGTTTTTTTGCCTCCCAAAAGACTAGCTCTAAAATATCTTGCACCATTATTAGTTAGAAATTCAGTTACGTGTTCAATAATCGGGTGTTGGTTACTGAACCAATGCACACATACTGATAGAAAAAATTTAAAAAGCACAATTAGCACTCCAAAAAGATTGTACTTGGCTTCCACCAGCAACATGATCACTTAGTGCTAGTTTGATGTCACCACAAAACCTCAAACTTGACCAAGATTTACTAATTCATAGATTTTTATTCTGGGTCTTTGCACAGGGATCAGAAGGCCATCCTTTCCACTTACCATCAAATATGATGTGGGGATGCTAGTACTGGACTGGGGAGGGCACAGTAAAAAGCCTCACAACATCAGGTTAAAGTCCAACAGGCTTATTTGGAATCATGAGCTTTCAGAGCACTGCTCCTTCATCAAGTAAGTCACCTGAACATAGAACTTGGAACATTACAGCGCAGCACAGGCCCTTTGGCCCTTGATGTAAGGAGCAATGCTCCGAAAGCTCATGATTCCAAATAAACCTGTTGGACTTTAACCTGATATTGTGAGACTTCTTACTGTACCATAAAATACAACAAGGTCCAAATGTTTATTCATACAATAGCATCTGAATTTTGTTGCAGATAGCATACATTTCTGCCATGAAAGTGCTATTATTCCTTCAGGAGGTTTACCTGGTCCTTCTGAAATGAGGACAGAGAGTACTAATATTTGCAAACTATTGATCTTATTGTTGTGTTAGGCAAAGGAGGATTTTTTTTTATTATTCATTCATGGGGCATGGTCACCACTGGCTGACCAGCATTTATTGCCTATTCCTATTTGCATAAGTGCAGTTAGTTAAGAATCAACCACAATGCTGTGGCTCTGGAGTCACAAGTAGACCTGTCCAGATAAGGTTGACAGATTTACTTCCCTATAGGACATTAGTGAACAAGATGGATTTTTCAACAATTGGCAATGGTCATCAATAGATTGCTAATTCCAGATATTAATACTGGAAATTAATAATATTAATTGTTAATAATGAATTAATAATAATTTCAGAAATTAATACCAGGAAAGAATGAAAAACATTGGTCTGTTGCATTTTGTTCCTACAACAGTTAACTTCAGACATCAATAGTTCATACGAGACTAACTAAATGACCACCACCATGATGGGTGCATGCAGTTACTGATTTGCTACTTTCAATCTATTCCTTAAAGATAATTGGTGAGCAGTTGTAGTAAGTTTTCTTTATTTTGATCTGGCATATTGTGTTAGTAAGGAACTTAAGTTGTTCTCCATTTGACAAGTAGTTGAACTCATCTAAAGTAGTGGTACATTTAGGAAGCATTGTTACTGAAGTAAAGATGTCTTAAAAGGCAATAACAGGCAGCAATGTTATTGATGACTTGGCTATAGGGAAGGACAGAGTTGCAACTGGATCAAAGAATGAAATGAAACTGAGAGGAAAGCAATGAAGAATTAGAATTGGAAGGGCAAATGCAATGTTACCAGCAGGTTAGCTAACATAGTTCCCAAGTTTTTAAATTGAGAAGCCCTCGTCGCTGATTCCCAATCTTTACTTATTCAGCTTAGTAAAATGCTTAAAAATAATAAAAGAAAAACGCCATTAATTCTCATCTACGCCTTCTGTCCAAATGGAAACAGTCACAATATCTCAAATCTCCCCTCACGACTATAGTTTCTCATCCTTTTCAGGTATTTATGAACCAGATTATTTTTTCAACTTTAAGTTTATGCCATTCGTCATTACGTGTAGTATGATGATCTCATCAATCTACATAGATTAGACCACTAATTGAAGTAATCTAATTAAAAAGCTATCAAAGCAAAGGTTTAAACTGTGAAGACAATGAGAGAAGGAGCTACGGAGATACAAACAGAAAAGGCATGCTGTTTGGTATTTATGGTATTATGTGTCAGGGCAGTGCGTCATAACACTATTATAAATCACGAAAAGTATGGTTTTAATAGACTGCATTTTTTGAAGACTAAATATTCAGCTCCAAAGAGCAGCCAGTAAGGTTTGTGGATGAGTCTGTGTTTATTTTTTGAGAGGATATATACATTCTTTCTGATATTGACTCAACATTCTTCAGACCAGAAAATGATTGATGACCTTCATAGTAAAAATTGTGAGTTTATGATTCAAGAAACAAGAGGTTACAGGGTACGTAGGCCACAGGTGACAGAAAGAATCCAACTGCTTAATGGGATTACCACAGCATTTCACCTGGACCATGATTTGACACTGATAATAAAATGACATGATACAGTGGGTGGGATTTTCTGCCCTTCTTCCCCCAGTTTCAAAGCCTACCTTTCAGACAATATACAAACGTGATTTTCAAACAACAAGCATGAGATCTTAAAAAAAATTTTAAATGTGTTTGTTAGTCACAAGGAAGGCTTACATTCACACTGCAACGAAGTTACGGTGAAATTCCCCTAGTCGCCACAGTCAGGTACCTGTGCGGGTCAATTCACGTAACAAGCACGTCTTTCAGATTGTGGGAGGAAACCAGAGCACCCAGAGAAAATCTAGGCAGGCACAGGGAGAACAGCAAACTTCACACAGACAGTGACTCAAGTCAGGAATCGAGCTGGATTGCTGGCGCTGTAAAGCAGCAGTGCTCACCACTATGCTACCGTGCATCCTTCCTACTTTTATAAGTTTCTTTTTATATACTGTACCTACAGGGAGTAGATACAGAGAGAATGTCAGGGCTAAGTTTTTCACTCAGAGGGTGATGGTTGTGTGGAATTGGCTGCCGGCGGTGGTGGTGGAGATGAATTTGATAGGGTCTTTTAAGAGACTTTTGGATAAGTACATGGAATTTAGGAGGGCTATAGGTATGCCTAGGAGGTAGGAACACGTTTGGTGCAACTAAACGTTTGGTGGGTCGAAGTGCCTGTTTGTGCTGTAGTTTTTCTATGTTTCTATAAATATTATTTTAATTCCAATGTAAATTATTTTTGGACAAAATCATGTTTTGGTGTGTGCGTGAGCATATGAGTTAGAAAATTTGGTACGACTATCACCAAGTTTTACAGATGCACCATAGAAAGCATTTTCTACTGAAATAGCACAGCTGTAACCAAGACCACAAGAAACTAGGAAGAATCATAAAAGTAGCCCAGTCCATCACACAAACCTGCCTCCCATCCATCGACTCCACTTATATTTCCTTCTGCCTTGGAAAAGCAGCTAGCATAATCAAGGACCCTACGCATCCCGGACATTCTCGCTTCCACCTTCTTCCATCACGAAAAAGATACAAAAGTCTGAAAACACATACCACTTAACTCAAGAATAGCTCTTCCCTGCTGCCATCAAACTTTTTTAATGGACTTATCTTATATTAAGCTGATCTTTCTCAATACGTACCTGCAACTGCAATACTATGGCTGGTATTTTACGATCTCACTTGGGCGAGGCTTGTAAAATCCCTTGGAGAATTCTGTTCTGCGAGCCTTGCCCACCCTAATTCTGGGGCGGTTGAGACAGTTACATTCTAGCCTATGTCTGTATAGTTTTGACTGTATAGCTTGCATGACACAATACTTTTCACTTAAACCAATACACGTGACAACAATAAATCAAGTAAATGAAATCAAGCATAGTTTTTTTAATAACCTCCTGGTCTAGAGTGTGAAAAATAAATTAACCTTTTTCCTTTTTAAATGCAAAAAGCTTGTTGCTTGGTTAATTGAAAATTAACTCACTCACTCCAAGAGCAAGGAAACACACACACACACACGTAAATAATCATGGGCAATCAAAGGTAACACCTTAAAATTGCCTGTGACATATGATTAGGTAAAATCACATGCTCAGCAATAACGTTGTTAAGTCAGTTGACAACCATGGTAGGTAAATACATCCATGGTAAAAATGGATATTTAAGTAATTATTTTCTCCATATACTTATAAGGACTATTCTTTATCAGACATGAGTTAACTAAATGATGTTAACATGAAGAACAACATACATGCTTCAAAGTACATACACATTCATTATGCGCTCCACTTTGTAAACAGGCTTTTCAATAACTTATTATGGCTTCTAGTTGGATACAGAAAACCCAATCATAGTAATTCAAATGTAAATTATAGTTGGACAAAATTCAAATCATGTTTCTAAAATTGAGTCTAATTTCAGTTCCACAAAAAGTAGATGTTTGTTAGTGGCAGATGGAACTGATTATAAGCCAAGATACATAACTATATACACAATGTTAATTTGTTTCTCAGCTTAATGGCCACATTGCACAAATAGCATTATACACACTTCAGTAAGCACCCAAATCTGAATAAGGTTTGTGTTCTTAAATTGACATTTTGCCCAGTGTGTACCTGGTGAAAGATAGGTGTTGTATTGCAGCACTTGGATTTATCAAAAGCAGCCAGGTTTGAGCAGCTGGTAATGGTAGTTCAGATTAATTATGCTTAGATGGTGCAGGTTCATATTTCTACAGTCACAAACATCAGTACTGCTGCCTCACAGTGCCAGGGATGTGGGTTTGATTCCTGGCTTGGGTCACTACCTATGAGGAATCTGCACGTTTTCCCCTTGTCTCTGTGGATTTCCTCCAGGTATTCCAGTTTCTTCCCACAGGTTGAAAAACATGCTGGTTACGTGCACTGGCCATGCTAAACTCCACCTCAGTGTACCTGATCAGGCGACTGGAGATTTTCACAATAATTTCATGGCAGTGTTAATGCAAGTCTACTGTGACACTAGTAAATAAACTTTAATGATTTCTGAACATAGTACTACACACAGCAAGTAAAGCCAGCATGCAAACCTGGAATAAACAGAAATTACAAAATACAGTTTGCTTTTATGTTAATTAACCACAAAACAGATGCACAAGTCAAATTGATCAACCATTTTATCTGTATACTTTAACAACGTAATTTTTTGCAGCTTTTTGTGTTTCCTGCCTATGACAGGATTAATGACATAAGTAATAAACCATCCTCAGGATTAGTACTTCTGTGTAACAGCGCTGGATCCAGAAGTAATATAAATAAACAGGAGCTACAAAGAAGTATGAGTGAATAAGGCTGCTGTCGACTTGATAAATGTGCCTATGCATTGACACACAGCTAAAATTAGCCATAAGGTGGCAAATGCAGAATTTGAGAAAGGTTGTTTGATTTAATAGGTGAACATGTTACGGATTAGAAAAACATCAGCAAGTTTCAGTTAGTAAAAGCAGCATAAAACTGATAGAACTTAGAATGTTCCCATTTTGAACCAATATTGAACAAATTAATTTCCTGGGGGAAGGTTAGTGGAAGCTTAACTAGCCTCAGACTTTTGTGTTACAACAGGGCAAATCATCCAGGATTTCCAAACCAAAGGCCAGTTAAACCATCTGTTGGGAAATATGTGCACAGATGTCAAAGGGAATAGGATTAAATAATAACCCCACAGTCAATTAGCCCTGTGGAATGTCACTGCTCAACTCAGAATGTTAAGAATTTGATCAGATATTAAAAACTTTGAGAGTTATTTCAAGTCTGAAGTGACACCTCTCCAAGAGTAGAGGACATTGGCTAGATAAAATTCCCAACTATGCTCTCCTTCCCTCCATTTATTCATTCCAAAGGTTTTACCAAACTTTCCTGTAATAACTCAGAAAATTTAACTGGATTGGAATTTCAAATCCAATTGAAATGCAAAGTAGAACCATTACTATGGTATACATACACTAGTCCCTGCTTAGTATTTTGTAAGACCTGAGAAAGGCTTCAACACTGCTGCATTCCTTGGAGTCAGAGTCATGTTTATGGCTTCACCTTCTCTTTGATGGGATGTGATCCATCCCTTATCAACTCTATACCCAAGGTACGTCACCTTTTTTACCTGGAAAACATGTTTTTCCTTTTCAATGCCACAAAAAAAACCCATTAAGACCTCCTCCAAACTCTGCAAATGTTTCTTTTCTGTAGCTCCTGAGATTAAAAACGTCATCCAGTCAGACTGCCAGTCCGAGCACCTCTTAAAAAATGTTCTCGAACATAAAATGGCACAAGCCAAAGACACCCCAAAGGGCAAGTGAGAGTACTCATACAGTCCTTTGTGAGTGTTTGTAGTGACATGCTTCCTGAATGTCATCCAAGTTCCTGTTGGAGGTGGTTGCGGCTCATGTCTAATTTGGAAAACATGTGACTGCCTCCCCCTGCCCCCCAACCAGCTTTGCATACAAGCCTTCTTTGTGTACATAAATTATCTGTCTAAGCAGGAGGTTCTGTTAACTGTTAATTTGTAACCCATGCAAGGATGGACTGAATTATCGGGTTTTAAAACTTGGAGTATTGGCACAGGCCACTCAACAAATTGTACTGGACTCATAATACCAAGTACCTTTTGATTTTCCAATTTGGCCTTTACTTTGGCATATAGTGCATATCGGACCACTTGTGCCTTTAAGTATTTAGGTCAGGCCTGTGGGTCCACATAGCTCTTAGTCCTAGCACTTGGAACTCTTCAGGATACTTTCCAATGACTTCGTACAGACTTCCAGTACCCATTTTAAAGGTCTGCTGCCAATCCAGGCAGATTTTCTGAAGCTGGTCCCTTACCAAAAGGTTGGTTCTTGCACCACTAAAATTGGGAATTAGAGGGTCTATTATCTGTGCATAACTCGGGTTACACTGGTCCCAATAATATTTTAAGGCTCCCCCGTGTATGTGGTGGCTTAAAGACAAGATTCCCAATCAGTGTCACCAAAAGGTTTGCTTCCCAATAACAGATTCAGCGACTTCTCTATCTCCATGTTTAGAGAGTGGCCATTTATCAGGAATATAATTCCCATTGGAGCCACTTTGGGTGTGGTAATGCAATTTAGTTGCATCAGTTCCTTGTTCTCAGGCTGGTTTTATTTGTAAAGCCCTGTCCTGAGGTGGCTTTGCACTTTGGCCTGGGTGGTACATATTTGCCTGTTTCAGTAGCCTTGTTTGTGGTGGACACTACGACTACAAGTGCAGCACGGATGTGCTTGCTCCTCTTTGTATTGTATTGAGAAGAATTTGCATCTAATTCTGGAACCTCCCACTCCAATCACCCTTTCTTGGCAGTGAGTGGGAGGTATAAGTGTTATCTACTGGGGACATGGTTTTGTCGTATGGATCCCTGAAGCTCCTGGTTTTTTTTTCCACACTGTCATTGGGAAGAGGTCAGTTCTCTGGCTTTCTTGACATCCAGTTAATAGCCTCCTTTAAGTTGCAACGTTATTAATTCTGCATACTAAGCGAAACGATCCCTTAACATTTCTGGAAGTGCTGGTATGCACTTGGTGTTCCGCCAATTTCCGCAATCGCAACAAGAATTCAGTGACTCATTTTCCAGGGAGTCAAATCACTGTGTCAAATCTATAGTATTGCAATATAACAGACGGAGTAGAATTGTGGTGGTCCAATATCTCTACCAATTCATCAAAAGATTTTGTATCTGGGACTATCGGGTAGGTTAAACTTTCTATGATGCTGTAAGTTGGGGCCCGACAAGTGGTCAGAAAGCTGACTTTTTGCCAGTCATCTGCTTCTATCTTATTTGGCCAGAATAAATATCTCAATATTTCAGAGTAGTGGGGCCAATCCTCCATATCCACATCATAAGTTTTCAGTTTCCCAAATAGCAGCATTTTCATTATCTCCTTATCACTATATTACTGCATTCATTGAAGGGCAAGGCTATCGAAAACTTTTCTTGTTCCTCATCAACAATTTAATGACACAGGAAGCCCAAATGGAAAGGAACATAGTTTATTACAGAATGCAAAGTAAAACCATCGCCATGGTGTACACACACGAGTCCCTGGCTGGGACTGCAGTACAGCAGGCCCAGTCCTGGGCCTGACTTATAAAAGGCTCCAGCAATGAGTTTCAGCAGGGCAGACCATTGCCTGTTGCCAAGGAAACTCACACTCAACAAATCCCACAGGGAGCTCAATCAGTGATTCCCCATGGATCTCTTGGGAGCTATCACACTTTCAAAGCTTAAAGTCAAAAGCAGAGCAAAGCGAAGGCAGCTTCTATACTGCGTCAGAAAGGACCCTGCAATACTTTGCATTTTACATCATTCAAATCCCTGATCAAACCACATCCTGGACCCTTCCCATTAAGTAAGACACTGCAGAAATTATGATGGTTTCTCTAGGCAAAAAACTGAGTATAATTTATTTTACAGAAAAAAAACCACATTCACTATAACTGATTTTAAATTCTGCAAAAGTCACAATAAACCAACATTCTTAAGTGGATGATAAATATTATTCACTGAGTTAAGTGAATTATGATACAAAATAACAATGAAGGTGTTAATAGAGAGTTCAGTTTCTTTGAAAGAATTTGAACATTTAGTGCTAAATACTACCATTATTTTCATTATTACATTAACATGAATTATTGGCAAAAGCTAAAGAGGGGACAGCTCATTCTTTCTGACCAGCCTGTAGAGTTACCAGTTTAATTCCATTGACTGCTGCCCTCACCAGTTTCTATTTCAGACGTTGCTACTCTGATGGAATTAAACTGCTTCACAAAATTACAGTTCATCAATTCTCAAATGCTATTGCAATAAAGACTGAATTTCACAAAATGTCAAAAAAATGACATGACTGGCACGTGTGAATTCAAAAAGTGAGAACTTGCAACCAGATATTTGTTGAGAATGTACCTTTGTCTAAGTAATGCTGTTAAGAATTAAAATCAATATAATGGCTGTTTTGCAGATTATTCCTTCAATGACATATCAAAAGTTCTACCACATGGCAAAATATGTGCTGAAATGGTCCGCAGAACAATGTTCAAACTAACTTATTTCTCTTGAGTTAAAAAATAATGCTTCTTCTTATACAATTACCAGTTTTAATTGAACTAGTACATTGGTCAGAAGCACAATAGCAAATGTAGGTCATTTGCAGCTTTACAAACATATTGCAACTCCAAATAGAATCTCCAGAATGCTGGTAAAATCAAGTGCACACTGATATCCCCCTGCTTCATCAATCATCCACAGGAACTACTCCAGCAACATAAATGCAGGAAATATTCCACTTTGGTCGGGTACGTTTTGAACTTTTGGGAATAATAACAACCCAGTCAAAGAACAAACTAAAATATAGCACAGGAGTAGGCCCTTCAGCCCTCCAAGTCTGCACCGATCATGTATTCCTAACTAAATGATCCGTTTATATCTCTTTATTCCCATCTGTTCACGTGGCTATCTACAGAACTTTTAAATGATCCTAATGAGTCTGCCTTAACCAACTTGCTTGGGAATGCATTCCAGGCCCTCATCACCCTCTGTGGAAAAACATCTCCCACATACCTGTAATAAACCTTGCCCCCCTTGTGTTTGTCATTTCTGACCTAGGAAAAAAAACTTCCAACCGTTCACCCTATCTATGCCTTTCATAATTTTATAAACTTCTACTGCGTCACCCGTCACTTCTGTCTTTCCGGGGAGAACAACCCTAGTTTGCTCAATCTCACTTCATAGTTAATATTCTCCATACCAGGCAACATCTTGGTAAACATTTTCTGCACTCTCTCCAAAGTCTCCATGTCCTTCTGGTAGTGTGATGGCCAGAACTAGATGCAGTATTCCAAATGTGGCCTAACCAATGTTTTACATAACTACAACTTCAAATGCCAACTTTTTTATTCTATGTCCCATTCAATGAAGGCAAGCATGCCATATGCCTTCTTCACTACCTTTTCCATCTGTGCCGCTACATTTTAAGGATCTGTGAACTTGCACACCCAGATCCCTCTGTGTGTCTATAATCCTGATGGTTCTGCCATTTATTATATAGCTCCCCCTACATTAGATCTACCAAAATGCATCATTTCAGATTTATCTGGATTAAATTCCATCTGCCATTTTTCCAACCAACTTTCCAGCCTATCTATATCCTGCGTGTAATCTTTGACATATTCACCACTATCCGCAACTCCAGCAATCTTTGTGTCGGCCACAAATTTACTAATCAGACCAGCTACAGCTTCTTCCAAATTATTTATAGTCAGGCAAGTTCGTGGCATAAATAATTATCAGATCCCTAATTATGTGAGGGATGCTGTGTTATAATGTTCAGGAAACTTCAACTTGACATTAAATGGAGTGTGAGAAATTAACTGACTCTTTTTTCCCCTCCATGAACAATTTGATCAGTTATTAAATGACTCCCTGAACCTTGGGAGTCATTTCAGATCTGCCATTCAGTTCATCAGCAGTATGGTGGCACTGTGATTAGCTCTGCTGCTTCACAGCATCAGGAACCTTGGTTCGATTCCAGCCTTGGGTGACTGTCTGTGTGGAATTTGCACATTCTCCCCTGTGTCTATACGGGTTTGCTTCAGGTACTCTGGTTTCCTCCCATAGTTCAAAGATTTGCAGGTTCGGTGGACTGGCAACGCTAAATTGCCTCTTAGTGTCTCAAGACACATGTGGCTTACATGGGACTAGAGGGGCAAATGCATGGGATTATGGAAATAGGGCAGGGGCTGGACCTGGGTATGATGCTCTATCAGACAGTTGGATACAAACTCAATGGACTGAATGGTCTTCTTCTGCACTGTAGGGATTCTACGAACAGCATAACTCTAACCTTCCAGTCACCTGTCATTTTAATTCTCTTCTCTGCTCCTATCTGACTTTTCTGTCCTTCACCTGTTCTAGTGAAGTTATTGTAGAATAGAATCATAGAATCGCTACAGTTCAGAAGGAGACCATTCGGCTTATCGAGTCTGCACCGACAACAATCATACCCTATTCCCATAACCCCAAATACTTACCCTGCTAATCCACCCAAAACTAGAGTCAATTTGCATGGCCAACCGGCACAATTTTCAGACTATGGAAGGAAACTGGGAGGAAACCCACACAGACACGGTGAGAACATGCAAACTTCACACAGACAGTGACACAAATTGGGAATAGAACCTGGGACCCTAGTGCTGTGAGGCAGCAGTGCTAATCACAAATGTCACCATGCTGCCGTAATCTGTGCAAACTTAAGGCTCATTGCCTCATCTTTTGGTTTAGCACTTCACAGCCTTCTGGCATTTGTGACATTAGAGTTAACAATTTCATAACCTTTGCCCTATCTCTTGTTAATTTACTTGTCCCTTTACTTTCTCCTTTTTCCTTACATCACCATCCCTTTTGTCATTCAATTTCACCTGGTTTCCATGCTACCGCATAAATTCTCTTTCATTTTTTTCACCTTTCCCTTTTTCCCTCTCTCTGAGCTTGCTTCAAACCTGCTCCACCTCTATGCTTTCAAGTTGTGATGAAAAATCATCCACCTGAAACGTTAATTTTGTTTCTCTCGCCACAGATGCTGCCTACCCTGCTGAGTATTTCTGCTTTCATTTCAGATGTCTTGATCTCCAGTTTGTGCTTTTGTATAAAAAAATCAATATGTTTCTGTGGAATAGAGTGAAAATATCTATCACAGCATGTTTGATCATTTTAATGTAAAATGTGGATGCAATATGGATTAAATCAGTTAACATAACTTTCTCTTTCTTGGTAATTAGTGTAAAGGTTTAGGACATCCAACATACTGCACCCTGGACAAGGTCATGAACCTAATTAGCATATTTAAATCCTCCTTTAAATATGCTGTGTTGGTTTTAAACTGGATTCTCCCTATTCCTGGGATTCTCCAACCACTGAGTTCCAAATGCAGAAAGCAGCTGTGACGGCCACGTTGGGAGACTTGGAGGCTAATAAAGCCCCTGGCTGGACTAGCAAATGGCTATGTAGTGCCTGGCATTGTCCCCTGCACCCTGGCAATGCCAGAAGGGGAGGTGAAGGGATGAGGAGGGGGTGGCTGGAGGGGATGGGACATGGGGGCCCTTAATGGGGCAGGGTAGGGGGGCTGCCTGAGGAGGGGGGAAGTTGTGGGGGGCATAGAGAAGAAGCTCCTGAAGTGGGAAGACCTTTGCTGATCCCATAACAGGGTGTTGCTCACCTCACTGGGGTGAGGGGCTGCTGGGAATGATGCAGGTACCAGCAAATGGGGGGAGCTGATGCCAGCGAGTGGGGGAAGTGGTCTTAGCCAGTGAGTAGGAGTGAAGGGGGGATGTGTAGGGTTGGCTGCAGATCAGGGCGCCCTTTAAAAATTGGTGTCCCAGTCTCCAAGGAGCTGGTCTTGTCAGCATCTTTAGGTCTCTACTCCAAAGAAGCTTCTAAATGTGGGTGAATTGAGAACTGAATTGCAGTGACTCTCCCACCAGGAATTTCACTGGTTTTCCTGCTGGGAATTTTGTTTGGGGAGAATTGAGCCCCATGCTAGGTTGCTAACTATTGTCATACTGAACAACGGTGACACGTACTATTTGAGGCAAAGATACAATTTGTTTGGGTCCAATAAATTGTTAGATGATACATCACAACAGGCATAAATAATGGTTGTTAATAGTTGTCAGTATTGCAGCACCAATTCTAACAGTGCTCAACATCACACAGTCATTCGATACAAAGCACACCATGGGACAAATCTTCCGTACTCTACACATCATTAATCCAAAAGAGATATAATAAATAGCTTGAAAGATCTGCATGTATTAAAAACACATCATGTCTCTGAGTAATATTTCAATGCACTTCACATAAACTATTTTAATGTGCTTACACTGTTATTATGCAGGAATGGCAGTCATGTACAGCAGTCAATTTGAGCAAAATACCACCAACAACAATGAGAAAGATGGTCAGTTCATTTGTTCTGTGTGATATTGTTAAAGCGATGACTGCTTGCTGGTATAGACAACTGAATACTTATCAAGATTTACACATTAGTTTGATGAAATCTTTCAACCATAGACTTATAAACCTAGGATGTAGTCCATTGATTTAGTTATTTCAGCAGATAAGTTCTTTAAGATTGGCATTTAAGACAGCAATGATGTTGCTGCTGTTTCTCTTCTCACATATAGTGGTGACAAAGCAGACTTTCCATAGTGAGGTTTTTCTTGGAACAGGTTGCTGCACTGTTGACAAAGGCCTATAGTTTGAGGAATGCCACTTTGCACCAAGCTCTTATGGCCTGCCATTGGTGTGTGTTGGAAGGATTTTACCGTTTGGTGCTCAACCTATTGGCTATGTTATGAACTTCCCTTCATTGGCCATCAAGTCCAGGAGTGGGTCTTGAACCTAGAATTTCTGGGTCAGGGCAGGGACACTATGGATTGTGCCACAAGGTCTGTGTGTTGTTTTGATATATCAGAGCATTTTCCTAAGAATTTTAATTAGATTGCAGCTTTTATGCAGTTTACGGTTTGCAATAAGTGATTGTTTTCTCTGTATGTTTAATTTATGTTGTAATCATTAGACTTAATTGGAAAATATGTCAAGAAAATATATGGAATATTAACCTCAATAAAAATCAATCACTGCTGGCAGAAATGAAAGGCATCATTATATAATTACTCTTTAAATCAACAATTTATTTGTCTTAACATTAAAAAATGTAATACTCTCATCAATACTCTCCAAACAAAGCATAAGTCTCAATATCACTGCTAACTCAATCTCCTGTACTAGTCTATCTAATTTTGCTGCTTTAGGTTGTGTGATTTATCACTTATCTGCTGCAAATTATGAAGACAAGCCATACTTTCAGAATATTTTATCAGGGTACCCAAAACAAGTCACCAGGAGAACCATGCCAATGCTGCCAAGTCTTGCCCCTTCTAATTCTCCTCTTCCCTCAGTGGCTAAGTGCCACTGATAATAACTGCCTACTCAGCACAGATCAGAATTAACCAGAATTCTGAGTGTGAATTGAACCACTCCCCTAAGAGCACACTCACTGTGATATATTCCACAATATGATAATATGCTACCTTTACACAAAATATCCTTTACAATACCTGATACATTTTGGAAGTTATAAAGCCCTTATTTCATTTGGAAATACTTGCTATACAATGACTTATTTTGTTCCATTGAGTGTTACTTTCTGTGTTGATCAAGGTTTTGAAAATCTTAAAATTCAATGCATCTATTGCTAAAGATATGTTTAAACTTTAAGTTTGGCATTTAAGATTGCACTTACACAATTTACCAATTTTTTCCTAGATTTAAATTACTGTGAAGCTTGTGCCTTTTACTGTTGCAGTAAGTAATTCATTATTATGTTTGTTTCAGTTGATCTTCCTATTTTACGTTATAATTATTTTCTGTCAAAACCTAATTAGAAAAAAAAATCAGGAAACTGGGAAATTATACAGAATATTAACCTACATAGTAGGGACTGCTCTGATCAAGAGTGAAGGAAAGCTGTGAAATGTGCTTTGTTGCATTAAACATATTCTGGATGATGAAGTTATTGAGAATGAACATCAATCTATTTCAAGTATAAATCAGAAGTAGTCATTTATTTGGGAAATATGACCTTTGATATACATGCAATAAATCACAGGCAAACGCAGCCTTTCCTGAAACACTGTCCAAGATAGCTCTCAGATATAAACGCTCTACCTTGCAATTGTACATTTTTCTTTGAGAAAATCTAAATATTGACATCCCAAATTCTGTCACATCTATGTCCACTGAAGATTCCACAAAAATGAGTCTATTTACATAACTCCTGCAGCATTATGTTCTCTTTTCTCTTTACAAGAGTGCAAGGAAGTACAATATTAGGCCATATGATTCTTTTAAGTATATATATGAAAAACTTAGAATTCATGAATGAAAAGAACTCTCTCAAGGTAAATCAACAAAAAAGGTGCAATGTAACGCTATAAGTTAAACAGGAGTGACACAGATAACCTGACAGTTATGCCGATATGCATGCACACAGCAACAAATGCCTTAATAGGAAAGAAAGGATAAAAGTATTAACTAAAATGTCAAATATGCACATGTTAATAAATTCATAAAATTGGTAACAGGATTAATGAGGCAGCTCAGGCTGGTGTAAAATGTGCCAATGCATTTTCAATAAGCTGCACAATCTGTCCTAATGAAAATATAAAATGTAGTAAATTATAAAAATGAACATGGGATACTTTGATGCTTTGAAAACTGACAATAAGAGATGACACCACGAGCTGTTAGAGTAGTAAGTCTGTTTCACACCAGTAACTACACATAACTTAATACTGCTTCATGCTAATTAGACTCCAAGACAAGTACCATCTGCCTGAATTGAACTGAAGCCCCACATGAATCTTTTTTTCATTTCTATCTAATTCAACTTTTCCCACTGCTTTTGCTCTAGCATTACATTGAACTTGACAAATTGTCAAATATTTCAAACCTGTCGATATATATTTTTTAAGTTGTGGGGTCCGATGTTTGGAGTTCCAGTCAGTTACTTTTGGGGATCCTGATTTCTGTCTAGGGAAATCTCAGTACATTATCTTGAATAGCATCTATCCCAGGGCAAATTCTATGTGGTTTATGGAAGACGCAGTCTTAATGAACTTAATAGATAATGCTGTATTACTATTCTATTTTATTTTCTTAATAGTTATTATTAAAAACTAATGTAGTACTGCTGACTGAATGAGTAGTCACTAATTAAACGTTTGAGACAGTAGATAATACCGGTCTTCCTTATCATAGTGATCATTAATTTAAAATAACAATGAATGAATGCAGTGGAAACTATCATTGATTGCCTATCTAATTTATTTAAAAATACTTTTTGATATTATCTGCACATCAGCGCATGAAATTTCAACTCTTTTTGCAACATAGCAGCAATATGCTCCAAATACTTCAAAATCATTAGAAGGTTGATGCTCTAAAACTGCAGATGTTTTTATTTATGTTTTAATTTGGAAATAGCAGGTTGATACATAGACAATTTGTTCAAACAGGTCCATGGACTGAAGTTATACACAATTTAAACAATTGATTCTTACACAGTACAGTGATCACCTCAATAATTCACTGGCCTTCGGTTGTTCTCTGTACTGGATTAGCTTTTGCCCACTGTGAGGTTGGGAGAGTAGAGTACAAAAGTAACATGGCCACCGAGGCATCTGTTTTCATGAGATTGGCTACCATCTTTAACATCATGAATCCTCAATCAGTTATTTAGGCATCTCACTACAATATATTTGAACTTAGTTGGTAAAGACAAGTCAACACTGTACGAACATTGAAACAGAGGACAAGTGTACATATTCCATTAGATACTTCTATTCCGCTCCAAGTTCGAGAAGTTTCCCGAAAAATTGTGACCAGGAATCCTTTCCAACAGGAGTTTCCCAAACAAGGTTGGGGCAATCCAGGTTAGCTGGATTGGACAATGAAAGCACACTCATTGACATTCACAGCCAATCAAATGATGCAAAGCACTTTCTAAAGTCAATTCAGGCATGATTTGATAGCTCCCAGCAAATAATTTAATAAATCAGTTAAACGCGCGCAGTGGGCAACAGAATATTGTGGCTGCATTAACAGGTCCCTCTATCAAATAGTCTTCAAATCGCTATCTTGTGTCAGCTTTTGTGTGGTGAAGGCATTAAGTCTCTTTGAACCAAAGAAGTGTGATCTAGAAGTCTGACTGAATCCTGAAAATAATTAATTGGAATGATTTAAAGAAGTATTGCACATTTTTAAACGTGGAGCAGTTATTACATATACCTCTTTATATCTCTCACAGCACAATAGTCTATTACAGATTATGTTGGATGAACTGTCAATCTAGATTTACTCGAATTATCACTTCATCTTCAAACGGCTGCCACACAGCGCCAGATACCATGCAATTTTGAAAATCTACTTGTCCCGAATTCGGTTGAAAGGGACAATTATTTTGGTATTCAAAGCGTGCAGTAAATTTACCAAAGAGTGATTTACCTTGGCAGCCATCGAGGAGCTGGGCTTCTCCAAAAGGTCCCATAGTTTCTTCCTTTTCTCTGCGCAGAAGGTGTTATCAAACTCTTCTCCCTCTCTGTCCCTCATCGTCTCCGCTTCTCGTTTCAGTTCCTCGTTCATCTGCTCTTTTTTCTGATGGTACCTGGCCTGACAGCAGGATTCCAGGTAGATCTCGTCAATTCCCCAGTAGTCCAGCTCCTGGCTGAAGGACAGGGCGCACATCTCTTCCATCATATGCAACTTGCCCGTGCGGTAAAAATTCAAAATCGACGTAAAAGCCCCGGGGTGACGGTCAAAAAAGTACTCGTTTCCCTCCAGATTGTAATCATCACAGCTTTCCATCAGGGACTCGTGAGTATTGCAATCTCGAAGCTTACCCAGCCGCGTCCGGGGCAACCTGTCCAAGGTTCTCCAAAGTACTTCATGTGCAAGCCCCCCAACGTTGAGCTTTACCCTTCTGGAACACGCCTTACTCCGGATGATCTCCATGGGATCCGGAGGTAGGGAGGAGGTCGATCGAGATTCCCCTCTGTTTATTCCCGCGGGCATTTTTTCCAGTTTTTGTTTTTGTATGTTGTTGTGTCTCTTCAATAAGGCTGAATTTAACAGATCACATGAATTGCCCGGGCTTTCTCAGGACTCCGTGCAAGGGGCTTTTCATCTGGCCGTTTGTGCATCCATTCTCGAAGCTGGGGAAATAAAAGGGTATTTGGTTGTGAGACCCAATAGGTTTCTCGGATCCAAATGACCTACAAAACGGAGCAAGTGCATCCCTCTTTAGCGCGGTGTCAGGTAGAGCGGGCGCGCTGCTTTATCCATTAATCAGTCAAACAAATAGCTCGTTTAATCTGCTCAAGGGGACAGATTGCTCTCTCTCTCTCTCTGAGCAGGCGAGCTCCCAATGGCCAGAGCCCGTGTTGCGGCAGGAGGCCAGTGAGAGCTGTCCACATGCCGGAGCTGAAAGACAGCGCAGCCACCGGGCAGCACACACCGAGCTGGGGCAGGGGTGGGGAGGGGGTGGGGGGGAGGAGGTGGGAGGGAATCACATTACATACTGAGAAGCCCACAAACTCCTCCAACTTATCCCCATCAACAAATGGCAAGGTTCTAACGAAGAACTATCATTTCATTGCAGATCACGGACCCTGCCAGGTCTTAGTCGAGAAATAAAGCTCATTTGCTGATCTTGCCTTTACGTCAATATTGTTGGGTTTAAATAAAATCTGCTGCAAATCTAGATTTCAGCCCGCCCGGTAAGCTGCTTCTCAGGGGCACTGATAACAATTTTGGTTTCCACTCATAAATCTGCTGTTTTGCCTTTCACCTGATTCAACAGCAGCCTGCATCTGCAATATAAAAACTGAAAATAACATTGACTGCACATTAAACCCGGCAGAGAGCCACCGGAGAGCTGATGCGTTTTTAAATTACATATTTTGTTTCTCGCGATTTGTTATTGTTAAAGATAAAGCTGTAACTTATACAATAAGCAGCCGCATTGACGTGTTGTTTGGAAAGCAGCCTCGGAGATATTGCGAGCCACTGTTGTGTACATATTTCAATAATATTGAAGTCTGCCCACGTACGTCAAAAAAAAAACCCCATCGCTGCCTCTTTAAAGACACCGGGATGTTTTCATCTCCTCAAGGAAATGAAGACACTTCTGTATACTGACCACCACGTGGCTGACAAAGTCCTCAAAAAACCTCGAAGTCAACTTGCTGCCAATTGCCAAAGGCATCCTAATGAGTTTCCATCTCAAGATGACAGATCCATGCTGCCCCCGCATCCCTTAACTAAAGTTACTGCCATTTTATTATTTCCCCCCAGCTAGTTTAACAGTTTATGTATTCCGGTCCCCCTCCCTGCCCGAAGCCGGATTTAAATTGAGTGCAAATTTAAGAAAATATGGCCTTCTCCCCTGCAATTGTGTGGATGTGCAGTCCCCACCCCCCCCGCCCTCAACTAAAGAGAGCGCCACTTCCATTCCATTGTTGGTGAGGATTCAGAACAGCTATTATATGGGGGAATGGTCTCTTTATTTTTGCCAAATTGCCTTCTTGTTATCAATCTTACTCTGCGAATCTCCATCAGAAACGTGATGGTAATGGGCTGTCATTTGGGACTGACAGCTTCTCCCCACACTCTCACACACATACACAGACACACACAGGTACATCCAACACTGGCCAGGGAGGTGAAACAACCCTTTAAAACAGAGGAATAAATCTCTCCAAGTGGCCTCTTTTGAAAACTTCGCCGCCAGGAATTCACGGATCTGATATGCCAGCTGGGTAAGAAATGGACAGATTCTCAAGAGCTGCCAGAGCGTGGGCCAAAATAATAACAAATGGGATGTTTCCCAAACACGTTCGGAGTGAGGAGACTAACACGTTATTTTCATATGAAAAGAAAAGGTACTTCAACACCCGGGCCAGTCTGAGCAACAACAAAAGACTGGCACTGTGCGAGATGAATTTGATTTCATTGGTTATGTCAGAACAGATTTCCAACGCTGTAATCACCCTGACAGCATTGGGGTGATGGGGACGAGGGTGGCACTCACTGACCACTTCTGTGTAATTTTAAAATGGACAAATGATGTCCAAGTATGGCACTGCAGGCGAGTGGTTTGAAACCCAGACTAATGCACCCCTCCGTCCCCCATCAAAGCTCGAACCCGAATGCCCAACTTCCGATCGGATCTTCACTCCTGTCCAGTCTTTCCCTGGCAAAACCCCCTTGTCTTCTTAAGTTTACGTTCTGCATTCGGCTTATTAATTAGCATTAATATGTGATCTCCTGGCCGCGAAGTTTTCATAAGAGGTCATTTGAAGAGGTGAATCCCCTCTGTTTAAAGGGGTTGTTTCACCTCTCTGGCCGTGTTGAAGGTACCTGTGTGTGTGTGTGTGGAACAGCTCTCTTGTTGCTCAGTCCCCCCGCCAGTTAACAACCCATTTCCGCCATCGTTTCTGATGGAGATTCGCAGAATAAGGTTGACAACAAAAGGGCAATTTGGCAGAAAAAAGAGACCATTCAACGCCCCCAGTATAATAGCTCTCTGAATCCTCACTAACACCGGAATGGAAGTGGCGTTCTGTTTAATTGATGTCCAATTGTCATCGCATTGTTTATCTTTACAATTGGGTCGTCACCGAATCTGAACCGGGTGGCTGGAGGTGCCATAGGTTTTTTGAAATAAATAAACGTGAGGCTAATTAAAAAATATATATATAACGTTTTAACTGCAGTGGATAAAGCCGGCATCTTAAACATGCACATCTGTTACTTACCCTGCCGATTACAGTAATAATATCTTTTTTTAAACCCATCAAACGCGGAGATTATGTCCATAGCCTAAAATTAGCCGGAGATGATGTAAGAATGATTTCTTTTTTTACGAACCTTGTGTAAAAGCTCTTGCTGTTTTGGAAATAGAATCCACGAGCTGTTTTAGAGATGGAAACGGCTTCGTAACAGCACCCGAGGAATAAACACAGATCTGCCCAGCTCCTGCCCGGCTCTCAGCTGCACGTTTTATCATCCACTTCGGTTTTCTTCTCGACCTCTCCCCCTCCTCCAGGGTCCAAATAATGCCGTGATCCGTGGCCGGCTTTCCTAATTTATTTCCGCTGTCTGTCAATGGAAATCAACAAGTCTAGTCTGTTTCTGAGAAGGTTCCTTCATCCCTGGATTCTTCCTGAATTAAGAAGGTCCTTAATCTGGGAGATAATGAGAGGAAATAGCGGCACCTACAGGTTTACAATCAACTTCTCAAAGCCGGCTTCAGTTTCATCGAAAAGGTTCTTACTGATTTCAGATTTACTCTTAAGGTTTCGCATCCTGTGTGACAGATTTGGTTTTAATTTCATTCACCACTGCACTTGCTATCATTGCATTTCCCTAGGAAGTTTGGAGAGTTAATAGGAACTATAGCCCGAGATGGTGGTCTAGTTTGACCTTTGTAAGGGCTGTCATGCACTTGATCGTATTTCCCGATTCTTTACTCCTCCCTCCCCGTCCCACCGCCCCTGTCGCCCCTTTCCCCCTGCCCAAATAAAACGGGACAATGCAGTTCCAGGGCCAGCTTCTGATCTAATTCCAGTGTGATACACACAGCATGGCCATCCCCGTCTGGCAGCTGTTTTAAGTTTAGTGTCACAAGTAGGCTTACACTAACGCAGCAACGAAGTTATTGTGAAAACCCTTTAGTCGCCACACTTCAGCGTCTGTTCGGGTACACTGAGAGGGAATTAATAAGGCCAATGCACTGAACCAGCATCTTTCAGACTACAGAATGAAACCTGAGCACCCAGGGGAAACCCACACAGATACAGGGAGAATGTGCACACACCACACAGTCAGCCAAAGCTGGATTTGAATCCGGCTACTTGGTGCTATGAGGCAACAATGCTAACCACTGTGCCACTGTACTTTGAGCTTATTGACACCCTAGTTTGAGTTTGCTGCCACCAGGATGGTGTCAAACCAAAGTGCTTGTAATCCATTACATATCTGGAGCACTTAGTAAACTGAAGCAGTTAAAAAAGAAATAAATATTCTCAGTCTGCATTTTCATGAATATCTGAGCTCCACGTGTGTTAAGTATGTGTAGATCTCTCTCATGCAATGGGGAGAGTGATAATTCACAATTAGTAATATAAATGGGATTTTGGTGAGAACCATTCATGGTCACAGATTGGTGCCATAGAATAACCACAGCTCATGATGAAACAATGCAACTTCCTTCATAATTAAAATAATTAAGCCACAAATTACATCCTTTTCTGACTATGATCTAGTTAGAATATTCTTGCTTGTTCCCACTCACCTTGCTGCAGTATTTGTTAAAGGGTCATATCATCCTCCTTCAATCTCTCTACTTAGCTGCCTAGCTCAGTGGGACATCTCTTGCTTGCTTACACTGATTTATCGAATCATAATCAGAGCATCCCTAGCTATGACTGAAATAGTTGGAACTGCTGCTTGGGAGAGTCCCAAACATATATCCTCAGCCCCCTCTTTCTCATCTATGTGTGGTCTCTAGGCAAAATTGTCTATAGACACATTGTCAATTACTACATGTATGGAGTGTAATGCTTCACCACCTCTTTCAGCTTTTCTCTCATCTCTATGTGGTCAGATTGTTGGCTCAACATCCAGTTCTAGATGGATCACAATTTATTCCAATTAGTCATTGGGAAGAGTAAAGCCATTGTTTTTGACTTCCAATGCAAACTCCATATCCTCAGCATTGTTTCCATTCCAGTGCTGGCCATTGATTTTGGCTGAAGTGGACTGCTTGCAATCTGCATCCTATTTGATTTAAATATTTCCTATCAGGCTAAGCAGCTACTGCACAATATTGTCTGTCTCTGTCCAACATCAACCCATTTCCTGTTAAAACCCTCAACTGTGCCTTTGTCACTGCCAGACTTGAATATGCAAATCCAATCTGGACAGCCTTCCATTCTTCACCTCGTAAACCACAACTTCTCTAAAAGTCGCATGCTGCATATATGCTGCTCACTCATCACCCCTCTTTACTGTCACAGTGACTCAAAACTAAAATTCTGATCCTTTAATTTACATTTTTCATGGTTGCGCTCTTCCTTATCTTTGTACAATCCTTGAGCCCTAAACCACCACCAGAGTTCTCCATTCCTCTGGCACGTACATCTCTTCTATCCTTTGCCAAGTATGTGCCATCATGTATCTAGCTCCTATTCCTAGGATTCTCTTTGTAAATCCATTCCCCTCTTTGAGTTCTTTAAACTTACTATCTTAGCCATCTTTCCTCATCTCTTCTCCCTGGCCTTGGTGGTGACTTGATTCTGTCTCTGTGAAAGCACCCTGGGATATCATTATACTTTAAAGAAGATATATAAATGCAAACTGTTAGTGTTGATTCTTATCCAGAAATTATTACAAGGAATGTTATCTTATTAATGTTTGACATGCTCATACTAAACCTCTCCATAGTTTGAATAGATTAGAATTATTATGTATGCTTCTGTTATTTAACTATAAATATTAGATCATATAAATCAAATTAAGCAAGGTAAGAAAAACTAGTCATTTATTTCAGACAAAGCTATACAGAAATAAAATTACCTTATATTGTGGATCTACCTGTCTACAATCCCTTTATCTGTTTGGTTAGTGTAACGTGTTTCTTTAAACTAATGTGTGCAATTCCTTTATCCCTTTTATGTGTCTCGTGGCACATGGAGCAGAGAAAGCAAGTCTGTTTTCATGGCTAAATTTTCCTTAACAGGTTGCCAGCCTGCCATCAGCATGAGATGTGCCACTCCACATAAAGCAGAACTGATCAGGCGATTCTTCCACTCATACCACCTGCCTTATTGGAAGGATTTACAAATTGTTCATCAATCTGTTTAGCCACATTTTGAACCATGTTCTGAGCCTTCTGTGCCATCAACTTCTGGAATGGAGCTCAAACTCAGAACTTCTGAAGCAGGGACCCCATCTACTGCTCCATGGGGCTTCTGAAAGTAGGCAGTCAAGTGGATAAAGTTGTTAAGAAGGCTTATGGAGTCTTAGCTTTTATTGGTAGGGGGATTGAATTTAGGAGCCGCAGCATCATGTTGCAGCTGTACAAAACTCTAGTGCGGCCGCACTTGGAGTATTGTGTGCAGTTCTGGTCGCCACATTATAAGAAAGATGTGGAGGCATTGGAGAGGGTACAGAGGAGGTTTACCAGGATGTTGCCTGGTATGGAGGGCAGGTCCTATGAAGAGAGGTTGAAGGATTTGAGGTTGTTTTCGTTAGAAAGGAGGCGGCTAAGAGGGGATCTTATTGAAGCATATAAGATGATTAGAGGTTTAGATAGGGTGGACAGTGATAGCCTTTTTCCTAGGATGGAGAAAGCTAGCACGAGGGGACACAGCTTTAAATTAAGGGGTATGAGTTATAGGACGGATATCAGAGGTAGGTTCTTTACTCAAAGAGTGATTAGGGAGTGGAATGCCCTGCCTGCAGCTGTTGTAGATGCGCCAAGTTTGGTGGCGTTTAAGAGGTTAGTTGATAAGTATATGGATGAGAAGGGAATGGTTTAGTTAGGAGGGGCATTGCTTTTTATTTTGGTCGGCACAACATCGAAGGCCGAAGGGCCTGTTCTGTGCTGTATTGTTCTATGTTCTATGATGTGTTCAACTAGAGTGCATTATGGCCCAAAAGACTGGTATGAGCTAAATAACAAGCTAGACCAGGAAGGGAATTAACAGTGATGAAACCCAAGTGTTTGAACATAGAGATTATTTATGCTGTTTGACTAGCGTTCATTTTCAGTTGCTCTGCTCCTTCACCACTGAATATATGCTGTTCTCAATTGTTCAACCCGACAGTGCATCACCTTAGTATTCTATTGAGCCTGAACATCAAATATCGTGTTGTTGAAGAGTCATATGGACTTGAAAAAATTACTCTGTTACTCTCTCCACAGATGCTGCTAACCCTGCTGAGATCTTCCAGAATATCCTGGTTTAATTTCAGAAGTCCAGTATCTGTAGTATTTTGCTTTCATCATATCATATCCATCACAAAGACAGCTAACTTTCATCTTCTCATTATGATCCCTCTCTACTTTTACATCATCCTATTCTTTAAACCCACAACCACGTTTCTTCATCTGATTTCTCCAACATTTTCCTTACTTCTTGTAACCTCCAGATTTCAACTTGTCAAAACTCCGCTCCCAGCATCGTGACCTAGATTAAGTCCTGCTTATTCATCATAACTGTTCTCACTGATTTACAGCAGGTCTACATTGCTTAAATCCTTATACTCATCCACAAACCCAACATGACCACACTCTACCCTACTTCTTCAACCATCTCCAACCTCATTGACTCTGGCCTTCTGCACATCTCCTCCTTTGCCTTATACACCCTTTACCCAAATCTCTGGTCCCCTTCAAAAAAAAATTACTTCATCATTAAAGTTACAACGCTGATGCGCAGAGTAGACTGGGCAAATTCTTGACCCATTTCCTTACTTACTCCAAAAACCAATTCAAATTGAATCCAATTTATGGTCCTCACAAGGGGGACATACAAAATCCAAGGTGACAAGGAAAGGCATTGCACCTGATCTTGGCCTTGATCTGATCCTTGATTTTAGTTGAAAAGCGGAGAAGTGCACTCCTGCCAGGTTGTCATGGTTTCATCCATGCCATGATTCTTTTTAAGTTTTGTTTTACTCCATTCTTAAAGTTACAAAGCAGAGTGGACCAGGTAAACCTGAATTCAAAAAAAAATTCAAATTGAATTCAATTCATGGACCCCACGGGAGAGACAGACAACATTTAACTGACAAGTTAAGGCATTGCACCCCATCTTGAGCTTGATCTGATGCATGATCTTAGCCAAAAGACTGACTGTGACCATTACACTAAACTTCCACATCCAATCCTATCTTTCTCTCTCGAGCACTTTAAAATATCTTTTGACCTTAAGATAGCCATGCATTTTGTAGCTGTAATGTTTAAACTGAGAACATAACACTAACATTAATTATAAGACGAATAAAGTTTTTACAGTGATACAAGCTCAAAAAAACACAATTTTCCATCTTGTGATTTCTATGTTTTTCAATGGCAGGATGAGTATACAAACTATGTGCAATGTATGCAAATTGTGTGCACTGGGTTAAAAGGTAAACAGAGGAGTTGATAATGTATTATTTAAAAATATTTTCAAAACCAGATTGACAGCAGCTGCTAAGACTCAGCAGATTTGATCCCTTTTGAGTTTCTAAATATACAGCATTGCACTTCCCTGCATTTTTATACGTACTTAGTGAAATTTTAATGTTATTCTGCCATGCACAGAATGGATTGATGACTCAGCAGATTTCTTCAGTGAGTTATGGAGTTTCACAGCCCAGGCAGGACAAAGCAACATTGGAACATGAGTAGGTCCTTGAGGCAGTTCTGCCATTCAATGAGGTCTTGATTGATTTGTGTCTTAACTCCATACACCTGCCTTGGCTTCACATCCTTTCATACCCGCACCTAACAAAAATCGATTAATCACTGATGTAACATTTTTAATTGAAATGGCCTCTGTTGTTTTATGTGGAAGAGAGTTGAATATTTCTACCACTTTTTGTGTGAAAGAATGTTTCCGAACTACTCTTCTGAATAGCCCTGGTTTGGATTATAATGCTATTTCTCCATGTTATAAATACCCTTGCCAGCAGCAACGGGTTCTTTTTGTGATATCCTCTCAATTCCTTTCAACATGTCAAAAACCTTATTTACATTATCCATTAACCTTCTATATTACAGCTAATACAAGCCTAGTTTATGTAATCTCTCCTCATTACCCTTGTAGATCTGGTAACATTCTGGTGAAGCTGCACTGCATTCCTTCCAAAGTCAAAGCATTTTTTGCAAGAGAACTGTGCTCAATACTCCAGTTATGTTCCAAGCAGGGCTTAATATATTTGCAGCAAAATTTTCTTTCCATTATATTCTGGAGTCTAGTTTTAAAGGCTGATTGTCCATTAGCCTTACTGTTTCTGTACATGATTACTACGTTTTAGTGAACTTTGCACTTGAAGCCCTAAATCTCTTCAGATCTCCATGTTCGCAACTTTACAGCACTTCAAGTAAAATACATTTATCCATCTGCCACAGTTTCAACTACTCACTTGGTCTAACACAGCCTCTTTGTAATGTTACGCTTCCACTTACACTGCTTGCTATATCACCAATCTTAGTGTCATCAGAAAATTGAATACATAGCTTATAAATGGAAAACGCTGACAATATTCAGCAGGCCAGACAACACCTATGGAGAGAGAAGTTGAGTTGAACTAGCAAAGGTGAAAGAGGCAACAGCTTTTAAGCAAAGGCAGGAAAAGATGTGAAGGGAAAGGGGAAAGAACAAAAGACAAAGTCTGTGAGAGAGTGGAATTCAGGAGAAATTAAAGAACAGAAGGGTTAATTGTGTGAGCGAAAGGAAGTAAAAGGAATGAAGAAACACAAGTCGGGTGTAAAGGTATAAATCACAACAGTGCAACCGTTAACAGCACCTAATGCCTGAAAAATTTGGAGCAGTAGTTATGATCTGAAATTGTTAAATCCAGTATTCAGATTGAAAGGTTGTAAGGGACCTAACTGAAGGGTGAGGCACTGATCCTTGAGCTTTCATTGAGTGTAATTAGTACAATGTAGGAGGCCAAACACAGAGAGCAGTGTGAGTGGGAGCAGGATGGAGATTTAAAATGGCAGTGATTCAAAGGCTTCTTCATCTATCCCCAATCCTGTGTAAAATTATGTAATAAAATTACTGTAAGAGCTTATTCCATGTGTGTTTTGGTCCAAAGCCTCATAGGCAACTATTACACACAATCTACCCTTCAATTTTCTTTCATTTCTATTGTACAAAATTGGTCAGTTATGTTACAGATGATAGAAGAAAACCTTAGATCAGCAAAAGACATGCTGATCCATTTGATACCAGCAGTGTCATTCACCCCTGTACATAAAATCTTTACATCATAAAGTACCAGAGATTCATCAGGCAATTATTTGAAATTTGAATAAAAACAAATAGGTTTCTTGTTTTCTTGCAGTATTCCATCCAGTGTTAACCTCGCTACTTTAAGGTTAGTAATGTTCTTGTCTGCTTGGAAGGGATCTCTTAAAGACACACTGTAATTTATTTCCTCTGTTCCATTGCAAGATGTAAGAAATACTTTCAGTTCAGGTTTCCATGTAAGACATTGAAGAAAATCAAAGATGGCAGACTAAGCAGATCACAGACACTAACATTAGACTGTTCCACCATCATGCTACCAACCATGTCCACAAGCCCAGGCTCCGCTGCCCAGGAATAATGGACGAAAATTGCCACCACGGGCTGAAGTTTAGCCAAGAGGTAGTCATAGAGCTTTGCCATTAGTTGAAAGAAAAGTGGCAGTCAAATTCTAATACAGGAGATGATCCTGCCTTTATCAATAAAAATCCAAATCCTATGCCTCCACTTCCCTTCTTATAGCACTATATCGGGCAACTCCTTGCAGATAAATGTATCAAATAAATTATTAATACATTGTTTATTTTTTGAATAGCAACAGAAAAATGATATGGCTGCACAATTGCTCACATTGCCAGATTTCCCAAAATATAAGGTATCAGGTAGTATGATAACAAGCTGCTGGAGTTCTCAACACATTGAGTATCAGGTTCCAGATTCCTGTCTTTCTTTTGTCAAAACCAGTTATTGCCTCACACTTGCGTACAGTGACTTGCTGGTACCTCAGATCTACTAATTGCAATTTCTAGAGGGTGTGCAGCTGTTTTGTTCTTTGAAAGTTTAGCTGTAAGTGACTGAAAGAAGCTGTGAAAGACTATTGTCGATGATTACATAGGCAGGTTGCTTCTCCAGAACCTAAAATAAGGAGAATGAAACACATTGAAGCCATTCCAACATCATCCAACAGAGCTTGCAATGTGATATATTGTGTGTGATGCTGTGTCACTTGTTGCATATGCTTGTGTCAAGGAGTGAGTAGATTGATAACATATTACAAACAGAATGGCACTCGTCTTGATCCTAGGAGACGTTAGTTTATTCTCTCAATGCTTTGATTATCCTCTGTAGGACTCCTTGAAAAGAACCAGGAGTTTGTAATTTCTGTTCTTTCCTTCAGTGAGGAGCTGTTTCCTTTTATTATGTGCCACCTTGTTCTCCAAGTAAGATCGGACTGTTATGTGTTCAACTGATATCATTAAATGAATATGCATTATGCAGTGACAATATTTACTGTTTGTAATTCCTTAAATGCAACTGCTCTTTCAGATGTAAATTGAGGCTTACCTTAGGGTGGTTATTTGTTGCATGCAGCATTTTGTTCATACTTCACTGCAATCTGCAATCTCCTTTCACACTTCCAGAATCACATTATAAGCTTCCTTATGGAACATCTCTTCTCTCGGATAGGTCAGAGCAATATTCATCTGCAACATCGCCTCTCAAGGTCGTTATCAGTAGTAAGTCCTTGTGATGTCTGAATCCTACAATTGAACAGAAATAGCATGCATCTTTAATCCCCTTTCCTTATGTTTACAGTGAAAGTGAACACTTCTAACAGATGCTCAACCATTTACTTTGCTACAGTCCTTTTAATTACAACAGCACTCCTTTAAATTTCATGCATACTGGGGATAATTTTCACCTGAAGTGGTGAAGTGGGCCACCCTCCTGTTATAGAAGACACATGGTTGTCATTTCTAATATTCTTAGCTCCACATTGGATTTTACTGAAACTGACTGTCTTAGCATGGAAAATTCGACGATTCTGAATTGTCATTCCTGAGTGGTGAGCTCTGTTCAATTCAGACACATTCATGAGGCGGAAATCCAATTTATTATGTTTGTTTTTGTATTCAAAATAATTAGTTAAAGAGGATTAAAAGTGTCCACAGATTACAGAAACATTTTACATTTTAATTAATTTGAATGGTACTGGATGGGAAATGTCAATTCAAAATTCTCATTCTTGTTTTCAGACTTGTCCCTCTCCTACCTCTCCCTATCAGCCCTACAACATTCTGACCTGTCTGAGTTCCTTCAGCCTAGCCTCTTGAGCTGCAGTAATTCTAACTAACCCATTGTTTAGCTTAGATTAGCATTTTTGGTTGGCCTGGGCCACTTTGGGCCGAAGGGACGGTCTCCATGTCCTAGAATTTATGACTCTATGATTATTGGTGGTCATCTCTTTATTTGCCAAAGCTCTAAGCTCTGGAATCCTCCTAAAGTTTTCCAATCTGTACCTCTCTTATCACCATTTACAAATTTCTTTAAATCTATCATTTTGACAAAGCCTTTGGTCCTAATATCCCCTATGGCTTGCTGTCAGATTTGATTTGACAACATTCCTGCGAAGTAACTTGACATGTTTTATTATGTTAAAGGTGCCATATAACTACTTTTAATTTTTTTATATGTTATTTCTTTCTCAGAGTTACAAAGCCAATGCACAGAGAGGACAGAGTGAGCCCTGAATCCATTGCCTTGTTTGCTCCAAAAAACAATTCAAATTCAAATTGAATCCAGTTCATGGTCCCCACAAGAGAGACATAAGAACGTAAGAACTAGAAACAGGAGTAAGCCATCTGGCCCCTTGAGCCTGCTCTGCTATTCAATAAGATCATGGCCGATCTTTTTGTGGACTCAGCTCCACTTACCCCCCCACTCACCATAACCCCTAATTCCTTTACTGTTCAAAAATTTATCTGTCCTTGCCTTAAAAACATTCAATGAGATAGCCTCAACTGCTTCATCAGGCAGGCAATTCCACAGATTCACAACTGTTTGTGTGAAGAAGTTCTTCCTCAACTCAGTTCTAAATCTGCTTCCCTTTATTTTGAGGCTATGCCCCAGTTCTAGTTTTACCCACCAGTGGAAACAACTTCCCTGCTTCTATCTTATTTATTCCCTTCATAATCTTATATGCTTCTGTAACACCTCCCCTCATTCTTCCGAATTTCAATGCATATAGCTCCAGTCTACTCAGTCTTTCCTTGTAAGCCAACCTTCTCAACTCTGCAATCAACCTAGTAAATCTCCTCTGCACCACCTCCTGTGCCAATATATCCTTTCTCAAGTAAGGAAACCAAAACTGTATGCAGCACTCCAGGTGTGGCCTCACCAGCATCTTATACAGCTGCAATATAATGTTACTGTTTATTAACTCCATCCCTTTCGCAATGAAGGACAAAGTTCCATTTGCCTTCTTAATTACCTGCAGCACTTGCAAACCAACTCCCTGAGGTTCCTGCACAAGGATACTCAAGTCCTTCTGCATAGCAGCATGTTGCAATTTTTTATTATTTACATAATAGTCCATTTTGCTGTTATTCTTACCAAAATGGATGACCTCACATTTACCAACATTGTACTCCATCTGTTAGAGCCTTGCCTGGTCACTTAGATTATGTATATCTCTTTGCAGACTTTGCATCCTCTGTACATTTTGCTCTTCCATCCATCTTAGTGTCATCTGTGAATTTTGACACACTATACTTGGTCCCCAACTCCAAATCATCTATGTAAATCATGAACAATTGAAGTCCCAACACTGATCCCTGAGGCACACTACTAGTTACTGATCACCAACAAGAAAAAACACCCATTTACCCCCACTTTTTGCTTTCTGTTAGTTAACCAATCCTCTGTCCAACACTACCTCTTTTGTGATAATGATAGTTTCTAGGTTCTCACCTGCCATAGCCTTCCTATCATTAATTTCTCTCATGTTATTTGTATCTTCCATTGTAAAGACTGACACAAAAAATCTGTTCAATGCCTCAGCCATTTTCTCATTTCCACTTATTACATCCCTCTTCTCGTCCTCTAAAGGACCAATGTTTATTTTCGTTACTCTTCCTCGTTTTATATATTTGAAGAAATCTTTGCTTTCTGTTTTTATATTCTGAACTAGTTTACTCTCATAATCTATCTTACCTTTCTTTCTAGCTTTTTTCATGGCTTTCTGCTGACCTTTAAAGATTTCCCAATCCTGTAGGTTCCCTCTAATCTTTGCCATTTTGTATGCATTCTTTTTTTTCAATTTGATACCCTCCTTCATTTCTTTAGGTATTCATAGCGGATTCTCTTTTTCTACAGTCCTTCCTTATCACTGGCATATACTTTTGCTGAGTACTGTGAAAGACCGCTTTGAAGATTCTCCACTGTTTCTCAATTGTCCCACCATAAAGTTTTTGCTCCCATGCAAGATGACATGCAAGATCCAAGCTGACAAGAAAAGGCAATAAGCACAAGTTAAAATGCACCATCAACGCTTGCATCAGATAAGAGTGGAATTCTACCTATTTGCATTTCATTTGATTATGAAAGTGTCAACATTTTAACAATGTTGATTGTGAAAATGCTGCAATGACATGTCATTAAAGTTTCAATTTGGCTTTTGGTTTTTCATGGGCTTGAGTTTACACATGAGAAATAAGTAACAATATCGAGAAAAATTGGATAAGTAATCCCATAAAATATTGTGGGACAATTATCAAGTAAGACCCATAGTTCTATAGAAGCCACTCTAGATCATAGCATGGCAGGCATAAATTTCACAAGATTATTAATTATTCTCACAGTCACTCTGAGAAAAGGTCATTGGTAATCTATATTATGATGCATTTAAGTCAAATGTTTCCAAGCTTGAGCCCTCATAGATTGTAGTAGCACATTGCTTGTAGAATCAGAGTCATACATGAAGCTTTAATGGATGTTTCCATTTGTTTTCATATATTAATTTATATATATCTCAAATTACTAATCTAAATGCGGTCATTAAGAATTATCCACCAACTAATAAGAGTACCAAATATAGCCTTCCAAAAACTCCAGCCTCGCAAAATTCAAATAGGATAAATATTAGTGCAAATAAGACTGGTTACCTGGGCATCAAAAGCTGTACTCAATCAAGCAAAGTAGAGTTTCACTACTCTCCAAATTGATGACCTGTAGTTGGAGGAGAGAGTTCGAAGGATCTGGAGGTGATTTGCAGAATGCCTGGGTATCCTACTCTTAGAGCCAAGCTGATTGTCATGCTGGCCCAGTTGAGTTTCTAATCAAAGTTGATTACTATATTATTGATGGTGGAGGGCTTAGTGATGGCAGTGATGTTGAAGGTCAGGAAAAGTGTTTGAGCCTTTATCTTCATGGAGATGGCCATCACCTGACACTTATGAGGTCAAATCTGATATTTTCCATGTTGTCCTGTGGCCTGGGATGGGCTGCCTGTTTATTAGAGGAGTTGTGCATGGAGCTGAACACTGCGGAATTATCACTGAACCAGATCCCCCCTAGATAATATCAGAAGGAAGAACATTGATGAAGCAATTGGAGATTATTGGGCCAAGGTGTATCTCAGATCTCTGGGGCTCTAATGATTAGTTGCCAATATCCACACTTAAACTTATTATGTCAGGTATGATTCCATTGACCCCAAATGACTTCAGTTTTGCTAGAGTATCCAAGTATCATATTTTAGTTGAATGCTGACTTGGTGGGAAAGGCACGGTCACCGGGATGCGTCAGCAAAGAGGCCTCCTTATGCATTGTAGTGTCTCTATGATTTCTATGAAGCTGTTCTTGAGTCGGTTGGTATATGGTACAGACTTTTGTATCTTTTTCCCAGCGGAAGAAGGTGGAAGAGAATATGTCTGAGGTGAATAAAATAGGGCAAGTAGTGTGGAAACATGTGTCGGTAATAGTGATTATCGCGTACTCAAGTTTAAAATACTTAATGAAAGGAAACAAGTGGAAAATACCCAAATGGAAGAAAGTCAATTTCAGTAATTGGAAAAGGGATCGATAATAGGTGGATTGGATACAAAGTTTGTCCAGGAGAATATCAAATGAATAATGACAAATTAGGGAATTCTCAGATTTAAATCAAGCTTATGCCCTTAAGGAAAAATAGAATATCCAAAGTTAAAACTCGCTGGATGACAAAATAAATGTAGATTAAAGTAAAAGGAAAATTAAGATTTACAACAATGGCAAGTACAGCAAGTAATTCTAAATGAAGTAAAATGCAGAAAATGTAGGGGGAAGCATTCCTCGATGGCGTCACATCTCCCCACTCTTGTGCTATAAATAATTAGGTAAAGATGATTAAAAATAATCACAGAGCCCATCAATTGTTTTTAAATGAATCCACTTTGAGCAATGCTGGATGGAAAACAAATGTTTAAAAATTCCATCCATGTTTTCAAATCTGTCAATGTCTTTATCCCTCCCTATCTCTGTAATCTCCTCCAGTCCCACAGTCCCCCACTGGTGGCCTTGCTTTCAGTTGCTATGACACTATTAGAATTCCTTCTCTAAACATCTTATGATAGAGTCTGATAATTTTTAGGAAGTGATTTGAACTTCCAGTTACAATCTGAAAAAATGATGTGGCAAAATTTCACATTTTAAAATGTCACCTGCAATAAATGATTAAAAACACTATTGACTAAATATAATTTTCGTCTTGCAGGTAACATACTTTAAACTACAGAAAATGACATTGCTCTTACTTACTGCTCTCCACAGAATTCCAATCCTTTGAACAAACAGTCCACAATTGCTCTTAACTTTCAATGGGTTCCTACATCCCATTGAGGAATAGTTCTGAGTGAGAATCTCCAGGAGCCGACATTGGTTTTTAAAGTGTTTCTGAAATCCACCACCAGCAATATATTCTGATGTTTTTTTCTTTTCCTTGACCATGACAAATATCCTGCAAATTGTAGAAGGCTGCAGCATATGAGTCTTAAACTAGATATCGTCTCTTTCCTGCATCCGCTGTAGTAGACTTGTTAAGTCAATTAGCCTTTTCTCTCTGCTTATCATACAGAATATCTGCTTTCTGTTTATAATATTCATTGATTCATAGGGAACCCTATAATCAGATCTCAAAAATGACTGTGTCTGGGGTGATATAGGCGTTAGCACTGCTGTCTTAAGCTCCAGGGACCTGGGTTCAATTCCCTGCTTGGGTCACTATCTGTATGGAGTTTGCACATTCTCTCTGTATCTGTATGGGTTTCCTTCATGTGCTCCAGTTTCCTCCAACAGTCCAAAGATGTGCAGATTAGGTGGACTGGCCATACTAAGTTGCTCCACAGTGTTCCAAGATGTCTTGGTTAGAGAGATTTGGAGGGAAGAAATACATGGGATTACAGGGGTGTGGCTGGGGGGGTTGGCTTAGGTGGAATGCTCTGTCAGAGAGTTGGTGCAGACTTGATGGGCTGACTGGCCTCCTTCTACATCATAAGGATTCCACGATCTACCTTCCTGTGGCAATGTGAAATATCTTAAACACATATCTATGTAAAAATGCTAATTAGCTACTCTTGATCCCAATTCCCTTTCATGTTAGAAGTAAATGGACCACTTATAGTGTAATTGTTGATAACCCGATACCTTCAACACCTTTCTGGGACTTTGGTAATCTAAGAGCCTACTTATTGCAAACTGCTGCCATTGTCTCTAGGTGTAAATATTTTGCACTTGCTTCTCAGTAATACAATTTAAGCTATCCTTGGATCTCTAACAATCAGACTACCCAGGCTTACTTTCAGCCAGACTGAGAAAAGTGTCATATGATCCCCATCATTTACCTGAAATTTAAAATTACCATCCAAACAGGCGCCGGAGTGTGGTGATCAGGGTATTTTCACAGTAACTTCATTACAGTGTGTATGTAAGCCTACTCGTGACCAATAAATAAATTTTTTAAAACTGTTTTTTGATATTTGTCTTATAAACCTTATGATCTATCTCTTCACTTTTCTGTCTTCATTTAAGATGTTCCTTGAAACCTGCTGCTTTGACCATCTGTCCTAATATTGCTTTTATGTATTTTAGTGTTTAAGTCTGCTTTATAAAGCTACTGTGAAATACTTTGAGCTCTTTTATTATGTTAAAGACACTGTATAAATAATGAGTGTTATTGGAACCCAAAGTGAGCATGTCCAGACAGGTTATTGTTGAGTTGATGTCATCCACTGACACAACTGATGATCCTTTGCTTACTCTGCTGATGCTTGGCAGAAGTCTAATTGAGCAGTAATGCATGGAGCTATATTTGTCCTGCATTTTGTAGGTAGAACAGAGTTGGGCAATTTTCCACATTGCAAAGTGAAGACTATTGTGGTAGCTGGGCTAAGGAGGCAGCTAATTCCAATGCAGGTTATTTAATTTAATCAGCTTTTCCTGCAACAGAATTTATTTTACACTAAGGGCGAGAATTTGAAGAGGCTTCCTTAAGCCCAGTTTATGTCTGAGCTGGAGTGGGTCCAGTATAATTCACACCAACTACCAGCACTGAGCTTCCCTGTTTACACGACAGAGGGATGACTAGCAAAACAAATCTGAGCAGTATGAAACATGCACTTGAGCAGTGGTAGAACAAAAACAAGTAATTCATATTCCTATCTCTATGGTAGCCCTGAAATGCAACACAGGAAGGAAGATCTTCCATTATTTCAACACTTTAACACATCCTCAAATTGCCCATAGCAATTCAGTGCCAATGAATTACTTCAAACAATTTGCATGCAGCAAAACTTTGGACACATAACCAGTTAAAATGTCCTGATGCTGCTAATGATGGAAGGATGTTGACCCATTGGTTTGGACACTGGGGCAGTGTACAATGTTGGAGCAGGGAGGTGGTCTATGTCATGCTTTCAGTAGTGCCACAGGCTCTTTTACATCCACCTGAGTATATGGGCAGAGTTTTGGTTTAAAATCCAGCGACACTGAATGAAATGCATGCTCAAGGCCTGAAGTGGGACGGAAACTCTCATTCCTCAGGAGTGAGGTGTTATTAACTGAGTTAAGCTGACATAGCAAAAGGTAGAGGAATAGAACAAGCACAGGAAGGATTAATTCCTAATCAGACCAGTGTTAACATTTTACCACTATAAATTTATATTAATTTTATATTATCAGGCAAAGAACAGAAAGTGCTATTAAATTTATAGTGGCAGAATATTAGAATTCGGCCAAGATGCATAATAATTTTGCTTTCATTATCACAATTAAAATATGAAACGGGAAAATACTACATTACTTTTATTATTAAGGTAGCTTTAATAGCCTAGTCAAGTGAAGGAAATATTATTTTAGCTACTCTAAACCAAAAGTCTTTGAGCTGGTTTGATGGGGGGACATATTCCCCATCCCACTGACTGAAAAGCCTATGGTCAGCCTAGCCACTCAAAACCTGGCTATCCCACAGTGATACTACATGAGAGGCAGGCTTAACTGAGTCAGAGTGTGACCACTCTCCCCATTTGAGAGGAAGACCCCAGTCCAGAGAGCTGTGGGCCAAAGTGATTGGCTGGCACTCTGTAACCCTAGAATTGACTGCTGGGATCATAAGCGGTCCCCAAAGAGGGAGTGCCATGGATCTTGGACTTTGGATAACTTTGGAATTTTTGGATGGGCCTATCTACCAGACCCCAGTAAGGGGTGGTGGAGAGTGGTTTAGAGGCTCTGGGGAGGTTTAAAGAGGGGTTTGATCTTGGGCAGAGATGTTTCCTAAGTTTCAGGGATTCTCCCTCAAAGTAAATCATTTTCCTGTTTGACAGCAGCACATGCAGTGAAAGCTGTTGGACTGCCCACCTTGCCTCTGCCTTCCTTTGCCATGCACAATAGAGTAGCTGAGGTGGAATGAGGCCCTTCAGTGGCCATTAGGCTTCAACAGGCACAAAGGTGACTGATGCCTTCCCCACCTAACATAGAATAAGAGATAGATCTCTCTATCTAGGGGTATACAAGATGGCAGCAATGAACAGGCCTTCTATTTTATTTCACAAGCCCTATCACTTTCAAATACACCAATTAGTGGGGAGAGGGTGATGTGGGTACTTTCACTGGCTGTCCTTTGTCTGTTGTTCATGATTTTGTAATCAGACCATTATTAACATTTTACCATTATAAATTTCAGACCTCTTCCTGTACTTCAATTGATAATGAAATGGGTATATAAACTGATTCCTTCTATTCTCATTCTGTTCCTTTTTATTACAATGTCAATTTAGCTCACTTGGTAGCACTTTAACATTTGTTATTATTTTTGTCCTCAAAACATTAAAACCTTTGTTAGTGGGTCTGTTGCAGGTCAAGAAATCCATGGACGTACAACACAGGTCAGCATCAGTGAATAAAAACAAGATAAAACTTTCCACACTGCCTGTCTATCCTCTTTAGTTCCTGTAAAGAACATACAAGTAGGTAAATAAAGAATATGAGTTTGAAGAGCATATGAAATAGTGGTACATTATCTCCCCTGCAATGTTCTGTGTTTAGTTTGTAGTCAACTCCATCTAAGATCTTGATGCTCTGTTTAGAGTTTACTAGCTTTTAATAAAGATGTTTGGGATTGTCAATATATTCTAAGATCAGTAAAAGTTCATTAAAATGAAAAAAAGAGGTATTAAATTCCACCTTATTACTAACAGAAAAGGACAGAATATATCAGCAGCATTCTGAAATAAACTCCACATTCTAACTGTCAAACAGAGACCTGACTACACTTTGAACAGTGCTATATTCTCACCGAAATATAAACTGAATTAATGGAATAACCCTGAAGTGGAGTTTTACAGGGTATTTAATTAAAGCCTTTAATTGGAAAAGAAGCAGGCATCAAACAACAGCTCAGAGGTTCTGGGAAACCAAATTCCTTAAATAGAACAAATGTGAAGCAAAACCCCACAGTGGTAACAGATTTTCTGAAAAAGTCTTTGCCATTGCAAAATACCCTCCACGACCATCAGATGTTTCAAAATATTTTTGAAGTGTGACAGATGTAACATAGGAAATGTGGCTGCCAATCTGCACACAGCAAACTCCCAAAGCAATGTGATAATGACCAGATGAGCTGTTTCTGTGACAGGAATTGAGGGATGAATATTAGGCAGGACACTAGGAATAATATCCCTGTTCTTTGAAATTGTGCCATCCGTTTTTTTTTGACACTTTTTTCCTAATCAAAAAAAAGCCAATTAAATCCAGTCAGAGAGTCCCCACATGAGGGACAAACCAGGTCCAAGCTGAGAAGACAAGGATACACATCTCATCTTGGGCTGGATCAAAACAAGATCCAAGCTGACAGGATGAAGCATTACACTCCCTCCCGGGCTTGATCTAATGCTTCATCATAGCCAAAAGGCTGAGACGGCTTTGAAAAAAAAATTGCATCAGGTAAAGCCTCAGTTCAATCTCACTGGCTATCCTAATTGTTTACTGTATCCAGGGAAAACCATCCACCTGAGGAGACAGATGGAGCCTCAGTTCAATATCCTATCCACACAATTGCACTCCAAAAGTATCACACTGAAGTGTCAACTTTTAATGATGTGCCTGGATCCTGGAGTGGGACCCTGACTCAGCAGCCAAATAAGCTTTGGCAGACAATCAAACAGTATTTAAATTTTCAAAAATCAGAACAATGATCTGCATTTCATATGATCAAGCAGTTCTTCGAGAGCAAGTTTACTCATTTGTTTCCCAGCCCTCTTATTTTTCCTTCCCTACTATCTGTAGGCATTTTGTAATTACATTATAGGAGCAGTGTATATTGTGTAAACACAAAATTATCCTGAATATATTAATTTTATGATTTCAAAGAAAATATGCAAGTCTGTGAGTTATTTCTGATTCATTTGTTATCATAAATATGGAAGTTGCAAAGCAACAAAGGTTCTGATTAATAAGTGGAAATTTAATTGGGACTTTTTCCACTGCAGCCAAGTAGAAACTCAGATAAAATTGTGCTGTTCAGTACTTTGATGTATAACAAAAGAAGTTTCATGCCATAAATGTGTCTTTGTTGTGAATTTTTAAACTGAATTTTAACAAGAAAATCAATAAATATCTCATAAGATTTGGCGCTTATGCAGAGGCACTTAAATCTTTTTCCAGAGGATGTTGAAGTTATTGATGGCAAATAACAATTTAGTCAGATAAAATGTCAATAATTCTGATAATATCTGTATTCTAACTTTTTGTGGTTTTTCATACTGAAACTTAAAAAAGTTCCTTCTGAAACAAAATCAATTTCCAAATATGTCAGTGTAAGTCAGGCAGCACATAGAATCATAGAATCCGACAGTGCAAAGGAAGCCATTCAGCCCTTTGAGTCTGCACCGACCACAATCCCACCCAGGTCCTCTCCCCATAGCCATTTACCCGAGCTAGCCCCCTGACATTAAGGGACAATTTAGCATGAAGAATCCATCTAACCCTCACGGTGGCACAATGGTTAGCATTGTTGTCTCACAGTGCCAGAGACCTGGTTCAGTTCTGGCTTTGGGTGACTGTCTGTGTGGAGTTTGCACATTCTCCCCATTTCTGTGTGGGTTTCCTCCGGGTGCTTCAGTTTCCTTCCAGTCCAAAAATGTGCAGGTTAGGTGGATTAGGTATGCTAAATTGTTCCTTAGTGTCTTAAGATGTATAGATTAAGAGAAATATTTAGCAAGGTAAACATGTGGGGTTATAGGGAATAGTGAGGGTCAGATGCTCTGTTGGAGAGTCGATGTAGACTCTCCTTCCACACTGTAGAAATTCTATGATTTTAAGTCCATTGTAGATGTATCTCGGCTATTACACACATTGTAAGGTACGCATTGAATGCTGACAACTATATCATGCATATAACATACTAAACGGCACACTTGATCTACTGACCACTGTACGTGTACATAATGTGGTGCATTCCAAATGGTGATGCATAAAATGACACAATCTATGATGTACACTGTATGGCATGCACCATATACAGGACACGCCATATGCACATTGCAGTTGAACATCCAAGATTTGTTCCACAGAGAGGACAAGTTCAATGGATGAAAATCGGTCAAATTGTATAACTTTTCTATCTTGGCCGAAGTGATCAGTCACCATGGCAACTAACAAGGCAGAAGAGCACTGCAACACCCCCTGCTAAGATGAATGTGTAAATTGAGTGATGCTTTGGAGATGTAAAACAACTATCCCATTGCAATGAACACATTACAGATTGTAAAAGCAAAGAGGTGCAAGATGGAATGCTTCAAGTTCCCGAATGTTGTTATCAAGTGAGGCATCAAAGTGCAATGCACTGAGAACTACAGCATGATACATCAGCAAAGACGTCACTAGAAAATTACTCTTTGGACAACACTTGTACAGTTGTTGACATTGTCCAAGTCCTGGCATTGTGTAAACCATGACAAGGCGATTTGCGCGGCGGTGTCTATGCGACACCAGAAATCAGCTGGGAGGTGGGGTTAGTATTTCAATAATATTTTACATACAATTTAAATGCTATTAGCTGGCCCAGGATTGAATTCTTCAGGCCTGTAAGCATTCCCACCCCGCCAGAGTGTTTCAGTCTTGCAGAGATACTGTAGCTCCTCACTTTTGGAAAGCTAGGCATGGGCCAGTGCCAAGGGGTGGGGTCTATGGAGGCGATTGGTGGGGGTGGGGTGTCCTCTACCATTCTGCATGGGGATTTTGGAGCTGGAGGAAGGCTAGCAATTGGAGCAGGCTTGGGAAAATGGGGGTGTGAGTTGGCCCACAGTGGGGTGGGGGATCGTCACGGCTGGGGACAGGCAGCTGGAGTTTGGGGTAGGCCAGAATGGATGGGGTTATGGGCTGGACTACAAATCAACAGGGGGACCGTGATTGGACAGTGGGGGCCTGAGGAGGTGGGGCAGAACAGCAGGGGTCCCAGGTTGGCCGGCAAATCAGAGGCTGATACTTTGGGGCTACTGCGAAGGTGCAGATGCCTGGTGATTTCAGCTTCTCCAACCTCCGGAAATTTAATGATGTTCATGCTGGTGGCCTCTGCAGTGCAGAGAGAGTGGGAGATTCTTCTCTGAACTCCCACTAAAAAAAAACATGAATTACTCCAGTTTTCCCACAAATTGGACACTTAGAATTTTTTGAGAGAATCGTCCCTGACATCTTTCTGACACTTCTGGTCAAAAAACCCTTCAACAAAATTCAAATAATGGTCACAATTTGTATTCCACATGAATATAAGGTTGCGTCTAGCTAAATTTTCTGGCTACAGTCCTGTAACAAAAATAACAGATGGACGACATTAAATTTGGTGCAGAAAATCTTAACTTACACTGGATTTGTCAAAAAAAGCATTGAAACATGGGATGGATGTTGCACTTCCTCTGAAAACAGATGTGAAATCAACAGATTTACTGTGTTGCTCAGCTGGAGCCAACATTGAGAAGCCCAGACCATTCTCAGGTTCTGGCACAGTTGTATGCTGTTGGTAACCAAATGAATGCCCTGTTGCAGCTCAGCAGTTGTAAAAACTGATTGGCTTCCATTCTGAGTTCCCTGACAGACCTCATGCCATATTTTGGCTTGATGACATTATACAAAACAAACAAGTTTAGTGCAGTAGATGGTGATACAGACCAGCCAAATCAACTGGAGAATAAACATACAGGCTGTCAGCAATTTATTTCTCCTAACTATTGGTTACGCACAAACTTGAGGTAAACAGATAATTTTCTTTTACTATTTGTTGACAAAGAGCTTGTGTATGACTAATAAGCTACTAAAATGACTGTTTAGAAGCTTTGCATTTCCCTATAAGGAAATTTGTGGTAACTGCCTAGCTGTTGTCTTCTATGAAATCTTTTATCGTTACAAACAATCTTCTGGCTTGTATTCTTGTTGTTTAACCTCCAATAGCTGATGAAAATTCTTCTTTTGTCTCCAAGCTAGGAACCTGCAACCTGCTATTATTTGACTAAATTAGCAACTAGTTAACTCATCAAATAAATAAATAATGTTGGACAGACATGGCAGGAGAGGCACTGTGTCGTGACGGCATTATGAGAGAGTTTTTAGAAAGCATTGTAATCATCAATAACTATGTCTATGATAAGTGTCTGCAGCTTGACTGAATTTGGTTGCAGAAATTATGGCAGAGCAGGAAGGGGGAGAGTTACCTAAACATTTTGTTTCAGGGGACAGCCACATCTCTTAGCTTATATAGAACTCTAGAGTCAGTCAACAGTCAGGGATAATAGAGTGTGAGTGGGAGTCAGACAGGTAGGAGGTTCCAGGATGTAATGATAGAGGTGCATTCATACTTGACTTTGATTAATAGATACAAGGCACTTGCAACCTTGGATGGAGGTGAAAAATGACTGCAGAGTGAATGGGAAAACTAGCCCTTGCACCATGGTGCAGAATGCTATTAAAGAAGAGGGAATGAAAAATAGTGATAGGTGACAGTGTAATCAGAAGATAATGTCCCCTGCAATCCTGATTCAGAGTCTAAAGGTTGTGCTGCCGGGTGCCAGAGTGAAAGTCATCAACCACAACATGACTGGGGCTGAATTTGACTTGAAAGATGGGAGATCCAATTATTATGGTCCATGTAGGAATCAACGATATAGGTAGAAAGAGGAATGATGGTCTGATGTTCTGCTGAGAGAGTTTGAGGAGGTAGAGTTCAGACACAGAAAATCGAAGGTAATTATCCCTGGATTGTTACCTGAACCATGCACCAAACAGAATCAAATAGATTAGAAAATGAACACGTGACTTAAAGAGTGGAGTGGGAAGAAGTGGTTTTGATTCATGGGGCACTGGCATCAGTACTAGGATAAGAAGGAGCCATTCCATTGCAATGGGCTTCATTTAGGCTGGAATCAATGGCGGGGATTTAACCATCGTGTTAGTCACAGGCACAAATCCCGTCATGACAGCTAAATATTGCAAGGAGCCAAAAATGGGATTTGTGCCAGATTTCCAATTGCAATCCTCCCAGGTCCTCCCCGAAAATGTATTCAGGTTCACAGTCAGGAAAGGTGCAAACCTGATTAACATGGATTTGAATACATTAGCATGTACTTTATGTGGTTAACGTTGCAACTTCAACCTCGTCGAATCTTCCACCTACCAACTGTGATGTTAAACTGGCACGCATCACTGTTTTTTCAAAAACAAGAACCTTCAAGAGGAAGGAAAGAATTGAACACCACACTCACCACTGAGCATTAGAAAATCCAAGGCATGGAGCTTGGGGGAATGGGAATGAGGGGGCAGAGGTTTATGGGGAGTCAGGGGTGTTGGGGATTTGAGAGAAAGAGGAGGTCGGCTGAAAACTTTACTTGTGGGACACAGAGGCAGAAATCTTTACCTGTGAGGGACAGGGTCACGATTATTGTTGGTGGTCTTGGAATCTGCTGCCTGTGCTGTGTAATTCTATTTTCAGTACTGTTCAACTCTGATTTTCATGCTGTGAATATGCAGCCTGTGGCAGGCAGGGCCAAGAGTGCACATAGGCATGAAGGCTAGAAACCTGTTCATTGGCTTCTGTTTCATGGATGGAGTCTAGCTCTCTGGCCTGCACTGTGACCCCTAGGACATCTTGACCAGGGTCTGATGGTGGCCATGATCTCTATCATCAGATGCTGGGGTTGGGGAGTCCTTGAGTGCCTGCAGTCCATTCAATGCAGGGGGGGTGATGATACTTCTGTTCTGACAGACCAGAGGAATGTTCTGTGATTCTCATCAGAGATACTGCTTGTGCCTGAGTCCTATTTGTCTGTTGCCAGTATGCAGGCTCCTCAGTTCATATTTGAGTGAGGTTCTACACTACGTTCCTCTGTCATGGTACTCTAAAGGGGTACTTGGGACAAGGGTCTAGGTTTCACTGCATTATGCCTCAGTCCTATCACTGTGAATGAAACATTCGCATAGAGAGGGCTTAACTGTGTCATGGCATGGAGGCCCCGTGAGAACAGCTGGGTTCTGATAGGAAGAAGAACCATGCCATTGGGAGGAGGCATTAAAGTGGAGAGCAACAGTAATATGTCAAAGATTTACAAGTGGCAATGTCCCTCAACTATTGCCACCCTGCAGCTGACAATTCCTTAGTCTTCCATACCCTTCTGCTATGTTTAGTCATGATGTACAGATGCCGGCGTTGGATTGGGGTGGTAAGAACTCAGTAAGAATTTAGGAACACCAATTTATAATCCAACCGATTTATTTGATAGTAAAAAAGCGAGCTTTCGACTCCTGTGTCTTCCTCAGGCAAATGCAGTGTTCTGGTCTGCAATAGCACACATCAGCACAGACATCAAGTTTCTACAATCTCTGACTGTCTGTGCTGATGTGTGCTATTGCAGACCAGAACACTGCATTTGCCTGAGGAAGACACAGGAGTCGAAAGCTCGCTTTTTTACTATCAAATAAATCGGTTGGATTATAAATTGGTGTTGCTAAATTCTTACTGGGATGTTTAGTCATAGCAGACTATGGGTCCCCAGGATGCACATCAGGCAGCTGGCTCCCTCTGGAGGGCCGAGGCCTAGAGGGCTGTGGCCTATGTTCAGGTGCACTACTGATGCTGCAACTGAGTTGCACTGGTCTCATTTAAGGGGGATTCAGGTTGGTTGGACACTCAGGATGCATGGAAGATCCTGGGCTGTGCTGCAATAGATATCACTCCTGTGGGTGCTCGTGGGCCATCGAGTTACTCAATGGGATGGATGGGCAACTGGATGGAGATCTAGAAGCCACAGCATCATCTGGTGCTGCCAGTCCTGGAGGCCCAGCACTGAATGCATAATGAAAGTCTCAGCCATGGCCCTCAAGGATTGAGCTATGCTTCAGTCATCTCCCACCGTGGATCTGCGTTCGAGCCCCAGGCTTTCCATGTGGACACCACCCTTGCACTGTTGGGCTGAGCTACTCGCACCGCTGGCAACACCTCCATTCAGCCTTGCAGTCGCAGGAATGTCACTAACAACCCTTCCTTGTATTCCCATACTACCTTTGTATCTCATTCAGCTGAGGGGTGAAAGTCTCCAGGGTCATGGGTCCTGAGATTCAACAGACTTCCAGCTGCTCAGTGCCTGGGACGTCTCAGCCTGCAGCTAATGTGTGTCAGAAGCAGATACAAACCCAGAAGGCTGCCTGCTAAGATCATCCACCGAGGTATGTCTCTACCCTGGTGGATGGTGCGGGAGATAGCTGTGATGCTTCTTCACTGTCCCCTTCTGACATCTTCTCCGAGATTGTGTTGAGGCTTGGTGGTAGCAGCCTATTGGTGGACATGCCAGGCTGATCAGGTGTTGTTCCCTTAAGGAAAGGAACATAGTATTAGTACATGGCCAGTGTAATGAATATACAAAACTCACTTGAAATTGGTCATGTGGGTGAGCATGCAGAGGATCATCACTTTTCTCTTGCAGGCCCATTTCGCCTTCATGGTGGACAATGGAGAAACCTGTGGATGTGGTGTCTCTGGATTTCCAGAAGGCATTTGATGAGGTGCTACATCAAAGGCTACTGCAAAAGATAAAGGTGCATGGTGTTACAGGTTATGTATTAGCATGGATTAAGGATTAGTTAACTAACAGAAAGCAAAGAGTTGGAGTAAATGGTGTTTTTCTGGTTGGCGATCAGTAATTAGTGGTGTGCCTCAGAGATCAGTGCTGGGATCATCATTTTTTACAATTTATATAAATGATTTGGAGTTGGGAATTATCTGTAGTATATCAAAATTTGCAGATGACACTAAGTTGAGTGGCACAGCAAAATATGCAGAGGATGCTGAAAGTCTGCAAAGGGATGTAGATAATCTAAGTGAGTGGACAAGGATCTGGCAGATGGAATACAATGTTGGTAAATGTGATGCCATCTATTTTGGTAGGAATAACAGCAAAATGGACTAATATTTAAATGGTAAAAAATTGCAGCATCTTGCTGTATAGAGGGAGCTTGTGCATGAATCACAAAAAGCTGGTTTGCTGGTGCAGCAGGTAATTAAGATGGCAAATGGAATTTTGTCCTTCATTGCTAGAGGGATAGAGTTTAAAAACAAGGAGGCTATGTTGCAGCTGTATGAGGTGCTGGTGAAGCCACACCTGGAGTATTATGTTCAGTTTTGGTCTCCTTAATTGAGAAACGATATACTGGCACTAGAGGGGGTACAGAGGAAATTCATTAGGTTGTTTCCGGAGTTGAGAGGATTGGCTTATAAGGAAAGATTGAGTAGTCTGGACTATATTCATTGGAATTCAGAAGAATGAGGGGAGATCTTATAAAAACATATAAGATTATGAAGGGAATAGGCAAGATAGGAACAGGAAAGTTGTTTTCACTGAAACTAGAACTAGGGGGCATGACTTCAAAATGAGGGGGAGCAGATTTAGGACTGAGTTGAGGAGAAACTTCCTCACACAAAGTGTTGTGAATCTGTGGAATTCCCTGCCCAGTGAAGTAGTTGAGGCTACCTTATTGAATGTTTTTAAGACAAGGATAGATACATTTTTGACCAGTGAAGGAATTAAAGGTTATGATGAGCAGGCGAGTAAGTGGAGCTGAGTCTACAAAAAGATCAGCCATGATCTTATTGAATGGCAGAGCAGGGTCAAGGGACCTATGCCTTCTCCTGGTTCTTATGTATTTATGTTCTTATTTTAGAAACCAGCAAAGGTGACCAAAAAGTTGACAAAAAGGAAGAAGTAGAACATGAGTCGACTTACCAGGAATATAAAAACAGATTGGAAGAGCTTCCACAAATATATTCAGAAGTTGTAATGAAGGTAAATGTTGATCCCTTAGAGGCAGAGGCAAAGAAAATTATGGGAAATAAGAAAATGACAGAGGGATTTAACAAACATTTTTGTGTCTGCCTTTGTAATAGAAAACACAAATTAGATGCCAAAAATAGCGGGTAACCAAGGAGCTGATAAGAGTGAAGAAGTTAAGATAATTAATTGCAGCAGAGAAAACATATTGGAGGAACAGAAGGGACTGAAGTCTGACAAATCCCCAGGACCCAATGGCCTATATTCTGGGATTCTAAAAGAGATAACTGCGGAGATAGTGAATGCCTGGGTTCTCATTTTCATGATAATTCCTGATGTTGATTGGCCAGGTGCCTGAATGCAGTCATGTACACTCAGTCAGCTCACATTGAGTCCACTGGCACAAGCGTGATTTCTTGCACCGCTAATATCAATGGTGTACATCTGTCAACCCATGCCAGCATGGGGTTTACACCTGCGTGCTGTCACATCACTCACTGACTGTAGCTCTCTTAGCTGCCTGCTCTCTTCACAATCTCTCACTCGCCCCACCTTGCATGCCTCTTTCCAATCACAAACAAAACTACGGCTGGAATTTGCCAGTCATTCCCATTTTCAGGACGGGAAGATCCCAATCCCAGTGGTGGCAATCCCTGCTGTGGATTTCTCAATGGTGGGAGTGCAGACAACGAGAAATCTCACTGATATGCAGAGAAAACAGAAAATTCTGCAACTGGCCACTGAAGATGTGCTGCTGTAAAACGTGCCACAGGAGCAGGTGGAAAACCTCATCCCTTTATTTTGTTAGTCCAAACATGGCAATTTTATTCTCTGGCTTTCAGTTGGCTGATTGAAACTTAATTTCTTTGATGCTATAAGAACTTCAGTTTGTTGAGAAAAGCTAAAGGGCTTCAAACTCCAGAACCTTTAACATATCCAGTTTTAATAACTTGAAACAAACCAGTGAATTATACATTGCTTGATTATGTAAATTTAAATCAATGGATCCTCTTCTTCCGCACAAAAGATAATTTCCTGTTTAACAAAAATATGTTCTTTTGTTCTGAAATACATTGCAATATGTAATGTGACAATACATTATTACAGAAAGAAAGTGAGAGAAGCATCTACTCTACATATATTCTTGCATCATGCGAAGTGTCAAATTAAAACTCCTTCTCTCCTCTGCTTTTGTTAGATCTGCACCATCTTTGATGCAAGCAGCCTTCTGAGAGATTGTTTTTTGTTGGCACAGACACTGCAACTACATTTGTGTGTAATACAAGTAGCATTATCACCAAGATTGACTGCGATTTTCCAGAATTCACTAAATTTGAGACTGATCCCTGTTGGTAAATGTGACACTGCTATTCAAGAAAGGGCAAAAAGTGAAAATAGGGAACTACAGACTAAGTAGCCTGACATCTGTCATTGGAAAAATGCTGGAATGTATTATTAAGGAAGCCTTAACAATGCTATTAAAAATCATAGTCTGATCTAACAAAGTCAACATGATTTTCTGACAAATTTGTTGAGTTTTTTGAGGGTGTAATTAAAAGGGAATTAACAAATGTAATGTACTTGGATTTTCAACAGGCATTTGATAAGGTGCCACATGAAAGGTTTAAGGTCACATGGGATTGGTGATAATATATTAGCATGAATCCAGGACTAACAAATGGTTAGGACAAAGAGATCGGGGATAAATGGGCCATTTTCAAGTTAATTGACAGACTATAAGTAGTGAAGTATCATAAGGGTTGGTACTGAAAACTTAATTATTTATGGTCTATATTAATGATTTAGATAAAGAAACAAGAACAATTTACCTAATTTTACTGATAAGACAAAGATAGGTAGAAGTGTAAGCTTTGAGGAGGACACAAAGAAACTGTAAAGAGATATAGACAGTTTAAGCAAGTGGGGAAATGTGATGTTATTCACTTTGGTCTTAAGAATAGAAATACTGAATTTTTTTAAAAAGAAGTGGAATTTTTACATGCTAATGTTCAGAAGGACTTGGGTTGTTCATACAAGAAACAGAGAATGTTAATGTGAGCAATTATGAAGGAAAATTAAATGTTGATCTTTATTGTAAAGGGATTACATGAATAAGGAAGTCTGGTTACAATTCTATAGGACACTGATAACACTCAGAGGTTGTTTCCCTTAGCTGTGGAATCTAGAATATCTAGAATATGGGGCCACTATCTCAGTGGTTGATTATTTAGGATTTAGATGAGGAAAAATATTTTCATTCGTATGATTGTGAATCATTGGAATTGTCTACCACAAAGAGTTCTGGATGTTGTGGAGTACATTCAAGACTGAGATTGGTAGTTTCTCATCTCTTAAATGTGGGTAGGAAAAGGGATTGAGGTAGCAGATCGGCTATGATCATATTGAATGACAGTGCTGATTTGAAGGGCCAAATGGTCCACTCCTGTACTTTTTCTTAAGTTTTTATGCAGTTATTGAGATGAGGAGAAGAAAGATTCAATGCTCCTCCATTCCTTATTTACAAACTCTTCTCTTTAGGGGCTGGTTTGGTGATGAGAGTTTCACTTTCTTGTGCTTCTTTCCTTCAAGGAATATTATAATTGTCATCTGGGACTTTCAGGACAGGGCACTTTTAATTTTACAGGTTGATTAAATAGCCATATCCATTTGAGAAGTATTTGTCACTCATTTTGATAACATTTTTGATCAATGAATTTTTTTGGATCTTCTTAGCCTTCCCTACCACCATGGCAATTAAAATTTCTTGTCGCTCTAAATAAGCAGGCATTGAAACATCCATGATTATTCACTGAGCAAACACATAACATAGTATGGTACTGTGGTGCATGTAAATATGCAATAATTAACATACTTCACTCTGCACAGTCCCTTAAAAATCTTTTTTTAGTATATCTTCACAAACATACACGTACCTTTTTTCCCTTTGGGGAATGATGGGGGAAAAGGTGGAAGGATTCCCAAGCTGATTATTAGGCTGTTAACTTAACTGTAAAAAGATAGATAAGGAGCACCCCACTGTTTCATTGCCTATGCACAGACTCTTATCGTTCCAAAGCCTACTGAATCAAAGATTGTCAATCATTTCTGCAATGTGTCCTTGCCCACCACTAGGGTGCCAGCTCTCTAAGGAATTCAGTGTGCACATTTACATTTACTTGACCTTTACTTATTGGCACATGAACAGTGTCAAACATTATGCCTACACATGGGATATTTTCAGCAATTGCAGAGGGCACAAGACTGAACACAGGCCAACTGGCTACTACTACACATTATAATTATCTCTGCAATGGGCAAACAGCATGCAAAGTCGAGAAATAAGCTCGATGTATCTTTTGTGAAAGGTGTATAAGTCCTTTATTAAATAACAACTGCCTATTACAACCACTATGTTGTCTAGAATGCTTTGAAATATTTTCATATGAACTGGTTTGCCATATATTTTGTATACATAACAACTGTAAGTCAGTCCAATAGAGGATTAATTGTCATTGAAGCATTCTTTTATACTGTAATTCTAAAAAGAATTTTAACTCCCTTCAAATAACTAAATTGAACTCATATTATCTTTTGGTTTTATGGTAGCAACAAATCCAAAAGACAATGGTTACATTTTAACACAACTACGCTAACTGCTAGTGTGAGAATTACAATCTCGTCAGAGTTTAGCTTTGAAAATGGAAGAAGAGGTTAGTATGTTCAGTTGCCACAAAGCCAGATCTGAAATGGATTTTCTAATTGCTATTGAAGAAATTTCTCATTGCTATCAAAGCACACAATTACAGTTACATTTAGGAACTCAATATTGTGCTGCAGGTTGGTCTTCTGTTAGGAGACTGTGCGGAGTGAAATATGTCAATTATTGCATATTTACATGCACTACAGTGCCATACTATGTTATGCGTTTATTCAATGAATAATCTTGGGTGCTTCGATGCCTGTTTATTAAGAGAGACAAGAAATTTTAATTGCAATGTTAGTAGGGGAGGATAACAATCAACAGAGTTGTTGAATTCATTTCTTCATTTTAACACCAGAGGAATTCAGAAATAGAAGTATTTATTTTAAATGTATAATTGTAATAAACTCAACAATGTTGCTCATTCTTAGACCATCAGCATTTAAAACCTACTTCTTTGACCAAGCTTTTGGTCATCTTTTGTCTTCGTGTGAAGGCAAGGTTCAGGTGAGGGCAGCAGGGCAGCAGAGCTGATTGGCTGTTTCAGGTAAGATGTGCATATGTGCAGTCACTGCTACCAGGAAGTGGTTTGTGGAGGAGCTGTTGTAAAGGAATAGCGTTTCCTTCCTACTTCCTCCTCTAACTAAGTAGTATGGATGAAGGCCCAATGGGGAAAGGCCACACTGTAAGGTCTTTTAACGGAGGCAGACTGAGGGCCTGGGAACTGTAAAACCCTAGGCCTGCGTAACTGTGTGCCAATCTGAGAAATAATGACACACAGTAAATTTTGATGCATGTATATAGATTTAAGTTTTGAAATATAATGACTGTAATTTTGTATAGAATTATAAAAATGTTTTCTTTTCTGCATTGTTTGCAATGTTTAGATATGTAAGTTTGCAATGGATTAATTGAGATTTTTATGATAATATTTTTGAAATTAAAAAAAAAGTAATATGTTGAAGTCATTAGGTTACATTTTAGCTTCATTTGAAGCAATTTTTAAAAGTGGCATCTTGGCCTTTCAGCTAACATGCAAATGAGATCAAGCCTTGGAGGAGGAGTTATGCCTATGTCCAATCAGCTTGGATCATGTAGATCAAGCCCAAGACAGGAGGTGAGAGCCCTGTCTTGTCAGCTTGGATCGGGAATGTCTCAACTTGTTGAGACTCTGAATAAGACTTGATTGGACTGAATTGGAATAAAACAAAAAAAACAAAAAAAGAAGTCACTGGCATCCTGCACTTGGTTGAAGTCATGAGGTTACACTGAGCCTTCATTTGAAGCAATTTTGTAAAGCGGCATCTCGGCTTTTTTGCTAAGATGCAAATCAAGCCCTGGAGAAAGTGCAATGCCTGCTCCGATCAGCTTGGTAAATAGTCTCACAACACCAGGTTAAAGTCCAATAGGTTTATTTAGTAGCACGAGCTTCCTGAGTGTTGCCCTTTCATCAGCTTGAATCAAGTAGATCAAGCTCAGTACAGGAAGTGTTGAACCTGTCTTGTCAGTTTGGATCTGGAATGTCTCATTTGCTGACATTTTGTATTGGACTTTGATTGGATTGAATTGAATATAAAACAAATAAAAAGTCACTGGGAGAATGACAATCAGGGAAATGGTGAGTTGAGATTCTATTATCCTTTTACCTGTAAAAATCAAATTGTTGTTGAATGAGAAAAGCAAAATACTGCAATACTGAAAATCTAAAGAAGAGGCAAACAGATTCAAAATTTTAATTATCTCCACAGGTGCTGCCAGACTTGCTGAGATTTTCCACCATTTTTTATTTTACCTCTAATATCGATATAGAGAAGCATGTTATTGTTTTTGAAGGTTGAGAACATTTTTATACCAAGAGTACACTCTTCATACATTTTCCACTTTTTTTGCATCTTCTGGACCCATTAAGTTGCACGAATGCATCACCATCTAAGACCAGTTGGTGCACATTTTCTGGATTTACACAAAAAATATGCTGATGTAGGTTTATGTAAAAACATTTAGGCTGGAGCGTAGCCTGAAAAAATAGCTTGAACTTGTGAAAGTCCACATGGTGGCAAGCCATGTTCTTTTTATCTGTTTAAAAGATCAGTGAAGAGCTATCTGCAAGCAGTTCTCCTAAAGTTATTTGAAATTCTGGTTCAGCTACTTTGTGACTCAGACTCAGAAACATGCTGGGAGACATTAGGCAGTCAGGATATATAACCTGTTCCAGTTTAAAGTTCAGCTGAGAACCAACTTCTGGCTATGAGACGACAAGAAACCTCACAACCTGGTGGGAACCCCTCACTTTATAAGACCCTCTCTCCAACTTCAAACCATTGAATCCATTCAAAAGATTAAAGACTTACCACTTGGGAAACCAGAGATCGTAAACCAGAGACTATGATAACTGTAATCTGTAGAAGTACATGGCATTTACCTGTATCTAATCTTTGTGAGTGCGTGAATACGTGAAGGAGCATTTAATTTGGGATATGTAAGAATAAGTAACATTCCTTATTTCGAAACTCTAAAAATACTTGCTGCTGAATTATTTAATTGGGATTCACACTCAGATAGGGTAATAAAGACACACTTCTTTCTATAAAAAATGTACTCATCATGGTAAGTATGAGACCACATAAATTCTATGCATGACATTGATGTTTAATGGTATGCAGGGGTGCATTTGACAAGAAAATAGTTTGCTATATGTAATTTCTATGTTATCATCACTACAAGAGATTATGACAATGAATTTGGTGCTACAGATATTATACGTGACAACCTGACTGACTTTAACAGCACATAATTTGCTCTTTTTTCTGGTGCTTTGAATGCTCTAATCAACACTAGACATACAATACACAGGTACCCTTATGTTAAAGTGCTAACTGAGGCAAATGCATTCCATGATGTACTTCCATAATTGTTATAGCAAATTGGTTATCTGGAAGCATCCCAAACAAATTTTAAAATTTTACATGATACAAGAAAGCCTAGGCTGATCAATAGCCAACAAAAATCTAACTGCTGCCCTCAATGTTAAGGATCCACAGCACAAATCTGTTACAACCAACATAAGAGTCAAATGCAAGCATCAAACTGGCACCATCTCTTTCCAGGCTCATAGTAATATTAACCGAAGGCAAAAAGATACAAACTGAAAAAATTGGCCAATTTCCTCATAATTAGCACATCCACTTCAAGACCAATCAGTTTTGCAGTTGAATGCAGTCACTATTCAATAGCTTCAGATCTTTATTTTAGGCTTTCTTTTTCTTTCACCGCATTTGTCACTTCTGGAATTGTCTAGTTTAAACAAAGACTTGAGGCACAACATTTTCTCCAAATTGTAGAGAATGAAGGATCAGATGAGAAAACTTCGAGCTTCACAGGTATCTTTACTAGCCGGATTACATGGCAGTGTGCAACTCTGCTGGAGAGAATCACACTGCCAACTGTAGACAAACCGAGGGAAGATGCCTAAACACACAAGCAAAACTGGGATTCTAAGATCAGGGAGCATTTTTAAAGGTGGCACCTGATCGCAAAGTTGCATATAAGGCACCCCGCAACCCCCTCTGCACCAAGCATCAGGACAATTCCCCCAACTCACCACAATGCAAACATCAGGGCACAGTTTCACCACTGTGTCCAGGCACACCCTCCTCACCCCCTCCCCCCCACCTGGTCATCAGGACATCCAGGTTCTCCCCTCTCCCCTCCTCATAGTCATTGGGGCTCTCCCATCTCCCCCTCTGCTGAGATTGGGGCTGTCCCATCTCCCTCTCTGCCATCATGGGGGCTCTCCACTCTCCTCCCCAAGAGGCATCAGAGGATCACCCCCCTCACTCCCAATGAGGGAGGGTCTACTGGGCCCATATTTGTGGCTGGAGCTAGGGATGATTATGCGAATACAGAATTCAGTGTGATTGCTATATTATCATCATGGTAAGATTTGTACTTTTTATTCATTCTTTAGCATTGATTTATAATTTTAACACAAAAAAAACAGATTCACAGTAATGAAGTATTGTACAGCTTGAATATCATCTATAGTCAATCAAACTGAATTAATAATATTTGAAATCAAAATTAATAAGCGATCACCTACAAATTTTGAGTTTAGAATGTGCAAATTAAAAAATGCAAGTCCACAACGGAACTTGTTCAAGAGTCCTAACAGTAGTACAACCAACCAACATCGACTACAAAAGAATTTTTAGCACAAACTGTTCTCGGATTTTGATCTGTTCCTCCAATGTTTGACTTTGTCTCCTTTGAACATAGAAATAGTGTGCCTAATATTATTATGCGATTCTTAACATGCTTTCAGTTAATCTTAAAGAGAGCATTAATCTCTTTAAAAAATATAATGATGCTGGCATTGCAACAGAGAACAATGAAACTGATATGAATGCATTTAGCATTTGTGCAGTAAAATCACAAAGTAATGGTTAGGCTTTTATTTCCATTGCGATGACAATAGGACTAAGAGTCACGCTCTCAAGGAGAGTTTGTGGCAGCACCAATTGACGAGCTTTATTTTTAAGTACGTTCTGTCATCATTGAATGAGGTTGATAAATTAACATCAGTTGTAAAGAATATTGGGAGCGTTTAATATTGTGAACAATTGTCTGCTCTAGAATCATCTTGCTCAACAGCCTTCGGAGAACGTGACTGTTTCTCATCTGGCTGATGTGGAAAGCAGAGCAGAATTTTCCAATTCTCCCCCCCACCCCCCTCCCAGTTCTGGGTGGGTGTGGAGGATCTAACAGGAGCCAAACAGTTAGAAATCCGGCAGTGTAAGAACATGTTATCACAATACTGGGTTAACTTTCCCACTGTCTGGTGGTGTGGATCCCATTTGCATTCACTTGCATATCAGGAATGCTCATTAAATGTCTGCTGAGCAGAATCTCAGCTTGGATAGTATGGTGTGAAAGTCTCCGAGGGAGAATGGTTGATGACATGTGTCATATGTTGATGTGTTGCTAATTGATGTGTGAGATCAGAAAATCATAAAAACTCTATGGTGCAAAAAGATGCCATTCGGCCCATCGATTTTCGTTGACAACAATCCCACCTAGGTCCTAACCTTACATATTTGCCCTACTAATCTCTCTGACCTACGCATCCCACGACAATAAGTGGCAATTTAGCATGGCCTATGCACCTAACCCGCTTATTTTTGGAGTGTGGGAGGAAATAGGAGCACCCAAGGGATACCCACGCAGACGCAGGGAGAACGTGCAAGCTCCATCCAGACAGTGACCCAAGCCAGGAATTGAACCCAGGTTACAGGAGCACTGTGCCACTGTGCTGCCCCTTTTTAAAAGGAAGCAATTGAAGGGCTCATCTGGGATTTGAACTCAGGACCTCTTGCATATCCACCAATTGAAATGTCCTAAGCAAGAATCATACCCTTAGACCAATGATTCTGCATATCTGTGAAGAGAGTAGCCCTTTAAGTGCATGCTGCCATCCTGAATTTGATAGTGGAGGGAGTTGAAGGATGACTTACCCTATGGGGGAACAGATAAGATTATTCATCTGTTTCCTGAGTTTGCTGACACAGTTGCCAGTTGCGCTGACCTCTTGTGTGACAACCTTCCAGGCTGGAAATGTGATATTTGAATGTTTCCTGAAGCCATTCCTAGGGTAAAAGACATGCCTCTGCATCCAGACTACTTGAATCAAGGTGTCAAGGGCCTAGTGACTGTGGTGAGGTGCTGCCTTCTTCTTGAAAGAAAGGGGTTTTTGCTTGTGGTTGGATGGCATGTTGATCATTCTCCTGGTGATAGGTGGTCCGGAGAGAATGAGACAAGAGTGTGGACTGATGTTTAAATATGGAGTCAGGAACTTTGAACCCGCCAGCTAATGGTAGGTGAATGAATTCCAACCCTACCAAGTACTCGTAATTAATCAGGTTCCAAGCTGCTGTGTGTCTCTCCAAAAGGACAGTTTCAATACTTCTTCTTTATGTCCTTTATGCCATTTACATCCTTCAGTCCTCCAAACCCATGCCGATAATGATGCCTGAACTGAACAAAAAAAGATTTCTGCCCTTATTTAGTCTCTCTATTATCTCCTTTTTCATATGCCTACCCAGGTGCCTCTTAAATGTTGCTAATGTGTCTGCTTCCACCACCTCCTCTGGCAGCACGTTCCAGGCACCTATCACTCTCCGTGTGAAAAACACACTCGACAAATCTCCCTTAAACTTTCTCCCTTTCACCTTGAACCTGTGCACCCTTGTAATTGATACTTCCACCCTATCTAGATTAGCTAGCTTCAGCTTATGATAGCCAGTTATTTGCCATCTGATATGATTACCATGGAGAGGATGCATCTCACAAGTTTGGAATTGGCATGAGTTCATGCCATTCTGGCCAGCAGGAACGGACAGTGGTGTCACTAGGACTATCCACTACTGCACTTAGATAAAAGGACAGAGAATTCTACCCACAATTTCATGTTTTTTTGTTCTGTTTTCAGTTTCTGTTTCAGAACATTGGCTCTGTCTATAAAATACCTGTATATTCCATGTATGTTTCTATCCTAAAATCTTATAATCTAGTGCATCATCAGAGCAATTATTCTGGAACACTGGCTCCAAGGAGACTTTAAAGGTGCAGTGATGCTAATGTAGGAATATAAAAAGAATCAGAAAAATGATCTGACTCCTAAACACCATTGGCGCCAATCATCGTTAGCTGGAAGTTGCAAATTAACTGCAGAACACTGCTCTCACTATAAAATAAATTTAAAGCTGAAAATCTTCATTCTCCTTGCAGGAAAATTTGTAACATTAATCACGTTATGATGCTAAACTAAACTACAAAAGGCTTGGGACAGGAGAAGTCAGAACTTGTTGGGGAGAGCCAGTGTAAGTCGACTCTACAAGCCTACAGTGAAATTAAAGTTGATTTGCTCTCAGCCCACTGTACGCTGCATAAACACCCTTGACGTGCTGATTATGTGACAAATCCTCATCTCAGAATAGAATTTAGGTGTCAGCCTTTGCTCTGTAGTGGTATTTTTAGTTTGGATTCAGAAGTTCATAGATTTAGGCCCATTCCAGAGATCAGTGCATAACATAAGCTGGAACTTCAGTGCAATGGAATACTGAAAGAACTCTACTCAGTTGATGATACTTTCTTTCAGATATGCTGAACGAATGTTCCATTTGCCTTCTCAGGTGAACATAAAATATCCAATGGCATGGTTTTAAGAGTCAGTGAGTTCCCTCAATGTCAATGTTTATCCCTCAACCGTTATGTAAAAAGAACAAGTTGATCACTTATTTCATTGTTATTTACAGAACCTCACTTTATGAATACTAAATGTCACACTGCCTACATTATAACAGTGGTTACTCTTCAAAAGTACTTCCTGGAGACAAACAGATTCTTCAGTCAGATGAGGCAGGGACAGTGAAGAGGCAAAAAGGAAAGTACTGGCGTTGTGTGGCCCAGAGTGCTATTCAGGTACTACATCTTTATTATAAGTTCTTCCCCCAATTTACATTTTATTTGTCAGGTTTCTGGTGCCTGTAATGTTGCTGTTTATAATGCCATGGGTAACTCAGCCATATTTCAAACCCCAAACCTTCACGTTGTTATGCTCAGAAAAGGGCAATAGCCGGGTCAGGCCAGTAGAACAAAATTTCTTGATGCAACAGAGCAGATAAGATGATTGTATGAGTATTCCCAGAGAATAGCAGTGACACAATATTCATCCTTTCCCCTACATGATGACGTCAAATGAAAATGCTATCCCAGAATCACTTTCAATATCTGATAATACAGAAAATAGGCATCGACCATTGGAAGTGGCCTACTCCTGCTCCCAATTCATTTGCTCACATCCATGTAGCTAAATTCCGTGTGGCCAAATTCTGCTTCTCCTCCATTTTCAAGTTTGCTGATGACTCTACTGTAGTGGCTCAGATATCAAACAATGATGAGACGGAGTACAGGAAAGAAATAGAGAATTTGGTGAAATGGTGCAATGACAATAATCTCTCCCTCAATGTTAGTCAAACAAAGGAGTTAGTCATTGATTTCAGGATATGCAGCGGAGGACATGATCGAGTGCTTCAAGTTTCTAGGTGTTCAGATCATCAACAATCTGTCCTGGATCCTTCACACCAATGCTATAGTTAAGAAAGTCCACCAACGCCTCTACTTTCTCAGAAGGCTAAGGAAATTCAACATGTTCATTACGACTCTCACCAATTCTTACAGATGCACCATAGAAAGCACCAGATATTTCACAGCTTGATACGGCTCCTGCTCTGTCCCAGACCACAAGGAACTATGAAGGATTGTGAATGTAGGCCAGTCCCTTACTCAAAACAGCCTCTCATCCATTGACTCAATCTACATCCCCTGCTACATTGGGAAAGAAGATGGCATAATTAAGGGTCCCTCTCCACACATTCTCTTTTCCACCTTCTTCCATTGGGAAAAAGATAGAAGAGTATGAAAACACATATCAAGAGCAGCCTCTTCCCTGCTGTCATCAGATTTTTGAATGTTCCTACCATATATCAAACAGGTCTTTCACTTCACCCTATCTATAACTGCAACACCATACACTTTTCTTTTCTCTTATGTATCTCACGATGGTATGTTGTGTCTGTATAGTGTGCAAGAAACTTTTCACTGTATCCCAATATTTGTGACAATAAATCAAATCAAACCTAATCACATATTGCAGTTAAAAATTCAGTGTTGGCTGAACCTTGATTTCTTAATGCACACTCTGCATTTATATTATAATTAGTAATGTGGTTTATAAGAAAATAACAGAGTGAAGAATAGCAAAAAACCTGCTGGACCATTCAGATTATCTTAAACTATCATAGTGGAAAACATGACCCCCCGGCAATAACCATTTTCTAATCTCCAGGGAGAGACGAAAAATCAGAGGATAACATCTGGAAAAAGTAAAACAATGAGGAATCTTTCATGTCTCAAAAAATGATTAAGTAGATCCCGGAAGTCACACCTCCCAACATTCAACCTCCCATCACAGAGATGTAGCCCTACTCGCTGTTGAATGTTTGCTGCAAATCTGTATTCATTGCACGAGATGGCAACTCTCAAAAGAGAAATCACCTGATATTAAACCTTGTTTTACATTTAACTGACTAATACTATGATCCCTGCTTCTTCCTAAACTATCTCTGGCAAATAGCTTATCTACGTGGCCTGAATCCATTGCTCTCATTGGTTTAAAGACATCAATTAAATCTCCTCAAAATCTATGATTTTGCATACTTAAAAAGCAGAGCTTGCAAGGCCTATTACAAAATCCCCATAGTATAAAATCCCTAGTATAGAAGGAGGCCATTTGGCCCACCAAGTCTTCACCAACTCCTCTGACAGTGAATCTTACCCAGACTCATCCCTCTGCCTTATCCCCATAACCCCATGCATTTAACTCAGTAATCCCATTAACATGCACATCTTAAGCATGCATAGCCAATCTACCTAACCTGCACTTCTTTGGACTGTGGGAGGAAAGCAAAGCACTGGAGGAAACCCACATGGACTCTGGGAGAATGTGAAAACTCCACACAGTCACCCAAGGCTGGAATCAAAGCTGGTCCCTGAGGCAGCAGTGCCACTCTGCCAGCCCTAAATGAGACCGTCTAAATGAGGTGTGATCAATGTTTCATTAAGGAGAACATAGCAATTTGTGTTTTGTATTTATTCATCTTGGTAATACATCCTCCCATTCTATTTACCTTTGTATTCCCCTTATGACTCTGGTCATCACCTTTCAGAAATTAATCTACTTCAACACCTAGATCCTATGTAACAGCAACATAAATCAGCAAAATAGATGCTGGAAAGTTGAAACAAAAGCAGAAAATTCTGGAAATACTCTGCAAAAATCATCTGTGGAAATATAAAGGCTGAGATTTTCTACCCATGTTCGAGCAAGCCTGTTTAGGGACTGGAAAACATTACAAGAAGGTCCTAGATGTATTTTCTGATGTAATAAATGCAGGACATGATCATTCCTTCCCTCCATCCATCCACCATCAATGGCAAATCATGTCTCCCATTGTGCTGCTTTGAAACCTCATTATTATCTATTTGCATCTCATTATTGTGCCCTAAGTTGGAATCATACTGTCAGTTAAAATCTAACTCCCACGGCGGCAAGGTGTCAGATTCCACAATTTTCAATTAGACTCAAAGGGATGCACCTGCAGTACTTGTGGTATGACTCCATCTTTGAGGTGGGCGAGTGGTGGGGAAGGGCTTCACAGGCAGGTCTGCACAACTGCTTCTTCATAGCTGCCTTATGGTGCTGGGACATGGGCTTCAATGAAAGACTGAAGGGAGGGAAGGAGAGGGGAGCAGGGAGGTGGGGGCAGTATGCTTCTTAAGTTTGGCAGCCATGACCTTCCAGCAGCTTCCGCTGACAACAAGTGTGCTTGCAGTGTGCAGGAGTAACCTTTAATTATGATGCTGGATTATTGAATGAAGCACTGAGGTGATGGTGGGGCAGATGGATCAGAGGCCTCCCACCACCCATCCAACATGAAATCTGTGTCTCTACATTTTTTATACCAAGTGCTGCACAATACAGCATAGAGAAAACTACTATTGCCGTCGATAGGTCAAATGCTATCTTACCCATCTGAAATCATGTTTTGCCAATTTTTAGGATGATTCCACTCAAGGAGTTTCAGATCAATGACTTTTGATGAAAGATTATTGACTTGAATGTACTTCCAGCATTTTCTGACTTTATACCTGTTAAACAGCCTTAAGGTAGGTGCTTGGAGATTGGAAGGTGGCATATGTTGTCCTTTTTTCAAAAAGGGCTGTGAGGAAAGACCTGAGAACTAGAAGCTGGTGAGTCTCACATCTCTGAGAAGGTATTTTGAGAGATAGGATCTACAGGCATTTAGAGATGCAAGGACTGATTAGGGACAGTCAGCATGGCTTTGTGAGTGGAAAATCATGTCTCAGAAATTTGATTGAGTTTTTTGAAGGGGTAACCAAAAAGGTAGCTGAGGGCAGTGCAATTGATGTTGCCTACACAGACTTTAGCAAGGCCTTTGACAGGGGTACCACATGGTAGGTTTTAGCATAAGGTTAAATCTCATGGGATCCAGGGTGAGGTAGCCAAATGGATGCAAAATTGTCTCGATAACAGAAGATACAAGGTGGTTGTCAAGGGTTGTTTTTCAAACGAAGGTCTGTGGCCAGCAGTGTGCCTCAGGGATTTGTTATTTATATTAATGATTTGGATGAGAATTTAGGGGGCATTGTTGATAAGTTTGTAGATGACACCAAGATTGATGGCATAATGGACAGTGAAGAAAGTTATCTAGAATTGCAACAGAATTTTGATCAATTGGGCCAATGGGCTGACAAATGGCAGATGGAATTTAATTTAGATAAAAGCGAGATGGTGCATTTTGTTAGATTAAACCAGGGCAGCACTTACTCAATTAATGGTAGGGCACTGGGGAGAGTTACAGAACAAAGAAATCTAGGGGTACAGGTTCATAGCTCCTTAAAAGTGGAGTCACAGGTGGACAGAGTGGTGAGAAGGCATTCGGCATGCTAGGTTTCATTAGTCAGAACATTGAATACAGGAGTTGGGACATCTTATTGAAGTTGTACAAGACATTGGTAAGGCAACAATTTGAATACTATGTACATTCCTGGTCATCCTATTATAAAAAGGACGTTATTAAACTAGAAAGAGTGCAAAAAAAAAATTACGAGGATACTGCCGGGACTTGATGGTTTGAGTAATGAGGAGGGATTGGATAGATTGGGACCTGTTTCCTCTGCAGTGTAGGAGGCTTAGGGTAATCTTATAGAGATTGATAAAATAATGAGGGGCATAGATCAGCTAGATAGTAAATATCTTTTCCTAAAGGTATGGGTGTTTAAAACTAGAGGCATAGGTTTAAGGTGAGAGTGTAGAGATACAAAAGGGTCCAGAGAGACAATTTCCTTACACAGAGGTGGTGAGTGTCTGGAACAGGCTGCCAGAAGTTGTATTACAGATGGGTATAATTTTGCCTTTTAAAAAGCATATAGACAGTGACCTGGGTAAGATGGGTATAGAGGGATATGGGCCATGCACTCGTAACTGGGACTAGCTTACAGGTAAAAAAAAGGAGCGGCATGGACAAATTGGGCCGAAGAGCTTGCTTCCATGCTGTAATCTCTAAGCTTGCAACCCCCATAGTGCACACGTGCTTGGTCTTAGGTTTACACACGTGCATAACAACTCACATTTATCTGTATGTATAGCGTCTGACAGATACAGGTTCATTTCTCATCATATCGAGATTTGTCTAATCTAAATTTCTTGTCAAATGCCTTAATACCCATTTAAATCTTTGCACCATTGTAAACATGCACACAGTTCCCCAGAAGTCTTGACATTATCATTGACGTGTTTGATATCCTATGTGCTAGAATGTTTTTAAGTTCAATTATTAGTCACAAGTAGGCTTGTATTAACATTGCAATGAAATTAAATGAAATTACTGTGAAAATCCCCTAGTTGCCACATTCTGGCGCCTGTTCCGGTACACTAAGGGAGAATTGAGCATGAATGCACCTAACCAGCACGTCTATCGGACTGTGAAAGGAAATCCACACAGACACAGGGAGAAAATGCAGATTCCGTGCAGATAGTGACCTAACCCGAGAATTGAATCTCGGTCCCTGATGCTGTGATCAGCAGTGCTAAATACTGTGCCACTGCACCACCCTGAATGGTGGAAAATAGCCATCTCTCACTCCCCTGTTCTGAGATCCCTGATACCCACCCCTCCTCTTTTGCATTGATGTTCAGTGCTTTCTTATCTCATGCTGTAAAATTCTGCAAACCCTGAATTGTGTTGGCTAAACCCTTTAAGGAATTAGTCAACCCCTACGCCCTCCCCCACAAATAATAGTCAAGTTCCTGCTCACGACTGGAAATGGGCTTCAAATTGATAAATTACCGTCTCAGCTTTTCTAAAAGCAGACAAAGAACTTTAACTACCAAGCCCTTTCAGGAAGTAGATGAACGAATAAAGTGATGTGGGCAAAGGAGGGTCTGACCTCCCTGCCATTATACAGCAAATCTGATCTTTCTTCAGAGGGATATCCATCAGTGTGTTCAGCAGATGGGTGCTACAAGCCTGCCCAGCAGAGAACGTTAAAAGCTATCACTGGCAGTCAATAATAAATGCAGTCTCAAATAGGGGATGTGTTGGAGTCAGGAATAATTAGACCGGTAAACATAATTCAATCTCCAATTTTAAGTTGTGCATCTGTCATTTTTAATATTTATTTCATAAAGTCCTATGTTTACATTTCCAATGAAAGTTGCCAATGTAAATTTGTTACTCTAATTACACCTTCCTGCCAGGATGATGCTCCAGCACCCCCACTGGAAGGAGGTTATAATTACAGCTTAAGAATGTTTCACTGGAAGTTTCCATGAGCAGCAATGTGGCACAATGGTTAGCACTGCTACCTCATGGCACCAGGGACCCAGGGTTTGATTCTCAGCTTGGGCTCACACTGACTGTAGATTTTGAACTCCCTGCATCTGTATGGGTTTCCTCCAGTTCTCTGGTTTTCTCCCATAGTTCAAAAATGTGCAGGTTAGGTCATTGGCCATGCTGAATTCTCCCTAGGTGTACCTGAGCAGGCTTTGAAGTGTAGTGATTAGGAGATTTTCATAGTAATTTCATTGCAGTGTTAATGTAAAGTTATCTGTGACTAATAAATAAATTTTACTTTCTATTATAATAAAAAATACAGGAATTTATAATGGAAAACGCACATGAAGTTCACATAGATGCAGGTTATGTTAAATACAAGGGGGTGAGAAATTTATTTTAAAAAAGAGTGAAATGCAAGAAAACATTTCATAAAATCACATTGCTGATGGGAAACCTAGCCCTGCAGAAACACACATCATTGCATGAATCACAAACAAGCTTCCCACACTGAATGAAACGCTCATGAGAAAGGTTCTTATTGATTCTTAATATTGTTATGAATTGAGAAAAATTAAGAATGAAAAATGAAATTGGGATAAGGGAATTCGGGCGTATAGGCTAAAAGCTTAGTCCACAGTATTGGTAACGTCAAAAGGAAAGAATTATGTGTTCACAGCATAATAAATAGTGAAGGGGTAGAGAGAAGCAGCCACTAGTATAGCTATGCCCAACAGCAGAAAGCATGCTTTCCTGAAAACAAGTTATTGATGAAAGGCTGCTGTTTAGAATCCAAAACTTGCACAGAAAAAATTATTCCTTCACTGAAATTGAAAATGGCAATCCCAAAGGTGGATAGATTTGTGGGTGGTAACTATCTATTAGATTTAACTGATGGAGTTATACAATATTGGATGTTATTTGAGAAAAGGGGCATTCCTCAGAGTTCGGGAAACAAAAGGTAACTTCATGTGATACTGTATGTACAACCATCAGTGTCGTTAAGTGTACAGTTGTAGTATTATTGTTCTTCTTGTTGTATGTTTTCTTTTAAGTCAGTAACTATTCTTTATTAATTGATCACAACAAGACCTAATTATTCCTCTATGTTTTGCCTATCTTTTCTCACATTATACCACATTGAAAAGATATGCCACTAAGAACTGGTGTTCCAAGTTAACCTTCTGCAATTTGAGATACCCTCACATTTAACATCAGCAGGGTTCATAAGAATATTCGCTACAAGGAGGGAAAGGTTTTCCATTGGAAAGGGAAAAGGCAGGAGAGTGAAAATGAGAAAAATTTCAGCCATGATTGAATGGTGGAGCAGACTCTATAGGTTGAATGGCCTAATTCTGCTTCTATATTTTTATTTTTTTTATTAAGCAACACAGCACGGGAAACAGGCCCTTCGGCCCAACGAGCCCGCGCCGCCGTCATACCAAATACATTATCCTATTTTAATATTCCTATATAATAATATATATATTATTCCTAATATGGAAAATTTTCACCATAGGGACAATTTGTTTCCCAATCAGCCTAAGAGCGAATTTTTGGGTTGTGGGAGGAAACCGGAGTGCCCGGAGAAAACCCACGCAACCACGGGGAGAACGCGCAAACTCCCGCAGACACTGGCCCAATTCCAAGTGTCTGCACAGCCACATCGATAGTCTCTGAGCTGTCATGGTGCCCTTCAGATGGTCCACATAAAGCACTCATTTACGACATGAGGTACCAGGCAACCCATGAATCAACATCCAAGAGCTGTACCCGCACCACCTGCCGAATGCATGCTCAAAGTATGGACCGAATTACCTGTGGAAAAAAGCCGTAGTTAAACAGTCCTAATATATCCCTCTATCTGCATACTGCTCATGTGGCTGTCCAAGAGACCCTTAAACTGCCCCAGCGTGCCTGCTCCCACCACCTTACTCGGCAGTGCATTCCACACCCCCACTACCCTTTGTGTGAAAAACTGCCCTCTAATATTCGTCCTATACATAGCCCCCCTCACCCTATGGCCATGACCTCTCGTCCTATCCATTTCTAAAGGTGGAAAAAGTTTACCTCCATTTACTCTATCTATACCCCTTATAATCTTATACACCTCTATGAGATCCCCTCTAAGCCGACGTCTTTCAAGGGAAAACAACCCCAGTCTATCTAATCGTTCCTCATAGGACAGTCCTTCCATACCAGGCAGCATCCTGGTAAACCTCCTCTGCACTCTCTCCAAGGACTCCACATCCTTCCGATAGTACGGAGACCAGAACTGGGCGCAGTATTCCAAGTGAGGCCTAACCAAAGTTGTATACAACTGCAACATCAAACTCCTACTCTTATATTCTATACCCTTTTCTATGAAAGCTAACATACTATACGCCTTCTTTGTCACCTTCTCCACCTGTGAGGACACCTTCAGAGACTTGTGAACCTGCACCCCCAAGTCTCTCTGCGTCTCTATGCTCCTTATAGTTTTACCTTTTATCCTATAATTCTCTTCTACATTTTTCCGGCCAAAATGCATCACCTCGCATTTTTCCGGATTAAATTCCATTTGCCATCTATCTGCCCAATCTACCAACCTGTCTATGTCCTGTTGTATTGCCTGACACTGCTCTTCTGTACCCGCCAATCCAAGCATCTTGGTGTCATCAGCAAATTTGCTGATCTCACCACCTACCCCTACTTCCAAGTCGTTTATGTAGACCACAAATAGAAGAGGACCTAGTACTGAGCCTTGTGGCACTCCACTAGTGACAGGCTTCCAGCCGGAAAAAGAGCCTTCCACTACTACCCTCTGTCTCCTCCTTCCGAGCCAGTTTTCGACCCATCTACATACCCGACCCTGTATCCCATGCGCCTTCACCTTCTCTATCAGTCTACCATGAGGAACCTTGTCAAACGCCTTACTGAAATCCATGTAGACGACATCAACAGCCTGTCCTTCATCAACTGTTTTTGTCACTTATGGTCTTATGGTCTTATTTACAGTGCACTTTCAGAATACTGACACTGTAAGGTGTATGCGTGTAAATGTTCCCAATGCCAGTTAGATCATAGCAGGGATTTTGACTATAAGCTTTCTCACTTTCAGAGGGCTGTTAAAACTCATGTTCCACTAAGAGAATGTTCTTTAATGCCTGTAATCTTCATGGACATAGCGTACCTCAAGGTTAATGAAGAAAATTTATTACAAATGTTACAGAATTCTGCTAGCTTTGGCATAGAACGATTATGTGGGATGACTTTGTGTTCACAGATTAGCAACAGAAGACAGTTTTCCACAGCTATTTTTTACAGGCCTATGCCAGTCTAGCAGACAGGAGAATAAAGTATAGCTCTTTGTACAAAGGCAGTCTCAAGTTGGTGGTATTGTTGCATAATTTATGATGATATGCCATGGGACTAAAACTAACTTTATACTATACTTATCATGCCCTATCTCCTTTTCTTTGTAAAGCACAATATGCTGATGATGTTGACCATCTTGCCTGGGTGAAGGAACAATTAAACACAACTCAATTGTTAAATTGCACGCAAACCCACCCACAATTTTTATGTAGGCTTTTGAACCAATGGCTAAGCCAGCAGCCCAGAGATGAAGCAGATTGGGATGTGTGAAAACATGGCCTATTACTCCTATGGGATGAGTTTACATTGACATGTAATATGAATTCTCTTTCCTATTTCTATAAAGAGGAGTCCACTTCCACGCAATTGATTCTAGGAAATGGAGTCAAGATCATAAGGGGTAGCGAGCTGTGAACAAGGAGTGTCGTTCCCATTTTGCTTTCCTAATTCCCTAGATTTGACATATGTAGATGGTAGGCAGAGAATATCAGGTCATGTAAACAAAAATTCAATGGCTGAAATCATCTCTATTCATAGCTGGGATTTTCTGGTGCTGCTGAGAGTGAATGGAGTTTTGGCTGAAATATCACATTTTCCATTCACACTTGCAATGAGTCCTGTCATGGGTAAGATCAGAGAATTCCATCCAATGCCTTTTCCAGTCGCTTTCAGAAAGGGCCAGTGAAGTCCTGGGTTCTATTTCTGGATTGTGTTAATGAGCAGAACATAGAAGGGAATAGTTTGTCCCACAATAGTTCCTGAGTATCCCTGAATGTCTTCAGGGCATCTAGGAAAAAATCAGTATCAACCGACCAAAAGTGCATATGTTGTCCCTGTAGAGGCAGGATTTGTCTTTATCACTGCACTGAAATTGACAGTCATGCACTAGTATGACGAGCTGATGTATTACTTTGGAGCAGGAAAAAGGCATTGTGACCGTTTCCAGATCCCAAATCCGCCGCCTGGATTTTGACCAGGATGCCCCCTTCACTGATATGAAGACAGATTCCTTGTTCAGTTATGGGTTTTGGCTGGTCTCTTAAGGTTGAAGGGACAACTTCAGCCAACAGTGCAGGTTCAATCCCCATACCAGATGAAGTTATTCAAATCTTCCAAGCTTGGCTGTCACTTAAGGTGTGGTGATCCTTAGGTTCAGTCACCACCAGTCAGCTTATGGTTATTTGGGACTTGGCAACTTTATCTTTGTAACCGAGAGGGCACATCAAGACGATGGCCTGGTATCAATAATTTCTCAGAACACTCCCAATTAAAGGCAGTTTCTGCAGTCAGGCTACCACTATGGGGCAGGAGGATGGCAGAAGACAGCCTTAGGTTGCATCAGCAACCAGCCAGGCAGGATTGGCATATAGGTCTCTTGGCTCTCTGACTCCTCCTAACCTGTCACTGGGCGTACCATTCCAGGAGGTTAAACTGCCCCATTGCATTGGAAACTGAAAACCAACAAAAATTCCAAATCAGCTTCTTTAAAGGTCTTAACTAGGCTCTAAATCAGAGAATCCACACAGTGCAAAAGGAAGAGATTTGCCCAATCGAGTTTGCATCAACTATATTCTCACACAGCCCCTATCCCCACAATGCCATATTTACCTTGCTTATCCCCCAAGACTATGGGGCAATTTAGCATGGCCAATCAATTTAACCTGCACATCTTTGGAGCACGGAGGAAACCTGGCCACTCGGAGGAAACCCATGCAGACACAGGTGGGGGAATATGCAAACTCCACACAGACAGTGACCTGACGCCAGAATCAAACCCAAGTCGCTGGTGCTGTGAGGCCGAAGAGCTGACAACTATACTATCGTACTGCTGAATGAACCCCAAATGGCTGCTTTATGGGTGAGGGCAGTATGCACACCCTGAAACTGCTTCAGCAAAAATATCTGTTTCCAAGAACAGGAGGCTGGAAACTGGCATTTTTGATCCTTGTTAAACTACTTTCCCAAGTGCAGTGAGATCCAAAATTTCAACCCAAACAGTAGACAAGTGGGGAGGTACCAGGAAGCTGTCAGACTGCACGGAGGTAGGCCTTAACTTTGCGCAATTATATAAAATGTGAAAGTAAGTCAGCAGCCCATTTGAGATTTATTGCTCTTACAGATTTATATTCAGAATACAAATATACATATATGTATATAAATGAAAATATATATATGTATATATTTAATAGAAATAAAAGGAGAGATGTCAAACAGGATGTCACCTGATTTACATTTCAAGTGAAAGTTTAAAGAAAATTAACCAACAACATTAATACCAATGTAATGTAATTAACATATTGGATACAAAATTGGAATTTTGAATTCCTTTGATAAAACTGCAACAGCTGACTTTGTATTCTGTGAGCCTTAGTCCGCCAATTTTAAATGCAATTCTCCATAAAGCTCTATGCAATTTAAGTCAGTGAGTTAACTGAAGTGGCATTGTCAGCCATACATCAGATCCTATTTAATCTTCTTTATCTCTTTCCATGTTGTGCAGCATAAGATTAGAGGATTTAAAGAGTTAGTACAAATTTGATTTGATTTGTAGTCCAACGAGTTCATTATCTGCCCTTTAACAGTGCAAAACTTTCCCAAGGAAATTATTTTCACTTTTTCAGTTCTAATGTGAATGAATATTAATTTTTAAATTAAAAAAATCTGGATAAGAAATGACAAGACTATTTACTCCAAATCATTTAATAACGAGCACCGGTATTTTCTTCCCATTTGTAGGACAGTGATGGAGAAAGAATACAACAGTTAACATGAGTCCGTCACTAACCTGCCGTAATTTCCTGTCTAACCATCAATTGGTATGCAGAGTAGGCCTGGAATGGCAACAACATTCCTGATCAATTGATTGCTGCTGGAAGGAAGAGAAATTCGGTTCTGGGACAACACTTTTAAAAAGGTGCAGCCAACTAGATGCAAAAAATGCTGAAGGAGCAGCAAGCTGGAAGCCATCAGTACCTTGGCAAGGGCTCCCAAGATTTTCAGGCACATCAGAACCCGAAGAACAAGATGGTTGGGCAGTAGAAGCAGGAGGCACCATAAGAGATAGTGTAGGCCCTCTACAAGAAGACAGGTAAGCCAACCTGCTGTACCAACCCCAAGTGGTTGGGCGGGGTGAAGTGTCATATTTGTCAGAGTCAGTATAATCAGTCGTTGAACGAAGTGACAATAGGAACAGGTGAAACCCTACGATAAAGGCAAAATCCTGCAGAAGCTGGGAATCTGAAACAGAAACATCAACGAGTGTGACAACATCTGTGGACACAGTAAGAAGTCTGACAACACTAAGTTTAAATCCAACCGATTTATTTGATAGTAAACTCAAAGCTTTTGAGTTCCCCTCTTCATCAGGTGAATGGAGAGTTCTGGCCTCAGACAGCACATATAACAGCACAGTCAGTTTACAGATTACTGATTAGAATGTGAATCTTTACACCTAACCTGCTATTCAAGTGTTGTCAGACTTCTCACTGTGTTTATCCCAGTCTAACGCTGGCATCTCCACCACATCTGTGGAGACAGAATAGAGCCAACATGAAATCCTATTCTTTGAAGAGACAGTTTGAAGTTCAGTCCTCACAAAACCCAGCCAAAATCTTTGCTATCCTAGCTATTCATTCAATGTGAACCAGGGTATTTTGTTTATCGTAGTTTTTATGACCATTTGATTGAATTATTTTTGTACCTTAATTCTATCCTCTTCACAAAAATCTGCTATGTATTGGAACTTGTAAAGACAGACTAATATCAAGCTGGCCAGATCACATGTTTAATGACATCATTGTGCACCAGCATGCTCATAACATGAATGCATTAAAAACAAGTTAAAAGGGAAAGCAGTGCAATGTCCTATTTACAAGTGCACAACTTCAGAAAACAGGTAATTCTCTGGATAGTCAAACTTGAGAAAGCAACTTACTTTCCTCTTTAAATTACATCTATAAGTCAAGTCTAACAATTGGTTAATATTTTCTGTTTCTAAATTGGTAGGAATATCAGATGGTGGTTAAATGGGGAGCGAATTTTTGAGGATTCTGACAAACCTCTATTGTTCCAAGGATAATGACGAATTACCAGAAACATTTCAATGATCTTTGAGTCATTATGGATATCATTTTATGGATGGGATATTATCTGCCTCTCAGGTAACCCAAAAAAACACTTTTTAAGAATCCTTCTATAGGACATGGATGTTGCTAACTAGGCCAGAATGTTTATTTGCCATCCCTAATTGCTCTTCAGATGTTGGTGGTGAGCTACCTTGCTGAACTGCTACAATCCATGTGATGAAGGTACACCTACAGTGTTGTTAGGAAGGGAGTTCCAGGATTTTTACCCAGTGACAGTGAAGGAATGGTGATATCTTTCCAATTCAGGATGATGCGTGGTTTGGAGGGAGCTTGTAGATAGAGGTTCCCTTGACCTTCTAGTTTGTTGATGTTGCAGTTTTGGAAGGTACTGTTGAACAAGTTTTCGTGGGTTGCTTTTAATAGATGGTACACACTGCTGCCATTGTTCAGTCAGTGGTGCACTGAATGGGGTGTCAATTAAACAGGCTATTTGTTGTCAAGTTTCTTGAGTGTTGACGGAACGAGGCTAATCCAGACAAGTGGAGAGAAATTCATGACATTCCTGGCTTGTCCCTTGTAGATGATGGACAGATTTTGGGGTGTCAGGAAGTGAGTTTTCACCAACAAAAAAATTCCCAACCTTTGGCTTGTTGTTCTAACAACAGTTTTTATATGACAGGTCCAATTCAGCTTCTAGTCAATGCTAATTCCTAGTGATGTAATGCCATTGAATGTCGAGGAGAGAGATGGTTGGATTTTTTTCTTACTGGAGATGGTTGTTGATTGGTAATAATGTGATATAAATGTTACTCGCCACTTATCAGTTCAAACCTGAATATGATCTTGCTGCATATGGACACGGACTACTTCAGATTGTGTGGAATTGCAAATGCTGCTGAATGTTGTGAAATCATCAGCAAATATCTTCACTTCTGACCTTTGACTGAAGGAAGGTCATTGATGAAACAGCTGAAAATGGTCAGGCCGTTGAAGACACAGCTTTGAAGACCTTTAGTGATGTCCTGAGACTGAGACGATTGACCTCCCACAACCACAACTGTCCACCTTTGGACTAGGTATAAGTCCAACAAGTAGAGAGCTTCCCCCAGATTCCTATTGACTCCAGTTTTGCTAGGGCACCTTCTATCCCATGTGACCATGAAATCAAGTGCAGTCAAAGAACAAAGAACAAAGAACAACACAGCACGGGAAACAGGCCCTTCGGCCCAACGAGCCCGCGCCGCCATCCTAACGTCTTAATGACATATAGAGACCAATATAGGGACAATTTGTTACCCAATCAGCCTAAGAGCACATTTTTGGGATGTGGGAGGAAACCGGAGCACCCGGAGAAAACCCACGCAACCACGGGGAGAACACGCAAACTCCCGCAGACACAGGCCCAAATCCAT